>CAMZMU010000079.1:38116703-40801103 GCA_947311845.1 Poa pratensis
GTACAAATATTACATGCAACTCAACGATACTAATTCGAATCAACGACTTCACTTCCCTCTGCCATGTGCTCGTGTTGGAGGCATGAAGTCGTCATCGCTATTTCATCGACGACAGCCTTGGATGCACCAACACTCTTCAACTTACGTCTAGAGTTGGCTCGTTTAGGAGGCATGTAATCATCATCACTATCATCTCGAAACGGTTTTCTTGGATGATCCACCGCTCTTGCCTTTTGATTTAGCCCTCTTCACTGCTTCAGCGTGAAGGAGATTTCCAGGCCCATCACGACATGCGCAAAAAGCATTTCCATCCAACCAAAATGAGGGATCTCTTTGTTCAGAACTGTCCATCGGCAGGCCAGTGCTGGACATTCACAAAATCAGGGGGAAAAAGTTAGAGTACGATAACACTAGATTCTAACATAATATAAATTCGGTACTCAGTTACCTTCACGTGAAATGCATAGGCCTCCGGCGGAAAAATGGATTATCTTTGACTTAGGTGTATAGGCATGTCTCTAAGCCCCGCCCTCAATAGCTTTTAGCTCATTAATTCTCTGCAACTTCACCGCCACCCATCAATTTCATCTGAAATTTCTTCAGGGGTCATCTGGATTTTGTTTTTTTTTGCTATAATTTCCTCCACAGCTCACGAATGTTGCCCCACTCACTAACTAGCTCCCTATAACAGCTCTTGGGCCTGCCCTCCCTAATACTACCATCAGTCCATATTGCGGCGTGATACAGAACACACCAGGACCTATGCTCCGAACTAGGACCCGAACTACCAGACATCGTTCCTATGCGACTGAGGAAATAACCACGCACCACACCCCCTCCTACATCAGAAAATCTGATGGGTATATTATAGGCTCACCGGGAGAAGAAGAGCGGGAGAAAAAAGGCGGGAGGAAAATGGTGGGAACAAAATGGCGCGAGAACTATGGCGGGGAATTAGGGCGGGGAGAAATATGGCGGGAGAAGAAGGGCGGAAAAAAAAAACTGGGAGCGCGAAACAAATTCGGATCAGGAAGTGCATGCACTAATCGGCTTTAACAGAACCGATTGGTGCCTGTCGTCCTCGTCGAAGCCGACTACGGCATGCCCCCAGGAACGACAGGCATGTCGGCTTCGACGGACGACTGGGCCCTGTCGTCTTCGCCGAGATCGAGTAGGCGCTGTCGGCTCCGACGGGCCACGACTGAGGAATATTTCTGAAAAAAATAAAAAACTGCGTATTATTTCCACAATTTAATATATTTCGTTGTATTATTTAAAAAAAATTAGCTATTAATTGTCGTAGATCAATGTACCTAGCACTAAACAGGGAGTAAAATATTTTTACGGTACCACGATATAAGGGATCTGTCATCTGTTAGAAGGGCAAAGTTTTATTTTCTGGTTAGCTGTTTAATAATTTTAGTTAGCGATTCAAGCCTAGTTTAGTTGCTAAAATCTTGTAACATGCGCTATTTGACCGACATTAACAACTGATTTTGGGACAGAATGATTTTTGGATGTGGGATGCCAGAGGTGAGTGAGTGCTTATGGTAGAGGATGATTTTCGGCTATGCAAAACATAACCCATCCGCTATTTACAACTGCAGCCAAGCCGTGTCAATACCATCTCTCTACACATTCAATCATTACAACAGGAACATTCACACAACATCATTGGGGCCAGATGCCCTTTTTTTTTTTTTTTTTTGCGAAAGCCGTAGGAGAGCTGCGATTTCATTGATAGGGGAAAGCGTATTGGGAGGGAGAAGAAGAAACAAGCGAGGTAGGTCAGCGCCCCACGCAGGGACGGCAAACTGACTACTCGCGGCATCGAAGATGGCGGCATCCCGCCATCGCCCAACTAGAAAACTCGTCAAACACCTCGGAGGCGACCACCGTGACGGGGCGGTCAACCTCGGGAAGATGCGCGCGTTCCCTCACGCCAAATTGCCCAAATGACAAGCAAGGACGGAACGCGCGCATCTTCCGCGAGATGCCCATTTCGACCAGGTGAAAAATACAACAATACTTCAGGATCAGCAGGGATGAATCATCTACCATGCCAAACCAGATGGCAGTACAGACATTTCATCATAAATGATCAAACAAAGCTAAACTAACTACTAACATAAGTGTAAATTCAAAAAAAAACAAAAAAAGACTACTAACATAAGTGTGATCACAATGACACAGATAAACCCACAAAGCAGATGATTGAGATGTGTTCAATTCAAACAATACACTGGCACATTACAGGAATACACTATCAGCTAATGAGCTAAGGGCCCTTCTTTTCAGCTTATTTTCCAGATTCTCCAGAAGCTACCCTCCATCAGCTTCTCCCAGAATCTCGTTTTTTAAATTTGTTTAAACTTCTAAATAAGTATTGGGAAGACAAATTTAGAAGTTTAAACAAATTTAAAAACGAGATTCTAGGAGAAGCTGATGGAGGGTAGCTTCTGGGAGAATCTGGAAAATAAGCTGAAAAGAAGGGGGCCTAAGAGGTCACTAGGAGATGGATAATAGGAAGTCAAGCATTTAGTTATTGCCACAATAACTAGTTAAAACTATAACAAGAATTTAGTATTGACCAACCAATGAAAAGCTGATGATAGTATGATACTGCCCTCTATGTAGGACAGTACACAATACATTTTCTAAATTTCAAAATAAGATAACATCAAACATTGAAATTCCAAACAGACAACGTAATTGCCTACATAGAGAGGATCAATTGGGATTCACAATGCCTATGCAAACAGGTCAGATGATAGGCGATGTGTATAATGACCAAGATCTAGGCTAGTAACATGGATGAGTCAGATGGCATGTTCAACCCCATGCTACAACCAACATAATACATTTTTTCTATAATCTTTCTGAAGAAAAAGGGAGGCAGATGAACTAATGAACAACACAGTACATAGAACGGATGAAAACTACAGAATTCCCTTTACAGCAAAGGAACAGCCCGCCTTAAACCTATGCAAAATATTGTACTGATAAACTGGTCACACAATGTAAAAGATGGCAGGTTCAACCCCATGCTACAAGCACGACAAGCAACATAATACATTTTTTCTAAAATCTTTCCGAAGAAAAAGGGGAGGCAGATGAACTAATGATTAACACAATACATAGAACGGACAAAAACTACAGCATTCCCTTTACAGCAAAGGAACAGCCCGCCTTAAACCTATGCAAAAGATTGTACTGATAAACTGGTCACACAATGCCATAATAAAAATAGATCTCCAGTTAAAATGGAGCATCATCTTAAAACTTAGAACTATCGACTAACGATGTGCAGAAACTCAGATAGTCAGTCAGTCACTAGATACCTAGTACACATTAGACATATTAGATCCATCCGACATTGCATAGAACAGGAGGACAATGATCATTTCTATGGGACAAACCTCAATCTATTTATATGATTGTACAGATCAACTTCTCATACCCTAACCCATTACCAGTTGATAAGGAGATCTCAACTTAGAGACCATCCGTCAGCACTAGATAACCTAGTACACATCAGTCATATCAAACATCCAACAGACAATGCATAGAGCAGGAATAAAATGATTGTTTCAAAGGTAGAAAGTTGATAAATCTAGTAACACAAAATCACGTACTAACTTACACATATAACAAAATAGGTTGCATGAAACTCGAAACATAGCATAATATAAGGTGACCTGACCATATCAAAATTCCTCAACACAGGTAACAAGTAAAAGACATATTGCAGCAACTACCAATAGTCTTAACCATCTCACATCACATCCATATGATAATGTCTTGATAGGATCCGGAACTAAGGATAGATGTCTAAAACATCGGAGATAAAGCAGAGAAAACCACCACATCGATGACGATCCTGCAGTCCGATCAATGGTAGGACAAACTTCGGAGGTGAAGCAAGAAAACCACCACATGGATGAAGATCCTGCAGTCCGATCAACGGTAAGACTTCTGGAACCTCGCGCGGGCACCACGTCCACCGAACTTCTTGGGCTCGCAGCGACGGGGGTCGGCGACGAGGAGGGTACGGTCGTAGCGGGCGAAGATGTCCTTGACCTCCTTCTTGGCGGCCTCGTCGACGTACTTCTGGTAGTAGGCCACGAGCGCCTTGGCGACGGCCTGGCGGATGGCGTAGATCTGGGAGGTCTTACCGCCGCCGCGGACGCGGATCCTCATGTCGATGTCCTTGAAGCGGGAGCGGCCGGCGAGCATGATGGGCTCGAAGGCCTTGAGGCGGAGCATCTCCGGCGGATCAGCTCGATGGGGGCGCCGTTCACCTTGATGAGCCCGCGCCCGGGCTTGGTGTACGCGACGGCCACCGCCGTCTTCTTGCGCCCGAAGCACTGGACCGTGCCCGGGGTCGGGCGGGTGAGAACAGCAGCCATGGTGGCGTGGTGCCTGGTGGGGAGCGGCGGCGGCGGGGGTAGCGGCGGCTTGAGACTGGAGGTGAACTGGCGGCGTAGGCAGGTGATCGCGAGAAGGGAGAGCTTTTATAGCATCGAGGCGTTAGGGTTTATGCAGCTCAGGTCCGGGATGGGCTGTATGGGCCGAGCTCAGTAATTGGCCTAGTTTATGCGCAGTTATATGGGCCTTAGAGGCCCAGTGTAATGGGCCTAAATTTGAATTATAAAGCGCCGTGGTGGAAGTGGGATAGCGGTAGGGTTTCGGCCCTCTAACACTACTTGATCTTACCCGAGCGAGCTGCCCGGAGGCGCCGCGGCGGCCGGAATCGCCTCTCCCCAGACGCGCCGCCACCGCCGCCCTCGAAAGAGGGTTCGCAGGAGGGTGGCGCCGTTTTGGGGGATAAAAGGCGGCTCTGTCGTCCGCGACCGCCACCGGCGGCGAGCGATGACGACTGCCCGCGGTCGGAGCGCGCGCGATGATGGCCGCGCGGGTTCACCCAAACAATCCTCAAAACTTTGCTGTTTTTCTCTTCGTTTTCCATCGCGATTGATTTATTTTCTTCTTCTCTTCCATTGGATTTGTGCTCGTTGAGTTCTTAAGTCTCTGTTCGGTTACAAATTGTTTTCGTGAGGTGTTTTTGTTCTAGACTTCTAGCTTTCCGGTTGCTTTATGTCGCCCTACTTGTACTGGACTCTTACTCCGTTCATGTCAAATTCTCCTACCTTAGTTGTCATGACTGCTCCTTTCATCTAACTAGTATTATTATGAAATTCAAACTGTTGTGAGAGTAATTCTTATGATTTATGAACCTGATGCTGTTTACTCTGCAGCACAATCTTCACAAAAAATGCACCTTAGTGAAACCAAGTCTGAAGCCTCCTACATTCTGTGATTGGTAGAGATTCCCTTGATTTGGTGTCGAGTAATTTCAAATCATAGGAACTCCACTTCAGTTCATTGTAGTGTATGTATGAACTGCTAGCTTCTGCTTTCGTTCGAGTAGGTTTTTTTTTAAGAATGAAGATGTTCTTATGGTGATGCATATTTATGTAGGAAGATCATTTGTCACTACACTTGGTGATACACCTTGTCGGAACCAAGCCTGGTTCATTCTGTGATTGGTAGAGATTCCCTTAATTTAGTCTCGAGTAAATTCAAATCATAGGAAATCCCTTTCAGTTCATTGTACTGTATGTTTGTATGAAATGCTAGCTTGTGCTTTTCCTCAAGTACAAAGAAGGATGAAGATATTATTGTGGTCAAACATGTCTGCAGGAAGACTACTTGCCGCTTCAGCTGTTATGATGCAGCAAGATCAACATGTTCTTGTCATCATGGTTGAAGTTTGACTTGTATATATGGTGTTTATGCATTTTTTATTGGTCTGAATTTACATGATCCATCAATGATGTTGATGTGTTGATTTCGTGATTGGTTGATGGTTTGTATCTTTCGTTTTCCTAATGATTGCCCGTTGCCAACTGCAAAGTGCATACTAAAAGTGTATAGTAGGGGTATACTGATTGTAATGTAGTTGTTCATCAAAATGAAAAATTTGTTATGTTTTTAAAATCTCCTTCGATTATACAATTGATAGTGCAACATGTTAAAAAAAATCTTGTTGATATCTCTTATTTCGTTGTTTCTATAAAAGCATGTGGTGGTGTTCGTGGTTTCCTTGATCTCAGAGTCAAAGATGGTAATTACTCAATTAGACCATAAAACCAGCAGTTCTTCCTCTTAGACAATAGGGGAAAAAGGAGCATATCTAACAATTGAGATGGTACCATAAACGGCAAAAGGACAAAAAGAAGGGGGGTATATAAGACATACTATTTTACCAACAATATCATGGTGTAACTTCGTCATGTGAGGTTTTCTTACTGTTTTGTCCCCAAAATAATATAATGCTCCAGTCTATTGCCATAAGGAGGTGACCTGAGTAGACTGTAGACGAGCATATTGTGCACCTGTCATTTCTTTGCAGGATGCTCTCCTTTTACTACACAAGCTAAAGATATTCCACTACGACAAGATGCTCCTCTTGATGTTTTTCCAGGTTGTTCTTTTTTTGTCAGTCAAGCAAGAATTTGTTCCAGTGATATGTATGCCCTCGTCCACTTGAGCTTGTTTGCCTATATATTCCCCGGTGGCTGGGAGAGGATTAATTCCAAGAATTAAGAAGCTCCCAATTTTTATCTGTGCTGCAAACGTTTTCTAACTGGGTGTTCAAAGTGAAATGTCGGGCAAGGAACTCCACCAGATGTGTAAGCTGTGAAGCTGTTGCCTGACTACCTCCCATATCATATTTTATTACAGTTTTGCTTCTTCATATCCTGATTTTGTATGTATATCTCAGTCTCTTACAGTTAGGAATGGGGTTCTAATTGCTTTACATATACGTTTTGCATAGCTTCTTTCTTACATACGGTCAATAAAGGATATATTCATGCATCAATGTCTAACTTGGGCTTTTAAGGGAGTCAAGTGCGCTTCCACATTAGTGATGCAATTGCAAAATGCATTCCTACGGAGGACAATTTTGAACAAGATGCTTTGGATAAGCACTTCCGTACAGGTTCTCCACTCCAAGGTCCTCTACTCCAGGATCGTCCTCGACTCCAAGGTATCTCACTGTCCCTTTTGTTTGAGTAAATGTCGTAAACCTGCATTTTATATACAATCTACATATTCATCAAAGAACCATAGATTAACTAATTGTGTCATGAAACTGCAGGTGTTAGACGAAATTCATAAAATTATAGATTTATGGACTAACTGAACTGTATCAAAACCTACATGTCGGTGACACACAGTCACAAAACACAAGTTGGCATACCAGCAAAATCACTTACAACGTAGTTGATTTCTGAATCAGTAGTTCTGTCAAATTGGTTTCAAATGCTACATAATTTAGTGATAGTTTGTGCACTGGGTTTGTAGCTTTGTAAAATCTATGCCCATTCTACTCCCTCTCAATTGGATGATATGTTGCAACCACTTAACCTCCTAAATGAGTTGTAATGATACTGTGGAAACAGGTAATGACTAGTTGACTACACTCGAGGCTCTAAATCATTAAGTATTTTAAAACAGAAGCTTTCCAGCATTACGAACTGAGAATGGAAGTACTGCTCGCGTGACTACTGTGTTGGAACATGTTAGGCCCGTTGGGCCCTTTGTGGCCCATGTAAACAGTAACCCTAATGGGTGATATATATATGTGTGTGTGGGGGTCCTGAGAGGGATCCCGGCCACGATTCTGAGAAATACAACATGGTATCAGAGCACCGGGTTCTCTCCGGTGGTGGAGTGAGTGGTAGACATCCCGGCGGCGGGAGGCCGCATCCGTGGCTCTACGTGGGCTGTGGCCATCTCAGGCTGCTGCTCTGCGCAGGGGAGAAGGAGACGGCGTCGGGGACGCAGCAGGGGAGAGAAAGGCGGCGGTGCTCAGCTCGCTGGAGTGGCCGGAGCTCGTGGAGGAGGACGACGTCCTGGTGCGGTGAGCGTGGAAGAGGAGGAGCAGGCTGCAGGCGGCGGCGCTGTGGTGCGGGCCCGATCTGGGCCCGTGTTGGGCCAGGGGCGGCTGGCCTGCCGGCGCGACAGGCGCTGTCGAAGAGGCCGGAGAAACGGCAGCGGTCGCGCGGCAGGCGGAGGCCGGCGCGCGGGCGGCAGCGAAGGCGGCCGGGCGCGGAGAGAAGCAACCTGCACGGGCAGGCGGAGGCGGCCTGAGCAGCTGCGAGGGGCCGGCGCACGGGCGCGGGGCGCAGGGGCCGGCCAGGACGGGGCGGAGCCGGAGGAGAGGCACGCGCGGCCGGAGGCGAGCGACCGCGCGGGCGTGGAGGAGGTCGAGCTGGGCGCAGTGGAGCTGAGCTGTGCACGGGCTCCAAGCTGAGGAAGAAGGAGCAGGGGAAGGGAGCGCTCTATGCGTGCGTGGTTGGTGCGTGCCTGTGGGTGTGGTCTGAGAGGAGAGAGGGACCCGAGTGCAAATAGAGAAGACGGCGAGGAGGGAAAAGCAAAAAGGACCAAGGGGTCCGGCTGGTTCTCCTAGGGTTTGGCTTGGCTGGGAGTTGGGCTGCAGGTGTGGGCCGGCCGGTTGGGCTGCCTCTCCAAAGTTGGGCCAGGTGAGCGGTGCTGTGGCTCTTGCTGCTGCAGCTGCTCGTGCAGGGAAAGAAGAAGGGTTGCTGCTGCGTGCAGCTGATGTTGCTGCTCATGGTCCTGGTTCTCTGCAGTGACCAAGGAGCAGAGGGGGAGAATGAAATGGAGAAGCAAAGGAGGTGCTGCAGGAGGTGCTCGTGAGAAGGCTAGTGCTCAGGGGGAGTACTACTGCTGTGTGCTGCTACTGATGGCAGGGAGCAAGTGGATTTTCTTTTAGGGGGGAGAGGGAGAGAAGGAGTGAAGGAAGAGGGCACAAGGTGCTGATGCCTTGGTGCTAGCTGAGTTGATGGAGGTTGAGAGAGATGTGATGGAGATGATGAGGCTGCGTGATGAGTGGTGATGCTTGTGGAGATGTCCGGGGGATAGGCCTACGTGCCCGAGGTGAGAGTGGCTGAGGCCTGACCGGGGGAGAGGCTGCGTGCCTGAGGAGTGGACAGTTGTGGCCGGAGTTGGCCGTGGGTTTGTGGGGAAGACGGAAGAGGTCAGTGGCTTGGGGTTTGAGGGCAAGGGATGGGCTGAGGATATTGAGGCGTGTGTGGAGGGTTCTGCGGAACCTGGTTGGAGAGGCAGCTGAGGGCGCAAATTGGATTGGAGGTGGTGAAGAGTGTTGATGTGCCGTGATGATGATGGGGCTCTCATGAGGTGGAGCTGTTGAAGATGAAGTCCATTGCTGATTGAAGATGGAGATGATGGGAGAGGGCAAGAGATGGAGAAAATTGCTCTCATGTATCCTAGATGCTATGTTTTATGTTCATTAGTGGTAGTTGTATCTTGTGTTATGTAGTTGTAGCAAGATGACCATGGTTTAACACCCATGATCATCTTGAGGGGGAGTGTTGGAACATGTTAGGCCCGTTGGGCCCTTTGTGGCCCATGTAAACAGTAACCCTAATGGGTGATATATATATGTGTGTGGGGGTCCTGAGAGGGATCCCGGCCACGATTCAGAAATACAACATACTGTGTCTTTGATGTATGCTTCATTGCTTCTTATTTTTCTTCGTCCCTTCCTCCTTCATGTGCTTCTGTTGTTGCTGCTCTGGGGGCAATGGTGGTTGACGCAAGGCGGAGGGTTAGGGTTCGGAGATACACCCTTGCCTTTGTAGGGGACCAGCAACATGTTAATGGATATTCACCTAATGGTCCACAAAAGTTTGAATATTACAAGAACTGCTCAGTTATTAAATTGACACTTCAAACTTATAAAATATATGAGATACAAACACAATGTTGAAGGAGTACTGGAGGGTATTTTTTTATAGAACAATACTCACATTGTGAGTGGAGATTTTTGGCTCCCGGGCTCCAGAAACCATATTTACGAGTTTCAAAAACTTCTGAAACAAAATACAGATGTAGCCAATAGTGTATCCTACAAACATGCAAAAAATCAATTTAAAGTACTTTGTATTTTGAGCTACAAAAAAAGACAAAAGTGTGGATCTGAGTATGCGTATTTTTCATACTATGAAGCATCGATACGGCAAAAACCGTACGTATCCGATACGCGTATCCGGCCGATACGCGTGTCCCTGGCGTCTCCCAGTTTTCTGAATTAAAAGAAGAAAAAAAAAATGCCGATACGCGGCGGAGACGGTGGCGACACAGCATGGACACGGGAAGAGCCAATCCTGCGAAGCCCAGTACTAACCCTAACCACAGCCCCAACGCGCGCGGGCGCTCTCTCTCTCTCTTCCTTGGCCTGGATCGAGCGCCGCTGCTGCCACCTGGAGTTGACCTCACGCACCGCCGTCGCTGGAATCGCGCCGCCTCCGCCCAGATTCATCTTGCCCCTCCCTGATTCGACCATCTCTGCCGCCTGAAGCCCTTTGCTCTGCCACACGATTGCTTCACTTTCTATGCTTTCTGATCTGCTTAGTGCTTGCTGTTGCGGTTGATATGCTTCTCTGCTTGCTTGCTGTTGTGGTTGACCTCTTGGCATGCTGCTTGCCAATGAGAACTTGAAAAGGAAACAAATGGGTAGTATTTTGATCTCATCTGTGCATTCAATTATTCTGGACTTTATTAAATGGCATTTTATTTTTATATATATACTCGCCGTATCGCTGTTGCTGTTTTCTGAAATTGCCGTATCCCGTATCGCCGTACCCGTATCGCCGTGTCCGTCTTACCGTATCGGTGCTTCGTAGTTTTCCAATATCTAAATTTTATCAGATTTGTCATTTTTGTTTAGCCCATAACACAAACTATTTGAAATTGATATTTTATACTTTTGTTGGACACACCATTGGCTACATCAGGATTTTTTTTCAGAATTTTTTGAAAGTTGTAAATACAGCCAAAACCACTTTCCGTCACATTGTGGGTTATCATATCTCTGTCTAATAGAACTGCATCCCTCCCTAGCTTATAATAGGAAAAATCATATAGATGGAAGTGTAAGTACTCTCAAGATAAAGATACACCTGATACTACTGATTGTTAATTAACAATTTGCAACGCCTTTTTTTAATCAATGTTCTTTCACTTAACTTCATCAGATGGCAGCCATGTGCCGAAGGACGATGTGAAGCACATAGAGATGACCATGCAGGGTGTGGTCCCCGATGTACCAGAGGACTCCTTGAAGCACATGGAGAAGACCACGAACAGCATGGTCACCGATTTACAGGATGACTTGGTGAAGCGCATGGAGAAAACTATGAAGGACGTGGTCATTCCAAAATACGGCGGCTCGGATGAGTCGGAACAACCGCCAACCATTTACAGGGTCCCCAAGGAGCTGAAAGGCTGCTGCGAGCAGGCCTACCTCCCGATCGCGGTTGAGCTCGGCTTGTTCGCTCGCCACAACTCTGGGGCTGGAGCTGGACACACCCTCCAGGTCTATAAATGGTGTTGCTTGCGTCGGCTCATCGGCAGGCACAACCTCCTCCGAGAGCCTGAACGGACTCCAACGCTTCTGCGTCGCTGCCTGGATGCCCCTTGAACTGCGTGTCCGGTCATCCTACCACCCACACGAGCAGTGGCAGGACAATGGCAGTGCCAAGCAGGAGCTGTTGCGCAACATGCTGCTCGACGGATGCTTTGTCCTCCACCGCCTGCTCAAGTATGCGCACATCTACAAGACAGAAGCTGCTGGTTCTACCTCTAGCACTAGCAGTGGCGGTGAGGAGGAGGATGATGACTGGATCCAGATGTTCGGAAGGTGCTGGGTGTGGCGTGTGGGGGTTTGTCACCTGCGACCTGCTGCTGCTCGAGAACCAAATTCCTTTCTTCGTCTTGGAGAAGCTGTTCGAGTAGCTCCGGATGGACCCCGGCGAGAGCAGCGACGTCCTCGTGGCTGGTGCCCTGCGCCTCTTCCGATCCCTCCGTCCGCAGAGGCTGCACTCCTCCCCTATTGGCTGCCGTGATGTGCTCCACCTGCTGCACCTCTTCCACCGCTCCGTGGGCTCCCAGAAGAAGAGGTGGTGACTGGTAACGCTCGCCGACCCACAGTGCCCCCGTCAGAACTCCCGCAGTGGATACCGTGCGCCAGGGATCTAGAGGAAGCTGGCATTGAGTTCCGGGCAAGGAAAACTGCCGACACAAAGAGCTTCCTCGATGTGAAGTTCCACGGTGGCATCTTGGAGGTCCCAACGCTGCAGTTGTGTGACTATAGTGAGCCCCTCTTCCGCAACCTGATCGCCTTTGAGCAGACCTACCCATTGGTACCATGCCACATCACTGCCTATGCTGTCTTCATGGACTGCCTCATTGCCTCGCCGGAGGACATGCGACTGCTAGAGCTTAGTGGCGTGCTGGTGAACCAAATGAGTGGCACTAGCGCCATCGAGGCAGACGTGGTGGGGTTCTTCGCCCGCCTCTGCACGGAAGCGCATCTGGCGGCCAACCACAACTACCTTGCCGGCGTGATCGGGCAGGTAAACAGGTACAGGCAGTCCAGGTGGCCCCGGTGGCGAGTGGCCCTCGTTCGCAACTACTGCAGCAACCCATGGATGGTCATGTCACTGGCAGCCGCGGCATTGCTGCTCGCGCTCACTATAGTCCAGATCTTTTTTGCTGCCTATTCCTACTTCAAGCCGCCCAACCAGCACTGATTATTACTGGATATATGTGGGATTGGATTTGTGATCATATCAAGTTTCTTTGCTTACTCATAATGGATGCATTCCGTTGGTCCAAATATGAACTTCGAAATAGACCGATGTTCATTAGATCATATTGTGTTCTGAAAGCAACGGAACTTTTGCCTCCTTCCTTTGTAATTATTTCTAAATATGTTCATACACAAGAAACCTTTCTCTTTGCGAGTGTTTAGTCCATTCGTTATCGCACTGTTCTCTTGCTCTAATTGTCTGATTTTGTTCATGAATGTCCGAAATTCCCTTTCCAGTGCTGTGTTAGATTAGGTTTAGGGGTAAGATACATCCATCGCTTTGGTGTTTATTTTTATCCTTTGTGGGGTCTCAGAAACCTTCTTTAGAGATGAAAATGATATGATGGTTTCATAGTCAGTCTGGGACATTTGGAGGGAAAGAAACGCCCGTATTTTTCAAAATAGCTACTTGGATGTGCGTTCTGTTTTTACATGCATTAGGGTTGACACTGAAGCAAGAAGGGCATTCTCCAGGGTTGTCAACGATGATGTAGACTCCCCCACAACAAAAAAAAACGATGATGTAGACTAATCTTTACTATTAAACTAGTTGAATACCCGTGCGTTGCTACGGGTCTCTCAATTTTTTGTTGATACGCATGAAACAATCATGTGTATAGAAAGAGATATAGCTAAATAATATTGCAAAAACAATAAAATTCTACTTTTCCAAAATTTATATTGACTAAAACCTATAAACTGAACCATATGCGTAGAAACAACAAATATCTTGTTAACTAAGATTCCACTTCACTTATATCATGGATATGCCTTCAAGTAGAAACTCCCATATACATTATCCCGCATTGAAGCTGGCATAACACTGTTACAAACTAGAAACTTCCTGGACATCGGCCCATTATGCTTCGCGTCAGTTATGTCAGTTGCTCGGTCTATTGTCCTTCACATGCCAACTAAATAGAGTCAGCTCGTCATGATTTTGCCTCCACACTTGTCTTGTTGTGTCCCTCTATTTTTTCGTTTTCATTTTTTCTCCACCAGAAATTAGTGCAAAACAAATTCTACAACCATGTCCCAATTAAGTGACTAAAACCTATATAAGGTTAAACTGTTTTTGAACTACATCCTTGAATGATGTTGCCATATAGAAGCTCATGTAAGAAGACACCGAAAGTCCATCATTCCATGGGCTTCGCCTTTGATTATTTCTGGGGCCAAGTACTCATGAGTCCCAACGAATGACATTGATCGAGCCGATGTTGGCTCTGCAAAGGGCTAAGGAAAGTTAATGCCACTCTGTCCCAGCTCATACCTTGCCTTTCTAATATTTTTCTCGCTCCTCTGACCAAACAATTTGGGTATGAAACAAGCTGGCTAAATACAAGTTAAAATAGGTTCCATGCAAGTAGGTTGTACACAGAATGAACCACTTGCTCTTCTGGGTTAGAATCAAAAGTTGTTTTCTGTTTAGTTTAGGTGAGACTGCACATTTCAAGGAAAGGTCAAAATCTAAAAGCATTATGTGTCCATCGTGCACCAAAACATTTTCTGGCTTCCAGATCCCTGTTTAGTACTCCCAGCGGTTGTAGAGAGTCAATAGCTAGAAAAACTTCTGCAGCATAAAACCTGCAGTGATTGCAGTTGCCACTACGTATAAGATAAGCTATTGAACAGGAAATATTTTGGCATTGATGGTTAATATGTTAAACCAATAGTTAATTGGAACACATTAACCATGTTGCATAGTTTCAGTCTATCAAATGCACGCACCAATTATAGGTACATCCACAGCTGAGTACATTTGGACAAACATTACTCAAAATATAATCCACAACCAATTTGTAACTTGCCATTTTAGATAGCAAAAATACAAGTTTTTACTACAAATAAGTTAAGCCGCATCTATATCTATGCTGCACTGGATCACTATTCCTTACATCCATTGAGTTGTGTTTTCTTTTTCTGAATCATGCTAAGGCTTCAAGCTTTGGTCTCCGGTGTCGATACTTTGCTTCCAAGAATGTTGCATGCTGGGTGTGTGTGTGTGTCACCTGTAGAGAAGAAGATTTTAGTGCTTGTGAACCTTAATGGAAACAAAATACTACTTCCGGTCCCAAATAATTGACATGAAAAGAGAGATACGAATGTACAAAGTTGTGTATGGCTGGCGACACTCAATTCGGATTGGGAGTAATAGTGCATATATATCTGAAATCTGAACTGAAGCTGAACGTAGTAAGGTACAACGGTTCATGTATTTGTTCAACAGATTGCTTAACATTACCTCAAGCTAGCTAGGAGGATGCCAGCACACAAGGAATGATGCCCGTTACTTCCTATTTTTCACTTACTTGACACTGACTATGTAATGGTGGGGACGTCACAGCAAGGCATCCGGGCGGGCCAGCGGCGACTCGGCGAGGATAGAGTAACGCGGGCAGATTCCAACACATACAAAGATCTGCAGTCATACAAAGTTCAAACTCAATTGATGTAATATCAATGAATTAAAGATGTGATTTCCGAAATATAGCACGGAAATAATCACTATTCTGCACACTTAGGATACATATTCCTATAATGGAAGAATGAAGCTGAAAAGGAAGTAGATGTATGTTCAGTATTTAAGATGGAGAAGTTACCATCTCTCGAGTGAGACCAAACTATAGCACCTAGATAAGCACCTTTCCGAGCAGCAATATTCTTCTTCAGTTCAATTACCACCGGTATGTTCCAATTATATATTTAGGTAAATGTAGAAAGATAAATAGGGCAGGCCTGTTTTAGTTGTTTCTAAAAGAAGCTCTGCTTGATTCTGCATGTACAGATTGGAAAAACCGCTGTTTGGGTTGAACTGTCACTTAAACTATCTAGTGAGTGTAATAGATCTCGATGTGATCCCTTGATAAGAAATACGCACGATATCTTATATTAGATTCACACCTACTCAGTTCTGTGTTCTACTGAAAGTGCGTATAGAGTTGTCCAGTAACCAAAAATTGATAATTCTATTGCTAATATTCTGGACCTGAACATCATCAACTCGGGATTTTTTTTATTCTTAGAGTTTGTACTTCCGGCTATGCTTCTTCATTGCTACTTATCTACCAGTGGCTACTGGCTGCTCAAGCTTGAAGCCGATGGTCATCTTTTCTTCCATCTTTGTTCTAAAGCTATTTGGTTTCAGTTCTCACGGAGACTATGAACAAGAGCACTGTTACCCTTCAGAATTACATCTGTACTCTATTTCTTCACCTCATCATTTCTTAGATTCATTCTTCCACTAATGTTTGCTTTGCTCTTTATCTTCTGTAGTACTCCCTCCGTTTTTTAATATAAGATGTTTTATGTGTTGTACATGTTGTCTAGATACATATTAAAGTGAGTGAACATGCACACTAATACATGTCTACATACATTTGTGTACATGTGCATGTGAACAAATGCTAAAACATCTTATATTAAAAAACGGAGGGAGTATGTTTGGAAATCTCATAAGACCCCAGATTCATTAATAAAGACGCTCCTATTCATTCTGCAATTGATCTAGTTACTCTGCTCCTAGCACATGGATATCACTGCAACCTAGCTACCGCTGCTTATCTGGACCACCAGCTATCTCTTCGGAAGAAGATATGTACCTCTGAAGAAATCTTCTTGCAGGTTTCCCAGCCATGTAAATCTCTGCTTGATAGATCGAAACCCCCATTCTATTTGCTCCTTAGATGCCCCGTACAAATCCTGTAAAACTTGCATTATCTTGTCAAAACCATGATCATATCTGCAGCCCACTCGCAATCGTGTGAATATACACCATGTACCTTCTTACTGTATGACTCTTCTGCAAATAGTCCAGTACGACTCTTCTGGTAATATCAACTGCCAACATTATTACCAGATAAGCAGCCCATGAATGACTCTTCTAGTACGTCCTGTAGAGAATTACCTGTCAGAACGAAGACGTGGGCGGTGGCGCAGTCCATGACCTCCGGCTGGCGTCGGTAGCTGTCGTTCCCCTCCTTCCTGCGAAGGCACCCTTGGTGGCGCCCCACCTGAGCTCCATATCCGCTGAGGGCGTCACAGAGAAGGACACGAAGCTTGGATGCTTGTTATGCGCCGCTGCAGAGGAGGGGCAATACCTGGCCTTGATGGAGGCGTCCGTGCGCCTGGTGGAGGAGTCGGAGAGATGGAGTAGGTTGGGGACGGGATCCGGTGCGGCAGCTCGCCGGCGGTGCTGGGTCGTGAAGGCTCTGGGCGGCGGCGCGGGCGGGCGTCGGTGGAGCTCCAGATTGAGATGGGTCCGGGCGAGGTGCGAGCGGGGATCTCAGGGGCGGGGCAGCACGACGCGCGGTCGAGGTCGTCGCCGACCGGGATGCACATGCGGTGTAGATAGCAGAGATGTAGAGGACAGCGGCGGCGGCGGGCTCAGATCGGGTCCGAGCGGCGTTGCGGTGTTCACGAGGCACGGGATTGAAGCGGAGATGGATAGGGTTCAGTAGACTTTGGCCGGTAAGTGAGGACTGCGGGTTGATTCCCAACTTTTAGAGGGACTAAAGTGTAAAACGACCGCAACGTACGACGGGGAAGGTTTCGTCTGTCGCTGGCCAAGACAGGACACTGCATTTTTTTTCTCTATCTATCTATCTATACTATAATATTAGTAGCTGCCGTGATGGTACGTTCGTGCGGTACGTGGTGGTACGTCCGTCGTTTCTACGTTGTTTCCCGTCCGAATCGATCGCTACAAAACCAGGTTTTGTACTATGTTTGCTCGATCGCTAACGAAACCAAATAGAGTTACGCTCGTAACATGAGAATCGGCCCAGGCGGCTCAGCCCACCCAATCAACGTGCCTGAAAACTCGATCAGGACTGGAACGACGCCTCGAAGCGCGTCCGCATGCGGACGCGTTGGTATCTGGTTTGTCCCGGTGCTAGGAGGGGTGCACGATGCAGACCTGCTGGGCCCACCTCCATGCTCGATCGATTATCGATATGCACACAACTAGCAATCCCAGCCCCGGCCACTGGAATTTGACTACACTACCGATCGGCTGGGCAAGGAAATACTGTAGTTGTGCATGCTGCTACAACTATCTAAATTACTTGTTTTCATCGGTAAGCTTCCACCCAGCGGCTGTGGCTCAATCTTTCCCTCCTTCAATTTCTGGCCATCCTCCGAAGGCTGGGTCCGGCCAATACTTTTTTATTTTTTATTGCAAATGTTTTGGCGGTGTTCATGGTCTCATGCAGATTGACTATTTAACATGCATATACCGGATCAAGAATCCTGAACGGTGAACTACTATTTGATTATAATTTCACTCGGACCATGATTCCGAATTTGGTTGCCACTTAAACTTGCATACCATGATACTAGGTCACACTTGCATTGTGATTTCTCTTTACCGATCATTTATACAACTTTTTTATCTTATACTTTTATAGATGTATGAATCATTTATTCATCAGCCCGTAGCAACGCACGGGCATTTTGCTAGTCTACTATATAATATAGCTAACGTTTCTTCCTCCCAATTTTCATCCGTCTTTTTGGTACGTCGTACGTCAAGCATCCCACGCTCGGAACGTCTCCGTAGTTAGTTGAGGCGGTATTAACAAATTTTCTGATCACCAGCGCGTAGTTGGACGTATGGGCGCGTCCGCGCGTCACACCTAGCTGCGCTGGGCTCATCCGATCGCTGCACTATTGGGCCTATGGGCCGCAACCTACCCATGTTGGAAAGAAAACGTCTTCTTATTAACAGTACATATACGTTCGTAAGTTCCTGTACAACAAGCCGCGCGCCTCAGGGATAACAAGCAGCAGCACATTTCTTTGGTCAAAGATCGATTAATGAAGAATGAAATTCCATGTGCTAATCGACTTTGCATGGGACCAAAGGGAGAGAGAGCCACGCCTCCCTATAAATTATATATGCTTGCATAATTCTATGCGGTGTGAGCTAATCTAAACGGGATGCAGGGAAGAGAGGACTTTGCAGAGTCTGCTAATCATACGGGATATGTGTGGCAATAGAAAAAGGATTTTAAAATATGGGCCTGAGTTTGCATGGTCATAGGTTAGACAAAATACAAATACAAATATGGCACGACTGGGCCGGTGCAAATCAACCAACTGCACGCCGCCGTCTGCTCCTCCGCTACCAGCGGGAGAAAACACGAGGTGACATCCATGGCGATCTCAATGTCGTTAGGGTGGCCGTGCTTCCACGCACATTATCAATTCCGTGTGAGGTCTTTCACCAGAAGCGAAAGCGTCCGGGTGGCAGGCACATTATCAGAATCCATGTGAGCGGTGACCATCACCAGAGACGTTGGGGAGGGAGCTATGAGGTGGCGTGAAGAGTACATACGTGGAGTACTCGGTGAACAAGGTGAATACGCAATTTTTCGGGTGGCGGTGCTCACACGCACATTATCAACTTCGTTGGCAGTTTTCACTATAAGCGAAAGCATCGGGGTGGCGGTGCGCACATTATGAACTCCGTGTGAGCGGAGGTGACGGTGCTAAAGCACAATATCAGTTCCGGCATGCGGTCTTTCACCAGAAGTGAAAGCGTCGGGGTTGGCCGACACATTATCAAATCCCCTCACGCACATTATCAATGCTGGCCTCTGGTCTTTCACCATAAGCGAAAGCGCCGGGGTTGCGGACACATTATCAAATCTGCGTGTGAATGGTGACCGTACCAGTAATGTTGGGGACGCAGCTATGGGGTGGCGTGAAGAGTACATACACGGAGTACCCGGTAAACAAGGTAAATATAATTTTTCCCTCATCCGTTGCAACGCATGCCCCAAATATGCATCGATTTTTAGGGCATTATGTAAAATTTTGTGGGCACAAGAATAGAGATTCATCATGCTGGAGCACTGATTTTGGGCCGAAAGTACCAAAAAAACAACCCTATATTAAATCATATCCTCTGTGATTCTCTTACTAGATAATGAATTGTTGTAGTTCCTCTATTAAAATGCAACACCGGTTAGTATAACGTGGTGACAGATCCGGTGACTTCAAAGTCACGTTGCGACTTTAGCCCTTTACTTCTATCTGATTTCAATCCAACGGCTTTGATTTGACCTCAAATTTTTAACCTTTTAGAAAAAATAGAAAAAATCTCGAACTTGTAGCACTTTGGAAGCATATTGACAATGAATTTCACATAGAGAATTTAAAATGATGTTGAAAAATAGAATACTTTTGTGCTCGCCATGAGCGGCGAAGAGATTCTATCAGGTTTTATCATGATCCTCTTATCAACCATGGAGAACTTCTCACCAACTGTATCTTTGAGATAGGCCCTTTCCATCAACTACAGCGCATAATTAAATGCTCAACCGACAATTTCGGGCACGAACCGACGTGAATCTCCTGTTGCAACGCACGGGCATTTTTGCTAGTATATATATATATATATATATATATATATATATATCTACTATATAATATGAGTAGTGTTTCTTCCTTCGTCCGTCCGTCGCGGTGGTACGTCGTGCGTCCACCGATCCCGTTTCGTTTTGATAAGCCAAGATCAATCGCCAGGTGCATTGCATATATCTTCGGGAAAAAAATCGTTAATTTGAGTCCAACACGGACAGACGACACACCTACGTACCGCCTTATAGGCCATAAAACAAAGGATCGGAGGACAGGACACGCCCGCACAAGCACAACTCGTGCAGACATCTCGCTCAGCAGATCAGAGCTTCGAGGAAACGATATCGCCGAGACCTTGTGACCAACGATCTCGAGGGCTCGGAGGAGACGATCTCGGCGATAGCCTGTGGCTGGAGGAGACGCACGCCGCGCACGTCTCTGTCGCTCACGGGGACGAACGTTCGATCTCGTTGAGAGTCTGTGCGCTGCGCGTAACGCACACACGCGAAGATCATGCGGCAAGGCGAATCGCTCCATCTACGTGAAGGTCTCGGCGAATCTAGCAATAAGATGGCTGTAATCTTCTCCAATTGTGAGAATCATGCCTGTAATCCATCTACGCAATCTCTACAGTATAATCCGGCTTGCAGTCCCTCATCCGCTTCTCTCCCTCGCACAAACCAGAAAAATTCTCCGTCGCTGGCGACCACATCTTCCCCCCGTGCGCCTCCATGGCTCCCTACCCCGCGACCCACCACTAGCGCGCCGCCACGACAGACCAGCGGAGGGCGCGGGCATGGAGCGGCCACACACAAGGAGACCGGCGGCGGCCGCTTGCAAGGAGGTCCAGCTAGACCTCCGCACATCGCCCGTGGCCACGGTGGCTGGCGGTGAGTAGGAGGGAGGCCCGGGTTCTTCTAGCTCATGCCCATGTGGCCGGGAGGACGGCAATTTGAGGCGGCCAGGACCTCGGATCCGTGGTTCAACGCCAGGATCTGGTTCTTCCCGTGCAGATGATTTGCTGGTAGGACTTGGGGCTGCAGCATGCTCGGCGATGGAGAATTCCTAGCACGCCGCCGGAAGCCCCCACAGCACCACCGCTAGCCGCCGCCGGCAGGCCCCTGCACTTTCCTCGCCCCAATCCCGCATCCCCATAGCTGGGCGAGAGGGAGATCGAGGAGATCGATTCTGGGCTTTCTGCAGTGCCATTAAAATATCACGGACCAGACGAGGTCCCAAAATCTTGCTGAAACCAGTGCACCACGAGGGAGCAGGACGCGACACCGCGGCCGACCCGTGTTCTCCTCACCGTCGAGGTCGACTCCTTGCGCTTCCTGCGGTCGTCGGAGAAGCCCAAGCCACGACGCCACCGGAGAAGCTTGCAGAGGCATATGGCGTTGGAGAACTTATGGGACATGCTGCTGCAGTTGCCGCTGAACTCCATTGGCCAGCCTTCCTTTCAGTTCCAAGCGTGCCAGACATCAGCCAAACGAATTGCTTCTCTAGCCAGAGATCGATGCGGCCATACATGCCTCTATTCCGTCTCTCATGAATTTTGGTAGATGCGGCAATGCATGTCATTATTCCCTCGTGAAATTCGGGTTGATTTGATTGATTTGCGCGGCGGCATCAGCAGAACAATGTCGAGGTCTCACGGATGATCATCACAGCAGGTAATCTCCCAAATGTAATATGATCTAGCAGAGATACATCTTATTCAGATAAGCTTCCCATGGTAAATAATTTTTGATTCCTCCTGGGTTTGCAATCACTACTTTGGCTTCGTTTGGCCAATGGCTGGCTAGATGATTTAACCAAGTTCTAGATAATCAGAAGAGAAATATTTGTGCCCTTGAAATCTCCACAATGCGAATGTTTTTATATTCCTCACTCTATTTAACGAAAATCATATTGTCTGGATGCCATGTACAGCAGTGGAAATGTCTTATTTTGATGATTTAAACCTCTATGCAAAATTAAGAGCAAGATCTGCATTTATGGACAACTTCCAAGGGCGGGTTACAGTTCAATATATTTATGCGCCCTTTTACACTGAATTTATTTTATGTTGACACCACCAATAATGTAATTGTATTAGTATGTTCCTTCTGCCATGCTTAATACTTAGCACCAAGCAGTTGATTTTTTTTGGGCAACGGAGCAAAGAGTTACGCTCATTCTTAATGATTATGTTGCTAGAAGTTTGAAATTAGGGAACCAAAACAGCTTAGATGGAACTGGCATGAACAATGCCACTGGCAATGCACAGTTTCTCGTCACTTGAATACTCATAAATCGTAGTAGATCAAAATTAACAGTGAGGAAACAACACTGTTAGGCGAAACAAGAATGGATCTGAACTGATATTGCGTTAGGAGAAGCTTGGTACATCGGAGTAGATGTGTGTATTAGATATACTTAATTTTTTGGTTTTCCTTCTTGGAAGACTACTTTAACACTACATCATGTAATAATCGTGCACTGTAGACCTCCTTCGGTGTCTTGCTTCTTCAAATGGAATCTCTAGATTTCTCCAAGTCAACCAAATTCTTTAATGATTTTAACAAGATTTGTTTTTCATAGTAGAACATGTAAGATGAAAAGTGCAAACATATATTTAAGGGTTAATTTAGACCCGTTGCAACGCACGGGCACCTTGCTAGTAGTATATAATAGATGGGAGTTGGTGTTCGTACGTCGCGAGCGAACCGTGGTCTGCCTCGCTCGTGGTCCGCCTCCCTGCGTTTCGCTCTCCATCCTCTGCCTCGCATGACTGCGCCGACAAGTGGGCCGAACTTGCCAACGATACCACGCTCCCCGACCACTATCGATTCCTCAATTTCCTCTCTCCAATCGCGCGAATCTCTCTCTCATCCCGATCAATCGTTTCCTTTCCCCTTCCGCCCCATATTGCCTCTCTTCCACGGATCCGACGGCCGACCGACGGTCTAGGCGAGCGGCCTCATCTAGCCCTCTACCCGATCCAGTCCCTCCACCATGTTCCCCTCGCGCCGTCTTCAACTGCGGACGCAGGCCTCTGCGCGACGGCGCCCGAGGCCCCTACATGGTGGCGCTCGAGGAACTGTGTCGACCGGCAATCAGACTAGGCACCAGGCGCTCGACGTCGCGCTCGTCAACAAGCAGCGTCCGTCCAAGGAGCACGACGCTCGATGAGTACACGTTCTGGTGGATTCGTCGTACTCCAACGCGAGCCAGCCTGCGTCGTAAGAATCGACGTTTCGGCACTGACGCTCGACTCCTCGCCGGGCGGTTCCTCTCCACGACGCACCAGTTCGCCCAAAAGGAAATGCATACAGAGATGGTGCAACAAAAAGGGGAACAAAAAGGTGAATATTTCTGTTCTGTTGCAAGAATACCGTAACAGAGTAATGTTTGCATTGCATTGCATTCCATTCCTATGAGTAACTCGATATGCACTGTAAATTATGCTAGGACCATGTTGTGTATTATTTTACTCGAATCGTGCAAATGTTACAGTCCCATGCCCATGCCCTATGTATCATATATCACACCATTATTTTTCTATATTATTCTGGATCTCATAATGCACACAAAGAATAATCACCCGAAGTTATTTTTGTGCCATATTCAGCAATTTGTTGTTGTTTCTATTCTGACCATCCATGGCTTTTCAAGAGTTCTGTTGGGAGGCAGTCAGTACACACAGTTTCATTTTTTTGCAGCTATAAATGCCTTGGATCTTGGATTCCATTTTAATTCTTTTTTAATGTTCAATAAGTTTGAATAATATAGAATTGATCAATGTCTAATGTCCATTTTTTGTGTGCTGATGGTTAATAGTCAGACTCCTTTTGCGATATTGGGCATCATTCAGGGAAGGTAGTGAGTAGGCTAGATAAATAGAAGTGCATCCTCTGAATTGGAGAATATTTACAATTCATTTACTTGTGGCTATGGCCAAGCATAAACATTTGTGCATCCTATGAAAAAGAGAATATTTACAATTCATTTGCTTGTGGCTATGGCCATGATCCACTTACTTTTCTGGTCTTATAGTCATTCTTGTTAGTATCAATTTGATTGTTTCTACTCTAAAGTACATAGATTTTGGTATAGGAAATTCAGACTATGCTTGCATATACAGAGGTGTTCCTGTCGCCACCCAGGTTTTGGGCGATACCTATGAGGTGGCGGCCTGGGATGATGGTGGTGGATGAGAAAGCAGCAGAATTGTGGCTGCACATGACAGCGTCAGGCAGTGGAGGTGCCTCCACGACGCTCGTGTCTCCAAGGAATAGTCCTGGTTGTTTGACAACGACTTCTGCAGCCACTTCTACCGCGTGCCTGTCTGGTATAGTCCTTGCTCGCACAATGCCTCGATGCCACAGCGCCACCCTAATGTCCTCGATGTCGGTCTAGCGATGTGTGGATTGATAACACATTTTGATTTGGTGCTTTCGATTTGCATTTATAGGTGATGGATGTGAACTTGAAGAAGGCGGCTCTTGTAGCTGAGCAGGGACCTGGTGCAGCGGCCAGCTTTCGCGATGCGGTTGTGAGTATGAGGTGTTCCTCACTATGTGTCTGAGATTTTAGTTATTTAAATGAGATAAGAAAAACTCTTTACAATTCCCTCATAGAGTAGCTAGCACATTTGACTTGTTTTAGACACTAAACTTACAAATTGAGTGAGAGTATTTGAGCTCTCCCTTTAGCTGACAGTGTCGATGCTTTCTTTTTTGTGTACGATGTGCATTTTTTTAGTTCTAAAAGTAGCTGCAGTCATATGTATGTCTGTTGCCTTTATTTGAGAGTCTCGTTCATTACGTGTCTCCAATTCTTGATGGCTGTCCCCGTTGTCTTATTTGAGAGTCTCGTTCATTTCGTCTCTCCAATTCTTGATGGGAATCATACTGATGCTGATATGATTATTTTCCTATTTCGAGATCGATTAATATATGTGTACATACGTATCTGTATGGTAAGGTCCTCTGTTTTTCCCATGTAAGATTGAAGAGGTGGTTTACTCATATCTTTATGATCAATGTGAATAAGAGTATGCAGGATGCATTCTGTAATCTGTAGCCATATCACAAATGTGTTTGCTTCAGGTTGACCTTTTGAGTCTCTTGTATGTAAGATATATTTTAATTTGTATTAAAACTCCATAGTACAAAATCAATTTAAGACTAAACATTAAATTGTGTCCCGTCAGTTCAATTAAATGGTTGCCATCTTGTACATTTTGCCATGAGTGTACTGGCCAGTCATGACAGTGGGGAAGGAGGACGAGGGAGCAAGTGGTGGTACCATGGATTTTGATGTAGCGTCCCGATTTTCACGGATTTGTGCGGAGGGAACGATGAACGTGAAGAACACGGGATGAACTCAAAAACACAAAGAGGGGAAATCAACAAAACACAAAGATAACTAGCAAGTAGCAACTCAGCAAGATTCAATTGGTAACAAATCCCTGAGGGTATTCCCCAATTCTCCTCTCCCAAGCACACCTTACTCTTAGGATTGTTTGTCCAATTGGTCAATCCAACCAATCCAATCTAGCCACCACAAGATGGAAGATTAGTAAGTAATCGCAACTACAAGCGGAGCCTTGGTATCCACGAAGGGATCTTCTCCACAAGGGGAGGCCTTAGTTCATCTCCACAAGGGGAGACCTTGATTCATATCCATAGGAGGAAAGAGACACTTTGAGAAGAAGAAGCAAGACTCTACTTTAGTTCCCAAATCATTGTCTAAACCTAGATCTGGAGGGGAAGGGTCTATTTATAGTCTAAGTCATGAAGTAGGTGAAAAGGTGGGAGGTACAAGGCCACACGGGCCCGTCAAGCGCAGGCTGAAGTTTCGGGCAAACCGGCCTGGAGGCCGGCCTGGGGGCCGGGTCAGGGGCCGGCTGGAGGTTGGCCGGGGCTGGAGCACGACCGGACCTAGGGCCGGCCCAGACCGGCTGTGTCGGGGAATACTTTCTGGATTAACCCGCGGCCCAGTGTGACTTACTTTACTCGCACGGACAAAAGCCCACATGGGATCAAGCCCAACATCGAACCGCCACAAGGAGAAGGATCTAGAAGACATATCCTGGAGGACGTGAGAAGGAGTTAGTCTCCGAGTAGGTTCCAGTTGATATATTCCTTGTGGAGGAAATTTCCTTTGTAACCTAGCGAACCTCTGTGTATATAAAGAGGACTCGCAGGACTTAGACGGGGTCAAGCTATCAAACCCTAAAACCCTAGCTCATACGGCGAGTACCAGATCGGATCGCCTCCATTGTAACACCTCGATTATCATATCAATACCAATCTAGGGTAGGCAGGAAGTAGGTCTTTTACCTCACATTGAGGGGGCCGAACCTGGGTAAATCTGTGTTGATCTTTGTTCCTGCGATCCCAAGCTCGGAGATGCTTGACTCGCGTAATCCCACACCTACGAAGTCATCTATGACACCTGACGTGACAAACCCACGACAGTTGGCGCCCACCGTGGGGCCTGCGGTCAAGAGCGTCACGTTCCGCGCAGGATCCATGAAGGGAGCTGAAGATCTTGTTGTTGGCCGTATCATCACGGTCAATGGCACACCCCTCATTGACGATTCAAGCTGGGGGCCGGAAGCTGACTACCTGGAAACCGGCCACATCATCCCGTTTGGATCTGTCCATGTCTTCGTCGGCTTCATTGGCGGCGAGTCAGAAGATCCATCGCAACATGGCGACTCAGAAGAAGGAGTCGCGGTAACGGTGGACCAAGAAGAAGAATCTATCAACTACGAGTCGCTACCTCTTGAAGACGAAGAAGGCCAATCAATTGAGTATGTCCTTGAGGAAAGGCTATGCGGAGGCCCTGTGGATGGCGACTCGCCCTCTGTAGAAGATCGGCACATGGAAGGGGTCTACAGGACCACAGAAGCGGACGAAGGGCTGGGCATGCCACCAGGCAGCTTAGCCCCCACGCGCCAGAAGTAGCAGAACAGCCGCGCTAGACGCATCAGGAGTCGCGGCATCCGCTGCGATAACGCCAGGAGTCGCGGCCTCAGGAGTCGCAAACAGAGAGACTCCACCCGGAGTTACGCCCTGGAATCAGGGTCAAGGGTAGCCCCCGACGCAGCGGTCACGCCGCCACAGGGAAGTGTGTTGCTCACGCCAATATCTGCGGTTAACGCGGCCGCTAGAGTGACAGAATTGGAGGCTACCAGGATCGGGCTATATGATGAAGTCCAGAGAATCGCAGATGAGAGAGCCAGGCTGGCGCGCGAGGAACAGCGCCTCCAACAGGAGCAACTGCGACTCATCAAGGAAACCAATACTTTGCAAGGAGTACATGCAACCTTGCCACACAGACGCCATGCGAGTCGCCTGCAGCCAGGAACAGTAAATCCTATGGAGCTGTTCCAATCGCCTACCGCTGGAACAACAATCGCAGTTCCCGCGGCACCACCCAACGTGATCCCATCAGTCGCCACCAACACAGCGCGCCCGGTCGCATGGTCAGGGGTCACACAACCATCAGCGCGGTACCCACACACATGGCACCGTCTGCCATGGTTATGCGGACCGTGGCACCATTAGCCGCGCCAGCGGTTCAAGCGATTGCTGTACCATCAGTTGTACCAGCGGTTCCGTCCTTCGCAGCACCAAGAGCAGTGGAAATACCTGATCAAGGGCCATAATACAAGCTAACAATAGGGCCATCATGCCCCCGCCATTGCCGCAGCCAACCTTTGTCCAGCAGTCGCCACAGCAGCCTCAAAGGTTCCACACGCCGCAAGGACATTATGTTAGCCCAGTGGAGAATCTCTTTGCGGCTACGAACATCTTGGCCAGGTTAGCGCCAGCAGGAAACACACCAATGGACAGAGAGGCGAGGCGCGCCATTGAGATGATGAGCACAGCAGTAATACAGCAGGCAAACATGTCCGAACACGCGGGACGGCTGCACTCCACCCCCTACAATAGCAGAGCAACGGCGGAGAGAAGCATCCACGCGGAGTCGCCGCACGTTGCGACTTCAAGTTCGGCTAGGCGACAAAGGGAAAATCAACCTGCGGCTCAAAATCAACCTCAGCAAGTTCAACCCATAGAAGTTGTGCAGCCGCGCGCGGCGGCTAATCCAATAGGAAGGCCAGCTTCATCCAATCTATCGTCGCGACTCAAAGGCCCAGTCTGTTTCAGCGAAAGAATCAGGTCTAAACCGTTTCCTGCAGATTTCAAAGGACCTCGCAAGGTCGCCAACTACAACGCAAGCATGGACCCTGTTACTTGGCTCAACAATTATGAGATGGGCATGAGCATCCTAAACGCATCCGAAGAGATCTGCGCACGTTACCTAAACATGATGTTAGAAGGTGCAGCCCACATATGGCTGCAGAATTTGCCGCCAAATTCAATAAACTCTTGGGATGAGATGAAGGAAGCTTTTATCAAGAATTTCCAAGGAACATGCAAGCGACTCTGCAGTATAGAGGACCTTGAGCGTTGTGTACAGAAGGAAGGCGAGTCGAGTCGCCACTGGATGAGAAGGGTCGCAGAAATCATACATTCCTCAGATAACATACCACCCAGTTCAGCAGTCCTTGTCATGGAGAAAAATTGCAAGTTTGAGCCGCTGGTCCACAAACTAGGTCGCATGAAGGACAAAGTCAAGAGCCTAAGCGAGGTAATGGCGGCGGCCAACAAGTATGCTAGCTCGGATAAAACCAGGGACGCATCTGATGGGGAGGAAGAGGAAAATACTGGCAAGGGAAAGAAGGCCAGTAGCAAGCCTCAACAACAGCAAGCTAGCAATGCTAATGCGAGTTATAACAAGCGCAAAAACGAGGAAGGAAACTCGGGTTAGTCGCAAATGCAAACACTCGTTACAAGCAAAGCAGCGGCAGAGGAAGGAATTTTCACCCAGTTAACTTGGAAGAGGTTTTTAACCGCCCCTGCGACATCCATATAGGAAAAGATGGGAAACCACCCAACCACACAAAGGCACAGTGCTATCATTACAAAAAGTGGAAGGATGGGCAACCACTCAACACAAACACAATCATCAAAACAATGAGGGAGGTAACCACGGCGGAGGTAACAACAGCAACAACGCTGTCCCAAATCAACAGCCAGATCATCCACAGTTCCCAAAACAGTTGGGTCAGTATCACACCATTGTGGTCAATACCTCAAGGAGGGAGCAAAAGCTGCGACGACGCAATCAGGCTGTTAACGCCATAGTACCAGCCGTACCACAGTGGCTAAAGTGGTCCAAGCAGCCAGTAGTTTGGAGCCGCGAGGACCACCAGGAGAAATAAATGAAGAGGGCAAACTCGCGCTGGTGGTTGCCCCTCAAGTCGCAGGATACAAGTTGAGCAAAGTGCTGATGGATGGAGGCAGCAGCATCAATATATTATACTATGAAACCTTCAAAAGAATGAACCTCCAAGAAAAGCAGCTACACCCATCAAGAACAACGTTTCACGGTGTCGTGCCAGGCATATCAGCTCAGCCATTGGGGCGAATCAACTTGGAAGTCGCCTTTGGAACACAAAGCAACTTCAGGAGCGAGTACATCTGGTTCGAGGTTGTAGATTTCCAGAGCCCATATCATGCGCTGTTTGGCAGAGAAGCATTCGCAAAGTTTATGGCTAGGCCGTGCTATGTGTACCTGAAGCTTAAAATGCCAGGCCCCAGGGGAGTCATCACCATTAATGGCGACAGAAGAATAGCTCAAGAATGCGAAGAAGGCGACAAGGCCATGGCCAGAGCAGCTTGCATCGCAGAAAGCGCGCCCATGCGCGAGTCGCAGGAGAATTTTGATGACATCGTGGAGGCCAAGAGGCACCTGCCTGACTTGCGACTTCAGATTACGGCCGCAAGGGAGGCAAGGAAGTCAAGGGCTACAGGCCATTCCAATAAGGACACATCCCAGGCATTGCGAGTTGCCATCAGCAGCCACAACAAAACCATTAAGAGTTTACATCATCAAGCTGGCCACTCAGGGCTAAAAACTTCATCTCTGGTCGCCACCAAGGCGCGACCGACCCATTTCTTGTCGCCACTCAGGCGCGACCGACCCATGCAACATCTCTGGTCGCCACCAAGGCGCGACCGACCCATTTCTGGTCGCCACTCAGGCGCGACCGACCCATGTAACATCTCTGGTTGCCACCTAGGCGCAACCGACCCAAGCATCACTTCTGGTCGCCACCTAGGCGCGACCGACCCTATGTATCATATAATGATTCTGAAATAAAGCATCTCAAACTACCAATTGAGTTGTGAGTCTTTTATTTTTTAATCATTGGTTCCTTGGGGGCGCGACAGCTTTTTAGCGCGGCCTATTCCTTGGGATCGCCAAACGAGTGGCATTTATCGTGATTATACTCAACCTCTCTTGGATGCGACTTGCACTATGCGACCAAAGTACTGGGGGTGCGGCGTCAACCGAGTTTGATTGTCTATCATGGCCGCTCTCGACCCTGAACACGCACTTTTTACCTGGGAAATACTGAGCCGCGCAAGGGCCTAAGTGAGGAAAACCGAGACAAATCATAAGGACCAGCCTATTGGTCGAAACATGTACTGCTGAGAGTACTTAAGCAAAACCGTAACATTGTCTTATGACACATAAATTCTAACAATTATTACAGGCCGCTAAGGGCCAAGATCATCAAACCATTGTTTATCTTCTTCATTTGTGCGCAACTTTTGGCCTGTGGGAAGGAGGAACAGGCGGCTAACCAAGCTTGCCAGAAGGAGCAGTCGCAGGCTCGCTGGACGGCTTCTCCGTCGCGGGCTTGCGGGCTGCAGAGCTGGAAACACCCGGTGAAGGGTTCTTTTCCTGCGGGATCACCGCACTGGATGATGGAGCGGGTAACTTCTCCCATCTGCTTCCATCTGCATTATACTTGCCCATATAGGTCGCAAGATCTATCCCCTCTACCAGCTCAGTCGCACGGCCGCGCATGTCCTTCCAACTCGCCGCATATTCTGAGGCCGTCAGCTCGGTGCCATCCACCTTCTTCGAGGGCCTGCCTTGTGCAACCTTGGCAGCATCAAAAGAAGGATAGTATGTCTTGGCCAAAGCAAGACATGAGCCGCACCGGTGCGAGCCGAGGACTCCTTCCAGTCCAAAAAGAATTGAGGCGCCTTGAGCAGTCTCTTCAATAGTCCCTCAGCATCAGCAGGAGCAGGCTCTTTTGGCAGAAGACAGGCGGACAGAGATCTCATGGCATCGCAAGCTTTCCGCGAAAACTCACGGATATAATCCAGCTGTTCTTGAGTACTGCCGCGCTGCAATGCGGCATTTTCACCTACATCAAGGCATTTCTCAGTCAGCTCAACAATATACAAGTAAAGATAGTGGAGAAAACAGATGCAGACCTGAGTCGCAACACTTACCAGCCAACTCCTGAGTCATGATGCAGACTTTGGCGTGAACAAGGTTGTGGGTGTCAGATAACTTGGTCAATTTTTTCTCCAGACTGCCAATTTCAACAGCCTTTAACCTTGCATCCTCATTAGCCTGAGCAAGGGCGTCCTTTTGGGCATTGACTTGCTGATCCAGCTGCTGGACCCTCTCTTGGAGTTTCTCTTCAACCTTTTTAAGCCGCAGCTCGGTGGCTTTGGCTTGCTCAGTCATTTTAAAGCTCTCATCAGACAGCTCGCCCATCCTGGCTTCCCTCTTCTTCAGATCAGTGTCACGCTGGCCAAGGAGCTCGCGCAGCCTCTCCCGTTCAGAAGGAGTTTCCCCCAACTGCTTTTCCAAGGCGAGTCTTGCGGCTGTTATGGAGCATAGTTCCTCCTACAAAGAGTACATCAGCTAGTAAGTACATATCAACAACTAAAGAGAAGTATCAAGTCTCCCTTTACAGTTAAAGAAGAAACTTGATCCTTGGGGGCTAGAGACAGATAAGTGGAGACAAAAGTTTACCTTATAAGCCGTAGACAGGTCAGACAGCGCCTTGCGGAGCTCCGCGGCTTGCTTGTCATTTGAGGTAATGATGGCCTCTGACAGTTTCTCAGCGCGGCTCATGAAGGAGAAGGAAGCAACCTCAGCACGCAGAACTGGCGACCGCTGGCTATCAGTTGCTGGCGACTCAATCAACGGCGCATTGGCAATTATGGAGGAAGGGTTGACCTTCTCCACGTCTTGGATCATAAGGGATCCGTTCCGTCCTACAGAGCCACCTCTTGGGTAGCTGTGTCAGGAACAGAGGCCGTAGCCAAGTCATCAGTGGTGACCACGCCCTCCACCATGGCGGTATGAGCCACAGGTGATAAGCGCGGCTCAACTATGGTTTCAGAAATGACTCCAGGCTCAGTCGCGGATTTAACCGCGCTTCTGCAAAAAACAAGGGCATTGAGTGAAGAAGAAGCACATAAACTAGAATAAAAGTGTTATAAGCGCAAGGAAAATCACTAACTCTGGAGCCATCTTCACAGAGGCCATAAGGTCGTCACTTGACGGCGATGACAGGCCTTGGGTCCCAGAATCTACGAGCAGAAGTTTGCGTGTCAGCAGAGGAAAAAGAATAAGCAGTCAAGATGTCAAGGCAGTAGAAAATACCAGAATGGGGACCCATGTCTTCTTCAGTTGAGGCGGTGGCTTTGTACACACACCTGGCAACGGAGGAGGTCGCGCCCATAGTAGGCTTGCGACGCTTCATGGCCTCAGGATTTTCCAGAGCATCAAGCTCTGGCTCCTCACGAGATAGCCTCTTGGAGGCTCTACGGGGAGTTGGTCCAGCCGCGGCAGCAGAACTCGCAGCTGGCACTGGACTGTCATCCTCGTCCAGTTCAGTCTCCTCACCTTCTGAGGCCGCAGTGGCGACAGAGGGGACACCAGCAATTTCGCTGCCCTCTAGAGCGGGCAGCAACTTCTTTCTTGTGGCACGCTTGGGAGCAGCAGTGCCGGCGTCGGTCGCAGGCAGCGACCAGTAATTCTCATCAGCCTGGATCAGGAAAATATAAGTCGCAGTATTAAGAAAGGAATGCGACTCAACTACAAAGGCAAAAAGACAGGGAAGAGAAGTTACCTCAAAAGGCTTGTTGTTAACACTAAAAGGGGCAAGCCCCACCTTAGCAAAGGAGATGTCTTTCTCCTCCGTCACACGGGAGATGAATTCCACCCAGTCTTCAGGCTCCCAGTCAGCGGCCTTGACACGATCAACGTCAGCAGAAGTGCCAGAGCATTCTAGGAAGGACCGTTGACGGGGACTCACTGGTTGGATACGCCACTTTGTCCAGCAAGAAAGGAGATCAAGGCCAGTAAGGCCATGACTAATCAAGGCATGGACCTTGATCAGTGACTCGTTAATAAAGGACATGGAGGCATCCCGTGGTTTGGATTTCAGTGCCTCAGTGGGCACGAAAAGGGTGTTAGACCAGGAGGGGAGGCGAGTTTCGCCCTCCGGTGAAGTGTCTTGGAAATAGAAGAAAGATTTTTGCCAAGCCCTGGGTCGATTCGCCAGGGCTAGCTTGGGAAGGCAAGAGTTTCTGTGGCGTTGAAGAGAGATGGCGCCGACCTGAACGTAGGCGCCGCCTTTGGAGACAAGTTGGTTGTTGCAGGTGAAAGAGGCCAGCCACAGATCGATGTTGGGGGCTATACCAAGATAGTCCCCGCACAACACATGAAAATTGCTCACCTGGAGCATTGAGTTGGGCCCGATGTCGTGAAGACGGAGGCCTAGGCGTTGTAGCAGATTGCGGAAGAAGGGAGAACCTGGCGGCATGAATCCACGCTCCACGTGTTCCACGAACATTACCAGTTCGTTGGGCTTGGGGCGCGGCTCGATTTCTTCGCCTGGCGCCCGCCAGACGCTGTCCTCCTTCGGCGGCAAGAAGCCAGCTTCGGCAAGATCCGTAAGAGTCTCCTCCGTCACCCAGGATCCTTCCCAGTTGCAGGAGATCTTGCGCTTATCGTCAGATGGCTTTGCCTTGGGCGCCATTGCGAAGAGTAGATTGGATTGGGGAACTAAGCTCAGATTGAGGAAGAAGACGACGCAGCTAGGGATGAGGGTAAATCTGTGTTGATCTTTGTTCCTGCGATCCCAAGCTCGGAGATGCTTGACTCACGTAATCCCACACCTACGAAGTCATCTATGACACCTGACGTGACAAACCCACGACGGGCTGGGAGGCCGGTTGTCTCGGGAGAGTGGCCGGCTGGGGGACCGGATGCTTCGGGAGGTGGTCTGGCCTGTGGCCCGGCCTAGGCCGGCCTGGAGGCCGGTTGTGTCGGGAGGCAGTCCGGCCCTGGAACCGGCCCACGCCGGCTGGGAGGCCGGCTCTTCAGTCATCTCCACTTCTTCTCCATCGTCTTGCATCATCTCTTGGCCATCTTCTTGGGTCTTCTCTTGGTCATCTTCTCCACTCCATTGTGGGTCGTCATCAAGGTGGTTCCTGATTATGCACAAAGTATCCGAATGAAGTAGCAACCCATTCAAAGGAGTGTCGAGGTCACGCATAGATAGGAGTGAATTCACCTTATCATGGATATCTTTGACTCTTGCTCTTGTCATTGGTCCACTTGTTGTAGGAGTCGTAGGTTGGGCTACATCATCTCCCCCCCCCCCTTGGAAAAGAGTCGTCCTCGACTCTTGGTCATCCTCATCGCTTGATGTTCCTAGGTATGGTGATAGGTCGGCGACGTTGAAGGTGTCATGGACCAAGTGTTTGGAGTGGGAGATGTCGATTTTGTAGGCATTGTCGTTGATGCGCTTGATAACCTTGAAAGGTCCATCTCCACGAGGGTGAAGCTTGGAATTCCTTGCATCCGGAAAGCGATCTTTGCGAAGGTGTAGCCAAACAAGGTCTCCTTCTTCAAATATCATGGCGCGCTTGTGTTTGTTCATCTTCGTAGCATGGTCTTTGTTGTGCTTCTCAAGCGTAGTTCTTGTTTCCTCATGGAGCTTCTTCATGTACGCGGTTCGCTTGTCGAAATCCATGTTAACTTGTTCACGGAGTGGAAGTGGTAGCATGTCGAGCGGGTGTAGGGGTTGGAACCATAGACGATCTCGAAGGGTGTTCTCTTTGTTGCGCGATGAAGTGCTCGATTGTATGCGAACTCGGCGTGTGGTATGTATTCTTCCCAATTCTTCAAGTTAGTCTTGATCAACACACGAAAGAGTGTAGATAGGCTTCGGTTCACCACTTTGGTTTGGCCATCGGTTTGAGGGTGGTATGCGGTGGAGAATAGTTGTTTGATTCCCATCTTGGCCATCAAAGTCTTCCAAAAATAGCTCACAAACTTGACGTCACGATCCGACACAATGGTCTTTGGCACGCCATGAAGACGGACGATTTCCCTAAAAAATAAAGTAGCAATATGTGAAGCATCGTCGGTCTTGTTGCATGGTATAAAGTGTGCCATTTTAGAGAATCTATCAATGACGACAAAGATGGAATCCTTGTTTGTTTTAGTGCGTGGGAGTCCTAAGATAAAATCCATAGCTATATCGGATCATGGGAGATGTGGAATAGGCAAAGGTGTATATAAGCCATGAGAGTTTAGAGTAGACTTAGCTTTGAGACATGTAGAACATCGACGAACTAGGCGTTCCACATCACGCTTCATTCTTGGCCAATAGTAGTTGGTGGCGAGCATGGCGTAGGTCTTGTCGCGGCCAAAGTGACCCATGAGTGATCCTCCATGAGATTCCTTCAAAAGGATCAAACGAAGCGAAGACTCGGGTATGCATAGTTTGTTAGCCTTAAACAAGAAACCTTGGTGCAAATAGAAATCACCATTTCCTTTGTGCTCCGAACATTGAGCAAAAATGTCTCCAAAGAAAGCATCGGTAGCGTACAACTCCTTTATCTCATCCAAACCCAAGACACTAATGTCAAGACGTGTAAGTAGGTTGGCCTTGCGGGATAGAGCATCCGCGACCACATTGTCTTTACCTTTCTTGTATTTGATTACAAAGGTAAAAGACTCAATGAACTCAACCCACTTAGCATGTCTTTTGTTCAAATTTGTTTGACTTTTCAAATATTTCAGGGATTCATGGTCGGAATGAATGACAAATTCCTTAGGACGAAGGTAATGTTGCCACACATCCAAAACACGAACCAAAGCAAATAACTCTTTGTCATAAATGGGGTAATTCAAGCGAGCTCCATCTAATTTCTCACTATGGTATGCGATGGGTCTACCATTTTGCATAAGCACTCCACCAATGCTCAATCCACTTGCATCGCATTCAATCTCAAATGTCTTAGAGAAATCCGGAAGGGCAAGGAGTGGTGCTTCGGTTTATAACCATTTGAGCTCATTGAAAGCAAAATCATGTGCATTGCCCCAAATGAAAGGTACATTTTTCTTTGTTAGTTCATGGAGGGGGCAAGCAATTGTAGAAAAATCCTTGATGAAACGGCGATAAAATTTGGCAAAACCAAGAAAACGTCTCAACTCCTCAAGTGACATCGGAAAAGGCCAAGTCTGAATTGCTTGTATCTTTGCTTCATCGACTTCGACTCCATCCGAAGAAACAACAAAATCCAAGAAAACAAGTTTGTTGGTGGCAAAAGTGCACTTAGAAAGATTTGCATAAAGCTTTTCATTGCGAAGAACCAACAAAACTTGAGCAACATGAGAAGTGTGCTCTTCCATAGATTTGCTATAAATAAGGATGTCGTCAAAGTATACCACAACGAATTTCCCAATGAAAGGACGCAAAACATGATTCATGAGACGCATAAAAGTGGAAGGTGCATTGAAAAGACCAAATGGCATGATGAGCCACTCATAAAGACCAAGCTTTGTTTTAAATGCGGTCTTCCATTCATCACCTTCACACATTCTTATTTGATGGTATCCACTTTTAAGATCAATTTTGGAGAATATAGCGGAACCACAAAGCTCATCAAACATATCATCAAGTCGAGGGATAGGATGGCGATACCTAACGGTGATGGCATTGATGGGACGACAATCCATGCAAAGGCGAAGAGTGTTGTCGTGCTTGGGTACCAAGATGACGGGCACGGCACATGGACTCAAGCTCGCGCGGATATGTCCCATGGCAAGAAGTTCTTGTATTTGCCGCTCGATCTCCTTTGTCTCCTCGGGGTTGGTGCGGTAAGGAGCGCGGTTTGGTAGCGGTGCGCCGGGAACAAGGTCGATGCGGTGCTCGATTCCGCGTAGAGGTGGTAGTCCCGGTGGCACTTCTTGAGGGAAGACATCTTCAAAGTTCTTCAAAAGAGACAACAAAGAAGGAGGAAGGTTTGTGAAGGTGTTAGTCATAGAAACTTCACCCTTGCATATGAGCACATAGTGGAGGGTGGATGGGTTCTCTCTCAACTCCCTCATCTCTCTCTGACGAGGTTATGTTCTGCGGGTACCCCAGCTTAAGGGTACCTGGTGCACGTGATGATCAAAGAAGCCCAAAAGATTAATCGAAGCCCATGAAGGAAGGTCTAAAACGAAGAGTGTTTTCCAACTTAGATCAAGTTATAGTCGGTTAAGGCTTTCCATATATGTAACCTTGGTCGGTTATGTTTCCCGAGACCCAGCCTCCTATATAAAGGCTGGGAGGGTGATCGATCAGGGCAAGCAATCGATAGCCACCAAAACCTCGGCGAGATCAGCAGCTTGTCGAACCCTTGTAACCCTCATATTCATACCATAAATACAGACAAGCAGGAAGTAGGGGTTTTACCTCACTCGAGGGCCCTGAACCTGGGTAAATCCAGCTTGTCAGCCGTCGATTCCACCGATACTACGCGTTTTCTACCACACAATCAACCCTAGGTATAGCAACCATGGGATTTGCCGAGGGCACACCTCGACAATTGGCACCGTCTGTGGACTAGGTAGTATTGGGCTCACGGTTTCGCCGGTTTCATCATCAAGCAGCCACCCGACGATCACATCTGCACAAGGTAATTCGCCTACTGCATCATCAAAAAGCAAATCACCGACCACCGTTGCAAACAGCAACTCGCCGACAAGATCTACCAGCATCAATTCAAAAAGCGATCACTCGCCAAAATCTCCAAGGAGGCTCACGTCGCACTCGATGGAAGCTCAACAAGCCTTCGCCGGACTCAAATCAGGTTTGGATGTTACGGTTGGAAAATTTAACTTCTTTTGTCGATAAAGATGGTGTGCAGGACCTGTTAGATCCACTCGACGTGGAGACACTCAACATGGAGACAATCGACGACGCTTCGACTGCAACACCATCCATCTTGGCGGTAGCATCGTCACAGATCATCCCGATCCAGTCGCCAAGTGACTATGCAACATCCATGAACTCGCAAGAATTCCGTGACGAAGTGGCAAAAAGATTTGGAAGAAGCGAGATCGAATCTGCGTACCGCCCAAACAACTCAATCGAGTCACTCGACGACAACGTCGACTGCAATGACGCCGCGGGGAACGAAGAGAACATAGATGACAACATATACCTTGCCGATCTCAATGGCCCAGAAATCCGTGCCAGCCACGAGATATTCACCTGCAACGCAGACAGCCTGGACAAAGCACTCGAAGATATACTCGATTGTGACAGAAACCCCAGCAAGCAAAGCAACTCCAACATGAGCCTAGAAGACGATGCCGAATCCATAATGCGCATTAGCAACACATGGGTAGAAGGTCGGGTGGTACCGTATCAGGTATACACCGCGAGTACAGCAGAAACGTCAGCAGCTGCAACATGCCGTCGACCTACAGAGTACCCTTGCACAGTCACCATGTCTGACGGAACAACCACGTAACCATCACCGTAGAGATGGCAGAAAAAGTGAGCAAAGTAATCGAAAGTTGCACAATGCTACCGGCAAACGCAACTCCGGAAGAGGTATTGACCTTACAATATTTCCAATGGCAAGAATCGATACGGTTGAAAAACTACCGAGCGGTACTCGAAGAACACAAGAAGCAAGCCAGCATATCGAGTGCTCGACGAAGAGCATTGTCTGTAAATTCAACAGGCAGAAACGACCCCGCGGTCGACGCGGAAGGAGTCCCCATACCGACTGAGCCAGCCGGGGCGCTGATGACGCTAGGCACCTACCTCAGAACGATCGAACCTCCTGCAGGAGACCCAAAGAGGGATCAGCACCTCCAACTATACAAACAACTGGCAAAAGCAGCGAAAGCCATACAGCATCCACAAGAAACTCCAAGGAGAGGTACAGGTCGGGACCGCCGTAGTCGAAGTCCTCGGGAAAGGAGCAGTCGAAAAAGCTCACGTCATCATCGATCCAGCAGAAGCCACTCGAGGAGGTCATACAGCAGCAGCTCAGACTCGGAAGCAGAAATCGGGCCATGTGGAGCGCTATGCTTCACTCGACGGATCCGGGAGGCTCGTATGCCCAAGAAGTTTTCGCTAGCTACCACGCCAAAATTCAACTGCAAACAGGAACCATCAGGCTGGTTAGAAGATTACAGGCTGGCTGTTGGATGTCAGCGCGGTACCATGACCACAGCTATGCAATACATACAACTCATGATGGAAGGAACAGCTCGCGATTGGCTCAAATCGCTACCCGAATCATACTACGACTCGTGGGAACACTTCAAGGGTGATTTCATCAAATACTTCGAGCCTCTATGTGAGCGCCCCAAAACCTTCGAGGAGCTCCGGACCTGCAAGCAAAAGTAAGATGAATCTCTGAGATCGTACATACGGCGGTGGACCACTATCCGTCACTCAGTAGGCAACGTATCTGAAGATAGGGCAATCGACGCCTTCAAAAACGGACTCCGGAGAGAAGACTTCAAAGAAACACGGTCGAGAAGATCCAAAGACAATGGCCGCACTCATGGTACTCGCAACAAAGTGGGCAGACGGAGAAGACTCTGTACGAGGCACTCGACCCGTACCCTCACATGAAAATCACGAAGGTGGCAGTCGAGACCGCAGAGATAGCTACAGAGATGATCGAAGGTGCAAACGCAAGCATCGTTATCATGATGATGACCATCCAAACTTCATCGCAGCAGGCTTTGTCCAGTCAAGGGACACCGCGACCAAACTGACAGACGACCCGACGATCATCGCACAGACGATCGACGCGACAGTCGAGACCACCGTACAGACGATCGACGTGACAGTCGAGACCACAGACGCGACGACCGCGATAGCTACAGAAGGCCAGAGTGGCGCAGGCGAGCAGACAAAGATCCTGAGCATCAATCGAAGAAAGATGGACGATTATTGCAGTTCCATCTTTACAAAGGGGATGATGGTAAGCTTCGCTCTAACCACTCGCTAAGAAATTGCAGGGAATTCGATCAACTTGCGATTGAACATATACTGCGACTGCAAAGAGATGGACGTGCACCTCCTCAACAGTGCAGATTCCATCGACTGCATCACAAGCACAGCCTGTTCAGGCATATCCAGCACCGCAACAAGTACAACAAGCACAGGTATATTCCATACCACCGCAAACACAGCCTACTCAGGTGTATCCTGCACCAACACCAGCGCAACCGACGCCAGTGTACATGTGCCAGCACAACCCGTTACGGGAACACAAATGGCAGCAGCCGTGCACCAGATGCAGCAAGGAGATGAACAAAAATATCCCGTAACTCGCGGGCAGATGAACATGATCCAGCGAGGACGTCCCTCCAATAGAGAGCAAAAATTACACACTCGACATGTCAATATGGCGGTCATGGCACCCCCAGCTATCACAATTTTTTGAAAGGATCAGAAACTCCGATTGTTTCAATCGAGAGGACCATCCACCCGCAGTATATCGACCAGGGCATGCAGCCTTGGTACTCGACGCCCAAATCGGAGGCTACGCCATGACCAAGGTCTTCATGGACGGAGGTAGCGGCCTCAACATAATCTTTGCAGATACGCTACGCAGAATGAACAAATCAGTCGAAAATCTGCCAAAGTCCGCAAGTACCTTCCACGGTATCGTTCAGGCAAAGCAGTGCTCCCAGAAGGTACCATACAACTCGATTACGTTTGGAGATCCTACTCACTTCAGAACCGAGTCGATTGAGTTCGAAGTCGTCGATTGGAAGTCACAATACCATGCAATACTTGGGCGCCCCACTTTCGCCCGATTCATGGCCGTCCCACACTACGCCTACCTCAAGCTCAAAATGCCAGGCCAAAAGGAGTCATCACGATCAACGGGAACTTTCAAAGGTCAGATTCATGTGACCGTGACTTCAGCAAAATCTCAGAGATGTACGGGATGGAGCAATCACTGCCGAGCTGAGGTCTCCAATGACCGTACACCTCTACCAGAAAGCAAGAAAATGGCAATCGACAGAGGGCTCAAGGTCATCAACGACGCGATGAAGCACAAGGGGCAGGCGAGTGAAGTTTCAGAGACGGTCAACATGTCGTCAAGTCACACTAGTACATAGAGGGGCGCATCTGCGTCAGTTCTATGCATAGATATGTAATAAGCCATAATGTCGGAAGAACCAGCAGGTTTCAGACGCACTCTTTTCCCTTACCAGGGTACCTAAGGGGACTGGAAGGTTTTTAATGAGGCGGCTTGCTGGTCGAAACATATTTCGAATAAAAATACATTTTCCTCCATATTCTCATATATGCCTTTTATTGTTTACCCACTCAAACACTCGGGGGCTCGAGCATAAAACCCAACCCACTCGATACTCGGGGGCTGGGTCAAGCATAAAAACTCAAAAATCCCACTCGATATACTCGGGGCTGGGTCAAGCATAAAAACTCAAAATCCCACTCGATATACTCGGGGCTGGGTTAAAAAGAAAAACTCAAAAACCCCACTCGATATACTCGGGGGCTGGGTCAAGCATAAAAACTAAAAACCCACTCGATATACTCGAGGGCTGGGTTAAAAAAAGAACTAAAAATCCCACTCGATAGACTCGGGGCTGTCACAAATATACGCATATAAATATTTCGCCACAAATACAAGAGTACATATTTACGTTCGGAGAATGCCCCGATTATTCAAAAAGTTTACAAGTTAAGAATCTGGCTCATCCTTTATATCCAGTACAGGACCAAAAAGCTGCTCCTTGCAGCAATCGATGAGTTCCTCAGCAGCAGAGCGTGTCTCGATCAAATGTGATTGGGATACAAGTGTGCCAATTGAGGAGGTCGAATCGCAAAATTTGGCTTACGGCTGCGGATGTAAGCCATAGTGGCGTTGGACCCAAGAATAGCAAGCTGCATCAAAGACTCTTTGACTGAGTCCGTCACTCGAAAGATATCAATCAAAGGAAACAACCCTTGAGGTTGAGGCCCTGACGGGAAGAGCGCGCAATTTAGGCGAGTGAAGATACGCCTGCACATTTCGAGCACTTGGGCGTTTCGCCATACTCGATCCTTCAAAGTAGCAAGTGTGCGAGCGTGCACCTTGTCCAAATAAAAATGCTGCCTGCCAGTAGTTGGTACATCAACAGCATTCTCGAGGAGTCGATTGACCCTCCTACCTTCCTGCTGGGCATCAGGCACAAAACCTGCAAAAGGCCAAAGTTATTGGTCCAAAGCATAATGCAACAAATGAAAACTTGTAAGCAAAAATGGTGTCATAAACTCACACTCGAGTTGCCTGTTTATGTGTCCATTCGCCAAGAACATATTCCTCGCGTTGGGTAGCAAAACTTGGCTTGGAACGCAGTAGCTCCAGCTCAGATCGAGTGTTTTTGAGTTCTTGCTCTAGTTCACTCATCGATTCTTCGCAAGAGCGAGTGCCCTCGCGTCATTCCTTGCTCGACCAGATGTTCGAGTACGAGAAGGAGAAGGTCCACCAGACTCGCATTCTTGTGGCTGGTTCATAAAACGCAACATTCAGAAGCCCAGACATACGAAGTTGCAAAATTCAGGTGATTCAGCAAATTTCATTCAAGCAAAAGCACTCAAAAGTATATACTAGCATAAACATAAGTAGCAAAAGCATACATGCCAGGTTCGAGTAATCAAATTACAGAGTAAAAGTTCCTAGGCCTGCGAGACGGATTCTGCCCTACTTTTACGCGACTGAGCCCTAACAGCTTCAGCCCGGCGCTCCATAGTCTGGACGCAGATTTCGCTCAGACGCGTAGCTGGCTCGGTTACACCCCTGAATGATAGCGGCCTTCCATCAGGCTTTTTCGGGTAGTCCGATAAAGCACTGTCGAAATCGGCCTCTACACCATTGCCTAACAAAAGCCTGAGGGTGTACTCCGAGCCGCGTACCGTGAGTTCGCGGGCAAAATCCGCCACAATCGACGATCTTTCGCCAAAAGCTGCAGCAAGTCCTTCTGCAGTCGAAGGAGCGGCGGCTGTAGGACACATCCCCGCGTGCAAATTGCTAAGGGTACTGGTCATGGTAGCCAGTCGCCTTTGGTCTTGGACAACACAGACTCGAGTTCCGTTATTGCATCATCGAGTGACATGAGTCACTCGATGGCTTAGTGGAAGCCGAGGTGCCTTCGGAACCTTCAAAATTCAGAAAGCAGAAGTTATGAGCAAAAGCTACTAAAATAACCAAAGAGCTACTCACAAAAACAGTTCATTCACCTTTGGCAGCACGGGCCTCCAAACAGACGTGCAGCAAGCTCCTTATCGCGGCGAGTGGTTGCGTCCTGAGCATCAGCAAGTGCTTTCTTCGATTCAGACTGCTGGGTGGAGAGCTTGGTCTGCAATCCTGCACTTGTTCTCCAGGCCTTCCACTTGCTCCTCAGCTGACTTCTTGTTTTCTGCGGAGTTCACAAACATTCTCGATTATATCATAACTTCAAAAGAAGGGAAAGTTTTAGCAAAAAACGCTTACGCGCAAGCTCAGTCGAAGTTGACTGCAGGGAGTCCCTCTCTTGCTCCACCCGAACAAAGGACTGGACCCAAGGGGCCATGGCGGCATACATAGGCTGAAACAGAATACGCATGTTATCGTCGAGTGCAGAAGAAACAAAATTTTCAAGTATAAGTAAGAACAGAAGCACTCACGTGATCAGTCCAAGAGGCAGGCTTGGAGGAGGAAGCCACGGCATCCGCGGTTGGGGCAGCCTTCTCCTTGTTCAAATCAGCAACCATCAGCTCAGTTGCGTCCTTGGCCGCTTCAAGAATAGTGCCTTGTGCTGCCTCTGGAAGGGTGGATGGCTGCGCCACAATCGACGTGTCCGCGACTGGAGGGGAGATGGCGATTTGCCACTGGTATAAAGCAAAAATACATGCAATCAAAAAACAAAAACCATAAAGGCGCGGCTACAAATAAAGGAATAGACATAAAGCAAACCTTGGCTCATCTTCTTCATCGGAATCAGGTTCGTCACCAAGAGAAAACACCCAGTCGAGAGGTGTTACTCGAAGTGGCAGGAGGACGAGAAGCCAGAGGGGAGACAGTCAGGGATGGCTTTTAGCAGGAGAAGGGATACCCGAATTACCGGTGTCCCCTTGCTCATCCTCTGTACTCGAAGACTCCGGAAGAACCAAACGCTGGCGTTTAGGCTTGCGAGGACCTTGCTCAGCATCTGATTCATCCGAAGCATCCGCACAACCTGTTCCACCTCTTCCCCTGTTTCTTCTTCGGGATTATCCTGAGGGTCGAGTGGGCAGAAGCAGGGTCAGCAATGGGCAGCTTGGTTTCCTCCTGTACTGCCGTCTCCAAGTAGGCCCGGCTTCGGGTAGAGAGGGAGAGAGGTGGCAGTCGAGTGACCCTATGTAACAAGTACAATTCATAATCATAAGAACGAAGCAAAAAGGAAATGCAAAGGCAGATGGTGAGGCATAAAAACGGCAAAAAGAATCACTCACTGCGGGTAAGGCCTTCTCTGGCCCGTAGGGGACGTGGGAAGTTGAAGTCGATTTTTGTGGAAGCTTTGATGCTCGTGATCTTCTTCACCTGAGCACTGAGCTCCTTCGGCGTCAACTCGGTGGGCTCATCCTGATGCTGTCGAGTGGACCCTCATACTGCCACATCGGGTGGGCACGAAGGCGCATGGGCCACACTCGCATCTTCAAATAAGTGCTGATCAACTGAATACCAGAAACAGTCTTCAGCAACTTTCCAATCTCATTCAGCAAAGGGGTGGCTTCTTTGGCTTCAGCAGGAGAGATAGGGTGGTCCCAGGCCACCGTCTTCTTCGGAGAATTCTCAATCGAAAAAGCCGGGAGCACCACTGGTCGACTGGCACATAGAACCATTTGGTCCGCCAACCTTGGGCAAGTCGACTGTCTTCAAGCTAAAGTAATGCGAATCGCTTCGCACTTGGACTTGAAATCCACCCACGGGCAGGGCGTTTACCCCGGCAATTGTGGCGCACCTTGAAGATATGCTTCCACAATGCCCAGCTGGGGGACACCCCAAGAAACACTCGCAAAGCACCATGAAACAGGCGATATGCATAATGCTGTTGGGAGTAAGATCATGAATCTGTAGGCCATAGGCGTACAGTAGCCCTCGCACAAAATCATGCAAAGGGAGAGAGAACCCGCGGGGAAGGAATTCAGCGAAGCAGACGCGCTCGCCGTTGCGAGGGTCAGGGCGTACCTCCAGACCTGGAGCACGCGCGGCCAGCTGGTCAGCTGGCGGCAGCCAACCCTTCTGACGGTACTCAGAAAGGGTATCCTCGGTTACACTGGATCTGGTCCAGTCACCGGGGATCTTCAAAAGCGCATCGGCAGGCTCACTCGCCATGGCCGCATCCTTCCCCTTGTCCGCTGGATCGGTGGCGGAGACAGTTGCAGCGGCACGCTTGATCTTCTTTGGCGCCATTGCGCAAGGAGCAAGCAGCAAGAGCTTGGGAGGCAGAGCAATGGTGTGCGGTGCGCGAGGAAGAAGAGGAACAGAGGAAGTGAATGGCAAGTAAATCAAAATCTTGCGCAAATATTGCTACTTACCGCACAACGCAAAACCCATCATAACATCCGTCCAAATGCACATAGCATCTGGCCGTACACGTGGCGAGCGCAGAGAGCAACCGTCGCATCCCACGTCGCCCACTACGCACAAAACCCTAGGAGGTTATGATGGCGCGGCGAAAAATACACGTCCGGTCAAATCAAAGCTGAAACGGCTCTTCTGCGGTCAAAACTCTGAACATTGGGCCCACACAGACACGTCTTGTCAAAACGATGGGCGCACGCCTAAGACGTCACGAATGACGTCAGGGGCAGTGACAACGTCCACATTCGAGTGGTGGGTTCGAGACTACAATCGACAAAGGATTCGACTAGCAAAGGTACTCCCATGGGAGCATATCAAAAATTTTTGCGATTGATCAAAAAGGAGCAAAATTATTGAGATTATCCTCTACTTCAAACGAAATAAAGCATAATCTGGGGGCTACTCCCATGGGAGCGCTGACGCGCTCCCATAGATTTCAAAGACAAAATATTTCGATTGACAAAAAGCAGTATAAAGGATGATTTGAGATTGTCCTCTATTGCAAGACAATAAACCACAATCTCGGGGGCTACTCCCATGGGAGCGCTGTCGCGCTCCCATAGATTTCCAAAACAAGGTAAGAAAATTCACTCGAATACAGCTCGATTGAAAGCATTAAGTACTTCACAAACAAAGAATCAAACTTCATAAATTCCGAACTATGCCAATCGCAGATGTTTCGGATGCTGCATACGCAAATGCAAAGGTAAGACCCGAGCAATCGAGATGGGCCGAGGGACGCTCCAACAGTGTTTTCCCTTGAAATTTTCCGTGTCAACAGACATGATGAAAATCCTGACGGACGCGTTAGGTATCAAAAGTTAAACTGCAGAACGAATCAGTAAGACCTACAACGGCCTGAGTCGAGTCTGTCCAGTATGTTCCAGCTTCGAGTCCGGGGACTCGAACCTGATTGAAGGCTAGTATGGTTTCGCCCAAATGTGCGGTTAACTGAGCTCGATTTTCGAGTGAGTCAGGCCTACTATGTCAATATCCCTAGGCAAAATTGCAAAAGTGTTCCAGCTTCGAGTCCGGGGACTCGAACCTGATTGAAGGCTAGTATGGTTTCGCCCAAATGTGCGGTTAACTGAGCTCGATTTTCGAGTGAGTCAGGCCTACTATGTCAATATCCCTAGGCAAAAAATTGCAAAAGTGTTCCAGCTTCGAGTCCGGGGACTCGGACCTGATTAAAGGCTAGTATGGTTTCGCCCAAATGTGTGGTTAACTGAGCTCGATTTTCGAGTGAGTCAGGCCTACTATGTCAATATCCCTAAGCAAAAATTGCAAAAGTGTTCCAGCTTCGAGTCCGGGACTCGGACCTGATTGAAGGCTAGTATGGTTTCGCCCAAATGTGCGGTTAACTGATCTCGATTTTCGAGTGAGTCAGGCCTACTATGTCAATATCCCTAGTCAAAATCTTTCGACTGCGTTGCAGGCTCGAATCCAGGAACTCGAGCCTGATTGAAGATTAGTAAGGTTTTTTGCTCAAGTAAGCAGTTAGATGAGCTCGGTACTTGAGTGAGTCAGGCCTACTATGTTAATATCTCTTGATCACATACGCATATAATCGAAACAAAGGACTACGTCAGATCAGGAATATAAAAGCAAAGACAATGACATGCACGATGAAAGGAGCACATGCTCGATTCTTCGAGTCAAGCAAGTACTCGGGGGCTAATGACGAGGTTATGTTCTGCGGGTACCCCAGCTTAAAGGTACCTGGTGCACGTGATGATCAAAGAAGCCCAAAAGATTAATCGAAGCCATGAAGGAAGGTCTAAAACGAAGAGTGTTTTCCAAGTTAGATCAAGTTATAGTCGGTTAAGGCTTTCCATATATGTAACCTTGGTCGGTTATGTTTCCCGAGACCCAACCTCCTATATAAAGGCTGGGAGGGTGATCGATCAGGGCAAGCAATCGATAGCCACCAAAACCTCGGCGAGATGAGCAGCTTGTCGAACCCTTGTAACCCTCATATTCATACCATAAATAAAGACAAGCAGGAAGTAGGGGTTTTACCTCACTCGAGGGCCCTGAACCTGGGTAAATCCAGCTTGTCAGCCATCGATTCCACCGACTACGCGTTCTCTACCACATAATCAACCATAGGTATAGCAACCATGGGATTTGCCGAGGGCACACCTCGACACTCTCTTTGTGGCAAATAGTGTAAGTTTTGTGGGAACTCTCTTTGAAGTGTCACTCTCATTTGGCTTGTTGCTCTCACTCGCTTTATGGGGGTCTCTCGCTCACCACTCATCTCACTTGACGAACGATCTTGTTGTGCCCGTGCAATAGTCTTGGCGTTGTCGGCGATGACTTGACTTGGTGTCATGGGACGAAGGACGAATGTCTTGTCGTTGTTCTTGAAGCTATAGTAATTTGTCCTTCCATCATGCATGGCACCCTTATCAAATTGCCAAGGACATCCAAGAAGTAAGTGACAAACGGTCATAGGCACAACATCACAATCCACGTATCTTCATAGGCTCCAATCTTGAAGGACACTTGCACCATGTGTTGAATCTTGACGGCTCCGGTATCACTAGCCATTGCATGGTAAGGATGTGGGGCTTCTTGAACTTCAAGTTGAGCTTATCACAAAGTTCCTTGCTCGCTAAGTTGTGGCAACTTCCACCATCTATGATGACCTTGATAGACTTTCCATTGATTCCCGCTCTAGTTTGAAACAGGTTGCATCTTTGGTCTTCTTCCACTTGAACATTGGTGGTTAGAGCTCTTGCCACAACCAAGGAAGGGTTGTTGTCGCCATCACAATATATCTCAGTTTCTTCTTCTTGAGCGCTTTGCATTGTGGCGACCTTGTTCAAAGCATGATACGCATCTTCACTCATAGATTCATACTCTCCCATGTCATTGATGATCATGACCTTCTTGTTGGTGCACTCAAAGGATTTGTGCCCTTGGCCGCCGCACTTGTAGCATTGCAAGAGTCTTGTGCCGGACGAAGATCCTTGAGGCGTCTTGGTAGGGAGGTGCTTTCTTGAAAGTTGAGGCGCTTGAGGTGTCGATATAGAGACTCTTGGAGGACCTCGTGAGTTCGTTTGAGAAGCTTGTGAAGGTGTAGGCATTGACGAAGAAGGCTTGTTGGCGAAGAATGCCTTTGTCTTGAGGTATTTGAGCTCTTCAAGCACGTGGCGCTCAGCCTTGGAAGCTTGATGTACTAGCTCTACCAAAGAGGCATATGGTTGGAACTCCACGATCTTCTTGATTGGATAGTTGAGGTCCATTCATGAAGTGAGCCATGGATTGCTCTTCATACTCGTTGACATTGGCTCTCATCATGGAGATTTCCATCTCCTTGTTACCCGTCAACCGACTTCAACCCTTCAACTCTTGCAACTTCTTGTATAAGTCTCTAGTGTAATGGCTTGGCACGAAGCGCTTGTACATTGTTTCTTTCATCTCAACCCAAGTGTCGATTGGTTGTTGGTGGTTAGCGACGCGTGCATCTTGTAGTTGTTCCCACCACAAGAGGGCATACTCTTCAAACTCCATCGAGGCTAGGGCAACCTTCTTTTGTCGGAGAAGTGTTGCACGTGGAAGATCTTGTCAACCTTGAGTACCCATGAGAAGTAAGCTTCCGGATCACTTGTGCCGTAGAACTTGGGTATGTCAAAGCGGACGTTGGTCAAGGCATCATAGTTGTCACGAGGAGCACCACGTGGGAATGCACGTCCACGTCTCCTTCGATTGAGTCCATCACCATTGTGTTGACTTGACTCGCTATCACTTGACTCGGAACGATGGTGTTGTTGACGATCATGTGGAAGCTCTTGACGAGGACGAGGATCATGTTGAGGATGGTGCTCTTGTTGATGAACGGGTTGATCGTTATTGTTCGCATTGTCATGATTTTGACGGCGTGGCCTTGGAGGATGACGGGGATACGTCCTTGTTCATCAAAGTCATTCGCACCCGGAACGCCATTGTCATTAGCCAATGGGTCATGACGATCACGTTGTTGCGGTGGTGGTGACGGTATGAGTTCGCGACGTTCATCATTTTGGTGAAGTTGTTCTTGATGCACATTGGCATTGTTCGCGTGAAGATCATGTGGTTGTTCAACGTTAGGAGGGGGTCGTTCATGGGTGTCGCACGTTGGGGTATGTTGACGTTCTTGTAGGGATTTCTTGGCGATGGCCATGATGTCCATGACGTGCTTGTGTCGACCTTGAGGTGGTTCTTGTACGACTTGAGCGTGATGAAGAAGAAGCGCGTTGTCGCACAAGGTTGTTGAGAGCTTCGGTCACCCGCTCCATAGATGCTTCTTGCGCATGCATGTGGTCGTTGAAGTTGGCCTCTTGAGCTTGAAGACGGCGCTCGTAGCGTCCTAGGCCATCACGAAGAAGGTGTCAAAGACCAATAAACTCGGTATGTGTGACATAGCCATGATCACCTCGAAGTCCACTATGCATTTCATCGTCCGGGCTTGAGCTTCCGTTTGTACTTCCCCTAAACATTTTCTCAATAACAAGTGAGATATGTGGTAAGGAAACCAAGACAAACTATATCCCAAGTATAATGTAGCTTGAGAGAGAGAATCCGGTTCTAACACCCAACACACACACTTATGAGGATAGGAAGGTATGAAGTGGCAACGGAAATCAAGCAAACTTGGCGAAAAGCATTTTGTCAAAGGTAGAGAAAATCCACAATGATCAAATTACCAAAGAAACTCCAACCACAAATGATGAAGAAACACACACAAAAGCGAATGATGGGGTTGGGCGACCGAAGGGCGAGCACTCGAAGATAGACAACCTAACGAAGACTACTTGCTCAAATGTCACCCAACACAAGAGGGACGCTAGCTCAATTGCCTTTTGATGGGCAACGGATTTGCACAAGTGTTAAACACTCACTCTCACTTTGGCGGTTCAAGCTTTGTCGCAACCTACAAGAGATGATACTTGGCACCACTTGATTATTTTCTCTTTTTTTTTATTTTTGCTTTTTGACGATGATTCCTTCAACTTTTGCTAGTGCCAAGATCCCTAACGATACACACTCGTCAATACTTGAAGACAAACACTCAACACGTGCAATGCCTCGCAATATCACCGAGCTAGTCCGATAGGTCAAGTTACGCGAAAGGAAGAAGGTTCACAACGGATTCCGATGACGGGGAAATGCCGAGTCCTTGGTGTCGTCTTTGCTTGGCGTTGATGACGCTTTGCTGCGGAAGCTTGGATGTTGTAGATGTGCACACCGGAAAAGGACTCAAACAACAAAGGAGAATTGCTAAAATGAACCGAGGAAACAAAAGGAGGAAAGAAAATTTTCTGGTGAAACCGGCCCTGGGGCCGGCCTAGGCCGGCTGGGGGGCCGGACGCTTCGGGTCACTGGCGGCCTGTGGCCCGGTCTGGGCCGGTCTGGAGGTCGGCTCTGCTGGAGCAAGAAATCCGCGATTTTTTGGGCGGAAAAAGCGACGCGAAAATCCTCGATTTCGTGGGAAATTGGCAAAATTAAGGCTAGGGAATGCAAACAAGGGTGGAGGGGGTCCTAAAGCAACAGATCCATGGATCAAAACTACCAAAAACTCATCAAAACGACCAAATCGCTCGAATCCCAAAATGGCTATTTTTGGTGGAAATTTTCGAATTTCTCAAAAACGAAGAAAAATTTGGTGGATTTTGGTGGAAACACAAAACAAATCCGTGTCAACCTAGAGCTCTGATACCATATGATGTAGCTTGGTCCCGATTTTCACGGATTTGTGCGGAGGGAACGATGAACGCGAAAAACACGGGATGAACTCAAGAACACAAAGAGGGAAATCAGCAAAACACAAGGATAACTAGCAAGTAGCAACTCAGCAAGATTCAATTGGTAACAAATCCCCGAGGGTAGCCCCCAATTCTCCTCTCCCAAGCACACCTTACTCTTAGGATTGTTTGTCCAATTGGTCAATCCAACCAATGCAATCTAGCCACCACAAGATGGAAGATTAGCAAGTAATCGTAACTACAAGCGGAGCCTTGGTATCCACGAAGGGATCTTCTCCACAAGGGGAGGCCTTGATTCATCTCCACAAGGGGAGGCCTTGATTCATCTCCATAAGAGGAAAGAGACACTTTGAGAAGAAGGAGCAAGGCTCTACTTTAGTTCCCAAATCATTGTCTAACCCTAGATCTGGAGGGGAAGGGTCTATTTATAGTCTAAGTCACGAAGTAGGTGAAAAGGTGGGAGGTACAAGGCCACACGGGCCCGTCAAGCGCGCATGCTGAAGTTTTGGGCAAACCGGCCTGGAGGCCGGCCTAAACCGGCGTGGAGGCTGGCCTGGGGGCCATGTCAGGGGCTGGCTGGAGGTTGGCCAGGGCTGGAGCACGACCGGACCTGGGGCCGGCCCAGACCGGCTGGGAGGCCGGTTGTCTCGGGAGAGTGGCCGGCCCTGGATCCGGCCTAGGCCGGCTGGGGGACCGGATGCTTCGGGAGGTGGTCCGGCCTGGAGGCCAGTTGTGTCGGGAGGCAGTCCGGCCCTGGAACCGGCCTAGGCCGGCTGGGAGGCCGGCTCTTCAGTCTTCTCCGATTCTTCTCCATCGTCTCGCGTCATCTCTTGGCCATCTTCTTGGGTCTTCTCTTGGTCATCTTCTCCACTCCATTGTGGGTCGTCATCAAGGTGGTTCCTGATTATGCACAAAGTATCCGAATGAAGTAGCAACCCATTCAAAGGAGTGTCGAGGTCACACATAGATAGGAGTGAATGCACCTTATCATGGATATCTTTGACTCTCGCTCTTGTCATTGGTCCACTTGTTGTAGGAGCCGTAGGTTGGGCTACATCAGATTTTGTTAAGTTGGTCAATAATAACACCCAGCAGTAGATGTGATGAAAACATCAGGGAGCACAAGTAGAGGTATCAATATGAAACCGGTCTGACATGTGTGATTTGCTAGATCTCATGTGGGGTGTAAAACTGTGGTTTGGGCGGTGAGTTGAGGGCCTTTTGGGACCACTATAGTGTAGACGAGAGAAGTTGTCATTGGTTAGAGATTATAAATGGAAGTGGAAGTTGTGCTCAAATAAATTTATGTATAGCTCTCAATCAAAATGAAAATACTACTCATTTTCGTTATTGTATACGACATGTTCTCTGGAAGACCTTGTATTTGATGGCACCATTGGGGTAGCAGGCTAGCAGCGCATGGAGTACCACATTCTAAGCGAATGGAGCACCATTAATAAAGTGAAATTTTATAAAATGTGTCTACATATATATGTTGCTCCATGTGTTAGAAAGTTTTTTATGAGTTGATTTGACTCTCATGCTATGCTTAAAACATAACCTGATTTGGGGCTTCTGAACCTTGTGAAATGATTTTTTTAGATATTTCACAACTCTAAGGTGGGAGTGGAACACAATTACTATTGCCAAAAGTGGGATGATTGTTGCAAGCCTGCAAGCTCTCCAAAGTCACGGTGTTAGGGAACTGACTATAGCAATTTGCCAGAATTGGAGAAAACGCCAACTTACAATGGTGAGTGATGACACGTTTGTTCGGGTGGGTGACTTTGAAATACAATAGTGTTGTTGGAGTGGGATGAATATACATCACACCGGTGATGAAGTGGTGAAAGAGGTGGAGTTTGAGGGATTGGTTGGTGCGAGTTAAGAGGTGACATAAGCAATGATAAAGGTTCAAGAGCTTTTTTTTTGTAGAGAGCATGATTTGTAGTTTTTTATTTTGTGGATATCATGATTTCTAGTTTGAGTAACCTAAACTCCATACTCTTTACCTCTGTTGGAAGGTGTTGTCCCTAAAATTAGATTCACTTGAATTGTGTTTTGGCACATACATTTGATGACACGTAGCAACGCACGGGCATTCAACTAGTTCTATAGGCTATTTTGGCGTTTGTCTGCCAAAGGCATGCCCTGTAAATAGTCGTCCTTTTCTTTTCCTTCTAATACAGCCGCGGTGCTCCTGGCATTTTCGAAAAGAAAAAAAAAGCTTCTAGACCTATATGCGCCTTAAACCTCGCCGTTGGCACCTCTTCATAGTCAAATGCTCATGAGACCTCATTTTCCTTCTGGGGTGGGTGCTGATGCTCAAAAATTTTATCCTCTTCCACATCCTTGACCATTTTTGCTCGTTGACACCTCGGACTCTGATCAAGCATCGTAAGGGAGCTCTGTGTCATCACTGATGATAATCGGGACACAGTGGCATCGAACAGAGGGGTGTCCCCTGCAATAATGTCTAGGCACAACTTTGACGATTGCGTTTCCTAGCTGGCTTTGCTGAAACATTGGCCCTGGGTGCTTCCGAAGGAGAAAGACAACCGGACAAGGCTAGGAGCATCTCCACTCGCGGCGTTCAAAACCTGTCCGGCGATGTCGGGACCGTCTGGACGCGACACGGACTATTTGGGGGGGGTCCCACTCGCGTCACCAATAGTTTTTAAAATAAGAATCAAACACAAAATTATATAGGTTTCCATTCAAACTTCATTCAAACTAAACAAAATTCATTCTCATTCGAACTAAACATAAATTCATTCAAATTAAACTAAACCTAATAATTAGGGAGGCATGCCGAGCCCCTGTAGTCCGGGCAAGAGCCCGCTCGTGTAGGTATAGGTGCTCGGCGGTAGTCGGAGCAGCTGCAGCTCAGGAACAGGCTGTCGCCGCCGGACAGCGGTGCATGTGCCGGTTGTGCACGGGCCGGTGGAGCCAAGGACGCCTCGATGGCGAACTGCATGCCCTCCCACTAGGGTTCGGGCCACTCCTTGCCATCATCATTATGCTCATCCTCCTCCATCGCCTGCGGAGGTGTCGGCGGTGCCACTGGCGCCATGGGCTGCTCTCCCCTTGTGTCATTGCACGTTGTGCCTCCGTTGCCTCGTATGCCAGCGCTCATTGTCTATCCCCGTCGCTAAGTTCTCGTCGGAGGTGTTGGTGAGGAGCTCGTCGTCGGAGGCAAACCACTCTGGAGGCGGCGACCCACTCGCGGAGTTGGCAAAGAAGAGGAGGAGCCCCTAGTACTCCATCTCCAACTGCCCATCCCAGTACGGCAATGATGGGGCGTACTGGTATTCACCCATCAGCTTTAGCGGCATGTTGCGGATGCACACGTCGATGTAGTCTCTCGGGGCTGGTTGGTGAGGCGAGGCGCCACCGGGACATGGACAATGTCCAGCCTCCACAGTCCACCCTTGGGAAGGAGGCAACACGCCAGCACCAGTGTGTTGGTGCGGATGTGCCACCGTGCCTCCACCTCCCTGATTCGATCCGCTGGTGGCGGTGGAGGTGGCGGCGGTGGAGCATGGAGGTGGTAGTCCGCCTCGTGGTCGTTGCGCAAGGGGCGCTCGGTGCGAAGCCTCTTCGAGCGACCGTTACGACGCTCCTCCGCCTCCAATGCTTGCTGCGACGCCTCACCGCCTCCAGGCGGCGGGCGTGTTTCCTCCGTCTGCCCAGCGGTCCTGGGCATCTCGTTGCGGTTGCGGCGAAACATTGTGTCGATAGTGTGGTGGAGGCGATGCTATGGTGAAATGGGCGAGGAGGCCACTCTATATAGCGGCCCGGGGAGCAGAGGGGATGGCGCTCCTTAACTCCTGCCACCCGCGCACCTGGCTCTTATTTACGTCGCCGCTCAAAAATACGCGCTCGTCTGCATTCACGCCACCATGGTGTAGAGGCGGCGTCGAATCGACGGCTCATTGTGCCCGGCTGGTAAATCGAGACACGCCACCATGAATGAATTAGCTAACCGGCCAGTGGCCGATTTAAATCGATGTGTCAATGATAGCGCTGACTCTGTCTGAATCCGATGAGGCATCTTGTGCGGCTTCGTCCGGCGTGCCCAAGCGACTCCCAACGGAAGGCCGTGGGTTGGGCGCGCCGGACGTAATTTTGGATCGCGCGGACGAAATCTGGCTATTGGCACTGTTGAGTATTTAAGCAATTGTTCGATTAAATTAATCCAAGAATAAATCATGAACAAGGTGTGGGCAATGCTAATAACATACTGAAACTTGATGATAAAACCATGTACTAGACAAATTGTAGAAACATCTATGCAAATCGCTAGTATAACAAACATGCAGGTTATCAGGAGAGGGATAAACGTGTACCCTCCAATAGGCCAGTTGGCTATAGGAGCATCAGAGGCAGCGGCAGCATCAGCGGTACCGGTCTCCTCAGCAATCTTGTCGGCGTCGGTGCTCATGTTGATGACGAAGGCAACGCAGACATAGTTGATGCAGATGTAGTTGAAGCAGACGAACGGAGGCGAGCAGTCGCGTGGAAGATGCTCCCCAAAAACCTAATCGCCCCTCTCCCGTACATGATGTTGAGAGGCGGGGTTTCGGAGGCCTGCTCTCCCGGCAACCGTGTATGCGGTGGACGGGATGGGATCACCGGTGGCAGCAACAGAGAGAGGAACGATGGTGGCGGCGCGAGCAGATTTGATCTGTTGTCTTTCTATTCCGGAGAGGAGCGACCTCTCTGATATACGCACCGAGGCAGGCGAGAGGTCCAACGGAAATGCACGTAATGAATCACAATGAATTCTGGTAACGTCCGTAATTAAGACGAAACGTTTCAGCTCGTATTCATTTCCATTAATGCAGAAACGTTCCAGTTGACCGTTCATATTTTTCCTGCGTGACAAAAAGATAACATCGGCTCGACGAGATTCCCGCAACCCGCGGTGCGTTGTGACGTGACGAGGCGAGGCGTGGCGAGGCGAGGCGGGCGGCGGAGGAGGAGGAGCACGCGTGTGGAACGCCTCCTTCACTTCACAGCCAACAACTCATACATGTGGGATAAGAGCTCACCTTATAAACTGGTGCAAATCTCTCCCAACTAGCCATGTGAGACTAAACTCCCAGCATTTGCCATAGCATGGGCCTTTAGGGATTTTCTGGAAATTGTTAGATGGGCCAAAAGCGCACCCTAGGAATTTAACAATATTTCAACAATCCCCCACCAGATCCCAAAGACCCATGATGTTGTTCTCTGTTCCAAACACTGTTTTGATATACCAGTATTTTCAGTGGAGACCCGTTAAGGTTGAACATCCACCTAGAACAAATAGCTACACTCCTTCATAACTGACAATGGACTATGCCTTGAATTGTTAGTTTGGCGTAAAGTAGTTTCACCAAATGTCTTACCAATACTAGGCTGCCGAAGGCTGACCCCTCGGGTGGAGAATATTGGTCACACTCCTGACCTATTCATAAACTTACTAGAGATCAACCCATTCTCATAGACTCATATAGGTGTGTTCCTTCAAAGATTGCTCTGTAGGATAGCATCTTGCTTATGCAAAGCCTTGGAACACATTAAGGCAAATGTAAACCTGCCATACAGTTACCGAGAGTATTGCATCTCCAACGGAGTGGGTTAGTAAAAGTACTCTCCTCAGTTAACCACTAGCTTGTTTTCCCAGGTCCTACTTCACGGGATCTCGATCACATAGGTTGGGTTACTACCATAACAACTCATGTGGGTTTCATACCCATCTCTCTCGATGCATTTTCTATCACAACACGTGATAGCCCTTTGGTAAAGGGATTTGCCAGATTCTTAGCCGACTGGATATAATCCAACGCTATTACTCCGGAGTTTCTCAAATGTCTAACAGCTTTTAATCTCATTCTTATATGTTTGTTGGACTGCATGTTGTCCTTTGAACTTTTGACCTTGGTAATCACTGTCTTTTTTTTTGAGACTAGGTAATCACTATCTGATTGTCACAGTTCATAAGGATAGCCGGTACTGGCTTTTCAACCACAGGCAAGTCCATCAACAGATCTCGAAGCCATCCTGCTTCGACACCAGATGTGTCCAATGCTGTTAATTCTGCTACCATTGTCGATCTCGTCAGGATCGTTTGCTTGCAAGACTTCCAGGAAACAGCACCACCTCCAAGGGTAAACACATAACCCGTTGTGTCTTTCATCTCATCAGTATCAGAGATCCAATTCGCATCACAATACCCTTCAAGCACTGAAGGGTTTCCAGAATAGTGAAGTCCATAGTTCTCAGTACCTTTCAGATAGCGCATAATTCTTTCAACAGCATGCCAATGTGCATCACCCGGATTGGAGACAAACGGCTCAGTTTGCACACAGCAAACATGATGTCAGGCCTCGTAGCGCTTGCTAGGTACATGAGTGAACCAATCACTTGAGAGTATCTCAGCTGATCCTTAGCTGTGCCTTTGAACTTTCGAATCTGCACACTAGGATCATATGGTGTTGGAGAAATTTTGCAGTCCGAATATCCAAAACGACTTAAAATCTTCTCAACATAATGGGATTGCAAAAGTGTAATCCTTCCCTCATTATCTCTCAGTAGCTTGATGTTCAAAATAACATCAGCCACACCAAGGTCCTTCATCTCAAAATTCTGAGATAGAAATGACTTAACCTCCTCAATGACTTTGAGGTTTGTCGTGGGGTTAACATGGCAGTTGTTACACGAGGTAACTTGAGATTGAGGGCAATGCGACTTTGGTGTCCAGGAGATGGTCTAGCTCTACGGGGGAGAAGATGTTTTTTACCCAGGTTCAGGTCCCCTCGATGGAGGATCCCTACATCCTGCTATAAATCACTATATGATAACAGATTACATGATGCACCAATGGCGATCGCCGGGTTTGGATGATTCCGGCGTGGGAGCTCTCTCCTGAGCTCTCTCTATTTTGTCTGTCTTATTAGGCCTGAGACCTCTCTCTCCTCTTGAATCTATTTCTCCCGGATCTCTCTATCTATGACCTAGGAGCCGGTTTATAAAGGGCACCGGGTCTCCTGGTCGCATACAAGGTAAGGCCGGGTTCTACCCGTACTTGGAGTCCTTATTCTAACTCGTCTTGTCTTTCGTATCCTCCAAGTCTTGGACTCCGTGACGCGTACTGCCTCCGGGTCTTTTAGAACCTTCCTTCTGTAGGCCGGGTTACCGACAAGCTCTTAGGCCCATCAGTGTAACCCGGCCCATGATGATGGTTAGCTGACCTGGCTGGGCCTCCTGCCTGGCGGGTCATGCTTCCCTCTTCATGGGCCTACCGGGTTATAATCCCCCCATCAGTAGCCCTCAGGTTAACTTGGACACCGGGTTTGGCGTGCTTCTACTTTAGCTTCAAGCTTCATTTCACAAGGAGAACCGCCATCCATGGTGTCCGGGTTAACCTCCTGAAAATAAGAAATACTCATAAAATATAAAGACCGGGTTACATTGCCTTCTCTTTAGCTAGGCCGACTCTTCTTGGCGGTCCATATCATAACCCGGCCGCTTTCTACCGGGTTCAGACGCCTCCGGTTTTCTGTTCAACACTTAGTTTATAACATCAATCAACCTCCTGAAAATAAAACAAATAAATATTTAAAGGGATAAAACCCGGGTTACACTTGCTAGGCCAGCTCATTTTGGCGGTCCATTTCAAAACCCGACTTTTCTTCCTGGGTTCATATGCCTCCAGGTTTATCTCAAGATCATCCCGCAAATCCTGCCAAGAATATTCCCATTTTTTTCTTTGTGGTTCCTTTGACCTGGTTTTTGATGGTGCCTACTCATACGGAGGCTGTGCTGAAGGATGCTCCAGGTTCCTACGATCCGAACTTGATGAAGCCCACTCACATGGAGGCTATCTTTCAAGACCTGGCTTGTGAAGACCCGGCGCAAATACCTCCAGCTTTACCGGCTCTCAAGAATATTAACCTCGATTTTTCTTATGTATATAACCTGTAGCCCCCAAACTCCGAGTTTATCACCTCGCGATAACTTGGTGCTTGATAAATAAATATAAAACTTCAAACTGTGTAGCCCCCAAGTGCCAGGTTGCATGCCTGCAACGACCTGGGACTTTTGCATCTTGTACCTCTGAAACAAATTTTGACCTTCAAATACTGTAGCCCCCAAGTGCCGGGTTGCGTGGCTGCAGCAGCCTGGGACTTCTACATTACTTCAAAAAATTTAGCTTCAAACTGAGTAGCCCCCAAGTGCCGGGTTAGCTGTTCACGGCCACCTGGGACTTTGATAATTTGCCTTGGATAAACTTTTGACTAGTGTAGCCCCCAAGTGCCGGGTTGTATGCCTGCAGCAGCTCGGAGCTCATTTCTCAATATTTGTATCACTTAGAAATCGTAGCCCCAAGTGTCAGTTCTTTCGCCTGCAACAACTCGGGGTCTTCAAATCAATTGACTGTAAATATCACCACTGAAGCCGGCCGTAGACCGGGTCAGCAATGATTGTTGCTTGATTATTTCTTTTCCTTGATAGCCTTGAAAAGCATGCAACACATGGGTGTATTTGATCCACGTGAGTGCTAGATTACTTTTTATGAATTGATAGTACTAGTAACACTTGATTCGTTGATCTTGATCTTATGTACGTGCTGAACCTATTGCTTGAACTCTCAGCAGAGCTTTCACTTATTGCTTGAACTTTGATGGTCTCGCATGAATACAACAGTAGCCCCCGGCTTCTTTTTCTTTTGATCACTGGGATTGCTGAGCCGGAACATGCACAATTTACGGAAGCCGTCCACTATTTCCCTTCTTTTTTCGTCTGATTGATTTGCCAAGTACTAATAGCACCCGGCTGTATTCACTTCTCTTCGCTTGAAACAAGATCACACAGTCCTCATCTTTTGCAATAAACTTTTCAAACTTTGAAGATGCCTCGCTCCATGAACCGGCGAGCGCAAGCAATTTCTGTCTTTGCCTAGCAAAATCGGCCAATTATGAAATCTTAGCTCTGATCAGACCTAGCGAAAATCAATAAAGATGACCCTGCTTCTACTGCCGGGTTATAAATCAAACCTGCAAATAATTGTCCTATACATGAAATAATATCACTTAATCCGATAAGCTTGTAATAAACTAATAACTTATAAATATTTTTGCTGATGGTGTACATGCACCCTGAAGATTTGCTTTTTTAATGAACGTGATCTGTCATTCTGCAAATCCTTTTGTTTAGATGACCCTTTTGGTTTCTTTAACTATGAGCCAGCTTTCGCATGGATTTTCCCTGTCGCAACTTCTCTGATAAAAACAGGTCAGGCAAGTCCCAATGGGCCTCATGACTGACTGAATTTACAGGTGAGCAATCAGGCCATATAAGTGCGAGTAACATCGAGCTCAATAGTAAGATAACCAAGAATTATACTGGTGGCATAAAAGCCGGGTCTTGGAATTGCAGCTACAAACTATTCAAGTGAGAGCCCCAAGACCTGGATCAATGTTTATAAAGTAATGGCTTAACTATGCAACATTACTCCATTGATCCACATACTGATGGGATGCACTCTGTGGGCATCTGCTATGAATTTGCTATAAAGCACTTCTGGGCACGCTAACCGAAGTTGCGAAGCACTCCTGGGCTAAGCTAGCAATTTGTTGCAAAGCGCTCCTGGGCATCGCTAACCGAAGTTGCGTAGCACTCTTGGGCTAAGCTAATTTTTTGTTGCAAAGCACTCCTGGGTATCGCTAACCGAAGTTGCGTAGCACTCTTGGGCTAAGCTAATTTTTTGTTGCAAATAATTGAAGCTGGGAGATGTTTCATGGATTTTCCTCCAATAGGTTCCACATGTGGTTCAGTGTTTGTAACCCGAACATCTTCACGTGCATCCATTAAGCGGTAGGATCCATGTCTTCAACCCAACAATCGATAACTCGGAATAGGGGGACCCAGAATTTAGGACCCACCCCTCTGAATAATAAATGTTTGGCATGCTCTTGGCATTGATGTGGCATAAGCCGTAGTATGGCGATTGAGCCGGAATGATGATAATGAATAAGCCGTGACCGCGATGGAGCCAGAGCACCCACGATGGCATTTTAATGACGACCTTGTTATTAAGAAATCTGATGCGAGCAGTAAATAGCTCGACTTTGATAAATCCATTTGCGAGTGATAGATATATTGACTTTTAAGAAATCCATTGCGAGCGATAAATAACTCGACTTTGCAGAAATCCATTGCGAGCGACAGATGGCTCGACTTTTCTAAGAAATCCATTGCGAGCGATTGATAGCTCGACTTTAAAAAGTAGCCTGCAATCCTTTGGATGGTCTTTGTAATTTCCTTATAAATAATATATTTAACTTTTAGGGATTGACTCAAAGGAGCCAGAGCTAATTGACTGAATAAATAAAATATGAAATTTAAATATAAATGCGACTTAGCTTATTTCGTTTTCCTGCGTTGATGTCGCGGCTTGAGTGCACGGATCTTCACAGCCAGCCACGCCGAGCTTGAAGATGCTCACGTTATTGAAGGAGCCGGGTCACCGTCGCCTGAAGCCGGCTCGCGACGGGTCTCCTTGGTCGATGCTCTTACGCTGCTACATTTCCTTTTTTTCATTGTTACGTGAGCTGCTCTTTTCATGCATGATCACGTAACAAGCCAGCCAAATCAAAATTTTCTTCTTTTTACAAAAGGTGAGCAGATGCACAGGAGTAGCACTCGAGGGCACTCTCCGTGTCGCTCTATTTTTCATTCTTCCTTTCTTTTCTCTAATAGTCTTGGAGACCGTGTCGCACATGGACTGATCGATCCAAGTGAATTCTAGTGCCGCTCGGCTTGCATACTTTTTCCTTTTCTTTGCTTTGTATAAAACGTGTGTATGTCATCAAAATTCTACCACTCGTATGTGATGTCCTATGAAACGAAGTAGCAAAGCTAACTGCTCCAAATTTTCCTTTCTCCTTGGTACTCGCTCCCTCGATCCATATATGAGTTAAATTAATACTACTAGCTTGTCCGATCCTGTGATGCCTTTTTCACTTTCTAGCCAACGTATGCATGCCATGACGAGTTTGCTTGTACACATACGATCACACTCTTGCCTCTGCCGGTTCCTACAGATTAGAACTCCTAGCCGGCTTTGTCTATGGCTGGCTCTCTGAACTGATCAATCTTTTTCCTTGACTACGGCCGACACGTGTTTATTTTTTCTTCTTTCGCCCGGCTCTTCTGATGAATCCACCGGGAACATCGGTTTGCTACGGTGAACCCAGAATCCTGGCTTCGATGAGTCAGTCTCTTAACCTATTTAAGTTGACGATGTAAATGTGTTCGCTTTGCTTGCTCTTGATGACCTCGCCGATGACGGGTCTCCAGCAATTCTGCTTCGGGCCTCCTGCCCAGATCGGCGTTGATCCCTCCATTCCTCTTCGAGCTTCTCCCTTAACGAGGACACACTTGGACGCATGCCCACGGTGGGCGCCAAGAATATCGAGGACCCGGAGAGCATGACCCACGGTGTGCGCCAACTGTCGTGGGGTTAACACGGCAGATGTTACACGAGGTAACTTGAGATTGAGGGCAAGGCGACTCTGTTGTCGAGGAGATGGTCTATCTCTACGGGGGAGAAGATGTTTTTTACCCAGCTTCAGGTCCCTCGATGGAGGATCCCTACGTCCTGCTATAAATCACTATATGATAACAAATTACATGGTGCGCCAATGGCGATCGCCGGGTTTGGATGATTCCAGCGTGGGAGCACTCTCCTGAGCTCTCTCTATTTGTCTGTCTTATTAGGCCTAAGACCTCTCTCTCTCTTGAATCTGTTTCTCCCGGATCTCTCTATCTATGACCTAGGAGCCGGTTTATAAAGGGCACCGGGTCTCCTGGTCGCATACAAGGTAAGGCCGTGTTCTACCGTACTTGGAGTCCTTATTCTAACTCGTCTTGTCTTTCGTATCCTCCAAGTCTTCGACTCCGTGACGCGTACTGCCTCCGGGTCTTCTAGAACCTTCCTTCTGTAGGCCAGGTTACCGACAAGCTCTTCGGCCCATCAGTGTAACCCGGCCCATGCTGATGGTTAGCTGACCTGGCCGGGCTTCCTGCCTGGCGGGTCATGCTTCCCTCTTCATGGGCCTACGGGTTATAATCCCCCCATAAAGGTTGGTCCCAAATATCAGTATGTCATCAACATACAAGCACAATATAACTCCTTCGCCCCCACCATGGCGATAGTATACGCATTTTTCGGCTTCATTAACAACAAAACCAACAGAGGTTAAAGTTGTATTGAATTTCTCATGACATTGCTTAGGTGCTTGCTTCAGGCCATATAAGGATTTCAGTAACTTACACACCTTTCCTTCCTGACCATCTATTACAAAGCCATCTGGCTGTTGCATGTAGATTTTCTCGTCTAGCTCTCCGTTGAGTAAAGCCGTCTTAACATCCATCTGGTGGACGAGAAGACCATGTGAGGACGCCAACAAGAGTAATACTGTATGGTGATCAGTCTGGCCACTGGTGAATATGTATCGAAGAAATCTTCCTCTTCCTTTTGGGAATAACCCTTGGCCACAAGCCTAGCGTTATACTTTTCAATCGTACCATCGGGCCTAAACTTATTTTTGAACACCACTTACATCCCAATGGTTTACAGCCTTAGGGACGTTCAGTAATTTCCCATGTCCCGTTAGCCATGATGGAATCCATCTCGCTACGGACTGCTTCTTTCCAGTATCCAGCATCTGGAGACGCATAAGGTTCTGAAATAGAAGCGGGAGTGCCATCCACAAGGTACACAAGGAAATCATCACCAAAAGACTTTGCAGTCCTCTGTCTCTTGCCCCAACCAAGGGTTTCCTCGTCATCCTTTTCAGGATTTTCATCATGTGTTTGTTCATAATATTTCATAGGAATGGCAGGTTCAGGAGTCTCATCAGATTCCTGTCTAGAAGTGTTTGGCATATCTCTCATAGGAAAAATATCCAAACGAAATGTAGCATCTTTAGACTCCAGAATTGTACCGACCTTCACGTCAGGTACCTCATATTTCACTACTAGAAATCTATAACCGACGCTATTCTTAGCATAGCCCAAATTAACGCAGTCCACGGTCTTTGGTCCAAGCTTATGCTTTTTGGAGATCGGCACGTTGAATTTCGCCAAACAGCCCCAAGTACGTAAGTATGAGAGTGTCGTTCTTCTCTTCTCCCATTGCTCATATGGAGTAATTTCATTGTCTTTTGTCGGAACTTTATTCAGGACATGACATGATGTTAATATAGCCTCCCCCCACCATGCCTTGGATAAACCCGATGTATCTAACATGGTGTTAACCAAATCTATTAGAGTACGGTTTTTCCGTTTGGCAACCCCATTTGACTGGGGCGAATAGGGAGGCGTCCTCTCATAAATAATACCATGTTCCACACAGAAAGAATCAAACTCATTAGAGAAGTACTCCCCATAACGATCTGACCGGAATCACTTAATTTTCTTTTCAAGTTGATTCTCAACTTCTGCCTTACAGATTTTAAACTAGTGTAGAGCCTTATCTTTGGTGCTTAACAAATATACATAGCAATATCTAGTGGAATCATGTATCAGTGTCATGAAATATCTCTTTCCATCTTTAGTCAACACACCATTCATCTCACAAAGATCAGAATGTACAAGTTCTAACGGTGCCAAGTGTCTTTCCTCCGCAGCCTTATGGGGCTTGCGAGGTTGCCTTGCTTGCACACACGAATGACACTTAGAACCTTTGGCTAAAGTGAAACTCGGGATTAAATTCGATTTTACTAGCCACGTCATACAACCGAAACCAATGTGACAAAGACGTGAATGTCAAACTTCTGTTTCATTAACATTCGAATGAATATTGTTCACGACTTTATTACAAAAATCAGCGAGTGAAAAGCGGAACAGACCTCCGCATTCATAACCTTTTCCAACAAATAGTCCATATTTCGTAACAACTACTTTATTAGACTCAAATACCAACTTAAACCCTTCTCTACGTAGAAGGGAGCCACTAACGAGATTCTTCTTGATGGCGGGAACATGCTGCATGTTCTTGAGCTGCACGATCCTTCCCGAAGTAAACTTCATATCGACCATGCCAACACAAGAACAGAAGCACTTGCGCCATTCCCCATCAGTACGGATCCGTTCCCTGTGACCTGATAAGAAGAAAACAATGAGATGTTAGAACATACATGAATATTTGCACCTGTGTCAATCCATCAATCGTTAGACTGACAAACAGAAAATACAGTAAACAAATTACCGTACCCAGATGCACCATTCTCATTGTTGCTCACAATCATGTTGACGGACTTGGAGTCCTGTCCTGGTTTCTTGAACTTCTTTGGGCACTTGGGAGCCCAATGTTCCTCTGAACCACATGTGAAGCAGGTGAAAGGACAAGGATGTCGCCTAGAGGGGGTGAATAGGCGATTTAAATTTTTTCCGGTTTAGGCTTGATAATTGCGGAATAAAGCTAGGTGTTTAAATTAACAAGCCAACAACCTAAATATACTAGGCTCACCTATGTGCACTGATTGCGTGGATCACACGTTCGTTGGGAGACCCCAAGAGGAAGGTATGATGCAGTATAGAAGCAGTTTTCCCTCAGTATGAAACCAAGGTTTAATCGAACCAGTAGGAGCAAGAAATCGCTTCGGAAGATTGTTGGTGGCGGAATATGGCACGGCGCAGTACCAGGGAATCCGGCGCCAACGTGGAATCTGCACACAACACAATCAAACTACTTTGCCCCAACGAAACAGTGAGGTTGTCAATCTCACCGGCTTGCTGAAAACAAAGGATTAAACGTATGGTGTGGAAAACAGTAGTAAATTGCAGAGAATGAAAAGGAACAGTGTTTGCAGTTGGTTGTATTATCAGTGTAAAAGAATGGACCGGGGTCCACAGTTCACTAGTGGTGTCTCTCCATAACAGATAACTAACATGCTGGGTGAACAAATTACAGCTGGGCAATTGACAAAATATTGAGCGCATAACAATGCATATATATAACACCTATGTGGGCATTATGACAAAATACATAGACCGTTATCCAACAAAGTCTATGACTAATAATCCACCGCCAGGTTGTCATACCGAGTTCCCCGTTGGTATTAAGTTGCAAGCAACGGATAATTGCATTAAGTAATGTGCGTAAAGTAAACAAATGCATTAGACCTAACGGCGTACCCTTAAACTAAGCATCGGTTATTTTATCCCTAGTGGCAACAGCACATCCACAATCTTAGAAGTTATTGTCACTCTCCCAGATTACCGGAGGCATGAACCCACTATCTAGCATAAATACTCACTCTTGGAGTTACAAGCATCTACTTGGCCAAAGCATCTACTAGTAACGGAAAGCATGCAAGATCATAAATAACATATAAGATAGATTGATAATCAACTTGACATAGTATTCAATTTTCATCGGATCCCAGCAAACACAACATGTAGCATTACAATAAGATGATCTTGATCATGATAGGCAGCTCACAAGATCTAAACATGATAGCATAAAGTGGAGAGACAACCATCTAGCTACTGCCATGGACCCGTAGTCCAAGGATGAACTACTCACGCATCACTCCGGAGGCAGGCATGGTGATGTAGAGCCCTCCGGTGATGATTCCCCTCTCCGGCAGGGTGCCGGGAAGAGCTTCTGAACCCTCCCGAGCTAGGGTTGACGGCGGCGGCGTCTCTGGAACTTTTCGTGGATAATGGCTCGGGTCTAGGGTTTTCGCGTCGGGAGGAATAAATAGGCGAAAGGGCGGCGGCTGCGGAGCCACGAGGGCCCCACACCACCCCGCGGTGCGGCAGGGGGTGGGCCGCGTGGCCCCATGGTGTGGGCGCCACGTGCCTCCCCTCCGTGTCTCCTCTGGACTCCGTCTTCGTGTTGGAAAAATAGGAGGTTCTGTCCAAGTTTCGTCCAATTCGAGAATATTTCCAGACTAGCTTTTTGGAATACAAAAACAGCAGAAAACAGGAACTGGCACTGTGGCATCTTGTTAATAGGTTAGTCCCAGAAAATGCATAAAAATGCTATGAAGTGTATATAAAACATGTAACAATTGGTATAATATCAACATGGAACATCAGAAATTATAGATACGTTTGAGACGTATCAAGCATCCCCAAGCTTAGTTCTACTCGTCCTCGAGTAGGTAAAACGATAAAAACAAAAATTTCTGAGGTGACATGCTACAATCATAATCTTGATCAAATAATACTGTAAAGCACATGTTATGAATGAAGTGATCCAGGTCAATGGTCTATAGTTTGCTAGCAAGTAGATAATGAGCAAACAACTGAATCATATAAGCAAAAACTTTTCATGAATAGTACTTTCGAGACAAGCATCAAGGAGTTTTGCATAAGAGTTAACTCATAAAGCAATAGATTCTAAGCAAAAGGTGTTTAACCAACACAAAGGAAGATTTAAGTTTCAGCAATTGCTTTCAACTTTCAACATATATATCTCATGGATATTTGTCAACACAAAGCATATAATAAGTGCAATATATGAGCATATAAAAATTGTTGCACCAAAGTTGACACTAGTGTTTGCTTCTAAGATAGAAAGAAGTAGGTAAACTGACTCAACATAAAAGTAAAAGAAAGGCCCTTCGCAGAGGGAAGCAGGATTAAATCATGTGCTAGAGCTTTTTAAGTTTTTGAAATCATATAGAGATTGCATAAAATATTTGACACTCCTCCCAACCTTTGCTAACACAAGCCATGGCTAACCGAATCCTCGGGTGCCTACCATCAATCACATACCATGGAGGAGTGTCTAGTTTTGAGAGGTGTTTGTTAATTGTCAACGAATGGTAGCGGATGAAAACAGTATTCTCCCTATCAAACAGACTTTTAAGAGCGGCTCCCATGAAGGACGTTATTTCTACCAGCAAGGCAGATCATCCCTCTTCTCTTTTGTTTACACATGCAGGTATTTCACTGTTTGTCATTGCTTACTGATAAATCAGGGCAAAAATGTGAAGAGAATTAAGCGGTTAAAGTTGTAATTAATTGGGACTGGGCACCCCGTTGCCAGCTCTTTTTGCAAAATTATTGGATAAGCGGATGTATATGCCACTAGTCCAGGTGTAAAGTCTGTTTGACAAGTCGAATAAAGAATAACCCACTACTTCCTCATGAGCTAGTAAACATTGACACAAAAAGGAATAATAATTTTGAATAATTTAAAGGTAGCACATGAAAAATTTACTTGGAATGGCAAGAAAATACCACATATAGGTAGTTATGGTGGACACAGATGGCATGGATTTGGCTCAAGGTTTTGGATGCACGAGAAGCATTCCCTCTCAGTACAGAGTTTAGGCTAGCAAGGTTATTTGAAGCAAACACAGGATATCAACCGACACAGCAAGGCTTATATGAAAACATATTGCAAGCATTATAAGACTCTACACTGTCTTCCTTGTTAACCAAACCCTTTTACTAGAAAATATCTAGACCTTAGAGATACCAAACATGCAAACCAAATTTCAACGAGCTTTACGGTAGTTCTTCATTAATAGGTTTTAACTACATGATACAAAAGCTTAATCATGAACTACTTGATAACTCAAAACAATTGACAAGTATCAAATTATCCAATACAGCGATCTACAAGAATATGTAAGCTTTTTCCATTATACCATCTACCACATGCAACATTTTCTGTTCCAACCAAACACCAATCAATTTATTTCAACATAAACTCTCCAAACAATTATAAGTGAAGCAAGAGAGTACTTTCTTTAAAAGAACTAACAGCTCTGAATAAGAGATGCATGAAAAACAGGAGCTAAAAGCATAGCAATAGCTAGACAAGAATACTCAACAAGTATAAGTGAAGAATAGGAGTATTCATATGAAAAAGCGGAGCGTGTCTCTCTCCCAATCAAGAATGCTGGGGTCCAATCAAGTTGACCATACGAAAAATAAAATACTGAAAATAAAAACACACAGACGCTCCAAGTAAAGCACATATGATGTGAAAGAATTAAAATATAGTTTCACTAGAGATGACCTGATAAGTTGCTGATGAAGAAGGGGATGCCTTGGGCATCCCCAAGCTTAGACGCTTGAGTCTTCTTGAAATTTGCTGGGGTGATCCATGGGAGCATCCCCAAGCTTAAGCTCTTCACTCTTCTTGATCACATTATATCATCCTTCTCTCTTGACCCTTGAAAACTTCCGCCACACCAAACTCAAAGTAATTCTCATTAGAGGGTTAGTGCACAATCAAAAACTCACATGTTCTATAAGGACACAAACATGACCGTTACTTTTAACATTAGCTACTGCCACTGATGTTATGTGAAGCTCTTCACCCTAAAAAAGAATTCCACTCAACACTAGTAAAAGAGAGAATGCGAAAAATAAAAGACAGAATCTGTCTAAACAGAACAGTCCGCAAAGACGAATTTTTTCGAGGCACTTACGTTGCTCAGATCGAAAAACTTTAAACTAACGAAAGATGCGTACATATCTGAGGATCACGCACAAAAATTTCAGATTTAAATAATTTTTCTGTGATTTTACAGAATTAAAACGGTGAACAGCAGAAATCTGTTCCTGCGCAGAAATCCAAATCTAGCATCATCTTCCTATTAGAGGCAATACTTGGCACAACAATGCGATAAAATAAAGATACAAAGGAATTGTTACAGAAGTAAACAACTCCTTGACTCAAAAAAGAAAAATTGCAGAAATAAAATAATGGGTTGTCTCCCATAAGCGCTTTTCTTTAACGCCTTTCAGCTAGGCGCAGAAAGTAAGAATCAAGTGTTTCCAAGCGATGAAGCATCAACAATCTTACGCTTAGCTCTCTTACCTTTACCCTTATCTTTAGGAAATACTTGGTTACACATAGGTGAAGAGGCGAAATTCATAGTGCCTTGGCCCACATCTATTATTGCTCCAAAGCGTTTCAACAGAGATCTTCCAAGCGTAATTTGTCCTACTCCTGCACATTCAATGACAAGATAATCAATAGATATTGTTATCCCTAGGAGTTTTGTAAATACTCCTTCGGCTACTCCTCTTGGTAATTTAATAGTATTATCACCCAAAATTATACAATCTTCGCATTTGGAAAGCTCCCAAAGATTTAAGGAATCAAAAATATCCTTGGGCATTAAACAGAATTCAGACATAATATCACAGCGAGCATGAAAAGTTTCACTATTGATAACAACTTTTACTGAGGGAACCCATCCCGATGGTTCAAAAGTTACTGGCACATTATCATAGTGTTCACAAATTTGATTATACCCTTCTTTTAGACCAGATATGTTTGTTTCAAGAGTATTAAGTCTATCACTTATGCTTGTCAAAGCCAAATCAATTTTACTGATTGGAGGGCTAGAAATTGTAATCATTTTTTTATAGCATTAAAAGCTTGATCCCCATCATAACGAAGGAAATCTCCTCCTACCACAGCATCTAAAGCATACTGTAGCAAAGAACAAGACCAAAATAAAAGCTACTAAGAAGCAGGCTTAAAGTCATTTTAGGTTCAGTTTTAGCATAAGACTCAAAAATTCTAGACCAAGCATCTTTAAAACTCTCCTCACTTCCTTGCTTGAAAGTAAGATCTCTTCCTCCGGTGACATGATGACAGGAACAGGGCTAGACATGATAACAAGACTGAAAAATAACAATTCGAAAAATAAAAGTAACTAATTTTTTTGTGTTTTTGATAAATAAAGCAAACAAGACTAAATAAAAATAAACTAAGCAAGACAATAACAAAGTAAAGAGATTGGAAGCGTGAAACTCCCCTTGCAGAAATCCTCTTGCTCCCAATAGCGCAGAAAAAAGGCGTGTGGAAGGAAGGCAAGGAGATTGTTGAACCGAAGTGCTTCTGCTCCCCGGCAACGGCGCCAGAAAATATGCTTGATTGCGTGGATCACACGTTCGCTGGGAGACCCCAAGAGGAAGGTATGATGCAGTATAGCAGCAGTTTCCCTCAGTATGAAACCAAGGTTTAATCGAACCAGTAGGAGCAAGAAATCACTTCTGAAGGTTGTTGGTGCGGAATATGGCACGGCGCACCAGGGAATCCGGCGCCAACGTGGAATCTGCACACAACACAATCAAACTACTTTGCCCCAACGAAACAGTGAGGTTGTCAATCTCACCGGCTTGCTGAAAACAAAGGATTAAACGTATGGTGTGGAAAACAGTAGTAAATTGCAGAGAATGAAAAGGAACAGTGTTTGCAGTTGGTTGTATTATCAGTGTAAAAGAATGGACCGGGGTCCACAGTTCACTAGTGGTGTCTCTCCATAACAGATAACTAACATGCTGGGTGAACAAATTACAGCTGGGCAATTGACAAAATATTGAGCGCATAACAATGCATATATATGACATGATGATTACTATGATATTCATGTGGGCATTACGACAAAATACATAGACCGTTATCCAACAAAGTCTATGACTAATAATCCACCGCCAGGTTGTCATACCGAGTTCCCCGTTGGTATTAAGTTGCAAGCAACGGATAATTGCATTAAGTAATGTGCGTAAAGTAAACAAATGCATTAGACCTAACGGCGTACCCTTAAGCTAAGCATCGGTTATTTTATCCCTAGTGGCAACAGCACATCCACAATCTTAGAAGTTATTGTCACTCTCCCAGATTACCGGAGGCATGAACCCACTATCTAGCATAAATACTCACTCTTGGAGTTACAAGCATCTACTTGGCCAAAGCATCTACTAGTAACGGAAAGCATGCAAGATCATAAATAACATATAAGATAGATTGATAATCAACTTGACATAGTATTCAATATTCATCGGATCCCAGCAAACACAACATGTAGCATTACAATAAGATGATCTTGATCATGATAGGCAGCTCACAAGATCTAAACATGATAGCATAAAGTGGAGAGACAACCATCTAGCTACTGCCATGGACCCGTAGTCCAAGGATGAACTACTCACGCATCACTCCGGAGGCAGGCATGGTGATGTAGAGCCCTCCGGTGATGATTCCCCTCTCCGGCAGGGTGCCGGGAAGAGCTTCTGAACCCTCCCGAGCTAGGGTTGACGGCGGCGGCGTCTCTGGAACTTTTCGTGGATAATGGCTCGGGTCTAGGGTTTTCGCGTCGGGAGGAATAAATAGGCGAAAGGGCGGCGGCTGCGGAGCCACGAGGGCCCCACACCACCCCACGGCGCGGCAGGGGGGGGCCCCCGGCCCCATGGTGTGGGCGCCACGTGGCTCCCCTCCGTGTCTCCTCTGGACTCCGTCTTCGTGTTGGAAAAATAGGAGGTTCTGTCCAAGTTTCGTCCAATTCGAGAATATTTCCAGACTAGCTTTTCTGGAATACAAAAATAGCAGAAAACAGGAACTGGCACTGTGGCATCTTGTTAATAGGTTAGTCCCAGAAAATGCATAAAAATGCTATGAAGTGTATATAAAACATGTAACAATTGGTATAATATCAACATGGAACATCAGAAATTATAGATACGTTTGAGACGTATCATGCACCAACAAATTATGCTAAGCAAGACAAACAACAAAGTGATAGCAAGATAAGCACGAAGACTATCACAATGTAAATTGCATACGTAAAGAGCTCGGGTATAGAAATAACCGAGGCACGCGGAGACGAGGATGTATTCCCGAGTTCCTCCTTTTAGGGGAGCACGTCTCGTTGGAGGGGTGTGAGTTTCAAACTCAAGACGCCACAAATGGCCTCACCCTATTCTCCGATGAACCTTGCCCAAACGCTCGGTTCACCTTCCACTATTGATTTCCTTTTGGGAGGAAATCAAGTCCCTTACAACAATCTTGAGACACAACCCACAAAAGGATTGGGAACTCCCAAGTGGCCACAAAAGGCTTCAACCTCCACAAAAGGCGTGTAGGGTCCAAAGACCCAAGAGTAACAAGCTCACGAACTTTCACTTCCACGAATCCTCGTGGAGAGCACAAACCGATGCACAAAAGCAATGGCAAGAACACAAGAAGTGCTCAAGTCCTTCACTCTCAAATCCCACCAAAAACAACTAATGCTTGTGGGGGAGAAGAGAGGAAGAACAAAGAAGAACTCAACAAATGGAACTTCAAGATCAAGATCTACTAGGTTCCCCTCACTTAGAGGAGGAATGGATTGGTGGAAAGGTAGATCTAGATATCCTCTCTCAAATCCCTCAAAGATATGTAAGAATCATGGGAGGGATTGAGAGGAAGGCAAGCTTTTCCAAGGTCAACAATAGAGGAGAGACAGGGGAAAACGTGCTTTTTGGATTGGGGAACCATTGGGGAAGAAGGGCCCTTAAATAGGTTCCCCAAAAACCAACCGTTACGCCTAGAAACGTGCCGCAGCGGTACTACCGGGCTTGACCCAGTACTACCGGGTTAAAAACCACTTGAATCCAGTACCAAAAAACGTTTTATGCGGTAGTATCGGGCTTGAGGCGGTACTACCGCCCTTTGTAAAAACTGCAGAAACAACGACACCAAAACGGCATAAGTTTTTCATCCGGACCCCGATTTCGATGATCTTGGGCTCGTTGGAATCGCATGGAAGAGCTTTACAAGATCATGCAGAGAAACATCATAGTCCATCATGTGAGGAGGAGACCAAATGTTGAAAGGTAAAACCTCTCTAAAAAAGATGAACCGGCAAAACCTCAAAACTGAAAACGCAACAAGTTTTCCATACGAAATCCGTTTTTGATGAACTTGGGCTTGTCAAGAAGATCACAACAAGCACCAAAACCCAACAAGGAGAAAATCCAAATAAGAACCAAGAAAGATGATATGCCAAGTATGTAAAGATTTGAGCTCTCCACAAAGATGCGATCAAGTTACTCACTTGAGAGCCCCTCTTGATAGTACGCCGTCTATCCTATAACCCGGTCTCCCACCAACAACAAGAGACCGGTAAAATAGAAACCCTATCAAGATCATACCTTTGCCTTACGCATTCCACTTGAGCTAAATGATGACGATCTTGATCTCTTCAAGTGGACCACCTTTCTTGATTGCGCTTTGCTTGGTGAAGACTCACATATCGCTCCCCCATATACCAATATGGGAGAGCCTCTATAAGGCACATCTTCACTTGACTAATATCTCCAAAAGGGTGACAAGCTTCAAGCATAGGATTTCTTCAAGATTCTTCTCTTGAACATGCACTTCAACTTCTTCTCTTAATATATATGATGACTTGGATATTGCTTTGGTCATCACTTTATCTTCTTCTTTCAATCTTGATACCAACACATAGTGTTCAAGCATTGCCAATGGACAAGCCCTACAAGGATAGCTCAATGCAACCATTAGTCCATAGAGATTGTCATTAATTACCAAAATCACACATGAGGGCTCATGCACTTTCAATCTCCCCCATTTTGGTAATTGATGACAATCTCTTTTGAGAGGGTTTATAATATGAAATTTAACGAACAAGGAGCGGTTGTACTAACATTAAATACTACGAAAGTATGTGATGTTAGTCCAACCACATATATAGTGCAAACTCCTCCACAATCTATGCACGTGTGTATGAACATGAATTCATTGCATATATTGTCAACTATTACCGGTGGTGGAGTTTCCACTATATACAAAGCCAAGCATCGAAGGCAAAGGCAAGAAAGGCAAATACTTAAGAACCAATCAAAGTATAAATCCGAATTCCATAAACCCATGCACGTGTGTATGAACATGAATTCATTGCATATATTGTCAACTATTACCGGTGGTGGAGTTTCCACTATATACGAAGCCAAGCACCGAAGGCAAAAGAGAGAAAGGCAAATACTTAAGAACCAATCAAAGTATAAAGCCAAATTCCATAAAACCTCCAAAACTTCTCCCCCATTGGCAACAATTGCCGAAATGGGCAAAAAGATTTGGAAGGCTAACATAGTGAGAGTTCCTCCACAAGTTTAACTTTTCTCATAAAATGAGTAGAATCAAATAGACATTTCCATTGATCAATAATAATAGGAAATCAAACTACATTGAGAACCCAAAGATTGCAACAAAATAGCAAAGGGAGAGATACCTCAACAAAAGAGGCAAGCAATCAAAGGATCCGAAACACCAATTGGACACAAGAAGATTTTATGATAAGATCAACCAAGTGTTCTAAACATCAAGAGAGAGCTCCCCAAGGTACATGCACAAAGTAGGATTTGCATTGCAATATGGTGTGCACAACATGGAATCCTCACTCCCTCCTAGATAATTTTGAACAGAAATAAGTGCAAGAAGGCTTAAAGATAGAAAAGAATCAAAACAACTTGCAACAAGGAAATGTTGAGAAACAAGAGAAAGAAGTGACAAATAAAGACTTGCTCAACCAAAAATAGATGGGTGTGATAAGGAGAGACATTTCAGGAGACTAATACAAAGATGAGCGAAGCATCAACATAGTCGTTCAATATAAGTGGCACATAGTGCACATCATGTCTTTTCATAAACACAACCCAAAAGTTGAAGCAAATAGGTACACAAGCTTATTAAGGTCCAAAAAGGAATACCAAATGAAAATCAAGGTTGTGCCTCTTAGAGACCACCAAAGAATCAAAAGTAACAAAAAGGGTGGTCACTAACGATTTTATTTTTATTTTTAGAAAAGGGTCACCCCAGCCTCTGCATCAAAATGATGCATACGGCCACGGTCACTAACGAATTGGAATATCAATTAAAGATGTAACTACTCTCATGTGTATAAGTTTCTAAGTAGACATCAATCATGAAGATATAAGTCCACAAAAAAACATGCACACATAAAATAGATACTACGGTGAAGAACATGATATCCTAGTGGAAGTCATATATATTTCAATAAGATCTTTGCTTTAAAGCATAGTACAAAGCTCAATTTTATCTTAAAAGGATATAGATGAACTTCCAACAAAATCTCATCATAGCATCAAGAATATCCACAAGGGAATAAAGATAGATGGGATGCTCCGAGAAAGATAACAAGTATCACAAAGGGCAAATGATTTGCAAATTCATCAATATTGCATATGAGAGACTTTGAGAAGAATTGCTAGATTAACATATTTGGGATTGGAGAATCAATAAAATGATTATATATATTCCCTTGATATGTAATCATCTCGGCTTGCTCACATTTGCAATAAAAAAGTTTTGATAAAGGCTTTGCAAGAACACATCAATTGCAATTATTCATGCCAAGAAGTAACCTACACAAGGTTGAAAGCTAGAAATGTAGGCATGAGGTAGATATTTGTTACCGAGCTAGCATTGGTGATGTAGAGGATAAGAGTTCACGATCATCCAAGCTTGGCTCCAATAAGCACATGGTGACACCACCTTCCTTGTATATGACACAAGCTTCCAATGCATCTCCAATGTACCTAAAACAAACTCAAGTACAAAATGGTACCCAAACTCATTGGGTCAAAAGTAGTTAGAGCAACTAAAATACATAGGACAAACTCCACATAAATATGTGCATATTGATATGAAATTGAATTTCATGCACATCTTAGCCATTTAGGATTTGATGGAGTTTACCCTATATATTGGATCAACGAAAGTAAGCATGCCATAAGATATACATATAGAAAATATGCATGCACAAGACTTTCAAGAACCAAGACAAGAAAGAGAAATGTCCAAATTATATCAAAAACTACAACTCACCACATGGTTGAAGATACCACTTTGAAAAGATGCCAAATGAAAGAAAATACCATCAAGGAATAAACCAAACCCTCTACACTTCTCATGATGGCACAAAGTACCAAGACGAGAAATGTTTGTCTTTCAAAGAGACACGTCATCGGGATCAAATATCAATTGAAGACAACTAATGTTCAAGAGCATATAGGATTGCTCCCCCAAGATATGTGCATTATTTATGATCTTGCATTTGAATACAAAATACACATAAATGGGATCATCACTTTCCATACATATTATTCAAACACTAGTCATGTTCAAGGAAAGCCATAGGATACAAAACCAATTCAAAGAATGACGTTCTACTCAATATAGGATAGCTTCCCCAAGAATAGTACATTATCTAGAAGTATGACTTTGAATGAAAATGCACTCGAATGGGATCATTGCTTTTCCTAACTCAAGAAAGCATAAAATAAATTTTAAGTAGAGCAACAAGGATCCAAAAGATACAAGGATGACAAGAGGATTTAGATCAAACCAAGTCCTTGGCAATAAAAAAAGGCAATTCAAAGCAAGAGCCAAAAATGAAGATGGTCTACAAATTCCACAACTATTATGAGTATCACTTGTCATGGACAAGGAGTATATAGAGATATTTCTCGGTGGTATATAGGAATGAAACACAATACCAACTTCACAAGAATAAGCATATGGCAAAGAATAAGATTTAAAAACAATGCTGAGATAAATATATATTCTTGACAGCTTCAAATATTCACGCGATCATGCAAAGCAACTATAAAGAGTAGCTTGAAGCAATTGGTTTCCCAAAAAGATATATGCGAACATATTTTGGGAGAGCCGTACCAAGAACGTCCATCACAAACAAGATCCAAAGAAGAGAGACAAAAGTCATTTGAGCAAATATGGAACTTGTTTGAGAAACATGCCACATAGGAATAGGATAATGAAGAATATCAATTCTAGGTGGCAATACCTCACATGTTCACATTTTTTAGGTTTGTAATATGCACAAAGCTTATTACTCCCCCATAATGTGATAATCCAATTTTTCTTAACAAGAGGCAAGCAATACCAACTAGAGATAATTAATGGACATTATAGAATTTGAATTTCTCATAAGAATGACATACCACATAGAGAATATATAATATTATATATCATCACTAAGTGGTATTCCTCATTATACACATTTTTAGGATTGTGAAGTGCACGAAGTACATCACTCCCCCAAAATGGGATGGTCCATTAATCTCTCAAAAAGAGAGCCAACAAGATAAGATATCCAATAAAAGCAATAAGGCTCAACACAAGTAAATGGTTTTCAAACCAACATACACATACTTGATTACTCAAGATAAGTAAGTAGAGAGCACAACACATACAAACACTAGCAAGGTACAAAACCAAACACATGCAAGGGTGCAATCAACTTTCAATTTATATATGATATAAGCACAAGTTACCGCAAGGAGGAACATTGGATAAGATATAGAACAATATAACCCAAATGACTTGACTTGAGAGAATAAACTTGATGAAGATCCCTTAATTCTTCATGATATAACCAAGTCTCCATTGCCCTCCAAGAACACCTATTGATCAAGTTTTAGCTTGTTGGTCCCGAACCAAGTTGGTTTTTAAGAGGTTAGTCACAATAGGCTTGGCAACCCAAATGGTGCTTTTCTTGACACCACTTTGAGTACCAACATATTTGGCAAACACATTTCCAACCTTATCCTTTCTAAGAGAATAAACATTATCAATTATAATGGGGTTGGATAAGGTACCATTAGTGCATGAAGAAGCAAAGTGGCCCTTCTCACGGCATATGTAGCAACATTGGCTTCCTCCTTTCTTCTTAGTTGGAATCTTGACTTGAGGAGAGGTAGCTTGATTCTTCTTGGGAAGAGGCCATTCTTCATCTTGAGTTTGAGCTTGAGGCCGATTCCCTTGTTGCTTCTCACTAAGAGGCTTCTTCTTCAAAGGGCAAGATCTAACATGGTGCTCCTCAACTTTGCACTTGAAGCAAACAATCTTGACCGAATCTTTAGCTTGTTCTTGGCCCTTGTTCTTCTTGTTAGACTTGGACTTGTTCTTATTATTGGAGTTGAATCCAAGTCCACTCTTGTCATTGGGGCGTCTTTGAACACTCAACACATTGTCAAGTGTGGACTTCCCAACATGACGCTTTTCCAAGTCTTTCTTCAAAGAAGCGACTTGGGCCTTGAGCTCTTTTAATTCCTCTACATGGTTAGTATCAACAAAAACACTAGAGGACGTAGATGCTTCATTCTTAGAGCAACAAGACATGGTAAGTAATTCATCACAAGATGTAGCAATATTGTGAGTGGATGAATCACAAGGACTAGCACATGGCAATAAAGCATTTATAGTACAAGTAGTGCCATTGTCCACATGAGGCTCACACGATATTACCTTTGTAGTGATAGCCTCATGAGCTAACTTTAGCTTCACATGTGATGCTAGAAGATCCTCATTAGAGCTAGAGAGCTTTTCATGACTTTCTTCCAATTTCCCATACTTGCTAGTTAGCAACTCAAATTGAGCCCTTAGCTCAACATTCTCATTCAAAATAGATGCTTCACGAGAAATTGAGTTAGTAGCACAAGCATCATTAACATTAGAAATGGAAGAAGATAACTTGACAAGCTCATCATTCAACCTAGCATTTTCCTCAATAATATTAGCATGATCACATGAGGGAGTAGAGGAACTAGGCACATCATTTTTAGATAGTTGAGTTTGGAGTTGATCATGAGACTTGGTAAGGAGAGAGTGTTCACTTTCCAAAGCCTTAAGAGCTTTGTCAAGTCTCTCTATATCCTCAATTAGTCTAGTATCGCCAACACCGAATTCAACTTTTTTCCTTTTTAAGCACTTTATATTTAGCAATAGCATGATCTCTTTCCTTAATGATTTTAGCAAAAATAAGATCATTTCTTTCATCAAGAGATTCAAGTTTCTCCTCAAAAAGTTGGTCATAAAAGATGGCTCTCCTCCCACCTCCCACGTACGGCGACCTCACCCCACCCTAGCCCAATCTGCCGGTGATCCTCCTTCTCCGGCGTCCACCTCCCTCCCCTAACCCAACCATCCTCTCCACCGTGCCCCTCCACCCCTGACCCGATCTCCTGGATGGCTGTTCACACAGCGATCTCGATGGGGCTGGACTTCTCCCCTGGACTGGCCTTCACCAAGGAGGTCCGCAGATTGGGCCTCGGATCTGTACACCCGACTCGGGATTCAAGCCACTTCACGATGGTGGTCTCCTTCGCACGAGCTTCTTTTGCATGGAGGAGGATCTGGTGTCTATGGCCCTTGAAGCTGCTACGGGTGGCCTTTGCAATGAACTCAAGGTATCACTCATTCGCGACCGTGTTTTCTCGTTCATGGTTTCCTCCAAAGCTGTGGGTTTCTGGCTGCTCAATCGGATCTACTATAGTTGTCCCCAATTCAAGTGTTTTTATCATCTTTGGGGTTTTGGGGGCCCGAATTGGAGGCGTGAATTAATCCTTTGGCACAAGGAGTGTGCGGGGAATGGATCTTGGCTGGTAGAAAACAGCGTGCTGCTCATCTCAGAGTTACCAGTTTTATATCACAGGCTAGACCTCGACCAAGGCTCGGTCGGCGGCCAGTCACGCCGATCTGCTTACCGCCGGTGAGATCTCAGGCCATGGCCAGGGCGGAGCCCTCCCTGCATGTTCCTCAGATCCAATTTGGTTCTTTCGATCCGATCATTACGGTGCCTGCCTCCGATCCAGTCACAGATCGCGCTGTTTGCGTGGGCCCGCAAAATTCAAATCTTGGCAGCCCCTCTGGAGCCCAGCTTGATCTTTCGACGTCCCCGCCGTCGGATGGCTCCCCAGTTCGCCATGTTGGGCCGAATGTGTGCATGCTGCCCACGGAAGCCCAGAGACCGCGATCGACGTCCCCATCTTTGGATGGTCTAGCGGCTGTTGTTGAAGAGATGACCTGGAAGGTTTATGACTGTCAGCGTTGCATTGGTTTCGGTCACAAATCGGTTAATTGTACAAAAAAGATTCGCTGCCGGCATTGCTTCAGATTTGGGCATATCAGAAAGGAGTGCACCAACCCCCCACCCAAGCAAACCCTATGCTGGGTACCGAAATTGAAGGAGGTTTCCGTTCCAAGTCCTGATTCGATCAGAGATTTACCCTTGCCCAATATATCTGTTCCTTCGCCCCCATCGCCTCATACTACGCCTACGACCAACACAAGCCCCCACCCTACGCCGCCATCGCCTCCTCCCACGTTTACATCGCCTCCTGCTCCACCAGATCGAGACATGGCCACCTTCCCCTTCGACCCTCTCCCTTGGATGCCAGAGGGCTTCCAGATCATCGATGGAGGTGATCATCGCCTGCCACGCACCTTTGTCACACCATCCAACCCCACGGTTGATGCTTTCGAGAGCTTTGCGGTGGAGATCGTCGAGCCCACACCCGCTGAACCACAGCTGCTCCAAATCCTTCAGCAGGTCCGCAATTTCATCAATGGTCATGGTGTAGAGGTATGCAATTATCTGCCTTGGTATCACGGAGTGGGTCTGTTTCAGTTCAGAAATCCAGTTGTTAGACAGGCTTGGGTTGATCATCCTCCTAGAGATTTTGTTGGGCAGACAACTTTGCGTTTCATTAAGCCTGATGAAGGAATAAATTTTAGATCTCATAATGGTGCTAGAAAAGGCTGGCTCATGTTCATAGGCATCCCACTGGATTTTAGAAACACTGAGTGCATTATGGAAGCAGTGAATACGTTTGGAGAGTTTCATTACTGGCAGCATCGTGACATTCAAAAGTGCAGAACCTTGGTTTACGCTAATTTCCCTGCAAACTCTTTAGTCCCACGTGATGTTGTGTTTAGGCAGCCTAAGGTGGGTCGACACGCTGGTACTAGGCACTCCTGGACAGCCCCCTGCTATATCCTGTCGTCTGAACCTGCGGATAGTCACCCTGTTGACGAGGACCCGATGCCCATCAATGGCAACCCCCACCCGCTGCCAGGGAACATGCAGCCTGAAGCTCACGTGCACGTCCTGCCAGAATACCCGGAGATTGGGTGGAACATGCCGCCGCCACCTCCTTTTGGCAATATGGAGTAGCCAAACCCGATTCCTGGCCAGAACCAGCATGCTCAACACAACCATCAACCAGCAGCTCCTAATCAGCAACCAGATGAACTCTCTGGCTCGGTAAACAGTGTGTTGGGTATGTCAGATGCTTCGGCGGTCGGCTTTGCTGGTTTTGAAGATGATGACTTGGTGGATATCTCGGATGGTGATGATCCAGTGGAACCTGAAGAGCCGCCTGTAGTTGTTGTGCTGGATGATGATGTACCACCACATGTGCCCCAAGCTGTTGATTTGATTGAGGAGATGCTAGAGGCTCAAGCAGCCGTGGTACAGACTGACGTTGGACAGATTGCGCAAGAGCCGGTGACTGAGGTGCAGCTTGACCCCCATGCAGCTGAAGTGCAATCTGATGATGGACAGATAGTGAATGAACAGGCAGATATCCAACCCCAGCAGACTGTGGGCGCTGCAGCAACTGAAGTCGCACCTATGGGAACGAGGTTTCAATACAGGAGAGTGAACAGCAGGCTCAGTCTGATGATGCTATCTCGGAGTCTGCAATGGTCATCTTTGATCCTGCTTGTTCTGTGTTCGGTGCAACGAGGGAAGAGACTTCTAATCCTGCGTCCAAGAAACGGTCTGCCACTGTGGCGTTTTCAGAGACATTTGATAGCCAGGCTAACCTTGCTCCAACTGCACCTGCTCATCGCCCTGTCGCTCGTAATGCTCGCATCAGGGCCACTCGGAGGCAGGCGGAGACTAGCACTGTTATACCCCTCCTACCTGAAGGTTTTCAGTCTCAGGCCAGTCAGACTCCTACGCATGCCAGGGCGACAAGACCTCGCAAAGCTGTACCTGTTGTCAACAATGCCCCGCATATGCAAACCCGCAGCCAGACCAAGTCATATGGTTTCAAGCCCCCGGTGACACCTGGAGTGACAAGGCCGAAGAAGCGGACGAGGAAGCAAGCTGTCAAGGAAGCAGACGAAGCTGGTCCAAGTTCTTCTGTTAGGCTGCCAATCCCAATTCGCACCCTGCAGCGGATTGGTGAGATGTTAGAGATGGAGCCAGAGTCCATTACAGCAGACAAGCTTACGGCTATGCCTGATCATGCTCAACCCTCCACGGTGGTGCCCAATGTTAAGTAATTCATGCAAGTTGAGGGGTGGATGTAACCCCATCTACATCCACTATCTGTATCTTTTTTTCTGCTGCCCTAGTTTCGCGTGTGCTTCTCTATCCTGTAATACGTACTCTGAGTCTTGTGTGACTGATTTCCTAGTGAGATCAGGGGCTAGTTCTGCTTTACAAATGGTTTTCGATGGATTACAACATTAAGTATTTGATTTGGAAGGTGTTATGTTGGAACATCCATGGTTTGAACGCTGATGATAAGCAGATTGCACTTTACAATAAAATTATAGAGAGTGGTTGTGCGGTTGCATGTATACAAGAAACAAAGAAAGATGATTTCGATCGTGCCTTCATTAAGAAATGTTACCCCAAACAGTTTGACACATTTGCGTTCTCTCCCTCCGTGGGAGCTTCTGGGGGTATTCTAGTGGTGTGGAAATCCAGTCTGCTTCATGGCACACTAGTTGAATCCAAACGTTTTGGGCTAATTATATCCTTTCAAGCGACACAGTCTCAGCAGAAATGGACACTTGTGGTGGTGTATGGGCCGTGCCAAGGAGAGCAGCGAGATCTTTTTGTTTAGTGGCTCTATAATCTGATTATTCCGGACGATGAACTTTGGCTGTTTATGGGGGATTTCAATTTTATCCGTTCTGAGGAAGACAGAAATAGGCCAGGGGGTGGTGTTAATGACATGTTTTTATTCAATGAACTGATTGATCATCTGGGACTCTTAGAACTACCCCTCAAAGGGAGATCATATACTTGGTCCAACATGCAGCAAAACCCACTCCTTGTGCAACTCGATTGGTTTTTCACCTCTTCTAGCTGGATCTCAACTTATCCCAATACAGTGGTAACTGCTATGGCCAAGCCAACGTCGGATCATGTTCCCTGCATTGTCAGCATTGACACAGTGATACCCAAGGCACACCTCTTTAGGTTTGATAACTATTGGGTCGAACAGCCGGGCTTCTTCGATTGTGTGCGTACGGTTTGGAATGCACCTATGCGAGAAACAACTTCAACAACGATTCTAACTGAGAAACTTAAGGCTCTTAGGGTAGCCTTGAAGAAATGGAAGATGGGTCTTTCCAAACTGAAGTTACTCATTTCTAAATGCAACATTGTAATACTTTTCTTTGATGAACTAGAGGAGGAGAGGCCTCTGTTTATTCATGAAGCTAATTTCAGAAAACTGGTTATGTTGCATCATGAGAAACTGCTGAGATTTCACTATCAATACTGGAAGAAGAGGTGTACCATTCGCTGGATGAAGCTTGGGGAGGAAAACATGAATTTTTTTCATGCCATGGCCACGGAGAGGTACAGGAGGAACTCTATGGTTAGCCTGCAGTTACCTCATGGACACATTGTCACGGATCACGACCAAATGGTCAACGTTGCATGGGATTGTTATAAGCAGAGAATGGGCTCCTCGAATGGCATCAGCATGAGGTTTGATCTTGCATCTTTAATCAGAAAAGTATCAGATCTTGATGAATTGGTGGAGGCCTTTTCTGTTAAGGAGATGGATGATCTTATAAAATCAATGCCGGTGGATAAAGCCCCAGGGCCTGACGGGTTTAATGGCATGTTTCTGAAGAAGTGTTGGCACATAATTAAGGAGGACTTTTATACTCTTGCTAGAGACTTTCATCAATAGTCTGTCAGTCTGGAGAACATAAACTCTTCTTTTATCACTCTGGTTCCCAAGAAGCCCTCCCCTAAGCAGATAAATGATTATAGGCCTATCTCTCTTACCAACACTTGTCTGAAGTTTCTCACAAAGATGGTGGCCGACAGACTCCAGAGGAGAATTCTTGACTACATTCATAAGAACCAGTACGGGTTCATTAAGGGTAGAACAATTCATGACTATTTAGCTTGGTCTTTTGAATATCTTTTCCAATGCAAAGCATCTAAGAGGCCGATTATTCTGCTCAATTTGGATTTTGAGAAGGCGTTTGACACCATTGAGCATGAATCCATATACCAAGTTCTGAGACACATGGGGTTCCCGGAGACTTTCATCTATTGGGTAAAAATCTTGCTTGAGACTGGGACTTCGTCGGTTTTAGTTAATGGTGTGCCAGGTAGAAAATTCAAATGTCGCAGAGGTGTGCGTCAGGGAAATCCTTTGTCCCCTTTGCTGTTTGTGCTAGGCTCGGAGATTTTACAGTATGTTATCAATGATTTGAAATCAAGAGGGTTACTCAAGCTTCCAATTGAAGTGGGGGATCCTGATTTCCCTGTGGTGCAATATGCCGATGATACACTGTTGATTATGGAAGCAGACCCTGTCCAACTCTCAATCCTTAAACAAGCTTTGCAAGATTTCAGTGTGTCCACCGGTCTACATGTAAATTTTCATAAGTCATGTATGTTGCCTATTAACATCTCGGATGCTGAGGTACAGGCACTAGCAGCAGATTTTGGGTGCGTGGTGGGCACACTCCCTTTCACATACCTCGGCCTCCCAATGGGCACTACTAGGCCACGAATTATCGACCTGATGCCTCTGGTTACAAAGCTCGAGAGAAAACTTACAGCTAGCTCCGTCTTCTTAGCATATGGGGGCCATCTGCAGCTGATTCAGTCTTGCCTGTCATCGATGTCAGTATATTTCTTGTGCTCCTTGGAGATTCCACCTGGGATACTGAAGCAGATTTATAGAATCATAAGGCAGTGTCTATGGCGAGGCAACAATCCGGACTCAACGAAGCAATCTTTGGCTTCTTTGGACATGATCTGTAAGCCTCGGAGTAGTGGAGGTTTGGGTATTGTGGATTTTCATAAACAGAATCAAGGCCTCCTCATGAAACACCTACACAAGTTTTTCAACAGAGAGAAGCTGCCTTGGGTGGAACTGGTCTGGAGCTACTACCCTAATGGGATACCACAAGCGGCAGCTCCCTGTGGATCATTTTGGTGGCGCGATGTAATGAAGCTTGCCCCCATATATTTCAATTCTGTACAGTGACTGTTGGAAAAGGGACACTGCAACTTTCTGGGGGGACGTGTGGCATGGGCGTCAGTTTTAGAGGGACTTCCCTAGGCTTTTTTCTTATGCTCTGGATGCCCAGATATCAGTCCGTGAGGTAATGAATACAGAGGACCGAACACGGTTGTTTGCTTTGCCGTTATCACCTCAGGCGTACGAGGAGTTCCAGGCTCTACAAACTGTTTTAGAGCAAGTTCAGTTAGACCCCACAGCCATAGATGAGTGGAGGACGATTTGGAAGGATGGCATTTACACATCAAAACGATACTATCATCACTGCTTCCGAGACCAGCGGGCTAACAAAGTGTTTGACTGGCTGTGGCAGAGCAAGGTGATGTTGCGAATTAAAGTGTTTGCCTGGCTGATGATAAGTGACAGACTAAACACAAGGGATATGCTACGCCGCCGACACTGGAATGTGACAGAAGTTTTTCATTGTGTTATGTGCCCTACTAGGCAAATAGAGGATTGGACGCATCTCTTCTTTCACTGTAACTTCAGTGTCCGAATTTGGAACTACTTACAGATCAATTGGATGGATGGTGCTAGTTTCGAGCAGGTCTTCAAGAATGCCCGATCAGACTTTGGGAAACCTTTCTTCGCCGAGGTGGTTATTTTAGCTTGTTGGCACATATGGAAGCAACGGAATGAGGCCATTTTTCAGAATGTCATGCCCACCTTCCGATCTTGGAAAAGAGGTTTCATTCACGAAATCACCATGCATACGCATAGGGTGAAAGCTAAGCACCTCCAAGAGTTATCACGATGGATTGACACTCTCATTTAACTGTTCCACTCTGTAATTATGCTTGTAAATTTTGTACAGTCCTGCTTAATTTTTTAATAAAATGCTGTGGGGGGTAACCCCTACAGTCCAGGTTCTAAAAAAAAGTTTCTCCTCAAGAGACACTCGAAGCTCATGCTCTTCCTCAAGAGCATTTTCTAAGGATGCTTTTTCCATAGCATCCTCTCTTTCGATCCTTCCCTTTTCTTCAATGATTTCCTTGCACTTAATAGCATAAGTCAAAATTTCACACAAATAAGAGCAAGCTTTACTACCTTTAGGGAGAGCACTTAAAACCATCTCACTCTTTTCTTATAAAGAGTCAATATCATCCTCTTTTAATCCATAATAATCCTCATCCTCATCATCACAAGATGTAGAGGGTTCCAAAGGTGGAGATACCTTTGAATCCCTAGCCATAAGGCAAAAGTGAGTAATGGACGATGATGATGAAGAATTGCTTGAAGCACCATTGAGGTCCATGTCTTGTTCCAACAAATGTTGGGTTTCCTCTATATTGTTAGCCACACAAGTACTAGAGGAAATGGAAGCATTGTTTTCATGGCCACACGACATAGAAAGCATATCATCATGAGATTTAGTTAAGCAACCAATACATGATATGCAAGGACTATCAACACTAGCATGTAGGACATTTGAAGTGCTAGAGGAATTTAAGTCCAAAGATAGAACATTCAATGAGACAGAGATGAAGTATAGTCAATAGAATATTCACCATCAACAAAGCAATTTCTATCACCACTCACCATATCATTACCTTGTGACAAATCATATGTTGGTGGAGTGGAAGAAGTTGTGAACTCATCACGGCCGGAGGTGGAAGGAGAACAATCATCCTCAATAATGTTGGACACTTCATATTTATCTTGAAGCTTAGTCCAAAACTCATGAGCGTTCCGAAAAGGCATGATTGATGCAAGAACTACATCGCTCAAAACACAAATGAGACCATTAGATACTTGAGTATCGAGATGAGAGTTTTACTCATCCTCTAAAGATGATTCTTGGGAATCCTTTGGAGGAGAAAAACCCACATCTACAATTCTCTCAATATAATTTGGACTCATGTCCCTAAAAAGATTAAGCATGCGAATTTTCCAAACATCATAATTTGTGCCATCGAGTATGAAAGTGGAATCGTGCACTAATTCTCTAAACGACATATTTTACTCTCTAGGCGGTAAAGCCAAAAAAAAGAGCCCAGCCTCTGATACCAATTGAAATGACAAGGATGTCGCCTAGAGGGGGGTGAATAGGCGATTTAAAACTTTTCCGGTTTAGGATTGATAATTGCGGAATAAAACTAGGTGTTTAAATTAACAAGCCAACAACCTAAATATACTAGGCTCACATATGTGCACCAACAACTTATGCTAAGCAAGACAAGCAACAAAGTGATAGCAAGATAAAATACTTCAAGCATAAAGGTTTTGACAATGTAAATTGCATAAGTAAAGAGCTTGGGTATAGAAATAACCGAGGCACGCGGAGACGAGGATGTATTCCCGAGTTCCTCCTTTTTATGGGAGTACGTCTCGTTGGAGGGGTGTGAGTTTGAAACTCAAGATGCCACAAATGGCCTCACCCTATTCTCCGATGAACCTTGCCCAAAAGCTCGGTTCACCTTCCACTATTGATTCTTTTTGGGCGAAAATCGAGTCCCTTACAACAATCCTGAGGCACAACCCACAAAAAGATTAGGAGCTCCCAAGTGGCCACAAAAGGCCTCAACCGCCACAAAAGGTGTCTAGGGTCCAAAGACCCAAGAGTAACAAGCTCACGAACTTTCACTTCCACGAATCCTCGTGGAGAGCACAAACCGATGCACAAAAGAAATGGCAAGAACACAAGAAGTGCTCAAGTCCTTCACTCTCAAATCCCACCAAAAGCAACTAATTCTTGTGGGGGGAGAAGAGAGGAAGAACAAAGAAGAACTCAACAAATGGAACTTCAAGATCAAGATCTACTAGGTTCCCTCACTTAGAGGAGGAATGGATTGGTGGAAAGGTAGATCTAGATTTCCTCTCTCAAATCCCTCAAAGATATGCAAGAACCATGGGAGGGATTGAGAGGAAGGCAAGCATTTCTAAGGTCAACAATAGAGAGAGAGAGAGGGGGGAAACGTGCTTTTAGGATTGGGGAACCGTTGGGGAAGAAGGGCCCCTTAAATAGGTTCCCCAAAAACCAACCGTTATGCCTAGAAACGTGCCGCAGCGGTACTACCGGGCTTGACCCGGTACTACCGGGTTAAAAACCACTCGAATCCAGTACCAAAAAACGTTTTATGCGGTAGTACCGGGCTTGAGGCGGTACTACCGCCCTTTGTAAAAACTACGGAAACAACGGCACCAAAACGGGCATAACTTTTTCATCCGGACTCCGATTTCGATGATCTTGGGCTCGTTGGAATCGTAACGAAGAGCTTTACAAGATCATGCAGAGAAACATCATAGTCCATCATGTGAGGAGGAGACCAAATGTTGAAAGGTAAAACCTCTCTAAAAAAGATGAACCGGCAAAACCTCAAAACTGAAAACGCAACAAGTTTTCCATACGAAATCCGTTTTTGGTGAACTTGGGCTTGTCAAGAAGATCACAACAATCACCAAAACCCAACAAGGAGAAAAGCCAAATAAGAACCAAGAAAGATGATATGCCAAGTATGCAAAGATTTGAGCTCTCCACAAAGATGCGATCAAGTTACTCACTTGAGAGCCCCTCTTGATAGTACGCCGTCTATCCTATAACCCGGTCTCCCACCAACAACAAGAGACCGGTAAAATAGAAACCCTATCAAGATCATACCTTTGCCTTACGCATTCCACTTGAGCTAGATGATGACGATCTTGATCTCTTCAAGTGGACCACCTTTCTTGATTGCGCTTTGCTTGGTGAAGACTCACATATCGCTCCCCCATACACCAATATGGGAGAGCCTCTATAAGGCACATCTTCACTTGACCAATATCTCCAAAAGGGTGACAAGCTTCAAGCATAGGATTTCTTCGAGATGTTTTTCTTGAACTTGCACTTCAACTTCTTCTCTTAATATATATATATGATGACTTGGATATTGCTTTAGTCATCACTTTATCTTCTTCTTTCAATCTTGATACCAACACATGGTGTTCAAGGATTGCCAATGGACAAGCCCTACAAGGATAGATCAATGCAACCATTAGTACATAGAGATTGCCATTAATTACCAAAACCAAACATGAGGGCTCATGCACTTGCAATCTCCCCCATTTTGGTAATTGATGACAATCTCTTTTGAGAGGGTTTATAATGTGGAATTTAACGAACAAGGAGCGGTTGTACTAACATTAAATACTATGAAAGTATGTTATGTTAGTCCAACCACATATATAGTGCTACCTCCCCCACAATCTATGCACGTGTGTATGAACATGAATTCATTGCATATATTGTCAACTATTACCGGTGGTGGAGTTTCCACTATATACAAAGCCTAGCACCGAAGGCAAAGGCAAGAAAGGCAAATACTTAAGAATCAATCAAAGTATATAGCCGAATTCCATAAACCCATGCACGTGTGTATGAACATGAATTCATTGCATATATTGTCAACTATTACCGGTGGTGGAGTTTCCACTATATACAAAGCCAAGCACCGAAGGCAAAGGCAAGAAAGGCAAATATTTAAGAACCAATCAAAGTATAAAGCCGAATTCCATAAACCCTCTAAAACTTCTCCCCCATTGGCAACAATTGCCGAAATGGGCAAAAAGATTTGGAAGACTAACGTAGTGTGAGTTCCTCCACAAGTTTAACTTTTCTCATAAAATGAGTAGAATCAAATGGGCATTTCCATTGATCAATAATAGTAGGAAATCAAACTATATTGAGAATCCAAAGATTGCAACAAAATAGCAAAGAGAGAGATACCTCAACAAAAGAGGCAAGCAATCAAAGGATCCGAAACACCAATTGGACACAAGAAGATTTTATGATAAGATCAACCAAGTGTTCTAAACATCAAGAGAGAGCTCCCCAAGGTACATGCACAAAGTAGGATTTGCATTGCAATATGGTGTGCACAACATGGAATCCTCACTCCCTCCTAGATAATTTTGAACACAAATAAGTGCAAGAAGGCTTAAAGATAGAAAAGAAGCAAAACAATTTGCAACAAGGAAATGTTGAGCAACAAGAGAAAGAAGCGACAAATAAAGACTTGCTCAATCGAAAATAGATGGGTGTGATAAGGAGAGACATTTCAGGAGACTAATGCAAAGATGAGCGAAGCATCAACATAGTCGTTCAATATAAGTGGCACATAGTGCACATCATGTCTTTTCATAAACACAACCCAAAAGTTGAAGCAAATAGGTCCACAAGCTTATTAAGGTCCAAAAAGGAATATCAAATGAAAATCAAAGCTTGTGCCTTTTAGAGACCATCAAAGAATCAAAAGTAAGAAAAATGCTGTCACTAACGAATTGGAATATCAATTAAAGATGTAACTACTCTCATGTGTATAAGTTTCTAAGTAGACATCAATCATGAAGATATAACTCCACAAAGAAACATGCACACACTAAATAGATACTACGGTGAAGAACATGATATCCTAGTGGAAGTCATATATATACCAATAAGATCTTTGCTTTAAAGCATAGCACAAAGCTCAATTTTATCTTAAAAGGATATAGATGAACTTCCAACAAAGTCTCATCATAGCATCAAGAATATCCACGAGGGAAAAAAGATAGATGGTATGCTCTGAGAAAGATAACAAGTATCACAAAGGGCAAATGATACTTCCAACAAAATCGCATCATAGCATCTGGCTATTGACACTGTTGAGTATTTAAGCAATTGTTCGATTAAATTAATCCAAGAATAAATCATGAACAAGATGTGGGCAGTGCTAATGACATACTGAAACTTGATGATAAAACCATGTACTAGACAAATTGTAGAAACATCTACGCAAATCGCTAGTACAACAAACATGCAGGTTATCAGGAGAGGGATAAACGTGTACCCTCCAATAGGCCAGTTTCTGTAGGAGCAGCAGAGGCAGCGGCAGCTGCGGCGGCTGCGGAGGCAGCATCAGCGGTACCGGTCTCCTCGGCAATCTTGTCGGCATCGGTGCTCATGTTGATGATGAAGGCGACGCAGACGTAGTTGATGCAGATGTAGTTGAAGCAGACGAACGGAGGCGAGCAGTCGCGTGGAAGATGCTCCCCAAAAACCTAATTGTCCCTCTCCCGTACAGGATGTTGAGAGGCGGGGTTTCGGAGGCCTGCTCTCCCGGCAACCGTGTACGTGGTGGACGGGATGGGATCACCAGTGGCAGCAACAGAGAGAGGAACGATGGTGGCGGCGCGAGCAGATTTGATCTGTTGTCTTTCTATTCCGGAGAGGAGCGACCTCTCTGATATAGGCACCGAGGTAGGCGAGAGGTCCAACGGAAACACACGTAATGAATCACAATGACAAAAAGATAACATCGGCTCGGCGAGATTCCCGTTGACCATTCATATTTTTCCTGCATGACAAAAAGATAACATCGGCTCGGCGAGATTCCCGCAACACGCGTCGTGACGTGACGTGGCGAGACGGGCGGCGGAGGAGCGCGCGTGTGGAACGCCTCCCTTCACTTCACAGCCAACACCTCATACATGTGGGAGAAGATCTCACCTTATAAACTGGTGTAAATCTCTCCCAACTAGCCATGTGGGACTAAACTCCCAGCATTTGCCACAGCATGGGCCTTTAGGCATTTTCTGGAAATTGTTAGATGGGCCAAAAGCCCACCCTAGAAATTTAACAATATTTCAACAGGCACCGCAAGTGGGCGAGAAATTTTGTCCACCGCGCCCAATAGGACTATGTCATCTTATTGGTGCCGTGAGAAGCATATCATGTACCTTGAGCACACTTATTCATGCGATCAATCAACACCACCACCACACAGGAGTAGGGCTATAACCCGCGTCCATCTCGGGGTTGAACGTGTATGCATCGCGATGTCCTTTCTGTGTTACCCTTTTTTTTTCTGTGTTACCCATTGGCTTCTTGGTCTCATACCATCATATTAAATTGGAAAAAATCTAACAACAAATGTGATTAAGAAAATAGGATTATAGGCAAAATCCCGAAACCATTTTTATCCTAGTGACAGTAGTTCTCAATCCTCTTTGGGTATCCTACAAAAAATAAAGATAACTCTTGGTGCATACACTTGCTAGATGTTCGCATTTAATATTTTATAAGTTTTGTAAAATCTTGACAAAAGTAAAGTGCATAAATTTGGGGTGAAACTTATACATATTTTTTTTAAATAATACGGTTATTTTCTATGTTGTTAAGGAATGTACTTCCTTCATTCCCAAATAGGCGGCGTAAAATTTAGTAAAAACGTCAATGCTTTCTATGTTTGACTAAACATATAAAAAAACTAGTAAGATTTACAATACTAAATCACCATCGATACGTTCATCATAGGATATATGATCATAATTATTTATTTAATATTGTAGTTGTTAATATTATCTTACATATATTTGGTCCAATTAGAAAACATTGACTTTCTTACTACATTTATACCACAAGTGTGAGCATAGAGTGAGCAAGAACATCTCCAACCGGAACCTCCAGTTCACCCTATACGTCCGCGGACAGTCCGGACACGGTCCGAACAGAAAATGGTCACCCGACCGGACCCCCATAATCATCCCAAATGTTCGGGCTATCCGACACCCCTCATACCCAGCCTATATGTGGGTCGAAAATGCGGTTGTCCGGACATGCCCGTCGCATCGTAAAAACCCAACAGCCAGGACATATTGCAAAATCACCGCAATTGACCCATATACCTCTTACTCCGCCGCCCTCTCTCGTCTTTGTCCCAATTCTCTGGCCTCCCCCTCCCCGGTGGCCTAGCCACCGAAGCCCGTGATGTCATTGACATGGAGACTGTCGTGAACTTTGTGGAGAAGGACGACTTGTTCGGTTAGGTGGAGCATGAGTCGTCGGCGGAGCTCAAGTCGGAGACACTCATCCGAAAGGGTAGGTGCGCCCGGCAGCGTGTCCATGAGCAGATGGGGAAGGAGGAGGCTGCAAGGAAGAAGGTTGCGGACAGAAGCAGTGCGAAGATGTTATTCGGAGAGTCCGCTCCTGCTCCGGTGCCCGTGACCCCACCCATGCCAAGAAGGGCAATGTCCTCGACCACGAACGGGCCCCGGCGTCCCACCTTTTAAGTGGACTCTCTGGAAGGCTTCACAGAATAGGACATGTCCCCGGACATGGTCTCCGACACTCCCCAGCTCCAACGGTCACTACCACCGCTAGACATCTCCGGCACCGGATGCACCCACCACCTGTTCGGCAATATTCCAAACACCTAAGGTTTATTTATTCATCAATTTTAGGATGTTAGGTTAATTGTGATACGTTCTTAGGACTCGTTTATGATGGATCTCATCAATAATGGCCAAGATTCTCCAAATTTTTGCATTGATGATACCACTCCCCTCTTTTTAATGTTGGACAATCATCTGGCACTCAAAAAAAGGGGGCGAGAGGCAAGAGGAAGTGCATACTCAACCCATGAAGATAAATTGTTGTGGAAATCTTGGTTAGCCAAAAATATGGATCCTATATGTGTACCTGAGAAGAAGAGCTCAAAGTAAAATCCACCAATTTTATCATGAGCACAAACACTATGTGGAGGGCTGGACTAACGAGCTGCTCGGATCGTTAAGACACGGCTCGTTATGACTCGTGATCGTTAAGGCTCAGATCATTAAGCTCGTTAAGGATAACGAGCTAAATATAAAGATTGGCTCGTTAGTGTTAACGAGCTAAAATTGCTGCTCAGCTCGGTTCATTAAGAAAACGAGCCGAGCTCAACCGAGTCAGGTTACCGAGCGCTCATTAAGCTCGCCGAGATTCGAGCTTTATGTCCAGCCAATATGGACCGCATGCAATTTATACCAAGCGTAATTTGGGTTGTCTCAAATGTAGATGGGACGCATTTCAAGAGTCCGTGAAGTGCAAAATAGTTATCAAAATGGCTTGGCATAGATAGCCATGAAGTCTAGTTGCATGTTATGAATTATATTATTTCCTTGTATTTTATTGCACTGTGTTGAATATATGTTGCATGCTATATGGGGTTGGCAACCACTTTCACTAATAGGAAAAAGCTTACCGTTGGCGGACGCTTTTTCGCCACCGTTGGCGAACAAGCGATCGTAAGCACTACCCCGCCAGTGGAAAGGTGTACCGCTGGCGTGCTTTTTTTTAATCTGCGCCAGTAGTGTTTTTGTAACACGTTAGTGGCATGCTGTTCTGATGTGCGCTGGTACTAACTTATTAGGAATTCAAAAAAAAATAAAAAACCAAATTAATTAATACATTTGTTTTTGCGAAAAGGACCCTGGATCTATTAGCAACAGTTGAAGTTACAACACACCCCAGAAAACATATCTATTACAATCGGGTACCTAACGAGCCCACAAAAATTACAATCGGGTCCCGCACTGGTGGCGTGCCGCCGTCACCCAGCTCGCCGCGACCGGGCTTCGCCCCTCCGGCGCCCTCCACCTCCTCTGCTTCCTCACGCCGTTGTCGACCTCGCCTCCTCGGCCACGCTCCGCAGCAACCGTCGCCTCCGCCCGACGTCCGCGTCCTCGACCTCCGCCCAGATCAAGATGGCAGAGAAACACTCGGAGATGGCCTCCGGCCACGCACGCGTGAACGTCCTCCGTTGGCCTCTGGCCCGAATCGAGGTGGAGTACGGCGGCGTGGGCGCTACCTCTCGCGATGGACAACAGAGGGGTGGGGGCGGAGCAGGGGCAGCGGGTGCTCGCGGTTGGGGACCATCCAGGGCGGCGCGTGGAGGTTGGGAGCTCGCCGCAGGGGCGGGTCCAGATCAATTCATGGGTATTCAAATGTATACACATTATTTTTGGCAAAAGCATCGTATATACAGAGTATTCAGCTTGCATGTGCACCGAGGGACTAATCAAGCTCAACCCCCACCTCGCCACCAAACACCCAGCGCCCCACGGCCCAATTCTGCATCAACACCCATCAGTATTCTGGACTTAGCCCACATATGTAATGAGAGAGAACGATAGAGTACAAACTCAATACAATTGTCTAAAAAAAACTCAAAACAGGCATGGAAGCATCGAGCAAGCCACGCACAAACTTATCAGCAAATGCATAGCCACAAGGCTCACATAATAAAGGTGTGATGGATCTCCCAGCTATTCATCACTCACCAACTCGGCAAAAATAGCACATAGTGCGTGGTTGCCCTGAGTGGCGAATGGCGATATGCCGGAGTCTGGCGTGATGCCCATCCTTCTTCCATCCTGATTTCTCTCCAAGGTACTCTAGTTCATCTGATCCCTCCCTTCCTCACCTCAGATCCTCCCAATCCGATTTCTTCTCAACCTCCCCTACACTCCAAAATTTCCCCAAAACAAGAAAAGTCAGCTACGTAACCTGTTGGTCCTCACCGCTTTTCCTCACCACCAGCAATCTCGACCTATTGTGGCTGGATCTCTATCTCAATCCCCCTTTCTCAATCCTCTCTACCTCTCAAGGAGCCACTCCACATCGCATCATCACGGGACCCTCGATCTGGCTCTATTCGAAATCTGGATTGGGAGATACAACACCACCTTCTAGACCCATCTCTCCAATTCTGGCCAGTACCAAGTAAACCAATCTCCAATTCGTCGGATCTCTTCACTCCAAGCCAATTCACCTCTCTTTTTCGACTGTTTGGGAAGAAGTGGAGTGATTGGAGAAGGGCGTGCGCCATCCAAGCAGGTTCCTACTGAAGTTGACGTGCGCCGCCCCCTGCCATAGAAGGAACTCGTGGTTCTCAGAACTAGGTCGGGGATATTTTGTATACAACTTTCTGTTTATTCCGGCCTGGACGCTGGATTCAACGATACTTTGTCCTGGCAGTCTTCACGGAATATAGTGGAACTCGCAAAATTGAAGAAGTAACATCAGTGCTCAGCGTGTCATGAAGCTGATCAGTTGGAATTGCCAAGGACCGGGCAGAAATCTTGACAGATCCACGAAAATGACCTACCTTGCCAATTTGATGTCCTCCACCAAGGCACAGGTAACTTTTGTTTGTGAGATTAGAACCTCAAAATACAACTCTGCACAGTTGAACAATCGCTTTAATTTAGCCAATAGTTTTGTGGTTCCTTCAGTTGGTCTCTCGGGAGGCCTTTGGTTATTATGGAATGACGAAGTCCAAGTTAGTGTCAAGTTCTCTAGCTTTCATCTGATCTTAGCTTCGGTTGTTCATGTTGCTTCAAGCATGGATTTTGTGTTAGTTTGTGTGTACGGCGACCCTCACCATCGTCAGACTTGGATGATATGGGAACAGATTTCCACTTTTGTGCATGCTAATCTTGGCAAACCAGTGGTATGTTTAGGAGACCTCAATAATATTATGTCTGATGTAGATACGTCTTCTACTCATGTAAATAAAAATCGTATGCGGGCTTTCAACTCCTATGTCAAACAATGTGGTCTCTTCGATCTTGGCTTCAGCGGACCAGCTTATACTTGGACGAACAAGCGTTTTTCGTCAACCCCCGTATTTGAAAGGCTCGATCGTTGTCTTGCTAATGCAGAGTGGTGCACTCTTTTTCCAAACACTAATGTTTTCAACCTACCAATCATGCTTAGTGATCATGCACCTATTCTTGTCTCAACGGAATCTCAATTTCGGAAACCGAAACTCAGTTTTAAGTTTGAAAACTGGTGGACTTATGAAGAAGATTTTCAAGATGTTGCTAAAGGTGCTTGGACTGCTTCTATCAATAGTCCCTTCCATGCTAGAACAGCTAATCTCGCAGGTACTTTGAAAAGGTGGTGTAAGAAGAAGAAACCTATTCAACAGGAGCTTGATAACATACAAGAGAGGATTAATGAAATTCAAATGCAGCCGGTTCAGCTTCAGGATCATAATCTTGAGGTCAACTTGATTGCTCAATATGAGCAAAACATGACCAAACTCACTGAATATTATCGTCAACGTGCAAAAAAGCATTGGGCTACTCAAGGTGATAGAAATACCACCTTCTTTCATAATGCTGTCCAGAAACGCAAACGTCGGAATCGCATTGTTTCTATTCGAAATGCAGATGGACATGATCTTTTTGATCCTGAAGACATTGCAAGTGAATTTGTGCATTATTTCAAATCCATTTTCCGTTCTTCTGCTTCTAACAATGACAGGCCCATCTTGAATACTTCATTGCCGCAAGATTCAGAAGACTATACCAACTCGGTGCCGGACAAACAAGAGATTTGGGGAATACTTAAGGAAATGAGGAGAAATGCTTCGCCAGGACCTGATGGCTTTAATGTGGCATTTTACATATCGGCTTGGGCTTGGATTGGAGACGACTTAACAAATGTAGTAAGGGATTTCTACAACTCTGCAATTCTACCACCCCATGTTAATGACACACACATTGCACTCATCCCAAAGAAACTTGTTAGCCATCTTCCTTCTGAATTTAGACCCATAAGTTTGTGTAATGTGGTCTATAAAATCATAGCAAAATCTTTAGCGAACAGATTGAAGCATCATCTTCCGGACTATATTCATCCTTCTCAACAAGCTTTCATTGAAGGTAGACGCATAAGCAATAACATTATAGTTGCTCAAGAAATTGCCCATTCTTTTTCTCTCAGTTCTTGGAAAAGTCTTGACTTCATGTTAAAAATCGATCTGGCCAAAGCTTTTGATAGAATTGAATGGAATTTTATTGTCTCGGCTCTTGCACGTAAAGGACTTCATGGTCATTTCATTAATCTTGTGTACGCTTGCATTTCTTCGCCAATGTTCTCGGTCATCATAAATGGTCAATCTTTTGCGAAGTTTGGTAGTTCAAGAGGTATTAGACAAGGGTGTCCTTTGTCGCCTTATCTGTTTGTTTTTGCAGTTAATGAACTAGCTTTGACACTCCAGGACGCCCTACAAGACAATCAGCTCACGGGCATCTCTCTTGGACCTAATTGCCCTCCTATCCACTCTCTTATGTTTGCAGATGACCTTATTGTTTGTGGTAAGGCCAATGTCCAGGAAGCTCAAAGGATCTCTCAGATTATTGATCATTTCTGTCATGACTCAGGCCAAACTCCGAACTGGAGCAAATCTGGACTTCTTTTCAGTAAAAATGTCACTCCACAGGTTAAAAAAGATATTTGTGCTATCTTTCCAGCACCAGAAATAGACAATTCCTTCATCCACCTTGGTCATCCTCTTATTTTGCCCTCCAAAAACAAATCAGCTGCTTATGCCTTCATTTATGATAAATTCAGATCCAAGCTCTCCACTTATAAAGCAAATCGCCTCTCACATGCAGCCAGATTAACACTCATAAAATCAGTGTTCTCCTCTATTCCTGTCTACTACATGTCTAACATTCTCTTTTCAAAAAAAATCCTCGCAAAGCTCACGTCAATTATTAGAAACTTTTGGTGGACGGGCATTCAAGATGATCAAACAACTAAGAGTCTTTGCCTTCGGGCATGGGCAGATGTCTGTACTGACAAAATATTGGTGGTCTTGGTATTAGGAATTTACAGGCTATTAATCAAGGTCTCATCCTTTCAACGGCATGGAGGTTGGCGAAGGAACCACATAGCCAAATAGCTCAAATACTAAAGGCTAAATACCACCATGATACTTCAATTTGGAGAGCGAAGGCAAACAAACCTAAATCAGCCTTCTGGTCTGCAATACTGAAGGTAAAACCTCTTCTTATTTCAGCAAGTCTTTGTCAGCTTGTCGATGGGACGAGTTCTATTTGGAGTTCTCCTTGGTTTGCTGGTTGGGAAACTATTTATGATAATCTTATATTACAGCAGCAACCTTTCACGTACCCTGCTCAAGTTAAAGATCTATGGATTCCTGGACAAAGAATTTGGAACTCAGACTTAATAAACTCTCTGTTCAGCCCCACAACTGCAATAGAAATCCTCGAAACACCCATTATCAATGTAAATGAGCACGATACTTTGATTTGGAAACTAACCCCTAAAGGTCAATTCTCTCCCAAGAGTGCTTACAAGCATTGTTTTAACAATCTTCAACTTCCCCAAAGACAAAGACCCAAGATTGTTCCACAGCAGGTTATTTCTTTACTTAAGCAGGTATGGAGTGATAAACAGATGGCACCAAGAGTTCAAACTTTTGCTTGGAGATTACTTCGAAAAGCGCTTGCAACGGGTATGAGGGCTGGCAAGTACTCGAAGCACATTAATGAGAATTGCTCTAGGTGCGGCAATCTTGAAGATGAACTCCATATGTTGTTTTTATGCCCATTTTCCAAGGCGCTTGGTTTACCTATCCTTGGTTTATCAAAATTGATCTAATTGCAGAGCATCATCACTCTGTTCCAGATTTGATCCAAGCTTTGTTGAACTCTCAACATCCACAAATTACCTCTACTTCTCTTTATACTTTCCTGTGGTGTCTTTGGAAAGCTCGAAACGACACTTTGTTTTGCAGGAAAGAGTGCAAACCTTCCCAAGTGTTTGCAGCAGCAAATGCAATTATAACAGGAACCAAGATGGAGATCAGGGAAATCACCAAGCGACAATTGGAGGAACCAGTACATGACCAGCGGCAACAACTGCAATCTTCTTCACAACTACAGAATACGAACATTTTTGCAGGAAATGCAATATTCTGTGATGCAGCATGGGAGAAAACGACAGGAACGGAAAAGAGTCAAGCTGGTCTAGGCATAGTGATCATCATGCAAGGCAATCAGCACCTAAAGCAACTTCATGTCTCTGCACTCTCGCCTCCAGCTTCATCGCCTCTTCAGGCTGAAATATATGGGCTTCTCCTTGCATTCAAATTGGCACATCTTCTTCAGGTACAAAACCCCCACTTCTACACTGACTGCTCGGTGTTGGCTTCGGTGGCGGGGGAACCATCAGTTTTTGCAGCTCCAGGACATTGGGAAAACAAGCACCTACTTGCGGAAATACACGCCTCTCCCTCCTTTCATATAAGCAAGATATCACACATCAGGAGATGCAACAATGTCAAAGCTGATCATCCGGCTCGTTTAGCTCTCAAAGTTGTAAACAGATCTTTATTCATCTGTTGTTTAGTTTCAGGAGTAACACCATGTCCAATCATGGATATGATATCTGTATCTAGCGTGACCCCCTTCACGCTTTTGTCTGTAAAATGCACATGAGTTGAATAAAGTTTGTTATGTTCAAAAAAATAAATAAAGGTGTGATGTAACCTTGTTTCTAATTTCTTTAATCCCTTTTTCATTTTTTTCTCGGTCTCCAAACTTTCAAATCATCAATAATGTTTCTAAATCAAAATCTCTCTTATGTCATGGTGATTTAGGACGTCATTAGCATGGTAAGTAAGAATAAACATGCCTCCCGAACACCAAATAATTTAAAAACTGGTATGTAATCCTTTTTGTTTTGGAAAAATTATACGTAATTTCGCAAACAATTGACTTTGAATACCCACTGTCAGAATCCTGCGTCCGCCACTGGCTCGCCGATGAACTGCCGTGGTCGGGAGCCTCGTGTCGGTGGGAAGCATGGCGAGGGCCGCGGTGGCGCGCGCTCGGCAGCACAGCACCTCGCACCCATGTAGAAGGGGAGGCCGTCGTGCTCGTGCTGGAGGGTGGGATCGCGCCATCTGCTCGATGCAGGGACGGTGGCACGCCGGCGGGATCCACGGGATGTGGGGAACGGTGAGGCGCCGCCGGGATCCACCGATCCGGTGGAGGGGCAAGCCGCCGTCTGGACCCAGGCGACGCGAGGACCTACTGGGCGCCGCCGGGCGCCGGAATTGGTGGGGAGGGCTGTGGAACGAAGGGATTGAGGCGAGAGGTCGGGGGTACTTGCATCGTGTGCGTGTGTGCGTGAGTTGGGGTTAAGGGAGAAAGATATTTGCGTGTGTGGCCAGGGAGCATCGCCGGTGCCTCGGTGGGATAAGGGATCATGGATGAGGAAAACATCACTGGCGCACAAGAAGTGAGAATAGGGATGCCAAGGTTCACCCACTTACCACCGGCGTACGTGCGCCAGCGGTATTATGGGTACCGCTTGCGAACCCGAACTGCTGTTCGCCAGCAGTAGTTAGCGCCGCTGGGTCGCACTTACCGCTGGCGAACGCCCTAATATGTACGCCAACGGTACGTTTATACAGCTGGCGAACTTTTTTTTGGTGCGCCATCGATAGTAGCGCTGGCGGACGTTTATTTCCGTTCCCCAACGGTATGGCGGCGGCTATAGCCTGTTTCCTACTAGTGTTCCTATCATCAAGTGGAGAATAAACCACACTTTGTCCCATTGCTTGCTCGAATTGAATGGGAAACCAAGTGGTGCACCTCTTCGAAAATCTCCTCTTCGGAAACCTCAAGAATCCTGGAAAGAAGATGAAGAAAAATGATGGATCTAGCTCCAATCTATCTATTGGAGTACATGGCGATGATGTGGTGGCGGACGGACAGACAAGGGCCGGTTATAAATAGGAAAAATGATGGGGATGAGGTGTAATAAGCAAAGAGTCGTGTGTGACAGCGTGACAAGCAAAATATTCGCCACATGGAAGGACATCTACTCCAATGAAGGGAAGAGCTTGAAGCACTTGGAGGAGAAAAAGGATGAAGGATACAAATTATTCTTGGATGTGCAAAGGGAGAGAATGCAGTTTGACCAAGTGAGGCTCCAAGAGAAGATAGTCGAGAGGGAGAAGATGGAATTGGAGTAGTATGAAAATTGAATGAAAATGGAGTTTGAACAGGCGAAGCTAAATGAGACCCTTGTGCTTGAGAAACAGAAAGTGAGTCTTGCAAGGTTGACGAAGGAGTCGAGAATCATGATTCAAAACGTTGGCCTCATGCAATAAAAGTGGATGATGCACGTGAAGAAGAAGGAGATCAACGAGCGCAAAAATGGCGGCGTTTGATTAGTTCCTGTCTTGTTGAATTTTATTTGAGTTCGTGTTGAATTGACACTTATTTTAAATTTACGTTGAATTGTTGAAATGGTGATGAATTATTATCAACCTGTATACGTCTCGGTGAGCAGAAAGCAGCAGAGTTTAGAAAACAGTGGCGTCGCTGGCATGTTCTCCGGCGGTCCAGCCTGTGCACGGAGCCTGCCCCATATAAAACTGACGGAGACGTCCACGACGGCAGACCATCACCAATCGATAGCAAACAACAGTTGACTAGTGAAATCAATCAGCAAGAGATGGTACACAGCGAGTATCTCCTCCACCCTGACCATTCATATTGCTCATCTGCTACAGTTCGCATGGTGAGGGAACAACGATGTCTCGGATTGGTTGATCCATGTCTCGGCCGATTGGACGCGAACCAGAAACGATCCATCCACGTCCATCGGCGACGGCAATGGCAGACACCCCATTCTCCTCCGGACTCCGGTGGGTCACTCTCGCCACCAACACCGATCGATTTGACCCCTGGAGAGTGGAGAGATACCGTATCGGCATCAGGTTCTGAATTCCCGGGAAATCACGGCACGGCCAGGCGTTCGCTGTCTGTCGAGCATTCATTCAGATTCAGAGGAGCAACCGAAGTTGGAGGCGGAGCTGGAAAAGAGAGGCCGGCCTTCAATCGCACGCCACCCTTTCACGTGCCGATTCATTCACACCCGTCGATCGCCAGCGAATCCGCAACCACTGCTGCGTCCCGTCGATCCATTTCATAAAAGAACGAGCATTGGATTGATAGGGGACCTCGACTCGAGTCACCTTCAGACGCATCTACTACTAAGCTTCTCTTTATGTCATTCTTACATTCAGAAGAAGCTGAATTATTTGTTATTCCTCTGGGTCTGACAGCGATCGGAACAGTGTGCATCTGGTCACTGACGGATGACTTTGGAAACAAACATTCTACTGACAAGAGATGCCCCAGCTGATGAGCCTTGAGTTAAGTGTGTCCCCATCTTGTTCCATGATGCATTGATGTGTGACTAAAGAACTTAGCGCGGCAATGCCGCGCCTGTTTGGTAAATTTTAAATTTGAGAATGTCCATATTTAGAAGTTTTTCAAATCTGGAAATTATTGCAATTCAAAAAAGTGTGTGCTTAAAAAATGTTGTGAATTTAGAAATTGTCCGTATTGGAATGTATTCAAATTTGAATGCCGATCGAAAATACAAAGTAGCCAAGCTTTGAAAGAATCTATAGAAGAAAATACATCGTTTTTAATTGACCATCACAGCAAGAAATAAGAATGACTTTACATAATTTCTGCAGTTGGCATTCATATCTTCCACAATTTCTGCAGCAAGAAATATATTCGTATTTCGGTGTAAATATGTAATTTGAATCATTGTTTGGAGGAAATATATTGTGTTAGCATTTAATAAATTCAATTCATCTTTAGAAGAAATGAGTTGATGTTTTCTCTAAGGTGCATCTAATTAAACATTATTTAAATTTAACTCTATATTTAGTGAGAGTTAAGTATAATTTAAGTATTTGTTAAACTGAATTGCATAATTGGAGAGAGTTCAGTTATATTATCTCTAAATATTAACCTATTCAAATTGATGTAATATGTTTGTGTTTTGTCTTAAATATTTAATTTTACTCAATAATAAGGGGAAATACATTATATGAGCATTTATTAAATTCAATTTAAATTCAATTCATAATTAGAGGATATGAATTTGCATTTTCTCTAAATATTAATCTAATTAAGAATTTTTAAAATTTAACTACATAGTTAGAGAGATTTAAGTTAAATAAACTCCATATACGTTAGCTAAATTGAAATGATCAAATGTGGTTATATTTTGCCATACTTTTCTTATTTAGCAGCATAATCAGAGAAAAAATATTATGGTTATCTCCAAATGTTAACCATTTTTATTATTTTTCAAATATAGCTGCATTATTTATTTAATATATTTACAATAAATATTACAGCTTATAGAGTTATTGCGAAGACAGATCAATTGTTTTGCTGGTTGAATACAAATTTCAATGTTTTTTTACAAATCTATTACAGCGGATTGAAATTGAAAAAAGGAAATTACAATTGTTTTACAAACTAAAATGTTTTGCATTTATTTTTTCTTTTCTTTTTTTATTGTTCAAATGTTGTTTTGTTGCAAACGGAAAAAAAAACAAATATGAAGATTGAATTTCAATGTTTTTTACAACTCTATTTTAACAAACTTAAATACAAAAATTTGCAGAGATGAAAAAATCTGTTTATCGAGTAGATGAAGGAGAAAAAAATTATATGCATGATTACCTCAATCTACTTTGTCTTGTTGACTCAATTAAAATGAGCATAAAATGGAAAAGAGTCGTAACTGGATAGTTGAGGGAAAATATTCATATCAAAAAAAGAAGAAAAATAATAGCTTTCACCTTCGCATTGAACTACTGAACCTTTGAGCCATTATTATTTGCAGCCAGTTTGTAGATACTACCAAGTATTGAATATGTAAAAAAAAGATTAGTGGTTTCGTTGACTTTAGGCAATACATATTATAAACTGTAGAAAAATATTCGGAATAATGTAGAGTATGTTGGATTGAAGGAGGCAGGCGAGGTCTCTTCCTCAAGTTGAAGAAAAAAGTATGTTAGTGAACTACAAGCAATTTCATATAATAAATGATGGATGTTTGAGAGAACATAAAGAAGTAGAAGCTCGTTTGTATGTTTAGACATGGTTATCAATTGTTTCCGCAATCGTCGGGATTCGAAATGTTGAAATTCAACGGAATTTGTTGTGTGGAGTATTTCCTAATATCTAGCGATTTGAGATGCTAAAATTATTATTTTTCGTTAATGTTAAATTTATGTCTATAATGAGTGGAAATGCACATTTATTGAATTGAGTTTCATAATTAGAGTCAGTTCATTTAGATTGCATATAAAAAATAACTAAATCGAAATGTTTAATTTCAGTTTGTAATTAGAGAAAATGCATTTTTTTGAGCATCTAATAAATTTAACATCATATACTTAGAGGAAGTGCATTTGGATTTTGTTGAAATATCTACGAAATTGAAATACTAAATTATGTTTGCTCTTTGTTATAAATAGCTAGTATTTATTTTTTTGACCGTTTGGATATGTTATTAATATTTTTTTGGAAACATGTTTGTTTTTTTTCTATAAATAGCTAGTATTTTTTTTGGTCATTTGGATATGTTATTAATTTTTTCTCCGATGGATAGATTTAAAATTATAGTTTTTTGAACACTTTTTATTATATGGAAGTTTAAATAAACATGATTAAAATGCGTTAAACATGCATGAAAGTGATATAATTAGACAGATTATATTTTTCTGCACATTTTGATATGTTATTCATTTTTTTCTCCGATGGATAGATTTAACGCGGAGGGGGTGCCGGGGAGGCGCTTGACGGGGAAGTCGAACGACCCGAGTGCTGATGAGGGAGGGGAGGAGATGGCGAGGAAGATGGGGTAGGGTGCGGAGGGGAGGCGGAAGGGGAGGAACTGGTCGGCGGCGACGTGGGAGGTGAGGAGGGAGGAGTGGGAGGAGAGGTGGAGGGAGACGTAGAAGAGGGAGTTTTAAAAAACATGATTAAAAGTTGTTAAACATGCATGAAAGTGATATAATTAGACAGATTACACTTCTTTGCAAATTTTGGTATATTAATTGTATTTTTCTGATCTAAAATGAATTAGTTATGAATTTATAAAGTTTAAATCAAAATCTGAAATTCTGGAAAATATTAAAACATGATTAAAATTTGTTAAACATGCATGAAAGTGATATAAGTAGACAGATTACACTTCTCTGCAAATTTTGGTGTATTAATTTTATTTTTCTGATCTAAAATGAATTAGTTATGAATTTATAAAGTTTAAATCAAAATCTGAAATTCTGGAAAATATTAAACTACTGACAACTGGGCCCACTGTCAGGGATTTAACAATTGTTGAAATCATCTTAAAAATTAATAGAAGGCTGACAGGTGGGGCTCGGAGTGACGTCGTCTGCTGACGTCACCAATGGCGGCAGAGGCCATGTTGACCTTGGCGTCGTCGCAGGAGAGCGGGCGGAGCAGCCCGCGAGGGCATGTTCGACGCGGGAGGACGCGGGCGACCATAAAGTGGCGGCGCCGCTCCTTTTGGGTCGTTGGAGGAGCTCCGGCGGCGAGCAGAAGACGGAGAAGATGCGGCTTCGATTCGCTCGGATGCGGTCTCGATCCGCTCGATTCTGAGCCTCCCAGCTTGTGTCCGTTGGCATGGAGACGTAGGGGAGGACGGCGGAGATCGTGGCGTCCTTGGATTCGTCTGGGAGGGCCTGCAGCGACGGCGTCTCGCGTCGGCGACGAAGGCGACACCGGAGCTGCGAGAGAGAGGAAGAGAGGAAGAAGATGTGGTGGCAATATTTCAGCGGGGTCCTCGAGTTTTTGGCAAATTACAGTTGAGTCCATCTTCGCGTGACAGCGTGGGTTGCGGAGCAAGGACTGGATTTGCGAGGATCATTTTTTTAAATGACACGCCGACCGGTGGATGGGACACGCTACAGTGCTGCGGCTCTTCAAGCTTTTATATATAGTAGTAGTGATTTGACATGTGGAGCCTGCCTAGAGTGACATTACATTATCCATCGGCTATTAGGTCAAACTGCGAGGGCCCCATTCGATTACTGAAGAATTCTTAGGCAATTGGCGAAACCCGTTTAATCCTATCAACTTGCTAGACCAACTTTCCAGAGATTTGGTGTTGGCTGACCTGGTGTGGGTAGCTACCTCGTGTGGTGCTACCCAACTACTAGTAATGTCGAGAACTTATCGTTTCAGCTTAGCATGATTCTCAGGGAATCTAAATTAATTAGCATTTTGTTCAGGTTGACGTAGGTCCTTCGGCTCATCAGGTGCTTATGTCTTGAGTGCTGCACCTCACCTCCGGAGACGATTAGTACTCTCTGGTACCCAACAAGTCAGGTGTTAGATCTCAAACCACCAGGATTATGGGACATGGACAATGACATTGGGAGAATAATTTAGGGCACAAAGCGTTGAATTCCACAAGTCTAAAGCAGTTAAGACACTGTCCTATTTCTATCATATGCCTTCTTTTACAATTATCAGGTGGAACAAAACGGTCGTTGTGCTAATAGCTTCGCAGTGCCATGATATTAAGGGAAAGGGCTAGCAGCTGATATTACTGCCTTCTGGTACCTTTTTCATTTTCCCAGCTATAATCCTGCCAAGCAGTCAACAATATAGCTCCAACTATATTCCAATCAAAATTTGAACTGGTGAGATTTTTAGGCGAGAGATTGTCAAGTTCAGTTGAAATGGGACCTAATTTACCTGCATCTGACAAAAATATGACAAGACGCATAACGGCTATTGCTGCTAAAACATGTTCCTTTTCACATATGGAAATGTTTAAACAAAGAAAGAACAGGTGCCATTTTTGTCGCTGCAGCACCGGTGACATGAATCTATTCTTGTTCCTGAGAGAGCAGGCATATATTATCCGATCACCGTCTCCAGTAGAGAGCAAAGACAGGTTGGGCTGCTGAATGCGACATTTCTGCATCTCTGTCGCCATGGTTGGGGCTGCACTAGCTCCAGCCGTTTCTACTACCCATCTTTTTTCTTTTCCCCTGAAGAGACCTCTCTCAGCCTGACAACAAGATACGTATCATGGAGTATCATACCTTAACCAAGTATGGGAGATTCTCCCTAAAATGTGGCCCGAATCATGCTAAAATGTGGCAAGTAGTCCACATGTGATTGGTAGATTTTGCAGATGAAAAATGCATTCAGATGAGCTACTATTGCTCAGAGGGCTAAAGATCATGACTTCTTTTGTAGATCATCATGACATTACTGATCATTGGTGCAATGAACTGTAGCACATGAGAGCAAATAGTCTGATAGATTTGGACAAGTAGCACGAGCAATATAGTTCAATAGGTCGGAGAAGAACGGTGCCACAAGCAAGCAGAGAAAAAGAAAAGTAGAAGAGTCAGTTGGAGAGGAGTGCTTCTCAATCCTACCTCCTCATCCTCCTACGTGGATCCAACTCAGCCAATAGACTTCCTTTGATGCATAAATTTCCTTCTTATGCACTGTGCTTTATACCAGTCACTGAATCTGAAACTTGACCAAGTTGGACGTGCCTTTTCATTCATTTTCCCTTTTCGTCAACACGTCCATTTCTGAAAACGAAAATCTGTCATGATGTTGTAGCAATTAGAAAAGAGTACGTCTCAATCTAACTAAGATGGTTTTTGTCAGGTCAATTCAGATATAATCTTCTCCACTAATGGACCTACTCAAAATGCTTGTTAGTTGGCCATGGTGGTCTTTAACAATAATAGCATCGAACTGCCATTACTGTTACCTTTTAGTAGCAATGGAAACCAGATCAGATATAGCTTTTTCATGTCCATATCTTTAGCACTAGCATACAAAGGGAAATAAATAAACACAAGGTAGTTGCTACGTGTCTTTTACCAAAAAAAGCAGTATAAAATCGTGCAGGCACTACTATTCCCAAGAACAGTTGGATGCTCTCTCTCTCTCACACACACACACAAAACAAGGATGCTGAGTGCGGCATTTTGGCTCCTGGGCTCCACTGATTTTTAGTTCTACATATTTGTTATACATGTGCAATTTATTCATGGATACATATGTGTTCTACATTTTTATAATTTTTGTAAGGATTAAACATTTCTGTTCAGGTTGATTGTGCCCGACGTGATTATCTTAGTTTAGCCATGATCTCATCGAAAGACGAGGGCACCATTGTGCTATAATAAGACGTAATAAATGCCACTAGTACAGAACGACACATCGAAAACGGGCCAAAAACCCCATCGGAAACGGAAAAATGGTCCGTGTCTCCGCCCCCGTGACTGATGTGAAGGCCCTCATCGGTAACGGAGCCGAAAAACCATCGCTGATGAGGCATCGGTTTGGCAACGGTGGTGCACATACCTCCGTTTCTGATGTGTCGGAACATCAGAAAAGGAAATTCTGTTTCTGCTCGTTTGCATTGAGGTTTCTTCATAAGCCTAGAGCAGGAATAGATTTGTCACTCGACATTTAAAATTTCACAGCAGAAGCACAAAAATGCAAACAAATTCATTCATAAGGTATAACAAATGTCACCGATACATTGCATCACAAGACAACCAATTACTTATCTTCATTGGCATGCCTCTCTAAATCTATCATTGTCATGTCTAGCTAAATCTATCTATGTCATGCCTCACTAAACTTATGCTCGTCATTTCTAACTTAATTTATCTTCATGACTTGCTGTTTCATATGCCTTACAACTTTGCCAAGTTCATGAATTCAATCTTCTTCTTAGACGGTGTCGTCGAAATATAATCAACTCACCGCTTTGTCCCCGACCTTGTATTTAGCTCATTTAAATGAGCTTAACGGATCAGCACCATGCTCTGCACATAGTGCAATAAGCGAGTGCTGATGTACTGAAGGTGCCTCTTTTGTAAAGTGGTCACTGAAATGCAAAGAGAGAATATATGACTCCATGTTAACTCACTATACATCTAGCATAAAGGACATACAACACAAAAGGATGTATAAGACAGAATAACAAACTTACAAATCCATTGCATAGTTGTTGTGTACCAATAATTGTGCCGGACGACAAGCGCACCTTGGCTAAGGACCCGGCTTTTTATACAGTGTCACCGAAATGTACATCTGTTTTGCAAAGGAGTTAAGTCAGCCATGAGTTTCATACACTACAGATTTGTGCTAGTTCTGTTCTTTTCGAGCGACACTACAAACGGATCGGAGGGAGTCATTTTTTAACTGGTCCTATGAAAGAAAACCTAAACAGAACAATGACAACAACCCTAGTTCGTCGGCACGACGGCTGGTCACAAATAGATGTATTACCTTTGGATTTGGCGGCGGGAGTACGTAGTCGTCCTCGTCGTCCTCAGATCGACACGCCATGCGCCCTCCACCTACAGATCAGGCGACGAGATCTGCCCGGGTGGAGCAAAGAACGGGTACGCGCTGCCACGGTCGGAGGAGAGGAAGATGCACGCCGACACGGTCGGAGGAAGGGAGATGCGCGCCGCCACGGTCGGAGGAGAGGAAGATGCGCGCCGCCACGGTCGGAGGGAGGGAGATGCGCGCCGCCACGGTCGGAGGGAGGGATATGCGCCGCCACGGTGGAGCTAAGATCTGGTGCTGCGTGGAGGCGCCGCCACACTTTGAGAGTGAGGCTGAGAGTGAGAGCGATAGAGTTTAGAGCTGTGTGAAGGGCGCAAGTAGAACATCGGAAACGGAGGGGATAAACAACCGTTTTCTTTGATTTTTTTCACTGACTGATCTCTACTAGTTTTTTTAGAAACAACTCTCTACTACTATGGAGAATTGAAGAACATAAAAATAAATAACTACTCCTCGGCCTCCGCCTTCTCCTGCTCGTATGCGAGGTGAGTCGCGTAGTCGTTCGTGTCGTCGCGCGGCTCCTCGCCAACGATGTCATCGCGCCTGTGCGCCCCTCCCACATCTCGTCGTCGTAGGCAGGATCGTCGCGCAGCTCCGGCGGGAGGAGAAGCAGCTCAACTCTTTCCGGTTGCATAGGCACCGCCGCGCGGTTGAGGTGCCAGCCACCGGGTAGCCGAACCTTTGACCATGGCACTGGCCTCCTATATTGCCAGTGTCGCTCCGCGACAGCCTGCCCGACGATGACGCGGTTCCATCCAGGCGACCGCGGACGAGCGTCTCTCCGCCGCGGCGAGCGGTTGCGGTCGCGGGTGCCCGAGGATCCCGTGTCCTCTTCCGATGGCATAGGCACCCTCCTGTGGTTGATGCGCCAGCCACCGGGGAGGCCAACATTTGACCAGGGCGCGCGACGGCCTCTGGCACGACGACGCGGTTCCAATTCAGCGAAAGTGGCAAACTGCTGCGGCGAACGCCCGAGGAGTTGCTAGGAGTATCCATGGCTGCGGCGAAGTGGCGTACTGAAATATCAGGGAGATCGTGGGTTTCTAAGGAGTAGTAGGCGGCGGTGCCGCGGCGCCACTACGCCATAGCAGGTACTCTGCTCGCATCGAATTCCACGAAGATGGAATGTGCCCACATTGCACACGTACACACAAAAGTCTTCGTTGCCATAGAGGCACATATCGGAAATGGAGCCAGAATTATGACCGTTGCCAATACTATGGGTAACGGAGTTCATACTTTCTCCGTTACCTATGTTGACGGGCCAGCCGCGTCCCAGGTCAGGTTTGTACGCACTGGCCGCGCGGAAAGCACGATTCTCCGTCGTCTAACATCTGCCGTTTCCATAGAGGGGTATCTGATGTGTCGTTCTGTACTAGTGTGTATACCGTTCACAATACCATCATGTGGAGAGAACGTTTGCTCCAAAATAAGCAGGTGCTCATATACATCTTCAATAAAGAACACATACTTCCCTTGAAGTTGAAGCACACTGTTAATCTTTCAACATTGCATAACTCCATTTGGTCAAATGCAACTACACGCAAAGTTACGCAAATGCCATGACACACATAGCTAGATACTAACACAAGACAATGTTCTTAAACAGAAAGCCACATACCAACATAGTCAGTTGGCTCCCCAACGTCAACGTGGTTCGTAAGACCATTTGTCGTGTTTGTTTTTCGATGTGGCCTTTTCATATGGCAATTTTTTTGCAAATCGGTGACACCTAAAAAGGGGTGAAAAATAAATCTGTGCATGCACTGTTTCAGTGTATTTCAACATTGTTATCATGGTAACCTTGTGGGAATCAAATACGTTTAACCCAACTACACGCAAAGTTAAACCCACATGGTGTGGCACAACCACATACCAACACAAGCCAAATGTTCTCAAACAGAATGCCACATGCAAACATAACCAGTTGGCACATGAACGTGTTAGTCCTCGGCCATTGTATTTATCGATGGCACTTAAAATATGAATAAAATCTTCCCTCAAAAAATTGAAACAAATCTAGATCACACGCGATACTAACATGGTTCGCTCCAAACCAATCAGATACTTGCCAATATCATGTAAAGATCCCCAATTATATTTTTGTAACCATGCAAAACACCTTTTCTTCTAATGCAATTACACGCAAAGCTTTTGCGTATTCCTGAAAAAGAAAAGGAGAAAAAAAAACCTCGCCTACCTCGTGCTCCTGCCCATATAAGTACCAGCATCCAAGGGCGCGATAGCAAAAGCCTTCCCATTCCCTTCCCTTCTCTTCCATCTGAGTCGACCGCCGCCGGCCGGCAAGAAGGCGTCCGCACCATCACCCATGGGGCCCCAGCAGGACCGTTCGGCGCCCAAGATACACGCCAACGGCACGGCAGCCGCGCCCGAGAGGAAGGACGGCAAGGTGGTGCACTACAAGGAGTGCCAGCGCAACCACGCCGCCGGCATCGGCGGTTACGCCGTCGACGGCTGCCGCGAGTTCATGGCGTCGGCCCCCGAGGGAACCCCGGCGGCGCTCCTCTGCGCCGCCTGCAGCTGCCACCGCAGCTTCCACAAGCGCGAGGTCGAGACCGTCGACTGCGACTGCGAGTCCGACACCTCCGGCCGGTGATCGCCGCCTAAGCCCTGCCGCTTTCTTGCCTGCTTTGTCTCCGTACATGATCAGCATCGCGGGTAAGGTGTGGACATTGAGATGGTTATCAATCGATCAATCAAATATATATATGGACCGGTTAATTATGGTCTTCCTCCTCCTCCTCCTCTTGGTATTGGGATTAATTTGGTGATCTGATGTACTTGAGTCCAAACTGGTGTGTAGATCGATCGGTGAGTGAACATCTCGTATTCTGTACAGATTTGTGCTTCTTGTTTGGAACCTTAATAATATTTCTCCGAATTATGTATAGATCGATTTTATTTGCCTACTTTTTTCACTGAAGAGTTTGTGATGTTGTTTTCTGCTTTTGAGTGAAAAAACTGCAGCCGGATGAACATTGTGATTAGCGCCACTAGTGTGATTACACTTCTTTACTTCACACTGAATCACTGAGTGCGGTTAGAAAATTATGTTATCTTGTCACTAGCATGGGTTGGGTGATTGAGGTATTATTTTCAATTAGCAAGGAGTAGTATATAGTAACCTTCATTCGAGTCGAAGGGAACTCGGAGATCGAGGATATACATCGACACCCCGCACCAACTGAAACTAGATCATTTGGTTCTTTGTGCCAGAAAAGTTTGAGAGCTATGTACTCTATCTCTGGTCAACTATTAGCCGTTTACTCGATGCAATATCGTTGCTTCTGTTGCTACTCTCAAGCCGAGGTTAGTGATCGTGTTAGGGACTGTAATTAATTAAGTTGTGCATTGAAGTCAAAGATTTCTTTATACTTTCAAGAGTTTTAGAAGGCACTGGACTTTTTTTTGTCAGAACTTAACTTAGTTATCCAAACCACATCAAGTATTATGTCACTGTGCAATTAAAGTACGGTCACTATACTAATGCACCTGTTCTTGTCAAGTGTCGAACTGGCTATCACTCTCACACAGTGCCATATATACTGCTGCCTCCGACTGTCAGTGCCGTAGCCACCATGCATGTTGCTCTGATATTCTTGAAGCTAGCTAGCTACTTTCCCAACGACTTTCAGGTCGGTTAACTGATCGATCACAGCCACGAGAAACATAGGTAGCGCACACGTGATCTCTCAACCAACGCTGATGAACGCCGTAACACAGACTCTAAAAGGCAGGTCATCTCGATCACGAGAGGAACTAGTGATTTGGGGCGAAGCCAACAAAATCAGCTAGTAACAATAACTTGACAGAGAGAGGCTGAATATCACACTGCCGAGGGTTTTCGACCAACGATGATTTCATCGGAAGGAAAAGCAAAGGCGAAGGATGACAAGAGGCCAGCCTCATCGATGGGGATATCTCTCGATCTGTACGTGCGTGCACTATAGTGGCCAGCTCGATCCATCGCAGCAGCAGCGGGCAGCTTTGATTGCTGCGAGTGTATATTCGCTAGCTGGGCCACCCTGCAGAGTGCCGGCCGTGGATGGATGCATGCTTCCAGATCGAACGGATGGAGATTGAATTTAATTTGATCCTATGGCCGTAGCATGATCGATCATGGACCTAACTTGAGGCCACCACCCCATGTGGACTTTGGGGGTCGAGGAAGTAGTTTTTTTTTTCATATGATGCAAAATGGGTTTGCTGAATGCTGTGTTGCGCTTATTTTTATAACCAGCTGGAGAAAATTAGCTACACAAGTATGCCAAATTGGTTTTAAAAACGGTTTAAATAGAAGGACTCGTTGGATAAACAACATTAGGGCGTGTATAATGATTGACAAGATAGTTCTATTTTAGACCCGTCACGTAATCAGATATGGCAATAAAATATAATGTACCGTGGGTTATTTTGTAGTCTTATCTTAGTAATCAGATATCTCTAAATTTGTGGTGAGACACATTGTGCTAAGAGATCATCTATTAGTTAAGAGAACACAAAGCTCTTTTTTTTCTCTCTCATCCACCTCAGCAATTATCCTATATGGCAACGCTAAAATATAACCATTGTACATGCCCTTATCATTATTATCCAACGCAACACCAAACACAATCCTCACTATACAAAGATAAGGGCAACTCTAAGGACAAATGTTCGTTTCTATCCACTGGGACTGAGGGCAAGGCCCAACGCGGGTACACATTTGGCCTATTGTCCCCTTTCGTGTCCCCGAGGACCCACTTCTAGCCCAAATTTGGGTTGGGTTTGTACTGTCGTGGACAGATAGCAGACAGTCTACATGTCCGGCCAACGTCAGCCCCCCCCCCCCCCCCCCCCGGTAATTTCTAATACCACGTGCGGGGACCATCCCTACTCGTTCCCCGCTTAAAAAAACATAAGCTTAAGTTTTAAATGTATTTTGTGGCCCTGTGTATGATTATGCTAAATCGATTTCTTTTAAATGGATCGCACCTGTTGGGTGCACCGGCAGACAAGGGGTGTCCGCCTGGCCACCCAAGGCGACCAAAACGGGCACGAATGCACGTTTCGCGTACCGCATTGGAGTTTCTCTAATGGAATAACATTACCCATTTACCCTCACCAACAATCAACAAGTCCCGACCATCCAAAAACCACCACAACACCCTATATAATTATATATCCTGATTAACATGTCGACATTATGGTTGCAAACAATAAACACACATGACAAGCAACAAACTATCGCTAGATACAAGGTAAAACAAAGATATCTTTAACACACTTCCTCATTACCATCTGAAATATCTATCGACGTAGCCTCAAACAAGTGGGGGAGGCAAGATATTGTTTCATGTCGTGGCAGTACATACCACCACCAATACACATGTTTTTTTGGTGGCGGTGTTACTTGTTCATTGCTTTTCTTTCCTTCTAAATTAAATGTTGAATAATCCGATATTGGAGTGCTAGATCCAAATATTCTATGGAGGGTTAGTGCTGGATGGTATAGATCTACTAGTCTTCCATGATGCGGATCTTATAGTCTTCTTTATTTCCTCCCAACTCTTACATCTATTTTTGTACCTAATGTTGGGCAAGTTCTAAATTTTGGTCCTTTGTGTTCTTCATCAAAAGTTTTTTGTAAAAAAGGAAAAAGATTTGACATTTTCATTGATTAAGGAGTTTTTATAGAAGTTATACAACCAATGGCGTGACACAAGGTCACGCCGAAAATAACAAAGCCTGTTGTCACGACATTACATTACGTAAATTCCTAGTCCCGGCAATGCACCAAAGCGTTGCATCTTCTTTGATCTTGGCAATGAGCATGGTAGGCTGGTAGCGGTCACGGATTGGTTCTAGAAGACGCGAGCATTCCTCTCCTTCAAAACCTCCCAACACTAGTACAAAACTTAAATTAGAGCCGGCCCCAGAGAGTCACCTCTGCGTTAAAACGTCTGTCTCTACGCGGGGTCTCTAATGTACGCTCCATTAGAGCCCGTTCCCTGGGACCGGCTGTAATGAGCTTGGCCCTCAAACGGCCGGGAGAATCAACCGTCTCTAATATAGAGACAGCCAATAGAAACACCCGTCGGTGATCTTGACTAATCAGAGACGTACATAATGGCTGGCAGTCGCATGGTACCCGTGGGGTTCGACATTGTGCTCCGGTCGTAATATACGTTGCCTCCGGGTATAATTCCGGGGGGGGGGGGGGGGGTTCAACTTTGTGAAGCAAAACAGAATAGTTAACAGATCATCACCACCAGGGAATCAGTCCCCTGTTCCATTCACATAAGCAATTCACATATAACATATCTCCAACCGCAATTTGTGCCAATTAACAAAGTTGCTAGCCTGCTAATGAGATAAGTGTTCACCATACCCCCTACCTTAACAAGACAAAATTAGTTCTATATGAGCTGGAACTCAATCATGACATCCAAGATGAGGTCATTGGTCTTTCTAAGAATGATCAGAACAGATTGATCAATCACAAAATTCTTACCTTCCATGAAGTTCTCCCACCCCCGCTTGCCGAGGTCAATACGGTCGTCGGTTCTCTTGTTGTACATGATGCTGACGGCTGCCCCTGCTGCTCCAAGTCGTAGTCCAGCATTGCCCTCTACCGGTATGCCAGCCTCTTCTGCTATCACCTTAGGTAGTTTCTGTGCATGAAATATAACTTAACTATGTCATTTTTGATAAAGACATAGCTATATATGGCCGGCAGAGGCGGTTCATGATTCCTGAATATCAACATAGGAAATTAAGAGGCATGAAAGAGGCGGTCTTGTGGTTACATACCATATCATGTCTGTTCAAATTAGTGCTCGTGAAGTGAGTCACAAATAGAACTCCAACATAGTCTCGTAAGGGAAGAAGTTCAACGAGGTGGTTCTTCTCATGCCTGTTGAGACAAACTCTTTGGCCAACTCTGATTCCGTCTTCGTCGTTAAAGATATCTTCAGAACTGTCTGAATCTTCATCGTTACTTTCAGATATCCTGTCAGTGTCCTCTTCGTCGTTGCCCCTGTCTATAATAACATGGTATATACTGGGATGAGGTTTGAAGGTAAACACTAGCATGTCTCCCTCGATGATGTTGTTCTTGCTGATGAGCTGTTCCCATTGTTGGCCGTGCAAGCGGGTTTTGCTCTGACCTTTTGCTACATGAATGTTGTACGTGCTCCCAAGGGCACGAAACAACACACGCTCGCGCACTAACTCATTGACCGCTAGCCGAGTTGTGCATGGTACAATTTGTGTTCAACAAAAAACAGAAACAAACACAGAAATCATATGTTAAATTCAAAACAAAAAACACAAATTTTATGTGTATTCGGAAGACTTGTTTTCTTACCACACACTTGCGGTGACACTCTTGCACACGAATACACTACAACCGAACCGAGTTTTTTTGACGCGGTCATTTTGTCACGTATTATCAGTTTTTGTCACGGATTACCCCCTAGTGACGACATTAGTGCGTCACGAGGTCCGTCACCTAATCTTCGTCATAGATTACAAAATTGTGACGCCACGACGTTTTCGCGTCACGCATTATCGATCATCCGTGACACCTTTTATCGTGTCACTCATTGTTGTTATGCATGATGGCATGTTTTCTCACAGTTCATTCGTAAATTTGTCAACGATTAAGGCAATGCGTGACAAAAATCGTGTCATTGATTGGTTCGTCAGCTGTTTAGACCAGTCAAAATTGCTGACCTGTCGGTCAATGAAGATGACATGGTTGTTTACGTGTCTGTTGACCTGGCTGTTGACGTGGATGACATGTGGTTGTTTAAGTGGCACATGACGTGTCTGTTGACGTGGATACTGTCTCGTGGGTCCGGTCTACGCTGACGTTGCATGACATCACGTGGGTCCACAACATTCTGACATGCGGGACCCACCGCTGTGCTGACGTGCGGGACCCACCAGTTTGCTGACGTGCGGGACCCACCAGTTTGCTGACGTGTGGGCCAGCAGCCAGTGACGTGTAACAAATTTTGTCACGGTTGTGAGCCGAAGCAAAAATAATAATATTTGCTAAATTTTAGGCAATTTTGTAAATAAAAAGAATTCAAATCAAGATTGGAAAATAACTGAAAAAATAATGTTGGATTTATAATTGTGGGACACAAATACTGTAGGTCTGATTAACACCAACTGTTACAATACCACAAGAAAATGAAAGAACGTAGACATAAATTTGGCGGGCAAGTTTTTGGTGGACTAGTCTGATTCACACGTCCTCAAGAGAAAACTAAGAAGTGTATCCATTTCTTGCTGCCTCGATTTCATTTCAAAATTTAGGTCATCATAGGTATTCTGGAGAGCTTCAAATTTTGTGTGATTCCTTTTCAGGTCTTCAGTTTTTTCTTCAACGGCCTGTATCCTTGCCTCCAGTTGCTGGTACCTAGGAGATGTAGGTACTGACTGTTGCTCAAGATCTTGTGGTATTTCTTCAAACTCTCGGATGCTTGCAGCTGACATGCTAGATGTTTTGCTCAAGTCTGACAGGAAAATGCCTTTGATTCTACGTTTCTTGAGGACATCTTCACAAATCTGCTGATCAGTTCGCGGAGGTTCATATTTCATGTGTGGACCCATTTTTGCAAAGATCATTTCATCCTGCCATAGGATATGAATATGTATGTCAGGTGCAAGAAACAGAACGTAATTATGGTAGAGGAATATGTAAAAAATTTACTTACATAAGCAGCTTGTGCATCCTTGCTCATGATACCAGCATTGTTTGTTTTGGTTATTTTATAAAGTTCAATAGGAGTTTCTTCACGCGTCTTAGTAATCTTGAAGATAGGAGGAACCTACAAGGGTTATGAAAAAGGTAAATACGAAGAGTATATCATAAATGTAGTGAAGAAGTAAGGTTTTCAGAGGGATAGGTACTAACTGCAGATACGGCGCCAGCATAGATGTTCCTTATGAAGGGACTTGTCGACCACATTGGTTCATTTCATACATCCCTTGAAATGCCTAGTTTACCATAAATTTCAGATATATAATTGCAGAAGGTATAAAAGAAAAGGAGCAATAACTGAAATTTACTATAAATTATGTACTGCATATTCCTTGCCAGCATCGTTGCTTGTAGAGCGACTAGTCTCACCTATCTGGTTCATCTTAGACTTACCTTTGATTGCCTAGTATGCCATATATTTGAAAATATGAAATCAGAAGCTATAACTGAACTAACAAGAGTTAGATAATCATGGTGTTGCAAAAGGCTTACTGAATCGTAGTACATCCAGTGCGGTTCAGGAGCCTTTCGGGTGCTTGAACCACCGTACACAAAATTGCGAGCTACAGCCTCGAAATCTTCCATCTGTGCGCCATTTTCTTCAGCCTTCTTCTTCAGTAGTGCGACAAACGAGATGCATTTTGTTCCATCGCTAGCTTCCTAATTTTTTCATATGGTACATGAGAAAAGTCTTCATTACTGAAATGAAACAAAGTGAACTAATTTTAGATGTACATACATTCATTGTTGGCACATAGGTGAAAACATGAAACTATCAATTCTGGTGGCTATGTTTCTAAACTGACACAAATTTAGACGCATAATATCCAATTGTATCAGGTCTGTGTTGAACTATAAGGCCTGACAGACAAAGGTTCAGTTTCAGAGCGACAATTTTACTGTAGCTCATCTAGCTGTTGTCGCTGTCAGTTTCAGTTTCAGTTAGGTTCAGTATTATTTGAATAAACATAGCATTTGTAACAGAATAAGTAAAAATGAAAACATGAAAATTGGCAACTTGCATGGATAGCAAACATGAAAGTAGTTATGCCCATCTGAATCAACTACAATCAATCAAACCAGACAGTTCTTCACAATAACCTAGAGGACTCTGAATTTTTTTAGTTATTATACGATTGTGATGACTTCATACGTAACAAGCAGCGTACAAAAACAACCAATTGTACCAGATATGATTTTGCAAATAGAAAAGGTACACTCAAGTTCGTAACCCTAATCAAAAAATAGCACAATATGCACAGATCTATATGAAATAGAAGATGAGAAGGAAGGAGGTGGACAGAATAAACGTACTACGAGAAGTTAGATCTTTACCATGGCCGCCGGTGTTTTCCTGCAGATTGCTGTCGGGGTTGTCCTGACAATGTTGCGTCCATGTCATCCGTCAGATCGATCGGATTGTTCCGGCCGGCCATTTTCCTTCGCCGGGGCAGACGATCTAGGGTGATGAAGAGTATGAGGTAGGCGAGATTAGATCTTCGAGAGGAGAGGGAGAATGATAGGAATGGAAGGTGTGCTACGAGATCGTGGGTTCTGGCGACAGAAAGGCGTATTTAGGGGAGGGGTTGAGGTGGGGGGGGGGGGGACGTTTTCGTTTGGGCCAAAAAAAAGGGAGGGAACGGGGATAATTTTAAATAAGGGAGGAACAAATATATTTATCCAGAAAGGAGGGAACGTACTATATTTTTTAACGAACGAAAAATAAATCACATCTCAACTAAATATTAATAGGTTGTAAATGTTGCAAAATTGTAGACCCACAGAGAAGATCCAGATTGAGATGAGATTTTTTGTGAGTGCCCATGCACACATACTAGGTGGGTTTGTAGATTTTAAGAATTTTCTAACAAGTGTACATGTGTCTACCATTTTCTTGGAAGAAAAAGGCCAGAAAATGAAATAAATGCATGAAAAGTGGTAAATGCATATGAAATCGTTTTAAACTCATATGAATCATGCAATGTTGGTAGAATCATGTAGAAAATAGGAATCACACACTTTCACAATGGTTTGGTCAAGGTGGATGTGAAAGTGCACTTAGGAGGGTTTTTGGGCATTACGGCAAAACATCGAGGCCGAAAGATGGATCAACCTTTCAAGATGTCTGTTGTGGTCTAGCATTAACATTGTTTGTAGGCAAGGATCATGCTTGTGTTTTTCTTGCACAACACTTGTGAAACCAAAAATCGTGGTCAAACCAACATGTGTGGGTCGTCATCGATCCTGTCGGAAATAGGGCATGTTGGAAGCAAGGTGCACATAGAAGATCCAGATTGAGATGAGATTTTTTGTGAGTGCCCATGAACACATACTAGGTGGCCTTGTAGATTTTAAGAATTTTCTGACAAGTGTAGGTGTGTCTACCATTTTCTTGGAAGAAAAAGGCCAGAAACTGAAATAAACGCATGAAAAGTGGTAAAATGCATATGAAAAACATTTTAAACTCATATGAATCATGCAATGTTGGTAGAATCATGTAGAAAATAGGAATCACACACTTTCACAATGGTTTGGTCAAGGTGGATGTCAAAGGTGCACTTAGGAGGGCATTTTGGACATTATGGTCAAAACATCGAGGCCGAAAGGTGGATCAACCTTGCAAGATGTGTGTGTTGTTGTAGCATTATGTAACATTGTTTGCAGGCAATGGTGGTCAGAACAACATGTTTTGGTCGACGTCGATCATGTCGGTTATATAGGGCATCTTGGAAGCAAGGTGCACAAAGGAGATCAAGGTGGAGCTCATATTTTTTCGTGGGTGTCATGCACACATACTAGGTGGGCTTGCATATGTTCAGAGTTTCTGACAAGTATAAGTGTGTCTATCATTTTCTTGGAAGAAAAAGGCCTATTGAAAATAATGCACGAAAGTTGGTAAAATAGAAAGAAAAATCATTTTAAACTAGGTTATGTAGCATATTTTTCATGACGTAGGAAATATGAACTGAAGTAGCAACATAACTTGTCTGGAACAACACAACAAAAGCAAGACAACACTATCTAGCTAGTCTTGTTCATCCAAACCGAAATATATACAGTGCATGCACATAAGCAAACTACACTCCAGGAAGTGACCAAGGCCAGCTTCTGCCGCTTGTTGTCCTCTTCTGAATCTTCTTCTGAATCATCGTCTGAATCTTCTAGAGCATCTTCTCCTGATTCATCTGATGAATCTTCTTCAAGCTGGAATCCTAGAGGCAGTCCAGCGTCAAGCCTTTCCAGCATTACCCGGTACAGCTCGAACGCCACGAAGGCATCAATGGCTGCATAATCCTGGTTGATCTTGGGAAGTGGACAGTACTCCCACCTATAGTGTGCCTGATACGGGAACTTTTTCTTCATGTTCTTGTACCAGGGATCTATGAGGTCTTCTGCCATCACACTCATTCCAACATGGTCATTCCCAGGGAGCTTGTACAGGTCCTGGAGATCCACATAGAAATTAGCTGGAATGTACATGCCCCAGGTTCGATAAAGAACCGCTGTGTCTGCCCTGGTGTCTACGTTAGCAAAGGTTATTTCTTTGAAGCGAAGAAAATCAGCCAGATCCGCAGACTGCCAGTGGTCAGCACTGCAATAACCAAGAAAATGTAGAGTAAAATTTAGTTAAAAGATGTAATTTGAAAGGTGACAAAGAACTATGAAATTTAAATTCTGAAAATTATCTCATATATGGAATTCAATTGTACTGGATATATAATCAAGTAGGATCAAATTAATCTGATAAAAGAATGAAGATATGTGCATCAAGTTTTATACAAACCAACTCTGATTTGATTTGTTGTACCTTTTACTATTTTTCATACAATAGGAAGCTAATGGGTGGCATGACCATCTGTTTGAGCATCAAGTAGTATGTAGGCTGAAACAAAAAAACCCAACACATAATCATTTGTGGATCTGTTTTTCATACCTATTCTAATTTTTAGTTGATCCACCAATACTAGTTGAACCTAATCCGTGCCATGACCATCATTTTGACGAACTATTAGTCCCTAATTTAGTAGTGTCAAGAGTGGCACAACAAGGATAACAAAAAACCCCGAAGGCAGAAATAGATCTAGAAACTTTCTGTCTGCCGTAACTATGAACCTAAACATTGAAATCGCAATCAGTTAGAGCGATACCAAGTACTAAAAGTAGCACAACTACTCTGGAACGAAGGGCTGAAACAAAAAACCTCAAACCGGCAACATTTTCGGACATTTTGTTCATACCTGGAGTACTGGAAGATGAGTACATGGCGTCGCATGGCAATCTGAATAACGGCCATCTTCTAGTCCTTCGCCTGGGGGTGCTTGGTGTATTCCATGTCCAGCCCCATGATCTTGGGGTCTCCCTCCTTGAACCAGCCTCGTACATCGAGAGGACTCGCTGCACTTCTGCTGGATCGTTGGTGTACCGCCTCGATCGTCTGCTTGCCATGGATTCGACCGTGAACGTCTTCGAGAAGTAGTTGACAAACTTCATGGCGAAGCCACGGGGAAGAAGAAGAGACTGGAGTGGAAGGGAGAAGAAGAGACTGGAGTGGAAGCGGAGAAGACGAGAAGAAGCAAGAGGTGAAAACAGGGAGATAAAGGGAGCGGTGATGGGATATAGGAAGTTGAGAGGAAAGGGCCGGGGGTGAAATCGTAACTGCGTGCGGTTAGTTTTATACTCAGAAAACTAAACAACCCACTGTCGTATGGGCCCAAATGTAATTACTATAATCATCTAGCCATCTGAAGGTGGGCCTGCGACGGTATGTGTTGTCACATCAAAATCCCAGTACCACCGTAATTTACTCCTAAAAACCAAAGGGCAAAGCCTCGCCCTCCTTTAGCCGCCGCCACGTCTCGCCATGTCTTTCACCACCGGCACTCTCTCTCCGCCGGCCGCTCACCATTTGACCCGGCAGTCAACATCACGCTCCGCACCGACATCAAGGATGACGCCACCCAATGGCATACGTACTTGCCCTCTACCTTCGATCGCGATCGTTCTAGCAACTGCTTATTCATGATTATTCCTAAAACCTAAACCATACATACATAATGATTCAGTTTAGGGTGATCTGTACTACTAATGCATGTGCGTGAGATTATAGTACCTACATGTAAATTTTGATGATTGAATGCCAATCTGATAGAATGTGTACCTGTTAAGGGTTTTGTGAACAATGTGGTTTGAAATGAAATCAATTTTGTCAAATAGAAAGCAAGTTCGTGTGAACCATGCATTTTCAATGTGGCATTTGTTTTTATGTCATATGTACTGTTCAAGATATATTCCGATATTCTTATAAATCGGTACATTCATGTACTCACAATGAGGCATGATCCAAACCCAGATCAAGCAGCCATATATGTTCATAAACCTGTATTTCAATAATATTCATACCAATGTGGTTGGTACTCAAATGAAGCATGAAATTGGAACCAATATTACAATCAGAGTTCTGAAAAGAAGCTTTTATGTTTTTTCGGGAATAAATTAATTTCATCCATCATAAAACATGCTAGTGAGTACCATGCAGTTTTAATTGGCCACAAGGTTTTTGATCCATTGATGCTTGTGGAAACTTTCTAAAAAGGGTAATGTACTTTTTTCCTGCATGTGGACGAAATTCGAATAACAGAAACACGTGAGCAGTTCATTTGAGTACCACATGTGCACGTATTTACAAGTAAAAAAATACATGTTGGTACAAGGAGTCCATGTTTTTTAGTTATCAATAAGTTTTTTCTCACATGTGCGCGTGAGATGGAAATAAATAGAGGGGAAGAGATGCCAATTTTTTTCGCTCACGGTAACTGTTTCCATGGAGGCCAGGAGGAGTTCCCTTATTTTATTTCCAAATTTTCATTGGCCCACTTGTCAGCCGAAAGAACTACAGGGTAAGTCTTGCTTGCGACGGTTCATTAGATCATTATCTTCAAACTGCCACCGCTTCCCCTGTTTTCCCCTGTTTCTCCTTGCTTCGGCCCCCCTCTTCATCTTCTTCCTCTCCGTCCGCGCCGCCATGGACCCAGTAGAAACCCATACTATCTCGATGTCGTACACCGCCCATGGCCCGACGGACATAGAGGTGATCTACACCAACGACATTGCGTAGGTTGAGGAAACCCTCAAAGTGCTCAAGTCCAAGCTGTGGAAAATGGACGAGAAGGATGAGTTCATGGGTCTGGATTTTGAGTACACCAACGTGATGTGGAATCTCAAGAGGTGGCCGTCGTTCAACTTTGTGTGGACCAAACTGTGTTGGTCTGGCAGTTGGCTAGGTATGACTGATAGATCTAGTAGTGTACATTTCGATTGGGGTTTTCTTACACTAGTGTAAGAAGAAGTAAGTAAAATATTTAATTCTTCTGTTAATACAGAGCTATATATCTATTGTTACTGTTATTTACTTTGATTTGGTTTCACGATTCATATGTACTACTGTGACTACGATACAAATGCTCAACTGAAGTATATGCAAAATACGGCAGCAAGCAAAAAAGAAAATTTTTCCAAATGCACCAATGAAATGGAATATTGCAAGGAAAAATTGTAAATTTTGATCTTGTATTGGTCTTTGTATCAATTGGCCTTTTCTTGTTCAATAGCATTTTTCTAGAGGATATGACAATCTGACAATTGCACCTACGAAATGGTAGATTGAAGGAAAAATTGTAATTTTTTATCTTGTATTAGTGTTTTATCAATTGCTTCCTTCATTGTGTTACATATATGATTGTACAATGGTAGAACTATCTGACAGTCTAATTTTGAGGATATGCTTCATTCATTTATTTTCCTTCAGTAACATATTGATAACAGGGCACCTAGTTATAACAATTTCTTTGGTACTGAAATTTCATTAATTTAATTGTGTTACATATATGATTGTACAATTAATTTAATTATGTTACATATACTTGATATGTAAACCTGAACTGAACTTTCTACAAATTTACAATTTATACTTTGTAACTACTGTAGGCCCAGGGAGCGCTGTGAAAAGCTATTCGAGTGCTTCAACGAGCGGACGTGTAAATTTGCCAGCGTCGACATCAGAGTGACAGGAAGGTGATGGAAAGTACCTGGGGTTTTACAATTCCAAGGAAGTACCATTTGGATATCCAAGATATCTACTACATAAAAGGAAAAGGACGCGACGGGAGGACTGGAATGGTTGACCTTGCAGGCGAACTCATCAACAAATCTTATGTAACCATGAAGACCGAGTTCCCAAAAGATGGGCACCATTTCTGGGAGAAGCAGCCACTTGACGAGGTTAACCTCAAATATGCTGATGTCGATGGGTTTGTCTCGTTCGAGCTGTACCGGGTTCTCCAGTGCATCCAAAAGGGGTGGTTTGTCTCCAACCTAAACCAAAAGTACAACGGGTCATCCCCAAATTATGTGCACCATCAACATCTTCCACCAGCGGCAGCAAGCGAAACAAGTGGGAGGATGACATCTATACGGATGGCCGCAAAAGGGGTGAGGGGTGGAACGAGGGCACAGTGGGGGACGACGACTATTCCGGGTGGAAGTGAGCGGCACGAAGTGCTCGATATGTCGTTTCTGTTTATATGTCGTACTGTTCATATGTAGTAATCCTGAACTTAGTTTAGCCGTATGTGCATGCTTTTGTGTCACTTGTTCCGTACAATGTAACAGCTATCTGACCAATGTGGTTTAGCTCAGTTGTATGTAAAGCACTTTCAGTATGATGTGGTTTAGAAATCAGTACAATGTTGATGACCAATATAGTTCTTGCTAATGTGCTGGTTCTTGGCACATTGGTGCATATTTGCATGGGAAACAATGAATGACAAACTGAGTTTTGAAAGAAATTATGAAAATATCATTCACCATTTTATGAGTGCAAAAAATAATTTAGTTTCTAAAACAAGTACCAATAATAAGGTTTAAAATAGCACCAATACATTTCTCACAAATAGCAGGACAAATTTAACTGATAAACCCTAAATATTTTGAATTTTTTTCAGGTTCTATGTAAGTTCACCCATTTAAACGACCTTATCCTTGTCAAACTTCATGATAATGAGCTGAAATTTGGTACATAGGTGCTTCTTGGCATGTGAACATTAGTGAACAACTTTGTTTTTTTAATTTGTAAGCGTCAAATATGAGTTTTTTTGTGAACCAAGTACCAAAAATAAGGTGCAAAATAGCATGAACACAATTACCACAGAAATAGAGACATATGTTATGTGTAAACCCAAAGTATTTTGAATTTTATCGATTGCTATCTAGTTTGCTGTAATTATTTTGAAAAACTCATTTTGGGGTACCCAAGTAGTGATTGTATCACAAAGTCGTCGAAAGTTCTCAAAGATTCGACACCTACACATGAATAACCATGCCTGCAAATTTGACCTTTTTTTGAAAAAAATCAAACTAAATGTAGAAAGTTCGAAAAAATGAATTTTTTCTTAGGTAGTACCCTTATGTCCTCTAGTTTCTGAGAAAAAAATATGAAATTAGAATATGACAAGATCATAACACAACACTTCCAGTAGAGCACATTCGACTATGAAGATTCAAGAGCTTCAAGGCCAAATGTCTTGGAAGAAGACCATATCCATGTCAAACTTCATGATAATGAGCTGAAATTTGGTACATAGGTGCATCTTGGCATGGGAACATTAGTGAACAACTTTGTTTTTTTTTAATTTGTAAGTGTCAAATATGAGTTTTTTTGTGAACCAAGTACCAAAAATAAGGTGCAAAATAGCATGTCAATTGCTATCTAGTTTTGCGCATTTAAATGAACTTAAGCCGATTTATGAAAAGTAGGTCAAATTTGAACTACAAGTATGTTATAGTTTGCTGTAATTATTTTGAAAAAATCATTTTGGGGTACCCAAGTAGTGATTGTATCACAAAGTCGTCGAAAGTTCTCAAAGATTCGACACCTACACATGAATAACCATGCCTGCAAATTTGACTTTAAAAAAAAATATCAACCTAAATGTAGAAAGTTCGAAAAAATGAAAAAAATTCTCAGGTAGTACCCTTATGTCCTATAGTTTCTGAGGAAAAAAAATGAAATTAGAATATGACAAGATCATAACACAACACTTCAAGTAGAGCACATTCGACTATGAAGATTCAAGAGCTTCAAGGCCAAATGTCTTCGAAGAAGACCATATCCATGTCAAACTTCATGATAATGAGCTGAAATTTGGTACATAGGTGCATCTTGGCATGAGAACATTAGTGAACAACTTTGTTTTTTGAATATTTTTTTTGAATTTGTAAGCGCCAAATATGAGTTTCTTTGTGAACCAAGTACCAAAAATAAGGTGCAAAATAGCATGAACACAATTACCACAGAAATAGGGACATATGTTATGTGTAATCCTGAAGTATTTTGAATTTTGTCGATTGCTATCTAGTTTTGCGCATTTAAATGAACTTAAGCCTATTTATGAAAAGTAGGTCAAATTTGAACAACAAGTATGTTATAGTTTGCTGTAATTATTTTGAAAAATTTATTTTGGGGTACCCAAGTAGTGATTGTATCACAAAGTCGTCGAAAGTTCTCAAAGATTCGACACCTACACATGAATAACCATACCTGCAAATTTGACCTTTTTTTGAAAAAATCAAACTAAATGTAGAAAGTTTGAAAAAATGAATTTTTTTCTCAGGTAGTACCCTTATGTCCTCTAGTTTCTGAGAAAAAAAATGAAATTAGAATATGACAATATCATAACACAACACTTCAAGTAGAGCACATTCGACTATGAAGATTCAAGAGCTTCAAGGACAAATGTCTTGGAAGAAGCCCATATCCATGTCAAACTTCATGATAATGAGCTGAAATTTGGTACATAGGTGCATCTTGGCATGGGGACATTAGTGAACAACTTTGTTTTTTGAATATTTAATTTTTTGAATTTGTAAGCGTCAAATATGAGTTTCTTTGTGAACCAAGTACCACAAATAAGGTGCAAAATAGCATGAACACAATTACCATAGAAATAAGGACATATGATATGTGTAATTCCGAAGTATTTTGAATTTTGTCGACTGCTATCTAGTTTTGCCCATTTTAGTGAACTTTAGCCGATTTCTTAAAAGTGGGTCAAAATATAAATTTTGTAGCCTTTTTCTTGCAAAAATCGTGGAACCATCAGCCAAATGGGCCCAGCTCCCCTGACGTGGGGAGTCCTACCTTTCCATCACTGACAAGTGAGGCCCACCTAGAGTGGGGTCCACATGTCAGCCTCCCATAGTCAGGGATGAGCTCGCTAGACGATCGGCGTAGTCGAGTTGTCACGTCAATTGCGCACTATCAATTCACCCCCTCTGCCGCTTCACACCAAGTACAGAACTTCATTGCTAATCCAATCTCTGGCACAGCGTCGTCTCCCTAGACCAGTCGCATTACATATATCGCCGGCGCATCTACTCGCCATCGCCGGAAACTCGTTGTCCCTCTCTCTCCTCGTCAACTTCTTTCAGGCAGCGCATTGATCTGCCGCGCACCACTTAGAGTAAAACCGAGGATGGCGGCCTCCGACCAGGTAAGATTTATTTCCTGGGCCATCCCTAGCCACCGATTTACCTCAGATCTGGAGAACTAACATGAACTATTTCGGATCACAGTGTCCTACTTGTTTTGATACGAAGGGATTGTGCGGCGATCCAGACATGAAGAATAAGTTCTTTGTTCTTACCCTTCAAGAGGGATTTGAGGGCAGAACGGTATTAGCTAGTCTGTTGCAATGTCTTGAAGATTTTGTTATGCAATATGTATTGCCAGAACTAAGAATATGTTCACCAATTGGTATTTTATATGTTTCCAGTAAAAGGAACCCCAAATATACCCCCCCTTTTATTGAATATGTGTTATAGCAGAAAATTATTTAGTAATTGGTACTTTTGCGTGCAAAAGCAATGACAACTGTGGTGCAAGATGATTATGAATAGTCCTGCCTTTTTGCAATGCATGTAAGTTTGATTGGTTCCAAGAAAATTTCTTGTTCTTGCATATGTGTTAGTCCAGTCATGTAGTCACATGTAAATTTTTATGTTCTAGGCGCCTATTTTATAGTAGGAGCAATTGTTGTGGTGTTTTGTAGCCCTGTGTCAGCATGTTTTCTCATTCAGAGTGTCTAATCTATTTATAGTTAGCATCACAAAAAGTTACTTTAATAGGAAACTAGTACCTAGTTGTGGAAAGTCATGTTTGGTTCTATTTTTTCAGGTTATACCCTGCCGCGGCAGAGTTTCTTTTCTTCAGAAGCACATATCACCAAGTTTCAAATTTGCCACTTCCAAGCTACTCTCGTTACCAATGAGGGATTCTCATTCCCTGTTGTATGTACCAACAAAATGGGTTTCACCTTCATTACTGGTAGTATGTGGAAAGAATTTTCTAGAATCTACTCTCTTGAAGTTGGACAGGATCTCTATTTTTCCATTAGCAAACATTTTGAGGCTCGTGTTAAGCCTGAAAACCTACCAATCACACATCCAGGTAAGTTTAAAGGTGGATGCATCTTCTGTTATTCTGCATTTTGTAACCAGGTAGTATGAGTAGTGCTCTGATCATTTATTCTTAGTTACTAAACTTTAATCTTACAGCCGACCTTGATTTGTCCCCCCCCCCCCCCCAAAAATGTCTTATTGTGGACTCTATGGATTCCACTGATGGATCCAAGATCAACTGGAGGATGATGGAGACAGTAATACTAAATGTCGAACATCTTGACCACCTTGTCGACTATCATGATGGTGGAGAGTATGCAGAATGAAGGACTGTCGCATGTTTGCATACCCTTAACTGCACAAACACTCGCAGTCACAGCATGCACTTGGTAAACACTTATAACATGTTATTTCCTTACTAAATATGTAGTGTTTATAGTGTTATGTGTGCCACTTTTTGAAGTATGTTGCAGTGATTGTGAAAACCTAACGTTTGTCGAATATGGAACAGAAAATCCCAAGCCGGTTTGTTCCCCAAGAGCTCGAAGAATACAGTTGCATCACCATTGTGAGACATCCGAACACTGTGGTTAAGGGGACATACAACATCTCTCCTTCAGATGGTCGTCTGTGCGTCCGTGGTTGGAAGGAGTTCATGAAGAAGGAAATTGTGTTCAAGTTGGGTGACAAGGTGCTGCTCTTGCTTTACAGTGGTAACAAAGGGATTTACCTATTTGTGACCGATGTTCCGTACATTGATCCGGAGTAGTTAGGTACTGAATGTAAGTGTAGTATTTGTTATGAAGAACTACAAGTAGTGTCGTACAAGACTGATAGTATGTGTTGTATCTCTTATTAAGTACTGCAAAGTAGTAATCGTACAAGTCAGAATCGTACAAGATTAAGCTCGCTCTCGTGCCCAATAAAGTTTTACATGTTTTCAAACTGCAAATGGGGATAGCCCCATGTTTACAAGTCGGAGCCGGATGATATGCTGCATAATTTAGTAGATTCTACCGGCTGTTGACAATGCTTGATGATGCTATGTCATCTTTCAAAAATTTCTTGGCGCGGAGTTCTTCAGCTTATTGATGATTCTACTGGACATCCACTGGTGCATCTCCCTTGGCGCGGAGTTCTTCAGCTTATTGATTACAATGCTTGATGATGTTATGTCATCTTTCAAAATTTTCATTTCTCCCCGAGCTGTCAGTTTAGCCTCTTGGGCTGCGATGGCCGATTTTAGGTCATCACGGCGTTCCTTTATCAACTTGAATTTCTCACGCTGAAGGTTCCCACACTGCATCTCGAGGTTCTTCTTCTCTTCCAACAGCTCCTTGATCAGGCTGATCGCCTTGTTCTTCATTTCAAAGCTCATATGGTTTAGCCTGTTCAAGTTGGCTACCTCATTCTGTAGTTTGTTGCGGTCCTCATGAAGGTTTGCTGCTTCATTCGCAATCTTTTGAGACGCCTTCTTCTGTAGCTCCAATTTGTCACGGAGGCGTGCACACTCTGTTTTGAGCATCTTGTTATTGTTCAGAAGTGTGGCGCACCAGTCATTTGCCTTGGCCTCCTTTGCTTCGATCCTAGCCCTGGCTTCCTGCACGCAGTTATTAATTAGTACTGATATTAGTCTGAATTTGAGGAATAGAACCAAAAAGTGGAAAGTTCAGACCTCGCTGTGTCATAGAGCGTGGACGACGTTCTCGAATGATTGTTTGTCTCCCGCTATGACATTCCTGCTTTGTTCTTGGTCTGCATTGGCGATGTTCGAGCCGCTGGCTCTGAGATATGTACAAGTGAGTTCAGTTTGATGGATATCGAGACACATTTCTACAAAAGAAATTATACTACATGGATATTTAAAAGTACCGGGCATCTTCTTGGATTACAAGGACGTGCTCCTGATTTGGGATCAAACTCGAGGTGGAGTTATCGCCCATCTTTCTGATCTCGCTCAGAGATAGCAGGGTTTTTGCCTCCGTCAGAGGACAGTCTTTTTCGCCGCCATCTTCTTGATCCAGTATCTTCTTACGGCGTTTTGCCTCGCGGACCTCCTCAGCCTTCGTCGCAGCTACCTGTTGCTTCCAGCTTGAAGCTCGACGATGCGAAGACATGGCTGGGGAGGTATGCAGAATGGGGAGTTCTCCGCTGACTGGTGGCGAGTGGGGAAGAAGGTGAATAGTGGAATGACGGAGACGTGTTCTGGCAGTGCTAGTTTAATACGTGGCAACCGTCTCCTCGCATTCACCGAGCAATCTGATACATCCATTTAGAATCTACGAAGGACAGCTTTAATCACCTTAGTACTCATTTACACCTCGCCCAAATCGACCAGTCTCCCCCCAGTTCAGCCATCCCTAAAAACCTCAGCGTGCCACAAAATCTTTAGTTTGCTCACCTTTGTAAGTTTTATTTTATTAAATGAAATTTTGGTGCCACAAAATCTTTAGTTTGCTCAATTTGTGCGACTGACTTGTGGGTCCACAAATAAAAGGGTCATACATCAGCCTGAACCTCAGCGTGCACGGGCTCAACGGAGTGGGTCCCACTAGTCATACAGTTATAATCTCCCTACTCATCGTCCTCGCCTCCACCTCTCCCAAATCGACTCCTCTCCCCCCACCCCAAAAAAACACGGCTCCTACTCCCCCTACGGCGGCAGACCACGGCGCCTTCCTCACCAACGACCTCCTTGTCATCAGCGCCACCATAGTCGTCCTCAAGCACTGACTGGTAAGTAGCACTGCTACTTTCTTCCTTTCCATTCCCTTTTGATGCCTCTAAATCTAGGTAAATCCATAGCCAGGGTATGATGTAGGTTTCAGATTCTAGTAACCGGCGAATTTAGGGTAGCAAAATGCCCCCGTCCATGGATTTATGTCGCCGGCTATAGATTTTCGTAACCGGCGATGGGATATATGTACTCGCTGGTCAGTGCTTATTCTAACTTATTTCTAACTTGTTTTAGAACCCGTGCAATTTGTCAAATGGGGTCAAAATGTGGTCGTGATGACTGTGTCATCTGCACCCAAGTACGGGAGATCGTTTGCCCCGACATTGATCCTGCATACGCTACCTTCTTAGTGGAGGAACAGAAGGCCTGCTTGCGTCTTCGTCAGAAAAATGGCACTAGTAGGACAGGTCCATCAACGATGTCTTCCCCAACACATGATGACACTTTTGTCAATGCTAGAGTACGCATAGAAGCCAAGCATGTACGCTCAGCCGAGGTAAATAACAAACGAATTAGTATCTCCTTTCTACGTTCTAGCTACATCTTCCATTGTTATTGCTGTCATATTGAACTGCATACTTGTTTGATCCTGGCCTGCACCGCACAGCAAGTCACCGCTTTCCGACCTGAAACCGCTAGTCGGGAGTCTCTGGTGATGGAGTGCCTCACACTCCAGCATGAAGTGGTCGCACAGGTGAGGAGCTTTAGGCGATTCCATACGAACTTTATGAAAATGTGGGATGAGAAGAATAATGCCGTGGCAGAGCTAGTGAAATTGAAGATGGCCAACAAACGTAACAAAGACGTAGTTATCCTATGTGATGATGATGAGCAGGAAACTACAGACAAGAAAGGTAAGAAAGCCACGGTACAGTCTCATGAGGATGTCACGCACACCAGAGTGAAGAGACCTAGGGAATGAAAGATTACTCGTAGAGGTGACAACGCCTAACCAAATGTTATAGTACTATTGTATGCACCTATAGATTACTTTCTACTAATTAATTTATTGCATTGTAGGTCCTAACATGAGTGGGACCGAAGAGTTTGACAAGCACTGCTTTTTTGCAAACGACGTTGATTTGAATGAAGACCAAGTTGCACATCTCAGAAGCCAAGTGGCAAACTTGAAGCCATCGATCCCGTTCTACGTCTGCAGGATGACAAGGTCTACTATCATCCATGGGAAGGCCAAGATGGTAAAGGATACACTCTCATAATGTTGTTTTGCACATTCAATCTACTCTTCCACTAACTAGAAACTTCTCCTACAATACTTCTCTTCCAAGTTCAGCATTGCACACCTCAACCAGTATGCCCCAATGGAGCTTCCTGTATTTTGCACTAGTGGCACCAATGTTACTCGTGTAACCTTGCTCATCGGCAACAAACAAGATGCCCAGATGTCTCGCAATTGGCCGAAAATAGTCAAGGAAGCTGGAATCGAGGAGGGTGCCATATGTGTCTTCACATTCGTGCATACTGAAAAATCTGAATTTCTGTGTACTGTCATTTCCCTCAACTGATGCCGAAGACTGTTTCTGTGTAATTACATGATGTAAACCTTTTAAGTACTCTCTTGAGAACCCTAACTGATGCTCTATCGGTTGCATGAGTGGAAACTTTTGTAATGGTAATGTGAACCAGTTAGTCCACCCGCTGCTCTATCATGATGCTAAAGTGGAACCTTTTATAATTATAGTATCTTGAAAATGTTTGGAATATTAAGTGGAAGCTCAATTTTTTCCTCAAAATTGTCTAGTGTTGATGTTTTAGAATGCAAACTAACTTATATTGTCGCCTGAACCGTGCAAACAAAGAAATGAAAACTTCGTACACATTGGACACTAGGCCTATATTAAGTACCTAGTAGTAAAAACGAGGACCTCAAGAAACTAATCAGTAACAGTACCTTAACAAAGCGGTCGTGCATCTTTATTTTGTTCAGAAGGTCGTGGGTTCAAAACACAATGAACGATTATTTTTTAATGTTTTATTTAATTATCTGACATTTTGGTCCCAAAAACTTTGTGACGACCAGGGTGACACCCTTAAATCCGTCACCAGGGTAATCCGTGACAGACTTTGTGACAACATAGTTGAGCGTCATGCATTAACGCTAATGCATGACAAAAATCATAATACCGTCACCTATTATGGCTAATCAGTGACAAACTCGATGTCATCAAGCGGATTTTTGTCACAAAAGGTCGGTTCTGTAGTAGTGATACTGAATAAGGAATCAGTATAATTCCTGCGTGTGCAGTTATTATTAATCTTGCAGACATGGCATGGCAAATCCTTCTCATTAAGTTAAAAAGAATCATAAGTTAAAAAATGTGTATATATAGAATTTAGTAGCATGAGTAGTCATTTCTGTATGAAGGTGCAGGACCAGATCTTACATTACGGACCTGGTGGAGAGGGAAACGGCGGAGGGCTGATACGTCCCAAACGTATCTATAATTTCTGTATGTTCCATGCATATTATATATCATTGCCACATGTTTTTATAATGTTTTATATCATTTTGGCACATTTTATGGAACTAACCTATTAACAAGAGGCCCAGTGCCAGTTCCTGTTTTCGGCTGTCTTTTTGTTTCAGAAAATCTCATAAGGAAATATTCTCGGAATTGAACGCCAATTTACGTGAATTATTTTTACAAAGAAACAAGCCAGGAGCTAGAAGGGGAGCTGCAGGGGTGCCCACAGCCCCCAGACGACCCCCAGGCGCGGCCAAGGCTGGTCCGCACCTGGGCCCCACCTTGCCCACTCCGGAAGCTTCTCGAGTTACCCTTTCGCCTATAAATTGTCTTCCTCCCGAAAACCCTCAGTACCCGATCATATTTTCCAGAAAAGTTTTGAGTCTGCCGCCGTCGCCAACCCTAGATCGGGAGGGTTCTGAAGCTCTTCCCGACACCCTGTCGGAGGGGGAGATTGTCACCGGAGGCATCTACACCACCATGTCTGCCTCCGGAGTGATGCGTGAGTAGTCCACCACGGGACTACGGGTACATGGCAGTAGCTAGATGGTTGTCTCTTCTCCTTTATGCTCCATTGTTTAGATCTTATGAGCTGCCTACATGATTAAGATCATCTTTATGTAATACTATGATATGTTTTATTTATGATCTTGCATGCTCTCCGATGCTTGTGTATGCTTTGGCCGAAGTAATTACTCGTGTCATTAGAGGGAGTATTTATGCTAGATAGTGGGTTCATGCCTCTCTTGTTCGAGCTCGAGTTGACAGAAACGATTAGAACTTGAGATGTGTTGTTGCTACTAGGGATAAAATAGCGGTGTTTATTGCTTTATGTTTTATTCATTGCTCACATTACGCACCTTGCTTATTGCAATTATCTGTTGCTTGCAACTTAATACTTTCATGTGACATGCTGGATAGCGATCCTAGGGTGGATTATTAGTCATAGATGTAGTTGGATAACGGTCTATGTATTTTAACGTAATGCCCATATTAAATGAAATGGTGAACCATGTGTCATGATAGTATTGTGTTGCGCCCATGTTTGTCAATTGCCCGCTATAATTTGTTCACCCAACACGTTTATCTTTTGGAGAGACACCACTAATGAACTGTGGACCCCGGTCCTATTTTCCTACATTGTTTACAACTGTTTTAATAGTTTTTCCTAGTCATTTGCTCGCTGGTCATTTTTGCTCTCATAATATTTTTCCATCATACGTTTAATCCTTTGTGTTCAGCAAGCCGGAGAGATTGACACCCTCTTTGTTTCGTTGGGGGCAAAGTAGTTTGATCGTGTGTGCGTAGGTCCACGTCAGTAATCGTAAACGACGCCGCTAGCACCTTTTCGGAGCCTTCTCCAAGTCCTACTGGTTCGACAACCTTGGTTTTGTAATCAAGGAAAAACTGCTGCTATGCTACATCATACCTTCCTCTTGGGGTTCCCAGCGAACGTGTGATCCATGCCATCAAGGGCGGCCATGGGGTAGTCATTGATTAACCAGTTATAGATGCATCAATCATAAGTTCGAAAGGTCAATTCCAGAAAGATATAATGAGAACTAAATACAACTCTAGAATTAAGTAGCCACAAAGTAGAAACTAGGGATTTGCTTCAATCATAAGTAGAAACTGTGCCTAATCTCTGGATGAAGGAGGAGGACCAAATCTTACCTGAAGTCCTTGGTGGAGAGCGCAATGGGGAGGGGTCGCCATGCTAGGGATTTGCAGCGGCGGCGAGGCAACGGACTTCCAGGTCCAATTTGCAGCGGCGCCGAATCTAGGGATTTGTAGGGGCAGCGATGGAGTGGACGAGGGCGGCGAAACTACAGAACTGCAGCGGCGGCGAGGCTACGGATTTGCAGCGGCGGGGAGATGAAGGGAGGCGGCGAGAAGCTAGGGATTTGCAGGGGCACCGAATGGGGAAAAGTTGGGCGGCGATTGGGGGGGGGGGGGGGGGGGAGGGAACACTCAGTACTCAATATTTGGACCCAAATTTTTGACTTTGCCGCCAAACACTCAGTACTCGGGATGTCCGAGTATATTCACGCACTCCGGACAGAATTTTGTATAGAAGTAATTCAAAAAATTAAACATATTGGAACAAAAATAGATAAACGTGTGTACCTTTTTGTTAGTGGTCAATAAAACTCCTGGAAAAAAATAAGTGCGTATATTGAAGAGAGTATATCGTGCAGTAGAAACTTGGGTGATTACCTGAAAAGGGTATAGTTGTTCTTGCGAGGTTGTACTCGTTACGATGGAACTTCAGTGCAATTAAAGGAATTTATTAAATTGAAGAGAATATATTGTGCAATACACATATTTGTGACGAGTTTCATTATATAAATGAATATAAACATTTTTAACAACTTTTATTAAAGGAATATCGTTTTAGTAAAAACTCGGAGCGTGCCCGGACCGTCCGAAAAATTATATGTCTCCAACTGTTAATGCAGGAAATGAAATATGAACAATTCAAAATAACATATTTTTGATATATATATATATATATATATATATATATAATCATTAGAGTTTGCTAAGAATACGGAAAATATGTAACAGTATTTGTCTCGAAGTGTTTTTTCCAAATTTGAAAATATGCGGAGCGTACCCGGAGCCTCCGGGTTACTGCATTTTGATGTCACACACAATATGTGTGTTCCCAAAGCGGCAGACACGCGTAGCAGTTGCGTACCGCGACGCGGTTCATGGGGCCATCCGTTGATCAGTAATTACCACTCGTGTTGCAAATGCAGGAGGCAAATAGGCGGCGTGGCATTTCACAGCCGGCGGCGAGGCATGCAGCGGTTCCTTCTTTCCCACTACTCTTCTCAACTTCCACGCCCCATTGAGATTTCCACCGCATTGTTCTAACTCTTCATCCCCTCCCTCTCCTCTATCCCTTCGCACTGTTCATCGTCCCCTTCCTCTCGATCAGCACCATGTCCACCTTCACGCACACGCGCACGTTCCCTATCCACGATGAGCAGAGCATAGATGTGGTGTACACAATTGACACCGTGGATGTCGCGAGGAACCTCGACATGTTCGAGAGTTTGCTTGAAGGCAGAAAGGACAGGTTCATGGGGCTAGACCTTGAGTACACGACGGCTGATACATACGGAGAATTCGCACAAGAGGTCGCCGTCGTTCAACTCGCCTTGGATAAGAAAGTACTGGTATTCTAGTACTCTAGGTATGTAAGAAAAAAACCGATCTAGTAATCTGTTCGACCCACCTCCACTGTTTCCTCTGTTTTTCTTTTTTATAGGGCATTCTAGTGGGGTATATTTAGGACTGTAAAAAACGCGATGTAGTACCTATTGTGATTCGTATGTAAAAACCCTGATATAGTAGATTAGATTAATTAGATTTAGGTATTATTTTGGGATTCCGTAGATAATTATTTGTTTGATAAAGATCCTCTGTTTCCTCTATTTTTCTTTAATTTTTTAGGGCATTATATTTTTATACCACTGTTTTGGATTAGACTAGATTAATTTTGTTTGATTGATCAGAGTAGAAAAGAGGAGTATGTTATAGATTCCAGTAGATTAACTAGATTTAAATATTATACAATAGATAATTATTTTGTTTATATTTTTAAAGTTGAATTTGTAGTTCTCGTTCGGCCTTAGTTTCATAAATAGCTTATGAAGATCTGTTGTTAATTATTTACTATTTAATTTCTTGCTATATATGAAACTGCAGTTGTGGCTTGGTGGATGAATGCCCTCAGGCGTTGTCTGATTTCCTTCATTCGAAGGAAATTTCATTCGCTTCAGTCGACATAAGGGGTGACTTTCAGGTCATGCACACAACCTGGCCTGGCTTCTATATCCCATTTGATTTCCACGTGGATATTCAAAGGCATTTTCGGGTGAACGGAGCCGAGAGGACTAGCAATGGCATGGCTGCCCCGGCAAACGCACTAATCTCCAATTTCTACTTGCGCATGAAGGACGACTTCTCAGAGACACGACATTCCTTCTGGGAGGAGTCCCCACATGATGAAGTGAACCTGAGATATGCAGTTGTGAATGGCTATGTTTCCTTCGAGTTGTACCGCAAGATCAAGATCATCGAGAGGGGCCGAGCACACCTCGGCTCAATTGCACCACCGCCACCAGCACCACAGCCTCCTAGAGCAACTTACTGTCCTGGTTGCTTAGAGAAAGAAAGCTCGAGCGGCGCCAAGCGCTCTAGGTGGGACGCCGGGAACGACGATGCTGGTGGCTCGGGCTGCACGAAGGACGATGACGGCGCTGGTGCAGGTGGCTCGGGTGGTGCTGTAGGCTGGAAGAAGGACGACGTCGCTGGTGGCTCGGGTGGTGACGACGGCGCTGCTGGCTCGGGTGCTGGTACTGGCTGGCTCTTCATCGAGCCCGAGATTGATAATAGTTGGTGATCTAGAGCTTCAGCGCGCGGCGCGCCTCTCTTGCACAACCCAAGATCATGATCCAGCTCCCGGCCGACCGGTTAATTTACTAGTAATTTAATTAGAAGGATTAGCTAGCTATAGCTTGATTTGCTTCGAACAATGCTCTATGTCTGTATGTGTGTGTGACTGTGAATTTGTGTTAGCTATAGGTTTAATTGCTACTCTCAATCTATACGTATTTTACTTTTGCATATTTAAGTTAGTGCATGTTAATTTATTGGCCGTCTCAAAAGTTTTATATGAGCGACGCGTAGTTTTCATGGCCGTCTGCAATATTTCTGCGCCGGGTACTTTTCCTGGCCGTCTCGGATGTGTATGTGATTAGAGACGAGCGTAAATAAGAAACATCGCAGATTAAATTAGAGACGGACACAAAATAACGACCGTTTGAAGTGTCTCTTCCAGACGGCGGTTTTTATTTTCAATCCGACCGGCTCTAATTTCTGTCTAGCTTAGTCAAGTTTGTACTAGTGCAAGGGAAAAGCATTACGAGTAAGGCCAATGCCTTCCTATAGGCGCTTATCTTGTGGATAGCTTTGGTTCACCACTGTTTGACGTTGTTGAAGTTGTGCCACCTTCCCGGGTCTACATCCTGGAGGCCAAGACAACTTTTCAAAGATGTCCAAATTCTAGTAGTCAAGCTACAATTGAAGAGGAGGTGGGCAGCCGTATCCACTTGGTTACAAAGCCCGTGATTTTGCCACCCTCTTCGCTCATGTCTACCCGTTGTCCAAACCCAGTTTTGTAGGATCAACCATGCGAAGATTTTACATTTTGCCCATTCCAAACCTAGGAAGGCATCATAGAGGTGGAGTGACCCATAAAATGCATCTTGTAGGTCGGAGGTCGAAGACGAGTAATTCCCGTTATTAGTGAGCTTCCACTCAATCGTGTCCGGGACGTTTTCTTGCAATTGCACTCTAGCCACCATTTCCTAAAGCTTGACAAACTGAGAAATGTGATCAACTGAGAGCTCATCATGAGTGTTTATTTGTGAGACCCAAAAGTTTCTCTAAACAAGTGTTGCAATATCCTTAGGCCTTCTTCCATCAAGCCAAGTAGACTCCCAAAACGATGCTTTATCCCCATTCCCAATAGTAACACGAGTGGTTGCCGCAAAGAGGTCATAGTCACTTGGGCCACAAGGATTCTCATGATTCTTCCAAAATTTGGGGCCTTCACTCTATTCCAACCTAAGCCATCTCAATCGGAGAGCCGATACAATAGAGAGATTGAGGATCCCCAAGCCCCCATAATCTTTTGGTTTGCACACCAACTCCAATTAACTTTGCACTTTCCACCGGTAAACTTTTGACTTTTCGCAAGCCGCCCAAAGAAAAGCCCGTCTAATGCTATCAATCTTTGAAATTACCTCCACCGGGACGTCAAGCACGATGATGACATAGATAACCACGCTCTGTGAGCATCGCCTTAACAAGGACCGAACACCCCGCCATGGTGGCATGTCTTCCAATCCAAGGCACAAGCTTGTCGACAACTCTATCCTCCAAGGGTTCAAGTGCACACACTTTAGCCTAGTCACTGACTAAGGGATACTTGGCTCGCCGGGAAAGCTTGGATGATGTCATCAAGTTCCACCTCATCACAACGAATAGGAGCCACATGACTCTTCGCGCAATTAGTGACAAGAGTGGTGGAGGTTGCCGAACTTGGAGAAGGCGTTGGCCAAGAAAAGGATGTCATTTTTTATTGGCTCGATGAAGATGGCCGCGTCTTTGGCGTAGAGGTAGGTCCGGACCGTGGGCGTCCTCCCCCTAATATTGTACAGGTGTCCTTGAGAAGTGACTTTGCATAAAATGTGGTGGAGCGGGTCTATGGCCAACACGAAGAGAACGGCGAGAGGATGAGAGAGAATTTCTGCAATCAAATACCTAAACTTGGAAGGGAAACCCAAGTGTTGGAGCAAGTCAAAAAGAAAATCTCACCGCATTGAGTCAAATGCTTTCTTGATGTCAAGGTTGAAAAGAAGAGCGGAGGTTTTTGTCTTGTGAATGTGCCTTGGAAAATTCTTGACATATAGAAAGTCATCATGTATGCTTCGTGTCTTGATGAAGGCACTTTGCGCGTTGTAAACAAGCTTGTTAATGTGAGGAGCAAGGCAAGTAGCAATCTTCTTGGAGATAAGCTTGGCGATCGTGTGAATGAGACTAATGTGCCTAATGTCGGTGACTTTCTCACCACCCTCCTTCGGCATGAGAGAGATATTCAGGGATTTAACCAATGGAGGTTATTGGTATTTAAGGTATAGAATTGGTCAATGGCGGCTATGATATCCTCTTTGATAATGCTCCAACAATCCTTGAAGAAGGCACCCGTGAAGCCATCCGGACCCGGGTCTTATCACTACCATCAAAATATTGTTGTATAGATATTTAGTTCATGCATATTGTTTATGATTTTTTGGACATGTAAAAATTCACCTCTAGAATTTTTTCCATCATGCAAGGAATCATGTACCGATTTATAGTTTGAATGGAATTTTGTTTATGCTCCTAATCAATCGAGGATGTGTTGGGGAGTGAGTTTATATTTATGTTCCGTTCTATTAGCGATCCATCATGTAAATCCGTCGCATGTTTAAGGGTTTTCATACAGAATCTTTCATTGCTTGTGCATGAAGCCATTCATGATTGGTACATGCATGATTTGGTCATGCATTATACGGTTGGATGATTTGTAATGTTCTACACTTACATATTGTTTGTAAACGCAATCAAGAGTAATTTATGGTCCATGCCACAAGCAAGTTTTTGTTATTCAGATGAGCTAAGTGAAGGGTGTTATTAATGTGAGCGGACTTTTGGCTCCCGAGCACCGGTGCTCATGTCATTTAAAAAAAATCAAAAATGATATTTCGAAGTTTCAAAAAATTCTGAAAAAACGTGGATACATATACATGTTATATACATACCTGCATAGTTCCGCTCAATAATATGTTGTGTTGTAGGCTAAACAAAAATCACAAAATCATGATCTAAAAAATGTAAAAAAACTCATTTTACTTGATAGATTTGTCTTTTTTTGTGCAGATCACGTAGGAAAAGATATTTCTCAGAAAATTTGTGCGTACATAGAAGACATGCATGATTTTCTTCAGAACTTTTTAGATGGAAAAAAATCGATTTTTTTAAAATGGAGCATTCGAGCTCAGGAGTTAGAAGTGTTTTTTCGGTAATTATATGAGTGAATAATGAGGAATGACTAAAATGTGGTTAAGCACAAATCTTAAAAATACTACGATAGCTCCTGGATGACAAGCCGGGTGTGGAGTTTCATTTTCGTTGACGTATTGGGTGTTTGTGTACGCGGTTGATTTGTTAGGAATGCTCATGGGCAATTTTAGCTGGCCAAGACTACACGAATGGGACACTTGAGAATTAGTAAAACCACCTTGTTCTCGGTATTGCGTGTGATTGTACGAATTTAATGAACAAATTCTTCCATTTAGTCAGTGGAACTTAGGAGTGTATGATTCTAAGTTGTAACAATTATCTCGATCTTGACAGAACCTTACTCGCTTGCAGTACCGATCACGAGCTACCATACTCGCGGGCAATAATGCACACACGCATGCAGGTCGAGTATTTGCTCACCTACTATGATTGACCCCATGCATACATAAGCACACACACGTCGCCGAAAGGTCGATCGGGTCAAGTAGTCCATGCATGATCAAACCAGTTGTAGATACGGTACGGCTAAGCCAATTGATCTTCTCCTCGGCTCCACGAAGCGAATGCAGAGGGCAAAGCAAAGAAATCCAAGTAATTTCACCCCCATAACCCCATTAGTACGAGTGCACTTACCCCCTTAACAGCAGCTTCCGAGAAATATTTCTCTCTTTAACCACAGGATACGCTAGAGCTATTCCTAGAGGTACGAGTGGCAAAGGAACAAGACCTAGGTTTCCAATTGGAGGTTCCCAGCGACATGTGCCATATTTAGAGCTATTCCTACTCATAAGAGAAATAAATAATCCTTTCCTCGGGCACCTTCTTTGACGGCTCCTATCCCTAGACATAGGAATGTAGTATTCCGATCCTACAACGGTAGTTCCTCATCCTCATCTGGATAGAGCTTTTTGAGGGGAAGATACCCCCTTCTACCTTTGCTTTGGTCAACGGAACACTTTGAAGTAGAGGCTCCTGATTGAGAAACAATCATTAATGCGGTGCGTGAGTTGGGTTCGTCGTGAGACAGTTCGGTCCATATCCGGTGTGGGCGTAGAGTAGTAGTAGCACCTATTTCCTGAGTCCCGTTCTATTGAGTTGAGCTCGTAACGAACAAGCAACGGCGCCTCGGCAAAGCAATTAGCTAGCGGAAGTCTTTTCTAAAAGTGATTTTCATATAGTAGCAAAAGTACTAAACCCGAATTTCCCTTTGGAATGAGCCCTTGCTTTTTCTAAAAGTGATTTTTACATAGATGGAAAAAAGATAGGATTGAGGCGCATCTCTCTAATTGATCGGCTAAGACAAAGCAGTTGTAGCTAGTGATCCTCATGAGGTGATCATCCCTGGGACCAGCCCCAAATATGACATGAAGGCGTCTGGAACAGGAAGCACCCATAACCCAAGGTGCAATCATTACCTTGGAGAAATGGTTAGGAGACACCTCTTCACGAAAATGGACCCAAGGTGCAATCATTACCTTGGAGAAATGGTTAGGAGACACCTCTTCACGAAAATGGCCAACATTGGTCGACCTTTGCTCCTAGTCTTTTGTTCGATTTCTCACCAGCAACCTCCACGAGGACGTCAAGTTGCAGAGCCAAAAATAAATCCAACAATACATATTTAGTGATTTCAAAAAAAATAAAAAAATACATATTTAGCAATGCAAGCTGTAGTGCTTTACAGTTCGTGCATGCAGAATCTAGGTGCGTGGACGTTAGGCGAGCAACCAAACACACCCAAATCGGCTTCCCAGAAACTGCATGCATGGATGTTACACGAGCAACCAAACATGCTCATACTAGTTTGTAAATGTGCAGCGCATGTACAGTTGCTAGTAGAATTTTTTTTTTTTTGACAACTGTTGGTCTGTTGCTAGTAGAAGTTTATTTTTGAGGGAACTAGTAGAATTTCTTAGTAGTGTTGGTTTTCTTTTGTGTAGCGGAAAAGCTTTTATGCAGCTGGCTATAGCTACAACCGGTATGCTCGTCTCTTCGTCTCGCACTGTTCGCGCACGCAACCTGTCTCTCTCCTTTTTCTTCCTCGATGCATCCCCGTCACTACTCACTACTGGTCCAGCTGCTGACCCCCACGCTCCCTCTCCCTCCGGCGAGCACGCCGTCGCCAGCACCCAGCCCCACCGGCCGACGGCCGCCTCGAGCTCACCTCGGTCGCGGCTCCGGCCGCTGGACCTCGCCTGTGAGCAGCCCAAGCTCGCCTCCCAGCCTGACTAATGCTACAATGATTTGGCCCATGAAGTCTCACAATCAGACGCTGGACCCTGAGCCCAAACAGTCTCACAATTAGGTCAGAACCTAGCTGTTCCACAGCCCAGCTATCTTTAAACCTTCCCCCTCTGGCCCTCTCTTTTCCAATCAAACGGGCACCAACGAATCAACCGGGGCACTTTTGCCTCTCCCCAATGACAGGCACGACCCACTACCACATGACCCCACATGTCATGAAACAAAACCCCAGACTATCGTAGACGTAAGTACAAGTGACCAGAACGGAAGGGGATCGATCCCCAAAACCAGAATTTCGAGTTCAAAAATCGCAACCCGTTCCCTCCCAAAACCAAAATTCCGAAATCCTCCCGCGCTCGTTGCTCCCACAAAGTACCCAAATCCAAACTCCATCCTCAGATCTCGAGCATTCTCCTCCTACCCATCCCCAATTCCCCTCCCCGAAAATTCCCGGTCCCGATCTCCGCCGTTGATGCGCCAATGGTGCGGGAGGTCCGCGTCGACACCTTCTACGCGCGCCTCCGCGCCGCCGCGCTCGCGGCCGCCTCCTCCCCGCTCCTGATCCTCCCCTCCGCCGCCGACGCCGACTCCCTCTGCGCGCTCAAGGTGCTCGCCTGCGTCCTCTCCGCCGACTCCATCCGCTTCTCCATCTATCCCGTCGCCTCCGCCGCCGCCGCCGCGGCCCTCCTCGCCTCCTTCTCCGCGTCCCAGCCGCTCTGCCTGCTCCTCATCAACTGGGGCGCGCACCGCGACCTCCGGGGCATCCTGCCCGCCGCCTCCACCGCCTTCGTGGTGGACTCGCACCGCCCCGTCCACCTCCACAACCTCGCCGCGGCCAACGACCGCGTCTTCGTGCTCTTCTGCACCGACGACGAGCACACCGCCGATCTCTCCTACGATTTCGACGTCTCCTCCCTTGCCGACGCCTCCGACCTCACCGCCGACGGGGACGCCGACGAGCACATCCGCGTCTCGGCGGAGGACGACGACGACTCCGACGCGTCGGACTCCGATTCGGACGCCGAGGGCGGGAGGAGGAAGAGGCGCCGCCTCTCCGACGACGCGGAGGCGGACGGCGACCCGGAGCGGCTGTTCGGGAAGCTGCGAAGGGAGTATTACCGCCTCGGCACCTTCCACGGGAAGCCGTCGGGGTGCCTCATGTATGAGCTCGCCCACGCGCTCCGCAGGAACAACAACGAGCTCCTCTGGCTCGCCTGCGTCTCCCTCACCGACCAGTTCGTCCACGAGCGCATCACCAACGAGCGCTACCAGGCTGCGGTCATGGAGCTCGAGCAGCATATCAACGGATCCGGCAACCTCGACCCGTCCGGCCTCGGCTCGGTGGTGACGCTCAAGGATGGGACCAAGATCCGGGCGCCGGAGACCTCCCGCATCGCCTACGAGGACGAGCCCAGGCTGATGCTGCTGCGGGAGTGGAGCCTGTTCGACTCCATGCTCTGCTCCTCATATGTTGCAACCAAGCTCAAGACCTGGAGCGACAACGGCCTGAAGAAGCTGAAGCTGCTCCTGGCGAGGATGGGGTTCCCGCTCGCCGACTGCCAGAAGAGGTTCCAGTACATGAGCATGGAGGTCAAACGGAAGATGCGTGATGAGTTCGATCGGTTCCTGCCCGAGTATGGGCTCACCGAGTTCTACTACCGGAGCTTCTTGAGGGTGCACGGGTACAGGTCCAAGGTCTCTGCTGCAGATGTAGTCTATGGTGTCACAGCTTTGCTTGAATCCCTGGATGCCGAGTCCAAGGACTCAAAGGACTGTTGTGCTGCTGAGCAATTTTGGGTCGCATACTCTGCGCTGTCGCTGAGCAATGTGGATCAGCTGCGAAAAGGAATGCAATCTGCAATTGAGATACAAAGGGCAATACTGAGCCAGGGAAGCTCAGCCATCACCAAGTCTGGATTCATACGGAGTGCAAAGAAGTTCCGGTGGGTGAAGCTTGATGACCCAGTGGACACTGCTAAGCTGTGTCACCCTCAGGCGCTTACCAAGTTCTGCTTCTTCCTCATGGATGCACTGAAGGAGAGGGGTGCAAGGATGAAGCCACTAATCTGTGCTTGCTTAGCAAGGGAGCCTGAGAAGGTGCTGGTCATAGGTGTATGTGGGAAGCCAAGACTTGGGTCAGTTCAGGGGAACGCGTTCGGTAATGCATTTAGGTCAGCGGCAGAGGAGATCGGCGCTGATTATTCCCATGACATGTTTGAGTCATCATGGATTGTTATTGATGTTGTTGCTGTCAGTTCTTTCATGATTCGATTGACAGAGAAGCTTTAGTGTCATGTGCTTGCCTGATGCTGATGATTCTTTCATTCCCAAGATGGGAAACCTGCGGCTTCATTCTTTCTAAATAAAGGAGGTTGACTGGTTGAGGATTGTGGTACCTGATGTTGTCCACCTGATATTTTCACCAAATTACAGATAGCAGCCTGACAAATATTGTGATTTGCAACTTTTGAGTTGCTCGGGTGATCGTATTTTTTAGTGATAGAGGAGAGACTGTTCCACTCTCCAACTGCACCATTAGGATAGTCCACCAGATTCAGATATACAAGGGGCAAGGTACACTTGTTTACTGGTTTTCTCTACCTGATAGAATGGATGTTTGTATCTGTACTTGCATAAGCATGCAGCTTTTATTGTAGGATAATGTTGTATTCATTCCTGTATCAATAAAGTTAATTCAAGTTTTAAGAGTGCAACCAAATATGCTTTTCTCCACTATATGCTGCCATTCTTTACCTGATAGAACTGATGTTTGTAAACTAATTTTAAGTTTTGCTACTTGAGATCATTCTTATTTTTTTTTCCTCAACTCATTCCTGTAGTGTCATGTACCATTCTTATCATGAGAACATGCAATTTTGAAACACATGACTTTTGTTACAGAGGCAGTTAATCATGTTCTTCACAAGGCTATGAACAAACCATAATTTTTCTGCCCAAATGTTCTTACCATGTAATTAGTCTGAACTCTGAAAGAACAAGTGTCTTAGGATGGTCTAGACTCTGCTGGTTGATATGCGATATGGTTAGTAGTATAATTTATTTGAACTCCTTAGCCTGTAATCACGAAATCACGGTTCTATCTTGAACAGACAAACTCACAATTCTGTCTTGAACATACAAACACTAGTTCTGTCTTGAACAGACAAACTCATAGTTCTCTAATGAGTGTGCTGAAAACTGAAATACATGCAGCAGAGTGCAGAGCAGGTGTTTGTCAGTGATCTATCATCTTTGTGCACCAAGTCAATTTAATCTGTACCTGGACAATTTCGTTATAACTTGATAAAGAACCAGCTGATACTACTATCTATGAACATTCTGTAGCGTTCCATGCTTGACATTTGTTATGGCAGTTCATCAGGATTTGCGGATGCTATTCCTCTGTTCCTGTTCTTCTCCCACTTTCTTTTTTTGTCCACATCATAGTGCTCAGGGACACCTCCCTACTGAAACGGACTGCTGGCAATTGGAATCTCTTATTGCAGGTAGGATTCGCTACTTTACACTTTCAGTTTTATGTACAGCTCCCGCCATGTTTTATTTGAGGATACAGTTCCTGTCTTGTACAAGTCTGATTCAGGCCGTAGAACTCAATCATGGTGGGCTGCAAAATATTGAATCTTTCCTGGGCCAAGTCAGTTAGCGGGTTTGCAGACCCGATAAGCAGGCCCACGTTTCTATTTTCCCCACGTAATCAATCCTCTCCGTAACTCCCACAACTTGAAGGCCTGATAGAGAGTTGGACCTCTCACCTTTTCCCCATCTACAGTAGAAAAGGCGATTTCTTGGGCGAACCCGTGCTCATCAGCTTGCCGCCGGCGATTCGCCGGATTCCTCGCCCTCCGGCGGCCGCTTCGGCGGCGGGAGGACGGAGAATCCACGGATCCCGGTGTGTATATAGCCTAGGTGTGCGTGGGGGTGTGCTAGCCGGCGGCGCTGTGGAGGAAGCGGTGGTGCCGGAGTGGCGTTTGTTGGCGGTGGTCTTCCGCTCCGTTGGTGCGGCTCCGGTGGAGCTCCACCGCGGATCTGCCGTCCTGCCCTCGCTCGCGGCTCTACGGAGTGCTCGAGAGGGTTTCCCCTTCACCGGAGTCCGAGAGGTGGCGGATCCGGTGGTTGACGACCTGGAAGATGCGGTTGCTGCTGGCCAAGGTGGTGTCGCCGTCCGTTGCGCAGGGTGGAGGTGCTCCGGCACCGAGGAGCGTCGACTTCCTGTCCGCGGTGGGAGCCTCCTAGTCCAAGCTTTCAGAGGTGGTGCGGCGGGATTCGCCAGCGTAGCGTCTTGCTCGACGAAGACGATGCCAGAGCTCAGAGAGACCTACTTGTAATTTCTTTGTTTTTTGGGCTTTTCTGTAAGAAACTGTAGTGACCTAGCACACCACTGCATGTTGTAGTGTACAAGTCGTTGACATAATACTCACGGAAGGACCATTCCGTAAATATTACATCCTTCAGAGTAGTACAACAGAAACATAGCCGGTCCAAGGTAACACTATAGGATAACAACACTATTTAGTACAAAATCTCGAGAACTTCCTTTACATACAGAAGTAGGTCTCATGTAAATGAAACTCGCAAAAGATCCAAGTCGAAGCACTAAGCTGGATACCAGCTCTACTTCTAACTCCTAATTCACTACTGCTGTTGTCACAGCCCTATCTATCCATTTGGAATCTCCGTGTCTGGAGTTGTGCTCCTCCATCTAGCTATAGTTGTCATGTCCATAGCCTTTGTTGTCGACGTGTCCACCGTTGCACTATGGTCGCCACGTATCCGTTGGCTAAGTAGAGGTTGATTCCTTCAGGCCCACCAGGTTGATTTGACTCCTTGTCGAAGATCTCACCAATATGCTATGGATTCCTGTCCTTCTTCTGCTGTCTCCAATTATCTAAGCAGGGGTCAACGGAGGAAAGAGTGAGCAACACGAGCGTTACTCAGCAAGTTCATATAATAGGAATGAGGTGTTTTATGCACTAGCTACCATCCATCCCAAAAGGTCATGGATGAACATGCATAACTTTGTAAAACATTTTTAGGAAAAGATTTATTTTATCTTCAGAAAACTATGCCCGTCATCGATTCACAGGTGCTAGGGCCTTGAGGAGCCTCCTTTCCTGCAGCGTTCGCCGTTCCTTCCTGGAACGTGGAGTAACATGTCACATTTTTACACTCTGCAGAGGTGCGTTACTTTACCCATAAGAGACCAACGCCTTGTTGCACAACCGGGCGAGTCTTTCCCGTCCACACTTCCTTTGGTGTGGGGCCCAGTCGTTGATCCAAGCCATTCGCCGTGCTTCTCCAACAACCCCGCATGCCCACCCAATTCATGCATAGCAGAATTACCCCTGGCTCTACCCCTCACGATAGATACCTAGGCATCCTCTTGCAGACCATCATAGACACCAGAGTCCGTGGGCATTAAGGGGTCCCACCCATGTGCATGTAGTCGCACTAGATCTACAGCGTACGGCTCTGGCTGCCCGTTGACATGCGAAAGGGAGAAGATCACAGATGACTTTCCCGTCCCATTCCAAGTCTCATGGTTAACGCTTCATATACGGCGCAAGAACGCTGACGGCATTGGTTCTTAAGTCCTAGGTAATACTTTCCCGTGCAAATGGAACCTCCACCAACCACATCATACCATGGTTCCATCTGCCAGCCAACAATATATATATAGCAATTCACATCATTCGAAAATAGGTTTTACTTTTTCATGCAATGATAAATCATAGTATTTTGCATTTACTTTGATAAACATAATCAGGTAGGACATGAGCAAGAGTGAACTTGCCTTTTTGACTGCAAGATTATGCAGCCAAGGTCTTCGATACAATAAAGACTCCAAAATCTGGAAAAACATCATTGGTCCGGTAAGGACTAATGTTTGAAGAAGCAATATGCTATTATGCATAAATATGAGATGCATCGCTTAAAACTACGTAACTAACTCTCGATGGTTGAGGGTTGTTTGAGTTTGGTGATTACTTTTAGATTAGTTTTGTCTTCAAGTTTACTTCACAAGAAAGATGAATTTAACATTCTAATTTTTAAGTACCATGTTAAACATAAGAATAAAGTAAAACGATATCATAGTATTAAGTGATTGTTTTAGGGTTGATCATAATCTCTATGTTTGTAAAGAACATGTATTGACTTGAATTAATTAAAGAAGTGGTGTAGTTTTATTATTCATGAATACAAAAAGAATAACTTTTGAAGAAATAAATAATATATACATTTGTTGGTATCAACACATATCATAAGGATAATTATTTTAATTAATCAAGTACTTACTAACTTATACTTAGCTTTGTTTATTTTTGGATGAAGGATTTGTTTTTTAGAGTAGAACATTTTTTTATTGCTATATTAGTGTTTGTGAACTTTTAAGTTGTTTCCTATTTTCTTTACTTAACCAAACTATGAGTTAAAGAGAAATGAAATATGTGAAACATTTATTCAACAGAACTTAGTAGTTCAAAGTTTTGTTGGATTCTTATTTATTTGAAATGATTATTATATAGTAATCGAACAATTTCAAAAGCTTATAACTTCATTTTCAAATTATGAAAATAATCCTATTAATTATTTTCTTAAATAGAGTATCATTTTAATTAATCATTATTGAAATAAAACATTATATGTTATGGTGAAAACCTATTTTAGAATTTGAAGTGAAGCATGTGAAACATTTTACATGAAATTAAAATGTATCTAAATTAGCATTTTAAATTAATTCCATATTTCAAATAATAACCAAATTGTTGTTTCAATTTTATAATGATTCAACTTTAACTAAACAAGCATTTTGTTTACATAAACAGATAAATTCTATTTTTCTGGTCATTTTGGTATATTATTTGTATTTTTCTGATTTAAAATGATTTAGTTATGAAATTTCAAAGTTTAAATTGAAATTAAACAATTTCTAAAATTCTCAATTTGAGTTGGACCCACATGTCATAATTTTAATAATTACTAAACTAATTTCTAAAATGAATATAATTCTGACAGTGGGTACACATGTCATATATCTATTTATTTTTGAAAAGGAAAACTAGGGAATAATCTGATTGGTCTGCTGACGTCAGCATGACGTCAGCAATGGCCGGTGCTCCACTGTCGAGCACGGACTCGACGATTTCGAGTGTTCCCGGACGAATTCGAGTGTGCAGAAGACAGAGCACGACAAGGCGAACCATATGGTGGTGGCGCCGCTGGCAAATCGTCACCGGAGCATCGCCGGAGACGAGCTCGCGCGACGGCGAACGGTGGCGCACAGCACGACCACTAACCCGTGTGCGATTGTAGAAATTAAAGGACTAGGGAGCTTTGTATGCTCACCACGAGTACATCGGTTGGCTCAGCGAGGCTTGAGGAAGACGGACGGCGTCGAAATCATCCGCGAAGCTCGGCGGCCGGAGTTGGAGAAGACGACGGATTTCTCCCTCCCTAGAGCTTCCCAGCACGCGAGAGTAGATGAGGAGGACAAGGGAGGCATGGCGGAGCTTCCCAGCCCCTCGAATAAGCACGGGGAGGTCGGAATCGAGCGCACGGCGGCGGCTCCCGCACGGCTAGGGTTAGAGTTTCCCGTTGATTTCTGGGGAAAGAGGAAGATAGAGAGGCGAGGTGAGGTAGAGAGAGAGATGGGGACGTCTCCCGTGCTTCTTATCCCCGCAAGCAAGAAGGCAAGCAGGAGGTGGCAGCGACGACGACGGCGTCGTCCTTCTGGCCGGAGGAAGAAGAAAAAGAAAAGAAAAGAAAAGGAAATGCCATTTTGCGAAAAACCCCTGGGTTTCCGGGAAATAGCGAATCAGTGTAAACAGGCCCCTGGTTCCTGTTTTTGGACTGTTTTAGGTTATAAAATTTACAGAGAAGTCCCTGGACAGTTTAGAATCCTAAAATTGAGTTATTTCCAGTTAAGGACATAAATATTTGAATTATTTTAGAATATTTGCATGATTTGAATTTATTTGAATTACAAAATGTGTTGGGCATAATTGAATTTATTTTACATTACTAAATTTGTAGCTTACAGTTTATATTTTTGTTGAGCATTATTTGCATAAGAATTTATTTATTACCATTTGATTATTTGGGAATTTGCTATATTATAAATTCATTTGGAATGGTAATGGTTTTGGTCATAGTGGAATTTATTTTCTACTACAAAAGTTATTTCTTATAACTTCTGTTTTTGGTGGGACATTAATAACAACATGAATATGTATTTTGCTATAATGATCATTTGTGAATATTTTGCATACTTTGAATTCATTCTCCAATTAAAAGGAATTTAACCAAATTGGATTTATTATTTACTCACAATTGTATAAGTTGTGAGTTTTTTGTGGGGTTATATTTATAGCAACATAAATGAATACATACATTGCTATACTATTGTTTGTGAGTATTTGCTACTTTCAATATTAATTAATATTTCTTACTTGAATTCACAAAGTAGGTGGTTATAAATAATCAAACTATAGATTTCAATAGATGTCCAGAGATGGATTAAGTGTTTGATAAATATTGGGCAACACCCAAATTATGGTCCATCAGTATATGCATGAAGTCACACTGTGGTGCCTGCAGAGAGTATGCACAATGTTTTAACAAACTCCATGCCACACATGAAATATTGCCTCAGTGGTTTTAACTTGTGATACCTGACATCTTAATCATGTGAAAACATGATCATATGTGTATAGATACACAAGGTAGTGATATCCTGCCTGTGATTAGGACTTATGGTAAAATAGATGAATAGAATGATGAGAACAGAATCATACTTGATTCTCTCACTCATACTGATAATAACAAAAATGATATTCTCCCTTTTTAAAGATCAAATTCTTATGTGTGTGGAAGCAAGTTGCTTATACAAGGGATTATCAGTTAGTCCATGGGTTCCATTTACCACATGTCCAAATTCATCTCATCATGAGAATAAATATTTGAACAAGCCAAGTGGCTCTTGTCACTGGATGAACTTGTGAACTCCTCTCCTATGAGACATGTTCACACTCACATGAATTAGTGAAGTAACTCATGTGATTTCATTAATTGGTGATAGAAGAATGTATATGTGTTTTATGACATCTCAATTTGCCTTATGCATACAAAAGAATTTGTTAACAAGATAATCAGTCTTGTCACCAAATTACTTCATATATTACAAAGGTTGAGATGTTCTGAATTATCTGACCTTCTATTTATTTGTATATGACACTCAATTGTTTGAGCATACAAGAGTGATTTGTTAACAAGGTGATTAGGCTTGTTACCAAACTACTTCTATATAACACAAACCTTAGAATATCACACTATTTGTAGAGAAGTTAATAAGAGTAAATTTTGATATTGGAGTTTCCAAATACTTAGTAATGGACTAGCATAATACTTCTATGCATATCAAAGAAATTCTTCTTCATAATCTTCTTGTTGAACTTCCTCCTTTCTTGTGTTGCCTTCTCTTGTAGAATGATTTTGAGAAGATTAGGAGATAAGAAGATAAGATAGTCTTGATAGGATAAGTAGATCTAGATTAAGATTTAGTTTAGTCTTTTATCCACCTTCCGTATATTCCTTCTTTTCTTTTCTTTAAGATATGTACTTATTCGATTAATGATGTAAGTCATACTCATCATTTGATTTATAGTTTCTTGTATTATTCGTTTGTAACCAATGTTTGAGAATTTAGATAAGACAAGATTTTGAAGTTTATAGCACTCATGTTGATGACTAAGTCTAATCCACGAACATCAGCGAAACCTCGATGTATGTTTCACAAGTTTGGTTCCAAGTTTTTAAGTTATTCGACATCTATGGCCATTCTCAACTAGTCTTTCGAGTGGTGGTTGAACACTCTATGACTTCGTTGAAAAAGTTTTAAATTTTCTCGTATTTTCAGATGCATGCTATGCAAATGCACAAATCTAATTTAACCCCTTTCTACTCTCTGAACTATGGGTCATTACAGAAACTTGGCTAGATGTAACTGCAACTTTCCCCGAAAAAAAAACTTGAAGCCCTGAGGCCATACCGCCGATCTCTAGCCATGCACGGAACTCCAGGCACCTTCAACTCCACAACTAGTCGTTTGTAAGCTCCGTCTTCCCATCTAGATCATCACTGCACGATTCTTCCCCAAATCATCAGTACACATCACTACATCAGTATTATAAATTTTACAGAGAAGTACTCCCTCCGTTCCGAATTATAAGACGTTTAAGCAAATTCTGACAGGGTGCAAAAATCGCTCTAATGACGTGTCTGCCCCCGCTCAGTCACGCAAATAACAAGTAATGCCCTCCCGCAGTTACGTCTCCCCAACGAACCGGTCAATTACAGCGAACAGATCTGGAGCACCTCGCTCGGGTCGTCGCCGGCCAGGAACACCTCGCTGGGATCGTCGCCGGCCAGGAGCACCTCACTGGCCCTCCCGCTGATCCTCTCTGCACCTTGCTGGGCATGTCGGCGCGGATCCCAGGTTCCCAGCCCTGCAGCAGGTCGTCGCAGATCCCAGCGCCTATGCGCCCAAGATCTGCGGAGCTCATCGCTTGTGCTCCAGATTGGCGCCGGAGCTCCTTGCCTCAGGCTGATGGTGCACATGATCGCCGGAGCCCCAGGTCGTCCCCGGAGCCGCAGGTCCTCTGCGCCAAATCTCCTCTGAGCCTCAGCTCCTCACGTCAAATCTCCTTCTGCTCCGAGCTCTTCTGCGCCATAGCCCCAGCTCGCTGCCAGGTTCCCCAAAATTCTGCAACTTCAACAAAAAAATTATTTAAAAGTTGCAAGCAAACTGATACTCCCATTCAGCAACTTCATGTCAAGCATCATGTCGATCATCATGGAATATTACTGAATTTAACATTTGATGTCTACTCCTGCAAGTGCATTGATCTACTACTGCTGGAATTTTAGGTTCACTCTAGCAAACAGGCAAACAAATTAACTCTGAAATAGGAGTACCAGACATGAAACAATAATGCTACTCCTTGCTAGTCACAAATTTTATCACATGAGTATGACTTGTCCAGCAAATTACAGATTTTATCACATGGAGTACCAGACATGAAACAATAATGCTACTCCTTGCTAGGAAATACTCCTAAAAGTTTTGCTGCATGGAGGAGTATTTTCTAAAAAAGTTTCCTAGAAGTATTTTCTGCTTGGAGTAGAAAAGATACTCATGTTAACTGAGCCAAGATAACTACTTCAGTATGACCAAGAACTACTAAAAATGTACTCCAAAAACTATTGTCAAATCTGAGAAGAATACATGGAAGAGGAGGAGACCTCACTGGCAGGAGCAAGTTGGGGAGTTGTCCGGCGGCAGCACGTCGGCGTCGTGCCTACAGCAGCAGAAGCCCGCATCAGCTCCATGAGAGACCTAGCATGAATTTTGCAAGCAGCACCATAGAAAGATTAAGTAGCATTTCCTACGGTGACTAGTGCTAGTTCAGTTATTGCACACAAACTATGAGAAACACAGACAAGTTCTTGCCAGCCCACAAACCATCAAGTACCTAATGACGTGAAACACACGTTCGTTGGGAGACCCAAGAGGAAGGTATGAATCAGTGCAGCAGCAAGTTTTTCCTCAGTAAGAAACCAAGGTTGTCAGATCCAGGAGGAGTAGGAGCACTTCAGAAGGTTGTTGGTGGCGCCGTTGCTCGATCACCAACGTGGAACCTGCACACAACACAATCAAACTACTTCTCGGCTTGCTGTAACAAAGGATTAAACGTATGGTGTGGAAAATAGTATTTAATTGCATGAAGTAAAAGAGAACAATTGTTTGTAGTTGGTGGTTTTATCAGTGTAAAAGAATGGACCGGGTCCACAGTTCACTAGTGGTGTCTCTCCATAAAGATAAATAACATGTTGGGTAAACAAATTACAGCTGGGCAATTGATAAAATAGTGAGCGCATGACAATGCATATAAATGACAAGATGACTACCATGATATTTAATTGGGCATTACGACAAGATACATAGACCGTTATCCAACCACATCTATGACTAATAATCCACCGTCAGGTTAACATCCGTGTCCCCCGTTGGTATTAAGTTGCAAGCAACGGATAATCGCATTAAGTAATGTGCGTAATGTAAACAAATACATATGACCGTAGACATAGCATTGTTATGTTATCCCTAGTGGCAACAGCACATCCACAACCTTAGACGTTGCTGTCACTCGCCCAGATTACTGGAGGCATGAACCCACTATCTAGCATAAATACCCCCTCTTGGAGTTACAAGCATCTACTTGGCCAAAGCATCTACTAGTAACGGAGAGCATGCAAGATCATAAATAACATGTAACATAGATTAATAATCAACTTGATCATAGTATTCAATATTCATCGGATCCCAGCAAACACAACATGTAGCATTACAATAAGATGATCTTGATCATGTTAGGCAGCTCACAAGATCTAAACATGATAGCATAAAGTGGAGAGACAACCATCTAGCTACTGCTATGGACCCGTAGTCCAAGGATGAACTACTCACGCATCACTCCGGAGGCAGGCATGGCGATGTAGAGCCCTCCGGTGATGATTCCCCTCTCCGGCAGGTGCCGGAAGAGCTTCAGAACCCTCCCGAGCTAGGGTTGACGACGGCGGCGCCTCTGGAACTTTTCGTGGAATATGACTCGGGTATTTAGGTTTTCCAGACGGGAGGAATAAATAGGCGAAAGGGCGGCGTCGGAGGCCACCCGAGGGGCCCACACCACCCTCGGCGCGGCAGGGGGGGCCGCGCCGAGCCCAGGTGTGGCGGCTCCTGGCTCGTTCCGTCTCTCCTTTGGACTCCGTGGACGTGTCGGTGAAATAGGGACCTCCGTTGATTTTCGTCCAATTCCGAGAATATTTCCTTAACAGCTTTTCTGAAATACAAAAACAGCAGAAAACAGGAACTGCACTGTGGCATCTTGTTAATAGGTTAGTCCCAGAAAATGTATAAAAATGATATGAAGTGTATGTAAAACATGTAACAATTGGTATAATATCAACATGGAACATCAAAAATTATAGATACGTTTGAGACGTATCAGCATCCCCAAGCTTAGTTCCTACTCGTCCTCGAGTAGGTAAACGATAAAACAAAATAATTTTTGAAGTGACATGCTACCATCATAATCTTGATCAAATAGTATTGTAAGGCACATGTAAATGAATGAAGTGATCCAAGTCAATGGTCTATAGTTTGCTACCAAATAATAATGAGTAAACAACTGAATCATACAAGCAAAACTTTTCATGAATAATACTTTGGAGACATTGCATCCACAGGTTTACATAAGAGTTAACTCAAAAAGCAATAGATTCTAGTAAAAGGTATTTAACCAACACAAAGGAAGATTTAAGTTTCAGCGTTTGCTTCAACTTTTAACATATTTATCTCATGGATATTGTCAACACAAAGCAATATAATAAATCCAATATGTAGCATATAACAATTGTTGTACCAAAGTTGACACTAGTGTTTGCTTGTGGAAGATAGAAAGAAGTAGGAAAACTGACTCAACATAAAAGTAAAAGAAAGGCCCTTCGCAGAGGGAAGCAGGGATTAAATCATGTGCTAGAGCTTTTTAGTTTTTGAAATCATATAGAGAGTAAAAATTAAGTTTTGAGAGGTGTATGTTAATTGGTCAACGAATCAGTAGTGGAAAGTACAATATGACCCCGGCCAAACAGACTTTTAAGAGCGGCTCCCATGAAGGACGTTATTTCTACCAGCAAGGCAGATCATCCCTCTTTTTCTCTTTGGTTTACACATGCAGATGTTTCACTGAGTATTCAGTTGACAAAATGTGAAGAGATTAAGCGGTTAAAGTTGTAATTAATTGGGACTGGGCACCCCGTTGCCAGCTCTTTTTGCAAAATTAATAGATAAGCGGATGTATATGCCGCTAGTCTGAAGGTAAAGTCTGCTTGACAAGTGACATAAAGACATCCACCACGTCCTCATGAGCTTGGTAAACATTGACACAAAAAGGAGTAGTAACAATTTTGAATAGTTTAAAGGTAGCACATGAAAAATTTACTTGGAGTGGCAAGGAAATACCACATATAGGTAGTTATGGTGGACACAGATGGCATGGATTTTGGCTCAAGGATTTGGATGCACGAGAAGCATTCCCTCTCAGTACAGAGTTTAGGCTAGCAAGGTTATTTAAGCAAACAAGACTATCAACCGGTACACCAAGTTTTATATGACCAACATATTGCAAAAATTATAAGACTCCACACTGTCTTCCTTGTTAACCAAACCCTTTTACTAGAAAATATCTAGACCTTAGAGATACCACTCATGCAAACCAAATTTCAACAAGCTTTACGGTAGTTCTTCACTAATGGGCTTAACTTACATGATGCAAAAGTTTAATCATGACCTACTTGTTAACTCAAAACAATTGACAAGTATCAAATTATCCAAGTTAGTGATCTACAAGAGTATGTAAGTCTTTTCCATTATACCATTTACCACATGCAACATTTTCTGTTCCAACCAAACACCAATCAATTTATTTCAATAACTCTCCAAACAAGTATAAGTGAAGTAAGAGAGTACTTTCTTTAAAAGAACTAATAGCTCTGACAAGAGATACATGAAAACAAGAGCTAAAAGCTTAACAACGCTAGATATGAATACTCAACAAGTATAAGTGAAGAATAGGAGTATTCTAATGAAAAAGCGGAGCGTGTCTCTCTCCCAATCAAGAATGCTAGGATCCAATCAAGTTGATATCAGAAAATAAAAATAACATACTGAAAATAAAAGCACACAGACGCTCCAAGAACAGCACATATGATGTGAAAGAATTAAAATATAGTTTCACTAGAGATGACCTGATAATTAAGGCATCCCCAAGCTTAGACGCTTGAGTCTTCTTGAAATATGCTGGGGAGATCCATGGGAGCCTCCCCAAGCTTAAGCTCTTTACTCTTCTTGATCCTATTATATCACTCTTCTCTCTTGACCCTTGAAAACTTCCGCCACACCAAACTCAAAGTAAATCTCATTAGAGGGTTAGTGCATCAATCAAAAACTCACATGTTCTGTAAGGACGCAATATGACCGTTACTTTAAACATTAACTACTGCCACTGATGTTATGTGAAGCTCTTCCACCCAAAAAAGAATTCCACCCAACACTAGTAAAAGAGAGAATGCAAAATAAAAGACATAATCTGTCTAAAACAGAACAGTCCGCAAAGACGAATTTTTTCGAGGCACTTACGTTGCTCAGATCGAAAAACTTTGAACTAACGAAAGATGCGTACATACATCAGGATTACGCACAAAAATTTGCAGATTAAAATCACATTTCTATGAATTTATAATTTTCGTACAGTGAACAGCAAAAATCTGTTTCTGCGCAGCAATCAAAATCTAGCATCATCTTATCATTAGAGACTCTTCTTGGCACAACAATGCGAAAAAGTAAAGATACAAAGGAGTTGCTACAGAAGTAAACAAGTTCCTTGACTCAATAAAAAGAAAAATTGCAGAAATAAAAATAATGGGTTGCCTCCCATAAGCGCTTTTCTTTAACGCCTTTTAGCTAGGCACAAAGTATGCATCAAGTATTACCAAGTGTAGAAGCATCAACAGAAAGGTTAGAAGTTTTCTCAACAATGCATTGTATCTTATCTATATAGGTTTCAGAAACTCCCCTTTCAATACTTTTAGGCACACTATTCTTATCAAATAGGTTTTCAGGAACAATCCAATCAAAATTCTTTTCTAGTGCCTCATGCATTCCTACAAGCTTAAAAGGTATTGGTATTTTAACTTCCCCCTCATAATTGGCTTCATTAGTGTACTTAAGCCTATCTTTTTCCAGTTTCTCAAGTGTATTAGCAATATCAATAAAATAGCCAAGCATCTTATATCGAATAAAAACTTTTCTAGCCTCCCCAGCAACATCACCAAATTCTTTACTAAAACAAAATCTTTCTTCTCACCATCTTCCATATCATGAAGTTTAAGAAACATTTGCTGCATTATAGGATTAAGATTAACAAACCTAGCTTCCAACATGTGAACTAAAGAGGCTGCAGCAATTTCATAATTCGGGGCAAGTTCTACCAAGGACCTATCTTCAAAATCTTTAAGTCTACTGACATGACTAAAGAATTCTTCAATGTTATCTCTTCCAATGATAGACCCACTACCCACCGATATATCCTTTAAAGTAAACTTAGGGAGAAGCATGATGAAATAACAAAAACTAAAACGAAAATAAACTAGATGCAAGTAACTAATTTTTTTGTGTTTTTGATAATTTAAAGCAAACAAGATAAAATAAAAGTAAACTAAGCAAGACAAAAAACAAAGTAAAGAGATTGGAAGCGTGAGACTCCCCTTGCTGAAGTCTTCTATCTCCCCGGCAACGGCGCCAGAAAAATAGCTTGATGACGTGAAACACACGTTCGTTGGAGACCCCAAGAGGAAGGTATGAAGCAGTGCAGCAGCAAGTTTTCCCTCAGTAAGAAACCAAGGTTGTCAGATCCAGGAGGAGTAGGAGCACTTCAGAAGGTTGTTGGTGGCGCCGTTGCTCGATCACCAACGTGGAACCTGCACACAACACAATCAAACTATTTTGCCCCAACGAAACAGGAAGGTTGTCAATCTTCCCGGCTTGCTGTAACAAAGGATTAAACGTATGGTGTGGAAAATAGTATTTAATTGCAGGAAGTAAAAGAGAACAATTGTTTGCAGTTGGTGGTTTTATCAGTGTAAAAGAATGGACCGGGGTCCACAGTTCACTAGTGGTGTCTCTCCATAAAGATAAATAACATGTTGGGTAAACAAATTACAGCTGGGCAATTGATAAAATAGTGAGCGCATGACAATGCATATAAATGACAAGATGACTACCATGATATTTAATTGGGCATTACGACAAGATACATAGACCGTTATCCAACCGCATCTATGACTAATAATCCACCGTCAGGTTAACATCCGTGTCCCCCGTTGGTATTAAGTTGCAAGCAACGGATAATCGCATTAAGTAATGTGCGTAATGTAAACAAATACATATGACCGTAGACATAGCATTGTTATGTTATCCCTAGTGGCAACAGCACATCCACAACCTTAGACGTTGCTGTCACTCGCCCAGATTACTGGAGGCATGAACCCACTATCTAGCATAAATACCCCTCTTGGAGTTACAAGCATCTACTTGGCCAAAGCATCTACTAGTAACGGAGAGCATGCAAGATCATAAATAACATGTAACATAGATTAATAATCAACTTGATCATAGTATTCAATATTCATCGGATCCCAGCAAACACAACATGTAGCATTACAATAAGATGATCTTGATCATGTTAGGCAGCTCACAAGATCTAAACATGATGCATAAAGTGGAGAGACAACCATCTAGCTACTGCTATGGACCCGTAGTCCAAGGATGAACTACTCACACATCACTCTGGAGGCAGGCATGGCGATGTAGATCCCTCCGGTGATGATTCCCCTCTCCGACGGGGTGCCGGGAAGAGCAACCCTCCCGAGCTAACGGCGGCGCCTCTGGAACTTTTCGTGGAATATGACTCGGTATTTAGGGTTTTCCATACGGGAGAAATAAATAGGCGAAAGGGCAGCGTCGGAGGCCACCCGAGGGGCCCACACCACCCCTCGGCGCGGCAGGGGTGGGGCCGCGCCGAGCCCAGGTGTGGCGGCTTCCCGGCTCGTCTCCGCCTCTCCTTTGGACTCCGTGGACGTGTCGGTGAAATAGGGACCTCCGTTGATTTTCGTCCAATTCCGAGAATATTTCCTTAACAGCTTTTCTGAAATACAAAAACAGCAGAAAACAGGAACTGGCACTGTGGCATCTTGTTAATAGGTTAGTCCCAGAAAATGTATAAAAATGATATGAAGTGTATGTAAAACATGTAACAATTGGTATAATATCAACATGGAAAATCAAAAATTATAGATACGTTTGAGACGTATCAGTACCCAAGTGTTCAATTAAATTCAGAGCAGCAGTAGCAGTAGCTTAATTGCTACGGCTAGTTCTTGCTACAAGCAAGTTCTTTCTACTACTAACAAATGTTCAGATAAAATTCAGTTAAGCACTACTCCACTACTGCAAGCAAACAAAGCAAATTCAGTTTTGGCTCACTGTTACTCCACTACTGAAAGCAAACAGAGCAAACAAGCATGAGGCCTGGTTCAGTTTGCTTGCAAGGTCTGAACCAAACCTGGTGGTTGTCAAACAATTAGTCAAGCATTGTATGGAGTACACTACTGCTACTGCAATACAACAACAACTATTGTATTGTATGGAGTACACTACTATGCTGTTGTCTGCTACTGCACTACACAATGCAAACAGCACGATCCTATATGGAGTACAGTACTGCGACTTCGTCGGGCACAGAGGGATTAGATAGGCGACCTTGTTTCGGCCGGCGTGATGTCCACCTCCTGCAGAAGCGCGCCAATGGCGGCGAACAGCTTGTGCTCCTCAGCGCCCAGGTAGGTCTTGCCAAGGAACTCGAAGGCAGGGCGCCCAGTAGGACAGGTCGATGTGCTTGTCCATCCGGGACCTCCGGATGAGCGCCTGGTCCAGCTTGACGGCCGCCGCCTCCCACAGATCCACCACCATCGCGCATAAAAATCGAAAGATTTGACTTCGATGCACCGGGGGAGTGGGTGACGGAGAGCTATGAGGCGCCGGCGAGTGGGAGACGGAGCGGGAGAGCACGGAGGCGAAGCGCGCACGCGAGAGAGAGAGAGAGAGAGAGAGAGAGAGCACGGAGGTGAGGGAGCGGAGTGGGGAAGGGAGAGGGCGACGGGCCGACGACGACGGCGATGCGAGAGGCGACGCCAGAGGATGAGACAGGGCGAGGGCGGTGAGCGCGTGGGGAAAGCGAGTGCGTCTGCTTTCCCACCGGGGGTATTTTCGGAAACTACGGAAATCTTGTTCAACTATTTGTGCTGCGCAAATTTGAACTAACTTTGCTTAAACGTCTTATAATTCGGAAGGGACGGAGTATATTGTTAGGTGAGTTTTCGACTTGTATTTACAGCTTCTGCTTGGCATAAAAATGCCCCCTTCAAGAAATATCTCTTGTTTTTTCTTCTTCTGTTTTTAGGTCTGTCCAGGATGTGAAACCGAGTCCTGACAAAGGTTGGCTGCTGTTGCCAACTGTTTAGTTAAGTTTGATAAGTACATATGCCGCATATGGAGAGTCGAAGTTTTGAGTGACAAAGACATCCAACGATGTACTGTTCACTGTTACCCTGGGTTGCTATCAGTCAATTAGATAGTGTCCATCTGATTGGAACGTTAAACAGTATTAGACCACATTCTGAATAGAAGCTTGTACTGTCACTGTTTACTTATTTTGCATCAAGCAGAAAGGCCTCTATAGACAAAGTATGTCCACATGTTACATGTTGCCTACGGTTGTTTGTCTTGTTTAACACTAGTTGAATTCGGCGCGGCAGCACGCCGCGCCCTTGGCGAGAAATTACAGTTCGGGTTAAATTTTAAATCGAACCAATATTTTGCAGGTTCAACCTAAAATACATTTGAGAAAGACTCAAATAATACATTCGGGAAAGCTTGGAAGAATATTACTCTACCTAATTCCTTATGCAGAATTGATGTGCTGAATTACAGCTTCTATATGCTTACTTATCAGATCACTTCACTTATCAGGCTCATGCTTTTCTTGAGAAAAGAAACTGCAGATGACCCAATACAAAGAGAACAAAAAAAGCTCTTGTGTTGTGTACACATAACGTGTTCATAGAATGTTGCGTGAAATACTTGAGGTAAACGGAAGGACACAGCACTGGAACAAAGCTTCAACTTGAAGACGCTCTTAACAAAGCTAGGTAGAGAACAAAGTCGTTCTATAGTTCTAACAATATCATCAGCAAAAACTTAATGATGCTCCTGGGAGAAGTATGGTTTGCCAAATTTGCCTGCATCAACAAAAGTAGCAGCAGTAAGTTAATTTTGCTTGCCATTAAAAAGACGGCAATGACAACATGTATTTATACAGAAGTTAGCCACCGTGCAGGTGTGGCCATAGCTCATAGGAACTGTGATTTCTTTTGAGCAATAAAGAAAGTACTATAATAAAAACCTGACAAACATAATACTTAGAAGGATTAACCATGATAATTTCATTGGATAAATAAAGAAAGGACCCAATTAAGGCAACCACATGAAAAAAGGCGACCACATAATTCAATCTGAACAGGGCACGGAAAAATGGTCCATGAATTGGATGAAAGAGAAGTGGAGAAAGTGTCCTAGGTTCACAAAAAATAATCCTTCCATATTATTTCCCTCAACTGATTTTGAGAGCTCCAACTCCTACAACAGATGTTATGCAATTACTTGGTCTGGTCCATTTAGCATCAACCACACTGAATTTTAAGTGTGCAAGAAGCTCGCCTACAGGGCGCCAATATTAAAAGCCATGGGATGGCTAGAAACAGATAAAGAACAAAAAAAGAATTAGGTAAGCTCGTGGCTAAGCTGAATGCATGAACATGCAATTCAGTGACCATATTAGCTACTGAGTACCGACAATTCTGATCTGATATGCTATATCCTTCTAGAGGGAATTATGAACAATCTGTTAAGTTATATTATACTAAACAAATACACTTCCTGCTCCTGAATTAAAAGTATGTCTTATGATTTGTTATTATAGTTTTTTGATAAAGAAAGAACTTATATTCATAATAGTTACTCTGAACATTCGTTTTCATAAGTATCCTTTCAAGATTTAAATCCAAATAATATTTTGTAGGTTCAACCTAAAATACATGTAGGAAAGACTCGAATAATACATTCGGGCAAGCTTGGAAGAATATACCTAATTCTCTCTCACATCTGTATTGCTGACATAACCTTGTAAGTTCTGCTTCATAATGAGATCCCTTCTTTAGAAAATATTAGCAATGGTTAAATGAAGATTGTAATATATTTGTTTGGAACGCACACATCAATCTGTAAAGGACAGAAATTCTCCTAGGAAATCATCCAATTGATTGTGCTTCTGACCTTCATATCTTCTTTTCCGTTAGATGCAAAATCTACTTTGTCTGATTATATTCATGGATAGCTTCGAGAGGAGGATGAGTACTGTCTTTCCATATGTTGTCAATACCCAATAATGCTTATGCTTCTATTATTCGATAAAACGTTATGCCTCTTGCTTTCGTTCACTAATCAACGCATGTCGTGTGAAGCTGATACATTATTGGTACATGTTTTTTGTTTCATGGTGGCAAAGATCATACAGGCATGGACTGTAGTTGCTCCCAGAAATTCCGTTGACGAATATGATGCTGATGGTAGAGAGCCAAGCTCTGGCTCAAGAGAAGAGCAAAGGTATATCATTAACACATGCTTTGCTTAGTATGTTTTTATTGTCTGTGTCACTTCTATAGGTTGACAGGCTGTGATTTTTAGATTTAGGTAGCTAATCTACCAATTATCGTTTTGGTGAACCGTTACTTGTCATGCTCTGATATTTTTTGCACACACTTATTTTCCACAGTTTATTTATTTCTTTGTACTCCCAGAAAGAGTAATTGCTCATAGGCCATGAAGAGTCAATTTGTTATCAGTATTTTCCCTATTCGCTCTTCAGGGACGCCTAATTTCTATTTATAGTTTTTGACAACCCTGCATATCCCCGTACCAGTTTTTAAACCGAACCTTCATCGTTGTGTGTCCCGGAACAAATCTGAAGCTATAGGAATGGCCGCTGAATCATAAGCATACATCACGTACAGATGGCATTTTAACAAAAACATTCAATCCCACCTGACTAATAGATACAAACAGGGCAAGGTTGCACATAACGACTATATGGGCAAGAACACCGTAACCGCAGGAGTAGAGAACATACCATAAGTAGAAAAACTTGCACCTAACGCTGTAGGCAGACGAATTTCTTCATAGCTTGTACAAAACGAAATGGAGACAATAAGGCACTGTTGCGCCTCCTCCACTCTTATCAGAGCATGGACATAAATTTATATGGATAAAAGATGGAATAGCTGCAAACTGTATTGAATCCAAAAGAATGTCGTATACAACCTTCACAACCAATTAATGGCAGCTGCTACCTTCTTTACTGCTGTCATCCTAGGCTAGAACAGAACAGAAAATACATGAATATCATGTGATTGGTCTAAAAATTATGAAGGGTGAGATGGCTTTGGAGATGCACGGCTTGCATGCCTTTGCTATTTTTGAATCACAATGCACTTACAGGGCAGACTTTAGGTTTATGTAGAAATTGTATTATGAGCAACTGATAACTAATTTAGGAGGTGAAGGAGAATGCAGAAAGATTGTCTGCTGCTACTGGTCGATCTGGTTGTCCATGACGACCAACGCCGTCTCCACGGCGACGTAGTAAGTCTGTCTCCATCTTTTTGCCCCCTAACCATCAGCAGCACCGGCTCGGAGTTATATTGATTGATCCACATAGATTTGTTAACATCAGATCAATAACCTGCAATATAGGCCCTGAATAAATAATTACATGTCTCGTAGACATTATCAAACAATTGATCCACATAGATTTCTTTACATCAGATTACACCTAAACAAAGAAAAAGAGATTGTCAGTACGATTACACCTATGGCTCTCTCTCTTATTCTAGAGTTGAAGACCTGTACCTGTCCTTGATTGAACAACAAAAATCAAAGGGGAACTGAGCAGCGGCACAGCCGCACAGGGCTGCTTACGGCTTGCCGGCCTTGCTCGTTGGAGGCCTCCATCTTGAGCGGCTGTGTACCATGGATGGACTGCAGCATATAGAAGAACTGGGGAACAGGGAAGAGGAGCAGAAACAACAACGCCAATTCTCCCTGGCGGCAGCACAGCATGGTCGGCCTGCTGTGTGAGAGAGAACCGAATCTGCCATGAGGAGAGAAGAGCAGCCGGCAGCCGGCAGCCGTCAACAATGATGAGACCATGGATTGGGACTTCAGGATGTACCTCGTCCGTGAATCGAAGACATACACAGCAGTGAGCAGGCCAGCAAGGAAGGGGCCGCTGCCAAAGGGTGCTCGTCAGCCGCGCCGCCGCGGCCGGCGGCCATGGTCGTCCTGTGGCCAAGGAACCCCACCGCCCCCTCCACCCTCCGGACAACCTCATCTCCTCGCGCCACCCCCTCCTCGATGGCATCGCGCAGCTGGTCCACGCGGTCGGCGAAGGCGACGACGCTCTTGGTGTCGCCAGGTCCGCCGCGAGCTGCACGGCCTCCCCCGCGAGGGAAGACACCAGGCGCAGTGACGCGAGGAGTGGCTCTGCGGGGGCAGGTCGCTGCCGCCTCCGGCCGATGCTCTGCCACCGACCGGGACGGGTCGGCGCGGCGGAGTGTGTGGCGGCCGGCACGGAGAGGCGCTGGAGGTCGCGGCCGGCCGGCGCGGGGCGGCGCTGGAGGTCGCGTCCGGCCGGCGCGCGGCGGCGCTGGAGGGTGGCCGGGGCGGACGCGGATCAGGTGACATGCGCCCAACGCATGTCACACGGTGACATTCGGGCAAAATTGAAATTTAAACATTTCAAAAAAAATCTGAAAAAAATCATGCATGTTCACAGCACATATTTGCGTGACCCCATAAAATTTCAGATCAAAATTCGAAACATACACCGAGAAACAAAAAAGAGAAACCTAGATGTGAATAGTTCCCGAATTTGAATTTGAGTTTTCTGGGAACTATTCACATCTGGGTTTCTCTTTTTTGTTTCTCGGTGTATGTTTCGAATTTTGATCTGAAATTTTATGGGGTCACACAAATATGTGCTGTGAACATGCATGATTTTTTTCAGATTTTTTCGAAATATTTAAATTACAATTTTGCCCGAATGTCACCGTGTGACATGCGTTGGGCGCATGTCACCTGATCCGCGTCCGGCCGGGGCAGGGGATGGATTGGAGATGCTTCTAGGGTTAGGTCTTAGTTTATATATAAGAGGACCGTTTCATAATTTGCGGGAACTGCAGGGACTTTCTTGCAAAACAGCCACGGGGACCATCAGATCGGGAACCGACGGCGCAGATCGAAACACTCACTGCATAACACTGTAGATGACAGTACTCCGATCGCTCACGGCTCGTTATTACAAGAAAAAAATCACACCATTCCGTTTTCCTGTTACACAACATAGAGACACTGAAGTGGTACTGGTGTGCTAGTGAAAAGCTACAAAAGGCTTCATGTTTTGTGTCAAACTAGCACCGGGAAAGAAACAACTGAGAGAACGCGCTAAAGATGTGCGAAATTTATTCATGAATGTCTGTAACTTGTTCATGTCTTCCACTTCTCTAACCCAGTGAAACTGCCCTAATTTCCTGATCAATTCAGTAGAGGCGAGCTAATGTAATCTCAAAAGTACGCAGAAACAAGGGGAGCAATTTATTCAAACTCCAAGGTGCTCTTGCACGCTGCGCTCCTCGTCATCCTTCAACTTGAAATCGCTCAAGAGAATAGGCCCCTTTCCAATGAGGAGTTCAAGCTCCTAAAGCGTCTCAAAAAGAAAGTCATTGCCTTATCCGTGATTGAGAGAGCAAGGAAAAAACAATGTGCCCGCATCAACAATCTCAAAGAGGGAGACGCCAACACGAAATTCTTCCACATAAGAGTAAACGCTAGAAGAAGAAAAAGCCACATCCACCGTCTCAAGCACAACCATGGGTGGATCACCGACCACAATGCCAAGGAGGAAATCGTCCACAACCATTTCAAGGCGGCCATCGGAAAGGGAAACCCCCGCTCTAGGGACTTCAATTGGGAAAGTCTACAATTTCAAGAACCGGATTTGACCGCCCTAGGTGATCCCTTCTCCGAGGAAGAGGTGAAGATGGCCATTGACCAAATGCCAAGTGACAAGGCGCCCGGTCCGGACGGGTTCACGGGAGCTTTCTTTAAGTCATGTTGGACAATTATCAAGACCGATGTCATGCGGGCTATCCACCTCTTTGGGAACCTCCAAGTCGCTAACCTTCATTGGCTCAACTCCGCAAACATTGTTCTTCTTCCAAAGAAAGAGGGGGCGGAGGACATCGGTGACTTTAGGCCTATTAGTCTCATCCACGCCATCGCAAAGATAATCACCAAGGTGCTTGCCATACGTCTTGGTCCTCTCATGAACGACCTCGTGTCCAACGCACAAAGTGCCTTCATCAAGAAAAGGAGCATACACGACAACTTCCTTTATGTCAAGAACCTAGCAAAACGCCTCCACAAGAGCAAGACTTCGGCTCTACTCTTCAAGCTCGACATCCGAAAAGCGTTTGATTCAATAAGTTGGGAGTACATCCTTGACCTCCTCCAAAGACGAGGTTTTCCAAGCCGGTTTCGCGATTGGATTGCGGCGTTGCTCTCTACCTCATCATCTAGGGTGCTACTTAATGGTGTGGCCGGCCTACCTATCTTGCATGGGCGTGGCCTCCGACAAGGCGACCCCCTCTCTCCACTACTTTTCGTCCTTGCCATCGACCCGCTCACACAAATCCTTGATATTGCCACTAACAATGAACTTCTTCACAAGATCCGGGGAAGGGGCGCCATGTTGAGAACCTCCCTCTACGCCGATGATGCAGCAATTTTTGTGGCGCCTATTCGCGAGGACATCATAAATATTGCCAACATTCTTCATGACTTTGGAGAGGTCACCGGTCTATGTACAAATTTCCAAAAAAGTTTGGTGGTGCCAATTAGATGCCACAACGTCAACCTTGATGCCATTCTCGACGGCCTTCTGGTTGTGCGCTCCAACTTCCCTTTGCGGTACCTTGGGCTCCCACTTTCGATTTGGAGGTTACGGAGGGTCGATTTCCAACACCTTGAGGATAAGGTCGCCGGCAAAGTTCCTACTTGGAATGGAGACTTCATCACCATGGCCGGCCGCACCGAACTTGTGAAATCGGTGCTTGCCTCTCAAGCGATTTATTACTTGACGCCTCTTGTCATACCTCCGGGATCCACCACCTTCATCAACAACATAGAAAGGGCCTTCCTTTGGGCCGGTAAAGACAAGACCACCGGTAGCAAGTGCAAAGTGAGTTGGGTGAAAGTTTGTCGGCCTAAGGAGTTGGGGGGCCTCGGCGTCCTCAACACCGATAAGTTCGCAAGGGCGCTACGATTACATTGGCCTTGGCTTGAGTGGAAAGACAAAGACAAAATTTGGAGAGGCCTTGGCAACCCGTGCTCCAAGGTTGATATGGACCTCTTCTACGCCGCCACTTCTATCACCGTGGGAGATGGCGCTTTGACATCATTTTGGGAGGCGCCATGGCTAAATGGATTGAAACCGAAGAATATTGCACCCCTTATTTTTGAGGCCTCTAGATCGAAAAAATGGTGCATCAAGAAAGCTTTGGCCAACAACTTGTGGATCGAGAAGATCAAGATGGATGAGAACTTCACTTTTGATCATGTTGCCCAATTTGTGGACCTTTGGGGTGCTCCTAAACAACATCAACCTTGCGGAGGATAGAGAAGATGAAATCAAGTGGAATCTTACTTCCAACGGTCAATACTCGGCGGCGTCGGCTTACAAGGCACAATTTTTTGGAACAACTTCCACCAATATGCTACGGATTGTGTGGAAACCTTGGGCCCCTCCGAAAGTCAAAACATTCGCTTGGCTTGCCCTCCAAAATAGGCTATGGACCTCGGAACGGTTGGAGAAGAGGGGGTGGCCGAATGGTGGTTTGTGCCCTCTATGTAAGAGATCAACGGAATCTATCAAGCACCTTCTTGTTGATTGCCGATACACCATGCGCTTATGGAGCTTGATCAAGCATTGGCTGCACCTCCATGCCCTTGACTCCCAAGATTGGCACTCTCTCACCCTTGAGGAATGGTGGATGAAGATGTCGGACAACTCTACTCCCAATAGGAAGGCCATGGCGTCTCTTGTCTTGCTCACCTCCTCGGAAATTTGGAACGAGCGTAATGCACGGGTGTTTCGCAACAAGTTTGCACCGCCGTCGGTACTTTTGGAGATCATTAAGCGGGAGGCCTTTCTTTGGGCTACCGCAGGTGCGAAATGTTTGAGTATTTTGTTGCCGCGAGAGTAGAGGCTTATGTAAACTCCGAACTTTTTAAATTCTTGTAACACTCTTCTTAATTAATAGATGGGGCAAAACTTTTGCCCCCTTTCTAAAAAAATTTATTCAGACGGGATGTGGGTAGCAGCTGTAGGTGCTGTACCGTCCATCTGTAACGTCCATCACTCACAGCAAAGGCACTGCACCATGCATGCATAAGCAAACAAAGGATCTAACAAATACAGCCTTGAGCCTTTACCTCTAGGTTGCAGCAAGACACCTCCTCTAGCGGATGAAAGACTCCAAAACCTGCAAGAAATACAAAATGAGGCTTTGGAAAAGGCCAAAACATGAAGTGTGCTGAAAGCTGGAAAACCCCAATGCCAGCATATGAGAGAGATCGCCGGCGGCATACATTCGATCAAAATCAACGCATGGCTCAGAAGATCAGCACAGCCTGGATTCGCATCGAAGACAAATGGTCAAATCAGCCGCCGGCAGGGAAATCAGGCGCCATGGAGAAATAAAGCGAGAATAAAAACCCCCGCCGCGCAAAAAAATCCCCAATTCCATCACGCAGCAGCCCACGCCGGGGGCAGGCATACATCCGAAATCAATACGAAAGGTAAGAAAACGCAAGGCAGAAAACGCAAGAAGGAGGCGCTCAACGCCGCCGACCAACCGCCAAGCAAGGAGATGAGCAGCCGGAAGCCGAAACGAAAGTGACGACCCGCAGCAAACTCTCGGACGGAGACCCCGATAGAAAACCAGACCGGGCCACCGACCAAAAACCGTTCGACCAAAAACGAAACCAGACTTGAATGTCCACAAGACGCTGACACTGTGGGCACACACACAGAGGACCCACACGTCAGGGGGAAACTAACAGCATGGCCACGCAGTGAAGAAACCGAGCAAAGCAACAGCTGTCGGCAGCAAAAACGCACAAGACATCACCACGTCTACTCGCAGAAGAACACGCGTCGGGCACACCATGAAGCCTCACGAATCGATCAGATGGTCTCAACGGTGGCCAAGAGAGCCCACCGTAATAAAGTTGTAACTAATTATTTGTCTCTAGTAAATTGCATTCTCGGTCCTTTTGAACTTATCGTCCAAATTTACTTTTGCGAAAAAAACGTTTGATCTCTTCATCAACTGTTAAAGCGAGTCGAAAGTGCGCCGATATCATCACCCATTTCTTACTTGAGCCGGGAATTTTTTGTTATAGTAGACAGTTTAGAAGCACCGGCAGAGCTCAGTGAAGGCCGACCTGGGCCACGGATCGCCCAGCCAAAACCAAAACACCGAACAATAACATAAATTTAGGCCCATAAAAGTAAAAAAAAAAGTTGTGTTGTTTTTTGCGCCGGCCCGTCCAAGATTTTAGCTGGAGCTCCCCCAGTGGCTGGACAAAGTTGACCATAATTTGACGATATTCTCCTGGGCCAGTTGATCATAGGTACTAGTTTAAGAGAAATTCTGCTTTATGCATTTTTACGTGATTTCCTCATTAAAGAGTCGGTTGAGTACTGCTTGTCAGCACTTATTCGTTATGCGAGCGCCTACGTGTCAAGCCATGTGGCAATTGGATTAAACCTTAGCCACCGTGCGTTGTCCAAACACAATCTCAGATTTACTCCCTCTATCTGAACCCTAGCTCGGCGATGAATTGTGTCGACGTCAAAACTAAGGGCGGTCCCGAAAGCCTAAGTTCAACCTCTTTGTGGTTGCATTGTTCAAATCGGTCCAACAACCAACAACCATCGAGCCGCCTTTCCCGCTCCCCGTACCTGCTCCTGATCGTGGTTGCAAGGAGGTACACTGCATATAGGGATGGCAATGAGTACCCATTACCCGCGTACACTGCGGATAAAAACCTAAGGGTAAGGGTTTGGGAAAAAATGCTCATGGGTATGTAAATGGGGAAGTCTCGTACCCGTTGGGCAGAGAGGGTACGGGTATGGGTTTGTATAACCCATACCCGCGTATCCATGTACCCTTCTAAATATGTGACAAGTGGGTCTCCCAATAATAACCTCCTTCTAATTTTTATGACTATGTGTTGTTGTTTATCATTAAAATGTGTATTTGTTTATGTGCAAGTGCTGATGTTTACACGCATTTCTTATGCGCAAGTGTTGCTGTTTATAAGTATATGTGCTGATGTTTATAATGTGCTGCTATTTAAAGTTATATGATTATATGATGTTGTTTACAACAATTTTCTACTCAATTTGTTGTGTTGCCAACGCGGGTATTTTAACCCGCGGGTACCCTTTTACCCTATCGGGTGAAGGGTATGGGAAAAAGTTGTAACCGCACAAGGATATGGGTACGGGTGACGGGCAAGATTGAGGGGGCGGGTAAGGGTATGGGGTGGCTCCGCCCTCACCCATACCCTGCGGGTGTCATCCCTAACTGCATATCAAACCCGCCACTACAAGGAGTTAGCTCGCCACCGTCGCCAGAATAGTTGAGCAGCACAGAGAATGGAAGGGAGTATTTGTTTAATTATTCAGAATTGAACAGTTGTTGTAATTTGGATCATTGTTGTATTGTGTGATGCTAAAACTTTACTTGATTTCCAAATCATAAATATGAGCTAACACCGGAAAACTGTTTTACTGTACAAGTTTAAGGGATCTGTTCCGCCCGAGCCCGTGCAAAACAGTTTTCGGATAACTCAGACTGGTTTTACAGTATGGCTTTTTACGGGATCTGCCAGAGATACTCTAATACTGCCACTCCATACAGGCATTCAGAAAAAAAAAACTCATGATTTGATTACTCTTCATCTTTGTTTATACACTTAATTTGGCTCCATAGAGTTTAACATATTTATCGAAACACCCAAAAAATGATAACATCGTAATAATCTTTTTGGAAAAAAGACTAATCCGTACATACGTATTTGTACGGAGACATAACTTATAAGTAACACATTTCACTTCTTTCCAACTAGAAACAGTGACCATATCAAAAAAGAAAAAAGAAAAGTATTCAAAAAAAAAAAGCAGTAACCATATAAAAAAATAGAAACAGTGACCGGCAATGGCCAACTTGTTAAAAAAGTGTAGAAATGTGTAACCTGCTACAGTTTACTGTCATCACATAATCCAAAGTCATGTACTTTTACATAATTTGTCATTACGTATTTACGCTGCTAGCTACAGCTTGGGCTTTGTGCATAAAAGTACAAAAACATTCTTATGATTCAGGAAAACATTTCCTCTTATCATCCTTCCGCAATTGCGGATATATGCAACCTTGGGATGTCATGCATGCCCAAAGGAATAAAAGAGAATGCCTTCCTGATATTGTGCAACAGTCAAAAACAGGATAACTGCAAGTTTCTAGTTCATACTCGGTAGTCATGTAATGCAGAAATATACTAAACAAAACATACAGTTTTTCTGGTATATTATAGAAAACCTCCTATGTTGCGGGACAAGTTTGTGACAACAAAGCATAAATAGAAGATGCATTTGAAACTACGGTGCTTGAAATCATAAAGACCTCAAACCAGAGCAGTGAAACACAGGCATAATAACAGTGAACCCCAGGCCTAATAACGGCAAGTCCACACTAGGGGCACCAATCGTCTGAATAATCATACCCAGGACTAATTTAAAACACAGAAATGTACTGACATAAACATATACTAGGTAAATTTGGTGCGGCGACACGCCGCACCCGTGTTGTAAAAATGTAATTTGAAAATGTCGACATTTATAAATTGTGTAGATTTGAGAATTATTGGTATGTCTTTTTTGTTATAGTGTCATTTTTCTACTAAGGTTTATGCACAGATGTGAGTAAAACAACGTTGAGAACAATGAACAGTAGTCACGTAGCAAGTAGTTACTTTAATTATGCATGCATACGTTCGGAAAGGAGCATCTGCCAAGTTGCTACTCGGCAGCTGGTTTAATTATTCATGGATAAGCAAGGAAAAAATAAGATAAACGAAGCGTTCTAGTGGCTCGTTTACATAATAAGAAAATAACAACAACAAAAGACACATCTTAGCGTTTTTTGCACGAAATGCTTCACTATCTGCTGGTTGTAACTTCATATGTCATTCTTAGCTGTTGATGAATGAACCTACTGGTACAGACATCTTGTCTGCAATAAATAATGAGCATGAATTATATTATGTTGTATGAGGATGCAGTAGTAGCTTAGATAGTGTATTGCATTTACAATTTTACCTGATCAAGCTATGTCTGGTCACCGGTCTGAAATAGAGCTTTAGCTGGTCCTTTGCCACCACTGTTTGACCTGTAAGTAGAAAAAATAGTGGAGCGTTAATGCTGTTCATCGGACAGTGGCTATTCTTGGTTATAAAAGAATATATGCAACCAGAGGCAGCGATAAAATGAAAGAACAGGAAAAACTATAGTACTGATCTGATCAGTGAGAGGAAGACTAATCATTCTGTAGTGCAAATCTATTTAGATGTTAACCAATGCACCTTGCTCCTGACAAACATCAACTCTTCCACATGGGGCATTTTTTCCATGGAGTTACTTCACCTACATAAAGATGGTCTTGTGAAAACATAAGATTATAGCAACCTAGAAGCCAAGAGTGTAGCTACATCATACAATATTTAACCTAGAGACAAATGGGACAGGGGAAATTGAATGAAAAAAAAATGAAACCGCACACTTTGATAGGGATAATGTAGATATTCAATCTTAACAGAGAAGCAGAGCACTCCCACTTAATTTCCAACTTATCTTTCACTCTAATCTGACCAAGATAGTAAAGCATTTCCAAGTAAGTTCCAATTGTTTCTAATTTTTCAGTCGTAAGGCGAAAACATTCCTGTAATAAAAAACTGGAGTACCAGTGCTGAATTATGATGCCTTCAACACGATACAGAAAATATAAAACATATGAAATACACGAAAAGAAAAAGAAAAAATGAGCCAAAGTGTAATGAAGACAATGAGCTAGGTAGAATCTCATAAAAGATGGTACCTGGACTGACAACATGGAGGGGAGCAAAGATAGTAACCCATACATCAAATAGCAAATGCAATTTTAAGACCATATATTTCAGAATAGCCCAACAATTAGTACTGAACTCACGGTTAACCTAATAAAAATGCTACATGTCCAGAAAATGAGAAAACTATTCCCTTTCCTCAAATTTCATCTACATGGTATAACATATTACTATGCCTGAAAGATAACATTGTCTAGCATCCTTAATATTTGAACAAATATCTGTAAATTCAGTAATGACAGTTAAGCTTGCTGTAGTTGGCAAGAGGAGGCGTAACATAATGCATCTTCTGAGAGGCACCAAAACAGCACATATATGTTCCCGAACAAATAGAGTGTGTTGCAATCAAAATCCCCAAACAGCACCAGAGCAATAAGGGACTGAAACAAAACCTTAATAATCAAGTCTTTCTCAAACTCTCACACAAGAAATGAATGCATGTTCAATTAAAGCAACCAAAACTCATGTATGTAAAGTGGTTTATGATCCATAGTTGAAAAATGAAGAGGGGGTATAAACTTTCTCAGAAAAGAAGCCAGTTGCATAGATTAGAAAGTTGATCTCTGGCACACATGTTGAAGAAAAGCTGCATGACCACCATGGGCTTTCAGCCTTCTATGATTCTATCATATTGTCCTACATAGGAAAATGATAGGCACGTGTATAATTCTGGAAGTTTCTTGGACGGATCATATTCTTCTTAACTGAAATAATAATCATACTACTATATTCCAAGCAATAAGAAATAAATTGAGCCAAAGTGTAAAGAAGACAATGAGATAGGTAGAAACTCAGAAAAGATGGCACCTGGACTGACAAATTGCGTTATCGGGTTGTTTCTGTGTTTAATCCGGATAATTGAATTTGGCGCGGTGGCTACAGCCTGAAATATAATGCAATAAGTCGGATCAAGACTTAGGTAAAACTTGTGCAGGGGATGAATTAATAAAACTGAAAGGGTGTGTACATGTACCTTTAGACGCCATAATTATTGCCAGATGAGAAGAAGGTGAATAGACGACGGTCTTGTCCATGTCGCATTTGTACTCGGCTGCTACGAAGGGTGTGGCGAGAGGGGTAACGACCGTCTGCCAAGGAAAAAGTTAACACGGTTCTATATATCACGGTAAAAATTATTCGTTTAGTATATCACAACAACATGAATGAACCATGTAAGTAATGAATCACCAACCAAATACATCAGAATTGATTTTTTGTACTGAAAAAGAAAGCACTCCTCCATGTAAGTGTACAACTCTAGCTTGATTTCTGCTGCTGCTGCTACTGCATTTTATTAAGATTGAAAAAGAATTAAGCTTGATAGATCTTGAGACTTCAAGGGTGGTCCATCTCTTAAAAATGTAAATAAATGATCAGTGACTAAGAATTAAAAGAATCGCGTTCATTAAATCAATTGGAGTAGAAGGAAGATAAACACAAATACTAATTGACTGTAACCTAATGAATCGAGAAGTGCAACCAGGAAGTTTATACTCCAAAGAACAGGCTCGCACTTCGTTTTATCTGCTGATCTGCAAGACAATGACATATATTTTCCTGGAATTGAAGTGAAGAACTATTTATGTTAGACTGAACTAATTATCAGGAGAGTACGCGGCTATAAGAAAATCAACTAAATAGAGATTACAACCCTAGATGAGTTTTGTTTTTAAGTACATGTGCACTGTAGCATCTCCAATAGTTGCAGACAAACCTTTTAAAATCTAACTATGGATGAAATAACTATTAGGCAATCCAAATTTAATTTTGTTTGTAGAATAAAGCCATAGTATTAGCTGGAGATATCCCCCTCATTTGGACAGGATGGCAAGAGAAAGCAAAATGGAACACAAACAAATGCATTTTATCCTCTTTACAACTGTGCATGTATGCTGAGAACAAACAGTACCTTCTCTGATTCAGTCCAGTAATATTTGGTGATAAACATCATCTTTGACATTGAAAAACGTAAGCTAATGTTTATGAAATTGTTGCACTATTGACGGCGGCCGGACCTCGCCGGATCTTTGACATTAAACATCATCTTTGACATTGATAAACATCATCTTTGCATTTTATCCTCTTTACAACTGTGCATGTATGCGGAGGTGGCCGGACCTCGCCGGATTTATGGGGCGACGGTGGCGGCGACCAGAGGCGCGGGAGCGAGAGCGAGAGCGAGATGAGAGAGGAGAGTGCGTGTGAGAGGAGAGAGAGGGGTAGAGGATTTCTGCGGTTTGTTTTTCGTATAGGTCCTTGATGTTTTTTGTAATTGCAATTAGGTCTAACGTAGCGTGGAGAGCTGTACTGCGGGTTGATTCATGGTTTTGGCAGGGGACTTTTTGCAAAAACGTCACGGACGTGTGGTGAGAGCCGTCCGATCGGTGGGCGACGGACGGGATCGTTCACTGTATTACTGTAGATTTCTACAGTAACACTGTAGCTAAGCCACAGTAACTCGGCCGCTCTCAGCTCGCCGTTTTGTACAACTTTAATATAGTTAGGGGGTCGGGAGTGGCGGCTCTGGCTGCCCCACCGCCAGCGCGGCCCTGATTCCCGTCCCGAAAATCCGCGCTGGTTGCCGGCCGAGGGAGGAGAGGCGGCTCCCTACCGCTGGAGGAGCGGCCGGCTCGGGCTGAGGTGATAGGAGAGCTCGGAGCAGCAGCGGCGTCGGCGTGGAGGCGCGCCAGCGCGTCTTCTTCGCCCGAGGCCGCGCCCGCGTGGTCGACCTGAAAGCGGCGGCGACGACGGCGGCGGAGCCAGAGGGAGAAGAAGCGGAGGAAATCGCGGAGGACGTGGCGGAGGAGGAAGATGGAGAGGAAGCAGAGGAGAACTAAGAGGCGGAGAAGAAGGATGGCGGCGGAGGTGGCCGGACCTCCTTGCGTGCAGGGCGCCCGCGCGCGGGACGCATCCGCGTCCTTCTCCGGCCGCTGGCTCGCAGCCGAGGAAGCACGGTGGAGCGGCGCCGTCACCGAACCCTATCCCTCGGGTTTGGGTTGCGCACAGACGCATTAGGCGAGGAGGAATGAATCGCCGGGGTGGGAATGGAGAGGACCGCGAGGCGCGTCGTTCGTGCCACAGCACGGCGGCGGAGGTGGCCGGACCTCGCCGGATTTATGGGGCGACGGCGGCGGCGACCAGAGGCGCGGGAGCGAGAGCGAGAGGAGAGAGGAGAGTGCGTGTGAGAGGAGAGAGAGGGGTAGAGGATTTCTGCGGTTTGTTTTTCGTATAGGTCCTTGATGTTTTTTGTAATTGCAATTAGGTCTAACGTAGCGTGGAGAGCTGTACTGCGGGTTGATTCATGGTTTTGGCAGGGGACTTTTTGCAAAAACGTCACGGACATGTGGTGAGAGCCGTCCGATCGGCGGGCGACGGACGGGATCGTTCACTGTATTACTGTAGATTTCTACAGTAATAATGTAGCTAAGCCACAGTAACTCGGCCGCTCTCAGCTCGCCGTTTTGTACAGCTTTAATATAGTTAGTAATTTATATTTATGCTCGTCCTGTTCAGCTTAAGCTGGTCGTTCTCAATCACTGAACCACGCAATTGATTGTGCAATTTGGTACTTTCGTGGAAAGGCAATCAACTGGTGGACCCGTGCCAATTCCTTACAACTGGAATGGTTATTGGCGTGATTCAACCTTTTAAATTTTTATTGATGGATTACATAATGCTGCAAAAATAGTCACGATAACTCAGGCATCACAATACCCATACTGCAACCGTACCGAGTACGGTGATTTGTAGCCCGGGCTACATGTAGCCCGGTCATTTATTTATTTTTTATTCGTCATTTAATGTTTCGAAAAATTCTGGAAACAATACTAGATGTATACAACGACTTGATCTATGCTTATGAAAAGTTTCAACTCGAAATAGTTTGTATTTCGTCCTACACGAAAATGACAAAATTCTGACAATTTTGAGAGATTTTTAATCACCACCCAGATCTAGAAAGTTGTCATTTTTACACAGGATAAAACACAGAATGTTTCACATTTCTTTTTTGCACACAGGTAGAACTAATCATTATCTACGTTTAGGATTTTTTCAGAATTTTTTACAACTTAAAATTTCAGATTTCAAATTTTCAAAAAAGTGGGCTACATGTAGCCCGGGCTACGAATCGACTTTTGGAACCGTACCTCACTTTTATTTTGGAGGGCAATGTACCTCGTTAAGTGCTTACCTTGCTTTCTAAGTTTCTATATGGATATCAGTAGAAACTGATGTACAATTTTTGACAGCAACTAGCCTCGGCATAAAACAACTTACTCTTGGCTTTCAGAGTGCAACACTCGTAAACTTAAAATCAGGGATGGACCCAGGAAACATTATGAGTGGGGGCAAATCAAGTGACTGAGGCTTTCCTTGTATAAATTTGCAAAATCTGAAGAAGTTTCTTTCAAATATGAACAAGTACTATAGGAATTCAAAATTTTGAGTGTGGACCCAGGCCCCACTCAGCTACACATGGGTCCGCCCCTGCTTAAAATCATACGTCAAAAGTCATTCATGGCATTGTCCGTTGGCTGCTAGTCTACAACAGAGGTCAACCCTCTTTCTTGATAAACGAATCTATCAATAATCAAGCCGTTCAGTTAGGAAATTTATGGCACTAAGTTTTCTTATATTTGTAAAAAAACAGTTGTTTTGAGTTACTAACTTTGTAGCTTTTTGCTGATGCTTCAGTTGATTTCCATTTCCTTTTTTTCTAAACATGGCAGGAGCTTCATCTTTCATTTCTATTTCACCCCTTTTCATTCTGAGATGCAAACATGATGTTATCTTCCGTTCAATTCCTAGGCATCCTATCATTTTTTTTTCAATATAAGCTAACTTCAAATTCAGGTCGACAGTTTTCTGACCTTGTTCAGTTTTTCAAAGGTTAATGTGCTGAAGATTTCCCGACAAGCAGGGGCGTGTCTTCTTGAGAGAATTGTCAAGCTTCATGCGCTGACCACTATTTCAAAAGACCGATCTGATGGAAAGGGAGGGCAATCCACTTATACACTCAACACCCCTCCTCACATGTGACGGTCACAGACAGGTCAACATGTGTAAACTAAGAGGTAGGCGCATGAAGAGAGAAAGGGGCCTTGTACGTGGAAGGAGGGGGCATCAGCAATTTTAGGAAAATTGCGCCACACAGGACTCGAACTCGAGACCTTGGCTCTGATACCATGTCAAGCTTCATGCGCTGACCACTATTCCAAAAGACTGATCTGATGGAAAGGGAGGGCAATCCACTTATACACTCAACACCCCTCCTCACATGTGACGGTCACAGACATGTCAACATGTGTAAACTCAGAGGTAGGCGCATGAAGAGAAAGGGGTCTTGTACGTGGAAGGAGGGGGCATCAACAATTTTTTAGGAAAATTGCGCGCCACACAGGACTCGAACTCGAGACCTTGGCTCTGATACCATGTCAAGCTTCATGCGCTAACCACTATTCCAAAAGACCGATCTGATTGGAAGAGGTGATATGATATACTTAACACCCCCCTTCACACCCGACATGTGACGGTCACAGACAGGTCAACATGTGTAAACTCAAAGGTAGGCGCATGAAGAGAAATGGGCCTTGTACATGGATGGAGGGGGCATCAGCAATTTTTAGAAAATTGCGCGCCACACATGACTCGAACTCGAGACTTTGGCTCTGATACTATGTCAACCTTCATGCGCTGACCACTATTCCAAAAGACTGATCTGATGAAAAAGGAGAGCAATCCACTTATACACTCAACAAGAATGACGTGACAAACCATCAGTTTGCACTGGCCTCAGTTCATTGTAAATCGAAGGAGTGTTGGCTTTCTTATCCTTGACCTCGTAGATAAGTCTAGGAAGCGGGGGCTGATGTTACTACCGCTTCGTGACAGCTGTTGAGACTGTCATCATAACTGGCAGATGACAGCCACACATCCTAGACTTCTCATTTCTCAAAATGTACGATCAACTGTTGGTCCTGCAATGATGAACTCACATCAATGTTTCCAACAAGCAGATAGTGCTACCTTTCTTAGTCTGAATATATACCCTAAGCTGCGGCAAGTGGATCAATATCTTAGTCTAGTTTGCTATGATATAGGACCTTGACACGTTAGCTGGAACAGATGCACGAAGTGTGGCATGTGGCATATCCTCTTAAACACCATATCACGGCTATCGATGGCGTTCTGATAGGGAAAATCTGCATTGAGTAGTTGGTTACAAAATTGTCTCCAATGGATGTGGATGTGTCTACGGCGTGACAAAAAAAGATTACGAGGATGGTTTTATTTTCTTTCATTTGTTGTTTAAAACATCTGTTGCTTAGTTACCAAATGTCATTTCTCAAACAGAGGCAGTATCCTGTATTAGGCATGCTATGCACAGGTGAGTTTTTTTACAATCAACATGTAACACATGTGAAGCAAATGTGTTACTTGTATCAGAAAGCTCTATTTGTGCTGCAAATTATATGCCTTTTTGTGCTAAATGCCAGTCCTAACTCCTAAAAAGCAAGTGTGCCTTATGTTCATCTGCATATTTATTAGTTTGGTTAGTGGTCTAGCAATACTGACATGTCTATCATAGTGGTTGCAGATTCCATTTGTATGTATCCACTTTTTAAAGGAACATCATGCTTATCGTCAATTGCATATGTTTTCACCTTTGTCCTCCAAGACTGTTACTGACATAATAGTTGCACCCTACAGTTTTGCAGATTTACAAGGTCTGTTGGCAGGTGAATTTATCTACATGCACTTGTATGTACACCCGTATGCTCTTCATGGATGCATACTGAGCTTTGATTACATCTATTGAAAGGAATATCATTTATAAAGCTCTCATATAACAGTAAGGTGGTAGTAGGATGATTATCAGAATTAACTGGAAATAGTAGCTGTGATGCTTTTGCCCAAAAGCAGAAGAATTGGCTGGCTGAGGTGGTCCTTTCAGCACTACTTTGGTTAGTAGTTGGGAGGTAAGGTACCAACTCTCTGTGATGATTATGTCGTACGAGAGTACTTTCATCTGAAGTAAGATTATCAGCAAGCTAAAGCACTGTCCAAGGATGTTCCTTGAGACAACCTTTTGATATAAAACAGTGCATGCTGTTCACTTTTCATGCATATATCCCACGGCCCACGCTCTCTATATTTGTAGCAGGAACTGTATCCGCATTGTGCACAATCATTTTTAATCATAATGGAGAACGGGGCAGAGGCCCAGTGGCAAAGATAGCAGTGGCTAAACCTGGCAACCAGAGTTCAAGCCCCATCGGGGACGGATTTCTGGAATTCTCACTAAGGAGCACTTCTTCTATAAAAGGAAGCCACCATGGGCTAGTCCTAGTCGGTCTCATTTTTTTAATTTTTAATCATAACTAGCAGGGTGGCCCTCGCAATGCGAGGGCATCAAAGTGACTGAGAAATAAATCTACTGTTCCATACATAGTCACATAATATGAAAGGAAATGATATGGCATGTAGCGATTTTAACTTTATTGTTCTACTTAAAATATCACATATGGTTGATTATGTCATTTACAAATCAACCCTTGCTAAGCATATGTGTGACTTGTACGTGGTATTAAAGACCTGGTCGTGAATTATTCTGTACAAGTTAGAATTGATTATGTCATTTACAAATCAACCCTTGATAATAAATCATGTCGGACCAAAATTTAGTTTGTCAATTGCTATATCAGATTTGAAGTTATAAAAAACATTTGTTGTGGTTCAGATCATATTATGCATCAACTGAGCAATGCATCTAGAACATATTTAGGTGATCTTTAATGGAGCAGCATAACAACTTCGCTAAGTTATTACAAAATTCTTTAGATTTATAAAAGAGAGAGTATCATTTCTCCTCGTTAAAATATTAGTCGCTTAAATAGTAAAAAAAAAGATTTTGCTTTTTGTAGATATTTCCTTCTCATTACTTCTTTGTCATGAAATGTTAGACTGTTTCCCACTCTTTGGAAATACTTGACATTTTAGACACATGCGAACGTTATCCAAAGTACAACATATACCATTATTTGTATATAAATATACAGCTAAATTTAATTAAGGGTAATAAATTATTATTTCAATGATTTATCTTTTGTACTATTCAAATATATTTATACATCGACACTCAATGTTAGAGACTTTGACTGCAAGTTTTCTTGACAACATTAATTTCCAAATGGGGGTACTATTATCATTACAAATATTTTTTAACCTACTCATATAACATAATCAATTGGCTTCACTCCTATGTCCTAACTGTCTTATCTACTTGTTGTCGGATATAGTTTCGGCATCTTCATTTTCATCTATTTTATTCGATTAGATCATAATTAAATGATTAGAAACCCAATTTTTTTGTTTAATTATATAACAGAAAATACATCAATAGATCATTTTTTAAACACTATACTCAACGACTTTTTATTGCAAATTGATTGTGATAAACTAAATTGACAAACATTTTAATTCTAAAATTTAAATATCAATACATGAACAACTCCTACGAAATATCATTTTTTAACATTTATCCTCACCTACACAATCTCTTTGAACACGATGCCACCGCAAATTTCAGCCTCTACTCGGTAAACTACAGTCTTATTAGCTTCAATGAACCAACGAAATATTGTTGGGATTTTTTGTAAGTAAATTATAATTGCAATAGCATGTCCTCCTAAATCTTAAGCTATTACAAATCATAGGAATTGGCAGAACAAATATGTTTTGCTACAACTCATAACCATATATATTTTCAAGGAGTTTAGACTTGATGAACTTCTCCTCTCAAACTTGATGTAACAGCAGAGAAAACTCCTACAATTACTAAACCAACAAATCAATGAACATACCTAACTATTACAAAATCACTTTTTTGGTATTCAAAAACTCATAACCATATATATATGCACTCGGCAGGACGTCCTAATCAAACTTTTTTGTATTACAGATTTACCTTCAAAAGTTCACTTTGTCTTATGGGTGCATATACTTACACATACGGGAAAAAGATTTCAAAATATCCAAAAAGTCTGAAGAAACATTTTGAACCTACATCTCTACATTCTCTGTGCACACGCCAAGTACCACGGAAACGACATTTTTTGTGGCCCGTGAAAAAGACAAAAATATGTCACGTGGAAAACCATTTTTAGCACTGAATGTTGTATTTTTACACATGGCACACAAATCATTTTTTCGTGAAACAACTTTGTGAGCACATAGAATTTTGAGATGTACGCGAGATTTTTTTTTTTTGACATTTTAAAACGTTTAAAAGATGCTCCAGGGTACCAAAACACCATCCCCAACTATAGTACTATGTCTCCGAGGTGCATATACATGGTGGTCAAACATTTTGCTACTTAATTAATTACAAATATTCGCTGTTCTGATTGTTGAGATACCGCAATTCCATTTACCCACAGTTTCATCCCATTTTCCTACTTTCGTTAAACGGGTTTGAGGGAAAGCATTAGCCTTATCCTTAAGATGACTCTCTGTCATAATGATGCAGCTGGACTGGTACAAAACCGATAAAGCTGATTGTAGATAGAGATAAAGCAAGCAATAAGTGTTTGTATAGTTGTGTCGATATAGGTGGCTATAAGCCCATGATTGGGAGATCGAGGGACAGCAATGCCGAACCACACTATTCTTATACATCTCATACAACTGTGGTTGCAATTTGTTGCTCAAATTTACAACCTGCACATTTTTTTAACGCAACTCTGGAGCTTCTATTTTTGTTCTAATGCACATAAATGTTTCATCGCAAATATTTTATTTTCCGCTTAAAGATTTATAAATATGTCTCTTTAGATGTCAGTTATTCCTATAAAACATCATATTAAAAACTTTTTCTATTGTGGTGCTATTTCCATTTAGATGATTTGTGTGCATATAAAATGCTCTTTTAGAAATTAATGTATTTGTAATGAAACTAAGTTCAGACTGATATCCGTAATTATTAGCTGGATACAAAGCGGAATTAAGCACCAATGCATAGGATGAATGCAACCAAAAAATAGATATGATGAAGCAGATCACACTTGAAATAAAATCTTATACTCTAATAAACTATCATCTTCGTTTTAAAATAGATGACTTCTATTTGTCTAGATAAAGATGTATCTAGACTTAATACACATCTAGATACATTCGCATGTAGATAAATAGAAGTCATCTAATTTGGAACGGAGGGAGTAATACCAAAAATTGCATCGTGAAGTGCTTATATGTAACATACCAGATCTGGTTAGGGGTTCCATCAATTCAAATTTGGTCCTGGGCATGTGTATGCATGCATGCATCCTCCAGCTGCTTGCTTCTCTCGGTGCATTGAGTTGCATCTCTTAGTCGACACAACGGACGATTTTAATGACAACAGTAAAGACTGAGCACGACGTCCGGCCGGCCGGCGAATATGATATCTGCACTTCTTTCTTCGTTTCGAACAGAAGAGTTACCTCGAGATGGCACGCACATGGTTTCTCCGTCCGGCCGCCGAATCTGATCATGGGCACTTCTTTTTTTGCTTCGTACAAAAAGAGTTCGGCTATTCTGTTCGTATATTTAATACGTAGGCTAGTGTTCGATCCCTAGATGTCACCCTCCGTCTAGGACTTGCATTAGCGTGTATTCTTGTCAATCCTAACGTAACGTACGGTTCTCTAATTATATCGCAGCCACAACTTTTAGATCTGACTGTTAAAATTAATTATGATGATGTGGATTAACGTGGTGTCTCAAAAACTCACTCATTTTGCTTTTAGTATATAATAGATAGATTTTTTGAGTAACTAGATGTTTTTCCAGTTCTCCAAACTATTTCTCGTTTCACCACAACTAATTAGCTTGGGAAGTGTTTTAAGCATTTAACTGGTGATTCACTAGTTCTAACTAATCTGGTCTCGCAGAGTGAATGACCTGTAGCTGTTCTTCTATAATTTTCTTTTGTACAGGTATTAGTCTAATTAAGCCATCAAGTGTCAGGTGTATGTGCAATGTTCCCTCCGTATAGATTGTCCTCAAATTGAGGCAACATCAGGCCCACCTTGTACCAACTACACTAATTGGTGACTACTACACAAACCGAGATATTTCGATCTCACCTCGTAGCATTCTACATGGAAATAGTATTTTTTTTCGTATTTTTTTGAATAACTATTAAGGTATAGTTGATTCCAGTATTGATATTCACTTTGTAAAGAAATATAACTTGATAACTAAACGAGAACCAATTGATGCAAAATGTCTCTACATGTCAAATTATGTACGCTGCCACCGTGCATAGCACGTAAATTCACATCTCAGACCTTGTTTACACTGAACATAGGTTTGTGGAACTGGACTAGAAAGTTCTATTATGTTGCCTGCACCTCTTTCTCAAGTCAAAGGTCCATGCGCAACAATGTTTGGGTCTTTCTTGCTATACACCTATCTTTTAAAGAGGAAATTAAATACTTGATGGTGACATTATCCTTCACAATTGCACGAATCACTTTCAAGGTCTTGTGTCCTTCCTCCTGAGGCTATCTGTTAGGGTCCACTTGGTGATAAACAGGGTTCAACTCCCGCTCTGGGCCTTTATGCTTGTAGAATAAAGATGGCGACTTATGTCTGTCAGTTGACGCTGTAGGTGCAGACTACAGAGTGTGAGTTCACCCATACAACCGATGCAGGTTGGTGCCGACTAACCATTTAGGGCCTGTTTGAAACACGGGATTTTTGGAGGAACTTTGCAGGAATCGATTCCCGTGGGAAAACTTCCTATAGCACCGTTTGAAACGTAGGAAATGATCTTGGGAAAAACAAAGGAAAGTTTCCTACAAAGGAAGCAGAACACGGTAGGCTACAGGAAACGAAACATTAGCTCTGGCCTCATTTTTCTTTTCCTTTGCGTCAATCAAGGCAAACGAAGCCACGAACCAGCTTTTGCCACCACTGTTAGACAAACAAGTTGCTTAAGATTGTGAAATTCCTATGCTTTGTTTTCCTGCGTTCCAAACGACTAGTGGCAATATTTTACCATGTTTCTCAATCCTTAGGTTTGCACGTGTATTCCTTTCCTATTCCTGTGTTTTTCCTATTCCTACACTTTTTGATTCCTGTGTTTCAAACGGGCCCTTAAGCTATAGCTCTGAACAAAGACTTCAGTTTTATTTGGAATGGCAGAATAAAAAAGCTATGAGTGGTCGGTCACGCCAGAGTGATCTGGACGTCAGCAAGTTCTTCAGAAATCATCCCTTCCCCTTCTTGGAATTTGTTTTGGCTAGTTTTTATTTCCAGTTGAAGAACTGAACACCATTTTCACTAGTGCTCCTAAGTATGCGTGCGGGAAAAAGATGGTGAAATAGAGGGAGTAGTTTCTTGGCAATACTGTCGTGGTTACTGTGTTGCTGCAAAGAAGTTTCCGCTAATGGTCAATGACTCGACGGAGGAGGTCTTCCATGTACTCCACCGAGGTAACACAAATAGATCTTCCTAATTAATTGCCACCTGCTGGTTGGTTGCCCTGGCACACTCCATTGGCCACGTGCGACATATGGTCTGGGCCACCTCTCCTGTAATGCGATGGCTACGTCGAGATTGAGATGCATACCTTGAGCCGGTTATGTCTTATCATGTTCTGAAAATCACCGCAGAGTATGATCTTCTAAATTGACATGGCTGATGATGATGCTTCTTTTCTTGGCAAAACTGGAGATGAGCCCTCCTACCATTGGCTGAGCGCTCAAAAACTCCATGATAGGTGCTGCGTCTCTCAGGGAGTTTGCTGGGACCTGCCATTTCCCTTCTGTGGTAACTGTTGACAGAAAAAGGGAAAACTTGATTCTTTCTTTCCCTGAGTAAATGAGAGCACTGCCTTTCAATTAGAAGAAGAGGTATTGTACAAATAATTTACATGTTTGTTTTTTTGGCAGGGAGGTGCCCAAAAACCCTGAAGCTACATGGTGACTATTGTCACAGTTTGGTATTTTCTCACAATTCTGTTTTAGTTTTGTAACATTTTTTTGATCGCAAACAATGGAGGGCAAAGAGCCTACCTGAACTTGTATTGAAATTTTGTAACATTTCTTAATATCGAAAAAATACAACCAAAATAAGTAAACAATGCCTCAAAAGTGAAAACAACCATGTATCAATATGATTCAATGCATCTGTTGGTTGTTGAGGCACTAGCACCCTAAGCCATATAACACCGATAATACATATCTGCCATGTCACAAAAGTTCAGATTTAAATTTGATTCACAACTTCGAAAACAAGAAAGACAAATCAGACTGAATAGTGCACCCAATATACCCCACCGGTAACCTGCTGGTCTCCGCCGGTTTTTGCAAGCCCTGGTTGGGCCAGGAAAAGTCTTTCATGGTCCTGTTGAGAGCCTGATGCTGGTCCAGCCTAAGCTGATCTGATAGATATATAGCTGGAACGGGCTAGCTGGGTCAGGTGAGGACGCTCTAGCTTATTGACTAATTGAAGATGCCCAGTATAGCTAGGCTTTGTACAACCAGAGTTAATCACTTAGCAATGCCAGTTTACTCTCTGATCTAGACTGCATCTAATGCACATGTGATACTTATTTACATGGGATTGTACTCTCGTGAGTTTCCTGCAACTGTAAGTTGTTCTTTTAGCCATATGTATGTAAGCCAACTTTGAAACTTTGACCATTGGTATCTTCAAGAAAAATTGGATTGAATACTTAAAAATTATATCTTGGAAAGTCCTTTCACAAAATGTAATTTTATTGGCTTTCATTAATATGAGAATGTCACAATAGAACTATAGTGAGTAACTCTTGTAGAGGCTTCTGAGCATGACACAAAAGGGACACATAACAGAGATCAAGGGACACGCCACAGACCATGTCTTAATCATGCAATTTATCATTTTTCCCTCGATATTAATGGCTATTCTGTGCCGTACTGCCTTTGCTTAACCTGATGTGCTACACGCCAACAATGCATTTCCAGGGATGATGATTCATGACTAGCCAGGCACAATCATTGTTTATTCTTCTGCAGAATCTGTGCAATAATATTGCGTATCTTTCGTTGGAAAATACATGCTCAGTTAATAGCTCTAGAATTCGTAAAATTTTCCTTTGGAACAGATAGCTAAGTAATTAACTATCTATTCTATATATAAAAAAATGATTCATTTTTGCTTCAAATAAGCAGGGAAAAATAAAATAAGTTGGGAGCTGGTTTTCCTTTTGCAGTAAATGTGATCAGGACCATCTGCCGTTGCCGACAGGGACATAGGTTCTTCCCTCTCTCGCTCTAGCTTTTTCTCTACTAACAAGTTCTGGGTAGCAATCATGTGTCACACTGTACATAAGCAGGAAAAGTACAAGAAGTCGTTGCAGAATCCACTACAATCAAGACAAAACAAGAAGATTTCACTCACTTATATTCAGACTGTACAATTCAACACGTAAGCTGAAACACTTCTGCTATTATAAGCCAAAAACAATAAAATGAAACTTTGCCACCAAAAAGAAAAGGAACTGACATGAGAACACTTCGTTACATCATGCTTACAGAAGATATACTATACTCACCTGTTAATTTATTCCTGTTACTCTCTCGGTTCATTCTGCCAGTCTGTCCCCTTTCTGATGTTCCCAGTGTAATATGCACGATTAGTAAACGTCTCTGGAATTAACCATTTCTCCCACTCCAGGAGTACTCTCTCTACTAGTCTAATTTGATGGTGCATCAAGCATGCATGCAGCATAGCTATCTCCTAGAAGCTAGCTGGAACAAGTAGTAAACAATTAACCTAGCTAGCTATTATAATTGGATGTGTGTGTATGCATGTATATATAATTGACAATGTATTTTGACAGTGACATTGTTTGTTGGTCTGTTTGTTCCAGCTAGTACAACATTGGCAAGGAGGAATCGGAGAGGTCCATCAAGTCGGCGACCTGCTCTGCGGCCTCGTCGATCAGCCACTTCTCGATCGAATACATTGGTGCCTGATGCTGCAGCAGCTGCTGTCCGGCGGTCTCGCCGTGATAGCTGACGCCGCCTCCCATTAACGCCGGCTGTGGCTGCTGCTGAATGCCGGAGAAGAAGGACATATCGACGCCGGTGCCAGACATGCTGTCAAAGGACATGAAAGGGTCGCTGACCCCGGCGATGTTGGGTTTGACGTCGGCAGCCGTGGGCGGGGAGCTCTTCATGAAGCCGCCGAGGAGCTTGGATATGTTGTCCATGCTGGAGGCGTAGGAGGAGGAGGAGCAGTCGGTTGCAACGTCAGCGAAGGGCGAGCGACGCATGGTGATCGTCGTCTGGGTGACCTCCAGATTTCTCCTCGCCGATCGGGCGCCGCCGTTGTAGCGGTCGTTGGAGCTGAAAGCGGCCGTCGCGTCATGGTGGTGGTATTGTTGGTGTTGGTCGAGGTGTCCGGTGGTGGCGAGGTTGGCAGCAGGGTCGGCAGAGCTGGAGGACGGCGACGGCGGCGCGAAGATGGCGCCCATGGCCTCCTGCTTCTTGAGCTTCTTCTTGAGGTGCGTGTTCCAGTAGTTCTTGATGTCGTTGTCCGTCCTCTGCGGCAGGTAAGACGCGATCGCCGCCCATCTACATTGATTCACACAGTCCGCACGACCCAAATGAGAGATTGATATTGATAAACCATATGCATGGATCGCCTTGCACGGTGGAGCCATAGTCGAGCTCGACCATGGTATCAGCAAGCGTACCTGTTACCGAGGAGAGACTGGAGGTGGACGATGATGCCTTCCTCGTGCGTGGTGAAGTTGCCGCGGCGGATGCCGGGGCGGAGGTAGTTGGTCCAGCGAAGGCGGCAGCTCTTGCTGCAGCGCATGAGGCCGGTGTTGATGGGCACCGACCTCCAGTTCCCGGGGCCGTGCTCCTGGATGTAGGACACCAGGATGATGTCCTCCTCCGGCGTCCACGGCCCCTTCTTCACGCCCACCTTGTCGCAGCACGGTGGCCTCCCCATGATCGACGACCACCTTCCTTCTTCCTCCTCTCTTGATCTCGATCAGCTGTCTCTTGATCTTCTGGCAGCTTGTCTACCTCTCTCTCTCTAGCTTGTGCCTGCTGCTGGCTTCTGGCAGTACACTGTCTGACCATCTCTCACTCTCTCTCCGTATATATAGGAGAGAGATGAAGGGGAGTGAGCTCCTTTTCACTTGCTATCTATCGTCTACCTCCGTGTAGCTCTCTGATGCTACTGCCAGCTGATGATTTACTTTCACTTTCTATAGCTCTAGTCGATCTACATGCAATGCTTGCTTTCCCTTTCTGTCAACGACATCACATGAATCATAGAAACCGACGCGGCCCACCCGGCCCGCGCCTTAATGGAAGGACGAGCTAGAGGTGTACGTACTGCTGTATCCTAGCGCTACTGTGTGGAATTTAAAGGCTCCTTAGCTAGGCTTCTGCATGCAAGCCACCACAATGACTTGTCAAGCCACCACAATAACCTGTCAAGGCATTTTATTCCGTAGTTAGTTAGTACAGAGACCGAGATATCACAAAGCTTCCATTTTCTTGAGAAGAAGAAACAAGTGCATCCTCTTGGGCCAGCAACTGGACCCACTAAAATAACTGTTATATCATGCATCATCTTGTCTATATGTTGGACCGCCCACACATGACACTTGATGCATAAGCTAGCACAAGCACATGAGAGACCTCAATTAATCAGACAAGATAGCAGCAATGCTCCTAGACTCCAGCCACATCTCCTATTATTAGAAGTAATCCTTGACTAGCACTCAAGTATGACATATGCATGCATGGCTCTTGTTTCTTATCACAATGAAATCAACCAGGATCCCAGTTTTGATTAGGCGCTGTGCTGCACAGGAGTGTGAGCATGCATCCAGCCATCATCGCTCACATCAGCTACTGCACAATTAAGTGTGGCACTAGTGCTCCATGTGTGCATGCAACGCATGGATGATGATGATGATACGAGCTGTACTCGCGTCGCATCTCGCGGGCGTTGGAAACTCCACGTCACCCCGGCCGGCCTCCGTGGTTGCCCTGTTCCCATGGACAAGAGTCGCTTTTCCGGTATTTATCTCCCACGTGCCTCCTCCACCGGCCTGGGCTCTTAAAGAGCGCTTCCAAATGGTATTATATCTTTGCCAAAAAAAAATGATATTACATCAACAGTACGGTGCGACTACATTGTCTTTCGCCGTCTCGCCATTCTTTTCCTCCTCGAGGTTGCTCTATATTTGACAAATTTTAGAGGCTGCTCTACATTTGCCAAAAGAAAAGGTACTCCCTCGGTTCCGTTTTAACTGTCGCTGGAAATGAGCGACAACGTACAAATCGATAGTTGGACTGGCGATTATTTGGGATCGGAGGGAGTATTACATATTTGCCAAATAAGAATTAGCGAGTGTGCCACCTCTTTTCCTCCTCGAGGCTGCTCTACGTCTCGCCATTCTTTTGTTTCCATTGCTTGTCTCATGTCGCCGACCATCCGTCTAGCCAAATTATTTGGCTACCCTTCTGCTGTTCACGGTGGCATGTTCATGGTGACTGTCGCTGTTCGCCGTCACACAATCATACTCCCTCTCAATCCGTCGGCGTAAGACTAGTGAGTCATCACTCAACGCGCGTTGGACTTCCCGTACATGTTACATATGAACAAAGCTGCGGTGCAGACATAATTTAAAGTTTGAATGTATTCAATCAAAAAAATTTGAATGTAGAATTATATCTTAAGTAAGATCCCCGCAGAAATGGTGAGATATAACTTTGAGCAGAAAGCTTGACAATCCATCGTAGTGCACAATCTACATATAGAAAAAAGAAAAGACAATTGATGTCGCTGGCGAGTGGGGTGGTACCGCCCTGATTAGGTCATCCCTCTCAAACCTAAGGGCGAAGATTTACATGCATTCGGGTCCGTTAAGCCTCAAGGTGGCATGTTCACGGTGACTTCACCATCACTCGATCATACTCCCTCTCAATCCGACGGCGAAGGACTAATACGAGCCATCACTCACGCGCGTTGGATTTCCCGTACATGTTACATACGAGCAAAAATGGGGGTGGAGAAAGAATTTAAAGTTTGAATGTTGAATTGTATCTCAAGTAAGATCCCTGCAGAAAAGGTGAGATATAACTTTGAGCAGGAAGCTTGACAATCCATCTCAGTGCACAATCTACATATAGCAAAAAGAAAGGACAACTGTAAGATCTCCAGTTCATCTTAGTACAGAATCTACATATAGCAGAACAATACTGGGTTAGTGCACTACGGCGGTTATGCATGCGCTGCAAATTCTTCTGGTGCCGTGATCAATTGCATGGCATTAACTGGATGTATGTACCAATAATTCTGTCAGAAATATAGCCCGCACCTACTGAAAAAAGAGGAGGTCTAGTGGATGGTGTCCTCCCTCAGGCCTTGTTTGGTGCAAGGGGTTTTGAGAGGATTAGTGGGGATTATCCCCACAGGATTTGGGTGAAACATCTCCACTCACCCAAACCCCTCCAAACCCCTCAAAACCTCTTCCCGGACAATCCCCTACAACCCCGAAGCTCATTCTGATTGTTTGGTACACAGGGTTTCATACACACAGGGATTCATAAATTCAGAACTACAATCGTATAACGAGAACCAGATTGACCAGTGCATGACAAAATAAAAATTCAAACTTTCATCTACTACACATGTCATTGTTATTCAGATAAAATTTCATCAAAAGCAGCGCTTCCAAATTGCACACCAGAGTATGACACAAATGTGATATCAATCTTTCATCCAATTAGTAGAACCAGATTCATCAACCACATACACAATAAAAAATTCAATCTTTCATCAACTACACATTACATTCAGTTTGCAAAACACACAATCATGTGTATCACCACGAGATTTCATCACCACCAGACAAGTGCAAAGCACAGGCATCATGTGTATCAGGTTGGACCGGACTGTCTCTCTCCATGATTAGAATGTTGCCACCCGAAACTGCAAAACATTAGACAAAATGTTCATTACGCACAAGAAGAACCCAGGTCTGAGGCTGAACAAAGGTTTAAAATTACAGCTAGCAGACGGCAGTATGACATGATAGTACTCCTAATGATTGGTCTCTCGTTGCATTGATACTAACAACACATTGCATAAAAGAACTTAAAATAATAAATCACAGTGTTGTCTTCACAATATTTTCAGAGATAAAAAAGCATGGTTTAATTGACAAAGTTTGAAGAGGCAGAGCTAGAATGACCAATTTTGTTGAAACATGGGAGTTGGCAACACTAGTAGAAAAATGAATATTGCAGTCGGTGACTAGCGGCGGTTATAGCAATAAAAAAAAAAAAAGACTACCATACGCTACACCTCAGACGGTTATCTCAGATTAACCGCCTCGAAAGAAAAAACCAGCTGTGAAAAGGTTGTATTCGGGACGGGTAAAATCGAAACGTGGCTTGTATAATCTCGGCGACGGCTATGAAATAAACCCGTCCCCGATATTAGGAGGCCCGTAGCCGGCTTGTTTCTACGGCCCGTTTCGGAAAAAGTAAGCGGCGGCCTATTAAAGCAACAGCCTACGGTTATATTAATATTCTTGACGGGCCGAATATATGCTACAGATTGAGAAGGAAGAGTAAATATACCTCATGGCAAATCTGCAATCTCTTGCCGCAGCCACATGATGGTCATCTCTCGATCAACATCAGCCGATGTGAGGAAGGTCTCTCTGTTCTCTGCACTTCTGAAGACTTTGTACGCCTTCACTTTCTCGTGGGGGGCGATCTCGGTCATGCTTTGTAGAACTACAATGCAGCTGCTGATTGTGAATTTGTTCACATCTTTTGCCTCGGCCCTTTCCTCCTCAGCTTGCTTCTCCTTCATCTTCACATACCTCTCAACAACTCCAACCATCCCATCATTCTTGTTGGGCTTCTTCACAATCTTTTGAGGCTTTGACCCTGAACCAGCAGCACCAACAGCCTTCCTAACATTCTCCAGCTCAGCTCTCCTCTCATTCTCCACCTCAGCCCTCCTCTCATTATCCACCTCATCCCTCCTCTCATTCTCCACCTCAGCCCTCCTCTCATTATCCACCTCATCCCCCAGGAAGGCGGGGGTTCGTCCACTCCAACCAGAACCGGAGCAGCGGGTACCTATAAAAAGAATTCATGACACTCAATCAGACCAGAGTGCACAATATTTTTTTTCCAGAAAACACACGTTAAAAAGCTAAGACACTCAAGGAATTTCGAAGCCAGCAGCAAGCAATCAGATGAAGCTGCACCCTCTATTTGTACTGACGGTGTAAAGCACAAGTTCATTCACAGATTGTACCCACTATTTGTTCTTTCCAAAGAATATTGTCTGCTGTTATGTAAAAACAGGGCATGCCAAATACCAGGTACAAGAAAACGTTAACAGAATGAATTAGTTATAAGAGCAATCATTCTCTACTTTTATTCTCCATACGTGGACACACAACATTTTAACAAAACAACGCATAAATTTGATCAAACCAAAACACGTCCTGATCATCTTTCTCAATACTGTGACTAAGCCAAGTGCGATTGGCCATGGGGAGTTCTAAGAAGCATTGCTCACTGATTAGTACACAAGACTATCCATGAACAAGTAAACTAATCCTGGAACAGCACTGGACACCAGCCGGCGTGCGTGCTACACCTTATGAACAAAACCGTAACCAGCCAATGCAATGGTAGTTATTTTGACGGACAATGCCCAGCACCTTGTCGTCTCTGTTGTAGAGGCAAGCCAGCAGCATACTACAGATCAACCTTTGTCTCACCTCCACAAACTAATGCAAGAAACTAATCTAGGACTGGACTTGCAAGCAAAGGAACCCAGACAAGCAGGTCGTCCAATCCTCTGCCCGACCAACAACCTGCTACGTGCCTACGTCAAGTGAAGGTGGCGCTCGAGAGAGAGAGGGTCACCGGCGGGAAGGGAGTCAACCGGCGGCTGCGCAGATGGGAGCCAAGATGGGGAACTTTGGAGAGGGGAAAGAAGAGGAGGGGTGTCAGGACCCGGTGGTCTCTGGCAGGTTTGGATCACGTAGAACAGGGATTTGGGGATAAATCGGTAGATAAAATTGGTAAATTGAAGAACTAAATAAAGGTAAATTGCAGGAAAAGGAAAGTAAAATTAGGGTTCATATTTCTTGGTTTCTTCGACATGATACAAAGCTACTCTTATATAGAGCTAGGGGATACAAGGTGGCCTCATATATGAAATACCTAATATACCCATAGAGTACCAACATAATACCATTCCATACCACTACTGATACCTGACATTACTCCCCCCTTGAGACCATTGGTCACCAATGGACAAGTTTCTACAGAAACTTTTATCCTTGACAATTTATCCTTCTGAATTCATTCAGTGTGTCAAGGAGGACGAAATGTTCTGAAGATAATATCCATTTTCTTGATCTGAAGATAGTGTGGTGAAGATAGCAGATTATTTGTCTTGCTTTGATGAACTAGACTGTTGGAGTACAAGGAACAAAGGTACTTAGCCTGAGATATATATGCTAGTTGTCCATCTCTGAACTCACTTTCATTTGGCAATATCACAACCATTAAACTGAACTCCAAAGCATGCCTCTGTTCTGTCACAAGCACTGTTGTGGCTGCACATAGTAAGTGCAAGAGCAGATTTGGAGAATAATGGATTGTCATACTAGTGCCATCGGACAAGAACATAGAATGCTTAGCTACATACCTGCCGTTAAAACATGGGATAACTAGCACAAATATAGCTGCTATATTGACTTCTGTCCATCCCAAACCAAAGGCATAGGAACACATGATAGCAGATTCAAAATTGGGTTCCCTTTTTGCACCGAACTGCAGAGATAGTATATGTACCAGTTCAAACTTGTAGATATTTGTGCACTGCAGTCTTGTAGCACCAGCAGCTGTCCTAAACAGAATATGGAATTTTGTATCTCCTGGATCCCACTGAAACAATAAAACAGAGTGCTCTGTAGTAGTTCGGCAAACAGATTTGTCCCATAATATTGTTACATCGCCTTGAGATTCTTCATTGGATGTTCTGTATTGTGAGGCTTCCAAGGAAAACCATTGAACAATCGGAGGAGCGAAGCTTATGGTTTTCAGGGTACCTGGATCCCATTCTTTTTGTTCTTCTTTAGTCATCTGTATCAGCATGTACCACTGTTGGTTGTTGACTTGTTGTGGCTTCACATGTGTACCACATAGTTCATTAACAGGGTTCTGCTCATTTGTCAAACTGAATACACCAACAGTAGGTCTCTGACTGAATTTTGGCTTGCTGAAACTCTTGGGAGCCTGACGACTTTCCTGTTGCTCTACTTCATATCTCCGCTGTTCGGGAGTGCCAGTGAACACTTGAACGAACACATTTGAATTGTCCTCTGTTTCTGCATCACCGACAGCACACTCTGGCTCCAGAACAGCTTGATGTGAGGAACAGTTGAGATTGATGTCTTCTCGGGCAAGAAGGGGCTTTGATGCAGTATTTTTCTCAATGCAATCAAAGATTGTACCCCGGCTGTTTTGCACAATTGCATGCCTCAGCTTCTCACCGATGGTCTCCAACTGGGTCTTAACCTGAGCCAACATATCAAGAATACTCTGATTGACTTGGCTGTGATGTATTTGCTTTTCTGAATTTTTTTCATTCACTGGAGGAGTAGACAACTGAGAATTGCCACTGCCTTCAGCTGTAGGTATTGCATGAGACACTGAGGAAGTAGCTCGCTGTAAGGAAAAAATTTCTGGTAGTGCATAGTATCTACGCTCAGTACCATCTGCAAGGAGCACACTGTGGTGATCGAGATTATGGAAGCCATAAGCTTGTGGCCATCCATCCAGAGTCTGCTCACTGAGTTTGGTGCTGTCACCTTGTAAACATGAACTCTGAATTGCAGTTTGGTGCCCATAACGGTCGTTCAGAGATGTACTGCATGTTCGAAGACAAGATTTTGGTGTGGGAATTTTACCGAACACTTGCGGAGCGATAGAAGAAGCAGTTGATGGTATGGTGACGTTGTCGACGAGGGAAATCTCGGGAACGTCCCCGGCGCTGACGAGCTCCGGCTGGAGGCTGTGGAAGTTGAAGGCGTCGGGCTGGGCGAGGTAGAGGTGCTGCCAGCGCCCCTGCTCTTCTAGCACGGAGGCCGGACAGGGACCGAAGCTGCCGTTGTTGACGCGGCCGACGGTGGGGTTGTGGTGCGCAAACTAGGCACGGATCTCAGCGGTCGCGGGGGATGGGGACGGGCCGTTGTCGTTGCGGTGGCCGTTCTTGGCAGCCTCGTCGGGCGAAATCGACGCCGTCGGCGCCGCTGCTGCCGAGCTAGGGGCAACCTGTTCCTGGACGCAGGAATCAAGTGTTGAGCTTGGTGCAGACACGACCCACGACTGGGCACTGCTTGATGTCGATTGGTAGAGGTAAGCGTCCGTGTACGCTGAGGCGGCATGCGCGTAGAGGTAAGCTGGTGGCGGCGATGGAGGTGGAGGAACGAAGGTGGAGGGAGTTGGGAGAAGCCAGTAGTGGCCGTGTACTCGTAGGTTTGAGGCGAGTAAGGGTAGGCTGGTGGCGGCGGCAGCGGAAGAGGAAAAGGGGATGGGTAAAAATCGGGAGCGGACGTGTAGCCATGGATTTCGGTGGTAGCTGGGGAGGGAAAAGGGCCACCGTGAAAAGGAGGAGGTGGGTAGGTGGCAGCGGATGGGTGGGGAAAAGAGTACGGCATGGTCGCCATGGACGCGGATTAGAGCGAAGAAGAGGAACAATTCGTCAGATCTGGGAAATCGAAGACAACGGGATCGGAGAAGACAACTGCGAATCGGATCGCAAGAGAGAAGAAGGAATCGTCGGTGCGAATCGAAGAAGAAGAAAACGGGAGGGAAGGGAGGGAGCCGATCCCGGTGGATCGAACCGCTCTGATACCACTTGTCAGGACCCGGTGATCTCTGGCAGGTTTGGATCACGCAGAATAGGGATTTGGGGATAAATCGTAGATAAAACTGGTAAATTGAAGAACTAAATAAAGGTAAATTGCAGGAAAAGGAAAGTAAAATTAGGGTTCATATTTCTTGGTTTCTTCAACAGGATACAAAGCTACTCTTATATAGAGCTAGGGGATACAAGGTGGCCTCATATATGAAATACCTAATATACCCATAGAGTACCAACATAATACCATTCCATACCACTACTGATACCTGACAAGGGGAGCCGTACGGGGAAAAAGCCAACATAGGTGGCGGCGGCAGCGCCCGGCGACGGAGATGAGGAGGCGGCGGCGCCCGACGACGGGGAGGAGGCGGCGGCGGCGCCCGACGACTGGGAGGACGCGGCGATGGCGGCGCCTGTCTCCTTTGCGCCGCCGCTTCGTCCGATCGATCCATGCGTGAGCCCTCGAGGCGTAATACACGTGTGGGTTGTCGGTTGGAGCGGTTCGACCGGGCTGGCCCAACCCCCACCCGGTCTACCAAACGGGCCAACGGGGAATTTTGGGGCTTTTCACCCCCTAGAGGATTTTCCCTCAAAATACCGGCCCACCCCTTCCTACCAAACAAGGCCTCAAGCAAATAGCAGGACGCCTTGGTGTGCAGCTAGAATAGAGAACAATGTGGAAACATCGGGCGTTGATTAACTTTATTTTCATGCCCCTCCATGACACTGCGATGCATTTGGATGTGTTTAGAGGGCACATATAGCTGGACTGGAGAGAAGGGGACTCGCGGCTTAATCGTGATAAATTTTTTTCGTGATGGATGATTTAACAGGACCACTGTGTGGGGGAGCACAGAGTTTATGGCACGAAAAAGAGTTCCATGGCCCCCATTAAATCCTATACCGACTTGACACAGTCATCATGTCGTGAATCAACAACGTGCACGTTTGGTTTTTCAGCCGTGCCCAAGCTAGGTTAGTAGGCTAATTACAAGACCACTGGTTGGTCTAGAGAAAGCTAATCGTTATTAGAAGAAAACAGAGCATTCTTTCTGAAGATTAAGAAACTGGTACATAAAAAGCATTTGTACCTTTTTCCGTGTACCCAAAATTGTGTACTCAAAGATTGTTTCCACCCTATGTCTCATATGAACATGCATATAAACCCCATTCGAACTCTAGTTTGAGATAAATTAAAAACAATCAAAATGATTGTTAAGCACTTTGTTTTTTTAGATAAAGGGCTTTATTACTTAAAATGTTTAAACATTACACCCGGCCTCTGCATAAGAATGCACATAGCCGTAATCCGACAGAACAAAAAGAAAAAAGTAGCACTAGACGGATTACAATCATGATAAGTAAATCGCCAATGTCAAAGACGAATGCCAACGTCTATGTAGGACCAATCCGGCGATCAAGCGATCATCCATGTTGGGTAAAAATATCCCTCACCACCTCTTCTAATCGTGTACATGGTTCTGTAAAGAGGCCTCGATGCCCCGCCCGTTGTAAAGTGGACCACAGACGGAGAATACTTGTGGACCGGTAGAGTACCTGTAAAAGAGAAACATCTTTATCATTGAAAACCTTATCATTTCTACTCAGCCAAAGCGTATATATAACGGCTATAGCTCCCACCCTAATAACAGTTCTAAACTTTTTTATCTATCCCATGTAGCTAGTTGCCAAATACAGACTTGGGTGGTTATAAGTTAAGCACTTTGTTATGATGAACAATCAAGTAAAACAAATGGCTCAACCTCCAGGAGAAACTATTCTTACAAATGTCTACTAACGAGAATCAAGTTTTTGATGTTGGTACCAGGGGAGGTTTAGCCACTCAGGATGAAGAAAGTAAGGTGAAAATAGAAAACATAAGAATCGAGATGAGGATAGATTTGTTAAATTTCTATAATTTCTTAAAACTCTCTACTTGCAAATTCTTCTCATCAATGGAATTAAAGTTTCACCTTATTCTAAATAACCATGGCCATGCTCAGGATCCTATCTGGAGCGTCGATCATCTGGTTGCCTTGTTTTTCGTGCCAACAACTTTGTTTTGACATAAAACCATCTATACATTACTTAAGAGGATTTGTTTCGCGATATACGGTAGCCGAGAGGCAAAACGAAGAAAAGGAGAAACAACATGCCGTTGCCGGAGGAGAATTATAGGGGAAACATCGCGCCGTTGCTGCCGCCAGAGGGGATTTGTTTGAATTTCACTTTAAAATGTTATATTATGGATTATTGTGTCAATTTTATGAGAGGACGGAATTTACCTGAAAAGGGAAACATGGTTCATCAATGAGTAATTTGGTACCTCTGTCAAATAATTCTTTCAGCTCAGATAATTTAATTCCATTCACTTTAATTGATCTCATGGCCTCTTTCATATCTTCCTTTGTTAATTTAAAATTCCCTTTTTCTTCGGAGGAGTCTTAGCTTCACCTCTTCTTCAATATTCCAATATTAGTGGTTTTGAGCAATGATGACATCCAATAAACATTTAGCTTCCAATAGAGTCCCTTGCTTGAAATGTTATCTGAAATATTATCTAGATAGGAGCTAGATGTTTTTGTTAGCCCACTACCAAATATATCTAACAATTCATTTTCCGCTAAACTTATGTCAAGGACATTTTCGTTGGAGATCAACGATCCCTTCCACTCTGATCCTGTCCACAAGCATTGTGGCTCTTCTGATCCGCTACAGAACTGTCAATGGGGCCCGCCTTAAGGTCCATTCTTTCCACAAGCATTGGAGACGCCCTTAAGACCGTTGATTGAAGAAAACACAACGATACTTTTTGCAGTCATATTTCAACAAAAATCACTAAAACTGTAGGAAACTAAAATACATGGCCAATCAGTTAACATCTAACGAAAAGAATGGAAAATATTCCGAAATGTAGGGCACTGTCTAGTGTTCTAAGTCAGCTGGTTCGATCCCCCACGGGAGAGAATAGTTAAATCGACATTCTCACTTCTTCTATGACAGAAAGGCCGAGAGGGGTCAGAAAGTCATGAACTCGTGAGATCACTAGAGAGCAAGGTCCAGCTGGAAATGGCTTCGGGGGCTCCATTTGCTTGCAATTTGCACACTCGATTTCTGGATAACATAAATATATATAAGCTTGATAATGCTTGCTCGATCTTCTCCTCCTCGTGCACCAACCTCCTACTGCTTCTTCTATACCTACTAGTATAAGCTACCGACTCTACCCTAGAAACAACCTGGCATGTTTTCTTCCATGAAAATCTTCATCGCCATATACTACGTTGGTGTGTCTGAACCTGGGTTCACGAAAACTTCTCTCTCGAGTCTTGACTATCTGTTCGTCACCCTGATTTATTTTCTAGGATATGAACGACTATCTTATGTCAGCATTCGCGGAAACTTTGCCCCCGATTCGTGCAAGAATTGAAAGTTTAACTACTAAATTTCTGGAAGATCAAGCTGAGAACCTTGCATGTGTAGATACAGTGAAGATTTATAGCTAGTACGTGTACGCTTTCGTGACCCAGGAAGCTATACACGGACTAGACTAGCAATAGTAGTATCTATGGTACACATTACGTAATTGTACTCTCGTTGACAGCCTAGCTAGCATGCATCTACCTATCGTTCCCTTTCCCTTTCTCTTTTTTTGGTTGTATCTTTAGTCGAGCGAAAACTTTATTAGGGGGTAGAGATTAAACCCTATCTTATCGTTGACGGATGCATCCTTGTGACAACTGAATCTGAACATACTAGTACATGTGTAAGTGAGCACCTGAACCCGAGTCTAGGTTTGCTGTCCTAGTGACTCAGCATAACCTCCGAGAGGGAAGCAACAAGACCCATGGATTCACATTCACTCATTCAAGAGGAGTGAGTCATCATGCGGCTATTGATCTAGCAGAGCCGGAAATTAGAACCGGTCGGCTTGCTAGGCTAGCTGAGAATGATCTGTAGTACTTTTGTGTGTTCTCTTGGTAGCTGAAACCTGTAGTTCATATGATGCTTGCACCGTTGCTGGCTAAAGAGAAACCTTGGATGCGGCCGTGCGTGAGAGCTCGTTTTGAAGCTATCTTTTTCAGTTTGGAAATTGTTACTCCGTTTTGACCAACAATGGTTTCTTGATCTCGGATGTGGATTCTCATCGTTTGTTTTTGATTAAAGCATGTTTTAAGCTGGTACAGACATAATCCTTTGTTTGTTCCCTTCGGCGGCTGTCGGCATTTGACTCTACTTGGCTTCAAGCTGTCTCGTTCAGTTCCACTCAATTCAAGCCGTCATACACCATACACGACCTGTACCCTCCACTGCAATTACAGTATCACACTCTCTGGCCAAACTGCTCATATTCATAAACCACAGTCAGTCAAACACTTCTTTTTCCTCCTTTTTACATTCAGCAGACACGACACTAACACAGGCAGGAGGTTCATCGATGAGCTACAAAATACAGGAATCCTCCTCCTCGATTTCTCAGAAGCAGGAGTTGGACTTCCCAGGTGATGCAGCATATGCGAATTCGTCAGGAGCTAAATCATCCCGACAATGCTGGTGCGATCTTGCTCTAGCACTTGCAAAAAAATCTGTCATTGTGCTGGTTCTAGTTCTACCAATTCAAAGTTCAAATGCAGACTCATGGCCGGTTTCTTGTAAATGTTACAAGGGGAGCATAGGATGCTCTGTTGCTTCCTGGGACAACAGATGATCAAAACATGCCACCCCCAACCCAAATAGACCCGGTCTGCTGCTCTAACCAAATTCCAATCATTTGTACATAAGCCCCAAATGGGTTACAATGTTTCGTTTGCACAGTTTAATTTCACTCTTCCAGATTCATCATACCCTTCCTGCATAATCCTCACTCTTCAGTCCAATCATGGAAGTCAGACAAAGATCATTCTAACCCACACCCTGAATATTCAGTTTATATAATCAGTAGCCAGCAACCAAATGTTCAATCAGTTAGAAAGTACACTGTTTGACACCGGTGCACTTCTCCATTTCTTTTTTTCCATTTCCTCTACACATGTGTACTTGTTGGCAACATGGGTTAGGCACATGGATGCAACTAATCACAAAATAATTTACTAACAGGACAGCATATATCTATCTAACTACAATACACAAGGAATCGTGGTTCGGGGGGTGGGTGGGGGCCTAAATCTAAATGCCTTGCCTACTATCTCCTCGCATTCTGATCTGCCTGCTGCGTGTATGGTACAAAACACACACTGCTATGGGTTTTCGCTATGTATGGGACCGAGCCCCTCCTGTATGTATGTACAACGACGGACTCAAGGTTCCTGGCTGTTCACCCGGTGGTGAAGCTCGAGCATCTCCTGGTGGTTGGGGTCCACCGACAGCGCCGCACGGCAGTCCCGGAGGGCTCCCGAGATGTCGCCGACGTGCTCGTGGAAGGCCGCGCGCAGGTGGAGCAGGTTCAGGTCCGCCTTGAACGCGATCGCCTTGCTCAGCTCCGAGATGGCGTCTTTCTCCTTGTGGTTGTCCATCAGAACTGAGGACCAAAATCAGGCATTAAACAGATGGCCTAATTCGGGAAATGTAGGTTTGTTACACCTACCGATCAAGCTGAACACAGAATATCCTAATATATGCAGAACAACGTTGACTTGTTACCAGCTCATGTTAGGAGGCTGGTAGTTGGTTAGTCAACGCAATCTGGGTGTTGGGCACAGATGAGCTACAACTATTTTATCAAACTAAACTACAACCACCAGAATTGTATATTCATCCTTCTTTGAAACTCCATCTTCTCTTTGTCATACGAAAAATTAGAGGCAGGAAGAGGTGCTTACCAGCAGCACGGTATCTATATGGGTAGACTCGCAGGGGGTCAAGTTTCGTGACCATCTGCAGATCAGCTTTAGTTAGATCCCGGTCACAGTACTCGGACCTCTTTTCGTATGCTGATGCATTGCTCCTGGCCTTCTCTATTAGCTTTGTCATTTCCTCGAATGCACCGCTTCTGTTGTTCCTAAGGAAATGGACCCTGGCGAGACCTTGATGAGCTCTTGTGTGCCCAATCTTCAGGGCGTTGATGTAGCATTCAGCTGCCAGCTCCAGCTTCCCGCAGTCCACATAAACACTCCCAAGATTGTTCAAAGCCTACAAAATGCCATATGTGTTAGATGCACTTTTTCTCAACATTTCAGGCCAGAAAGTTACAGGTTCATCTATATATGATCTTGGATCAAGCTGCTAAAGAAACACTTCTCAGTTTAGTAACTTAAGTTGATGGAGTGATGCACAAACAGTTTTCGCGTGGCTAATATGACTACAAAAGTGACGGATTTTCAGGTGAAAAGGCTACTGAAAACGGCAGCCCGACACTCATCCATGTGGTAAAATGGCAATTCTCATTAACCCTGGATTGTATGGAATGTTCTAACCTAGACAAGAGGCCAGCCACTTGATAGGAAATCAAATAACTCTTGGAGAAGAGAGCAGTTGGTGAATGCCATGTTAGGAGCACCAGGAAAACCATTTTTTAATGGTGAGGGTACCATTCCAATTACTAAATGCAACAACCAATATGACATCTTAACATCTAAACATAAGGTATAGGTGTGTATAGCAACACCTGATCTAAGCCATAAAGAGACGCCAATACATTTTGACAAGTACAGAAATGCATATGCATACAATAAACGCAATAGCAAGAGCTCAAGAAAAAGTCAACAAAGTTTCACTTCATAAGTTGCCAATAGCCCAAGACAATAACCCTTGTTTGCTGCTTCCTCTGCCCCATTATATAAGACAATTTTAGCCTGCCAAAACGTCTTATATATTGGTGCGGAGGGAGTATATAGTATATACCGGTTTTTTGGTATGAGATCGCTTAGCTCTCTACTGAAGAAACAGAACCGCAACTCCTTGTCATGCATGGTCTATCTATCTAAGTAGAACTGAGAAAGAGGCGTGGAAAATAAATTCTTACCTGACCCTTTCTAAGTCTATCTGAGGGACAACGTAATGCATCTTCAAGAAGCGATACAACGGTTGCTGAGGTTGATGGCTCAAGACTCGAATCAGCCAAAGCATAGGCTTTTAGAAAGAACGCCTCAAATGATCTTTGTATTGCAATTGATGCTTCCGCTTTCTGCAATCCTTCCTCGCAGTGGCCAGTATCATACAGTATCCAGCCTTCATAAACAAGCCGTTCATGTTGGCTTGCCGCATGCTGACGAGCAAGCTGCAAGCTGCGCATTGCTGCCTCAGGACAATTTAATCTGGTAAAAAACAAGGCATAATTGCATTAATCCTAAGACTATATTATTACTTCAGGAAATTAGATCATAATGTAAGTTATCAGAGGAGGCATGTGCAACAATGCTGATCGGTGATCAGCCATCTGCTAAATTAGCATTCCAGATACAACCCCACACTAGTAGGTGCAAGACATGCCAGGGACACAAACCATGTGATTATAGCATCTAGAATGCCAATTATTGATGGACTATCAAACTGAATTACGCCAACTATTATTATGTGCAACAACATGAAATAGTTAAGTTACCTGAGAAGAAGCAAAGACTGCCTGAAGTACAGAACACCTTTTGCAGCATCTGACTCCAGCATCTGATATATGACCGAGAGGGATCCTATATCATCACAGAGGACCACCGATCGTAGAGCTGCATCCAGCAATCAGCAGTTGTCCATTGTTCTACATTCTCCATCACAAGCATACGCAGCTGCTTCGCAGCCACTCGACCACCAATCATGCGATAATCTGGAGCAAGCGTAAGGATTGCCTGGACATCACACAAGGCGGCTCTGTAATCCTCGAGAGCAAGGTAGCAACAGAACCTTAGCTCTAAGCATTCCAGAACCAGTTTAAATCCCAGGATCCGGTTAATCTCCATCAGGGCAGCTTCAACACTTTGCCTTTTCATCAAAGATGCAGCTCGAACCATATATGGATATGTCAGGGTAGGATCCAACTCAGTAGCCTTGTTGAGATTTTCTAACTTGCTATCACCATCCAAATATAGTGCTCTCTCTTGATACATCCACCCAAGAGGCCAACGACATGACATGACAGAGTCGAGCAACTTGAGAGAAAAATGCTTATTGCTCCTCAGAGAGGCCAATCTAGCCAAGCCAACTACGGAGTAGAGATGTCCAGCGGTAAACGCAGCATTGAAGAGACGCTCAGCTTCAGCGTGATCTTTCCTTAGCAGCCTCATGCAAGCCAGTTGATGCAATGCCAACTGCTTCTGTCTAGAATCTGATGCTGAGTCCACCAGCCTTTCCAAGAAGCTTATGGTGACATCCGATGTTGCACTGATGCTCATGGAGACTTCACTAAGAAGACAATATAGAGAGAAAGACGCATCACCAGCCATCGTGGATCTCTGCTGCTTATTTGCGGAGGAGAATATCCTAACCACTTGCTCATCATTCAAGCACTCTGGAAGTTCATTCAAGAGAACCTGCAAGCATGACGCCGCGAGAACGAACAGCCCAACTCAATAGCACACTCCATGAAGTCTGTAGCATCTTGCCTGGAAGAAACAAAAGAAGCAAGCTTTCGCTCGCAAGCATCTTTGAGGCCCTTGCAGCAAAATTTGTTAGCAAAATCAAGCATTTCCAAGATAGCTTCCGGTGACAAATATGGCAATCTTCCTGACAGGCTGAATTTACTGATTGCTCTCATACCGATAGGTGATATGCCATTTTGAGACATGTCAATGACTTGAAGATATGATTCCCTAAAGCCACCATTAAGCATTGCATACAAGGGATTAGACAACCCTGCAAGCTTGCGCCGATCACATGCAATCATATCATCTCTGATCCGGAGATGAACCACCGGAGAGCCCTGGAATTCATCGGACTCGTTGTCATAGCTTATCCCATGTGAGTCGGCAGAGACCTGTGAAACGAAATCCAGCAGCTTGAACTCCTGGGAACACTTGCCGCACGAGCCAAGAAGGTCAGATATCGGCTGCTCTCCTCTCTTGTCGTACTTGAGCCAGGCCCCAAATATGAGCTTCTCGTGTATGGTGCTCGCCTTCTCCCACGCAGCCTGGAGGCTCCTCCGTGACAGCTTGGCCTCCCCAAGCCCCCGGAAAACCTGGAACTGGAGCAGGTACAGACGCGACTTGTCATCCGGAGGGCAGTTCTCCAGCTCCTCGTGAATCCGAGCCAAGACGTCGACGTAGTCGGCGGGCTTGTAGTGCGGAAGAACCGGTGGCTCCGGCATTTTCATCAAAGATTCTCTGCATCCCAAATACAAGAATAGGCATTTGAATATCGAAACCAGCTAGCAAAAAAGGAAAAAAAGACTGAATTTTGACGCTCTCCACACTAAGACCAGACTGGGTACCCAACTGATTAACAATTCAGCAACGAGTGTGTAGTGCCTTGTTGCAAAGAAATTGGAGGCTTACATGGAGGAGGAGCTGGAGTGAGCAGTGAACTTGGAGAGTTTCCCTTTGTCCAGCGGCAGCCATGAGCGGGTGGGGGCATGGAGGCTGGTCTCCTTGCAGGAGGAGACCTCGGAGAAGAAGAGCTTCCTCATGGGATTTGCGCTCGCATCCAGGCGCCCAAGAACCACCGCAGAAACCAACCCGCCGCGCCAAGATTCAGACGCGGGAGGGAGCGGCGCGGAATTCTGCAGGCTTTCCGAAGCCAATCGAGGTCCACCACCGAGGGGATCCCCCGAGATGCGCTCGCCTTCGCTTTCCCTGAAGCAGAGCAGGAAGAAGCAGGGAGGGAGCACGGGTGCAGGATTCAGGGAACTGCTGGGAATCCTAGGTATTCCTAGGCTTGCCCCAACCCCCGTCTCCGATCTTTTTTCTTTTCTCTTGATGTGGGGGCGAAGAAGAGAAGATGACGAGAGAGGAAAGTGGCGGCGTGGAGAGAGAGCTCAGCAAAGTGATGAGGAAAGAGGAAATTGCAATTGCGAACCACTCACATCTGTCGCCGGAGCAGCTACAACAACTCGACCGAGCTGAAATCGTCGTATGCATCCTGTCGAGATTCCAAAGCACATCCATCCACATCTGTGTCGACACACACAGAGAGTTTTGTTTTGTTTAGGTCGCAATACATACATACGTACATTTGAGTTAAGTTGCAACGTTTTTGTTTACAGAAACGCTCATGAGTTCACTACTCCATTCATGCCTCCTCAATCAGTGAAAACTGTGATGTCAATGCCAACTTGTGTTGTCAAATACATGTATTTGTATGCATTTTATATTTTCTCACATGCTTCTACCCTATATATGAAGTTTTTGCCAAAATGCTATATATTCAATTGACTACACAAATTGGACGTGGCTCCGCTACTGTCCTCAATCGAACAACATCGAGGGGAAACCTGTGCATCCGCTCCACCACGATTTGTTGATGAGGGTTGTCATTCTGCTCTACACATTGAGGCCTTGCATTTATTTTGAAGAACAACAATGTAAAACGTCAACAACACAATCTTCTTGGGTGCAAAATATATATGCCAGGCTAGGACGAGTACAATATGAACATCAGCATTGTTCCACATTCAGCTACTGAGTTTAACACAACGCAAGGAATGACATTCACATAGTGAAGGTTTGAGTAGCTAGCCTTAACAGTGTCGTGGCAGCAACAACGGAGTTTTTCATGGGCACAAGTGTACAAACAACACAACACTGAGACCGTCCGGAAACAAGAGAGGACACGCACACATGCGCAACATAGACAACCCCAAACAAAAGAAAATAACAAAGAAGTTGCCTTTTGATCGGAAATCCAACTTGGGTCATAGAGTATATGCTCTCATTGCTCAAAAACACATTCTTTAATATAAAAAAAACCTAGGTGTACATCCCGACATTTTACGCTCGCACACAAAATTTCATGATTTTTTTTCGGTGGCTCGTACTAAAATGTCGGTGAAAAGTTTTTGGATCACCAAAATTTATCTTTTTTACCCAAGGCACAAAAAATTTCTTTTTTCGTGATTTTTTTTTGCATGAACATAAAAAGTCGCCGAAATTTTTATCATGTTTTTCCATTTTGAAATGTTTTTAAATTATATTTCCCATAATGGGAGTATCTTAACCTATGAGTCAAAACATCGCCTTCCTCTTTTGGTTCGCCTCTTTACTCGCGAGGGGAAAAGAGCAAAGAGGTAGGCAAAACAAATCAATGCCGGTGACAGTTTTCGTCACGTCCACGTTGAACTGCAGTGCTCAAGGGCGCGTTTGGTAGCCAACAGCTACTTTTGCGCTCTGTGGATCAGGGCTGGCTAGGGCTTGGCCTCGTAGAGCAGCCTCGAAAACCATGTTGTCCATCCTGTTTGGCTGCCCTCGTCGCATCAGTGGCACACTGGTGTCAACCGTTTGGTAACCTGCAGCAACGCTCAAAAGGTAAGTTTGTTGCAATGTGATGTGTTTTGTTGCATCCAATAGCACCCAACACCGTAGCAGAGGACATCACAATATACAATAGCAGTTCATCCATAATTCAGTCCTAGCTAATACGAATGACAATTACTGAGTACAACCCTAACTAGTACGAATCATAATACTTGTATTACAGACCGGTGGATGCTTCATGAATGCTGATATAGGGGGTCGGTAGTTCAATCTTCACCATCTTCTTCTTCATCATCATCTTCTTCTTCTTCTTCTTCTTCTTCTTCTTCTTCTTCTTCTTCTTCTTCTTCTTCTTCTTCTTCTTCAGATCCTCGTGTTACCTCTGTCCGCCCACATTGCTTCAGTCCACTCCATTCTTTTACTCTTCCAACCTTCATTGTCATCAAATGCCACACCATGGCCTTGATCAACGTCGTCTGCTGTCACATCTGCCTCATCTGGGACATGCTCATCAAAACCCCAACCAAGGATCCAGTTGTGAAGAATGCAACATGCAAGGACTAGCTTCACTTGGGTCTCGAAAGTGTGAAATGGGTTCTGGTCTAGAATCTTGAATCTATTTTTTAATGCAGCAAAAGCCCACTCAACTGTTACTCTAAGACTAGAGTGTCTGAGATTGAACAATTCCTTGGCAGTCGCTGGACCGAATCTTGCACTGAACTCGTTTAGATGGTACCTGGTGCTTCGAAAGGGGCGAAGAACTCCAGGCCGACATGCATATCCAGCATCACCAAGGTAGAACTGTAGGGGATCGTAGACAGAAAACAAAAAAATTTCCTACCGACGACAACCATAAACTAGCCAGGATCTATAATATGCAGATATACTATATGGAGGAGAACGGAATACATACCCTTATAGACCGTAAGCGTCGACGATCAAAAGATCTGTTTCGATGACGACGTGTGATGAAGACGACGTAGCCGGCCTCAAGGTCGTGTAGAGGAAGAAGACAGCTCCCAACAGCAAACAATGGTGCCTCGCGGTTCTACACACGTACGGTGTGGATGACGACCTCCGGGCTCCAGATCCAGCAGAGCAGCAGAAGTGGAAGATTGGATCTAGCAGCACGGCGGTGTGCGTACAGTACAGAGACTTCCCTCCTCGTATGTAGCTCCAGAAACGGAACCACGCTCAAGTTAGGTGAGAAGAAGAGGGAGAATTGGTGTGTTTCCAAAGGCATGGGGGTCCCCTATTTAAAGGAGGAGGAGGGAGGCCATCTCCCTTGGCTAAGCCATGTGGAACTAAACCCCACATGGCTCGGCCGGCCAAGGGAGCAGCCGGCCACCTAGGTGGGCCCCATTCGGCCCACCTAGGGCGGCTGGCCCTTCTCCCTCCTATTTTTCCTTTTTCCTTTTGGGATTTTCCCCTAATGGGCCTCTAAGGCCAATTTAGGTTTAATGGCTTTTAAAATTCGAATTTAATTAAATAAAAATATATTTAATCATTAATAACACTTATTAATATTAAATACATATTATTTATTTCATTCGGGCTCTGAAACATATTTCGTTGCCTCCGATCAACATCGGACAAGTCCCGGAACACTTCCGGAGTTCCCGATTTCTTTTCTCTCTAAATCCAATCTAATCGTCACCCACCCTTAAGTGTGCTACCCCACGGTTCAGGATCACTCCAGACATGATCGAGACACGCTCTCCGATCAATAACTGTAACGTACCTGCACTTAGAAATTGGCAAGGTACCTGTGTATAGTGCAAACCCCTGGATCGTTTCATTTGCACACACAGTTTAAGATGTAGTATCACAACAAAGTATCATTATTACATCGAATGATCCAGACTGGGTAAAATATTCATTACAACTTGCATAGCATATAGCTAGCTTGAAAGAGTAAAGCAGCGGAAATAAATCTTCATGGAGTCCTCATCCTTTGCATGTGCCACAGGCGAAAACATGTTGGTTGCAGACTCGAAACCCAAACGTAACCTTACTCATCGTCAGAAATTTCTGCAACAAATAAAATTTTGCAACAGAGTGGGTCAGAACCATTAAAATGATTCTGGCAAGTGACACTATGTGGACACTTAATGGAATAACTCTATAGCCTATATGCATATTTGGCTGGTGGAGTTCAAGGCTATTTTGCATAAAAGCCAATTTTGCCTAACACTTTGTAAAACATTTTCTTCAAAAGTTGGAGACGATATGGTATAAGACCATAGTCTCATCTACCCTTGTTCACCATCAAGTTTTACTTTCGAAATTGGAATGATGAAGCCTCCGTTGAATCCTTGATCAGCTGCTCAAATTGTCCGTAACCGGGGACACGGCTAAGTACTTAGTTTTTAACTCTGCAGAGGTTGTGCACTTTCACCATTAGACCCAACAAACCCAAACTATCCTCAAGCACTCAAATTGTGCTAAGGAAAAGGAGAGAGTTGAGACGAGACTTTTCAGAAGCATTTTCCCATCCCATACCGACTTGACGCGCTCCCATTCTAACCATTCTACCACCACCTGTCAAGTCGGGACGAGTCCACGCAACTTAATCCATCTAGCCAGAGCCCATATGACTAATGGCTGCACGGTAAGCAATCTTCACTTAGAGAAAACATTGGCCCCTTAATACCCTGGGTGGCAACCACAAGTGACCATCCCTTAGAGGTCACCCCTAAGAGATGACACTCAACCTTTCCATCATCTTTTCATAACCAAGTCCACCCAGGTGATAAATTACTTAGTAGAATTAAGCTTTAAAGAAACACATTTGCATAGCATCAAATATTCTACTAAGTTATCAAAGGGTTCTAGACACAACTAGTGTAAAGGTATGGTGGGTTTAGCATATAGCAATAATACTATCCAACACATGCATATAAGGAAATACACTAAGTAATGCATATAAAAATACTTAGGAAATTTATGAGGGTGTGCCACTTGCCTTGGCAAACAGAAGTGTAGTAGTAGCAGTTGCAACCACTTTCGTCTCTCTCCGGAATTTCTAACAAGTCAAACAAATCACAAATAAACATACAATCATAAATGCAACACTTGGAAAAATATGATATGCATGAGATGCAGGATGATACAAAGAAATGTGGTATGAAAGACAAGCAAAATATAATAAGGGAGAGATAACAAAATAACATTATCCTATTCAGCTAAGGCAAGGTCAAGGTAGAGTAAAATAAATTTGGTAAAACCACCACTCGAAGGTTGTAAAGCTACTCTAAGTCTTCACAAGTTTGGTCTTCAAATAATCTTCAACTCCTTTGCAGCTTCATTGATCTTCAAATAGCACTCTATGAACTTAGTCTTAAACAAGGACTTGGCCTTTGTCCAAAGTGAGACAAAAATAGAAAAGGAGATAGAAAGAAAAGAAGTAGTTGGTCTTCTAAAGTTCTCCTCTTTGCTTCCTTGTGATTTTACTTGATGTGTTCTTCATTACACGTTTGTGGACTTGTTGATTCTGAAGACTTGATGATGTTGGCAGCCTCAAGGTCTTGGATATAACTTAGTCACCATGAAGAGAGAAGAAGGAAGAAAGAGAGAAGGAAAGAAAGACTTAGAAAAATGTAGGTGGTTGGTCTTCGTGAACTTCCCCTTGATTTTCTTCTAAGTACCTTGACTTCTTGGAGATGCTTCTGGAGTTTGTTTTTCTTGGCTAAGTCCTTCATTGGTCCTCTAACTTCTTGTTGAATTCTCCAAGGATAACAATGCAAACTTTTCCACTAATTTCTAATTTAGTGGGTTTTTTTTTCTAGGAGGGTTAAAAGGGCTAACAAGCATCACCTCCAAAAATTCTAAGGAGGAATGTCATGTAAGAATGCAAAATATTTCTAAGGACTAGAGATGCATGCCATGCCATGAAATTATTCTAAGTTAATGCAAGACAAGTAAGATGGTCCAAATAAGACTAAGGACCAAAGGTCAACAACAAGTCACTAAAATAATTTCTAAGGCAAAGTTAACAAAATAAGAGGTGCCAGATTTTCTAAGGAAAGTATGCAAAGCATAAGTTGATAATTTTTCTAAGGACAAACTTTTGTGGTAGCAAGTACTTAGAAAAATTTCCTAAGGGAAACAAAATAAGTTTTCAGAATGCTAAATTTTTCTAAGGAAAAGATTTAGCACTTTTAAGGTGTTGAAATTTTCTAAGAAAATTTTCCAAGGAAAAGTGTTGTCAAAATTTTATTACTCAAAATTTTCTAAGGAAGAAATAACACTTTTGTGGGAGAGGTGAAATATTTATAAGTTATTTTGCATCTATCATGATCATCATGACTTAGCTAAAATTTCTATTCGAATTTAATGTGGAGAACAATTTTAATATAATTTACTTATTAAAAATACCACCTAAAAAGCAATAAAAACAAATTACATGCAAAAACACATAAAAACACTTCTGCAAACATACAGAGCAATGCTACGGCCATTATTTATACAAACAAAAATATAGCAAAATATTTTGCTCAAATAACAATTTTTATAATTAAATTATAGCCAAAATATCAATTAAACCATTTTTTAAAATTTATCTAAATTAATTTCGTCCAAACTTCAAATTAAGCATATAGAAAGTTTCTACACATTATTAGCTTTCCAAAAATATAAATTTCATAAATTTTGGATAAGGGACTAAAAATTAATAACGAATCTAAAACCAGGGACCTATCCGTGATGCGCAGGGGCTTAAGCGTAAGGAAAACCGAAAAGATCCTCGCGCTGGAGTCCTCCGTCGACGTGGCGTCTTCTGGTTGGTGCGGAGCTGCGATGACTGTGTTGCTGACTCGGCTTGACGTGGCGCTGACGTTGCTGCTGACGGTGCGCTGACGAGGCGGCCTCTGATTTGCCCGTACCGATTCGCTAAAGGATCTAATCTACGCCGTTAAAACGAGATCCGACGGCCCAAAATCGTTTGACCTAAAACTAGCGGCACTGTTCGCCGGAGCTGTGCCGGTGACCTAATCATCTACGGTGGTGCCATCGCCGGCGGTGAGAGAATCGAGCAGGGAGAGGGGTCCGAGAGGGTTCTGTTACCACGAGCTTCCGGACGCCGAGGCGAGCTTGATGGAGGGGTCGGGGGTCACGGACACGTTCTCCTCCTTCCCAGGTTGCTCGCTGGAGAAGCTCCCACGGCGGCGGTCAAGGGTCACGGACAGACGCGTTGATCTGGAGTACAAGAAAAAGGTCAGGGAGATGCGCCAGGTTGAGAGGACTCGGAGGGGACCAAAAGGTGGCGGTGTAGACCTGCGGTGTCGCCGGAATCGTGCTCGAACGGCGGCGGTAATGGCGGACGGCGGCAGCGATTTTGTGGGCAGCCTGGGGGCGTAGAGGCTAGGGTTTCTGGGGGAAAAGATGCGGCGGGGGCTGAGGTTTATATGGGGGAAAGGGTTCGTGCGAAGCACGCAACAAATCGCGACGAAATCGGGCGGATTCGGTTAGGGTTCGGGAAGAATCCGTGATGAACACGGTGGAGACGATGATGACGTCATCGCTGACGTCATTGGTGGGGCCCACATGTCAGTCAGAGGAAAGGAGCGGGCCTGGGCTGCTGCTTGCTGCGCTGAGCGGTAGCTAGTAGTTGGGCTTGGCCCATTTAGCTAGGCTTCGCATTTTTTTCCAGAAAACGTTTTCTTTTCTGTTTTATTCAAAAATCAAATAACTTTTGAATTTTAAATCCAAAACAATTCAAACCACTTTCAATAATTTTGTAAAAACAAACTCTTTGATCTGCAGCCTTTAAATATCATTTTCCAAAACATTTTATTATCTAAATTTTGAAATGAGTTTAAATGGATTTTGGACATGATAATGCCATTTTAAATCTATAGGGTTTTATGAATTCCTTTTGAAATATATAATTTAACCCAAGGTCAAATATAAGTAATTTGATTTATCTCACTCAATAAAATAATTTTGTATAAAACATAAGTAGTTTTTAAAAGGGTTTTGATAAATCAAAATGATTTCAAAACTCATTTTGGAAATCCAAATAAATATTTTCCTTCAAAAGTAAAACTATAAAACTTGAGAATAGAGCTTAGGTAAGTAATAGAATAATTTCTTAATACATCCAAACTATTCACAATCAACACACTTTTCAAATAGAAATCATTTTGATTTCCAAACTAGGTTTTTAATAAACAATATGACACTTGATGTCCAATTTTAAAATAGGTTTAAAACAATCTGAGGTGGCTTAACTAAAACTTGAATATCACAAGATAAACCTTTTGAAAATATTTATATTTCAACAAAAACAATCAATTCACAAACAACATTAACAGAACAATACATAAAAGTCAAAAGAAAATTGGAGCATAATTGCTCTACTAATATATTTTCTTAAATATGTTTTCAAGTGGAAATGTATTTCCCACTTTTGAAATAACCAAATGCAAACAATGCTATATGATGCTGAATGTATGCATGAATTTTCCTTTCAAAGCAAAATACATAATAGTTTTCAAAAGTTTTAAATTTTTCTGATTTTTCAACTTTTTGAAAAACTTGGGATGTTACATACTACCACCCTTAAAAGGAATCTCGTCCCGAGATTCGGGAAGGCTAGCAAAAGTTTGTGACGGGGATATCAGGGTGGCTACCACCCTTAAAAGAAATCTATGTTGGCAGTCAAACTTCAAACTGTAAACTTGATTGATAACGTACCATTCTCCAAGCTAGGTTCCTCAATCACTCCTTCCACATTGGTGTGGTTCATATATTCTTTACCAAAAGGCTTTGTCTTAGCAATTTCTTCGGTCTTCATCTTAGCTGGGCATTTATTGGCGTAATGACCCATGTTCTTGCATTTGAAGCACATCACCTTGCTGATGTCTTTGTGTGGAGGGTTGTTCTGGAGTTTATTTTCCGGGCACTTATTGGCATAATGGCCCTTATTATTGCACTTAAAGCAGAGCACTTGGCTGTTATCTTTCTTGAGTTCTGGATTTGGGCGATGCTGTCCATTGTTATGGTTATGGTCATCATGTCCATTTCCCTTCCGGTCTCCATTGCTTCCTTTGGACCCACCATTGCGATCAGGATGTTTGAGATGACTCCCTTTATTATGGTGATTCCCCTGTTTGTGGCTATGGTTCACCTCAGGAGTATGGTGTCTTTTGAATGAAGGCTCAGAATGATGTTTGTTGATACTTAGCTTTCTCTTCAGATTTCCAGTCTTCCTGATATCATCCTCCAGTATGAGTGCTTGGTCCAGTAAGGCCTGATACTCCCAAGCGTGTGTGACTGTGAAAGGGACTTTCATCTCATCACATAGTCTCTTGAGAAAACTTTCCTCCCTCTCTTCCTCGATAATTATGCCTTCAGGGGCATAACGAGACAGTGCATAGAAATCATCTCTATACTCCTTGAGTGTCCTGCCCCCTTGCCTCAGGTTTAGGAACTCTTCTTGCTTCATATTCCACATGTCAGGGGAACTGTAAACACTACAGAACCCTTCCTTGAACTCTTTCCAGGTTAAAGTATCACATGTGTGAGTGCTATGATATGTTCTCCACCATTTAGCCGCAAGTCCTTCCAAGAAATAAGATGCAAAACTCACTTTCTCTATGTCGGTGCACTCACAAAGTATCAGATCCTTCTCTATTGATCGTAGCCAGTCGGTTGCCATAATTGGATCATTTGTAGGGTGGAACGTGTTGGGTTCAAGACTTAAAAATTTGACAAGTCTATCCGTATGGGTTAGGGGTGGTGGTGGTTCACTTTGATTGCTTTGATCTGGGTCATCATGGTCATCAGCTGGGCTTGTGTTGCCATCATCTTCTGCAACATTGTTTCAACGTTGTTGGTGCTGGTGTTGTTGTTGTTGTCTTCAGGTGCACTCTGGGGAGACATCTGTGGGTTTTGGAATAGATAAGTATAAGATAGACAGATTCTAAGGGAAATATTTCTACCCATACAAGCATTCACATAACACAACACAAACAAGCTCAAAACAAACTTTAAACTTTCAAACTTTTCTCTTGACTTCAAACCCAGGTAACAACGGATATTCTGAAAATACAAGCCTAAGTACTGCCATACCACAATTTTGGTTGGTCAATAATGAAACTAACGTCGTCTGACAAAATTCTAGGGTTGGTGGGTGACTACTCTCTCTGGTTCTTGCTGGAACACTAGGTGGAGGTCTTAGTCTTAGGGCGCTTCATCCTTGAGTTCTCCTCTTCAAATGACTCCTTGGCGAGTTGGGCACATTGCTCCCGAAGGGCTGCTATCGTTGCTTCCTGTCTGTCGACCTTGTTTAGCAGCTTCAAATTTTCAGCTTCAAGCCTTTGAATGATCGTCTCACGCTTCTGCTTCTGAAGTTCTTCGGAGGCTATTATTTCTATAGTGGTTTCGATCTCCTTCCTCTGCTCCTCAATCAACTCCTTGGCCTCGTCCGTCATCTTCATCTCAGCATGGAGTGCAGTGGTAGCTATATGTGTTGCTAACTCCAGATCTTCCATTTGTAGCTCTGTAGGGTTTAGCTTCTCGCGATCCTTTCCACTCCAGTGGGGTAGTTCATTAGCATTACGCCTCCCGAAGCGACGGTAGGAAGAGTTTTGGGGCAACATCTCGTAGAATTCCTCACAGATACGTGATAGTGCCTCATGTTTTGCTAGCAGAAGGCCAGTCTCCCAGGTAGGGTACACCCTCTTGTAGACAATTGCCTCGGTGGGAATCCTGGTAGTACCAGGTAGGATCTCTGTCTCAATCTCCCAGCGTTGCTTATTGGTTATCTCTGAGGGTATCGTCCTTATTTTGAAGGTTGGGGGAACCAAATCAAGATCTTTGCAGATACCATTCAGTTGAACTCCAAAAGGACAAGTCACGCTGTCTCTCAGAATCTCCGTGCAGGTGAAGGGGACCATCTAAACAGAATTTGAGGAAACAAGATTAGATAAGTGTTACTAGAATAAGTTCAAAAGAAAAGGAAGAAACAAGATTAAACTTTTATAGTAGAGTAAATTAGCTTTTAATTCCTATGGCCAGCCTATTTCTATCCAGACTTAGGGTTTCGAACCTACAGGCAACACAGTGCTCTGATACCATCTGTAACGTACCTGCACTTAGAAATTGGCAAGGTACCTGTGTATAGTGCAAACCCCTGGATCGTTTCATTTGCACACACAGTTTAAGATGTAGTATCACAACAAAGTATCATTATTACATCGAATGATCCAGACTGGTAAAATATTCATTACAACTTGCATAGCATATAGCTAGCTTGAAAGAGTAAAGCAGCGGAAATAAATCTTCATGGAGTCCTCATCCTTTGCATGTGCCACAGGCGAAAACATGTTGGTTGCAGACTCGAAACCCAAACGTAACCACTCATCGTCAGAAATTTCTGCAACAAATAAAATTTTGCAACAGAGTGGGTCAGAACCATTAAAATGGATCTGGCAAGTGACACTATGTGGACACTTAATGGAATAACTCTATAGCCTATATGCATATTTGGCTGGTGGAGTTCAAGGCTATTTTGCATAAAAGCCAATTTTGCCTAACACTTTGTAAAACATTTTCTTCAAAAGTTGGAGACGATATGGTATAAGACCATAGTCTCATCTACCCTTGTTCACCATCAAGTTTTACTTTCGAAATTGGAATGATGAAGCCTCCGTTGAATCCTTGATCAGCTGCTCAAATTGTCCGTAACCGGGGACACGGCTAAGTACTTAGTTTTTAACTCTGCAGAGGTTGTGCACTTTCACCATTAGACCCAACAAACCCAAACTATCCTCAAGCACTCAAATTGTGCTAAGGAAAAGGAGAGAGTTGAGACGAGACTTTTCAGAAGCATTTTCCCATCCCATACCGACTTGACGCGCTCCCATTCTAACCATTCTACCACCACCTGTCAAGTCGGGACGAGTCCACGCAACTTAATCCATCTAGCCAGAGCCCATATGACTAATGGCTGCACGGTAAGCAATCTTCACTTAGAGAAAACATTGGCCCCTTAATACCCTGGGTGGCAACCACAAGTGACCATCCCTTAGAGGTCACCCCTAAGAGATGACACTCAACCTTTCCATCATCTTTTCATAACCAAGTCCACCCAGGTGATAAATTACTTAGTAGAATTAAGCTTTAAAGAAAACACATTTGCATAGCATCAAATATTCTACTAAGTTATCAAAGGGTTCTAGACACAACTAGTGTAAAGGTATGGTGGGTTTAGCATATAGCAATAATACTATCCAACACATGCATATAAGGAAATACACTAAGTAATGCATATAAAAATACTTAGGAAATTTATGAGGGTGTGCCACTTGCCTTGGCAAACAGAAGTGTAGTAGTAGCAGTTGCAACCACTTTCGTCTCTCTCCGGAATTTCTAACAAGTCAAACAAATCACAAATAAACATACAATCATAAATGCAACACTTGGAAAAATATGATATGCATGAGATGCAGGATGATACAAAGAAATGTGGTATGAAAGACAAGCAAAATATAATAAGGGAGAGATAACAAAATAACATTATCCTATTCAGCTAAGGCAAGGTCAAGGTAGAGTAAAATAAATTTGGTAAAACCACCACTCGAAGGTTGTAAAGCTACTCTAAGTCTTCACAAGTTTGGTCTTCAAATAATCTTCAACTCCTTTGCAGCTTCATTGATCTTCAAATAGCACTCTATGAACTTAGTCTTAAACAAGGACTTGGCCTTTGTCCAAAGTGAGACAAAAATAGAAAAGGAGATAGAAAGAAAAGAAGTAGTTGGTCTTCTAAAGTTCTCCTCTTTGCTTCCTTGTGATTTTACTTGATGTGTTCTTCATTACACGTTTGTGGACTTGTTGATTCTGAAGACTTGATGATGTTGGCAGCCTCAAGGTCTTGGATATAACTTAGTCACCATGAAGAGAGAAGAAGGAAGAAAGAGAGAAGGAAAGAAAGACTTAGAAAAATGTAGGTGGTTGGTCTTCGTGAACTTCCCCTTGATTTTCTTCTAAGTACCTTGACTTCTTGGAGATGCTTCTGGAGTTTGTTTTTCTTGGCTAAGTCCTTCATTGGTCCTCTAACTTCTTGTTGAATTCTCCAAGGATAACAATGCAAACTTTTCCACTAATTTCTAATTTAGTGGGTTTTTTTTTCTAGGAGGGTTAAAAGGGCTAACAAGCATCACCTCCAAAAATTCTAAGGAGGAATGTCATGTAAGAATGCAAAATATTTCTAAGGACTAGAGATGCATGCCATGCCATGAAATTATTCTAAGTTAATGCAAGACAAGTAAGATGGTCCAAATAAGACTAAGGACCAAAGGTCAACAACAAGTCACTAAAATAATTTCTAAGGCAAAGTTAACAAAATAAGAGGTGCCAGATTTTCTAAGGAAAGTATGCAAAGCATAAGTTGATAATTTTTCTAAGGACAAACTTTTGTGGTAGCAAGTACTTAGAAAAATTTCCTAAGGGAAACAAAATAAGTTTTCAGAATGCTAAATTTTTCTAAGGAAAAGATTTAGCACTTTTAAGGTGTTGAAATTTTCTAAGAAAATTTTCCAAGGAAAAGTGTTGTCAAAATTTTATTACTCAAAATTTTCTAAGGAAGAAATAACACTTTTGTGGGAGAGGTGAAATATTTATAAGTTATTTTGCATCTATCATGATCATCATGACTTAGCTAAAATTTCTATTCGAATTTAATGTGGAGAACAATTTTAATATAATTTACTTATTAAAAATACCACCTAAAAAGCAATAAAAACAAATTACATGCAAAAACACATAAAAACACTTCTGCAAACATACAGAGCAATGCTACGGCCATTATTTATACAAACAAAAATATAGCAAAATATTTTGCTCAAATAACAATTTTTATAATTAAATTATAGCCAAAATATCAATTAAACCATTTTTTAAAATTTATCTAAATTAATTTCGTCCAAACTTCAAATTAAGCATATAGAAAGTTTCTACACATTATTAGCTTTCCAAAAATATAAATTTCATAAATTTTGGATAAGGGACTAAAAATTAATAACGAATCTAAAACCAGGGACCTATCCGTGATGCGCAGGGGCTTAAGCGTAAGGAAAACCGAAAAGATCCTCGCGCTGGAGTCCTCCGTCGACGTGGCGTCTTCTGGTTGGTGCGGAGCTGCGATGACTGTGTTGCTGACTCGGCTTGACGTGGCGCTGACGTTGCTGCTGACGGTGCGCTGACGAGGCGGCCTCTGATTTGCCCGTACCGATTCGCTAAAGGATCTAATCTACGCCGTTAAAACGAGATCCGACGGCCCAAAATCGTTTGACCTAAAACTAGCGGCACTGTTCGCCGGAGCTGTGCCGGTGACCTAATCATCTACGGTGGTGCCATCGCCGGCGGTGAGAGAATCGAGCAGGGAGAGGGGTCCGAGAGGGTTCTGTTACCACGAGCTTCCGGACGCCGAGGCGAGCTTGATGGAGGGGTCGGGGGTCACGGACACGTTCTCCTCCTTCCCAGGTTGCTCGCTGGAGAAGCTCCCACGGCGGCGGTCAAGGGTCACGGACAGACGCGTTGATCTGGAGTACAAGAAAAAGGTCAGGGAGATGCGCCAGGTTGAGAGGACTCGGAGGGGACCAAAAGGTGGCGGTGTAGACCTGCGGTGTCGCCGGAATCGTGCTCGAACGGCGGCGGTAATGGCGGACGGCGGCAGCGATTTTGTGGGCAGCCTGGGGGCGTAGAGGCTAGGGTTTCTGGGGGAAAAGATGCGGCGGGGGCTGAGGTTTATATGGGGGAAAGGGTTCGTGCGAAGCACGCAACAAATCGCGACGAAATCGGGCGGATTCGGTTAGGGTTCGGGAAGAATCCGTGATGAACACGGTGGAGACGATGATGACGTCATCGCTGACGTCATTGGTGGGGCCCACATGTCAGTCAGAGGAAAGGAGCGGGCCCTGGGCTGCTGCTTGCTGCGCTGAGCGGTAGCTAGTAGTTGGGCTTGGCCCATTTAGCTAGGCTTCGCATTTTTTTCCAGAAAACGTTTTCTTTTCTGTTTTATTCAAAAATCAAATAACTTTTGAATTTTAAATCCAAAACAATTCAAACCACTTTCAATAATTTTGTAAAAACAAACTCTTTGATCTGCAGCCTTTAAATATCATTTTCCAAAACATTTTATTATCTAAATTTTGAAATGAGTTTAAATGGATTTTGGACATGATAATGCCATTTTAAATCTATAGGGTTTTATGAATTCCTTTTGAAATATATAATTTAACCCAAGGTCAAATATAAGTAATTTGATTTATCTCACTCAATAAAATAATTTTGTATAAAACATAAGTAGTTTTTAAAAGGGTTTTGATAAATCAAAATGATTTCAAAACTCATTTTGGAAATCCAAATAAATATTTTCCTTCAAAAGTAAAACTATAAAACTTGAGAATAGAGCTTAGGTAAGTAATAGAATAATTTCTTAATACATCCAAACTATTCACAATCAACACACTTTTCAAATAGAAATCATTTTGATTTCCAAACTAGGTTTTTAATAAACAATATGACACTTGATGTCCAATTTTAAAATAGGTTTAAAACAATCTGAGGTGGCTTAACTAAAACTTGAATATCACAAGATAAACCTTTTGAAAATATTTATATTTCAACAAAAACAATCAATTCACAAACAACATTAACAGAACAATACATAAAAGTCAAAAGAAAATTGGAGCATAATTGCTCTACTAATATATTTTCTTAAATATGTTTTCAAGTGGAAATGTATTTCCCACTTTTGAAATAACCAAATGCAAACAATGCTATATGATGCTGAATGTATGCATGAATTTTCCTTTCAAAGCAAAATACATAATAGTTTTCAAAAGTTTTAAATTTTTCTGATTTTTCAACTTTTTGAAAAACTTGGGATGTTACAATAACTAAAAGTGGGATCTGGATATCCATGATAGCCCCTGTGCGCCCACGAATATCTTCTATCGTTTGAACCTTTGGACATCCAGTCTCATCCTCTTGCCTAGCGATACTTAGATTGTTCGAGCGTCGTTCTCCGGTATCACGATTACCGAGCATGACCTCGCCATAGACAAATCTATCTTTACTCGTCTGTGATATTACATCCCCGTGACATAGTCACATGATTGCAAGCTCATTGATGTAATCTCACCGAGTGGGCATTGGCAATTCCCGCTCTTGATCACTCGCTTCTACTGCTTCCTTCCGATACCCGAAAGTGTCACCTTTATTGTCACGCTATATAAGACATGCCGTTTGATGCGATCAACCGTATCTTTCAGAAGCAGAGATTTGATATGATCTCACGGTCGAAGGTATGAACACTACGTTTCTATATTTTGGGTATGTCCATCAAATCATTCACCTAATGATATGACTCCGTTGTTAACCGACGCCATTGTCCATGATCAGGAAACCTTGATCATCTGTTACCCAACGAACTAGTTAAGTAGAGGCTAATAGGGACCTGGTTGTTATATACCACACGTGTATTAATGTTTCCGCATAATACAGTTATAGCATGGTATTAAAACGTATTATGAACAATTGAGACATGTCAAATAAAATCACTTTATTAATTGCCTCTAGGACATATCTCCAACAGTCTCCCACTTGCACTAGAGTACCAATTAATCTAGTTTACAACTTGGTAAAAGCTTAACACCTATAGCAATATGGTGCATGCTTGTCTCGTGGAAGAGGTTTAGTCAACAGATCTTCCCACATTGAGATCTGTATGTGCTTTGCAACACTTCTATGTCACCTAGTTTGACATCATCCCATATCTTATGATAACGGTGAAATATATGTTTTGTCGATGGAGTGAGACTTGAAAATTTCGCGTAGCATGAGCCTTAAAAGTCTAAGAGATCTATTAAGGGAAACCAGTCATGCTCGGGAAAACAGCACAGTCCAATCACACTTGCTACTTCCGAAATAGCCATATATTCCTATACCTATGTAGATCATGTGAAAGTGCATTCATATGCAATTTCGCAAGATAACCCTTCTAGATAGTGCAATCATATGCAACTTCGCTATCTAACCCTTTCTTCAAAACAAAGGACTTTTCCTGTATGAGAGTTCTAGCTGTATGAGTCAGTGTCATGACTTGTATCATCGTAACCCTTTTACGACAAGTTGTCTCTTCACTCTCACCCATACAAGAAACATATCTTCAGTTCTCTGTAGACACTGAGGGAAAATACTTAACATTTATTCATTGATCCATCCAGGGATCACTCTAGAACCTGTTCTTCAACCAAGAACTTGGGTCACACCAAGTCAAGTTTTCAGTATGATAGAATCTATGTCTGAGGCATAGAGGATGTTGGACATCCAGTTCTTTCAATAACTATCACTGAAACTTAATATTTTATCTAGTCATACAACCAAGAACCTTTTTCTTTGCTTGTTCTATTCTGAAACATTTCAGAATCTTGACCTAGAAAAATATTCCTGACCTAATGTTATTAAGCCCTCTTGATCTATAAAAATTATAGATCTAAAGCCTAATACTCTAAACTTCATTCACAGAAAATTTAATCACTTAAATAATCATTCATACTTTACTAGAGAATCTGTATCATTCTCTATATGTCATTACATATAAAGTTTGGAATGACACCTAGCTCCCACTCAAATATGCCTTCCACATATAAGACAAGGGAATTTCCTTTTAGCTCCCACTCAAATATGCCATTCACATATAAGATCAAGAAAAGCTACTTAGCTCCCACTCACCTTTTTTATAAATGCAGGTTTCTTCAATTATTTTGGTCGACTCCAAAATCCTTTGATCACATTATCAAAGTGAAGATTCCAGCTCTGATATGCTTGCTTCATCCCATGAATGGACAACTGAAGTTTGCATACATGTCTAGCATCCTTAGGATCAACAAACCATCTCATTGTACTAGTTACAACTCTTTTCTTAATGATACCATTAAGAAACATGGCTTCTTTATCCATTTATAAATTTCTCAATTCGAAATTATAGTAATTGCTAAAACAATCCTAAATAGACTTAATTAGGCATCGCCACTTGAGACGAGAATGGCATCACCACTTGAGACAAATTCTCGTTGTGGTCAACTTTTGAATTTGTTGAAACTATTTTATGACAAATCGATCCTAATAAACGGTTGCCTTTCCGTCAGTGTCTATTTTGTCATAAAATTCCATTCACTCTCAACGGCTTGGAGCCCATCAAGAAGATTTACCCAAGTCTTTACTTGGTAATCGTGCATGGATTTTATCTCGGATTATATATGGCCCATAGCCATTTCTCGGACTTAGGTTTACCATCAAATCTTCGTAGTTCGTAGGTTTGCCATGTTCCATTAACATGACGTTCATAACAAGATTGTCATACCACACAGTGTGGAACACATTCTCAGACCCCTACGACCTTAGTATGAGCTCAGAGCATCATGATCACTTATCATCAGCTTCCTTCCAGTTGTGGAGGACGATACCGGAACGGTTTCCGCTGCGCCACTCTGATGTCTGGAGAGGAAGTTCATTAACTCCGTCTTGCTCTACTTTCTTTCCCACTTATACCTTCAGACAAGAAACCATTTCTTTAGTAAGGTATATTTCAGCAACGATTTTGCCTTTGTCGTGAGACATGTATCCAACTGATTTCTTAGATACACTACAAAGATGAATTTATCCATTTTAGGTTTGATCATATCGAAACACTAAAATACCGAAACGACAATCTAGGCTAAAAGCCATGCCATGACTCATATGGTATTGCCTCCATGGATTTATATGGTTTCCCTATTATCTAAAGTGAATGTTTTGTTCCTACCATACGACTCTAATGATCACAATAATTTAATAAGAGATTTTATTGATCACACACAATCCAATATCGTGTGATTACGACGTCCTAACACACCATAACATTGTGGTGTTCCATACGGCGTAATTTGTGAAACTATTTTCACAAGTCTTTCAATGACATGCCAAACTCATAACTCAAATCCTTGTTTCCTCGATCTGTATCGTAGGAAATTGATTATCTTGTTAGTTTATTTTCCTACTTTACTTCTGAACTTATTTGAATTCATCAAACTTTTCAGACCAGCATTTCATTAAGTGGATGCCCATACATCTACTTAAATCAATCATTGGTAAAGTTTACTAAATAATGATTTCCACTACACGTTGAAATACTTCATTGATCCACACACATCAATTATGTATGATATTCAATAAGTTACACGCCCATTTCCACAAAATGGTGTCTTGGTTATCTTGCAAGTGTCATAAGATCGGAATCTAAAGACTCATAGGTCCATCAGAATGGAGTTTCTTTATGCTTATAACTTTGACATGACTCAAAACGTGAGTGCCACATGAATGTGGTGTCATTACTAAATTTGTATCCTTTGGCATTAATATTATAAATGTATGAACTATTACCATCTAGATCCACATATGAACATTCCATTCATGATCGGTGTATGATCATTAAAGATATCGCTCATAAATGTAGGACAACGATTTATCACTAACAAATATGAATGATTGTCTCACAAGAGGGAGACACACTTATAATGATCATGCTAACAAGCGATCAAAAGGAATATTTGTTCAAATCCAAATTAATCCAAATGGTGGATGTTGAGAGAGAGTGTCTATGGCCATCACAACATGTTGCCTGCCATCATCAACACACATTGTCTTCTCATCCTTCCAAGCTACTCAAGCAGAAAATCTTGTTTTCATAAAACATGACTAGTATCACAACTTGGTCACTGCAGTGAGTACTTTGTTTAGGTCAAACATTTATAATGCGTATATCATATATATCATCATCATTGATGACTTTCCGGCGATCTGTTTCATCTTCTAGATTCTGCAATGCAATCAAGAATTCATGAAGGTGAATGATTCCCCTTTCATGACATAGTCTATGACAAACCATTTGCACCTGGCAACTTTGTCTGTCATCCAGTGATCGAGTTGAGCGAGGCATCTCAATGTCATCAAATATGACCAATGTCATCTAGTATGACCAATGTCATCTGGTATGACTGCCACATGCTCTTTTAATGCGAGTGTTCTCTTCCATCTTAGTTGAGAAAGGAACCTGATTTACGATGCAGACAGATCAATCTCAGCGACCAATCACGATCTGTCAACACTCACCCAGAGTTCATTCTCAACGGCAGAGATCAAAGCATTCACTGGACTATAAAGAAATTATCCGCACAAACTTTTGACAATCCGAATTATCCTTTTATCAGTGGAATCTCCGGTTTTATCTCCTAGTGGGTTTTGTATCATCTAGAGCTAAAAGGTTTGGAACATGGAGTATACTCAAGCTACGGTATAAAAATATGAAGTTTGGACCCAACCTTTTAAGTTTCTCAATAGCAGGAAAGCACCTAAGTTTAAAAGGTCTATCAAACAGGTTATTATCTACAAAGGTTTTGCAAAACAAAAAGACTTTGTTCATAATAAAATATGGGTTCAAGTTTTCAAAATAAAACTAAGTTTTCAAAGTAAAATCACTAGAACTCCCACTCAAGACGAGTATCCCTCGCATCGTCTTAGTGATTACACAACCCCCATCCATTACACTACCCCCATCGATCAGGCAGATAGCATAACTTCAAAGGTGGACATCGTATATCGATCACATCACCGCATGTGACTCGTGCTTAACCTTTCGGTATTTGTGTTCTGAGGCCATGTCTGTACATGCTAGGCTCGCCATAACACCCTCTGACGTATTCGCGCGTGCAACGTGGCTTACACCCACTGTATGCGAACGAAGAGACAAGTGTAACCGCAATGCGGCGTACCCCGTAACGTCGAACTTTATTGGTGGTGCACGACAGAGGGAGAACACTATTATCGGAATTTTGGGAGGGATCATCTTATATTACTACCACTGTGTAACTAATATATAGACATATATATACACAATATAAGATGCACACAATCTACATAACATCTAAAATGAAATGTAATGCGACATGATATGGTCTCCTCCGCGCCGATGGTCTCCTTCGCGCCGACAGTTTATAAACAATTTAATAAACCTACCTTGACCATATCACATTGTCTCTGCAAAATAAAGTTAGACGCTTTCTACTTTATCTTTTGCATGTTTTACGTGGCTGCTAGGGCTTCCGCATAAGAACCGTTTCTTACCTACGAAAGCAACCACAACAGCGATAAGACAATTGTCTCTATTACACCCCTTTCGGGGCCCTCCATTGTAAATTATATATCAACTATTGAAGGAGATACATACACCCGCCAGCCACATATACGGTACAAGCCGTATGTCAAGTGTGGAACCAGTCTCGCGTAAGAGTACGCGTAAAGTCGGTCCGGGCCGCTTCATCCGACAATACCGCGATATAAACAAGTACACGCGAGAGGGTAACAAAAATAGAATCGATGCCCACATTCAACATGTGTTCTAACTATACAGATATATCTACGCATAAATCGGCTCTGATACCACTGAAGGGGATCGTAGACAGAAAACAAAAAAAATCCTACCGACGACAACCATAAACTAGCCAGGATCTATACTATGCAGATATACTATACGGAGGAGAATGAAATACATACCCTTGTAGACCGTATCTAATTTTTTTAAATAATACACGAAAATTATTTAATTATGGAAATAATACGCATTTTTTTTCAAAAATATGATCCAATCGTCCTAGGCAAAGACGACAGGACCTTGTCGTCCTTGCTGAAGTCGAGTAGCAGCTTGTCGTCTATGGCGAAGACGACAAGGCCCACTCGTCTACGTGGAAGACGATAAGTGGCTGGACCACGTCGCCACCGATCCAGTCGTCGTCGCAGAGTTGTCGTCTTCGCCGACGCCAACTAGGCGGGCCCAGTCGGCTTCGCCAAGGACGAGAAGCATCTGCATGCAGTCGGCCGACGGGCGCCCGTTTCTCTCTTTCCTTCCGTCTCCTTCCTCTCGCGTGTTCTTGGCTTTCTCTCTCCACTCCCCACACAAACCGAATTTAACCAGCAATTTAGACCAATAATCTTCACGTTTGCCACCATAAATCGGTGCTACAAGGTTGAGAGAGGCTAGTGGAAGTCCGATCTCCTGATGGGATAGCTCGTGGTGGTGGTGGTGATGGTTGGCGGGTGGAGGTGATGGTGGTGGTGGTGGTGGTGGAGGGCTGATGGTGGTAGTGGTGCAGGAGGGCTGCATCGTGGTGGTCCTGCTCGTGTTGGTGCGCCATTGATTTAAGTCCGCCGGACGCCGTCGCCTCTCACGCTTCTAGGGTATGATTCGACGGCCATATGCTTTATCAAAATTGTAGTGCTATATTTGTTACATGTATGAACATGTGTTGTTAAAAAATAGTTTGTGACGGTAGTAAATATTGTAGCTATATTTGTAGGTTAATTCGAAAAAGTGTAGCTATATTTTTTAGGACTTGTCACGTATATGTTGCTAAATTGGTTATGGCGGTAGTAAATATTGTAGCTATCTATGTAGATTAATTATAATATATGTAGTAATAATTTTTTTAAACATGGTGTAGGTAGCTATATATTTGAAGTCGCTACTAAGGTATATTTAGCTATATGTATAGATTAATTCTAATATATAGGTGGTGATGTTGTATGCGGAATAATATTAACGATGGTCAATATTTATTTATGTCAGTGGAGATGTCTGATTTAGTGAAGATCAGGCTTTTCTATGGTCCTGGTAGAGTCCAAATGTGTGATACGGGAGCTGATCTGAGTGAGTTTGATTCTATAGTTGTCGACCTGCCAGCTCCTGAAACATGGTCTCTCAGTCAGGTTAAAGATTGGTTGACGGGAAGTTTAGGGCTTGATAATCAGACACAGACCGTCAGTGTTCATGCTTGGTGGAGTCATTCAAGAACAAATATTTACTTCGCTATGAGACCACTAGAGTGTGATTCTGATTGGGTGCGATGGTTAAAAGGCTGCGCAAAAAGGAATTGCTCTCCTTGTGCCCTAGTTCTTCCCGCCTTGAACGAGGTCACTGCCCCTGAGGACGAGTTTAGCGCCCATGAAGGTGAGGGTGCTTATGATCCTGGCCAGGGAAGTGAAGAGATGAACATATCTATGTCAAATTATGGGTCTGATTTTGGTGGTGGTGGTTACGAGTCGGGCAGAGTAGTCAAGTACAAGGAGGGGACACTGAGGTATATGACAGTGCGGAGGCGGATGGCGACGAGGTAGACGGGCACATGCAGAACGAGATGGAAGATGAAGATACAGATGGCAATAGTGCTGAAGGCGATGATTCCGATGAGTCAGACGGGGAAGAAAATGCAGATGAGGTACCTAATCCTGAAGCATGGAATCAGGACCACTCTTCGGCGATGATCGTAAACGATGGTCATGATTCGGCATGGGAATATCATGAGAACAACATTGCGAAGGGTGCTATGTATACTGACACGAAAGCTTTGAGAGATGCAGTCATTAAATGGGCATTGTCCGCCCACAAGGTTATGAAAACTGTAGTGTCAAGTCAAAAATATTTGACAATGGAATGCAAGAATATAAATTGTCTCGGCAGGGTGCATGGACATCTCCCAAAGAATGGCTATAGTTGGAGGATAAGTGACTTCGCACCTCACTCATGTCGAATTGATAATATCCCTGAAGATCATCGTAATCTTTCTTCCACGCTTATAGCTCGGTTGCTATACAGCGAGATAGTGGCCTGCGCAGCGATGGAAGTGAGTGCCATCCAGACAAAAGTGGCTGTCAGATTGAAGTACGAAATATCTTATGGCAAGGCTTGGAGAGCTAAGCATACGGCGCTTGAGAACAGATTTGGTTCATATTTGGACGCATATGACTCTGTTATCCGGCTGTTGCACACTCTGCAGTACCGAAATCCAGGCACCTATATAGATATCAAAGATTTGTTCAGGCCAGAGTTCCCAACTGTGAGGGTGCTGCATCGAGTGTTTTTCTCATTCGCCGTATGCATCGAGGCTTTCAGACATTGTCGTCCGGTGATATGTGTAGATGGCACCTTTCTCACAGGAAAGTATAGGGGATAGATCCTGACCGCCATTGGTCAAGACGGTAACAATATGGTTGTGCCCCTCGCATTTGCTTTTGTGGAGAGCGAGAACATTGACAGTTGGACTTGGTTCTTCAGGCAACTGAAAATAGCAGTTGTGAAGGATAAGCCGAACGTGTGCATCCTTCATGACAGGCATGCAGGTATACTCAGCGCGATAAAGACACTCACCAATCCTACGCCTGAGGAACAGACTCCATGGCAGGACATGCAGAGCCGTTGGTGCATGCGCCATCTAGGTGCCTACTTCTACTCGCAGTTTAGAAATAAGGACCTGATGAACCTATTCAAGAAACTCTGCAAGCAGAACCAAGAATGGAAATACACGAAGATACGTGAAAGACTTTATTTGTGCACGCAGAGACATGTTCGGGACAGAAAGAGGGCACAAGCAGTAGCTGTTGCTGCCCATGCAGAAGCTGTTGCTACACAATTAGCTACAGGACCACCTGCCGAGGAGGACGAGCCTGTTGGTCTTTGCGACCTACCCGGATTTGACCCGCCTGGAACTAGGAGAAGAGGTGGGAGGATAATTAAAACTTTTCAGCAGTGGATAGAGCATGAACCTTTGGAGAGGTGGTCTTTGTTGCACGACACGCATGGAGCAAGATACGGTGTCATGACAACGAACCTGGCTGAAACATACAACTTTGTCCTCAGAGGAAACCGTGGATTGCCACTAACAGCCATCGTGGAGGGTATTTTCTATGGCACAGTGAAATATTTCAGAGAAAGACGTGAAAGAGCTGAGAAGCATATGATGGACAACCCGACCTCGCCTTACTGTGAGAAGGTTACGAAGTACATGAATGAGAAGCTGGCAAAATGTTGCTCCCACACTGTAACTGCAGTTGGGAATCAAGAAAGGAGGTTCGAGGTCCGGTTAGCCCACAACAAGTTCGGATGTGCGAACGAGGTGAGGATGCATGAGGTGAAGATTGGTAATGAGATTTGGCCAACTTGCGAGTGCACCTGCAACAAACCAAAATTGCTTCACCTTCCTTGCTCCCATGTCCTCGCTGCCTGCAGGCAGTTACGGTTGAACGCAATCTCCTTCGTGTCCCCATATTTTATGAAAGAGGCAGTTATCAATACTTGGACAGGTGAGATGATGGGATTTCGATCAATGGGTAACTTTAACACTGTACCCCCTGGTCAGAGGCGGTACATTCCAGCTCCTGAGCTATTGCGTACAGGCGTAGGCAGACGACAGTGTCGTCGCATCAGGAATGATATGGATGAATCCGAAGCCGGAGGCCCCACAATGCAATGCCTTCAATGCAACAGATTTGGCCATAGGGACCCTGATTGTCCCACTTTTCCTAGAGAGAGACCTCCCGTGCGTGGACGGGGTAACCGGCGTGGGCGAGGACGAAGAGCGAGAGGAAGAAACTAGGTGACACTATGTTTAATTTTCTATCAAGTATGGAACTATGTTTAAATTTGTATTAAGTGTGGCACTATGTTTAAATTTGTATTAAGTGTGGCACTATGTTTAAATTTGTATTAAGTGTGGCACTATGTTTAAATTTTTATTAAGTGTGGCACTATGTTTAAATTTGTATTAAGTGTGGCACTATGTTTAAATTTGTATTAAGTGTGGCACTATGTTTGAATCTGTATTCAATATGGAACTATGTTTGTATTTCTACTAATTTAAATTATGTATGCAACTATATTCAAATAAGTGCAGTGATGGAGGGAATGTGGTTGCTTGATGCTACAATTGATAGTGGACACCGTGCTAAGGTATTAGAGGCGAATCCAAAGAAACTTAAGCCCCTAATCACTCGCACGCCAAAGGAAAATTGGAGGATTCACCCTGCGTGGGTACAGAGGTATTTATTTTACAGACGCATGTTTTCTATTTATATTAGTGTGCTAAACTAGATTGCTATGTTCTTTTGGATACGCAGGTTGAAATGGGCCGGGCTCTTACCTTTCGCGCGTCTAGTAGAGGCCACTGATACCTCTACGCGTATGATGATGGACAGATCTTTACTCAGCTGCTTGGTGGACCGATGGAGGCCGGTGACCCACACGTTCCACTTTCGCTGGGGAGAGATGGCTCCTACTCTACATGATGTATCATTCTTGCTAGGTTTACCTTTGGCGGGTGAGGCTATTGGACCTTTCGAGGCACCGGTGAATTGGAGGACGATTTGATAGACCGTTTCCAGGGTATTTTCGACGGTGCTCCACCTTTACAGGCGGATTCTCACAGACCCAAGCTTGATTGGTTGCTATACTTTCAGGTTAGTTCATGTGTCTCATAATCTGTTATTTCTCATTTGTCGTTATACTAATTATATTTTTACCATGAATATAGGTCCACAAGTTTCCAGAGTATCCAGATGATTTGGAACCGATACAACTCAATCGCAGCTTGGAGGCATACATCATGTGGCTTCGTGGAGGAGATGATTTGGAACCGATACAACTCAATCGCAGAGTATTGGATGACAAAATCGAAGATCATATTCGATGTCTTCGTGGAGGAGATGTCTCAACAGAGGGTTATGAGGCAATTTGGTCTTCGACAGTTGGTAGATCCTCTGCCAGTAGAGCGTCCCCTGCCAGATGTGTACCACAGGTATGTCTAAAGTAGTTTTTTTTCTAAATTGTTCGTACTCAATCAATATTTACTGATAGAACACTCACCCAAATTTTAGGAACACGAGGAAGGGGATTAGTCGGACCGCGGTAGGGTGGCTGCAGAGGCTACAACCTTACGTTTCAGACCGGGACACTGCAACGACATGGCTCTGGGTCGAGACTGTCGGGTTTGATATCACTCTATACAATGCCTACTTGCAGAGGTACATGTCCGAAACACGGCTAATTATCGTTTGGCACTCTCACCCGGAGGTTATACCTACCCCTACTACGTGGGATACATACCCGATATATGACACTTCTGCGTCCAGACAGCACGCGGTAATATTTTATTTCCTTTCACTAATTCATCTAACTGGTACATGCTTTCACATATATATATTTTATACTTTTTATTTCTATTGTCAGGCTAATTTGACACAGGAGATTCAGAATGATTTTGCTGAGTACGGACGTTCTCTTTCCGCTGGCCCTCTTTTGGTACCACGGGAGCAGCCGATATCCTGGCTCAGGAGGCTGGAGGGGAAGCTACGGGACATTTGCGCGACACTCACGTGCACCCGCACAGAGGACGTTGTTCACCACCCGGTGGGACAACGACCCCCACGCCCCCCGACACGACGCCAGCACCAGCAGCGGCAGCAGCAGCAGATGCATCAGGAGCAGCATCGTCACGAGGAGGAGCAGCAGCACGACGACCAGCATCTCCTGCACCAGCAGCACGAGGAGCATCCGCATCATCGACATGAGCCGCGTCCACGTCTAGTAACACAACCCAGGCCACCTCCTCCTGACCAGGCAGGAGGTTCGGCATGGCAGGGTCCCACTTCCAATTACAGGTATCGGCCACAGTCTCCTCCTCAGTACCGAGGTCCCGCCCCGGAATTCCCGGATGACGGTACGTATATTATTTTCATATTTCAATTGGGACTGCGTATTTCTTATGTACTAATGATTCCATATGTAGGAGCCTATGGCTATCACACGGCTACATCTGGACACCAGGTGTCAGGATCTGGATCAGGGTGGGGGAGTGGCCAGGAGGCTTGGGCCCACGCGGGGATGAAATGTCCAACTGGTTGGGCATTTTTGACACTCCAGATTTCCCCACGCAGCCGCGACAGGGTCCCATTCACCAGACTCCTCCACCATACCCCACACAGGATACACAGGATGACGAGGACTTGACAGTGCCTCGTCAAACCCGGGCACCTCACAGGTACCAGTGGACGACGCCCGACCAGCCCCCTCCTCGTGATGCTCGGCGACGCAAGGGTCAGTGATATCTTCGGGACATATTCGTACTTAGGATGTATGAGACATATCTGTATTTCTATTTGTATGTGAGACATATTCATATTTATATTCGTATGAGACATATTATTATCTATGTACGAGACATATTATTATCTATGTACGAAACATTCCACATTGCATTGATAAATTAATTTAACATACAACACTACAGGTCCACGTTACAACTTCACTAGTTCTAAACACTGCATAGAACAACTACTGGTAAATAATACATGGAACTCAACGATAACTAATTCTAATCAATGACTTCACTTCCCTCTGCCACGTGTTCATGATGGAGGCATGAAATCATCATCGCTATTTTCCTTGGCGACATCCTTCGATGCACCAACACTCTTAAACTTACGTCTAAAGTTGCCTCGTTTAGGAGGCATGAAATCATCATCACTATCATCTTGAACGGCTTTCTTGGATGATCCACCACTCTTCGCCTTTGATATAGCCCTCTTCACTGCATCAGCGTGAGGAGTATTCTGTGGACGCCCATCAGGACAAGCGCCAAAAAGCATTTCCATCCAACCAAAATGAGGGATCTCTTTGTTGAGAAACTCTGCGTCGGCGGGCCAGTGCTAGAAATTAACAATATCAGACGAAAATAAGTTAGTACGATAACAGTAGATTCTAACGTAATATAACTTCGGTACTCAGTTACCTCAACGTGAAATGCAAAGGCCTTCGGCGAAAAATGAATTATCTGTGACTTAGGTGTCATAGGCATGCCCCGAAGACCCGCCTCGATATCTTTTAGCTCATGCACTCTCTGCCACTTCCACCGCCACCCATCAATTTCATCTAAAATTTCTTCAGGGGTCATCTGCGGGATTTTGTATTTTTTGGCTATAATTTCTCCTAGCTCACAAATGTTGCCCTCTCACTAACTAGCTCCCTATAACAGCTCTTGGCCCTACCCTCCCTAATACTACCTTCAGTCCATCTTGCAGCTTCATACAGAATACACCACGACCTACATGGGTCCAAACCAGGACCCGAACTACCAGACATCGTTCCTATGTGACTAAGGAAATAACCGCGCACCACACGCCTCCATCACAAAATCTGCAGGGGTATATATAGGCTCACCCGGGAGAAAAAGAGCGGGAGAAAAATGGCGGGAGAAGAAGGGCGGGAGGAAAATGGCGGGAGAAATAGGGCGGGAGAAGAAGGCCGGGAGGAAAAGGGCGGGAGGAAAATGGCGGTAAACGAACGGCAGGAGAAAAATGGCGGGAGAAGGAGGACGGGAACAATTGACCGGAAACAAATTAAATCGACGAAAAAAAAATTCAGGAACCTATCGTCTTGGGCGATGACGACTAGGCCCTGTCGTCATAGACAACGCCAACTAGTGCATGGCTCTGACGACGACAGGCCTGTCTTCTTTGCCAACACCGACAGGAATCTAGTCGGCATTGCCGAAGACGACAAGGTCCTGTCGGCATCAGCGAGGACCAATGGATCCTATTTTTGAAAAAAAATAAAAACGCGTAATATTTCCAGAATTAAATAAATTTCGTGTATTATTTAAAAAAAATTAGCTAGACCGTAAGCGTCGACGATCAAAAGATCTGTTTCGATGATGACGGTGATGAAGACGATGTAGCCGACGTCAAGGTCGTGTAGAGGAAGAAGACAGCTCCCAGCACCAAACAATGGTGCCTCGCGGTTCCACACACGTACGGTGTGGATGACGACCTCCGGGCTCCAGATCCAGCAGAGCAGCGGAAGTGGAAGATTGGATCTAGCAGCACGGCGGTGTGCGTACAGTAGAGAGACTTCCCTCCTCGTACGTAGCTCTATAAACGGAACCACGCTCAAGGTAGGAGAGAAGAAGAGGGAGAATTGGTGTGTTTCCAAAAGGCATGGGGGTCCCCTATTTAAAGGAGGAGGAGGGAGGCCATCTCCCTTGGCTAAGCCATGTGGGACTAAACCCCACATGGCTCGGCCGGCCAAGGGAGCAGCTAGCCACCTAGGTGGGCCCCATTCGGCCCACCTAGGGCGGCTGGCCCTCCTCCCTCCTCTTTTTTTCCTTTTGGGATTTTCCCCTAATGGGTCTCTAAGGCCCATTTAGATTTAATACCTTTTAAAATTCGAATTTAATTAAATAAAAAATATATTTAATCATTAATAACACTTATTAATATTAAATATATATTATTTAATTCATTCGGGCTCCAAAACATATTTCATTGCCTCCGATCAACATCGGACAAGTCCCGGAATGCTTCCGGAGTTCCCGATTTCTTTTCTCTCTAAATCCAATCTAATCGTCACCCACCCTTAAGTGTGTTACCCCATAGTTCGGGATCACTCCAGACATGATCGAGACACCCTCTCCGATCAATGACTAACAACGGGATCTGGATATCCATGATAGCCCATGTGTGCCCACGAATATCTTCTATCGTTTGAACCTTTAGACGTCCAGTCTCATCCTCTTGCCTAGCGATACTTAGATTGTCCGAGCGTCGTTCTCCGGTATCACGATTACCGAGCATGACCTCGCCATAGACAAATCTATCTTTACTCGTTTGTGATATTACATCCCCGTGACCTAGTCACATGCTTGCAAGCTCATTGATGTAATCTCACCGAGTGGGCCAAGAGTATCTTTCCTGCTATGTGGATTGGCAATTCCCGCTCTTGATCACTCGCTTCTACTGCTTCCTTCCGATACCCGAAAGTGTCACTTTTATTGTCACGCTATATAAGACATGCCGTTTGATGCGATCAGCCGTATCTTTCAGAAGCAGATATTTGATATGATCTCACGGTCGAAGGTATGAACACTACGTTTCTATATTTTGGGTATGTCCATCAAATCATTCACCTAATGATATGACTCCGTTGTTAACCGACGCCATTGTCCATGATCAGGAAACCTTGATCATCTGTTACCCAACGAACTAGTTAAGTAGAGGCTACTAGGGACCTGGTTGTTTATATACCACACGTGTATTAATGTTTCCGCGTAATACAGTTATAGTATGGTATTAAAACGTATTATGAACAATTGAGATATGTCAAATAAAATCACTTTATTAATTACCTCTAGGGCATATCTCCAACAAGAACTTACCATCAGGGATACTGATCCCATCAGCTTTAGACATGATGTCTGGTAGAATGGTTGCATCATGTGCTGATCCTTCCCAGACAGCCAAGACATACGTGAACTTCAGATCAAAATCCACTGCAGCTAGCACATTCTGGCTGGTGTAGTGCTTCCTCCCTCTGAAAGCTTTGGATTGTTCTTTCGACACTCTAACTGTGACATGAGTACCATCGATGGCGCCAATACAATCCTGACAAGAGAAGAACAGTCAGTCATTAATCTGTCCTACACATTCAGGAACTCTGATCACACTACAATATTAGTGCTTACCTTGAAATACGGGTACCATCATCTGAAGCTCTCTCTTATCTTGGTAGGCGTTTGGCCAGTAGGTGGCTTGATCATCTCATGCCTGAGCTCGCCAATAGCGTACAAGACTTGTTTGAAGTACCGGGAGATGGTCTCACATGATCTTCTGAATGTGCCATGGATGACTCTGAACCTCTGATTATGGCCTACAACATGAAGAAACATGCAAACTTGCTCTTCCACAGAGGTGTGGATGCTATCCTTCAAGAGACCCCCCTCCCTAAACCTCTTGACAAGTTCATAGAAGGGGGCTCTACCCATCCGAAGCATTTGTACAACATATATTTCACTCGAGTTGTAGATGTAGTTCAAATTAGCAATCCTCTCCTGATCTCGAGTGAACATAGGACCATATGTCACTCTAGGATATGCGGCGCGCCTAACTAAGATCTTGTGAATCATCACGACCCATGCTTGAATCACGGCTATCAGTGATGCCGTCTGCTTGGTCAAAGTTAGTGCGTCATCCTAATAAAATGGATCTGACATGAGTACGGTGTAGATCTACTCTACCATTCGGTTTCGCACTGCACGCAAGAGTTTTACCTTGGCTCCAGCCATTGGAGACGATGGAGAGCCGCCGCTGTCGAAGACGAAGAAGAGTAGATCTTGCCGTCACTGGAGACGACGCCGCGGATCCCTCCAACAGAGGACAGTGTACAGCTGCAGCTGGTCCGGTGTCGGACACGATGAACTTCCGCCGTCAGTGAAGAGGAAGTCGCGGATCCGGTCGCCGATCTGGTCACGAAGAGAGGAGCCGCCGGTGTGGATTGGGGAAAATGGGGAGGTGACCCAAAAGAGAGGAGGTGAGAGCTATGTCTGGCGCGAAACGGGGCCGGGATTTCGCCATCTCCCGCCATCCTCGCGCTGCTCCCGTGCGCACGACGGCCTCCCCAATTTGCAGCTCCAGGGCCTGGCTCCATGGAAACAGTTGATTCGACAGTTCCCATCGGGCCTGGCCCTGAGGTGATTTAATGTCCGTGCTAGCCAAAAATCTTGTGGGATGCAACCAAACAATCAGCCCAACTTTACAGCCCACGGGCGGGTTGGAGTTGTTGCGGGCTACCAAACGCGCCCCAAGTCTCCAAGTGAGTGCATGAGCCTCTCTACGGGCCGAAAGTGGTTTCTCAGTTTTGCAGTGCATCTGCCATGCGATAAATATGTTGGGTGCAGCCGATTGCATGCCGCGATGGATCTAGTCAATTTCTAATTTATTTTTTTCACTTTTCGTGACTACCTCTGATCTGATCAACAATGGCTCCTACAATATTTTGTTCGCATCCTTTTTTTTCTTTTTTTTGCGAAACTTATTTTGTTCACATCGATTTCACCAATCGATACCTGCAATATGTTGTCAATCTGCAGAAATAAAATGGAAGTAAGACTTAATGACCATGTACGGTATAAGTTTACCCGCAGAGGCAAAGGTACAGTGTAGCCACCATTTGGAACAGATTGTTTTTTTAGATCTGATTCCTGTAATATTGATGCGGTACAAAGCAGTAAAAACCGAGCGACGTGGAAACAGATTTTGATGCTGGACTGGCAGTGGCTTCCAATGAACAGCAGCATCTTTAATGCTAGCCAATAAACTGATGAAACAACAAAACTGCAATATTTGCAACATGTAAATACAGAGGTGGGGTGAACGAAATGGTCTGTGACCTCAAGTCCTGAGGCAACAAGTTGGCTTATACAAGCATTCATATGGTGTGACACTCATGTGCCTGGTGCTAAGCAAAGACCTAAGAAGCTAAGCATGCCCATTTTGTGGAAACAATCCTGGAGAAACTTTTTATCGGCGAAAATTCTTTAAACAGGCCTGGTTTCAGTCCTGGCTCCTGCGCCTTAGATCAGCGGAAGGGTGATCTCGTAACATCTTGTTTACCTGCGTCAAAAGAAGAATTTTTCAGGTAAGAGAGCAAAAGATCAAGACATCAAGGGGATATAAATCACCAATCAAAAGACCATTTTATTCGACTTCCCAATTTCATTAAGGAAATGAATCAAGAAACACATTCATAATAAGAATGACAAACGTGAAGTGTCTAAGGGCAGCCCCGGTGCAGTAGCTCCCGCTTGCGCAGGGTCCGGGGAAGGGTCCGACCACTTTGGGTCTATAGTACGCAGCATTTCCCTGCATTTCTGCAAGAGGCTGTTTCCAGGACTTGAACCCGTGACCTCGTGGTCACAAGGCAGCAGCTTTACCGCTGCGCCAAGGCTGTCTACATTTGAAATATTCACCAATCACCAACTATGCACCAAAGAGATCAAATATAGCAATATACTCCCTTTTCCTCCTTTTTCAGAGGAAATATGCTGGACATTTCTCACATACTGTATCCATACTCTCAAGGAAAGAGTAACAGTGTAAAGGAAAACAGTACCTGACGAATAATTAAATTCCCTATAAGCAAGTGCCTTAGAAGTCAAGTGACGTTCCAAACATATCATTGATCTCCGACATGACATCGCGGGTGGTCATAGTTGGCTCAAATAGACCACTCTCAGATCCAAATTTACAGGAATGGTTGGGTTTGTCTTTGGCAGCAGGGTCCTTGCTAAGGTCATCATCTGATAATATGGAGAAACCAGAAATGGGTTTGTCTTTCGCAACAGGGTCCTTGCTAAGGTCATCATCTGATAATATGGAGAAACCAGAAATGGGTTTGTCTTTGGCAGCAGGGTCCTTGCTAAGGTCATCATCAGATAATATGGAGAAACCAGAAATGGGGGCTGTTTTTCTCTTTGACACTACATTGGTTTTCCTGTTCAGTCTTTTACCATCCTTGAAGTTCAACGGTTTCCCAAACATGCTGTTTATATCATCCATGGCCTCCTTCAGATTGATAGTTGGATCAACTAACCCATGGTGGCATGCATTCTCCACTTTAGGCTCATCAACAACAGCAGATCCGACAAACCTATGAATGATTGTGTCTTCTCCACCATCATCATTTTTCTCACGTTGTTCATCTTCATCATCAGCCAATATTGCAAACCCTCCGACAAATGGCTTTTGGAACTCACCTTGCCCCTGCTGCCTTGCTGAATCACACAGTGGTCTCGGAGGACACCAAGTGTTCTTGTGGCGCGTGGCATTTTGATCATTGCCCTTAGGCCCATTTTCATAAACAAAGATGCCCAATCCACTTGTTTTCTGGTTGTTTTCCTTGTTACTGTTACTGTTTCGGCCCACATTTTGGTAGTTACCATTAGGACCATCTTCATCAACAAATATATCAAATGCACTTGTTTGTTGACTGAACTTTGATTGGTCTGACTTCACGTTCTTGTCATGGAGAACATTTGAATCATTACTGTTAGGTTGTTCTTCATCAACAAAGATATGAAGTGCTTTTGCCTGCTGATTAAACTTTGGTTGATCACGCTTTGAGTGTTTCTTTAGCATTGTCTCTGGTTCCACTGGCTCTAGAAACATGCTATTGATATCATTCATAGCCTCCTTCAAGTTTATAGTTGGTTCGACGAGGCCATGATGACAAGCATCTTCAGTTTCGGACTTCCCAACCAATGCAGAGCCCACAAATCGTACAACTACAGTATCATCACTATTACAACGAGACAAACTCTTGTTATCTCCTGAGGTTCCTCTGGATAGTATACCATCTTTACCATGACTTAATAGAGGATAACGGCAAAATGAAGAATTTGAACCGCTTCCCGACTTCTGCATTGGATTGGACTTCGGTCCTGGACAATTTCTGCTTTGACCTGCAGAATATTCCCAGTCACATCTCACATGTAAGTTCCACTAGCAATCTGTTTTATTTGTGTGTTAATCGAAAAGAGGAAGTGTAATGAAAATGACAAGTCAAGTAATGAACTAATTGAATGATAATTGAAGTGCCAAAATGGATCATTTTTTTATCTACCCTAGAAATGGTTGATCAATAGAATTTTTAATAGATAAAGGGAAACTTGACAAGGCAGCAGTGATTACACTAGAAACTAATTTGGATGGCATGACATGAGATTTTCTTTTTCCAGACATACCTTCAGCTTGGTTTGCACATGTAGCAAGGGGCTTAACTCTGCTAGGCATTCCTTCCCGCAGCTGGAAAGCATGTATTATTAGTAAGAAAAGAGCACACACGCACAATGTTTGCCAAGGTATAGATGGAAGCACACAGCTATAAGAAGAGAGGGCAATACTTTATCTTTCCTCTTCTGGTATAATTCCATCCGACTGATAAACTGATCATATGATTTGTGTAACTCCTGGGTAGGCTCTGCAAGGCTATTGAACGCTTTCATTAAGTACTCAGGTTTACACTGCAAAGAGCTACATATAGAGATCTGTTCCGACACATAGCACTACATGCAAGCCATAATCCCTTCTCCCCTAGTTATCCCAATACCCAACTGTTAATTTCTATGTACCCTGCTATTTACTTAATGAAGTTTTTGTTCAGCAACCCACCATAGTCGCGTGCAACTATATATAACCCAATAAATATTTGCATATAAGCTAGTCAGAAATCCAGAACTAGTAAGATGCTAAAGCCTTATTTTTCTACTAGTCATGAGGTGAAATTGAGGACTGCTCATTAAACGACATGCATGTTTTTTCTGCATCATGATATATCAGATGTAGGTAATCGGACTTATATTCAGAATATAATAGCAAACTGCAGGGCAAAGGATGGTATCCTCTACAACATGGTGGGCAAGAGCTTACATCTGGATTCCGACGCGGTACATCTTCTCTGCATCCTGAAACCTCCTACGTTTCTCATAATATAGCGCATAAGCCATATAAAACGCAGCTCTCTTGAGGCCGATCCTGTTCCTCTCTAACTTCTTCAGCAATGGCTTTGCATCCTTCACATAGTCCATCTACATCATCAACAAAATGAAATCACAATATGATCTGGCAACAATCCAAGAGATCACGAGCGGAACAGAGCTCGATCAGTGTGGTTTTCAGTGAGAGCATTAGGCAAATAGGCAACTCCTAGCATTAGCAAATTAGCAAACAGACGACAGTCTGCAGCTAAACATACCAATCAACCTCGCCAATCGCCATATCTCAATAGATCCGAACGAAATGAAACCCTCCCGGAGCGAAAAGTCAGCCGTTACTATGGATTGGCAGTAGCAGCAGGCGGCTCACCATCTGGATCCAGACGCGGAGGTACCGCGGGTCGTCGCGGTAGCGGGGCTCGTCCTGGAACTCCTGGGCGCACTTCTGGAGGAACCTCGGCAGCTTCTCCCGGAGCGTCGGCGGCGGCAGCGCCCCCTCCAGCCTCCGGATCCCCCTGCAGAACGAACTTAGTTCGATCAGAGAAGAGGAATCGAGGGGTGCTGTGCGGGTCGGCGCGGTGATTGGGAGCGGGGCCGTACCTGAGCCATGGGCGGAGGGGGTCGGAGCCGGAGTAGCAGCGGATGTCGCCCACGACGGACGCGAGGAGCTCCTTCTCCTTCTCCTTCTCCTTCTCCTTCTCCTTCTCCTTCTCCTTGTCGATGCGGCCGTGCTGATGGTCGGCGGCGGCCATGGGTAACCGGCGGTGTGCCCGGGTGGGTTGGTGTGCCGCCGCCGAGACGAGAAGCGACCGAACCAAGCAAGCGGCGGCGAGCGGGATTTGAAATCGGGGCTGCCTTTTTGAGAATTTCAGCCACACATAGGCTGGCAGGCGGGGGCCACCTGTCTGTCAGGCTTAGTTGCGCCAACGGTCTGGTCCGAGATTATCCTTTTTAAGGTTTTTTTTGACTTTGAACAGCCCTTTTCCCCTATATACTGCGTGCCAATGGATCACAGAAAGGGGAAGTTTTGAGGCCCGGCTTTTGTTGCTCATCAAGGCAATCATATATAGACTCCTCATTTCTCTCGTCTTCCTTCTCTTTGAGAGTCGCTTCCAAGTTTGAACCCCTCTTTCTTTGAGAGTGGGGATGGGAGAGGAGGTTCTCCTCGTTCTATATAGTACAATTAGGGGTCTAGGTGGTGTGCGGCAAATCTGGTCGGAGCTTGGTCAATAAGATCGGTGGATCTTCGGTTCAAGCAGAGAAGTGGTCTTTTTTGTTCTACCTCCACCAACGCGGTGGCGCGGGAGGGAGATCGGTGGATATGTGCCATGTTATCTTCAACTTGAGCTTCATGGGGTAAACAGGTTCATACAATGCTTCTTCGTCATCTTCTACCGACCTCATGGATCTCCACTACGGAAGTTGAAGATCAAGCGGAGCATTGCCTCCAATGTGCCTCTTTCAACCTCTAGAACCATCCCCATGGTTCTCTCCCAATTGTCCATTTTCTCCGAAATTTAGAACCATCCCTAATTTCTATCCAAGTTTGGGGACAAATAGGTGGCTTGCAAAAACACGACATGTATTATCATATCTAAGAAATTTATATCTCAAATTCACAGGAAGAGGTTTAATATCTACCTTACAAGCTACAGATGGTATAAGATCATATCTCAAACTAGAGTGTTGCCCACCCAACACACGCATCGTCTCAACTCTCACTTACCCATCTCTCATCCTCTATTGTCCCCGTTGTGACTCAAATCGCGACGTTGAGAGCGCCCGACATCCGGCCAGTTTCAATTTCATACATTTTTGTGTAATGTTTCATCAGCAAGTAGTTAAATACTCATTACTCATTTGTACCCTCATTTGTTTGTGTGTCTACCCAACCCATGCGGATAGTCCGGACACACCCGGATACCGTCATACTCATTACTCAGGGAAACACCACACACTTCCTTCCATCAGCAACAAAACAACACAACCACTCGTCAGCACCATCGCCAGGCCTCACTGTTGCCACGCCACACCGCCGACAGCCGGTCCAGATCGCCACCGCATTAATGCACTAACGTGGCCTCCGCGTCCCCCACAGCACGCGCCACCCGGTGGGCTCAGCGGGCGGCGGCGGAAGAGGGAGGAGCAACTAGAGAGGGCGCTAAGGTTGCGCTGCCCCGGTCACCCCGCGGGAAACAGTTTGGGAGCGGGACGAACCGTTTTCTCTACTGCAAAAATATGCAGTGTCCTGTCTCGGCCGTCGTCCGTCGTCGTTTTGCAATTTAGTCCCTCAGAAAGTATGAAACCAACCCGTAGTCCAGGAAACGCAACGACCGAAACCTCCACCGCCAGATCCCTCCTTCCTCTCTCCTCGCGATGGAACATGAAGTGGCCGCCGACGTGATCCCCTCCCTCCTCTCTCTTCGCGATGGAAGATGCAGTGACCATACCCAAGATTCGCCACCAGTCCATCACCTCCACTGCCGACTTGAGTGGGTAGCCGTCCGGTGGGACGGCCTATGGCGGAGACGGCCGAGCGGGGGTCCGGGGGAGGTCGTGGTGCCGCGAGGAGGTTTCGGTCGATCACGACCGAAACCAACCCACCCAGTTCCCTCGGATCGACCCCCCTTCTACGTCGGCACGCCGCTCACCGGATCGACTGCCGCCACTGCCCCCTCGAGCCGCGGACCGAGGAGGGGGACGCAGGCCGTTGCCCAGGAAGCCGCCGTCGACCTCATCTGCTACCGCCATGCCGCCGTTGCTCTCGTATGTGCACGATCAACTTTCTTCCCTCTCTCGTCGCCAACGGAAACCTCAGACTCGCCGCTCACCCTATCCTTTCTACCCCCATCAGATCGATCTCGCCATCGACCCTAGCCCCTCCCAAGAAGCAGCATCAAGGGGTGGACGTCGCCGTCGACCTGGTATGTGCTCGATCCATTTCCCCCCTCTCTAGCTGCCACCGAATACCACAGCCTCGCCACTCACCCTCTCCTTTTTATCCCCATCAGGTCGATCTCTCCCGCCCCTCCCAAGAAGCAGCAACAGCATTGGAAATGGTCCGCGTCGATCTGGACCAGGCACCATGAGTTCCCGGTCTCTCTCCTCTCCGCTTCCAAACCACGATTTCATCTACTCATGCCCTTGCCCGTGCCCCTGCAGATAAGGAGGAGGAGATCAAGCCCGGCCTCCCCCAGCTCCTACTGCTCCTCGCCCAGAAAAGCATGCGGTCATTCTTAGTTGTACTGCAACACGAGTAAAACCAAGCTAGGTTTTGCGAGAAACAGGGGGATCAAGCAGCGTTTATTTTGTTAGTAATAAGCCTGCCAATGAGTGAGTTAGCTTTCTTTAGCTACATGTCTTGATGGTACTAATATATTGCTTGGTCTGGTCAATGCAGAATGGATGTAGAATTCTTTTGTTGATGCTTATGATGTGCCTCCTGCTTCCATATATGCCTTCTCATTGCCCGATGCTGTTGTAGATGGGAAATCGCACTTTTCCCTGCACCACGAATGATTTTAGGGCAAGACGGATGTCATCACATTCTAATGTTGGATTTGAAAGATGACTAGACGCTGTTCGTCAAAACAAAACCAGAAAGGTTAGTTCGACACAGATTCTTCAAGTAGCAGTAAAATGATTACATGGAACTATGTAATCCGACATATAGATTTTTTTTTGAGGGTAAACAAATCATGTTTTTTGGCACACAACCTGACAATTATGTATTGGTTGTAGGCAAGTAGGCTTCCAACTTGCCGCCTCCGGCCTCGTCCTTGGGCTCGTCGACCACAACCCATATAAGATTGCCGCACCGGGGAGGAGGGAGGCGCAGCTGAACGGGCGGGTTGCCATGGAGAAGGAGTGGAGGAGGTCACGTCTTCGAAGACGGCGGCGGTGACCCCGTCAAGGACCTCCGCCTCCGCCTCGTCGTTCTCCCAATCTCTCGGCCTCTACGCCACTGATATGGATGTACATCTCGGGTACCCTACCATGAGGGTACCTGGTGCACATAACGACTAAGGCCCAATAGTGAAAAGCCTACCTGAAGCCCAAGACAAGAGGCCCAAGAAGATAGAGTACCCTCCAAGATTAGACATAGGCATAGTCAGTTTAGACTTTCCATACGTGTAAACTAGGTCGGTTAAGAACTCCCGAGATCCAGCCTATTTAAAGACTGAGAGGGGTGCCGATCTGGGGGATCCATACTCGAACCACCCAAAGCTCTAGCGAGATCGACATCTCGCCGGAACCACCTTGTAACCGCATAATCTCACAAGATCAATAACAGACGAGCAGGAAGCAGGGTCTTTACCTCCACCCGAGGGGCCTGAACCTGGGTAAATCTTTGCCTCTGCTTGTCAGCCGACGAAACTACCAGCACTACCACGTTCTCTCCCCATAATCTCAACCCTAGGTCCTTAACCATGGGGTTTGATGAGTGTACCCCTCGTCAATTGGCGTCGTCTATGGGAAAGAATAGTGCTGGACTCACGGTCTCTTCGGCTCCATCAGAAAACGGCGACTCGCCGATCGGATCTACAAACGACAACTCGCCGGCTGCATCAACAAACCAGAACTCGCCGACTCAGGCGGCACACGGCAACTCGCTGACTCACTCAACAAACGGCAGCACGCCAGCTTCACCTGCAAAAAACGCATCGGATCCTCTGATGGATTTCGAGCCACACTCGCCAGAATTCCAGGAGGCCTTCTCCGATCTCGAGTCAGGTTTGGGTTTAACTGTTGGTTCGTTCAATTTTTTCGTCAACAAGCTTGGTGTGCAGGACTTGACGGATCCACGCCAACTCGTGACTTCCGCACCCGAGGCTCCATCGGTTGCGGCTCCTTCGACTGCGGATCCATCAACTGCGTCCATACCATCGTCAACTCTCCAAGCTTGTTCATCTGCAACAACCATGTCGACTCGAGAGATGAACGAGCTCATCGACGAACTCTAAGGAGAGGAGGCTGAATCAGCATACCCCACAAACGATCACGAGCTCGATCTCCCACTCGAGGATACGTTCGACTGCGGGATCTCCCTGATGGCTACGTGTTGGTGAACCCCAAGAGGAAGGTTATGATGTAGACAGCAGAAGTTTTCCCTTGAGAAATCTACCCAAGGTTATCAATCCAGTAGGACTTGATGATCTATCGGAAGGTTGTTGATGTTGACTCCCCCTGGCGCTAGGGAGCTTGCACCAACGTGGAATCTGCACAGACACAAACCAGAACTTTGCCCAACACGAAACAGAGAGGTTGTCAATCTCTCCGGTCTTGCAGAAACAAAGAGTTAAACGTATGGTGTGGAAAACAGCAGGAAAAACAGCAAGTAACAGGAAACAGATGATTGCAGCAGGTTGTGTAAACAGTATGAGGAAATTGGACCAGGGTCCACAGTTCACTAGTGGTGTCTCTCTCAGAACAGATAACTAGCATGTTGGGTAAACAAATTACAGCTGGGCAATTGACAAATAGAGAGGGCATAACAATGCAATACATGCCAAGATGTCTACTATGAAATCTAGTTGGGCATTACAACAAAGTACATAGACCGTTATTCCAACAGCATCTATGCCTAAATAATCCACCTTCAAGGCAGCATCCGCATCCCATTCAGTATTAAGTTGCTAACAACAGATTATTGCATGAAGTAAAGTGTGTAATGTAATCAATACAAGTGCCCTTGGACACTGCACCAATGTTTTATCCCTAGTAGCAACAGCACATCTACCATCTTAGACCTTTCTGTCACTGATCCAGATATCTAGAGACTGAACCCACTATCGAGCATAAATACCCCCTCTTGGAGTCACAAGCATCTACTTGGCCAAAGCATCTACTAGCAACGGAGAGCATGCAAGATCAAGAGCACATAGATAAACAACTTGAATAAACATGGTATCAATATTCATCGGATCCCAGCAAACACAACATCTAGCATTACAATAAGATGATCTTGATCATGTTAGGCAGCTCACAAGATCTAAACATGGAGGCACAAGGTAGAGAGACAACCATCTAGCTACTGCTATGGACCCGTAGTCCAGGGGTGGACTACTCACGCATCACTCCGGAGGCAGGCATGGTGATGTAGAGCCCTCCGGTGATGATCTCCCCTCCGGCAGGGTGCCGGGAAGAGCTTCAGAACTCCTCCGATCTGAGATTGACGATGACGGCCGCGACGGAACTTTTCGTGGAATATGATCGACCGTAATAGGGTTTTCGCGTCGCGGAGAATATATAGGCGAAGAGGCGGCGTCGGTGGCCGAGGGGGGCCACCACGCCATAGGGGGGCGCGGGCCCACCCTGGGCCGCGCCCTAGTGTGGCGTGGCCCCCTGGTGGGTCTGCTCCGACTCCCCTTTGGACTCCGTGATCTCCTCGTGATATTATTGACGATGTCTTTTGTTTCGTCCAATTCCGAGAATATTTCCTTAATAGATTTTCTGAAACCAAAAACAGCAGAAAACAGGGAACTGGCACTGTGGCATCTTGTTAATAGGTTAGTCCCAGAAAATGCATAAAAATGATATAAAGTGTAACCAAAACATGTAGCAATTGATATAATAACAGCATGGAACATCAAAAATTATAGATACGTTTGAGACGTATCAAGCATCCCCAAGCTTAGTTCCTGCTCGTCCTCGAGTAGGTAAACGATAAAAACAGATAATTTTTGAAGTGACATGCTACCAACACAATCTTTGATCAAATAACAATGTAATGCACATGATCTGAATGAAGTGATCCAAGCCAATGGTCTATAGTTTGCAAGCAAGTAAATAAAGAGTAAACATAAGTGATCACACAAGTGCAAACTTTCATGAATAACACTATAAAACATTTAGAGATATAATAGTCTAACATAATAGTTAGTTCACAGCAGCAATAATTCTCAACATGAAAGTGTTTGTATCAACACAAAGGAAGATAATAGCTTCAGCTTTTGCTTCAACTTTCAACATGTATATCATATAGATAATGTCAATGCAAAGAATATGATCAACCAAACACAAAGTTATGTAAAAACTGTTATACTGGAGTTGACAATGATGTTTGCTTAAGTAGACAGAAAGAAGTGGGAAAACTGACTCAACATAAAAGTAAAAGAATGGCCCTTCGCAGAGGGAAGCAGGGATTAACATCATGTGCTAGAGCTGTAGTTCCCGAAGGCATATAGAGAGCATAAAATATTGTTTTGTAAGGTAATGGTGTATACAGGTGTCAACAAATCAAATAGCAGGTACTTGTCATCTTCCATGGCTAACTAACTTTTAGAGCGGTTCCGAGAGTTTTTAGGACTGCACTTGTAACAAGCACTTATTGGTGACACTCCTCCCAACCATTTACTTTCCACAAACCATGGCTAACCGAATCCTCGGGTGCCCACCAACATTCACCATGGAGGAGTGTCTATTTATTTATTTATTTATAGGGTGGACTAACCAGCTCTTTAATGCAAAATAAAAGGTGGAGAAGCAGATGAAGCTGCCAATCCTTGTAAATTAATTAGCATGGAAGATGACAAATCTCACTACTACGTCCTTATGAGCTTTTCAAGTAGTGACACAAAAAGGATAATTGTTTTGAGTAGTTAGTAGATAGCACATGAAGAAATTTACTTGGAATGGTGAAAACACCACATAATAGGTAGGTATGGTGGACACAGGTGGCATGGATTTGGCTCAAGGTTTTGGATGTACAAGAAGCATTCCCTCTTAGTACAGAGTTTAGGCTAGCAAGGTTATTATAAGCAAACATCATTATCAACTGGAATAGCAAGAGTGTACATAAAACACAAGGTTTGACGAACCATAGACTCCCACTGTCTTCCTTGTTAACACATAGCCTTCATCCAAAAATTATCTAGACTACTATGGACTTCCAATCATGCAACAGATTATTATAGCAGAAAATCCTTATAGTAGTTCTTCATTAATAGCCATTACTTACATGATGCACAAGCTTAAACATTAATTACTTGACAGCTCAAAACAATTGGCAAGCATCAAATTACTCAAGACAACGATCTAAAAAGATTCATGTAAGCATTTTATACCACTACCACATGCATAGCATTTTTCTGGTCCAACCAAACACCAATCAACTTATTTGACAACTCTCCAAACAGATATAAGTGAAGCAAGAGAGTACTTTCTTCAAAAGAAACTGAAAGCTCTAACAAGAGATGTATGAAAAACTGAGAGCTAACAGCAATAACAGCAACTAGACAGGAATACTCAACAAGTATAAGTGAAGCACAAGAGTATTCTAATGAAAAAGTGGAGCGTGTCTCTCTCCCAAACATGAATGCTAGGATCCAACAAGTATAGCACAGCAAACAAAACAAAACAAACTGAAAACAAAAACACACTGACGCTCCAAGGAAGAGTACACTAGTATGAAGCAATAAAAATATAGCACCATTAGAGATGACCTGATAATTTGTAGATGAAGAAGGGGATGCCTTGGGCATCCCCAAGCTTAGATGCTTGAGTCTTCTTGAAATATGCTGGGGAGGTAAGCCTCCCCAAGCTTAAGCTCTTCACTCTTCTTGATCATGTAATATCATTCTCCTCTATCAACACTTGAAAACTTCCTTCACACCAAAACTTAACAGCTTTTCTCATTAGCAGGTTAGTGCACTAAAAGATAATACTTCAAAGTTCTAGCAAAGACAAAACTCACAAGCCAACTATTTTAAACATTAGCCACTGTTACTAGGCTCAAGTGGGCACTTTTACACGAAAAGAAACCACTTAAAAACTTGTAAAAGAGAGAATGCAAAATAAAAGACAGAATCTGTCAAACCAGAACAGTCTGTAATGACGAATTTTTTCGAGGCACTTACGATGCTCAGATGAAAAACTTTTGAAATAATGAAAGTTGCGTAACATCATCAGGAACATGCACAAAAATTTCAGCATTTTTCGATTTTTTCTGATTTTCTACTGAATTAAACGGTGACGAACAGCAATCTGTCCCAATGCAGTCCCGAAAATAAAAACCAACTTTGCATTAGTAACTCTCCTTGGCACAACAAAACAGCAAATAAAAGATACAAAGGAGTTGCTACAGAGGTAAACAAGCATCCTTGACTCAAGAAAACAAAAATAAAACAGCAAATAAAAACATGGGTTATCTCCCAGAAGTGCTTTTCTTTAATGCCTTTGAGCTAGGCATGAAGAGATGCATCAAGTATTGTCAAGACCAGAAAATCCAAAACCATAATTTGTCTTGACACTAGTATCATGTGAGTATTTCATCTTCTTCCTAGGGAAGTGTTCCATACCTTTCTTGAGTGGGAATTGAAATTTTATATTCCCCTCTCTCATATCAATAACAGCACCAACAGTTCTCAGAAAAGGTCTTCCCAAAACAATAGGACAAGAAGGATTGCATTCAATATCCAAAACCACAAAATCAACAGGGACAAGATTGTTATTAACCATTATCAAAACATCATCAACTTTTCCTAAAGGTTTCTTCATAGAAGAATCAGCAAAGTGAACATCCAAATGACATTTTTCCAAAGGTGCAAGCTTGAGAATATCATATAAATTTTTAGGCATAACCGAAATACAAGAACCAAGGTCACACAAAGCATTGCATTCAAACTCACTCAGTTTCATTTTAATAACAGGTTCCCAATTATCATCTAACTTCCTAGGGATAGAAGCTTCAAGTTTTAATTTTTCTTCCCTAGCATGCATGAGAGCTTTGATAATATGTTCAGTAAAAGCCATATTTATTTTACTAGCATTAGGACTCTTAGCTAGCTTTTGCAAGAACATGATGACTTCAGTTATGTTACAATTTTCGAAATTGAAGTTGTTGTCATCAAAAACAATGGAGCAATTATCACCAACACCTCTAAAAATTTCAGCACTTTTACTAGGAACAAAAGTAGTGCTATCAGGCAATTTAAAACTTTTTGTAGAGGTAGTAGAGACATTTCCAACACTTATTATCTTTTCACTAACAGTAGGGGGCGCATTAGCATGTGAGGCTCATTTGTTTCATTAGTAAAAATAGTGCAAACTCTAACAGCAGCTGTTGTACTAGTTTTTTCTTTAATAGCTTCGGGTTTAGCTGCCATTTTATTTATCAAGGAGGTTTGAGAATCTGACAAATTCGAAACATAAGTCTCAGTATTAGAAATCCTAGTTTGCAAACCTGAGATTTCATTATTTAGATTTTCAATTTGGTGACTTATATTCCTTAGCATACTAGATTGTTCCTCCATCATTCTAGTGAATATCTTATTTTGCTCAAATTGCTTTTGCATAAAATCCTTAGTTGCTTTCTCAACCTCTATCATTCTTTCTTCACTAACCATGCCAAACTTGCCATTAGGACTTCCATAAGAGTTGCTACCATTAGAAGGATATGGCCTATAATTGTTGCTACCAAAATTATTCCTATAGGCATTGTTGTTGAAGTTGTTATTTTTAATGAAGTTTACATCAACATTTTTCTCATCATGAGCAACCAAAGAAGCAAGAGGAATATTATTTGGATCCACAACACCATGTCCATTCGAAAGCATAGTCATAATAGCATCAACTTTATCACTCAAGGAGGAAATTTCCTCAACAGAATTTACCTTCTTACCAGTTGGAGCCCTTTCAGTGTGCCATTCAGAATAATTTACCATCATATCATCAAGAAGCTTTGTAGCAGCACCCAAAGTGATGGACATAAAGGTCCCTCCAGCAGCCGAGTCCAATAAGTTCCTTGAGGAAAAATTTAGTCCTGCATAAAAGGTTTGGATGATCATCCAAGTAGTCAGTCCATGAGTGGGGCAATTTTTAACCAAAGACTTCATTCTTTCCCAAGCTTGGGCAACATGCTCATTATCAAGTTGCCTAAAGTTCATAATACCACTTCTTAAAGAGATAATTTTAGCAGGAGGATAATATTTTCCAATGAAAGCATCTTTGCATTTAGTCCAGGAATCAATACTATTTCTAGGCAAAGATAGCAACCAATCTTTAGCTCTTCCTCTTAAGAGAAAGGAAACAATTTCAGCTTAATAATATCACTCTCTACCTCCTTATACTTTTGCATATCACAAAGTTCAACAAAGTTGTTTAAGTGGGCAGCAGCATCATCAGTACTAACACCAGAAAATTGCTCTTTCATAACCAGATTTAACAGTGCAGGCTTAATCTCATAAAATTCTGCTTTAGAAGCAGGTGGAGCAATGGGTGTACAGATAAAATCATTGTTGTTTGTGCTAGTAAAGTCACACAACTTAGTATTTTCAGGATTACTCATTTTAGCAAGCCTAAAACAAGCAACAGGGCAACTCGAAATTAAAAACTAGATGCAGGAATTTAATTTTTTTGGGTTTTTGATTTTTAACAGCAAGCAAAACAAAAATAAAACAAGACAAAAAACAAAGTAAAGAGATTGGAACTGAGAGACTCCCCTTTCCAATAGCCTCCAAGTCCCCGGCAACGGCGCCAGAAAACAGCTTGATGGCTACGTGTTGGTGAACCCCAAGAGGAAGGTTATGATGTAGACAGCAGAAGTTTTCCCTTGAGAAATCTACCCAAGGTTATCAATCCAGTAGGACTTGACGATCTATCGGAAGGTTGTTGATGTTGACTCCCCTGGCGCTAGGGAGCTTGCACCAACGTGGAATCTGCACAGACACAAACCAGAACTTTGCCCAACACGAAACAGAGAGGTTGTCAATCTCTCCGGTCTTGCAGAAACAAAGAGTTAAACGTATGGTGTGGAAAACAGCAGGAAAAACAGCAAGTAACAGGAAACAGATGATTGCAGCAGGTTGTGTAAACAGTATGAGGAAATTGGACCAGGGTCCACAGTTCACTAGTGGTGTCTCTCTCAGAACAGATAACTAGCATGTTGGGTAAACAAATTACAGCTGGGCAATTGACAAATAGAGAGGGCATAACAATGCAATACATGCCAAGATGTCTACTATGAAATCTAGTTGGGCATTACAACAAAGTACATAGACCGTTATTCCAACAGCATCTATGCCTAAATAATCCACCTTCAAGGCAGCATCCGCATCCCATTCAGTATTAAGTTGCTAACAACAGATTATTGCATGAAGTAAAGTGTGTAATGTAATCAATACAAGTGCCCTTGGACACTGCACCAATGTTTTATCCCTAGTAGCAACAGCACATCTACCATCTTAGACCTTTCTGTCACTGATCCAGATATCTAGAGACTGAACCCACTATCGAGCATAAATACCCCCTCTTGGAGTCACAAGCATCTACTTGGCCAAAGCATCTACTAGCAACGGAGAGCATGCAAGATCAAGAGCACATAGATAAACAACTTGAATAAACATGGTATCAATATTCATCGGATCCCAGCAAACACAACATCTAGCATTACAATAAGATGATCTTGATCATGTTAGGCAGCTCACAAGATCTAAACATGGAGGCACAAGGTAGAGAGACAACCATCTAGCTACTGCTATGGACCCGTAGTCCAGGGGTGGACTACTCACGCATCACTCCGGAGGCAGGCATGGTGATGTAGAGCCCTCCGGTGATGATCTCCCCTCCGGCAGGGTGCCGGGAAGAGCTTCAGAACTCCTCCGATCTGAGATTGACGATGACGGCCGCGACGGAACTTTTCGTGGAATATGATCGACCGTAATAGGGTTTTCGCGTCGCGGAGAATATATAGGCGAAGAGGCGGCGTCGGTGGCCGAGGGGGCCACCACGCCATAGGGGGCGCGGGCCCACCCTGGGCCGCGCCCTAGTGTGGCGTGGCCCCCTGGTGGGTCTGCTCCGACTCCCCTTTGGACTCCGTGATCTCCTCGTGATATTATTGACGATGTCTTTTGTTTCGTCCAATTCCGAGAATATTTCCTTAATAGATTTTCTGAAACCAAAAACAGCAGAAAACAGGGAACTGGCACTGTGGCATCTTGTTAATAGGTTAGTCCCAGAAAATGCATAAAAATGATATAAAGTGTAACCAAAACATGTAGCAATTGATATAATAACAGCATGGAACATCAAAAATTATAGATACGTTTGAGACGTATCACTCCCTCAGCGACTTCGACGAGCCCGAAACTCATATCGACAACTACATCGACTCCGAGATCTGCACCAACAACAACCTTGACTTCAAGATTCACAACAATGTCGCCGACGCCAAGATGAGCATAGATAATGAAGGCATCGGCAGCGAGACCCGTCCGCACGGACCACTCGATGGGCATATCGACTCCGACATGAGCCTTGATGACGACGTCGAGTCCATGACGGGACTCGAAAACACATACACATATCTTCGGGTGATACCCCAGCAGGTCTACGTCGCCTTCGCCGCAGAATCATCTGATGTTGTGGCCAGTCGCAGGCCCACAGAGTTCCCATGCACGGTTACTATGCCGGACGGAGTCACAACTCTCATAATTACTACTGAGATGGCAGCAAAAGCAGATAAACTCATCAAGGAGTGCACAATGATGCCCATGGACGCAACACGGGAGGAGATGTTGACCTTCCAGTACTTCACCTGGCAGGAAACACTTCGACTGCAGCAGATCAGGGCAACACTCGAAAAACGTAAAAAGCAAGCTAGCTTGTCGAGTGCGCGCAGAAGACAGCTCTCCCTGAGCTCCACCGGGCGGGCAGATTCAAGACCCAGATCAAGGCTGTCACACCTCGCGCCAGATGAGAGGGCAATACTCACCCGCAACCTAGGCAACTCTTTCATGACATACGATGAAGAGGGAGTGCCTGTACCCAAAACAGCTGTGGGTGCTCTCTTTACTGCTGCAGCATTCCTAGAGGCAATCAAGCCTCCAGCGGATGACCCCAATGCAAAATTACATCGCCAACAGATCAAATCACTTGCCTTAGGAGCAAACGCCATACGCCAAATTCCAACAGCTCCAGGAGGGAGTCGAGATCGTGCCATCGTTGACACACGTCGTGAAGAGCATAATCGCAATGGTCGTCGCCACCACTCGAAAGAAAGAAGCAGCTCACGTAGGCGCAGGTCCAGGAGCAGATCACACAGATCTTATAGCAGCGACTCATACTCTGATCAGGAGCCTCAGTCATGCGGAGCTCCGTGCTTCACTCGACACTTCCGCGAGACACGGATTCCCAAAGGGTTCAAACTCACATCTGAACAACCCAAATACACGGGTCGACAGGAACCTTCAGGATGGCTGGAAGACACAGACTGGCTATGTCGTGCCAGCGAGACACGAACACCACAGCCATGCAATACATACGACTCATGCTCGAAGGCACAGCCCGCGACTGGCTCAAGGCTCTACCTCCATCAACATACGACTCGTGGGATCACTTCTGCACAGACTTCATCAAAAACTTTGAGCCTCTATGTGAGCGCCCAAAAACGTTCGAGGAGCTACGAGCTTGCGTCCAACGATCAACGAAACGTTGAGGTCATACATCCGACGATGGACTGAGATACGCAACTCAGTTGGGTAATTTCAGAAGATATGGCCATGGATGCTTTCATCATGGGCCTCGCCAGGCGAGACTTCAAAGAAGCACTCGGTCGCCAAAAGCCAACCTCTGTGGCCAACCTCTTGAAGATTGCGACTGAGTGGCACGAGAGGACATGGCACGTACCACACGCGGGTCCTCACCCCGTGACAATCAAGAAGGTGACAGTCGAAGCCGCAGAGACTCATACAGAGACGACCGAAGGCGCAAGCGTTCAAAACGTCACTACGACGACGACATACCCGAGTTCATGGCGGCTGGGTTCTCCACACCCCGCAACGACCAAGACAGAAGCGACCGACGGTCAGAAGATCGACGGGAGTCGAGATGATCGAAGGGACAGTCGAGATGATCGCCGGGACAGTCGAGACCGGCCAACGCAACGATGCTACAAGAGGAAAGACTGGCGCAAGTCGCATCCGACGCACAATCCGAGCGATCATTCGAAGAAAAGATGGATGCTGATTGCAGATTCCACCTGTACAAGGGGAAGACGGAAAACTACGCTCCAATCACTCGATGAAAACTGCAGGGAGTTCGACCAAATGGTGACTGATTACATAAATCTCAGAAAGGCAACAGCCGCAAACGCACCCGCACCCGCGCCCGTGCCTCAGCCAAACAATGTGCCCGTTCTGATGGCACCACCTCCACCACCACAACCTCACGCAGGCGGAAACATGCGGGTGCCATACAACCTGTACCTCGGGTGGACGAACCTCAGTACCCTCCACCCCAAGGGCAGATGTACATGATACAAAAGGTCGCCCTTCCAACAGGGAGCAAAAACTTCGCACTCGACAAGTAAACATGGCGGTCATGTCACCTCCTGCTGTAACTGAATTCTTGAAGGGATCGAAACTGCAATAAGCTTCAGCAGAGAGGACCACCCACCATCGGTGTTCGTCCAGGGCACTCTGCTCTGGTACTCGACGCCAAATTGGAGGTACGCCATGTCCAAGGTCTTCATGGATGGTGGCAGCGGCATAAACATCATCTTCGCAGATACGCTCCGCAAAATGAACAGGTCAGTCGAAAACCTGCCAAATCCTCAAATACCTTCACGGTATCGTCCCAGGCAAAGCAATAAGCCCAGAAGGCACCATACAACTCGACGTAACGTTCGGGGACAAGAACCACTTCAGGACAGAGTCGATTGAGTTCGAAGTCGTCGACTGGAAGTCACAATACCACGCCATACTTGGACGCCCGACGTTCGCTCGATTCATGGCGGTCCACACTATGCATACCTCCAGCTGAAAATGCCTGGACCAAAAGGAGTAATCACAGTCAAAGGAAACTTCCAAAAGTCTGACTCTTGCGACCGAGAGTTTAGCAAAATCTCTGAGATGTTCGGCATGGAAGCAACACTCGCTGATCTAGCGGTCTCCAACGATCGAACACTTATGCCGAGCACAAAAAGGTGGCAGTCGACAGAGCATTCAATGCCACCAATGACACAAGGTCGCATCAGGTGCACCCGACTGACCCGACCAAGACAGTCAATGTCTCGTCGAGTCTGCCTATCGCATAGGAAAGCGCGCTCGTCGAATTCCTCCGTGAGAACTGGGATATATTTGCGTGGTGTCCAGCCGACATGCCAGGTATTCCCAGGGAATTCGCCGAGCACTCTCTCCAATTATTTCCAGATGCTAAACCAGTCAAGCAAACAATGCGCCGCATATCCGGCCCGAAAAGAACCGCAGTCGAAGCCGAAGTCGACAGACTACTCGCAGCAGGTTTCATCAGAGAGATCAAGAAATCACAATGGGTGGCCAACCCCGTACTCGTAGAAGAAGAACACAGATATCCTTCGGATGTGCGTAGATTTCACGCACTCAATAATGCTGTCCAAAGGATCACTTTCCACTACCTCGAATCGACCAGATCGTCGACTCCACCGCCGGGTGCGCTCGCTTGTCCTTCCTGGATGCTTACTCGGGTTACCACCAGATAAGGATGAAGGAAGAGGATGAAGAGAAAACGGCGTTCATAACCCCACTCGGGGTCTACTGCTACACAACAATGCCTTTCGGGCTCAAGAACGCAGGCGCAACCTACCAGCGCATGATGCAAGACTGCCTCAAGAAGCAAATTGGGCGAAACGTCCAGGTCTATGTAGATGACATCGTCATCACACAAGGGAGGAAAACACACTACTCGATGACTTGCGAGAGACGTTCGCAAACCTCAAACGCTTCCACATCAAGCTCAACCCGAAGAAGTGCACGTTCGGCGTGCCAGCCGGGCAACTCCTCGGGTATCTAGTCTCACGAGGAATCGAGGCAGACCCGGAGAAAATACAGGCCATCTTGACGATGCAAAGGCCTTCAAAGCTCCATGACGTGCAAAAGTTGCGGGTCGAGTAGCAGCACTCAGTCGATTCATCAGCAAGCTGGGAAAAAGCACTCCCGTTCTATCGACTGATGAAGAAAGCAGATAAATTCGAGTGGACGCCAGAAGCCGAAGCAGCCTTCACGGACCTCAAGCGAGTCCTCACAAGCCCTCCAATCCTCGTCGCACCAAGGGAACGCGAGCCACTATACCTATATGTCTCCGCAACTAACAGGGTGGTGAGCACCGTACTGGTAGTCGAACGCAGGGAGGAGGGACACACCCAAAGCATACAACGTCCAGTCTATTACTTGAGTGAAGTGCTCTCCATATCAAAGCAGCGGTACCCGCACTATCAAAAGCTGGCCTACGCCGTGTTCATGTCCTCAAGGAAGCTGACGCACTACTTTGCAGAGCACCCGATCACTGTAATCAGCACCTCAGGGATCGGGGACATCCTCACAAACCCAACGCAACTGGGCGAGTCGCAAAATGGCTCATCGAGCTAGCACGAGATATCAAGTATGATTACCCGAAGGCCATCAAAGCACAAGTCTTACCTGACTTCCATACCGAGTGGATTGAAGCTCATTGCCAGGAGCACCAGATGTGTCCAACTCATGGACTATGTACTTTGACGGCTCAAAGAAGAACGAAGGCGCAGGCGCAGGTGTCATCCTCATATCACCAAAAGGCGACAAGCTTCGCTATATCCTGCAAATGGGATTCGAGTTCCCATCCAATAACGAAGCAGAGTACGAGGCCCTGATCCATGGCATGAGGATGGCCAAAGCCCTCGGGTGCACTCGACTGATGATCTATGGTGACTCGAATCTTGTGGTACAGCAAACAATGAAGGCCTGTGACGCAATCGCAGATAACATGATCGCCTACCGTGACCTGTACAACCTCATGGAGGGCAGCTTCGAAGGCTGCGAGTTGCGGCACATAGGGCGTGAGAGCAATGAAGAAGCAGATAAGCTAGCCAACATTGGAGCGACCAAAGCACCAGTTCCACCTGGTGTCTTCTTCGAGCGCATCGAGCACAGGTCCATCAAGAAAAAACGAGCACTCCTACATCAGCCGCACCAGCCAAGAGCAAAGCACCTAGCACAGAGGACCCGCCAGTCGAGGTACTCCTCATCGAGCCAACTTGGACTCAACCTTTCCTCGCATACATACTCCGCGGCGAGGTACCCGAAGACATAACAGAGTCAAGACGTGTGACTCGACGATCTAAAGCATACACCGTCATCAACGGCGAACTATACAAGCGCAGCGTATCAGGTATGTTCCAACGTTGCATAGCATTTGAAGATGGCCAAGCCATCCTTCGTGATATTCATGCAGGTACCTGCGGGCATCATGCCAGCAGTCGATCACTCGTAGCCAAAGCCTTTCGCGCAGGCTTCTACTGGCCCACAACACTCAAAGACGCGGAGGACATAGTCAAAAGGTGCATCGGCTGTCAAAAATTCGCCACAAAGCCGCACGCACCCGCATCGGCGTTGAAGACAATACCATTGGCCTGGCCCTTCGCCCAATGGGGCTCGATATGGTCGGGCCACTCAAAAAATCCTCCCATGGAGGGCATACTCACCTTCTGGTGGCAGTCGACAAGTTCACCAAGTGGATTGAAGCAGTCCCTATCACAAGTTCGACTGCCACTACAGCAGTCAATTTCATAAAATCCATCATATACCGCTTCGGTGTGCCAAGCAACATCATCACTGATAACGGTACAAACTTCACAGCTGAAGAGTTTCGATCTTTCTGCAAAGAGCAGGACATTACACTCAATTATGCATCTGTGGCACACCCGCAGTCCAATGGCCAAGTCGAAAAAGCCAATGGACTTGTGACGAGCGGAATCAAGAAACGTCTCCTGGTGCCACTCAAAAGAGCAGTGGGTGCTTGGGTCGAAGAACTCCCGTCTGTGCTATGGAGCCTACGCACAACTCCCAACGCTTCAACACAATTCACCCCATTTTTATGGTCTACGGCGCAGAGGCAATCCTGCCATCAGATGTAAGATTCAATGCACCAAGAGTCGAAGCATATAACGAAGAAGACGCAGATGAAGCACTCGAAGATGCAGTCGACTTGCTCGAAGAAGCACGCAATACGGCGCTGGCACGCACAACTGTCTACCAGCAAGACCTCCGCAACTATCACAGCCGTCGACTGCGTACCAGATCCTTCGAGGTCGGCGACTTGGTACTTCGACTGAAGCAAAAGAAGGCGCACAAGCTCGCTTCTCCATGGGAAGGACCCTTCATATCACCGAGGTCATTGGTGGTGGAGCATACAGACCGAAGCATGCGAAGACAGGCGAACCTTGCACAATCCTTGGAACGTTGCGCAACTGCGCCGTTTCTATGCTTAGGGTGCTCAGTCGCACAATGTAACAGGCACATATGTCGGATGACTGCAGGTTTCAGACGCGCTCTTTTCCTTACCAGGGTACCTAAGTGACGAGGTTATGCTCTGCGGGTACCCCAGCGTAAAGGTACCTGGTGCACGTGATGATCAAAAAAGCCCAAGGATTAATCGAATCCCATGAAGGAAGGCCTGAGACAAACAGTGTTTTCCAAGTTAGATCGAGTTATAGTCGGTTAAGGCTTTCCATACATGTAACCTTGGTCGGTTATGTTTCTCGGGACCCAGCCTCCTATATAAAGGCTAGGAGGGTGATCGATCAGGGCAAGGAATCCATAGCCACCAAAACCTCGACGAGATCAGCAGCTCGTCGAACCCTTGTAACCCCCATATTCATACCATAAACAAAGACAAGCAGGAAGTAGGGGTTTTACCTCACTCGAGGGCCCTGAACCTGGGTAAATCCAGCTTGTCAGCCGTCGATTCCCCTGGTACTATGCGTTCTCTACCACACAATCAACCCTAGGTATAGCAACCGTGGGAATTGCCGAGGGCACACCTCGACAATTGGCGCCGTCTGTGGGAAAAGGTAGTATTGGGCTCACGGTTTCGCCGGTCTCATCATCAAGCGGCCACCCGCCGATCGCATCTGCACAAGTTAACTCGCCTACTACATCATCAAAAAGCAAATCACCGACCACCGTTGCAAACGGCAACTCGCCGACAAGATCTACCAGCATCAATTCAGAAAGCGATCACTCGCCAAAATCTCCAAGGAGGCTCATGCCGCGCCCGATGGAGGCTCAACAAGCCTTTGCCGCACTCGAATCAGGTTTGAATATTACAGTTGGAAAATTTAACCTCTTTGTTGATAAAGAGGGTGTGCAGGACCTGTTAGACCCACTCGACATGGAGACACTCGACACGGAGACAATCGACAACGCTTCGACTGCAACACCATCCATCTAGGGCGTGACATCGTCACAGATCGTCCCGATCCAATCGCCAAGCGACTCTGCAACATCCATGACCTCGCAAGAATTCCGTGACAAGGTGGCAAAAAGATTTGGAAGAAGTGAGATCGAATCTGCGTACCGCCCAAACAACTCAATCGAGTCACTCGACAACGTCGCTGACTGCAACGACATCGCGGGGAACAAGGAGAATATAGATGACATCATATACCTCGCCGATCTGAACGGCCCAGAAATCCGTGCCAGCCACGAGATATTCACCTGCGATGCGAATAGCCTGGACAAAGCACTCGAAGATCAACTCGATTGCGGCAGAAACCCCAGCAAGCAAAGCAATCCTAGCCTGGATGATGATGCCAAATCCATAATGCGCATTAGCAACACATGGGCAGAAGATTGGGTGGTCCATATCAGGTATATACCGTGAGTACAGCAGAAACGTCAGCAGCTGCAACATGCGTCAACCTACAGAATACCCGTGCACAGTCACCATGCCTGACGGGACAACCACGCTGACCATCACCGCAGAGATGGCGGAAAAAGTGAGCAAAGTAATCGAAAGCTGCACAATGCTACCAGCAAACGCAACTCCGGAGGAGGTATTAACCTTACAATACTTCCAGTGGCAAGAATCGATACGGTTGAAGAACTACCGAGCAGTACTCGAAGAACGCAAAAAGCAAGCCAGCATATCAAGTGCTCGGCGAAGAGCATTGTCTACGAGTTCAACAGGCAGGAACGACCCCGCGAATAGGTCACGATTCATAAACCTCGGAGACGCAGATCGTGCAGCGGTCACTCGAAACCTAAACCCTGCCTTTATGGCAGTCGACGCGGAAGGAGTCCCCATACCTACTGAGCCAGCCGGGGCGCTGATGACGCTAGGCACCTATCTCAGAACAATCGAACCTCCTGCAGGAGACCCAAAGAGGGATCATCACCTCCAACTGTACAAACAACTGGCGATAGCAGCACAAGCCATACAACATCCACAAGCAACTCCAAGGAGAGATACAGATCGGGACCATCGCAGTCGAAGTCCTCGGGAAGAAGCAGTCGAAAAAGTTCACGTCGTCACCGTTCCAACAGGAGCCACTCGAGGAGGTCATACAATAGCAGCTCAGACTCGGAAGTAGAAATCGGGCCGTGTGGAGCGCTATGCTTCACTCGACGGATCCGGGAGGCTCGTATGCCCAAGAAGTTTTCGCTAACTACCACGCCAAAGTTCAACTGCAAACAGGAGCCGTCAGGCTGGTTAGAAGATTACAGGCTGCCTGTTGGATGTCAGCGCGGTACCACAACCACAGCTATGCAATACATACAACTCATGATGGAAGGAACAGCTCGCGATTGGCTCAAATCGTTACTCGAATCATACTACGATTCATGGGAGCATTTCAAAGGTGATTTCATCAAATACTTCGAGCCTCTATGTGAGCGCCCCAAAACTTTCGAGGAGCTCCGGACCTGCAAGCAAAAGTCAGATGAATCTCTGAGATCGTACATATGGCGGTGGACCACCATCCGTAAATCAGTAGGCAACGTATCAGAAGATAGGGCAATCGACGCCTTAAAAACGGACTCTAGAGAGAAGACTTCAAAGAAACACTTGGTCGAGAAGATCCAAAGACAATGGCGGCACTCATGGTACTCGCAACAAAATGGGCAGATGGAGAAGACTCCGTACGAAGCACTCGACCCATACCCTCATATGAGAATCACGAGGGCGGCAGTCGAGACGCAGAGATAGCTACAGAGATGATCGAAGGCGCAAACGCAAGAATCGTTATCACGACGATGACCATCCAAACTTCATCGCAGCAGGCTTTGTCCAGTCAAAGGACAGCCGCGACCACACTGACAGACGACCCGACGATCATCGTGATAATCGAGATCATCGTACGGATGACCGCCGAGGTAATCGAGAACATCACACGGACGATCGACGTGACAGTCGAGACCACAGACGCGACGACCGCGATAGCTACAGAAGGCCTGAGTGGCGCAGGCGAGCAGACAAAGATTCTGAGCGCTCAATTGAAGGAAGGATGGATGATTATTGCAGATTCCATCTTTATAAAGGGGACGATGGTAAGCTTCGCTCTAACCACTCGCTAAGAAATTGCAGGGAATTCGATCAACTTGCGATTGAACATATACTGCAACTGCAAAGAGATGAATGTGCACCTCCTCAACTAGTGCAGACTCCATCGACTACATCACAAGCACAACCTGTTCAGGCATATCCAGCACCGCAACAAGTACAACAAGCACATGTATATTCCATACCACCGCAAACACAGCCTACTCAGGTGTATCCTGCACCAACACCAGCGCAACCGACGCCAGTGTACATGGTGCCAGCACAACCCAATACACAAATGGCGGCCGCCATGCACCATATGAAGCAAGAGGATAGGCAAAAATATCCCGTAACGCGTGGACAGATGAACATGATCCAGCGAGGACGTCCCTCCAATAGAGAGCAAAGGTTACACACTCGACACGTCCATATGGCGGTCATGGCACCCCAGCTATCACAGATTTTTTGAAAGAATCAGAAGCTCCGATGTCTTCAATCGAAAGGACCATCCACCCGCAGTATATCGACCAGGGCATCCAGCCTTGGTACTCGACGCCCAAATCGGAGGCTATGCCATGACTAAGGTCTTCATGGACGGAGGTAGCGGACTCAACATAATCTTTGCAGATACGCTACGTAGAATGAACAAATCAGTTGAAAATCTGCCAAAGTCCACAAGTACCTTCCACGGTATCGTCCCAGGCAAAGCAGTGCTCCTAGAGGGCACCATACAACTCGATGTTACATTTGGAGATCCTACTCACTTCAGAACCGAGTCGATTGAGTTCGAAGTGGTCGATTGGAAGTCACAATACCATGCAATACTTGGGCGCCCCACTTTCGCTCGATTCATGGCTGTCCCACACTACGCCTACCTACAGCTCAAAATGCCGGGACCAAAAGGAATCATCACGATCAACGGGAACTTTCAAAGGTCAGATTCATGTGACCGTGACTTCAGCAAAATCTCAGAGATGTATGGGATGGAGCAATCATTCGCCAAACTCGAGGTTTCTAACGACCGCACACTTCTGCCTGAACACAAGAGGTTAGCATCCGACAGACAATTCAACGCAACCAATGACACAAGAAAGCATCAAGTGCACCCGACAGATCCCTCAAAAACGGTCAGCATATCATCGAGTCTTTCCAGTGAACAGGAAAATGCGCTCGTCGAATTTCTCCGTAAAAACTGGGAAATATTCGCATGGTGCCCAGCTGATATGCCAGGTGTCCCCAGAAATTTTGCCGAGCATTCTCTACAACTCAAGCCAGGATCTAGACCAGTCAAGCAAACTATGCGCCGTGTCTCCGATCCCAAAAGAGGTGCAATCGAGGCAGAAGTTGATAGGTTACTTGTTGCAAAGTTCATTCGAGAAATCAAAAAGGCAGACTGGGTTGCTAACCTTGTACTGGTTGAAAAGATGCACTCAGATACCCTGCGAATGTGTGTAGATTTTACAGCCCTAAATAAATGATGTCCAAAAGATCACTTTCCATTACCACGAATCGATCAGATCATCGGCTTCGACTCCGGTCGGCTGGGCGATCCAGGCTGGCCTCTTCTTCACCAGAGCGTCTGCGTCAAAAGGAGGCAACCCGAATGCTTGGGTGCCTATGGTCACATCCTTGATGTAGAACCACTTTTGGCGCCATCCTTGCACAGACTCGAGAAAACTGATCTTGAAGTACTCGACGTCAGATCGAGTCTGTACTCCAAAACCACCAGGTCCCTTAGCGCTGTGATGGCGCTTGACGTTGAAGATACGGCGAAACGGCCCAAAGTGGGGCGCAACGCCCAAGAAGCACTCGCAAAGAACGAAGAAACACGCAATGTGCAAAAGCCCATTGGGCGTAAAATCATGCAATTGCACCCCATAAACGTGTATCAGTGCACGAAGGAAGTTATGAACAGGGAAGGAGAATCCCCTGTTCACAAAATCCACAAAACAGACCCGCTCATTGGGGCCTGGACGCGGGATTACCTCGGCGCCGGGGATGCGAACTTGCGAGGTGTCCTCAGGAATCAGCCCGTCGTTCCGAAGGCCTGTGAGCATCCTCTTGCTGCAGGTGCTCTTGGTCCACGAGCCTTTGTCCCTCTTCAACCCGCTGGCAGCGGCTCCAGCGGCGCTGTCTGCCGACGCGTTCGCGGCGCTCCTGCTCTTCCGGGTCGAGGACTTCATCATCGCGATGGTGGGTGGCAGAGGTTTGGCTGTTGGGCTATGGCGATGCGCTAGGAGGAAGAAGAATCAGCAGCGGCGGAGAGCAAATGGCAAGTAAAAATATTATTTACTCCGTCGGAGCCTTTTAACCTCCACGCAAAAGAATCCGCACCATTGATGCGAGATCGTGGGCAAACTGGCAAATCCAGCCGTACACGTGGCAGCCGTGGAGAGCAACCGTCGCCGGCCACTCCGCCCACTACGCACGGGAATCTAGGAACCGTCATCATAGTCCTGATGGCTGTATCATGGGCCCACAGACGTGTCACGTCCCATCTATCACAGCATAACGCACGCCACCGCGTGTCAGGCAGTGCAGTCGCCAAAAAAAACGGCATCCCTGACGTCATTATGAGCGCTCTGATCAGAAATGCATTCGAGTCTGCCTAGCGCATATCAGTCACTCGACTGCCTTGTTTTGGTTCGGGTGTGAAAAAGTAATGTTAAGGCAAAATTGGTCACTCGACTTGTCCTTCGACTGAGGCATATTACTCCCATCGGGAGCATATCAAAAAATTCTTCGACTGGAAATGCTCAAGATAAAATAATTTTGAGATTATCCTCCATTACAAACAATACAGCATAATCTCGGGGGCTACTCCCATCGGGAGCACTGTCGTGCACCCGATAGACTTATGGCAAAAATATCTTTGATTAACATGTACAGGGTTGGAAAATTTGAGATTATCCTCCATTACGAGCAATAAAGCACAATCTCGGGGGCTACTCCCATCGGGAGCGCTGTCGCGTACCCGATAGAATAATGACAAAGTATCAGTCGACAAAAGTATCGACTCAGTTCATAAACAAAATCATACTCGAAACATTCCCGAGTTGCGTCCATTGCAAATGCCTCGGATGCTGCACGCATAGTGCAAAGGTAAGACCCGCCGAACTTTCGAGCTAGGCTAAGGACCGTTCCAGCAAGGTTAATCCTTATACTTTCCGTGTCAGCAGACATGATGAAAAATCCTGACGGACGCGTTAGGTAAAATTTAAATCTTTACTGCAGATCGACTCAGTAATACCTCCGCGGCCTAGTCGAATCTGACCAGTTTGTTCCAGATTCGAGTCCGGGGACTCGAGTTTGATTGAAAGCTAGTAAGGTTTTACCCAAATGTGTAGTTAACCAGTCCCGATCCGTCGAGTGTACTGGGCCTGCTAAGCTATTATCCCTTGATCATCATAAACAAAAAACCACAGTCGATGAGACACTCGACATAGCCAACGTTTGCTATTCATACAAGAATTCCAATTATAAAGCATATGACGTGCACTTACGAAAGAGTTCATGCCCGATTCTTCGAGTCAGACAAGTACTCGGGGGCTACTGATATGGATGTACATCTCGGGTACCCTACCATGAGGGTACCTGGTGCACGTAACGACTAAGACCTAATAGTGAAAAGCCTACCCAAAGCCCAAGACAAGAGGCCCAAGAAGATGGAGTACCCTCCAAGATTAGACATAGGCATAGTCGGTTTAGACTTTCCATACGTGTAAACTAGGTCGGTTAAGAACTCCCGAGACCCAGCCTATTTAAAGGCTGGGAGGGGTGTCGATCTGGGGGGATCCATACTCGAACCACCCAAAGCTCTAGCGAGATCGACATCTCGCCGGAACCACCTTGTAACCGCATAATCTCACAAGATCAATAACAGACGAGCAGGAAGTAGGGTCTTTACCTCCACCCGAGGGGCCTGAACCTGGGTAAATCTTTGCCTCTGCTTGTCAGCCGACGAAACTACCAGCACTACCACGTTCTCTCCCCATAATCTCAACCCTAGGTCCTTAACCATGGGATTTGATGAGTGTACCCCTCGTCAGCCGCTCTACTCCTCCCTGACTGCGCCCCCGCCAAGCTTGAATCCAGACGGCAAGGACCTGCCTTCAGAAATCATGGTTTGCGTCTCGAACAACAAGCTTAGACTCTCACATACCTGACTCTGGGTTGGTCAACGAATGAGGATGGATGAGAATCATGGTGGAGTTGTTCCTATGGATTTAGTGGATTCGCTTTTGCCCTGAATGCTGCACAATACCAGGAGATGAAGGATTTCTGTGGAAGTGCACAGAAAAAACCAACATTGTCTGTACTGAACTAATAATCCCGCAAGCAACAAGCTGTTGAGTTTCTCGATGATCTCCAATTTGATCCTACTGTATATAAGCACGATTGAATTCATTTCCTGCATAGCGTAGCAATGAGATCATGTGTTGTTTCAGTGTATTACTCGCGGCAGGAGGGATAAATAGAGTTTTCATGGTTTTATAAAAAAATACATATGCTGATTTCGTTCGTGTGAGGACAATTGTTTGCATATTCGCCATTGAGTTTAATTCAGGCCAAGTAAGAAAGGTGTCAAGCAGGGGAAGTGTCTTCCCTGCCATTCCCTACACAACCTTCGACACTCCAGCTTCGACTCTCCAGGTAGTAACATGCTCGGATATGTTATGTACTTATGTCTTGGAAATTTTTATCAGAGACTGTAGTACTAAGTTGCATTTCTTTTCTGTTAGCACAGTAAATATGTGGATGCTGGAATTTTTACTCTAAAATGACCTAGATATGTATATTACCAGGCACTCGAATAAGTGGACTTTTTTTTTTGTACTCAACCTGAAGCACACCTTCCAAACCCAATTTTGTGTATGTCCCAGTTTTACTCTTTGCGGGCTTTGAAGTTTAGCTATGGCGTTCTTATGATATTTCTGACTCATATCTTTTCAGATTGTGCTATTCGCCAATTGCCACAACCAGTGAGGATGCAATGAACCTGTTGTTGATGCCTTCATGCTGAGCTCGTCTTTAAATAAGTGTTCTATCTTCAGACTGGTCAGCATGGTTAGTCAATTTGTATTGTTTTCAGCTGGGTAGTGTTACTACAAAAGTCTAATTCACTATAATGAACCAACTGGTTTTGTTTCCACTTGGCATTTGAAATAAGGAAAGTGGAACGCATGCTCAGTTTGTATGGGCAAGTTCTATACGTCAAGTTTACATTTGTGATGCTTCGGTGAAAATACCATTTTATGCTTTGCATGCCCACCTAAATCTCGATTTCCATGTATGCTCGTACAAATGCTGCTTCATATATGCAATAAAAGACAATTTCATATGATTTTCAGCCTGTAGCCTGGAGGCATTCATGGGAGTTTATAACCATTGTTTATATTGATGTATTTGAACTAAGTACAACCTGAATAATGCGAGTCCGCGTTCCTGCTTGGGCAGTCACTTTGCACACTTTTTTTAAAGAATGTTTGTGGATTGTGGTGATATTCGTGATACTGGGCAAGTAGAAACTGATTTCTAACTGTTCGGGAACAATATCTGGATCAATGGTAGTGACAACAACTTTTTGTGAATTTGAGTTAATTTTACTGGAAAATAATTTCCTTTATGTCTTGTTCAATATTGAGTTATTTGAGTTAAATCTAACTGGAATAATGTGGAGTTTGTGTGACGACACTAAATTTTGCTGGGTTGTGGCGACACCGACACACTTGCATTCAACACAGATTTTTCGTCACCCGTTGCAACGCACGGGCATATTACCTAGTGGTGTAAAAAAGGGTGCTTAATTTCATTATGACGAGTTGACGACTATGGTCAAAGGATGATTTGCTCCCTCTGGCGTGAACACGGAAGCGCGTGCAGGCTGTGTGAACTGTGAACGCTTTTCAAATTCTCGCGCTCTCTCCTTTCTCCGAAGAAAAAACTAATTACAGAATTTAACCCGCGTCGGTTCTCATTCCGAGGCAGCTACTTAATTTCTCCAACGAATGTAAACACAACGCAATTTTTCCTCCTATATAAATCACCCCTCCGATTCCAATCTACTCCTATCTTCCAGCAACGGAGAGATCGAGAGCGGGAGATCGAGTCATCAAGAATGACGCCAGCAATAGAGGCGATTCAGGTGAGCAGGCATCTGTGCCAGATGCCTCCGACGCCGGCCTGCCATCTTCCGCTCAGGAACGCCTCCGGTTGGCGCTGGCGGCCATCGGTGTGTCTGCCATGTTCGACGCCTCCTTCGCTGCCTGGTTCAAGGAGGCGGTCGTCGGCTTCGTCGACACATTCACCGCCGTCACCAACACGGTGGACGCCCTCGCTGCTCGCCTCCAGCCTACGCGCCCAGCCTCGGCGCTCCCCGCCGCCCTCGCCGTCCTCCGTGGAACCGTCTCTTCCTCGCGCTCATGGCTCTGAATCTTCCAGCTGACACGCTGGAGAATGCGTACCTTGAGGTGACGCTCGCCGCACAGCGCCTCGTCCAGCACGACGCCCTCCGCGGAATCACCCGCCTCTATGAGAAGGTCATCTCCAAGGGGAACACCAGTGCGGCCTATGAAATCGACGTCAGCATGGCGGCCTTCCTCTGCCGCAGGGCTAACCTTGGAAGCTTTTGTTCAGAAGCACATCGATCTCGCTGACGCCGCCGCTGGGCCGCCGAACTAAGTAGAGCGACTAGGAGAAGGTCGTTGACGGATCGATCATCATGGGCTCCTACAATTTGCACGCGGCCTCGTCGTAGTTGTGCCCAGAATAAGAAATCTATCTTTGTAATCTTTCTGAGTGTGATCGACTCTGTCTTTAACATGCAGCCATCCGGCATGCATGGCGTGTGTCGACCTATAATCAAAATTTGGAATATCGTTTGGTTTTACAATTCATGATGATGAATATGTTCTTAATCATTTTCTGGTTACTAGCTATTCAGTGCTTAATAGACAGGCATAGGTATTGCAGTCCGATGTATGACGCATGTGCTTGATGTGAGCTATTCTCACTAATTATATGCTACTTACTTGATTAACTGTCAGACTGAATTTTTATGTTTGTTAGGAACTTGTCTATTCTGATACTACAGACCTGTTTAAGGATGGCAATCAACAAATAATTTCTAGAAAAAAGAGGTCAACGTTCCTTTGCTTTGCTATCTGCATATTTCTTACCATGCAACAGCAACAATGCATAAGTTTTACATTTTTACCTTTGATAGCAATCACCTGGAATGGAATTGAACAAAAGGATGATACCTAAATCATCAGTGTTTTCTCTTGCTTGAAGGAAGAATACTAATGGGCTAATGAGACTGCCTTTTCATCCAATCAAACTATTTATACATAGCCCTTAGATGCTAAAGCGAAGCTATTGCGAATTATAATTATCACTAGATGTGATCAATATTCTAATCTGGAAAAGAATATGTTGTAATATAATCTGGAAAACGTTCTAAATCTACTCCAGTTTTCCATACATATTATAAGTTATACAATACAATTTGGTTATAGCCTTTGACATGCTATTAAACAACATGGGGTCAAGATTGAGGCAAGAAAACTGAGTGTTCTTTAAATCAGATATGAAGGGTATCACGTGGATACGCGTTTTGGCTCCCGAGCTCACCGGCTCCTTGGTGATGAACATATACAGATTTTCTACAAACACGCCGAGTTTTGTGGTGAAATGACACTTGTAGTGCCCTGTGAAAAAAAATCAGTGTTCTGAAAAACTATATTTGTAAATCTCATTCTATCAGTGTTTTTTTTCACAGGGCGCCACGAATGTCGTTTCATCAAGAAACTTTGCACGCATGTTAAACACCCGTGTATGTTTGTGCCCAATTTTCTAAGAATTGTTTAAAATTATTTACATTTTTTTCAAAAAATTTAGTTGGGCAGGAGCATGTGAGCTCGAGAGGCAAAGTGAGTTTCTGGGTGTCACGCAGCTTGTTTGGATACCTTTATACCTTGTTCGCTCCACAGATTAGATCCAGGGAGAAAGAGGATTTTTTTTCTCATCGAGCAAATATAAACTGAATCAAAATGATCCATCGCGGTCGCCGGTGTGATCCATCAGACCAGCTCCAAGATACCTCGCGCATGTACAATCCGGCCAGTAGTTGACTGCTGCATTGGTGCTTTGCATACTAAAAAAAAGTTGCACTTTTCAAACTATGGTTGAAAAGTTTGAATCAGTGTTGAATTTGTATGTGTTCCAATATTAATCTTTGAATTTATGTACCACGAATATGTTGTTTTTGACAAAATGGAAAATGAAAAGGTTGCCCTTATCCTCTTGCCCAGCGCTAGCAAGGATTGCGTCGGAGATGGTGGCCAGAGCATCACAGCCAATGTCGATGTTTGTGTTAGGAATTGATTGCATTCTTGTTGGCATCTTTGGGGTCCTACGTGCACAAAGGGAGGACATACTTGTATTTTGACTTCTGTCAAGGTCCTCTTTGCAGTGTTGTAACAATTATGATATGAATGAAAGAACTTCAGGTCCCTCCCCATTGGTAAAAAAAACCTGTATTTATATCAATGTAATGCTATGGATTATGCCGTACTGTTTTGATGCAATAAAGAGTTTCCAGATTTCGAAGGAAAAAAGAGATAGTGAAGGCATTTTTTAGAGAGAAAAACATATGAACTGATAATTGTCTAGGTTTAAAAATTCTCATAATATACAGGGGCATACAGTACAGGATTGACGACTGTTATATATGATTTCACAGACAAACAGAAACCAAAAAGTTGATACATCCTCGAAGGCCAAAAACCAATCAGTTCAGTCCACATCATCATCGGTCACAAGGCGCAGTAATCAAACTCCTGGACAGCTGGACTCCTGGTGCTAAACTAGACAATAATCATGTACTTTTCTGGAAAAGATCCTGGAGATCGATTATATCGGCAAGCACTCCTGCAGCGGTGGTGTCATTCCCTGCTCCTGCGCCCTGGATCACCAGCGGTGAGCTCTCATAGCATCTGCTGTATATCTCCACCTAATCAGGAGAAACAATTCATTTGTAAAACTTTCACTGCAGCAATGACCAGTCTCCGAAAGAAAAATTATATACTGAATAATCAATGTTGTAGCAGCTAAGGCATTGGTTTTCAGAAAACGGAAGGTAAATATCAGAGATATAACGGAGCAAAAATCAGGACACCCCGCTTGCTGCGTAACGGCACCTCTTCGGTGATCATGCTCACGGCGTGGTGGATTTCGAAGCAACGGAGCGTGAGCGTCTTCGACAACTCACGTCCCTCGGTTGGCGCTTTGGTGGAAACCATCAAGACTGAGGCTCGTTCTTGGGTGAGCGCGGGGGCCGTGGACTCGCACATCTTCTCCCCTAGTCTAGGTCGCTGGGTTGAGTTGTATGGTGTGGGGCGGCCTCTCTATAGGCTTGTAAATAACTCTTCTATCTATCAATGCATCGAAACGCAATGCTTTTGCGTTTTCGCGAAAAAAAAAATCAGGACATGATCACTTGGACATCAGAGCATCATTTATTTGCTAATTCACAGAACAGGATCACTTGAACATCAGAGCATGTAAGCCTTGATTCTGCTGTTGTTCCGAAAGACATCTATGGAAAGCTGAGTTTTTCATCAAACTGCTTCTGGCACATTAGATAAGCAAGACTGACTTCAGTACTTTTTTTTGACTCGGACTTCAGTACTTCTAGAATAACTCATTTTATTCTAAGTTGTCGAGAAAAGCAAAAAAAGAGGTAATCAGCATAGAAACCAGTAAGAAGTAGAGTATTCTTTGCTCAACAAATGATCTAGAAGGGTTAAGAGTGGGACACTAGCACACCCAGTAGAAGGAAAAATAAACCCTGCTCAGCTCTTTTGTTTAGAGCTGTGAATAAGCATCCGTTGGGCGTTGACAGAGAAGTGACGAATGCCAATGAACGAACAAGAGAAAAGGAAAGAGAAAAAATTAACATACCACATTGTCACTTCCCCTCAATCTCCCCGGTGCAGAATCTTTTGGGACCTCTTCAAGGCCTACTTGGCACCTACAAAATGGGGATATCAAGAAGACTGGAACTAACTTTGCCGCATGCACAGGATAAACATTTGAGAAAAATGTGAAATAAGAAAGATCTGCGATAATGAAGGACCATATGCCCAGTATAGCCTCCTTTGTTTTCCGGTTAGCGGCATTTTAGTGTACCAGAATGGTTTTATAGTTGCACAAATGGCTATTGATCTACTCCTGCTGTAGATTCAGAGAAAAGATTGGAGGTTTTGATGGTACTTTTTTTACATATAAAAACACTGATTGATGATGCAAATGGACATTGCACAATGCTCGTCACATTGAGCAGGATACCTGGATACATACCCTGTATTTCCAATGACACTAACATATCGAAGAACATTTCCTCTCAAAGATGCTGCCTTGACTCTTTCTTCAATCCTCTCATCAAGTTGCGCCAATCCACTTTCAAGAAACTCTGTTGTGGACATAACCTCAGGTCCTAACTCACTTGGATATAAACTCTCAACCTGAAGATAATTACAAAATTAGCTCAGCAAAATAATATAGACTGCCTATTCGCGCAAACTTCCTCACTGCAATGTAGTAGCTTTCCACAAAAGTGAGAACTCAAGCGAGTAATGATTTTTGGCTGTTACAGATTATAATTATGGGATTAATCAATTAATAGCTTTACACGCAATGGAGGGTATTCACAGTTTTTCAAACTGTAGCAATATGATTGGTGGCATTTACCCCGATGTTATCTATCTACTCCCTTAGTAGACAAGAGGAGTCCTATGCATGACAAACAAGTACCAGCATATGACAAGAGGCATAGACAAACTATCACCAAGTAGAGTGATGTGAAAAGGAGTTGATTCATCTGGAGCCTACATGATTCTTGGTGAACAGTCAGGTTAACCGTAAAGTGGAACGTGCATATAGGTTTAAGCTATAGGAATGAAAAATATCACCCCATGCACAAGGGTTAATCACAAATCGCAAATGATAGCTGAACAATATTGAAGATAGGCGTACATTTATATTTTCCATGCTGATCTGTTGCCCGAGAAGCCTAGCTAAGATCAATGCCTGCACGCAAATGAATTAGTCTGACTAGTTAAAAAATAACAAAATAAAAGTTATAAAGCATTTGAACCTGAATATAAAATTCGTTTTTAAAATAACATAATATTATTTAACGCAGACCATATGCAAATGGCTAAGTGGAAGGTGAAGACACTGAAATTCAAATTAGGACAGATCGATAAAGTAGGAATGGCCTGCTTGAATTGGATGTCATTTTATGATTTTGGTTGTATTAGTTAATATAATCTTTTTTATCAAATCCTAGCATTAAAACGTAAACTCATAAAAAGTAATAGGCAGCAGCAGTTCATAGAATATGCATATCAGTTTGGTACTTCTTCACCTAACAAGAGAAGAATAATACTGCCAAAGGCTAAACAAAGACACTAGTAAAGTGAATGATGTTTTTTTGAAGGGCTAAAGTGAATGATGTTGATATTCATGAGCACCACACAGCTTACTAACTCGGTGCATGAAAAAGGTGAGGTATCTAACCTTTCTAGCCACATCCATCCCGCTGAGATCATCACGTGGATCTACAAAAATTAAATTAAACAGCACAGAGTAAATGCACTTTTCCAAGCAAAGCATAAGTTAAACAAAGTATATCCATCCTACTCCCTACCTTTTGGATGTATTCAACAAAGAAAGCCAAACACAAGATATAACTCATTAGTTGAACTGTTTTTGCAGACTCTCATGGTGTCCCACCTTATTTTATTTTACAGCATTGTTCTTTTAGGAAAGTAGCTCTAGTCTAAAGCTACATTCGAAAATCCATGCCTTAAGATATACTTTGAACCTGGAGTACACATTTTAGATCATTTTCCAAATTCTAGTGAAGAAAAGTAGAAAAAAGCAATAAGAGAGAGCATCAGTATGTGTTCATCGTATTGTCTAAGCTTTACTATCTTCCATATATTCATTAAACAGCAGCCCTAAACATATATATTATTATGACATATTACAGATAAAGTAGCAATATGTTGTTGCAATCCAATAATGAAACTATCCATTCTGCTTAGAACCTGATGAAAATTATTTCTTACTTACCTACCATCTTGTGTCTGGAAATATGTTATTGAACTATTTATACAAGTACACATGTATACATATCGTAATGATGGATATCAGGTGAATATATCTTTTACCTGGTTCCGTATAACCAAGAGACTTGGCTGTTTTCACAACTTCACTAAATCTTTTTCTATCCTCCAGCTCACTCATAACATAGCCAAGTGTACCTACAATAATGTATTAGCAAAATAGTGTATTGTTATTTGCAAAACATGTACATTATCATACCAAACATGAGGTTCTCAAGAAACTTGGGTTTGGTCCAAGGTTCTGCGAATGGGTGGCCATACTTTTGTCCACAGCAAGCTCGAGGGTGATGCTCAATGGCGAGCCAGGCCCCCCTATTTGGCATAGGCGGGGTCTGAGACAGGGGGACCCCTTGTCGCCGCAACTGTTCGTTCTGGTGATCAACACGCTAAACAAATTGCTGGCGAAGGCAGCTGAGCTTGGTGTCCTTCGTAGGGTGGCTCGCCAGGACTTGGTGAAAGAGCATTGTTGCTCTTAATCATGTTTTGATGTTGATGATAATACAAAGGTTGCATCTAACAAGTTTATATGAGTTTAAACAGGTTTTATATTTATCCCCGTTGTCTCGACGCGATGAAAAGGAGCCAAAGGAGTGAAAGCTACCAGCGAGCGGTAGTACCGCTGGGATAGGCGGTACTACCGCCAGTTCCCTGGGGCGAGCTGCGAAGGGCAGTACCGCCGCAGGTACCGCCGCGGGTACCGCCGTTCTCGGCGTTCTGCCCGCGGTTCCGGTACCGCCAGCGGTACTGCCAGCGGTACCAAGTGGTACCGCCATCTCCAGGGGCGCAGAGGAAAAAGGGGTACCGCGGCTGGTACCGCTCCCGGTACCGTCGTTCGGGCCGTTCTGCCCACGGTTCCGGTACCTGCAGCGGTACCTCCAGCGGTACCGCCTGGTACCGGCGAGGTGGGATTCGTCGTCGACAGAAGCGGGCCCATTGACCGTTTGGAGGCGCGCGTGAAGACCGCGGCGGTAGTACCGGCTATTCCAGCGGTACTACCGCTCGCGTGGGATTTTTCCTCCCAACGGGCAGAAGAAAGGGAGGGGGTATTTAGACCCCTCCACCTACCTTGGGACTCTTTGAGCTGCTAGAACTAATTCCCCATTCTTTGCCAAAGCCCCATTGTTGTAAGAACTTCAAACTACTAGATCTCCCACTCCAACCACTCAATCGACTTGATACTTTGAGGAGTGTCATAGGAGGTCTAGATCTACGTCTCCACCGAAGGAATTTCAAATCCCCCCACACGGATAGTGTGGAACTTGCATCTTGGGTTGCTTGTAACTCGAGGTGCCTTTGTGAGTCTCGGAGGAAGTCCGAGACATTGTTGGGAGGCTTCAACTCATTGTGGAGTTCCCCGACCTTTGTGTACCGGCTTGGTCAACGCCATCAAGGTGACCTCATAGTGAATGAGCCAAACCCCCACGGGTAAAGCTCACGGAGAATAGAGTGAGCACATCCGTGCTATTGGAGCGCCTAGGTGGCTCCACACTCCTCCAACGTAGACGTACTTCCCTTGGGAAGGAACTACGGGAAACATCTCCGTGTCTCCACTTTGCGGTTACTTCTATCCTTTACTTGTTGCTTCCGCTACGTTGCTTACCTTGCTTGTATCACATAGGTTGCTCACTTAGTGCACATCTAGTCAACCTTGTTATACTTTGCTCAAGCCTTAATTAATCGAAAAAGAATTAAAATTTGGTAGTCGCCTAATCACCCCCCCTCTAGTCGACATATCGATCTTTCAATTGGTATCAGAGCCTCGTCTCTTATCTAAGGCTTCACCGCCTAAGAGAATATGTCGGACGTCGTGGACCCTCTCGCATCGGTTACTAATGAACGCTTTGGTGAGGTTGTTAGTGAACTCAAGAGTGAGATATCGAATCTCAATACCGAGATCACTACCAACCTCAACATAAGCATGAAGGAATCGATGCGAGAAATGTTCAAGGAGTTCCTAGGGAAACCGGATCCTCCTAAGGTTGATTTACCCTCCTTGGAAAATGTCCCGGGAAGTTAGATACTCTTCCTTCTACGGGTATTGTCAATGCGGACGGAAAGGCGCAAGCCAATCCCGAAACAAAGAACTCCGAGGATGGTAACTCAACCCCAAGGAAGCCGCCGGGGGTGTATGCTAATGTTCCACCGGAACAAGTGTATAACACAATCCACCAACACGTCTCTCCGCCACACATCGCCAATATGGGCGCACCTCCTAAGCTTGATCCAAAAGACTTTCCTAATTGGCAATTCTCTATGCGTTCACACATGTCTAGTTGTTGTGTTTTCTTGATTGACATTTTAGAGCAAGGCTTCCATCCTCAAGACCCACACAACATGACTCCAACGGAGAAGGCCAATCATCAACTCAACGCCACCGCCATGCACATGATACAAACGGCCGCAAGCCCAACTTATCGCACGCATATCCGTATGTGCACGACGGCAAAGCAATGTTGGGAGAATCTTCATAACTTGTTCTTGGGGAACAAAAGCATTCAACTTTCCAAGTATGAAGCGGTTCAAGATGAAGCCGATGAGTTTGTGATGAATGAAGATGAGACCCCCGAAGATCTCTATCGAAGACTCTCCGCTCTTGCCATCACCTTGAATGATTTCGGTTTTGAGAAGATTAGTGATAATTGGATCAAGCGCAAATTTCTCAAGGCCATCACTCCCTCAAATCAAGGCTTAGCTCAAACCATTCGATCAAGACCGGACTTCTCAACACTTGACTCCAACACCGTGCTCAACGAGTTTGTATCCATTGGGATGGTTGTCAAGAGCTCTATTCATGCTCAAGCTCGGCAAAGGGGACTTGCGGGACAATCTCCAAATGTCGCTTTGAAGTCCACCACCATCACTAGTGAAGAAGAGTTTGAACATGGAGGTGAAGAGGAGGATACGGAGGAGTCAAGAAAGACTATTGTGAGCACATGGCTCTTGCTTCAAGAGCCTATTGGGGCAACCGTTCCAAGAGATCTTCAAGACCTTTTGCTAAGAAGAACTTCGTTGCAAGACCAAGAGGAGACCGTCCAAAGACTTGCTATAATTGTAGTAATCTCAATCACTACATTGCCGAGTGTCCTTGGGAGAATCGAGAGGACCACAATGGCAAGCTTGTGAGAAAAGACAAGTCCAAGGGCAACGGCAACAAGAACTACGTGAAGAAGAGGGTTACCAATGCCTTGTGTGTTCAAGATAGAAAAGTTTTGGAAGAATACATGTCCGGTGATGAAGATGAAGATGAAGTTGTAGCTACCGCTCGCATTGCCATAGCTACACCTTCCTCTACACCGTCATCCCTATTTGAATCCCCCAATGAAAATGAGTCCATTCCCTACACATGTCTCATGGCAAAAGCCACCTCGGTAACTCCTTCTCCTAAACCTATTGCCTCTACACCTCCTTCCTTATTGGATTGTGTAGAGAATGTTGTGAAGGAGCCCCAAAGTCCAAATGAGGTGGACGTGTGGCTAGCGAATCTTAAAGGAGAAGACAAAGTGAATGTTGATGCTCTTTTGGAGCAACTTGAGGAAACTAACTCTCTTGTAGATCAAAAGGAGGAGATCATTTCGGGCATGGCAAACCGTGAGGTTGACTATGCTAATGAGATAGCGGATTTCGCTATTGCTCTTGAAAAGGAGCAAACTCGTAGAAGGTCCCTTGAGGAGGCCCTATCTAATTCCGAGGAATCCTATGCTATTGACATGTCTAGAGTTAAAAAGGATCATGAACATGCTCTTGCTACTTCTAAAGTCTATAAGAATGAGAAGCTTGAGCTAGGCATTGAACATGCTAGACTTGAGAAGGAAAACAAGAGACTTGATGAGGAACTCAAAACCCTCAAAGAGTCTTTTGCCAAACTTGAGAAGTCTCATGATCAATTCCTAGGTCAACAAGTGAAAGAAGTTATTGCTTCCACATCAAATGAAATTATTGCTAAATCTATTATTTGTTGTGAGCATGCTAACCTTGTTGAAGAGAATGCTAAGTTGAAATCTCAACTTGAGAAGGGCATTATGGCTTGTGCCCAAGGAGAAAAGAACCTCAATGACCTTTTGAGCAATCAAAAGGATCAAATTGGAAAAGAAGGACTTGGTTTCTCTACCAAGTCAAAGAAGAAGAACAAGAAGAAGAAGAAGTCTTCTCCCTCTTCAAAAGCTATTATCTTTGTGAAGGAGGGGGAGTTGGCTAAAGAGAAGGAGACCAACACCATTGTGGGTGGTGAGGTCACAAGGGACCTTCCTACCCATAATGACTTTGCCGGCAAATATAACCCATCTTATGTTCTTATGAAATCTAGAGATGGTCATGTTTATGCTAAATATGTTGGCTCTTCTTATGGTGATGATTATCATTGGGCTATTTGGGTTCCTAAGACCCTTGTGACTAACAAGAAAGGACCCATCGAAAAATGGGTACCTAAATCAAAGACTTGATTCCTTGTAGGGTGTGGCGTCCGGTGCGGGTCGATGGACGGTGGATAGTGGCGCATCCCAACACATGACCGGACGCATTGACTTGGTGGATGATATTGAACCTCCTCTACCTCAATATTCACGAGTCAAAATTGGTGACAACCGCGAGCTTAAGGTATTGGGACGAGGCAAGGTCGTTGTTGCTAGAGAAGTCTCTATCAAGAATGTACTTGTCGTTGAGTCCCTTGGTTACAACTTACTCTCCGTCTATCAACTTACTAAAAGTGGTTATGGGTGTTATTTTGATGACGAGAGTGTGATCATCACCGTGAAGGGATCTCTTAAAGTAGTCTTTGTTGGACATGTCGAGTACGGCATGTATGTGCTTGATTTCTCGAAAGAGAGCATGTCGGCCGCGACTTGTCTAATGGCTAAAGTTGATGTGGGTTGGCTTTGGCACCGCCGACTAGCCCACACCAATATGAGAACACTCCATGATCTTCAAAGTGGTAATCACATTCTTGGACTAACCGATATTAAGTTTTCCAAAGATCGTGTGTGTAGATCATGCGTTCTAGGAAAGCAACATGGAGAAGCCCATCCACCAAAGACGAAGATTACCACCGACAAGATTCTTGAGCTCATTCATTTGGACCTTTTTGGTCCATTATCTTATGATAGTCTTGGTGGGAAGAAGTATTGCTTGGTGATTGTTGATGACTATTCAAGATACACATGGGTCTATTTCTTCAAGAAAAGAGTGAGACTCAACAAAGAGTCATTGACTTCATCAACATGGCTCAACGCCAATATCAAGAGAAGATCATGACAATTCGAAGTGACAATGGGTCCGAATTCAAGAACTACACCGTGGAGGGGTTTCTTAGTGAAGAGGGATTGCTCATCAATATTCCACTCCATACACCCCTCAACAAAATGGTGTTGCGGAGAGGAAGAACCGGACTCTTATGGATGCGGCTAGGACCATGATTGCGGAGTATGCTTCTCCGTTAACTTTTGGGCCGAAGCCATCTCCACCGCTTGTCATGCAACAAATCGGTTATTTCTCCGCAAGCTATTGAACAAGACCCCATATGAGATTCTTCTTGGGAAGAAACCGGATCTTTCTTATTTTCGTGTCTTTGGATGCAAGTGCTTCATTCGCAAGAAAGGTAACCGGTTATCTAAGTTTGAAACTAGATCTATAGAGGGTATCTTTGTTGGTTACTCCACAAACTCTCACGGCTATAGAGTCTACAACAAGACCACCGGTCAAGTTGAAGAATCTAGTGACGTGAAGTTTGATGAGGATAATGGCTCCCAAGTGGGGCAAGTTGATCCTAATGTTGTAGGTGATGTACCTATGGAGCTCGCTCTAAGAAGGATGGCAATTGGGGACATTCGTCCCATTGAAGAGGATCCTCCTCAAGTTCAAGATCCTCCTCGAGCTCCTCCTCAAGTCATACCATCACCAACTCAAGATCCTCCCCGTAACCAAGAACAAACTCCGAGCCCTCAAACAAGTGAGCAAGGTCAAGAACAAGATCAACCTAGTGGTTCCTCTCCACAACTTGATGTTCAAGACCAAGCTCTAGATGGTGCACACGACAATGATCAAGAACAAGATCAAGGTGGTCCTCATCAAGATCAAGCTCAAGATCAAAACAATGCACATGACTCCGATGATGAAGGAAATGATCAAGTCATCTCTCAAGAAACTTCGGAGGAGACCAAGAAGAGAAGAGAATTGCGAAGAGAGCAAAAATTAACTCGCTTAGAGCATACATTGGACAAAGTTCTTGGAGGTGTCCAAAGCAAGGTCGTCACAAGAAAACAATTGGCAAGCTTTAGCACCAACCATGCTTTTGTGTCCTTCATCGAGCCCAAGAAGGTGTATGAAGCTCTTGAAGATCATGATTGGATTGATGCCATGCATGAAGAACTCAATAACTTCAAGCGCAACAAGGTGTGGAAGTTGGTGCCAAGGCCAAATGGGTGCAAGAACGTCATCGGCACCAAATGGGTCTTCAAGAACAAGCAAGATTCGAACGGCATTGTCATTCGAAACAAGGCAAGATTGGTGGCACAAGGCTACTCTCAAGTCGAAGGTGTTGACTTCGGTGAAACCTATGCCCCCGTTGCTCGTCTTGAATCTATTCGCATCTTGCTTGCATATGCATCTCATCATAACTTTAAATTGCAACAAATGGATGTTAAAAGTGCTTTCCTTAATGGTCCTATTAATGAGTTGGTATATGTTAAGCAACCTCCCGGGTTTGAGGATCCCAACCATCCGGACCATGTTTACAAGCTCGACAAGGCACTCTATGGCCTTAAACAAGCCCCACGTGCGTGGTATGAGCACCTTCGAGAGTTTCTTGTAGACCGTGGATTCCAAGTTGGTGTTATTGACCCCACCCTCTTTACCAAGAAGGTGGGTGGCAATCTTTTCATATGCCAACTCTATGTAGATGACATCATTTTTGGTTCTACTAACAATGCTTTCAATGATGAGTTTGCAAAGCTAATGACAAGCAAATTTGAGATGTCCATGATGGGGGAGTTGAAGTACTTCCTAGGATTTGAAGTGAAGCAATATAGGGAAGGTACCTTCATCAATCAAGCCAAATATACCCAAGACATGCTCAAGAGGTTCACGATGACGGAGCTCAAATCTTACAAGACACCCATGTCCACCTCCGTCGACCTCCACACCGACACCGAGGGTAACGATGTCGATCAAAAACTCTATCGCTCTATGATTGGCTCTTTGCTTTATCTTTGTGCATCTAGACCGGATATTATGTTTAGTGTGGGTAAGTGTGCAAGGTATCAAGCGGCTCCCAAAGAGAGCCACTTAGTGGCGGTTAAGCGCATCTTTCGATATTTGCTTCATACCCCAAACTTTGGTCTTTGGTATCCCAAGGGTTCAAGCTTTCATCTCATGGGTTACTCGGATGCGGATTATGCCGGAGAGAAGAAGGATAGGAAGTCTACATCCGGGAGTTGTCAATTTCTTGGCCGCTCCTTGGTGTGTTGGTCTTCCAAGAAGCAAAATTGTGTTGCTCTCTCCACCACCGAAGCCGAGTACATCTCCGCCGCAAGTTGTTGTGCTCAACTCTTATGGATGGTGCAAACTATGAAGGATTATGGTATTTCTTCTCCAAGGTGCCCTCATGTGCGATAATGAAGTGCTATCAAGATCGCCCACAACCCCGTGCAACATGCCAAGACGAAGCATATTGAAGTTCGTCATCATTTCATCCGGGAGCATGTGGAGAGGGGCAACATTGACCTTTCTTTTGTAGGAACCAAGGATCAACTTGCGGATATATTCACCAAGGCCCTTGATGAACCAAGATTTCGAGAGTTGAGGAATGAACTAAATGTCATTGATGCGAGCAACTTTGCTTGACCGCCTTGCACAAGTACCCATAGTAGACATCGTAACTAGTTTAGATGCATGCATGGACATAGGGGGAGTGTAGCTCAACTCATGAGTCAACACTACTTCTATTATGCGCACATAGACAATTCGTGCTTTATTTGGTCACTCCGGTGACAAATTGTGCTTAAACGATGAGTATTGGCCTTAAACCCAAGATATATCTTCGCGGTTTTGGGTTGATAATTGCTCATACATGGTGGCCTCGGCCACCGCCTCCTCCTTATGAGGAGTTGATCTTCATTTGATCTTATTTGGGTTTTCTAGACCTTGGCTTTCTCTTGTGGAAAACATTCAACCTTTGGCCTTTCCTTTTCGCATCTTGCAAAGTTGAATGTCTCCCACCCCTATCGGTTTGTGTTCTATCCTAAGCCAAAAATCCTATCTCAAAAGACTTTTCTTTCTAAAAATGCTTTTGGTTTCATGCTCTTGGCGCTCAGAAAGTCGGACCCGGCGACATGGCATTGTGTTCGCCCTCTTGGACTACACAGCGCGGTGCCCCCAGGCGCCGGTACTGGCATCCCACTGCATCATTATTCCCCTTACCATGATGCGAAAGCATTTTGATCGGGCGAATAATCGCATTTTGGGCTGCGCAGGAACCGGCCGGCGGTACTACCGCTGGGTTAAGCGGTAGTACCGCTGGAGCGGTTTTTCGCAGGATAAGGGTCGGGCGGCTGTGGGGAGGAAGTCAAACTTCCTCTTTTCCCCACGCCGCCCCAACTCCTCTCCTCAAGATCCGCCGCCGCCGACCTTTCCCGCCGCCGGGAAGGAGTGCCCCGGCCAAGGGCTTCCCCTCCCACGCCCCGGGGACACTCCAGCACCTCTCCCTCACCTTTGACCCTCGCCATGAGCACCGGTACGTCCTCTCCCTCTCTCTCACCTAGTGGATGGGTGGAGATGTATGGATGATGAATCTTCTTGTGCTTGTGACGATTTGGTTTGGTAGAGATGCAATTTAGGGACCCTAGAACCTTGTGTATGAATCTTGTTAGGATTCATTGGCTATTTTTGTTGTTCTACATCTAGGGTTAATAGGAGTCACCTAGAGATGATTTTCTTGTTCCTTGTTGAAATTAGTTCATCATCTCTATGTGATGCCTCTATTCCAAGTGTTTAATAACATCTCTAGCCATTAAGTTCTCTCACTTTCGTTCACATTGTGCTCTTGCTTCCCAAATCATGAAACCATGTTGCATTTACTTATCCCCATGCTTTCCATCCACTGCTATTCACAGGTGGTCAGAGAGGTCGAGCTCCTAAGAAAGCTCGGGGTAAGGACCATGTTGAGCAAGTTGATGAGATAGAGGAGGAGCTCCATCCGGGTTCCTCCTCTCGCAAGGCCAAGCCCAAGTCCAAGAAAGTGCCATGTAATAAGAAGAAGTATCTCACTGCAAGCCAGTTGCCTGAACCTCAGTACCTTGCCCAAAGAAAGTTGGATCCCTATGCCACTGCCCGGCACAACCTTCTCCCCGAGTTCAGAGGCGATAATCCTTTCTTCCACAATGTCTTTCAAGCCGAATGCTACTCTGAGTTACTCTATAGGAAGCCGGACAAGAATGTGGTGCCTCAGCGCTGGATTGATATGGATCACATGTCAAGGCACCCGGAATACTTTGGAGAAGCTATGTCTATTTGTCAAGAGCAAGGGCTTCTTCCTCTTATGTCCCTCAAGCAAGACTATGATGAGAAGATTGTTTGCCAATTCTTTGCCACCGTTCATTTTGGTACCGAAGATCAAGTTCCTTATCTCTCTTGGATGACCAAAGATCACCTCTTTTGTGAGAATTGGAAAGACATCACAGCTATGCTTGGTTTTGAAGACCATGGTACTCAATCTTTGCTTCCATCTCACTTATCAAGCTCTTGGTTCCGTGTTCATGAAGCCCCAAGACCACTGGAAAATGAAGCGCTTCGTCCTCTTTATTTTTGGAAGAGGTTTAAGGTTGGGAAATCTGAGGGGCTCTATCCTCCCTATGAGATCATGCATCGCATCTATCGCATGGTTCTTAACCCCAAGGTTGGCAACTATGATGAAATCCATGGCTATCTCCGCACCTTAATGGTCAAGATGCATCAGTTGAAGACTACCGGAAGAAGATTGGATATTGCGGATTTCATTTGGAATGAGCTGTTTGTTGTCATCATGAACAAGAAGAATGCTTGTCATGGGCCACTCGTCATGAAGATCATCCTTTGGGCTTGGAATCATCGTTTTCCGTCCGAGGGTCTTGGAGACCCCAAGCTATGGATTGAACACAAGCCCAAGAAGCTGCTCATCAAGGATCATACCGAGAAGCATAAGGATGACAAGGCCAAGGACAAGACCGCTGAAGACACTGCTGGCCCCTCTCGGGCTCCTGTGAGGAATGATGGTTTTGCATGGATGGCAAAGCAAATGAAGAAGATTTTCTGCATGTCCAAGGCTGTGGAGCTGCGCACTTGGCAAAATCACAATGAGGACAAGTTGGCTCGTCAGCGCGACATTCAACGTCGCCGTGATAAAGGAGAAGAGGATGTGCTTTCTGGTTCGGAGAAGAACATCACCACTTGGAGCAATTGGCAAGCTAAGGATGAAGAAGGTCACATATTCTCTTGGTCCGATTATGATGGTGAACCTGAAGTTTCTTCTCGTCATCGTCCTCGCCCCCCAAGCAACGAAGACCTCTCCGGCTAGGGTTTGGGACGCTAGCTATGGTTTCTCCCTTTTTGGTGTCTTGATGCCAAAGGGGGAGAGATATCTATTAGGTTTTCGAGGGATTTGCATGGGTTAAGTCACAAGCTTTGGTTGTTATCTTTGATTCTTATGAGCTTGTGAACTTTTTTTTATCGCTTCAAGTACTTTGTTTTGCATGGTGTAAGACATGTTTAAACTCGTTATTTGTGTTAAACCTCCTATGTTAGTTGTATGTTTTGTATTATCTCTTGCATGGTTTGAAAAATCTAGGGGGAGTGTTGATCCTAGTCGATGTGCATTCTTTGAGCTTCAAAGACTACTCTTGAGTAGTGCACATATCTAGGGGGAGCTCCGTCTAAATTTTTCAAATCACTTTGTAGCAAATCATTGTATTGTCATCAATCATCAAAAAGGGGGAGATTGAAAGAGCATTGTTGCTCTTAATCATGTTTTGATGTTGATGATAATACAAAGGTTGCATCTAACAAGTTTATATGAGTTTAAACAGGTTTTATATTTATCCCCGTTGTCTCGACGCGATGAAAAGGAGCCAAAGGAGTGAAAGCTACCAGGGAGCGGTAGTACCGCTGGGATAGGCGGTACTACCGCCAGTTCCCTGGGGCGAGCTGCGAAGGGCAGTACCGCCGCAGGTACCGCCGTTCTCGGCGTTCTGCCCGCAGTTCCGGTACCGCCAGCGGTACTGCCAGCGGTACCAAGTGGTACCGCCATCTCCAGGGGCGCAGAGGAAAAAGGGGTACCGCGGCCGGTACCGCTCCCGGTACCGTCGTTCGGGCCGTTCTGCCCACGGTTCCGGTACCTGCAGCGGTACCTCCAGCGGTACCGCCTGGTACCGGCGAGGTGGGATTCGTCTTCGACAGAAGCCGGCCCGTTGACCGTTTGGAGGCGCGCGTGAAGACCGCGGCGGTAGTACCGGCTATTCCAGCGGTACTACCGCTCCCGTGGGTTTTTCCTCCCAACGGGCAGAAGAAAGGGAGGGGGTATTTAGACCCCTCCACCTACCTTGGGACTCTTTGAGCTGCTAGAACTAATTCCCCATTCTTTGCCAAAGCCCCATTGTTGTAAGAACTTCAAACTACTAGATCTCTCACTCCAACCACTCAATCGACTTGATACTCTGAGGAGTGTCATAGGAGGTCTAGATCTACGTCTCCACCGAAGGAATTTCAAATCCCCCCACACGGATAGTGTGGAACTTGCATCTTGGGTTGCTTGTAACTCGAGGTGCCTTTGTGAGTCTCGGAGGAAGTCCGAGACATTGTTGGGAGGCTTCAACTCATTGTGGAGTTCCCCGACCTTTGTGTACCGGCTTGGTCAACGCCATCAAGGTGACCTCATAGTGGATGAGCCAAACCCCCACGGGTAAAGCTCACGGAGAATAGAGTGAGCACATCCGTGCTATTGGAGCGCCTAGGTGGCTCCACACTCCTCCAACGTAGACGTACTTCCCTTGGGAAGGAACTACGGGAAACATCTCCGTGTCTCCACTTTGCGGTTATTTCTATCCTTTACTTATTGCTTCCGCTACGTTGCTTACCTTGCTTGTATCACATAGGTTGCTCACTTAGTGCACATCTAGTCAACCTTGTTATACTTTGCTCAAGCCTAAATTAATCGAAAAAGAATTAAAATTTGGTAGTCGCCTAATCACCCCCCCCTCTAGTCGACATATCGATCTTTCACTTGGTCACTACTGTCTCGATGTATGCTGACGATGTGGTTATTTTCTGCCACCCTGACGCGACAGAGCTGCATAAGGTTCGAGAAATCCTTGCGCTCTACGGTCACACTTCGGGTCTGCATACCAACTTTGCCAAATGCTCAGTCTCTCCTATTGGGTGTGAGGACGAGGTCGCCAATGAGGCGGCGGAAGCAATGTGGTGCCAGCTGGCTCCCTTCCCGGTGAAATACCTAGGCATTCCCTTGGGACTACGCAGGCTACCGAGTGAGGCACTCCAATTCCTACTTGACCAACTTGCTGACAAGCTGCCTACTTGGAAAGCTGCCATGATGCCTAAGGCGGGGAGGCTCGCGCTGGTCAAGTCGGTTCTAGCGGTGATTCCCCTCCATCAGCTGGTGGTGTTAAGTGTGAACAAAAAGACCCTGAAGAAGGTGGAAAAGATCCTGAGGGGCTTCCTGTGGGCCGGGAGGGCGGATGCGAATGGTGGTCACTGCCATGTAAACTGGGCCAGGGTGTGTCGCCCGTTGCAGCTGGGAGGATTGGGTATCCCAGATTTGGCTCGCACGTCGATCAGCCTAAGGGTGCGTTGGTTATGGAGGTTGCGTACTGACCAACAGCGGCCATGGCGGGGGCTTGACATGCAGTTCTCGGAGGATGAGCGTAAGATTTTTGATGCCTCCACGGAGATGTCCCTTGGGGACGGTTCAACCGCCCTCTTCTGGGTCGACAAATGGATGGAGGGTAAATCAATGAAGGACGTAGCGCCGAACCTGTTCGCGCTGATCCCAAAGAAACCCCGAAAAAAGAGGACGGTACGAGAGGCGCTGGTCGAGCGCCGATGGATTGCAGACATATCGGGCGCTTTGAGCCGCTTGCTCTCTGGCAGTATGTCCAGATTTGGATGCTGCTCCAAGGGGTGCATTTATCTGAGCAGCCTGACAGAATGGTTTGGCGCTGGACGTCCGATGCCCAATACTCCGCCAAGTCTTGCTACGATGCCTTGTTCCATGGGGCAATTGAATCAAGTTCTTGGAGGTTGAATTGGAAGACTTGTGCGCCACCTAGGGTGAAGTTCTTCGTTTGGCTGGCTTGCTTAGACCGTTGCTGGACAGGGGAAAGGCTAGCACGTCGCGGGCTACCACATCAAGCAAGCTGCCCGATGTGCGACCAGTCAGCGGAATCAATGTCTCACATACTCACTGGGTGTTCGTTCTCACGGACGATTTGGCATGAGGTACTATCCTGGATACGATCGACGTCCAGGCCGCCGGTTGTGGAGGACGATTTCGTGGATTGGTGGTTGTTGGCACTCAACTCCACTCCCCCCCTCTTCGGTGATTATGCTCACGGCGTGGTGGATTTGGAAGCAACGAAATGCGATCGTCTTCGACAACGCACGTCCCTCAGTTAGCGCTTTGGTGGAAACTATCAAGACTGAGGCTCGTTCTTGGGTGAGCGCGGGGGCCCATGATCTCGCACATCTTCTCTCCTAGTTTAGGTCGCTGGGTTGAGTTGTATGGTGTGGGGTGGCCTCTCTAAAGGCATGTAAATAACTCTTCGATCTATCAATGTATGGAATCGCAAAGCTTTTTGCGTTTTCGCGAATATCATACCAAACATGATGATGATAATTATATACCACTCAGGCTGCCAACGATTCGGGAAATTGGATCTCCAGATGCAATAACGCGGGTTACAGAAGCTATTACAGGCAAACCTGCTCCGACCTGGAAATAAGGATTGCAAGGTTCTGACGAGGTTCTTCGTAAAAATGAAACATCGGAAAGCAAGAGAACCACAGAAACAGCAAAAAAAAAAAAGAGTAGTCTGAATATACATGGCCTGACTCCTACAGCCCAACCTCATTGTCTATTGAGATTAAAGTGAACAAGAGTGATGAATGAACATCCATGAAGAACAAGAAATAAAAAACAATGAATCAACATCAAGAAAGTGAAAAATATAGACATGAAATGAGAAAGAAAAGAAGAAATGGTTCCTAGTAGCATGTGCATACAGTAGATTCAAATCGTATCTGACGGAAGTGTGAGGTCAACTTTTTATAATCCTCCTGCATGAAAAGAAAACAAATCAGGTAAGCAAGTAGAAACCTTACCTGATTGACTGAGCATAATAAAATGTGAGATGAAGTAAGACTAGGAGCCTACATAAGCACATGTAAGAGGTTTCTTGTTTGCCAATACAACACAGCATCCATGCCTCACGGCATCCGTCAGCAGAGAAACGGTGTCATAAGTTGCAGAACAATCAACTAGCACCAGACCTACAAAAGTTGTTCAGGAATAACACAAGCAGTAAGGAAGATCCGTAGACAGAAACAAAAATCACAGAGACCAAAGCAGGGATCCTACATTTATGTTTTTTTATAGATTGAAACATATATAACCTTGCCAAGTACAATATATTGTGCAACCGAAATGGGTAGGTCCGTAGGTGTGTGGCCTGTGATTTGTGAGCCACTTAGCGCGGCATAACTGACAAACCTGTTGTTCTCCCAAGCATGGTAGCAGCATCGATGACTTTCCCCATCGCCTCCGGCTTGTCGAACACCTGACAGTGCCCTGAAATTCCACGCCCAATCCAACTATACACATCAAATCGACACGATACAGATAGAACCGAGCTCCCAGCGATACGAGACAAGGAATACCGCGAGCGAGCAGCGAGGACAGGGGCGAGCCGGCGGACTTGGCGGCGCAGAGGTCGGTGAGGAGCGCGTCATCGAGGCCGCTGGCACGGACGTCGTCGGCGACGAGCAGCGAGGAGCTGTCGGCGACGCCCACGACCCGGATGGCGACACCCTATCATCGGAAGCAGCTAGCATGTATGAGCGCCGCCGAATCGGGCAGGAAAAAGCGGCGGCCGGCGGGGGGGTGAACCTGACCTGGTTGGCGTGGAGCGGGCGGCAGGAGACGATGTGCCGGAGGAGGTGGCGGCCGACGCCGCCGCAGCCGAGGAGCACGACCGGCAGGACCGAACTCGCCTGCGCCTGCTGCATTTCGACAGTCGGATCGATCGGCTTCGATTCGTCTCGTCCAGAGATCAGCTGCTGGAGTGTTCCTAGCGCAGGCAGGCGAGTTTTTCAGCTGCTCCGCAGCACTTTGGGCCGTACGCCCGTACCAGGCCGAAGTTACCTACCGCCACAGGTACCACTCGTGGTGATCTCCGGCGAAAAAATTTGGTGGCGGAAATGTGATTTGATCTCAAAAATCAGATCCGAGGAATTATACGGAGTACCAAGAACATCCAGCAAGAAAATATGTAAAAATCAGCTCACTCCAAACGAATCACCAGAATGCAGAAATACCAAACACAACGCAGAGTTTGCTCTAACAATAACACACGGACCAATTATACTCGAGAATAAGATTAATCGTGTGCAGAATACATCTCGTTACACCCAACACAGAATCAGGCAGGGTGATCATCAAACTCATACAACATTCATAGCATAACAGTTTCCTTGTGTGTACATTTAACCACCCATACAACATTCATCCATGAGTAAACAGTGTGATAACAGCTCAAACATCGAGTTTTAAATGACATGTCAAAACTCTGACATCATTTTAACATGCCTACATATTACTATCATTTATCCAGCCGCTTGTTGCTTCTGCCAGCCCACTGGAAGCATTCACGACTGCAACGCAGTGAGAAAAATAGCGTTTGTCAGAACATCAAAGTCATAATGTATCTATGGTAATCACATGGAAAATCTTGAACTACCAACACCCCACAATGTAAACACCAGAGTCAAGGTGACAAAATGAGAAGTGGCCCTAAGAATTGGTTTAACGTAAAATTCCAATCAGGAGAGCAAAAGATAGAAACCTTGCTGGCTATATTGTTGGAGAGCCAGTCCAGCCCTTCATACAGACCCTCCCCACTTGTAGCACAAGCACTCTGAATATACCTGTAACAGAATGCAAAGTAAGACCACACTTATCACCAACTCTTCTATAGCTAGCAAGATATAAAATCAGCAAGGGTCAAATACCAGTGTCGCTGACGCAGAGAGTGGAGACCAAGCTTATCTGTTATTTCAGCAGCATTCATGGCATTGGGAAGATCTTGCTTGTTAGCAAAAACAAGCAACACAGCATTGCGCAGCTCATCCTAGTATCAGAAACAACATTACTATGAGAATTAACTGCCCGCAGACATAAATGAAATTGAAAAAAAAAAATACCACCATAATATGTGGGAAATATACGGAAATTATATAATAATATATATACTTATTAGTCATTAGCGGTGCAAAATTAAGTTCTCAAAATTGCTGTATGTAATTGTAATGCAGGCAAAAGCTACTGTAGTTGTCTGGACACAATATTACGATATGATATCCAGATGATGTACCATGTCCAGTAAGATAAGATTCACCATGCTGTAAATTTTAAGAAATTACTCCGAAGGTAATGTCAAATATTTATATGATACATGAATTCCTGAAAACTAGAGAGTGTGTATACAACCCAACATTTCAAGGTATATGTGCACTTGCCTCATTCAGCATTCTGTGGAGCTCATCTCTCGCCTCACCAATACGATCTCTGTCGTTGCTGTCAACAACAAAGATAAGGCCCTGAGTGTTCTGGAAGTAGTGCCTCCACAAAGGCCTTATCTGTTTTGAAAATGGCATACATAAATGATCAGCTTAACTTTACATAAATAGACTCATCATCTTAAGACTTGCCAAGGAAATGCTTTAGTAACTGTAATCAGGTGATTATCATTTCATACCTTGTCCTGGCCACCGACATCCCAAACAGTGAAGCTGATGTTCTTGTACTCTACTGTCTCCACGTTAAACCCTGCATCGTGTACACAAAATTTCAATATGCTATCATCAGCGATGTAATCCTAAGTGTGCCTCCCAACCAAAACAAAAACAAGATAACCAAGCAAACCACTGCATTAACCCATACCGTCCTACATGTGTTGACTAAGTAATAAGAATATAATGCGTGCACCGAAGCCATATTTCAACAGAAGGCCCTAACCGGATCTCTGCCAATGGGTTTGGCTTTCAAAAACAAATTGCTACTTTCTCTACTTGTATTACGGTCAAAGTATACACGTTTAATCGACACGGGATGTAGGACAAACTTATGCTAGTGACTTGAGCTGCTGAAACTAACAAAATATCTCCAATAAAAACTAGCTCAAAATATTCTTGATTGCAAGTCTCCAACATATGAAGTTGTAAAATCAGGGACAAACAAAGCAAACGCAAAAGCGAGACGACATGATTCAATAGGCACAGGTACAAAATCCATTGTTGCTAGCACATAAATCAATTGGTACCACCGTACCAGCACAGATATCTAACGCGGTAGACTACACAGAAGTGAAAGAAAATATAGCATAATCCCACTTTTAGTTTACATCTCACGCCACTGGTATTGAAGAAATCCATGCGAGCCAATGGTTCTTCCACCGCCGCATATACGATTTGGTACCAATAAAAACTAGCTCAATATATTCTTGATTGCAGGTCTCCAACATATGTAGCAGAAAATCAGGGACAAACAAAGCGAGACGACATGATTCAATTGGCACAGGTACAAAATCCATTGTTGCTAGCACATAAATCAATCGGTTTTGCTAATTCTCAGCTAGCTGAGAATTAGCTTAGCTCTCAGTCAATCTTTTAACCGTCCGATTATTCAGCCTTAAGATTCACGTAGAATATTTGTCGCTTGACTAGCGCTAATAGCGACCTGGCTGTGCTGGGCTTTCCTTTCTTTACTGACCCGTGAGTTATTTCCTTGATGGGCCTTTTTGTTTTTTCCTTTTGTCAAGAAGTTTTAGCCCTGTCGGTATGTGGGCTTCCTTTTGTGTTTGTTTTCTTGTTAAGCTGGAGTGTGAGAAAATCCTGGTCGTTTATCTGTTCTCGTTGTTTTCAAAGATTTTTTTGTTTATTTAGTATTTCTTGACACTTGTGTTTATTATCATTTTGTTTTTCCATTCCGCGCTCGGTGACTCTAGTGTGTACTAATTTATCTCTACATTCTTATCTGTGCAATAGTGCACACATTTGGTGTTTATAGACTTTTTTTCCCGACTGCAAGTCGGTTTGTGACTGAGTTTTTTTGTTTGAAGTTGCAAGTCTGGTTGCAACCGATATTTTTTTCCCAGTTACGAGTCGGGTCGCAACGTTTTTACAAATCGGGTTGCGACTGATACATTTTTTCAGTTAGAAGTCGGGTTGCAACTAAGTTTTTGTTCCAGTTGCAAGTCGGGTTGCAACTAATTTTTTTCCAGTTGCAAGTCGGGTTGCAACTGAGTCTTTTTTCTTGAAATTTTTGTTGCAAGTCGGGTTGCACCTGAGAATTTTTTCCATTTCAAGTCGAGTTGCAACTGAGATTTTTTCCCGGTTTCAAGTCTGGTGGCAACTGAGATTTTTCCCGGTTTCAAGTCGGGTTGTTGCATATTCTTTTCAGTTGCAAATCAAGTTGCAACTGTTGCAGTTGCAAGTCGGGTTGCAACTGAGATTTTTTTCTAGTTGCAAGTCTAAGTTGCAACTGATAGTTTTTTTTTCACTTTCAAGTCGGGTTGCAACTGAGATTTTTCCGGGTTGCAAGTCGGGTTGCAACTGCATTTGTTTTGGCGCAAATCAGGTTGTAACTGTTGCAGTTGCAAGCCAGGTTGCAACTGAGATTTTTTTTCCAGTTGCATGTCGAGTTGCAACTGTGATTTTTCTTCAGGTTCAAGTCAGGTTGCAACTGAGATTTTTTTCCCAGTTGCAAGTCGGGTTGGAATTGCATTTTTTTTGGCATTTTTTGAAAGGGAAGCGGTGGGGGAAGCTCTCACGGCGAGTTTTTTTTAAATAATAAGAACCCAAATTCATGAACAATTTTTAAATTCATGAAAACAAATTAAGTCCTTTTGTTTTTTAAATTCATGATTATTTTTTAATTTTTTTACCTTTTGAATCAGAGATCATGTTTATACTGTAGAAAAAAATTCTAGACAGGAAAAAACCGGGCATATTGACAAAAGCGAACAAGTAAAAATTCAATGAGCTATCTGGAGAAATAGCAGCGAACAAAACCAGCGAGTTAGCTGGGCCGGCCCCTGCTAGCAAGCTTCATGCGTTGCGTCCTTTTTTAGCTCACCTGTCGTGATACATATCAGCCTAGTCAAGGCCCTAGTTCACAAAACGATCGGTATATAAATAATCTGATGACGTCAGCTAGCTGAGATTTAGCATAATTCTCAGCTAGCTGAGAGTTAGACGGACCCTAAATCAATTGGTACCAACATATCATAATCTCACTTTTATTTTACATCTCACGCCACTGGTATTGAAGAAATTCATGCGAGCCAATCGTTCTTCCACCGCCGCACATACGATTTGGGCACGTGAGCCCGGCCGAAAGAAATTGAAGCGAAAGAAACTGAAGCGGAAAAGAGCAGCGTGGCGAACAGAAGCAGTACCTATGGTGGGGATGGTGGTGACGATTTCGCCAAGCTTTAGCTTGTAGAGGATGGTGGTCTTCCCGGCGGCGTCGAGCCCGACCATGAGGATCCGCATCTCCTTCTTCGCGAACAGCGCCCCGAAGAGCGTCCCGAACGAGAGCCCCATCGATCTCCCTCCTCGATGGACTTTCTCCTCCGCCTCCGCGCTTCCTCTCCTCTCCTCCCCTCGGATCGAATCGACTAAAGCACGGGTGAGTAGAGACGGAGCAGCGAGGTGTGGATGGATGCCTTTGGAGAAGAAGAGAGCGTGCGTCCTACGCGACAGCCGCGGGATTCGTTTTGGCTGACAGTGGGCCCTACATCCTCGGCGTGGATGCGCTGTTCATATTCATCCTATCCATCTGTTTTTGATCCGACGGAGAGAACTAGGGGTCGCCACCTCGCCTCCACTCCCCACGCCGAGCCAAAGGGCACACACTGACACACCCCGGTTCCAATAAAAACCAGCATAGTTGGGTTACAACTTTTCAGTTTTACATCCACACGGTGTTGAGAAGCATTTCCAAAAACCACCGGCGAATCCAGGATTTGAGTATAGGGGGGGCGAGGCCGAGGCCACAACAATAACCGCACAAGTGAAATAAGATGTAGGACATAACACAAAAAATTATCGTATTTTATGATTTGGTTTTAGTTATTGTGTGTTTAGTACCTACAATATTTTGATCATGACTATGCAACCGAAATAGTATCAGAACTTACTCCTCCCCCAATTAGATTTACATTTACAATACTAAGGTGGTTTGTAATCATTTTCTCTTTTCTTGAGGCCTTGAGTGTGGTTCAAAAACAAATACACTATTCTTCCAATCAATATTCACTTTGTACTGTGCAAGTGATCTAGATTGATTATTTTACAACTAGACTGAAAGTTCCTACCTACTCCAGTAGTATGTAACTTTGGATCGATGTGCAAAACACTAATTAACTAGTATGTGTTTCACAATCGATCAAACAAAAATGCTAAGCAAGTTTACGATAACATACCCAGGTGGCTACTGGCTAGTTCGGAGGATTAGGACTCGCATGGCCAAGGCCGCCTTTGAGACTCTGATAACCAAGGCGTCGCGGCACTCACACCGCCGTGGAGATTACAGCGACGTGCGAGGATGTGTCCTATGAATCCTGGCGGCGCTGCTGGTATGCCCTAACTGTCGAGCGGACTGCGATAATCAAGTCGAAAGGGTGCTCGGGAAGGAACGCCATCGTGGGGTGGAAATTGCTGGGCTTGCGTGATATGATTATTCTCTTCATGGCTCTGCCTATTTCGTGAGGTAGAGGCATGCTGGGCTTGGCTAGCTAGCCCACGCAGATGTTTGCCTCTTAGAGAAATACTGCTACTGGATATGTGCTAATGGCCGCATACTAATTACAATTAACGAAAGCTATACTACTTGCCATACTACTAGTCCCCGGTGAAACCTGTTGGGGGTGGCCGGACCATGGCGGGGGCCAGGCCCCCGCTCGCCCCCCTGGATCCGCCACTGCACCCTGCCTGCCCACGGCAAATGGCAAAATGAATAAAAATACGGATTTGCTAGCTCTCAGGTGCCTGAGATTTAAAATAAATCTTAGTCGTGTCCGGAGCCGTTGATCATCGCGTTGTGATGAGTGTTGTTTCTGCCTTTTTTATTCTCATCGCGCGGAGGTTTGGTACGTGGGTTGTCGCATGTTTTGTTAAGCAGGCTGTTATTTTTTTGTCTGCTCCCGTTTTTTTGTTAACAGGCTTTTTTTCGGTGGGCCATTCTTGTCTGAACCACGGTTGTGTGCACACACATTGATTTAACTAGTGTCCGGCTCCTATTCGTGTTGCTCTCTCTCTGTTCGTGTTCTTGGTGAAAAGGGGGATCAATTCTTTATAGGAGGTCAACGGAACCACACCCCAAATCAGGGGCAAACGCAGAAGGTAATCATCTGGTTTGCCTCGGTAGTTCCCGGCCTCACTCCATGGACCGCATTTCGCCGCATGGCCTCACTTCTATCTATGTTTTGTTGGTGTTGTATTGTGTTTGTTCGTCATGTGTAATAGCACGCTGTTTAATTTTAAAGTGTGTATGTAGTATCATGTGTGTTTTTTGAAAACCCAAGTCGCAATTGTGAATTTTTTAAATGTTCATTTTTTATTCACAGTTTGAAAATTAAATCCATTTGCATGCTAGCCACAATTTTCATTTTTTTTTGTGTGTACACCAGTTGCATCCTAGTCGCAACTGCGGATTTTTAGTGTTTGCTTTTTATTCACCAATTAAAAATTGATCCCTGCTGCATGCTAGGTGCAACTGACATTTTTAGCATGCACCAGTGACATTTTTTAGTGTACACCGGTTGCATCCAAGTCGCAACTGGGTAATTTTTAATGTTTTGTTTTTTATTCACCAATTTGAAATTAATTCCGACTTACATCCTAGCTCAACCGATATTTTTAGCGTGCACCAATTGAACCCTAGTCGCAACTGGATATTTTTAATTCACCATTTTGGAAATTAATTCCCAGTTGCATGCTAGGTGCAACTGGCCTTTTTTCGTGTGCACCATTGCATTGTATTCGCAATTGGGAAATTTTTAATGTTTGTATTTTATTCACCAATTAAAAAAATCCCCAGTTGCATGCTAGTTGCAACTGACATTTTTAGTTGCACCACCTGCATCCTAGTCGCAACTGAGAATTTTAATGTTCTTTTTCACCAAAACTAATTCCCAGTTGCATGCTAGTGATGCGGCTACAACCGCCCGTTGGAAACCTCAAGAGGAAGGTATGAAGCAGCAAAATAGTAATTTTCCCTTGATTGCAAAACCAAGGTTATCGAACCAGTAGGAGTTGGAAGAGCTGCAACACGGTGTCAACAACAGCGCCGTTGAAATGCTGTTGACGTGGACATGCGCACACACAATCCAAATACTTTGTCCCAACATAACAGGAAGGTTGTCAATCTCGCTGGCTTGCTGAATACAAAAGGTTAAATGTATGGTGTGGAGAATAAAAGTAAATGCAACAATGGACAACGAGCAAATGAGTGTAGAACATAGTGGAAACGGTGTTTATATCAGTGTAAAATAAATGACCGGTGTCCACAGTTCACTAGAGGTATCTCTCCAAAAAATAGATAAACTAACATGCTGGGTAAACAAATTATAGCTAGGCAATTGACAAAGTGCAATGGCATGACAATGCATATTATGACAAGAACATGTTCACTGTGAAATATATGGGGCATTACAACAAGATACATAGATTGCTTGCTAGCTGCATCTATGACTAATAATTCACCCGTGAGATAACATTCGTGTCTCCCACAAATATTAAGTTGCAAGCAACAGATAACTGCAATAAGCAAAGTGTGTAATGTAAACAACGCAAATGACGCGTAGACAAAGCATTGTTGTTTTCTCCCTAGTGGCAACAGCACATCCCCGTTCTTAGTCGTTTCTGTCGATCGTGCCCAGACTCACGGGAGGCAACCCACTATCTAGCATAAATACCCCCTCTTTGAGTTACTAGCATCTACTTGGCCAAAGCATCTACTAACAACGGAGAGCATGCAGGAACATAGATAACACATGTAGATAGATATATGAACAAACTTGATCATCACTTCACAATTCATCGGATCCCAGCAAACACAACATGTAGCATTACATAAAGATGATCTTGATCATGTTATGCAGCTCATAAGATCTAAACATGATAGCACAAAGTGGAGAGACTACCATCTAGCTACTGCTATGGACCCGTAGTCCCGTGGAGAACTACTCACACATCACTACGGAGGCAGGCATGGTGATGTAGAGCCATCCGATGATGATCTCCCCTCCTGCAGGGTGCCGGGAAGAGCTTCAGAACCCTCCGGATATAGGGTTGACGACGACGGCCACGACGGAACTTTTCGTGGATTTCTGATCGGGTGTCTAGGGTTTTCGGGGACGAAGTAATTTATAGGCGAAAGGGCGGCGTCGGTGGAGCGCCAGGTGGGCCATACGCCCCTATGGCGCGGCCCCACTCCAGGCCACGTCGTGGGGTCGCCCCCCACCTGGTGGGTCCCCCAGACCTCTCCTTCGGGCAGTGGCTTCGTTCTCGTGTAGAAATAAATCACGTAAATTATGGTCCAATTCCGAGAACTTTTCCTGACTAGCTTTTCTGAAACAAAAATACAGCAGAAAACAGGAACTGGCACTGTGGCATCTTGTTAATAGGTTAGTCCTAGAAAATACATAAAAATGATATAAAGTGTAAATAAAACATGTAGCATTTGGTATAAAACAAACATGAAACTTCAAAAATTATAGATACATTTGAGACGTATCAGCATCCCCAAGCTTAGTTCCTACTCGTCCTCGAGTAGGTAAACGATAACAAAGATAATTTTTGAAGTGACATGCTACCAACACAATCTTGATCATATAGTAATGTACAGCATGTGAACTGAGATCAAATCATTCTTTGTAAATGTCTATAATTGATATTAAACAAACAATGATAAAGCAAGATAGTTAAACAAGCTAAGACCTTTCATGGATGATGCTTTGGAGACATGAAACCGTACAAGTTCATTAGAGATGATTTAATTATTCAGAGTAGAAGTTCTATCCTTCTATTCAAGCATCAAGCAATTTTTCACAACATAGAAAAGATCCAGTCAAGTAAAAATAAACATGAACGTCATGAATCAACTGTTTCGAAGTCTACTCAACCGGTGAGCGTAAGCATTTGGTATTGGCACTAGGATGTTATGGCAAAAAGAACATTAATGGGGGGTTGGAAGGCCAATGGAAGAAAGTCGCACACAGCTATAAGTGATCATTAGACAAGATGAAGTCTTATAATCGAAGCTATGCAAGGAGTAGTGATTGCCATGCAACGGATGCACATAGAGCTATATGTATATGAAAGCTCTCCAATAGAACTAGTGGGGGCGGTGCATCCAACTCGGTTGCTCATGAAGACCTAGAGCACTTTTGAGGAGGCTCGTCATTGGAATATACAACTCAAGTTCTATAATGAAAAATTCTCCACATAGTTATACTAGTGAAACATGAAAACTCTCTCAAATGAAGCATAAGTGCTACTAGCACAAGTATAATAAACTGATGCAAACTGCAGGTGCTACTAGCACAAGTGTGCAAAAAAAAGATAGTAGTGTTGCCCCCTCTCTCTTTATTTTTCTTTTTCTTTTTTTCTTTTTTTTTCTTTTTCTGTTTTTGCTTTTCAATGGCCTCCATGGCTCTTTTCACTTTTCTCTCCCTCACTGGTAGGGGCAACACTCTAAAATGACAACACAATTTTTGTACACATAACTCATAATAAACAAAACAGCATGTTGTATGAAACTGTATGCCTCTGCCAGTGTAGCAGGATGTGCAATGATCTAGCGTAACATGGGTAAAACCACACATCGGCTATATAGAATCATGCAAAGCAATAAATAAAAATGATGAATGACAACAAGTCATCTAATGTAAGATGGAAGTTGCATGGCAATATATCTCGGAACAGCTATGAAAATGCTGTAGTATGTAGTTATGGTGACTGTTTTGAGGAATATGTATAGACTTATGTGTAGGAGAACAAGAGAAAGTCTTCCCACGGGGTTTGGATGTACTGGCGAAGTTGCACCAACTCTCAATGTAAGAAGAGGGCAATGCACAACACCGAAGAGGCTAGCAAAATTTGGATGGTGGAAGTGCCAAAAACCGTAGCTCAACATTAGTCAAAAAGAACTCACAAGCTTACTGCAAACAACTAGCAGGTTCAACATTAAGAGCATGCTTAAAATTTACTCCAAGTAGGGCCGTTCACGACGGCACACGTATCCCGTTAGATCCCTCGACCTTAGCACACAACTATGTTACTGCGAATTACTTTCAGACAAGAAAAGCTATCAAGACCAACTACACCTTCAACAATTTTAGTAGAGTTTGTAGTACGGAACAAGTTTTTATGGCAACAACCACTAATAAATTTTAACTTAAGTAACCAGCAAGCATTAACATCTAATTATTTAATATCTCAAAACATTTGCAAGGAATCAAGTTATCATAGTTCAATGATCTACAAGACTATGCAAATTTTTCATTATACCACTGCCACATGCATTACATTTTCTGTTCCAACCAAACACCAATCAACTTATTTGAACAACTCTCCAAAAAAATATAAGTGAAGCAAGATAGTGCTTTCTAAAAAAAAACTAATAGCTCTGAACAAGAGATACATGAAAAATGAGAGCTAGAAGCTAACAGAACACAAGCAGAATACTCAACAAGTATAAGTGAAGAACAGGAGTATTCTATGAAAATCGGAGCGTGTCTCTCTCGCACATAAGAATGTTAGGATCCAACTTAGTTATAATCAAAGAACAAAACAAAAATAAAACAGAAAATAAACACACAGACACTCCAAGTACAACACTTAAAGTGTGAAGCAATAAAAATATAGTCTCACTAGAGATGACCTGATAGTTTGTTGATGAAGAATGGGGTGACTTGGGCATCCCCAAGCTTAGACATTTGAGTCCTCTTTATATGTGTAACAGCCCAAAGCTGAATAACCCCAAAAACCTGTATAAAATTTTCACTTTCGCTTCATACATGCCTCATTGCATCATAGCATCCTTGTTACCTTGCTAAACAACACACACGAAATGGGTTTGGTAACATTGAGGAACACAATGTTGAACTTGTTCCAACAAAATCTCCAAACAAAGAAGGCACTCAAACTTGCACAACAAAAGTTTCTAGACATCTTATACTTGTCAAGGAAGTTCCAAGGGTTGAGAATAATAGTTTGCAATTGCTATAAATATTACAAATGGGCAACATTTTGAATTTAGCAAAAATGCCTTAAGTCAACCCTATTAACAAAAGTGGTCCAAATTATTTTATTTGGCAACACCAATTTTTGTGGTGCCTCTACATGGTGTTGGGAGGCTCCCCAAATTTTCTCAAATTTTTATAAATTATTTTGGTGCCTAAATTAAATTAGGAAAGGTGGCTGGTTTTAAAAAGAAACAGAAAAGGACTACTTTGGAAATAGAGGAGGACCAAACGGTGATGGAAATAGTTGGGCCAGGGGGCTCTGTGCAAATTCTTCTTCTTCCTTCTCTATAGCGACCGCGGCGTCGCGCTGCCGCCAGACCAGCTCGCCGAGCTCGCCGCGCCGGGCCCCCTCTGCCTCTACCTACACGAGGAGCAAGCGCCACGGGGCCACCTGTGCTCACCCCACCCCATTCCCGCATCTCGCTCTCCCTCTGTTCCCCCACCGCGCCGCCATAGCCGCCGAGGTCGCCGTGCTCGTCGCCGTCGCCTGAGAGCATCCCGGGTAAATCGAGGAACATCATCAGGTCCGCCGCGTCGCCAGCTACGTCCCTGCCAGAGGAATTGAGCTGGGAGGACTCGAATCGCCGCCGCCGTCATCGTCCTCTCCGCCCACCGCCGAGCTCCGCCGCGAGCAAATTCGTCGTCGCCGTTGCACCACCGCCGTCGCCGACCACCTCAACGCGTCCGTGGTGAGCACCCAGTGCCGCTGCGCACTTCCCCCTCTCCCCTCCCGCGCTAGCGCGCGTTCACGCCGCCGAGCATCGCCGTCTCCGTTGCTCCGCTCGACGCGTTGACGTATCCGGTGGGAAACCCGGATTTTTCCGGTTTCTATACCGGTTTAGGAAAAGAGCTACCGGACCGTTCGGTTTTTATCCGGTCTATACCCGGAAATGGACCGGAAATCATTCCGGATGAATTTCTCGCGGTGAAAAATCCGGAATAATTTCTCGCGGGATAAATTCCGGATTTCCATACATATTTTGAAATTCCTATTTTCCCTTGCACCCTAGTATCCCAAATTGATGTATATTATATATTGTTGTTATTAAATCATCAAAAGATCACATCCAAAAGGAAAATGTATAAAAATAATAATTTTTATCAGTGTATCCGAAAAATGCGTGTAATACACCAAAATGCATAAAATTTTGAGACTAAAACTTTAAAATAAATATCACGCATATTTGATCACAAATGAAGTATGGTGCTTCTAGTAATATTAAAATCATAAGTTTAAAGGAGGAACTTATAAAATTAAGAACTTTTTGCCGGGACCTCCGAAAAATGTGTTCCTTATATCAAAATGCTCAGAAAAACATGAGTGATCCAAAATCATCATCATGCATAATTGATCACAATTACAATAATGTGCTCTAGTAGTAATTATAATCACTAAGTTTAAATATGGGGTTTATCCCAAATAATGCCATAAATATAATGGGGACCCATTTAACTTGTTGGTCATGTTCAAAGCTTGTAGGGTGCATTTAAAATGTCATATCATCATTCTTGTATGCATTGCACAATTGCCATGTGTTGATTGTGGTTCTTGCTTTTCCGGTATTGTTTGCTCTCCGGTAGATCACGAGTTCGGAGTTGAGCATCATCACTCCGACGAGCAGTTTGACTCCTCCGCTCAACAAGGCAAGCGTAATTCCCCCTCTGAGCATATCTTATCCTATGTTTCCGCAAATATTTTCTCCACTATAATATTGCATGCGGTTCCAAATGTCAATTTTATTGGATTAGAGTATCCTATAGTTGCATTAAGTCTCCGATGCCATTACCTGCTTCCCTCCTATTATCCATAGGTTTGTATTGTTGGCCTGAGATACTTAACTATGCTATGTTGTTGCTTAGCCATGCTTAGTTAAATGCTTAGCCGTCCGATGGATGGTTCATGTTGGAAACAGGTGATGAGATAAATGGTTGATGGTGGAGGAAATTGTGGTGACAGGTAATAAAATGCTTAAAGGTGGGGATGAGAAGCCACTGAGGTTGTGGTGTTTTGTCTCGTTCTCGCCGCCTAGGAGCGAGTTCTATACCTCTTGAACCAAGACTGAGCGTGCAACCATGTGTGAGTCCTATGCATTTGCAGGAACCCTCATAGACTAAATAACTCGGGCGGGGCTAGCCAGGGTCCTCTTGTTCGGGCTTCCATTTGCGCGTGCGTGATGATGGTGGGATGAACTGAGATGAGGATGGCTGTGTTAGGAAAATGAGTGGCCACAGGGCACGGTGTTGATGATCCGCTGCTCCGTCCTCACTGATGATCCTGGGTTAGTCCTTAACGAGGGAGAAGTCGACACCGCTCCCACCCAGCCGGCTCTCCAAGGAAGAGAGCTAAACGCTAGGTAATGGGCCAGACGGTACGCGTGGCGAACATTTGTACACCCCTGCAGGGTTAAATCTTTTCGAAAAGCCGTGTCCGCGGTTATGGACGAACTTGGGAAGTGAAGGTAAGATCATAGAATAACTTTAACGAAATGATTAAAAACTGGGTACTAGAGGTACCACTCACAACTACAAGGTGAGCTTCCTCGAGGGTGATTCGGGGAGGTGCCTTTGATGAACAGGTACAATGGTTGATGACGGTTGATGATGAGTAAGGTGATGAAAGAAAGAGTCACTTCTTACCTCTTTTGAAAACTATTCTGATTAGTCGATGCCTTTGAGTTCTGTTTTTCATAAATAAAATCAGCTTTATGCAAAACAGCCATATAACTTTGAAAGCCTCATCGAGCTAATGCTCTATATATAATCTTGCGAGTTCGTCGAACTCAACGTCTTTTGTTTTGTTTCAGAGGAGGACTTCACCGACCTCGAAGGTGGGTTCTTTGTGGACGTCGACGAGTAGTCTGGGGTTCCCAGGTGGCAGCTTGGGACATCCCGGAACAGCTGGCGATGTGATGTTTATCTGTAGGCCTCTTAGGCCATATGCTGGATCTTGTTGTTTAGAACAACCTAATTTGCTTCCGCTTGATGTAATGTTGGGTCTGTGACCTCTGGATGTCATTTGTTATCTTTCTCTATTATAAGAGTTAAACTATAATGATTTGTGTCGTAGAGTCTGTGATGTGCCAGTTGTTCCACAAGTCTTGATCTTTCTATTATACATTGAGGGTTGTGCCTGTGTTAAGGCATCAATCGGGGTGTTGTGTTGCCGATGATCCATTCCGAGCAACGCCTGCCAAAGGTTTTGGCCGGGGATTGGTAAACCCGTAACCTCTGGTTGTATCGCTTAACCGGTGACACACAGCATCACTGTATAAAAATTATAGGTTAGTCCCCAAGGTAATCATCTGGTTTGCCTCGGTAGTTCCCGGCCTCACTCCATGGACCGCATTTCGCCGCATGGCCTCACTTCTATCTATGTTTTGTTGGTGTTGTATTGTGTTTGTTCGTCATGTGTAATAGCACGCTGTTTAATTTTAAAGTGTGTATGTAGTATCATGTGTGTTTTTTGAAAACCCAAGTCGCAATTGTGAATTTTTTAAATGTTCATTTTTTATTCACAGTTTGAAAATTAAATCCATTTGCATGCTAGCCACAATTTTCATTTTTTTTTGTGTGTACACCAGTTGCATCCTAGTCGCAACTGCGGATTTTTAGTGTTTGCTTTTTATTCACCAATTAAAAATTGATCCCTGCTGCATGCTAGGTGCAACTGACATTTTTAGCATGCACCAGTGACATTTTTTTAGTGTACACCGGTTGCATCCAAGTCGCAACTGGGTAATTTTTAATGTTTGTTTTTTATTCACCAATTTGAAATTAATTCCGACTTACATCCTAGCTCAACCGATATTTTTAGCGTGCACCAATTGAACCCTAGTCGCAACTGGATATTTTTAATTCACCATTTTGGAAATTAATTCCCAGTTGCATGCTAGGTGCAACTGGCCTTTTTTCGTGTGCACCATTGCATTGTATTCGCAATTGGGAAATTTTTAATGTTTGTATTTTATTCACCAATTAAAAAAATCCCCAGTTGCATGCTAGTTGCAACTGACATTTTTAGTTGCACCACCTGCATCCTAGTCGCAACTGAGAATTTTAATGTTCTTTTTCACCAAAACTAATTCCCAGTTGCATGCTAGTGATGCGGCTACAACCGCCCGTTGGAAACCTCAAGAGGAAGGTATGAAGCAGCAAAATAGTAATTTTCCCTTGATTGCAAAACCAAGGTTATCGAACCAGTAGGAGTTGGAAGAGCTGCAACACGGTGTCAACAACAGCGCCGTTGAAATGCTGTTGACGTGGACATGCGCACACACAATCCAAATACTTTGTCCCAACATAACAGGAAGGTTGTCAATCTCGCTGGCTTGCTGAATACAAAAGGTTAAATGTATGGTGTGGAGAATAAAAGTAAATGCAACAATGGACAACGAGCAAATGAGTGTAGAACATAGTGGAAACGGTGTTTATATCAGTGTAAAATAAATGACCGGTGTCCACAGTTCACTAGAGGTATCTCTCCAAAAAATAGATAAACTAACATGCTGGGTAAACAAATTATAGCTAGGCAATTGACAAAGTGCAATGGCATGACAATGCATATTATGACAAGAACATGTTCACTGTGAAATATATGGGGCATTACAACAAGATACATAGATTGCTTGCTAGCTGCATCTATGACTAATAATTCACCCGTGAGATAACATTCGTGTCTCCCACAAATATTAAGTTGCAAGCAACAGATAACTGCAATAAGCAAAGTGTGTAATGTAAACAACGCAAATGACACGTAGACAAAGCATTGTTGTTTTCTCCCTAGTGGCAACAGCACATCCCCGTTCTTAGTCGTTTCTGTCGATCGTGCCCAGACTCACGGGAGGCAACCCACTATCTAGCATAAATACCCCCTCTTGAGTTACTAGCATCTACTTGGCCAAAGCATCTACTAACAACGGAGAGCATGCAGGAACATAGATAACACATGTAGATAGATAGATGAACAAACTTGATCGTGACTTCACAATTCATCGGATGCCAGCAAACACAACATGTAGCATTACATAAAGATGATCTTGATCATGTTAGGCAACTCACAAGATCTAAACATGATAGCACAAAGTGGAGAGACTACCATCTAGCTACTGCTATGGACCCGTAGTCCCGTGGAGAACTACTCACGCATCACTCCGGAGGCAGGCATGGTGATGTAGAGCCCTCCGGTGATGATCTCCCCTCCGACAGGATGCCGGGAAGAGCTTCAGAACCCTCCCGATCTAGGGTTAACGATGACGGCCGCGACGAAACTTTTCGTGGATTTCTGATCGGGTGTCTAGGGTTTTTGGGGACGAAGTAATTTATAGGCGAAAGGGCGGCGTCGGTGGAGCGCCAGGTGGGCCAGGCGCCCCTATGGCGCGGCCCACCCCAGGCCGCGTCGTGGGGTCGCCTCCCCGCCTGGTGGGTCCCCCGGACCTCTCCTTCGGGCAATGGCTTCGTTCTCATGTAGAAATAAATCACGTAAATTATGGTCCAATTCCGAGAAGTTTCACCGACTAGCTTTTCTGAAACAAAAATACAACAGAAAATAGGAACATGCACTGTGGCATCTTGTTAATATGTTAGTCCCAGAAAATGCATAAAAATGATATAAAGTGTAAATAAAACATGTAGCATTTGGTATAAAACAAGCATGGAACATCAAAAATTATAGATACGTTTGAGACGTATCAGCTAGCTGCAACTAACATTTTTTAGTTTGCATCAGTTGCATCCTAGTCGCAACTGGGAATTTAATTGTTCGTGTTTTATTCTCCATTTTGAAAATTAATTCCTTGTTGCAAGCTAGCCGCAACTTTGTGTATGAGGCGCCATTTCCTACCAATTGCATCCTAGATGCAACTGGTGTGAAACTGTGAACCAGTTGCATGCTAGTTGCAACTAATTTTTTTTACACCAGTTGCATCTTACCCGTAACTGCCTTTTATTGTTCTTTTTTAGTTTTCTTTGCATATGAGGCACCATTTCCTACCAATCGCATCTTGAATGCAACTGGTGTGAACAGTTGCATCCTAACTGCAACTTGGCATTTTTTGTTTTCCTTTTTAGTTTTATTTTTTCATATAAGGGGCAACTTCCTTCTACCAATTGCATCCTAGATATAATTGGTGTGAACCAGTTGCATGCTAGTTGCAACTGACTTTTTTACACCAGTTGCATCCTACCTGCAACTGGGCATTTTATTGTCTTTTAAGTTTCCTTTGCATATGAGGCACCATTTCCTACCAATTGCATCCTAAATGCAACTAGTGTGAACCAGTTGCATGCTAATTGCAACCGACCTTTTTTTACACCAGTTGCATCCTACCAACAAATGAGCATTTTTTTTAGTTTGCTTTGCATTTGAGGCGCCATTTTCCTACCAATTGCATCCTACATTCAACTGGTTTGAACAAGTTGCATCCTTCATGCAATTGACCATTGTTTTACACCAGTTACATCCTACATGCAACTAGGATTTTATTGTTCTTTTTTAGCTTTCCTTGCATTTGAGGTGCCATTTCCTACCAATTGCATCCTAGATGCAACTGGAACCAGTTGCATGCTACCTGCAACTGGGCATTTTATTTGTTCTTTTTTAGTTTTCTTTGCATATGAGGCACCATTTCCCACCAATTGCATCCTAGATGCAACTGTTTTTGAACCGGTTGCATGCTAGTTGCAACATACTTTTTTTACACCAGTTGCATGCTACTTGCAACTGGGCATTTTATTGTTCTTTTTTTAGTTTTCTTTGCATATGAGGCACCATTTCCTACCAAATCGCATCCTAAACTTTTTGCAAAAATGTATCCCAGCTCCAATTGGGCATTTTCTTCTTCATTTTCTTTTTTCCAAATGTTTTTTTATGCAAATGAGAGCACCAGTTGCATCCTAGCTGCAATTGGGAATTTTAATTTTTGTTTTATTCACCAATTGCATGCTAGTTGATCTTTTTGTTTTTTATTCACGTGTTGATTGCTAGTTGAAGTTGAATATAGATGTGCTTCTTCTTAGTTACCCCTTTCGTTTTTAAATGTAAGATGTTTTAGATGTTTCACATGTTGTCTAGATACATAATAAAATGAGTGAACGTGCACCTAAAACATGTCTAGATACATTTTGTATACATATGAATGTGGAAAAAGTTTAAAACATCTTATATTTATAAACAGAGGGAGTACTAGGCAAGTAAAAATATTATAGTTGTCTCCATACTTACATATTTGCTTGTTCTTAGTCACTATACTAATTACATTTATAAATGTAAATTTAATTTATTTTTGTTCTCAACGTTCACATTTTAGATATGTTTCTTAGTTACACATAGGTTGTGATAATTTAGTCATTTTTGAATTTTTATAGCATTAAATGCAACAATGAGTTCGTAAGTAGGTTGCCATTGACTAAATATTCAATTTGCGGATTTGGTCTACTTCAATCTGATAATATGCTAAAGTTATTTTTTGAATTGGTTTTAGTTTTAGGTGCTGTACGATTTGCATTCTACGTTAGCATTTTACTAAAAAGCAGTTGAGCATTTTCTTTTACATAATGGGCTTCTTTTTCGATGTGCAGGAACAGAACAAACAAGACAGCCCACAATACAAAGCCCAACAAAAAGCCCAAGTCACAAGACATGAAGGAAACAGAACAAGGCAAACCCTATTCATCGACCAGGTCGATGATAAAGCGCCGTCGCACACCCCACATGGGCCACGGCCCACCGCGGTGCGAGGAAGAAGACGGCGGCCGGAAATGAGGACGGCGGCGACCAGAGCTACTCACCGACGAAGGCGAGGAAGAAACTTAACTGGGGGGTGAAGGTGCGGGGTGCGGTGCGGGGAGCTCGCCGGCGACGCGAGTGACGGCGACCGGAGTTAGGTGCAGGGTGCAGGTCGGGGGGGTTAGAGGGGAGGCTCGGGGCGGCGGTGGGCCGCGGTTGGAGGAGGGCGGGGCGGCGAGGTGGCGCGGTAGCGATGCCGGCCGCGGGTGGCGGCAGCAGGCGGTTTGGCCGGCGTTGGCGGCGGGGGAGCAACGGCGGCGAGGTGCGGGGTGCGAGGAAGGAGAAGAAGAACGAAGAGGATGGGCCGCGGCCCACCGCGGTGCGGGGGTGTGCGAGGTGCCGAACGCGTCGCACGGGTCGATGTATAGGTGCTCCCCAGAACAAACTGGGTTAGTTTGGAGCGGAACGATGCCACGCCGGCATAGAATAGATAGACGTAGGGGTGACGTTAGGCGACTGAGACTTAACTAAATCTCAGTCGCCTGTGTCCTAGGCGCTCCCATAAAAATAACCATGAGGTGAAACAAATTCACAAAATAAACGTTGGAAGAAACTATAACCGAAATAACCCGTTCGGGTAGCGCCCTACAGTAAGGCTATACTCTATATCGTAGCGCCCTAAGCCAAGGCGCTACATTACTGGTTAAGTAGCGTCCGAATGTAAGGCGCTACACAACTGGGTGTTTTGAAACCTTATTATATGGGATACTCTAGTATAGACATAACCATCGCGTAGCTCAGTCGGTCACACCCATACTTGCAGTTCCGTTGGTCGTGGGTTCGAATCACACTGTTGTTTTTTTTGTTATATCTTATGCTGATTATATTTTAATTTTTACTTTTAAGTATTTCTTTGATATGAATATTTTTATTGAAACAAAATATGCCTCGGCCATAAAAGCAAATGAATATTTTTATTGAAACAAAATATTTAGTTATGCATACGAGCAATGTAAGATTTTATTGGATGAGACAGACTACATGCGTATTTTTAAAACGCTTCATCCAATCATTCAAAATTATCATCGATAAATTATTAGATGAAGCGATAATAATTATTATCCAAACACTTCTTAAAAGGATGAGCCGCACTGTTTGTTGTTGATGCTTTTATGGCCGAGGCATATGCTCTTGGAGAAGGATCCATGCATAATTATTATCGATAAATTATTTTGTTTAATAAAAATATTCATATCAAAGAAATACTTAAATGAAAAAATTAAAATATAATCCGCATAAGATATAACAAAAAACAACGCAGTGAATTGTTTAAATATCAGAAAATGCATTATTATTAACTAGAGTTAGTCTGTTGGTTCTGATTTCTTTCAGGCAGCAACAGGTGTGCGGTTTGAATCCTGTGGTCGCACATTTTTTATTTTTTAGATACAAACAATAAAAACAAGAAATGGTGGACGTGGGATTCAAACCGCGACCAATGCAACTGCACTTATGGGTGTGACCGGCTGAGCTGCGCGATGGTTATGTTTGTACTAGAGTACCTCGCATAATAAGGTTTGAAAACACCCAGTTATGTAGCGCCTTACATCCAGGCGCTACTTAACCAGGAATTTAGCGCCTTGGCTTAGGGCGCTACGATGTACTCCCTCCGTCCCAAAATAAGTGTCTCAAGTTTGATCAAAAGTGGATGTATCTAGACATGTTTCATGTATAGTGAAAGGGCATGGCGCCCCCATGTGTGGTTTTGGTAATTAATGACAATCCCTATGTACTAATGGTTGCATTGAGTTGTACTTGTAGTGTTTGTCCATAGACCATGCTTGAACTCCATATGTTGGATTCAAGGTTGATGCCATGAATATATTGATATAATGAATTATTTGGCATCAAGATCAAGAAGAAGAGTATGTGATGACCAAGTTATTATTCGAGGAGTTATCCGATGATTGGTCATATGTGAGTTGAGCATATTGAAAGTATGTCTTGAAGAAAAGGATTAGTGATCATTCATGGTTATCTTCAAGACATCATCTATTGAAAAGAGAAGAAAAGATACAAGGTTGATCAAGATATTGATCAACACACAAAGCTACAAAATGTACCAAGTGGGATCATGTATGTCTTGGTATGGTAAGCAATTGTCCATATAGCTTTGTGAACTAACCCATGATATGTGTGTAGCATTTCTATGTGTGGTTAGGTATCTTTCTATGAGCTTGCATCAAATGAAGATTTCATATAGCCCATGAACGATGACGTCAAGTGGTGATCGTCATCAATGTTGAGAAGCGCAAGTTCAAGAGGAGCATCTCGAAGAAATCCTAGGCTTGAAGCTTGCCACCCATTTAGAGATAATGTTCATGTGAAGATGTGCCTAAGAGAGGCTCTCCCATAGTGGAGTATGGGGGAGCAATGTTTGAGTTTTCACCGAGCGAAGCGCAATCAAGAAAGGTGGTCCACTTGAAAAGATCAAGATCGACGTCATCTAGCTCAAGTGGAATGCGCAAGGCAAATGTATGATAGGGTTTCTATTTTACCGGTCTCGTGGTTTTAGTTGGGAGACCGGGTTATAGAATAGATACCGTACTATCAAGAGGGGCTCTCGATTGAGCTTTAGCGTATCAGTTGGAGAGAGCTCAAACCTTTGCATACTTGCCTTCATCATCTTTCTTGGTTCTTATTTGGATTTTCTCCTTGTTGGGTTTTGGTGCTTGTTGTGATTTTCATGACAAGCCCAAGTTCTCCGAAAACGGATTTCGTATGGAAAACTTGTTGCGTTTTCGGGTTGGAAATATTATCGGTCCACCTTCGAGATTGGGTCCACACCTTCCCATGTGTGGTATCCCCTCTATATTTGTGACCCTTTGTAGGAAAGCTCTTGTCGTTACCTTTCCAACAGAATTGGTTTCACCTGTTTTGGAGTTCGAACGAGAAAGTTATTGCATTTCAGGTTTTGCTGTTTCTGTCAAGATTTGCTCAAGCAGGGGAATCGGATTATCCGGTCCTAGCCGACTCGGATTATCCGATTCTCAAGATTGCTCGATTTCGGCTAAGGATTTTAAAAACAATGCATACTGGAGCTTTTCGGAATATCCGATCAAGCTGATTCGGAATATCCGATTCTTAAGTTTTCTCTCGAAATCGGCTAAGGACTTCTTGCTGCCTGTTTTGTGGCATACTGAAGTTTTTCGGAATATCCGATATAGGTCTACCCGGATTATCCGGCTATTCCGGATTATCCGATACTTTGTGTTTCGGACTATCCGATCCAGTCGGATTATCCGATCATGACTTATATCGGAATATCTAATTTTTCTGTCTGCAACGGCTCTTTTTCTGGGAGGGGTATAAATACCCCTCCACCTACCTCCAGCCAGCTTTGCTGAGCACGAATTTGACCCCCATTGTTGACCTTCTTGAGCTTAGCTATCTCTTAATCCCTCCATGATTCTTGCCTCCATTTAGTGGGAAAAGAGAGAGGAGATCTAGATCTATTGTTCCACCAATCCATCTCTCCTCTAAGTGAGGGGAAGCCTTTGGATCTAGATCTTGGAGTTCCATTTGTTGAGTTCTTCCTTGTTCTTCCTCTCTTCTCCCCCACAAGCATTAGTTTCTTTTGGTGGGATTTGGGAGTGAAGGATTTGACCACCTCTAGTGGTCTTGCCTTCATTGCATCGGTTTGAGTTCTCCACGGTGATACGTGGAAATCAAAGTTGAGAAGCTTGTTACTCTTGGGTACTTGGGGTGCCCTAGAGCTTGTCCTCTTGGGTACTTGGAGTGCCCTAGACGGTCCTTGTTAATCTCGGAGTTTTGGTGGCTCGCAGGATAGTTGGGAGCCTTCAATTAAGTTGTGGAGTCGCGCCCCAACCTTGTGATTCTTGTGGCTTTGGGAGCCGCGGGAATTTGGTGAGAGCCTGCAATTAAGTTGTGGAGTGTGCCTCATCCTTGTACGGGTTCGGTGACCACCCTCAAGTGTCCCATAGTGGCTCGTGGTACTCTACATTGGTAGAGGCACGAAGGAGATTACGGTGTGCCATTTGACGGCTATTCGGGATCACTTTGTGACTCCGCACCGCTCCAACGGAGACGTAGCTTCCATTGGGAAGTGAACTTCGGGATAAATCATCGTCTCCAAGTGCCTCGGTATTTCTATACCCGAGCTTCTTACTTATGCTATTTACTTTGTGATAGCCATCGAGCTTGAAGTAATATATCTTGCTATCACATATTTGCTTATCTTGTTTAGCATAAGTTGTTGGTGCACATAGGTTAACCTAGCTTGTTTAGGTTTCGTGCTTGATAAATTAAACGCTAGTTTTATTCCGCAGTTATTCAAGCCTAAACCATAGAAGAATTTTTAATCGCCTATTCACCCCCCTCTAGGCGATATCCATGTCCTTTCATATAGATACATCTATTTTTGGGCAAACTTGAGACACTTATTTTCGGACGGAGGGAGTAGATTGTAGCGTCTTACTGTAGGGCGCTATCCGAAAGGGTTATTTCGATGAAATAGTTGCTTCCAACGTTTGTTTTGTTAATTTGTTTCACCTCATGGTTATTTTTGTCCATTTTGCCACGACAGAAAACAGAAAGCAAAATAAGAGTTTTTACCACCAACTTCCAGGTCTAGAAACTACAAGCGAGAGCAACAAGCTACTAGTCGAAGGAGACACCAGCTACAGAAGTTCAGTTTGGTCAGAGATCATCCCAGAATCCTTAGACTCCCGTCGACATCCATCAGCTTCAGGTTCTTCTCCCCAGACGTTTCGCTAGACCCTCGGTGATGATCCTCCACGCTTCTTCTTCAGCAGCATTTCACAGGGTGGAGTGGGGTGCCAAGACCAGCTTAGAGCCGGTCAGGTTCTTCAGAGTTAACCAGGATCCGGCCATAGCAAAGGAGGTGGAGCTCTGGCAAGCAACTCCAACTCCTTCACCACTGAACCCATGTTTCCTTTTGTGTCTTCTGAGCACATGACCATCCACTGGGACAACATACATGCCATCATAATCCATATTTTCTGCAAGCCAATTCACGGTGAACGGTTAAAGTAAACATCATTTCTGGTAAGCCAGAGGGCCCACATTGCAGCAGCATGGACAGTATTATGAAAAACATATTTTCTCTCACAAATCCACATGCTCGCAATAGATGGGAAAGACACAACTAGATCATCTTGATTAAGGATGTGTTTTAAACAATCCCATATAGCCTTGGCAACAATGCAATCAAAAAAGACATGCAAGCAAGACTCAGGGTCAGTACAAAAAACACAAGTAAGATCATCTACATTTTGTCTTTTAACAAGATTATCTCTATTGAGAAGCTTGTTATGAGAAAGAAGCCACATGATTTTTGGGGGGGGGGGGGGGGCTTGATTTTACACACTGCATGAACATGAACAGGAGATAGCCCTAAAATTCTAAACAACATACAAAAAGCTGACACTATACACCCCTTTAGACTCATATTTCCACACGATAGCATCGTCCTCTCCAGTAAACTAGATTGATTGGGCAATTTGAAAAACCTCATACCATTGGATCATTAAACCATGGTCAAGCACATCTACGAAAGGTGACTTTAAGTTGCTCACCATCCCAGACATCAGCCACAGTTGATTTTTTTCGTTGACAATGACATACAGGTCCCAGTCCTGAATGACAAGACTAGAGGAACCAAACCATTGGTCCTCCCAGAACTTGACATTCTTACTGTTCCCAATCTTCCATAAATAGCCCATTTTTGCAGCTCTAGCAGCCCAGAGCACTCCTTTCCAAAAGAGGGAAGCACCCACAGAGGAAGCTGCAAAGATATCTATTTACACTATATTTGAAGTCAATAATAATTTTATCTCCATCAACTTGGTATCTCTTTACCCAAGAGGCCAGGAGGCAAAGGTTCTATTCTGCTAGATCAGGAATGCCAAGGCCACCATACTCATTTTTCTGAGAAACTAAACCCCAGTTGGCTAGATGATATTTAAAATGCTCCTCATAGTTGTCCCATAAGCAGATGCTATTTAAAATGCCCCTCATAGTTGTCCCATAAGCAGTGGGCCATCTGCGAGTTTATGAGCTTGATAGCCCACTTGGGGAACTTGATGACGCTTAGGAGATAGATAGGAATGCTAGCTAACACACTCCTAACTAGCTTTAATCTCACAACATGAGTTAAAAGCTTTCCTCTCCAACCAGCAGCTCTCTTAAGAAGTTTATCCACAATAGGTTGTAGATCTTCTTTTCTAAGCTTAGCATGGTGGAGTGGAACCCCAAGATACTTAATGGGAAAGTTACCTAATCTACAACAAAGAGTTTGAGCAAAACATTGAGCTTCATCAGGATCTACATTGATAGGAACAAGTTCACATTTCTGGATAAATGCTCACAGAAGCCATTTAAGGTTCATGACCTGTGTCATGTCTTTATTTAGAAACAGCAAGGTATCGTCAACATAGCATGCTGACAACCCCTATGCCATTAAACCCATGTAGAAGGTTAGACCATGGGCATCAGCTTTGGTTAAAACTTTGGTGAAAACATCCGCAACCAGATTAAAAAACAGGGGAGAGATAGGATCTCCCTGTCTGACTCCACGCCCAGTTAGAAAGAAGTCACTATTAACATCGTTTATTCTAACTCATACCGATCCTTTATCAAGGAGAGATTTAAAAAGATAAATACATTTAGGGCTAAAGCCCCTAGCCGCGAACATCTTGAGCATAAATTCTCTAATAACCATATCATAGGCTTTTTCGTAATCTAATTTGAAAATAAACCCTGGTTGATCACGTTTTGGCCACCTCATGAATAATTTCATGAGCAGAGACAACGCCTCCAGGATATATCTTCCTTTTAAAAAAGCAGACTGTTTTGGGGAGATTAATTTCTCACAAACAACACCGAGTCTATTGGTCATGCATTTATAAAAGAAAAAAGCTACAATTAGCCAAAGCAATCGGTCTAAATTTCTGGATGGTAGTGGCATCTGGTTCTTTAGGGATCAAGGTTAGGAGGGAAAAATTCAATCTGAACAAGTCAAGCTCCATTTAATTCCAGTCATTAAACATGGCTAGAAGATCATGTTTGATGACATCCCAGAACTTCTGATAGAAATTAAAGAAAGGCCATCCGGGCATATATTCTACATGCTGAGGTAGTGGCAGAGATTACAGGAAATCAAGTGGTTAGCATCTTTTTTCCTCCTCTAGTGGAGCATGCATCACTATTGCTGACGACTACATCATTTGCTGATCTTGAGGAACAGCCACCGACACATCTGTGCCTACTAATGTTCCACTGTGTCATTCTCGACATGTTGGAAAGAATTGTATTCATGCTCTGAAAGATTTCAAACTCTAATCAAGTAGATCCATTGCTTGTACCAGATTTTGTAAGCTCATGGACTTCCCCTTGATGCTGGCTTTCCTCTGTTCTCATCCCTGTACCATTTATTCAGTCTCTGCTGAGTAGCCACTACCTGAAAATTAGAATAAAGACTCGTAAGTGAGTATAACTCAAGACACTGAACTTTTTTTAATAGATAAGTCATATAAAGACTGAGTATAGTGATGATCGAACAGTTAACCAGTCTAACCTGTTTATCCCAGTCAGTCCTAATTGTTATGAACAGAAGTACAGTTGTTTGGACCAGTGTTCCGAGCAGCATGCCAACCCAAATGCCCTGTTGCAGCAACCAAGGAGAGTTAGGACCACAACTTGGAGCCAAGAGGCACAAGGACAATGAGTGTGGTACCTCAATGACTGATACAACAGCATCGTCTTAAAAAATTATCTTACCTTCACATGATAACCAAGAACATAACCTAGGATTGCTCCAAGAGGGATACCGATCAAGTAATATGTTGTGATGTTAACATAAGCAACTACACTCTGCCAACCCGCGCCAACAGCAACACCTACCGAATGATGAAATAGGGTTATAGTTTCAATAAACAAAATAAATCTTTATTAACATAAAAGAAAAAATATTTTGCCTAGCTTCAGAAAAAGGTAAACCAAACCAAACCTGATAGCACAGGTTGAACACTGTTCAACAAGATGGAGAAGGCAAGCAGAGGCGACAGATCAGCAACTGCATCAGCTACGGCTTCACTCGTGGTAAATATGTAGGAAAGCTTTCCTCGGAACAAAAGGAAGAATACGAACAACACAACGCCTATTGAGAAAGAAGTGGTGACGACGTTTACGATGGCAAACTTTGCCCTTCTTGCACTTCCAGCTCCCAGCTCATTTGCCACACGCACTCTATAACACAACAAATCCTTATACATCAAATTTCTATAACTGATTCGATCACATGATACAGTAACAACGAGCTCTTAGATCAAGAAGTTACCCTGTTGCGGCCAAAAAGCCGATAGAAATCATCATCTCCCAACCATTGATGTTAAGGCTGCGGATAGAAACCACAATACTTAATTAGTTCATATGCAGCGACAAGGAAACAATATGAAATTATGCACCAGTGACTAGCCACCGTTCTTTGAACAGAGTGGAGAACCAAAGCTTATGTAATGAACTTCAAGAACAATGGCATAGTGAACTGTGAAGTAAATATTACCATATTGAAAGAGCGTCCAGTGCAACCTCTGGGTCCGCCATGTACCCGGTTAGGAGCACCAATATGGTGCTGTACCACAATTCCAGACTGAAGAGATGGGCAGGGGAAAACATGTATTATTGCTAGGTGCATCCGAAATTTTGACATGGTCAGAAAGTACATTGCTCTTTTGTTACGGAAAAGAAGTTCTTTCTTGCTGAAACTGCTGCGTATATACTAAAAAATCCGAGCTTGTTCTTACCAGAGCATCACACCAGAGGACAGAGAGAGCTTGAGGATGGGGACGAGGTCGGTGAGCGCCTCGGAGGAGAAGCCCGTCCATGTGAGGGGGCAGGCACCAGAGAACACAAATATGAGCTGCCCTAACGCAGGAATCCACATGGCGATGACCATGGAGGTCATGACCCCGGCAAGTCCAAGGTGGAACTTGACGGTCAAGAGCCACGACAGGAACAGATGGCTGCCGAGGTTGGCGAATGCGAGATAGGTGATGATTATGTTCTTGCTCTGCGCCTGCAGGTACATCTGGAGCGTGAAGTTAACGACGTTGGCGAAGGTGACGGGGATGTACCAGACCGAGATGACCCCAGCAACGGCGCTGATCTTGGGGTCCTGGCCGATGAAGACGAGGATTGGCTCGGTGAATAGGAATATGGGGAGCATGAGTATGGCACAGCCGGTGAGGATGATCCAGGAGCGCTGCAGGTAGATGCCCATCATGTGGTACTGCTTCGCCCCATAAGACTGCCCGCACAGCGTCTCCAGCGCGCTCGCCATGCCCAGCTGCATGCATTCAGGTCAAGAGCGTCAATTAACTGTTAAAATGATCAATTTTTTCTCCTTTGCAGAAATTTGTTTCTGTTGCAGCAAAGACTCTGAAATCTCGGATGAACTGGTGCATTGGCACTGCGCCGGAACAGGTAGATTGAGATTTCAGATTGCCTCTGGAAATGCTGGCCCGGGAGAAACAAAAATGGTGTAAATTAGTTCAGACTGACTCGGGATTATTGTTCAATGGAGTTGTTCTGTTTTGACACTGACAGTGCGTACTTGACTTAACGTGTACAGGTAATTAACTACTACTGTTCCTGTGCAAAGTCGACATCAAACTGAGCTTTGTTTTTCCGAAAATTAAGAATATGGTGCCAAACACGGACACACAGTTCGCGTGCTAATTGTGTCCGCACATTTTCCTATCACGTTTGTGTCACAGCATGAGAACACATCTCGATGCTAATTGTTGATTGAGATAGGGTGTTCCTGCTCCTAGCTATTCCTCCATTGTTTGTGCTGTGATAAAACTGGCAACGGACTGAAGCAGGGTCGAGCTCCTGGTTTTCAACTCCCAGATAAAAATAGGACGCGCATATATAATACTTATGCGATACAAATTAAGAAATGTTTATTCCCTTAAAAAGTGCATAATTATGGTCAACTCTTAATTGGTCGTCGTCTAGCTAGCTGTTGGCAATTTTGGACAAGATTAATGACATAACAATTGATTGACCCACCCCATGCAATTGACTTTCTTCTTCTTTTTTTGGCAACTTCTGGAGGGCCGGTGCCGTGCCCCCCACCTCATGCAATTTGTGTACATGGCCCACATCGGCGTGAAGAACTCCCATGTTGGAGGAAGAAGATGAGAGGCGGATTGAGTTACCAGTATGCCGTTTTGACGCTGACAGTCAGTGAGTACTACATTTGCGTGTACAAGTACTCCTGTGCAACTGGACATCAAACTGAGCTTTATTTTTCCAAAAACTAAACCCTTGATTCAGTTTGCCACGTGTCGCCTGCGGAAGTTGGTCCACCATCTTGGCCTATATGACCAGGTCGCATAAGATTGAGGGAGAAAAATCTTATGCGACCTGGTCGTATAGGCCAAAACGGTGGACCAACTCCGCAGGCGACACGTGGCAAACCACATCTCAAAGCAACGATCCCTAATCCACAGTTATTAACTCACAAATCCAGTTCTCCCCCGTGACTCAACTGGCTCTGCCGCCGCGTCCGCCGTACACCAGCGAACCGTTCCCGCTGCTCACCCACAGTACAAGTACGTCGGACTGTCGGCAGCAGGCCCTGGTCAGCAGGCAGTGCCACAAGCTAGGGCCTCGAGGAGGGACGCCGTAGACAAGTGGTTGGGCTAGCGGCACGAGCAGCCGGGTCCCTTGGCCGAGAACGAGCAACAGGGATGGAGCTCCGCTGGTTGGATCTCCATGAGCGAGCTGCATCCTCGCCGGTAGTTGGCTTGCGGTGACATAGCAGGCCGGCAGGGAAGTGGATTTGAGATTTGGTAAGTGCGTATTTAGGGGTCGTTGATTCAGTTTGCCACGTGTCGCCTGCGGGAGTTGGTCCACCGTCTTGGCCTATACGACCACGTCGCATAAGATTTTTCTCCCAAAAACTAAGAATGCGGTGCCAAACTTGGAACACGACACACAGTTGGCGTATAAATTTTGTCCGCGCATTTTCCTACCACGTTTGTGTCGCAGCACATCTTGTTATCTGAATTTATATGGTAATTATAGATTGAGATACGGTGTTGACTTTCCTACTCCTTATTCCTCCATTGTTTATGTTGTGATGATGGAACTGGCAACGGGCTGAGCTCCTGGTTTCAGATTCTCAAATCGAAACTAGATGCGCATGTATTCATATGGGTAACCACGTCAGCCTCAAGAACATGTAGAGAGGAAGAAGAAGCAGAGCAGTGGTATGAGAGGCAGATTGATGGGGTACGAACCAGTATGCCGTTGCTGAAGCGCATGAGGACGGTGGAGACGAGCGCGTAGGCGGCGAGCTCGGTGGGTCCGATGTGGCCGACGAAGGCCTGGCTGATGACGGTGACCCCGAAGGTGGAGAAGCGCGTGCAGATGGACGGCCCCGCCACCTTCCACAGCTTGCGGTTCTCGTCCAGCAGCCGCCGCCCCAGCCCCTCCTCCTCTCCCGCCGATGACCCGTCGCCATTCTCCGCCGCCGCCGCCGGCCTCGGCTCCAGCAGCGGGGCCTTGTTCTCCTCCTCCCTCTTCCCCATCATCGATCGACGGAAGGAGGACCAGTTCAGAGTACGGGGCGAAGTCGACGCAGTAAAGTTAATTAAAGGCGTGGAGGCGGTCGACGTAGCGGAATCCCGGGCGAGCGGCTTTATAGAGGAGGACTGGCTGGCCGGGTAGGTAGCTTGCGGGCGAGCGAGGTAGCTGGCGCCGGGGAGTGGACGCGAGGACGACAAAGTGGCCCCTGTGGCCGCCGCTGCTCCTCTAGTAGGGAGTGGGCGGGATCAGCGAGGTGACTTGTGGATTTCCGGCGTTTACACGTCCCACCCAGGGTAAAGGAACAATTTCATAAGCAGATCTTCCCCTCCAATCAGAGTGCACGGCGCGTGCTTGTCTAGTCTGAGAGTTGGGACGTGGCGTAGGCTGCGGCACGTCACTGGACTGGCGTGTTTGGTTGCTTACGAGCAGGACGGCTTTTAGCCGGTGACCGTGGACACGGTTACGCGTGACGCGCGCGGGTGGGTCCCACCGTCATTGACGCCTACTAACTAAGATCCGCCACCACCCCAATCGACGCTGGCCAGATATGCACCGCCACCATTCGAACCGGAGCCGGCGACAGCGAGTCTAGACCTCGTCAGAAACAGGGCCGACGTGGCTGGCTGCGGCGGCGCCGGAGGAGGCGAGAAAGAAACTTAACGCGGGGGGTGGGGGTTGTCGGCGCCGGAGAATAAACACCACCTCTCCCCGGACTTAGAGTGATGGCCATGGCGGCGGTGGACCGGTGGAGGTGGGGATTGGGGCAGGGTGGGGCGGCGAGGCGTTGCGGCAGCGCGCCGGCCGCGGGCGGGGAGGCAGGCGGTTTGGCCGGCGCCGGCGGCGGGGGATTGAAGGTGGTTGAGGTGGCTTATTCATCCTCTCCGACGTCGTCCTATCCTCTCCTTTCGTTGTCTTCCTATCCGTTCCGACAACTACTGTAGCTGTCCGAAAATTGTGTAACCGTTAGCTAGCATCGCCCGCTTACAAGAGGGTTTGGCCCGAGTTAGCACCAAACTAAAACCATGCATGCAGATTCAATAGGAACAGTCGATTCGGTCGTTTCTCAAAACCAGGTCGTGCAGAGCACCGTGTAAGTAAAAGTTGTGTGCGGGTTGTAATAATGGAGATGGCGGGAGACACAGCAACCCCCATTATTTCGGCACAGAAGGCTGCGACAACCACGACTGCGACTTAGTTCTGAGTCACAACATGGGCGGCTTAGATTAGCGGCGAGTACTAACAGCTGGCTGGACAAGGATCTATCTTTTCATGCACCGCCTCGTCTTCAACACTGACAGGTCGTGAAGCTCTTCGTCATAGCGGTGAGCACCATTCCCATCTTATTCACATCAATTGCTTACATAGAAGTTTCATCTACTTCCCTTGGGTACATCAATTTGCATTGGGCATTCATTTCTCGACCAGATCAGAATCGAGGGTTGAGCTACGCAAGCCGCCGAGAGCTATTCAATCTTTTATACAGAAGATGAATTACACCCTTCCTCTTCTTCCGATCGCTATGCATAAGTCACACATTCTACAAGTAAAAGTGCACGTGCTCCTTACCATATAAAATCGTGGGAACAGAGACAAACACGGGGGTGGGTGGAAAAGAAATCAACATGCCTGCGACGTTTTCTTGCTTCTTCTTTCGTGGTCAATGCACGTTGTTGCTGACCTCTGTACTTTCATCTCAGTATATTGTCAAAACGCAGGTTCAGCGCAGCCGGACACATGCCTGCGACTTTCACTTCCGTATGGAAGCAGCCGCTCTGACGCGAAAACGGCTTAGATTAGTAGTTCTGCGTCACTATTTCTCCGAAACCAGGAGAGAGAATAGGGATGTACAGTACGTAGTAAATAGTTACATAAATGGTGCCATATAGTCCCACTTATTTTGGTCAACAGTTCAAAACGTTTTTCGTTTCCTAAAAAGATAAACTACGAACACATTTATACGGAATTATGTGGCGTCACTAGTGTGTGTCCATTTACATGGCTAGGAGAGAAGAGCCAAGCTGAGATCGAGTTGGGACGTGGTGTGGTGTGGTGTGGGCTGCGGCACGTCACGTGGACTGTGTATGTCCGTCTTTCTTCCATGTGGTCATGACCTGGCGCTATCTTTGAGGTCTGTATTGTATACCTAGGACTAGGAGCGCCCGTACGACGTGATGCCGGCGGGACAACACATGGGTGGGTCATTGATGTATGCACGGTGATGCTGCATGCTGGGAGGAGATCATGAATACTACTCGCTGCACACCAAATTATTGCTCTCGCTCTCCCAAAAGGTACTGGAGCCACTTTTCCTCCATCGTCCACGTGCATTAATTAATGTAAGTATACTACTCCCTCTTATCCGAAACTAGCAAGTTGGCCCTCGCAATGCGAGGGCATGATCTTTATCTTGTTTAATCTATTTGTAAAATAGTCTAATCGGTTTTGCTAAATTTCAGTTGACTGATTTTTTTTCTTAAATCTTGGTCCATTTAGAAAAGTGCAATATTAATTCGAGAAAACTCCACATTTATACAGTTGATCAAACTACTTTTGCTCCTATGAACACATGCATCCATCCAGTTGTTTGCCCAAAGACAATTTAAACGGAAGTCCAACTCTTTGAGTTCGATATTTCACTTGCTTACTGGACAAATAGTCTATATGTGTAGATTTCGGTTAACCAAAATTAAATTCTGCCACATATATTGGACTCACAGTCAATATGTTTAGATTTCGATTAATCGGATTGGTTTCCATTTCTATTAAAATCTCAGCCACTAATTATAGATTCAACTGTTTAAGTAATTCGAGTGATTTACGCATCCTTCAATGTGTACCTTTCCACACATAGTTTGCGCCCATCTTCCCTCAAATTAAGTTTTTGAGAAATAATACTAAAACTAAAAAAATATGTACTCGTAATTCAACCTAGACCTCTTTGTATACGAACCTTGTCATTGATTGTTTTTAAGCAAGGAGTTATTTGATTTGTAAAAAGTAATATCTTGCCACTTCATTGTGCTCTAATTGCATGGGTTTGTTCCACCATCGATCAAAACTGCCACATCTGTTGGTACATATTATGTAATTCTACGAAAAATATCCTCCTTCGCTCTCTCATGGCAGTGATATTTTTTTCTGCCGTGCCAATATTATTTCCACACTAAGTTACATTTCGTTGGCAACTATTTTTTAATTAAATGCGTGAATTAGTTTGCTTGAATTCATTATTTTATCGGTATTAGTTCTGCGTTACTCTAAAATTCACCCATTAATTACATATCCATCTTTTTAAATAATCCAACGTGGTTAACATCGTGTGTCTAATAGACTTGTTATATTGTTACTAATTAACAAATCAATATTTTTCTTGCATTAACGTAAATTTCAAAATTTTACACAGATAACAATGTTACCACTAAAATTCAATCTAATATTTTCTCTTCGGTCGGAACGCACGGTTGGCAAATAAATCTACCTATCACTCCGACACGTGAGAATGGTAGAGGTGAGAGCGAGATAAATAGACAGATTAAACTGTCACTATTTTCACGGCTGGAAAAATATATGAATATCTGCACATGAGACTTGTGACCCCGTGCACATTGGTTTTTTCTTGACGGGCTAATTTTTAGTTGAATGTTCACAAGATGAAAGATTGCTTTTCACGTCAGATCAAATATGTGAGTGCAAGCCGGATAAAACGGTTATTGTTTGTTAGTTTGGGATAGCTCAATATTTTCATTCATGGCTAAAGAATATTGGGACTTCATAGCTAGCATGTTCGATGGCATAACCTACGTTTTTTTAGGTACCATTTTTTTCTAGGTATTCGTGGTGGACCTAGCTAGTGATGCGCAGGTTTTACACGGCAGTCTCGTTTGATTTTTGTTTGACGAAGCTTTTCCGTATACGTACTGGAGATAAAATATCTACACGGGTCCTATCAAACCGACTTGCACCTTTTATTTTACGTCAATAGACTTGCAACGTTATATGCGACAGGACCATATCCCATCAAACGTGACCATGTCAAACGGAACGTCCTACACTGTTACGCATATACTATCTTTCATTAAATGCTAACCACAGATTTCTAATTGTCGTAAATAATTATGATGATGTGTGCATCATCATAATTTTTGCCCGGTCAAGGTCAGGGTCTTCGTGTGGATTCTGCGGCATCGGCAAACCAGGACCGTGCTCGCCTGCATCGCATGGGTATTTTGAGGGCCCCTGACTGCCCGTTCTGCCCCGGCGTCGCGGAAGATATACGACACCTCTTCGTCGCGTGTCCGCGGATGCAGGAGATCTGGCGTGTGTGTGCGCCCGGTGCCGCCGCCCCGTTTTGGAGAGCGTGGTCGACGCTTTCTCTGCTGAGCACCCCGCCTGGGCCCTCCCCCTCCGCATGACTGCGACTGCTTTGCTGCTCTGGATCGGCTGGAAGACCAGGAACCGTCGTGTGTTCGATGGCCTTGCTACGTCTGTCCCCGAGTTTTTCGATGCCGTCCGCGACCACCTTCGTCTCTGGGTTGTTAGGGCGCCCCGCCGTCTGGATTGTAGGCCGCTTTTGGCGTGGTGTGCGTCGCTTCCCTCCTAAACCTCTATGTAAAAACCTGCTCGTCCTAGCTTGTTTTGAGGATTAGTATGTAAAACGGTTTTTTGAAGTACTAATAAAAAAAATTCAGGTGGGCTTTTCGCCCTCCGTTGCTTGCTTCAAAAAAAAATTTAGGATGATGTGGATTAATGTGGTGCCTCGAAAAACTTCTTCATTTTTCTTTTAGTATATAATAGATTACTGTCGAAACATTGACTAGTACTTTGTATTAGCATAGTGTAATCTCTTCGACAGTTAAATCAGACCGGAGGGAGTAGATGATTAGATGGAACAGCAAGAGCGTCCCCAACCATGATATACAAAAAATATTTTAAAAATATCACTAGTAGGAAAAGCCAATTCTATGGAAGCTTATTCTGTGGCGCACCTTCTAGCCGTGCGCCACAGAATCTTATTCTGTGGCGCACCTATAAAGATGCGCCACAGAATAAGGTTATTCTGTGGCGCATTACTTATTGGTGCGCCACAGATCAAGCTTATTCTGTGGCGCAGCTATGCCCATGCGCCACAGAATATGCGCGGGCCCCACACCCACGCAAGGGTCAGTCACTTTGGGCTTTATTCTGTGGCGCAGCCATGCCCATGCGCCACAGAATAAGATTATTCTGTGGCGCAGCACGGTGCATGCGCCACAGAATATCAGAATTCTGTGGCGCACCGCGTCATGGGTGCGCCACAGAAATATTTTGCCCACACTTACATGTGGGCCCTCCTACGGGGCGCGCTCACTCGCATCCATCGTCGACGAAAACCGCTAAGTCCCGCGCGCGCGCCTTGCCGTCCTCGCCGCCGGCACCCCTCGCCGCACCACCTCTGGCCGCCGCCCCAACTGGCCGCCAACCCCTCCGCGCCCCCCCTCGTCGCCGGCGACCTCCCCTGTGCCCCGCCCCCGCCCTCTCCACTGGTGGCGCTCAGCCTCGCGCGTCCTCGTGTGGCGCTCTCGGCCTCGTCCGCCGCCGGCCGTCGTGCCCTCGTCCGAGTCCAACGGCGTCGCCTCCTGGTCACGCAGACGCCGGCGACCTCCCCTCCCTCCCCTTCCCTGCCAATGTGAGCTTCCCCTCTCTTCCTCCTCCTTCCCCTCCCAAAACCTGCACGGAAGGTGTTTGCATAAATTCCTAGTCCAAGTATCAATCTATTTGAGGCTCTGGTCAATGAGAACCTGTGTAGTGGTGCATCAGAATTTGTCTTAGCAATGGTGCAGTTGTACTTGTATGTCTTAGCAATGGTGCATTTTTAAACAAGTTTCTTTGGTTATTTTGGTAGTTTATAATGGCAGTACTGGAGCAAATATTTATGGAAATATCTTCCTCTTGTGAGAAGCTCTTGAACCACGCCTCCAGTTTCCATTTGGAATGAACTCTAAGACACAAAACATTCATATAGTACATTAGGTTGGGAATAGAAAAAATTGAATTTGTTCACATGTGTAACCCAATTTTGAAATAAGTAAGACCGAATAATTAACATGTACCTCACAAGTATTTGTCTCACCATAGCTTATCTTGGGTCTCTTATATGATGATGCCTTGTACACATAATTGAAGTATCCTTCCACCCGTCGAATACAAATAGAGTATTAGGTTATTTTGTTTCTAATGGTAATTGTGCAGGTGGTTGGATGGTTCATAGGAGTGTGGTCCTGACATATCTGTTTTCACATCTGCTTTTGTAGCAAAACGAATAGGAAGCGACCCTAATACACCAGAATTCCATTTTGACTCATAAGAGCATTTGCTCCCATTGTTCAAAATCGTGTTTCAAAATGTCAAAAAAATTTGATAAAGAAATTCGGGTGAACATATCAACATTCTATGCTCCCATATCAACATTAGAGTTTATTTGTATGCACGATTCTTTGCTGGTCACCATGCCTTTGCTGGTCAATGAGAACCATATGCTCAGTTCATTAAGACTGGTGTGATACATATACATATGCCTTTGCTGGAAAAAAAATCACTTTTCAAGTCATACATGCTTTCAAGATACACATGTTGAGCCTGATGCATTTTCCGGTTCAGAAACTCAGATTTTTGAGTTCTCTAAATTGAGTTATTCATTTTTGTCTCCATTCCTATCTATACTGCGGCAGTGGTGAATGTTTTTCTTGTCTCCATTTTAAAAAACTTTGTTTGTGTTGATGCTTGTTTGTAAGAAACTAGAAGAAGTGATTTATGCTACTGCCACTATGGTTGCTAATGCTTTTCTTGTAAAAAAATTGCTAAGTGTGTGTGGTAGATGCTAAATCATGGTTTTGTTAATTTATTGCAGCGCCACGAGGAGCACCACGCCGATCTCGGACCCGAGCCTCCCTTCCCTACCCGAGGTAGTTCCTCTCTCCCTCGATGTGGATGTGGATGTGGTGATGTATGTGCATGAGGATATGTGTCCACGACCATCGTGTCGTGGTTGTTGTGCTCCGACCATCGTGTCGTGGAGATGCCGGCCGGAGATGCCGTGCACAGATGTGGATATTATTTGTGAAATGTTTGCAGGTACCCCGTGAGGCCCTTGAGATTGCCGGAACGTCGATTAACTTCCGTTCCGGCAATTTCGGGTACTCCATATGTCCCTTTTTTAGCAAAGGTCATGCCGAATTTTTTCGTGAAATTTGGCATGACTTTGCTAAAAATAGGACATATGGGGTATTGCGACTAATGCATGGGCCGGGGTATCTTAGTACTTAGTTAGGTGTTTTTTTTCTCTTATATTTGTCATACTAACTTTTTGCCTCTTTTTAATGCAGTTCAAACATGTCGGGCGACGCTTCTAAGCGCATGAGCATCGAAGAGCAAGCAAGAGTACAGAACATGGACTTTTGGCCCGACGATATGAGGGACGAAGCCGCGGTCACTAGTGGCGACGAGGCTGAGAGCATCAACGGGAGGTCCGGGATCCCGACCCCGAGTACCACGAAGAAGGTGGTGAGGATGACACCTCAGGAGATGGTGGCGACCACACGACCACTGGCGATGACCGCACCGATGGCGACCACACGGAACCCGGCGACAGCAACCCGGCCGCTAAGAAGAAGAAGAAGCGGAGGGCAAGGACTAAACCGCGTAAAGTGCAGTCGGTGGACAATGTCACGGACGTGATCACGGAGGTCAGTCCAAGTGGCATGCCGTTGGAGCCTAAGCACGTTGCACGAGGGTACAGCATGCAACTAGGGTGCATCCTCCGAGAAGGCGTGTCGATCAACACGTCTGACATTAGAAGCGAAGAGAATGTGGCTTTGCTCGAACACCTGCTCAGGAGGGTTCACCAACGATACACCTTCCCGAACCCTAAACCCAAAAATGTGGATAATTACGCCACCACGAAGATGAGCACCGCCTTGAGCAGCTGGAAATGCCGGGTGAAGGCGAAGATTCATAAGAAGAAGAGCTGGGAGGAGATTAGTACAGGCGAGCCTCACATCACCTTAGAAGAGTTCGAGGTATTTAAGGACTTTTTAAATTCTGAGGAGTGTACAATATGGACCGAGTGGGGGAAGGAAATGCGGAAGAGGAACTTAGGTAACCACCGTTTGGGAAGCGGCGGTTACAAATCCAAACAACCCACTTGGGACAAGGAGGACGCAGAAATAAGAAAACGTGGGCTGGACAACCCATGGGATAAATTCACAGACGAGCAGACCAGGAACTTTGTCCGGTCCCGCTACTATCTCAACTGGGAAACTGGGGAGTTCGTTACCGATCACGACGATGTGAAGCAATTCCAGCAAAATCTGGTAAGTGAATTTAAATACCACAGATATCTCAAAGTCCATTGCGTTGATCTCAAATTTCTAAGTGTGTTCACCTTTGTGTGCAGGAGGACGAGTTGAAGGCTGAGGCTGAGGCCGGCCAGTCGTCGTCCCAGGGTGAGAGGGAAGTGTGGGACACTACTTTCAACCGGGCGATGAACGTTGCAAAGGGAAGGGACAAGTTGGCGCCGCCGACATCAGCTGGCCGTGTGTCAGGCTATGGTACGAGCGTGAAGTTCACGGAGTACTACAGCTCGGACGGCGCCGGCGAGAAGAAAAAGAGGAAGAGGACGTCCAAGAACGAGGATAGAGCCGAGGTTGAGCGGCTGAAGGCGGAGCTGGAGGAGCTGAAGAAGAACACCGTGGACAAGCAGGAGGTGCAAAAGCTAGTCCGAGAAGGCATCCACCAGATCATGCCCCCGCAGATAGTGGAGGGGTTCGCTGCCTGGATGGCGGGAGGTCAACAGGGGCCGATACACGTGCCCAGCTTCTCCGGCAGCAACTCCACCATGAACCGGTCGCCGAGCGACATCATCGTGACCCCGCCGCCCATGGCCCCTTTGGTCACACCGGCGCTGCCTACCGCACCGGGACGCGAGAAGAAAACTCCGGCCACCGCCGCTGGCACCGGCGCCCGTGTCTCGACGGAAGCCGAGCTGGACGCCGTCACCAAGGTTACTAATTAATTAGTCTGCGTCGTCTTCTGTATAACTATGTCCTTCTGTATAACTATGTCTGCTTCGATCGATGACTGTATTAATCACACAAATGCATATGTTGCTTAATTTCATTATAGGAAACGCCTTGCATGCTCCTGCATAGGGTAGGCGACGAGTTGAAGGAAGTTGCTACGGGCCTTATCCTAAAAACAGGCAGCGAACTAATGCACCACGCTCCAGTGGACAAGGGTTTTATGAAGGTCAAGGTAGTCACGGTGCCGAAAGTGTATCACAACATGGACCCCCCCGTTCAACCTCAGGAGCCGATGAACACGTGGTCCTTGGAAAGTGCCCCGAATGGGTCTCGCTATGGCCGAAGACCCAGATTCGTCTTGGGGGGGGTATTATTGATGAGGGCCCAAGACGCAACACCGGCGCCACCTCAAAGTTCCGGCGGGACGCTCCGATCCGTCCCCCGAAGAAGCCTGCAGCCGTCGCCACCACCACCAACCGCCAGAAGCAACTGTTGGTAGGCTCTCAACCACAACCGGTGCAATTGGGCTCCGAACCACAACCGGTGCAATTAGCAGGCAACGCCTCTGCACCTCAACGTATTGGTGGCAACGACGACGACGACGATGATGATCTCGACGTCGGTGGCTTCCTCAACACTGGCGCCGAAGACGCCGACGGATTCATGCGTCCTGTGGATCTCGAACCACCCTTCCGTGCCCACGCCGATCAACCTGCTCGTCTCAATGCAGTCACGCAGCGCCTGGACTTCCAGGGTTTATCTCAAGAGACACCTCCAGCAGCCGGCGTTGCAGCTCAAGACAAACCGGCTACCGGCGTTTTCTCCCCTGGCACGATTGCGAAATCGGTTGCAGAGGGGCTTCGTGGGCAGCCATGGAACAATAAGCCCAGGAGGCCCCCCAAGAAGATGCCAAAGGGCGCCTCTGCGAGCCAGCCACCTAAGATGCCAAAGGGATCAAAGGGCGCCTCTGCGAGCCAGCCAACTCCTATGATTATCCAGGGTCGTGAAGACACCATACCACCCCCTCCGGACAAATCGGCGCACATGGTTCATGAAGCTGGAAAACCGATAGTGCCTCCGGAGATGATCCACCTCGCAACTCCATCAATGATCTCTTTGAGCGATTCTATCTCTATGCTAGAGGGCTTTCTTCTAAAAGACAGGGATCCAAATTACCCGGCGTTCACTGTCCAAGTGCCAAAGGAAGAAGGCGGGTTGGTGGTCGTCGGTGAACACCCCGCGGATCTGTTCTTAGTAGCATACGAGGACGTGTTCAATCTATTTAACCAGCAGCGGCTCAACTATAACTTGGTCCGCCTATACGCGCTCAATGAGGCCATGACTATCCACAGAGATAATCTCTCGCACGTCGCGGTAGCGGATCCCTACTACATGCGTGACAGCCAGCTGGTGCAAGGATCTGTGACACGGACCAGCGCAGTTGAGTACCTCGAGAGGTTCATGTTGCAAAACCAGCAAAAGAATTGCCTTCTTGTGCCTTTCTTTCCCGAGTAAGTACACATCCGCTCGCCGCCGTATCTTGTGCCTTTCCGAGTTCAATGCATGCATGTTTCTGATCATCATCTCATTTAAATTGTGTTGAGCAGGGACAAGTACTGCGTCCTCATCATCCTACACCGAGCCATTACCATGCCACTTATTTTGACTCAGGTAGTAGTACTACGAAAAGGTATGCCAACATAATTGCTGTCCTCAATCAAGCTCTTCACGGCTACCACCAAAAGGGAGGCGTCTTCGAAAGCACCGTGCAACCACAATTAATTGATAATAAGTTGCGCCGGTTCAAGCATATCACCGAGTTCTCTTGCCTCAAGGAGCAGTCGGGCAGCGAGATGGATGCCTTCTACGCCCTCCGTCATATTAACATGATTATCCGAGATGGAGCGCAATGTGGTTTGCCATCTGCTTTACAAACATGGGTCGAATATGACAGACGCAAGTCCGATATGGATCTTAGAAAAGACTTCCAATGCATCAAGACCAAGTTATCGGAAGTCATCGTCGGAAATGTTATCACAGCAGGGGGGACCTTCCATTGCTCCCGACGAGGTAGATAGGATGTATTATAAAAGAAAACCTTACACATGCACACATACATACTCTATTTTATCCACTTAGATGAATAAATCATGCATGCATACTCTATTGATATTATTAACCAATATATATATCTATCTCCATCTACAGGGTTGCATCAGAGAGAAATCGAAGAACGCCTAAAGTTGCAGAAGGACAACAGGGCGTGGATGACGAAGAAAGACGGCAAACCATTCCCGGCGCCGCTCGCACCGCTCGCTACATGAGATCGTCGTGCTCCCGCTTTTGCTCACCGTCAACGCCGAGATGTAATCTATTCGATCCTAGTGTAGGCGGTGAACACTTCATTTGTAACGTGTGCAACGATCGATTAACTTTTGTATATATCTCAACACTTGTGTAAAACTTCGGCACTTTTGTATCAACTTGTGATGAGACATATATTAGTAATGTGTTTGTTTTGATATATGTATCTGTGAAAATATATCCCTGTTTCTGTTATATCTGTGTAAATATGAAATATACATGTATTCTGGTATTATACTGGTATTTGTATTCTGGTAATATACGGGTACAATACGGCACAGTAATTCTGTGGCGCACCCAGAACTATTCTGTGGCGCACCCTATTCTGTGGCGCATGGTGATGGTGCGCCACAGAATAGTTATTCTGTGGCGCACCAGGCTGGTGCGCCACAGAATAGCTTATTTAGTGGCGACTATTCTGTGGCGCACCACCCATGCGCCACAGAATAGAAAAATGGTGCGCCACAGAATAGCTTTTCTGTACTAGTGTATCCACGGACACGTCCAATGTGTCCCGGACAGCGTGTCCAGACAACCCCAAATTTGAGACACCGCAACCACACTCTCCATCTGAGCAATCTCAAATTACTACAAACACATGCAAAAAATACATAGCAAAAGATCCCTACTACATACTATGTAGATCATCGATCTAAAAAACTATAACTACTTCTCGTCGTCGGAGACCACCGACAGGGGTGGCGACCTCGATGCCCTTGGCGGGGGTGTCAGTCCAGGTGGCGGCGGGGCAGTGCGGGAGCCGTCTGCAGGGGCGGATCTATGTTGAGTTCAGGGGGGCCGCCGCCCCCAGCCCAAGAAATTTTTGCATACAAACTAGTACTTTAGGGCTATTTTTACTCCAAAAATCAGTGATATTAGACCATTTGCCCCCCCAATACTGGCCCAAGATGACAAAGAAGCCCATCTGCCCCCCAACGAGTTGGCCCAAGCTCCGCCACTGGCCGTCTGCCTCAACCACCTACTCATCGGAGGTGAAGTCGAAGTCGGAGTCTGAGTCCTTTGCGGCAAACTGCTCAACGAGGAGGACGTGGTTGGCGACGAGGTATCCCATCAGGGCTCTGTCCGCGGCCTCGGATTTGGGCTGGTACTCCATCGCATAGTGCTCCACCTCGAATGGCTCCACCACCATGGCATCAAGGTAAACCTCGAGCGCCTGCTCAAGGGACATAGGCACTAGCACAGAGCTCTCGTCATCGCATCCGCCGGTGGCCACTTCATCGGGCGTGGCCACGCGCACGTCTGCTGCCGGGTTCGGCGGAGCGTCTTTCCTCTCGCGGGCACAGACCTTCGCCTCCAGCTTCGCGTGGCGCTCCGATTGGTGGTTAGATGCAAAACAAACTTGGCGCTGACCTGCACAATTTCAGCTTATCCGTTATGGCACTGAACCAGGGGATCATATGTAGAAATAGTTACGACGGAGAGGGGCCTGATGTGGCATTAATTTTGACCAAGGATCATATTTGTCAAAAAAATACTAGACTATATATTTTCATGTTGCATGTGGTGGTCGGTAACACATGGATCATGAATGCAACAATCACAAGGAAGCGTGAAAAAAGTGACAAGATCATATGAATGCGTCCAGCAACCCGATGCACACCAAGTTATTGCTCGCAGGTGCTACATTGTTGTTTTTCTTTTTTTTTTTAGACCTGATGTACTACTCCCTCCATACTGATTTATAGGATGTATTTGGCAAATCTCTTGGACCTAGCTGAATGGGGATTGGCCATACAAAATCAATCTCTCTAATATTTCATCCAATAGCACTCTCATATTTAATGCCAGCATTAATTAAGCAAAGGCAAAATCCAATCGGTTTTCTTATTGTTCTTGAGAAAGGCCAAAACTTAATATTAACTGCTCTTAACTAATGCTAATTGTTGCTTATTTTTGAAAAAAAAAACTGGTTTTGAAATTCCATCTTATAAAACCGGTATGGAGGGAGTACATTGTTGGGTCCACCCGGGGGCCGGGCAGCTGATTTCTCATTGATGGTGGACGCGCGCTAATGTACACGCACGCACGTTACTCCCCTTCAGTCTTTTTCTACTTAGCTTATCAGATTTGCTCAAATTAGCTAAAGTTCCAATAAGCTTATAGAAAAAATATATCAGCATTCGCATAGCGAATCAACATCATCCGGTCCATTGGATAAATATATTTTTATATTGTATCAATTTGGTGCTATAAATATTGTTATTTTTCCTATAAATTTGGTCAAATTTCAGAACATTGTCGGCATTTCAATTTCTTTGGTGATAATCGTGGTGGAGAATGTCATGTCGGTTGAGGTCCAAGGTCTACTAATGGGGGACCGAGTGAAAGGACAAGAATGTCGCCTAGAGGGGATGGGGTGAATAGGCGAATTAAAACTTTTCCGATTTAGCCTTGATAATTGCGGAATAAAACTAGGTGTTTAAATTAACAAGCGAACAACATAAATAAACTAGGCTCACCTATGTGCACCAACAACTTATGCTAAGCAAGACAATCAACAAGGTGATAGCAATATAGAATACTTCAAGCACGAAGTCTATCACAATGTAAAGTGCATAAGTAAATAGCTCGGGTATAGAAATAACCGAGACACGCGGAGACGAGGATGTATTCCCGAGTTCCTCCTTTTTAGGGGAGTACGTCTCGCTGGAGAGGTGTGAACCAACACAATGGTTCAACTACCACAAAGGTTTCACCTTCTTCTCCGATGAACCGCACCACAAAGGTTTGATTCACCTTCCACTATCGGAATCCTTCGAGGCGGAAATCCGGAGCCTGATACGTCCAAAACGTATCTACTTTCCCGACCACTTTTGCTGTTGTTTTACCTCTAATTTGTGTGTTTTGAATGCAACTAACACGGACTAACGCTGTTTTCAGCAGAATTGCCCTGGTGTCTTGTTTTTGTGCAGAAAGTCAAGTTTCGGGAAAATTCCCGAAAAGTATCCTGGAGTTCCTATTTTTCCAGAACACACACGGAGCCAGAAGACGAGCCAGAGGTGGGCCACGAGGGCCCCACACCATGGGCCCGCACGGCAGGAGCTGGGCCGTGTCGGGGGGTGGTGTGTCCGCCTCGGGCACCACCTCGCGTCCCCAGTTCGACTACTTATTCCCCTTGACCTAAAAACCCGAGGAGGATCGACGCTTTTTTCAGAAACACTCCAGAGCTCCGCCGCCACCGAAAACCCTATTTCGGGGACCAGAAACTCCGTTCTGGCACCCTGCCGGGATGGGGAATTAGAGGAGATCATTGCCATCATCATCACCGACGCCTCTCCATCAACCATCCATGATTCCCCCATCCATGTGTGAGTAATCGCTGCTGTAGGCTGAAGGGGATGGTAGGGATTGGATGAAATCATTCATGTAATAGATATCAGATTGTTAGGACATGGTACCTAGTATCCGTTGTTAGTACTTTATGTCATTGTTGCAACTTGTTATGCTTAATGCTTGACACTAGGGCCCGAGTGCCATGATTTCAGATCTGAACATGTTATTGAATCATGAGGATAATTATTGTTTTAGATCATATCTGCAAGTTTTTTACACATATAATTGTCCGGAACCCGAGCCCCCAAAGTGACAACAATTGGGATAACTGGAGGGGATGGCTGTAATGTGATGATCACATGTGTTCACGGAGTGTTAATGCTTTGCTCCGGTGCTTTATTAAAATGAGCATCTTAATTACCAGTAGTTTCCTTTGAGGCCCCGCTGCAAACGGGCTGGTAGGACAGAAGATGTTGTGCAAGTTTCTCATTGCGAGCACGTACGACTAAATATGGAACACATGCCTATGATTGATTATTACCTGGATACTTTATTATTAACTATCTGCAAATGCCCTACGCTTGACTATTATATGAAATATCTTATCCATGCAACGCCCGTTCATCCATCCCTATGCCTACATTATTTTAATCCTGCTGTCTACTTCAATTATTACTGCTGCTTTTATTTTACTGCTGCTATTATTTCACTACTGCTACTGCTATAAAACTGTTGCTACTGATAAACTGTGTCGAGCAAGTCTATTTCCAGGTGCAGCTGAACTGACAATTCATCTGTTAAGGCTTATAAATATTCTTTGGCTCCCCTTGTGTCGAATCAATAAATTTGGGTTTTACTTCCCTCGAAGACTGTTGCGATGCCCTATACTTGTGGGTCATCAAGACTATTTTCTGGCGCCGTTGCCGGGGAGCATAGCTCTATTTATAAGCTCACCTGAGAGTGATATTGTTCGTTGCAAATTACTCATCATGGGTAAACCTCATGATAAGAAGGTTCGCATACTGCCATCCACTACAAGGAGAGGTACAACTCTGAGTACTTCTGCTGCTCTTGATTCGCCGTCTGTTATAAGTCAACTTGTCACACCACCACATACACATACTTCACATGCTGCTACTTCTGCTGAATCTGAAAATACTTCTGAAGGTTTTGATGATGCTTCTACTGTGCTTGATGAGAGTGGTTCATTAGGTCCTTTTCTAGATGCTACAATTGCTAAGTCAAAACAAACTGAAAATGCTGAAACACCTAATGAAAGTTTCATTACACCTATTAGTTCACCTGAATTAAGAGATCATACTAGTGATGATTTCGAGGAATCTTATGTTGAACTTGATGATAAATTTATTGAAGAATACAATGCGTCTAAAGATGCTAGTGCTATTAAAAATCTTCTTGCAAGACGTGCTGTTAATTACAAACTGTCTCCTGATGCTAAGTTTGCTACATCTCCCATTGATATAAAAGATAAAGATTATGATTTCTCTATGGACTTGTCACATATATCTATTGTTGAGAAAGAACCTTTTTGAGGAACTGAAAATGAAAGTGTTGTAGAACATATGAACACTCTTTCTACTTTAAGTAGTGTGTTTTCTGATGACACTAAGAAACGCAATTACTTCGTTACTAAAATATTTCCTTTCTCATTAAAAGATGAAGCTAAAACTTGGTTTAATAGTTTATCTCCTGGATCCATTAAAAGTCCTATGGATTTGGTTAATGCTTTCTTCCAGAAATATTTTCCTGCTAGTGCTCAACATGCTGCTTTACAGAGAATCTTTAATTTCAAACAACTGGAAGCCGAGAAATTGCCTAAATCTTGGGCAAGGTTTTGTTCTTTACTCAGAGCTCGGCCTGGACAGATAGTTGTGTTGGTTGTGTTTTCAGGAAAAGAACTCCGGATGAAGCTGTGGAATTAATGGATAAAATAAGCCAAAATCATGATGATTGGACTATACCTGAGCCGACCCCGATACCCACACCAAAGAAGAGAGGAATTCTTGAACTAAGTGATGAAGAAATGAGAGAAGCCAAGAAATCTCTTAAAGAGAAGGGTATTAAATCTGAAGATGTGAAGAATCTACCACCAATAGAAGAATTATGTAAGCCAACTCCTGATCAATGCTTAGATGAATTTGATAATTATATTGTTAAGCAGGATAACTTTAATATGAGAGTGCAGAATCATCTGATGGAAAATTCTAGAACCATGAGTAAATTATATGATATTGTGGAAAGAACTTCTAATGATGTTAAAATGCTTATTAAACATTTCCATATGGTTCAAACTCAAATAGATCAACTCACTAAGGTACAAAAAGATCTGCTAGTTAATGCTTCTAGAGAAAATGAAAAACATGCTTATGGAGTAGGAACTAGAGGAGGTGCTTCTACTCAGGATCCCTTATATCCTAAAGGACATCCTAAAAGAATTGAGCAAGATTCTCAACTAGCTAATGAAACTAGTACTCCTTCTAAGAAAAAGAAGAAGAAAAACATAAACATGTTGAAGAATCTCCTGAATCAATTAAAGAAAATGAGCATGTTAATGATCCAAATAGTATATCTATCTCTGATGCTGAAACTGAAAGTGGTAATGGACATAACAATGATAAGGATAAAAATGATGCTTCTGATAAAGAGGAGAGTGAAGATGAACCTGAAAAGCATACTAAGAATAAAAAGTATACTAAAGAAGATTTGATTGCTAAGAAGCATGGTAATGAGAGAGAACCTTGGGTGCAAAAGCAAATGCCTTTTCCTAATAAGAAACATAAATCAAAGGAAGAGGAACACTATAATAAATTTTGTGAATGGATGAAACCCTTGTTTTTGCAAATTCCTTTGACTGATGCTATTAAATTACCTCCTTATTCAAAATATATGAAAGATATTGTCTCTAACCAAAGGAAAATACCTAATGAGGAAATTTCTACTATGCTTGCTAATTACTCTTTCAATGGTAAGGTTCCAAAGAAACTTGGAGATCCAGGTATACCAACTATCCCATGCTCTATTAAGAATAATTATGTTAGAACTGCTCTATGTGATTTAGGAGCAGGAGTTAGTGTTATGCCTTTCTCTCTTTATAAGAGACTTTATTTAGAAAAATTGATACCAACTGATATATCTTTGCAAATGGCTGATAAATCTACTGATGTTCCTGTTGGCATATGTGAGGATGTTCCTGTTCAAGTGTCTAATAATTGTTTAATATTAACTGACTTTGTTGTGTTGGAAATGACTGAAGATGATAATATGTCTATTATTCTTGGGAGACCTTTTCTTAACACTGCAGGGGCTGTTATTGATTGCAACAAAGAAAAAGTAACCTTCAATGTTAATGACAAAGAGCATACTGTTTATTTTCCCAAAAAGCCGGACAAGATATATGGAGTAAATACAATAGCCAATCTTAGAACTATCAAAGTGGGAAATATTGATTGCCCTATTTATGAACCTCAAGAAGGATTTCAAAGTATTATGATTGGATCTATTGCTATACAATTTAAGGTAACATGATTGTCTCATGTGGTTTAATTCTTTTATGTCATATAAAGTTTATTTGGTGACAAGACTTGATCAACCTTGTTAACAAATATGTTTTAAATGCATAGAAGCACTAAACAACATTTTATTTCTCAACCTTGTTTTACCTACTGTTGTGTTACTGAACTTGCAAAGTTTTAATTGAAATTGGTCTTTATAAAATTCTATTTCTGCTCTAAGTTTATTATTTAAATATCCAGAAAATGTGCAAAATGAAAGTTTTCGAAAATTTCTGAAAATTATACCATAAATCTTAGTTTTTAAAGAGGAATGTGGGAGTGCCTGGGGCTGACCAGGGGGACCCACCATGCCTCCACACCACCCCACCGCGCGGCAGGGGTGTGGGCCGCGCCGTGGCATGGTGTGGGTCCCACCTGGCCCTCCACTCACCCATCTTCCTCTCATTTCTTTCTCTCTCCCGACCAAACACTCCACCATTGTTCAAACCCGTGTTCTTGCTGCTCTTGCTCGAGTTTTTCGATCTCCTTGCTCAGCCCATATTTGTTGCTGAAATTTGGACCATTTGCTCTCCGGTATGTGACTCCTCCTTTTATCCAAGTAGAATTTTGTTTAGTTGTTTATGTCTTGAGTATTTTGGTACTGTAGGTGACATGTTAAGTGAGTTTGCATGCTTGTTCTATGCTTAGATTAATTAGTTTTGATGCATGTCTAGCCCTCTTACAAGTTTCTATAGTAGTTTCTTTGATTTAGTTGCTCCAAAATCATGTTTTATGAGGTCTTGTTTAAAATTTCAGAAAAGAAGGATGAATGAACATCAACTTGATTACAATGAATTGGAGGTGCATGAAGTCATGGGGGTCAACCGTGAAGATGCCGTGTTCCCCTCAATCTATCCATGCTCTAACTTCATGACTGCTGCAGGAATCTTGCAAGATTTCAACACTCTAATCTCTAATGCAGGGTTGGAAGATTTTGTTGTGGATGAACCATATCAATATGCAAAACTGACTATGTCGGTAGTGCAAAACTTTAGATTCAGTTGGTCTTCACCTAACCCCATGGTTCACTATAACATCTACAATATAGCTGTGGATTTGCCCTTTGATGATTTTTGCACAGCTATTAAGGTACCGCATTGGGGATCGCGCGAGAAGATTAGAGGGCAACCTAAGCCTCTAATGGACCTGTATAAGGAAATCTGTCAAGGGAGAAGTTTAGAAGAGGAGAGTGGTAAAATTCGAAGCATTCAACTCCCATCTATTCGATATTTTGCCTATTACATTGGCAAGTGTGTTCTAGCTAGGAAAACAACAAGCAAATTATCTGTTTATGATTTGGCTTTCATTTCAGCTGCTTTGAGGTGTGATAGGACTTATAATCTAGGTGCTTTGATAGCTTTCCGTCTTTCAGCTAACCGCGAGAAAGGGGGAATTTGTGGAGGTCTTATTGCTTCTCGTTTATTAGCTATGCATGGTGTAGGGCCGCATCATTTAGACATTCAGTTTCCTATAGAAAGGCTTGATATTAATTCCATGATAAGTCATAAATTTGTTTCTAACTGGGCTACCTTGAATAACTTAGTCTACGAAATAACCTTTTTCCAGAAACGCAAGTGGAGATTAATTAAGTCCGAACGATTAGTTTGTTTGCCTGCACCTCTTTTGTTTAACCTTGATGCCAGGGAAAGGTGGTCACTATCTGAGGATGATCTTGAGGCATACTTAGAGGAGCATGGCCCTCGCCCAGAGGATGATGGAGAGGAGCCCGATGAGGGTTTCACTCAGCCTTCCGACATCGCGGGCTTCCCGTACCAGCACTTTGATTATGGGACTTCTGCCCCTTCTTCTTCATGGGAGCCTGATTACGATCATGCTAGGGATGATTCACCGGGGTGGAGCGTACACCCCGCCGATGATTGATCTCCACTTAGGCCAAAAGCCTAAGCTTGGGGGGAGGTACACCGACATCTCACTCACTTTTATATCATATTCGGTCGGTACTTTGTATATCCATGTTTCAGTTCCTTTCTTTTTCATTGTTGTTTCTTGTTTTGATTTTATTTTCCAAAACCCAAAAAGACCAAAAATATTTCTGTTATTTCTCTTTGTTTACCTCTTGTGTACTTTTAGTACTGGTTTGCTTTATCTTTTAGTTTCGGTTTAGTATTCAAAAATCCAAAAAGATTTTGCTTTATTTGTTTGTTCCTTTCTTTGTTCATTTCAAATCGAAAACCCAAAAATATTTGTTGTTCTTCTTCGGTTTTATATAGTTGTTGCAGAGTTCAACAGTCTTCCGTGACTCCATTGGAGCTTGGTTATCATTTCATATCATTCAAGCCACACAAGTGAAAAGCAATAATGACGATTTATGACAACTCGAGTTGTGGTGAGAGGCTGGTATGAACTCTATTTGTTTTTCACTTTTGTACATATACTCGCTCATGTGGACATGCTTAGCTGATTCGTATGAGGGGCAATGTTATTTAATGGATGCTTAGTAGTTCATGTTTTCATATGATCAGTTCCAATTCACTAATAGTATATAACATGTCATATAGATATTTGCTTGCATTGTTCTATTCATAAAAGGGTATGACATGGTGGTATCCTCCTCTGACTGATTCACTTGAATTGACTTGGCACATCCTTACGCATGCTCACGACTGAAAAACAAAACGTCAATTAAGCCTTGATGATTTATTTTGCCTCAGAGTTCTAGTATCACTTTTATGCCTCCGTTAATTTTATTCTGTCACAAGCATGATTATGACGGTTGTTGCTCTCTTGATTGTGGCTTCCCAGTCTATTGCTAGCCTTCACTTGTACTTGATTGCGTGGATCACACGTTCGTTGGGAGACCCCAAGAGGAAGGTATGATGCAGTGTAGCAGCAGTTTTCCCTCAGTATGAAACCAAAGTTTAATCGAACCAGTAGGAGCAAGAAATCACTTCTGAAGGTTGTTTGTGGCGGAATATGGCGCGGCGCAACACCAGGGAATCCGGCACCGACGTGGAATCTGCACACAACACAATCAAACTACTTTGCCCCAACGAAACAGTGAGGTTGTCACTCTCACCGGCTTGCTGCAAACAAAGGATTAAACGTATGGTGTGGAAAACAGTAGTAAATTGCGGAGAATGAAAAGGAACAGTGTTTGCAGTTGGGTGTATTATCAGTGTAAAAGAATGGGCCGGGGTCCACAGTTCACTAGTGGTGTCTCTCCATAAAAGATAACTAACATGCTGGGTGAACAAATTACATCTGGGCAATTGACAAAATATTGAGCGTATGACGATGCATATATATGACATGATGATTACTATGATATTCATGTGGGCATTACGACAAAATACATAGACCGTTATCCAACAGCGTCTATGACTAATAATCCACCGCCAGGTTGTCATACCGAGTTCCCCGTTGGTATTAAGTTGCAAGCAACGGATAATTGCATTAAGTAATGTGCGTAATGTAAACAAATGCATTAGACCTAACGGCGCACCCTTAAGCTAAGCATCGGTTATTTTATCCCTAGTGGCAACAACACATCCACAATCTTAGAAGTTATTGTCACTCCCAGATTACCGGAGGCATGAACCCACTATCTAACATAAATACTCACTCTTAGAGTTACAAGCATCTACTTGGCCAAAGCATCTACTAGTAACGGAAAGCATGCAAGATCATAAATATAATATAAGATAGATTGATAATCAACTTGACATAGTATTCAATATTCATCGGATCCCAGCAAACACAACATATAGCATTACAATAAGATGATCTTGATCATGATAGGCAGCTCATAAGATCTAAACATGATAGCATAAAGTGGAGAGACAACCATCTAGCTACTGCCATGGACCCGTAGTACAAGGATGAACTACACATGCATCGCTCCGGAGGCAGGCATGGTGATGTAGAGCCCTCTGGTGATGATTCCCCTCTCCGACAGGGTGCCGGGAAGAGATTCTGAACCCTCCCGAGCTAGGATTGACGGCGGCGTCTCTGGAACTTTTCGTGGATAATGCTCGGGTATTTAGGGTTTTCGCGTCGGGAGGAATAAATGGGCGAAAGGGCAGCGGCTGCAGAGCCACGAGGGCCCCACACCACCCCACGGCGTGGCAGGGGTGCCGCGCGGCCCCATGGTGTGGGTGCCACGTGGCCCTCCTCCGTCTCTCCTCTGGACTCCGTCTTCGTGTTGGAAAAATAGGAGGTTCTGTCCAAGTTTCGTCCAATTCCGAGAATATTTCCAGACTAGCTTTTCTGGAATACAAAAACAGCAGAAAACAGGAACTGGCACTGTGGCATCTTGTTAATAGGTTAGTCCCAGAAAATGCATAAAAATGCTATGAAGTGTATATAAAACATGTAACAATTGGTATAATATCAACATGGAACGTCAGAAATTATAGATACGTTTGAGACGTATCAAGCATCCCCAAGCTTAGTTCTACTCGTCCTCGAGTAGGTAAAACGATAAAAACAAAATAATTTCTGAGGTGACATGCTACAATCATAATCTTGATCAAATAATACTGTAAAGCACATGTTATGAATGAAGTGATCCAGGTCAATGGTTTATAGTTTGCTAGCAAGTAGATAATGAGCAAACAACTGAATCATATAAGCAAAAACTTTTCATGAATAGTACTTTCGAGAAAAGCATCAAGGAGTTTTGCATAAGAGTTAACTCATAAAACAATAGATTCTAAGTAAAATGTATTTAACCAACACAAAGGAAGATTTAAGTTTCAGCAATTGCTTTCAACTTTCAACATATATCTCATGGATATTTGTCAACACAAAGCATATAATAAGTGCAATATACGAGCATATAAAAATTGTTGCACCAAAGTTGACATTAGTGTTTGCTTCTAAGATAGAAATAAGTAGGTAAACTGACTCAACATAAAAGTAAAAGAAAGGACCTTCGCAGAGGGAAGTTGATGTGGGCGTACCCTCCGGGCACCCGACCGTTGGCGTATCCGATGCGGCCCAGCACCTGGAGGCCCATGAAGCCCAACAAGCTACAACTTGTAGTACAAGACAAAAACTCATGTAAACCCTACTGGCTCCCTTTATAAAGCCAGGCAGGGGCACCCCATAGGGGGGAGATCCATACGAGACCACGTCTCACCTCGCTCATAGCCGCCACACAAACCCTAGCGAGATTGCCATCTCGCCATTGTAGCCACAGCTCACCATCAATAACCAGACAAGCAGGAAGTAGGGTGTTATCCTCCGGGAGCCTGAACCTGGGTAAAACGCCTCGCTTGTCAGCCGTCGTGATCACCAGCGCTCATCTCTCTCCCCCTCAATCAACCCGGGGTACACAACCCAGGGATTTACCGAGTCCACACCACGTCAATTGGCGCCGTCTGTGGGAAAGAACGCGCGCTGGAATCACGGTTTCGACGGCTCCAATCTTCATCAACGACGAACGCCAGATTGCATCCGGCAGGATCATCTGCGTCGGCGCAATCAAGTTCATCATCAACTATGCCGCGGCCAGATCGCATCTGATAGTCTACGTACAAGTTCATCATCAACAACAAGGCGCGGCAGCCGGCTCCCGACGCACTGGCGAGTGGGTCGTGCGTCGTCTACATCAACTCCTGCGCCGCGCACCCGACGAGTCTGGAGCCTACCCGGAGATGGACGCGGCTACAGACGCGTGCATGGATTCTCCGGCCAGGCCGCTGATCACATGCATGGCAAAAAAGCATCCCGCATGCAGCGCATGTGCTTGGCGCGGATCCGATCTACATCAACAAAGCCGGCCGGTTTCCGATGTGCCGGCAAGCGCGTCGCTCTTTCATCCTAGTGCGCCCGCTGCTAGGCGGCTCTACTTCGATCTTGCCGCCGAGCATGAAGCAGTCGACAACTGCATATGACCATGGCCGACGGTTCCTTTATTCAACCTACTCTCTCTCGTTAATTACTAATCTAATTTCTTAATTGCTAAACCATACATGCATGGATTCTCCGACTAGGCCGCTAAACACATGCTGATCTATGCACACCTGTTGTTTTCAATCATTGTTTGGAGGAGCAAATCCACGCGAAGGAAGTAGTGGTGTCAATCCGATCTAATCGGCGGCCACCCAGCTCCAACTCCATCACGGACCCGACGGACCCGACATGGTGGACTTTCAACTCGGATGCGGTGTGTCGACTGCCTCTCGCTTCGACTTCACGGCAGACATCTTCGACTGCCCATCTAAAGCAGGAAGAGGCACCTGCACATGGTCGCGTGCATGTCAGATAACCAGGAACCTGGCAGGATTGCAGCATGCACATACGCATGGATCAAATTACTACTTTAATCTCTCTCAATATAAATTTAGAGTACATTTACATATTTCTTGCATGTACTAATAGCTCTATTTGCATTACGAGACTATGAAGAACGATGCTGCCTCAATCACGTATGGCTCATCAGGACGCAGCTCCTTCGGCAGGCACATGTCCATCTCGCCAGCGACACTACGCGGAAGTCGCGAGCATCGTCGACCCACTGCAGATATCTTCCACGACTCAACTACTACGGCAGCGATCAACATCGCGGCCGCCAGACCGCGCGGACTCGTCTAACCAGCAACTCGAGCACTAGACATCTTCATCGGCCACTCGCCAACCTCTACATCGACGCAGGACGCTCCTAATACTTGGGGTTGCGCCCCAAAACTATTACGGCGCACCCGACACCCGGGGGCTGGCGGCCCCGCCTTCGTCGACTTCGCCTTCATCGGCCCGTCTCCGACACTCGGGGGCTGGCGGCCCCGCCTTCGTCGACTCCGCCTCCAACACTCGGGGGCTGGCGGCCTCGCCTTCGTCGACTTCGCCTTCGTCGACTCCGTCTCCGACACTCGGGGGCTGGCGGCCCCGCCTTCGTCGACTCCGCCTTCGTCGACTTCGCCTTCATCGGCCCATCTCCGACACTCGGGGGCTGGCGGCCCCGCCTTCGTCGACTCCGCCTCCAACACTCGGGGGCTGGCGGCCTCGCCTTCGTCGACTTCGCCTTCATCGGCCCGTCTCCGACACTCGGGGGCTGGCGGCCCCGCCTTCGTCGACTCCGCCTTTGTTGACTTCGCCTTCATCGGCCCGTCTCTGACACTCGGGGGCTGGCGGCCCCGCCTTCGTCGACTCCGCCTTCATCGACTCCGCCTTCGTCGACTCCGGTCCGCCGCGTCGACTGCCTCTACGGCACCACTCCACCGCGTCGACTCCGGTCCGCCGCTTCGACTCCCTCCGCCGCACCACTACATGGCGTCGACTCCGTCCATACAGGACCACTTTGTCCGCCGCGTCGACTCCGGTCCGCCACGTCGACTCTGCCGCGTCGACTCCACTCCGCCGCGTCGACTGCCTCTACGGCACCACTCCGCCGCGTCGACTCCACTCCGCCGCGTCGATTGCCTCTACGGCACCGCTCCGCCACGTCGACTCCGGTCCGCCGCGTCGACTGCCTCTACGGCATCACTCCGCCGCGTCGACCCCGGTCCGCCGCGTCGACTGCCTCTACGGCACAACTCCGCCGCGTCGACTCCGGTCCGCCGCGCACAAAAAAATTCGCCTTGGCCACACCTGATGCTCTCCCGGGTGTTGCGCCGCACAGGCCACAAACAAATTCACCTAGGTCGCCACCCGAAGCACTCGGGGGCTGCGCCATACATATCCAACTCGAAAACCTAGGCCGCCACCCGACGCACTCGGGGGCTGCGCCATATAGGTCCAACAAGAAAACCTAGGCCGCACTCGACCATTCGGGGGCTGCGCCATACAGGTCCAACAAGAAAACCTAGGCCACACTCGAACACTCGGGGGCTGCGCCATACAGGTCCAACAAGAAAACTTAGGCTGCACTCAACCACTCGGGGGCTGCGCCATACAGGTCCAACAAGAAAACCTAGGCCGCACTCGAACACTCGGGGGGCTGCGCCATACAGGTCCAACAAGAAAACCTAGGCCGCACTCGAACACTCGGGGGCTGCGCCATACAGGTCCAACAACGCAGTAGGCCGTTCGGCTGAGCAAATACTCGATATGTTTGTCGAGTCCACCAAGTAGGCCGTCAGGCTGAATGAGCAAACGCTCGAATATCATTCGAGTTCCAGAAGTAAGCCGTCAGGCTGAGCAAACACTCGAACCCATTCGAGTCACACGAGTAAGCCTCAGGCTGAGCAAGCACTCGAAAAGTGCAAACACGTAGTAAGCCAAACAGGCTGAAAAAGGACTCTGATTTATCAGTGATTTCCTAAAATTACTCCCATCGGGAGGGGTTCAAGAATTTCTTTTCGACTGAGAGAGATTTGCCAAGTCCACACCTCGTCAGAAGTGGGGATTAAATCATGTGCTAGAGATTTTTAAGTTTTTGAAATCATATAGAGAGTAAAAAAAAGTTTTGAGAGGTGTTTGTTAATTGTCAACGAATCAGAAAATGGAAAGTACAATATGACCCCTGCCAACCAGACTTTTAAGAGCGGCTCCCATGAAGTACGTTATTTCTACCAGCAAGACAGATCATCCCTCTTTCTCTTTTGTTTACACATGCAGATATTTCACTGTTTGTCATTGCTTGACTGATAAATCAGGGCAAAAATGTGAAGAAAATTAAGCGGTTAAAGTTGTAATTAATTGGGACTGGGCACCCTATTTGCCAGTTTTTTTGCAAAATTAATGGATAAGCGGATGTATATGCCGCTAGTCCGGTGGTAAAGTCTGTTTGACAGTTGACATAAAGACATCCACCCCGTCCTCATGAGCTTGGTAAACATTGACACAAAATAGGAGTAATAATTTTTGAATAGTTTAAAGGTAGCACATGAAAAATTTTCTTGGAATGACAAGGAAATACCACATATTGGTAGTTATGGTGGATACAGATGGCATGGATTTTGGCTCAAGGTTTTGGATGCATGAGAAGCATTCCCTCTCAGTACAGAGTTTAGGCTAGCAAGGTTATTTGAAGCAAACACAGCATATCTACCGACACAGCAAGACTTATATGAAAACATATTGCAAGCATTATAAGACTCTACACTGTCTTCCTTGTTAACCAAACCCTTTTAGTAGAAAATATCTAGACCTTAGAGATACCAATCATGCAAACCAAATTTCAACGAGCTTTACGGTATTTCTTCATTAATAGGTTTTAACTACATGATACAAAAGCTTAAACATGAACTACTTGATAACTCAAAACAATTGACAAGTATCAAATTATCCAATACAATGATCTACAAGAATATGTAAGCTTTTTCCATTATACCATCTACCACATGCAACATTTTCTGTTCCAACCAAACACCAATCAATTTATTTCAACATAAACTCTCCAAACAATTATAAGTGAAGCAAGAGAGTACTTTCTTTAAAAGAACTAACAGCTCTGAATAAGAGATGCATGCAAAACAGGAGCTAAAAGCATAGCAATAGCTAGATAAGAATACTCAACAAGTATAAGTAAAGAATAGGAGTATTCATATGAAAAAGCGGAGCGTGTCTCTCTCCAATCAAGAATGCTAGGGTCCAATCAAGTTGACCATAAGAAAAATAAAATACTGAAAATAAAAGCACACAGACGCTCCAAGTAAAGCACATATGATGTGAAAGAATTAAAATATAGTTTCACTAGAGATGACCTGATAAGTTGCTGATGAAGAAGGGGATGCCTTGGGCATCCCCAAGCTTAGACGCTTGAGTCTTCTTGAAATATGCTGGGGTGATCCATGGGAGCATCCCCAAGCTTAAGCTCTTCACTCTTCTTGATCACATTATATCATCCTTCTCTCTTGACCCTTGAAAACTTCCGCCACACCAAACTCAAAGTAATTCTCATTAGAGGGTTAGTGCACAATCAAAAACTCACATGTTCTATAAGGACACAAACATGACCGTTACTTTTAACATTAGCTACTGCCACTGATGTTATGTGAAGCTCTTCACCCTAAAAAAGAATTCCACTCAACACTAGTAAAAGAGAGAATGCGAAAAATAAAAGACAGAATCTGTCTAAACAGAACAGTCCGCAAAGACGAATTTTTTCGAGGCACTTACGTTGCTCAGATCAAAAACTTTAAACTAACGAAAGATGCGTACATATCTGAGGATCACGCACAAAAAATGCAGATTTAAATAATTTTTCTGTGATTTTACAGAATTAAAACGGTGAACAGCAGAAATCTGTTCCTGCGCAGAAATCCAAATCTAGCATCATCTTCCTATTAGAGGCAATACTTGGCACAACAATGCGATAAAATAAAGATACAAAGGAATTGTTACAGAAGTAAACAACTCCTTGACTGAAAAAAAGAAAAATTGCAGAAATAAAATAATGGGTTGTCTCCCATAAGCGCTTTTCTTTAACGCCTTTTAGCTAGGCTTGAAAGTTTTAATGATGCTCACATAAAAATAGAAAATGAAGCAAAAGGAGCATCAAGAAGAAAACTCGAAACAAATTAAGTCTAACCCACTTCCTATGCATAGGAATCTTGTATACAAATAAATTCATAAAGAACAAAGTGACAAGCATAGGAAGATAAAACAAGAGCAACTTCAAAACTTTCAGCATGAGAGGTGTTTTAGTAACATGACAATTTATAAAACCATATTTGCCTCTCTCATAATAATTTTCAGTAGCATCATGAACAAACTCAACAATATAACTATCACATAAAGCATGCTTTTCATGATCTACAAACACATAATTTTTATCAAGCTCTAAGATAGTGGGATCAAAATTTTCAAACCCACTTTTAACAATTTTATAACAAGATGATTGATCACTCTCAAAAGATATGGGACTCACAGCTAAGGTCAAGACCTTTTCAACCCCATTTTCATTAGTAGTACAATTAATATTATCAAGCAATATAGGACCATCATCTAGAGCTTTATCATAAACTTTTTCTAAACAAACATCCTTATTACCATGCATTTCGATATCAGGCACAAATAAAGGATTATCATATGATTTATCAAAATAGCATGGATTATCATAAATAACAGTAGCATAATCATTTTCCAAGTTTCATTCATAGGGAATACTTCAAGAGAATCCGCAGGAACATAACATTCATCCTCCTTTGATAAGCATCGAGGGCGATCAAACAATGTAAGAGTTAAAGAGTTACTCTCATTAGAAGGTAGGCATGGGTAGCTAATCCATTCTTCATCCTTTTGTTCATCACTCTCCTCCTCTTTTTCATCCGATGAGATTTCAGTTTCAGCAATTTCTTCTTCCACATGTTCCTGCAAGGCAACGGTTTCTTCTTTTTGAGGATGTCTTTTCTCAAGAAATTCAGTAATATAAGGATTATCATTATAATACTCAAGGCAATATCCAAGCATAGTAAAAGTATCAGATCTATAAGGAGCTTCATCTCGATTTCTAAGCAAAGCTGTAATTTCATAAGCTCCCATAAATACAAAAAATTCTTCAATTTGCCAAGGTCGTCAAAGTCATAACATCCTCTAGCATAAGAACCCAAAGTTTCATTATCATTATAATCACATTGGAAAGGGAGGTGCTTACACTTCCTATAGCAACGAGATTCATTAAAGCACCAAGATTCATCATAAGTAAAGCACAAGTTTCTAGCAAAACAATTCAATTTATATATTTGTACCCATAAGTGTTTCCCTTTTTGAGACAAGTGGTATTCCTTATAGTAATTCTGCTGTTCCTCCGTGAACCCACTTAGACAATAAGATTTTGTTTTATTGAGAAAACTCATTGATAGCGAATAAATAACTAGACATAATAACAAACCGAAATAAACTAAATGCAAGAAACTTTTTTGTTTGTGTTTTTGATAAATAAAGCAAACAAGACTAGATAAAAATAAACTAAGCAAGACAATAACAAAGTAAAGAGATTGAAAGCGTGAAACTCCCCTTGCAGAAATCCTCTTGTTCCCCGGCAACGGCGCCAGAAAATATGCTGGCGTGTGGAAGGGGAAGTAAGGAGATTTCTGAACCGAAGTGCTTCCACTCCCGACAATGGCACCAGAAAATATGCTTAATTGCGTGGATCACACGTTCGTTGGGAGACCACAAGAGGAAGGTATGATGCAGTGTAGCAGCAGTTTTCCCTCAGTATGAAACCAAGGTTTAATCGAACCAGTAGGAGCAAGAAATCACTTCTGAAGGTTGTTGGTGGCGAAATATGGCGCGGCGCAACACCAGGGAATCCGGCGCCGACGTGGAATCTGCACACAACACAATCAAACTACTTTGCCCCAACGAAACAGTGAGGTTGTCAATCTCACCGGCTTGCTGCAAACAAATGATTAAACGTATGGTGTGGAAAACAGTAGTAAATTGCGGAGAATGAAAAGGAACAGTGTTTGCAGTTGGTGTATTATCAGTGTAAAAGAATGGGCCGGGGTCCACAGTTCACTAGTGGTGTCTCTCCATAAAAGATAACTAACATGCTGGGTGAACAAATTACATCTGGGCAATTGACAAAATATTGAGCGTATGACGATGCATATATATGACATGATGATTACTATGATATTCATGTGGGCATTACGACAAAATACATAGACCGTTATCCAACAGCGTCTATGACTAATAATCCACCGCCAGGTTGTCATACCGAGTTCCCCGTTGGTATTAAGTTGCAAGCAACGGATAATTGCATTAAGTAATGTGCGTAATGTAAACAAATGCATTAGACCTAACGGCGCACCCTTAAGCTAAGCATCGGTTATTTTATCCCTAGTGGCAACAACACATCCACAATCTTAGAAGTTATTGTCACTCCCAGATTACCGGAGGCATGAACCCACTATCTAACATAAATACTCACTCTTAGAGTTACAAGCATCTACTTGGCCAAAGCATCTACTAGTAACGGAAAGCATGCAAGATCATAAATAACATATAAGATAGATTGATAATCAACTTGACATAGTATTCAATATTCATCGGATCCCAGCAAACACAACATGTAGCATTACAATAAGATGATCTTGATCATGATAGGCAGCTCATAAGATCTAAACATGATAGCATAAAGTGGAGAGACAACCATCTAGCTACTGCCATGGACCCGTAGTCCAAGGATGAACTACTCACGCATCACTCCGGAGGCAGGCATGGAGATGTAGAGCCCTTCGGTGATGATTCCCCTCTCCGGCAGGGTGCCGGGAAGAGCTTCTGAACCCTCCCGAGCTAGGGTTGACGGCGGCAGCGTCTCTGGAACTTTTCGTGGATAATGGCTCGGATATTTATGGTTTTCGCGTCGGGAGGAATAAATAGGCGAAAGAGCGGCGGCTGCGGAACCACGAGGGCCCCACACCACCCCACGGCGCGGCAGGAGGGCCTGCGCGGCCCCATGGTGTGGGTGCCACGTGGCCCTCCTCCGTCTCTCCTCTGGACTCCGTCTTCGTGTTGGAAAAATAGGAGGTTCTGTCCAAGTTTCGTCCAATTCCGAGAATATTTCCAGACTAGATTTTCTGGAATACAAAAATAGCAGAAAACAGGAACTGGCACTGTGGCATCTTGTTAATAGGTTATGTTGCCACGAAAAATTGACTCGCGACAACACGATAATCGTCGTACTTTCGTGGCGACGAACGGATGCTTTCCGAGCAAAGCAACAAAGATCCCCTCGCTTTCGTGGAGTAGGAACGGCCGCTTTTCAGCGCAAAACGGCAAAGATCACCAAACCCTAGAGCTGCTAGGGATCGGCAGAGAAGAAACGATAGGAAAAAGATACGATAAAAGATACATGAAAAAGTAGATGTTTATTTGATGAATGTCGATTGATCGGGGGCTTTTCAATCGGCCGTATACCCATGTTATATAGGCAGCCTGGACTTTGGCGTACAGGGAGGTCACGTACGTTTCCTTGGCATGCAAGCCGAATTTTAAATCCCTAATCTGTTACCGATCCGGCCAATGCTAGTACATGCAATCTTAACATACAAGGAAACTTTGGCGCACTTGCCGTATGTGAGAGTAATTTCCCATACGCCTTCAGCCTGGCACCAAACGCAACCGAGGCCGGCTAGGACTTGTCCTAGGTACATGCAGCTCAACTCAGCGTATATCTCTGAATACATCAAGGACTTGTCCTCAACAGCCGCTAGCTAGCTCCAGAAAACACTCCATATTTCTCCTGCTTGATCTGTCATTGCAACATCTGCTTTCGACTACTGCATTTTCAAACTAAGCAACAAGATCAAGTATATATATCAGCTAATAATCTAAGCACCATCATATAAATTAATTTGGCTTATAAAAATACCCAGCAGCCAAATTATATCTTCAACACATGCCCCCCTGTTTTTGGTACAATAATATATTTTCAAAAACAATATAATCATACCTTACAACGATGTCGTCGCTTCATCGACGATATCATTACTTAGGGCGATGTCCAAAGAATACATCGGCCAAATTTCCTCAGGGCGATATCTCAAACAACATATCGGCCAAATTCTGCTTAGGGCGATACTTCAAAAATATATCGGCCAAATTTTCTGCTTAGGACGATGTATAAATTTCATCTGCCAATTTTTGTTCTTAGGACGATGTCAAAACTCATCGGCCAAACTTTATCTTAGGGCGATAATTTTAATAATGTATCGGCCATTGCATTTTCAAGCTTCGGGTGCACGAAATTCAGCAGACAATACGAACACCGTATTAACATCCATATCAGTAAGTATCTCCTTGTTGCTTCCTGAATCCTCGTCATCAATTGCATCATTTGCAAGATCAGCAACTGTATCATCTACGGCTCTACTCTCCTTCCCAGCAATGTGCTTCTCCCTCCATATCATTTTCGAAATCATGGATTTCTCTCGATTAAACAGTTCATCACACTTCTTCTCGGCTACTTTCTGCTTCATCTCCAAAGCTCGCAGCCGCTGTACACACCGTTTCTGAGTTTCTGAGTGTGCGTGAGTCCCACTGGGCACCAGCGAGGTTCTGGTTTGGTTCCTAGAGCAACCGACTTAATTCGGATGCCCCCCGAGTCTCTCGGCCTGCACTGACGTACTGTTGTTCCAGGGATAAATATTCTGTCCTTGGCCGAGATATTTTTCTGCTGATGAGATACACCATCGGTTCCATTTTCCTGGCCTGCCCTAATACTTGGATTACCACATTGATTAAATGTGCCCAAAACAACTGGAGAATACCTTGAGGATGTACGCGAGCTGTTATTTCTCATAGCTGGATCGGTATCAAGGTTAACTGATTCAATTTTCTGACTCCCAGCAGACGTACAATCCAAGTGTTTATCTTTTGTACCAACTTCTATTTCCTGCACCGATCCACTCCCTAGTGCATAAACATTATTTGCCTCTGTACTGTTTTCAACACGTCCAGCTGATTGGCCTTCTCCGAATTTCAGAGCATAAGCAGTACCTACATCATCTGAATTTGCTATAGGCTTAGGTCCAACACGCTTCACCGGCACCCAAGTCAGCTTGCGGACACCATTGTAATGCCTGCCATCTGTGTTGTACACAGGTAATCGGTTCCCTCCAATTATAGTTGCATCATGTGATTCTTTGTGTCTTTCACGATTGACCGGCATCCACTTAAAATTCTGACCACCAATATGAACTATGCCATCACCATTGTTTGCCGCCAATAGGTTTCCTCGATCTGTAACTGCATTATGCGACCTAGCTTCTGGACTGAACCGAGATCTTTTTTCATGCATTAGTCTTCTGTACGTACGTCCTGAAGGAATCCACTCTCGCTGAAAATAATCTGTTGGCCCTGTAGAGTATTCTGCCCAAGGATAAAAACCTCTCGGACGAAATTGTGTATACATAGGAGTTGTACAGCCCCAGTAAGCCGACTTCATTGGATAGTACGGCTGCTGATCATATGAATTTTTCTCCGTCGCTCATGACCACCAGGTTCATAAGGAGACCTAGGACGCCTAGCACTTCCAAACCGATTAAACACATTGTTGGTCTTGCATGAAGTATATTTTTCCAACAACATGCTAACTGTCGGCTTTATTTGTGGACCTTGTCTCTTTTTTTCATTGACTTTCCACACCTCCACTTCTGAATTTTTTGATTTAATCATCCTCGGTGCAGCACTATCATCAACAAGAACATTTTTTCCTTTCGTCGATTCAGTCTGATCCGACCGAATAAGAACTTTCTTGCTCTCAAAATCAATCACATTTATAGGAGAAGAATCACTATCGAGTTTTGTGTTAGTATTATTTGTAAATGTCAATCGTCCGTCATTAATGGCCGATTGCACCTGCCTTCGAAACACATCACAATCATTAGTAGAGTGAGAAAATGAATTGTGCAACTTACAATAAGCTCCTTTACCCAATTCTTCCGGAGGTGGAATAATATGACCTTCTCTCACTCTAATTAATTTTCCTTGCAACAATATATCAAAAATCATATCACATTTTCTAACATCAAAAGTATACTTGATATCCTCTCTACTAGCAGATGTAAGTTTCAAACCAGAACATGCTAAAGGATTTGACTTTGGCGCTTCAACCCATTCGGCTACACACATATCAACGTCATCCTCACTAGCCGAACCGTTGTCATAATCTAAAACATTAGCCGTTTTGTTCTCCTTTTTTTTATCATTAAACCGGCTGTTTTGTTTAATTTCCTTAGCCCAGTTTTTTTGCGCCAAAGCCTTATGCAAAACTTGATTAACATCTAAAAACTCTTGCCCTTGCAATTTATCCTTAATATCAGTAAGCAGGCCCGAAAAAGCAAGATCGGCTAAATCCTTTTCGGCTAGGGTCAATCTAAAACATCGGCTTTTGACATCTCTAAACCTCCTAATATAATCATCAACATTCTCATTATATTTCTGCCTAACCATAGTCAAATCGGAAAGCCGAAGTTCAGTTTCACCTCGATAAAAATACTCATGAAATTTTTTCTCCAATTGTGCCCATGTCGAAATAGAATTTGGAGTAAGCGATGTAAACCAATCAAATGCAGTACTAGACAAAGACAACGGAAATAATTTAACTCTATGAACATCCGATGTGCTGGCTTCACTACATTGTGATAAAAAATTCCTTACATGCTCAAAAGTTGATCTACTATCCTCTCCTGTGAACTTAACAAAGTTCGGAATTCGAAAATTAGGAGGATATGGCGTCGAGTCAAAGTAATCAGGGTATGATTTTGATTTGCACGTGTTCTACCCTTAGGTTCTAAACCAAATTCTCTAAGTATACTATCAAGCTGATCTTTAAAACTGCTATTGGGTTGTGGAGAATTGGTTTCCGGAGCAGGTGGAATGCAAGCACGCGGCGTAAACTCCGGCATAGAAATTTCAGCATGTGAAGTTTGCAACGGAGGTCCACTAAAATATGAATCGGATACCAGCCCGTACGGAGCCCCAGTACCGACATGCAGCAGTGGTGGTGTACTGTATGGTACAGTCTGATAACTATCTTGCTGCAAATTATCAGCCGAATTGTTCACATAATTACGGCCACCTTGATTGTTATTTAAATGAACCTGAGACTGGGCACCATGAGGTGATGCATCCGATATATGTGTGTAGGTAGAAAAATTATTAAATTTGCTACTAGACCGATGCGTCGGCCGTTGCTCTGAATATTCATCGTTGTTTTGGAGCACTACGGAAATAAAATTGTGAGCCGAACCAGCATGGTTCTGGCCAATTTGATCGTTGTTTAAAGCAACGTCAGGCTGCTGTGCTAGATTAGCCGAAGCGCCAGTAGTTTGATTATGAAAATTAATTAATCTACTGCTTACGGCCGGAAGCATCGGCTTTCTACCAGAATTTTCATCGCTAGTTTGCATTACTGCCGAGCTAACATTACGAGGTATACTAGCTTCAAGTTGGTCTTCAAATTCTTCAAATTTACTTGCTACAGCTCTAAGCATGCGTGACATGTCTGTTATGTCAGAATCAGGTTTACTAGCTGCAGACATATCGATGAGATGAGCAACTTCTTCGGTTGGTTTTTTTACCTTAGCGCCGAGTGGATCGGAAGAACTCGACGCAGCAATCTTCTTGATGACGCCGTTTCTTGTCTTCTGATATCCAGCCAAAATCTGTTTCATCCTCTCGGCTTGCTCTTTCTCAATCTCTTGTTCAAGCTCGCGCCGATCCTCTTCCGACAGATCTTCGAGGGTAACGGCGATGGTGATGTCGGGGTCGACGTCGCTGCTGTTCTTGATGACGGTGTTCATCGCATGTAGGTCTTTATTCTTCGTCCCCAGCGGAGTCGCCAATTGTGTTGCCACGCAAAATTGCCGCGCAGCACCACGATACCGTCGTACTTTCGTGACGACGAACGGATGCTTTCCGAGCAAAGCAACAAAGATCCCCTCGCTTTCGTGGAGGAGGGACGACCGCTTTTCAGCGCAAAACGGTAAAGATCTAACCAAACCCTAGGGCTGCTAAGGTTCGGCAGTACAAGAACGATAGATAGGTCTTTATTCTTCGTCCCCAGCGGAGTCGCCAATTGTGTTGCCACGAAAAATTGACTCGCGACAACACGATAATCGTCGTACTTTCGTGACGACGAACGGATGCTTTCCGAGCAAAGCAACAAAGATCCCCTCGCTTTCGTGGAGTAGGAACGGCCGCTTTTCAGCGCAAAACGGCAAAGATCACCAAACCCTAGGGCTGCTAGGGATCGGCAGAGAAGAAACGATAGGAAAAAAGATACGATAAAAGATACATGAAAAAGTAGATGTTTATTTGATGAATGTCGATTGATCGGGGGCTTTTCAATCGGCCGTATACCCATGTCATATAGGCAGCCTGGACTTTGGCGTACAGGGAGGTCACGTACGTTTCCTTGGCATGCAAGCCGAATTTTAAATCCCTAATCTGTTACCGATCCGGCCAATGCTAGTACATGCAATCTTAACATACAAGGAAACTTTGGCGCACTTGCCGTATGTGAGAGTAATTTCCCATACGCCTTCAGCCTGGCACCAAACGCAACCGAGGCCTGCTAGGACTTGTCCTAGGTACATGCAGCTCAACTCAGCGTATATCTCTGAATACATCAAGGACTTGTCCTCAACAGCCGCTAGCTAGCTCCAGAAAACACTCCATATTTCTCCTGCTTGATCTGTCATTGCAACATCTGCTTTCGACTACTGCATTTTCAAACTAAGCAACAAGATCAAGTATATATATCAGCTAATAATCTAAGCACCATCATATAAATTAATTTGGCTTATAAAAATACCCAGCAGCCAAATTATATCTTCAACAGGTTAGTCCCAAAAAAGTATAAAAATGCTATGAAGTGTATATAAAACATGTAACAATTGGTATAATATCAACATGGAACATCATAAATTATAGATACGTTTGAGACGTATCAGTACTGAGCGGGAATGCTGCTCGTGCTTCCAAATCCTTAAAAACCAAGTTATCCCAAAGAGTCCACCAAAAATTCCTATGCATGGTATTTCGAACCATTCCGAGTAAATTTTCATGTGCTACCTTTAAACCTTCAAAATACTTCTCATTTTGTGACACTGTTTTTAGCTCATGAGTACAGGGTGGATGTCTTTATGTCACTTGTCAAACAGACTTTACCACCGGACTAGCGGCATATACATCCGCTTATCCATTAATTTTGCAAAAAGAGCTGGCAATGGGGTGCCCAGTCCCGATTAATTACAACTTTAACCGTTTAATTCTCTTCACATTTTTGCCCTGATTTATCAGACAAGCAATGATACCAGTGAAATATCTGCATGTGTAAACAAAAGAGAAAAGAGGGATGATCTGCCTTGCTGGTAGAAATAACGTACTTCATGGGAGCCGCTCTTAAAAGTCTGGTTGGCAGGGGTCATATTGTACTTTTCATTTTCTGATTCGTTGACAGGAACAACCACCTCCCAAAATAATTTTTACCTCTGTTTAATAAATAAAAGCTCTAGCACATGTTAAATCCCTGCTTCCCTCTACGAAGGGCCAATCTTTTATTTTTATGTTGAGTCACCATCCTTTCTTTGAGCACCTTCTCGAGAGTATAACTGTCATTCTTAGTGTAATGTGTTTGTCCCAGAATACGGTTAACTGTGGTATAACTTTGATGCTCTTATCTTTGATATTTTTACTTCTAGTCTTCACTTGAACTTCAGAGGTGCCTTGGCATTTATGTTTTGCTCTACAAATAAAGGCAAGCGAGATACCACTTTATCATATCTTATTATGAATATTGCAATCCTGCAGATAGATTTATTTCATGTTATTTATTCTTAGTGTGTTGGTATCTTTTCATAGTTCACATAGCTACTAGGTGGCATTATCTACATTCCCTTATTATGAATTGCCTAAGTACTTGATCATATAGTGAGAATATTTACATCATATGAAGCAAATGTGTTCGTAAAAGTTTCTTTTATCGCACTCAGTTGTTAACTGAATTGCTTGAGGACAAGCAATAAGCTAAGCTTGGGGGGAGTTGATACGTCCAAAACGTATCTACTTTCCCAAACATTTTTGCTGTTGTTTTACCTCTAATTTGTATGTTTTGAATGCAACTAACACGGACTAACGTTGTTTTCAGCAGAATTGCCCTGATGTCTTGTTTTTGTGCAGAAAGTCAAGTTTTGGGAAAATTCCCGAAAAATATCCTGGAGTTCCTATTTTTCCAGAAGACACACGGAGCCAGAAGACGAGACGGAGGTGGGCCACGAGGGCCCCACACCATGGGCCCGTGGAGCAGGAGCTGGGCCGCGCCGGGGGGTGGTGTGGCCGCCTCGGGCACCACCTCGCGTCCCCCTTTCGACTACTTATTCCCTTGACCTAAAAACCCGAGGAGGATCGACGCTTTTTCCAGAAACACTCCAGAGCTCCGCCGCAACCGAAAACCCTATTTCGGGGACCAGAAACTCCGTTCTGGCACCCTGCCGGGACGGGGAATTGGAGGAGATCATCGCCATCATCATCACCGACGCCTCTCCATCAACCATCCATGATTCCCCCATCCATGTGTGAGTAATCCCCGTTGTAGGCTGAAGGGGATGGTCGGGATTGGATGAGGTCATTTATGTAATAGATATCAGATTGTTAGGACATGGTGCCTAGTATCCGTCGTTAGTACTTTATGTCATTGTTACAACTTGTTATGCTTAATGCTTGACACTAGGGCCCGAGTGCCATGATTTCAGATCTGAACATGTTATTGAATCATGAGGATAATTATTGTTTTAGATCATATCTGCAAGTTTTTTACACATATAATTGTCCGGAAACCGAGGCCCCAAAGTGACAACAATTGGGATAACTGGAGGGGATGGCTGTAATGTGAGGATCACATGTGTTCACGGAGTGTTAATGCTTTGCTCCGGTGCTTTATTAAAAGGAGCATCTTAATTACCAGTAGTTTCCCTTGAGGCCCCGCTGCAAACGGGCTGGTAGGACAAAAAATGTTGTGCAAGTTTCTCATTGCGAGCACGTACGACTAAATACGGAACACATGCCTATGATTGATTATTACCTGGATACTTTATTATTACCTATCTGCAAATGCCCTACGCTTGACTATTATATGAATTATCTTATCCATGCAACGCCCGTTCATCCATCCCTATGCCTACAGTATTTTAATCCAGAAAAAGAGCCGTTGCAGTCCACTTAGTCCGGAGTTTCCGGTCTGGGAGGCCGGATACTCCGGACCAAAAGGGCGGAGACTCCGGACGCAGAAAGTCAGGAAAAAAAGCTGATGCAGGAAAACTCATACCGAAGACTCTGGACCACGAGGGTCGGAGACTCCGGTAGGGGCGGAGACTCCAGGGATACTCCGGACCAACTCCGGACCCCATATCGCAAGCGCCGTCCGCGGGGCTCTTTGCTCCAAAACCAGGGAGGCCGGAGACTCCGGCCCTGAGCACCCCTGAGGCCGAGACTCCGGACAGGAAAGACAACAGCAGAAGAGCCAAGCGTGAAATGCAATAACTTTTGCAAGGAAGCTCCAAACGAGATGAAACCAACGAGGTTGGAAAGATAGCGACAAGAGCTTTCCTTAAGGGTCACAAATATGGAGGAGATATCACACATGGGTGGTGTGGACCTTATCTCGAGGAGGACCGGTAATATTTCCAACACCGAGAACGCAACAAGTTTTCCATCCGGACTCCGTTTTCAATGATCTTGGGCTTGCTCCGAAGATAATCACAAGCACTACAAGATCATGCATATACACATCATGGTCCATCATGTGAGGAGGATAGCACAAGAGGAGAGTTTGACCTCTCTAAAAGAGACGAACCGGTAAAACCTCCAATCATCAAAAACACCACTAGATATCCAAATGAAATCCGTTTTTGATGAACTAGAGCTTGGTATGGAGATGAACACAAGCTCTAAATTCTCACATGGATAAAAGTCAAATAAGAATCAAGAAAGATGATATGCCAAATATGAAAAGGTTTGAGCTCTCCATAAAGATGCGATCAAGTTACTCACTTGAGAGCCCCTCTTGATAGTACGCCGTCTATCCTATAACCCGGTCTCCCACTAACACCATGAGACCGGTAAAATAGAAACTCTATCAAGATCATACCTTTGCCTTGCGCATTCCACTTGAGCTAGATGATGACGATCTTGACTCCCTCAAGTTGGAACACCTTTCTTGATTGTGCTTGCTAGCACAGCTTGATGAAGGCTTCTTCAAATGCTCCCCCATACTTCATTATGGAAGAGCCTCGCTAAGCTCCGTCTTCATGTATCCACTCGCGCTTCATATTCTTCTCTTGATATAGATGATGGCTTGGAGATAAACATGAAGTTCACTCAATCTTCTTTTCCAAGTCATGCTTGCAATAAGCTCAACTCTCCACATGACCATTCTTCATATAAACCCTTGAATAGAGCATTGATCATCATGTAATCTTTTAGAGTCCAACACATGAACTCCAATCTTTTCCTATGGACAAGATCTACAATAATATCTCAATGCAAACATTAGTCAATAAGGATTGCCATTAATTACCAAAACCACGCATGGGGCAACACATGCACTTTCACCGAGTCTTCAAAATGATGGGAGTTTTGCTTGGTGACTCGTGACTTGTAGCAGCCACATCGGCAAGCGGGGGCAGCAGCGCAGGAAAAGTATAGTCTTATCTTTCAGGATGAAAATCCAAATTCTTACTTTAATTGATTGTGTCTGGCATTGACCTTGTTGAAAGCATTGTTTTGAGAGCACATACTTTTTTCATAGTGAAAACCTAAGATTTATGATTGGGCGGCGAGGCTTGTGCACTATTTCCTTTTCTGTAGGCGTCGATTTTGTAGAATTTAGACTGTGTATTGTCTTGGTGGTGGTTTGTGTAGCAGCTACAAGAAAGTGATCACTGGAGCGGATCTTTTTTTTTCTTCTTCTCCTTTTTGTTGTAGAGCTATGTGCATCCCTAATATTTTTTTTAGACATTTTGTTGTTACGGAGGCTAGGCGTAATTAGAATCTCCATGATTTAATATATTCACTTTATCAAAAAAATAATGCTATAAATATTGTTATTTTTCCTATATTGGTCGAATTTCAGAACATTTGACTTGATACAAAACGAATATGCGGAGCAAAAGTAACCGGAGGGAGTACGGCTACGGGTATGGAACAGTGAGGCATGCAAAGTCTCACTGTCGATCTGAACCTCAACTAATTCTCAAAAAAAAAAAAAAAAGATCTGAACCTCAACTACAGGGATATAGTGAGTAGTACTACGCAATTATTCAGTTGTCTAATTCTCCTTTGGAGCTTCACATAGCTCTTCCCTCCACGTAATTGCACATCTTATTTTCTTCTCCTTGTCTTCTTCTGCTGCGATGGCGATTGACCGGCGCAAGGCGCCGAGGTGGATCTGAAATTTCGCGAGCCGTGACGACAGAGTTGGAGAAACATCGCTCGCGGTGGTAGCAGCAAAGAGTGACTCGAGTACGGTAGAGTTACTAATCAACTTGTGTCTACCTCGCGTGTAAGTAATCCGTCGGCTCCAAGAGGAATTGCATGGTGGATACGTATAACCCGTTTTCCCATCGACGGAATCCGCGCCGATACCTGCGCGCGCGCCGGCTGCGTAGAGTACAGGGCATGTGAATGAATGTCTCTGTAGCCGTCTAGCTTCGTGCAGGACCTACCGACTGCGGCCACAACTAGGCATCGAAATTACTACTCAGTAGTAGGCTACAGCTCTAAAAATTTGCATCTAGCGGCGTCGGCGCACAATTCCACATGTCGTAGTTTCAAGTTGTTACAAGATATATGAAATAAATCATGAACATTTATTATGTTACTGTATCCACAAATTTTCATTCACAAAATTGACAATATGTGGTTTGCACGAAAAAATTATGTGAGAATTCCCTAGTATATAAAAGTTGGACGAATTCAGCTCCTCTCAGGCCATCCACGTCTCCCCAATTACACAAACCGTCCGACGGTCCAGATGGCGCCAAAATTCGTGCGAGCTACAGTATTACTGTAGCTCCGGAGTTTCTACCAGTCCCGCGTCGACACGTCGCTCCCAACGCGCCATTTTGCAAAAAAACGCCCGCTAGGGACCTATCTGCAAATTCGAGAAACTTCGAGGGTTCCCATGCAAAAATACCACCGCAGCTCCCCCCACCCTTCTTCTTCTCTCGCGACGCGGAAATCGCCGCCGCCGGTACACCTCTCCCTGTCCAAATCGCGGGCCACCGCGGAAACCGCCGTCGCCTCCTCTCTCTCCTCCTCGAGGGCCGCTTGCCGGGGCGCCGCATCCGCGCGGAAATCGCCGCCGCCGTGCCACGGTTCCCTGCGCCGTGTCCGCGCTCGCCGGCGGCCGCTCCGGTGACCAAATGGCTCGCTGCACCGCCCGTTCGGCTCGCCCCGACGCGCGCGACCAGATCCGCACGGTGACGCCCTCGCGCGCGTGCGCGAGCGCGACCTCGGCATCGCCGCCGTGCGTTGCGTACGCGCCGCCCGCTGACGTCACTTGCCAACGCCACCCTGGACCCACCTGTCAGCTGCCGCACGGGTGAAAAAAAAACGCCGCGACGGGGAGCTGGGCTCCTAGCTGGGCTGGGCCGCTTTCTCTGCGGCTGGCTCGGCCCAGCGGGGGCCTCGACCTTTTTTCCCCCACTGTTTTTTCTATTATTCAAAACTTCCAAAACTTTTCAAATACAACTTCACAACAGTTCAAACAAAAATCTCCAAACTTCCTGCAAATAAAAATCTACATTTCAACTACCATATTACAAACATATTTCAAAACTCAAATTTGTTGACTATTTACGAATAAAAACAAAATCAGATCCCCGATTTGTTGACACTATTTGTAAATAGAAACAAATTCAAATCCTCCAACTATGGATTTAAATAACGCTTATTTCCATATTCCAAAAACACGAATATTCTTACGCAATACAAATTCAATCCCCCTAATTGCATAACAAATTCAAAAAAAAAACTTAAATTCCATTTCAATAATGCTTATTTCCATATTCGAAAACCACGAATATTCTTACCAAATACAAATTAAAAAAAAACAACATTCAATTCTACATCCCCTAATGTAAATAATATGTCAAAAAAACCTCAAATTCCAAAGTATCTCAAAAAAAAAAAATAGACACACTACAAATAAATTTACAATTTACAATTCATACATATTCCAACTTACAATTCAAAATACAAACTAAAAAAAAATTCCTATTAAAAAACATTCAATTCGACATTTCCTCATGTAAATAATATGTCAACATTTCCTAAATTTTGAAAATATCAACCAATATTCCAAAAACACGAATACTCTTACGCATTACAAATTTAATCACCCCTGATTACATAACAAATTCAAAAAAAAAGCTCAAATTCCATTTCAATAATGCTTATTTCCATAGTCGAAAACCACGAATATTCTTACCAAATATAAATTTTTTTTTTAAAAATACATTCAATTCTACATCTCCTAACGTAGATAATATGTCAAAAAAATCCTCAAATTCCAAAGTATCAAACTTCCGACAGAAAAAACTCAAAAAAAAAAAAAAAATTAGACACACTACAAATAAATTTACAATTTACAATTCATACATATTCCAACTTACAATCCAAAATACAAACAAAAAAATACAAAATTTACTATAAAAAAACATTCAATTCGACATTTCCTAAATTTTCAAAATATCAACCTCCCAACAGGAACAAACTTAACAAAAAAAAACACGACAAACAAATTTTCAATTTACAATTCAAAAATAACAATTTAAAAAGGTTAAATCTCAAAAAATGATGTCCAATTATCAAGCTTTCAATTTTTATGTGCCTTCCAAATTTTTTGTATTTCGTGGACGTTAAAAATAAATCAGATACATCAGAAAATACTCAAAATTATATGACTCCCTTCTTTTTTTCTAATTTCCTGTTTCCCAGATTTTTTTGCAGAATATAGAATATTTCGAAAAGCGATTACCAAATGCGATTTTTTTACCACACTACCACAAACAAAAAAAAAACCAATGTTTATACCATTTAATCAAACTTCAATTCCAAATAATACAAATTCAAATTACACCCACACACGCGCGGCATTGCCGCGCTCCCTTCCCCTAGTAGTACAGAATACTCACTTATGTCTTCTCTTTTTTTGCACCTGACATATATGGTCATATTTTGTGATGAAATTTTGTGGATGCACGAGAAACAGCATAACCAATGTCGATGATTTATTTCACATTTCTTTTAAAACTCGAAAATAAGACATCCGATAATAGGGTGCAGGCGCAACTAGTTACGAAATATTAGCTCTCGAGATGAGGAACTTTAGCCTCTTGTGGTGTATCTCGGACCTGCCCTCGGCCACTCAGCGTCGGCGTTGTAGTTAGCTCGAAATTACCGTTTAATCTTCTGTCAAAGATATTATGGTGGTTATGGTGACGTTGTGTCAAAAAACAATAAGATTCTTGCTTGTGGTAAAGCTCGTTTTCTCTACGTGTATTGCATGTTTGATGTCTGGTAGATTGGTCCAATGGTTCAACGGCGACGATTTCGGCTCTGAAACGCTGATCGTTAGGGCACGTGCACTTCACATTTCCCTCTGTCATCAACAAAATCAGGCCATCTCCGTAGGGGAGCTGCGTGATCCCTAGACGGTATAAGGATCTAATTTTATTATGTTTTGAGTGACTTATGCATATAACTGGTGGAAATAGTATTGCTAATGGAGTCCATCGCATTGGGGGAGGCTGGGCATGTGGTCGTGTGTTTTGGGTGACTTATATAACTGAGGCGTTACTAATAGCGCTCGTGACAAATCATTTTTAGATGTTTTGAAAAATTCAAATAAAAATGTGAATGTTTGTTTACAACCTTCAAAAATCTCAGGTCCCAAAATCGAAAGAAACATTGAGAAATAAAAAAGGCAAATCTAGCATAAATAGTGTCAGAAAAAGACAAAAGCGAAATGGACACTATTCACACATGGATTTGTCTTTTTTTTTTGGGTTCTCAATAGTGTCTCGTAACAAGATAATCTCTCCTAACCTTGGCTGTCGTTCGTGTCCTTAAAAAAGGCTTGGCTACCGTGCGTCCATCGGAAGCACGTCGGTGAAGGAACGGGGCGGAGCCACACGCGCGCGACATGGAGTGGAATGAATCGACCGCGGCCGTCGTCGCTCTCACTCCCATCGTGTGTGGCTTTTACTTGTTGAAACCTAGAATCTCCCTCTCGGGTAAACCTGGGCATTCCCGGTTTAACCCGGTTTCCACAGTTTCCAGACCGTTTGCCACAGGTTTAACTGGTTTGGTGCGGTTTGGACCGTTTTGATACGTGCTGGTTGACGGTTTGAAGCGGGCTGGTTTCACGGTTTCAACGGGCTGACACCGGTTTCCAATTTCAGAAATCGAGCACACCATGGGTGAACTCCAGGGCTCGGGTTGAGCACCATCTGCTCGTTCCGCCACAAAATCGAGCACGCGGAGTTGGGGATTCGTAAGGGAACCACACAAGGAACCTACTGGGGCGGCGGAACGGACCAAATGGTCACCGAAACTGCCGGCGGCGGCCGAATCCGTGGCGGCGGATGGGGAACACGGCGACCTCGGCGGCGGCGAAGCAGTTCTTTTCAGGGTGAACGAGCAAAGACAGGTGCCGGAACTGCCTCTTCACGGCGTCTGTGGAGGCGGGGCGGTCCACGCTGTGGACGGCGTGCCAGTCGGGCGCCGCCGTAGCACTGGTCGACGCCCTGGCCGAGCCCCTGCACCGCGTGACGCCGCAGCCCTGGCCGAGCCCCCGCGCCGCGCGACGCCGCAGCCCTGACCAACGCCGCGCGCCGCCGCCGCCCTGGCCGAGCCTCCCCGCCACAGCCCTGGCCGACGCCCCGCGCCGGCAAACCCCGCCCGACGGCGAGACCGTGCGCTGGCTGCAGCAGCAGTCTGAGACGGCCATCGTCGCCGCCACCGGAACGGCACCGTACCCACCATCGCCACCACCATCCGCTGCCTCGATCTCCCCTCCTCCACCGTCCTTGAGGGCGGAGACGAGTCCTCCGCCAAGCGCCGACGGAAGCTGCAGCCCACTTTCTCCACGTCGCCGGGGTCCAGGCGCGCCAGCAACGTCGCCCAAGTTCTTGTCCCGCGCCGGCAATGGGGGAGTTGCGTGCGAGGTGCTGCTGATGACGGTTTGGTCGGTTTTGCTGGGGCCAACCCGTCTCAAACCAGCTAAGGAAATTATCTTACGGTTTGATCGGTTTAGCGCGACGACACCAGCACAAACCGCCGATCCAGTGCGGTGCGGGTCGGTGTGGTGGTTTGGCCGGTTTGAGACCAAATTGTGCACAGGGTTACTCTCGGGCCGCGGCTCATTTTTTTTCCAACTCATGTCTCTCCCATCAGGCATCAGGCCATCAACGTTGCCTTCCTCCCAGCGCGTGGGACTCGTGTGCTCGAGAAATAGAAGTGCTTGATAGGAACGGCTCGATCGATCGCCGTTGATAGTCCCGCCGTCACCCCATTTTAAAAAAAATACAACGACGTCTCCTAGATGGTTTGGTTTATTCCTTCGGTTTTATGCTTTTATTTAAATGCTTGTTAATTCCTCTTTCGGTCTCCGTTTACCCCATCTTCTAGAATATTTGTTGGTCAAACTTTTGTAATATCCACTATCGGGTCAAATGGAACTATCAAGACCGTCAGAATTAAATTGCCACGACGAAATATATTTGACATAAGATACACTATTTTGTCAAAGTATCATGTTGGAGAATGTGCCAATAATATTTTTTCTACAAAAATGCCTAGCACGAGAGAAGACATCCGTACTTCTATGCCGATCACAATCAGCTATCGTGCAATCCTGCCTCCAAGCGTGGAGAATGTCAAATAATATGATTTTTTTACGAGAATATTTGTTGGTCAAACTTTTGTATGATCCACTATCTGGTCAAATGGAACTGTCAAAACCGTCAGAATTAAATTGGCACGAGGAAATATATTTCACATTAGATATATTTGTCAAAGTACTTTTTTACGAGAATGCCTAGCACGAGAGAATACATAAGGGGAAAATGATACGCACGTCTAGTATGCCAACCACACTCAGCACCTGCAATCCCGCCTCTATGCGTGGGGACGACGACATATGGGACGTGTTTGGTTGCACACATGACCTTCATCCAGAGACTCAAGCCCTAGTGGCTGCAAGATTTTTTGTTGTTGTATGCACACAAGTTTGGTCCGGCCCGTTGTAAACTATAAAGCACTCCAAAGTCAGGTCCATGAGAAACGGCTCAAATCATCCGCTTCTTCAGAGCTAGGTGAAAAGGGATAAATCCTATACATCGCCCGCAGGCGACGCGGGTGGCGCTGGTGGGTTGGACCATTTCGGCGGGTTTTTTCGTTTACCTTTTTTTCTTCTGTTTTTCCCGTTTCTTTCATTTATTTTTATTTCTGAATTTTTTTAGATTTCAAAAAAGTTTTTAGATTTTGAAAATGGTTCTGATTTGAAATTTGTTCAAATTTAAATATTGTTCTGATTTGAAATTTGTTCAAATTCAAAATTTATTCTGATTCAAAAAATTCCAATTTAAAATTTGTTCAAATTCGAAAAATATTCACAGTGAAAATTGTTCCGATTTGAAATTTATTCAAATTTGAAATTTGCTCAAATTGAAAAATTGTCCGGTAAAAAATCGTTCAAATTTAAAATTGTTCAAATTTGAAAGTTGTTTAGATTCGAAATTGTTCCTATTTGGATTTTGTTCAGATTTTAAGAATATTCACTTGAAAAAATAGAATAAGAAAAATAACACAACCTTTTTTATTGGGCCGCTTGTTAAAGCGCCCATGAGACAATTCCTTCCGGCGACCGACGCTCCGCGCGTGCTGCGGGACGACACACATGACCTCCCGTGAAAAGGAGGTGCAAATAAAGGGGGCCAGAGTAGTACATGAGGGCTCGGTGGCCAGCGTTCAACGTCGGACGTGTGGGGAAGTCGCAACATCAGCATGTGGGGAACCGACTAAGTTGGTGGGCAGCGCGAGTGAAAAAAGTTGACTTACCTCTATGTTTATGACACGTTGGACCCATAAGTCAGAGGGATTGTCCGGTGCCGTCGAACAGGCCCCTAGACGAGGGACGTCGCTACACACGAATTTTGTGTCCAGACCCACATATAACCAACCAGGGGCTTTTTGTTTCTCTCCTAGGGTTTAGGCGATCCCCATGGCGGCCGCCTGGTCTAGGGTTTGAATCACCATTTTGAGTCGCTCCTGCGGGTGCGATCTCTCTCTCGTGCTCTCCTTTCCTCTCGATGTGCCCTAGTCGGTTCCTACGCCATATCTCTGTGCTGGTTCAGGGTGATCCAGGGCTCTCCTAGATTGCCGCCCGCCCTTGGCCAGCTGCGGGATTGGTGGGGGTCGACGATGACAGGCTCATCGGAGTTGAGCGGTAAGGGCAAGACAGTTGTGGCTTCCGGGGCAGGAGCCGAAGGTGTCAAGGGAGGAGGGATTGGGGCCTCCTCATCGGGAATGGCGGAGTCAGGTTTCGATGATGACGTCTCGGAGATGATGGGCCGCCTCCGTCTGACGGCAGCGGAAGTGGTGCTAGACGACGGTATCGACGTGACTCCTGTCCACTATCCTTGGGCGCTTGTTGGTAAGGTGTTGTCCCCGTCTAAGTTGCACATCAGCACGATCTCCGCGGCGCTGCGGCCGGCGTGGGGGAATCCGCGTGGTCTCATTCTGAATCCAGCTGGAGACAACTTGTTTGTGGCTGAATTTGCGACGAAAGCGGACAAGAACCGTGTGGTGGATGGTCCTCCTTGGGTGGTCGGTAAACATGCGGTGGTAGGATTTCAACGATGATATGAGGCCTAGGGATATGAAGTTTAATGGTCTGAAGATATGGGCAAGGATCATCAATTTACCATTTGGGTATATGCACAAGGGTCCGGGTACTGTGATTGCCAGGTCTCTCGGATTTGAAGGAAGTGTTCCTAGCGTGGATTGTGATGCCACAGGAAGATGTTGGGGCAGCTTTATGCGTGTTCGGGTGGAGGTGGATGTCGACAAACCGCTCATGCGGGGAGTCACGGTCTTCTGTCATTGCCGAAATACGTCGGACTGGTTTGATGTCCAGTATGAAAGCTTGCCACACTATTGTTTTTCGTGTGGCATCATTGGCCACTCCTCCACTGAATGTAAGAATCCAGGAGTGCGTAATGAGGAGGGGAAGCTCCCCTATTCTGCTGGTCGCCTTGGGGCCCCCGATGAAAGGAAGAAACATTCTAGTGGGGCTGCAGCGGCGAGTGATTCTGCATCGGCTAATCATGGTCGTTCTCCAACTCACACAAGCAAGAATCTGAATCAGTCGACGAGCAAGGTGGACAGGTCTGGGCAGCCAAAGGTTCACGCTGAGGCCTCGTCCCCGGTGACAAAACGGCAGCCAGCTGCTCGTACCAGTAATCCCAAGGCTGGGAGGGGACAAGGCAGAGGAAGAGGAGCCGGGCAAGGTGTTGGCGCTCTGACGGTGGGACAAAAGCTCAAGTCTCTACAAGTTTATAAGGAAAAGGCTCCTCCGACTGCTGATGCGGGTGTGGCAAATCCGCTGGCTTTGGTTGTACACCAAAAGGTTCCTGCTGTGGGGATTGGTTCGCACACATGCGATGATGATCAAGCTTCAAAGTCTAATAAAAAGATGAGAAAGAGTGGTGGCATTGGATCGGCGGATCAGGCAGGAGCTGCGGAGCAGCCCCGCCATGCGCAATGATCATCTTATGCTGGAACTGTCGCGGGCTCGGGACGGACGCGACAATTGGCGAACTTCACTGGTTAGTGAAGGTTCACCGTCCCGCCCTTCTCTTCATTTCTGAAACGAAGATGAGGGATTCCAGAGTGCGAAGTTTCATGTGGTCGCTTGGTATTCTAGGTGCTTTGCTGTTGGCAGCAATGGTCTTAGCGGTGGCTTGGGCCTGTTCTGGTTGTCGTCGTTGTCTGTTTCCATCAAGGGTTTTAATGAACGGTGCATTGATGCTCATATTACACCGGAAGGGGGAGTGACATGGCGTACAACCTTTGTGTATGGAGAACCAATGCGTGATCACCGACACGAGTTTTGGGATCTCCTGCGTTCTATGCGTACAAGTTGGAACGGCCCCTGGTTATGTTGCGGGGATTTCAACGAAGTTCTGAGTCAGGATGAGCATTTGGGACCTCGAGAGAGGACTGACGCACATATTGTAGCTTTCCAAGATTGTCTACAAGATTGTGGCCTGATGGACTTGGGTTATGTTGGACCTAAATACACCTGGTCCAACTGGCAGAGCAGTGATACACATGTCAAAGTGCTTCTTGATAGAGCGGTGGCAAATGATGATTTCTCTCAGCTCTTTGAGAATTGTACAGTTGACAACATTGTCACCACCTCTTCGGATCACTACGCGATCATGGTTTCGCTGGGTAATGATTCAAGTAGGGGGAGGTGTCACCCCGTGTCGCACAGCTTCAGATATGAGGCAATGTGGCGTCGAGCACCTGATTACAAGGAGGTTCTTGAGACGGCGTGGACGACAACAAGGTGGGAGCCCCCTCTCTCGCCTCTACATGGTCCTCTCTGAACCATATGGCCCCTATGCTGAAAGATTGGAGCCGTGCTACTTTCGGTTCAGTCCAGAAGCAGATCCGGAAACTGGAACAACAACTTTTCCATCTCCGGGGCCGTCCTGTATCGGATGCAAGTATTGAGGAGGAACGTGACTTGGAGCGCAAGTTGTGTGATTTATTTGAATGTGAAGAAATAATGGCGCGCCAAAGATCGCGGGTGGAGTGGCTGCGGGAAGGAGACTGCAACACTTCTTTCTTCCACGCAAGGGCGTCAGCTCGGAAGCGCACGAATAAAATTTCATCGCTGGTTCGGGAAGACGGCTCCAAGTGTGATTCACATGGAGAGATCAAAGGTATGGTTCATAATTTTTATGAACAACTCTTTTCATCTGAACCGTGTGATTCAGTGGATGCAGTTCTCGACTCTATCCCTGTCAAGGTCCCTCCAGAAATGAATGTTGATTTATGTAAACCTTATTTGGATGAGGAAATTGAGGCTGCACTGTTCCAAATGGGTCCTACGAAGGCGCCTGGGCCTGATGGTTTCCCAGCACTGTTCTACCAGATTCATTGGGATTTTTTCAAATCTGATATTTGTGAAGCGGTGAGGAACTTTTTGTGTGGAGGGATATCCCAGAGGGACTGTGTGACTCGGTCATTGTATTGATCCCTAAAGTGGACAAGTCGAAGCACCTGAAAAACTTTAGACCTATCAGTTTGTGCAACGTCCTCTACAAGATTGCCTCCAAAGTTCTTGCAAATAGGCTTAAATTGATTCTTCCGGAGATTATCTCAGAACATCAGAGTGCTTTTATTCCCGGTAGACTTATCACAGATAATGCTCTAATTGCTTTTGGGTTCCTGCATACTATTCGCAACCAGAGAGCCAAGAGACCCTTCTTTGCCTTGAAGATTGATATGATGAAGGCTTATGACAGGGTAGAGTGGAACTATCTATATGGTTGTCTTTGCAGGCTTGGTTTTGACCCTGGTTGGATCAATTCGGTTATGAGATGTGTTTCATGTGTTCGCTATGCTGTTAAGGTTAATGGTGAACTTACTGAACCGGTTATTCCATCTCGAGGGATCAGGCAAGGAGATCCAATTAGCCCTTATTTGTTTCTTCTATGCACGAAAGGTTTGTGATGTATGTTGCAACAAAAGGAGGATCGAGGTGAGCTCTATGGTATGCACAATGGTCGACCGGGTCCCCTATATCCCATTTATTGTTTGCCGATGACGGCATCTTCTTTGCAAGAAGTGATGATAGGAGTGTGGAATCTCTTAAACATACTCTCAAGATTTATTGTGAAGGTTCTGGCCAGAAAATTAATCTTGAGAAATCTTCTGTCTTCTTTGGTCGTCATTGTGCGGACCAAGTGAAGGAAAGGGTGAAGAGTAGGTGATGACCCACAAGTATAGGAGATCGCAACAGTCTTCGAGGGAAGTAAAACCCAAATTTATTGATTCGACACAAGGGGAGCCAAAGAATATTTATAAGCCTTGACAGATGATTTGTCAGTTCAGCTGCACCTGGAAGTAGACTTGCTCGACACAGTTTATCAGTAGCAACAGTTTTATGACAGTAGCAGTAGTGAAATAATAGCAGCAGTAAAATAAAGACAGCAGTAATAATTGCAGTAGACAGCAGGATTAAAATACTGTAGGCATAGGGATGGATGAACGGGCGCTGCATGGATGAGATAATTCATGAAATAGTCATACATAGGGCAATTGCAGATAAATAATAATAAGGTATCCAAGTAATAATCAATCATAAGCATGTGTTCCGTATTTAGTCGTACGTGCTCGCAATGAGAAACTTGCACAACATCTTTTGTCCTACCAGCCCGTTTGCAGCGGGGCCTCAAGGGAAACTACTGGTAATTAAGGTGCTCCTTTTAATAAAGCACCGGAGCAAAGCATTAACACTCCGTGAACACATGTGATCCTCACGTCGCAACCATCCCCTCCGGTTATCCCAATTTCTGTCACTTTGGGGCCTCGGGTTCCGGACAGTGACGTGTGTATACAACTTATAGATATGATCCAAAACAATAATTATTCTCATGATTCAATAACATGTTCAGATCTGAGATCATGGCACTCGGGCCCTAAGTGACAAGCATTAAGCATAATAAGTTGCAACAATGACATAAAGTACTACCGATGGATACTAGGCACCATGCCCTAACAAATCTCACAACTATTACATGAATGATCTCATCCAATCCCTACCATCCCCTCAGCCTACAGCGGGGAATTACTCACACATGGATGGGGGAGTCATGGATGGTCGATGGAGAGGTGGCGGTGATGATGATGGCGATGATCTCCTCCAATTCCCCGTCCCGGCAGGGTGCCAGAACGGAGTTTCTGATCCCCGAAATAGGGTTTTCGATGGCGGCGGAGCTCTGGAAGGTTTCTGGAAAAAGCGTCGATCCCCCGAAGTTTTTAGGTCAGAGGCTTTAAGTAGTCCAAAGGGGAGCGTGGGGGCCACACAGGGGGCCACACCACCCCTGGGCGCGGCAAGGGCCACCGCGCCCTGGGTGCGTGTGGGCCCCTGTGCCCCCTCTTCTTCTTCCTGGCTCCGTGGGTCTTCTGGAAAAATAGAATTTCTGGAATTTTTCTGGAATTTTTGAAACTTTGACTTTCTGCACAAAAACGAGACACCAAGGCAATTCTGCTGAAAACAGCGTTAGTCCGTGTTAGTTGCATTCAAATCACACAAATTAGAGGAAAAACAATAGCAAAAGTGTTCGGAAAAGTAGATACGTTTTGGACGTATCAACTCCCCCCAAGCTTAGCTTATTGCTTGTCCTCAAGCAATTCAGTTAACAACTGAGTGCGATAAAAGAAACTTTTACGAACACATTTGCTTCATATGATGTATACATACCTACTATATGATCAATTACTTAGACAATTCATAATAGGAACCATGCAAATAATGACACCTAGTAGTTATGCAAATCATGAAAAGATACCAAAGTACTAAGAATGAATAACATAGCATACATCTATCCACAAGAATTGCAATGTTCGTAAAAAGATATGACAAAGTGGTATCTCGCTTGCCTTTGTTTGAAGGGCAAAACATAAATGCCAAGGCACCTCTGAAGTTCAAGTGAAGACTAGATATAAAATATCAAAGATAAGAGTATCATAGTTATACCTCAATTAATCGTATCCTGGGACAAGCACATTACACTAAGAACGACAGTTATGCTCTCGAAGAGTGCTCAAAGAAAGGATGGTGACTCAACATAAAAATAAAAGATTGGCCCTTCGCAGAGGGAAGCAGGGATTAACACGTGCTAGAGCTTTTTATTTTAAAAACAGAGGTAAAAATGTTTTGAGAGGTGTTTGTTAATTGTCAACGAATGGTAGCGGGTGAGAACAGTATTCTACCTGTCAAACGGACTTTTAAGAGCGGCTCCCATGAAGGACGTTATTTCTACCAGCAAGGCAGATCATCCCTCTTTCTCTTTGGTTTACACACATTCAGGTATTTCACTGTTTGTCATTGCTTACTGATGAATCAGGGCAAAAGTGTGAAGAGAATTAATTGGTTAAAGTTGTAATTAATTGGGACTGGGCACCCCGTTGCCAGCTCTTTTTGCAAAATTATTGGATAAGCGGATGTATATGCCGCTAGTCCAGGTGTAAAAGTCCATTTGACAAATAGAATAAAGAATAACCACACTAATTCCTCATGAGCTAGTAAACATTGACACAAAAAGGGAAATATTTTGAAAGTTTTAAAGGTAGCACATGCAAATTTACTTGGAATGGCTTGAAATACCATGCATAGGAATTTTTGGTGGACTCTTTGGGATAACTTGGTTTAAAGGATTTGGATGCACGAGCAGCATTCCCGCTCAGTACAAGTGAAGGCTAGCAATAGACTGGGAAGCGACAACCACGAGAGCGATAACGGTCATAATCATGCTTGCGACAAAATAAAATTAACGGAGGCATAAAGATGATACTAAAACTCTGAGGCAAAATAGATCATCAAGGCTTAATTGACTTTATTTTTCAGTCATAACATGTGTGAGCATGTGCCAAGTCGAATCAAGTGAATTATTCAGAGGAGGATACCATCCTGCCATACCGTTTTACGAATAGAACAATGCATGTAAATATCTATATGACATGTTATTACTATTAGCAATTTGGTACTGACCATAAGAAGACATGAACTACTAAGCAATCATTAAATAACATAACCACTACCATGATAGCTAAGCATGTTCACATGAGTAGGTATATTTACAAAAATGAAAAACAAATAGAGTTCATACCAGCCTTTTACCACATCCGATTGTCGTAAGTCGTCATTATTGCTTTTCACTTGTGTGGCTTGAATGATGTGAAATGATAACCAAGCCCAAGTGGAACCACGGAAATTTTTCGAACTCCTGAAACAACTATACAAAACAGCAGAAGAACAACAAATATTTTTGGGTTTTCGAATTAAAGCAAGCATAGAAAGAAACAAGCAAACAAAGCAAAATCTTTTTGGATTTTTGAATAACAAACCGAAATGAAAAATAAAGTAAACTAGCACTACAAATTCAAAAGCAAGAGAAATAAAGGAAATATTTTTGGTCTTTTGGTGTTTTGCGAAAATGAAATGGATACAAGAAACAAAAGAAAAGAAACAAACTAAAACATGGATATACAAAGTACCGACATGATATGAATATGATAAAATGAGTGAACTTGTCGGCATACCTCCCCCCAAGCTTAGGCTTTTGGCCTAAGTGGGAGACTAATCATCCACATGGCCCAGAACTCCATCCAGGTGGATCATACCTAGCGTGATCATAATCAGGATCCTGTGAAGAAGAAGGGCCTGCAGCTCCATAATCAGGATACTGGTATGAAGAGCTCGTAGTGTCGAAGGGCTGAATGAAGTCCTCCTCAGGACCTCTTCCCTCACTATCCGCATGAAGGCCATGCTCCTCCATATATGCATCAAGGTCTCCCTCCGAGAATGACCATCCTTGCCTGACATCAAGGTTAAACAAAAGAGGCGCAGGCAAACAGACTATGCGTTCATAGTTTTAGTTCTCCACCTATCTTCTTAACAAAAACCAATTCATAGGATAGATTATCAATGGTGGACCAGCGAGAAACAAATTGGTGGCTAATCATAGAGTTAAGATCAAGTCTTTCAATGGGAAGCTGAATATCAAAATGATGTGGTCCTACACCATGCATGGCTAATAAACGAGAAGCAATGAGACCACCACAAACCCCTCCTTTTTCACGGTTAGTGGAGAGACGAAATGCAATCATAGCTCCCAAGTTATAAGTTCTATCACATCTTAAGGCAGCAGAAAGAAATGCCAAATCATAAACAGATAATTTACTTGCATTCTTCCTAGCTAGAACACATTTGCTAATGTAGTAGGCAAAATATCGAATAGATGGGAGTTGGATGTTTCGAATTTTACCATCCTCGGCTGTAAAATCTCTCCCTTGGCAAATCTCTGAGTAGAGGTCTTGTAAATACTTTGGTTGACCTCTAATCCTCTCATGAGACCCCCAATGTGGTACCTTAATAGCTGCACAAAAATCATGAAGAGACAAATCTACAGCTTTATTGTAGATATTATAATGAACCATGGGAGTAGGCAAATTCCAACTAAACTAAAACTTTGAACCACCGACATAGTCAGCTTTACATATTGATGTGGTTCATCAGCAACAAAGTGTTCCAACCCTGCATTAGAGATTAGAGTGTTGAAATCTTGCAAGATCTCTGCAGCATTCATAAACTCATGGCATGGATAAATAGAGGGAAACACAGAGTCTTCACGGTTGACTCCCATGACCTCTGATACTTCCAATTCTTCATAATTAAGTTGGTTTCCATCCATCTTCCTTTTCTGAAATTTTAAACAAACCTCATAAAAATGATTTTGGAGTGATTAATTCAAGGGAAACACTAGGAGACTTGCTAGGGACTAAACATGCATCAAAACTAGTTAATCTAAACAAGAACAAGCATGCAAGCTCTAATAACATGTCACCTACAGTACCAAAATGCTAAAGATATAAGCAACTAAACAAAATTCTATTTGGATAATCGGAGGAGTCACATACCGGAGAGCAATTGATCCAAATTTCAGCAGCAAAGATGGGCTGAGCAAGTAGATCGAAAAATTCGAGCAAGAGCAGCAAGAACACGAGTTTGAGCAATGGTGGTGTGTATGGTCGGGAGAGAGAAAGGAGTGGGAGAGAGATGAGTGAGTGGAGGGCCAGGTGGACCCCACACCAGGGCAGGGCGCGGCCTGCCCTCCACCGCGCCGTGGGGCGTGTGGTGGCCTGGTGGGTCCCCCTGGTCATCCTCTGGTACTCCCACGTTCCTCTTTAAAAACTAGGACTTGTAGAATTTTTTCAGAATTTTTTGAAAACTTTTATTTCTGACATTTTCTGGGTACTTTAAACAATGAAAACTAGACAAAATGAATTTATAAAGACCAAGCATTACTTAACTTTGCAAATTACAGTAGCAAAACAGTAGGTAAAAACAAAGTGAGAAAGAAAATGTTGTTTAGCAATTTTATGCATGTAAAACATATTTGTTAACAAGGTTGATCAAGTCTTGCCACCAAATACATTTTATATGACATAAAAGAATTAAACCACATTGAACAATCATGTTACCTTAAATGGTATAGCTATAGATCCAATCATAATATATTGAAGTTCTTCATGAGGTTCATATATAGGGCAATCAATACTTCCCACTTTGATACTTTTAATATTGGTAATTGTATTAACTCCAAATATTTGTCCAGCTTCTTGGGAAAATAAACAGTATGCTCTTTGTCATTAACATGGAAAGTCACTTTTCCTTTGTTGCAATCAATAACAGCCCCTGCAGTGTTAAGAAAAGGTCTTCCAAGAATAATAGACATATTATCATCTTCAGGCATTTCAAGCACAACAAAATCAGTTAATATCAAGCAATTATTAGCCACTTGAACAGGAACATCTTCACATATACCAACAGGAACAGCAGTAGATTTATCAGCCATTTGCAAAGATATATCAGTTGGTATCAATTTTTCCAAGTAAAGTCTCTTGTAAAGAGAAAAAGGCATAACACTCACCCCTGCACCTAAATCACATAAGGCAGTTCTAACATAGTTATTTTTGATTGAGCAAGGAATAGTTGGTATACCTGGATCTCCAAGCTTCTTTGGAACCTTACCATTGAAAGAATAATTAGCAAGCATGGTAGAAATCTCTTCATTAGGAATCTTTCTCTTGTTAGAGACAATATCTTTCATGTACTTTGAATAGGGAGGTAACTTAATAGCATCAGTCAAAGGAATTTGCAAAAACAAAGGTTTCATCCATTCACAAAATTTGTTATAATGTTCTTCTTCCTTAGATTTGAGTTTCTTAGTAGGAAAAGGCATTTGTTTTTGCACCCAAGGTTCTCTTTCATTACCATGTTTCTTAGCAAGAAAATCTTCTTTAGTGTACTTTTTGTTTTTAGAATGCTTTTCAGGTTCCTCTTCACTTTCCTCTTTATCAGAAGCATCATTCTTATCTTTATCATTAGCATGTTCATTACCACTCTCAGTTTCAGCATCAGAGATAGATATACTATTTGGATTATTAACATGCTCATTGTCTTTAATAGGTTCAGGAGATTCCTCAACATGTTTATGTTTCTTCTTCTTCTTTTTCTTAGAAGGGTAGTAGTTTCATTAACTAGTTGAGAATCTTGCTCAATTCTTTTAGGATGTCCCTCAGGATATAAAGGATCCTGAGTGGAAGCACCACCTCTAGTTGCTATACCAAAAGCATGTTTATCATTTTCTCTAGAAGCATTACCTAGCAAATCTTTTTGCACTTTAGTCAATTGCTCAATTTGAGTTTGAACCATATGAAAATGTTTAATGAGTATTTTAACATCATTAGAAGTTCTTTCCAAAACATCATGCAAATGATTAATGACATGAGAATTCTTTATGAAGCTATTTTCTATTCTCCAATTGAAATTGTTTTGCTTAACAATGAAATTATCAAACTCATCTAAGCATTGATCAGGAGGTTTAGAATAAGGGATATCTCTATCATCAAAGCGTTGGAGAGAGTGTACCTCAACTGTAGATGAGTGAGGAATTGGCTTACACAATTCTTCTATAGGTGGAAGATTTTTCACATCTTCAGATTTAATACCTTTCTCCTTAAGAGATTTCTTGGCTTCTCTCATTTCTTCATCATTCAATTCAATTACTCCTCTTTTCCTCGGCGTAGGTACCGGAGTTGGTTCAGGCAGGGTCCAATCATCATGATTTTGGCTTATCTTAGCCAATAATTCCTCGGCTTCATCTGGAGTTCTTTTCCTGAAAACACAACCAGCACAACTATCCAGGTATGTCCTAGATTCAACAGTTAGTCCATTATAAAATATATCAAGAAGTTCATTTTTAGCTAGTTGATGTCCAGGCCGAGCTCTAAGTAAAGAACAAAACCTTGCCCAAGATTCAGGCATTTTCTCTCCCTCATTTTGCTTAAAGTTAAAGATTTTCTGTAAAGCAGCATGTTGAGCACTAGCAGGAAAATATTTCTGAAAGAAAGCATTGACTAAACCCATCGGGCTCTCAATAGATCCAGGAGATAAATCATTAAACCAAGTTTTAGCTTCATCTTTCAATGAGAAAGGGAAAATTTTAGTAACAAAGTAACTGCGTTTCTTAATATCATCAGAAAACAAACTACTCAGAGTAGAGAGAGTGTTCATATGTTCTACAACACTTTCATTTTCAGTTCCTCGAAAAGGTTCTTTCTCAGCAATAGTTATAAAAGACAAGTCCACAGAGAAATCATAATCTTTATCTTTTATATTTATGGGAGATGTAGCGAATTTAGCATCAGGAGAAAGTTTATAGTTGACAGCACGTCTTTGAAGAAGATTTTTAATAGCATTAACATCTTTAGAGGTATCACAATTCATGCATTCATCAATAAAGTCATCATCAAGTTCAACATAAGTTTCCTCAAGATCATCACTAGTAGTTTCTCTTGTTTCAAGTGAATAAGCAGGTGTAACAGGAGTTTCATTAGGTGTGTTGACGGTCAAATTTGGCTCATTGTCGGAGTTTCGGTCCTGGGATGCAAATGTATCGAAGCGAAAGAATGGACTGAAACGGTGCCACGACAACTCGACAGCATCGGGTGCACGGGCAAGCCACGACAGAGAAAAATGGTGGAGTGGTTGTCGTGGCAGTGGCGAGCGCATGGCGGAGAACCTCGTTCCTTCAGGTTCGCGGCAGAGAAATCAAAACGCTGTCGCGGCATCGGCTAACGGCAGTAGGTACACGGCAAGGACCCGGATCGGAGTCGTGGCATGAGAATGGGCAAGAACGCTGCCATGGCTGCTCGGTGACAAGGAGAGCGACGAACGAGAAGGCGCGGCGGCAATGCGGTGCAGCAGGGCTGCGGTGCAGTGCCCCAAAACGACTCAAAGATGAGTCGGATGACATCATACAGAGAATTGCATGATATCACCGTGAAGATGACCTCGTATGAAAAAGTGCCTAACACGGAACTTGTGAGTATCCTCACGGCGTACAATATTGGTTTTGGAGTCATCTTCATCCGAGGTCGTATGCAACTTGTGGAGCCAAAATACTGAGCGCACATAACCATAGACATGCTCTGTCCTCGGTGAGCAGGCAGGTCGCCCTACCATAGACACCCTCTGCCCTCGGGTGAGCGCAATTCGGAAAGGCTAAAAACGAGACGAATTTCTCCCGACTGAATTTAAAGGGTCCAGATGAAGTCAAATGGAAAAACGCATAACATGAAAGTTCTTCGTCTTTTCGAGACGAACAACTTCTCTTTTTTACGAGATTTCGATCCGGAGTCGTTTACTACCTCAAAAACGACCCGGAAGATACAGACCGAACAGTTTTGGAAGGTTCGGGTCACACGAAGGAGGCTGGGCACAGGCAGGTCGCCCGACCATAGACGTCCTCTGCCATCGGGTGAGTGCAATCAGGAAATACTAAAAACGTATCGATTTGCTTCCGATTGAATTTGAGAGGTCCAGATGGCATCAAATGGAAAAACGTATAAAAGGAAAGTTCTTCGTTTTTTCGAGACGAACAACTTCTCTTTTTACGAGATTTCGATCCGGAGTCGTTTACTACCTCAAAAACGACCCGAAAGGTGCAGACCAAACTGTTTTGGAAAGTTCGGCTCAGCTATCCGAATTGGACCCAAATTAGGGTCTTGGACGTGGATCCAAGTTGTTTCCTTGCACGGGAAGTCCAGCCGCTCCTTATATACATGAGGGGTGACGGCCGATTGATCCAACACCAATCGAACAAACACATCTACTACTTTTTCGTGTTCATCTACTTTTTATCCCTCTCCCCTTGTATCTTTCTTCTCGTTCTTCGTCGTTCTTCAAGATTGGAGGCTGCGAATCCACGAGGCTCTAGGGGCGGTCAGGCCGACCTAGGGCAGCCCATAGCTGCCGCAAGCCCTGACGGGGTCCCTCCCGGCGAGCGGGGTTTCGGGTCTACAAAAGCGCCCGCCGGATTGTCTTGCGTACCGCGCTTCCGGCGAGCCTCCCGCGGAGTGAGTTGTGGAGCATCTCTCTCGGCGCCGCGGGTACACGTGACGTGTTCGTGTGTCAACACACTTTTTGGCGACTCCGCTGGGGACAAAGCGAACGGTCTCCAGCCCGTTCTTGCTGCAAAGAGAGCGCCATCGAGAGATTGCCATCTACATCGGTAACATGAATTCTCAATCTCCTTATGTAGATGCTAATTACTCTTATGTTGATGTTGCTAGATCTTTGATATGAGTGTTGTATCGGCTAACCCTAGTTTACACTATGCGCAAAAGCCGATGCAAAATAATCTCTATGCTTCACATCCTTATAATATTAGCAACATGCAATATATATTTTCGAATTCTCATGCATCGGCTGCCCCATATCTTAGGACGATGAGTAACATGGGTTATTCGACATATCAGTATGAAACACCTCAAGGGCAAGAGGACGTTTCACGGTTTTATCCATCGGCTGCCGACTCACAATATGTGGGGTCGTCCCCAGACAGGCCGATGGATGGGGGAATCGGCTATGCTGGTACCAACGACTTGGCCGGTTACTCCCAGCCGACCTATACTGCGCCTCATGTAACTACCTATTCGTCACCTTATGTTGCTAACGATATTCACGATTCGGCTCACCTTCACGGATATGGCTGAACTAGTGATGATTCTGTAGGAACCCATGTGCCGGCTTATAACAATGTGGCGTATGATACTTCCCCTGCACAATTACAAAATTTCGGCAACTCATGGCCGAAAGAAACTGAAAGAGTCGGGGGTAATCTCGCCTTATAGAGGCTAACACCGGTGACTTCACTACGCCAACGTTCGAGCAATTATCAGACGAGCAGTGTCAAGGCTATGAAGTTATCAGGAGGAAGCGCAAAGAGGAGTTCGAAGCGCTCAAGAAAAAGCGTGATGAGGAAGACTTGCAGATGTTCTACGCAACTCTTAAAAAAGATATTTCAGCATCTATTCCTCCACGCGACAATCAAGTTGAAACCTTGGCAGTGCTAAGGCAAGAAGAAGAAGCTTTGCAAACTGATATAATACATGAAGAAAATAAGATTGATTCGGAAAGTATGGTTACTTCGGTTGTTGAAGCCGAACCAAGTAGTACATGTGCCGAATCTACTAAATTGAAAGAAGCAAGCTTCGTTGAACAAGAGCATGGCGAGCTTAGTAAAACAGCCGTGCTTGATTTTTCTGGATGTAAGGGAGTTTACCTGCTATCCCACGAGTTCCGTACCAAGGAGATTGATGAGCATAAAGAACAAAAGAAGATGACCAAACTAAGTTCGGTTAATGATGAACATCAGGAGCTAGAAAGTGAGGCCGAGAAATATTCAGTTGACAAGGAGGCTCCAAGTGACTCGGCACGCGGTCCAGAAGATGAAGAAGGCAAGGCGTTGGAGAATTATATAAAGACAGGACAAGATATTGTTCAGGCCATGCAACCATCACGCTCTCCCAACGTCTTCAAAGAGGTATAATCTAGCAAATAATTTACTTATTTTCCGATTTGGTCAAAACTATATTATTGATGCTTCTACCAGTAAGATTTTTATAAGAAACATTGAAAGACCAATCGTGAAAGGTAATTTATTTGTTAGCGATAAAACTGATTCAGAATTTATCGGTCAACATATTGTGCCCTTTAGAGAGACCGATAGTAACAAATTCTTACTGCTAAAGCTTTCCCCATTGTTTGTTTTAAGCTTTATATCTACATGGGCAGCTTCGTTTATTTCATACTTGGCTAACATTTGGTCTCATGTGAGACATATTTGTTCTAACTATTTTGGTTTCAGAAATATAAAGCCAAGCTTAGAATATTTTGAGAAAGCCGATGCTAGTATAATGGCTTATCCGAGAACATCGGATAAAAAGTGCAAAAGTCAGAACGTAACTGAACGGGGTGACGCTAAATCTGAACCATTTGGTTACTTAACTCAAAAGCCGTTCTCACAACATGATCGGCTAGATAATAAGCAGTGTACCTTCATTCCGGGCATAGGTGATCACATAGTCGGGGCTTCGCCGGCTAATCCAATTATCATAGAAGATCACCATGTCGAGCCGTCAAGACAAGAGCGAATGCAGAATTCGTTCAAGCGGGATATCAAGGACTGCGACGTGTTTCATGATGCACAATCAGCCTTCGAAGGACGATTGGAATTTGTTGAGTGACAAGCTGATAGCCAGCCGGATAACATTAATCTTGATGGCGATCAAGTGTTGACTCGGCTGCCTCAAGCCGGCTCTTCCCAAGACGGACGAGTACATGCTGAATATGATGGGATCGATTCATCAAGCATAGAAATGTCACAAGACGGAAATCCTGAGAACGAACGTTCCATCAAAGCCACAACAAAGACGCCAAACACTGGGGGCAACACGAAGATCCAAAGACCGATGCCTACGAGGTTAAAAGGGACAAAGGCAGCGATAAGCATAGAAGGAGGAAATCTGAAGTCACCTTCGCTCAATTATTGGAGAAGTATCAGGAGATGAGCGAAGCAAAAAGTGCTTATCGGCCAACTGAAGCAATGGTATCGAAGTCACCACCAAGGCATAAATCTGAGGACCAGGATTGGCGAAAGAAGAAGCTCAACATACCGACTCCGCAAACTTCTTTTGGGCCGCCAATGCCGAAGTCGTCCATGCCTTCCCATGCGGTTTCTATTCATATCAATCACGGGACAGGTATGATTCACGGGCACACCATTCATCTTACGCTAAATCACCTCGCCAAGTTTATGTAGCTCCAAGGGAATCGAGCTGGCAACCATATGTCAAGAACCGACTTAATCAAGAGTCAGCCAGGAGCACGTGGAGGAGGAAGGAAGTGATTAAGCAGGTCTATCAAGTAAAAAGAGATGGCCGCAAGGATGCTGTTTCAGACCCGACTCCAAGTAACCAAAAGCCAGCTGAGTCAATGTTGGCTGCAAAGGGCAAGGAAGTGAATCGAGTAACTTTCAAAGACCCAGTCGTCGAATCTGGACGGCCCGAGCGAGAAGTGCCCAAAGCCAAGAAAGGACTGCCAGTGCAAAAAATAAAATCGCAGCCGGGATGCCCACTCGGCTTATCACATTGGCAAGAGTGGCAGCTCAAGCGGCTTAGAGCCGATGAGTTGGAGAAGAGGAACATGGCGTGGGTTCCTAAAGGAAGCCCTCAAATCAAGAAGGATGCATGATACGTCTCAAACGTATCTATAATTTTTGATGTTCCATGCTTGTTTTATACCAATTGCTACATGTTTTGCATCTACTTTATATCACTTTTATACATTTTCTGGGACTAACCAATTAACAAGATGCCGAAGTGCCAGTTCCTGTTTTCTGCTGTTTTTGTATTCCAGAAAAGCTAGTCTGGAAATATTCTCGAAATTGGACGAAACTACACGGGGGGCCCTATTTTTCCAGAACACACCTGACGGAGCGAAGGAGCAGCAGAGGAGGGCCACCAGGAGGCCACACGCCACCAGGGCGCGGCCCCCCTTCTGCCGCGCCCTGGGGTGGTGTGGGCCCCTCGGGGGTCCGCAGCCGCCGCCCTTTCGCCTACTTATTCCCCCCGACGCGAAAACCCTAAGTACCTGAGAAAATTGTGGGGACCCCGGACTAGCTGTCCGAAATACCCGATTATGCTTAACACAACGATCTCGTGATCAGTCTGTCGTTGCACATAATCCGAATTGGATACCAAAGTTTACATCCATTACAATACCGAATAAAAAGTCTTACATAAATGGTCATTTAGACCAAGTCTTACATAGGTGCCTTCATGGGCCAAACCAAAATATCAGCGGAAGCTACGGCGTAGTAGACAACATATTCTAATGATGACGACCCGACAGGCAGCTGACTTGTAGAGATCCTTAGTTTGCGTAGAAGTCGCCATACTCCTGCTCGGCGTAGTGCTCCTCCTCGTAGTCTGGCTAGGAAAATAGCCAGGGATGAAACCAATATGAGTACATTTGAATGTACTCGCAAACTACCCCAACATGAGTATGCACTAGTTTTATTTTAACTTACAACTTTTATTTGTTTAAAACATCTCTATATCTTTATTGAAAAAGGTAAGAAGAGTTTTATAACTATCTTTAAAAGAAGTCACCATCTCATTTGTTTCTCCAAAAACCCCTCCTTTTCATGACCATGGCTCACCATGGTCCATTTATTCCAACAACTCATACCACTCCATTTGGTATAGTTGTGTAACACCATCACCATTTCAATTTCTTTTAGACTTAAAAGCTTTTCCAAAACTTGCACATGATCTTAGGACAGCCTACCAATTGTCCATAACCGAGGACTCGGCTATTCGAATAGTTTTGACCCTCTACAGAGGTAGCACGCTTTTATTCCACATCCATCCGGTAACTCATCGTGTCAGCCACGTCCCGCCATACAAGGTGTATGCGAAGTTGAGCCACCGACCCTAGCCTCTCCTTTGCTCATGCTAGTATAGGATCCTTCCCATATGATAATTCCCACCAACACTCAGTCCGGTCCCCGTCGGCAATCCTAAGTGTGAGGACTCATATGTTTTTCCCGGCGACCACATTGATGAAGTCTTCAATCCTCCTCCTTATCTTTCCATAGAGTTTGAGCGAGGACCCAGGTCAGGGGAGTTCTCCAAACCATCCCCTCATGCATAACGGAGTTATCTCCGTCGATGAGGTATCCCATACTAATAAGAGCAAATTATATGACTAAGCCCCGTTCCCATATGGGGGTAAATGTGGTCGCACAGATTAAGATTGGTTGTCATAGTACTAGGACACTGTGCATTTTTCATAAACATTCACATTTTCCATTTCTCCACTTCAACACCGACATCTCGGTATTCCATAACCACATAAATATTTCAAAAGGAGTTTTGAGTAAACAACATTTATTTTCCCATCCTATAATTTTATATCAACTATCTTATACTTCTACATAGGTGGCAAAATAGTTTTCATGTACTTGTAAAAAGGGTTTTTCAAAATCATTGATACTTTTGAATAACTCATGTGACAAAATAGATGTATGTAAATGCAAGCTCAGTGAAGTAGCTTGCCTTGCTCGGCAAAGTTCTCGGGTTCTTGTGCTTGCTGATCAAGGTATTCCCCCTCCTCGTAGACTTCGGCAACGTTCTCGTCTAAACGTCAAACAAGCGATGCAAACAATTACTAAACTACTCAAGCAAGCATCACAACATATCAATCATAAACATCACAAATAGCTACTGCACACATCAAACCATACAATTTGGTTTCAAAATAATTGAATTTAACAATATTTAATTACTTCTAAATTATGGCAGAAACTTGTTGAACATGTTTAATTCCACAACTTGAGTTCTGTTGGTCACAAAAATACAAACTAAATTTCTTTAGAAAGCTACTGATGTGTAGAAGACAACACAATTTGATTTGGATCAATTGGAGTTACCAAACTCCCTACACAAATGTTTGAATCCAGTAACTTAATAATCAAATTTTAGCTACCAATTAAGTTATGTTGATCCTAAATTTACATACTTTTAGGTGTAACTAAACATGACTAAATGTGACCTAAAAAAATTGGTCCTAATTCATTTGGGTTAACCATTAGACATATTTAAATGTTTGAGTGCAGAAGGGTGTTTAAACTTCAACTTAATACTAAGAAATTAATAATGCACAAATAATTCTACCAAAATTAGGGAAGCTAATACATGGCAGTAATAAGCTAGAAAAATTGGTTTGGAATTATTTGGACTAACAAAGTATCAGAAACAAACAAGTTTAGAATTTAAACCTTCTGTAGTATTTTTTATAATAATTTTTATCTGTTTAATTAAATGACATGAGACCACTTGAGTTGGTTAAATAATTTCATAAGATTTCCAGAACAATTGAGTTTGATTTATTTGGATTCCTAAATCTCAAGATATTGAATTTCAAAGTTGGATCCAGTACTGACTTTAACAGAGAAGTTTAAATTCGAATTTAATTGTTCTCTGGATAATGTTGAAAGCTATGACAGGTGGGGCCTATATGTCAGCGATACAGTGTGCGGGTGGAAATTAATTAAATCCTGACGAGTGGGGCCCGCCCGTCAGTCTCTCTCTCTCTTTCTTTTAACTGAAGCGGTACGCGTCCGTTGGATCGAGATCCAACGGCCCACGATCAAAGGCATCGGCGGCGATCTAAAATCGGCGGCGCTGCCGCGCCGGCGACGGCGAGGTGAAATGATCTCTCACCTAGGGGGCTTGGGAGGTCGCGGAGATGATGCAGATCGACGGCGGCGGCGTGTGGGAAGCTCCTGGCTGAGTTGCACTTGCTGGGGTGGGCTGGTTCATCGGCGGCGAGCTCTCGATCTTCCACGGCCACGGGCAGCAACTCCGGCGAGGCTTCACGACGCGTCTGTGCACGAATAAGATGGCAAAAAGGGCTTGGGTGAGTGCGGGGAGAGAAAGCAACATGGTGCATGGGTTTGGGAAGGAAATGGGGCAGCCCAACGGCGTGGCCACGGTCGCCTTCGACCTCGGACACGGCGAGGTCGACGCGGCAGCGAGCACGCCCTCCTGGCGGTGCACAGAGGGGAGTGGAGTGCGTGTGGTGCGGTGTGGTGTCTGTGGTGAGGCTCGGGGGTGGTTAAATAGGGCATGGCCGGCGTATCGTGGACGGAGCGCATGGACAGCGTCCATGGCGCCTCCGGCGGGAGATTTCCCGATTCCGCGGCGACGCGTGCAAGCAGCGCAAGGAAGAGGGGTCTGGGGGGTCCGGGAGCCAGCTGGGAGCAGCTGTGGCGACGGATGCGTGTCAAGGTGCAGCGGGTGGGGCGAATTTGGCCGGCGCCGTCCGTTCTTCCACGGCGGGCAACGGGGGACAGTGGCCGCGTCGGGGCGAGAGAGGTGCTCGAGTGCCCGCAGAGGCTGCAGAGGCAACGAGCGTGGACGAACGCGAGCAAGGGGGGCCCTGGGGGCCAGGGAGCGGCGGCGACGACCATGGCGACACGGCGACGGTGACGGGGAGCTAGGGGTAGGAGACGACGGCGAAATTGCAGAACGCCCCCTGGACTCTTTTTTCCATTTACAACTAGGTCCTTCTCTGCTTCTTTTACTTCTTTTCATTTCCAGCAGCATTTCTGGAATTTAATTGAGGTACTTAATCAATTTAGAAAAAATCACAAATATTTGTGAGGCTTCCACATAGCATGTAGTAGCTCCACAAAATTTGGCATTTCAAAATAAAATGTTTTGAATCATTTTTGTTCATAGGGTTTTAATCATGGAATTTTGTTTTATTTCAATTTGAATTTTAAAACTAATTCAAAATATTGTTTGAGAGAGAAAAGTAGTAAGGATAAAATAGGAGTGTTTAAATTACCACTCCACTGAATTTTATTGTGAGGAAAACAATTTCTCACTTGGAGAATTTTATGTGACACTTGTCACATTATTTTCTTGTTTCAACTTTTATTTTTATTCCTCTTCTTTTTTTCATGTTTTTCTTTAGAGCAAGCAACACACATTAAGCAAGAAAGAAACAACACAAGCAACTATATGAGATCAACACATATAATTAAGCAAAAGTTTTTGTTGGCTTTCATTTTTGGAATAATAATACTGATTAATATTTTTGGGATGTTATACAAATATCCACGAAAAGTTCAAGAGACGCCGCCGTCGTCAACCCAAGCTCGGGAGGGATCAGAACCTCTTCTCGGCACCCTGCCGGAGAGGGGAATCGTCACCGGAGGCTTCTACATCGCCATGCCTGCCTCCGGAGTGATGCGTGAGTAGTTCATCCTTGGACTACGGGTCCATAGCAGTAGCTAGATGGTTGTCTCTCACTTTGTGCCATCATGTTTAGATCTTGTGAGCTGCCCTACATGATCAAGATCATATTATTGTAATGCTACATGTTGTGTTTGCTGGGATCCGATGAATATTGAATATTATGTCAAGTTGATTATCAATCTATCTTATATGTTATTTAAGATCTTGCATGCTTTCCGTTACTCGTAGATGCTTTGGCCAAGTAGATGCTTGTAACTCCAAGAGAGAGTATTTATGCTAGATAGTGGGTTCATGTCTCCGTTTAACCTGGGACAGTGACAGAAAGTTCTAAGGTTGTGGATGTGCTGTTGCCACTAGGGATAACCTAACGATGCTATGTCCACGGACATATGTGTTTGTTTACATTACGCACTTTACTTAATGCAATTATCCGTTGCTTGCAACTTAATACCAACGGGGGACTCGGATGACAACCCGGCGGTGGATTATTAGTCATAGATGCTGTTGGATAACGATCTATGTATTATGTCGTAATGCCCAATTAAATATCATAGTAGTCAACATGTCATGTATATGCATTGTCATGCGCTCACTATTCGTCAATTGCCCAGCTGTAATTTGTTCACCCAACATGTTAGTTATCTTTTATGGAGAGACACCACTAGTGAACTGTGGACCCCGGTCCATTCTTTTACACTGATTAAACAACCACAAACTGCAAACTGTTCCTTTTTCATTCTCTGCAATTTAATACTCATTTTCCACACCATACGTTTAATCCTTTGTTTTCAGCAAGCCAGTGAGATTGACAACCTCACTGTTTCGTTGGGGCAAAGTAGTTTGATTGTGTTGTGTGCAGATTCCACGTCAACAGTCCAGACTCCCACAACACTATTTTTCTGGCGCCGTTGACAACCTTCTGAAGAGTTGCTGCTCCTACTGGTTCGATAACCTTGGTTTCTTTCTGAGGGAAAACTTGCTGCTGACTACATCATACCTTCCTCTTGGGGTCTCCCAACGAACGTGTGTTTCACGTCATCAAGCTATTTTTCTGGCGCCGTTGCCGGGGAGACAGCAGTCTTCTGCAAGGGGAGTTTCACGCTTCCAATCTCTTTACTTTGTTTTTGTCTTGCTTAGTTTATTTTATTTTATCTTGTTTGCTTTCAATTATCAAAAACACAAAAAAATTAGTTACTTGCATCTAGTTTACTTTCAAGTTATTTTCTGTACTGTTTTTATTTCTGCTAAAATGAGTACTCCTGAGAACACTAAGTTGTGTGATTTCACTAGCACGAACAACAATGATTTCATATGCACACCTATTGCTCCACCTGCTGCTTCAGCAGAATTTTATGAAATTAAACCTGCACTTTTAAATCTTGTTATGAAAGAGCAATTTTCTGGTGTTAGTACTGATGATGCTGCTGTTCACCTTAATAACTTTGTTGAACTTTGTGAAATGCAAAAGCTCAAGGAAGTAGATGGTGATATTATTAAACTGAAACTTTTTCCTTTCTCCTTGAGAGGACGTGCTAAAGAATGGTTGCTATCTTTGCCTAGAAATAGTATTGATTCATGGACTAAATGCAAAGATGCTTTTATTGGAAAATATTATCCTCCTGCTAAGATTATTTCTTTGAGAAGTAGCATAATGAATTTTAAGCAATTTGATAATGAACATGTTGCTCAAGCATGGGAGAGAATGAAATCATTGGTTAAAAATTGTCCCACTCATGGACTGACTACTTGGATGATCATCCAAACCTTCTATGCAGGATTAAATTTTTCTTCGAGGAATTTATTGGATTCGGCCGCTGGAGGTACCTTTATGTCCATCACTTTGGGTGCTGCAACAAAGCTTCTTGATGATATGATGATTAATTATTCTGAGTGGCACACCGAGAGAGCTCCAACAGGTAAGAAGGTAAATTCTGTTGAGGAAACCTCCTCCTTGAGTGCCAAAATTGATACTATTATGTCTATGCTTGCAAATGGTCAAACACATGTTGATCCAAATAATGTTCCTTTAGCTTCTTTGGTTGCTCAAGAAGAGCATGTTGATGTGAACTTCATTAAAAATAATAATTTCAACAACAATGCTTATAGGAATAATTTTGGTAATAGCAATTATAGGCCCTATCCTTCTAATAGTGGCAATGGTTATGGAGATTCCTATGGTAGAACAAGAATGCCTAGTGAGGAAAGGATGCTAGAAATTGAAAAGGCCACTAAATTTTTATGCAAAAGCAATATGAGCAAAACCAACTGTTTACTAGACTATGGATGAACAATCTGCTATGCTAAAAAATATAAGCCATCAACTTGAGAATTTGAATAGGGAGATTTCTGGTTTGCAAGGTAAAATTTCTCATGCTGAAACTTGTATTTCATTGATGTCAGAAACACAATCCTCTTTGATTAATAAGATGGCAGCTAAGCCCGAAACAATTGAGAGTAATACCTTTGCCGTAGCCAATGCTATACAAGTTAAAATTGATAACAATGTGAGGATGTTAGCTGAATTGCATGCTAGATGGGAAAGAGAGGATGAAATTGCTAGAAAGAACAATATTGCTAGAGTTTATACTATTACTACTTCTGAAAATTTCAAACTCAAGTGTTAACAAACCTCCTACCATTAATGGCAAGATAGTTGGTGTTGGTAATGTTTCCACTTCTATTGCAAAATGTCCTAAATTGCCTGATAACTCTGAAACTGTCCTTGATAAAGATGCTGAAATTTCTAGCAATAAGGAAGAGAATAATTCCATTACTTTTGATGATAATGACTTTGATTTTGATGGTTGCAATATTTCTGAAGTAATTAAGTTCTTGCAAAAGCTAGCTAGAAGTCCTAATGCTAGTGCTATAAACATGGCTTTTACTAAACATATTACTAATGCTCTCATACAAGTTAGGGAAGAGAAATTAAAACATGAAGCTTCTATCCCTAGGAAGTTAGAAGATGGTTGGGAGCCCATCATTAAATTGAAATTGAATGACTTTGATTGCAATGCTTTGTGTGACCTTGGTGCTAGTATTTCTGTTATGCCTAAAAGATTATATGATATGCTTGATTTAGCACCTTTGGAAAATTGTTACTTGGATGTTCACCTTGTTGATTCTACTATTAAAAAACCTTTGGGAAGAATTGATGATGTTCTTATCATGGTTAACAACAATTATGTCCCCGTTGATTTTATTGTCTTGGATATTGAGTGCAATCCATCATGCCCTATTGTGTTGGGAAGACCTTTTCTTAGGACTGTAGGTGCTATTATTGATATGAAAGAAGGGAATATAAAATATCAATTTCCTCTCAAGAAAGGTATGGAACACTTTCCTAGGAAGAAGATTAAGCCACCTTATGATTCTATTGTTCGAACAAATTACAATGTTGATGCTTCTTCACTTGGTAATACTTGATGCATGCTTTGTGCCTAGCTAAAAGGCGTTAAAGAAAAGCGCTTATGGGAGGCAACCCATTTTATTTTTCTGCAATTTTTCTTTTATTGAGTCAAGGAGTTTGTTTACTTCTGTAGCAACTCCTTTGTATCTTTATTTTCTCGCATTGTTGTGCCAAGAGTAGCCTCTAATGATAAGATGATGCTTAATTTTGATTGCTGCGCAGAAACAGATTTTTGCTGTTCACTGTACGAAATTCCTAAAATCACCAGATTGTTAAAAATCTGAAATTTTTGTGCGTAATCTTTATGAATGTCTGAAACTTTCATTAGTTCAGAGTTTCTCGATCTGAGCGTCGTAAGTGCCTCGAAAAAATTCGTCTTTGCGGACTGTTCTGTTTTAGACAGATTATGCCTTTTTATTTTTCGCATTCTCTCTTTTACTAGTGTTGAGTGAAATTCTTTTTTGGGTGGAAGAGCTTCACATAACATCAGTGGCTGTAGCTAATGTTTAAAGTAACAAATCATATTGCGTCTTTACAGAACATGTGAATTTTTGATTATGCACTAACCCTCTAATGAGATCTACTTTGAGTTTGGTGTGACGGAAGTTTTCAAGGGTCAAGAGAGAAGGATGATATAATAGGATCAAGAAGAGTGAAGAGCTTAAGCTTGGGGAGGCTCCCATGGATCTCCCCAGCATATTTCAAGAAGACTCAAGCGTCTAAGCTTGGGGATGCCCAAGGCATCCCCTTCTTCATCGTCAAAATTATCAGGTCATCTCTAGTGAAACTATATTTTAATTCTTTCACATCATATGTGCTTTTCTTGGAGCGTCTGTGTGCTTTTATTTTCAGTATTGCATTTTTATTTTCAATAAAGCTTGACTGGACCCTAGCATTCTTGATTGGGAGAGAGACACGCTCCGCTTTTTCATGAGAATACTCCTATTCTTCACTTATATTTGTTGAGTATTCATATCTAGCGCTGTTCAGCTTTTAGCTCTTGTTTTCATGTATCTCTTGTCAGAGCTATTAGCTTTCTTTTGTAGAAAGTACTCTCTTGCTTCACTTATATTTGTTTGGAGAGTTGATGAAATAAATTGATTGGTGTTTGGTTGGTTCAGAAAATGTTGCATGTGGTAATTGGTATAAGGAAAAACTTGCTTAATCTTGTAGATCACTAAAATGGATAACTTGATGCTTGTCAATTGTTTTGAGTTAACAAGTAGATCATGATTAAATTTGTGCATCACATGAGTTAAGCCTATTAGTGAAGAACTACCGTCACTACAACAGGACAGAGCTTTGGTAACACAATCAAGTAACACATAGAAAAATGTGTTACATAATAAAATGGCAGTAACACATCATGTACCTGGCAGAGCAGCCAGTAACACATAGTTGATAAGATCCGAAAATGTGTTACGAGAATATTGCTACTGTAGCATATTAACTTGTGTTACACCATATGTGTTACAAATAATGGATTTGGTAACATATAATTATGTGTTGTAACATAGTGTTACAAGTTATATAACTCTGGGAAAGATGGGAATAGTTTAGTATCTATTTCTATATATTAAAGAGAATAGTGTCACAATTACTTACAAACATTAGTCCAAATTTTCGCCAAAAGACAGTGAGACAATTGATTTTTTTCAACAATCTTATGTATATGACCTCAACTTGTATATATGTATTTATTTTATATATATTATTCGAGATACATGTTGCTCAAATTTGAATTACTTCCAATAAGAAAATATAAATTTATTTAATCCATAAAATATACTATCTATGTTCCATAATGTAAGATGTTTTACATATTGCAATATATGTGGACTACATATGCAGGAAAATAAGTTAATATACACACCAAATGTCTAGATACATTCGATTTCGTAAATGCTGAAACATATTATATTAGATACATATTGCAATATATGTGGACTCTGGAGGTAGTAGTAAATATTTTTAAAAAAATTCTAAATATTTAAGAATATTAAGAAATTAAAATTATTAGCATGAAACTATATAATGAGTAATATAATATTGCTATGAAATATAGACGTGCATGACCTATAACCTATATGACATGTGGGCCCGTATACAAGCGCTAACTCACAGATAATAACAGGCTAATATGCAGCAGGCCCGACAGAACGCACACTCGCGGTGCCACCCGTCACGCATAAATAAAGTAAAATGGTATTTATAAAATTCGAACCTCAAACGTCCCACTATAAGCACGGTGACACTACCATCAACCTAAGTAAACTGTTGTACTGTAATACAAAGATACAGCTTGATTTTATTTGCTCGCAGCGGCTGGGCCAAAGCCCATTGGATTGAATGGTACGGGCTAGCAGCCGACGAGTTAAACTCTGATGTTTTTCGGGCGACCACCTGCAACAACTCGGTCGCACCAGCTTCCGGAATGGGCCGGCCCATTTGGGCTCTTCTTTTTCGTATTTTCCTTCTACGTTTCTTTTTTTACTTTTACTTTTCTTTTTTGGTTTTTGTTTTTTTTTATTTTTCAACGTACAACACTAATATTTATCTGTCTTTTTTTCTTCCAAATTTCCCGTTTCAGTTTTTCTAAAAATTCATGAACACATTCAATTTATTTGAACCAATTTTCTTATAGACGAACAATTTTTAATTTATCGTGAACCGTTTTTTCTTAGAGGTGAACATTTTTTATTTATCGTGAAGGATTTTTTTGTTATAGGTGAACACTTTTGAATTATTGTGGACCATTTTTTTGTTATAGTTGAACAATTTTTAATTTATCATGAACCATTTTTTATCGTGAACATTTCTTTTATCATACGTGAACACTTTTAATTTCTGGAAATACATGAATACTTTTTTTATCATGAACCATTTTTATTATGGGTGAACATTTAATTTATCGTGAAGCATTGTAAACACTTTTAATTTACCCAAACCATTTTACTGTAGGTGAATATTTTAAATTTATCCTGAACTATTTTTTTATCTTGAACTATTTTTTATCCTATAAGTTAATTTCACGGTGAGCTAGGAGGCAGCTTCGTGTGAAGCGGACCCGGCCCCGGCTCCTTTTCCCGTTTGTGGCTACAGACCGCGTGGATGTCCATTTGAGTGCAAGGTTGCAGCGGTGGTCTAACCAATCTTCATGAGGCGGTGGTGTGGCTCGCGACATACCACCGAGTGAAAGCATTGCTCTGCCGATCAGGGCAGGGGCTGCGACACCCTTGGGTGTCGTGTCCTTCTCGAACGTGTCGTCGAGCTAGTGCTTTCGCACATTCATCTAGGAACTTCCAAGGGGAAAATCATAGAATACACATGGGATCGGGCGAGGGTGGCGTTTCAGTGTCGCTTGTCTCTTGGGGACCTCGTCTTGGGTGCTCCGCAAGATGGAGGGACTAGTGGTTGGAGTTGGTGGTCAATGGCAGTGAGTGCATGACAATTTGGCTAAGTGGGAAGACACGATTTCGGATAGGGTGACATCTGGGTGAAAACCATGCACCGACCTCGTTTCGTGCCGACGATGGCGGCGCTCTCGGACGATGCTCCCCTTGTTGGAGGCATAGTCGACGAGCCCTTTCACCACACGTGTGTTTGTCTTTTCGTGTTGTGGGTAGTGTGTTGTTTTTTGTGATGTATTTGTTTTCGGCACCATTCAAGATATCTCCCGATATTCCAATAAATCGGCCGATTTATCGATTCTCGGTGTCTGACCGATAAGATAAATCGACCGATATGCCGATAAACCGACCGATTTACCCCTTATTTTGGATCGACCAATAGGTTTCCGGTAAGCGATATCTTCAACATTGATTTTCGGCCAGTTTTTATTAAACTTGTCAACTCTGTTCTACTATATCAATGAAAAGAATTTTTACCTCCTTTTAAAAAAGAACTAGAAAAATTGCAACGAGATCGAATCATTATATTGGAGCTAAGAAATATATATTATAATAATTTTGTAATAGTACATTTATTTGCTTAATTCAAAACTATTTTTAAAGCACTTTACACTAGATCACGAATATTTTTATCAAGTTTTTAGGCATCCCGCTGCTCTTTTATCGTTTTCCCGCCGCGTCTGAAAATTTCAGGCGCGCAGGGCATTTTAGAGCCCGATAAATATCGTCCCAAAATCGAACCCTATTTCTCCCGCATCCCCTTAGACGCCGCCGCCCTCGCCCTCGCCCGTACCTGGCGCCGCCGCTATCTCATCTGAGATCTCACATACCGTCGCTTACCTCCCCTCGATCTCTCTCCAGCGGATCTCCTCTCCACTCCCAGATCCCAGCCGCCACCCCCAGCATCTCTCACCCCTGGACATATCTCTTCTCCAAGACTGTGAGTCGCCGCCGTGGTTTGCCAGCCGCCGCCGCCGCTAGCTGCCTTCCCCAGCTGCCCCCACCGCGTCGACTAGCTCCCAATCCGCCGTGAAGGCTGTGGTGGCGCGGGCCCAAGCGCTCGAGCTCCGACCTATGGCATCCTGGGACGTGGAGCATATGTCCGCTGCCGATGTCACCGGATCTTCCCGGCGGCCGGTCTGCGTCTCCGACATCCCGGAGCAAGAGGTACTTGGCCGGTGATCTACTACTGGCTCCCTGAAATGAGCAATCCCTAGTTCTTCTCGTACAAACGGTGCTCTTTACCAAATCCTCAGCCCAGGTCAAATCCTTATTATTCAATCTGAGATATGCAAGCAAATGTTCCATTAGATATTTAGGAATTTATAAAACACTGCTCCTGTTGTTCGTCTACTCATATGCTGGAGTGATGAATCTTTTTTTTGTAGCAGCTGTGGCAGCAGCAAACACTTGGACGGTGGCACCTCCAGGAACTAAAAGGACCCCAAGCAGGGACCACCTTCCTCTCCAGTTCACAGCAGTGACTCACCTTCTGTCCAGGTGATTCATGTGATGGCTTTATGTGCTGTAAATTGGTTCCTTGACTACTTATTACTCTAGACGATTGCAGATTATAATTATTTTCTATGCGATTTCACGTTAGTAATAGGTTAACTATTCACTCAAATGTTGTATCACTTCGACTAAGGTATTGTTGAATTGTTCAAACTAAATTTGTTCAGTAGGTTTGCTACAATGTAAATTTCTGTATACCTCCTGAGCATTATGGAGTCTGGAATTTGGCTGTTGTTTGGACATAATCTTTATGAGATGTTGGAGAGTGCTCAAGGTTTAATTTACCCATTCAGTATGTAGAGGATTTGCTCATTTACCCTTGTCTACTACATTAGCTATCATGGACCTACATCTTCCCTTCTCTACAAAGTATATACTAAAGCTGTTGCTATATTTTACAGTTAAGTTGTCATAGCACTTTGATAATTTATTTGCTAGCATGTCATTTTTCTCCATAGCCTATAATTATACTTTGTGGCCTATTGTAAAACGATTCAACCGTGTTTCTGTAGTTATTTGTATTCAGTGCTTATTTGTTTTCAACATGGACAGGGATCCATAACAGGCATCAGGAGCTTGTTGCACTTAGGTCATCGTTTGAGTTTCTTTTAACTCAGTGGAGACAACTTATAATATTTTACTACTGAATTATTACATGCCATTGTTCTATAGTTCATTATGCACTGTCGCAATAACAACTAATGTTGTTTGCATCTCTTCCACCACCTCCTAATCTAGAGGTCTCCGATGTGGTTGTTGAGAAAGATGCAGGCCATGCTCTTCTACGGATAAGCAAGGTGTTAGTAGTTGCCCATGACATTTAAATCAAGAAAGATATGATAGTTTTATAGAGGTATGTTTCTTGTGCACCTATAACTTGTTTGTGTGAGATTCTGTTTCACACACGCACAAGAATATGCTTCTCTCTCTATCTTACGTATCTTGTTTCTATTTCATGGTCAGCTTGGTGCAGAACGTTATCTTTGCTTCGTTCGCGGTTTCAGGTATAGGGATGCTGAACATTATGCTCATTTGCTTCCTTGTGGTCTCGTGGATTTCTACAATGATCGAAATATGGAGTGTTCATGGACAGGAAGAACAATTCCCATCATTTTGGTGAGATATCTATCCATCTTTTCCATGAATATCTCTTGATATGCAGTTTAGAACCAACATGTTCAGTTAATGCCTAGCATGTATGTGTCTTAATTAAGTGATGACCATATGTGCCACCCATTCTGTAGCCCACTCATCTTACTTCAAGATTTTAGCAAATGCTATTGTTTTATGTCTAATCAAGCAAAATCTTAACTGAATTTTAAGGAATTATTATATGCTTTGGTAGTCAAACATCCTAGTTGCCCATATGTTCAGTGTCGTGCACAGTACTAATATAGTGCAAGTGCACTTTATAGAAATGATTATTTTATCTTAAGATCTAGATCGATTCCTAAACATGACAACATGTACTCTTATTGGCATTTTCATCTTTATCCATAAGTAATTGGCTTCTTTCTTTGGTTCATGTAACTCAACATTCACTCTCACTTTTGTAGGTACTTTGGTGTTGTCTCACTGCTTGCATAGATTGGCATAGGAATCAAGTCTTTTAGAGCTCAACATATTACGATTCTGGACTAGTTGTCAAGTTCTCTTTGTTCTTGTCGTAACTTGTCCATGTGATTTTGGTTGCAAGCGAGTCTCGTTGTTATTTCTGTTCCATCAATTGTAATTTAAAGTTACGTTATCTTATGTATTTTGTGACTGAATTGTAATTAGTTATTTTCACGACCGTCGAATTTGTACTGTGGTATCCAAATTCAATAAAAAAATTACATCTGGAATTTGACAGGAATTGCTATTGAAATAGGTGTGCTAACATTTCAACGGAAATTCAAAATGAGCCATTATTCTAGAAACATTAAAATAAAATATGCCATGCCATCAACTAAATTCCACTCGCTTCTAGGCTGGGTCAAATGTAGGCATCCACGTCACCTTTCCTTATCTATCTGTAGTCCACATTTTAGTGCCATGTCATTGCCACATAGATTGCCATGTCAGCACACGTGTCATCCATGTCAAAATCTTATCTGAATATTTATTCAATATTTGGATAAAGATGTGTTGCCAAAGCTATTAAAAGGTGTTACAAATAATGTTACTGCACCTAAAAATTATATTACTCTCTGTGTTACTATGGTTATAAAACGTGTTACTAGCTCATCTAGTAGCACATATTATGCATGTTACAACAACAAAATTGTAACACAATTTTTAACATACTGTAACAATTATTATGTGTGACAGTGCATACCTCGCAGTAACACGGCCTAACGTAACACTTTCCATATTGTGTTACTACATGGCCTAGTAACACTGTTTTGGACCTGTTGTAACACATGAGTGTGTTACCAAAGCTCTGTCCTGTTGTAGTGCGTAAAGCTTGTTGAAAATTTGGTTTGCATCAGTGGTACCTCTAAGGTCTAGATATTTTCTAATAACAGGGTTTGGTTAACAAGGAAGACGGTATGAAGTCTTATAACATTTGCAATATGTTTGTCATATAAAACTTGGTGTACGGGTTGATATTCTTGTTTGCTTACATAACCTTGCTAGCCTAAACTCTGTACTGAGAGGGAATGCTTCTCGTGTATCCAAATCCTTGAGCCAAAATCCATGCCATTTGTGTCCACCATAACTACCTATATGTGGTATTTCCTTGCCACTCCAAGTAAATTTTTCATGTGCTACCTTTAAATTATTCAAAATGTTATTATTCCCTTTTTGTGTCAATGTTTACTAGCTCATGAGGAATTAGTGTGGTTATTCTTTATTCTATTTGTCGAGTGAACTTTTACACCTGGACTAGTGGCATATACATCCGCTTATCCAATAACTTGCAAAAAGAGCTGGCAACGGGTGCCCAGTCTCAATTAATTACAACTTTAACCAATTAATTCTCTTCACACTTTTGCCCTGATTCATCAGTAAGCAATGACAAACAGTGAAATACCTGAATGTGTGTAAACCAAAGAGAAAGAGGGATGATCTGCCTTGCTGGTAGAAATAACGTCCTTCATGGGAGCCGCTCTTAAAAGTCCGTTCGACGGGTAGAATACTGTTCTCACCCGCTACCATTCGTTACAATTAACAAACACCTCTCAAAAATAGATACTCCTCCATGGTATGTGATTGATGGAAGGCACCCGAGGATTCGGTTAGCCATGGCTTGTGTTAGCACGGTTGGGAGGAGTATCAAATATTTTATGCAATCTCTATATGCTTTCAAAAACTTAAAAGCTCTAGCACATGATTTAATCTCTGCTTCCCTCTACGAAGGGCCTTTCTTTTACTTTTATGTTGAGTCAGTTTTCCTATTCTTTCTGTCTTCCACAAGCAAACACTAGTGTCAATTTTGTTACAACATGCGTTATATGCAATGTATTGGACTTGTTATACTACTTTGTGTTGACAATATCCATGAGATAAATATGTTGAAAGTTGAAGCAAATGCTGAAACTAAATTCTTCCTTTGTGTTGATTAAATACCTTTTGTTAGAAACTATTGCTTTATGAGTTAACACTTATGCAAAACTGTTTGATGCTTGTCTCGAAAGTACTATTCATGAAAACGTTTAGCTTGTGTGATTCATTGTTTACTCATTATCTATTTGGTAGCAAATTATAGACCATTGACTTGGATCACTTCATTCATTTACATGTGCCTTGCAATATTATATGATCAAGATTATGATAGTAGCATGTCACCTCAAAAATTATCTTGTTTTTATCGTTTACCTACTCGAGGACGAGTAGGAACTAAGCTTGGGGATGCTGATACGTCTCAAACGTATCTATAATTTTTGATGTTCCATGCTTGTTTTATACCAATTGCTACATGTTTTGCATCTACTTTATATCACTTTTATACATTTTCTGGGACTAACCTATTAACAAGATGCCGAAGTGCCAGTTCCTGTTTTCTGCTGTTTTTGTATTCCAGAAAAGCTAGTCTGGAAATATTCTCGGAATTGCACGAAACTACACGGGGGTCCCTATTTTTCCAGAACACACCTGACGGAGCGAAGGAGCAGCAGAGGAGGGCCACCAGGAGGCCACACGCCACCAGGGCGCGGGCCCCCCTTCTGCCGCGCCCTGGGGTGGTGTGGGCCCCTCGGGGGTCCGCAGCCGCCGCCCTTTCGCCTACTTATTCCCCCCGACGAGAAAACCCTAAGTACCTGAGCAAATATCCATGAAAAGTTCTAGAGACGTCGCCATCGTCAACCCTAGCTCGGGAGGGTTCAGAACCTCTTCCCGGCACCCTGTCGGAGAGGGGAATCGTCACCGGAGGCTTCTACATCGCCATGCCTGCCTCCGGAGTGATGCGTGAGTAGTTCATCCTTGGACTACGGGTCCATAGCAGTAGCTAGATGGTTGTCTCTCCACTTTGTGCCATCATGTTTAGATCTTGTGAGCTGCCCTACATGATCAAGATCATATTATTGTAATGCTACATGTTGTGTTTGCTGGGATCCGATGAATATTGAATATTATGTCAAGTTGATTATCAATCTATCTTATATGTTATTTAAGATCTTGCATGCTTTCCGTTACTCGTAGATGCTTTGGCCAAGTAGATGCTTGTAACTCCAAGAGAGAGTATTTATGCTAGATAGTGGGTTCATGTCTCCGTTTAACCTGGGACAGTGACAGAAAGTTCTAAGGTTGTGGCTATGCTGTTGCCACTAGGGATAACCTAACGATGCTATGTCCACGGACATATATGTTTGTTTACATTACGCACTTTACTTAATGCAATTATCCGTTGCTTGCAACTTAATACCAATGGGGACTCGGATGACAACCCGGCGGTGGATTATTAGTCATAGATGCTGTTGGATAACGATCTATGTATTATGTCGTAATGCCCAATTAAATATCATAGTAGTCAACATGTCATGTATATGCATTGTCATGCGCTCACTATTCGTCAATTGCCCAGCTGTAATTTGTTCACCCAACATGTTAGTTATCTTTTATGGAGAGACACCACTAGTGAACTGTGGACCCCGGTCCATTCTTTTACACTGATTAAAACCACAAACTGCAAACTGTTCCTTTTTCATTCTCTGCAATTTAATACTCATTTTCCACACCATACGTTTAATCCTTTGTTTTCAGCAAGCCAGTGAGATTGACAACCTCACTGTTTCGTTGGGGCAAAGTAGTTTGATTGTGTTGTGTGCAGATTCCACGTCAACAGTCCAGACTCCCATCAACAACACTATTTTTCTGGCGCCGTTGACAACCTTCTGAAGAGTTGCTGCTCCTACTGGTTCGATAACCTTGGTTTCTTTCTGAGGGAAAACTTGCTGCTGACTACATCATACCTTCCTCTTGGGGTCTCCCAACGAACGTGTGTTTCACGTCATCAATGCACTACCCACTGTTGCAAAGACGGCAAGAGGGAAAGAGGACAAGAAAGAAGTCGACAGGTGAAGCCGGCGATCTTCATCTCGCTATAGGAGGCCTCATACGGTGTGTCATTCATGTTCTTCAACCGTACCATCAAAGCCAGCACCTTATGATTTATACCCAGCCGAAACATCTGATTTATTTCGGCTATTCACACTTTGGTGGACGGGTTCTCCAGGTCCTTTAAGATAAGGACGCACGGCCGATATTTGCATATCGCCCTAAGAATGCATTGTGTTGGCGAAGCCGGCATCTGGCTAGGAGCATTCTTCATGGTTTATTTGATTCCTGGAAGTCGGTGCTCAGTTTTGCCAACACCTATAAGGACGACTTGTTTATTGAGTCGGCCACTGACGGAAGATCTAGTGCAAGCCGGATGACTGGCTGAAATAAATATGTTTTTCTTATCTGCAGGATCCGAGTCAAAAGTTCAGGTGACGTACAACCCGAGCATACAGCAAAGTATTATCGCCCTGAGAACACATGGCCGATGAAGTGTTGGCATCGTCCTTAGCAGCGTGATGGTGCAAGTTATTTTTTGGCACGCAAGCTTTACCAAAAAACAGGGGGGCATGTGTTGACGGTCAAATTTGGCTCATTGTCGGAGTTTCGGTCCTGGGATGCAAATGTATCGAAGCGGAAGAATGGGCTGAAACGGTGCCACGACAACTCGACAGCATCGGGTGCACGGGCAAGCCACGACAGAGAAAAATGGTGGAGTGGTTGTCGTGGCAGCAGCGAGCGCATGGCGGAGAAACCTCGTTCCTTCAGGTTCGCGGCAGAGAAATCAAAACGCTGTCGCGGCATCGGCTAACGGCAGCAGGAACACGGCAAGGACCCATATCGGAGTCGTGGCATGAGAATGGGCAAGAACGTTGTCGTGGCTGCTCGGTGACAAGGAGAGCGACGAACGAGAAGGCGCGGCGGCAATGCGGTGCAGCAGGGCTGCGGTGTAGTGCCCCAAAACGACTCAAAGATGAGTCGGATGACATCATACAGAGAATTGCATGATATCACCGTGAAGATGACCTCGTATGAAAAAGTGCCTAACACGAAACTTGTGCGTATCCTCACGGCGTACAATATTGGTTTTGGAGTCATCTTCATCCGAGGTCGTATGCAACTTGTGGAGCCAAAATACTGAGCGCACATAACCATAGACATGCTCTGTCCTCGGGTGAGCAGGCAGGTCGCCCTACCATAGACACCCTCTGCCCTCGGGTGAGCGCAATTCGGAAAGGCTAAAAACGAGACGAATTTCTCCCGACTGAATTTAAAGGGTCCAGATGAAGTCAAATGGAAAAACGCATAACATGAAAGTTCTTCGTCTTTTCGAGACGAACAACTTCTCTTTTTACGAGATTTCGATCCAGAGTTGTTTACTACCTCAAAAACGACCCAGAAGGTACAGACCGAACAGTTTTGGAAGGTTCGGGTCACACGAAGGAGGCTGGGCACAGGCAGGTCGCCCGACCATAGACGTCCTCTGCCATCGGGTGAGTGCAATCGGGAAATACTAAAAACGTATCGATTTGCTTCCGATTGAATTTGAGAGGTACAGATGGCATCAAATGGAAAAAACATATAAAAGGAAAGTTCTTCGTTTTTTCGAGATGAACAACTTCTCTTTTTACGAGATTTCAATCCGGAGTCGTTTACTACCTCAAAAACGACCCGGAAGGTGCAGACCGAACTATTTTGGAAAGTTCGGCTCAGCTATCCGAATTGGACCCAAATTAGGGTTTTGGACGTGGATCCAAGTTGTTTCCTTGCACGGGAAGTCCAGCCGCTCCTTATATACATGAGGGGTGACGGCCGATTGATCCAACACCAATCGAACAAACACATCTACTACTTTTTCGTGTTCATCTACTTTTTATCCCTCTCCCCTTGTATCTTTCTTCTCGTTCTTCGTCGTTCTTCAAGATTGGAGGCTGTGAATCCACGAGGCTCTAGGGGCGGCCAGGCCGACCTAGGGCAGCCCATAGCCGCCGCAAGCCCTGACGGGGTCCCTCCCGGGCGAGCGGGGTTTCGGGTCTACAAAAGCGCCCGCCGGATTGTCTTGCGTACCGCGCTTCCGGCGAGCCTCCCGCGGAGTGAGTTGCGGAGCATCTCTCTCGCCGCCGCGGGTACACGTGACGTGTTCGTGTGTCAACAAGGTGTTTCAGTATTTTCAAGTTGTTTAGATTTAGCAATTGTAGCATCTAGAAAAGGACCTAGTGAACCTCTTTCATCAAGCACAGTAGAAGCATCATCAAATTCATCAGAAACATTATCAGATTCAGCAGAAGTAGCAGCACGTGAAGCATGTGCATGTGGTGGTGTGACAAGTTGACTTATAACAGACGGTGAATCAAGAGCAGCAGAAGTGTTCAGAGTTGTACCTCTCCTTGTAGCGAGCAGTACGACTCCCTGGTGAGTTTATAAATAGAGCTATGCTCCCTGGCAACGGCACCAGAAAATAGTCTTGATGACCCACAAGTATAGGGGATCGCAACAGTCTTCGATGGAAGTAAAACCCAAATTTATTGATTCGACACAAGGGGAGCCAAAGAATATTTATAAGCCTTGACAGATGATTTGTCAGTTCAGCTGCACCTGGAAGTTGACTTGCTCGACACAGTTTATCAGTAGCAACAGTTTTATGACAGTAGCAGTAGTGAAATAATAGCAGTAGTAAAATAAAGACATCAGTAATAATTGCAGTAGACAGCAGGATTAAAAATACTGTAGGCATAGGGATGGATGAACGGGCGCTGCATGGATGAGATAATTCATGAAATAGTCATACATAGGGCAATTGCAGATAAATAATAATTAGGTATCCAAGTAATAATCAATCATAAGCATGTGTTCCGTATTTAGTCGTACGTGCTCGCAATGAGAAACTTGCACAACATCTTTTGTCCTACCAGCACGTTTGCAGCGAGGCCTCAAGGGAAACTACTGGTAATTAAGGTGCTCCTTTTAATAAAGCACCGAAGCAAAGCATTAACACTCTGTGAACACATGTGATCCTCACGTCGCAACCATCCCCTCCGGTTATCCCAATTTCTGTCACTTTGGGGCCTCGGGTTCCGGACAGTGACGTGTGTATACAACTTACAGATATGATCCAAAACAATAATTATTCTCATGATTCAATAACATGTTTAGATCTGAGATCATGGCACTCGGGCCCTAAGTGACAAGCATTAAGCATAATAAGTTGCAACAATGACATAAAGTACTACCGATGGATACTAGGCACCAAGCCCTAACAAATCTCACAACTATTACATGAATGATCTCATCCAATCCCTACCATCCCCTCAGCCTACAGCGGGGAATTACTCACACATGGATGGGGGAGTCATGGATGGTTGATGGAGAGGTGGCGGTGATGATGATGGCGATGATCTCCTCCAATTCCCCGTCCCGACAGGGTGCCAGAACGGAGTTTCTGATCCCTGAAATAGGGTTTTCGATGGCGGCGGAGCTCTGGAAGGTTTCTGGAAAAAGCGTCGATCCCCCGAAGTTTTTAGGTCAAAGGCCTTATGTAGTCCAAAGGGGAGCGCTGGGGGCCACACAGGGGGGCCACACCACCCCTGGGCGCGGCCAAGGGCCAACCGCGCCCTGGGTGCGTGTGGGCACCCTGTGCCCCCTCTTTTCTTCATCTCCTGGCTCCATGGGTCTTCTGAAAAAATTGTATTTATGGAACTTTTTCTGGATTTTTTCCGAAACTTTGACTTTCTGCACAAAAACGAGACACCAAGGCAATTCTGCTGAAAACAGCGTTAGTCCGTGTTAGTTGCATTCAAATCACACAAATTAGAGGAAAAACAATAGCAAAAGTGTTCGAAAAAGTAGATACGTTTTGGACGTATCAGTAGGCTGGAAGTTCAAAGTGAGGCTCTTAATGACTTTTATCTTGGTATGCCAACCTCAGTTGGATGTTGTTCTACAGCCACTTTCAACTTCATTTGTGACAAGATTTGGAAATATGTTAATGGATTATCCGGTCGGCCCCTGTCTAGGGCGGGAAATGAAACCTTAATCATGGCCGTAATCCAAGCTATTCCTACATTTGTCATGAGTTGTTTCCAACTCCCTATTACGATATGTGACAGAATTAAGCGAGTGATCGCAGATAGGTGGTGGGGTACTCAAGATGGAAAGAAAAAATTGCATTGGAGATCATGGGCTTGGCTGTCGACGCCAAAGGACTTAGGAGGCATGGGGTTTCGCTACCTCGCCCTCTTTAATCAAACAATGTTGGCTAAACAGGCTTGGCGGTTGATAACTACCCCGGATTCTCTATGCGCTCGTGTCCTAAAGGGACGTTATTTCCCGGATTCTGATTTTTGGCATGCTCCCAAGCCGAGAACTGCTTCTTACACATGGAGGAGTATATTGCATGGTCGGGACCTTCTCGTTCAAGGGGTGCAGTGGGGTATTGGTGACGGCAAGACTGTGAAGATTCTGGGCGATAATTGGGTTTCCGGCTATCCCCCAGAACGGATTCATACCTTATCTCCAATACCAGCCTCAGCGACAGTCCATTCCCTCCTGGATGAGGTGACAGGTTCATGGAATGAAGAGAATGTCAGGGCCTTCTTCGACCCTGCCATCACTACTAGGAAACTAGCAATAGGTGGATAGCCATTATGTGGCGCACCTTTTATGGCGTGCGCCACAGAAGTTTATCAGTGGCGCATGTGTACTGGTGCGCCATAGATGTCTGTGGCGCATGCAATGCCCATCGCCACTGAATATGTCCTTTCTGTGGCGCATTACGACATGTGCGCCACAGAAAGGTTGTGGGCCCCACCACCCACGTTCGGATCTGACACGCCGATGCCTTTTCTGTGGCGCATGGTACTAGATGCGCCACAGAAATGTGTCTTTCTGTGGCGCATCTATAACCATGCGCCACAGAAATCTGGTGGGCCCCACCCCCAATGATTGGGTGGGTGCACTTTCTGTGGCGCATGGGGTCTGATGCGCCACAGAAAGATCTTTCTGTGGCGCATCAAACCCCATGCGCCACAAAAAGCAGCATCCCATGCGCCACAGAATTAGTTTTCCATATCTACAAAAAAGTGGCTGCCCCTACCTACCACCCATTTTCTTCTTCTTGCTCCTCCACCTAGCTCGTGTTCCTCCTCCCTCTCATCCCATTTTGCCCATACTTTTTTCCATTTTTTGTAGTTAAACCTACTTTGTTTGATAGATAATTGGTGAGGGCTTGGGGAGCCTCCAGATATACTCTCCTCCTCTCCCAATACATCTCTTTTTCTCCACTATTTTCTATCCAACACCACACACTCTCTCTCATCGATCACGGTCACGTCTCGTTAACGAATCTACTAGGTGAGTATTGTTGGATGGACATGCATATGCATGTTTTGTGTGGCCGGCGGTGCATGTGTATGGATGATTGTTGCATGCAGGTGAAGCGCTTGTCGCGCGGGGGCGGTTTGCACGATGACAAGACGATGTTTATACATGAAGCTTGTGTGTGTGCATGAATATTTGCATGTTGTTGCTTTTGGTTGTTGCTTGCGCCGGCGTGGTGCATGGATGTTTGCCGAAATGTTGATTCATTTCCGTTTCGGCAAATTTTTGCACTACCCATATGTCCTACTTTTAGGAGAGGTCATGCCAAATTTTTCCGGCGACCATGCATGTGTGTGTGCATGTTACGGTTCTAATTAACATACTCTCGTTTCTCCTATACCGCGTACGTAGGCAACCATGGTCGTCATGATGAGCTCTGGTCGAATCAGTAGATACAAGGAAGAAGCGAAGGCGGACATGATTCGGTGCAACAGGCGCCAGATAAGATGTCCGTGTCGAAAATACAAACTCGTGAGCTGGATCGACCCTGATTCTGTACAATTGGAGGATCACCTGCTCAGGCGCGGTTTCATGCTAGGCTTCAAGCAGGCGCCGACAGCAAATGGTGCGCATGAAGATGAGGGCGGGCGAGAAGACGAAGAGTCTCCCGGACATGGTTATCATGACGAAGGAGATGTCGGCGGACAAGATGATCATGACGAAGGAGCTGTCGGCGGACAAGATCATCATGACGAAGGAGATGTCGGCGGACAAGATCATCATGATGAAGGAGTAGACGGTGGTGGTGGCGCGAACACGCAGACCCGCTAATTGAGGCCTTGCAGGACGCTCATGTTCAAGAACTGCTCCTCAGGGAGACGAGCAACGCCAGAGCTGCAGCCAGAGAGAAAGCCAAGCTGGCGCAAATGGACATAGGCGGGAAGACTCCGTTGTATCCTGGGTGCCGGCCACAGGATACGCGCTTGCAAGTAACGCTTGATGCTCTGGAGATGAAGGCGGAAAACAAATGGACCGACGTGAGCTTCACCAAGAACATGAAATTCATGCACGATCATCTTCCCGAGGGGAACACATTGCCAACTAGTATCGAGGATGCCAAGAAAGTCGTGTGCCCTCTTGACCTACCGCATGTTAAATACCACGCCTGCATCAATGATTGCGCAATTTATCGGGGCGAGTACAAGGACAGAACCACATGTCCGGTGTGCGGCCACGGACGGTACAAGAGTACTGGGAACAAGAAAGTTCCTCGAAAAGTGGTATGGTACTTTCCTATCACTCCCCATCTGCAGCGGTACTTCGTGGACCCTAAGGAAGCAAAGCTCATGCAATGGCACGCGGAAAGGGAGAAGCCCGAAGAAGATCCGGAGAAGGGCAGGATCCTGACACACCCTTCAGACGCTAGCCAGTGGGAAGCATTGGACATCGCCTTCGAAAATTTCGGGGGCGACGCAAGGAACGTCAGGCTGGGTATGAGCTCGAGCAGTTTTACAAGTGCCTCCTAGGAGTCAAATTTCCTCATGGTTACGTGGGGAAGATAAGCAGATATCTGGACGCAACGAAGAAGAGGTTCAGTGGATGAAGTCTCACGATTGTCACGTGCTGATGACGCAGATACTTCCCGTTGCGATCCGAGGGATAATGGACGAGCATGTCCGTGATACGCTGCTTGCCCTTTGCAACTTTTTCGACGTCATCAACAGGAAGTCGATCGGCGTGAGGCAGCTGGACATGCTACAGGAAGAGATCGTGCTGATACTATGCGAGCTCAAGATTTACTTCCCGCCCGCATTCTTTGATATCTGCGTGCATCTCCTTCTCCATGTCATTGATGACATCATGCAGCTCGGACCGACGTTCCTGCACTACATTATGCCGTTCGAAAGGCAGAACGGTGTCATGAAAAGATACGTTCGCAACAGAGCCCGTCCAGACGCAAGCATGGACAAGGGCTTTCTAACCTACGAGTGCATCTCCTTCTATCAGAATTATCTAAGCACCGAGAACCAGGATGTTGGTCTGCCCACCAGAAAGCACCTCGGCAGGCTCGAGGGATTTGGTCACCGCGAGGGCTACTGCTCACTCTTTGTCGGCATGCATGGTCGAAAAGACGACTTCGACAGGGCTCACCGGGTCGCGCTACAACACTTACAATTGGTCGAACCTTGGGTGGAAGAGCACAAAAGCTTAATCGAGCAGAATTACATCGACCTGGGCCGGCCGAGGAAGCAGGGAGACGTAACCAGAGAGCACAACTCCAGCGTCACGCGTTGGTTCGAGAAAAGGCAACTGTTTCAAGCAGAGAGCATAACGCCATCTACGGAAGATGAAAAACTCATATTCTCCTTATCACAGGGCCCCGGGCACAACGTAAGGACCTATCAGTCGTACGACATCAGCAATTTTAGATTCTGCACCGAGGAAAAGGACAGGAATAGCGAATATCAAAACTCAGGAGTAACTATGCTATCCTACGACGATGACGAGGCTACTGTCAAGGAAAGATTCTTCGGAAGGATCGAGGAGATATGGGACCTCAACTACTGTGGAGAGTCGGTGCCAATGTTCCGTGTGAGATGGGCCAAGGACGTCGTCAAAGAAGGCCGGTATTTCACCACCATGGTAATACCCGATGCCAAATCGAAGAACGCCTCCACGAAAAATGAGTCATGGGTACTCGCTAGCCAAGTTGAGCAATGCTTCTTCATTACTGACCCATCAAAGCCTAGCCGTGTTGTCGTGAGGAGGGCAAGAGGAGCATCATCGGAATGGAAGGAGACGCCAACGAGGAAGACTTGGACAAGAACGGCGATCCGAAGATCGAGGAGGAATTTGACAAGTACTTCGACATGCCGACTACTAGCAAACAAAGAAGGAAGACCTCCCTACCTACTAAAGGTTGTCCGTTCACATGAAAAAATCTCAAGGTGTCCGGCCTAAAGTATTCAACCGCGAAGAAGGGAAAGAAGAGAAGCTAGCTCGGAACCGGCCGGGACGAAGAAGACATTTTTTGTGTATTAATTTTTGTGTGTGTGTGAGACAAGCATATATATATATGTATACCATGAATAAAATAATGGTCTACTAACAAATGTGTGTATATTCTTTTCTTTAAAATGTGTGTATGTTCTTTCTTTAAATATAACCAAAAATGTGTTTTTTAAGAATAACAAATGTGTTTGTGTTCTTTATATAAATTTAACCAAAAATAAAATAGCAGCACAGATTTTTAAAACTTTCAGGCCACCCAATTCTGTGGCGCATCCCCCAGAAGATGCGCCACAGAATATCATATTTCTGTGGCGCATCCTCTGGGGGATGCGCCACAGAAGCAGATGCGCCACAGAAATATTTTGCCTCCACTTACATGTGGGCCCACCCCCGCGCCTGCCTCCATCTTCCAAAATCGCCAAGTATCCCAGAGAGAAACCGTCCCGCGCCCGCCGCCGCCCGAACTCGCCGGCGACCTCCCCTGCGCGTGCCCTGCCTAACTCGCCCTGCCCAACCCTGCGCGTGCCCCGCCCAACTCGTCGCCGGCGACCTCCCCTGCACCCTGCCCCCGCCCAACCCTGCGCCGCGCCCACACGCTCGGCCACCGCGTGGCGCTCGGCCTCGAGCCACCGCCAACGAAGAAGAGCCCCCTCGCCGTCGCCCCCATGTAGTTCTCTCTCCGTCGCCACCGCGCCCATCCCCGACCTGCGCTTGACCGCCCCTCCCTCCCCCCTGCCCGAGGTACACGGCGCCCTCCCCTGCCTCCCCTCGCCTGCTCGCGATGTGTTCGACGAAATGCTGCTGTTAGTTACTTGCTGTTAGTTGCTAGGTATGTGTCTTCCTCATCTTCTCCCCTGTTTCTGCGAGTCTTTGCATTGCAGGCTTAAGTATAGGCATGCATAGCCACATATACACTTCAGATCAAGTGCATTACAGATTCATCAACACTTGTGCACTGCATATGTGTGTGCAATACTATGAAATACCTACAGCCTACTTAGTTATATCAAGTGTTGATTGATGCGCTACGGAAAAATGAGATTTGACTCAATAACAGCAACATCGCCTAGGCCTAACATTTTGTTTCTTAGAGGCCAAATCATCTGTGAATTTGCAATCACGATATGTAAAAAAAAAGCATTCTTGACCTAAGTGTTGTAGATAATCATTTCAAGCTGTTGCTGTTTCCAGCGAGCCGATGATCTGCTGCTTAGATTTTAGTGGTGGTTGTATGCTTTATCGGATTTATATGTGTGCCTAACAAATGTGTATGTCATAATCTGCTGCGTATCTAGAAAATGTGTATGCCATATAATCTGAAAACATAAGGTTTTATATACATTCACTTTGGTTATTTTTTAGTCCAAGACTGTTCAGATTTGAGTAGGACACATATAGTGCATGCTCAGATGCTATGCTGATGGTCATGATGTCATGAGTTATTTCTGTTGGAGTAAGACACATATAGAGGTTACCTCAAAATTAGAAGCAATCTTGTACATCTTGCTAGGATTAGAGTGAGCTTGCTTGGTACTGCTACCATGATTTAGCAATAGTTGTTTATGAAGTGCTAGGATTAAAATTCATTTGCAAGGTCCTTGCAAGTTGTTTATAATATGTTGCTGCAACTAAATTGTTGTGCCAAACTTAGTAATTTTCTTGGTTCCTAATACACAAGCACGAGATTCTTCTGATTTTTTACTTATATAAGTTCATGATCCTTTTTTTTTGGTTGTACAGGTGCAGAGGTGCTTGTGTGTGCTAGGCAAGAAGACGCCCTTGGAATCGATTTGTGAAATATTTGCAGGTACCCCGAGAGGTTGTGTGTGCTTGTGTTCTGTGCTACCACGACCATCGTGTCGTGCTTGTTTGTGCTCCGACATCGTGGTTGTTTGTGACCATGTGGATGTGGCGACTTCATGCTTTCGAAATGCTCCAAAGTTGGTACTTTGGAGCATGTGTTCTGTGCTACCACGACCATCGTGTCGTGGTTGTTTGTGCTCCGACCATCGTGTCGTGGAGACGCCGGCCGGAGATGTGGATATTTTTGTGAAATGCTTGCAGGTACCCCGAGAGGCCCTTGAGATTGCCGGAACGTCGATTAACTTCCGTTCCGGCAAATTCGGGTACTCCATATGTCCCTTTTTTAGCAAAGGTCATGCCGAAATTTTTCGTGAATTTTCGCATGACTTTGCTAAAAATAAGACATATGGGGTATTGCGACTAATGCATGGGCCAGGGTATCTTAGTTCTTAATTAAGTGGTTTTTTTCTTATATTTGTTGTACTAACTTTTTGTCTCTTTTTAATGCAGTGCAAACATGTCGGCCAACACGGCGCCCGGCCCTTCTAAGCTCCACATGAGCGTCGAAGATGAAGCTAGAGATGCCAACAAGTCGTTCTGGGAGCTGTCCCAGGAGTTGGAGGGGGTGAAGGCCGCCGAAGCTGCTAGTGGTGGCGACCGTGCCGACGATGAGCAAGATGGTCGGGAGGACGACGCCGAAACCACCGATGGAGCTGCTAGTGGCGGCCATGAGGATGACACCACCACCACCGATGGTGGCGACCACAGAGATGGTGGTGGTGGCAGCAACCCAACCGCTCAGAAGCAGAAGAAGCAAAGGAGGGATCGGACACCGCAAGTGCTCGCCAACATCGCAGACGTGTTCACTGAGGTCACGCTAAGTGGCCTACCAGTGGAGCCTAAGGAGCTGGCCAAAGGGTACGACATGCAACTAGGGTGCATCCTCCGGGAAAGCGTGTCGATCAACACGAAGGACCTCAGAAGCAAGGCCAATGAGCCTTTGGTCGAAAACCTCCTCAAGAAGCTTCACCAATGATACACGTTCCCGCAGCCGCTCAACAAAAAGGTGGATAGTTTAGCCATCACGAAGATGAGCACCGCCTTGAGCAGCTGGAAGTCACGGGTGAAGAAGAAGATTGATAAGGGTGACAACTGGGAGAAGATAAAGGTCAAAGAGCGATGCTCGACGAAGAAGAGTTCGAGGCATTCAAATTGTCCTTAAAGTCCGAGGAGGCTAAAAAAATGGACCCAGTGGGGGAAGGAAATGCGGGACCTGAACATAGGTAACCACCGTTTGGGAAGCAGCGGTTGATAACCCACAAGTATAGGGGATCGCGTGTAGCCTTTTCGATAAGTAAGAGTGTCGAACCCAACGAGGAGCTAAAGGTAGGATAAGTATTCTCTCAAGTTCTATCAACCACTGATACAACTCTACGCACACTAAACATTTACTTTATCTAGGAAATAAAACTACAGTAGCAATACGGGTATGAGAGGTAGTTTTGCAAGATAATAAATACAAGAAAGTAAAAGTTAGTGCTGCAGCAATAAAGTACACTAAGTAACCATATACTAACAGTACCATGAGTGTGGAAAAGTGGTGGTAATTGTGGTGGCTTTGTCCAAGATTAATTAGTGAAGGTACTTGGTTCATTGTCTTCGATGCAGTTTTCTATGTGGGAGAGGCTAAATATACATGCACTCCACTACTTGGGATTACAAGTACTATATGATTGGATTGTTTAGCAAGCATCCGCAAATACTAACAATGCATTAAGGTTTCCCCAACCATAGCCTTAAGTTCAAGGTCCTCTTACTCCCATACGTGCAACTAATCGGTTCGCGTTCTCAGGTTTCTGTCACTCCGGCAGAACTTCCCCCGCTTCGTTACAAATACTACCAACCCTAGGGTGTTTGATCCATGCGCGCACAAATATAATGGACACCAAAGGACAGCACCATATAGACATACAACTCTAATGAACCTCATGCATTCAATTAAGCAATCAAAAGACAAATAAACTACGGAAACATGATGTAAATCATAGGATAAATATTATAGCATCAAACACCATGTTTACATAGGACGGTACAGAGGTTTGTGGGAGGATGAACCACTGAATACAAGGAGGAGATGGTGATGGAGATGGCGGTGAAGACGGCGGAGAGGGCAGCGCGGCGGCGCAGGGCGGCGGCGGCGGCGGCGGTGCGGGGAACTCCTTTCCCCGCCGCCGGCAAGCTTGGGGAGCGCCGCCCCTTAGCCTCCCTCCTTCATGGCTTCTTGGGAGCCCTCCCCCATGGAGATGGGATCCATGGGGGAGGCAAAAACGTGGCTTTTGGTGGCTGAAATTCGTGGGTGGAGGAGTCCTCCACGAATTAGGTTTCCTCCCTTTATATATCTTCTCGGATTTCCGTCACCCCTTTTAGGGTTCCACCAAAACGGGCCTACAGGCCGCGTCCGAACTCCGATTGGGCTGATCTCGGGCTTAAAATCTTCGTATGGAAAATTGTGACAACTTTCGTAAGAGCCAGGTCTCCATTTGACGTCATCTTCGAGGGTCAAACTGACAATCTTCGTAAAAAGTTCTCAGACAGATTTCAGGAAAGTCCCAATTTGACTCCAACAAGGTTTCCTCTTGTATTCTTGATAATTTCTACACATCAAATAGTAAAACAAGAACATTGTGCACTTTTGCAACTATTAGTAGGTTAGTCCAAATAAATAATAAACTTAATATAAAAACAAGTGCTAAAAGCATAAAAATGGCATGAAACAATCAAAAATTATAGATACGTTTTGGACGTATCAACATCCCCAAGCTTAATTCCTGCTCGTCCTCGAGTAGGTAAATGATAACAAAATAATTTTTGATTGTAAATGCTATGATCAGGTCTTTAACAATTGCATGATGTATGGATAATAAAACTTAGCAATCATGTTTCCTAATGAAAAGTATCAACGAACTAAGAGCTCATAACATGAAATTTCTAAACATCAACAAGATTGCAATGTTCGTAAAAAGATATGACAAAATGGTATCTCGCTTGCCTTAATTTGAAGGGCAAAACATAAATGCCAAGGCACCTCTGAAGTTCAAGTGAAGACTAGATATAGAGATATCAAAGATAAAAGCATCATAGTTATACCTCAATTAATCGTATTCTGGGACAAGCACATTACACTAAGAACGACAGCTATGCTCTCGAAGAAGTGCTCAAAGAAAGGATGGTGACTCAACATAAAAGTAAAAGAAAGGCCCTTCGCAGAGGGAAGCAGGGATTAAGTCATGTGCTAGAGCTTTTAGGATTTTGAAAACATATAGAGATTGCATAAAATATTTGATACTCCTCCCAACCTTGCTAACACAAGCCATGGCTAACCGAATCCTCGGGTGCCTTCCATCAATCACATACCATGGAGGAGTATCTATTTTTGAGAGGTGTTTGTTAATTGTCAACGAATGGTAGCGGGTGAGAACAGTATTCTACCTGTCAAACGGACTTTTAAGAGCGGCTCCCATGAAGGACGTTATTTCTACCAGTAAGGCAGATCATCCCTCTTTCTCTTTGGTTTACACACATGCAGGTATTTCACTGTTTGTCATTGCTTACTGATGAATCAGGGCAAAAGTGTGAAGAGAATTAATGGTTAAAGTTGTAATTAATTGGGACTGGGCACCCCGTTGCCAGCTCTTTTTGCAAGTTATTGGATAAGCGGATGTATATGCCACTAGTCCAGGTGTAAAAGTCCATTTGACAAATAGAATAAAGAATAACCACACTAATTCCTCATGAGCTAGTAAACATTGACACAAAAAGGGAATAATAACATTTTGAATAATTTAAAGGTAGCACATGAAAAATTTACTTGGAGTGGCAAGGAAATACCACATATAGGAATTTTTGGTGGACTCTTTGGGATAACTTGGTTTTAAGGATTTGGATGCACGAGCAGCATTCCCGCTCAGTACAAGTGAAGGCTAGCAATAGACTGGGAAGCGACAACCACGAGAGCGATAACGGTCATAATCATGCTTGCGACAAAATAAAATTAACGGAGGCATAAAAACGATACTAAAACTCTGAGGCAAAATAGATCATCAAGGCTTAATTGACTTTTATTTTTCAGTCATAACATGTGTGAGCATGTGCCAAGTCGATTCAAGTGAATGATTCAGAGGAGGATACCGTCCTGCCATACCGTTTTACGAAAAGAACAATGCATGTAAATATCTATATGACATGATATGCACTATTAGCTAGTTGAGGCCAACCATAAGAAAACATAAACTACTAAACAATATCATTCACACATCATTTTTAAGTTTTAACAAATGATACATTAACCAAGTAAACGATGAGAACAGAGGATAAATAAAATATGTGACGATCCACTTATTAATGTAACCGGTGTTTGATGCTAAGATAAATAGATAATAAAATACAGCCGCTTCAAGTTTAGTCAAGTTCATATGTTGCTCAAAAAACAAAGTTTGAAGGTTTGCAAACCGAGGGGTTATTGATGAAGAGGGATGCGGGGACATCCCCAAGCTTATGACTTTGGTAATTCTTCAATATTCCATAGTTTGGTGTTCCTTCATTCTCTGTGAAAAAACTTCAACACAAAAACTTTCCCATTCTTTTCTGCGGTTAGACATTAGTACAATAGATAATATTTCCCAAGTGCTGCTATTAAACCAAATAAATTTTGTTTTTAGTTACAGAAAGGTTGCTTAAATGGCCAACTTATAAATGAAAGGTAAGAACCATTAAAAATCAAATGAAAACGAAAAGAGGCCACTCTTGCAACAAAAGTCAGAATCTGTCCAGAAAAACAGCAGCTGGAAAACGCAATTTTTAGGTGCACTTAAACATGCCCGAAATTTTAGCCAATTTTTTACATGCAGAGGATTAGGTGCTACAACATCAGTAATTTTTTCGTGATTTTTAGAGCTTCCAGTAAAATATGAAAAATCGCGCAATGAGCAGTAGATGCTGAAAACAGAAAATCACTTTTTACATATGTATCAACTAAGCTAAATGGTAAAACTTGGTACTTTATTTTTGATAAACTAAAAGACCAGAGGCTAAACAAGACCTAAACATGCTAGCTACAGCAAGGAAAACTCTAAAAAAAAACCAAAAGTAACAACCAAATAAAGAACCTAACAAAGAAGCAAAACAAAAGAAAATATTTTTGTTGTTTTGAATTTATATGTGAAAACAAAGAAGCAAATGAAACCAAATAAAGAGCCTAATAAAACTAAAGAAGGTGAAACCAAGACATATAAATGCAATTATAATACAAGTTAAGACAATACATATCATGTGGACGGGTAATATAGAGTATGAACGAGACAACCTCATGTTAGTTGATGAATAGGGGGATGACTCGCATCCCCAAGCTTAGATGATTGTATCTTCTTGAATATGTTCTTGGGATGCACCTACACATCCCCAAGCTTGAGCTCTTGCGTCTTCTTATTCATCTCATATCACCATATTAATTAGATCTTGAGAGAATTTCTTGTTTGGCCCTTCCTTAAAATTATCTTCCCTATCTGGCCCTATAAAAACTTTTCTTCCCAACATGACACCTTAACTTCACTTTCTTCCTAATATGGCCCTCTAGTTCATTTCGAGTATTAAAAAGACTCTTTTGCCCTTGATAAATTATGTGATAGAAACTTCTTTTTAATTGTTGATAAATACCACCGTAGCTGCGCTAGTACAACTGGAAAAACTATTCTTCGCGCTCGCGCTCACTCGGCCACGTTCGCTCGCAACAGGGAAATCCATCGGCTCCTCGCACTCGCGCCCGCCCGCGTTTTGCTTTGCGTTGACCGGCACCACCAAATCCATCGGCCGACGCCCCGTGCTTGCTAGCTTCCGTGCATAGCTAATCTACCTGCTTGTACGTGCGTAGCTAACCAACAATCCACCTGCTTTTACGTGTTTGTATGCGTGCAAGACACCACAACATCCATCCAGCTGCTTTGCTAACCAAGGGTACATATGTGTATCAAATAGCGCAGCGCGGCATTTACCAACAATTAAAGATAAATTTCTATCACATAATTTATCAAGGGCAAAAGAGTCTTTTTAATGCTCAAAATGCAATAGAGGGCCATATTAGGAAAGAAATGAAATTAAGATGTCAAATTAGGAAGCTTTTTTTCTAGGGCCAAATAGGGAAGATGATTTTAAGGAAGGGTCAAATAAGGAATTCTCTCTTAGATCTTATAAGCTACATCCACATAAAACTTAACAAAACTCATTAGTAGGGTTAGTACTCATTAAATAAAATCCACTCATGTTCAAGCATTGACAAGTTTTATAATTTTTACTCAACATTAGCCACTGTATATATACTAAGGTGTTCATGATTTCCGTTGTCTGTCGAAAAATAATGAAACTAACAACACCAAGTACAATATTGAATAAACAAAGAAATCTGTCAAAACTGAACAGTCCGTAAAGATGGCATTCAACGAGATAGTTAAGTAGCTCAAATCGAATAACTTTAGTCTAATGAAAGAAAGATAATAATCTCAGGTTTATGCATAAAAATTTTCAAGTCAAAATACTATTCTGAGATTTATCACGATTTTATTTACAGGGAAGCACAGAATCTGTCTAAACAGAACAGTCAGTAAAGATCGAATTTTTCGACCTATCTACGTACCTTAAATCAGAAAAAGTTAATCTAATGAAAGAAAGCTAATAAGCATCACTTTGCACTCAAGAAATTTCTGATCAAGATCACGTTCTGGTGATTTTAAACATTTAATACGGTAGAGCACAGAAAATCTGTTTCTGGACAACAAAGTAAAACTATCAACTTTCAATTAACTAAAGACTATAATTAGCATTTTATTTTTATGTACAGAGGTATATACACAATATTTACATGTTTTTAATGAAAATCTTACATGGAAAGATTTGTTTTGGTTTCATAGGCATGAACACAAGTGTTCAAGGTCGACCCCCATTTAACCATTACTCATCTTTCCAATCACTTTTCTTTTTGAAAACGTTTTTAGATAACAACTACACCTAATTTTTTTTGTAATTCGCATTCCCTATCCATAGTAAGATAAAGAACAACTTAATACTGAAAATAAAAACTAATTAGAGATAAAGCAAACAAGTGCACACAAGAACATTAACCTACGCTATGGCTCCCCGACAACGGCGCCAGAAAATTTGACTCCAAAAAGGTTTCCTCTTGTATTCTTGATAATTTCTACACATCAAATAGTAAAACAAGAACATTGTGCACTTTTGCAACTATTAGTAGGTTAGTCCAAATCTCTACTATATAATATCATTAACCGTGGCGGTCGTACGTCGCGACATGTTTGCACTTTAGCCCCTCATAAATCAGGTAATTAACCCGCAGTCCATAACTTATCCTGAATAGTTATTTCCCTGGACCATCGTTTCCTGCTCTGCTACCCACGCACGGATTTCCGCCGTCGCTCCCCAGCACTCCGCCGCCTCAACCTCGCCCTGCCGCAAGCCTCGCGTCGCCCCGCGCTCCGCCGGCCGCCGCTCTGCCCTCTGCTCTGCCGGGATTAATGGCGTGGGTAGGCAAGGCGGAGGAGAGCGAGGTGCTCCAGATCTTGGGGAGTAACGGGCTGTCGGCCGCTCATCTGCGGTGGTGCGCTACTGCGCTGCGTCACGGCAACAACGGCAATGGGCGGCGAATTGATTCCCGGGCTGCCGGAGGAGGTGGCGAGGGAGTGCCTCATCAGGGTGGGGTTCGACCAGCTTCCGGCCGTGCGGCGCATCTCGCGCCAGTGGAAGGAGGAGGTCGAGTCGCCCGACTACACCCGCCTGCGTGCCGCGGAGGGGCTGGTCTTCGCCACCGCGGCCGTCGGCGGGACCGTGTACGTGGCCGGCTGCACATGCACATGCAGCCCTTTCCCCTCTTCGTGTAGCTGCTGCAATCTGGACTGGGGACGATGGGAGAGGTGCCAAATCTGAGCCACGAAGATTAAGGCCAGGAGACCACCATGTGTGTGCCCCGGAAGCAGCAGAATTTGGAACTCACCACACCAATAACGACTTCGCCGCGGATGCGATCAACATATGTGTATGATCTCTTCTATGTTTCCTTGTGTGAGGCAACGCACAGTAGGTGTTTGAAAAATTGTTGAGTTTCTGAATTGTCAATTTTAGTGGAAGGGCGCATTGTGCTTTCATAAGAACAACTATCAAGTTTGCGGTTCGATCAACTTGCAACAAAAAAACATGTATGGCAGGATAGATATGTATCAATCTTGTTATTCTTTGGGTGTGTTGTTGCACTGGTTCTACTAACTAACCACAAGCAGCTACGTCTATGCTCCTAAGTCGCCTGTTTAGACACACCATTTTCTAGCATGGCCATATATTTGTCCATATATCTTTGTGTTCGGCACATCCATGGAGTATTTATTTTTTTGTTCAACAAAGATGGCCATGGTCACAATTTATATGGTCCATTAGCTCTTCATTCACACAAATTTAGAGTTGTTTGCATGTTCAAAATTTATTTGCACTTCAAAATCACAGACGAGCTGGTGAGGAACTTTGTCCGGTCCCGCTACTATCTGCACAAGGCGACGGGGGAATTCGTTACCGACGATGACGATGTGAGGGCATTCGAGAAAGTGTTGGTAAGGAATTTAATTACCGCGGAAATCTCAAAGTCCATTGCGTTGATCTAATTAGATAACGAAGCCATGCATATTTCTACATGGGTTCACCTTAATTTCCTTTGTCTGCAGGAGGCCAAGTTGAAGGCTGACGCTGAGGCCAGCCCGTCGTCCCAGGGGTCGACGGAGCCGTGGGACACGACTTTCAACAGGGCGACGAACGTTTACAAGAAAAGGGACAAGTCGGCGCCGCCGACGTCAGCTGGCCGTGTGTCCGGCTTTGGCACGAGCATGAAGTTCCTCCAGTACTACAACACGGACGGCGAGATGAGAAAGGAGAGGAGGAAGACGAGTAGGGATAATGCCGAGGTTGTGGAGCTAAGGAAGAAGGTGGCTTCACTAGAGCAGGAAAAAGTGGACTCCACCATGGTGAACAAGTTAGTGGAGGAGAAGCTCCGGGCGATCATACCCCCTGGGTTGATGGAGGGTTTAGCTGCTTGGAATGCGGCAGGTCGACAGGGGCCGATACACGTGCCCAGCTTCGCCGGCAGCACCTCCAGCCATAACGTGTCGTCGGACCTGGTGACCCCGCTGCCCAACACCGCGGCGCAGCTGCCGCTCCTTTTGGTTCCACCGACGCCCCCTACCGTGAAAGATACCGAGGCACTGCCGGTGGCGGCGGTGAATGATAGGCCGGCCGTCGGCACCGGCGCCCTTGTCTCGACATTAGCCAAGCTCAACGCCATCACCAAGGTAAACTAAATAGTTAGTCCGCGTCATCTTCTATAACTATGCCTTTGATGACTGCCATCTCATGATGCCCAACATGTGTTGACTTAGGACATGCCTTGCATACTCCTGCATAGGGTGGGGGCCGGCGGCAAGTTGAAGGAAGTTGCTGAGGGCACTATCGTACAACCATTGAGCCGCGATATGCACCACACTAAAATGAGCGAGGCCGTGATGAAGGTCAGGCTGACTGCGGTAGTGCCCGAGTTTCGTGACATCGACCCCCCCATGCAACCTCCGGGAGCCGAGGAGGACCACATGGTCCTTGGAAATTGCGTCAAGTGGCTCATGGAATGGCCGAAGACCCAGATTCGTCTTGGGGAGGGTCTTCAGGGGTTGAGGCGCACCACCGACGCCACCTCGAAGCCCTCGGTCGTTTGGCCCTCGAAGCCGCCACAAAAAACTGTTGGGAAGGAACCGACGCCACAAGCAGCCGTCGCCACCACCCGGAAGGAACCGGCGGTCGTCGCCACCACCAGCCGTCACCAAAAACTGTTGGGAACGTCTGTACCACAACGGTTGTCCAAAGCCAAAGACGTTGCACCTCAACTTGCTGGCAACGACGACGATAATGAGGATAATGTCAACGTCGATTGCTTCCTCAACACTGGTGCCTCCAAAGATTTCTACATGCCTCCTGTGGATGAGGAACCCTTCCGCGGTCACGGCGATCAACCTGGTCGTCCCACTACATGCATGCAACGCCTGACCTTCCAGGGTTTATCTCAAGACACGCCTCCGGAGGCCGGCGATCAAGACAAACCGGCGGCTAACGTTTTCAGCCCTGGCACACTACAGAGGACGGTTTGCGAGGGTTAGCACCCCCAGCATCCCCAGAGATGATGAAGAAGAAGCACATGAAGAGAAGTAGGACAGGCGCCTCTGCGAGCCAGCCAGCTCCTAAGATTATCCGGGGTCATGAAGACATGGTATCACCCCGTGCGGATGGCTTGACCCGAGTTCATGAAGCTGGTAAATCGATACTGCCTCCGGAGCTGCTCCGCCTCGCAGAAGGACCCATGCACTCTTTGCATCAATCTATCTTGACGCTAGAGGGCTTCCTTCTTAAAGACGATAATCCAAATTACCCGGTGTTCACGGCCCAGGTGCCAAAGGACTCGGACTTCGTCCATGAAGCCCTCGCGGATTTGTTCTTCATAGCGTTCGAGGACGTCTTCAATCTGTTTCACTCTAAACGGCTGGACTATAACTTGGTCCGCCTATACGCGCTCAGTACGGCGATGAAGATCAGGAGAGATAATACCCCGTACGTCGCGGTAGCGGATCCCTACTACATGCATGACAGCCAGGTGGTGGAAGGATCAAGGACGCGGACCATGGCCACGAAGTACCTCCAGAGGTTCATGCTGACCAACAAGAGGAATAACAACCTTCTTGTGCCTTTCTTTCCCGAGTAAGTACACATCCGCTCGCCGCCGTCGTATCTTATGCTTTCTTATAGATTTCTTCTGTTGTTGATCATTTCCAACATTCCGTTTCAATTGTGTTGACCAGGGACAAGTACTACACACTCATCATCCTAAGCCCGAGGTGGTCCATTGCCACTTATTTCGACTCGGGGAGTTTGGATAGGAAGAAAGACTACACCAGAATAAAGGGTGTTCTCGATGAGGCTCTCGAGGGCTACGCCCAAAAGGGAGGCCACTTCGAAAAAGATAAGAAGGGGGAATGTCTCACAAATGACAACAAACACCGGTTCAGACATGGGACCGAGTTCCATTGCATCAAGCAGAAGCCTGGCAGCGTGAAGGAGGCCTTCTACGTCCTCCATCACATTAAAGGGTTTGTCCGGGATGCAGAGAAAACTAGCATGCCATCTAGTCTTCGAGAATGGACCAAATCTGCGGGGGAAATCACCGATTCTGAGCTTAGAGAAGACTTCCATCGCATCCAGATGCAGTTATCGCAAATCATCATCGAAGATGTCAGCACAAGAGGGGGGTCCTTCCACCGCGCCATAGGTAGGATGTATTATAAAAGAAAGCCTTGCCTCACTCACAAGAAGTGCTTCTTTATTTTCTTTATTATAGACTTATCCACTTAGATGAATAAATCATACTCTATTTATATTATTAACCAATATATATCCCAATCCATCTCTAGGGTTATGTCAGAGGGACATCGAAGAACGCCTAGAGGCTCAGCAGGACACCAGGACGTGGACGACAAAGGAGATGTATAAACCTTTCCCGACGCCGCTCAAGAAGAAGACTCCATGATCGTGCTCCCGCTATTGCTCACCATCATCGCCGATGTACTCTATTTGATCCTAGTTTAGGCGGTGAACTTCATTTGTAATATGTGACATGATCGACGAACTTTTGTATAGACTTGTGTAAAAATTTGGAACTTGTCACTATATGTATGTATCTCGGGCTCTAAGTAATGTGATGACATAGTAATGTTTCTGTTTTCATATACCGTGTCAACTATATTATTGTTTCTATTATATCTGTATAAATCCTATATATACCTGTATTTTCTATAATATACCTGTATTTATACAGCAGGCAGCAGCAAATCGAAAATACATGTAAATTATTCTGTGGCGCATGCATTTCTGTGGCGCATGGATGACAGATGCGCCACAGAAATATTTCTGTGGCGCACGCTTGAGGGTGCGCCACAGAATCTGGGTATTTCTGTGGCGCATGAGCCCGTGCGCCACATAATTATAATTTAGTAGCGAGCTATCTGTGGCGCACCCACCATGCGTCACAGAAGGCCAAAAGTGGTGCGCCACAGATAGCCTTTTTCCTAGTAGTGCATGGCTGCGAACATTTTGCAAATTCCGCTCTCTCCACGGATCACTCAGGACTTCGTCTGCTGGCCGTATACTCGGCATGGAAATTTCACAGTGCGATCGGCTTAGAAACTAGCAAGAACGTCCAAGTTTCTTCGGACGCAGAGCATGGGCTCGAGTCTGACTGCACTTGAGAAGAACTGGAAGATGGTTTGGGCCATTAATGCGCCGGGCAAAATGAAGATACACATCTGGCGTTTTGCGCATGATTTCCTACCTAGTGGCCTTCAACTTCATAAGAGGCAAGTACCCGACACCGGTCCTTGCATCTTCTGCGGTCGGCCTGAGAGCATTGTCCACGCTATGTTGACATGCCAGTTTGCTCGACATGTGTGGAGGGAAGTAAAACAGAAGGTTCATCTGCGACTGGATCGTAAAAGCTTCTCCTCCCATCGTCAGTGGCTATGGTTTTCCTTGCTCGCTCAACAGACTTACAAGCTACGGCTCTTGCTGTGGTTTTTTGGCATATCTGGGAAGAGCGAAACGACATGAGGAATTCTGTAGCAAGGCCAAATCCACAACGTGTGTGTGGTAAGATCCTTGCCTATATTGATCTGATTAGGCAGCATCTAGTTAAACAACCTTCGGCTCCAAGGTGTGACTCCAGTTCTTCGGCTTCTAAATGGATTCCACCGCAGTCTGGTTCGTTTGTTGTTAATTCTGATGCAGCCATTTTCCAGTCCAGTGGTAAAATGGGGGCTGGTGTTCTTATCCGTAATCATGAGGGGGGTTTTGTAGCTGCTTGTCGTCATCAATTCCCGGCCCTCACGGACCCCGAGTACGCTGAAGCTCTAGCTCTTCGTCGAGCGGTTATCTTTGCTCGAGAGGAAGGAGTGGACAAGGCTATGTTTGTCTCTGACTGCCTATCTTTAATTCAACGGATGAACTCCTCAGTTCTGGACAGATGAGCTACTGGCATTGTGGTGGATTCCATCAGGGGCCTGGTTTCGGATTTCACATCGGCTTCTTTCGTCCATGTGAAAAGATCTCTCAATGAAGCAGCGCATTTGTTAGCTAAATCATGTGACTCTATTTATTCTAGTGATGTTTTTCATTCTGTTCCGGAGTTCATCCGGCGAACTTTGTGTACTAATATGATTTGAGTAATAAAGTGTGGTTTTGTGTAAAAAAAAGAGACCGATGTAGATGCTCTAAAGCAGAGACTCATCCTTCAACATCTCCAGCATCCAATGGTCGAGAAAAAACAATTACGCGTTTGTTGTTGAACCTAAGCAACTATCGTCACCAGCGGCGGTGACGTATGGCCGGCGAGCTGCTGCAGTGTGATCGGGCGGCATATGCTGGTGTTGAAGTCGGACGGCGGCTCCGACCACGCCCAGGTCCGCGAGCAACGAGTTGACCGCCTCGGTGGGGCTGTACAGGTCCCACCACACGTGATCCTGTGGTGTGCGGCACGCCATCTCCCTCGTCAGGCATCCGATCGTACCCCCGAATGGACCCAGCCCGCAGCACGCGTCCCTTGCCTCCTTCAAACCTACTACAAAGCAATCGCACTGGATAAGTGTACATCTATGTTTTATACTAAGTCAAACTTTTTAAAATTTGATCAACTTTATCGAAAAGAGTAACAATATATATGACATCAAAGTGGTATAGTATGAAACTTCATTTCAAGATGAATCAAGTGATACCAATTAGGTGTAACAAGTGGTTACACATTTCCCTATAAAGTTGGTCAAATGTTAATACGTTTGACTTAGTATAAAATCTAGATGTACACTTATTCACGGACGGAGGGACTATGTGATATGAAGTTCAAAGAGAGCTGTGTATTTGATGTTGCATACAACTGATTACGTATATACAGTATCATGCACGTGTTAAAGTTTCTGAATGTGTTTACAGAAACATGAAAACAGCCGAAACTGGATAAACGTGATAGTAGCTTTGAACCTGAATAAGAGCGGCATGCTTCGAGTCTGAATGCATGAAAAGAGAAAATTAATGCGGTAAACGCCAATTCGAAAATGTTGCTGCCTTAGACAAAACAAATCATATAGCCTAAGTTTTGTTTGGATCGATTGGCTTTTTTAGATAAAGAGATTTTATTACTTAAGAGTTTTAAGCATTACACCCGAACTCTGCATAGTTAGGATGCACACAACCACAAGTTCACGAGATCAGGAGTACCCAAAACTGAAATAGAAAAGGGGAATTACATATCATAATGAGAAATTGTAAAGCCGCCTAAGATGAAGGTAGATCGATCCGGAGACTATGTTGCCATCCATGCCGGGAGAATAACTCCCTGGCCGCCGCCTCCAATCGTGAAGCCACCTCCAAAAACAAGTCTCGGTGCTCCACACGCTGCAGGGCTGACCATGCTCGTAGCGTTGTTGTACACCGATAGATAACCTGCATAAGAGAAGCATTTTTATCGTTAAAAACCTTGTCATTTCTACATAGCCAGAGCGACCAAATAACGGCATTCGCTCCCACCATACTGAATAGTTTAAACCTAGGATCTACCCCGTTTAACCAGTTGCCAAAAATGTTTGCAACCGAACGCGGGGATGTAAGGTAGAACCTATCTGGATGGCTGACCATATAGACCTGGCTAACTCGCACTGAAAGAATAAGTGTGTAATGGTCTCATCGTGATGACAGAAGACGCACTTTTTACTTCCGTGCCAATTGCGTTTGGCAATGTTATCTTTTGTAAGAATAACACCTCGACGTAGATACCACGTAAACACCTTAGTTTTTAGTGGTATCTTCATCTTCCAAATTTGACCATATAGACCTTAGTTTGGATCGATTGGCTAGAGGAATTTTATTAACATTACCAAATTTGAGACAGAGAAGAATTCATGTTAAACGACGTGTAGCATTTTTACAAACTTACCATAGGTGCCAGGATTGGTGATCATCTCCATGATCCCCTTGTAGACGTCGCAGAAGACGACGTCGGCTCCGGGCAGCAGCGGCCGGAGCGCGTCCAGCCGCGCCTGCACCCTGGCGTTGTACCCCTGGACGAGCTCGTTGCCCTCCTCCACGCACCCTATGCCGTCGACGAGGTGCAGCCCCTCCCACATCACCCGCGGCGCGCACCCGAGCAGCGGCACCCCCACCACCGCCACCGCCACCCTCCGCACGCCCACCTCGTACAGCTCCTGCACCGCCCGCGCCACGCAGCCGACCAGGAGAGCCCCGAACCAGCGGCGGCCGTGCTTGGGCGCCGACGCGTCCGCCTCAGACCCGCGCGCCAGAAGACGCGCGTACGCGTCGGTGCCGAAGGACACCACGAAGACGGCACTAGAGACGGCGGCGGACCCTTCGCCCGGCGCGGCGGCCTCGAGAAGGAGCAGCTGCAGCGTCTCGGCGGCCAGACGGAGCTGCTGCGGTGCTGCCCGATGGCTCCCATGCGGAACACCCCGCATCCTCCTCTCTCGCCCTCCTCTCCGCCGAAGTTGACGCCCTTAGCGGCCGCCACGGCGGTGCCATTGAGGGTGGAGATGAGCGGCGGCGGCGGGAGGTCCATCTTGGCGGCTGCAGCACGGATCAATGGAGAGTTAGGGCCGGAGGTCGTAGGTTTAGTGAAATGGGGATGCAGGGTGCTTATATACCGAGGAGGTCGGGGAGGAGGCGGTGGCGGCCGGAGTTGAAGATGCACGGGCTCGGGAAAGCGGAGGAGAGGGTGAAGTTGAGGGGCAGCGTGGTGGCGGCGCAGCTGGCGGTGGAGTCTCCAAGGACGAAGAGAGCGGTGGCTGGAGACGAGTCGCCGGCACCGGCGGATGCAACGAGGCGGAGGAACATGAAGAGGAGGAGGAGGTGAGCCATGCCTCCCGCGTTGTGGCGCCAAGGCCTCTTCGCTCTTGCGGGATTTGTTCGAACCGGGACCCTGAACTGAAGTTTGTGTTCTTACAGGGGTCAAACTGGCAATAGCTTGTTCCTTGTATTTCGTGCGCACCCTCTAAAGAATAAAGTTTTCCTTCGTATGTGCTACTCCATGTCTGTGTAGATCTCTGACCACCGCTCCTCCGAGCTCTGACCCCGTCGTCGTCGCCGCGCAGAAGAAGAAGAAAGAGGGGAGCCTGGAGCCGGAGCACGATTGGCGAGTAAAGCACTCACAACTCGGAAGGTTCGCGCGATGTATCTTTCTCAATCTAGTTCCCTTTTCAAATTCCTTGTTGGCAAAATTTCATGGCAAAATTCCTAAATTCTGCCCCCTTTGCTTGGGCTTCTCAAGCGAACATCTGCATTTCGGATGTTGATTTGGTGCTCACTTTGAGTAGCTTCTGCGGCATTTGGTAGCGATTGGGGTCTTAGGTTACGAGGCGAAATTCGTTCCGCGCATGTGCTGAATTGGGCGTAATCTTCCTCTCGTGGAGGTTTGCGCCACATTTCTACTCAATATTTTTTTGTATGCCTTCGGATTATCTCACTATAGATGATACATTTTGGTTCCTCGATTTAGTGGGATTTGTCGAGTTTTATTGCTCGGTCAGCAAGAAATTCAGTAAGCATCATTAATGTTAGTCCAGAAAATCTGGATGTTATACTGTCTTCCATCCAAGGTGGATAATCTGCTAATGCTGATTGTACTCCCTAATTCTTCAAAATAAACATCATCCTTCGTTAAGTTCATACGAGTTATATCACTTGGGTGGTGCAGTATCTCATGTTCATGTCTATATGTTTTGGACTAGATGTGTTTCATGCTGTTATGCCACCTAAAACATGTATGCCTCATTAGCATTGTGACTTATATATATGTTATTCTTATCTGAAAAAGATGCTGAGCTGCAATTGTTGCACTTCGTACTTCCAGTTTTACTGTTCTGAAAAACTCACTTCTCTATGCAGTAACTTCAGTTTCTGAATGTGGTGGATCTTTGCTATGAAGGCTCTCTGGGTTCTCATGTGCTCACCATTGTTCATGAAACCAACAGACAATTTTAGTTGATCTCAATTCACTACAGGTAGGTATAATGAACAGTTGCAGGTGTCTTATTTTCGTTTTCGGTGCTGTGTGATGAAAAGGGGTAGGGTGGAAGTCCTCCAATTAAAGCACGAGTTTTAGAAAGTAGAAGTGTGCTGAGCTTCATATGTTTATTTGTTCTGAAATAAGATTCATGAAGGAGATGTGCTGGCAGACCTCTGATCCACCAACAGAGTTAGGTTCATTTCCCAAGTGGTGCTGTTCAGAACGAATTATTATGCTTTATGTCACTTGGATCAAGATACCCTGTATGTTGCACTATCCAATGCCTGCAGGGCTTGGGAGTTCATGTTTCTGGAAAATCCAATATACTTTGCCAGAAATTACCTGGTATGTTTCTGCCACTCTGTAAGTCCTCCATTATTCAGCAACTCAGCTGTGTTTACTTGCAGTATTCCTGTCATAGGTTACTGTACAAGCTGTATGGTAAGAGAGCTTAATGGGGATACAGTTTTGCAGTAGCTGGTGTAAACATATGTTAGTGCAAATCCTTGATCTGCAATAAGGTACAGTAAATTCGATGATTGGTCAAATGGTTAATCCGCATTGACATCCAGTGTTTTCAACCAATTTTGGAATTTGATTAATGTATGCAACACTACAGCTTATTTTTTCCTCCTCTTTGTAGAAAATATTAGCACAAAAGCTGGGGCTTGCTTGGCTGAACTATTTGAAGACGATGAGATGGCTTTTGATAATCTATTCTATGCCGCCCTTCAGATGCTTGATGCTCAATAATGTTAGCTATTTATATGGAATTCCAATTTGAGTGTTATTTTATAGAAGATCTATCTGTGTGCACCAATGGTTTCCATTTCCATCACCTTGTTCAGTTGGTCGCCTTCGCCAACCCGGACAAGGATGAGCTTCTGGCCATTTGCGCTATTCTAACCTGTTTCGGCCACTCTGGTGGCATGTCACGGACCACGAACATGTCAAAATCTAAAGTGTTCCCCATCAGATGTGACAGCATGGACCTCGATGACATCCTCTCGTCTTTTCCAGCCAATGATTGCATGTTTCCCTGGTCGCTACCTCGGCTTACCCCTCTGCCAACTCTTCATGGAGCGTGATCATCCAATCTGTCTCCAGGCAAATCTCAAAGTGGTCTTCTTCTGCACATGATGTGAAATATGTGGAAGGAGCGCAACAGCCGCATATTCAACGGTGTGCGCTTCACCTATCTGGAACCGCCTCACATGCGTTCATGATGTGCACATGATGTGCCGCAGCCTGGTGCTGCTGGCGTTGTCCACTCAGTGTAGTAGTCCTCATGTGGTTTTCTAGGCCCAATCCCTCGAAATAAGCCTGTAGCTTGTAAATACTTTGTTTCCTCGCCTCCTTTTGCCAGGTTTCCCCCAAAACATTAAAGCTCACATGCGTTCATTTAGGGCAAGAGGGTCCAGTATGAGGGCATTTCAAGATTTCATATAATGCTATCTTCTGGAAATGTTAAATGGTAGCCCTTTTTGTTACCTTGTACTGTAGTAGATTGCTCTTTCATTTACATTAAAGAAAACTTAAAGTAAACTTTGGTATATGGAGTTTCGTATGATGCCAGTTTACCTTATATAATGCTATCTTCTGGAAAGTTTTCATATAATGCCAGTTTCGTTCTTTCATTGCGTAAAAAAAAACTGACACACTGTAACACCAATTCACGAAATATAATGTTCCATTTACCTTTAATTTTTTTTGGTATATGGAGCCAGAAGTTCCGCCTCTTTTATTCTGTATAAGTAAATACTTGACATGACAGCTTTGGACACTATCTTCTCCGTGCGATCCAAAATAAGTGTCCATTTGTAAACCTGTTTTTCTATATAAGTAAATACTTAACATGACAGTTTTGAACTGGGGTTAGTTCATAACTGTGACAGTTATTATGGATAGGAGGAAGTATTATTTTGGTCAAAATTATTAATTATTTGAAGGACTGGAATGTACCTAGAGATTTGGCTTTTGATAGGGCTGCATGGAAATCAGCAATCCATGTGCCCAAACCTTGATTTTCTCTTTTGTTTTTTGTCTTTTTCTTTTTTTCTTTTACGTTTTCACAAGTTTCTACGTGGGTTTCATATCTAGCCTACCCCAACTTGCTTGGGACAAAAGGCTTAGTTGTCGTTGTTGTTGTTGTTGTTGTTGTTGTTCACAAAACCTCTGATCTGGCATTCCTAGAGAAATTTTCCAGATCAAGTAAGCTTATTGTAACAGTATTGTCTGAACGGAATTAGGGGACTTCCATAGAGAGAGAAGTAAATACATGAATGTAACTTCTAAGTTATCACAATGTAATTGTTTAAACTTAAGTGAGAACATCTGTTGAGGTTAGTATATTAGCCTTTGGGCACTTAGGAAAAAAAAGGAACACTGGTGCTCATGTCCTACCAAGTTGAATGCCTTTGGGTTTTCTCAAAGGATGGGGATGAATCAACATATGAATCTCTCCAACATGATCAGACAGCCTACAAGAAGCTAAACTAACAAGTATACCCAACATGATAACCTGAAAACTTCTGAGACATCAGAACACAGAGATGCTCACGCTTCCAGGAGGATACTCAATTACACACAGTGATCAATTTTGGAGGGCAGGAGACATCATTTGCTTGAGGAGTTATTTCCATTTCCATGTTTGAGACATCCTTCAGCTTATCGTCACCTTCCTTACAAAATTCGAATGCTGCCAGGTCTGCACCATGCTTGCTGCTGCAGTCATCGATGTTCGAGCATCCTTCAAACAGGCACCCAATGTTGCCCTCGAAGGTGGCATCGTTGAACCACTCACTCAGATCCATCGAGTTGCTGATGTTATTTCCAAGAAAATTGTCCAGTTCATAGTCCATACAAGGGCTCCAGAGGTTCTCCTCGATGCCGTAATCAAACACAGGGGGAGCGTTGATACCTTCGGTGCTGTCGCTCACTGCAATCGGCTCATCGATGCCACTGGGCATCTGCGCTTCACTTGAACTGAGCTCTTGGACTGCATTGTCATTTTGGAGATCATGTTGAAGTTCCTCTTGCAATGCTGGCACCACCTGTGGCCCCTGCTGCAGTTGTGCCAGTAACTGTGGCTGGTCCAGGTAGCAGCTAATGTCAAAATTGGTTACCGCATTGGCTCCCCGGTATTCGATGGCTGCAAGATCATAGGCCTTGGCTGCTTCCTCTTGGGTATCTGCAGGAAGAAAGTAGATGCGGTTCATCTTGAATGAGTAACATAATTTGGTAAGAGTGGGAAAATGCTCTATGAATCTTTGAGTGCTATAAAATTGAAGTTTGCCTATAAAAAAAATCTGACATCACTGTTACTTTTATGAATTTTACTTACAGAATTTTACTAATTTGTGCCAAATCAGCTTAAGTTCTTGCATAGGACCAGGAGTGCAGTAGAGTACAAGGCATGCTCACCGTTTTATGTTAACACTACAAGGCGTGCCCACCTAAGTTGTTTAGTGATATCAGAAAATTAGTGTATCTTTTTTCAAAAAAGAAAAGAAAATTAGTGTATCAGGTATATAGAGTAAGTAGAAGATGCTGAATTGCACAGCCTAGTTGCCTGAAAAATGACAGTGGGATGCTTGCTACTTTCACATGTGCTGGTCAGTGGTCATTGTAGTTCATTGCTAGTGCCTTGTACGCTGGTAATTAACTAGAAAACTCTTGTGGCAACCTGCTCTTTACTAGTGATCTTCTCGCCCTTTCCTCTTTTTTTTCTCTCTCTAGGGGTCAGTTTGGATCCTGAATCTTGATCTAGTTTTGACAGAGGGGAGGCATGCCCCATGCACGTGAGGCGACCACTCACTGCTGAGTCAGAGAGGCAAGTGAAAAGGAGGCAGGCAGTGCTGGAGAAATTGAAGATCCCTATGCACCAGCTGGTAGTATTACTACTCCCACCACGTGCTGCTCACATGCACTTGCACTAGAATTTACTGTTAATTAGCGGCGCACTGTAATGATCTGATCCAACACTCTCTGTATGCTCTGCTTAATGTTATTCTTAGGGCAAGTAACCAAGTTGAACAATCTTCTTGGGATTACACACGGGATGGTATCTTGGTCTCATGGTCCTCAATCTTGACCCCGGCAGTCCAGAAAAAAAACAAATTTTCTTTCTTTCTTTTTTGAGATTTTTTTTAAAACAAAACAGAAGTAGAAATAAAGCCTGTGGGGAAGAACATCCAAGAGTAACATATTATAGTAACATTAAGGGTGAGCATTGAAGGGAAACAAGAAGTGCATGCCATTCAATATTTGTGGGTGTTAGGTTTGATCAACCATCATAAAATTCTGGTAAAAGTTAGGTGGCTCTAGCCCTTGCAGTACTGGAAGCAAAGCAGGACAATTCTACAACAAACAACGGTAGCCTTTCAATGCCGATTAATTAAAACTGTTTCTTGCTGAAAGGAGGAGGAGAAGAAAGAGCATGGATGGAGGGGGTAGCTGCTGCTGCTGCTCACCAAAGGTTCCCAGGTAGAGGTACTTGTTCCCCAGCACCCTCCCAATTCTTGCCTCCCACCGCCCATTGTGGTGGTGCCTGCAGGAAGAAGGAGAATAAATAAGGCCATTGATTCCTACAGAAATTTAACTGTTTCTCTTTGAAATTTCGGTAAATTTGTGAGACACATAATTTTTTCCACAAGTAATCACGGGAAAAGATTTTCCTGATTCCTGTGGAAATTGAGTCGTTTCATGCGGAACCTGGGAGAAAGAGGCAGATCTGAATGCAGAAGATCTTCGGAAATTGAATCGATTTTATGAAATTTTCAAATCGGCCACAGCAGGTGTCTGGTGACCACGGTTGGCACTTCTGGACACACGAAGCTGGCACGAGGCAGGTGAGCTTTCTGTGGCTGCATGACATGGCTGGGGTATGACGTTGCACTTTCTGCCTGCCAGCTGACGCACGCCAGTGACTGACGACACCACGGTACAGATGGATCCTAGCTATATGCCTATGTACCTATCTGTCAGTGGACCAGAACTCCAGAAGAGTCTCTCCCTGAGTCAGCACCATCTCTGGATCCCACGGGGTGTACACTTGGCACTTGAACGCCACGTGTTTGCTCAGTGTTCTTCATGTACTTTGCAAACTCGCAACAGTGATTTGAGACGCAGGAATTTTCAGTGAACAAGATTTGTTTCTTGCGTACCAAAACTGAGCAAAGCAATTCAATGACTGTGGTAAGTACCTGGCGACACCCCGGTACTTGGAGACACCCCTTGAGAAGCCGCTGCTCCGGCGGCGGAGGGCGGCGAGGTACTCCTCCCTCGAGACCGCCTCCATCTCCGGCCTCTCTTTGGCGTAGTCGTCAACCTGCATCCATGAGTGCACCCTCTTAATTTCTGGAAACTGATTTCCTTATATGTGCACGAACATGAAAACACAATGCTCTTGTATTTTACAACCAGCACAGTATTTATGTTGTTGATGCACCATGTTAATTTCTCAGCATTAATCGCCGTATATATGCACCAATATGGAAATAAAATGTTCTTGTATTTTACGAAAATGAAAATGGCGTTACTACCAGCACATTAAAGGCTGTTCTCTTATTTGTTTTTTTCGTCTACTACTAGTACTAAACTACATGGCGACATGGACTCGAATGCCATTACTCAGTGACTCTTCTCTTTACTGTCATCTTCATAACTCTCGAGTCAATGGGAGTATCTGCCAAAACACATCCTGGCTCTTGCTTGTACCAAACGGGAAACTGACACAACAATTTGGACGTATATGCACAGTATTACTTTCCTAAAACAATCTGTTTCAAGAGGAGAAAACTTACTGAGAAATTGAGTATTGTTTCAGGACCCCAATATTTGAGAGCCGCAAGGTCATATGCACGAGCAGCTGCCTCCTCTGTATCATAAGCCCCTGGAGAATTATTAAGTATATCATGGTCAGGCAATCGGATAGTCAACAAGAAAATTATTATAGTTCTAAACAAATTTAACGAAACGAAATAATTGACATGAATCTGCCAAAAAACAGGTAGACTGGATTTGTGCCTATAAATATGTTTGTGGGACTTACCCAGATAGACTATTGAGCCCAAGCAGAAGTAGATCGTAGTCACATGCGGATCACCAGACAAGGACCCCCAAAAGATAACAGAAAAAAAGTATAATCAGAATGTCAGCCTTAATAAATTCGTTTCACTTTAAGAAAAAAAAGGCTTTAGGCTGATATCAGATGTATCAGGATCCGTAGCGGCCTCAATCACAAGGCCCTTGCACTTTTTAAATCAGTATTAAGTACTATCCTCGTATTGCATCTCTATTTTTTTTCTCGATCTTAAATAGGAAGAAAATAATTATATTAATATGAATTACTATTTTCTTACTGTTTGATTTTTTTATGTAAATCTGAAAATATGAAGAAAAAATTCTACCTTGCCTCCCTTTCTTCTTGTTATGGATGGAAGTGAAGCAGTTCTTGTCCCAGAGATGTGCCTCAAATCTGCCTGTCCACCTGTGCCTAATCACATATTTACATGCATGCAGTTAAGCACTTGCTTTTCAAGGAGAAAAAACTGAGGAAAGAAAATTGATTGACCAGATTAAACGAGCAAGCAGCAGTAATGCAGATTGCAGATCAACCACTCCTACTTTCCATCTAACAGCAATTGACTGAACTATTATTCAAATTGAACGACGAAACAAGAGAGGGCGCTGACTGAATTCAAGAACTCAATCGGGATCATGCTGAACTGTCCCCCGAGAGATCAGGAGCCAAAAAAGGATAGACTTTTGACATGCATGCCAAGATTTCTGGAATCAAGAGATGGACCAAAACCAACCAATTCTTCGACTTTTGAACAATCAGCGGCAATGCGGGGTTGCTTCGCAGGTTGAGATCGGAATCAATCAACAGAATTCGTGCATGATCCGTACCTTGTGACTCCCCTGTAGATAGAGCTCCTCTTCCCGGCGGCGGCGGTGCCATTGGAGGAGACGTCTTTCTTGGGCCTCTTGGCCGCCGCCTTGGCCTTGCCGCTCGCCGCCTTCTGCGTACGCGCTCTCTTGCGGGGAATGGCGATCGATGACGAGTCAGAGGAAGACGGCGACGACGAAGACGGGGAAGGCGAGCATGCCGGGAGGAAGAAGAAGGAGACGGCTGAGGAGGAGGGGATCTCTTCATGATCTCTGTGTCAATGGTGGTGGGCCGGCGAGAGTGGTGGGGGAGTCAAGAGGTGGAAGAAGAAGTAGGCCGAGGTTTTATAGAGGGAGAAGGCTGTGGGGCACTCTGGTTGATGCTTTGATTTTATTTCTTAATTATTTTCGTTAAGGAGCTGCAGCAGCAACATTAATTTCACATGACACCTTGCTTCTGGTAATGCTGCACATAAGGGTTCATTTGCTTTAAAACAGAATAAACGTATCCAGTGAGAGTTTTCCATATTTTTTCTTAAACCGATCTCAAGGTTGGTCTCCTGAATTTTGCTTAAAATGAACTGCAACAGAACAAAACCACTCGCATCAGCATTACAATTTGATCACTGAACGTCAGAATTAATCTGCCAAATCAATTGTACATTGAAAACATGATATCTTTTGTGGCTGGTGACAACCAATTTCTGTCCCTCTGTGATTCAGTTACTGACTTTTGAATCTTTCTATTTCTGTGGACGGCATTGCGTTCAATTGCAATCCTTTTAGCAATGGGGTGAAGTGGACATTATTTTAAAAATGACGGTTTAGCGCGAGACCCCTCTTATTCCTTCCACATCTGCAAGGCCTCCATCACATGCGAGTATGTGGCGTGCAAGGCAACATCCGATATTAAGAGCATGCCCCCATTACGACACACAAGGCAAACATACGACACTTAGAGCCTCCACCGTTACGACACCCAAGGGAAACGGCGGCGACAAGAGCATCCCCCATTACGGCACACAAGGAAAACGGACGACACCGCGTGTGAGGTGTGACACATAAGGCAAACAGACAACACCGAGAGCGGCACCGAGAGTGTCTCCCCATTACGTGTGAGCACCTGCACACATGAGGCAAACGAACGACACTGAGAGCAATACCACCATTACGTGTGAGTGCACGCGCGCATGAGTAACAACACCGAGAGTGGCCTCCATCGTATGGAACGTGCACTCCATGAGACAAAAGGGCAGACCCCAACGCCGGCAAGTGTGTAGCGCACAAGGCAAACAAACAGCGCCAAGGATAACGCCCGTCACGGGGTGCGTGTGTGGCCGCCTGAGGGAAACATGCGGTATCACGAGCAAGAGCGCCCCCTCATAATGTGGGTGTGCAAGACAAACGAACAGTACCGAGAGCACCCCCTCATCATGAGTGAGCGCGCACCCACATAATTAAGACAAGCGGGCAGAAGTGGCCCATCGTGTGCGAAGTGAGGCCGTGTAAGGCAAACAGACGACACATATAGCAGGTCCCTCAAATGTGAGAGCGTGGCTGTGTGAGGTAAAAAAGATGACATCGGCCCCCTCAAATGTGAGAGTGTGCCCGTGTGAGGCAAAAAGACGACATCGGCCGTCCTGAAGTGTGAGAGTGTGGCCATGTGAGGCAAACAGACGACATCGAGGGTGTCGCTCTGCAAGACTACATTTCGAACGCCCGTGCCATAGTAAGTATCCTTGTTTTCATTTGTTTCGTTTTAGATGGAAGCAACGTGGGTAGCCCTAAAGTGTGAGAGTGTGGCCGTGTGAGGCAAACAGACGACATCGAGGGTGTCGCTCTGGAAGACTACATTCTGAACGCCCACGCCATAGTAAGTATGTTTGTTTACATTTGTTTCATTTTAGATGGAAGCAACGGTGGGCAGCCTTGCAGTGTGAGAGTGTGGCCGTGTGAGGCAAACAGACGACATCGTGGGTGTCGCTCTGCAAGACTACCTTCCGAACACCCGCGTCATAGTAAGTTTTTTTCTCATTTGTTTCGTTTTGGATAGAAGCAACGGTGGGTAGAGACGGTGATGCCGTGGGGCTATTCTCCTGCTTCGCATGACAATAAGACGAACGGCGCATAGTGAGCAGGGACAGTGTCCTGGTGATGAGCAAACACATGTTAAACTCGTATCGTCCAAATGGCACTGCGGCTGAAGGCTGAAGCCATCGAAACTTGCGAAAATTGGTACCCACGGACGCCAAGGCAAAACCAGCCGGACACCTGTCGAAGCTGCGCGGCGCAGCGCATGAGGAAAACAGAGCAGCCATGTCTAGGTTGCCTCTTGCGGTAAAAACACATGCCACTCTCACCTAATTATATACGTCCATATATGTTGTTGTCATCCATTCGAGCAGTGATCTTGCACCCAACACGCTGCAAAACTGCAAATTTGGCAGCATAAAAAAGGTGTGCAAGTACTTCGGCGGAACATAGACGGTCATCCAAGGAAACCACGTTTACAAATTCTAAATAAATATATATATATATATATATATATATCTCTACTATATAATACGGCTTGAGTAGGTGTTGGTACGTCATTTTTTGTTCCAATTTTACCCTTCACCAAATCACAAATTTACCCACCACTGACACACATGAGTTAAAAAACGGTTCGGTTTTTTGGTGTCATTATGTTTCCAGTGCGCTGCTCGACCGTAGAAGAAAAAAGAGAGAGAGAGGAGGGCTGGTCAACGCGCTGCCGCCGGCCGCCCTAACCACCGCCGGGAGCCGCGGGAAGGCCGGTCCGGCGGCAGGATTTGCGCGGAGGCGAGCTGGACACCGTCGTCTTCCACGACGCCTCGGAGCACGGCGCTAACCTCGACGGCGACGGCGGGCATGGAGAAGAGCGCGACGGCGGGCATGGACTATGGAGACGACGCCCGCAGCGCTGACCTCCAAGGTCGAGCTGCCGATTAAAGCGCGCCAGGGCCGCCGCCGCTCTAGCTCGCCAGGGCCAGGGACGCGGCCGGGGCCAGCGCGGTGGACGGCGAGGTCAGGGTCCGGTCAGGCGCGGGCGCGAGCGGCTCTGGCGCGGGCGCGGGCGCGGGCGCTGGCGAGCTTTGACGGCTCTGGCGCGGGCAGGCCTGGATGTCCATGGCCGGCGCTTGGAGTTGGCCGGAGTTGTGGGCTAACGGCGGGAGGCGACCGGATTTACCTCGGATTGCGGCTGTCCGAGAGGACTGAATGTGGGGGCTGCGGCGGCCGGCGAGCGGCCGGTGTCCTAGGCGAGGCTGTCATGGTCGTCGGGTCAATTCAGCTTGCAGGCAACGCTGTGGTGGCATCCCGATCGTGGTGAGTGGCGGTCGGCACCCCCGTTGCTTTGGCCGGAGCTAGCTGGTGGGATTAGAGGTGAAGGTACCTAGCGGCTGTTCCTTATCGTTGTCTTCATTTTTTTGGGTCCGAACCATACTGCTCTTAGGTAGATCTATGCTGTCTGTAATTAGTCTGAAGCCTGTTTTCTGTTCAAACTAATGCTCGTACTTGATTTGAGTTGTGATAATTTGCTTCTGATCCATCCTTTATGCAGTATTTTTTGCAATTGATACCTGACGGCTACCTCTGATCAATTACGGCTACTTATTTGCTGATGCTTTGTGTTTTCAGTCACAAATATACACATTCCAGTGGATATTAAGTATAGATTATGTGGCATTAGCACAGCCATGCCTGACGGGTAGATTCAGTTCTCCAGTGTTCATGCATTCTTTGTTGAATAGTCATCTGCATTTAGGCATCCATTTATGGTAGTGAGCATCAGAGCAAAGAATCTGAATCTGATATCAAATTTAATAATGTAATAGCCAAGTGACCGGCCTGATTCATAGCGAAGGAGCGTGACTTAAGCATCGATGGTTACTTTGCCTTTGAGTGAGTTGTTCAGTTGTTGTGGATAGCCTGGTAACAATTGTTAGTTTCGACATTCATAATTTCACTTACTTGAACATATCTCTGCTTCAAGTGTTCCTGTAGTTTGAGATGTTCAGCTACATTATTCAGTTCTAAAAGACTCATCAGAAGTTTCTTTTATTTCGGAAATCCATCTAAATAAAAGAACTTATTTGAGTACACGTATTGCATTTTTAGGAATCCGAAGAATCACTAGAAATCAGTTAATTGCTAGAAGTGAGTCATAACATGCGGTGCCTTGCCAATTACTTGTGGAAGATCAGTTTCAATGCAAAATTTATTTTTGTAGCTATGCAAAGCTGGGATAATTTATTTTGCTGATGATACATCTTTCAACTCCATTAAACACCAACCTTGACATTTCTTAGGTCTTCTTTGCGCATCAATATTATTTTTTACATTTGGCGAGAATGATTTATGTCTTGCTGTGAATAGGCTCTTTGGAGATGACGACTCATTATACGGAGGGAGGCATGGGCATGTTCTCTTATGTCCAATGGCATTCCTGCCTGTTCTTGTACCAGCACCAGAGCTTTTGTACTGGACATCAGCTCCCCGGACAATTCTCTCAGATATTGCTTCCTGGTGGACCAGCTAGCTACCGGCAAAAATTCTAATACGTTCTTCGTGTACCTCTCAGTTGGACAGGTTTGCAGCTCGCGGATAACAAATATACATTTTTTACAACATTGAACAATCAATTGAATTAAGAATATAGATCTTTATTTTTTTCTATGTCTAATGATTTTATACACTGAATCATTGGAACAAGACACGAGTTTTCTTTCTGTACAAGTGACACTTAATTATTCAATGTAATGTTTTAACATATAATAGCAATTTGTGAATCTTTTTTGATATTTATGTGTATTTCATGCACATGCAACATAAACGACAATACAAAATAGCCCATGGCAACGCACGGGCATTCAACTAGTATATATATATATATCAAAATACAGTATGTTGGAACGGTAATGCTCCGTAAGCACGTGAAATTTGAAGTCTGAACTTGAAATTTCAACCATCATCCATTCATTCCTTGTGGCACGGAAATCACGTGTGCATGCATGTGTCCACGTTTTCTACCTACTCTGTACTTGTGCGAATACAGCCATTGGAACATTTTCTGCCTACTTCGTACTCTGGGAAAACGGCCTTCTGAACGGTACCGCTCACCAATTTGGAGAATGCATCTTCTTTGTTAGGCCCTGCACAAATGCACAATGAATTGGTTGCCTCTGGAAGCCGCCGTTTCTGATACCCACCCAAGCTTTAAAATCATGTGGGAAATATGGATACATACATGTATCCCTGATGACATAGCTTGCTCGGTGCCTTTTGGCTGAGGAGTTGACGCCATGAAAAAAACAGGAGCACTTTCCTTGTAAGATTGGCGTGTGTACGGAGTCGGTGCAGCGTAATATATACGCCATGCAGACAAACTATTAATTGCTGAATTTATATTCAATATGGGGAAAATATATAACTCGCAAAAAGAACTATTCAACACCATGCAAGTGTTTATGCACACAAAGTATTGTTTTCTCATGCAGAGAATCATGCAGGTAGCAGAAGCAACGGCGTAGCCCATATGTCAGTTGCTTGTGCCAAGAGGCAACCAGACCAGGGGATGTGTTTGGTTTGGTGGTTTACCATGATTCCCATCTGCTTTGCCTATTCTTGTTTATTTAGAATTTAATCAAGAGTGAAAGATTTTAGGTTGCCAGATTCCAGACCTTCCTCATCTACAATTCTTGCTTGCAAGTTACCTGAAATTTGCAACTGTCAAAAGGCACCCTCACATTAAAATTACATTTTTTTTTGCAAGGTACAGTACCTGTGATGATCCTACTAAATGAGATGAAAATTAATAAGGCCAGAAGTCAAACCTGCAAATTTTACGAAGGTGGCCAGAACGAGATCCACATCCAGATTTTGACTTGGACCACCTAAGTAAATTAGTCTGCAGGTTTGTCTACAGAAGCATCATGATCATATCACAACCGATAAGCGATAAATCGGACGATAAATCAGAATATCGGAAGATATCTTGAACAGTGATCACAACATCACCAAAACAGTTAATTATAATCACCTGAGAGAAAATTATATTTGGAAACACAGCTACCACATTGTGGGTTGGACAACGCTAGTCTGGATATAATTACATCACCATGATTACATCAGTTCTTTTACCATCTGGCGCTGTTTGCTCTGGAAACTCTCAGAATGTTCTGAGATTACAAAGAACGAGGCCCCCATATTCTATTTGATTCTTAAATGTCACCATGTCTGTTAGTATGCCCTCGCTCATTTTCTGGATAGCATAGTCATCAGCACAATAACTTGACCTCTCTTTACTGACTCCTCTGCTGAAACTCCTTAGATATTGACGAACATCACAGTTGTCAACAGTTTTCGCTGGCTCCTGAGTGAAAGAGAAACAAGAACTTCTGCTTCGTGGTGTGTCCAAGCCATCAAAATCATCACTAGAATTGTTTCTAGTTCCGAAACTGGGGGACTTGGCATGACTAAAGATAACACTGTCAGATACATCAGATCCAGCTATGCTGATAGAGCACTGGGTTTGGTTATCCGATTCCTGAGAGGAGAATAAAAAGGCTTTCTTAATGTGTGATTGAAGTTATTCATATCAACTGCATAAATGTTGGTCTGCTGAAAAAGCCTTGGGAAAGTTAAAAATTTGTATATCATATGAATCCACACAGACTTAAAAATTCAAATGTACACAACCCTAGGAGCAAATACAGAGAAGGATGAACCTATCAGATTGTGCAATATATGAAAATAAAGCACAGTGTGGTAGACTTCTTAATATAACTACAAGTTAAGCAGTGGTTGGTTCTCATGGAACCTCTAAGCTATAAGAATGAGCAGGTTCATATATTGCACTTTTAGAGTTTTCTTTACAAGGCATCTTCAGAATTTACTTTCTTTCTCTCTATTTTTCCACATTTTCTGAATTGATTAATAGATATTCTGCACCAACACCCAAGAACCAGATGGTCAGAGCAGTGAGTACATTGCCATCTGTAGACCATGCATTTAAGTATTTAACACACGAATATTGATCTAAAACATTAACCCGGCATTACTTGACAGTCCCAGTATGGTGTATCACCAATTATCATTTTGAGCATATGAGAAAATGTATAAAAATAATAAGCAATAGTCAAATTTGAAAAATAAGACTCCAAGTGAAATTTATTGATTTGCTGACCTCATAATAACTGTGTCGATCACTTGGGAAGTGGGATTCTGAAAAGCTGGACTCCCCTTTGAGGAGAAATCTACTGTTGCTCTTTCGTGGGACAGTGCCAACTGAATTTTGATGAGGTTCCTCAAGTGAGGAGAAATCAGTGCTATCTAATGTTGAAATTGATACACATTCCTCAAAGTAACTCATTGCCTCTTCAGCCAAATGCCTTGAAACTCTCAGTCGCTCTATACTACTCTGGAATCACAATACAGATATAAAGGTCAGTTTAAAAGGGGGAAAAATAGTATGCAGCAGAATGTCATTTGTCATGCATTATAAATTATCACCACCATAGCAGTAGTAAATGGAGTCGTATAGAATGGAGGACTAACAAGTGAATTACCTTTCTTTTTGTTCGCCTTTTATGTGTTTCAGACAAACTTGGAACTGTCACTATGCCCTTTAGCATTCTACTCAGTTCTTGTTCACGCTGCTCTTCAACAGCCAAATCTGCCCGTAGCTTTCGCGCACGTTCATGTGACTACAGTAATACAGTCAAGTAAGAAAAGGTTATATTGTTTACAGCATGGAACTGAAGACACAGCACAATATTCATAATATTTTCCGGACCTGTTTCAGCTTTGATGTGTACTCGGTGATGTCAGGAACCAGCTCAGGAGAGTCTGGATCAAACTCAAGAGGGATTTCCATTGCCTCCCATGGCAGTTTGGTCGTATTGTGTCTTTCGGCCGAAACTAGCTCCGTAGCATCTGGATCAAACTCAAGAGGAATTTCCACAACATCTGTCCTTTTGAATTCTGTTGCGTAATCACTTATCTCAGAGACAAACTCAGCAGAATCTGGATCGAACTCAGGAGGAATTTCCAGAACTTGTTCCACTGGGGAAGTTGAATGGCTCCTTCCTGAGATGGCCTATTGATGAACAGTAACATTAGTATAATGAACAGCTTAGAAGAAGACTATCAAACATAAGTCACAAATTACACATTTGGCCTATAAATATCTGCGCGGGAACTCCTTGCTCTGTTTTTTTCCTTGCTTTTCAAACTATGACTCCCTTTTGAGACTCAGTTCTGTTATAGAGTAAGCAATATCCTTATCCACTAAATCATGATCATGTTTGATTATTATTTCTAATCTCTCCTATATGCCAGATAATGCGCTAATTTCCCTGAAACATTGACAATCCTTTAATTCCCTAACGCACATGACTCGGAATCAGCACCTGGCACCTGTACTCTGGTAGAGTTAAGTACACAGAGTTGTAACTAACCGGCATAGTTCAGACAGAATGTAAAAGTTTGGGACCAAGGTACCATATATGTCATGTACAAAAAATGATCCAATCACTGAGCAGCTTACATTAACATATGCCTGCAGTGAACCTGAAACTGAATCATGACTCCTCCAAGACTGCATTTTGTTCGACACGTCCCTGGCTTCTACATCAGTTTGTTGAATTAATAAGAGCGGAATCTGTGATAAGCTTTCATCTCCTAACATGATTCCAGAAGCTAACACAGCATACACTTTCCTAGACAGTTTCGGATAGATAACACAGCAATCTGAGTAAAGTGGTAATAAAAGGTTAGCACCTGATTCATTGTCTGATGGGGAACGGAAGTGGAAAGTACTAGTAGTACTACTCAACCTCATTTTATCCACTAAATCAAGATCATGTTTAACTATTATATCTAACATCTCCTATATGCCAGATAATGCGCTAATTTTCCCTAAAACTTCAACAATTCTTTCATTCCCTCACGCCCATGACAGGGAATTAGCACCTGGCACTTGCACTTAAGGACACAATATGGTAACTAACCAGCATAATTCACGCAAAATGTAAAGTTTGCCAGTTTGGGACCATGGCATCATACATGTCATGTACAAAAATAGTCCAATCACGGGCTAGCTTACATTAACACATGCCTGCAGTGAACCTGAAACTGAATCACAACTCCTCCAAGACTGCATTTTGCTCGACACATACCTTGTTTCTACATCAGTCTGTTGAATTAACAAGAACAGAATATGTGATAAGCTTTCTCTCCTAACATGATTCGCCAAGCTAACACGGCATACACTTTCCTAGACTGTTTCGGATAGATAACACAGCAATCTGATAAAGTGGTAATAAAAGGTTAGCACCTGATTCATTGTCTGATGGGGAACAAAAGTGGAAAGTACTAGCACTACTCAACCTTATTTTCTCCATTCCAATATTAACATTTTACTAGCTTATTGGCATAAAAGGTGCGAATTTGGGAAACGAAAGTAACGCTGCAATCTCTGTGGGAGATGAAATCCCCAGTTCAACGCACGAAGTCACCAACCTCGGAGCTCCGGCATGGCCGTGCGACGTGGCCCCCCACCAGACGCGCCCGCGGAGCCCTGTCCCCGCCACCGCCATCAGTGTCAGCCGACGACGGAGCTGAGGCGGCGGGGCGTCTACGCTGTGGTGGCGCGACGGACACCGACCGGGCCCTCCCCGAGCCGCGACCCTTGCTCTCCTTCCTCCCTCTCTCCCCAGCGGCCCCCGGAAGCAGAGGCGGAGGGGAGGCCCCGCTCCCGCGGTCGAAGAGCGGGTTGGTGCGGGTGGTGCCGGCGAAGTCCCCGAGGAGCCCGTCGCCGCGGGGCGCGGGGGTGACGCTGCGGGAGCGGCGGGGGCAGCGGGGCTGAGGTGGCGCGGGGCGGTCGGCGGTACCGTGGAGGGTCCGGCGGGTGCTGGATTTGAACGCCGACGACGCCATCCGCGGCGAGCTTGCTGCTGAATTTTAGTTTTAGTGCGGAGGAGACGAAGAAGCTCGGAGGGAAAACGTGGATGCCGACCAGGCGAGGGCGGAAAACGCCCAAGCGCACCATTTTTCTTGGTACTAAAATTGCTTTTTTTGTTTTGAGAAAAACTAAAATTGCTGCCATAGTGCCATGTGGCTCCCTGACTCAAACCTGGGCATGGGCAGCCCAGCCCGAAAATCCCGGGCACGGGCTCAGCCTTGCCATCAGCCCTGAATTTTGTCCCCAAATGTTGGGCTAAGCTCAGGCTTACCAAAAACGTGAATTAGGCCGGGCCGCCAGATGGTCGGGCCCAAGGTTCAAAGTCAGGTTTTTAGACCCGGCCTGACCCGATCCAAGTTTTGCGCAGGTCTCTACCCCCAAGCTCTATGAAATGTTTCAAAAAGATCAAATTCTTTTAGAGATGATTTATAGGAACGTGTGAAGTGTCGTTGGAAAATACATTTTATTTTGCTACACGAGAATGGTAAGAAATGCGGTTATAAGTAGGGAGCGTTGTGGCCAACGGTGGTAACACGAGGCCAAATTTGCGGGTGTGGGGCTCGCACGGTGACGATGATGGGGCTGCAACTCCGCGTGGATTGGCGGCAGCGGGAGCATAGGGGATGATGATGTTGGTGGTAAGCGGCAGCGGAAGTGGTGACATGTCCGGGCGGCTGGTCACATGTGATGTACATGATTCGTTGTCACTCTCTGAAAGGAAAATGATGTCGCCTAGAGGGGGTGAATAGGCGATTAAAACTTTTCCGGTTTAGGATTGATAATTGCGGAATAAAAACTATGTGTTTAAATTAACAAGCCAACAAGCTAAATAAACTAGGCTCACCTTTGTGCACAAACAACATAAGCTAAGCAAGCACGAAGGCTATCACAATGTAAAGTGCATAAGTAAAGAGCTCGGGTATAGAAATAACCGAGGCACGCGGAGACGAGGATGTATTCCCGAGTTTCTCCTTTTTAGTGGAGTACGTCTCGTTGGAGAGGTGTGAACCAACACAATGGTTCAACAACCACAAAGGTTTCACCTTCTTCTCCGATGAACCGCACCACAAAGGTTTGGTTCACCTTCCACTATCGAAATCATTTGAGGCGTAAATTCGGAGCCTTTCAACAACGATCCGGTGCACAACCCACAATGGGATTGGGGGCTCCCGAACAGCTACAAGTGACCACACAAGGGTCTCAACCACTGAAAGGATCGTATGTCACCTAGAGGGGGGGGGGTGAATAGGTGCTACTTCAATTTTAGTACTTTTTAAATTTAGGCTTGACACTAAAAAGTAAATTCTCTAGATATGCAACTACGGTGAATTTACCTATATGACAAGCTAGCAACTAAACAAGATACACGAAGTAAGAACAATAAACAAGGATAGGAGTAACCGAAGTGAAAGCACGCGGAGACACGGATGTAATCCCGAGTTCCTCCTTTTTAGGGGAGTACGTCTCGTTGGAGAGGTGTGGGCTACCACAAAGGTCAAAACTCAACCGCCACAAAGGCGGACGCACCTTCTTCTCCGATGAACCTCACCACAAAGGTTTGGTTCACCTTCCACTATCGAAATCCTTCAAGGTGGAATCCGGAGCCCTTACAACAACGATCCGGGCACAACCCACAAGAAGATTGGGGGCTCCCGAACAGCTACAAATCTGTCACAAAGACAATCAAGTGAGTACAATATGAGGCTAGGTTTTCCCAATGGAAATCCTAGCAAAGGGTCTCTCAAGTGAATGAGGGGAAATGAAGAACGGCTTGGTGAAGATGTAGATCCGGGGCTTCTCCTTCAATCCTCCAAGTATCAACGAGTTTGGGTGGAGGGATTGGGAGATCTATCAAATCTTGAGCTTGCAATTAATGGTGTTCTTCAATGTGGTCAAGCTCCTTGTCCAAAGGTTGGTGAAGAGGTATTTATAGTCCCCTTCAAAATACGGCCGTTGAAGGGGTAAGAGACGTCGCGCAGGAAACAGGGGCCGGCCTGGGGGCCGGCCTGGGCCGGCCAGAGGGCTGGCAGGGGAGCCGAGGCAGCCGGCCTGGGCCGGCCTGGGGGCCGGGCTGGCTGGGCTGGCTGAGCCAGCGATCGAACCGGCCTGGGTGCCGGCTAGCAACCCGAGGCGACCGGTCGTGCGACCGGCCAGGGCCGGCCTGAAGGCCGGCTGGCAACCCGAGGCGAACGGCCAGGGCTGGCCTGAGGGCCGGGCGGCAGCCCGAGGCAACCAGCCTGGAGACCGGCCTGGGCCGGCCTGGGGGCCGGCCTCCCTGTAATGCGCTTCTCCCTTCACCTTCTAAAAAACCGACAAGATGTATTTCTTCCTTTTTGCATAGAGAGAGATACACTAGCATCCTTTTGATTTAGACATTCATAATTCATGTGGACACTTAGCGATATGTTAAATACTTCCAAGTGTTGTGATCAAACGTCAAAACAAGATTAACGGACTATGTCCTTTCAATCTCCCCCTTTTTGATGTTTGATGACAACAAAAGGATTTGCAAAAATATATCTCATTTAAGCATGGCAAAGTTTTTGAGGGAAGCTCCCCCTTAAACTTATACGCCAACAAGGTATACAAGAATATATGCTCAAACGAGAAACATGAAGCAAGCACAAAATATAGACTATGTGAGCAAAGGATATGCGATAACTCTCACCATAGACATCATATAGTAGAGCAAATTTCTCACCATAGGCTTCAATTAGATATAGTCTTGGAAAACAATCACCTTGTAACGAACTCCAAAATAATAGAAGATAAACCGGGGATGTCCTTACAATAACCATGACATAAGTTCCATAGTACACCACAAATAGAGTTCACTTAAAAACTTAAAACAAGTTCGATGCAAATGGAAAGCGGGAAACATAAAAGCGCAAATGGATGCAATGCAATGCAAATCCCCGGAGATCTCTCTCCCCCTTTAGCATCAAGACACCAAAAAGGGAGAAAGTGAAGTGAAGGTCCATGATGAAAGAGCATGAATTGCTCTTACTCGTGTTTTGGTGATGTTGACAATACAACATGTGCCTCTAACCCCTTGTTTAAGTGTGATCAGGTTTATGCAAACATTGCCATTGATCTCGCATCAAGAAAAGGAAGAAATCGAGTGTTTACTGTCCTTGGGCGGTAGTACCGCCCCTTCGGGCGGTAGTACCGCTGTGCCATCCTGGTTTACAGGGGCGCGGCAGTACCGCTCTCAGTGCCGCTGAAATGGGGTTCGGGCGCCCATGTGCGGCAGTACCAGCGGTACTACGGGCGGTAGTACCGCTGGCTCATGGTGGTCAGCGTTGGTTTGACCACCACGGCGGCAGTACCGCTCGCAGTACCGCCAAATGGAGCTTCAGATGGCCATGTGCGGTACTACCGGCGACTTGGGCGGTAGTACCGCTCAGTAAGTTCCAAATGCACAGTCAGCGTGCAGCTTTGACCACAGCGCAGAAGGCGCCAGCGGTAGTACCGCCCGGCGCAGCGGTACTACCGCTGGCTCGGGAAAAAGGGCTCCAACGGCCAGAAATTGGAAGGGCTATATAATGCCCTTCACCTACCTCTTGCTTGGAGCTCGCCTCTACAAGAAAAACACCATTGTTGCAAGCTCAAGATTTCTTAGATCTCCCAATCCCTCCACCCAAACTCACTCATACTTGGAGGATTGAAGGAGAAGGCCCGGATCTACTACTTCACCAAAGCGTTCTTCATTTCCCCTTCATTCACTTGAGGGATTCGAGCCTAGGGTTTCCACTAGGAAAACCTAGGCATCTTGTTGTTCTCACTTGCTTGTTACTTTTGTGTAGCAGGTGTTGTTGGTGATTGAGAGCCCCCAATCCTTTTGTGGGTTGAGCCTCAAGTTGTTGTAACGAGCTTTTGTGCTCCGGATTCCGCTTTGGAGGATTCCGATAAAGAAAGGTGGACCGAGCTTTTGTGCGAGGTTCATCGGAGAATAGGGTGAAGCCTTTTGTGGCATCTTGAGTTTGAAGCTCACACCCCTCCAACGAGACGTACTCCCCTAAAAAGGAGGAACTCGGGAATACATTCTTGTCTCCGCGTGCTTTCCTATCGGTTAATCCTTTCTAGTTATTTACTACTTGTATCTTATCTTGTTTAGACTTAACTTGTCATATAGGTAAATTCACCATAGTTGCATATCTAGAGAATTTACCTTTTAGTCAAGCCTTAATCGAAAAAGAATTAAAAATTGGAGTAGCACCTATTCACCCCCCCCCCTCTAGGTGGCCATACGATCCTTTCAATTGGTATCAGAGCCTCGGCTCTTTATTCGGGCTTAACCGCCTAAGAGAAATATGGCCCTCGACGAACATGGGAATGAGATACCCGATGACACCATCGTTCCCACTTCTGTTTCCGTGGAGGACTTCACTTCCTTGAAGTCCTCTATGGATACTCAAATGGGAGAGTTGCGCAAAATGTTAGAGCAACTCATGGTGGCAAAGGGTATCGACTCCTCCCTAACTCCGGAGGCTCCTCCTAAGGAGGCTCTTCCTAAGGAGAAGCCCTCGGATGTAAGTGTCGAAGAGAAAGCGGGGGTGAACTCAAATAAAAATGAATCCTCACCTAAAACACCTAATGGGAAGGGAGAGCATGCTAGAGTTCCTTTTGCATACTCTCCCGACCTACCCGTGCCTCATCCTCCTATTCACTTAAGAGGAGCTCCACCTAGTCTTAATGCATCTTCCTTTACCCGTTGGCAATCTTCTATGAAATCTCACTTGAAAAGTGGTTGCATAGGTCTTTGGAAGATCATTGTTGATGGATTCAAGCCGGTGGATGAAAATGACTTGACAAGGAAAGAAGAAGTTGAAGCTCAACTAAATTCCACCGCTCTTGATGTGATCCGTGTTGCCGTGGGTGAAAAGAACATCCATCACATTGAAGATTGCACCACCGCCAAGGAAGCATGGAACAATCTCACGGAGGTGTTTGTTGGAAATGAGAGCATGAGAAGAAATAGATATGAAGCCATGAGCAATCAAATTGAAGGCTTCTACAAGAAAGATGATGAAACTCATGAGGAGATGTATCAAAGGCTCAAGGCTCTTGCTACCGCATTTAGAGACCTTGGTGCTAAACATGTGGATGATACTTACATCAAGAGGAAGTATGTGAATGCCCTCATGCCGTTTGAAGAGAACGACTTGAATAGTCTCCAAGGGAAGCACAACTATGACCTCTTGACCTCAAATGAAGTCATGCAAGAGATGCAATCTTACAAGGTCCGAGCTCAAATTGCTAGAGACTCTCGTGCCCGAGCTCTTGGAATGGCCCAAAGTTCCTCACTTGCTTTGAAGGCCAAGGTTGTGGAACTAGATGAAGACCAAGATCATGAAGAGGGAAGTTACTTGGCACCCGAGGAACTCAAGGGTGCTCATAGAGATTATGTGGCTCTCATGGCGAAGGACTTTTGGAAAAATCCATCTAAAGCTAAAGCTTATGTGGATAAAAAGCATAAAGCAAGAGGCTACAAGGAAGGCAACCCAAAAATGAAGACTTGCTTCAATTGTCAAGATCAATTCCACTATGTTGCCCAATGCCCTTACAAGAACCGTGAAGAACATGGAGGAAGACTCATTCGCAAGGAAGCGTCAAGTTCTTCTCCCACGAAGCCTTACTTCAAGAAGTTCAATCCCAACAAGAAGCTACCTTCCAAGGTGTTGGTGGTGAGAGAGGAATATATGTCCGGGGATGAGAGTGATGAAGAAGAAACAACCACAAGTGAAGTGGCCGCTTTAGCCATTGCTTCATCGACAACCCCTTCTCTCTTTGAATCCCCCAATGATAATGTCACCACCAAATCCGCTACGTGTCTCATGGCCAAGCTCTCCGAGGTATCACCTTCCCTTCCTCCTAAGACTATGAATGAAATGCATGAATTTATGAGTCTTAGAGTTAAGGAAGAAAATGTTGCTTTGGATTTCTTGATGACTAACTTGCAAGGTGAAAGCAAGATTCGGCTTGAGATTCTTATGAGTCAATATGGCATCGCACAAGATCTCCTTAAAGAAAAGGGGAGACTAGAAAGAGAATATGCTAATGAGATCGCTTCCCTTACCGAGGCGATTGAGGAAGAGCATGAACTTCGAGTTTCTCTTGAGGAGAAGCTTGAGAATCTTGATGAATCTCAAAATGAAACTCTTTCTAAGATCATTAAAGAACGTGACCATGCTATTGCTAAATACAATGTTTTAGAGAAACAAAAGGTCGTATTTGGTGTTGGTCATAATAGACTAGCCGATGAGTTAGGGTCGCTCACCAAGGCTCACAAGGCCTTGGAGAGTGAACACTCTATTCTCACCAAGTCTTTTGAACAACTTCAAATACAATCTACTAAAATTGATGAACCTAGCTCCTCTACTTGCTCTTGTGATCATGCAAATATCATTGAGGAAAATGCTAGGTTGAAGAATGAACTTGCCAAGGCCTCTAGCCCTCAAGGTGAGAAACCTCTTTATGAGCTCTTGCAAGCGCAAAAGCCTCACATAGGGAAAGAGGGTCTTGGTTATGTTGCCAAGAAGAAGAAGAAGAACACGAACAAGAAGAATGCCAAGCCCGCACAAGCAAAAGAGACTACCATTGCGAGTGGTGATGCCACAAGGGGCAATGCCACTCACAATGACTTTGCGGGAAAATACAACCCTTCATATGTTCTTATGAAATCTATAGATGGTTGTGTTTTTGCTAAATATGTTGGCACTTCATATGGAGATGATTATCACTATGCTATTTGGGTTCCAAAGACCCTTGTGACTAACAAAAGAGGACCCATTTCACAATGGGTACCTAAAACAAAGACTTGATTCTTTGTAGGACTTTTCTTCCGGTGGATCTTCATGGCTCATTGATAGTGGGTGCTCTTCTCACATGACCGGAAGCAAAGAAGTAGTAAAGGGCCTATTGAATCAATTACTCACATTTTCTCATGTCACCGTCGGGAATAATGCAAGACTTAAGGTATTGGGATATGGCAATGTAGTGATCACTCCGGAGTTATCCATTGAGAAGGTCCTACTTGTTGAATCTCTCTCATATAATTTACTTTCCGTTGGTCAATTATGCAATGTCGGTTACACCGTTATCTTTAATAAACACCACGTGACCATCCTTTTCACTCAAACTCTTAAAGTAGCCTTTGTTGGATTTCGTGTAAACGGTTTGTATGTGGTCGATTTCTCGAAAGAGACCACTCAAATCGCCACGTGTCTAATGGCTAAATCCGACAAGGGTTGGCTTTGGCATCGCCGGCTAGGCCATGTCGGTATGAGAAATTTGCAAACTCTTGTGAAGGGTGGACACGTGGTAGGACTAACCGATGTTAATTTTTCCAAAGATCGTCCTTGTAGTGCTTGCATAGCCGGAAAGATGCATGAAAAGAATCATCCCAAGAAGAGCATTATCTCCACCGAGAGGCCTTTGGAGCTCCTTCATATGGATCTCTTTGGGCCTCCCACATATGATAGTCTTGGTGGCAAGAAATATTGTTTGGTGATTGTGGATGATTATACAAGATATTGTTGGACTTTCTACCTCAAGAGGAAGAGTGAAACTCAAAAAGTATTCATTGACTTTGCAACCTTAGTTCAACGCCAATATGACTCCAAGATTTTGGCAATAAGAAGTGACAATGGTACGGAGTTCAAGAATTACACTATGGATGATTTCCTAAGTGGGGAAGGCATACAACACCAATATTCCGCTGCTTATACTCCCCAACAAAATGGTGTCGCCGAAAGGAAGAACCGCACTCTTATTGATATGGCAAGAACTATGTTGGCCGAATTTCATTCCCCATATAACTTTTGGGCCGAAGCCATCAATACCGCTTGCCACTACTCCAACCGGCTCTTCTTTCGTCCTCTCATGAAAAAGACACCATATGAACTCCTTATCGGTAAAAAGCCAAATGTCTCTTACTTTCGCGTATTTGGATGCAAATGCCATGTTTACATTAAAGGTTGCCCAATTGCTAAATTTGAATCTAGAACTTTTGATGGTATTTTTGTTGGATATGCCGCAAACTCCCATACTTATAGGGTCTACAACATATCCACCGGATGTGTTGAAGAATCTATGAATGTGGAGTTTGTCGAGGATAATGGCTCCCAAGCGGAGCATATTGATCATGATAATGTAGGTGATGTACCTCCACCTCAAGCCATAAGAACTATGGGCATAGGGGAACTTATTCCTATTGAAGAACCTATTATGGACACTCAAGAAGAAGGAACAAGTTCTACTCAAGTTGAACCATCCACCTCAACCATTGATCAACAAGCTATACAAGAACAAGATCATGATAGTCATCCACATGAGCAAGATAATGGTCAAGACCCACCCAACTCTAGTGGAGAACAAGAACATGATGAACCCCCATCTCCAAGAACTCCACTTCGGGTTGACCATGAACAAGATGAAGGAAATGATGAAGATGTTCGTGTTGGTGAAACAATTGGTCAAGCCATAGAACGCCGAGTCATTCGGCGTGCATCAACATTGGATCATCTCCAACACTACAAAGAAAATATCCTTGGGAGTATTCGTAAGGGTGTGTCCACACGTAATCAATTAACTAACTTTTGTGGTCATGTCTCTTGTTTGTCTAGCTTAGAACCTCTCAAGGTATATGATGCTCTTGAAGACATGGATTGGGTTGCGGCCATGCATGAAGAATTGAACAACTTCGAGCGCAACAAAGTATGGTCATTAGTTGAAAGACCCAAAGACACATCACATAATGTCATTGGAACAAAGTGGATATTCAAGAACAAGCAAGACTCACATGGTCAAGTCATTCGCAACAAAGCAAGATTGGTTGCACAAGGCTACACCCAAATCGAAGGAGTCGACTACGGTGAAACTTATGCCCCCGTTGCTAGACTTGAATCTATTCGTTTATTGATTGCCTATGCATCTACTCATAACATTACCTTATATCAAATGGATGTTAAAAGTGCTTTTCTAAATGGTCCACTAAGTGAATTAGTGTATGTGAAACAACCTCCGGGTTTTGAAGACCCTAAATTTCCTAACCATGTCTACTTACTACATAAGGCCCTTTATGGGCTCAAGCAAGCTCCACGTGCTTGGTATGATCATCTCAAGGAGTTCTTAGTAGACCATGGTTTTGAGATTGGGGTAATCGATCCCACCTTTTTCACAAAAAGGATAAATGGAGAGCTTTTCGTATGCCAAATATATGTTGATGATATTATCTTTGGTTCTACTAACCATGAATTTAGTGATCAATTCTCTAAGCTAATGACCAAGGAATTTGAGATGTCCATGATGGGAGAATTGAAGTATTTTCTTGGCTTTGAAATCCACCAATATAGTGAAGGAACATTCTTATGTCAAGCCAAGTATATTCAAGACATGCTCAAGAAATTTGATATGAACAACGCCAAGCCATATAAGTTTCCCATGGACTCTAAGGCGGATCTACACTTAGATCCGAAGGGTAAGGAAGTTGATCCCAAGCTTTATCGTTCTATGATTGGATCTTTACTTTACCTTTGTGCATCTAGACCGGATATTATGTTTAGTGTGGGTATGTGTGCAAGATTCCAATCAAGTCCTAAGGAAAGTCATGAAACCGCGGTTAAAAGGATTCTAAGATACTTGATAGATACTCCTAACTATGGTCTTTGGTACCCCCATGGGACAAGCTTTGATCTTGTAGGTTATTCGGATGCGGATTGGGCGGGTTGCAAAATGGATAGAAAATCAACTTCGGGTACTTGCCAATTCCTTGGTAGGTCTCTTGTGAGTTGGTCTTCCAAGAAACAAAATTGTGTGGCCTCGTCCTCCACCGAAGCCGAATACATTGCCGCCGGAAGTTGTTGTGCACAATTATTATGGATGAGGCAAATTTTAAAGGATTATGGTGTCATTTGTGACAAAGTGCCTCTTTTATGTGACAATGAAAGTGCCATCAAAATTGCTCACAATCCGGTACTTCATGGGAAGACCAAGCATATTGAGATCCGGTATCATTTTATACGAGATCATGTTGAGAAGGGTGATATTGCAATCGAGTATGTCAACACCAAGCATCAACTCGCCGATATGTTCACAAAGCCTCTTGGTGAAGCAAGATTCAAGGAGTTGAGAGGAGAACTAAATGTGGTGGACATAAGCAATTGGACTTAGTGGATTTCTTGCATACCTACCCATATTAGACAATAGTAATTTGGTTTAGGTGTAGGCATGGACATAGGGGAAGTGCGGTCCTAATACATTGGGCTATCCCTTCCCCCATTATGCCGATAGTAAGAACTCATTTGCATCTCTATATTCGTTCTATGAATTGTGAGCTTAAATGAAGAGTAGTGGCGGTGAACCCAAGATATATCTTCGCGGTGTCACACCACATACACTCTTACATGGTGGCCTAGGCCACCGCCCTCCTCCTTATGAGGAGTTGATCTTATTTGGCTCTTATTTGGGTATTTTAGACCTTTTTGCTTTGGGAGAGTGCTCAAATTTGGCCTTTCGTGTCGATTCTTGCATTTTTGGGTAAACTCTCTCTCTCCAGTTTCGAGTTCTATCCTAAGCCTCAACTTTATCCTAAGCCACTCAGTCTCAAATACCTTTTATTTCATGCTCTCGACAAAGTTGTTGGTCGGAACCGGTGACAAATCCTTTTTACGGCTTCAATTTGAGCCATAAAAAGTTTTTGCCCCCTGGCACCGGTACTACCGGCCCATGGAGCGGTACTACCGCTGGCTCGGGTGCCTCTGCCCCTGCCAGCGCGTGGGACCGCTGCCCGGGCCGCGCAGGAATCGGGGGCGGTACTACCGCTGGATCGAGCGGTAGTACCGCTCGTGCGGATTTTTCCAGGATAAGGGCACGGGCGGATGGGTGAAAGTCAATCCTTCCATTTTCCCCATCCGCCCCTCTCTCTCCTCCTGTGAATCCGCCGCCGCCGGCCATCCTCTCCGCCGGGACCGAGCTCCCCCGGCCGTGGTTCTTGCACCCCCGGCCCCGGGACCTCTCGGGCATCTCTCCCTCCCTCGATCCTCTGCCATGAGCACCGGTAAGCTCTCTCCCTCTCTCTCATCTAGTTGATGGATGGAGATGACCAGATTGCTTTCCTCGTGGTGTTCTTGACAAATTGGTGTGGTAGAGATGCAATCTAGGATGCCTAGAACCCTGTGTATGAATCTTGTGAAGAATCTATGGCTAGTTTTGTAGTTCTCCATCTAGATTTGTTGGATATGACTATGGATGTTTTTCATGTTCCTCTGTGAATGTATCACCATCTTGTGCCAAATCCAACCTTCCTAGATGTTGTACTCCCACCTAGCATTTGTTTCCTCCAAGTTATGTTCACTCGTGTTCTTGGTTTTTCTACCCATGAAATATTTGTGTGTTTCTCATCTCCATGCTTTCCTACCCCATGCTATTCACAGGTGGTTCGAGTGGTTCTAAGACTCGGGGAAAGAAACCTAGGGTTGACGAGATGGACGAGGAGTTTGATCCCACAATGGAAGAAGTGTATGGTCCCTCGGTCACCAAGAGCAAGAAGGCTGCTCCGAAGAAGAAAGCTGCTGCCAACAAGAACAAGCACTTGACAGCGAGTGGGATGTCTGACAAAGATTACACTTCCATGAGGAAAAGAGATCCATATGCAGTTGATCGAGTAAATTTGACTCCTCAGTTTCGGGGCACCAATCCCTTCTTCCATACCCGTTTTCAAGAGGAGTGCTACAATGAGATACTTTATCGCAAGCCCAATGACAATGTGCTAGAGCTGAGGTACATTGATATCCCTCACATGGAGAGAAAGCCCGAATACTTTGGAGAAGCATTGTCTATGTGCCATGAGTTTGGGATTGTTCCTTTCATCACTCTCCAACAAAATTATGATGAAGCTCTAGTTTGCCAATTCCTCGCCACCGTCTATTTTGGCACCGAGGAGCCCCGCTACATCACTTGGATGTCGAAAGACAAGCAGCTCACCGCTCTTTGGAGTGATATTGGATCCATGCTTGGATATGAAGATTTTGGTCCCCATTGGACCGATGCTCTTGATAAGAAGTACTTCCGGGTTCACCTCAATCCAAAGCCTTTGCCCAAGGATGATCTTGTTCCCCTCTATTTTTGGAAGAAGTACACAGTTGGCAACTCGGATGCTCTTTACCCTCCGTATGAGATCATGCATCGCATTTACCGGGAAACCATCAATCCCAAGGTTGGAAATTTGGATCAAATTCACAGCTACCTAGTTACCTTGATGGTCATGACTCATCGTATGAAAACCAAAGGGAAGAAACTGGATGTTATGGATTATCTTTGGAATGAGATTTGGAACGTCACCATTTTCAAGAAGAATGCTTGCTTCGGCCCCCTCATCATGAAGATTATCCTTTGGAAGTGGGCCAACGAGCATCCCTCTGAGGGTCTTAGTGACCACAACACTTGGATCATCCACAAGCCCAAGCAACTCCGTGTCAAAGATCATACGGAGAAGGTCAAGGATACCAAGGGTACCAAAACTACTAGGGGCAAGGACAAGGAAGTTGTAGGTGATGAAGGTCCCTCTCGGGCTGCCAAGGAGAGTGGCTTCACTTGGATGGCTCGTCAAATGAAGAAAGTGTTTGGTTTGTCCAAGGCTATTGAGAAGAGGGCATGGGAACGTGAAGACAAAGAGAAGCGTGCTCGTCAACTCGACATTCAACATCGCCGTGCTCTAGGTGAACAAGTTGCTTCCGGCTCGGAGAAGAACATTCCAACTTATGAAGAGTGGCAAGCAAAGAACTCTCAAGGCGAAATCTTCTCTTGGTCGGACTATGATGGTGATGAAGAAGAAGTGTCCTCTCGTCGTCGCCCTCGCCCCCCAAGCAATGAGTAAACCCGGGACGTTAGCATCGGTTTCTCTCCTTTTTGGTGTCTTGATGCCAAAGGGGGAGAAATATCTATTAGGTCTTCGTGGGTTTTGCATGGGAAAGTCACAAGTGTTGCGCTCTTCTTGATTGGTTTGTTTATGCGCTTGTGAACTTGGTTATTTGTCGTTTTTATGTTGTGAACCTCGTTTGTTATGCATGGTGTAAGACATGTTGAACTTTAAACTTTATTCCCATGCTTATGTTGTGATATGATCTATATGTTGTGATATGATCTATATGTTATCTTGCACAGTTTGTAAAAGTTAGGGGGAGTGTTGATCCTATTTGTTGTGCATTTGAGCATTCAAAAGCTATCCGTTAATATGCACACATTTAGGGGGAGCTCTGTCTAAATTTTTACAAATTGTTGTATTGTCATCATCCACCAAAAAGGGGGAGATTGAAAGAGCATGAATTGCTCTTACTCGTGTTTTGGTGATGTTGACAATACAACATGTGCCTCTAACCCCTTGTTTAAGTGTGATCAGGTTTATGCAAACATTGCCATTGATCTCGCATCAAGAAAAGGAAGAAATCGAGTGTTTACTGTCCTTGGGCGGTAGTACCGCCCCTTCGGGCGGTAGTACCGCTGTGCCATCCTGGTTTACAGGGGCGCGGCAGTACCGCTCTCAGTGCCGCTGAAATGGGGTTCGGGCGCCCATGTGCGGCAGTACCAGCGGTACTACGGGCGGTAGTACCGCTGGCTCATGGTGGTCAGCGTTGGTTTGACCACCACGGCGGCAGTACCGCTCGCAGTACCGCCAAATGGAGCTTCAGATGGCCATGTGCGGTACTACCGGCGACTTGGGCGGTAGTACCGCTCAGTAAGTTCCAAATGCACAGTCAGCGTGCAGCTTTGACCACAGCGCAGAAGGCGCCAGCGGTAGTACCGCCCGGCGCAGCGGTACTACCGCTGGCTCGGGAAAAAGGGCTCCAACGGCCAGAAATTGGAAGGGCTATATAATGCCCTTCACCTACCTCTTGCTTGGGCTCGCCTCTACAAGAAAAACACCATTGTTGCAAGCTCAAGATTTCTTAGATCTCCCAATCCCTCCACCCAAACTCACTCATACTTGGAGGATTGAAGGAGAAGGCCCGGATCTACTACTTCACCAAAGCGTTCTTCATTTCCCCTTCATTCACTTGAGGGATTCGAGCCTAGGGTTTCCACTAGGAAAACCTAGGCATCTTGTTGTTCTCACTTGCTTGTTACTTTTGTGTAGCAGGTGTTGTTGGTGATTGAGAGCCCCCAATCCTTTTGTGGGTTGAGCCTCAAGTTGTTGTAACGAGCTTTTGTGCTCCGGATTCCGCTTTGGAGGATTCCGATAAAGAAAGGTGGACCGAGCTTTTGTGCGAGGTTCATCGGAGAATAGGGTGAAGCCTTTTGTGGCATCTTGAGTTTGAAGCTCACACCCCTCCAACGAGACGTACTCCCCTAAAAAGGAGGAACTCGGGAATACATTCTTGTCTCCGCGTGCTTTCCTATCGGTTAATCCTTTCTAGTTATTTACTACTTGTATCTTATCTTGTTTAGACTTAACTTGTCATATAGGTAAATTCACCATAGTTGCATATCTAGAGAATTTACCTTTTAGTCAAGCCTTAATCGAAAAAGAATTAAAAATTGGAGTAGCACCTATTCACCCCCCCCCTCTAGGTGGCCATACGATCCTTTCACATGATCACTCATCGTCATCCTCATCATCGTCATCAGCAACATGAGCAGCTGCACCGGAGCTAGACTGACCGGGATCACCTTGCCAATACGGAGCAAGAGAGGAGGCATCATCACCAAACCAATAAGTGTACTTGTTCTGGGCCATGTAGGTGTTCTCTGAGACTTCAGCTGAGCTGTCTGGATAGGAAAGATTAAGCTGGGTCAGGATGGCACGTTGATTGCGGTTGTAGACCTTCTGCTTGTGATAAGCCTTGTACTCGGATTTGCGTTTGAGCGCAAAGAAGCAATTCATCCTTTTGAGAGCTTGCACTAAGCCACCTCTCTTCTCCTCATCATCATCTTCTTCATCAGAATCTCCCTCAGGAGCATCACTAGGAGGCGGCCAAACAGGATCACCCTCGGGCATAGAACGAAGACCAACCATCTCAGGATGAAACAACTCATACTGACTAACCACCTCATCAGGCAACTTGGTGTTGAAGAGAGTCTGCAGAAGCGGACCATAACAAGGAACCTTGCCTTTGACAATCACAACTTGCATCTCGTTCCAAAGATAATCCAGCACATCAATTTGTTTCCTCCTGAGATAAAGATCATAGATGTGATGAAGACAATTGACCATCCGGTCACGAACCAAACCCTTCTCCCCAAACTTGATGGCAAGACAGTTTCTCAAGATTTTGTGAACAACCCTCCAATAAGGATACATATGAACTGTGTGGGGAATCTTCCCACGAAGGCCGCTCTGAGGAGGATAACAATGGCGAATCCCCGTCTCAGCTGGAATGAGCTTAGAGAGATGGAGAAGAACATAGCAAGGTGCAACAGGCAATTCCTCAAGACCAAACAGTGCCCCAAACTCGGCCAAAGTTGTTGAACACACAGTATCTGCACTCATCCATGTCAAAGTCCTCTTACCATGCTCAGTGGTGAACACAACAGTAGCATAAAATTGCTGAAGCAAAGCAGGAGAATATGGAGTGCTAACAGTCATGATCTTAGTGATTTGATGAAAATCCATCATATCCATCACATCAGGGCAAGTATCTCTAGCTTGAGCAAGGTTGAAATAATCCACGGGAACATGAGCATTCTGTTGAATTTCAATACGTTGATGAAAGATTTGCTAGTGCATCTTGCAATAGAATCTACTATCATCTAGGCATGTGGGCTGACCAAAGACATAAGGGTTGAAAGATAACCGATCTCTCTTGAATTCACTAGGTTTCACCTTGGCCCAAGATGCACGTACCGGTTCCTCTGGATTCTCACGAGGTGGTGGAACTCCCCTTGGCTTGGCAGCTTTCTTTGATGCAGCAACTTTCTTGAGTTTCTTGGTCTTGGGCATGGAGGAAGATTCGGCATTGAAATCATCCACAATGTCATCCAGCCCATCGAAAGTCTTGCTCTTGCCAGCCCTGCTAGACTGAGGAACCGCCTCCTCCCACTCATCATCCCATTGGTCCATCTTCAACCTTGAGAGGATCTTCAAGAACCACCAACAATGGAGGAGATCTCCCCAAAACAGCCACCAATGGAGAAACTATATGGATGGGGTGGAAGATCGGGGGAATCCCTTTCAGATATGTGGAGAGGAAGGGGTGGGGAGGGGCTCAAATGGTGGGGGAGGTGGAGGAGCTCGGGAAGAGGCAGGGGGAGCCATGGAGGAGGGCACGAGATGGAGGAAGAAGAAGGAAAACTGTTCGGGGAAACCTCCACGCGATATAAGTGAAGCGGGCGCGCCGGCCCTGGAGCCGGCCTCGGCCGGGCGGAGGCCGGTCAGGGACCCGAGAGGTCCGGCCCTGGCGCCGGCCTAGGTTGGGCGGACGGCCGGTCGACAGCCGGCCCTGGAGCCGGCCAAAACCGGGCGGGAGGCCGGGCAGGCACCCGAGGGGACCGGCCCTGGAACCGGCCAAAACCGGGCGGGAGGCCGGGCAGGCACCCGAGGGGACCGGCCCTGGAACCGGCCTGGGCCGGGCGGCAGGCCGGCCTGAGCACTGAGAAGACCCCGAACGACTTCCATCTTCAGATTTTTGACGAGCTAGAGCTTCCAACCATCTTGCATCTTCAAGAATACCACTGCCTAGAAATCCGTCTTCAAGAAAATCCAATGAGCAACCTTTGAGAATCCGGGGATATGCGAAACATGGAAAAAAAAACTTCACACATCCAATGGAAAAGATAAAAACTCCAAATAGGCAACATTGGATGATTCAAACGATGCTAAACAACGAATATGCACCAACAACTCACGGAAGAACCAACTGTTCAAGGAGAAGAGGGTGGTGGCCTAGGCCACCATATATGAGTGTGTGGTGTGACACCACGAAGATATATCTTGGGTTCACGGCCACTACTCATCATTGAAGCTCACAATTCATAGAAACGAATAGGATAAGCAAATGATTTCTTAATGTCGGCATAATGGGGGGAGGGATAGTCCTATGGATTAGGACCGCACTCCCCCTATGTCCATGCCTACACCTAAACCAAATAGATAGTCAAAATATAGGTGTATGCAAGATGGTCAAGTCAAGCTCCTAGAATCCACGATATTTAGCTCATGCCTCAAGAAGGTGAATCTTGCTTCATCAAGTGGCTTCGTGAATATGTCGGCTAGTTGATCTTTGGTTGGAATATTGCCAAGCTCAATATCACCACGAGCAATATGGTCCTGAATAAAATGATGACGAATCTCAATATGCTTCGTTCTTGAGTGTTGCACCGGATTGTGGCCAATCTTGATAGCACTTTCATTGTCATATAAAAGAGGCACTTTGTCACAATTGACACCGTATTCCTTTAAAGTTTGCCTCATCCATAACAATTGAGTGCATGCACTTGCGGCCGCCACATACTCGGCTTCGGCGGAAGATAGAGATATATAATTTTGCTTCTTAGAAGACCAACTCACCAAGGCCCTACCAAGAAATTGGCATGCCCCGGAAGTTGATTTCCTATCATCCTTGCAACCGGCCCAATCCGAATCCGTGTACCCGGCAAGAAAGAAATTAGTGCCCTTTGGGTACCACAAACCAAACCTTGGGGTATCAACCAAATATCGAAAGATTCTAGTGACCGCCACCATGTGGCTTTATTTAGGAGCGGCTTGATACCTTGCACACACCCCTACACTTAACACAATATCGGGTCTAGATGCACAAAGATAAAGCAAAGAACCAATCATAGAGCGATACAGTTTTTGGCAAACATCGATACCGTCGGGGTTAAGTTCAAGATGGCATTTGGTGTCCATGGGAAACCGCTTGCCCTTAGCATTGTGCATTTTGAACCTCTTGAGCATGTCTTGGGTATATTTGGTTTGAGAGATGAAAGTCCCTTCATTCAATTGCTTGATCTCAAAATCGAGAAAGAACTTCAACTCACCCATCATAGACATCTCGAACCTATCGGTCATAAGCTTTGAAAATTCATCATTGAAAGCTTTGTTAGATGAGCCAAATATAATATCATCAACATAAAGTTGGCATATGAAAAGCTCCCCTTTAACCCTCTTGGTAAAAAGAGTGGGATCGATTTGCCCCAATTCAAATCCACGGTCTAGCAATAGCTCTCTTAGGTGCTCATACCAAGCATGAGGTGCTTGTTTGAGACCATAGAGCGCCTTATCAAGCTTGTAGACATGGTTAGGGAATTTAGGGTCCTCGAAACCCGGTGGTTTCTTAACATATACCAACTCCTTTAAAGGACCATTAGAAAACACTTTTCACATCCATTTGTTGCAATTTAAAGTTATGATGTGATGCATATGCAAGAAGGATACGGATGGACTCAAGGCGAGCCACGGGTGCATAAGTCTCTCCAAAATCAATGCCTTCACTTGAGAGTACCCTTGTGCAACCAATCTTGCCTTGTTCCTCACAACCATTCCATGCTCATCTTGCTTATTCTTGAAAATCCACTTTGTGCCTATAACATTGCGGCAATCTTTTGGCTTCTCAACTAGATTCCACACTTTATTGCGCTTGAAGTTATTGAGTTCATCATGCATAGCTTCTAACCAATCCGGATCTTCAAGAGCTTCAATAACTTTCTTTGGTTCCACCATGGAAATATGAGCTTGATGTTCACTAAAGTTTGCTAATTGCCTTCTTGTGGTAACACCCTTCTTGTGGTCACCAAGGATGTTTTCAGATAGTGACTCTTTCTTTCGAAGTCTTTTACAATTCTTGCTTTACGACGGGCTTCGATATCTCCATTGCATCTTGGAGGTATCTCTTGATCATCTTGATCATTTGAGTCCCCGTCTTGATCGGAATGTTGACCTTGATCATCTTGAAGCACATCTTCAACAAATGAAGGAGAGGGTTGATCTTGGTCATGACCTTGGCTAGCATCAACAATAGGAGAACTTGATTCTTGCATAGCAACATGGTCAACATGAGGAGGGTCTTGAACTTGTTCTTGGGAAGGTGCATCATTTGCTTCCATGATAGGCGCCGTTTCAACTTGTGATGAAGAGGCCTCCACTTGAATGGAGCTTGGACTTGCTTGAGGAGACTCGTAATGAATCTCAACGGGGCGATGGAAACCAATGCCCATTCTTCTTATAGCATCTTGAGGCTCTTCATTATCTACATCACAAACATGAAATTGCGCCACTTGGGAGCCGTCATTCTCATCGAACCTCACATCACAAGATTCTATGACTTTCCCAACGGTCTTGTCATAGACTCTATAGGTGTGAGATTCGGCACCGTACCCAACAAAAACACCCTCTAAAGCTTTAGATTCAAATTTAGACAAACGAACACTTTTGTTCTTATAGAAACACTTACAACCAAATACTCGGTAGTAGGAGACATTGGGCTTGTTGCCGGTGAGCATCTCATAAGATGTAAACTTCTTGCCAACTCGAAAGATAGCCTCGGCCCATAAGAATAGCGGAGACTTAAACTCCGCCAACATAGACCTTGCCATATCCATGAGAGTCCGGTTCTTCCTTTCGGCTACACCATTTTGTTGAGGGGTATATGCAGCGGAATATTGATGACGAATCCCCTCTTCACTAAGAAACTCATTTAAGGTGTAGTTCTTGAACTCGAGCCATTATCACTCCTAATGACCAAAATAGGGACATTGTATTGGCGTTGAACTATATTGGAAAAGTCGATGACGGCTTGTTGGGTCTCATCCTTCGTCTTGAAGAAATAAACCCAAGTAAATCTTGAATAGTCATCAACAATCACCAAACAATATTTCTTCCCACCAAGACTTGGTTGAGGCACGGCACCAAAGAGATCAACATGAAGAAGTTCCAATATCCTCTTTGATGAAATGATGGTCTTGCTTGGATGGGGAGAATCATGCATCTTTCCTTCAACACAAGCCCTACAAAGACGATCTCTAGAAAAAGAAACATTGTCTTTTAGTCCAAGAATGTGGCCACCCTTGTGAAGACTTTGCAAAGTTCTCATGTTGACATGGGACAAGCGGCGATGCCACAACCATCCCACGTCGGCCTTTCCAAATAGGCATATTGCTTGAGTGTTGGTAGACCCCGAAAAGTCCACCACGAACAACTCATTTTCAACATACCCAACGAACATGACCTTTACAGTCTTGCTCCTCAAGAGTACCACCATATCAATAGTAAAATGGACATCAAAATTCATCTTATTAAGTGCATGAATGGACATAAGATTGTAACCAAGGGACTCGACAAGCATGACATTTACAAGGGTGATATCCTTTGCAACTACCACCTTGCCGAGACCCGTTACCTCCGCTTTTGATTTATCACCATAGGAGACGGATGCTTGATTTATATTTGGTCCCAACTCCGTCATGATCTCTTTGCTTCCGGTCATATGACTAGTGCATCCACTATCAACCACCCATTTAGACCCACCGGAAGCATAGTCCTACAAGGAATCATTGCTTGGTTTTAGGTACCCATTTCTCAATGGGTCCTCTTTTGTTAGCAACAAGGGTCTTAGGAACCCAAATAGAGTAAGCAATGTAACCATCATAAGGACCAACATATTTTGCATAAACATCCCCATAGTAATCAACATAAAGAAAGTAGTTGGGATTGTTATGCCCCGCAAAGTCACTACGAGTGGTCTTGCCCCTAGTGGCATTACCATCCGCAATGGGAGTCTTGGCTTTGTGCGGGCTTGGCATTGGTGTTGCTCTTCTTCTTCTTTGCCTTGGCCACATAACCGAGGCCCTCCTTCCCTTTGTGTGGCTTTGCTCAAAAATTTGAGCAACCACCTTTTCTTTACCTTAGGAATAGAGGTCTTGGCACTAGTGGCCTTGGCAAGCTCAACCTTCAACCTAGCATTTTCCTCAATAACATTTGCATGATCACAAGAGGGAGTAGAGGTGCTAGGTGAGTTAGATTTGGAAAGTTGAGTTTGAAGTTGCTCATGAGACTTGACTAGAAGAGAGTGGGTACTTTCCAAGGCCTTATGAGCCTTGTTAAGTTTCTCCACGTCCACAAGGAGTCTAGCATTAGCAACCACAAACTCGGCTTTCTCCTTTTTAACCACTTTATATTTAGCAAAGACATGATCTCTATCCTTAATGATTTTAGCAATTATTTCATCATTTTTATCATCAAGAGACTCAATTCTTTCCTCAAGAGGTTCTATATTCACTCTCTTCTTCAAGAGAAGCATTCAAGGATTCTATGGAAGCATTCAAGGATGCTATGGTGAGAGAATCCTCTCTCAATTTTTCCCTTGTCATCAAGGATTTCTTCGGCCGCATCAAGTTGTCTCAAGAGAGACTCAACATAGCCTTAGCTTCACCTTGCAAGTTAGCCATAATAGTATCGGAAGCAACAAGTTTTCTTAATCACAAGACTAGTTTTATCATTTATTTCATGCATAGTCTTGGGAGTAGAAGATATACCTCGGCGACGGAAGCCATGAGGCAACGAGCGGTGTTGATGGAGAGGTTCTCATTGGGGGATTCGAAGAGAGAAGGAGGTGGAGTTGATACAATGGCCAAAGCGGCCACCTCACGAGTGGGTTCTTCTTCTTCTTCGGAATCCTCGGAAGGATACTCTTCTTGAGTCAACAACACAATTCTTGGTGCTTTCTTGAAGAATGGCTTCCTCTTGACAAAAGGCTTCTTTTGTATCATTTTTGATTCGCCCTTGAGGACAAGCCTTCCACCGTTTTGCTCTCTATTCTCATAAGGACAATCCTTGATGAAGTGATGCTTGTTATGACAATTGTAGCAAGTCTTTATCCTATTAGCAAACTCCTTCTTCCCTTGGATTGTTTGCATGATCAACTTGAGCCTTTGCCTTGGCCGGGTCACGCCAAAAGGACCTTGTTGCAAGAGCTATGTGACCATGGAGGGCTTGTTCAAGATCATCGGGAGGAAGGTTGTTCGGGCATGCTTCAACTTCATCATGTTCATCAAGACACACAACCTTGGCCTTCAAAGCAAGAGAGGGACCTTGCTTCATTCCCATGGCCCTAGCACGGTTCTCTAGAGCATTCTTGGTGGCAATCTTGGAGGCTTGTATCTCTTGCATAACTTCATTGGATGTCATCTCAAGGTAGTTGAATTTTCCTTGAAGGGCCTTCAAGTCAACGGGCTCGAAGGGCATGAGAGCATTCACATACTTCCTCTTGATCCAAGCATCATCCACATAGGTTGCCCCAACATTGAAAAAGGCTTGGGCAAGAACCTTGAGTCTTGCATACATCTCTTCATGAGTTTCACTATCAAGCATGTAGAAGCCTTCGACTTCATTGTTCAAAGCATCAAATCTATTCCTCTTCATGCTTTCATTTCCAAGAAATGCCACTTCAAGGCACTCCCAAGCTTCTTTGGCGGTGGAGGCTTTTGAATGTGATGAAGACCACTTTCTCCAACGGCAAGTTCAATCATGTGGAGAGCGAAGCATTGAGTTGTTTCTCGGCAACCTCTCTTCTTGTCAAGTTGTTAGGATTCACGGCCTTGTATCCCTCTTGAATGATCCTCCAAAGCTCGATAGAGGAACTGTTGATATGAGATTTCATTAAGTGTTGCCAAGTAGCAAAAGCTAATGCATTAAGTTTAGGAGGAGGACCCAAAGGGTTTATGCGAGTATGATGATAGGTGGGTCGGGAGAGTACGCAAAGGGAACCCCATGGTACTCCGGCTTCCCACCTTCGGAGTGGTGGTAGAGGTGGAAGATTTCTTAGGTTCGGTTTGTTTATCTTCAACCCCTTGCTTTTCCCCTTTTCCCTCCTCGGTTTCACCGTCATTAGAGGTAGCGGATTCATCTAGTGGGATGGTCTCCTTAGGAACCTTGCCACTTGCGAGTTGTGTGATCAACTCACGCATCTCGGCAAATTTGGTATCCATGGACGATATCAAAGATGTCTCCATCGATTTGAGATCGGCCATGGATGCCGTAGTGGCTTGGTCATCCAAGGGATCACCATCACTCGTGTCATACTTCTCTTAGGCGGTTAAGCCCAACAAGAGAGCCGAGGCTCTGATACCAATTGAAAGGATCGTATGACACCTAGGGGGGGGGGTGAATAGGTGCTACTTCAATTTTAGTACTTTTTAAATTTAGGCTTGACACAAAAGGTTAAATTCTCTAGATATGCAACTACGGTGAATTTACCTATATGACAAGCTAGCAACTAAACAAGATACACGAAGTAAGAACATAAACAAGGATAGAGTAACCGAAGTGAAAGCACGCGGAGACACGGATGTAATCCCGAGTTCCTCCTTTTTAGGGGAGTACGTCTCGTTGGAGAGGTGTGAGCTACCACAAAGGTCAAAACTCAACCGCCACAAAGGCGGACGCACCTTCTTCTCCGATGAACCGCACCACAAAGGTTTGGTTCACTTCCACTATCGGAATCCTTCAAGGCGGAATTCGGAGCCCTTACAACAACGATCCGGGGCACAACCCACAAGAAGATTGGGGGCTCCCGAACAGCTACAAATCTGTCACAAAGACAATCAAGTGAGTACAATATGAGGCTAGGTTTTCCCAATGGAAATCCTAGCAAAGGGTCCTCAAGTGAATGAGGGGGAAATGAAGAACGGCTTGGTGAAGATGTAGATTCGGGGCTTCTCCTTCAATCCTCCAAGTATCAACGAGTTTGGGTGAAGGGATTGGGAGATCTATCAAATCTTGAGCTTGCAATTAATGGTGTTCTTCAATGTGGTCAAGCTCCTTGTCCAAAGGTTGGTGAAGAGGTATTTATAGTCCCCTTCAAAATATGGCCGTTGAAGGGGTAAGAGACGTCGCGCAGGAAACAGGGGCCGGCCTGGGGGCCGGCCAGAGGGCTGGCAGGGGAGCCGAGGCAGCCGGCCAGGGAACCGGCCTGGGCCGGCCTGGGGGCTTGGCTGGCTGGGCTGGCCGAGCCAGCGATCGAACCGGCCTGGGTGCCGGCCTGGGCCGGCCTGAGGGCCGGCTGGCAACCCGAGGCGACCGGCCGTGCGACCGGCCAGGGCCGGCCTGAGGGCCGGGCGGCTGCCCGAGGCAACCAGCCTGGAGACCGGCCTTCCTGTAATGCGCTTCTCCCTTCACCTTCTAAAAAACCGACAAGATGTATTTCTTCCTTTTTGCATAGAGAGAGATTCACTAGCATCCTTTTGATTTAGACATTCGTAATTCATGTGGACACTTAGCGATATGTTAAATACTTCCAAGAGCACAAGGCTCAAATCCTTCACTCTCGAATCCCACCACAAGCAACTAATGCTTATGGGGGGAGAAGGGAGGAAGAACAACGAAGAACACAACAAATGGAACTTCAAGATCAAGATCTACTAGGTTCCCCTCACTTAGAAGAGGAATGGATTGGATGAATATGTAGATCTAGATCTGCTCTCAATTTCCCTCAAAGATATGCAAGAATTATGGGAGGGAATGAGAGGAGGTAAGCTTTTTCCAAAGATCAAAAATGGAGGAGAGAGGGGAGAAAAACTTGCTCAAGAGATGTATCAAACAATGGGGAAGAAAACCCTTTTAAATAGTCCACTAGAAAAAATGGCCGTTGGGCTGTTTTTTCGCGAGCTGGGCCAGAGAGCCGGCCTGTGGCCCGGCCTAGGCTAGCCAGGGAGCCGGCCTGCTCCCCGAGCAGCCAGGCCTGGAGCCCGGCCTGGGCCGGCCAGGGAGCCGGCCTGCTACCCGAGCCGCCCGGCCTGGAGCCCGGCCTGGGCCGGCCAGGGAGCCAGCCTGCTCCTCGAGCCGCCCGGCCTGGAGCCGGCCTGCTACCCGAGCCGCCCGCCTGGAGCCCAGCTTGCTACCCGAGCCGCCCGGCCTGGAGCTCGGCCTGGGAGCCGGCCTGCGCAGATTTTTTTTCTAAAATCCATATCTTTTTCAATAAAAATCCAAATGCGATGAAACCAACTTTGTTGGAAAGATAACATTCATGGGAGGTGTGGATCTTATCTCGAGGAGGACCGGTAATATTTCCAACACCGAGAACGCAACAAGTTTTTCATCCGGACTCCGTTTTTAATGATGTTGGGCTTGCTCCGAAGATAATCACAAGCACTACAAGATCATGCATATACACATCATAGTCCATCATGTGAGGAGGATAACACAAGAGGAGAGATTGACCTCTCTATAAGAGACGAACGGTAAAACCTCCAACATCAAAAACACCACAAGATATCCAAATGAAATCCGTTTTTGATGAACTAGAGCTTGGTATGGAGATGAACACAAGCTCTAAATTCTCACATGAATAAAAGACAAATAAGAACAAGAAAGATGATATGCCAAATATGCAAAGGTTTGAGCTCTCCACAAAGGTGCGATCAAGTTACTCACTTGAGAGCCCCTCTTGATAGTACGCCGTCTATCCTATAACCCGGTCTCCCACTAACACCACGAGACCGGTAAAATAGAAAACCTATCAAGATCATACCTTTGCCTTGCGCATTCCACTTGAGCTCGATGATGACGATCTTGACTCTCTCAAGTTGGAACATCTTTCTTGATTGTGCTTGCTAGCACATGCTTGATGAAGATTTCTCCAAATACTCCCCCATACACCATTATGGGAGAGCCTTGCTAAACTCCGTCTTCATGAATCCACTTGCACTTCATCTTCTTATCTTGATAGATGATGGCTTGGAGATAAACATGAAGTTCACTCAATCTTCTTTTCCAAGCCATGCTTGCAATAAGCTCAACTCTTCATATGATCATTCTTCATATAAACCCTTTGATGGAACCTTGGTCATCATGAAATATTCTAGAGTCCAACACATGAACTCCAATATTTTCCTATGGACAAGATCTACAAGTATATCTCAATGCAAACATTAGTCCATAAAGATTGTCATTAATTACCAAAACCACGTATGGGGCAACACATGCCCTTTCACTCTCGCGGTTGGTGGTGATGATCCAAACAACTTAATCATCGTCGGCACGTCGGGAAGTCTAGGTGTGGCGGCGTGCAAGGTGTTGGTCTCGACTGCCAAGTTGTAACGTCTTCGACGGCGGACAGCACGATCTCTTCATGATGGTCATCGAACGAGGCTACGCCTTGGGATGGCACCCGGAAGGCAAAGGTGGCAGACCTAGATGGCGGTTTCTAACGTCGCGGCGGCTCAGCGAGGAGGTGGCTCAGCGCGAGGGAACCTGGGCCCTGACGCGTAATTCCGTTGGTGGCGTCAGGCGTGTGAGGTTGGTGGTCGGGTTGCGGAGGTTCTCTGGCCGGTCCTCGTAAGATATGTGTGCTCTTCAACAGCCAAATCTGCCCGTAGCTTTCGAGCACGTTCATGTGACTACAGCGATACAGTCAAGTAAGAAAAGGTTATATTTGTTTACAGCATAGAACTGAAGACACGACACCCTATGCATAATATTTTCCGGACTTGTTTCAGTTTTGATGTGTACTCGATGACGTCAGGAACCAGCTCAGGAGAGTCTGTATAAAACTCAAGGGGGATTTCCATTTCCTCCCATGGCAGTTTGGTCGTATTTGTGCCTTTTGTTTGAAACTAGCTCCGTAGCATCTGGAACAAACTCGAGAGGAATTTCCACAACATCTCTCCTGCTGAATGCTGTTGCGTAATCACCTATCTCAGAGGCAAACTCGGCAGAATCTGGATCGAACTCAGGAGGAATTTCCACAACTTGTTCCACTGGGGAAGTAGATGGCCTATTGATGAACAGTAACATTAGCACAATGAACAGCTTAGAAGAAGACTATCAAACATAAGTCACAAATTACGCGTTTAGCCTATAATTATCTGTGCGGCAACTGCTCCCTCTGTTTTTCTTCTTGCTTTTCAAACTATGAATCCCTTTTGAGACTGTTCTGTTATAGAGTAACCAGTGTCTTTATCCACTAAATCATGATCATGCTTGATTATTATGTCTAATCTCTCCTATGTCCCAGACTGGATTTTCGCATTATATTCATATAATAGCCAAGAGTACATAACTCTAAATCTCACACGCGCATATATACATACGGAAGGGAGTTGGAATCCTACGGTCTCTTACATTTTTTAGGCACTTGCAATGCAAAATCTCATTGACAGGAACACCCGTACTTCCTTATTTCAAATGGCCATGGAAGACTTCTTGCCTGAAATGCAAACCTGCAAATTGCAAGCGCTGATAGAATTTTGGAATCAAGTCCAATAGAATCAGCAGCAAACCGAAAGAACCAATCAGCCTCTACAGTCTAAACTACAGTGTAATTAATGTGTCTACAAGTTTCGGCAGAGTTATCTGTTCCTAACTTCCTATACAAGAGTACATATCTATGTTGTTAGCATGCAACCACTAGTAGGAAAAGACCTTCCACTGGCGGACGGAAATGACCTACCGCTGGCGGGCGGGCGCCCGCTAGCGATCATTACGTCAGTGGTAATAATTACCGCTGGCGGTCGGCCGTCCGCCATCGCTAAGGCTGGTTACCTCTGGCGTGCATCCCTAGCGCCCGCCAGCGGTATATGACACAGCACTGGCGGGCAAGCGTCCGCCAGCGGCAATCCACCACGCCTACCAGCGGTACATTTTCTGGGAATTATTTTTTTCTGGAAAATCGTATTCCAGCAATATATCCAGTATAAATACAGTAAATTCAAGTACAGGCGCCAAATAAACAACAGAAATATAGACGACCACATACAAATGATCAAAGTGTCATAAACAGATTCATTAGTTCATCACACATGCATTACAGATCTAAAACAACATGAACTTAAGCTAAACTTCGATAAGTTAAACAACATGCGTTAGTTCATCACTTAAGCTAACTTGAAATTAACCTAAAACTACTCAAGGTCCCCAGCATGAATTTAAGTCGGACGATGAGTCCGAGCTATCATCCCAGAAGCTCGAATCCGAATCGTCGCTGGTCTTCTGGCACGGCGGCGCTGCATTGGAGGGTCCAGCGACGCCGGAGCTCGCCTGCCGCTTCTTGTTCCTCGAGGCGTAGAAGTCCAGCTCCGCCTGCACCAGATCGGGGCGGGCGCGGCGCAGCGCGTCCATCCGCCACTCGTCGATCTCGGCAGCGCGGCGAGCTATCCCCTGGCGGCGGTTACGCCGCGCCTCGTCTACGTCGACGATCTCCATCGGCGGCGCGAGGAACTCAGCCTCCTCCCGGTCCTTAACGTCAGGTAAGTTGAGCTCAGAACGCGGCCGTCCAAACCTCCAGACTGCCGCGTCGAACGCGCGCGCGGCGAGCTCCGCCGTGTCGAAGGTCCCCATATACCAACGCTGGCCGTTCACGGTGATCTCCGCGGACCACCGGTCAGATGGGCGGTGACGGACGCCAATGAACCCGCTCATGGAGCGGCGGCGCGGCGGCATGCTCTGTGGCAAATAAAAATGCATGTTACACAACAAATTTGAGTATAGAAAGATGTAAAGTATAGAGATTATTCCTGAATTTGGTGCAAAAAGATGTGAATTAGAAGTAGGGTAAAATTAAAAGCATTCATGCCTCATACTTAGAAGTGACACAACATTTTAATCATCGGCATTTAAAATTAGATGAAACGAAACAAGTTCAAATGAAGCAAGAGTTATAAGAAAGACCAAAACAAACGGAAATGATTCGGATTTGTGCCTCATATTTAGGTCGGACACACACAAGCAACACTCAAATCTCCGTTGAGCCAAGTAGGATGCCCACAGCTTATACTTGTGCATATCACAAGGCTTAACGGAGCTTGAGGGTATCATGTAGTGGATCACAACATTTTAATCATCGTCATTCTAAAAACGAACACATATTACAGAGATGGTGCCTCATACTTAGAAGTGACGCACACAGCCTTCAAAGACGGAGCCAGTGAGCCAAGTAGGATGCACGAGATGTGTCTACTCGTGCATATCACAAGGCTCACTAGCCCCGCCCCTGGATCACATTGTGTCACAACATTTTTAATCATCGGCATTCTAGATAATACAGAACTATAAACGATAATATGGTGCCTCATACTTAGAAGTGACACACAGGCTTCAGGGATGGAGTCAGCGAGCCAAGTAGGATGCACGAGATGTGTGTACTCGTGCATATCACAAGGCTCGCTAGCCCCACCCCTGGATCACACGGTGTCACAACAGTTTAATCATCGGCATATCAAAAGACGGTAACATAAAGTCATATTTCAAATTCATAGAAAATATGTCATATTTTTAGCCAAAGTCATGCCAAAATTCATGAGAAATTTCGGCATGACTTTGGCTAAAAATAAGACATATGAGTACCCGAATTTGCCGGAATGGAAGTTAATCAACATTCCGACAATCTCAAGAGTCTCTAGGGGTACCTGCACACATTTCATATCACAAATTCATCACAACCACCACCACAATTACTAACACACTAACCTAATATAAATTTCTTACACACTAAAATTGCTACACAGTTCTATCCTACAATTTCTAACACACTAACCTAATATAAATTTCTTACACACTAGAATTGCTACACAATTCTATACGAAATTTCTTGCTACACAATTCTATACGAAATTGAGAAATTAAGAAAGAAATTGGGAGGGGAGGCGACGGTGGCAGCACCTCGGGCGCGGGGGAGGGGCGGCGTCCGGGCTCCGTGTGAGGGTTACCACGTCGGGGGCGGCGTGGGGGCGGCGTCGATGGCGGCAGCACCTCGGGCGCGGGGGAGGGGCAGCGTCGGGGGCGGCGTGGGGGCGGACGGTGTGGCAGCTACGTCGGGGGCGGTGTGGGGGCGGTGTCGACGGCGGCAGCACCTCGGGCGCGGGGGAGGGGCGGCGTCGGGGCGGACGGCGTGATGACTACGTCGGGGGCGGCGTGGGGGCGGCGTTGACGGCAGCAGCACCTCGGCGTGGGGGCGGCGTGGGGGGGCGGCGTTGACGACGGCCGGCCGGGTGGGGGCGAGGGCGTGTGCGTGCGTGGGAGAAAGAGGGCGGTGGGGGCGGCGGCGGCGGGTGGGTGGCCGGGTGGGAGAGAGGGCGCGAGTGAGTGGATAAGGGCGGCCACGCGCGGGTGTGGATAAGGTGTGGTGGGCCCGCGTGCGAGGGTTACCGCTGGCGGACAGCGTGTGCCGTCCGCCAGCGGTAAGGTCTAGGTTTTTTTTTATGTTTTTGTTTTTTTTAATTTTTCCTTATATAAGGCCAGGCCAGGGAGACCTGAGCCTGCCCCTACTCCGCGCCGCCGCCTCCCTTGTCCGTGCCACTCGACACCCTACTCCGCGCCCGGCGCCGCCCCAGCGCACGTCGTGTCCTCCGCCGGCGCCGCACTATCCTCCACACCGCCGTGGACCTCCCCTCCGTCCCCATGCCAAGGTGCTGCCCTCTCCCTCCCCTACCTCCCCTACCTAGGTTGCATGCACCTTAGGTGTTTGATCAAATTCCCCACTCATTTTTTCAGATCTCGGGGATCAACGTCGACGATGTCCCTGTTGGACAATAGGGGCAATGTCTAGGACTGGGCTCCGCCGGGCTGGCACTGGGAGGTGGTATCTTCCGGAACGCGTAGCTTGGTGAGGAATCCGGGTGACGTCGTTGACCCGGATCTTCTTTGGTGGAAGTCGCGTGGGCCACGCTCGGTGTAGAGGGAGCCGGCCCCCGAGGAGGTGGTACGTCGCCGTATCAGGGAGGAGGACGATCACGTCCGTCGCTACATGCATATGTTGGATACGCCAGCGGTGTATGATAGTAGATGGCAGATGTTTCATATGGTTCCTTCTCATGTGAGTATTGACCATGTGATGGTTCCTGCTCTTTGGGTGTTGAGCGTCGATCGTGATGCACCCCGCGGCTTAGGATATGGCAGAAGTTAGTGATATTATTCGTGATGTATTAGGGTTAAATAAAAATGGACTCCAGCTATGTAACTGGATTAAATAAAGATGTATGCGTGATACTTTTGCATATTTGATCAATGCCGCTTTTGTTAAAGTGAGGAAAATAATGTTCCCTACTTTGAATTATTCTGCAATGCAGACATTGTTTTATATTTGTTTTGTACTATTTAAACAATGGATAATCAACCAAGTATTAGGATTTTTCTTCATTTCTATCTAATTTCTCCTAGTTAAATGATTATGTTGATTTTCCGAAATTAATCCAAATTTGAACTACAAGTGTTTTATAGTTTGCTCTCCAATTTTTAAATAATCATTTTAATTAAGGTACACAACCAGTGGTTATATCATAGAAACATCAATAGTTTTAGAGAATTTGACCTCTTTCGGTGAATAGTCCCGGTGGCGGCCATTTTCGATCGACAGATTTTCATAAAAGAAACAAGTAGAGTGAAAAAAAACACTCAAAAAGATATATCCTCTTGCATGAAGTCCTTTTATGTGTACTTAGTTGCTATGTAAAATGATAAACTTGATTTTTGACAAAGTTTCAGAAACATTCTTCACAAAAAGCACTAGCATATAAACATCTATAAAGTTTTGAACCAAATGACCAAGTTATTTCTATTCCGTTGGATCGCTGGCCATCGGACGACTGCTTGGGCGATCCGTGGGTAGGCAATTCAGGCTATCTTATTGGCTGGACGCTTGTGGTGTGGTTCCATCTAAATGCCTAAATGGTGTTTTTTGCAAAAATAATATGTATGAATCGATCAGAAGAATGATAGGAATCCAAATATTTCGGTCATTACTTTTAGGTAACCGAATGGACCGAATAAATGAGAGAAGACACAACGGGAGCACACACACATCACTATATAGCTAGTCTACTCATCAGCGACATTAAGACGACCGCCATAGGTATTATAGCCACGTAGACTATCCCACTTCCGCGCAATCTCGAAGCCGAGGCAAGCGTCAAGAGCGGCATACTCGACTTGATTGTAGCTCAATGGAACATTCTCCCATCCGCAAATCTGGAGTTCTTCTTCGTCGTCGTCGTCCTTGCCCTTCTTCTTGTCCTTCTTGTTGTTGTTGTTGTTGTTGTTGTTGTTGTTGTTCTTCTTCTCTAGTTTTATCCCAATGATAGCATTGGAGAGAGCAACGAGACTCGGAGTAGGATTGCCGGACGGAATTTCAATTCCGTAGTAGCGCAACATCCGCAAGTCATTGTGGATAGCCACGCCGTAGAACTTGATGGTCGTGTCACCTAAGAAATCAACGAGGACCTGCGGCACCCCATCAGCCTTGCAGATCTGGAAGACAAGAGTCTCGGATGCCACCGAGAGTTGAAGGACGGCGGCGCGCTGCCTTTTCTCGTATGGAAGATCTCTCTGTCGACCCGGGAGAGGGTCGGTGAACTCGCAGTCGAGTCCAACGCACTTGATCGGCGCGGCGTCGAGAAAGAACTTCTTCACGTCGCGGATCCACCTCTCCACGCGTGATGCACGAAGGGTGACCCATACCTTGAAGTGCATATCTTCTTTGGTCAAGTAGTACAACCGAGACGGAGGAACGCGCGCGAGTCGTGGCTCCATTGGAATAGAAGAGAGGGCTCTCGAGAGAGAGAGAGAGCTTTTGCAAGGATTAGAGAGAGATTGTGTGTGCTTAAGGCCATGGGATTAGTGGCCTTTTATATAGGGTGGAGAGGGAGGCCGGCGGCCGGGCAGCAATCAAAACGGCGGCGGGCTGATCATCTTCCAATGCACAATTAAAATGGCGGGCTGATCATCTTCCAAAGCATATGCACAATAAAAACGGTGGCTGCTGATCAACTTCCAATTCACAATCAAAACGGCGGCGGGCTGATCATCTTCCAATGCACAATTAAAATGGTCGGCGGGCTGATTATCTTCCAAAGCACAATCAAAAAGGTGGCTGCTGAACTTCCAAAGCGACGGTTACCCCTGGCGGACGGTGTGGGGTGCCCGCCAGCGGTATTTTGCTAGTTTTTGGGTTAAGCCGAGGCAACTACCGCTGGCGGGCACTATATAGCGTCCGCTAGTGATACGTTTAGTACCTCTGGCGGGCACGGATTCTGCCCGTCAGCGGTAGTTTGTCCCACCTCCTCGCAAATTCCTGCTACTACCGTTGGCGGGCATAATGGGCGCCCGCCAGCGGTACGTGCAAAACCAGTGGCGGGCTCCGAAACTAGCACGCCAGCGGTAGTAACGCTGGCAGACGGAAATGACGTCCGCCAGCGGTAGGCTGGTGGCTATAAGCCTTTTCCTACTAGTGAGCTGGCTTACGAACGAGTGTGATACAGCTACCGCTAGTACCAAATCCAATAAATAATTAACCCTACCGGCCATCATGGATATGGGAACTAAAGAAACTTATGCCTCTTTTGACACAACACCAGTAAGGAATAACTATGTAAGTGCATAAACCAATTATGTGTAGCAGCACAACTAATCAAGTCTTTTTATCAAAATCCATCATTTTGTTGCCATCATTCTGAGAAATAAATTTGTACATGGAATATGTTAATCAAACACTCCAGTAATATAGTCTTTTGGCTCACATAACTAAGCGACAATGCGGCATTTTCAGTAATGGGTGCCAAGCAATATAATAATATTAAAGCATAAAAATCAAATGGTAATGAAATCTAAAGAATCCTTATTCTTTTTCATCATTCTCCCCTCCTATCATCTACTCCCTCCGTCCACAAAAGGATGTCTCAACCTAGTTAAAATTTGCATGTATCTACACACTAAATTATGTCTAGATACATGCATATTTGGTCTAGGTTGAGACATCCTTTTGTGAACGGAGTGAGTACTAGCCAAATAAACATGCATTGCAACAAGAAGATAATAATATTTAGAAGCATAGATTGTGTTGAAATGAGGTTAACTTTAGTGAACATGTACGTCAGAAATAAATGCATAATTCCAGCATATGTGACATTTTGTACACCCATATATACCTCAAATTTTACAAAGAAAATCATGTACACAATAATATTATCTGTTGGCACATGCAGGAAACTGCACGATGATTAGAGAGCATGTCACACAGTTAACTAAAAGGATGTCTACCTATTGGAACATACTTTTCCATCCTAACTCGTACTAGTATTTATACTGAACAAGCAATAAGCTAAACGATATTCTATGGTTTTAAACATGATGAAGGAATACATGAACAGAACAGAAAAATCTCTCAATTTTTTATTCCCTGATCAACCAAGCTTGTTGATAACAACAAAATAAATTGATACTAAGCTTGTTGCTGCTAAAATGATGCTCTCGAACTACGGCTATGAGGCCACGGAGAGGAGTCGTTGTTGCACCTGGTCATGGTCGAGAGGTGGCCGGCGGTGGAAGGAAATCGAGAGATGCGAGGGAGAGAGAAGTGAGGCAGCAAGTCGGGGAAAGCCATCCTAAACAATAAATCATAATATTACGGTCATCCATTGTCATTCACCTGGACAGGGAGATGGATCGCTGAGGATCAATGATGTTCAGGACACGGGAGACGCAAGCACAAGGGGAGCTGATGGTGATGCTGAAGAAAGAATCTGTTTAAGAACTTTGGGCGCGCGAAGCTGATAATTTGGATTTGAAGATGGAAGATCCTCAAAACAAATCTGCATGTATATAAAAGTTGATCGAAAAACCCATGGTGGCGCCCATTTTGGGCTGGCTGTTTTTGTGTCGGGTGGTGTGAAAAACCTGTAGGTTTGTGGCTATTTTTTGCTATAGGTTGGTTGGGTGGTTTCCTGGGGCTACGGCCTGTGTATGTGGCGATCACAGACGCTAAACTGGTTGTGTTTCCGTTATTCAATAATGGAAAACGGCCCTTGTTGGGGCCGCGTGTAAAAAAAGATAACACCTTATTCTGGCCATAATACAAACATGATAAAGGATCCAACGCACCGCACTGAAAAAGATTAAGAAGATGTGCTTTACTAAACGATGTTATGTTCTATCCAAAGCACCAGGCTTGCTCATATACTAAAGAACAAAGGGTGTCCGAAAGATAAATATGTTGAACTAATCTGACTTCACAATAATAGTTACCAAGCGCTAGAGATATATAGCGAATCCGTCTAACAATTCCATACAAAACGTGGAATTGCTTCAATTTATGATTTGTTGGAGGAGTAGGGCATCTCATAATTGTCAGGTCGACAACACATGTTATTTTGCGATGTCCAGATGAGGTCACTCTACGAAAAATCTCTCCTTTACTTCCAGATCAACTGATGACCAGAAAAAAAATTCATACAAAGCTTGTTGCTGCTAAAATGATGATTGACACATAAGTAGCTGAATGGGAATATACCTCACAGGGCTTCACTGCTCCTCAACCAAGGGTCTTCTGGGACAGAACCACGAATAGCGCAACAAGCCACTGCTTTTGCTGCCGCCCTCCATGTGCTCTTTTTTTGCGAGGGAATTTGCAGATACATCCAGCCAAGTTCCTTACAGAAAAGTCCAGGAAAACAGAAAAATTACAATGAAGTCCTTCCTTGACTGCATCATCGTCTTCATCGCGCACGACGCTACGCCGGCTATGCCCGCCGCGCCACCTCCGATAGCTTGGACTGGGAGGCCCCCCATCGCGGATGGGGAGTCGACGCCCCTTGGTGCCGGAGCACCTCCACCATGCTCGACAGACGGCGACACCACCTTGGCCTTCACGCACCGCAACTTCCAAAACGTCAACCGCCGGATCCGCCCGCTCACGGACTCCGGCGAAGGGGGAGCCCTCTCGCGACCTCCGAAGAGCCTCGAACGAGGGCGCAGTAGCAGATCCGCGGCGAGGCCCCCAGGGAACCGCACCGACGGAGAGGAAGACCGCCACCACAAAAGACCACCGACGCCACCGCTTCCATCCCAGCGCCGCCGGCGACACTCCTCACGCACACCTAGGCTATGTACAGCCGGGATCCGTGGATTCCCCGTCCTCCCGCCGCCGAAGCGGCCGCCGGAGGGCGAGGGATCCGACGAATCGCCGGCGACGAGCCGACGCGCACAAGTTTCGCCCAGAAAATCTCCTTTTCACTGTAGCAGGGGAAAAGGTGAGAGGTCCAACTCTCTCGACTAGATGAGTTGCCCTCCATGTGCTCTTGTGGGTGAGGAATTCGTTCCAAAGCGTTTGATCCAAAATCAAACACAACAACCCATTGCTCATGCTTCCTTGTATCGTGCTCCACAAAGTAGGTGCAATTTCTCCTGATGGCAGGGAAGTCCTGTGCAGAGAGCGCGAGGCTTTCACCCTGGCCCAAGAAGAGCGAGTAGCCACGAAGATCGGTCACCTTCTCCCCCGAGGTCGAGGCGCTCGGCATCCCAATCCGGGCGGTGCACTTCTACAAGGATCGCGGATTGGCCTGGTCCGCGGTACACCATAACAAGCAACAGCTGGTTGTTGCATGCCACCACATGCGGCACCGCATCCCCGGGTAAGCGGCTTGGATACCGCGTTTGCAGAGCAGTGTAGAGGCAGATAAGCCGCAGACGCTTGGGAGGATGCTGCTGGAGATCAAAGATCCCGAGGGTCTTGCTCAAGGTGCAGATGTAAAACCTGCCTTGGTGGAAGGCCGCGCCTTCGATCCAGCCTCTCGGGTTCTCGAGCTGCATCGTCCAGGCTGCGTCTCCAGGACGCCAAAAGAAGAGCCTCTGCCCGATCTGTGCGCCCGGGATTTACTGGCTCGCGATCGCCATCCAACCCGCCGGCGAGGCGAGCGGGTCGCCGGAAAGGAATAGTTGGGTGACGGTTGTCAAAGTGGGCAGAGAGATCTCAGCTTTGGAGAGGGGCTCCTAGAGGATGAGCCTGGTGGGGGATCGCATCGCAGGTCGTCCCTTAGCGCGAGCCAGCCACGGGGCGTGCCGCAGCAGTAGGGGAGGCCGGCCGGGACCCGGGATTGCATCCTTTTTCCACCGCGGGGCAGCCAGAAGGAGTGGTCGCGGTGGCGGTCGTGGGCGGCTACGACCCACGGGCGGCAGGCCGCGAGCGGGGCGGTGGAGGCGCGCCAGTGGGAGCATACCTGGCGGATGTGGATATGGTCCGCGTCGGCCGGCAGAAGGTCGAGACTTCCTTGAGGAGCTCCGCCGGAAGGGAGATCCTTGAGGAGCAAGAGAGTGAGGAGAGTTTTAAAGATGCTTGGTCTAGAATTTTTGAGTCCTATGCTAAAACTAAACCTAAAATGACTTTAAGCCTGCTCCTTAGTAGCTTTTATTTCGGTCTTATTCTTTGCTACATATATGCTTTAGATGCTGTGGTAGGAGGAGATTTCCTTCGTTATGATGGGGATCAAGTTTTTAATGCTATAAAAAAATTGATTACAATTTCTAGCCCTCCAATCAGTAAAATTGATTCGGTTCTCATGAGCATAAACGCTAGACTAAATACTCTTGAAACAAACATATCTGGTCTAAAAGAAGGGTATAATCAGATTCGTGAACACTATGATAATGTGCCAGTAAATTTTGAACCATCGGGATGGATTCCTGATGACCCACAAGTATAGGGGATCGCAACAGTCTTCGAGGGAAGTAAAACCCAAATTTATTGATTCGACACAAGGGGAGCCAAAGAATATTTATAAGCCTTAACAGATGAATTGTCAGTTCAGCTGCACCTGGAAATAGACTTGCTCGACACAGTTTATCAGTAGCAACAGTTTTATAGCAGTAGTGAAATAATAGCAGCAGTAAAATAAAAGCAGCAGTAATAATTGAAGTAGACAGCAGGATTAAAATACTGTAGGCATAGGGATGGATGAACGGGCGTTGCATGGATAAGATAATTCATATAATAGTCAAGCGTAGGGCATTTGCAGATAGATAATAATAAAGTATCCAGGTAATAATCAATCATAGGCATGTGTTCCGTATTTAGTCGTACGTGCTCGCAATGAGAAACTTGCACAACATCTTCTGTCCTACCAGCCCGTTTGCAGCGGGGCCTCAAGGGAAACTACTGGTAATTAAGGTGCTCCTTTTAATAAAGCACCGGAGCAAAGCATTAACACTCCGTGAACACATGTGATCCTCACATTACAGCCATCCCCTCCGGTTATCCCAATTGTTGTCACTTTGGGGCCTCGGGTTCCGGACAATTATATGTGTAAACAACTTGCAGATATGATCTAAACAATAATTATCCTCATGATTCAATAACATGTTCAGATCTGAAATCATGGCACTCGGGCCCTAAGTGTCAAGCATTAAGCATAACAAGTTGCAACAATGACATAAAGTACTAACAACGGATACTAGGCACCATGCCCTAACAATCTGATATCTATTACATGAATGATCTCATCCAATCCCTACCATCCCCTTCAGCCTACAGCGGGGATTACTCACACATGGATGGGGGAATCATGGATGGTTGATGGAGAGGCGTCGGTGATGATGATGGCGATGATCTCCTCCAATTCCCCGTCCCGGGGTGCCAGAACGGAGTTTCTGATCCCCGAAATAGGGTTTTCGGTGGCGGCGGAGCTCTGGAGTGTTTCTGGAAAAAGCGTCGATCCTCCTCGGGTTTTTAGGTCAAGGGGATTAAGTAGTCGAAAGGGGGACGCGAGGTGGTGACCGAGGCGGCCACACCACCCCCCGGCGCGGCCCACCTCTGGCCGCGCGGGCCCATGGTGTGGGGCCCCTGTGGCCCGCCTCCGTCTCGTCTTCTGGCTCCGTGTGTCTTCTGGAAAAATAGGAACTCAGGATATTTTTCGGGAATTTTCCCGAAACTTGACTTTCTGCACAAAAACAAGACACCAGGGCAATTCTGCTGAAAACAGCGTTAGTCCGTGTTAGTTGCATTCAAAACACACAAATTAGAGGTAAAACAACAGCAAAAGTGTTCGGGAAAGTAGATACGTTTTGGACGTATCAACTCCCCCCAAGCTTAGCTTATTGCTTGTCCTCAAGCAATTCAGTTAACAACTGAGTGCGATAAAAGAAACTTTTACGAACACATTTGCTTCATATGATGTAAATATTCTCACTATATGATCAAGTACTTAGGCAATTCATAATAAAAATGTAGATAATGCCACCTAGTAGCTATGTGAACTATGAAAAGATACCAACACACTAAGAATAAATAACATGAAATAAATCTATCTGCAGGATTGCAATGTTCATAATAAGATATGATAAAGTGGTATCTCGCTTGCCTTTATTTGTAGAGCAAAACATAAATGCCAAGGCACCTCTGAAGTTCAAGTGAAGACTAGAAGTAAAAATATCAAAGATAAGAGCATCAAAGTTATACCACAGTTAACCGTATTCTGGGACAAGCACATTACACTAAGAATGACAGTTATGCTCTCGAGAAGGTGCTCAAAGAAAGGATGGTGACTCAACATAAAAATAAAAGATTGGCCCTTCGCAGAGGGAAGCAGGGATTAACATGTGCTAGAGCTTTTTATTTATAAAACAGAGGTAAAAATTGTTTTGGGAGGTGGTTGTTCCTGTCAACGAATCAGAAAATGGAAAGTACAATATGACCCCTGCCAACCAGACTTTTAAGAGCGGCTCCCATGAAGGACGTTATTTCTACCAGCAAGGCAGATCATCCCTCTTTTCTCTTTTGTTTACACATGCAGATATTTCACTGGTATCATTGCTTGTCTGATAAATCAGGGCAAAAATGTGAAGAGAATTAAGCGGTTAAAGTTGTAATTAATTGGGACTGGGCACCCCATTTGCCAGCTCTTTTTGCAAAATTAATGGATAAGCGGATGTATATGCCGCTAGTCCGGTGGTAAAGTCTGTTTGACAAGTGACATAAAGACATCCACCCCGTCCTCATGAGCTAAAAACAGTGTCACAAAATGAGAAGTATTTTGAAGGTTTTAAAGGTAGCACATGAAAATTTACTTGGAATGGTTCGAAATACCATGCATAGGAATTTTTGGTGGACTCTTTGGATAACTTGGTTTTTAAGGATTTGGAAGCACGAGCAGCATTCCCGCTCAGTACAAGTGAAGGCTAGCAATAGACTGGGAAGCGACAATCAAGAGAGCATAACCGTCATAATCATGCTTGCGACAGAATAAAATTAACGGAGGCATAAAAGTGATACTAGAACTCTGAGGCAAAATAAATCATCAAGGCTTAATTGACTTTTTGTTTTTCAGTCATGAGCATGCGTGAGCATGTGCCAAGTCAATTCAAGTGAATCATTCAGAGGAGGATACCACCATGTCATACCCTTTTATGAATAGAACAATGCAAGCAAATATCTATATGACATGTTATATACTATTAGTGAATTGGAACTGATCATATGAAAACATGAACTACTAAGCATCCATTAAATAACATTGCCCCTCATACGAATCAGCTAAGCATGTCCACATGAGCGAGTATATGTACAAAAATGAAAACAAATAGAGTTCATACCAGCCTCTCACCACAACTCGAGTTGTCATAAATCGTCATTATTGCTTTTCACTTGTGTGGCTTGAATGATATGAAATGATAACCAAGCTCCAATGGAGTCACGGAAGACTGTTGAACTCTGCAACAACTATACAAAACCGAAGAAGAACAACAAATATTTTTGGGTTTTCGATTTGAAACGAACAAAGAAAGGAACAAACAAATAAAGCAAAATCTTTTTGGATTTTTGAATACTAAACCGAAGCTAAAAGATAAAGCAAACCAGTACTAAAAGTACACAAGAGGTAAACAAAGAGAAATAACAGAAATATTTTTGGTCTTTTTGGGTTTTGGAAAATAAAATCAAAACAAGAAACAACAACGAAAAAGAAAGAAACGAAACATGGATATACAAAGTACCGACCGAATATGATATAAAGTGAGTGAGATGTCGGTGTACCTCCCCCCAAGCTTAGGCTTTTGGCCTAAGTGGAGATCAATCATCCCATGTGGGCCACGCAGGGGCGCCTCCAGTGTATGACGAAGAAGGTCCCTCGTCCTGGTGTGAGCTCGAGGATGCACCGGTATAATACACGGTATAATCCTCAGGGGGCGCCTCGTACGTGGGTTGCTGCTGCGGGGTAGTGCTGCGAGTGGAAGTTGAGCGCACCTAGATGCTCGTCCAATTCCTCCTTTGAAGTGACAAGGCTTCCTGAAAATACTGAACAAACTAGGCTGCGGCAAAGGAACTTCCTTTTCGGACCCGTCAGTAAACAAAACTTTATAAACTAGACAACCTGCATGAGAGTTAGGTGTAATAAAATGATGAAGCTTCATAGCAGCAAGGTCAAGCCTTTGGGGTAACAACTCATCAGTGGGATCAACAGGAAGGCCTAGATAAGCTAAAACACGTGCAGCAATAATTCCTCCAAAGATTGGTCCTTTTGCGCAAGGCGACGAGCAATCAAAGCACCGAGGTTATAAGTTTTATTATCCTTAAGTGCAGCAGCCAGAAAAGCTAAATGGTAGTTTGAAATGTTACTAGTGTTTTCTCTAGCAAGAACACTCGTGGCAAGATAATAAGTAAAATATCTAATGGCTGGGAGTTGAATGTTCCTTATCTTGCCACGCTGCGCTGTACGGTCATCATCATAAGTCACCTCCCGGTAAAGTTCCAGTAGCTCGGGAGGTTGCCCCTGAATTCTTCTTGCTGTCCCAGATGGAGCAATACCTATGACTCTGCAAAATCTTTTCAGATCCATGGTGTAAGGTCTATCATAAATTTTAAATGCAACAGAGGGACTGAAATGAGTGTTATTGAAGGTAAAGCTCTCAACAAAAATCTTGGTGAGCCTTGCATATTGCTCACTCTCATCCTGCATAAACTCCATCAAACCAACTTTGTTAACAAGGAATAAGAAATCATCAAGGATCCCTGCATCTCTCAAAAAGTCAGTACAAGGGAAGATAGATGCATGTGCAACACCATCATCCCCCTCATCACCAATCCTCGGTGTCATAAGGTCCTCATTGTAGGATGGCCTACATCGAGCAGCAGACCTTGAAGGCCTTGTTGCTCTTGGTGCTTCCCTCTCAAAAATCTCTCCATAAGTGTGATTATGCATCTTCCTTTTCTGAAATTTTTAACAAAACCTCATAAAAATGATTTTGGAGCAACTAAATCAAAGAAACTACTATAGAGACTTGCAAGAGGGCTACACATGCATCAAAACTAATTAATCTAAGCATAGAACAAGCATGCAAACACTTAACATGTCACCTACAGTACCAAAATACTCAAGACATACACAACTAAACAAAATTCTACTTGGATAAACGGAGGAGTCACATACCGGAGAGCAAATGGTCCAAATCTCAGCAACAAAGATGGGCTGAGCAAGGAGATCGAAAAACTCGAGCAAGAGCAGCAAGAACACGGGTTTGAACAATGGTGGTGTGTGGTCGGGAGAGAGAAAGAAATGAGAGGAAGATGGTGAGTGGAGGGCCAGGTGGGACCCACACCATGCCACGGCGCGGCCCACACCCCTGCCGCGCGGTGGGGTGGTGGGAGGCATGGTGGGTCCCCCTGGTCAGCCCAGGCACTCCCACATTCCTCTTTAAAAACTAAGATTTATGGTATAATTTTCAGAAATTTTTGAAAACTTTCATTTTGCACATTTTCTGGTATTTAAATAATAAACTTAAGCAGAAATAAATTTTATAAAGACCAATTTCAACTAAAACTTTGCAAGTTCAGTAACACAACAGTAGGTAAAACAAGGTTGAGAAATAAAATGTTGTTTAGTGCTTCTATGCATTTAAAACATATTTGTTAACAAGGTTGATCAAGTCTTGTCACCAAATAAATTTTATATGACATAAAAGAATTAAACCACATGAGACAATCATGTTACCTTAATTGTATAGCAATAGATCCAATCATAATACTTTGAAATCCTTCTTGAGGTTCATAAATAGGGCAATCAATACTTCCCACTTTGATAGTTCTAAGATTGGCTATTGTATTTACTCCATATATCTTGTCCCTTTTTGGGAAAATAAACAGTATGCTCTTTGTCATTAACATTGAAGGTTACTTTTCCTTTGTTGCAATCAATAACAGCCCCTGCAGTGTTAAGAAAAGGTCTCCCAAGAATAATAGACATATTATCATCTTCAGGCATTTCCAACACAACAAAGTCAGTTAATATTAAACAATTATTAGCCACTTGAACAGGAACATCCTCACATATGCCAACAGGAACAGCAGTAGATTTATCAGCCATTTGCAAAGATATATCAGTTGGTATCAATTTTTCTAAATAGAGTCTCTTATAAAGAGAGAAAGGCATAACACTAACTCCTGCTCCTAAATCACATAGAGCAGTTCTAACATAATTATTCTTAATAGAGCATGGGATAGTTGGTATACCTGGATCTCCAAGTTTCTTTGGAACCTTACCATTGAAAGAGTAATTAGCAAGCATAGTAGAAATTTCCTCATTAGGAATTTTCCTTTTGTTAGAGACAATATCTTTCATATATTTTGAATAAGGAGGCAATTTAATAGCATCAGTCAAAGGAATTTGCAAAAACAAGGGTTTCATCCATTCACAAAATTTATTATAGTGTTCCTCTTCCTTTGATTTATGTTTCTTATTAGGAAAAGGCATTTGCTTTTGCACCCAAGGTTCTCTCTCATTACCATGCTTTTAGCAATGAAATCTTCTTTAGTATACTTTTTATTCTTAGTATGCTTTTCAGGTTCATCTTCACTCTCCTCTTTATCAGAAGCATCATTTTTATCCTTATCATTGTTATGTTCATTACCACTTTCAGTTTCAGCATCAGAGATAGATATACTATTTGGATCATTAACATGCTCATTTTCTTTAATTGATTCAGGAGATTCTTCAACATGTTTATGTTTCTTCTTCTTCTTTTTCTTAGAAGGGTACTAGTTTCATTAGCTAGTTGAGAATCTTGCTCAATTCTTTTAGGATGTCCTTCAGGATACAAGGGATCCTGAGTAGAAGCACCTCCTCTAGTTCCTACTCCATAAGCATGTTTTTCATTTTCTCTAGAAGCATTAACTAGCAGATCTTTTTGTACCTTAGTGAGTTGATCTATTTGAGTTTGAACCATATGGAAATGTTTAATAAGCATTTTAACATCATTAGAAGTTCTTTCCACAATATCATGCAATTTACTCATAGCTCTAGAATTTTCCATCAGATGATTCTGCACTCTCATATTAAAGTTATCCTGCTTAACAATATAATTATCAAATTCATCTAAGCATTGATCAGGAGTTTTAGAATAAGGAATATCCCTATCATCAAAATGTTGGAGAGAGTGTACCTCAACTACTGATGGGTGAGGAATTGGCTTACATAATTCTTCTATTGGTGGTAGATTCTTCACATCTTCAGATTTAATACCCTTCTCTTTAAGAGATTTCTTGGCTTCTCTCATTTCTTCATCACTTAGTTCAAGAATTCCTCTCTTCTTTGGTGTGGGTATCGGGGTCGGCTCAGGTATAGTCCAATCATCATGATTTTGGCTTATTTTATCCATTAATTCCTCAGCTTCATCTGGAGTTCTTTTCCTGAAAACACAACCAGCACAACTATCTAGGTATGTCCTAGATTCAACAGTTAGTCCATTATAGAATATATCAAGAAGTTCATTTTTAGCTAATTGATGTCCAGGCCGAGCTCTGAGTAAAGAACAAAACCTTGCCCAAGATTTAGGCAATTTCTCGGCTTCCAATTGTTTGAAATTAAAGATTCTCTGTAAAGCAGCATGTTGAGCACTAGCAGGAAAATATTTCTGGAAGAAAGCATTAACCAAATCCATAGGACTTTTAATGGATCCAGGAGATAAACTATTAAACCAAGTTTTAGCTTCATCTTTTAATGAGAAAGGAAATATTTTAGTAACGAAGTAACTGCGTTTCTTAATGTCATCAGAAAACACACTACTTAAAGTAGAAAGAGTGTTCATATGTTCTACAACTTTCATTTTCAGTTCCTCGAAAAGGTTCTTTCTCAACAATAGATATATGTGACAAGTCCATAGAGAAATCATAATCTTTATCTTTTATATCAATGGGAGATGTAGCAAACTTAGCATCAGGAGACAGTTTGTAATTAACAGCACGTCTTGCAAGAAGATTTTTAATAGCACTAGCATCTTTAGAAGCATTGCATTCTTCAATAAATTCATCATCAAGTTCAACATAAGTTTCCTCGAAATCATCACTAGTATGATCTCTTAATTCAGGTGAACTAACAGGTGTAATGGGACTTTCATTAGGTGTTTCAGCATTTTCAGTTTGTTTTGACTTAGCAATTGTAGCATCTAGAAAAGGACCTAATGAACCACTCTCATCAAGCACAGTAGAAGCATCATCAAAACTTTCAGAAGTATTTTCAGATTCAGCAGAAGTAGCAGCACGTGAAGCATGTGTATGTGGTGGTGTGACAAGTTGACTTATAACAGACGGTGAATCAAGAGCAAGAAGTACTCAGAGTTGTACCTCTCCTTGTAGTGGATGGCAGATATGCGAACCTTCATCACGAGGTTTACCCATGATGAATAATTGCAGCGAACAATATCACTCTCAGGTGAGCTTATAAATAGAGCTATGCTCCCCGGCAACGGCGCCAGAAAATAGTCTTGATGACCCACAAGTATAGGGGATCGCAACAGTCTTCGAGGGAAGTAAAACCCAAATTTATTGATTCGACACAAGGGGAGCCAAAGAATATTTATAAGCCTTAACAGATGAATTGTCAGTTCAGCTGCACCTGGAAATAGACTTGCTCGACACAGTTTATCAGTAGCAACAGTTTTATAGCAGTAGCAGTAGTGAAATAATAGCAGCAGTAATAATTGTAGTAGACAGCAGGATTAAAATACTGTAGGCATAGGGATGGATGAACGGGCGTTGCATGGATAAGATAATTCATATAATAGTCAAGCGTAGGGCATTTGCAGATAGATAATAATAAAGTATCCAGGTAATAATCAATCATAGGCATGTGTTCCGTATTTAGTCGTACGTGCTCGCAATGAGAAACTTGCACAACATCTTCTGTCCTACCAGCCCGTTTGCAGCGGGGCCTCAAGGGAAACTACTGGTAATTAAGGTGCTCCTTTTAATAAAGCACCGGAGCAAAGCATTAACACTCCGTGAACACATGTGATCCTCACATTACAGCCATCCCCTCCGGTTATCCCAATTGTTGTCACTTTGGGGCCTCGGGTTCCGGACAATTATATGTGTAAACAACTTGCAGATATGATCTAAAACAATAATTATCCTCATGATTCAATAACATGTTCAGATCTGAAATCATGGCACTCGGGCCCTAAGTGTCAAGCATTAAGCATAACAAGTTGCAACAATGACATAAAGTACTAACAACGGATACTAGGCACCATGCCCTAACAATCTGATATCTATTACATGAATGATCTCATCCAATCCCTACCATCCCCTTCAGCCTACAGCGGGGATTACTCACACATGGATGGGGGAATCATGGATGGTTGATGGAGAGGCGTCGGTGATGATGATGGCGATGATCTCCTCCAATTCCCCGTCCCGGCAGGGTGCCAGAACGGAGTTTCTGATCCCCGAAATAGGGTTTTCGGTGGCGGCGGAGCTCTGGAGTGTTTCTGGAAAAAGCGTCGATCCTCCTCGGGTTTTTAGGTCAAGGGGATTAAGTAGTCGAAAGGGGGACGCGAGGTGGTGACCGAGGCGGCCACACCACCCCCCGGCGCGGCCCACCTCTGCCGCGCGGGCCCATGGTGTGGGCCCTGTGGCCGCCTCCGTCTCGTCTTCTGGCTCCGTGTGTCTTCTGGAAAAATAGGAACTCAGGATATTTTTCGGGAATTTTCCCGAAACTTGACTTTCTGCACAAAAACAAGACACCAGGGCAATTCTGCTGAAAACAGCGTTAGTCCGTGTTAGTTGCATTCAAAACACACAAATTAGAGGTAAAACAACAACAAAAGTGTTCGGGAAAGTAGATACGTTTTAGACGTATCAATTCCCTCAGTAAAAGTTGTTATCAATGGTGAAACCTTCCATGCTCGTTGTGATATCATGTCTGAATTCTGTTTAATGCCCAGGGATATTTATGATTCCTTAAATCTTTGGGAGCTTTCCAAATGTGAAGATTGTATAACTTTGGCTGATAATACTATTAAATTACCAAGAGGAGTAGCCGAAAGAGTATTTACAAAACTCCTGGGGATAACAATATTTGTTGATTATCTTGTCATTTAATATGCAGGAGCAGGACAAATTACGCTTGGAAGATCTGTGTTGAAACGCTTTGGAGCAACAATAGACGTGGGCCAAGGTATTATGAATTTCGTCTCTTCACCTAGTTGTCACCAATTATTTCCTAAAGATAAGAGTAAGGGTAAGAGAGCTAAGTGTAAGATTGTGGATGCTTCTACACCTGGTAATACTTGATTCTTGCTTTCTGTGCCTAGCTGAAAGGCGTTAAAGAAAAGCGCTTATGGGAGACAACCCATTGTTTTATTTCTGTAATTTTTCTTTTCTTTTTGAGTCAAGGAGCTGTTTACTTCTGTAACAACCCCTTTGTATCTTTACTTTTTCGAATTGTTGTGCCAAGTAGAGCCTCTAATAGAAAGATGATACTCCCTCCGATCCGAAAAAAGATTCGGACGGAGTAATACAATGTCATTTTGCAAAAAAAAAAACACGCAGATTTTAAAATCACGTCGCTCGTGTTGCATCTCGCTCGTTCGCATCGCTTTTGTTCTTCTCCAGCAGATCGCAGCAGCTCCCTCGCCAGACTCAGTCCGGCTGAAAGGAGAGAGAGGAGAGAGTCCAGGCCAGCACGTACGCCGCGCCCGTGCATAGCCGCCGCGACGTCGACCAGCGGAAGAAGCTGCTGCTGCTGCAGCACGTCCTGCAGACGGGCCTCGTGCTCTGGCTCGTCCTCAACGCCACCGGCACCAACGCCAGCTACCGTGCCGCCATCTGGGCCTTCTGGAGCCTCAACGTGCTCCCCTCTCTCTCCTCTCTAGCAGAGCAGCCAGCGGATCCGACCCGTCCGGCCGCGCAGCCTTTGGATCCGGCCTCCCCGATGCCTGATTTGGCGATTCGTCGCCGGCGTTGACCAAGGGATCTCGGCGCCGGAGCAGAGGGAGAGGCAGATGGGCAGAGCAGAGAGAGGGATTGGAGGCGAAGCAGAGGGCGAGAGGGGAAACCACGGGACTGGCGCGCGAGCACGACGTGGTGGAGTGCGGGTTGAGGCACAACAATTTGGAGGACGTTTTTGTAAAATGGCCTGTGAGGAATCTTTTTTCGGATCGGAGGGAGTACTAGATTTGGATTTCTGCGCAGGAACATATTTTTGCTGTTCACCGTTTCATTCTTATAAAATTGCCAGAAAATTGAAAACATCTACAAATTTCTGTGCGTGACCCTTAGATATGTACGCATCTTTCATTAGTTTTGAGTTTTTCGATCTGAGCAAAGTAAGTGCCTCGAAAAATTCGTCTTTACGGACTGTTCTGTTTTAGATAGATTCTGTCTTTTATTTTGCATTCTCTCTTTTACTAGTGTTGAGTGGAATTCTTTTTTGGGTGGAAGAGCTTCACATAACATCAGTGGCAGTAGCTAATGTTTAAAAATAATGGTCATATTTGTGTCCTTATAGAACATGTGAGTTTTTGATTGTGCACTAACCCTCTAATGAGAATTAATCTGAATTTGTTGTGGTGGAAGTTTTCAAGGGTCAAGAGAGGAGGATGATATAATGTGATCAAGAAGAGTGAAGAGTTTAAGCTTGGGGATGCTCCCATGGATCACCCCAACATATTTCAAGAAGACTCAAGCGTCTAAGTTTGGGGATGCCCTCCCTCTTGGGCATCCCCTTCTTCATCAACAACTTATCAGGTCATCTCTAGTGAAACTATAATTTAATTCTTTCATATCATATGTGCTTTACTTGGAGCGTATGTGTGCTTTTATTTTCGCATTGTTATTTTATTTTCTGAGATCAACTTGTTGGATCCTAGCAATCTTGTTTGGGAGAGAGACACGCTCCGCTTTTTCATTTGAATACTCCTATTCTTCACTTATACTTGTTGAGTATTCTTGTCTAGCTACTGCTATGCTTTTAGCTCCTGTTTTTCATGCATCTCTTGTTCAGAGCTGTTAGTTCTTTTAGAGAAAGTACTCTCTTGCTTCACTTATAATTGTTTGGAGAGTTTGTGTTGAAATAAATTGATTGGTGTTTGGTTGGAACAGAAAATGCTGCATGTGGTAGATGGTATAATGGAAAAGACTTACATATTCTTATAGATCACTGCCTTGGATAATTTCATACTTGTCAATTGTTTTGAGTTATCAAGTAGTTCATGTTTAAGCTTTTTTATCATGTGGTTAAAACCTATTAGTGAAGAACTACTGTAAAACTTGTTGAAATTTGGTTTGTATAATTGGTATCTCTAAGGTCTAGATATTTTCTAGTAAAAGGGTTTGGTTAACAAGGAAGACAGTGTAGAGTCTTATAATGCTTGCAATATGTTTTCATATGAGTCTTGTTGTACCGGTTGATATCCCGTATTTGCTTCAAATAACCTTGCTAGCCTAAACTCTGTACTGAGAGGGAATGCTTCTAGTGCATCCAAAACCTTGAGCCAAAATCCATGCCATTTGTGTCCACCATAACTACCTATATGTGGTATTTCCTTGCCACTCCAAGTAAATTTTTCATGTGCTACCTTTAAACTATTCAAAACTTTTATTACTCCTTTTTGTGTCAATGTTTACCAAGCTCATGAGGACGGGGTGGATGTCTTTATGTCACCTGTCAAACAGACTTTACCACCGGACTAGTGGCGTATACATCCGATTATCCGTTAATTTTGCAAAAAGAGCTGGCAAATGAGGTGCCCAGTCCCAATTAATTACAACTTGAACCGCTTAATTCTCTTCACATTTTTGCCCTGATTTATCAGACAAGCAATGATACCAGTGAAATATCTACATGTGTAAACAAAAGAGAAAAGAGGGATGATCTGCCTTGCTGGTAGAAATAACGTCCTTCATGGGAGCCGCTCTTAAAAGTCAGGTTGGCAGGGGTCATATTGTACTTTTCCATTTTCTGATTCGTTGACAATTAACATACACCTCTCAAAACTTATATTTTTACTCTCTATATGATTTCAAAAACTTAAAAAGGTCTAGCACATGATTTAATCCTGCTTCCATCCGCGAAGGGTCTTTCTTTTACTTTTATGTTGAGTCAGTTTTCCTAATTATTTCTATCTCAGAAGCAAACACTAGTGTCAACTTTGGTGCAACAATTTTTATATGCTAGTATATTGTACTTATTATATTGCTTTGTGTTGACAAATATCCATGAGATATACATGTTGAAAGTTGAAAGCAATTGCTGAAACTTAAATCTTCATTTGTGTTGGTTAAATACATTTTACTTAGAATCTATTGCTTTATGAGTTAACTCTTATGCAAAACTTTTTGATGCTTGTCTCGAATGTACTATTTATGAAAAGTTTTTGCTTATATGATTCAGTTGTTTGCTCATTATCTATTTGTTAGCAAACTATAGACCATGGACCTGGACCACTTCATTCATAACATGTGCTTTACAATACTATTTGATCAAGATTATGATGGTAGCATGTCACCTCAGAAATTATTTTGTTTTTATCGTTTTTACCTACTCGAGGAATAGTAGAACTAAGTTTGGGGATGTTTGATATGTCTCAAACGTATCTATAATTTCTGATGTTCCATGTTGATATTATACCAATTGTTACATGTTTTTATATACACTTCATAGCATTTTTATGTATTTTCTAGGACTAACCTATTAACAAGATGCCACAGTGTCAGTTCCTATTTTCTGCTGTTTTTGTATTCCAGAAAAGCTGTTATGAAAATATTCTCGGAATTGGACGAAACTTGGACAGAACCTTCTATTTTCCCGACACGTACACGGAGTCCGAAGGAGAGACGGAGGCGACCGAGGAGGCAGCCACGCCAGGGGACGGCGTGGCCCCACCTCCTGCCGCGCCAGGGACTGGCGTGACCCCCTCGGGTACCTCCAGACGTCGCCCTTTCGCCTATATAATGCCTTCGTCCAGAAAACCCTAAAGACCCGAGCCTCCATCCACGAAAAGTTCCGTAGCCGCCGCCGTCGTCAACCCTAATTCGGGAGGGTTCTGAAGCTCTTACCGGCACCCTGCCGGAGAGGGGAATCATCACCGGAGGGCTCTACATCACCATGTCTGCCTCCGGAGTGATGCGTGAGTAGTTCATCCTTGGACTACGGGTCCATAACAGTAGCTAGATGGTTGTCTCTCCTCCTTGTGCCATCATGTTTAGATCTTGTGAGCTGCCTATCATGATCAAGATCATCTTATTGTAAAGCTACATGTTATGTTTGCTGGGATCTGATGAATATTGATATTATGATAAAGTTGATTATCAATCTATCTTATATGTTATTTATGATCTTGCATGCTTTTCGTTACTAGTAGATGTTTTGGCCAAGTAGATGCTTGTAACTCCAAGAGGGAGTATTTATGCTAGATAGTGGGTTCATGCCTCCGGTAATCTGGGCGAGTGATACGTGCATTTTATATCATCATTTATACAACTTTTAGTATCATATTAGAATGTTATTTGCATTGTTATAATATCATTGTTTTTACATGTTTTAGATGATTTATGGGACTTTCATACAAAGTCCCTATTTTTGGTATTTAATTTTTGGGAGGCAGAAAATCTCAATTTTCTTGTTTTTAATGTTTCAGGAGCTACAGGAACCCAAATAATAAAATGAAAATTACACAGCTGGTTTTTCGTCGAGAGAAAGGCAGAGGGAAGAAGACCGAAGAGAGGAGACCCACGACGCCCAAAAGGGGTGGGCCCACGCGGCCCAAGTACCTGGCCACGTGGGACCCACTAAGTGGAGCCTCGGGCACCTCCTCGCCTGGGGCTTTTTATCGACGCCTTCGTCCTCCCTGAAAAGTGACGCCCTAATTTTCCCGAAACCATCCGACGCCTTCAGATCGTGCTGCTCCGGAGCTCCGGAGAAGGGGAAAATCATCATCATCGTCATCACCTCTCCTCCTTGGCGTGGGAGGAGGCCTCTACATCATCACCATCACCAAGACCAGCACCATCTCCATCATCATCTCCGTGATCCACACCGTCCCCCTCGTAGTTTGAGAGTTGCTATACCCTAGATACTTGTCTTGTGCTACTATTCATGTTTGTGATTGAGTACTTGTCATTATTTGGTGGTGAAGTTATACTTTCAGATTGTGTTGTACCGCTTATGCCACTGAATATTATCATGTTTGCACGTTGTGAGTAGTTCCCATATGTTCATGAGGGCATAGGATGAATTGGTAATGATTTATATACATGTATTGGTATTTTGTCAAGAGTTTATCTTTTATGTGATTCTATGATGGTATTGTGCGAACGTCGACTGCACAACACTTCATCTATATGGGCTCATAGGAGAACACCGTAGTATAATGAATTGAGGGAGACTTGGGAGGACATGTAAACCTGGGACCGAATCATGAAGTTATATTATGAGGGTATTAGTATCGGGGACCTTAGAGTGTAATGCTATGGTGGGACTTTATGTCTTAATAACTCTTGTGCAGTCATTTACTTGGCCACATGATCCATCATAAGGGGTTGTAGTTTATTTATTTAGCTATACCTAATAATGGCTCCGTCCAAAGAAGATTAAAACTTGACAAGATATTCAACGTGTTGTTTAATAAATCTCTATGCCTAGCAATATCCATGCCGCCCTCGGGAACGTTTTCCACATATAAGTACACATCACTTGAGCTTGTCCTCTTGCACATAAGAGGATTGGGCTTTCTCTCTTTGAGAGCTTTGACTTGCTACTGTTTATTTTCTGCATTGCAACTATACAACCAAAAATACCAAAAACACTTGCATCTTTTATTGTTTTATTTGTCAATCTTGCTAACCAATACCTTCTGCTCCTCGTGGTTTGACAACCTTTTCTAATTGAAAGGTACTACAATTGATCTCCTGCACTTGGGAGTCATCAGCGAGTGACATCAACGTCTAAGGTTGTGGATGTGCTGTTGCCACTAGGGGTAAAACAGCAATGCTTTGTCTAAGGATAATTGTATTGTTTACATTATGCATTTTACTTAATATAATAATCTGTTGCTTGCAACTTAATACCAACGGGGAACACGGATGTCAACCTGAAGGTGGATTATTAGTCATAGATGTTGTTGGATAACGGTCTATGTATCTTGTTGTAATGTCCAATTGAATATCATAGTAGTCATCTTGTCATATATATGCATTGTCATGCGCTCTCTATTCATCAATTGCCCAGCTATAATTTGTTTACCCAGCATGTTAGTTATCTTTTATGGAGAGACACCACTAGTGAACTGTGGACCCCGGTCCATTCTTTTACACTGATAATACAACCAACTGCAATCATTGTTCCTTTTCATTCTCTGCAATTAAATACTATTTTCCACACCATACGTTTAATCCTTTGTTTACAGCAAGCCGGTGAGATTGACAACCTCACTGTTTCGTTGGGGCAAAGTAGTTTGATTGTGTTGTGTGCATGTTCCACGTTGGTGATCGAGTAAACGGCGCCACCAACAACCTTCAGAGGTGCCTTTTACTCCTACTGGATCTGACAACCTTGGTATCTTACTGAGGGAAAACTTGCTGCTGCACTGCCTCATACCTTCCTCTTGGAGTCTCCAAACGAACGTGTGCTTTCACGTCATCAATAACGGTCTATGTATTTTAATGTAATGCCCATATTAAATGAAACGGTGAACCATGCGTCATGATAGTATTGTGTTGCGCCCATGTTTGTCAATTGCCCTCTGTAATTTGTTCACCCAACACGTTTATCTTTTGGAGAGACACCACTAGTGAACTGTGGACCTCGGTCCTATTTTCCTACATTGCTTACAACTATTTTAATAGCTTTTCCTAGTCATTGCTCGCTGGTCATTTTTGCTCTCATAATATTTTCCATCATACGTTTAATCCTTTGTGTTCAGCAAGCCGGAGAGATTGACACCCTCTCTATTTCGTTGGGGCAAAGTAGTTTGTTCGTGTGTGCGCTGGTCCACATCAGTAATCATAAATGGTGCCGCTGACACCTTTCTGAAGTCTTCTCCAAGCCCTACTGGTTCGACAACCTTGGTTTTGTAATCAAGGGAAAACTGCTGCTACGCTAAATCATACCTTCCTCTTGGGGTTCCCAGCGAACGTGTGCTCCACGCCATCAAGCATATTTTATGGCGCCGTTGTCGGGGACTTGGAAGCTTTAGCGAGGGGAGTTTCACACGTCCTTACACTCTATTTTGTCATTGTCTTGCTTAGTATATTTTTTATTAGTCTTGTTTTGCTTTTGGTTTGCTTTAAAAATCAAAAACACAATTTTTTTTCCAGCAACTAGTGTTTTTCTATTCTTCTTGTTATTATGTCTAGTTCTTTACCTGCTATCAATGGTTACTTTACTTGAAACTAGTCCTATGGCTGAAAACAACATGCGAGAGCTTTATAAAATTTATCTTGAATTGGGACATGAAGTGTTTGAAGAGAAAATTAAAAAACCTATGGAAATTTATTTGAATGATGGTAGGAATGTTATTACCATAAATTCTATGAACATTATTATTGCTAATGCTATGGAAGACTTTAAGCTTGGGGAGGTCGGTTTTGACGAAAATAATCTTTTAGTCCCCCAGGCATTGAGGAGAAAGTTTATGTTGATTATGATATGCCTCCTATATATGATGTTTACAATGATAAATATGATATTTTCAGTGCATCTACTATTGAGAATAAAATTCATTATGATTATTCTATGCATCCAATTTATGATGATTATAATGATGGATGTGCTAGTTTACTCCCACTATTACTAATGAAATTGATTATGCTTGTGTGGTGAGTAATTATACTTTTATGTATGTGGATCATGATAGGAATGCTTAATGTGATAGCTATATTGTTGAGTCTATTCATGATGCTACTGAAAATTATTTTGAGAGAGGAAAATATGGTTATAGAAATCTTCATGTTATTAAATTTCCTCTCTTTATGCTGAAAGTTTTGAGTTTTATCTTGTGTTGCTTTTATATGATGTTTGCTTTAAGACCTAATGGTCAGTATGAGAGAGGGAGACACGGTTTCATATATCTCAATAATATTAAGTCTCCTCTCTTTATGTTGAAAGTTTTGAAGTTGCACTTGTTTTGCCTTCCTATGCTAGTCGCTTTGTGCTTCATTGACTTGTTTTCTTACAGGGCTCCTATGCATAGGAAGAGTGTTAGATTTAAACATGTTTTATATATGCTTCTTGATGCTCTCTTTTATGTTTCAACTCTTATCCTTATGTGAGCATCATAAAAATTAATATGCCTAGCTTAAAGGCGCTAAAGAAAAGCGCTTATGGGAGGCAACCCATTGTTTTTTACTTTCAGTTTGTTTTATTTTCTTTAAGTCAAGGTTGCTATTACTTTGGTAACACTTCATTTGTATCCTTTTATTTTGTTTTTTGTGTGCCAAGAATAGCCTCTAATGAGAGGAAAGTAAAATTTTAAGTTTGCTGTCCAGAAACAGATTTCTGTTCGTCACCGTACGAAATTCTAAAAAATCTCAGAACGTTATCTGGAGCTGTAAATTTTTGACAGCAAGCATTTGGGTTTTTTCTACCTTTCGTTAGTTTTGAGTTTTCTGATTCGAGGTGTCCTAGTAGCTCAAAAAAATCATCTTTGCGTTCTGTTCTGTTTTTGACAGATTATGTCCTAGTTTTTGCATTGCACCTTTTACGGGCAAAGTGGAGTTCTTCTATCCGCGGAACTTCACTTAGATCTTTGTGGCAGTACCTAATGTTTAGAAACAATTTTATGTAATTTTTCAAGTGAGAACTGAAGGTGGATTATTTTATTTGAGTACTAACCCCTCTAATAAGTTTGTGATAAGTTTTGTGTGAAGTAAGTTTTCAAATGTTGAGAGAACGAGGTGATGAAAGAAAATCAAGGAGGGATTAAAGCTCAAGCTTGGGAAGGCTCCCTGGACCTCCACCAAATATTCAAGAAGTCTCAAGCGTCTAAGCTTGGGGAGGCCCGAGGCATCCCCTTCTTCATCATCAAATAATCAAGTCAATCCCATAAGGTTATATTTTTATTCCTTTACATAATATGTGATGTTCTTGGAGCGTCATTTATGTTTTGTTTTCAGATTTGTTTTGTTTTGTTTGCTGGAATATTCAATAAATGGATCCTTCCATTCTTGTGTGGGAGAGAGACACGCTCCGCTTTTTCATTATACACTCATGTTCTTCACTTATATGTCTAGAGTGTTTAGCTTTTTATTATCTTACCTTCTAGCTCTCATTTTTCATGTATCTCTTGTTCAGAGCTATTAGTTGAAAGGATAAGGATGTCGCCTAGAGGGGGTGAATAGGCGATTAAAACTTTTCTGGTTTAGGCTTGATAAATGCGGAATAAAACTTAGTGTTTAATTTATCAAGCACACAACTTAAATATACTAGGTTCACCTATGTGCACCAATAACTTATGCTAAGCAAGACAAGTAACAAAGAGATAGGAAGATATAAGACTTCAAGCACGAAGCCTATCACAATCTAAAGTGCATAAGTAAAGAGCTCGGGTATAGAAGTAACCGAGGCATGCGGAGATGATGTTGTATTCCTGAGTTCCTCCTTTTTAGGGGAGTACGTCTCGTTGGAGAGGTGTGAGCCACCACAATAGGTTGGTCTCAACGCCACAATAGGCTTCACCTTCTTCTCCGATGAACCGCACCACAAAGGATTGGTTCACCTTCCACTATCGGAATCATTCGAGGCGGAATCCGAAGCCTTTACAGCAACAATCCGGGGCACACATCCACAACTGAATTGGGGGCTCCCGGATGGCTACAAGTGACCACAAAAGGTCTCAACCACCACAATGGCGTCTAGGGTCCAAAGACCCAAGAGTAACAAGTACACAAATTTTCACTTCCACGAATCCTCGTGGAGAGCACAAACCGATGCACAAAAGCAATGACAAGAACACAAGGAGTGCTCAAGTCCTTCACTCTCAAATTCCAACACAGCAACAAATGCTAATGGGGGAATAAGAGAGGAAGAACAAAGGAGGAGAAACACCAAGAACTCCAAGATCAAGATCTACTAGGTTCCCCTCACTTAGAGGAGAGATGGATTGGTTGAATTGTAGATCTAGATCTCCTCTCACTTTTCTCTCAAAGATATGCAAGAATCATGAGAGGGATTGAGAGGGGGCAAGCTTTTCCAAGGTCAACAATGGAGGAGAGAGAGGGGAAAAACGAGCTGCTAGTGTTGGGGGTCGTTGGGGAAGAAAACCTCCTTAAAAAGGATCCTCAAAATCCAACCGTTATGCCCAAAACGCAAGCCCAGCCTTGGAGCCCGGCCTAGGCTGGCTGAACACCAGAGGCACCTAGCCTGAGTCCTGGCCTTGGGCCAGGCCGGCCTATAAAAACTGCAAGAACACCCAACACGAAAACGAACATATCTTGATCATACGGACTCCGTTTTCGATGTTCTTGGGCTCGTTGGAATCACAACGAAGAGCTTACAAGATCATGCAGAGAAACATCATAGTACAACATGGGAGGATAAAACCAAATGTAGAAAGGTAAACCTTCTCTAAAAAATAACAACCGGTAAATCCTCCAACATCAAAAACTCAACAAGATATTCATATGAAATCCGTTTTTGATGAACTAGAGCTTGGTATGGAGATGAACACAAGCTCTAAATCCTCATATGGATAAAAGCCAAATAAGAACCAAGAAAGATGATATGCCAAGTATGCAAAGGTTTGAGCTCTCCACAAAGATGCGATCAAGTTACTCACTTGAGAGCCCCTCTTGATAGTACGCCGTCTATCCTATAACCCGGTCTCCCACTAATACCAAGAGACCGGTAAAATAGAAACCGTAACAATATCATACCTTTGCCTTGCGCATTCCACTTGAGCTAGATGATGACGATCTTGATCTCTTCAAGTGGACCACCTTTCTTGATTACGCTTCGCTTGATGAAGATTCACATGTTGCTCCCCCATACTCCAAAGTGGGAGAGCCTCTCATAGGCATATCTTCACCTGACCAATATCACCAAAATGGTGGCAAGCTTCAAGCATAGGATTTCTTCGAGATGCTTCTCTTGAACTTGCACTTTATAATCTTTTCTTAATATATGTGATGGCTTGGAGATAAACATGAATGTTCACTCATTCTTCTTTTCCAAGCCACACTTGCATTATGCTCAACTCTACACATGACCATTCTTCATATAAACCCTTGAATAGAGCATTGATCATCATGTAATCTTCTAGAGTCCAACACATGAACTCTAATCTTTTCCTATGGACAAGATCTACAAGAATATCTCAATGCAAACATTAGTCCATAAGGATTGTCATTAATTACAAAAACCACACATGGGGCACCATGCACTTTCATTATTTACTTGTAGTTAGGTTGTACTCTCTTGTGTTACATGCCTATTTGCTTAGAGAGTTCTTTCAAATAAGTTGATTGGTGTTTGGTTGAAAGGGAACTATCATGTAGGAAGTGGTAAAAGAAATTCAAATAGCATTGTCTTGAGTAATTTGATACTTGCCAATTGTTTTGAGATATGAATTAGATGAATGCTTAAACTTGTGGATCATTTGCTTAAGAATGGACTAGTGGAGAAATACCGTAAAGTTTAAAATTATGATGCTTGTTCTGATTGTTATTTCTCAAAGTCTAGATATTCCTTTTGCAAAGCATGTTTGGTTGACAAGGGAGAGAGTGTGGAGTCTAATGGTTATGCTTAATATATATCTTGTGGTCATTCGTGTATTCGGTTGTTAATATGTGTTTGCTTGACACCTTGCTAAGCCGAAAAACTCTGTACTGAGAGGGAATGCTTCTCGTGCATCCAAAAACCTTGAGCCAAATATCCATGCCATTCATGTCCACCATACCTACCTACATGTGGTATTTCCAAGCCACTCCAAGTAAATTTTTCGTGTGCTACCTTTAAATATTCAAAATGTTATTACTTCTTTTTTGTGCCTCTAGTACTAAGCTCATGAGGAAGTAGTGGGTGGTCTTTATTGCATTTGTTGGACAGACTTATTTCAGGACTTGTATGTTTCATCTACTTGTCCATTAATTTTATAAAAAGAGCTGGCAACGGGGTGCCCACCCCCCAGCCCCATAAAAGATAAATTACAACTTTCACCAAAAACTCTCCTCACATTTTGTTCCTATGAATTCAGTCAAACATTTGCATGTGTAAACAAAAGAGATAAAGAGCAATGATCTGCTTGCTGCAGAAATAACGTTTCTCATGGGAGCCACTCTTAAAAGTCTGTCTAGCAAATGTAGTAATGCATTGCTCACTAGCATTCGTTGACCATAGTATGCATCTCTCAAAAATAGATTTTTATGTCTCTATATGCTTTCAAAAACTAAAAAGCTCTAGCACACGATTAATCTTTGCTTCCCTCTGCGAAGAGCCTTTCTTTTACTTTTATGTTGAGTCAGTTTTCCTTTCCAATATTTATCTCTCAAGCAAATGCATAATATCAATTGTGGTACAAGTCTACTATATGCTATCTTTATGTTTAACTGTGAAAACTTTATATTGACATTATCATGAGATAAGTATGTTACAAGTTGAATCTCTTGCTGAAAACTTAAATCTTCCTTTGTGTTGGTTAAATACCTTTGCTGAAAGTTTATTGTTTTGTGAACTATCAAGCTTGACGAGTCTTATAATTTTCATGTCTTCAAAGTACTATCCATGAAAGATTCTTGCTTAGATGTTACACATGGTTAATCATTATTTGCTTTATGTCAACTATAGGCCATTGCCTTAGATCACTTCATTCAGTTCATATGCTTTACATTACTTGATCATAATCATGTTGGTAGCATGTCACTACCAAAACTTATTTTGTTATCATTTACCTACTCGAGGACGAGCATGAATTAAGCTTGGGGATGCTGATACGTCTCAAACGTATCTATAATTTTTGATGTTCCATGCTCGTTTCATAACAATGACACATGTGTTTATTATGTTTTTATATCATTTTGGCACATTTTATTGGACTAACCTATTAACCTAGTGCCCAGTGCCAGTTTCTGTTTATTATGTCTGCATTGCAGAAAAGGTCCAAAATCCAAACTACTCAGAAAAATCCCGAAAAATTACAGAAATTCTTTTTCGCCAGAAGACTCCGGGAGCTAGAAGGACAAGCCTGGGAGGGGGCCACAGCCTCTAGGTGGGGCCCAGGCGCGGCCCAGCCTTGGCCGCGCCTGGGGGTCACCTGGGCTCCTCCTCCACCGCCTTACGTCGCCTCTTCGCCCATAAATACCCTCCTGACCTAAAAACTCCGCATCCGATCATATTTTCCAGAAAAGTTCCGAGGCCGCCGCCGTCGCCAACCCTAGATCGGGAGGGTTCTGAAGCTCTTCCTGGTACCCTGCCGGAGGGGGAGATCGTCACCGGAGGCATCTACACCACCATGCCTGCCTCCGGAGTGATGCGTGAGTAGTTCACCACGGGACTACGGGTCCATGGCAGTAGCTAGATGGTTGTCTCTTCACCTTTATGCTCCATTGTTTAGATCTTATGAGCTGCCTACATGATTAAGATCATCTTTATGTAATACTATGTGTTGTGTTTGCGGGGATGCGATGAATTATGGAGTCTTGACATTATGGTTTAGTTTATCTATGATATGTTTTATTTATGATCTTGCATGCTCTTCGATGCTTGTGTATGCTTTGGCCGAACTAATTAGTTGTGTCATTAGAGGGAGTATTTATGCTAGATAGTGGGTTCATGCCTCTCTTGTTTGAGCTCGAGTTGACAGAAACGATTAGAACTTGAGATGTGATGTTGCTACTAGGGATAAAACAACGGTGTTTATTGCTTTATGTTGTATTCATTGCTTACATTACGCACCTTGCTTATTGCAATTATCTGTTGCTTGAAACTTAATACTTTCGGGTGACATGCTGGATAGCGATCCCGGGGTGGATTATTAGTCATGGATGCAGTTGGATAACGGTCTATGTATTTTGACGTAATGCCCATATTAAATGAAACGGTGAATCATGTGTCATGGTAGTATTGTGTTGCGCCCATGTTTGTCAATTGTCCTGCTGTAATTTGTTTACCCAACATGTTTATCTTTTGGAGAGACACCACCAGTGAACTGTGGACCCCGGTCCTATTTTCCTACATTGCTTACAGCCGTTTTAATAGCTTTTCCTAGTCATTGCTCGCTGGTCATTTTTGCTCTCATAATATTTTCCATCATACGTTTAATCCTTTGTGTTCAGCAAGCCAGAGAGATTGACATCCTCTCTGTTTCGTTGGGCAAAGTAGTTTGTTCATGTATGCGCAGATCCACGTCAGTAATCGTAAACGGCGCCGCTGACATCTTTCCGGAGCCTTCTCCAAGTCCTACTGGTTCGACAACCTTGTTTTGTAATCAAGGAAAAACTGATGCTACGCTACATCATACCTTCCTCTTGGGGTTCCCAGCGAACGTGTGATCCACGCCATCACGACCCATTGGCGAGCGCCCAACCGGACGCTCCACAATGCTCAGATTCCATGGAGTATAGGGGTTGGAGGGATGTGTCGCACACGGCGCACACAAGGAAATGAGATAAAACAAATTCACACCTATCTCTTCCGAGTCACATAAAGTGAATTCCTACACCCATTCTCAAAAGAATAGCCAATTTATGCCTAGTAAACAAGACTTCCTATTTATGGCTCCTTTGATTCACTACACAACATATTTAATTCATAGAATCATGTCCCATAGGATACATTGGAAAAAAGCATTAGCTCATACTTTATAGAAAATTTCTTCACTACAATAAAAATAATTCCTTGTCATATAAGCTTCAGGTAGACATGATATCTCAATCATATATAGAGGTCCGTTTTGCCTCCAAGACTCACATGCTCCTGTCCGAATAAACAAATGAAAAAATAGTAAAACATTTCTAAAAATTCTGAAAAAATAGGTGACAATCATATACAAGTGTTCTAAATACTTGCCAAATATTGTGATGAAATGACATGTGTAGTGATCTGTGCGAAAAAACAAAATCAGTGTTGTAAAAATATATTTTGAAATCCCATTTTGGTCACTGATTTGTTTTTTGTGTGTGCACATAGCACCACAAAATGTCATTCCGCCGTGAAACTTGGCAGATACGTTGAACACTTGTATAGGTCATTTCACCTTTTTTCGAAATATTTTGCCGTTTTTTGATATTTTACTCAGAAAAAACAAAAGAGAAGTATTTATTTATTGAGCGTCCATATAAAACAGAACTGATGATGTGAATGCTCCGAGGAGCATCGCCTCCCTAAGGCCTTGCCAAGGGTTTCTAGGAGTGGGGATGAGAGGGGTTTGGTGAATATCCAATCCCCACAAATCCGCACAAATACTTTTCCCCTATAATACGCTAGCATGGATTAGAGTTTTTGTTTTAGACAAAAATGAGATGGTTGGTGGGGATATCTAGGGATTATCCGCTCTAATTCTCTAAAATACACTAGAAGTAAACAGACTAGTGGGTATTTTTCGAGATACGAGATAATCCCCTTCAATCTCCTAAAATACACTAGAAATAAACAAGGCCTAAAGAATTAATATTTTTTGTCTCTCCTTTTAGACACCATGGTCATGCTTTGCCTAAAGTTGGTAAAGCCTTCGTGGCTAGTGATCCCAAGTAACTTACAAGAAAGGTAGTACGCGAGAAGGCAGGCGCGGATCGGCGGATGGATCATGGGTGCGAATGTTCGATCCGGACTCTGCCCATCTTTGAGTTTGAGGGAGGCTGCTTTGCTGATCGTTTCATATACAGGTCCGTTTGCATGTAAAGTGCTTTCATATATCTCAGTCATATATAGTGTGGTACCTACCTGCACTATTGATCTCGGAAGGGTAAAATATTGCTGCTGTTTGGTTTGGTTATGACTTATGATACAGGTGCTTCACGGCCGGCCGCACCTAAACTAAAGAGGGGTTATAAGATCTGCAGGTGCTTGACACATCACAAGTGTAGTCCTTCAAAGAGATCATTCTCTTGCAGTATGATCTTGCCAGCTGTTGAGAGAAATTCATGCGTCCGGCAGTGAGAAATCAACGCTCCCCCTAGCTTTCATCTTTTTCATACGGAGAAGAAAGAAATGTACCTCCAAGGCAAGCGTTGTAGCTAGGCGGAACGGGATCCTCTGACGTACCAGGGAACTACTGCAGAGGGACGTCCATCATTGTGATCCGTTCGTTGTCCATCCGACGACGACGCGCGAATTTCTGTCTGTTTACTTGTTCGCTCGGATGGAATCAGAAACAAACGGCCCATGCGGCCCAGTGTCGCTCTCGCCTCGACCAACTCCATCGTTGCCAATTAAAAAAAATGCCATCGTCGCTGGCCAGTTGGGAATCGATTTGCCGTAAGGGCGACGCCGGCGGCAAGGGAAAGCACAGGCGCCTAAACTTGTAGATGGCGGATATAGCAGTTTCCGCTCCTTTCAGAGCGTGAAACCGCCTAGCCGTGGAGGCGGCGCAGCCGGCCTGCTGCCTGTACAGGCTCGACGCCATGGACCTAGCGCCGTCCACGCCGCCGCCTAGTACCGTCCACGCCGCCGAATAATGGAGTAGACGAAGCGGCGGAGCCAGCCGTTGTCGTTCCTTCGAGGGCGTGACCTAGCCGTGGAGGAGTTTGTTGTTGTATGAGCAACTAACTCGTATTCCAGGGGGCCAAAGGCCTTATATACACACGTCTACAGTAAACGTCTACAGTAAACTAGATTACATGTCTAACACCCCCCCTCAAACTCATGGTGGATCAACAACACTGAGTTTGGAGAGAAAGAACCCATGCTGCGCTCGAGTCTGTGCCTTCATGAAGAAATCCGCTAGCTGTAACTCGGAGGGCACATAGTGAAGAGCAAGAATATGATCCTGCACAGCAGCACGCACAAAGGAGGCATCCACGCCGATGTGCTTGGTGAGCTCATGCTTCACCGGGTCACGCGCAATGCTGATGGCACCTGTACTGTCTGACAATAGATAAGTCGGTGCAGCAGCAGAAACACCAAAGTCTGCTAGCAACCATCGCAACCAGGTCACCTCAGCCGTCAACATAGCCATCGCTCGCAACTCAGCCTCTGCACTGGAGCGGGAAACTGCCTTCAGTTTCTTCGTCTTCCAGGCAATGAGAGATCCTCCAAGAAAAACACAATAGGCAGACAACGAGCGGCGATCAGAAGGATCACTGGCCCACGTAGCATCAGAGTAGGCCTGGAGCTGGAGAGAGCTGGAGCGAGGAAAAAAAAGGCGACGGGAGATCGTGCCACGAAGATATCGTAGAACACGGAGAAGGTGACTATAGTGGACAGAACTGGGAGCAGATACGAACTGACTCAGAATGTGGACAGGATATGATATGTCTGGACAAGTGACAGCCAGATAGACAAGACTCCCAACAAGATGACGATAGTGTGTCGGGTCTGTGAGGGGATCACCATCGGTAGCACGAAGCTGAACATTGAGCTCCATAGGAGTCTCAGCAGTGCACTCATCACCAAGAGCGGCGCGAGCAAAAGATCCTGAATATATTTTTCTTGGGGATGTAGAAGCCATCAGAAGTCGAAGAAACCTCAATCACAAGAAAATAGCGAAGAGGACCAAGATCGGACATCAGGAACTGCTCACGGAGGCGGGCCTTAACAAAGGCAATGTACTCAGAGTCATCGCCAGTAATGATCATGTCATCAACATATAAGAGGAGGAGCGTCCGACCACGAGGTGAGGTGTGGACAAACAGCGCAGGGTCATGGTCGCTAGGCACAAAACCAGCGGCAGTCACCACAGAAGCGAAACGCTCAAACCAGGCGCGAGGGGCTTGTTTAAGGCCATAGAGAGAGCGCCGAAGACGGCAAACCATACCATCAGGAACAGAGTACCCCGGTGGTGGCTGCATATAAACCTCCTCCCGCAACTCACCATTGAGAAAGGCATTCTGGACGTCAAGCTGAGACACAGACCAATGACGAATAGAAGCCACAGCGAGAAGAGTGCGAACAGTGGTCATGTGGGCAACAGGAGCGAATGTCTCATCATAATCACGTCCCTGCTCCTGCTGAAAGCCACGAGCCACAAGACGAGCTTTGTAACGCTCAAGAGAACCATCGGAGCGAGTCTTGATCTTATAGACCCACTTGCAAGTGATGGGGCGAACACCGGGAGGAGGAGAAACAAGATCCCATGTGCCGGTGCGCTCAAGTGCAGCAATCTCCTCAGCCATCGCAAGCTGCCATTCAGACTGAGCCATGGCATCCCGATAGGAAGTGGGCTCAACAGCAGCAGAAAGACTGAACTGGGAAGGAGAATAGCGATCAGGAGACCGTAATGAGGTCCGAGAACGAAGGTTATGAGCCGGTGTACACGGGGAAGGAGGTGCACCGGAAGTGGAGGGCATGTCAGAAGGATCATCCACAGCACGAGGGCGACGAGTGTAGTGGAGAGGAAAAGGAGAGAGGGGACGATGTAGCGGGGAGGAAGGTGGAGAGGTGGATGACAAGGAAGGAGAGGAGGATGGTGTCGGTGGTGTATGGGAACAGGGGACTCGGCGGAGGTGGAGGTGGAGGAGGAACATGAGGCACGGAGGGAGATATGTCAGGAAGTAGAAGGAAGGAGATATCCTCAACCGAAAAGGTCGAGGCAGTAGGACGCGGATAGTACGAACGAGACTCATCAAAAGTCACATCACGGGAAATACGTAGCCGACGGCTAATAGGATCCCAACATCGATAGCCCTTGTGCTCATCACTGTAGCCAAGAAAAACACATTCCACCGACTGAGCGGTCAATTTGGTGCGTTCGCGGGGAGCAAGGAGAACATAGCACACGCACCCAAACATGCGAAGAGCGGAGTAGTCAGGAGAACGACCAGAGAGACGCTCCATAGGAATACCACCCTGCAAAGCAGCCGAAGGCTGGATATTGATGAGATAGGTGGATGCGGAAACAGCCTCAGCCCAAAAGTGGGGTGGAAGAGAGGCGGCGATCATCATCGCACGAGCCGTCTCAAGAAGGTGGCGATGCTTGCGCTCAGCAACGCCATTCTGAGCGTGAGCACCAGGGCAAGAAAACTGGGCAAGAGTACCCTGTTCGGCAAGAAAACCACGCAACATCTGGGAGATATACTCACCAGCCGAGTCAGCACGAAAGACACGAATGGGCGTGGAAAACTGGGTGTGTACCATGGCAGCAAATCGCTTATATATAGGGAGAACCTCGCTGCGAGATTTCATAAAATAGAGCCAAGTGTAGCGAGAGAAGTCATCAATAAATAGAACATAGTAGCGATGACCACCTTTCGAATCGAAGGGAGCAGGACCCCATACATCAGAATGAACTAAGTCGAAAGGACGCTGAGAGACTGACTCACTCGTAGGATAAGGTAATTGAGTCTGTTTGCCAAGTCTACAACCATTACAATGTAAAGATACATCGCCAGAGACAGACCCTAAGACACCTTGATGCACTAGCGAGGACAAGCGAGAGCCACATATATGACCAAGTCGATGATGCCACTGTTGGAAGGACGCAGAGGAGGAGGCAGCAAGAGCATGTAAGCTGGCGGGTGTGGTGGCAGCGGAAGGAACACAAAGCCAGTCAACCTCCCAAAGGCCCTGAGCCTCACGGCGCCGAGGGCCAGCTCCAACTAGAACCTGGGTGCGACGATCCTGAACAGAGCAAGAGTCGGTATCAAGAATAACACGACAGCCAGAATCAGTAAGTTGAGCAGCGGAAAAGAGATTCATGGTAAGACGGGGAACATGAGAAACACTAGGAACAGAGAAGGAAGGAGTAGAGAGAGTGCCACGACTAGCAACAGGAAGAGGTGTGCCATCGGCAGTGAGAACATTGAGAGGAGAATCAAGAGGTCGAAGAGAAGACAGAGCGGAAGAATCAGAAGACATGTGAAAGGAAGCTCCAGAATCCAAAACCCACGGAGATGTACCTGACTGTGTAGGCGGTGGTGGCGGAGTAGCAGTAGTGGAAGCAGTCAGGGAGGCAACGGTGCCCGTCGAGGAAGAGCCGAGGAAGCCAGCATACGCTTGAGTCGCACAATATCCTGGTCAGTGAGGGACTGTGCAGACGTAGGCGCATGAACCGCAGTAGAGGAGCGACTCGTGTCACGCTGACCCAGGTCGCGCTGCTTCTTGAAACAATCAGACTCTGGATGACCCGGCTTCTTGCAGTAGTCGCAGAACTTGTGAGAACGAGGCCGGCCCGCCCAGGGGCGCCCGCCCACCCCCCGTGAAGGAGTGGGTAGCAGCGGTGGAACAGACGATACCGGAGCTCGGGCAGCGAGCACAGTGGGAACCACAAGCAGACCAGCAGAACGGAGTCGGTCTCCTCAGCGCGAAGCTCTGCAAGTACCTCTGAGATGGGAACACGTCGACCACGGGCAAGCAAGTGAGCACGCCGAGGCTCAAACTCGGGACGGAGGCGAGACAAGAACTCATGGACACGCTGAAACTCCAAGTCTGACCTCACTGTCTGACAGCATCGACAAGTACCACAAACAACAGTCCTCAGAGAGTCAAGCTGACGCCAGATGGCAGAGCACTGTGTGTAGAACTCGTCAACAGTAGAGTCACCCTGCTGAAGATCATGCTCCTGACGCACCACAGATAGGTAGAGAGCATCACCAGAGGGCTGATAGCGCTGACAAAGATAAGTCCACATCGCAGCAGTAGTGCCCAATCCCATAAACTCAGAAGCAAACTGGGGTAGAACACTAGCGTGAGGACAGCAGCAGCACGAGCATCATCATTGCACCACTGAGTGTAAACAGACAGAGCATCCCGATAAATAGAGAGAGACTCCGAGTAATTCGATACCTGCTGGTCATAGGCTTCAACTGCAAGATCATCAGCATCCTTGGCGGCAGCACGATCAGCCTCAGAAGCATCAGCGGCAATAACAGGTGGCACCGGTGGAGTAGGAGCCACATGAGCAACGGGGCACGGCGGACAGGAGACCTCGCCAGAGAGAACGCCCCACAACAGGAGGCCGCGCATGTGGATGCGCATAAAGCCCACAAACTCGGCGTAGTTGGTGCCATCAAAGATCACAGAGCACCGAGGAACAGCAACATAGCCCGAAGAGGACATCGCGGGCTCTCTGATTTTTTTTTGTCAGATTTTTTTTTTGAAGTCAACTCTCAGATTTTGGATCGATCTCGATCTCGATCCAGCGGGACTCACAGCGCCCCGAAGAAGAGCGAGCAGAGGACAGCCACGGCCGGCGGAGGCGCCGGCTGGACATGCCACTTGAACGGGCAGGCCGGAGCAGGGCTGGACCAGGGCGGCGGCCGGCGGCAAGCCCGGAGCAGGGCGGTGGCTGGCGGCAAGCCCGGGAGGCGGAGGCTACGGCGGCCGGCCGAGGCAGGGGCGGCGTCGGCACGGCCAGGGAGGCGGCGGCCCGACCAGGGGCGGCGTCGGCGTGGCCGGAGAGGCAGCAGCGCGACCAGGGGCGGCGGCAGCACGGCCAGGCAGAGGCGCCGGCTGGACAGGCCACGGGAACGGGCCGAAGTAGGGGGGAGAGGAAGCAAGGCAGGGACGCGACGCGTCGGCCGGCCAAGAGAGCTACCGACGGCGACAGCGGCAGTGCAAATCAAGCGCGGAGTTGCAACGCGCGGGGAGAGGAGAGCAAGGTACGCTCTGATACCATGTTGTTGTATGAGCAACTAACTCGTATTCCAGGGGGCCAAAGGCCTTATATACACACGTCTACAGTAAACGTCTACAGTAAACTAGATTACATGTCTAACAGAGTTCACGGCTGCTCCCTTGGTCTGCTGCTTGCCTTGCCTTTCTATTCAGGTGTTTTCCAGTTTCAGTTCTGCAGAAACAGAAGAGAGCAACCACAGCAACATGGGTAACACAAACACAAGCCAAATGCTAAATTGTGATTGTAATTGATGTGTATTGAGTGTACACTCCAGTGAGTAGTGTGACTGAATCTTAAATTCAGATTGCAATCCAGAACAGAATTTGATACAAACCAGGGAGTATATCTCTTGGGATCTATGGTACTGTGCTGACAACTGAATTGAACTGAACTCTAAATGACACCCAGAACAGAATTTGAACTGAATTTCTCAATACAGCTTCATGGATGTGTTAGTCTCTTGTGTCATCTCTGTTTCTTCTTCCATGGACTACGCACCAGAGTTTCTCAATACAGCTTCATCGATGTGTACATAGACTTCACTACAGCATGCGGTACACAATTTAATTACGACAAAATCAACCTCCAAAATGCTTATAGTAGGCATTCAAAGAGTGCTGGACATAATCTTGTTTGGGGTAAAAGATTGCCGGACAGAATCTTCCGGACGCTAAAAATGTTACTGTGCTGATCCAAATCCTACAAGTGAGGTACCATTGGAAAGGTATGACTATGTACTACAACTTCTTTTTTGGGTCTAAGTCGAAATTGTGCACTGATTAAGACCAGTTTTACGTTTGATCCTCCCTGACACTGATTGCATCTAGCTAGCACAGATCAGAAAGGCAGGCAGAGACTTGCATGAGATTGACGAGCAGAGCAGCGTATTGGCGAGCTGAGCAGGACGTCCGCTCCAGCTTCTCGCGATCAATTTCTCCCGCCGTTTCTTCCCTCCTCCTCGCGCCTTTTTTGTCTCCTCGCGCCTTTTCCTTAGCTGGGAGCACGCGCTTTTCCTCTCGCGCTCGCTAATATGGGCTTTGGGCCTGCAGCTTTGCTGCGTTTCCCAGCGAGCTCGAGCTGCTGCCGTCCGATGCACATCCAGCGAACCACAAGAACTACTTCCCTCTGCAGTTTTCTCCTCTAAGTCAGAGGATCTCGTTCCAGCTAGGCCACCCCCGCGCCCTTTTTTCGCGGCATCGGCCTTTGATAACAGGATTAGACTGCGGTGTCGCATCCAACTACATTCCAAGCGGCGGTTCTCTACTAAATGCATGCATGATGACACTAACCCATAACCCATGATACTATTAGATTCTCCCGCTATGATTAAATTTTAAAAAAAAAATCATTCAACAGAATAGGGGGACACAGGCATACTTGAAACATATCTTCCCCATCCCCTCGCGTCGCCCCCCAAGGCGGCGCCAGGGGCCACCGTCTCCCGCCGCCAGCTCCCACCACCGTAGCCCGCCCTGCCGCCTCCGCTGCCAAAAGGGCGGTCGGGGGGGAGGTTCTCTTGCGCTGTTGGAGGGTGGCCGCCCCGTGGGGGCGACGGCGGCCGGGGCGGAGGACGCCGGGCCGGCGGGCCCGGGTGGAGGCGACAGAGGCGCGGGTGGAGTCGGCGTTGGCTGCGGGCGGCGGTGCTGGACGCGCTGCTGCCGTCGCCTGCAGCGGATGTGGAGGCGCTCCAGATGGGCTTGGCGGGCCCGATTTGGGCCCGCCGGGCCAGGCTCGCGGGCGCGTTTGCTGGGCGTCGAGCTTGGCGCAGTGGAGATGGCGGTGTCTCTCCGTCGCCAGGTTCTTCGTGGGTGGCGGTGGTTGTGCTGTGGGCTGGCTTTCGTGCCGGCGAGGTCTTCTCCGTGCGGGTGAGGCGCTGGGAGCAGAGGTGTGGAGGCTTTGCCAGCCAGGGCCAGGTCGGTCAGTGAGCCGATGATGTGCTGCGGTTGCTCGGGCCGGGGGCGGGGGTGGCCGCGAAAGAGGTAGGCCGTCGAGGTGCGCAGGCGGGCGGCGAAGGTGGTCCTGGGTGCTTCGGTGTGGTGGTCGGCAACAAAGGAGTGATGCTCAGCAAGCCCTGCTCTGGTCTTGATGATCTGCGGCCTTTTCTGATGTGGAGGAGCTCTGGGCGAAAGCCCTGCAATGGCGCTTCGGGCGTCATCTTCCTCCTTGGAGGTGTCACCGTGGACTCCATTTCCTCTCCGAAAATGGTCCGGGTTCTCCGGGTGAAAGCCTTGGCTCCAGTTGGTCGGAGCGGACGACGGCGGCGTTTTCGTCGCTTCCCTCTTGGGGGCGTCGTCTTGGAGAACCAGCTGGTGTCTTTTGCGCGGAGCTCCTTTTGCGCCATGGTTTGGTGGACGTCGGGGCAGCGGCTCCGGATGGTGGTTGTGAGCCGAGGCGGCGGCCTTGGGAAGCGATGCATCGGCAACTCTATGGGGAAGTGTTGTTGCCCCGCATGGCGTGGGCGACAATCTCGAGCTGTGAGGGCAGCGGGGTTGTTGGCTCTGTCAACACACCCTGTGGGGGTGGTCTGGCAGTATGTCGAGGCGGCGGCCTCAGATGTGGTGTGGCGGCCGTGGTCTGCGGGCAGTTGCTCTGTGCAGTTTGGGCTGCGGGCAGCTAGGTCGTGCGGCGTTGCAGCTCGGGCGCGAGCGGTGGCATGTCGGGGCGGCGGCCCCGGAAGGTGGATCAGGTGGATTGCGCAGGGCGTGACAGAGAGGTGGATGTCGGGGCGACGGCCCTGAGGTGTTCGCGTTGAGGCTTCTGTGGCGACGATGATGATGATGTGCGATGTCGGAGACGTGGCTGTGGCTGCGGTAGTCGGCTCTTCTCCGGCGTGTCCTTGGGGTTGCCTCGGCGTGTTTTGTTGCTGAGAAGTCGAAGCTGCTGTGGTGGGTCCCCGGTGGTGTACGATGACTGGCGGCAGATGTTCCTTTCAGCGGGTTTCCATGGCGCCAGCCTGCCTGGTTCTCTCTTCTTAGCTCTTCATCGGACTTGAACCTGCGCTGTCTTGTCACAGGGGGCTGTGTGGCACGGATCTTCATTTGGCTCCACACGGCAACGACAGTGTGGGTTGGCTTGACGACTGCCTGCGGCGAAGTCGGAGTCGCATGCTCAGAGTTTCGGGTTGGCGGCTTGGCCCCCCAGGGGAAATGTGATGACAATGACGCCTTCGTGTGGTCTCGACGAGGCCCTCCCTTGAGCGGCGTGTGGGGTTTTCGTTTTTGGTGCCGCTCAGCGGTTGTGTTGGTTTTCGCCGGGTTTGGCCGGCGAGTGGTGCGTTGTGTTGTACGGTTTTTGTCCGGTTTTCCTTATAAACTGTCCAACTCTTTTTCGGCTTAATCAATAGATTATCTAAGTTTCGAGAAAAAAAATTAAAAAATATCTCCCGAACAGCCAATATGATTAAAATCCGGTTTCGCCATGATTTTAGTCGCCACGAGATCTTCTAAATAAGATATCATATTCCAATGTTTTGATAAGTTTTTTCATCGTTAACTATTTGATTGTTATCACTAGCTTATCAGATTATATTAATTTGGTTATTAGATTTATGTTCGTCATTATGTATCAATTTAATACTGCATGATACTACTTTTTGTGTCATGATACTATTTTTTAGGTCTTCAAAACGGTTGAACCCTTACTCTCCAACTATGTGTATCATTGCAAATGTTTAGAAACGTATAAAAAATTATCGATAACCATATAAAATTATCGTGGTAATTGTTCGCTGCTAATCTGGCAGCCATCGGGCTATAATCCGGTAACCGGTGTGATGAAAAAAACATCACACTTGATGTGTAGCTATTTGCAGATGACTAAAGACGTGTACAATTATCGTGTTAACTGGTCCGTGCTAATATGATACCCATATTACCGCAATCTGATAACTAGTGTGGAATAAAAATGAAGAAAGTCTACTTCTCGTCCCTGTACTCTTGAGGAAGTTTAATTTTCGGTCTAAAACTTCTATTTTGTCCAAAATGAACTTTGAACACTTGAAAAAGTTCACATCCCATCCCACCCAAGGAAAATGGTGACGTGTATTGTCGTGTTGGTTCGCCCTTGAAATTGACCGTCTAGTTACGCCGCCCAGGTACAACGACCGATCATGTAAGCATGAACTGGCTGCAGGATCCCTCAGACGAGTGAAGGGATGCCGCCAGTGGGCACGATGAGAACTCTGAGCATGACATCGATATGCGTGATTAGGGAGGTCCGGAGGTGCAGACGGGCTAGGAACACGGGTGAGTTAGGTCGTGGATGGGTCGGACAAGCTCGAGGGTCATGGCATGACACGGACTACCGAGACGACACTCGAGTGGGGCACCAAGGGTGCTCTCCAGGTTTCAGGATTTAGCTTTTGAGTGAGAATTTTGATTCGATGGAACAGATAATTAAGATTTGGTTCCAATTCAGACTGAGTTATCTTTTTTGTGCTACATGTTGTCCACACAAGCGTATTTCTTAGAGTTTGATGTGATCTTGGACTTTTCCAGAAGTTTAGAATTCATTTCAGACCAAACAGAAGTTTCAGAACAAAAAGTGAACTTTTCGAAAAGTTTAGGATAAAAGTGGACTTTCTTCAATAAAAATTAACATAGGATTTAGTTTGAAACTCTTGTCGAGACAAACTTAACGGTGCAAACGGATCGCTAAACTATTTAAAAGATAAATCATTTTGAATTTTCGAATTCGCCAATTAATATGATCATGTAACCAGATTTCTACATGCATACATGTGTTTCTCCTACAGGAAAAAGGCACACGCAAAGAGCCTTAAAAAGAGCGAGACCCGGTGCGGCGCATATGATTAGCTTTCCCTGATAAGACCAAGATTGCATAATTAAGCTTTATATATTCTCAAACGAGGAAATACATTACAAAGATAATGCTCCCGGATGCAAAGAGGAAAAAAGATGGAATCTAAACATGCAAGTTGCTATAGTAAACCAAATGCATTTAGTAGTACAAGTTGTTGTACTATAATAACACGTATATCCCCTTTTGAGTCTTGGACGACGATCTTCTTCACTCGATGAGGTTCGTGATCGCCGAGCATACGACAGCTATCTGCACGGAGTAGTCGCTGTATTGCGTGACCGGCGACGGGACGCCGGCCTTGGCGAAGGCGTCGTCGCACCGGTGCGCCAGAGACGCGGCTTCCCCGGCCTTTCCCTTCCCCGCGGCGTAGTCGCGGTTGTTGATGTCGTCGTGTGATTCTGCGAAGGCGAACCCCATGGCGTCGTACAGCTCCTGGCACTGGCCCAGCGCCGCCCGCGCCCCGCCGTCCGTGCCGCCGTGCTCGGCCAGCATGGCCTTGATGTCGTAGACCGCGTTGTCGGCGTTGCCGACGCCGGTGAGGGCCGCCACCTTGGCCAGGCCCCAGGTGTCCGCGCTGGGGCTGTCGTGGTGTTTGCCCAGCTCTGACACGCAGAAGTCGTAGTCCACGCGGCCGTCACTGCCGGCCGCCGCCCTGCAGGTCGTGACCACCGTCGCATCGACGACGCCGCTCATCAGCGTGAGGACGGTGGCGACGGCGAGAAGACAAGTCGTGGAAGATTTCATCCTTCTTGCTCGTCTTGTTTCCGGAGGAAGTGATTAAGTTTGCACGTAGTGGATTCTTGTTTGCTCGAACAGGAATGAGTTGATCTAGGACTGGCGGACTCTGTTCTTATAGGCGCGGGTAGCCGGAATGCTGAATACTGCGAGCACGACTGAGGAAAGGCAAACCTTCCCGAAAGGCAGCTCGGGGGCGCTCCCGCATCGACGCGTGTGGCGGCGTGGCGCGGAGCACCCGGCGAAGAATCACGATTTTTCAATCACATGATCATTTTGTCCAACTATTTTAGATGGTGGTCCTTTTTTTTGGGCACCACTGATAACTTCCGAACGGCCCAATCGGTTTCGGACGGACAAAAACGTTACCAGTACCCGAAAAACTGTCAGGCATCTGAGTGGCGACTCCTAACTTTGGAGCCTCGGATAACGACCATACAAGCCATCCGACAAGTCAGAGAGGCAGACGTCATCCCATCGCAGTTTTCCTCTCTCCGCCACTGAATCGCGCCAACGACGTCACACCTTTTCGTCGCCAACTCTCCGTCGGGAGTCCACAACGACCACGCAGGCTCGCTCGTCCTCGTTTTGCGCCGCCACATCTCGTTCTGGCGATGGCCGAGACCATCTCCCTCCCATCCCGCACTCAAGGTGTTCGTCGTTTACCAAATGCTTAATTTGGTTGAAATTCTTTGCCTAGTTCCATTGTTTATTGTCGATTCATTGTTGCCCAATAGATTATTAACAGCAACGATGATATTATGTGTTTCCAAATGACGGAAAAGGACGCCAATCTTTTAGCCGATGATGAAAAGAATCAGAAGTCATCACCGTTCTTTTAGCTACGCAACTAGAGCTAGAAGACACCCCAAAAACGGAGGATCGAGGCCAGAATGGCTAGCCAACAAGTCGTCCAAGGGCAATGGATCATATGCTTATATTTAATCACTATTTTTATAGCAACCCAGCAAACAGTATGGTTCCATTTCGCCATCGCTTTATGATGAAAAAGGATGTTTTTTCATGCGCACTTTGCATTGTGTTTGGGTGTATGATGCATGACTATTTTGAGTTGAAAAAGATTGCGCCGCATTTTTTGGATTGTCATCCATTCACAAATGCACTTATGGTATACGGTGTCTTGCATGTGTAGCTAGAGAAGACTCTCTGGACGACTATCTTTGTATGTCTAAATCCACGGTCATTGAATCCATGTACATGTTTCGTGCAGCGATGGTGAAAATGTTTGGACCAACTTATCTAAGAGTAACAAATGAAGCAGACACAACTCGGTTCATGGCATAAAGTGCGGCAAGGGGATTTCATGAAATGTCTGGAAACATATATTGCATGCACTGATATGGAAGAACTGTCCTTTATTTGGCAAGAGATCTTTATAAAGAGGACATATTGGAGCGTCTAAAGTGTTGTACAAGCTGTGACAGATTATAATCTGTGGATTTGGCACGCATTTTTGGCAAGGCCGGTTATTACAATGACATCAAAGTGTTATAACGCTCTCTGCTGTTTACGAGACTTGCTGAAAGCCAATCTCGGGAGTGCAACTATGAGATTAATAACCACCAATACCACACCAGAAGCGCCGGCATGGAACAAACATCTAAAACAACAGAAAATCAAAAGTTCACTCTTGCCAATATATGAAGGCAAACGGGGTGCATATATGTTTGTGTATGTGAATTTGATTCCACATTTCCTCTCGTACCTACCACTATGCAAACCCTTCTTTAATAGTGCGGTTTTCTTACGACTCACTAAATTGAAAACGTCGGAAAGTCGTTTTCACCCTTTTCACTTTTGAGTGATCGACAATCGTTTGTGCCATTTATTGAATCAGGAAAAAAAGATTTAGCACGCGGTTAGAATTTAAATTATGTTTTCATTTACACCAAAATCATTTAAGAAGAAAATTGCTCTTTCACAAGATCACATTTATTACCGGTGTCTTAAACAAGATCGTAATTATTATGTTTTCACAACACTTTTTGTCGTCACAAGCTATGAGGTTACGTGTGATATCCTGGCCTAGTGATTGATAGGATACTCATATGAACAAGTTACAACTTCATATCAACAAGTCACGGCTTCTTTTCCGGAAACTCATCTTAATAGGACTTAAAAGTGCTTAGCTCGGATCAATACTGGGATAGGTACTGACCGGAAAGTTCTTCCAGGGTGCGCACGAGTGAGAACAGAGTGTACAGAAAAGACTAGTATCGATCTGCGGTTCCAGTTTAGAGATCCTAAAAAACTATGGTAACAGCATGTGGCTAGGTGATTACATTATGACACAATGACTATCATGTTAACAGTGAACGGTTAGCATGAATAATTTATAAGTTATTAGGGATTACAATGTTACTAAGTATGTTATTCTAACAGTGAAATAACACTGGCACACGTAAGCATATGATCCTGCCACTGAAAAAACATTTCAAAATCAAAAAATTCCGAACAAAATTTTAGCGCATACATCTCGTCATTTTATTTATGCACGTCAAATTTAGTGGAAAACCGATATTATTTTAGCCTATGTAAAAAGACAAAATTTACAGTCAAAAGCCTTTTTCAGCATATAAAAAAGTCACTCCCATTCTAAGAGGAAGTATTAAATTGTCATATTATTCACTCCATTTAAAAAGTAAGATATATAAATTTAGTCAAATGTCAAGTGTAAAAATCTTATTTTGGTCCTACGCCGAGCTAATTTTGATGAGTAAGCCGAACGGCCGGTAGCTCAATGAACTTGAGTCGGCCGTCGATGATTACAAATTTACGACGCCACGAACCATTGCGCCGGCCCTATGATATGTTCCTTCTTTTCGTCGCAGGCTCATAGACAGCAATAAAATATTGGGGTAGAAATAAATATTGGACTAGTGAATCTAAGACCCTCTGCTTAATGCTAAAATTTGTAATTTGCGTAAATTAATTCATATTTAGAAGCACGTAGCAAATGTTGGAGTGACTTCTAGCAATGGAATTAGTGGACCTATCTGAACCGTAAGACAAGGTCCATTGATTCAGTCGTCCAAGACAAAACGGCAGAGCCAGGACAAAAGAAAAACTCAGACCTGACAACACCAAAAAATATTGGGGTAGAAATAAATATTGGACTAGTGAATCTAAGACCCTCTGCTTAATGCTAAAATTTGTAATTTGCGTAAATTAATTCATATTTAGAAGCACGTAGCAAATGTTGGAGTGACTTCTAGCAATGGAATTAGTGGACCTATCTGAACCGTAAGACAAGGTCCATTGATTCAGTCGTCCAAGACAAAACGGCAGAGCCAGGACAAAAGAAAAACTCAGACCTGACAACACCTTACGCTCGCCTAACTAGAAAGTAAAAAGCTCCCTTCTTATCCTCTCCCGTGAACAGTACAGAGGAGGCGATAAGGGAGGCGACCCCGTAGTTTCTGGTCTCGCCGGCGATCCCGCCGCTCCCCTCTGCCTCTGGCCGCCGTCGGGCGCTGTGAGGCAGGGGGGAGCTCCGGAGGAGGCTGTGCGTGTACAGTATAGGTTTAGGTGTGCGTGTGGGTGTGGCTCTCGCCGTCTTCGAGGCGGTGGCGATGGCGGCGGTGGTTGAGCCTTGTCCTCCCCCTCTGTTCCCCGCTCCGGTGGTTGCCGGAGAGGTCGTGGAGGCTCGTCCGGTGCTCTCTGTCTCCCTTTTCTCTCCGGCCGGCCGTGGTGGCGTGGGGGGAGGTTGGTGGAGGCTGGTGGTCCGGCTTTTGTTGGTGGAGTTGAGGCTGTTCTTCTTCTTCGCGGATTTTGCTCCGGCCGGCCGTGGCGGCGAGGGGAGCGTCCGGTTGAAGGTGGGTGTTGTTGGCGGTGGTTCTGGGCGGCGCGGAGGCGGCTGGGTGTGCGGCGGAAGCGGGAAGTTGGTGCTTGGGCCGAGCTCGTTCAACGAGACTAGATTCCGGCGCGAGGCGACGGATGGATCCTGCGGCTTTCTACAATGGTGGTGGTACTCTCTTCCCGGCGGACTGCGGTACGGCGACTCCGGTGCCGGCTAGAAGCTTGGGGCGCGGCGGCGGCGGGATCTGATCGTGCTCTTCCTGGTGGCTCGAGGGGGTTTTTTGCACTTTTCGGGGTCCTTTTTGTTATTTCTATTTCTGTTTGGACCTTCTTGTAAAGTGTACGAGCTCCTTTAATATATGGATCGGATCCTTTTCCTCAAAAAAAAAAAAAAAAAAAAAAAAAAACACCAAAAGATATTATAAATTGGAGATGCGGGGGATCGAACCCCGTGCCTCTCGCATGCAAAGCGAGCGCTCTACCATTTGAGCTACATCCCCGTTTGATAAAACTGCGGTTAACATACAATAATTATGATAAGAATGCCGTTTACACGGTGGACGCGCTTAAGAACAAGGCTGCGACTCATTTCTGCAGGACATAAGAATGTCTTTTTTTTTGTTTTGCGAGGGAAGGTAGTGCTGATATATCAGAGCAAAGATCTTACAGAAAAGTCCAGAAACAAAGCAAAATTACAACACGGTCCCTCTGGACTCCACTGACGAAGACGAAGACGTATCGCCGACGCGCCGCCGCCGCCGCTGCTCCTCACACGCCTTGGATTAGGAGTAGCCCCTCTGCGGACGGGAAGTCGATGAAGCTCGGCCCCGGAGGACCTCCATCCAACGCCGCCGTAGCCAGCGCCCTGCTCTGCACCATCAGCACCTTGAAGAACTTCAAACATCCGGATCCGCCGTCTCGCGGACTCCGGCGAGGGATTGACGCACCCAGCAGCTCCACCGAGCCCCGAGCACGCAGAAGACAGAAGATCCGCAGCGGAGCTCCTCAGACCTCCACCGCCGGAGAGGAAGACCTCCGTCGCAAAACGCCACTCCGGCCGCGCCGCCCACTCCCCAACACCGCCGGCTAGCTCCCAAACCGACCCTACACTATGTACACACCGCAGATCGGGGCTTCCCCATCCTCCCGCAGCCGGAGCAGCCGCCGGAGGGTGAGGAACCCGCCGATCTGGCGGCGGCGAGGTGGATCCGCTCGAGTCGCCCAAAAGTCGCTGCTCTCTACTGTGGACGGGGAGAGGATAAGGCTCCAAGGTGCCTTCTCCAGTAGGGCGTTGTCGACACCCTTCTCTGGTTGTTGCCTCTCAACCATGGCTCTGAATCTGGGGCTCTCATATAAGAAGGTGTTGGTGTGTGCGGGCTGACGTCTCTGACTGGCGTGGCAAAGGACCCTGCATGGGGGCTCTGGCGGTGGAACGTGTTGTCAGTGTTGCTTCGAGAAAAACCTACTTTCAGCACTAAGGGTGATCATCGGCTCGGGCAGCGACGAAGCTTTCTTCTGAAGGGGCACGTCAAGGATGGTGGAGAATGGATGGGTCTGTCCACTGGCGGAGGCAGGGGGACCAGCAGGGGCCTTGGCCCCCCCTAAGATTTCATATTTCTGTCTAAGTCCCTGCTAATTTATGCTAAAGGCTGTATATTTTTCCTCTCTGGCCCCCCTTGTATTTCTAATTTTCGCTCTGGCCCCCCTGATAAAAAAATGCTGGCTCCGCCCCTGGGTCTGTCGGATAGGGCTCGAGAGTTGAGCGGTGTTTTGGTCATCGTCTCTCTGTATCTGTTGGGTGCTCATCGGTTCCCTTTTATCGTTGTGAAGATGGGTCTCATGTTGTGTTGTCTGTAGAGCTTTCGTTTTCTTACCTGAGTGGTAGATACTCCTGCTATCTCAAATTACCCTGTTATCCAGATTTGGTCAAAATTAATTTTTATAAAAGTTAATCAAGTACATATTTAAAATTAAAAAGTTTAGTTTAGACCAAATCTAAAATGTGGGATATTTTAGGATATAGGAAATAGAAATCAACGCCTACCCACTAGATCCTTTTCGAGTGTTGCGCAAAACCACTATTACATGTCAGATTATAGCAAAATTAACCTAGCCTTTGACCTAACTTTTATAAAACCACAACTTTTGGTTTAATAACCAGCATCTGCCCATAATCCTCCTATTTGCGACCTCGGCTCAGCTCCGCCACCTCGGTTTAGCCACCACATGGTGTCCACTGTCTCTGCGCTGAAATAGGCGAGAAGGTGTGTCTGTCGTTTCGATTTCAATTCGGTATTTGGGGATCAGGGTAAGGTTTATTTTATTGCAAATCGATTTTGTTGATTTTAGGCGTGTTCGGCACGAAATGTGTTGGGGTTTCTCTCACTTTTTCCATTTTGCTAGAAGATGTGAGCTTCTACCTCTTAGAGGATGGCTAGAAGGTTCAGTGGTAGAAGGTGAACTAAAATTGGAGCTTCAGTTTGTTGACAAGAGGAAGAACTGGAGGATGAGTTATAGTCTGAGGAAATTCTATAGTCTTGGGCTGTAGTCAACTAACCAGACCAGGCTGTCTTTAGGCCCAAATAGCGCACGTCCACGTCTTGACCTCACATTAGGCCCGCCATTACCTGTCGTCGTCGTCTGCAGGCGAGAAATATTCTCCTCGATGGATGGTGCTGCTTTCCCTTTCTCTCCCTCTTTCTCCTCTCTGTGACGACTCCAGAGCAAGATTCCACTCTCGGTACCTCGGAGATATCGCCGCCGCGCAACAGATTCTTCTCCTTCCTGACGGCGCGGCGCTGCTTCTCTGAGTGAGTGTCTGATCCGAATCGCAGCTGCAGCTCTGTTGTCTTTCCCTCACTCGAGCCGAATTTGTTTTTGGCTGATCCATCAGGCGTGCCCTGGTTGATTAGATTAGTTACCCCGTTCTTTTTCGGAAGCCCATCGACCCCGGCTTCATTTTTCCCAGAGAATTGAGCGGAATTCAGCGATTGCTTGCTCTCTTTTTTCGTTTAAAATTGACTGGCGATCCATTAATTTAGGATCCACCGCCTCTCCGTTTCGTTATGTTCCATATGACCGTCGTCTTGGTTTAGACTTTAGAATTTTCTAAATCTAATTTACATACTTCGCTAATAAGTTCATCCACCGTATTTCCTTTCTATTGTCCACTGTTTGACAGTTGACATTTTAGTGGGTATGTTTATTAGTATCTTGCAGTTAGTATGATCAATGGGTCTTCGATCCTTTAATTTTACTTTCTTAATAGTAATTTATGAAATGTTGGTCCAGTACCAAGTTCAGGACTTCGGACTTGAGGTTTTTGTTTCCAATGTATGGACATAGCAATAGTTGCACATTAAAATCTTATGGCACCATGCTTCAAAATGATGTCGACATTGAAAAAACTCTTAGTTGTAAAACATTGTGCGATGAAGATGAACCAACAAATTTCGGAGAAAAATAATGTCCATATTTGTGTTAAAAAAACAGAAGGAGCGCGAGTCTAAAATACTTCCTCTGTTTCTTCTTGTATGGCGTATTTTGACTGGTTAAGACAAGGCTTTTGGTCAACAATTATTCCATTATGCAATTTATACAAAATAAAATTGATGAATTATATTTATAATTCAGTGTAATTATAATTGTGACTTTGTGTCACATAAGCAACATATTAGCAAAGTAACTTTTGGTCCATGCCTTGTCTTAAGAATCAAATACGCATCACACAATATGAAGGATGCTGCCACTTAAGATTTTGGGGCACCGCTGAACCAGTGCCACATGATAGCATTGGCGCCTATGCAGTATTTTATAATTATCATGTTTTTTTAGTACTGGATCGTATACGTTATTTATACCTTCCCTGCTGTTTGGTTCATGTTTTCCTTCTTCATGCCAGAGGGTCAGGAACTCAGGATAAGGCTGGACCTGCTTTTGGGGTTTAGTTTCAGTATTGAATTTCCAGTAGGTGGCTAGTCAGCAGCCACAACTACAGGGTTGGTATTTATGTGCAATTTTTCAATTCGTGGGTTGCTCTTTCTCTGATACTACAAAAAAATTCAAGTTGAACACTTGGACTTTTTAACGAAGATACGTGTGCTAGTGCTTCGGATTATGTTCTTCACTAATTGATTAGTAAATTCGCTGAGATTGTACATGTTTACATCATGAGTTTGCTCTGTCTGTATGTTTGATCTTATTTAAATATTTCCTAATTGCAGGAAGATTGCCTCCTTGAAAAAATCAAAACCTGAACAATTTGTGCACAAGGATTACTAAAATCAGAAAGTTTCCCTTTCATGTTATGAACAACTGATCATCCGTATTTCCATTGGTCAATCATAAATCAGGCAAAATGAGCTTGCAGGGCCGTGGCACCGCCGTCACGGGCAAGAGGCAGCACAAGGACCACATTCAGACACTAGTCAGGGAAGGCTCTCTCTACAACCTAACCCTCAGTGAGGTCGAGAGCCACCTCGGTGCGCCACTTCTTAGTATGAACCTTGATGACCTTCTGAGGAGTGTGCTTCCAGATGACATGAACCTTCCATTACCAAATGGTTTGGGAACTCAGGTAGTCAGAGCGCATCAGCTTCTGGTCTGGAGCGTCAGGGCAGCAGCATTACTGTGCCCCCAGCATTGAGCAAGAAGACAGTGGACGAAGTCTGGAGAGACATCCAGCAGGATCAGGAGAGTAGTGACGAGGAAAGGAGTTCAGGTTGTGAGGCACAGATATCGCTTGGGGAGATAACACTTGAGGAGTTCTTGCACAGGGCTGGCATTGTTACTGGGCAGTATCAGAAGGATGCTGATAAGTTAGTTGGTCCTATAGGAACTGGAGAAGGTGCTCATTCAATGACTAGAGTACAGGATTTCCCACAGGGCACCAGTGCAATTGATGCGTACATTGCACGTCAGTCGACTGCTCAGCCGCTGAGTGTTGCAATCCCTTCGGCAATGGATTCCATTTACCCAGATAGTCAGATGAGTATTTCACCATCACTAGAATTTTCTGATCTTCAAACTCCTAGTCGTAAGCGAATGTCCTCCGGGGATGTGGTATACAAGGTTGTTGACAGGAGGCAAAAGAGGATGATCAAGAACCGAGAATCAGCAGCTCGTTCAAGAGCTAGGAAACAGGTTTTTTGTTTTCACTGCCTCTTTCCAGTTCATGTCATGGCCATAGAACTTTTTAAGCAGTTTTACATGATCAAAAAGCTTTTATTAGATTTAGAAACATACCATCAGAATAAAAGCTGAATTGGTTCTCGCACTGGTGCAGGATCCAGTTAGCAAGGAGCCTAGCAAGCGGTCTCTAAACAGCACAATATCCATAAGCTAGTTTTTTGTTAGAAAAATATTTACTCGGTTCATCTGCAAAAGAACAGAACCAACAGGCCCTCTTTAGTAGATTAGAGCTCACTTCAATAGGCTACTCCCTATATTATACCTAAATAACACATTTATTGCCCTGATTTACTCATTTTAGGATTACTTTAGTTCTAAGTCATCTTACTTGACAACAGCTCCAGATGATATATCACAAGCCAATTTTCTCCTTTGGGAACTTACCTTTGATGAAATTTAGGCCTACACAAGTGAGCTTGAAGGCAAGGTGGCTTGTTTGGAAGAGGAGAACAAGAGGCTAAAGAGGGAGAAGGTAGGTCAATGCTCTTTTCTTGCATAACATGTTTAATTTTCTTTATAGTACTCATTAAAACCATAATTTTCTCTGTTGTTCTTCCGTTATTTATATAGTTTGCACTTCTAATGTCAGGATAGACTGTCGTACCTTGTTTCACCAAATAATTTGCACCTTGAACTGTCCTCTTTTTCCGTTTGTATTCAACAAAATCAAAGCATGGGTTTGCATGTGGTTCTCAAATACCAGTGCATGGCTTTACACCTTGAAATGGCAAGTCTTTTGCCTTGTTTCAAAAAATATATATACCAGTGCACTGGTAGTACTAATGAAGGCATGGCTGCAAGAATAAGCATAGAAGTATGATACTGAAAGAATTATTTGTTGCCGAAGGAGTTATATTTTCCTGCTATTCTGTTGACCTGACCTCTGTTTCCTTCGCAAGATTTACCTCTTGGTTTATTGACATGAGTACAAACAACATAAAAGTACATTATATTTGATACAATGTGCATGTACAACAAATATTTCTGCTTGCTACTGGAAGTGTCATCTTGTATTCGTTGGTGACTATTCCCTGCACCTTATGAACGACAAGGATATCTGACCACATTCGCTTGCAGGAGTTGGACATGCTATTGAACTCTGCACCCCCTCCAGAGCCGAAATCGAAACTTCGGAGAACAAGATCAACCTCTTTCTAACTGTGTGTACAGTACAAGGTTCTGGTAGATTGGTCGCTCTTTTGCTTTCTCTTTCGCATATAATTATGCAGTTTGTGTGCTTGTAATTTGTAAAGGCTTAGGAGACCTGACAATCTTGTGGCATATCCTGTCCCCTAGGTTTCAGATTTGTATATCTGGTTGGTTCAACTATTCTTGCAACAGAGATCCCAAAGTATCTTGCTACTTTCTATAAGTTTTCCCTGTTGTACACCTTGCACCTAAATGGTGCCCTCAGTGAACCCTGTATCAGATTTGCAGAGATTTTCACTGTCAAGAGAATGTTCCACATCAGTTTAAACTGTACCACAGAGCAACAGATAGTTCTATCTACCTAAAAAAAACATCCCTTTTGCAGTCATCCCATGTCCCATGTTCCATATGCCATCTACCATTGTGGTCCAAGAGAAAAGGCCAAGAATTTCTCAAATGATTGATTGAAGAGGAAGAAGAAGCAACTGGGCAGTTAACTTGGCCAATTATTAGCTGGTCAAGCTAGTCTACGGACTTGGGACTGGAGAGACAGATAGTCCATGGCCAGCCTCTTCCATGTGGAAATCAGGCACTCCAAGCTAGTACCTGCATGAGCATTATTCACTCCGTCTTCGGCATTAGGAGAGCACGAAATGGCGCGTGTCTACAGTCATCGAAGGTGGCGTGACCGAAAAACGTTGCTTATTCTTACTAGGATCGTGTCAATTTTCCCTTGTTTTTTCTGAACTCATCTCATGTCATGGAAATATGACATCTAGTTTAGAATGCGTAAACCTTTCTTAGATCCTGCAGGAATTGAACTGTTTGTGTGAAGTTCATATGAGTCCCTAAAATGTTCGGCATGTATGAACTACATGCGCGTACATGGTTTGGTTAGAGCAAGACATTCTTAAATTCCCTGATGAGCGCACTAGGGAGAACTAATGTGAATGTCTGATCTGATCACATGCCATCACGCTGCTTGCACTAAATTAATTTTAATCAAGACAATTGTCTGTATAATAGTCAAAGATGAACACCACATGGTCGGCACTCAATCAGGACGGCTGTGCTGAAACCGGCGTGATCACAATCCATCAGACAAGCACAAATATGACCTTCCGAACTTCCAAAGATGCAATCATACAAGAAAATGTACGTACGGAAGTGCTTAGTTCAGTTGAGTGTTTGCGTACGGGTTAGGTGTGACCAGCTCACGAAAAAGTTTAATTTGAGTGTAGACGGATTTCCATGTAGTTACTCCCTCGGTTTCGAATTATAAGATGTTTATCTTTGTTTCTGAATCACATGTATCTAGACGTGTTTGAGCATTTAGATTCACTCATTTCACTCCCTGTATTCACAGTTGAAATATCCAAAACATTTTATAATTCGGAACATAGGAGTATAATACTCCCTCCGTCCAAAAATAACTGTCTTAGATTTGCCAAAAAATGGATGTATCTAGACATGAAACATGTATAGGTACATTCACTTTTGTATAAATTTGAGACACTTATTTTGGGACGGAGGGAATAATTAATTTAAGAAAAGAAGTATGGCGACGAATTTCTGTAATTACGCCGGTTCCTTTGACCAAACGCAACGCGGCAGCCGCAACCTGGATTCGAGTCAGAAAGAGAAGCTACACGAGATTTTATTCGAGAAAGTGGATCCAGATCTCGTGGTGACACGTTCCCATATGCCTGATGACTCCTCTTTCTCCATTCCATGGCCAAGAAGAAGAAAAAGAAAGGAGGACATGTTCTCTGCATGTTCCTTCCCGCCAAGTAGCTGCTGCCGAGAGTGTGAGCGCCAACGCATAAAGACACACACGCCACTCTCTGCTCCAAAGCTCCACCTCGTAGATCATGATGCCTCCACGCAGAGCTCTCCTCCTCCTCCTCTCTGTCATCTTCTTGCTCCAGCTCCTCGTCCCATGGACTATCGCCGCAGCACCGACGACGATGATCTCGCCTCTCGACGACGACAGCGGCATTGCTCCGGTGCAAGGGTCCACACAGATCAGCCGTCGTCGTCCCACGGTTAGGAGATTGTTGCAGCAGCATCAGCCGAGCGGCGCCAAGGCCACCAACTCCTTCGACGCCGATCACGCCACCGCGGCGGCGTCTAATGCGAAGCCGAATGTGGAGTTCAACGCCGGCAGGAAGCCGATGGTTATGCCGGGACCTAATCCCAGGAACAACTAGTTAGTTGAGCATCAGCTACCTAGCTATAGCAGGCTTGTGGTTCCTTCTCTTGTAGTCAGAAATTACTTTTGTATAGCTACTTACTAGGTACTCAAAGTTCAGCAAGTAGAATCCTGGGCCAGTTTGGAACGCCTGGATTTTTCTAGATTTCCTGCAGCAATGAAACTGTTTCCCATGGATTTCCTGCACTCCAAGTTTGTCAATTTTAGCTTTCTTGAATTGTCGCTATTTCTTCTAATTTGACAGCTAGCACATCAGCTCCACGTTTTGCTAATGTCAGCTGTCTTGAGTTACCGTTACTTGCTCTGAATTGACAGCACATCCATACCCTCAGAAAGAACCAACCTAAGGTAAACAGCAAAATTGCACAAGAAACAATGCATTAAATAAAATGAAAAGTAGATTAAATTAATCAATAAATAAATGTAAACAAATGTTAGTCTATCATTAAACAAAAACATGATGATTTATCATGGATCTATGAGACTATAAGTCTATAACATGTGTTCCAAAGCAACTGCTAAGTTCTAAAGTTGAGGAGCCCAGTGTTCCATCATTTGGGCAGCTCTTCAAGTAACAATATTTGTTTGCCTCAAGACTAATTAAGGAGCTATGGAACAACGAAGAGGTCTAACTACTTCATATGACCAACCTCCTCATACCAAAAAGAAACAGTTATTAGTTACACATCGCACAAACCACAAGCCTATTCTACAAACCTTTCGAATTCATAAGCATTGATGCTCCTGCTTGCCTGCAGATCCGCCAACTAACTCTCTGGAATTATTGTTTAATATACAACATTAGCACAAAGGTGCCACCTTTTGACCTGACGATTGCTATGTCATCATTGCCGCTGGACCGAAGGAGATTGCTGCATCTGAACAGGAGAGAAGAACCCGGTGCCAGGTGACGCGAAGAAACCAGATGATGTTGGAGATTGCTGCGATGCCTGTGGAGACTGCTGCTGCTGCTGGCTCTGATTCTGGGCTGGTGAAAGAGGAGGTGGTGGCCCACTTGGTCTTGGAAAACCTGGAGGTGGCATATTGGGCAGTGGGGGTGGCATAGAGCTGGCCATCATCCCAAATGGTCCCAGTCCAAACATTCCTCCAGCATTTTGACTGAATTGCTGCAGAAGTGGTGGCAGCACAGATGGCAGTGGCGGGGGAGGTGGTGGAAATGAACCTGGTGCTTGGTTTGCCTGTGTCAATGGCTGCATGCCTCCAAGAGAAGTAGGTGGTGCTCCATTATGTTGTGCCTGTTGCAGTTGCCCATAGAAAGTGGGAGCACCCATATCACCAGCCTGCGTAGGATTCTCGATTCTAGGCCTCTTTGGTGTCGGGAAGCCTGGAGGACCTTCAGAGAGCTCTACAGAAGGGTGCCACTGTTCATGGAAGCAGCTTGTTCAGCAGCAAAGGAGGCCAAAATGGAGGAGAGCACCTGCTCTGGAGATGACAAAGATGCAAGTTTATCTGCCATAGCTGCTGCTGTTTTCTTGGGCTCGTCGCCTGCAGCACTGGCTGTAGCAGAGAGTAAGGTTGCTGGATGTGGTGGTTGATACTGGGGAGATATTGGGCTTATTGCTGCATTCTGCATCATCGCTGCAGTTTGCTCCGAAGGAATTGTAGTCATGAGAGCACTCGAAGTAGCCCATGCCCCACTAGTAGCATGGGAACTACCAAATCGTTGTCTTAGTTGCATGGCACGTTCAGCTTCTGCTCGAGCAACCTGTGTCAATTAACCCTGATTAGACACTAGCAATGTTGAAGAAAGTTAACTGTGACCTCACAGAAAAACTCCAGCAATAAGGAATAGAAATGGATACAACATACGCAGAGAAGGTACATGTTTGGACTGTGAATATTTAAACATATTTGGATTGTGAACATTTATATCTCTCTCGCTCTCGAGAACCCCTGAGCTGTCTAATACAAGCTGGTCAGCTTAGCAACTCATAAGAACCTGCAACTGGTAAAACAAATATGCATTGTTCATCACCACGACCCCATTTTTCTACCACACGTCTATCGAATAGTTCGAACAGGTAAGCAATCTAAGCAGGAAGTGGCTTATTGTATTGAAAAGGCCCCAGGGTGGCAATGGGAGCTTGTAAGCCGTAAGAGGCAGATTTGTGCTTGAAGTGGGACACTAAATATGTCAGTCAATGTGTACGCACTTGCACAATCAGATCATGGTTAGCCGACTGCCTTCCATTACAAGGGTGAACAGTACCGCAGATTCAGTAGTGATTACCTAACCCATTAGAGAGTTAAAGGCTTTAAGCAATACAATTATATCAGAGGATTCACTTTGTATATGTGCATGTGCTGTGCGTCTAAACTCTACATGTGTTTCCTATGTTATTTAATTCCTTTATCAGTCAACACACTACTCAATACTCGTCCAAATCTGGAAACAACTTCAATGGCGGAAAGCCAATGACATAGCAAAACTCTATAGTGGGGCTCTTAGGCAGCATCAAGTTTCAACAATGGTGCCCAGATAGTCACAAGATGGAGAAATGGATCGAACCATAATGAGGATGCTGATGAAATCAATAAAATGCACAGCACAATCATGTATTTAACATAACAAACTTCCCCTTCTAGTTGGGCAATAACGGCAAAAGCATCAGAGAAACTAACAACCTTGGATGTGATTTACTAGGGAAGATCAAGAAATCATGAGAATAAAAAAGGACGATAACATCTACGAAGATATGAGAATATAACTTACTTGCAACTGATTGCGGAGAAGCTCTGACTTTATTTCCTGTTACAGATTAAAAAAAGAATATAAAGCTTTGTTTGTAAGCTAGATAATATGCATTCAGGATAGAACATTTGGAGGATGATAAAAAAAGGTGCCAAGGACCTGTTCACTAAGAGCTTCTTTTAGGTGATTGATCAGGGTTATTCTAGCCGCGTCAACACTTCCAAGTTGCTCAATGCACTGCTTCAGGATTGCTTCCTGTTCTTGAATGTTGGAAATCAGTGACGATGGTTGCTGAATATCTATGGAGAAAATGACTCAAGCATTAGTACTACCGATTGGATACTTAGGTTCAAGTGATGAAGTGAAATCATATTATAATGTCTCATTGTATTATAACGTCAAGAGCATCAGAACTTTTTCATGTCCATTTTCTTCTTATTTTGGAGAATGCAGAAATCTAGTGTAAATTTGGGTCCAAGTTTTCAGAGGTGAATAGCTCCAGAATATGGTAGGTAAATATTAATATGAGCCTAATTTTATTTTGTACTCTAGAAATCATGGAAATGACATATTTGAATTTGATATTACCATGTAAACCACAATTATGACAAAAGGGACAAGAGATATTTATGACAGAATGGACAATAGCAATTATTTCGATGCACAACAGCATGCAAAGCGCCTAGATGTGATGTAATAAAGGAATAAAAATGCATGGACCATCACTTATCACAACAGATAATGTATGTCTGAAATTGTTCCTTCCATTTAATGTGCCCACAGTGGTCACGACATTATGATGATTCATCAACGGACAGATTCTTGTTACCTTTTTCTCTCAGGAACACCTACTAAATAGATTAAAATTATGCTGGAACTGGATGAATTATACTACTGTAACAACCATGACACAAGACACAACAAGATAACAGAAAGCAAGAAATATAAAATTGAGCTAAACATTCCGCAATGGCAGGCAAATTGTCCCTAACACTTGGAACTAGAGAAGCAAGGAAAATCCTTACCATTAGTACAAGCCTCATCTACATCTTTATCCATCTTCTCCAAAACACTAACGGCAGTCTTACATTTGTTTAAAGCAGTGTCTTCATCAAAAGACTGATCAAGTACTGATTGGTATGCAGTTACAATCTTTTCAGGCATCCCGCTAACAGTCAGTTTCTACAGAGAAAGACAAACAACAACCAGAGCTGTCACTCTCAAATTCATCCCAATATATCAAATCAACGTAAGTACAACTGTACAAGGAACAAAAAAGCTGTCGCTGGAGGGAAATTTACTTTTGTTATTGGACTCTGATCCTTCTGAGATGATTTTGAAATTGAAGAGGGCTTGGAGGTAGGATTTGAACTAGTGTCGTTGTTATTCAATGAAAGAGGATTGTCACTAAGAATGTCTTTCAGATTTTCACTGCGAGTTCCAAAAACCTTCCGCTCATCCCAAATCCCTATCTGTAGATGCAAACCAACAAAATGATAAGTTGTTTTTATCTTGGCCTTGCAATCACAAATTGAATTTATTTCTTAAATTCACCAAAAAGGTAATTTCGGACTGTTATAGTCAGAACATAAAGATAATAGACTAATAGTCACATAACATATAACAGCAGCAGGATATGCATCCTAATAGTTCGCCAAAACAACTAAGTTGGCGGTAAATGTAGCACTATGATGGCACCGACATTTCACCCCCAGTGTTCATGGGGAAATCAAGAAAACTGGACTACAGGAAATTAACTAAGAAAGAAAAGCAACTTACTAATCTTGACACCACTTTCTTTCCATCTTGTCCCCCATTTTCATAGAAATCTTTTAGTAACCCCGGAAGAACCCTCCAGAACTCATTCACGAATTCACCTCCCTTGCGTTTGCTATTTTGCAGAATGTCATTTGATAGATACAGGAATGACACTTTCTTATCAGTTCTTGCATTATTGAACTGCCTCTCCCATGTATCAACAACCCTTTTTGCTTTCTTCCGGTGAAATATGCACCAATTTGAAAGTGCTGCTTTGAATAAAGGAATACAATAGACAAGCTAAGGCAGTATATATTGTACAGCCATAGGCTAAGAGGAAGCAAATAACTTAAGCTGACATTTGCTACTCCAGAAAACTGGAATTGATCATACCAGGTGATATGAAGACATGATCAGAGCACACAATGTAAATAAATCCAAGTTGAATACACCATCATATAAGAAAGTGGGACATATACTCATACATCCACATGTTAGTATATGCTAGGATCCTTTCCCATATCTACAACCGGGCCAACCATATGTAATATCGCAATTTTAATCATCCCATTCGACTTTGATAATTAATGCTCTTGCATATTAAATACATACAGGGAGAATTAGAAGGGTTATAGGCCCCAAAAAGGAGGGAATGTTATACTTAAAAAATCAAGGCATTTGCAAGACACACTTCCGTAACTTCACAAGGCTTGGTTAGAAGTTTCGAATGATAGGCAAAGATTAACTTGAGTATAACGTAGCATATAGCATGTATAGCACGGCGTGCATACCCTTCCTTACATAAGAAACAAGCACAAAGACATGCAAACAATCAAGTGATCCACATTTTTATAGTCCATATGGGAAAGCATTTGTATGATGAATGCTCTCTTCTTTCTCAAACTCCAAGTATTCCCTTTCGAACAATTGTCTATTGTAGTTTATGTAATCGATGATAGTGTAAGATACAGTTCACCCAGCTGATTAATTGATCAACAAAATTAAAGAAAGTTGAGATGCTTTGCCAATACAACCGTAGCGGATCAATGCAGTCAAATGCTACTGCAATCTGTTCTTGACACATAACAGATACATACCATGAACACCACAAAGATTGTTCAAGCAACTAACCAAGTGGGATGGGGTGGGGTAGGTCAACTAGCAACCAGAAACAACTAGTTTGATCTTTTGAACCAGATTTTTACTTTAATCCAATATTAGAGGAGACAACGTACTTAAAAAGGGAAAATTGGTTATTTACCCAAAAGTTCACTGGCCTTGGATCTGGTAGGTGCTAGGGTTCTACCGGGTCTAGGGCGAAGGATGTAGGGGTGGGCGTGAGGTTGTCGAGGAGGAAGACGAGCACGGCGCCGTGGTGGCGACGCAACGGCGGCAGATGCAAGCGGCGGCGCGGCGGCTAGGGTTCAAGACCGACTCCTGAGGGAGTCGGCAATAATGATATGATTATTGCTTAATTCAATTGTCCCGATTACAACTCATTATATGATGGATAAATTGGGCTAAGCCCCTAATTGGGCCCACTGGTGGGCCTCCTCCTGCTATATGACACCCCGGTCATAACATCTCTCCCCGCCTGCGCAAACAGCTCGTCCTCGAGCTGGTAATCTGGGTAGTGTTGGCTGAACTCGTCACGCGGCTCCCAAGTGGCCTCCTCCTCCGGAAGGCCCTCCCACTGCACCAGCAAGTACCACAGTCCGCGACGAAGTTGAGCGCGCAACACCTTCGCTGGGCTCGGAAGAAGTCGCCCGTCGGCGACCGGAGGTAGCGCCGGTGTCGCCGTCGGAGGCTCCCCACGGTAGGGCTTCAGCAGCCCCACATGAAAGACGTCGTGGATGCGGGTCCCAGCCGGCAGCTGGAGTCGATACGCCAGTGTCCCGATGCGCTCCAGTATAGTGAATGGACCGGCGTAGCGGGGACCCAGCTTGCGTTTCGCACGCGGGTCCAGGGACTTGGTGGTGCGATGAAGAAGGCGCAGCCACACCCAATCCCCCACCGCGTACTCCGCCTCACGATGGTGGCCGTCGTAGTAGTGCTTGGCCAGCTGCTGGGCCTGAAGGAGATGCTGCCGCACCTCGGCAAGCATCTCATCACGGTCGCGAAGAAGCTCGCCTGCCACCTCCGTCCGAGCGGTGGTCGGGTCAACCGGCAGGATGGGCGGTGGCGGCCGGCCGTAGACCACCTCAAATGGCGTAGCGCGCAGGGCGGTGTGATAGGAGGTGTTGTAGCAGTACTCCGCCCATGCGAGCCAATCCACCCAAGCGCGAGGACGATCTCCTGTAACACAACGCAAATACATGGCAATCACCTTGTTAACCACCTCCGACTGTCCGTCCGTCTGAGGGTGGAAAGCCGTGCTGAAACGCAGCTTCACCCCCGCCAACCGGAAAAGATCTCTCCACACGTGCCCCGTGAACACGGGATCCCGATCACTGACGATCGACGAGGGAAACCCGTGTAGACGGACGATGCTGTCGAAGAACGCACGGGCCACGGACGCGGCGGTGTAGGGATGACCGAGGGCGATGAAGTGAGCATACTTGGAGAAGCGATCGACCACCGTGAGGATGACGGACTTGCCGCCCACCTTGGGAAGACCCTCGATGAAGTCCATGGAAATATCAGCCCAAACCTGAGTAGGCACCTCCAGAGGCTGCAACATACCAGCCGGACGCAGCGTCTCCGTCTTGTTCCGCTGGCACGTCACACAGGACCGCACCCAATCGCGGACGCGGGCCCTATCACCGGGGATGTAGAAGTCGGCGCGGAGACGGTGGAGGGTCTTCTGCACGCCCTCGTGTCCGGCCGAGTGCGTCATCAGCAGCACCTGGTGACGGAGGTCGTCGTGGTCCGGCACAAAGACCCGGCGCCCATGGAGGAGCAGGCCGTCGGCGAGGCGCCAGGGCTCCTCGAGGTCGCCGGACGCAAGACGCTGCTGGAGGAGCTGCGCGTCAGGGGCGGCTGCAGTGGCGCGACGGATGTCGGCGAAGAGGGCGAATGTGGGCCCTGAACGGATGCAGAGGACCGTCCCCTCAGAGTCGGCGACCGTGGCATCGGGGGGCATGTCGCGGCGAGACAGGGCATCGGCCACCGTGTTGAGGCGGCCGGGACGATACTCGACGGTGAAGTCGAAGCCGAAAAGCTTGCTTAGCCACTGATGCTGCGGCATCGTCGACAGGCGCTGGTCCAACAGGAACTTGAGGCTGTAGTGATCGGTGCGAATCCGGAAAGACCGGCCCCAAAGATATGGCCGCCAGTGGCGCACCGCCTGGACCAAGCCGATGAGCTCCTGCTCGTACGCCGCGAGCTTAAGGTGGCGGACGGCGAACGGGCGGCTGAAGAAGGCTAGGGGCCCTTCGTCCTGATGAAGGACCGCCCCAAACCCCACACCGGAGGCGTCGCAGTCGACGACGAATGGGCGGTCGAAAGCCGGCATCTGTAGGACGGGACCCGTCGTGAGGGCGCGCTTCAGGGCCTCGAACGCCGCTGTGGCCGCATCATCCCATGCGAAGGCGTCGCGGCGTAGCAGCCGCGTGAGCGGGGCCGCGATGAGGCCAAAATCCCGGATGAACTTCCGGTAGTAGCCCGCGAGCCCCAGAAAACCGCGGAGGGCCCGCGGCGAGTGCGGTACCGGCCATGCCTGGACCGCGGCCACCTTGTCCGCATCCATCGCCACTCCCTCGGCCGGGCCCGGTTGCGGACGGCGGTGGCCTGGCGGGCTGGCGGCTCCCGCGTCCCAGAGGAGCCTGCTGCAGAGCCTGTGCGCGACGCTCGTAAGCGCGGGCGTAGTGCATGGCCGTCTGGAGGTCCTGGGGGCCCTGAAGCTCCACGTCCACCCGGAAGTGATCCGGAAGGCCACCAACGAAGAGCTCGGCGCGCTGCTGTCCCGTCACATTAGGCGCGTGGCATGCGAGGGCCTGGAACCGGTCGGCGAAGTCTTGTACCGAGGTGGTGAAGGGGAGGCGGCCGAGCTCGGCCAAGCGGCTCCCACGGATCGGCGGCCCGAACCGCAGGAGGCATAGCTCACGAAAGCGCTCCCATGGGGGCATGCCGCCCTCGTCCTGCTCAAGGGCGTAGTACCACGTCTGTGCGGCTCCCCGGAGGTGATACGAGGCGAGCCAGGTACGGTCCGATGCGAGGGTGCGCTGCCCGCGGAAGAACTGCTCGCATTGGTTGAGCCAATTGAGAGGGTCTTTCGTGCCGTCATAGGTGGCGAAGTCGATCTTGGCGAACCGCGGCGGTGTCGGATTGGCCGCGGCAGGTGTGGCGGACGCGCCGCGTCCCCCGTGGAGGCCGGCGAAGTGCGACGTGTCGCCGGAGAGCAGGGCGGGTGCTGGCGGTTCGCCAGCCGTCGTGTAGACTGGAGACGGCGACGTCCCGGACAGCCAGGCCGGAAGTGGTGAGGGCGACGATGGAAAGCGCACTTGATTTATCGGAACGCCGGATGGCGTGGGGGGCAGCGACCCGAGATTGGGCGGTGGCTGCCACGGCTGCCACGGCGAGGTGGCCGGCGGCGGCAGGGACGGCCCGGTGAAGGCCGCGGCGGAGGGCCATGTGGGGCCCGCGGCCCGCGGCGGCGGCCCGTAGGGCCCGTGCAAGAACTGTCGGATCCCTTGGACCGCGACAACGAGGTCGTTGAGGACTCCGCTCATCTCGGCGGGGGTGTAGACGATGGCGGCCGAGGCGGAGGAAGACGCCGGCATGGTGCCGGCGGCCGAGAAGGCCGGCGTGGTGAAGTTGGCGGCGGCGGTGGTGGAGGGCATCGCGGCGGATGTGGAGGCCGAAGACGACATGATCGAACGAGAGCAATCTGATACCAAGGTGGTAGGTGCTAGGGTTCTACCGGGTCTAGGGCGAAGGATGTAGGGGTGGGCGTGAGGTTGTCGAGGAGGAAGACGAGCACGGCGGCGAGACGGCGCCGTGGTGGCGACGCGACGGCGGCAGATGCAAGCGGCGGCGCGGCGGCTAGGGTTCAAGACCGACTCCTGAGGGAGTCGGCAATAATGATATGATTATTGCTTAATTCAATTGTCCCGATTACAACTCATTATATGATGGATAAATTGGGCTAAGCCCCTAATTGGGCCCACTGGTGGGCCTCCTCCTGCTATATGACACCCCGGTCATAACAGGATCATCTACCCAAAGTTGATTGTTCATTAGTAAAATACCCACGAGGGAGTTGAAAGCAAATAAAAATCAACACGTAGTCCTCCAATTATAACAGAACATGAAACGACAAAACTGCCCTTGATTAATGAAACAGAGCTAATCACAAAACGCTCAGTGGGTCAGCTTATAGCAAACCCTGGCTAACCATCCCAGCACCGTTGAGAGAAGTGGTAGTCGTCAGTGATGTTGTCCGCATGTGAGCGAGGCGGCAAGTCCACACAAAATTATTGCACTGTGTCTACACGCTACAGGTAACTGGTGAATTGCAACCTGATCAACATCGCATCATCACTCTAGCTTGAGGTATTTGAGGCTTGATCAATATTGCTTCAGCCTAAGTAAATTAATGGAATTACTTGGGGCGAAGAACCTCAACTCCACACAACGATTAAAGAGCACGATTAAAAGTTTAAAACAGCACCTGGGACGTGCACTGATGTATTTCCATTAAGTAACTGTAACCCTCTTTGGAGGATGTAAAACAAACTCTATCTTTTCAATGAAATAAAACGCAAAGAATCCTTTGCGTTTTCTCTAAAAAAAATAAATTAAAACAGACTAGGAGCCTAGTACTCTTTCTCTTTAGCAACTTAGGGCTCCTTTGATTCAAAGGAATCGCATAGGATTTTTGGAGGATTTAATCTTACAGGAAATTTTCCTATATTTGTTGTTCGATTTGTAGGATTGGATCCTATAGGAATTTTTCCTAAGGAATAGTTTTGTACTACTTCCCATACGAATTCTAGCATCCACTCCAACCTCTTTTTACAATTCCTTTGATGGAATCAAACAAACTTTGGTACATACCAAATCATATAATTCTGCATTGTGCATGACACTGCAATCCTATTCTTTTCCTATTCCTATGTTTTTCATATCCTACGAATCAAAGAGACCCTAAAGGGTTGAGTTTGTCCAACCCCTTTTTGGGTAAATCAAAATTAGAATTAAACCTTCATATGGGTATTTTACCAATGGACAATCAACTTTGGGTAGATTATCCAAGGCTAATGAACTTTTGGATAAATTGCCAATTTTCCCATTAAAAATTGTGCTCACTTGATTTGCTAATCGAGCTACGACAAGCACAGGCAACCTAGAAGATGCTACCACACTGTAATTTAGAATCCTACGAGTTCCCGACATCACGTGTCATTTCTTGTAGAAATCATCATCCAAACACAGAGTGCCAAACATATTTATCACATGATTCAAAAAGAGAAAGGAAAGCAAACATTGACAGTACAAACACAAGTAGTCAACAAACAAAAATTGTAACATAAACCTTTTTGTTCAGACCAAATAATTATGACGGATACTTGATACACCACAAAACTAATTGGACATCCAAAACGTGTGCCAAGGCTCATTTTATAATTCAAATAGAGGAAAAATGAAACTGATATTCTCATGTAAAAAGACCGAGGAGAGACGCACAAAAATAACAAACGAGCTACAGAGATATTAGTCAGGTTACAACTAATACCCATATGCAGTCTTAAAGTTATACTCGTGCACACCAACAAACAGTAATACGAATTTGTGTGGAAAAGAAGACGGTGCAAATTAACCAACAAAATGGTGAGGGGAACCGTAAATGGAACACCAAACTGGATATTCTAGGCCTGTTTGTTTGTACTCTTCCGCATTGCAGTTTAGGGCTCTATTTCGCCAGAATAATAAAATCAAGCGTGACTAGAAGAACTTGAGAGCGTGCAAAAAAGGCGTCCAAAATAAATAAAAAAGGATACTCTGGATGCTCGCCGCTGAGCTGCTGAGCTTATGAAGCTTGTCGGAGAGCCTCTCCTCGGTGAAGCAGCCGCCGCCGCCGCCAGTGGGCTCCGCCTTAGCATCCGACTTCGGGGCCGCCATCACGAAGGCTCCGCCTAAGTCCGCTCCGTCGCGGACCCGCTAAACCCTAGAGAAATATGCACTTCCTGTGCGGGCAAGATCGAGCCAATCTCGGCGAAGAAAAATCTGCGGAGAAAATATTATCAGAAATCCCGGAGAGCTGAGATGAAGGACTGAAGCTTATCAGAGATCCTAGGGAGAGAGGTGCGCACCACGGTTGCGAGCTCCCGAGCTTGAATTTGCCGCCGAATAGGAAGAGATGGAGGGGGGGGACGGGGCGGGGCGAGACGAGAGGGTTTCCTCTGGTTTTGGGGTGGTTTCTCTCTGGGTGTGTATTCTTCCCCTTTTGGGCGAGTTTTTCTGTTTTTCCTTTGTTGGTTTTTGATGCAAAGCTGCTACAGAATTCGGGATTGAGGGTTTTATTGCAATTAAATTAAATTAAAATAATCACAAAATTATTATTTTGACACAAAATAATTGCAAAATATATCCAAGAGACATACGTGGACATCATTAATCTTGTGAACTTGTGAACTATGGAAACGCGTCCAGGACAAGTAACTACGTACTCCCTCTGTTTCTAAATGTAAGATGTTTTAGATGTTACACAGTTCGTCTAGATACATACACAAATGAGTGAACGTACACATTAAATATGTCTAGATACATTTGTGTACATGTGTATGTGGACAAAGTCTAAAACATCTTATATTTAGGAACGAAGGGCGTATTTCATTTCTCGTAACCATCCATTTTTGTTTACATCCCGTGACACCAGTGGTGTGATAAGAGCATCTCTACCACATCCCAAAAAACCCTAGACCCACAAAATTCCGGTCGATATGTTATTTTGTATCTTTGTATGGTCCAAATAGGAGAGAAGTGCATATTTCAACCCTCAACTTATGCCATAGTTTAATTTACAACCCCCAACTTCAAAACCGGTTAGAACACACCCCTCAACTATTGATACCGGTCAAATTACCCCCATCTGATATTTAGAAGGCGGTTTTGAATGACTCACATGCTCCTGCCCAATTAAAAAATTCGAAACAATAGTAAAACATTTCAAAAAATTCTGAAAATAAATACCAACAAACATATACAAGTTTAATACAGACGTGCAAAGTTTCGTGATGAAATGACATTTTTGGTGCCCTGTGCAAAAAAGACAAATCACTGACCAAAATGAGATTTAAAAATATAGTTTTTAGAGCACTGGTTTTTTTCACAGGGCACTAAAAATCATTTCATTACGAAAATTTGCACGACTGTAGTAAACTTGTATATGTTTGTTGGGATTTTGTTTCAGAAATTTTTGAAATGTTTTACTATTTTTTTGAATTTTTTAATTGGGCTGTGCTTTTCGTCATGAAATGATATTTGTAGTGCCCTGTGAAAAATACCAACAAACATATACAAGTTTAATACAGACGTGCAAATTTGGATAGTTTGGTAATCTAAACTCCTCTCATTATTTTTTATTAATTCTGTTATTTTCTCTTTTTTATTAATTTAGATAGTTTGAGTACTGATTTTATCTTTTTTGCACAGTTCACCAAAAATATTATTTCATCACGAAACTTTGCACGTCTGTATTAAACTTGTATATGTTTGCTGATATATTTTTTCAGATTTTTTTGAAATGTTTTACTTTTTTTTGAATTTTTTAATTGGGCAGAGCATGTGAGTCATTCAAAACCGCCTTCCAAATACCAGAGGGGGGTAATTTGACCGGTATCAATAGTTGAGGGGTGTGTTCTAACCGGTTTTGAAGTTGGGGGTTGTAAATTAAACTATGGCATAAGTTGAGGGTTGGAATATGCACTTCTCTCTCCAAATAGGCACCGTATATATCCGGGCTGGCCTGGACAAAAATATCGGGAGACCGTATATGCATTATGTCTGTCACTATACGAAGGGTATCGGGGACATTTAAGGTGACCCCCCCCCCCCCCCCCCCAATCCCCTCCTCCACATTTCATCTCCTCCACAACTATGGTTAAGCCGACTCCGGCGAGCAATTAGTCGTTCTCCGTCGTGAAATGGAGCACGGCTTCGACAGCCTCGACATGTGTCGTTGCTACCGGCGTTGGAATACTCTGACGCTTCCGACGAGGAGTACTCCAACAACGACGTCTCGTACTCCTCCCTCACTGAGTCCACCACTGACGACGACGTCGATGCGCTCGCCCCAATCACCAACGACGACGAGCTCTTGGAGCGCATCCGGGAGAAGTCCTTGCGCTCTGCCGTTCGCGCGTAGAAGCGGTGTCGTTCGGTCACCCGGTGGGCCGGAGTGGTGAGCGCTGCCCAGCTGGCGCACGGCCTCCAGTTGAGCGTCCAGCGTGCAACGCGTGCGCGGCGTTGGGAGAGGGAGTAGCGCCGCTAGCGCCTATTCTTGCGTGACCTACGGCCCTCATGCGGCGGCGCGACGGTGGCCCTTTTCGTTTGTTTAGTTCTACTGGTTAAAAAATCTAGCCCTATGTAGTATGAGAACTATGTTTGATCTTGTATGAACTATGTTTGCTGATCAAAATCCAGCGCCAAGTTCATTTCCAAATTTTCCGGTACCAAACTGCAATATATGTTCCGTCTGACAACTTTGCAAACCATAAACCCAGTTTCACGTGTGTTTAGGATTCATCAAAACTCGTGAACTACGGAGACTAGATGAACACCCGTGCGTTGCTACGGGTAAATTTTTTAGGACTATCATATAAAACTGTAGACGTATTTTTTCTATTTCATACGTGAGTGAAGGTTTTATAGTAGCGCCGGCACACCCCCCACCCCCCAATGTTTTTGTAACACCATGCAAGAACACAATTTGTATCTTCCTCTTACCTTCCCCACTCTCTCCGCCGCTATTCATCGTTAAATTGCACTCCTCCTAATATGAAAACCAAATGTTAATGTACATCTTGTATAGTGCATCACCCTAATATAGAAAGTGAAAGAGGGATACACCACAATGGAAATTGATATGTGTTCTCCTATGGAGTAAGCAGATTTTTTCTGCTTGGAACGATTCTCGTGTGAATATTACAATTGGCTTTGAAGATCAAGAATATCATAGTTTAGTCAATAAAAATTCCACCAAATTTATAGAATAAAATTCCATAAATATGCAATTGAAAGTTTGCTCGCATTCACTTAAAATATGTAACTAAAAATCCCAAGTACAGCCCCCAAAATTTGTGCTACGACAAAATTGCATTGCACTTAGTTGACCGTCAAATATTTGACATGCCATGATGGTCACTTAGGTTCTATGAGTGGCTACGATTATCCAGGAAACAAATATATCAAAATGGGAAAATAGGAATCCTTTGATTATCTAGTTGGGAACTTCATGGTCAAATTAGATTTTCAATTCTCTAATTAAAAGATACGTCCTGCACACTACCACTGTTTTAGGAAAAGGCAATTTTCTTTGTCGTCCCATTGTAGAAGGATATAAAAAATATGGACGTAAACAAAAATAGAAACAATGTTTGAAAATTTAATAATTACAAGTGGATGCACGGATCATCATATTCAAAGCCTGCTAATATACATGTTTTCTTATAATTGACGCTTCTATCATTTTCATTTGATAAAACTTTTTTTTTTGAAATGTTAGCGGTTAATGGAAGACCGGAAAAGGCTCGTCTCGAGCATAGAGATTTAGAAAATGGCAGTCCAGTACCCTTGGCTAAACAAACATTGTTCAAAGCGAAAAATGGTATCAATGTGCCATATTGGAATTCGAGTTTCATAAGCACATGTTCGTGATATGTCAAAAAAAAACTTTTTTTGTACGTTCTTGTTCACCAAAATGGGATCGAAAGGCTCCTCATTGTAAGTCAATACTTGTCGAAAATGCAAGGCAAGTGTTGGGTCGACTCGCCATCAAATGGTCCGGTTTTGATTCAACGGAAGACTGATTGTCTTCCATTTAATTCGTTTGTAAAGGAATTCGAAATAAGAGAAGAACCGACTTTCAACCATTGTACATGCCCTAACAACATAAACTTTGTTTGGGTGGTTAGAACAAATTACGGACAAGTAAAACCAGATTTCCACAAAACCGAAAACTTAGTTTTAACTATGTTTTTGTCAAAACGCGTTTGATCTTCCTCGTCTTCGGCGCGAGTCGCAGCTGACTGGCTGCGCTCCGGCAATTGGTAGGGAACCATCGGCAATATTTACCGGTTGTCGTCGACTGCCGGACCGGCGATGTGTTCGTGGTCAAGACGTGCTCGACACGATTGATTGTCGTACCGGTGACGTGCGCGTGTCCGTGTACGAGGAAGGAGTAGGGACTACGACATAAAGTACGCATCCTTGTTAATCCGAAACCCCTTGTTAATTTTCAATAATTTCTAGATTTGATCCCTAAATTTAATTATCATGATTTATCTATATGGCCCCATCCAAGTTATCTAAGGTGCAATTGGCTCCCTTGTGTTGCATTCCTGGTTCAGCCCCTGGTCTTCGGCGCGAGTTATCTAATCCAAGTTATCTAACCCCAAGCTATCTAATCCAAGTTATCTAATGTGCAATTGGCTCCCTTGTTTTGCTCCGGCAGTTGGCAATGTATCATCGACCACAGGACCGGTGATGTGTTCGTGGGACACAGATCCTCTGACGTAGTGAACCCTAACTTGCCCTGACTTTCGGTCACTGAGAGGTGGGCCCCATGCCTGGTGGGCCCCACGTGCCAGTGGCACAAAGACAGGATAGGCCACGTCAGGGGATCCCCGTCCGTGTTCGTGGTAAAATCCCTAGACGGCTAGACATATTCACCGAACCAAAACATGCTCGACATGATTGTCGTACCGGCGACGTGGCGTCCTACGAGTCGCTGGCTGACGAGATCAAGCGGTGCCGGAGGCCGCTGCGAGGATGACCTGATCCAGTCAATTAGTACCATTGCCTCATTGCATCGACGATCTTGCCGGCTCTGTTCAAGATTTCTCGGTAAGGGAATAGTTTTCATCATCGTCACCGGCTGCCGTAGCCATGGTGGTAGAGACACAATGTGCTACTCCCTCCGTTTATAAATATAAGATGTTTTAGTTTTTGTCCACATTCACATGTGTCAACATGTATGTAGACATGTTTTAATGTGTATGTACACTTATTTGGGTGTGCACCTAGCCAACATGTGAGCTAGCTAAAACATCTTATATTAAAAAACGGAGGGAGTACAATGCTCTTCAATTTCGAGCTTCTCGAGGTTGGGGAACGCTGGCAAGTGGTCGACGTTGATGTCGGCAACAATGGACCTTCAGCTTGACGGACCTCGCCTGGAACAAACTACCGCCGAAGCGCATGGCTGCGGTAGATTGCACCTCGAGGTGGACTCGTCCAATGGTCGAAGCCAGGTGCAGGAGACCTGAAGGAGACAGAGCCATCAAAGGGCACGATGATATGTGATGGAAGCTGCGCAGTGCAAGATTGGATTGTGCTGCATCATTTCGTCGCCGCTGGGGCAACCGCAGGGAGGCGACCGGGAGACCTCGTGACGAGTTAGTCTGCACGCCGGCGTGATGCGTTTCTGTTTTTGTGCCTGATCACCCCATCTCCAGCTACGTACGTTTCCAGGTAGTCAGGTCGCATGCGTAAAAACGAGTTCCAGGCTCTCCTCACCCAAACGTGATTATGTAAGAGTCTATTCTTAATTGAAATGTAGTTAAAATCGGTTTACCTAAAAATCCTATTAAAACTCGTTTTGTGAAAACTGAACGCTAAACTTCAGTACCAAACAACCACTTCGGTTTAACAGCAACGAGCGGATGGCATGCATGATGCATGCAAAATCGGGAGAGGTTAAAAAATCTAACAAACCATCAATAGACTAGGTAAATTTAGCGCGGCGTCACGCCGCTCCCGTAGTGTAAAATTGGGATGTTATATAATTCTGATGTAATTTATGCATTTAAATTTATGTAGGAACGTAAGAGCATGACTGTATAAATATAGAAATAAGTTAATCATATCTTCATCCTTTTTGCGAGTAGAGAAGGTAGTATAGAGAGGTGTAGAGGTAAAGCACATATTTCAGAAACTCTGATTAAAGAGTTTGTACTCTGTTTTAGTGTATGCATGGAGGCACTGAATAAGAGATAACTAAAAAAAAGGAGGTAGGACACGTATTGTAGTTTGCACTATTTGATTGTTACCTATCTAATTTTCCATAGATCGAACCTACCACTGAGACAAATAATAACTTATTGATCCTTGAGAGAAATATGAGTCACCTGTCGATTCACACTAGGAGTCGGCGCAGTAGTCAGTACTGCAAACTCCAAGGCATAACAACATCATCCCGACTGTACAGATCACCAGGCTCCGACTTCTATAAGAAAATTTTGGCTTGGGACCCTAGAATTGCAGAAGCACCACACTTCAGCTTAGTGGCCGAACCCCGCATAAAACTGCTAACATGAAAAGTATTTTCACCCATGGTAATACTTATATAGTACAACAAAATAGGCCCACTCTGTTGTTCCAAATCTTCAGGGTAGATTAGCAGATGGAAGATCAAATCTGAATATCCAGTTTGTGAGCTTCAATATGAAAAACAACTCCTGGAGACCTCTGCTTGAAGAGCACGCAAATACGTACAGCAAACTGCAACTGATGTCAGCTTGTCGCCCCTTTCATGAAATTCTGCGATAAGCGGTTTTACAGGAACAAAGCCGAAATCCTCATTTTGCTAGAGGGACAAAATAAACCAAAACTGAATCAACCAAACAGAAAGACTACTCGAGCACAATAGTAATATTATCTCAGACATATTGAACCAGTGAAATGAAAATTATGTATACTACGTAAAGACTTCAGTAGGATAATTCTGAACTCTTTCCCAATGGAAGTGCACGTGAGATCACACTTATTAATCTATCTGGCTCAAATAGGATAATATATAATGACATATTGAACTGCATATGGCAGGTTAATTAGAACGATTGCTACAACTACAACACAACCATTTTATTTTGTAGAGACTGAATATAAATCAATCATTGAGAGTAGAATTGATAAGTTCTGAATTAACAGGTGAATGAGATCATGGCATATCAACCGCTGGACAGAGGGAAATAACTTACATATACACATGGCAGGCTAACGGCGGTTTGAAAAGGACCTATGCCACATACCACGACATTTTCACCTGATGATTTTGCATTACCAGAAAATCTGAAAGATGACATTGTGCATTCTACATTTACTTGACATGACAACTATAGATCAAATACATCATATTCAGATTTCCGTTCATCTGCATAGACGAACAGAGAGTCATGAATTCAGTTCGTGTCCACCACAGACAACTCAACATTGCACATTCTATAGCAGCCAAAATCACAGTCTAACAAAACTCTATGGGAAGTAGAATATGAATCTGAAATGATAAACCTACTTGGCTAACAACCATGGCCACTTGGAGACCATGAGGCATATATTACCAACCTTGATTCACCTCCATCCTTAACAGCATATGTGAAGAAAAAGATGGCTAGTTGCAAGTTGTACAACAGTAAAAGATTCATCAAAAACTTCAGAAGAAACAAACTTTTTAATGGACTGAAACAACTCAAATCAGGTAGGCACAAATTAACAGTCTTGCACAACTTCTTAATCCTGAGCACACCCAAGTAAACTTATTGGAAGATGAATCTGCATGCACCTGTCATATGTCTTGGTTGACTCATTAGTAGTAGTACAAAAGACGAATTTGTCGCCTTTGACCCTGCCAACAGAGAAAACAAAACATGAGCTGAAACGAAAAGAACAAAAGGAACGTGAGCTAAAAACCAAAAGAATGCAAAAAACAAAGAAGTATAAACCACGCCCAACTTATGGCCAGCTCTCTATCCCTTCCGACGAAATGTCAGAGGACTAATCCTCAACAAACTCAGGTCCTCATCCCCTTCACACGACCTTGTGCTCATGCAGAAATACACCAACCAAATTAGAAGAATTAAGAGATGTTGAGGAAAAACATCCTTTTGTAAATCACATACATGGGTCAACTACAAATTCCGAATCCATAGCTCAGCTAGGAAAAGAAAAGGGAGACGGGAAAATTGTAGGCTGCGAGCAAGAGTACTTCAGAGTCTCCATGGTGGTTCATCCGGCCGACGTAAATGAGTGAAACAAATCGAGCGGAGGGGGCCGTGAAGGAGCTGGCTATCAGGATGCACATAATGTAGCCGGCGGTGCAAAGAAGGCGCCGAGGCTGTCCATCCACTGCCGCTTAGAGCAGCCCCTCCAGCTCCCAAGCTTTGGCTGCGCGGAAGCCAGCTATTCTTGTTAGCACCTTATGCTTCCCAATCATCATGTTCTGTTCGTCTATGAAACCTACAGAGTTTTGAATGCATTAGACATGAAACAATGTGGAAACCGAAAAATCTGCATCCTTTTTAAATAACGAAAGAACATACCAAAAATAGTATGCAAGCAAGGAAGCTGATTTGGGAGCAAAGGGGAGGGGTGGAAATTGAGTTCTTACCACGTCGATGGCTACCTTCTGGAGGAAGCGACGCAGCTGGTGAGGAGCATCTCGATGGGAGTCCAGGAGCCGAGCATGGTATCATCGTCCGCGAGGAGCACCCGGCCTGGTCAGCGAGGAACTACAGCGCCCACCTCGAATTGGCGTGCTAGCGCGACCACCACGGGGCCGAGGGAGGTTGGGGCGTGGTGCAGCCGTGCGGAGGCAAGCCGACGGGGGTAGGGAGCTGGGGGAGGGCGGCGGACGGCTGCAGACGGCTGGGAGGCGGAGCTGCTGTTGGAGGGGGCGGCGGCTGTGCGCAGGGGGCTGGGAGGCCGGACCTGGCGGCGGGCGCGCAGGACCTAGGGATGGCGAGAGGGCGACGATGGTGGCGGCAGATGGTGAGCATGGCGACGGCCGCACAGAGCACGGGTACAGCGCGTCTCAGGCGTCCCGACACGCGATCCTCGGCGAGGATGGAGAGGCGATGACGGCGGAGCTCCCTGCGGGCGTCGATTCGTCACGGGAAGAGCAGAGCGGCGGCGGCGCGCGTCGGCGTTGCCGGCGGGCTCGGCACCGCGCGGGAGAGAGAAGAGGGAGGGGAATTGTGGCGTTTTTGCAAGAAAGTCCTTCAGTTTTCTGGAAATTACAAATAGGTCCCTCTGCGCGGTATTGTTCAACAATGTAGCTACTGTCCCAAGCGCGGAGAGAGCGAGAAATCGCCCGTCTTTCATATAGGTAGTGATAAGGCTGCATGCATCAAACGCATCCAGCAAATCTAACAAACCTGAGAACGACAAGGATGCATGCAATGAGTCGCCGCGGTTGACAAAAACATTATTTAGTGCGGTGGCATGTTGTGTAATTTTTTAGACTTATGACACCATACCATGGACTCTGCTTTAATAGTAAAGATCTGTAGGAACAAGTTAATGGTGTCAGTGGTGGACCTTGGGCCGATCCATGGGGGGCTAATGAGTTTGGAGGGTGTGACCAGATCAAATAATGGGCTGTTTCATTGAATATTTAGGCAAATTACAAAGGGATAAATAGGAATAACTCCATGGGCTGGGCGGCCACGGCCCAGGTTGGCCCAACCGAAGGTCCGCCATTGATGGTGTATGCGTAGACATTACTATTACTGGCATACTATTACTAGCAATATGCTACAGCCTTTTTCTCCAAAACCGTGGGGACATGAACAAAACTGTGAGTTAATTCCTCATCATCGCTAGGCTAGAAAAATCTACAATAGATAAGAACAAATATTGCAGTAGCGGAATAAAAGAGGGCATGTGGGCATGTGGCATAAAGAGACCAAGTTCCACGTAAACGTTTCTAGGGAAAATATCATGTGGAACAAAGCAATTGGTGCACCCAGTGCACACACTTTTAGTTTATTTACAACACAAAATGTTCTAAAAAATCATGGAAAAATTATGACATAGATAATACTCATATCTAACATGTCGCGGCTTTCAAAACAAAAGTCATAACACCGATCAAACCAAAATTCACTTGCTTGATTTGCAAGGGATCCTCGATCTAAAATTTCAACTCAAGTCGCCAACCCCTACGCACTAGGGCACGGGTCTATTTGTGGCCTCAACCCACTAGCTATACGTAATAGGAATATACCGTGTATAGACATGGCACACGTTCATTTCAGATGTGGCTTCACAAGGTGCTATGGACGCAAGAGGCGTCAACACTTGATGATTCAATAATAACCATGAAGCATCAACTGTAAGAGGCATCAGTTTTCACATACTGAAAGAACTAGACTCAACATAAGTTATACTAAAACCACAGCCAGTTCTACCTCATGCTCAATGAAGTGGTTCATCTATTCACCATACTCCTGCGTAAGAGATTTCTAAAAGATTGTTGTAGAATATCTTAAGTCTAACCGAACACGCAATCAAGTTTTACTTTTGTCATAGGAGATAGAACCCATCTTACTAGTACTTTTTTTCCTACTACTCACAAGCATAAAAACTGAATCACTTATTCTAAGTCTTCACGTTTTGTACCTCGCGTCCTTAGCTCCGTTTTTCAGTCTTCTTCATATCTCAAGTCCTCAACGTTTACATCTACACTATCCTCGTTCCATTTTGAAGGCTCGTATTTCTCATGGTTAAACCAGTCAAATGGAGGCTAATTTTCTGTGTATACTCAATAACACATTAGTATCTTAACTATTTGTCGTCTATCATACAAAAACCAGACATAGGGCACTTCATGCACTTCCAATCTTCCCATTTTGGGTGATCGATGACAACATGGTCAAAACTTTAACAAATATGGAATTTTTGTGTGTTGGTTTTGTATTCCATGATATAGACGGTCTCCCCCTAAATATGTGCACTATTTTGATTTGTGTTTGAATGCAAGTGCACAAAATTGAGGATCGTGAAGAGATCCCCCTATTTATTGGAATCTGTTGAAGTGCATTTTCTATGCTAACTTTAATGATAACAATGAACATGCATGTGATGCGCCAAAGAACCAAACATGCACGACTGAACTTTGTAGCATATCAGGACATAGATATAGCAAAACAGGAATCACGAACGTGAAGTTTACAGCTCATACAATAATCAAATTGAAAATGATAGTTGAAAACTGTTGTTCTTCTCGAAAAGCCATGAATATTCTTAAGCATCTCTCCCCCTTTAGCATCGATACACCAACAAAGGGAAATCAAGATTCTTGCGCCAGAAGCTTCAAGAACTTGCGGGGTCACTTGGCGTTGTGGTGGTTTTGAAGCATTTTGCTTATTGAAGTTAGTGTGACGTGAGGATGACCTTGACGATGATGAAAAACCTGATGCAAATCTTGAGTTTGGCATAACACCTACGGTTAAATCATATGATTTTCTAGAAGGGTCGTTACTACACTTGAGTGGATTACTTGAAGGCTCGGGTTCTTGCGGCCTGTGTTGTGAAGTTGGAGGCAGAAGTGGGTCTTGCAAATCGAATCCCATAAAGGTTGTTCCATTAGTAGAATTACTTTTATCACTAATGTGGTGGCAACTCTTTTCATCTCAGCACGAAACATTGGAGTTGCATCAGCTAGATTGAAGAGCCACGATGTGAGCGGATCAATCTAAGATTGGTTGCGATAGTATCCACTTTTATGAGTATTGTGCGCTAGCCTCGTCATGAGTCTTCAGTGTATCAATGATCTCTAGTTGATTAGCATGGCTCTTTCATAGAAGTGAAGCACTGGATGGTTTATCATCGTTGGATGAGGAGCAATATGCCAGATCATTTGAATAAACAGGTTTAGAGAACTAGCCGAGTTGTTAGAGTGCATCTCTTTGCAGCCTTTGAAAGAGGATGTTGATTAGATGAGCCCGGTGCAATATTAGGTTGTGCAATAGGATTGAACCCATGTTCTTTGATGAAGACTTGGAAATGTTGTTTTCGTTTCGACGGTAGTTGTTGCATGAGTGACTTTCTTCAAGGAGCTTTCAATATGCAGCCGTGGTGACTCTGAGATATGTCGTTGCGGTGATGAGTCAACTGAGATGTGGTGCAAAAATATATTTTTAATCATTTCATCACCAAGCTACTTTTGAGCTTCTTCTTCATTTTATGGTCCAAAGATAAGTGACGGAGATGAATCATCAATATTATGCGATGATTCTACTTTTGGTTGAGCCATTGTTGTTGTGGGCTGGCGAACAATCTCTCCACGTGGCGTGACCAAGGGCCTGGCTGTGCCAATATCCCGCACTGCCACGTAGCGTCTCGCCTGGTGCCCCCCTTGAGCTCTGTCTTCGTCTCGAATAGTTATGTCGATTTCCTATTTTTTTTCCGATATTTTCACGGGCGTGATCTGCGATGCAAATACCGTCAAAACAAAACATCTGACACTTGGCACTGAGCTAGTAGGTTTGTCCAGTAAAAACACTGTAAATTGATATCAGAATATAACAAAAGTATGTAGCAATGATATAATAATACCATAAACAATAAAAAATATAGATACATTTGTAACGTATCATGTATCAAAGAGGCCAAATGAACTGAAGACTTGCTTGTGTTCATCCCATACAACAACGAGCTAGCACGCTTGATTTTCAAGTCCAACCAGTCTTTTTTGCAGATGAAAACATCATCAAACTCCCTCCGAAGTTTCAGGTTCTTCATTGTGTTTGCTAGGGATGGATCTACTTCGGACATCTTCTTCCCATCTACCGAGCAACATGATCCTTCGATTAGTCGTCGTGGCTTGGTCGTGCTAAACAAGTGAGCAGTACTTGGCAGTGCCGTTTTGCTTCCCGGGTTCACATGCTCCTTCCCGAGTTAAAAAAAATATCAAAAAAGTAGTAAAACATTTTTAAAAATTATGAAAAAGTTAATGACTAACATATATGAGTATTTTAAATACATGCCAAATTTAGCGATGAAATGACATGTATGGTGCTTCAAGCGGAAAAAAAGTGCTCTCAAATTTTTTAAATCTCATTTTGGTCAATTTTTTTTTGCACAGAGTACCATAATGTCATTTCACAGCGAAACTTGACATCTATGTAAAGCACCCACCTGTAAGGTTCCTTAACAACTATATATATTTTTTGAAAATGTATTACTATTTTTTTTCCTTTTTTATTCGGGCAGGAGAGGGCATTGTGAATCTCCGTTTTTTTTTTTTTTTTAGAATAGCATTGTGAATCTCCGTTACATCCGCGGCGGAATTCGTATGCGGCCGACCACGAAATAGCTTCGACTTGACACCCACCACCGCGAAACATTTCCCGCGTCTCGGGCGTCTTCCCGCGAACTCCGAAACCAATCCCTCCCTCCCCCACATCGGTTCCTCGCGCATCCCACCCATTCCGCGCCAAGCTAGGGTTTCTCCTCCTCCGCCCGAGCGATCCCCACCCAAAGGCGCGCGCGCGAGGAGCTCTACGATCGAAGGTCGATGGCGCCGCTGTCGTGGCGGCACCACACGCTGCTGCAGGCGCTCCTCTCCCGCGGGCCGCTCCCGGAGCCAGACTTCCACGTCCTCTTCACCGCCATCTCCAACGGCAAGGACCCCGGTATCCGCCTCTCCACTGCTCTTCCCCTCCACCTATTGGGTCCATCACGCTTCCGTCTACTCGTCGCCGCCTAGGTGTTTGGTGTAATGCTCCAGTGGGAACTTCTTGTCGCCCACGTGTTCGATGGAATGCGCGCCAGTAGGAACTTCTAGTCAAGCGTCCGTTAGGCTTCGGTTGATGCACCATCAGTACTTTTTTGTTGGGTAATGCTGCAGTGTACTGCCACCCTGCACTCGTGATTGATTGTTGCCATAGAATGTTGGCCCTGTTGTTTGGTATCGTGCACTTACTGGTGTAGCACATGTAGGCTGCAAATGATTTTTATCAAGTGTAACTTTGATTGTTCATAGGAGGATCAACTGCCAGTCACTTACAATTGTCCTAAAAAAGAAAGACATTGGTTCGATTTTCTTTGTCTTTTGTATCATTTTCAGTTTAGCTGAGACATGGTTTGCTAGTTGAGTCTAGCAACAGTAGATAAAACAAGTGAATTTACTGAACATATTGCCTACTGGGCGGAAACAATTCATTTTACCAAACACCTTGTTTCCAGTCGTTTATGTCTCATATCATGATTTGCAGCCAATAACCAGCAGCTGTTCGGTGATACGCTTGGGAAGATCAATAAAGAGCTGGGGTATTTGCACTTTGACCTGCGAGCATGCATGAATCAGTATGATGGAACAGTTTATTATGGAGTGGTCAACACCATTGCTGACGAAGAATCAAAGCTTGGATCAAAGTATTCCGTGCCACAGATTGCATTCTACAAGGGACTGGTATGCAATCACTTGCTTCAACTGGCTCACCTCAGTGCTTAAATGACATTTGTTCTTGTGGCAGTTAGAAGCATAGTTCAGGAAGGTGGAAACGAAGGGAGCATAACCGACATTGATGCTCTTAATGTCGGATCGACAACCAGGTTTGTTGTACTAGTCTGTCATGGACTTATAACTCTTTTTTTTCTCTGTAAACAACATTTTCTTACTTCTGTATATGCAGTGTTATGATATTTTAAAAATACAAAAAAAAAACTCTTCTTAAGACGCATGCTAAAGTTTCATTCAACTCAACCATATGTTTCGAGTTTCGTATCCACACTTTGTTAGATGTCTAGATATACTAAATGGGCATGTGCTTATGTTGTAGCTTCATTCAATTATGATTTACAACGGTTAGGATCGATATGTGATCATTTCTATGTGCACATATTAGTATGTTCTTCGGCATGGCAGTCATTATATGATTATATCTACTTCTTACCATAGTTGAATCTTCATTGCAATTTGGGTATCATTAATTATTGAGTGTTCTACTCTCAGGTTGTAATTGCAGACAGTTCACAAGACAGTCAATCTCGTCTTCCTTATTCCATCACAAGCTTCTTGTTCTCCCAAAAGGAAAAGACACTTAAGGAACTGATACAAGATCGTTGGCTGGCTTACACCCCGGAGGGCAAGATTGGTCTTGGTATCAGATCATTTCTTGATCTCCGAAGTTGGTTTCGCGGTAATGATATCCCATCTTGCGTGGTTTGCAATGAAGCTGGCATAAAGGTACTGATATGTGCTTACCCTGAGATTGCGTTTGACTTCTTTCTTTTTACTCTGGACCATATACTCAAGAAACGTTTTTTAGATTCTCTACAACGTTGCTGTGGTATGATATCTGTATTATTTGTATTCACAACAGGCATCTACTTGTCCTAGCGAGGGATGCAATGTAAGAATCCATAACTACTGCCTGAAGAAGAATTTTTCACAGCGGAAGGTAGTTTCCTTGTTCTAGTTCCATTTGTTACTCATGTTGACGTTTGAGTCACGGTCTGCTAATTTACTTGCACATGCAGGCTCCGAGAGCTTGTCCTGGTTGTGCTACTGAATGGCCCAGGCAGGAAGGCGAAGATGACGCTGACGAGGAGGATGCGAATGAGCGTGGGGAAGGACAGGAGGCCCCATCAGCACCACCAGCTAGCCGTTCTTCGAGGAAGAAACGGAGTGTCAAAGCTAAGCCAGTGGAAGAGGCCGAAGAGGCAGGCCCGTCGACCGCAATGCCCAGGAGAAGGACGAGGAGCTCCAAGGCCGAGGCTGCTCAGGAGGCATCAACTGCAGGTGCTTCACAGCCAACCAGGTCTTCTAAGAGAAGGAAGACGTGATGCGATTGTGCTTTCTAGCAAGATCGCCAGTGCAGTGTTCATTTTGTCGTGTATATACCTTAGCTGGTATCACTAGGTGGTCTTGAAGAAGAACTAGCTTGCTGATAGTTTGTGCCTTCCTGGAGTTACTTGCTTGACCTACTCTCTTTGCTGATGCCTGATGCAGCTAAGCAAGCCTAGCTTGAGCCAGCTGGGAAGACAAAGACAAGATAGGTGACCGGTGTTAGTTTATGTACTATATAATTATGCCATTAAACTGGTCAGGTGTTGCATTGCATGGTCCTATTTTCTCCCGTGTCTTGAAGAATTCTACGGGGTTAATTCTCATGCAGATGCAGGGCGCTGCCTCCAATTGCCGTCAGATTCTCTTGAGTCTTGACATCTGATCGAATGGGTGGAAGCTGTCGCCGCGTTGCGAGCAGAAAATTTAATCTGAATTGCGATACAGCTGCATTCTCTGTTTATATTTATTCAGCATATGAGATCAGGTAAGCATGTGATAGCTACGTTATGACAAGTGGTGATAGAAGGTTGTTTTTGTTGAACCGATCTTTCTCCATCAATTGTTGGTGCCAGCTGAGCTTATATGAGATACAGAAGACTAGCTAGCTAGTGTGGTTTGAGTAAGATCAAGCCGTTCTGGCAGTGTGACGTTACAAATATAAAAATTGAGAAATTACGATTGAGGAGGCAGCAGACGACGTAACCATCACTTAATGAATAAATAAAGGATCACCTGAGTTCCAAAAGAAATATCGAGGCAGCAACAGGACAAGGCAAGGCAGCTTGAATCACACATCCACGATCATGGTCGGCCGCTCTACTACTATGCCTTCTCGTGCTTTTATATTTCCCGGAAAGGAAATGAAAACTAGCATTAGTAGGAGTACAGTTCGGTGTTTTAGAGTTTTATGAATGGGAGCTTCATAACACTGATGCCTTTGCGACAAAAGAAGAGAAATTACACTTTCTGAAAAAATACGAATACGTCTTCTTCTTTTATTACTGTTACTTGTGAACTTAGAATTTTTGGATGAACTAGTTTGGTGACGTATGATTTGATAAAAGTGTTGCATCTCGTCGCACATAGTATGACTTTCATGGGTTTTACGATTTGACGTGTCAATTCAATCGCTGCCGAGCCAGAAAAAAACTATGGTGGTATGACTGGGCAATAATAAAGGATCCCTTCAAAGGTGCAATAGTGGAAAAAGATGTAGGAACTGAGGAACAGTAGTGTTACCTAAAGCCTAAAGGTCTTGTTTTACTTTTCATGCTGAACTATGTCATGTATGACTTGCAAGTTTGGTTCTATGCAATGGAACATGGGAGAAGTTCCTGTTTATCTAAAAAAAAACTACAAAAAAATGTTCTGTGTCCTTGCTCCCATAAAATACATGAGGTTTTGGAAACGTTTAAAATTTTCACCGCCAATACTTCTGTTATGTTTTGCTCGAATGGTGATGATCATATGAATAGTTATTTTTTTTTTGAAATTTTAACCACACTTTACTAAGCAAGCAAGCCACCTCATCCGTCTCGTTAAAAATCTTCCAGTTCCCTCAGGTACCCTGAAAGGAAAAAAGTACGTCAGAGGCTTGCTGCTTCAAACAAACATAGATACATCGTTCATTACATCCGAGATAATAAAACTAAGGGGATCATCATCTCAAAACACAGAACTATCAGTATCAAAAACATATCTAGCTATTCTATGCGCCACTTTATTCGCTTCTCGAGGACAATGCTGAACCTTCACTCGACCAATTCTTCTTGCAATATCGACACACCCAAGGATAATAGCAGTATGTGGACTCCATAGCTTGGAAACACCATTCATTGCATATGCGAGTTCGGTTGAATCAGTTTCGGCAATAATAGGAACACACCCCAGATTCTCAGCTAGAAGCAGACCGTTCTTCAGTGCCGCCCATAGCCTCCGCCATTGCAACATCATATAGGTTAGTGAGAAGACCGCCCAAACCAGCAAGTGCCTCACCTTTATTGTCCCTTATAACCGCACCCGAGGCTCCTGTTCCGTTAGGGAAGAAGCAAGCATCAACATTTAACTTATACGTACCTGGGCTTGGTTTAGACCACGATATTTCATGTGTCTCCGATCCCTTGGCAGCACCTTTATAGTTCAACGTCAAGGCCTGAATAGCAAAACTCATACGATTTGGAGGGGCAACCCGTTCCCCCTTCACCACTTGCCGCCGCTGCCACTAAATATACCAAGCCCCCACAGCCAATACTTCCTTTATATCAACATGTTTAAGATGTTGAGGTGTAGCAATATTACTTCGAAGAAGCTCCTCAAGGATCACCAATCCCGATCTGTCCACATAGATGAAATTTTCAATTATGTTTAGGATCCCCAGCTCACTCCAGACTTCCCTGGCCCGAGGACACAAGAACATAAAGTGCTTAATATCTTCGGCATCAATGGAACAGATTGGACATTGCGCTGATACAGGAATATGCCTATTGGCCAGGATAGACATAGCAGGGACCGTACCATGGAGAGCCTTCCATAAGAAAATCTTAACTTGGCTTGGCACATGAAGCTTCCACATAATATCCCAAACAGGGTTAAGAATCGAATTACCTTGACCATCAGCCCGAGAGAGTTTATGTCCATTTTGGTGATCCCATTCGGCATAGTAAGCAGACCGGACAGAGAACACATATGAGCTTGTCAAATGCCATGCCACAAAATCCTCTTGAAGTTGGTCACTCAGAGGAATCTTAAGAATTCTTTGCACGTCAAGCGGGTGAAAATTTTCCTTCATTAACTGTTCATCCCACCGCCCTGTTTCTAGGTCAATAATTTCATTCACTGTTTTGAGAAGAATATTACCTCTCCTAGTCTCTATTTTGCGTGATGGACTTGTAGGTACCCAGGAGTCTTCCCATATATTAATCATACTCCCCGAACCCACTCGCCAAATCATCCCTCTCTTGAAAGTAGAAAGGCCAGCAATGATGCTTTGCCAAGTAAAAGAAGTACCCTTCTTCGGTCCTGCTTTTAAGAGATCACCATGAGGATAGTATTTCGCTCTTAAGACCTGTGCACATAGAGAGTTAGGATTAGTGATTAATCTCCAACATTGTTTTGCCAACATTGCCAGATTGAAAGCATGACGACGTAACCATCACTTAATGAATAAATAAAGGAGGCAGCAGACGACGTAACCATCACTTAATGAATAAATAAAGGATCACCTGAGTTCCAAAAGAAATATCGAGGCAGCAACAGGACAAGGCAAGGCAGCTTGAATCACACATCCACGATCATGGTCGGCCGCTCTACTACTATGCCTTCTCGTGCTTTTATATTTCCCCGGAAAGGAAATGAAAACTAGCATTAGTAGGAGTACAGTTCGGTGTTTTAGAGTTTTATGAATGGGAGCTTCATAACACTGATGCCTTTGCGACAAAAGAAGAGAAATTACACTTTCTGAAAAAAATACGAATACGTCTTCTTCTTTTATTACTGTTACTTGTGAACTTAGAATTTTTGGATGAACTAGTTTGGTGACGTATGATTTGATAAAAGTGTTGCATCTCGTCACACATAGTATGACTTTCATGGGTTTTACGATTTGACATGTCAATTCAATCGCTGCCGAGCCGGAAAAAAACTATGGTGGTATGACTGGGCAATAATAAAGGATCCCTTCAAAGGTGCAATAGTGGAAAAAGATGTAGGAACTGAGGAACAGTAGTGTTACCTAAAGCCTAAAGGTCTTGTTTTACTTTTCATGCTGAACTATGTCATGTATGACTTGCAAGTTTGGTTCTATGCAATGGAACATGGGAGAAGTTCCTGTTTATCTAAAAAAAAAACTACAAAAAAATGTTCTGTGTCCTTGCTCCCATAAAATACATGAGGTTTTGGAAACATTTAAAATTCTCGCCGCCAATACTTCTGTTATGTTTTGCTCGAATGGTGATGATCATATGAATAGTTATTTTTTGTCAAACGTTACTTCCATAATTTTTTAATACGTTTTACAATCTTATCATCTTATGACGTAGGTATGAATGATAAAATTAAATTCAGAAGACCAAGCCATTAGCTAGTTTGTATTTACTTTTAAGACGAGAGGGTAGTTACATGACAATATTATTCCCAAACAATTGAAATCACACCCGATTAAAATGTCTAAAGTTTACAAAATTTAATTCACTCCACCGTCAAATAACCTCTCTGTTCAATGCCCCGCTGCAATTACTATTACTCCCTCCGTCCAGGTTTATAAGGCCTCTAATGAAATCAGTATTGTCCATGTTTATTAGGCCCAAATTATGTATCAATTGCCTATTTTGATGGCCACCGTGTCCATCTCCATGCCCATGTTTTAGCTCTCTAGTATTAAATGCATTAATCACCAGCAATTATGCTCAGTTTTAAAGTGATTTGATTGGTTGAAGAAATCCAACTCAGAATTTCTCTTGCCCTATCATCTCACGCCTTGGTCACGGAGCTTTTTATTAGAGGCCTAGTAAACACGGAGGGAGTACTAGCCGTTAACACATTGATAACCACGAGCGGCGCCGGCGCCGGCGGCGATGGATCACCCCCACCACCACAAGAATGGCTTAACCTTGAGCCGACACCCCCTGTTGGCCGCCGCCGCCTCGCCGGCCAGCCTGTCCACCGTCACCTCGCACGTCGCCTTCACGTCCACCGTCCACGTCCGCAGCACTTTCCCGAAGCGCAGCCTCACCGGCACCCGTGCCTCCACAGTAAGCGGCACCGCGCGCGCCGCCTGCTCCGCCGCCAGCTGCTTCCTCTGCTCGTCGCTGAAGCTGATCTCGGGTCCGCTCAGCGTCGTGGAGAACACCGTCACGTTCCTCGGCGCCTGGTGGAACGCAGGCCACGCGCCTGCCGCGAGGCGCGTGCCGGAGTAGGTGACGGTCACCTCGCCGCCACCGCGGTAGTCGACGCCGACCTTCCTGTTCGCGCCGTTGTCCGCGCGCACGGCGAGGTCGAGCTGCGTCTGCGCCGAGGAGGCGGCGTCCAGGCCGCGGATGGAGAGAGAGGAGACGGAGAAGGCGGGAGCGCGGGGGCGAAAGACCAGGTAAACGGCACCGACGAACGCGGCGGCGGCCAGGACCAAGAGGAGCACTGCACCGCAGGTGGCGAAGCAGGCGCGGCGCAGGCGGCGTTGCCGGGCCGGGCGCCCCGCGAGAGTCCTGTACCGGCGGGCCCGGTCGGGGGGCGGCACGCGGAGGACCTGGTCTTTGGGTATCTGGACGATGTACATGCCCGGCGGCGCCACCGGCGGGCCGTGGAAGGCCGGATGGAGTGGCGTGGTCTCGGTGGCCGCCGCCGCGTCCTCCTGACCCGGGGACGCGGGATGCGGCGGCGACGGCGGCATGGGGTGGACGCGGTCGGCCATGGAGGCCGGTGACAGGGTCGTGGTGACGTGAGCCGGAGAGAAATGGAGAAGAGTGTGTGATCGAGCTGCGTTCGAGTGGACGCTTGCTTGGTTTTATAGGGAGAAGAGAACGCGTGAGACGAAAGGGACAAGACGGAGGGAAACGGTCATCTCTGATCTCACGCTGTTCAAAACAGACTATGTATTATTTTGCAAAAAATGATTTTAATCTCAGCTATGAGAAAAAAATGGTGTGATTTGATTTTTTTATTAAGATCATGTAGATCTGTTTTACTCCCTCTGTGCACAAATATAAGACGTTTTAGACTTTTTTAAGTAAACTAGATACATACTCTAATGAGTGGATCTACACACTAAAAGTAGACTAGATACATACTAAAGTAGATGAACCTACTAAACACTAAAACGTCTTATAAAAATGAACGGAGGGAGTACATCAGAATGTTACAAAAATGGTATGATTTTGCGAGGGTCTACAGTAGATATTTAAGGGTTGATTAAGGGGTCTTAATGCATAATTTATGGGTGCAGACCTGCTCTATAGTCTATCCTGTTATGTTGCCTTGTGCAGATGGACGAGGATCACAAGGTGTGTACATCCCCGCCTTTGAATTTGTTCTTGTAGTGCCTTCTATTTTTTGTCTTGAAACATATTTTCACTGTATTTTAACTAGGATTTTATATAATTATTATTTGACTAGGCATTACCCTCTTGCCTTGTAGTAGGCTGTAACGCTTGCTAGTAATTCTTTTTGATAGCTACTAACACTTGCTAGTTGGTACTACCTCCAATGCAAAATGAAAATATTTGTAGACATTGATAGAATTAATTTCCAAGGTGACTCTTTGAACTATTTGTAGTACTACCTCCAATTCATGCGCATACATGATTATGCATTTTGAAAATAATTTTTACGATGAATGTAGTGGATGGCCAAATTACAAATGTAAACCATTTTGCGTCTGAGTTGCATAGGGTACGATTTGAGCAATTACTTCCTCTTAATAAGCTATGGAGTTGATCGTATCAGGGCTAATCAGCAGGGCTCCTGCAATATTTTTATCTAAAGTACAGAAGAACATAGTTCGACACAACTCTGCTACCAGCCTATTTGTAAATTAGAAACAAAACAAAAACATTTGGGAACATAGCCATTCAAGATTCAAATACAGAATTCTCCAACAAGATTGAAGCGGGTAGTATTTTGAGCTATGGGTTTATGGAACTTGGCTTCAGTTTCTCACATAAAAGCTCTTTGAAACTTCCCTCTAGAGCTCCAGAGGTAGCTCAATACCTGGATCATGTGTTACAACTTCAAGCATCTTCCTCATGCTGCCCCTTAACAACAATAGATTGAGGCTTTTCAGCTGAATCTTTGAGCTCAGTTACTGTCAGACCAGTGTCAAATGAGTCGCAATCAGAATAAGAATCCAGTGTTTGGGCCTCCTTAACCTGCTGGGCAGAGTTGAGCCCAAATGGCTTTAGCTCCATCTCACCATCTTGAGACAATACCATTTTGTTATCTCCAGTGTTTAACTGTGCCAAAGTGGAGCCGGCATATTTGACGGGTTCTGTTTCAGGAGCTAGCATGTAATAAACATTGTTTCCTGTATCTTGAGCAAGCATGTGCCCTGGTTCGAGTTGCTTGAATAGTTTCTTCATCTCTTCAACTGAACTTACCTCCATAACATGGAGGTCAGGACCATCTGCAATCCGCTGATTTTCAACGGTTAACAGTTCTCTGTATCCATCTCCAATTGGCAGCTCTGGACTATGCTCACCTACTGCAGGAAACACTTCACCTGTTTTTTCTTGAACCGGCACAGAATCTGAAGATAATGGCGGGTTAGCCGATTCATCTTCGAGTTTAACTGTCAAGGGTTGTCCGATGACGGGCTCTGAAATAGACTGCACGAGTACTTCTTCCATGCGGCACCTGAATAATGAGTTAACTTTATCGATGGCATTCGCTTCTACCATATGTTGTTCAGAATTATTTGCTTTGGATAAACAGCACAACGTCGATTGCTCACTACCTGCAACATATCAACCTTATTTGAGAAACAAGTTCAAATAGAAAAATTGCATTATATTTGCTAGTCTGAAAAAACACAACAGTTTACCTGCATGAACTGAATCCTTAGCTTCTGAAGTGCTGGGTCCGTTCTTCATGATAGGAAAGGAATTTATACTGAAATCAGCATTCTTATTGTCTTCATGCCTTCCATTATCCACTTGAAGCACCGCACCTGAACTTTCCGTGGTTACTTGCAATTGACTGTCATGGTCGTCAAATAGGTTCCTCCTTGGAAGGAGGACTGATGGTGCTGAATCAGGTATCTGGGGTAACTCTATCACTTCGTCCGAGACATTTGAAGTACCAAATGGTTTCTCTCTTAGTGTGGAAATGGAAGGAACCTGGACATAAAAACGTGATGCCTCTTTCAGTTTCTCTGTCGCATCAGCGGTTTGCAAGTCTATTAGCCTCTGGTCAAGTTCAAACTTCAGGATATTCTTTGCTCTTTGCAGCTCCATCAGACCATCTACCCTACTACTATTATTTCCCATAGCAGCCTCCTGATTATTTCCATCATATTTCTCCTCTTCTCTCCTTCATCTTCAACATCTGAGATATCATCGTCATCCTCCTCAAGGTCATCTTCATCGTCATCCGATGAAGAATTCAAATTGTCCCTGGAGGCCAAGGTGGAGTGACCAGTCCCCAAGTCTATCAGTGGGTGCAACTCTTCAAGCATTGGAATAATGTCGGTCATAGATGCGTCAGGAGAAGAACTCTCATCAGTAAGATCAGATTCAGAATCATAACAAGGATCCTGCCTGTCAGCAGACTGCCAGCATGGACTCATGGATTCACCCAACTGATAATGACTGCGTACTTCATAATTACCGCTTTCAGTATTGGTGCTTTGAAATTCCTGCAGCTCAGCCTTCTCACTGATTTCCTCGACATACTCTTCTCTTCCCACAATGGCATTGACCTGGGCAGACTCTGTGCTAAGAGCAACATTAGCAGCCAAAAACGTGGCATTTGTTTCTTCGTGTGTGTTGTTGGTAGGGGTTATCTGAGTGACGTGAAATCCTTCACTACCAATTCTCTTCTCCAAGTATGTTATTTCCTGGACTGAGCAGTCAGCAACGGAAATTTTGGATTCCACAGAGACGGTATGTTGATTATCAGATGCTTCATCACCAACCACTGAGGGAGTACTTGGTTCACCATAACTCAAAAGGGCTCCAAGAAGAAGTCCGGTTAACAGCAAGAGTGGAGAGGAAGACACTAGGAAAGAAAGTAGAGGAGGACAAATCCTGTGTAGAAGCAGCAACAAAATTCCAGCACCGAGTACCACAGGATAATCGCAAGCAGATTGATAACTGATTCCGATAGAGGAATGCACTATTCTCTGGGTGTGCAGAAGAATGTTAGTAGCAAAATCCTTAGCCATCTGCTTAAATTTGTTCATGATACACAATCCTGGCCTGATAATAGGAAGTAAGAAGCAGATCGTTAGCATCATAGCATGGCAATAGTTTTGATACTATTGATTAAAACATGAACAGGTGAATTGAGCTCATGATGAAGGTGATTACATCATTCCAGTTGCAGGTTTAGAGAAATAGTGGAAACGTCTGTTATCTGTATGATGCCTATTGTTGGAAAACACTCCGACTAATAGCCTAAAATTGAACACTAATAAGAAAGAAGGCTGTTCTGGATGACTAACTGAACATAAACATATCATTGACATCAAGAGCTAAGAAAATTGAGCAAACACCCATCCCTTCATTAAACAGCTGATTTCTGAACCACTGTTGATTTGCAGATGTCCAAAAAGGCGGACCGACCTCAGGCAGAACTACAAGGCACGGCCAGCTTGCAGAACAAATTGGCACAGGTTACATGCGCGAAGGAAACAAAGATTCATCACAGCATAAACAAAAAGCCAACAATGCACCCAACAAAATCAGCAATACAGCACAGCACAAGAAACATCAATGGGCAAGAACCGGCGCACCTGCAGGGACGAACAACGGCGGCAAAGAACCACGAACTCCTAACGTCTCGCACAAGATGCAGTGGGGAAATGGCGATCGCATGGGACTGGATCAAGTAACTAGACGGGAATAACTAAAGAAACAAGCCCAAAGCAAGGAGGCACGAAGCTGCAGCGCAGTGCACTACCTCCTTTTCCTGTGGCTGGATTCCTTGCTTTGCAGCACCTCCTAGACAAAAAATGCTTTGGTCGGCAGCAAAAGGCAGCCCTGAGCATCTCTTCCAGGCCTAGAGATCATAGTGTGAGGAGAAAGTTAGCCAGATAGCATCATAGCAGTACATGTCCAAAGCTAATACAGAGATTTATTTGAAGCAATGCTAGGAGATCTCAACTCGCTGAGCTGTTGTTTTTTCCTCTTCGAAAGGGTGCGGTGCAATTATGGAACTGTGAGTTTCTGAAATGGCAGCATGTGCTTTACCTTTTTCCTGTGGGGTGAGGGTGTGGCGTGCTGCATGCACATATCATTACATGCTAGATCAACAAAAAGGCACAATGGCATAAAAGATAAACAAAGGCCAAGTGAGGGGAAGAAAGAAATAAACAACTCCGATCCACATTTCACTGATCTGTTGTGCAATTCTGGCTGCTGCCAAAGAGACATTCAGCGATGGCACAAGCTATAGAACATCAATCACTTCAGTGATGCGTGGAGAGCCGCAAAGTTCAAGGCCATGAGAACACAAAAATTGCACAAGTAAAGCAGTTTCTTTCTCCTTACGTCTCAAATGGACGGGTGTCCATAACGTACGGAAACAAGTATTGCACAATTCTGATAACAACAAGCAGATGAATTTGTGCACTACTATCTCATTTGTTATCCATCTATTTCCTGTACATATCGAATTGAGAACATTTTACACCGAGAAAACGCATTTATATGAACATATCAGCAAGACAGACCCATTTTTGTCCTGAGAAAAGAATGGTGCTTGCTAAAAACAACACCACGTTACATTAGGACTCAGCTATAAGCAACATCCCTCAGAAATTCAAAATTGTTCTTTTGGGTTAAATCAACCAGAAATGTATTGTTGTGACTGGACGATTGTTGTTAGCTGCTTGAGGTTAGCTAATACATGTCTTGGCCCAAGACTTTCAGCACCAATGTGGTTAGAAGTTGTTCAATGTCCTGCCAGGAAAAACAATAGGAAGGTTAATGTCTAAAAGAATGAATGCACGGGATGGAAAGTACACTCAGTAAGATTTTTGATAACCAACTATTTCCGGTACTACATAACTGACCTACAATTACTCGGATTAAAACGTGTACCAATTCCACAGTTGCACTATAATTTAGTCTAGAAGCCTAGAAGGGGATTCACCAATTACCCTTTAAGTTCCCATGCATTACTAAACTCACGTTATGCTTTTTTACACAGCTTCTGACTTCCAACTAGTCGAAAACATGCCAACATGTTCATGCTATGCCACTTACATAAAGTTCTATCGGTGATCATTTATCCTAGCCGATCCATATCTAATTATCTACTCACTTCCCACTTAAAACTGCAATTATAGTCTGCTTAGATTAAGATTCTAAACCACCTATTTAATGCTAACTATGGGGTTAGCAAATAAACATAATCAGATATTTTTCCTTCAATCAAATTTTGTTCGTTTGCATTACATAAATGCATATAAGGTTGACCAACCTTGTTTAACAAGAATATAGCATATGCTGATCTTGTTGTTTCTTGGCCATCAAAAAACAGAGGGAATTCCGTTGTCCTCATGCTCGTGCTCAAAGGGGTAGAAGAACTTACTCCTGGGGCTATAAACGGGTCAACTGAAGGGGCGTGATCAACTATATATGAATGTGAACCTCCCAACCGTAGTGGATATCGAAGAGGGACATCAAGATATGATGCAATCAGGGAGACTGCCTATGATTCAAAATGAATAAACAAAGATCAGCAGTGTGTAGGAAAATAGGACATACTAATAGTGGCTTTAAATTAAAAAAAGTTAGGGACATTTAGTTATGTCAATCTAATCTAAATGTTTCTTCGTCAAACTACTAGAGAAAGGAGGGTAGAAGAATATTGGATTTGATGGTTAAGTCAATTTCTAGTCAATAATCCATCAAGATTTAAATACATACATGTGCAACATATCCGAGAAGAGTAGCAGATTTCTGAATCTCTGTCTTGTCACTGAAGTAGCTGGTCTTTTTAATAGAAAGCTTTGACAACTGTAGACCCAAAATGGCTAAAGGTGTTTGTCCGTTTTGGGAGCCATTAGGCGACATTGCTTCAGCATCTCCTGAAATTTTTCGGAAGAATTAAATCTTTGTGACGACAAACTTTAAGATTACTGTTCCAGAATTTTGTGAAGCACAGTGTGACCTCTGTGGGATTCATTGTACTTTCTTACGAGGGAAAATAAATCCGACTATCTCAATCTTCAATAAAAGTAATTAAGCTTTCAATTAAATGCCAACTTCATCATAATATGTCCCAAATGAAAACTTTACAGAATGATGGCCTTCAGTCATGCTGCAGTGCATGTTCAATCGGAAACAGAATCACTTGTTTCGAAGTGCTTAAATGCTATAATAGTGTGGAGAACATAGTAAGAAACTAAATGACTAACAAGATCAGTGTTACAAGCTCAATCCAAAAAAGCATCAGAGGTGAATATTTATACCATAAACGTACAAATCGACCCACAAATTGGTTCACGCAAGCATCAGTAGCAAGACGTGCAGTAAGACAATGATTCTGGTACACCAGTAATATGACTGCGATTTGTGAATGCACATGGACGGAAATTTACAGAGAGCTGATATATGGAATTGGCAACTTATGAAGATTGCAGAAGGGACAGTGGCATTGACATACCTGTTCTAAAAACGCTGGAGTTTAATCCAGCTTGACTATGTGAGATTGCTCCTTCAAGTGCCTCACAGGATATATCTGAGCAACTTGTCGTATCATGTATTGCTGTCTCATCCGCAACATTCGTTCCAGACTTTTAAGACGACCGTGGCCACAATCCCCTGACTGCAATTTACCAGGTTCCTATAACCACCACCAATACAAAAATGTCTGAGTGAGATTCAGGAATAGAATATTCCCATTATATCCAGTTTGGAAGCATAGAAAATGTTTCTTTCTAGAATAAATGTACATTAGGTACCAAATTTAAGAGAAAAATATTTTGATAAACAAATACATTGTCACTTACTCCTTCCGATTCCGATCCATACTAAATCAGTGACACTTATTATGGATCGGAGGGAGTAGATGTTATTTAATTTACCTAGTGATCAAAGTCGAAATTTTAATCTACGAAAATACATGCCACAATTCAGTAATTCACGGCATAATTATATAACATATGAATTCAGTAATGATAGATTTATCATTAGAATTTACAGGAAAAAACATCCATAAATGGCCATGCAACTTCAGTACAAAAAAGAAAGGAGATGTTTTCAGTAAAATATTTGATGGCAAATACTTTTATGTTTTCCTAATAGAGGCTAAAAGGAAAAAGTGCAACCATTTCTCGACCCGTCCGCACAAGACCATACCTGCAATTTACTTTGTGCTGCGCCAACAGTTTTGTCTGCTACTGTCAGCGTCCTAATCTTGACGCAAAGTTGCTCCCTACGATCCTCAACATTGGCAGACAATTCCTTCGTTTGCATTCTCAACTCCCCCATAAAATCAGCATGTGATTGTACTCTCTGCCTCATTTCGGCCAACTCATTATCCTGCTGAAGAAATGTCTTTCTTGCCTGTCCATAACCATATTGGAAGTACAAATCAGATATCCACAGGGAATCATGACGTACTTCTTAACAAACCTAATTTCCCTTCAGAACAATTCAATAATTCATAAAACATATAAGTTGCATTAATAAATACATTCCAATCAGTAGCACAGATGTATGATTATACAGATGCAAAATTTAAGGACAGCACAATGCCCACTTCGGTTAAAAATGTTTATGGAGCACCTAATATCTGTGATTAAAATCTGATTACCAGACTTAGAACAGAAGGTAAACAGTAGAACTAGGTCGGAATTCAAAAGAAATGTCGCCTGCAAATCGAAGAGTGGGAAAATACCCGTCATCTCCAATGGAATGTACAGCTAATTCGCGAGCAAAGCAAAGCACACCGAAGATCCAGTGTGCCAATTGCAGAGCACGAGAGGCCATATCGCGCAACAGGATCCGACGATTGCACTAACGATGAAGCAAGGAGGAACCATAAGCAGATCGAGTGAACCAACTAATCAATTACCTCGAGCGCGGACTCGAGGCGCGCGGCGATGCCAGCCTTGCGGTCCCTGGCTGAGGCGAGAGCGGCGGAGAGGCTCCAGAGGCGCGCGAGCTCCTGCTGTAGCTCCTCCCAGCCGACGACCTTGGGCGCGTCGGCACCCAGCACCTCGCTCCCCGGCACGACCACCCACGTGCTGCCGCTGCTGCTGCCCTCCTCCTGCTCATCTTCCTCCTCCTGCTCCTCCGGCGGGGACGGGTCAGCGCTCGCGGACGAGGGCCCCGGGTCCATGGCCCGGGATCATAGATAGAAGATGGTCGGGATTCCTCTAGGGTTTGGAGATTTACAAGGATTTGGTGCTTCTTCTTCTACTACTCCAGGATCCTCTCGCTTTTTTTTCGATCGAGTTTCGAGTCTGAGTGGAAGGGACAGCGGAGGAGAATGGTGGTTCCGGACTTCTGCTCCGTACCAAGGACGAACAAGCCAGGCCCATCTCAACCTTGGGCTAGGGACCGTAGGTAAAGCCCAGCAGGAAAACCTTGGCCCTCCCCCGACTCAATTTTGATCTGTTCTAAAAAAAACTCAATTTTGTTTTGATTTGAACCACTATTTTTTGCAAACTAGAGAAATACCTCCTAACCCGGTCTTGCGTGCATATGTGGCAGATCAGAAGCGGTTTTGACTTGGTGATATGTCACCTTTGACAAACTAACCCTTATTTTGAACAGAAATTTCCCCTTCCCATCGACTGAAAATTTAGGGTTTGTTTAGTTCAAAGAAAAAGTGGAGGAATAATGTAGCAGTAGGCAATTTTTCTATAGGGATACTATTCATCCGTTTGGTTCAAAAGAATTGAATAAAGGAAAAACGCGGAAATTTTTCCTTTAATGTAGAATTCAAAGGAAAAGCGCAGGAATTTTACAATCCATCTGGAGCTCTTTTTCAAAATCATATGCACGAAGAACGAGACCAAGATCTTCTTGGCATAATAAAATGCTATTATGCTTTCTCAAATTGTTTTACATTGATTTGACCATGTTTATTAGTAATGCTATGTTTTTCCTATTCCTGTGAACCAAACAACCAAGTTTACAAAATTTATGTGTTTTGAATTCCCTGTTTTGCACTTACATTCTGTCGCAGCAGTGGAACACGGGGTTCCCCTAGTGCTGCCAAAGTGGGTCCACCCCATGCGGGCCCAAGATGAAGATGGACGAGACCAAGACTCAAGTCAAGCTGGCGGGTTCACCGTCAGGACAAGCAAGGCCTACGTCGACAAAGGGCTCCGGTCCTGGGGGCCTGCCGGGTCCCCGAACCAAGCAAGAAGGCAAGGAAGGACCCGAGAGCCCGAGTTCCCGGCAGGAGGCCGGGCTCTCTCTCGGGTACTTCCCCACGTCATTGTGGATAAGCTCTCCACCTCACGCTAGAAGACCTCAGAAGACTTGGGAAGCAAGGCGAAGGTAGCACGGGCAGGAAGCACAGCCCGTGGTGGTGTCAGCCCCTGTCCACCCCAAGGCGGACGCTCCCACCTAACCCAAGGGAGACGCTAGGCTGAGAAGAGGCCACGTCTCCCCCTAAACTAGATAAGGAGGGTCCTTCACGCCGAAGGTCCCTCGTGCCCCTCACGTGACCCTGTGGCAACCCCTTAGCCTATAAAAGGAGGACCAAGGCACGAAGGAGGGAGAGGTCGGAGGGAGAACAAGTCGAACCAGAGCAGACTAGACTAGGGCTGCGAGGGTAGAGGGGAAGGTGATCTCCTCCGGGTCAGGATCTGTCCTTCTTCTACCTCCAGCCAAAACCCTTCCGGGTACCCATCCGGGAGACTCCATTGTAAGCCACACTATGAAGAACCCATCAATCCAGACATGCAGGAGTAGGGCTTTTAGCCTCCGGTGGCCTGAACCTGGGTAGCTCCTTGTGTCCCTTTGGTTGCATGCTTTGATCGTGGAGAGGAGAGCTTGATCTAGACTCCGCCCGAGAAGACGATTCTCAGCCTCCTTCGCGCCCCGTGCCGAACCTAAAAGGGGGTATCCTACTCCCGGTGTCCGTGCATCGAGACACGACATCTGGCGCGCCAGGTAGGGGGCGCAAGCGCTGGATTCATCTACATCAGCCGCGACGGCAAGCTCATCGTCGACAACCTCGGAGTCTACGTCAGGCTCCTCTTCTTCGGAAACAAGCTCGTCGTCAAGTTCTTCTTCTGGCTCGCGATCTACGACAAGATCGTCAAGAACTGCTTCTAGCTCCTCATCTGTGTCCGGATCCGCTCCAGGAACCGCCGTCTCCTCGGGGCAAGGCGAGCAGCTGCCTCAGTCACAAGCAAGAGTCATGTCGGGAACTCGGGAGGTCCTGGAGAGCAAGCGTGCCAGACATCGCGGAAGGGCTGGGGGCTAAAGGAAGCTCTGGGCGTGGCTCGGGCGCTTCTCTCTTTCCCCCAGATCAGTGCAAGAATGATCCCCGTGTGAAGGCATGGATCAACAGCTTGGAAAACCTGCTGGACTACGCTCTCCAATGCAACGCTCCCACGAGTCCTGCCCCGACCATCGACCTCGACGCTGCCGTCCCCGAGCCACTACTTCCAGCAGAGGAACAGCCTGAGGACCCCCATGGCAAATGGCCCATGGAACTTCCTGAAGAAGGTGCTGGCCAGAGCTCCAACCCCAGGCGTCGCTCACGGGAGGACATGGAAGGCCAGGCCAGCCAGCACCTCAAGACCTGCTGAACGCCGTACCCGGCAACCGTCTCCGACCTCTATCACTTAGAGCAAGAAGCTGAGGAGACGCTGCCCACTACATCTGGAGGTTCCGGGGCGTCGTCGACCGCATTACCCGAAGTACCTCTGCGAGGCTTCCGTCATCGCCGCCTTCCACGTCAACGTCCGCAACCCCAAAATGCGTGAAAAGATGAGTATCCGCGTTGTGGACACCCTGGAGGAGCTGTGGAACGTGGCAGACCGATGCGCCATGATGGAAGAAGCTGCTAACCTTCCACCCCGCAAGAGTCGTTGAAGCAAGTCGTGCTGTGTACCCGAAAGAACTGTGTTGCCGCAAGATGTACCCTGAAGTGGCCCGTTGTCGTTCAAGAACTTCCATGATGAATAAAAGATAAGTTACCCTCAAACCTGTTTCTGTCGTACGCGTTATCTACTTCTCGGTAACAGAAACATGTGCGGAACTAGAAAGGCAAGGCTCGACCGTCGTGCGAGCACTCATGGGGTATCGACTCTCCCGGGGGTAAAAAGCGGTGCACAGACCTGATACACCCGGGGACGTGTGTGCCAACAGAGTGAGCGGCTTTTTGGGAATCGGTAGGGCTCGCGAGCGCATGCCTGACCAGTCAGGGCCTCGCGGGTAAGCTTACATCCCAGAAGGTCCCTCAAGGACGTGGAGAAAAGTAAAGACATGCTAAAGACAAGTAAAAGCAACCCGTGAACTAGAGTAGCATAGCAAGTTCTAGCCTGTTACAAGCAAGTTTTAATAAGCTGGTACACGAGATCTGACGCAAAGTTTATTTGGGGCACGAAGTGCCCGAATATGGTGCAGGATAACTAGAGAGGCGGAAACTTCTCATGGCAAGTGCAGTCGCGGGAGCCGACACCGCGTGGAGAGAAGCCCTGGAAGGAGACGAGGTCGAGAAATCTGGCAAGGCAACGCCAGGATTGGCCTCCCTGAAGGACGCCATCACCAAGGCCGCCGTCGCCTTGCTTGTCTCATGCTTGTCATTCACAAGCTGGGTGACCATCTTGTTCTTGAAAGACCGGAGATCAGCAGCCACTTCCCTGATGAATCTCGCGACGAGGGGCAGACTCTGCGCTGTGGTTCCAGCACCGGAGCTTCGGTGGGCAGATTCAGCCGCCTCACTCGCGTCGTCGCCAACTCGCAAGCAACCTCAACCATAGCGAAACCTTCCTGGTTAAGACGGCGAAGCTCAGACTGCTCAGTGGATGCCTGGGAGTTGGCCTGGATCAGCTTTTGATTGCCTTCTCTCAGTGCTGCGAGCTCTTTGCCCTGCACCTCCAAGGACTCCTTCAGCTCTGACATCTTCTGGCCGTCACTCTTGGCCTGCCGCTGCAAAGCTTGGGCGGACTCCTGCTCCTGGTGAGAACGTTCTTGATATCTTCGATGGTTTGGACGGCCTCTTTCTCCTTGGATTTCCAGAGTTGGATGTCCTTATCCCTGGCCTCGAGCTCTTCACGGTGGCGGTCTTCTGCCTCCTTAGGCGCTTCTCAGTCTGCAGCTCCTGCTGGTGCTTCTGAGTTCCAAGGTCTTCTCCTTCTCAGCCAGCTCTGCCTCCCGGGACGCCTGCTGCTGCTCTTTCGCCAAGATGGCCTGTCCTTGGCGCGCACTTTCGGCCTTCCGGTCTGCATCTTTCTTCTCAAGAGACTGGTGGAAGATGGTGATCTGGGTTGCCAAGCGGTTCAGCTTGTCCATCCCCTTCTGGATCAGATCCTCAGCGTCTCAATTGTCCCCACGACGGCCCTCACGGTCGCACAGATCTTTGTCCAGTTGGCTATCCCGCGGAGGATGGCATCCATCGCGTTGTCACCACTAATGGTGAACCCTGGAGTAGCTGCCGGGGGACCTCCCGGGGCAGGCACACTTTTCGTGCGGTTGGCAGCCAGGCTCTCTTTGATCTTCATCAGCGCCGCCATCTCCTCACTGGCGCCGGAGTCAGTGGAAAAGGCGGCAAAAGTTGTTAACACTGTCCCAGTCATCAAGGAGCTTTCCATCAAGTCAGGGCTTGGACCCGAACAGGGTTCGCGGTCTGCGTCCCCGCAGCCCGCGAACTCGGGACGCCCTTGGTCACCTCTTGACCCTCTGAAGGCGAGAGGAAGGTGGTTTCTCCTGACTAGCTCCACCGAGAGGGCCCCGGGTGAAAAAACATTGGCCACTGAAGCATCTAAAACGAAAGGATGTCAGAAAAAGCATTGGTGCGTCAAAAAGTGATGTTACCCGCAAGCTCTGGGTTACCTGCTTGCTCGGGCGTCAGGACGTCAAGCGTTTTTCCCGGGTGAGCTAGGGAGGTCGCCGTCACGCTCCCCACTCCGCTCCCCGACGCCTTCAAGTTCTGCTATGGGAGGAGGAAGCATCCCTCCTCCACCGGCTCCGAAGCTAGTGGCGGTGTCATCCTCCGCCGTGTCACGTCGCCTCTTGCCAGTACCCAAGGAAGGAGTACCCCTGCGCCAACATTCGGTCATTTTCCTTGGGGAAGGCGGGAAATACAAAACAGAAGGAAGAAGCGAAGAAGAGGCTTACTCCCGGGTGCGTTTGTTGCCCATTGACGGAGGAACATCCACCGACGCAGCGGAAGAAGCTTGGGGGCTCGCCGGCAGTTCTCCCAAGGCAGCAGGCGGCTCCATCACGGGCGACAGGCGGCAGGTGGAAGCTTTTTGGCGGGGGGGGTTCGGACGAAGCCTGCGATGCTCGCTTCCTCATCCACATGGCCGTCATCGTTCCCCACCACCACGACTGGCGGGGAACGGCTACGGGCACTCGGGTCTGGAGCAGCATCGACCCCGAGGGCAGAATGCGGGGACGGATGTAGTGACCCAGCACACCACTGCATGTTGTAGTGTACAAGTCATTGACATAATACTCACGGAAGGACCAATCCGTAAATATTACATCCTTCAGAGTAGTACAACAGAAACATAGTCGGTCCAAGGTAACACTATAGGATTACAACACTATTCAATACAAAATCTCGAGAACCTCCTTTCCAAACAGAAGTAGGTTCCGTGCAAATGAAACTCCCGAAAAACTCAAGTCGAAGCACTAAGCTGGATACCAGCTCTACTTCTAACTCTTAATCCACTACTGCTGTTGTCACAGCCCTAATCTATCCATCTGGAATATCTTTGTCTGGAGTTGTGCTCCTCCATCCAATTATAATTGTCTTGTTTATAGGTATTGCTGTCGACGTGTCCACCGTTGCACCGTTGTCGCTACTCATTAGTCGGCAGACTCCACCAGGTTGATTTATGGATTCCTGTCCTTCTTCTGCTGTCTCCAATAATCTAAGCAGGGGTCAACGGAGGAAAGAGTGAGCAACACGAGCGTTACTCAGCAAGTTCATATAATAGGAATGAGGTGTTTTATGCACTAGCTACCATCCATCCCAAAAGGTCATGGATGAACATGCATAACTTTGTAAAACATTTTTAGGAAAAGATTTATTTTATCTTCTGAAAACTATGCCCGTCATCGATTCACAGGTGCTAGGGCCTTGAGGAGCCTCCTTTCCTGCAGCGTTCGCCGTTCCTTCCTGGAACGTGGAGTAACATGTCACATTTTTACACTCTGCAGAGGTGCGTTACTTTACCCATAAGAGACCAACGCCTTGTTGCACAACCGGGCGAGTCTTTCCCGTCCACACTTCCTATGGTGTGGGGCCCAGTCGTTGATCCAAGCCATTCGCCGTGCTTCTCCAACAACCCCGCATGCCCACCCAATTCATGCATAGCAGAATCACCCCTGGTTCTACCCCTCACGATAGATACCTAGGTGTCCTCTTGCAGACCATCATAGACACCAGAGTCCGTGGGCATTAAGGGGTCCCACCCATGTGCATGTAGTCGCACTAGATCTACAGCGTACGGCTCTGGCTGCCCGTTGACATGCGAAAGGGAAAAGATCACAGATGACTTTCCCGTCCCATTCCAAGTCTCATGGTTAACGCTTCATTTTCGGCGCAAGAACGCTGACGGCATTGGTTCTTAAGTCCTAGGTAATACTTTCCCGTGCAAATGGAACCTCCACCAACCACATCATTCCATGGTTCCATCTGCCAGCCAACAATATATATATAGCAATTCACATCATTCGAAGATAGTTTTTTTTTTCTTTTCTTTTTCATGCAATGATAAACCATAGTATTTTTCATTTACTTTGATAAACATAATCAAGTAGGACATGAGCAAGAGTGAACTTGCCTTTTTGACTGCAAGATTATGCAGCCAAGGTCTTCGTTACAATAAAGACTCCAAAATCTGGAAAAAACATCATTGGTCCGGTAAGGACTAATGTTTGAAGAAGCAATATGCTATTATGCATAAGTATGAGATGCATCGTCCTAAACCCCGTGACTAACTCTCGATGGTTGAGGGTTGTTAGAGTTTGGTGATTATTTTCAGATTTGTTTTATCTTCAAGTTTACTTCACAAGAAAGATGAATATAAACTTTAATCCTAAAATATCATATTAAACATAAGAACGAAGTAAAACAATGTCATATTACTAAATGGTTATTTTAGGGTTGGTTAATATCATTTTTATGTTTGTAAAGAACATGTATTAACTTGAATTAATTAAAGAAGTGGTGTAGTATTATTATTCATGAATATAAAAATAATAACTTTTGAAGAAATAGATAATATATACATTTGTTGGTATTCTACTATGTAATTGTACTTATTTTATTTAATCAGGTTCTACTAGCTTGTACTTAGCTTGGTTTCTTTGGGATGAAGGATTTGTTTTTAGAGTAAAACATTTTGCATTGCTACATTAGTGTTTATGATCTTTTAAGTTGTTTCCTATTTTCTTTACTTAACCAAAATATAAGTGAAAGGAAATTAAGTAATAAATGAAATATGTGAAACATTTATTCAAAGGAACTTGGTAATTCAAAGTGTTGTTAGATTTTTTTTTTTATTCATTGAAAATGGTTATTAAGTAATAATAGAACAAATTTCATAACCTTAATAACTTCATTTTCAAAATTATGAAAAATAATCCTTATTAATTATTTTCTTAAATAAAGTATCATTTTAATTAATCAGTTATTGAAATAAAAATATTATATGGTATAGTGAAAATATATTTTGGAATATGAAGTGAAATATGTGAAACATTTTACATGAAATTGAAATATATTTAAATTAACATTTCAAATTTAACTTCATATTTGAAATAATAAGCAAATTGTTATTTCAATTTTAGAATGATTCAAATTAGTCAAACAAACATCTTATTTATACAAACAGATAAATTTTATTTTTCTGATCATTTTGGTATATTATTTGTATTATTCTGATTTAAAATGATTTAGTTATGAATTTCCAAAGTTTAAATTCAATTTAAACAATTTCTGGATTTTATTTAAATTAAGTTGGTCCCACCTGTCATTGTTTTAATAATTACCAGAATCGATTTCCTAAATAATTAAATTTCTGACAGTGGGGTCCACCTGTCATATTTCTATTTATTTTAAAAAGAAATTCAGGGAAAATCCTGATTGGTCCGCTGACGTCATGCTGACGTCAGCAATGGAGCTGAGCTCCCGCCGATCACGAATTTGACACATTCGTTTGATTTGAGATGAATTTGGGTATGTAGTAAGTAGCGCGAGGTAGTGCGGACCATCTAGTGGTGGCGCCGCTCCGAAATGGTCACCGGAGCTTGCACACGGCGAGCTCCCGCGGCGGCCGGAGATGGCGCACGGTGTGGCGACGAACCCCTTGACGAATTGGCACAAATTAAGGACATGGGAAGATGCGTATTCTCACCACGAGCACGTAGAACTGCTCGACGAAGCAAAGCGTGGATGGACGGCGACGCATCCGTGATCGACAGCCGGCGGCCGGAGTTGGAGACGGCGAGCTCGATTCCGTCGATTGCTTGCTTCCCAGCAAGCACAACTCGACGAGGACAACGCATAAGTCCCGGCGGAGCTTCCCAGCAGCTCACAGAGGCACGGCGTGGCCGGAATCGGCAACACACGGCGGCGGCCCGACGAGCTAGGGTTAGGATTTCCGGTCGATTCTCTGGGAGAGAAAAAGAGAGAGAGGAGTGAGGCGATAGAGAGTGAGATGGGGACGGCTCTGGGGTCTTATCCGCGAGAGCAAGCAGGCAGGGAGGAGGTGGCACGGCGGCGGCGTCCTCTGCCTTCTGGCGGGAGGAAGAAGAAGAAAACGAATAGAAATGCCATTTTGCGAAAAAACCCCTAGGTTTGTAGAAAATTGCAAGAACAGTAGAAACAGGCCCCTGGTTTCTGTTTAAATGATTTGAGGACCTTTTTGTAACAGAAACTCTTACAGAATAGTCCTAGAATATTTAGAATTTCACAAGGAAGTTCATTTCAGTACTGAAATTTGAATATTTAGAGTATTTTGAATTCATTTAATATTTGGGAATGAATTTGTACCTATTTTGATTTATTTCCTTTTATAGTATGTGTAGATTTTTACAAATAAGTTTATTTAAAACTTGGATTTTTAATCCTTTGTGTGTTTTAAATTCACTTACACTTAAAGTGAATTTGAACATATATGGAATTATCTCTTTTTAATAAAATTTATAGTTTATGAACTCTGTTCTTATTGTGTACTTTTATAACAATTGATTTATTTTGTTATGCTTTTTATTTGTGGTTTTATATTATTTTCAATTGCTAAGGATAGTTTCTTACTTGTCTTCAGCTCCAGATAAATATTCAACTTGTTCTGAATGCTTTATTAATTCCTGGACAACATCAAATTGTTGTCCAGCAATATAACATGATTTGCTTACTGTGGTGACTACAAAGAGTATACACAGTGTTTCAATTCAAATTCATGCCAAGCACAAAATATGGCCCTAGTGGCTTTGGCTTGTGATACCTGACAATTAAATCATGTGAAAACATGATCAATTGTCTGTGGATACACAAGAGAAGATATCCTGCCTAAAGTCAGGTCTTATGGTAGGATAAAGGGGTAAAATGATGAGAACAGAATCTTGCTTAATTCCATAGCTCATTCTGATGATCAAAAGGATGATATACTCCTTTGAATAAAATAGATGATATTGTTTCTGTGGAAGCAAGTTGCCAAAACAATTGCTAACTAAGTAGTCCATGTGGTTCCATTTACCACATGTCCAGATTTATCTCCTCTTGAGAATGAATCTTGAATAAGCCAAATGGTCTTGGTCATATGATGAATTTGTGAACCCCTTTCTTATGAGACATGTCCACACTCACATGAATTTGAGAGTTAACTCATGTGATGATTACATATGGATGATGATCATATGGTTTTGTGCTTTGGCTTTACTTTCTCCCTGATAATCATACTCTTGGAGAAATACCATATTATCTGTTCTTTTGTTTATTTGTATATGACACTCAATTGTTTGAGCATACAAAAGTGATTTGTTAACAAGGTTGCAAAGCTTGTCACCCAACTACTTCTATATAACACAAACATTGGAATATCACACTATTTCTTGAGAAATTAATAAGAACATAACAGATGCAAGAGTTCCCATTGTCTCTGTGATAGATTGGCATAGCACTACTATGCATATCTAATCAATCCTTCTTCATAATCTTCTTGTTGACTTTACCTCTTTTCTTGAGATGCTTCCCTGGTTGAATAACTTCAAGAAGATTAGGAGATAAGAAGTTAAGATTCACTAGATAAGGTGAAAAGATCTTTGTTAAGATTTTAGGTAATTCAATTTGTCTGTAAGACTAGAATGATTTCCATCTACTAGAGATATGTCTAACATATAAGGTTAGACAAGATGATACCTACGAATAACTAGATTTATGTTACACTCCTGAGGTAATGTTTTGATGTAACAAGATATATTCCCACTGGGTTTAACAATTTTATCGAGTACCTCTCTACCCAAAAATAGGTTTTAAGCCAAGATCATCTCAAAGTTTGTAACGCTCAAGTCGATGATCTACTTCAATTCCACCAACTCAAGTGAAACTTCAATCACTTAGTGTTTTAAAATTATTTGCGCGAAAATTCTTCGGATTTTCTGATGCATGAATGCAATGCACACTTGTGTGTCCACTCTAATTTGGGACTCTAAATCCTGGGATGTTACAGTCTCCCCTACTAAAACAAAACTTCGTCCTCGAAGTTCGCACTCTCTTACGTTTCGGATTGAAGATGAGACTTATGAATAAAATAGCAGTTATCGAACTCCATGAATCCTTCTGGTACAATCCACTCTTGGATCTCTTTTCCTGCAAACTCCATGGATCAAGACTTTGTTTAATGCTTGTTGGTTCTACTAGTAATCGTATCAGGACTTCTCACTTAATAACTAACCTCTTATTTGGAAAATATTAAGGATTTAAATAGTCTCACTAAGGTATATTTTTACAACTCTTTCAGAAAACCAAAACAATGTCGCGGAACCTAGTCCAATCTCATAAGGTTGATATTGAGATTTACTACTTAGGACTAACTTAGTGGAGTCTTCTTTTTCTCGTGTGATCTGGAATCTTAATGAAACTCTCATCCTAGTGATGTAAAGTGGTAGTGTGGTCTGTACTACTAAAAGATTTTGTTAACACATTTTCTCCGTCATACTCTTGGTTAGAACCAAAGAATGACCCTTCAATAGCAAAAGTAGTTCAACAACTTAGTTTTGTTAATCTATTGACTAAAATAGTTCAACAACTTGGTTTTGTTAATCTCCACTTTGTTGAAGAGTGTTAAGAAAGAAACTTTTGCAAAATGGTTTGTAGAAAAGGTACGTTATGTCTAAATTGGTATAGGTCGTTGGACATCTAGTCAAAACTCTGCTGATATAACAACTCTTCATCTGTCTGCTGCTGGATCTGATTCCTTCATTTTGGTTGATCAGACGATATGTTTCTTCAATCTGGTTAGTTCAACCTCCATCGGAGTCCTTAAACTGAGGATGTCAATCATATGGCCATCGATCCCACTATATATTGACATTGATTAGGCACTTACTTCACTATTTCCCCACATCACCCGTCTCTGTTGGTCACCTTCCAACTAACTAACTCCATGGACTCTCAGCAATCCATGAACTTATTTCCCATGATTCTGATGTGGGTCCGTTGTAACATTGAACGTTGGAGTCATACCCCTTGATCTCGATGATACAACTATCTTGCCTTGCTTAAATATCATACTTTGTTGTTGTCCTCTAAGTATTGAATTTGTTGCTTCATACTCCTCTACCACCAACTTCATGACTCTTTTAGACATATAAGTCATGTACTACTTCTTCTTAATCTTTTTCCAGAGTTTAATTGTGCATTATGACTTCCAACACCCATTTCTTCCGTCAAGTTACGACAACTTCCAACTATATATGACTACATACTGCGGCTTCTTCCATCGTTTTTCAGTTCTCGCTTGATGTCCTTCACGATATCAACGTCATTCTTGTGCAAAACTCAGTAGAGTTTCTCATATAGCTTTCCTTTCATCATCATCGGTAAGCCCTCTTCCAAATGGTGATGATATTCTTCCTTGATCTATCGTAGTTCCTCCATCCTTCCATGTTCTGATGATGCTGATCTCCAATCCAAATATGATGTGGATTGTGGTCCATCACCACGTGTAGCTTCGTTTACTTCGGTCATCTTGACTTCTATCTCTTCAAAAGCTTTCATTGTTGTTTGAAACTTCTGTGAGCACGTCTCTCCCTTACACGAGTCCTATCTACCTCTAGATTAGTAACATGAAGGGAAGAACTCAATGTGACAATCATGCCATTGTACATCAAATTCTAACTTTATGTACCAACCTAGCCAATCAAAAATCCAATAAGATCCAATAAATCGCAAATGCAATTACATACCAATCATGCAACATAAGCCCGTAAAATAAGTAGTACCTTGAGTAAAAACATCTCAAGTACCCAGGCTTAGATGCTATACACTACAAGATAGGTTTATATCACCTTATAATCTTATTCTAACAACTCTTTGACTCGGTAATTACCCCAAGTTGACCATTTGCAATGGAGTAATACAAAGACAAAGAACTCAAAGAGTGGTTGTGGTTTGACTTGGTTTTATATGGAACTAAACTCCATGTAACTTGAATCTTCTGTCAAACTATAACATCTACTTGCGAACATATCTAGATCCTTCATGTACTACTCAGGGTACATCAGAAATAGTAGTGTAGTTTCCGTCATTGTTTATGCATCTCCTAATTTACTTAACACTTTATACTATACTCAGGTGAATCCCCTTTGAACTTCATCATTGGGGTATTGGCATACTTTTCATAGTTGAATGTCGATGATTTACCACTATCATCAAACATTTTCTAACTTCCTCCATCACGAACTTATGATAGAGTTCTACTTCATAGGATAAGGCTATCAATGATACCCTATAAGTAACACTGACGTGGATTTAATCCATTTGGTGTATCAACTGATACGGAACAATCTTAACTGATCATACCAGGTTAAAAATAATTAAGGTAGATGAACGCTATTTCTATAGAATAGTAAATAAGAATATCTACTCCAGTTGGGTAAGGAAATGTGTATACAAGTATGACAGTATTATTCTCAGGTGAATAACCATCATAGTTGTAGAAATATAGAGCTTAGCTAAATATAATAACCCCCTATAGTCTTACCAACCTACAAGTCTCCTAAAAGGGTTTTAATCCTAAGGTCGTTCGCTCTGATACCACCTGTAGTGACCCAGCACACCACTGCATGTTGTAGTGTACAAGTCATTGACATAATACTCACGGAAGGACCAATCCGTAAATATTACATCCTTCAGAGTAGTACAACAGAAACATAGTCGGTCCAAGGTAACACTATAGGATTACAACACTATTCAATACAAAATCTCGAGAACCTCCTTTCCAAACAGAAGTAGGTTCCGTGCAAATGAAACTCCCGAAAAACTCAAGTCGAAGCACTAAGCTGGATACCAGCTCTACTTCTAACTCTTAATCCACTACTGCTGTTGTCACAGCCCTAATCTATCCATCTGGAATATCTTTGTCTGGAGTTGTGCTCCTCCATCCAATTATAATTGTCTTGTTTATAGGTATTGCTGTCGACGTGTCCACCGTTGCACCGTTGTCGCTACTCATTAGTCGGCAGACTCCACCAGGTTGATTTATGGATTCCTGTCCTTCTTCTGCTGTCTCCAATAATCTAAGCAGGGGTCAACGGAGGAAAGAGTGAGCAACACGAGCGTTACTCAGCAAGTTCATATAATAGGAATGAGGTGTTTTATGCACTAGCTACCATCCATCCCAAAAGGTCATGGATGAACATGCATAACTTTGTAAAACATTTTTAGGAAAAGATTTATTTTATCTTCTGAAAACTATGCCCGTCATCGATTCACAGGTGCTAGGGCCTTGAGGAGCCTCCTTTCCTGCAGCGTTCGCCGTTCCTTCCTGGAACGTGGAGTAACATGTCACATTTTTACACTCTGCAGAGGTGCGTTACTTTACCCATAAGAGACCAACGCCTTGTTGCACAACCGGGCGAGTCTTTCCCGTCCACACTTCCTATGGTGTGGGGCCCAGTCGTTGATCCAAGCCATTCGCCGTGCTTCTCCAACAACCCCGCATGCCCACCCAATTCATGCATAGCAGAATCACCCCTGGTTCTACCCCTCACGATAGATACCTAGGTGTCCTCTTGCAGACCATCATAGACACCAGAGTCCGTGGGCATTAAGGGGTCCCACCCATGTGCATGTAGTCGCACTAGATCTACAGCGTACGGCTCTGGCTGCCCGTTGACATGCGAAAGGGAAAAGATCACAGATGACTTTCCCGTCCCATTCCAAGTCTCATGGTTAACGCTTCATTTTCGGCGCAAGAACGCTGACGGCATTGGTTCTTAAGTCCTAGGTAATACTTTCCCGTGCAAATGGAACCTCCACCAACCACATCATTCCATGGTTCCATCTGCCAGCCAACAATATATATATATAGCAATTCACATCATTCAAAGATAGTTTTTTTTTTCTTTTCTTTTTCATGCAATGATAAACCATAGTATTTTTCATTTACTTTGATAAACATAATCAAGTAGGACATGAGCAAGAGTGAACTTGCCTTTTTGACTGCAAGATTATGCAGCCAAGGTCTTCGTTACAATAAAGACTCCAAAATCTGGAAAAAACATCATTGGTCCGGTAAGGACTAATGTTTGAAGAAGCAATATGCTATTATGCATAAGTATGAGATGCATCGTCCTAAACCCCGTGACTAACTCTCGATGGTTGAGGGTTGTTAGAGTTTGGTGATTATTTTCAGATTTGTTTTATCTTCAAGTTTACTTCACAAGAAAGATGAATATAAACTTTAATCCTAAAATATCATATTAAACATAAGAACGAAGTAAAACAATGTCATATTACTAAATGGTTATTTTAGGGTTGGTTAATATCATTTTTATGTTTGTAAAGAACATGTATTAACTTGAATTAATTAAAGAAGTGGTGTAGTATTATTATTCATGAATATAAAAATAATAACTTTTGAAGAAATAGATAATATATACATTTGTTGGTATTCTACTATGTAATTGTACTTATTTTATTTAATCAGGTTCTACTAGCTTGTACTTAGCTTGGTTTCTTTGGGATGAAGGATTTGTTTTTAGAGTAAAACATTTTGCATTGCTACATTAGTGTTTATGATCTTTTAAGTTGTTTCCTATTTTCTTTACTTAACCAAAATATAAGTGAAAGGAAATTAAGTAATAAATGAAATATGTGAAACATTTATTCAAAGGAACTTAGTAATTCAAAGTGTTGTTAGATTTTTTTTTTTATTCATTGAAAATGGTTATTAAGTAATAATAGAACAAATTTCATAACCTTAATAACTTCATTTTCAAAATTATGAAAAATAATCCTTATTAATTATTTTCTTAAATAAAGTATCATTTTAATTAATCAGTTATTGAAATAAAAATATTATATGGTATAGTGAAAATATATTTTGGAATATGAAGTGAAATATGTGAAACATTTTACATGAAATTGAAATATATTTAAATTAACATTTCAAATTTAACTTCATATTTGAAATAATAAGCAAATTGTTATTTCAATTTTAGAATGATTCAAATTAGTCAAACAAACATCTTATTTATACAAACAGATAAATTTTATTTTTCTGATCATTTTGGTATATTATTTGTATTATTCTGATTTAAAATGATTTAGTTATGAATTTCCAAAGTTTAAATTCAATTTAAACAATTTCTGGATTTTATTTAAATTAAGTTGGTCCCACCTGTCATTGTTTTAATAATTACCAGAATCGATTTCCTAAATAATTAAATTTCTGACAGTGGGGTCCACCTGTCATATTTCTATTTATTTTAAAAAGAAATTCAGGGAAAATCCTGATTGGTCCGCTGACGTCATGCTGACGTCAGCAATGGAGCTGAGCTCCCGCCGATCACGAATTTGACACATTCGTTTGATTTGAGATGAATTTGGGTATGTAGTAAGTAGCGCGAGGTAGTGCGGACCATCTAGTGGTGGCGCCGCTCCGAAATGGTCACCGGAGCTTGCACACGGCGAGCTCCCGCGGCGGCCGGAGATGGCGCACGGTGTGGCGACGAACCCCTTGACGAATTGGCACAAATTAAGGACATGGGAAGATGCGTATTCTCACCACGAGCACGTAGAACTGCTCGACGAAGCAAAGCGTGGATGGACGGCGACGCATCCGTGATCGACAGCCGGCGGCCGGAGTTGGAGACGGCGAGCTCGATTCCGTCGATTGCTTGCTTCCCAGCAAGCACAACTCGACGAGGACAACGCATAAGTCCCGGCGGAGCTTCCCAGCAGCTCACAGAGGCACGGCGTGGCCGGAATCGGCAACACACGGCGGCGGCCCGACGAGCTAGGGTTAGGATTTCCGGTCGATTCTCTGGGAGAGAAAAAGAGAGAGAGGAGTGAGGCGATAGAGAGTGAGATGGGGACGGCTCTGGGGTCTTATCCGCGAGAGCAAGCAGGCAGGGAGGAGGTGGCACGGCGGCGGCGTCCTCTGCCTTCTGGCGGGAGGAAGAAGAAGAAAACGAATAGAAATGCCATTTTGCGAAAAAACCCCTAGGTTTGTAGAAAATTGCAAGAACAGTAGAAACAGGCCCCTGGTTTCTGTTTAAATGATTTGAGGACCTTTTTGTAACAGAAACTCTTACAGAATAGTCCTAGAATATTTAGAATTTCACAAGGAAGTTCATTTCAGTACTGAAATTTGAATATTTAGAGTATTTTGAATTCATTTAATATTTGGGAATGAATTTGTACCTATTTTGATTTATTTCCTTTTATAGTATGTGTAGATTTTTACAAATAAGTTTATTTAAAACTTGGATTTTTAATCCTTTGTGTGTTTTAAATTCACTTACACTTAAAGTGAATTTGAACATATATGGAATTATCTCTTTTTAATAAAATTTATAGTTTATGAACTCTGTTCTTATTGTGTACTTTTATAACAATTGATTTATTTTGTTATGCTTTTTATTTGTGGTTTTATATTATTTTCAATTGCTAAGGATAGTTTCTTACTTGTCTTCAGCTCCAGATAAATATTTCAACTTGTTCTGAATGCTTTATTAATTCCTGGACAACATCAAATTGTTGTCCAGCAATATAACATGATTTGCTTACTGTGGTGACTACAAAGAGTATACACAGTGTTTCAATTCAAATTCATGCCAAGCACAAAATATGGCCCTAGTGGCTTTGGCTTGTGATACCTGACAATTAAATCATGTGAAAACATGATCAATTGTCTGTGGATACACAAGAGAAGATATCCTGCCTAAAGTCAGGTCTTATGGTAGGATAAAGGGGTAAAATGATGAGAACAGAATCTTGCTTAATTCCATAGCTCATTCTGATGATCAAAAGGATGATATACTCCTTTGAATAAAATAGATGATATTGTTTCTGTGGAAGCAAGTTGCCAAAACAATTGCTAACTAAGTAGTCCATGTGGTTCCATTTACCACATGTCCAGATTTATCTCCTCTTGAGAATGAATCTTGAATAAGCCAAATGGTCTTGGTCATATGATGAATTTGTGAACCCCTTTCTTATGAGACATGTCCACACTCACATGAATTTGAGAGTTAACTCATGTGATGATTACATATGGATGATGATCATATGGTTTTGTGCTTTGGCTTTACTTTCTCCCTGATAATCATACTCTTGGAGAAATACCATATATTATCTGTTCTTTTGTTTATTTGTATATGACACTCAATTGTTTGAGCATACAAAAGTGATTTGTTAACAAGGTTGCAAAGCTTGTCACCCAACTACTTCTATATAACACAAACATTGGAATATCACACTATTTCTTGAGAAATTAATAAGAACATAACAGATGCAAGAGTTCCCATTGTCTCTGTGATAGATTGGCATAGCACTACTATGCATATCTAATCAATCCTTCTTCATAATCTTCTTGTTGACTTTACCTCTTTTCTTGAGATGCTTCCCTGGTTGAATAACTTCAAGAAGATTAGGAGATAAGAAGTTAAGATTCACTAGATAAGGTGAAAAGATCTTTGTTAAGATTTTAGGTAATTCAATTTGTCTGTAAGACTAGAATGATTTCCATCTACTAGAGATATGTCTAACATATAAGGTTAGACAAGATGATACCTACGAATAACTAGATTTATGTTACACTCCTGAGGTAATGTTTTGATGTAACAAGATATATTCCCACTGGGTTTAACAATTTTATCGAGTACCTCTCTACCCAAAAATAGGTTTTAAGCCAAGATCATCTCAAAGTTTGTAACGCTCAAGTCGATGATCTACTTCAATTCCACCAACTCAAGTGAAACTTCAATCACTTAGTGTTTTAAAATTATTTGCGCGAAAATTCTTCGGATTTTCTGATGCATGAATGCAATGCACACTTGTGTGTCCACTCTAATTTGGGACTCTAAATCCTGGGATGTTACAACGGAGCAGTCTTCTCCTCCTCACCATCGTCGTCGTCATCGTCGTCGTCGTCATCTTCATCGTCGTCATCGCTGGCAACCTGGTCATCGCCAGCAACTCCATCTCTTTTGGAGGCGTCGGTCTCGTGCCCGTCGCCACCTTCGTCATCATCAGAGCCGGAGAATTCCTCTTCGGATTCCTCCTCGCTCTCGTCGTTGGACTCCCAGACTTCTCCTTCTTCGGGGCTGGAAGGTGCCTTGGCCTTGCGGGTCTTCACCACAGGAGGTTTGAGCCCGTGGTCAGCCCGGCCTACAATACCAAAGGCGTTGCAGACCGGCATCTGCGCCAGAATCTTGTCCTTCTCCGGGTCGTCACACAGAGGCAAAAATCCTTTGGGCGGCTGGTACTTGACCCCCGGAGTGAAGGTCCCTCTCACGTTATCCCGGACAAGGATTTCTTCCATATCGGGACACCTCATGCGAGATGGATCCCTGGGGCCCTGGAAGTTCCAGGCCGGGTGTGGGCACTTCTGCAGCGGCGCAAGGCGGTTGCGGAAGAAATGGGCAATGATGGCAGCCCCGGAAACTCCTTTCTCGTGAAGAAGTTCGAAGCGCACCACGACCGCCGAGAACTCTCCATCTTGCAAGCTGACGCTTCTCCAAGTGTCCAGATCCACTGGGCGCTCCGCCGGCTCTTCAAGATGAACATCGGCTTCCGGCACCCTGACCAGGAACCAGTGATCCCTCCACTCATCCCATTTGGATTTGGTCTCCATAAGGGGGTAGGCCCACTTGATCTTCGGACGGAAGCAAAACGTGACACTGCCTCCCATCCAGCCTTTGCTCCCAATGCGAGGGTAGAAGAAGTGGCGGAACAGCGCCACAGACGGCATCACCCCGACGAACACCTCGCATGCGTAAGCGAAGACCGACAAGTCGAGAATTGCGCCTGGCGTCAGATGCAAGAGCTTCAGCTTGTACGCGCGCAAGATCTCCATGAAGAAATCAGAGAAAGGGGGGACAAGCCCCATCAGCATGAAGCTGTCGAAAATGGGGATCTGCATGGGTGTCCTGGTCTCCGACGGCGGGAAGATCTCCGACGCTTTCCTGGCTGAAACACCATCGGTGCCGTCAGACTCCATCACCCCAAGGTGCCCCGCCTTCCGCATCATCTCCGCATCGCCGGCGAAGCAGCTGGGGAACAAGGCCGTCCGTTTCTTGAGTTCAGCTCGCTTGGCGTTGCGCGCCGATCTCCGCCGCGATCTCTTGGTTTTTGGGGACAGCGGCTTCTCGACGGGCGAGGCCCCCGTGCTCTTCTTCCTCTGGGCGAGGGCCTTCAGTCGAGCCATGGGAGCAGAAGGGAAGTTGATGCAATGGCAGCAGGCGGAGGTAGCGGAGCAGAGTCAGGAGGACGAAGGCGGAGGCGGCGATTTGGGGATTTCGGCGAATCTGGAGAGGTAACGGCTACAGTGGAAGCCAGTCATGGCTTATAAGGCATCCCACACGTCGCGTCGCGGCCTCATTACTCCGACAGGCGTGGGGATCAAGGGGGCGTGCCGATTTTTGTGCACTACGCCCGTTGGATTCCAAGATAAGCACGAAGTCCGCACAAATCGTAACGTTCGCCGCGATTCAGTCAAAAGGACCCGGGGGCTCGTCTCTACCTCGCCTCGGCGGGTCCCCAACGGAGCAGAGCAAGGAAGACCAGGTGCCCGGGGACCCACTTTGACCTATCTTTAGGCCATAGCCCCGGCAGCTGGAGCAAGAGCCGCCGGGACCATGCCCGGGGGCTACTGTCGCAGCAGTGGAACACGGGGTTCCCCTAGTGCTGCCAAAGTGGGTCCACCCCATGCAGGCCCAAGATGAATATGGACGAGACCAAGACTCAAGTCAAGCTGGCGGGTTCACCGTCAGGACAAGCAAGGCCTACGTCGACAAAGGGCTCCGGTCCTGGGGGCCTGCCGGGTCCCCGAACCAAGCAAGAAGGCAAGGAAGGACCCGAGAGCCCGAGTTCCCGGCAGGAGGCCGGGCTCTCTCTCGGGTACTTCCCCACGTCATTGTGGATAAGCTCTCCACCTCACGCTAGAAGACCTCAGAAGACTTGGGAAGCAAGGCGAAGGTAGCGCGGGCAGGAAGCACAACCCGTGGTGGTGTCAACCCCTGTCCACCCCAAGGCGGACGCTCCCACCTAACCCAAGGGAGACGCTAGGCTAAGAAGAGGCCACGTCTCCCCCTAAACTAGATAAGGAGGGTCCTTCACGCCGAAGGTCCCTCGTGCCCCTCACGTGACCCTGTGGCAACCCCTTAGCCTATAAAAGGAGGACCAAGGCACAGAAGAGGGAGAGGTCGGAGGGAGAACAAGTCGAACCAGAGCCAGACTAGACTAGGGCCGCGAGGGTAGAGGGGAAGGTGATCTCCTCCGGGTCAGGATCTGTCCTTCTTCTACCTCCAGCCAAAACCCTTCCGGGTACCCAATCCGGGAGACTCCATTGTAAGCCACACTATGAAGAACCCATCAATCCAGACATGCAGGAGTAGGGCTTTTAGCCTCCAGGCGGCCTGAACCTGGGTAGCTCCTTGTGTCCCTTTGGTTGCATGCTTTGATCGTGGAGAGGAGAGCTTGATCTAAACTCCGCCCGAGAAGACGATTCTCAGCCTCCTTCGCGCCCCGTTCCGAACCTAAAAGGGGGTATCCTCTACTCCCGGTGTCCGTGCTTCGAGACACGACACATTCCTATCATTTTCCTGCGTTTTTCCTATTCCTACGTTTTTTGAATCCTGCGAACCAAACAGGGCCTTAGCTTTATCATTCGCTCTCCTACCTACCGCAACTTGCTCTCCTCCCCCTGCAGAATCATGACGTTTTATGGTATCCCGTGCTCTTCTCGCGCTCCATGGTCGGCGGGCGGTCTTCTATCCCATATGGCGAGGGTCCATTGCAGTACCTATTGGAAGGGGATGCAAGTGTGGTGATAAGGCGACTTGTTGGATTTCATGGAGCTTGAAGAATTCTAGAAGGAGGCTATATATACATGTGGACTTTTTAAGGTCTTTGTTCTTGCTCTGTTTTGCTCCTTTGTTGGCCCATTTTTTTTTGTATTATCTCGTTTTAAATTACAATATGATTTTGATAGGGTGTGGATTGTCGGTTCTATTGTTGGCACGACAATCCGCATAGTAAGTATCCCAATCAGGTGATTGGTGATCCACGTGACGAGGTATGACATCTGCAATATGAAAACAACCACTTAGGAACTTAACTGAAGAAAGAGATGAAGATGCAGACCGAAGAAAATTAGACGAAGACAAGAGAATGTGGAAGGTGCATACTGATTGTGCATTATGCGAAAGAAATGTGAACTGCATTGGGAAATGAATGAGATGAATAGAAAGATATACATGAAGGACCAACGTATCGAGAAGAAGATTGTGTTAGTTTCAGTAGTATTTTGTTTAGCCTTTGTGGTAGTACTCTCTCCGTTTTTTAATATAAGAAGTTTTAACTAGCTCACATGTTAGTTAGGTGCACATCCAAATAAGTATACATATACATTAAAACATGTCTACATACATGTTAACACATGTGAATGTGAACAAAAGCTAAAATATCTTATATTTATAAACGGAGGGAGTACGACTGAACGAGTATCAGAGCAATGTAAGGCATGACAACGTTTATGAATTTTTATAAGGAAAATGAGCTATCCGGCAAAGTATGAAAATGGGCTAATGGAAATGAGACAATGGATATGAACATCAGTAAATTTCCTAGTAATGTGTTTGCTATGGTGGCAAAGTAGGGAGAACTTTTATTTCTAACTCATATCTCTCGCCCCTTCGTCGCACAATATCAAACGATTTGGTAAGCTAACCCATCTAGTGTTTATCAAGGGGTTGTATGTCCCGTGATGGCGTTATACTTTGGCACCGTAAATCACTAAATCTGGGTGGTCAGCGATATAGCTATACCATGCGTATATAAAGCCCAATGTTTTCCGTAAAAACTCCTTCACACGTTCCAAATTATAAAACGGTACCAGTTCAATACAAACTAAGTATGCACTGAAATGAGTGAATTAACACACTAAAAATACATTTAGAACTCTAGACGTACGAATTAAGAAAAAGATAAAAAAGTGTTATATTTAGAACAGAGGTAGTAGTATAATCATGTTTTCCCATAAAATTCAAAAAAAAAAATCGGAAAGAGAAATTTCGAAAGAAAAACAAAAGTAGGTCTCACTGACTGACTGAACCAACCCACTGATCAGCATTCAGCGCCCTCGCTTGTGAGATTGTCCAGCCATCTGTCGCCTTCGTCTTCGACCGCCCTGCTGACCACCGAGCCTGTCCACACCCACGTCACCCGCCCTTCTCTCCCTTGCCTATATCAATCCCCAAGCTCCTCTTCCTCTCTCAGGTCAAGCCACGGCCACACCAAGCAAGCAAACGCGCTCTCTCAGCCTGTACCAAGCCCACCCTCACATGATGCTCACCGCCATGCAGCACATGGACTCCTCCGCCTACGCGTCGCCCTCGTCGGCGTCGCCGTGGCAGCTACTCCTCCCGGCAGAGCGCGGCCACCGGCCGTCCTACGAGGACCTCGCATCCGTCCCCGCCGCGGCGCACCAGCTGCAGCACCGAGCGGCACGACGCGTCGCGAGGCGACGGCCGCGCCCGTCGCGGCGGCTGCCGACGACCTACATCAGCGCAGACCCGACCGAGTTCCGCCGCATGGTGCACCAGGTCACGGGCGCCGACGAGCTCCTCCTTCCCCCGCCGCAGCAGCAGGCCGAGGAGCCCCTCCCCGCGCTCGCCGGCCGCCCGGCGCCTTCGGTCGCCGGGGGAGCCGGCCGGGCGCTGCTGCTACCGACGTTGGACACGTCGGCGTTCTTACTCGGCAGCTGCAGGGCGAGGCCGGCCGCGACACGGACAGATGCGATGCCGTCACCGCCGCCGGCGTGCGACGGCGGCTCGCTCGCGCTTGACAACACTAGCAGCAGCAGCAGCCACTGTGGCTTCCCGACCTTGGAGTCGTGGGATCTTCTCTAAACCCCAATCCTCCTCTCTGCTCTGCGTATATCCATGGTGCCTCTGGCTGTAAGAGTTTGTAAGTTGGAGCTTAATCATTGGGAAATAGTAGCAGGCATCTCTGGTCATCTTTGTAGTGACCCAGCACACCACTGCATGTTGTAGTGTACAAGTCGTTGACATAATACTCACGGAAGGACCAATCCGTAAATATTACATCCTTCAGATTAGTACAACAGAAACATAGTCGGTCCAAGGTAACACTATAGGATTACAACACTATTCAATACAAAATCTCGAGAACCTCCTTTCCAAACAGAAGTAGGTTTCGTGCAAATGAAACTCCCGAAAGACTCAAGTCGAAGCACTAAGCTGGATACCAGCTCTACTTCTAACTCTTAATCCACTACTGCTGTTGTCACAGCCCTAATCTATCCATCTGGAATATCTTTGTCTGGAGTTGTGCTCCTCCATCCAATTATAATTGTCTTGTTTATAGGTATTGCTGTCGACGTGTCCACCGTTGCACTATGGTCGCCACGTATCCGTTGGCTAAGTAGAGGTTGATTCCTTCAGGCCCACCAGGTTGATTTGACTCCTTGTCGAAGATCTCACCAATATTGCTATGGATTCCTGTCCTTCTTCTGCTGTCTCCAATTATCTAAGCAGGGGTCAACGGAGGAAAGAGTGAGCAACACGAGCGTTACTCAGCAAGTTCATATAACAGGAATAAGGTGTTTTATGCACTAGCTACCATCCATCCCAAAAGGTCATGGATGAACATGCATAACTTTGTAAAACATTTTTAGGAAAAGATTTATTTTATCTTCAGAAAACTATGCCCGTCATCGATTCACAGGTGCTAGGGCCTTGAGGAGCCTCCTTTCCTGCAGCGTTCGCCGTTCCTTCCTGGAACGTGGAGTAACATGTCACATTTTTACACTCTGCAGAGGTGCGTTACTTTACCCATAAGAGACCAACGCCTTGTTGCACAACCGGGCGAGTCTTTCCCGTCCACACTTCCTATGGTGTGGGGCCCAGTCGTTGATCCAAGCCATTCGCCGTGCTTTTCCAACAACCCCGCATGCCCACCCAATTCATGCATAGCAGAATCACCCCTGGTTCTACCCCTCACGATAGATACCTAGGTGTCCTCTTGCAGACCATCATAGACACCAGAGTCCGTGGGCATTAAGGGGTCCCACCCATGTGCATGTAGTCGCACTAGATCTACAGCGTACGGCTCTGGCTGCCCGTTGACATGCGAAAGGGAAAAGATCACAGATGACTTTCCCGTCCCATTCCAAGTCTCATGGTTAACGCTTCATTTTCGGCGCAAGAACGCTGACGGCATTGGTTCTTAAGTCCTAGGTAATACTTTCCCGTGCAAATGGAACCTCCACCAACCACATCATTCCATGGTTCCATCTGCCAGCCAACAATATATATATATAGCAATTCACATCATTCGAAGATAGTTTTTTTCTTTTTCATGCAATGATAAACCATAGTATTTTTCATTTACTTTGATAAACATAATCAAGTAGGACATGAGCAAGAGTGAACTTGCCTTTTTGACTGCAAGATTATGCAGCCAAGGTCTTCGATACAATAAAGACTCCAAAATCTGGAAAGAGCATCATTGGTCCGGTAAGGACTAATGTTTGAAGAAGCAATATGCTATTATGCATAAGTATGAGATGCATCGTCCTAAACCCCGTGTCTAACTCTCGATGGTTGAGGGTTGTTTGAGTTTGGTGATTATTTTTAGATTTGTTTTATCTTCAAGTTTACTTCACAAGAACGATGAATTTTTATCTTTAACTATAAATACCATATTAAGCATAAGGATAAAATAAAACAACATCATAATACTAAATGGTTATTTTAGGGTTTACTATCATCTTTATGTTTATACAGATCAGGTGTCAACTTGAATTAATTAAACAAATGGTGTAGTATTATTATTCAAGAAGGCAAAAAGAATAACTTTTGAAGAAATAAATAATGTATACATTTGTTGATATCATAGGGTAGTTATTTTAGTTAAGTAATGGTATAGTATCAAATATAAGGAGTAGTTACTTATGTATTTAACTTTTCTTTATGCAAAAGATAATATGATTTGAATTTTAACACTTAGAAGAAACACCACAAGTAATCTCATATTATGAAGTAGTTATTAATTTGGATTAATGATTTAAATAATTGTATCATAAAATTAATCCAATTATTAAAAGTATTAATAGTAGTGATCAAGTTTTATTAAATAAAGAATTTCACTTTTATGAATTAAGAACTACATGATATATTATAAAGTAATAAAATGATAAATTTATATGTTGATAGATTTATCTTTTGTATTGTTAAAGGATTCTTGAATGATTATTTTCCTTATGGAAAATATCATTTTAAAAACCACTTAAGAATATTAGTGAGACATGTTTACAAATGGAATTCTAAAAATGATCATAATGTTGTGATGGAAATATATTTCCATATTTGTAGTTAAGCATGTGAAGCAATTGAAATGGAATTCAAATGCATTCAAAATAGCATTTAAAATAAATTCCATATTTAAAATAATAAATAAGATCTTGTTTCAATTTTAGGATTATTCAAATTTAATCAAACAAGCATTTTATTTATACAAACAGATAAATTTCATTTTTTTTTCTTAACATTTTGGTATGTTGTTTGTATTTTTCTAATTTAAAATGATTTAGTTATGAATTTCCAAAGTTTAAATTCAATTTAAACAATTTCTGGATTTTATTAAATTAAGTTGGTCCTACCTGTCATAATTTTAATAATTACCAGAATTGATTTCCTAAATAATTAAATATCTGACAGTAGGGTCCACATGTCATATTTCCATTATTTATTATTATTATTATTATTATTTTTTTTTTTTTTTTTTTTAAGAAATTCAGGAAAAATCCTGATTGGTCCGCTGACGTCAGCATGACGTCAGCAATGGAGTTGACCTCCCTGCCGAGCTCAATCCCGACGAATTCGAGCGAACCAACACGAATTCGAGTGTGCATATAATAGAGCATAACGAGGCGAACTATATGGTGGTGGCGCCGCTCCGAAATGGTCGCCGGAGCTTGGCCGGAATCAAGCTCGCGCGGCGGCGGACGGTGGTGCACGGCTCGACGATGAATCCTCGCGATATGGACCAAATTAAAGGTACACGGAGGTTCGTAAGCTCACCACGAGCACGATGGACGGCTCGGCGAAGCACGGCGTGGACGGACGGTGACGAAATCATCGACGGAAGCCGTCGGCCGGACTTGGAGAAGACGGCGGAATTATCCCTCCGTCGAGCTTCCCAGCACGCTCCACTCGACGAGGAGAACGCTGGCGGCACGTCGAAGCTTCCCTGACCCTCTCGGCAGCACGGCGGGGCTGGAATCAACGGCACACGACGGCGGCCCGACGAACTAGGGTTTCGGCCCGACGGAAAAGGAGAGCGCGGGAGAGGATGCGAGGAGTACTGGGTGAGAGAGAAGATCGAGTACGACGTCTCCCTGGTCTTATCTTCGAAGGCAAGCAAGCAGGCAGGAGGTGGTGCGAGCGGCATCGACACGGCGTCGCTCTCTCGTCCTTCTGGCGAGAGGAAGAAGAAAACGAAAGGAAAAGGACATTTTGCAGAAACCCCCTGGGTTTCCAGGAAATAACAGAAACAGTTGAAACAGGCCCCTGGTTTCAGTTTAAATGATTTGAGGACCTTTTTGTAACATAAACTCTTACAGAATAGTCCTGGAATATTTAGAATTTCACAAGGAAGTTCATTTCAGTACTGAAATTTGAATATTTAGAGTATTTTGAATTCATTTAATATTTGGGAATGAATTTGTACCTATTTTGATTTATTTCCTTTTATAGTATGTGTAGATTTTTACAAATAAATTTATTTAAAACTTGGATTTTTAATCCTTTGTGTGTTTTAAATTCACTTACACTTAAAGTGAATTTGAACATATATGGAATTATCTCTTTTTAATAAAAATTTATAGTTTATGGCCTCTGTTCTTATTGTGTACTTTTATAACAATTGATTTATTTTGTTATGCTTTTTATTTGTGGTTTTATATTATTTTCAAATGCTAAGGATAGTTTCTTCCTTGTCTTCAGCTCCAGATAAATATTCAAACTTGTTCTGAGTGCCTTATTGATTCCTGGACAACATCAAATTGTTGTCCAGCAATATAACATGATTTGCTTACTGTGGTGACTACAAAGAGTATACACAGTATTTCAATTCAAATTCATGCCAAGCACAAAATATGGCCCTAGTGGCTTTGGCTTGTGATACCTGACAATTAAATCATGTGAAAACATGATCAAATGTCTGTGGATGCACAAGAGAAGATATCCTGCCTGAAGTCAGGTCTTATGGTAGGATAAATGGGTAAAATGATGAGAACAGAATCTTGCTTAATTCCATAGCTCATTCTGATGATCAAAAGGATGATATACTCCTTTGAATAAAATAGATGATATTGTTTCTGTGGAAGCAAGTTGCTAAAACAATTGCTGACTAAGTAGTCCATGTGGTTCCATTTACCACATGTCCAGATTTATCTCCTCTTGAGAATGAATTTTGAATAAGCCAAATGGTCTTGGTCATATGATGAACTTGTGAACCCCTTTCTTATGAGACATGTCCACACTCACATGAATTTGAGAGTTAACTCATGTGATGATTACATATGGATGATGATCATATGGTTTTATGCTTTGGCTTTACTTTCTCCCTGATAATCATACTCTTGGAGAAATACCATGTATTATCTGTTCTTTTGTTTATTTGTATATGACACTCAATTGTTTGAGCATACAAAAGTGATTTGTTAACAAGGTTGCAAAGCTTGTCACCCAACTACTTCTATATAACACAAACATTGGAATATCACACTATTTCTTGAGAAATTAATAAGAACATAACAGATGCAAGAGTTCCCATTGTCTCTGTGATAGATTGGCATAGCACTACTATGCATATCTAATCAATCCTTCTTCATAATCTTCTTGTTGACTTTACCTCTTTTCTTGAGATGCTTCCCTGGTTGAATAACTTCAAGAAGATTAGGAGATAAGAAGTTAAGATTCACTAGATAAGGTGAAAAGATCTTTGTTAAGATTTTAGGTAATTCAATTTGTCTGTAAGACTAGAATGATTTCCATCTACTAGAGATATGTCTAACATATAAGGTTAGACAAGATGATACCTAAGAATAACTAGATTTATGTTACACTCCTGAGGTAATGTTTTGATGTAACAAGATATATTTCCACTGGGTTTAACAATTTTATCGAGTACCTCTCTACCCAAAAATAGGTTTTAAGCCAAGATCATCTCAAAGTTTGTAACGCTCAAGTCGATGATCTACTTCAATTCCACCAACTCAAGTGAAACTTCAATCACTTAGTGTTTTAAAATTATTTGCGCGAAAATTCTTCGGATTTTCTGATGCATGAATGCAATGCACACTTGTGTGTCCACTCTAATTTGGGACTCTAAATCCTGGGATGTTACAGTCTCCCCTACTAAAACAAAACTTCGTCCTCGAAGTTCGCACTCTCTTACGTTTCGGATTGAAGATGAGACTTATGAATAAAATAGCAGTTATCGAACTCCATGAATCCTTCTGGTACAATCCACTCTTGGATCTCTTTTCCTGCAAACTCCATGGATCAAGACTTTGTTTAATGCTTGTTGGTTCTACTAGTAATCGTATCAAGACTTCTCACTTAATAACTAACCTCTTATTTGGAAAATATTAAGGATTTAAATTAGTATCACTAAGGTATATATTTTATAACTCTTTCAGAAAACCAAAACAATGTCACAGAACCTAGTCCAATCTCATAAGGTTGACATTGAGGTTTACTACTTAGGACTAACTTAGTGGAGTCTTCTTTTTCTCGTGTCATCTGGAATCTTGATGAAACTCTCATCCTAGTGATGTAAAGTGGTAGTGTGGTCTGTACTACTAAAAGATTTTGTTAACACATTTTCTCCGTCATACTCTTGGTTAGAACCAAAGAATGACCCTTCAATAGCAAAAGTAGTTCAACAACTTAGTTTTGTTAATCTATTGACTAAAATAGTTCAACAACTTGGTTTTGTTAATCTCCACTTTGTTGAAGAGTGTTAAGAAAGAAACTTTTGCAAAATGGTTTGCAGAAAAGGTACGTTATGTCTAAATTGGTATAGGTTGTTGGACATCTAGTCAAAACTCTGCTGATATAACAACTCTTCATATGTCTGCTGCTGGATCTGATTCCTTCATTTTGGTTGATCAGACGATATGTTTCTTCAATCTGGTTAGTTCAACCTCCATCAGAGTCCTTAAACTGAGGATGTCAATCATATGTCCATCGATCCCACTATATATATTGACATTGATTAGGCACTTACTTCACTATTTCCCCACATCACCCGTCTCTGTTGGTCACCTTCCAACTAACTATCTCCATGGACTCTCGGCAATCCACGAACTTATTTCCCATGATTCTGATATGTGTCCGTTGTAACATTGAACGTTGGAGTCATACCCCTTGATCTCGATGATACAACTATCTTGCCTTGCTTAAATATCATACTTTGTTGTTGTCCTCTAAGTATTGAATTTGTTGTTTCATACTCCTCTACCACCAACTTCATGACTCTTTTAGACATATGAGTCATGTACTACTTCTTCTTGATCTTTTTCCAGAGTTTAATTGTGCCTTATGACTTCCAACACCCATTTCTTCCGTCAAGTTACGACAACTTCCAACTATATATGACTACATACTGCGTTCTTCCATCGTTTTTCAGTTCTCGCTTGATATCCTTCACGATATCATCGTCATTCTTGTGCAAAACTGGAAATTTTACTGTCCAAATCAAAGATTTGTCACGACAAGACTTGTTATTTAGATCTTCCATCTCATAATTCTCCTACCTCAGTAGAGTTTCTCATGTAGCTTTCCTTTCATCATCTTCGGTAAGCCCTCTTCCAATGGTGATGATATTCTTCCTTGATCTATCGTAGTTCCTCCATCCTTCCATGTTCTGATGATGCTGATCTCCAATCCAAATATGATGTGGATTGTGGTCCATCACCACGTGTAGCTTCGTTTACCTCGGTCATCTTGACTTCCATCTCTTCAAAAGCTTTCATTGTTGTTTGAAACTTCTGTGAACACGTCTCTCCCTTACACGAGTCCTATCTACCTCTAGATTAGTAACATGAAGAAAAGAACTCAATGTGACAATCATGCCATTGTACATCAAATTCTAACTTTATGTACCAACCTAGCCAATCAAAAATCCAATAAGATCCAATAAATCGCAAATGCATTATATATCAATCATGCAACATAAGCCCGTAAAATAAGTAGTACCTTGAGTAAAAACATCTCAAGTACCCAGGCTTAGATGCTATACACTACAAGATAGGTTTATATCACCTTATAATCTTCTAACAACTCTTTGACTCGGTAATTACCCCAGTTGACCATTTGCAATGGAGTAATACAAAGACAAAGTACTCAAAGAGTGGTTGTGGTTTGACTTGGTTTTATATGGAACTAAACTCCATGTAGCTTGAATCTTCCGTCAAACTATAACATCTACTTGCGAACATATCTAGATCCTTCATGTACTACTCAGGGTACATCAGAAATAGTAGTGTAGCTTCCGTCATTATTTATGCCATCTCCTAATTACTTATCAACTTATACCATACTCAGGTGAATCCCCTTTGATCTCTATCATTAGGGTATTAACATACTCTCCATAGTTGACTGACGATGATTCTTCACTATCATCAAACATCTTCTGACTTCCTCCATCACGAACTTATGGTAGTGTTCTACTTCATAGGATAGGGCTATCAATGATACCATGTAGGCAACACTAACTTGGATGCACTCTATTTGGTGTAACAACTGATACGAAACAGTTTTAACTGGTCATACCAAGTTGAAAAGAAATAAGGTGAATATACCTATAGAATAGTAAATAAGAATATCTACTCCAGTTGGGTAAGGAAATGTGTATACAAATATGACAGTATTATTCTCAAGTGAATAACCATCATAGTTGTAGTAATATATAGTTTAGATAAATATGATAACTTCCTATAGTCTTACCAACCTACAAGTCTCCTAAAAGGGTTTTAATCCTAAGGTCGTTCGCTCTGATACCACCTGTAGTGACCCAGCACACCACTGCATGTTGTAGTGTACAAGTCGTTGACATAATACTCACGGAAGGACCATCCGTAAATATTACATCCTTCAGAGTAGTACAACAGAAACATAGTCGGTCCAAGGTAACACTATAGGATTACAACACTATTCAATACAAAATCTCGAGAACCTCCTTTCAAACAGAAGTAGGTCTCGTGCAAATGAAACTCCCAAAGACTCAAGTCGAAGCACTAAGCTGGATACCAGCTCTACTTCTAACTCCTAATCCACTACTGCTGTTGTCACAGCCCTATCTATCCATTTGGAATCTTGTCTGGAGTTGTGCTCCTCCATCTATATAGTTGTCATGTCCATAGGCTTTGTTGTCGACGTGTCCACCGTTGCACTATGGTCGCCACGTATCCGTTGGCTAAGTAGAGGTTGATTCCTTCAGGCCCACCAGGTTGATTTGACTCCTTGTCGAAGATCTCACCAATATTGCTATGGATTCCTGTCCTTCTTCTGCTGTCTCCAATTATCTAAGCAGGGGTCAACGGAGGAAAGAGTGAGCAACACGAGCGTTACTCAGCAAGTTCATATAATAGGAATAAGGTGTTTTATGCACTAGCTACCATCCATCCCAAAAGGTCATGGATGAACATGCATAACTTTGTAAAACATTTTTAGGAAAAGATTTATTTTATCTTCAGAAAACTATGCCCGTCATCGATTCACAGGTGCTAGGGCCTTGAGGAGCCTCCTTTCCTGCAGCGTTCGCCGTTCCTTCCTGGAACGTGGAGTAACATGTCACATTTTTACACTCTGCAGAGGTGCGTTACTTTACCCATAAGAGACCAACGCCTTGTTGCACAACCGGGCGAGTCTTTCCCGTCCACACTTCCTATGGTGTGGGGCCCAGTCGTTGATCCAAGCCATTCGCCGTGCTTTCCAACAACCCCGCATGCCCACCCAATTCATGCATAGCAGAATCACCCCTGGTTCTACCCCTCACGATAGATACCTAGGTGTCCTCTTGCAGACCATCATAGACACCAGAGTCCGTGGGCATTAAGGGGTCCCACCCATGTGCATGTAGTCGCACTAGATCTACAGCGTACGGCTCTGGCTGCCCGTTGACATGCGAAAGGGAAAAGATCACAGATGACTTTCCCGTCCCATTCCAAGTCTCATGGTTAACGCTTCATTTTCGGCGCAAGAACGCTGACGGCATTGGTTCTTAAGTCCTAGGTAATACTTTCCCGTGCAAATGGAACCTCCACCAACCACATCATTCCATGGTTCCATCTGCCAGCCAACAATATATATATATAGCAATTCACATCATTCGAAGATAGTTTTTTTCTTTTTCATGCAATGATAAACCATAGTATTTTTCATTTACTTTGATAAACATAATCAAGTAGGACATGAGCAAGAGTGAACTTGCCTTTTTGACTGCAAGATTATGCAGCCAAGGTCTTCGATACAATAAAGACTCCAAAATCTGGAAAGAGCATCATTGGTCCGGTAAGGACTAATGTTTGAAGAAGCAATATGCTATTATGCATAAGTATGAGATGCATCGTCCTAAACCCCGTGTCTAACTCTCGATGGTTGAGGGTTGTTTGAGTTTGGTGATTATTTTTAGATTTGTTTTATCTTCAAGTTTACTTCACAAGAACGATGAATTTTTATCTTTAACTATAAATACCATATTAAGCATAAGGATAAAATAAAACAACATCATAATACTAAATGGTTATTTTAGGGTTTACTATCATCTTTATGTTTATACAGATCAGGTGTCAACTTGAATTAATTAAACAAATGGTGTAGTATTATTATTCAAGAAGGCAAAAAGAATAACTTTTGAAGAAATAAATAATGTATACATTTGTTGATATCATAGGGTAGTTATTTTAGTTAAGTAATGGTATAGTATCAAATATAAGGAGTAGTTACTTATGTATTTAACTTTTCTTTATGCAAAAGATAATATGATTTGAATTTTAACACTTAGAAGAAACACCACAAGTAATCTCATATTATGAAGTAGTTATTAATTTGGATTAATGATTTAAATAATTGTATCATAAAATTAATCCAATTATTAAAAGTATTAATAGTAGTGATCAAGTTTTATTAAATAAAGAATTTCACTTTTATGAATTAAGAACTACATGATATATTATAAAGTAATAAAATGATAAATTTATATGTTGATAGATTTATCTTTTGTATTGTTAAAGGATTCTTGAATGATTATTTTCCTTATGGAAAATATCATTTTAAAAACCACTTAAGAATATTAGTGAGACATGTTTACAAATGGAATTCTAAAAATGATCATAATGTTGTGATGGAAATATATTTCCATATTTGTAGTTAAGCATGTGAAGCAATTGAAATGGAATTCAAATGCATTCAAAATAGCATTTAAAATAAATTCCATATTTAAAATAATAAATAAGATCTTGTTTCAATTTTAGGATTATTCAAATTTAATCAAACAAGCATTTTATTTATACAAACAGATAAATTTCATTTTTTTTCTTAACATTTTGGTATGTTGTTTGTATTTTTCTGATTTAAAATGATTTAGTTATGAATTTCCAAAGTTTAAATTCAATTTAAACAATTTCTGGATTTTATTAAATTAAGTTGGTCCTACCTGTCATAATTTTAATAATTACCAGAATTGATTTCCTAAATAATTAAATATCTGACAGTAGGGTCCACATGTCATATTTCCATTATTATTATTATTATTTTTTTTTATTTTTTTTTTATTTTTTTTTTAAGAAATTCAGGAAAAATCCTGATTGGTCCGCTGACGTCAGCATGACGTCAGCAATGGAGTTGACCTCCCTGCCGAGCTCAATCCCGACGAATTCGAGCGAACCAACACGAATTCGAGTGTGCATATAATAGAGCATAACGAGGCGAACTATATGGTGGTGGCGCCGCTCCGAAATGGTCGCCGGAGCTTGGCCGGAATCAAGCTCGCGCGGCGGCGGACGGTGGTGCACGGCTCGACGATGAATCCTCGCGATATGGACCAAATTAAAGGTACACGGAGGTTCGTAAGCTCACCACGAGCACGATGGACGGCTCGGCGAAGCACGGCGTGGACGGACGGTGACGAAATCATCGACGGAAGCCGTCGGCCGGACTTGGAGAAGACGGCGGAATTATCCCTCCGTCGAGCTTCCCAGCACGCTCCACTCGACGAGGAGAACGCTGGCGGCACGTCGAAGCTTCCCTGACCCTCTCGGCAGCACGGCGGGGCTGGAATCAACGGCACACGACGGCGGCCCGACGAACTAGGGTTTCGGCCCGACGGAAAAGGAGAGCGCGGGAGAGGATGCGAGGAGTACTGGGTGAGAGAGAAGATCGAGTACGACGTCTCCCTGGTCTTATCTTCGAAGGCAAGCAAGCAGGCAGGAGGTGGTGCGAGCGGCATCGACACGGCGTCGCTCTCTCGTCCTTCTGGCGAGAGGAAGAAGAAAACGAAAGGAAAAGGACATTTTGCAGAAACCCCCTGGGTTTCCAGGAAATAACAGAAACAGTTGAAACAGGCCCCTGGTTTCAGTTTAAATGATTTGAGGACCTTTTTGTAACATAAACTCTTACAGAATAGTCCTGGAATATTTAGAATTTCACAAGGAAGTTCATTTCAGTACTGAAATTTGAATATTTAGAGTATTTTGAATTCATTTAATATTTGGGAATGAATTTGTACCTATTTTGATTTATTTCCTTTTATAGTATGTGTAGATTTTTACAAATAAATTTATTTAAAACTTGGATTTTTAATCCTTTGTGTGTTTTAAATTCACTTACACTTAAAGTGAATTTGAACATATATGGAATTATCTCTTTTTAATAAAAATTTATAGTTTATGGCCTCTGTTCTTATTGTGTACTTTTATAACAATTGATTTATTTTGTTATGCTTTTTATTTGTGGTTTTATATTATTTTCAATTGCTAAGGATAGTTTCTTACTTGTCTTCAGCTCCAGATAAATATTTCAACTTGTTCTGAATGCTTTATTAATTCCTGGACAACATCAAATTGTTGTCCAGCAATATAACATGATTTGCTTACTGTGGTGACTACAAAGAGTATACACAGTATTTCAATTCAAATTCATGCCAAGCACAAAATATGGCCCTAGTGGCTTTGGCTTGTGATACCTGACAATTAAATCATGTGAAAACATGATCAAATGTCTGTGGATGCACAAGAGAAGATATCCTGCCTGAAGTCAGGTCTTATGGTAGGATAAATGGGTAAAATGATGAGAACAGAATCTTGCTTAATTCCATAGCTCATTCTGATGATCAAAAGGATGATATACTCCTTTGAATAAAATAGATGATATTGTTTCTATGGAAGCAAGTTGCTAAAACAATTGCTGACTAAGTAGTCCATGTGGTTCCATTTACCACATGTCCAGATTTATCTCCTCTTGAGAATGAATTTTGAATAAGCCAAATGGTCTTGGTCATATGATGAACTTGTGAACCCCTTTCTTATGAGACATGTCCACACTCACATGAATTTGAGAGTTAACTCATGTGATGATTACATATGGATGATGATCATATGGTTTTATGCTTTGGCTTTACTTTCTCCCTGATAATCATACTCTTGGAGAAATACCATGTATTATCTGTTCTTTTGTTTATTTGTATATGACACTCAATTGTTTGAGCATACAAAAGTGATTTGTTAACAAGGTTGCAAAGCTTGTCACCCAACTACTTCTATATAACACAAACATTGGAATATCACACTATTTCTTGAGAAATTAATAAGAACATAACAGATGCAAGAGTTCCCATTGTCTCTGTGATAGATTGGCATAGCACTACTATGCATATCTAATCAATCCTTCTTCATAATCTTCTTGTTGACTTTACCTCTTTTCTTGAGATGCTTCCCTGGTTGAATAACTTCAAGAAGATTAGGAGATAAGAAGTTAAGATTCACTAGATAAGGTGAAAAGATCTTTGTTAAGATTTTAGGTAATTCAATTTGTCTGTAAGACTAGAATGATTTCCATCTACTAGAGATATGTCTAACATATAAGGTTAGACAAGATGATTCCTAAGAATAACTAGATTTATGTTACACTCCTGAGGTAATGTTTTGATGTAACAAGATATATTTCCACTGGGTTTAACAATTTTATCGAGTACCTCTCTACCCAAAAATAGGTTTTAAGCCAAGATCATCTCAAAGTTTGTAACGCTCAAGTCGATGATCTACTTCAATTCCACCAACTCAAGTGAAACTTCAATCACTTAGTGTTTTAAAATTATTTGCGCGAAAATTCTTCGGATTTTCTGATGCATGAATGCAATGCACACTTGTGTGTCCACTCTAATTTGGAACTCTAAATCCTGGGATGTTACAATCTTGTACTGAGTTGGAGATTGATTAATTATTTCAGTTCTGCTAATTAACGTTTGCATTAACTTCCCTCGCATATTTGTGATGAATCGATGTGCTACTGCTGTGTTTCTCTGGACGGGTTCTTGGAGCAGGATTAAGGACATGCTCATTTGCCGAATACCCGTCTCTTCTTCACCAACCATGTTCAATTTCAGTCAGGATCAACTGTCCTTTTGGTACTCAGTGCAACCAGTTGAGTGATTAGTGCACCAAAGCAGCCATTAATAAAGCAGGAGTAGCATGTAATGCTACTTAGACCCTACGATACGTCGAGACGAAGCCAAATTTGACGGGCCAGGTTTTCAAACCTGTTTGTAAACTCCTGTAAAACTCCTTCTATCGTAATTAATACAACAGCTCTCCTGCAGTTATTCTAAAAAAAAATCCGACAGGGACGTATGTGCATCACTGCAGATACTGTCCTAGTTAATCCCTAAACTAAACAGGCTATGCTCAGTCAGTCACCATGACAGCCCTGAACCTAATGACATGTTCTATTTCAAGTGCAATCGGAAATGGGAGAGGAAGTTATAGAAACTTGGTACTATATCACAGCCAGTAAAAAAATGATAAAGGAGGAAACTCAGAGAAAACCCATGAACAATATGAGTCCGAAGTTTCTTTCGTAACTCCCAGAATTTCTTAGTAGTGGAGCTGATCTCGTAGCTCGTAAGGGTATAGGTACAGTGCTTGCATACTCGACACGGAGAGGAAACCATCAGCGCTGGTCGGAGTTGAGCAGTGTGTTGGCAGTGGCCGCTTGCCGGCCCCGGCAACTTGGTTGACTCTGCTGCGCCTGGCATTTGAATTTCATCTCATATAAACCATTGAAGCAGTCGTTGCACAGCGGAAGCAGAAGACCGAAAACCATTTTCTTTGGACTTCGTCACCCTGCCTCACACGTGCTTCCTCACGGCTAATCTGCAGGCCGCCCGCCCCGGTTCGGTCCTATTACCTTTTACCTATCACTGACGCCAGCATCACGCATCAGTAGCGTCAGCAGCTTAACTACTGATATTCAGTGAGTTCTTGCATTATCGTTTTCCTTATTATAGAATATACACCTTCGATGTTGTATCGGTTACTGTCAAATTATAACGGCCTCTTCCAGATTCCGATCGAATCCTATCTACCATTTGTGAGATAACCTGTTGCTGCCCGTGATCTTCAAAATTACAAAAAAAATATCTTCAAAATTAGGCTCTGCGATGTCCCGGTGATTGAGCGTGAGAAGTTGAGATACCCATACTCCCATAGAATGAAGAGAGGTGGTGACGGGGCATGGTCTTCACCACCGGTAATTCAGATTTTTTTTGTCAAAATTAGCGGTTCCAGTCCACGGAGTCTATCCATCGGTGACTCACAGCCACAGGAGCTTTGGTCGGAGTTCCTTACGACAGGGCCAGAATCAAGATCATGAATAGTACAGCTGGTCGACCGAATGGATGGCTCAGTAGAGCAATGACCAAGCACAGCGAAGCGACGCATGCCGTCCGAACACTCCTTTGCCAGCCGCCGACGAGCCGGCCACGCCATCCCCTGCACCCAACATACCAATAAAGATGGTGCCTGAGTTTGTCAGGATCGTGGAAATTTTACACGAAACAGGTCATTTTTCGTGGAAACCAAGAACAATCTACCCATCACAAACGGACTACATACATAAGAGCAGATCACAGCATTGCAAGCTAAGTGTTTCATTGGTCGGGTTACACAGCCTTGGCACGAGGAACAATTAATACGTTACTATTCTTGGCTTTGCATCACAATATACAGATGAGCTGACCATACACATCACGACCGATCAGTACGCGCCCTGGCTTACAGCCTGCCTACTCTCTGACCAACTATACCTCTGGTCATCGCTACATGACTGAAACCTGTAAAAGAAAGGAGCGAGGGATCAGCAGAAGATAAAGGTAACGAAACCAAGCGCTGAAACATCTAAATCCTGCACACAGAAGAACTTCAGTGCCATACAGCCGATGCTACAGAGTACAGACGTAAAATGCTAGTCATAGTCGTATGCCAAATTACAAGTCAAAAGAACAACGTTTTGACTAGATCCTCTTTTGCATTTACCCACTTGTGATTTGCCTCTAAGCTCAGCCACAAGGTACAAAAGAACAAAAAGCAACTTTAGCACCAGTCGGTATCATTTTAAATACCAAAACTTTTATGAAGCTGAAGGGTCTGACTTTTGTGGATGTCAAGTCACAATCGTTCCAGAACAACTCCAAAAGGTACCTTTCAGGGGTGGCAGAAATTAGGTCTAAGAAGATACTGACTGATGCACGATACAGTACCAGTCAAAAGGAAAGAAGAAAAATGCTAACTGGATAATACAATACGACCAATGCAACTGCCCCAACAACATCTGGCTGAGGCATCGTCTGACGTGCCTCAACAGATTAAGTAACTTATAGAAATTTTTCTCATACTAGAGTCTGCGAAATTCCCATGCAATAAATTCTTGGCTAGCTCACAACAAAGCAGTTGAAGTCTTAACAGGTCATAACAGATGGCCCACTCAAGTCTAAAGAGCCTTGAATTGCAATGTCACCCGAAATCTAATCAGGAAAGACACCATCACACTTATGATGTTTTTGGAGAAGTGTCTCACATGAAAATTACCATAGAAATTTCATATCTGCCACGGCTAGTTTTAGTTGTCATGGTAATTTGTTTCAGGAAATATACGCTTGGTACAGAGTTCTGGATAAAAAGTTGTATGCTAACTGCAAGTAGCAGGTGCAGAAACTGTAATTTTGTCACCATGTTATGATTCCAGGATCATCCCCATATGGCCATATGACATTACAAATAAACATCATCAGTAGGAGATGATTGATAACAACATCAGTGCAATATTGGCCAATGGAATAAGAGACTTGAGGGATTATATGTGCGGACTTAGAGTTAAAAATTACCTATTTGACTATTCCGCGATAACCTCCTTATGGGCTTTATATGACAAAATAACATTCCATGCAAGGGCTACAAAATTAGCAGCAAGAACCTGGAAAAAAAATAGGCAGTGAGTTTGGTAAGAACAATTCTCAGAGCATGCCAAAACAATATAAAGAGAAAGAAAATAGCTAAAAAGTTCATTCCCCATGTACTGAACATTGTAGTCAAAGTCTGTCGAAATATTCAATGTTGTAAAAACCTGTAGCTTCTGCGGGACGAAGTAGAAATTCAAAAACTGAAAGGGTATCCACAATTGCCAATTTGCGATCAATGAAGATAACCACTCCTGTACATATCGTAAATATTATGCATCAGTAAAAGATACACACGCATACAGTATCAGGAAAGGATGTTGAGAGGGTTGATACCCTTTTCACCTGCTTAAGCTTTGGCACTATAAGAGATGGCCTTCCCTCCAAGGTTACCAGTAAGCTCATGAAGACCCCAATGAAAACTGGAGAGAAGATGAACTGTACAGGGAGGAGTAGGACATATTAAAAAACATGTGAAAAAATGCAATAAACATAAAAACAACTCAACAAGCTAAAACAGGATATCAAGGAAATTTATATTTACTATTATATCCTTTACTTGGAAAAGACAAGGAAAGAAGGAAAGAGTGAAAACCTGGTCAAGTAACAGGCGAGAAATGGCACCTGAAGCCCCGCTGACTGTTACTAATTTACTCAAATACAAGTACCTGCATAATGGAGACTAATTATCAATCAAACAACACTGGCTACATTAGCTGATGATCATGACCACTGTAGTATAGACAAGACAAAATTACCAGACATGCAACGTTGGCCCCACCAGGACAAGTCCCAATAATGTGAACACAAATGTTCTCTTCAAGTCCAGCTCTGGCGCTTTATCAATTACAAGCTGGAACAAACAAAAGTAGATATATGACTGTCAACTCCACATCTGCTGATATTTGAATTCCGCATCAAAACTAAGAAGGGATGCTGCTTGTGCATGACCAGAATTACACAGACATCAGACATGCATCAGACATCACAAAGTTTGGGTTTCTTAAACGACATCTGCACTTAACTACAAGGTGAACGTTCACCGCAGCAAGCAATTCAGTAGCACAAATATGCCATAACAGCGATAAATTTAGTTTTCACTCTTGCTCACATTAAGGCACGCGTGCAGATAATTTACAATACAAGATATATGGCTGCACATTCAGTAAAGATCACAGCAAAATGGCGACACTTGCTTGAAGAGTCCATTGTCAAATGAATTTGGACAAAATCTAGAAAGTTTAGAAAGTCTTATATTTTGATACGGAGGGAGTAGCTCACATTAAATTTTCTTGTGAGGCAAACCGTTTAATATTCAAAGCCCTTTTACTTCTGCAAAGATTACATTGATTGATCGACTACCAGGGCATTGGCAATGCCGGGGTAATCATTCGCTTGTGGACGGTGAAAAATATGAAGCTCCAAACAGAACTGAGCAAGATATCACGTCTTGTAAACCATGATGCTTCAACTAACCAACTAATCACTACGGCGCGATGCTGCATTGCATAATATCGTACTTGAAGGGGGTAAATAATAGCATTCGCAGACCACAAGTCAAACCTGGCAGATGAGGTCGCCTGCCAGAGTCAGCACAGCAGAAGTGACCGCCTTAGTCGCCACCGGATGCTTGTCAAGAGACAGAAGGTACCTGACACATCGAAGTGATTTCAACAAACTGAGTATAAGTATATTACTGAAGCATAAGAACCAACACGTGAAGAATCCCAAGAAATGGAGAAGAGGCTCACCAGGCCACGAGCTGCAAGCCCTTCGTTCTGGCTGCCTCGGCTCCTCCGGTTGCTGCTGCGACGACAGAGTTGGATGAGGAGGCTGCGTGGAGTGGCTGGAGCCGCGCGAGGCGGCCACCGCCCTTCCGGGGTTCGACGGCGGGAGCTGCGAGGAGGGGGGCGGAGAGGGAGAGGACGCGACCCGTTGGGGTGGGCCTCGGGGAGACGATGGGGTGGGGGACGAGGAGGAGCGGGAGCGCGGACGCCATCGCCATGGAAGAGGATGAGGAAGAGCTTGGGTTTTGGGAATCGTGCTAGGGTTCTAGAAAATTCCAGAGCCAGAGGGCTAAAGCGAAGAAGAAACTAATCCCGGGCTCATTTGGGCCCACTTATCTTTTCCAGAGAAACTTGGGCCCATTCTTCGGGGACCGGCCCATTTACATTGCCTGACCTAGCGACGAGGGCCAGGAGGAACAGATCGATCTCGCCGGCTTTCCCTCTCACTTGCGGCTGCGGCGGCGGCCACCGGCTGTGGAGGCGTTGAAGATGTCGTACATGCGAGGCGACTTGCTGACCAAGACGCGGAAGCTGGTGAAGGGGCTTGCCAAGCCCGCCCCGACCTGGCTCAAGGCCATGGAGCAGTCAGTACTCCTTCGATCCCTCCCTCCCCCTCTCTACTTCCGCCATTTCCCTATTTGCTCCGCACGCGCCTGTGTGTCTTTTGAACATATCATCCATACATTCACGCTCCTTCTATTGGGTTGATAGGGTTATTATTGTGCTGTCTGACGGCCGATCGGTAGTAGATTTGATATTGACCACAACAAAATCTGTGGGCGGCTCTGTGTGCTGACCTTTTCTTTAGCATTTGATTTCTGGTGGTTAATCATATGAAGGAATATTGACTCATTGCAATCAATGGTAGCACCAAGGTTAGAGTAACTGTGCTTTCTGCTGCTTTGCACCGTGTGTGGCATACTACATTTTATAGGAAAGCTTCAAAGTTCACACCAAAACGTTAAAGCTGTCAAATCTTCAGTTATACTCGATCCAGATATCCCGCATTTTGCACGTTAATCGTCAGGTGTGACCAGCTTGGTGTAAACAGAACGAACTCTATCCTACCTTTTCACCTGGCATATTTGTGGACTAACCACATTATGCAGCGCCATGGGGGTAATGTTACATCATCCACTTATCGGTGGTATCAATTCAATAGTTAGATTTCCTTGACTCACTCGTTCTCATGACGACCAGATTATCTGAGGAAGGCAGAAGATATTTGTGGCTAAACGGTTCTTTCATTAATTTTGCCTCGTTTGGTTCAGTTGCTCTTTTCTGTAAATTTGAATAATTGGTGCTCTACTTCTATGTATTAATTATCTTTCTGTTTTCTGCATGTTGCTTGCTGACTTCTTAAAACATATATTGCTGTCTGATTAGGGCACCACCAGTCACATTTCCTCATATTTTATTCACGTTGCTTGCTGATTGCTTGGATCACATGTTTGCTTTCTGATTAGGGCACCTCCAGTCACATTCCCTCGCACTGATGGGAAGATCAAGAAGATAGAATTGCCAGAGGACGTTTATGTGAAGAAGTTCTTCAGAAAGCATCCAGATTCACTCTACCATGATGCAGTCAAGTAAATTTCTTTCGTTTTGTTATAAAAATCTCCACAATTATGGGTGCACTCCAGAATTGAGGATGTGCATGTGTTTGTGATTTTTATTTTGTTTTAATTTTCCTTTTTGAGAGGCCAATGGGGATTCCTTCCGCATTCTGCATGGTTATCTGAGACTTATTGCTGCCCCCCTTAATTTGCCTTTGAACTGATTTCTACAATTATGTAATGGATGCACTGGTCAGCAAAAGCTTTTGTTTGAAGGACTGTACACATACAGTCTAGCAACTCCTTTTTCTCACTACTGATGGTGTCAGCATATCTCTTCTGTTTCACACTTTCACTCCCAGACATTGCATTTTCCCTATTTTTCTTTGTAACCTAATTCGAATTCTGCCACATCATACTCTAATAGCTAGTCCATCCTTTCAGGATAAGCGGGTTTGCTCCACCACCAGCAAGAGTTTTTGCTTGGCGTGTCTTAGAGTTGAAAGAAGGAGGAATTAGTGAGGAAGATGCAATGGCTGTAGCAGATGTAATTATCCTATCTAAATATATCATTTGTTTCTCATACCCTTAACAGTAATCCAATTCTTGGTTCTGCTCTGTCTAAATTTCAATGTGTATAATTATAACTCCTTTCATGACCAACATCCTTTTTGCAGATGGAATATGGAGCAGAGAAGAAAGCAAAGAAGCAAGCATACAAAGAACTGAAACAAATTGCACGAAGCGAAGGAAAGAAACCACCTCCAAATCCATATCCAAGTGCTATCAAGGAAATACAGGCAGAGGAAAAAAAATATGTTAAGGACCGTTTCTATAACCCCAAGATACTTGAGATCGTGAGTAAGATGAAAGAGGACAGACAGATGTTTCTTCAAGATAGAGCTTCAGCATCAGGTGAAGGGCAATAACCGGTTGTATGGACTAGTCAACTAGTTGCTGTTGCTTAGGAAATCGACCAATTAATGTTAAACTTGCTTATGTTAATTTGTCTTATAAAAATAAGTGCACATTCAGAAGTTAGTGAACAAAAAGCAACCTGTAAGGGTTTGAAACATGTTTTTGAGGTAGTGCATTATTTGTTTGTCTTAAAATATTCATTATTTTCTTCAATGTTACTCCCTCTGTAATAGCTTGCCAAAACGTCTTATATTAGGGGACAAAGGGACTACTAAATTTCATCTCCCGTGCTGGCTTAGCCTTGATGCTTTGTAAAGTTTTTCCAACATTCTGCAGATTGATCAAATTAGAAAATTGCATTGTGACCTATTCGCAAAGATGGTACTCTTTTTTCTTGTTTTTTCCCATTATTTGTTCATGTAATTACCATCTGTCCCTGTGACGAACATTTTAGTAATCTAAGCACTCATTCAATTGGTGCTCCCTCTTCAGTACTCTTCTGTGAGGTTGAAGGAACCAATGTTTCCACGTGCACTGTTGAGAAATGGCGTTCTGAGGGACATGATGGAATCTGGCCTTTTTTGTTGCTTTTTATTTAGCACCTTTATTCTGATTTCCTTTTTTAAAAAGTAGTATGTTTAACTCTGTTGAAGTTATAATTTATTCTTTTATCTGCAAAATTATGTTATGAAGAAATAAGATCTTTGTCAAGAAAAAAAATGGTTCAAAACGAGTTTACTGAGATGTAACATTATTGCTTTGTCTCAACCCTTCTCGTTATTTTCTTCATTGTTGTTGAGTTTAGCCCTCATAATTCATATAGACCTAATACTCTATGGTGGGTTTCCTAGAATGGTGCCAAATCTTCAACAAATTAAAAATCATGTTAATGGATGGCAATATCCTTGTTCTCCACTTTTTTCCCCTTGTGTGTTGTACTTGTAATTTCCATCTGTTCCTGTGATGAACATTTTAGTAATCCGAGCATTAATTCAATTGGTGCTCCCTCTCAGTGGTCTGCTGTGAGGTTGAAGGAACCAATATTTCCATGCGCACTGTTGATATATGGCATTCTGAGGGACATGATGGAGACTTGTTGGCTACTCTTCTGTTTGTGTTTAGCGCCTTTTCTTCTATTTTTTTCTCTTCTTTACAAAAAGAATGTACCGACTGGTATCTTCTAGTGCTGTCATTGCAGTATCATGCCTTGATATGTTCTCTGCAAATTATGGTTCGTAGTTGCTTGTTTTAAGGATGTTTGCAAAAGCAGTATTTGGAAATTGTGACAAGCTGCGCTTTAAGTAGGAAAATGGAGACAAGCTTTATGATTTTGCCGCCGAGGACAATAGGTTGCTGTATCGCCTGCGATTTGTATTTCTCGCTGATAAAACTCGCCCCAACTTTTTATGTGTGTAGAGTACACTGCATTTTACAATTCATAACTTGATTGGGATGTTTGATTTAGTATACAAGCTAGCACCATCTGACAAATTTAGACTTGCTGCACAAGTTGTATTGTAAATTATAGATTTTGGTTGTCGGTGACGTCCATATGCTTTATCACTGTGCTATGGCAATTGATTCAACAGAGAATACGTGAATTCCCAGGGTAAAAGCTGGCCTGGGATTAGCCAAAGGAAGAAGAGTGGTAAAAACAGGACAGTGAGGATGTATAAAGCGAAACCAGTAAATGTGAAAGGATGATCGGTGTGATTTCATTATATGCGAGTATTGATGGAATTCTTCTGTTTGAATTGTTCGCACATTTTTTAATTGCCATGTATAAGTGGAAGTGAATTATGCCAATTCCGTCAATTCAGGAAATTCCTCCTCGAACATCATCTCTTATCATTCGCGGGAATGATATCTGCAGCCAATAACTGGGCTACAGAGTTCTCTGCAACACGAAATCCAAATGCACCTCTAAACTGAAAGCATTTGACTGGCTCCTCCTTAATACGGTAGGCTCAACGCATGAGGAACCAGACTAGATGGCGTATACTGCCGATGATCCTGAAACATTCAATCGTCTCTTGTGGTCCTGCACTGTCAGAAGAACCTGTTGGAATGCCCCTCCCAATTCTGACGTGAATCTCGAAGTCGCTGAAGCAAAGTTGATCTTCAACTTCAAACAAGCTTTTGTGTACACAGTTTGTTACACATTCGCGACCTTGGACGCTCCCCTCCCTGTCACTGTAGCAGGAGGCGATTTCTTGGATCCCACCGTAGATCTCCACCTCGCCGGCGGGTTTCGTCGGATCCCTCGGTCTCCGCCGGCCGCCTCGGCGGCGGGAGGCCGGGGGATCTCCGTTCCTTGTCCTGTAAATAGTGTAGGAGTTCTGTGGTTGCAGGTCGTCGCTGCTCTGGAGGTAGAGGCATGGCGGCCGAAGTTTGCGGGCGGTGGATCTCTTCTCCGGCGGCGGCGCTCTGCGGAGCGTTGTCTTCGATCCATCGCCATCGACGCCCTCGCATCTCCACGGAGGTGCCGTGGGCGTCTTCCCCGTGGTAAGCTCCGAAGGCGGCGGAACCCCAAGATCCAGACTTTGAAGAAGAAGATGCGGCGCATCGGGCTGTCCGCGGCGGTGCTCGACGGTGTAGGTCTTCCGGGACCGGCGCTCGGCGACTTCCCGCTCGCCTGGGGACTGCCTCCGATCCAAGGCTTCGAGGAGGCGGCGGCGGCGGCGCGTCACCGACGGCAACGGCGGGTCAACGACGTGGTCTTGGTGCAGAGGGGCGGGTTGTAATTTTTGTGTTTTCTAGGGTCCTCTCTGTAATTCCGATGTGATGTGTCTTTTTCCTCCGCAAAAAAAAACAAGCTTTTGTGTATGGAGCATTCGTTGTGGCAGCGTGGAACATCTTACAGCTGTAAGCAAAGTGCGGAAAAATTCACATTGTGAGTCCTAGCATAGATTGTAAAGTCTTTTCTCTTCAAGAGAGATTCTCTTCCTCCTCTCCTGTAGGATGTAATAGGAGCCAGGCAAATGCTTTCAATATATACTCTAAATAGCATACCACAACATATTATATTTTGGAACAGAGGTAGTACCTTGTAAATATTTCCACTGTTAATACATAAATTTTACTGTCAGGAATTACTAGTTTTCAGCTCAACTAAAAAAAGTGATAGTATAGCCTGTGAATCCTGATACCGAATTGCATTCAATACTGACGTCTCTGAAACAATTGTAATGTGCAGTCCAAAATACTTCCATAGGGCCAAAACAACTTCACCACAATTCCACAACTTCACATATGACTTGCTTCTAAAGGATTATACTATACCCAAACCTTGTAAAACATCTAGTGACTACAAATGTATCAGAGATCGAAAAATATGACGATAATGTGTGTAACCTATAAGAACAATGCTGATTGCCGAGTTCCTAGGTGGGGTAAGGTTCAGCTGCTGTAGTAACCTCTATCAATAACAAAGCCAGAGTTTCTTCTTCTGTTGTATTTGTGTCACCAGAAACCTCAAGGGGGAAAAAATATGCGCGCCCCGCAGTCGCAGATAGCAAAAATCATTTCTCACTACCATCCTTCTCTTCCGAACCTCCATTGTGCCTCTCAGACCTCACCGGGAGAACACTCCGACGCTCCTTGCCCCCTGGTTTCGCCGATGCGTTTCCATACCACATCATTCCAAGAACAGCAAGGATCATCCCAAGGACAACATGAAGGTTCAGGCCCTCCTTGCCAAAGAAGAGAAACCCGAGAAACAGGACCAGCACAGTCTTCATGTGGCCTAGGACTTGAAAAGATACAGCGGAGAACCGGCCGATGCAGATAAACTGGCTCAGATTAACGCCGATGGCAATGAAGCATGAGAGTGTGAGGAAGAACTGCAGTGTGAAAAAAACTGGTAAGATGGATGTCCACATAAACTAGGTTCTAACAACTATACAGCATTAACAGGCAAAACATCACACACATAAAGGGAAGCTGCAGTTGTTTGAATTTACTGCTAACGGGCTAGTCAGGAGAGGCAATAAAATTCCGCTCTTCTCAACTAAAGATGCAATACAATGAAGCAGCGTAAAAAAGTTATCCACGACATAAATACTCCCCAAAATGATGAAGCACCATGCACATGCAGTATTGTAAAATGTCAATCTGCTAAAATGCTAGTCAATCACCACTTTATCTCTAAGCAAACAAAAGCCAGTTAGGTCAATTGCTTATCGAGAAGCTGCAACAAAGATCGCCATAGGATCAGGACATAAAACACTGTCGTAAGATTGACTTCTTACCAGCGAAAGCGATGTGAAATCGAACTGATCCACCCTTTTGCCAGTCAGCAAGTAATCCACGAAGGGCCCCACTAACAGGAGGGAACCTGCTTGGACTGGAGCAGTGTGGCCCAGGAGATTGAATGAGTTCAGAGAGTACTTCCGTTGGAGGTAATGAACATACTGCAACAAATGAAAGAAATTATAATACAATTAAAATAGTGAACCCTTTCTAATATATGACTGGAGTAGGACCACAGTCCACATGTACTGGTAATAACATAAAAGCAGCAAAGGCGATCAAATAACATTGAATGCATGTAGTCATGAGATTAAACAACAGAATGCATTGCATACTTGGAAAATGGAGTCACCATGTCTTTAAACATTACAAAATAGCATGAGGGCATCGATATTGTTCGCTTCTTATTCCATTGTTGTGCAAGTCCTCTAATAGATAAACATTTAAAATCCGCATCATAATTTCTTTCCATGTTCAACAAAGGAGGGTGGGGGAGTCCTTGTGTAATGCCAATTATTCATAACTTTGCAGGTCCAGGTACTGATAGTAACTACTTTGTGCACCATGTAATAACAATCATGTTTCAATAAAAGTGTGTGGATACCCAAAAAGTACAGAGGGATTCTTATTTTATTTGCTAGGAATAAAATCACCATATAGTATGTATAGGTATTTCAACTTACGTATTGTTGAAAAGCTGTGCTCCAAACAGCTATAACAGCTGCAAGCATGCCTTTTCCATTCACACTGACATCAGTAACCGTGCAAACTGCAACGCCTACAAGTACAACCATTATGCTCAGCTTTGTGTCCCGTGAATAATGTACACGATCGAAGACAACCTCCAGAAGACATGATGCAGGTATCATGCACAGCTTTGCTATCTGAACAAAAGGAAAGGATTAATCAAGAGTTAATAATTTATATCTTAGCCAATGGAAACTTCACTTAACCTTAACAAAGCCTTTTGTCCCCAACAAGTTGGGGTAGGCTAGATATGAAACCCTGTCACGAGGACTTCTCAGGAGGTCACCCATCCTGGTACTACTCTCGCCCAAATGGGTTTCATATCCATGTGACTGGCTAGTTTTTACGTTGGCTCGCCAAGCCTATCACAACCCTTAGATATGAAACCTTTCATGAGGACTTTCCAGGAGGTCACCCACCCTAGTACTACTCTCGTGGGTTTCATATCCATGGGACTGGCTAGTTTTTACGTTGGCTCGCCAAGCCTATCACAACCCTCCTCCTTTATCCGGGCTTGGGACCGGCTATGCCTAGAAGACATAGGCGGAGTTCAATGGAAACTTCACTAACCTGATAAAACCCCACAGAGTTCCACATCAAGCTCACGTTCATGCCAACAATCGACAAGTTTGAAAAGATCACAAACTTAATCAGATCTGGAAGTGGTAAGTGAGAGGGCTGGCTCAGGCCTAACCACCGGAATACGATAGTCATCAAGGTGGTTGTCACAAAATGAAGGCCAGTTAATGTTGTGGCTGCAAAAGGTAAATCATTATTAGTGCCACAGCAGGAGATATAAAGAGTTCTAACTCATGTGCAGTTTGTTGAGGGTAAAGTGAAGAAATCTGCTAGCATAATAAAAAATCATAATGAGTATTAGATTAGCACGCTTCTTATGTTAAACAGATACATCTCAAGTTTATGCCGAGCAAGCCAGTACAACAGCTAGAAGGGGATAGGTTTCAGGTTCAGCAGACACTTTGATTGCCTAATAGCCAACGCCTTATGATTCCATATTCTACAAACTTTTCCCAACCACTATAAAAGTGTATCAAGTGCAACAACTTTGGTACTGAGTTGGTGAAATAGTAGAAATACTGGCATACTCTTGTAATTGAATATTTGTCAACAGAAGAGCATCTAGAATTCACATCGATGGAATTTGCAGTAGCATTTTGGAATTACTAAAAGTTTAAATAAGATCAGCTATCCCTACGTACATGCACATTTCGGAACAAATAAAAGCCTAGAATAATGAATTCGAGGCCTGCCAGAAATGAAATGATGCAGAAAAAAATGCCGAATCTCGTAATACTCCTTGCCCAGAAAGTAAAGGATAAAATGTCAAAAGCATGGATAAGGATGTATGGTTTTAACGTACAAAGTTGTTCAGTAAAAGACAGACGTACCGAAACTGAATCCATGTGTAGCCATTAAGGCTTTGTTGACCATGATGATCCCAACAGACGAGGTAATATTGAAACTCCATGCTGCCAAGTCTAAGGCAGCCTTCTTGTCAGATTTTCTTGGCGAACCCATCTCTACCTCCACAAGTTCAAATCAATACTCGGGGAGCAAGAGTCTCTGAAGCACAAACGCCATTCACACAGGAACCTGGAGTCCAAGGTTGAACTGCAGGAATTGAAGCAATTTCAGATGGTTAGACAGTGACCATAGTATGCTGCTGCTTGCACCAGAGTTAAGTCAAATGTATCAAGAGCAGTTCCCTGAGTAAGCAGGAATTTTATCTAAACAGCATGCACCAGTACTATTTACCAGAAACCTACTGCTTCTGAAAGCAATTAGCAATATAAGTATGATACAAGGCCCCTACTGTTTCTTTCAGCCCCGCTAAAGCCTGCTCATGTCCGGATGCAGCTACTCATGAGAACCGAATGCTCTTCCTCCACGGAACCCCAACCAGAAAAACGCAGCTCTACCACCGAATCCCTCCTAACCCAGTGATCCGCTCACGAATCCGTCTTCGTGTTCCCCTAGCAAAGTTCATAGATAACACTACAACCCTACTGCTCCCGAACGCTCACCGTGCTCCAAGGAACCCCATCACGAACTACTTCAAAAACGAAACTCCACACTACAACCCCTACTAATCCGGCACTGCTCCGCCAGGAATCCGTCCCCAAATCGCAATTGCTCGCTCCAAAACCCGCACCAGATCGCGCCCGCGAAAAAATCCAGGAAAAAAAATCGGAGAAGAGAGGGAGGGGTAGGTAGAATCCTTACTCGAGAGGCGCGGAGGTCGATCCCTCCACCCGAAATGGCAGATCTCCCGTCGTTCTGATCTGAGATTTGGGTTGGGACTTGGGAGGGTGGGGGTGTGTTGTTCTGTGTGAGTGTTCGGTTTATTCCTATGCCCTTTTTTTTTCTTTTTCTGCAACGCTCACAACTACCTTCTCTAGCTTCAGATCTGCCCCCTATTTATAAGCCACCGACTGAACATATTTTTGTGTGTCTAGAATTTATTTTATGTTAATCTCTGGGTTTTATTGATAGATTCTCCTCGATTGAATCGCAATGGTTTTGTTTTCATGAAGGTGACAGCTGACAAGAGATCCATGAAGAGAAAATAAACAAGGTGAGAGGAAAATGCCATAGCATCAAACAAAAATTCCGAGGAAACTGATACCATCATTGTTTGTCTTCTCTCAATCATTTTCTCTAATTGGTCCAACCATTGTATCACCTAAAATAACCCAATCAACGAACTTCAAATGTGAGAACTAATTGTAGTCAAGAGTGTCGGCCACGGGACTGTGACATTCTGGCCCAAGATTTAATAGGGTTGACAGAATACTCATATCTATAAGGTGCATCTTCTTTTCGGTAAGTTAATCTACAAAGAACGTCGAGGTTAAGAGTGATTGGCCTTGAGTAATTTGGGGATGGGTGACCGCCCGGGAAGTTCTTCCTGGGTGCGCATGAGTGAGTATAAACTATAAAGTGCGCAGGAAAGATTAGTGCTAGTCTGCGGGGCTAGTATAAGAATCCTACAAAGCTGTCGGGGATAACGGCCGCCGACCCCGTGGTGCTGGGGTGTTGCATTTGGTATCAGAGTCGAGCCTTGCGATTACACGGGCGTGTGCGGGTTTGGGGCGTGGACAAGTAGGATATGGGTCGGAACTGGAGGTCCGTGGACATGTGGAATATGTCCCGATATGGACGCACGGGTGTATGCCAAGAGGGGTATCATGACCCACAAGTGTAGGAGGTCTATCGTAGTCCTTTCGATAAATAAACGTGTTTAGCCCAGCGAGGAGCAAAAGGTACTGGTCAATAGATATTAGCAATGTTTCACTGTAATTACTGCAAAGACAATTTTATAGGTGGTTTAAAAGCAATGAGGAATTTAATAGCAAGTAAATAAGAGATAATAGTAAAAGTGCAGCAAGTGGCTCAGTGCATATTTGAGCTTAGGTCAAGCCGGTTGTGTTACTTATAGGGATTAAAACATTCTGGAGGACACATGGGAATATAATCAAGTTATTTTCATCAAATTATGTCGATTAACTTTCACTGTTTTGATAAGTGTTGTGTGAGTGAACTTACGCTACTATACTGTCCTTACTTGGATAAGGTACATATTTGTGATTAAACCCTCCATGTAAGCATCCTCAAATACAAGAGTGGTATTTAAGATAAAATCAAACCATAGCATCAAACTCTAAAACCCAAACATTTCTTCATGACATAGTTTGTAAACTAGGGTTAGATATTACGTCACTCGCGCAACCCATCATAAACAAACTATATACATAATGCATTTCTCTAGGAACATAAAGGTGAAGTGTCATATAGTACACTAGTTGAATTTAGCGCGGCGACACGCCGCGCCCTTTAAGGGAAATTTTATGTATGAAATGTTTTGTTGTAATGACATAATAAATGTTGAAGGAAATTCGAATTTGACGAAATTCGTGGAATGTTTGTGCGAATTTGGATCCAAAATTGAGGAGTTAGAGTCGACAAAACTCGGAACCGTTCACGGAGGTGGAACTTACTCGTTGGCGCGCATATATTTCGTGTATATAATTATTGGAAAACGTGGGGTTTTTCCTGCAATTTTTTTGGCAAAATTCGTGGAATGTTTGTGCGACTTTGGATTTAAAAATTGAGTAGTTAGAGTCGATTAAACTCGAAAGCGATGACGGGGATGTAACCTACTCGCCGTTACGCATATATTTCGTGTATATAATTTTAGGTAGAACAATTTTTTTTTAAAAACAAAAAAAAGTCCAAAAAAAAAAGTGAACAGTACCCCGCCGGGTACTGTAGCTTCGCGAAGCTACAGTGACCCCGAGCAAGGAGAGAGCGAGGATTTGCTCCTCCTTTATATATAGATAGAATTTGTGGGTAGCGCGGGGACTTTTCTGCAAAAAATTTAACAAAATTCGTTAAATGTCTGTGCGAATTTGGATCCAAAATTGAAAAGTTAGAGTTGACAAAACTCAAAACCGTTCACGGGGTGGAAACTACTCGTCGACGCGCATATATTTCGTGTATATAATTTTAGGGAGAACAAAATTTAAAAAAAAAGGCAAAAAAAAAAGTGAACAGTACCCCGCCGGGCACTGTAGTTTCGCACTGTAGCTTTGGGAAGCTACAGTGCCCAGAGCGCTCTCAGCTCAGGGAGAACAAAATGTACAAATGAACAGTACCCCGCCGGGCACTGTAGCTTCGCACTGTAGTTTTCGAAAGCTACAGTGCCCGGAGCGCTCTCAGCTCGCTACAGTGCAGCGCCTTAATATATTTAGTGATGTTCGCATGACACACAAGACTTCTGCCATGTTCTCAAGAATTAAATGATTTACTGGTAAGACATCATGAGGATAGTAATCAGTGGGGATGAATATATGATTAACAATCTGAACATAACAATCTTTACCCGATTACAAGCATCAACTATAAGAGTAATCAACACCGAAAAGTAGCTCTGAGTGACAAATACAAGTTATTGTTCATACGTTGAATGGAGAAATAGAGTGGAGACGACGGTGAAGATGGTGATGCTGGTGACGATGATTCTAATGATACACGACGTGATGATGGTGGCGATGGCCTTGATTTCCCCCTCCGGGAGGGAAGTTTCCCCGCCAGGATTTATCCTGCCAGAGAGTTCTGTCTCTTTGTCTCCTTTCGCCCCGAGACGGTGGAGGAAAATAATTCGAAGGCCTACCTGAACTTTTTATGTCAAGGAAAGGTTATAAGCGAAGAGCGTCGGTGAGGCGCTACCACGTGGCGTGCATGGGGGGATGCGCCACTAGGACACGACACCACATGGCAGCCCCTGGGCCCATATTTTGGCTCCGAGGTTCTTCAGGTCCGTCATAATTTTGTGGTTTTTTTCCGTATTTATTGAGCTATGGAAATTTACCTTCTCCTCGGAAGTTTTTCCTCCAGTTTTTAGACTTCCTGTGTCCCCCCTTTTAATTGTAAAACATGCAAAATAAGAAGAAATGACATTAGAATTGCATCATACTATGAAATATATCATTTATATGCAAATTATGTAAAAATTAGTGATGCAAAATAGACGTATCAGTGAAGTTCCTGGCCTAGGGCTGATCGACGAGGACGTCGGTCTTCTATGGGAGGGTGTGTGACATTCTGACCCATGGCTTAATCAAATACTTATGTCAATAAGGTGCATCTTCTTTTCTGAAAGCTAATCTCCCAAGTACCTCAAGATTAAGCGTGCTCAGCCTTGGGTAATTTGGGTTTATTACTTCTGTGCCCTACCTCTACTAGTTTTACTCGTTTGTGCCCTACCTGCGTAGTTTTCCTCGTCTGTGCCCTACCTGGCTCTTTCGAGTCCCGACCATGGTCATTTCCGTCTGGTCAATGGTTGACCGTTAACTTCTGACGGGTGGGATCCACATGTCATAGATTTAATAATTTTAGTTTTTTTTGAAAATAACTTCTCACACGAGACCCACTAGTGATTAATCTGAATCTTAATCATAGATTTAAATAGTGCAAAATTCGAATTTTTCAAATTTTGAAAAAAAATGTGAAAAAAACACTGGATGTCGATAATGATTATTTATGCTAGTGTGTGAAGTTTGAGTGTGAAATATTGATTAGTTTGGTCTGCGTAAAAATAACAAATTTCTGAATCTGAGATCTAGATTTAGATCTACATCTAAACAGTGAAAATTCGAATTTTTCAAGTTTCGAAAAAAATGTGAAAAAAATACTGGATGTCGATGATGATTATTTATGCTAGTGTGTGAAGCTTGAGTGCGAAATATTGTGTAGTTTGGTCTGTGTAAAAATAATAAATTTCTAAATCTGAGATATAGATCTAGATCTAAACGGTGCAAAATTCAAAATTTTCTAGTTTCGAAAAAAATGTGAAAAAAATACTGGATGTCGATAATGATTATTTATGCTAGTGTGTGAACTTTGAGTGTGAAATATTGTATAGTTTGATCTGTATAAAAATGACAAATTTGTGAAACATTTGCTATACGTTAGTTGATGTCTGGGTGACTAGCTCGTATACGCGAACGCCGCAGTGCTCGATTCACCTGCGTCTGACCTCACTTTCCACTCTATCGTGCTCAGGGTGAGCCGAGCGTCCTAACGGCAAGGTGTTACGCGAGAGAGAGGGCACCTCCATGACCACGAGAGGGCAGCGCCGTCGGACTATTGTCGAACACCTTGAGGGTGCGATCTGGACATGCCGATGTTGGCATCAGCATGTTCCTGCCGATTCCCAACCAATTGGGAAGCAATATTTATATCTTTTCTGTGCCAAACTGGATTTCCTACAACTTTCTAATTATACGGTTTTGCTAGTTTTGAATTTTCTCTATTGTGTTTTTGTGAAAAACAGTTCTAGTCCGACCTCGCCGTCCATTTTATCGTGCTCGGAGTGAACCGAGCGTCCTAATGGGCAAGGTGGAAGTAACCCAGTAACAACAGCAAAGAAGCAAAAGAAGAGCAAGATCGTGGCCCCAACAACGGTTCCAGCAACGAATAGACAAACCAAGAAGCATAAGAAGGGCGAGGTTGAAGTCGTGGCACAAACTGGTCCAAATCCAGCAAAGAACACCCGGAGCAAGGTCGTGGTCCCATCTAGTCACACAAGGAGCAAGAAAAGAGGGTGAACATTTGAGAAAACTTGTAATATTTGTTGTGCTACTTCTGTCGAACACCTTAAGTGCGCGCTCTGGACGTGCTCTAGGCGTGCCATGGCGTGCTCTGGGCGCGAACTGGCGCACACTAGTATGAAAAACTAAGCCTAGATCCTTCTTAGTCACTCCAACATGAAACTTTGGTGATGTTTTTTATATTTTCATGTTGCAAATCCAAAACCCCTACTCTTCACCCTTTATTTCATACGACATAGTTTGAGATATCACATTAGATACATGATTTTTTCGCTTGAATGTATATCGACCTTGTTTATCAACTTGAATTGTTAGTATATGACATAAGTAAACTACGTGTGCAGGTTTTTCTTTTTTTTTTGATGTTTTTTGAATTTTTTATGCTCATTTCAAATGTTGGTCAAACCTAACTTTGACCAACATTTAAACAAATTTAAAACATGAAAATAAAAAACTAAGACTGGATCCTTCTTAGTCACACCAAAATGAAACTTTGGTGAGTTTTTAAAATTTTCATTTTGCAAATCCAAAACCCCTTCTCTTCATCCTTGACTTCATATGACATAGTTTGAGATATCACATTAGATACATGATTTTTTCGTTTGAATGTATATAGACCTTGTTTATCAACTTGACTCGTTAGTATATGACATAAGAAGACTATGTGCGCACGTTTTTTTTGACTGTTTTTGAATTTTTTATGCTCATTTCAAATATTGGTCAAACCTAACTTTGACCAACATTTAAACAAGTTTAAAACATGAAAATGAAAAACTAAGCCTGGATCCTTCTTAGTCACTCCAAAATGAAACTTTGGTCGTCGGAGAAGCCCTCCCTCACGCGTCAAACCTTACGCGTTCACGATAGAGTGGATAACGAGGTCAAGCTAGAACAGTTTTTCACAAAAACACAATAGAGAAATTTTAAAACTAGCAAAACTGTATAACTAGAAAGTTGTAGGAAATCCAATTTGTCACACAACCATATAAAGATTGCTTCCTAATTTGTTAAGAATTGGCGGGAACGTTCTGATGCCGACATCGACATGTCCAGATCGCGCCCTCAAGGTGTTCGACAGCAGTCTGGCGGCGCCGCCCGCTCGTGGTCGTCGGCCTGCGCGTAACACCTTACCCGTTAGGACGCTCAGCTCACTCTGAGCACGATAGAGTGGACAACGAGGTCGGACTAGAACTGTTTTTCACAAAAAACACAATAGAGAAAGTTCAAAACCAGCAAAACCGTATAACTAGAAAGTTGTAGGAAATCCAGTTTGGCACACAAACATATAAAGATTTCTTCCCAATTGGTTGGGAATCGGCAGGAACATGCTGATGCCGATATCGGCATGTCCAGATCGCGCCCTCAAGGTGTTCGACAATAGTCCGACGGCGCCGCCCGCTTGTGGTCGTGGAGAAGCTCTCTCTCGCGTAACATCTTGCCCGTTAGGACGCTCGACTCACCCTGAGCACGATAGAGTGGAAAGTGAGGTCGGACACAGGTGAATCGAGCACTGCGGCGTTCACGTATACGAGCTAGTCACACAGCCATCAACTAACGTATAGCAAATGTTTCACAAATTTGTCATTTTTATACAGACCAAACTATACAATATTTCGCACTCAAACTTCACACACTAGCATAAATAATCATTATCGACATCCAGTATTTTTTTCATATTTTTTTTTTGAAACATGGAAAATTCGAATTTTGCACTGTTTAGATCTAGATCTATATCTCAGATTCAGAAATTTGTTATTTTTACACAGACCAAATTACACAATATTTCGTACTCAAACTTCACACACTAGCATAAATAATCATTATCGACATCCAGTATTTTTTTCACATTTTTTTGAAATTTGAAAAATTCGAATTTTTCACCGTTTAGATGTAGATCTAAATCTAGATCTCAAATTCAGAAATTTATTATTTTTACACAGACCAAACTAAACAATATTTCGCACTCAAACTTCACACAGTAGCATAAATAATCATTATCGACATCCAGTATTTTTCACATTTTTTTAAAAAATTTGAAAAATTCGAATTTTACACTGTTTAAATCTCAGATTAAGATTCAGATTAATCAGTAGTGGGTCTCGTGTGAGAAATTTAAACATTAAAAAAACTAAAATTATTAAATCTATGACATGTGGGTCCCACCAGTCAGAAGTTAACGGTCAACCATTGACCAGACAGAAATGGCCATGGCCGGGACTCGAAAGAGCCAGGTAGGACACATACGAGGAAAACTACGTATGTAGGGCATAAATGAGTAAAACTAGTTGATGTAGGGCACTGAAGTAATAAACCCGGGTAATTTGGGATGGTGCACACGGATGAGGACAAAGTTGGGCTAGTCAAAAAGTTCTACAGAGGTACTAGGGGTAACGATCGTTGGTCCCGGGATGGCTAGGGTGTTACAGGGACCTCTTCGGCATGGCCATAGAACTACCAGTTCGGTGGGTGGAGAGGCCATTCTGCTAGACAACAACGACACGATGCTAGAGCCGAGGTCGCCACATGCTCTCCCTCACCTAGCGGCCGACAAATCACCTCAAATGTCGCCTAATATGTGCATGCACCGGAGGAGGCGGAGCATCCTAGCCTCCTAGGCCCCTCGTGCGACGCTCCTACTCACTACATGGCTATGACACGCGCCCAACGACTGCGTCATCAGTTACACGAGCAACTTAACGTGCGCCAATGACGCAATGACCACACACACACATTCTGACAAGTTTGTGACCGACTTGCAACATTTTGTGAATTGGGTGATGATGCTGACTTGGAAGGGAGAAGATTGTCTTTCGTTTGCGAAAAAAAATAAGATAACTCCATCAAATAGAAGAGTCACACCATGTTTTCTTACCATTACATGGTAAATGTGAGTATATGACAACTTTTAGACGGAAGGCTCGAGTAGATCCCAACTTTATATTAATAAAGCCATCTGGCCAGATTCCAAACAAACAACACAACATCCACACACATGACATCGAAAAATAAAGTATATGAAAACTTACTAATCTTGTTTCGACGAAAAAGACAACTTACTAATAACAAGTTGCGATTTTATTGACCATGTTTTTTTTTGAGCTATAAAGTGGTCGTATCCACCGCCCGAATAGATAGAAAGAGTTGACCCAGTTTATAAGGAAAACCGGGTCCAAAAACCATACAATCTGTACAAAAGAATGACACAAACGAAGCGACCCGCCGCCCACACGACCCAAGTCGACAAACGCCACAACACACACCACCTGTTCCGGGTCCGCCGCCCCGGCGTAACAACCAGATCGACCTTCGCATTGCCCGAAGGTGATCAAGTCATGGTCGACGAACCCTCTGCCCACGCAGTCTTCATCCAGGTTGCCACCAAAACCACCTGTTCCGGGGCCGCCGCCCCGGTGTAGCAACCAGATCGACCTTCGCATTGCCCGAAGACGATCCAGTCGGGTCGACGAACCCTCTGCCCAAGCAGTTTTCATCCAGGTCGCCACCCAAACCCACACTAAACAACGGTTCTGCCTCATAGAACCGTCGTAGCGTGGGAGATCGAGGCCGCCGCCTCGACGCACCACCACCTTCCGGAGCCGCCACCCCGACATCCACCGCCCATGACCACACGCCATTCTGCACATCCGTCGCGAAACCGTTGCACCGCGCTGGCCAAGGGCTCCAAAGCGGCGCCTCCAACAAGGTAGTGATGAGACCGTCACCGCCGCCCGCTCACAAAGGAGCAAAGGTTTTCACCCGGAGAATTTGGAACCACCACGCGTTAGACGAGGTCGAAAAGCTCCACGACGACGCAATCAAGAAAGGGAACGACGCCCGAGGGCGCCGCCGTCGTCGGCACTGGCCGAAGTCCATGCGAGCTTTCGCCCGGAGTTCAACCCGACCGCAAAGCTTCGGGAGCAGCAGGATGGCATCCCGGCCATGTCGTCAACAACCGAGCTCCACCGCATGCCGCAGCAGCCGCGACACCACCTTCCACGGCCGCTGCCATGGCCATGCCCGCTTCAGCCGCTCCGCCGGAGTAGCCGCCACTGTCCGGGGCCGCCGCCCCGGCTTTCGCGCCGCCCGGACGCCGGAGCACGGCGGCAGGAGAGGCCATCTCCTGCCACCGCGCCGGAGACTCCGCCACCTCCTCCTTGCAGCTCGTCCTGTCGCTGCCACGCTGGATCCCGGCCTCCAGCTCCCTGCCGGCCGCCAGCACCACTGCAGCCTACCGGCAGCTCCACCGCGGTGCCCAGCCTCCTCGAATCTCGACGCCTTTTCCACTCCACAAGCCGCCCATGCCCCCAGCTCGCCCGGCCCGCCAAAGCCCATCGGCCCTCGGCCCGATTTGCTTCGCCGCCGCGACGCATCATCAAGGGGGCGACCCGCACCGCTGCCTCCGCCAACCACCGCCGCCAAGCCCGCAGCCGGGCACCAGACCGCTTCCAGCCGCTGCTCCACTCTCCGCCATGCGCCGCCCGCTAGAAGACCTCCGCCGCGCGTCGTCAGCCGTCGGGGGGGGGGGGGGGGGGGCGCTCTCCTCCCCTGCCGCCTTTGTCGGCCAGGGGGGCCGCCACCACCGCCAGGGGCCGGCGGCGGCAGCTGCCGGGGGAGCTTCGGGGCGGTGGCCTCTAGCTAGGGTTTTGGCCCCCCGGGGTCGCCCGCGCGTGCGACCCGGGAGGGGAGGAGGAAAGCCGATTTGCTAGCCCTCTACTTTTCCCGTGTTGTTTATATACGGCCTAATTATAGCAACATTAAGGTATATCCAACAGGTAATGCATGCACTGCACTTAGAGTGACAAAAGGTCCCTGCACACACATAATCAAGGAGCTATTTTCGTGTACAACTAATTAGGAACTTGAGCATGCATGCCAACTAATACATGGGCCCTCCCATTCCAACAATAAATTTGGTTCAACCTTTTTTCACATCACAAGCCATCTGTCTATCTCTTGAAAAAAGATAGAAAGATCACAAGTCATCCAACTCAAATGAGCATATAACAAGTTGAAGCAATTGAGATCCAGTACGTTCATACTTATGCATGAACTCTGGCATCTCTTACACCTTGGCAAGAACTGTATCTCACCTTTTTGTATGAACCGGGGGAACTGTACCGCAATGTGAGCTAACCAAGAACGTGAACAAAGTGGCGCATGGTCTGGCGAAGAACTCCATGAAACAAAACCATATCTTATTCCAACTGTCTTAAGACTATGCTCCAAAGCATAGACCCTAGAGTAAAGCGCGGGACAATCTGGAAATGTACAGTAACTTTTTACACTATTTGAAAGTGTTGGTATTACTAAACCATTTGCCTCCAAAATCAACATGCATGGCTGCCTCCTCTGATTTTGTCGGTTTACATCTGGTTGTTGCAACCGCGACGCTCTCCTATGGGCGCAGTTTTTTCTAATTACAAAACGACACTCAAGAGAAAATGGATGTGCATTTGGATTTATATAGTTCAGGCATCATGTTCATCGATACTGACGCCTCGGATTAAAACAAAAAGAGTCGTGGGACAAAAAGCGCAATCGGATCGCTTCCAATGCAGGTTCATCATATGCTGTTAACTTGCATCGCATGCGTCAACAACCTTTCGCGTGTTCGGCTGGCTGGCTGGCTGCAAGGAATCGGACGGCTCGATCGATTTCCATGGACGCGTCCTCATATTCGAAGTGTCTCGTCAATCTCGTTAATTAGTTCCCCATTATGAAGCTGTTGCTTAGGCTGTAGATTGCTTGCTGGTGACACTAGCCAAGTAGCCAGTGTACTGTTGACTTGTCGGTGCAGACGCCTTTTAGTCCCATCGAAGGAACAAGGCTTTCCATTGTTCTGTTTTGGTCATTATATTGGTTTAGTTAATACTTCCCAGTTTATGACCTACAGCAAGATGTCTGGGTGGTGTAGTTGGTTATCACGTTAGTCTCACACACTAAAGGTCCCCAGTTCGAACCTGGGCTCAGACAAACTGTTTTTGTTACTTTACTACGCAAGGAAATTTTGCATTTATTATTTTGAAGAGAAATTGTCTATTCATTCTACAGTCTTTCCAGTACTGCAGGAGCTGGACTGTGCAAAAAAAGATTGTTCAAAAATCTGTAACAGCCAACGCAAATTTGTTTTAAGATGAACATCGATCCACCGAGTCCAGCTTTTTTTTCAATTACTTCAGGATTCTTACAAAAGATAACTTTGTCAAGCGCAATTGGTACGGAAGTACAAAGTGCGTCTTCTGTCAGCATGACGAGACTATCACTCGCTTATTCTTTCAATGCGAGTTAGCCAGATCTATATGGTCAGCCGTTCAGATAGGTTCTACCTTACATCCTCCGCGGTCCGTTGCAAATATTTTTAGCAACTGGTTAAATGGAGTGGGTCCTAGGTTCAAACTATTCAGTAGGATGGGCGCGATTGCCATTATTTAGTCGCTGTGGTTATGTAGAAATGACAAGGTGTTTAACGATAAAAATGTTTCTCTTATGCAGGTTATTTATCGGTGTAAAGCTACGCTTCGAGCATGGTCCGCACTGCAACGTGTGGAACACCGAGATTTATTTTTGGAGGTGGCGTCGAGGCTGGAGGCTGTAGCCAGGGAGTTATTCTCCCGGCATGGATGGCAACATAGTCTCCGGATTGATCTACCAACACCTTAGGCGGATCTACAATTTCTCATTTTGATATGTAATTCGCCTATTTATTTTTATGCTGTTCTAGATCCTGGTGAACTTGTGGCTGTGTACATCTTAGTTATGCAGAGGCCGGGTGTAATGCTTAAAACTTTTAAGTAATAAAATCACTTTATCTAAAAAAAAAGCAATAGCACAATAATAGAATCCTACGCCTATCAGAAAAACCTATCAATAATAGAATTCCTGGTCACGACTCACGACAATGGATGGAATTTTTCAAACCAAAACCACATGAATCTGCTGGACATACACCCCGCTGGTCGCCACCTCCTGAACAGTTTATTAAACTGAACACTGATGGAGCGTTCCTGGAGAATTCAAGAGTTGGGGGCTGGGGTGCCATTGCCTGGGACAGCTCAGGGGACATTGTGTTTGCAGCAGCGGGTAAGATGGATTGTGCAGCTGATGCCCTACATTCAGAAGCAACTGCCCTACAAAATGGCATTCGCATTGCAGAGCAACTTAGCATTGGTCGTTTAATCATCTCGATGGACTCACAGACGTTGAAGAAGGCGATTTTTTTTTGCGAGAAAGTCGCAGTTACAGCAGCCAAGCTCTTACAGAAAAGTCCAGAAAACAGAAGAAAATACAAAGACACCCTTCTGAGCTCCGGCGCCGCCGTCTTCGAGCAGAACGTTGCGTCGGCGAAACCCGCCGCACCACCTTGAGTCCCCCTCCTCTGATTAAGCTCGGCTGGGACAATTGTTCCTCGACATCAAGTTCCGTTTAGATACAGAATTCATAGATTTCAGTGTGGAGTTCTGCCCACGGGCATGTAATAAGCCTGCTCACTGTTCAGCAGCTTTGGGTATGGGTGAGGACTAGGGCTGGACTAACGAGCTGCTCGGATCGTTAAGGCTCGGCTCGTTAAGGCTCGAGATCGTTAAGGCTCAGATCGTTAAGCTTGTTAAGAATAACGAGCTGAAATTAAAGCTCGGCTCGGTTCGTTAGACGTTCACGAGCGCTCGCGAGCAGCTCGTTAAGACTCGTTAAGAAGATGTAAAAAAACTTAAAATGCATCTGAAAAGATTTCAGCCATAAAACGTATAAAAGTAGTTTAAAAATGACAAATCGACAACAAATAGTTCACAAACTCATAGTAGTTTCACACACTCAAATGAAAATAAATATTGCTAACTAGTTAATCGTTGGATGGGCTACAACATATAGATTTGTAGCCATGCTGCCACGACGCTAACGATCTTAACGAGTAGCTCACGAAACTCGTTATTTTGATTGTTAAGCTCGTTAGTATTAACGAGCTAAAATTGCTGCTCGGCTCGGTTCATTAAGATAACGAGTCGAGCACAAACGAGTCGAGTTACCGAGCGCTCAATAAGCTTAAAGAAATTCGATCTTTATGTCCAGCCCTAGTGAGGACCAGAGCAATCATTAGCTATGGTTGTCGGATTACCCAGTTGATATAACCCATTTGGTGGCCGTCTTAATGGAATACGTGCGTTCCTGTCAAAAAACAAAAAAAATATCCAGCAACAGTCAGCGAAACAAGGCAGGGCAAATTATCAACGGAACTATCCGATGCACACCCGACCCTGCATCCGTCGGACTACATTCATTAGCTGATGCCACTGAAAGGTCATGGTTCTCCTTCGGACAAGCGTCGTACAGATTTTGTTGGACACATAGCAGTACTGAGTTATCAAGTGCCAAGTAAAGTGTGGGTGCGTAGCAAAAAAAAAAGTAAAGTGTGGGTTACGATCAAATCACTACTGTATATAAAAGCTCGAAGAGACGCAGTACTGTAGCGTCTACAGTAGACACAGTGTCTTCGCTACAGTTTTTTTTTTTGCAGATTTTTTTTCTAAAAAAAAACTTCGCGTTCTCCGAAAATTATATAGATGAAATATATGCGCGCCGACGAGTAGGTTCCATTCCCGTGATCGGTTTTGAGTTTGATCGAATCTACCTCCTTAATTTCGGATCCAGATTCGCAGAAACATTTGATAAATTTTGTCAAATTCGCCGCACTCGGTCATCCGTTTGAATTTTCATTTCACAAGTAGATGTATATCACTCTACACAAATCGGCCCTTGGAATAAAACTTTCTGTAAAAAAGACCCCGCTCACCACTTTTTGCCCGCTCGCCACTTTTTCGCAGAAAAGGACTTGCGTTTTCCTAAATATTATAAATCGGCCTCCCGGGCAAAAATATAAATTGGCCCTCCGAAATAAAACTTTTTGAAAAAAGCCCCGCTCGCCATTTTTTGCAAAAAAAACCACGTGTTTTCCAAAATCAGCCTCCCGGAATAAAAACGCGTGTTTCTTTAACGCAAATGTCCTTGTGTTCTACACACTACTATATATAAAAGCTTGAAGAGCCGCAGCACTGTAGCGTCTACAGTAGCTACAGTGTCTTCGCTACAGTAGCCGTTTTTTTTGCAGAATTTTTTTTTTTTAAAAAACTTCGCGTTCTCCGAAAATTATATACATGAAATATATGCGCGCCGACGAGTGGTTCCATTCCCGTAATCGGTTTTGAGTTTGATCGAGTCTACTTCCTTAATTTCGGATCCAGATTCGCACAAACATTTGATAAATTTTGTCAAATTCGCCGCACTCGGTCATCTGTTTGAATTTTCATTTCACAAGTAGATGTATATCACTCTACACAAATCGGCCCTTGGAATAAAACTTTCTGCAAAAAAGACCCCGCTCGCCACTTTTTCGCAGAAAAGGACTTGCGTTTTCCTAAAAATTATAAATCGGCCTCCCGACCAAAAATATAAATTGGCCCTCCGAAATAAAACTTTTTGAAAAAAGCCCCGCTCGCCACTTTTTGCAAAAAAGCCCACGTGTTTTCCAAAATCAGCCTCCCGGAATAAAAACGCGGGTTTCTTTAACGCAAATGTCCTTGTGTTCTACAGATATTACAAATTCTTTTACGCAAATGTCCTTGCGTTCTACGTATATTACAAACTAACTACTATCCTACTATATATAATGGCGCGAAGCGTCCGGGCACTGTAGCCACTGTAACAGTATGTTTTAAACTTTTTATTTCAATGGAATACATTTCTCTTCAAACTTCAAATTCGTTGCATTTTATACCGTGCAAAAAAGACAAATTCTGACAGATTTCAAAATTTCATTAATCTTCAAAATTAGTTAACAAAAAAAAAAGATATTTTTAAACGGTACCAAATAATGATTTTTACCATGCAAATTTGCTACAGTGTAACAGTAGCTACCATGTTACTGTAGCACGCTACAGCAGTCGGTTTTTTTTCTCAAAACCGCAAAAAGAAATATACATGAAAAATTTACACGTCGACGAGTAGATTCCATTCCCATGATCGGTTTCGAGTTTAGTCGACTCTAACTCATTAATTTGTGATCCAGATTCGCACAAATAATCGTCGAGTTTTGTCCAATTAATCGCGCTCGGTCACCCGTTTGAATTTTCTTTTCACAAATAGATGGATATCACCTTCCCAAACAACTTTCGTGTTTTACCCTTCTTATTTTGACAAACATATAGATATGCACTTTGCTCGCCGCTTTTTCGCAATAAAGCCCTACCGTTTTCCAAAAAACCATCCTACTATATATAATAGCCGGACGAATTCGCGGCCTCTCAGGCGCTGTAACGCCGCACACCCGGGCAAGAAAAATATAACAAACATATCAACACAAACACAAAAATAAACATTGCCTATTTATGGCATATGATCAAATTCCAACATTTGAATATTTTAAAATTTTAGATGCATTTCACATCTTAACATTCAAAAAAGTAAAGAAAAAATCACATACGAATAACTTCTCACTATTAACAATTTTAAAATTCTAACAATTTACAAATGTACGTTTTTTAAAAAATTCAAAATTGAATACTTCAAAATTTTGAATGCCTTCCAAAACTAAGCATTTCATAAACGTAAATACAATTCAAATATGGATAACTTTCCAATTTTAACAAATTTTCAATTTCGATCAATTTATAAATGTAAACTTTTTCCCAATTCCAACAGATCTAAGTCTGAACAACTTTAGAGTGCGGACATTTTCAAATTTGAATTTTTCAAACCACGGTATTTCTTCTTCTAAACTATTTCTAAAATATGCACAATTTTTAACCATAAACTTTCTTTGCATTTCAATAATTTTTAAATCTGCACGATTTTTAAATGTACACAAATTAAATTTTTAATTTTACCACACGTGCACGACACACAAAATTGAATATTTCAAAAAATTAAATGCCTCTCAAATCTAACCATTTTGTAAATGTAAAAAAAAAATCTAAATAATTTCCCAATTTGAACAATTTTCAAAATCTAATCAATTTTTAATAGTAAACTTTCTTGGCATTCCAATAATTTCAACTCTTCACAATTTTTAAATGTCATCATTTGAAAATTTGAATTTTTACCACACATACGCGGCATACGCCCGGGTGGTAACTACAGTGCTTGTTTTCTTTCAGAACGGCTAGAAAATTTGTACACGATAGCTACTGAACTACTGTAGCATGGCAGTGTCGTTTTTTTTTGCAAAACCGCTAGAAAATTTGTACACGAAAAATTTGCGCGTCGACGAGTAGGTTCTATTCCCGTGATTGGTTTCGAGTTTTGTCGACTCTAGCTACTTAATTTCGGATCCAGATTCACATAAACATTCGGCGAGTTTTGTCTAATTCGTCACGTTCGGACATCCGTTTGCATTTTTCTTCCACGATTAGATGGGCACCATCCTCCCGACCAACTTTTATGTTTTAAACTTTTTATTTTGACGGACGTACATATATATTTCTCTCCAAACCAGCTTCCACGCCGCCCCATAACCACGTCCATCCGATACGCGCGATCCAACGGCCAGAAAATGTCCACGACAACACCCACCGTGCACTACTGTTCACGTTCGATTTTCTACCAATCGAGACGCGACACGTTATCCGGAATCACCACCGGTCACCACGTCTTTTCACGAAAAAGAACCTCACAAATCGATACATTAACCCGCAGCCCTCCGCTCCTAACTGAGAGGGATCTTTTTGCAATTATCAGACAATTCGTGGACCAAACTACAAAAAAAAACCCGCATCCCCCTCCCCCCTTTCTCTCTCTCGCGCGGCGCCGAGATTGCCGTCGCCGCCGACGCGACACGCCGCTCTTCCGCTCCTCCTCCGACGAATCCACGGCCACAGCGAGCTTCACCGCCTTCCCTTCTATCTCCTCGCTGACTATCGCCTGTCGGAACGACCCGAATCGCCGCCGGACCACCACGTTTCGCCTCCCTGTCCGCCGCCGCGGATTTCCTCACCGCCGGCGATTCCGCTGACCACTTGGTCCGCCGCGCCGCCCGTTTGGTTCGCGTTGATCTCCTCTCGCAGATCCACACGCTCGCAGCCCCGCGCACGTACGAGGCTGCTCCGCCGTGAGCTCCGCCACGCGGCCGCCTCCGCCGCCCGCTTGCGTCATCAAACGACGTCACACCAACCCCACCTGTCAGACTTCTAGCAATTTCGACAACAATTTCCATAAATAATAACTCTGCCATGTGGGTCCCCTCTGCCAGAAATTTAATAATTGCAGGAAAAGCAAAAAATCATAAAATTAATATCTTCTAATCTGTAAATTTAATAAACTTAAGGAATTTTCAAATTTTTCACATTTTACAATTCAAATCTTAATAACTTTCTTACTTGACTACATTTTTTAATCTGAACATTTTAAAACGCAAACTTTTTTTGAATTACAACAATTTTTAAATTTAAACAATTTTAAAATGTGAACATTTCCAAACTTAAATTGCAACCATACTTGAGCATCTTAATTCAAATTTCAAATTTGAGCACTTCAAAACTTCAAAAGTCTTTTAAATCTAATCATTTTATAAACGTTAGAATAATTCAAATCCTGATAGCTTTCCAACTTTAACAATTTTTGAAATACGAACATTTATAAAACGTAAACTTTTTTTGAATTCCAACAATTTTAAAACTTCCACAATTTTCCAATGTGGCCATTTCCAAATTTGCATTCCTATAATTTTTAAGCTTGCCCAATTTTTGAATGTGAATATTTTCAAACTTGAATTACAAACACATTGGAACATTTTAATACAAATTTCAAATTTGAGCATTCTAAAATTTTAAAAGTGTTTCATATCTGAACGTTCCATAAATGTTAAAAGAATTCAAATCTTAATAACTTCCCAAATCGAACAATATTTGAAATCTAAACAATTTTTAAACGTAATTTTTTTTTGAAATCCCAAAATTTCCAGATCTAAACAATTTTAAAACGTGCACATTTCTGAATTTGAATTTTACCACAAGAACGCGGCATACCCCAAAAGATGGCAGGCTTCCATGGTATCAAGCAGCAAACTGGTATTCACAAGCAGCTGAGCAAGTTCGGTAGAAACAGCAGTACTAGTGACTAAGAACACATGATACTAGATGGTTGATGTCTTGCACGCGATAACTGGTGCATGATTTACACATGACATGCTTGCATATGCAACATTTACTACTACATGACTTGCATGACAAACGACACAGTTTTTCGACGTTTGTCACCACCAGCATCCAAAATACACAGACGGTCTACTCCACTCCCTTGCAAAACACTCCGCTAGACCACCACGATATACTGTACCATAGAGCAGCGTAATAACCTGAAATAGAAAACAATATCAGTAAAAATTAATTGAGTTGCCACATTCTTGAAGCCATTTCGATCAAAAATCTGGAAGCGATTGTTCAGTTTGTCAACATTGGATTTACTTAAGTGCAAGAGGGATATAACATGTTCAGTTTTTGTCAGACCGACACCATCATACATTATTACATTGTGTCGTACGAAATGATTCCTAGATGTTTTGATAAAGCCACATAGTTCTGTTGTCTAGTACTGTAGTATGTAGCATACGTTGTTCTCTAGCTCAGACATGACTAATTAACTCAAGTAATAACAATTCATATAATGTGATGACCATATTATTATACTTCGCGACTCCGAGTCGTAGAAGACACAAACTTGTTAAACATAACCACAAAACCTAGAACGAACAAAGGACAGGTGTGCAGTGCAGAGATAATGAATACTTTTACCTCGTTTACTACATTAGTTCATTCCTGCCATGCCAGCATACTTCCTTTCAGAAAGAACCTCGGCAGTTTGTAGATCCGCAGAGGCATGGTTTGAGCTTGCAAGCTAGTGGAAACTTGGCCTTAATGCCAGGAGGAGCCCCTCTTATGCCATAATCATAGGTCAGTTCAGTCATGGGAGGAATATGTTTCATCGCGAAGAACATGATATGCGGATAATTATCATCGCCATGGTCATATTGCACAGACTGCCAAAGGAGATTCGGGGAGCAGCTGTGGTTGATAAAACGAGCGACGTTACCTGCATCTTTTGCACTTATGATGATAGGTAACTTCTTAGATATCTCAGCTGTGGCATCAGTACTCTTTTCTTCAAGTAACTCTGCACCCAGATTATACCTTAAAGCCTTATCATTGAGAAATGATGTGCGAAAGGTGTAGTCGTCTTCCTCGGCATCCTTGTTCATTTTGGTTTCATCAATGACTTCACCAGCATACTCACAAACGAATGTACCAGCACGGATTGGGTCCCATGATCGGAGACCCCATCCACGGTCTCCAGTCCAGAAAACCTCCAAGTTCAGTTTAACACCTTTCTGCGCGACCCTGTTTCGACAGTCTTCAGAGCAATGGCAACTGGAAGAGCACTCATAAAGCATCGGAACATTTTTCACAAGTACCCGGATGCGCTGTAAGGAAAATCACCACCATTCTGCCTCGCACATGAACAGTTATCGTCATCTGGCAAGCACACACTAGGGCACTTGCAGTTTTGCAATGACTTAGGCCTACTAAGAGGTCTCGAATACTTCACTCCAGTAACATACTCAAAGTGGCCCGGGCCCTTTACGTCATCAACGTCGTTAACAAGGCACACAGGTAGGTTCTCAACCCCCGATGATAAATCCAGCATTATGACCTTTTCTCTTGTGGCAGGATTTGCTTTCCACTTCTCTGTCATCTTCCAAACTGAAATTCCAGCAGGTTGCCCCGGTTCCCTCCTCAGCTTGTACTTGAAAACACTGAAACCATTCGCCGCTGTGTCCATCCAAGCATCTTCGATGCGATAAATCCCATCATATATATAAACCTTGCCCAAGTTAATGAAAGGGTCCTCTGCACCGCGCACAACCCTGATTTGATTCTTCTTCTTGGCACTGTTCATGAGAGCAAGGTTTCCTCTCTCAAGCTTCTGGTCATGCTTCTCCTTGTACCGGCTATTGCCTCCTTGGCCTGTGTACACCAAAGTGTCTGTGTCATCTTCATCATTCTCGTATCCACCAGATGAGATAATGCTCACGGCAAGACTCTCATCTTTCCCGACATGTGTAGCCGGCAGGTAATCGATGCCGGCCATTGTTGGTAGATGCAAACCCAAAATGTACATTTCAATCCTGTAGAAGAAAATATCTCCAATTTCAACACCCGGGATGGGCCCCATCGTCTTCATGTCATTGATCTTCAGATTATTATGCTTCATGAGAACACTAGCCTTCAAGTCGGCGCGCTGGTGCGCATGCTCCTTTTCATCCAACTGCAGCATACGGCGCCGGAGCGAATCGAACATGGCCATAGTCGCTTCCACTGAATCCCTTGGGTTTTCGGACGAGGAGCGCCAGCCGGCAAGCTCCTTGCTGAGGCTCCTCATTACTGGTCTCTGCTTGATGTCAGTTGCATTGGAGCTTGCAGCCAGCCGAGCCTTCTTGGTTGTCCTCTTCAGTGAAGGTGGTTTTCTCTTCTTGCAGAAGGGATTGTATTCTTCATCAGATGACGACTCTTCTTTGTGTTGCGGCGCAGGAAATCTCACCGAGATTGGTGTGACTTTCAGAGGAATTGTAGACACTGGGGGCGTCTGAGCAAATGAAGCTGGAGCTGGCCTAGGATGTTCTGATGAGGAGAAGGACCTGAATATAGGTGTGACATAGACTAATGGCGGATCGGTTGATCGACTTGATAAATCATACCCTGCAGGGGTAGGGAACATCGGCGACAGTGAAAGCAATGGCTTCAGGTCCAGGGGCTGCTCGTCAGTTTCTCCTTCGTCTTTCGAGCTCCCCATAATGAACTCCTAGCAGTAGCAAAAACAGGTGTCACTTAATTGCATGGACTTGATAGATGCTGATGTATATGAAAGAGTTAACATAATGAGCAAAGTATTTGAACATATAAATCTGCAAGTTTAGAAAATGGTACCAACTTCTGAACTGAAAAACAGGACGATAATATATTATCTTGTGAAACGCAGCAATCCGAAACAGAAAAGTTGCATATTCTGATCACTAGTTTGTTGGCTGGGTGGTAACTCATATTATCGCGATGGTGGCAGTATGAAAATGGCCTGCTGGTGAACGGGTAGGATTTGTTTGATATATTATACACTTATAAAACAAGTGTGATACTGACATCTACTAATTGTTGACTGTAATGTTTTGAAGAAGAAAAGGGAGGTCATAAACAGAAACAAGTCTGTAAATTCGAATACTGATGTCAACTTTTGAACTGAACGAACAGAACCACTAAGTATTACCTTTTTTAAGAATCATATATTACCTTACGAAACAAAGGAAACAGGGAAATTAAATATGTGGCTAGCATTGTGTTGGCTGGGTAACCCACAATTTAGTGTTGAAGAGATATATGTGTAAGTAGCCATACCATATAAATGTACAGATTGAAGTTATATAATCTCACAGAAAACATATATATTTCAGCATGCTACATTTCGTATTCCTTTCCTCCTCACAAATTAACCAAAAAAATACAGCCATCAACAGAAATGAGAAAAGGGGGAAAATCCAAAGTTCTTATTCAAGAACAGAACCATTGAGGAATCTTCTAGGGCCTCAGGAGTCCAGAAAAGAATGGCCATTTCTCCACGGAGACGATCCAAATCCGAAGTTACTACTCAAGAACACCAACCAGAAAAGAAAATCACAAGAACTTGCCGAAAAGATTACGAGGAACTGACCTCGAGGACGTCGTCGAAGCGAAGCTCTTTCTCTCTCCAGTGAAGCGCTCGTCGGTGTGCGCTGCTTTGGAGGTCACAAGTGGGGGCAAAAGGAAATCGCTTGTATAATGTTGGAGGCTCCCCTCGGTGAAGTCGTCTGAGCTGAGCTCTGAAGGCTACACGTATACTGCCAGGTAGTCATGTCACAGTTAAGGTCCGGCAGGCTCACCTCACAGACTGTGGTTTGACTTGCAGTGTACACCGTTGGATAGCTTAGAGATCCGTGCCACCGGAATCAACTGGAAGCCTTAACTCAACTATGCCACTGGAATCAACTGGAAAAGACTTAACGCAATTACATGGGGCGTGGCAGCTGTACTCATCGGCGGCAAGTTATTTACTTGCCGAGACATTATTACCTCGGCAGGTGAAAGTCACTTCACTCCAGCAACGACTCAGACAGATATACGCTCATGTCTCTGCTTCTAAGGGCAAAAAAACTAAAACACAGTAGCATTTTAATATCATCTGCGATTATCTAGTCAGAGCGCCAACAAAAATGACAAAATGGACCAGTGTTGTAGCAATACACAGGTACACCTATTGGGTTGCATCATCAACTCAGGTAGCAAAAGAGCGATGCTGGAAGGAGAGACAGGTAATCATCACATTTAGGTGTTGGTTTGCATCATCACCTCCAGTAGATGGTACATTTGGATGCAGATAGGAAACACGTGATTCTAGTTACTGGTACTGCCACTGAATCAATGCACGTGTGTGCACCTTCATCGTCTCACACAACTGGACAGGCACAAGGTGCTGTGTCTGGAGCTGCTCCCGGTGTAGCGTTGTCCCTGCAACTGCAAACATCGGCCAAGATCACTGCTGCCATGGCCTTCCTCTTCTGATCCTAGATAGATTAATTATGGTGAATACATTTCCATGGGAGTCATACTCATAATCAGCAAGGGATTCTGAAAGAAGAGAGATAACAGAAGGCATGTATGATGTATCTTAGTCGTAGTTACTACAGAAGATATGTGTGGAAAGGGGCATTGCTTGTATATTCAATCACCGGAAGGCTAACATTGGGAAAATCAATGTATTGAGCATAAGAGCTAACGACCTTTGACCCATAACAACGTAAAAACCATGGTGAAGGTGCCCGCATCACACCGGATGAAAATCAGCCCTGTTATGCAATTGCTCCTTCAAGTTTGACCATGGTATCAACAATTTTCTATCTCTCATGTACGATTGCACAAGCGACTTTGATGCTATTACTTAATCGCATTCTTGCACATAATTTACGACTAGCAAGTGAAGAATCTTTCAAAATAGCATTTCATAATGCCACTTGCATTTACCAAAATAGAGGGTTATCTCCTTAAGATTTCACCATGCTATCCCACGAAAATATTCGTGTTGGAATATGTCACCGGAAGTATGATGTTATTTCCCCTTATTAAAAGTACTATGTTATTACTCCTTAAAAACATATTATGTTATTCAGATTAGTGCACATATTTCACCAAGGGGAGGTCATGGAAAAATAATATCTAAATCAGATAATATTCTACACATCAGATATGTTTGATGTAAATCAATTAAAAAAGCGAGAATATTAAGCATAATGTCTCTCGCGGTAATGGGCACCGACGCCATTTAGTACCAGGAGATAAATGCACAATATATAGGTTACAATCTAGATATTCCACACAATTATTTTTCTCCACCTCTTCCAGCAACCATGCCCTCTCCAAACTCACCTCTTACAGCAACCATGCCCTCTCCAAACTCACCTCTTACAGCAACCATGCCCTCTCCAAACTCACCTCTTCAATGTATTGAGATCCCCATGGAGACTCGACGGGTCCCGGGTACCCATTATTGACAGGGATGGGGGCCGTTTTATCCCTGCGAAGTTTCACGAGGCTCGCGGGTAAGGGGATGGTGGGGATCGGGGCGGGTATGGTGGAGTCATCCCCGGTCATCACGTCCCCATTGCCACCCTGAGTTCCGACCTAGTATTTGGGGTCCAATTTCCCGTTCCTCGAAAAATATTTTCGGGCCAGCCCATTTTCTGGGATCTACGCGGGACAATTTTTCGCCCGAACTTTAAAGACGACGATTATTGGTTATTATAGGAAGTGGGCCGTTTTTGCGTATCTGCTAGAGCTGCTCTTGAGCGGGCAGTGTCCTGTCCGTGAGTCTATCTCACATTTGCGGCCTGTCCGTGAGTTCATTGCTTGTATGTTCAATCACCAGAAAGGGTAACATTGGATTATAAATCAATGTATTGAGTATAAGAACTAACGAACTTTGACCCATAACGATGTAAAAATCACGGTGAAGGTGCCCACATCACACCGGATGAAAACAAGCGTGCTATGCAATTGGTCCTTCAAATTTGACCATGGCACCAAGACACCAACTAGTTTTCTTTCTCTCATGTTCGATTACACAAGCATATGAAATGCAGACTTTGATGCTATTAACTTAATCACTTTCTTGCACATAATTTACAACTAGCAGGTGAATAATCTTGCAAAATAGCATTTCATAGTGCCACTTGCATTTACCAAAATAGAGGGTTATCTCCCTCAAATTTCACCATGCTATCCCAGCAACAGTTTCTTGTGTTGGATTATATCATCCAAAGTATGATGTTATTTCTCCTTACGAAAATTATTCTTTTACTACTCCTTAAAAAAATTTATTTCAGATTACTGCACATATGTCATGCAAACCAGGGGTATGACATGACAAAACAATATCTATATCAGATCATATTCTACAGTCTACACCATCAAGTATGTAATGTTCGATGTAAATCAATTAAACAAGCGAGGATATTAAGCGTAATGTCTCTTCGTGGGCATCGCCACCATTTAGTACCAGGAGATAAGTGCTTCATAAGTTGTAGTACAGAGCAACAACTTAGCTATGTTATATGCATTAAAGAATCACTAGGAATGGAGGACCGTTCTCGTTTGACATACTATCTTATGGACTAAAGTGTTCTTATGATACCTTGATGCTGATTTTAAGTTCGATTCCAAACAACCAACTCCACCAATTAGCTACCATGTTACCGCCAAACCACTAAGAAATAGGGTATCTTCAGTTAGAGTTCCTCAAGCAGAGGAAGCTTTGAGCCACATGTCTCTCTAAACCTCAGAACCAACCTTGGGCGCTCTTGCTCTGAGCTACCTAGATCTCCCCTCGGCGGATGAGGAATGCTGCTAAATTTCCCTTGCACATTGTAACTACCCCTTGCCGCGATGAGGATCGGGGCGTGAGCTCGGTACATGGACGGATAACTGGTGGCTTGTGGTAGCCGCCGGACCTGAGAAAGACGGGACTGGGAGGAGAACGGGGACAGAGGAGAGTTCAGACTTTGGTTCTATTCTTTTCGATGTCCCAGACAATTGTTCGTGCTCTCCTTTGTAGTCTCCAGACCAAGCGTGTAACGGGCCCAAAGCCCATGTGCTCCTGCCTCGACACGGCCCACGAACAGGTGTTACATTACCGCCCCCAAGAAACATTGCTTGTCCCCAAGCAATGGCATGATCAGGTGGTTTCAGATGATAACTCAAACTATTGCACCATGATCCTTTTCTCAACAAAGTCCGGCCAGTAGCCTCTGTTTCTCTTGTTATCATCATGTCGAAGGCTATAAGAAAAACCCATGGAACGCCAGGATCCATTGCTTGTACTGAAGATAGTTTGTCAGACGGATCAATGAGCAGAAAGTCTGACCTTTGTATAGCACATGAAAATCGACAAGAAGCTTCCAAGATATTGTGCAGCCCTGCCATTGTTTGTTATCCCAATTTCTAGTCCTGATGCATAGCAGTAATGGAGGGGCTGTAGCTGCCACACTTGCAAACCATACTGAATTAAGCACTGTGTTGTACTCATTTCTAGTGGTTCCCCTGAAACAGTGATAAGTTCATCATGAACTAAAACAATTGCAGCAGTGATCTCGACTTCCCACATATGATCTGTCTTTAGTTCATCAGCAGGAGCAACCAAGAGAACCCCACAGACCACAAGAACATCTTGTTCCAGAAACTTGCTTGTTCTGATCACAATCTGAGCGGAAGTACTGCTGAAAAAATGCATGAGAACATCTGGCAGGAGACCTTTGATGTGAAGGTTCTGAATGGTGCACACATCCCAAGCGCACAATTTCTGGTCAAGGAACATTTTGCTGCATTTGTGTATCAACTAAGTTTGAATACTCTGATTGAAGCCATAAAATTGACCAACACCATATGACATGCTCCTAGAAATAATCTTTACTATATCTGGATCCCATTGTTTTGCAAAATAATTTGCTAGCTTGAAATTTCTCTTTGATGTGCCATAGCTGCCCGAGGAGTAATCCATTGGCCTCATCTGAATATCAGTGCTACGCGCTCCTTTTCTTTTTGCAACACACTCAAAGATAGCAACGCCACTCGGATCCCAAGGTTGGTTTCGAGCGATAACCACTCTTGATTCAATTAGGCCAGTTGAATGATAATTACCTTCTTGTTGTCTTTGAATTACCAGCATGGTATTGCCCAACCATGGACTGAAAGCACTTTGTTGCCATGATGGTATCTTGTTCAGCGGTCGACGATCACCTTTTGTTGCAGAATTTGCAGCGTGAAATGCATTGTTCGCCCATGGTGACGCCCAGTCAAACAAACCGTGAGCACCTCCTATTCCAGATTTCCCAAGTGGTAAGGCACTCTATTCGCACGACAGAGTAACCCGAGCACCTTGTTCCTCTGAGATGGTGGTACCCAGATCAAATTTGCACCATCTTCAGCTTTATCAACACTTTCCCCAAGTTTCATGTGGGTTTCCATAGCCATCTCTCTGAACAATGACAAGCCACCAACATAAGTGAGTACTTCGTCGGCTAGCTCATTGCCCCATGCTATGTTCTTGGGAGGCCTTTCAGCGATCCTCTCCTCCGCAGACGACAAATCGAGCTCCAAGAAAAGTGACATGCCACCGACAAGAGTCAACACACCATGGTAATCCTCATTGGAGAATGGATCAGCATCATGTTTGAGGTCACCATCAAGCACAACAGCAGTCGGGGATGCACATGGCGTTGCTTCCTGAGTGAATTCGGACAGCTGTACGTCGGCGTTGGCGCTTAGGCCAACTGTCGAACACTTAGTAGGCATGATGGCCACAAGGTTGTTTTCCACTTGAATGGCATCAACCACCACGACCTGGTCCCTCCGGGGGACTTCTGGCGGTGTGGTCGCCATGAGCGAGAGGCCCTGGTCCTTCATGGTCGCTGCAGCAGGTGCCACAATGGCAGGCGCCGGACCAGCGAAAATGATGGACGGCGATGCATACTGGATGCTGAGGCAGCAACAATCATCATAGATGCATCTGCCGTGCAATGCACCTCGTGCTGTGGCAGCCTTGCGCCATGACTGGAACTCCACAAAGGCCTTGACATCCGTGCTTCCATCCAATACACATATTTCGTTGACACCATAGGGATCAAAGACCTGATGCATCACCTCCTCTGTCACTGGATACGGCACACAGGTGATGGTGACATGGAGGACGTGGCTGCTTGTCACCACTTGGCGCTCGGACCTTCCATCGAACACCTTATGGGCACCCATGGTGGAAGTTGTTTCTCACCCGAGTGAGAGGTCGAGGCAGGCCACGGTTGGCGTCGCAGACAGCGGCGTGGCCGTGGTGTTCGCCTGCACCATCTGTTCCCTAGGCTCCCAGGAAGCGTGTAGGCGAGCAATACGAGCCAAGGTCGCATCCGTGGACTTCGAGCGCTCTTCAATCCCCTTCATCCGCTCGATTGATAGCTTGAGGCTCGCCATGGACGCTGCTAACGCCGCATCCGTCGTCATAGCTGCAACCCCATCGCCTCTGTAACCGCACTGGAAACCAAATCGAAACCGAAATTTGGGGATTTTTGTGTGGAATTTTTGGTGGAGGATTCGTTGGCTCTGATACCACTGTAACTACCCCTTGCCGCCGATGAGGATTAGGGCGTGAGCTCGGTATACAGATGGATAACTGGTGGCTTGTGGTAGCCAACGGACCTTTTTTTTATAAAGGGCTTTTATTACTTAAAAGGTTTAAGCATTACACCCGGCCTCTGCATAGCTAAGATGCACACAGCCACCAGTCCACCATCCCAGTCGAAACACAAAAGATAAAAAGGCGAATTACATATCAGAATGAGAAATTGTAGATCCGCCTAAGGAACTGGTAGGTCTATCCGAAGTCTATGTTGCCACCCATGCCGGGAAAATAACTCCCTGGTAGGGGTGACCATGCTCGTATCGTCGCTGTGCACCGGTAAATAACCTGCATAAGAGAAGCATTTTTATCATTAAAAACCTTGTCATTTCTACATAGCCATAGCGACCAAATAACAGCAATCGCTCCCACCCTACTGAATAGTTTGAACCTAGGATCCACCCATTTAACCAGTTGCCAAAAATGTTAGCAACAGAACTAGGTGGATGTAAGGTAGAACCTATCTGGATGGCTGACCATATAGACCTAGCGAACTCGCACTGAAAGAATAAGTGCGTAATGGTTCGTCGTGTTGACAGAAAACACACTTTTTACTTCCGTGCCAATTGCGTTTGGCAAGGTTATCTTTGGTGAGAATGACTCCTCGACGTAAATACCACGCAAACACTTTAGTTTTTAGTGGTATCTTCATCTTCCAAAGTTTGTTATTATTAGGGCTATCGACTGGAATTTCGGGTAGAATAAGCGCTCTATACATAGAATCAACTGAGAATTTGCCGTTCTTAGTGAGATTCCATTGAAACTTATCTGGACCTTCCGACAATTGGATTGAATCCAAGCGGATGAGCAAAGCATTCCAAGATGCTTGTCTTGTTCCAAGTAAACTTCTTCTGAACGAAACATTGGTGGGGAAGAACCCAACACCTTCGCTATCGTGTCGCTTTTGTTTCGAACAATAGAATATAGAGCCGGATATTGTTCTTTGAGGGTAGATTGGCCAAGCCAAATATCCTCCCAGAAGCGAATTTCCGATCCATCCCTAATTGAGAAAGAACCATGTGGAAAAAAAACTTCTTTGTAGCCATGAGGCCAGCCCAGAAGTGTGAATCACCAGGTTTCCAAAGAACCTGGGAAACAGCTTGATCTCCGACATATTTTCTCCTAAGGAGGGTTTGCCAAACTCCATCTTCAGAAAGAAGTTTAAATAGCCATTTACCTAGCAGCGCTCTGTTCTTGACCTCAAGGTCATGAACTCCGAGCCCTCCTTGGTCTTTAGGGCAGCAAACCACACTCCATTTAGTCAGTCGATATTTTTTCTTCTCACAATCCCCTTGCCAAAAGAATCTAGATCGGAAATAATCCAATCGTTTTAAGACCCCTTTAGGCAGTTGGAAGAATGAAATCATATACAGTACCATGTTTGTTAGTACCGAGTTTATGAGAACCAATCTTCCACCCAGGGATAGGAGTTTGCCTTTCCAACTATTTAAACGTAATTGAAGCCTTTCCTCCACCTTTTCCATTCAGCATTTGTAAGTCTCCGATAGTGAATCGGAATGCCCAAATAGTTGATAGGAAATTGTCCTTGCTCACAGCCAAAAAGCTCAGCATACAAGGCGGCGTTCTCTTGGGCCTCGCCAAAGCAAAACAATTCACTTTTATGGAAATTTATCTTAAGACCCGAAAGTTGCTCAAAAGCTGACAAAATCAACTTTAGGTTACGAGCTTTTTCGATGTCGTGCTCCATAAAAGAATTGTGTCGTCGGCATATTGAAGATCGATAATCCACCATCGACAAGATGTGGAATTACCCTTCAATTTGACCCTCGGTTTTAGCGCGTTCGATCAGGATGGCCAGCATATCCGCTACTATATTAAATAGTATTGGCGATAGCGGGTCACCCTGTCGAGGCCTTTTTTCGTTTGGAAGAATTTGCCAGTGTCATCGTTGACCTTAATGGCTACACTTCCTCCGGAAACAAAGCTATTAATTAACGCGCGCCACTGAGAGGAAAAACCTTTCATCCTTAGGTTTGCTGGATGAAAGACCACTTCACTTTATCATAAGCTTTCTCAAAATCAATTTTCAGAATTACCCCGTTCAACTTTTTCCTATGTAGTTCATGGACTGTTTCATGTAGGACCGCGACTCCATCAAGGATGTTGCGACCTTGCATAAAAGCCGTCTGTGACGGTCGAACCACATGATCTGCCACAGTGTTCAGTCGAATCGTAGCAGCTTTGGTGAATATTTTGAACTAACGTTAAGGAGGCATATAGGTCTAAACTGTTGGATCCTTTCTGCCTCGTTAACCTTAGGTAACAAAATTATCTCACCAAAATTGAGACGAAACAACTCTAATTGTCCATTGTGAAGACATGCGAACAACTGAGCAAATCGGCCTTGATAACATCCCAAAAGTTCTGGTAGAACTCAGCAGGGAAGCCATCAGGTCCAGGAGCTGATTATGTTTCATTTGGAAAACTGCCTTTCTCACTTCCTCCTCTGAATAGGGTTTAGTAAGTAGGCTATTTTCCTCCTCTGAAACCTGGGGTATATCCTCTGTTCGGACTCATCCAAGGTGAAATTCCCTCGTCAGGGTCACCGAACAGGCCTTTATAGTAATTTGTAATATACGACTTTAGTTGTTCATGGCCCTCAATCGTTCCTTCATCCTGGACGAGAGCATGAATACGCTTTTTCCTGTGTCTGCCATTGGCAATACTATGGAAATAGCGAGTATTCGAGTCCCCTTCTAGAATGAATTGAGCTTTAGAACGTTGATACCATTTTAACTCCTCCTCGCGCAGTAGTTTCGCTATCTGTGCATTTGATTGGCTCTTTAGCTCAATTTCTTGCGCGGATAGTAAACGAACTTCTGCTAATGCTTCTAGAGCATCGATTATCGAGGAAAGTCGTACCTTTTTTTTTTAAGTAAACCAGTAGTATGACGAGCCCAACCAACGAGGTGAGTACGTAAGCACGTATCTTGTTGTTCCACCGCTGGATAGGCGTATCACCCGCTACCGGTAAATCCCAGATTCTTTTAACCATGTCATGGAAGCCCTCGCGGTGTAACCAACCAAGCTCAAACTTGAACCGTGGTTTACACAGAGGTCTAGGCACTCCAGTGGTCAAAGAATGGGAGCATGATCCGACAAACCCTCAATACGTTCTAGAGCCCGTACCGACACCATTGGGAACCTAGCTTCCCAATCGGAATCCATCAGCACACGGTCTAGTTTCTCGTATGTGGGTTCAGGGAGGGAATTAGCCCAGGTGAACTGTCTCCCCACCATCGAAATCTCTCTTAAGTTCAAGCTGTCAATGACTGCATTGAACAAAAGAGGCCAACGGTTGTCGAACCGACCCTTACTTTTCTCGAACGGAAACCGAAGCAAGTTGAAATCCCCACCAATGATAATAGGGTGTGGGTTATCTTTGCTAGATTTACCAATTCAACGAGAAAAAAGGTCTTAGACGCTTCCTGAGCCGGCCCATACACGGCGACAAGACTCCAAATGAAATTATCGGATTTATTACGGATGTGCATTTTGATATGAAAATTGCCTTCCGTAACTTCCAACACTTCCATGGTGTCAGTCCTGACGCCTAGTAAAATGCCGCCGGAGCGTCCATGAGGAGGTCGCGAGTACCACTCAAACTCAATACCGCCCGATAGTCGGTTCAAAAGAGATTGTGGAACTCACGTCGATCAGTCTCAGAAATAGCTAAGAAATCCAAATTATGGTCCCGAATACAATCGGCGAAGTGCAAGTGTTTAGCCAAGTCACCAAGACCTCTGCTATTTTTGAACATGCCATTCATCGGGAAACCGTGGGGGATTTGGATAACTTGGTCCGTTTCCGGGACTTGTTGGCGGTAGATTTGGATTTCCGACCGGATGCTTTTAGCTCATATAATGAGCTCAAACCGTCGTCATCCAAACCACCTTCCAACACCTCACCAATTAGATGAGAAATCAGCTGACCATCTGATGTGGCAATCGCTTCATCCTCATCATCATAGGTGGAAGACAACCCAGTCGAGACTTTAGGAATAACCGTGAGCCGGTCAAATTCCATATGTCTCAAGACCTTAGTTGACACATGAACTTGAGATTGACTATTACCAAGATTAAAACCTAACTACTCAGTTTAGAATGAATAGAATGAGGCGACAAAGATAAAAAAGACTTCGAATTTAAATCCATACCAGAATAGTCCAAGTTACGTGCCGCCTTGCGATGCATAGCCCTCGACATGGAGTCCTCGTCGGTGGCGGAAGCTCCATCCGCATCCACCCCGAACCTGTCGCTATGACGGGCTGGAGGAGTGGATGGCGTGCCGATGCGACCCTCCATACGTGTGGCCCTCGGAGTAGTGATGGCGTGGGGCGGCACGGATGAAGTAGCGGCCTCCCCAGCCATCGCCACGGAACCGAGCTGAACCATGCGAGACGAGTGGGCCTGTGTCAGGGTCGAGGCCACACTCGATACAGCAGCGACAGGGGTGAGTCCATCCGTGGGAGGCTGCGGCGACGTAGAAACCCCCACAGAGACCAACCCCTGGCTGCCCTCCAGGTGCGCCAGTCCAAGCGCGGCGCCATCGGCAACTGGGCTGCTGTCCCGGTCCAACTCCGCAGGACCACTCGAAGCCAACGGACCAGGCACATCGGCCAGGGGGGCGAAGACAATGTAGCAGCCTCCTCCCGGCCCAGCCCGGCCACAACAGGAGCACCGTCCCGCACTGTGGGGACCCTGGACTAGCCGTCCGAAATACCCGATTATGCTTAACACAATGATCCCGTGATCAGTCTGTCGTTGCACATAATCCGAACTGAATACCAAAGTTTACATCCATTACAGTACCGAATTAAAGTCTTACATAAGTGCCTTCATGGGCCAAACCAAAATAATCAGCGGAAGCTACGGCGTAGGAGACATCAAATCCTAACGACGACCTGACATGCAGCTGACTTATGGCGATCCCTAGTTCGCATAGAAGTCGCCATACTCCTCCTCGGCGTAGTGCTCCTCGAAGTCTGGCTAAGACAATTGCCAGGGACGAAACCAATATGAGTACATTTGATTGTACTCGCAAACTACCCCAACATGAGTATGCACTAGTTTTATTTTAATTTCATACTTTTATTTATTTAAACATCTCTATATCTTTATTGAAAAAGGTAAGAAGAATTTTATAACTATCTTTGAATAAAATCACCATTTTGTCTGTTTCTCCAAAACTCCTCCTTTTTCTGACCATAGCCCGTCATGGTCCGCTTTCCTCCACCAACCTCATACCGATCCGTTGGTATAGGTGTATAAAACATTCTCCACTTCATTTTTCTTTTAAAACTCAACTCTTTTCAAAACTTGCACATAGGTCAAAGTAGGGCCTCCCAACTGTGCATATCCGAGGACTCGGCTATTCGAATAGTTTTAACCCTCTGCAGAGGTAGCACGCTTTTCCCACACCCATCCGGTAACTCATCGTGTCAGCCACGTCTCGCCATACCAGGTGTATGCGAAGTTGAGTCACCGACCATAGCCTGTCCTTTGCTCATGCTAGTATAGGACCCTGCCCATATGACACTTTCCATCCACACTTAACCCAGTCCGTCGTAATCTAAGTGTGAGGACTCATAGTTTTTCCCGGCGACCACATGGTGAAGTCTTCAATCCTCCTCCTTATCTTTCCATAGAGTTTGAGCGAGGACCCAGGTCAGAGGTAGGTCACCAAACCATCCCCTCATGCATAACGGAGTCATCTCCGTCGATGAGGCATCCCATATTAATATGAGCAAATTATATGACTACGCCCTTTTCCCATATGTGGGTAAATGTGGTCGCACAGAGTATCGGCTGGTTGACGTAAGTACAAGGACACACTGTGCATTTTTCATAAACATCTCCATTTCTCCACTTCAACACCGATATCTCGGCATTCAATAACCACACAAGTATTTTCAAAGGAGTTTTGAGTAAACAATATTTATTTTTCCCATCCTATAATTTATATAAACTATCTTATACTTCTACATAGGGTGGCAGAATAATTTCCATATACTTTTTGAAAAGGTTTTAAAAATCTTTTCCTTAAGAGTAAATCATGTTATCAAAGTAGATGCATATATTTGGGTTGCAAGCTCAGAGGGTAGCTTGCCTTGCTCGACAAAGTGACTTGGTCTTGATCTTCAGGTTCAACAAATTCCCCTTCCTCGATAAATTCGACAGCGTTCTCGTCTAATTAATAAACAAGCAAGTACAAACAATCACTAACCTACTCAATCAACATCACAACATTACAATCTTTAATGCTACAAATAGCCACTGCACACATCAAACAACACACTTTGGTTTCAAATTAATTGAATTAAACATTATTTATTTATGTCTTAAACATGGCAGAAACTTGTTGAACATGTTTAATTACACAACTTGAGTTCTGTTGGTCAAAAAAAATATAAACTAAATTTCTACAGAAAGCTACTGATGTGTAGAAGGCAACACAATTTAGTTTGGATTAATTGGAGCTACCAAACTCCCTACACAATTGTTTCAATCCAGTAACTTAATAATCAAGTTTTAGCTACCAACCAAGTTCTGTTGATCCTAAAATTAAATCCTTTTAGGGGAAACTAACCATGACTAATTGTGACCTAAAAAAATTGTTCCTAATCCATTTGGGTTAAACATTAAATATCTTTAATTGTTTTAGTGCAGAAGGGTGTTCTAACTTCAACTTTAAACTAAATAATTAATATTGCTTAATTAATTCTACCAAAATTAGGGAAGCTAATAGATCACAGTACCAAGCTAAAAAATTGGTTTGGAATTATTTGGCTTAACAGAGTATCAGAAACAAACAAGTTTAGATTTTAAACCTTCTGTGGTATTTTTAATAATAAATTTTTATTATTTACCTAAATGAAATGAAACCACTTAGGTTGGTTAAACAATTTCATAATCTTTCCAGAACATTTGGATTCGATTTATTTGGATTTGTAAATCTCGAGATATTGAATTTCTAAGTTGATGCCAGTACCAAATTCTTCTAAGGATTTAAATTAGAAAAGTTAACTATTCTGGATAATGTTGAAGAACCTGACGAGTGTGGTCCACTCGTCAGTGACTCAACTGAAACGGTGCGCGCGCTGGAAATGTTTAAAAGTCTGACGAGCGGGGCCCACTCGTCAGCGTCTCATCTAAACGAAGGGGTATGCAGCCGTAGATCAAAGATCCAACGGCCCATGTTCAATCGCAACGGCGACGACCTAAACTGGGCGGCGCCGTGGCTCCGGCGACGGCGAGGTGGTCGGAGGCTCACCTAGGGTGGCTTGGGGGTGGTGGAGATGATGCAGATCGACGGGGGAGGCTCGGGGAAGCTTTTGGGAGGACTTGTGCTTGCTGGGGAGGCTTCTGGCGTCGGCGACGAGCAGCTCCTCCTCCGCGGCCGTGTACGAACTCCGGCGAGCTTCCTGCGTCGCTCCGGGGCACGAATCAAGGGGAAAAAGGGGCGGGTGAGTGCTGTGTTTAATGGAGATGAGCGTACGGGCCAGAGAAGAGAGAAAGAGAGAGCAGAACGGCGTGGCCGTGGTCGCCTCCTACCATGGGCACGGCCGAGCTTGGAGAAGAACACGGGTAGCAGCAGCGGCTCCGCCCTCCTGGCGGTGCACGAGAGGTGGTGGAGAGCAAGGGAGGGGCAGTGGTGGAGTGTGGAGGGAGTGAGAGCTCGGGTGCTCTATTTAACCACCGAGCTCGGTCCATGGTGGCCTGGGTGCAGGGGAGGTCCAGGGGGCGGGAGAGCTCGCCATAGGGGGCGGTGCGGTGCGGCTACAGTGTTGGGGTGGAAGGGAGCAAGCTTGGCTGCATGGAGGCGAGCTGCGCTTGCTCGAGGTGGGGGACGGCCGTGTGCGCGTTTGGGCGGTGCTTGGCGTGCATGGTGAGGCGCGAGGCCAACGGGTGCGGGCTCCTGCTGGGGGTTGTGCTGCGTTGAGAGGGAGCAGAGAGGTGAGGGAGAGAGGGGGCACGGCGCTGGGACTCCACGGCTTCGACACCTCCGTCGCCATAGTGGCGACCATGGCGCACGGTGCACGGGCGGCTGTCCCCTGGCGGTGACCACGGTGCACGGTCTCCCTCCTCGATTTCTTCGGCTCCAACGGCGCGGTGAGAGGAGAGCAATCGAATGGAGGCAGCAGCTTGCATCAATTTGATCGAAATTGATCTCGGATTGGAATCGAATTGGGGAAGAACAGAGTTCTGCCACCAGGTGTTCGACAGTGTCCTCACCGAAATCAAAATTTGAATTTTTGCAATTTGTTTTCATAATTTGGTTTATACGCATTTAACATGATTTGTGGTGCTGTGTTGGATTTTATTTGACAAGTGCATCCTAGTACATTTTGTAATTTGAATAAGATAAAGAAAGATGTTGGAATTTAAATTTAGATTTTTGAAAATAATATTTGAGAGGGAAAAGTGGTGAGAATAAAAATGAGAGTGATTACCATCACTTCTCTGAATTTTGTTTGGCATAAATTTAACTAGAAGGTTTAGGCGCGCTTTGCCACGCCCGTTGTGTTAGACGTCTGTTTGTTCTGTGTAGTTCGGTCGTTGTATATTTTTTCTGTTTAATCAGGACAATCATCATACTTCATATAATAATATACAATACTGAAACGTCAAAAACTTCCTGAATTATGAGAAGTCATTACGAAGTATCAAAGATAGTGATTAAAAATTATGAAATGGAACAACTGATGTAAAAGGGTGGACCATTCATGTTTATTCATACCATCTCACCTTTCACATTGCTAGAAAATGGCATGAGGAATTATCTAGTCTATTTGTTACTGGATGCAATCATCTCATTTAGGTTTCATCTGACATGCTTCGTTTGAAGAATATCACCCTAGACCATTCAGGCTTTATCTGACAAGCTTGGTTTGAAGAAATCACCCTAGACCATTCAGCTTCATCTGACAGGTCGTTTGAAAAAATCACCCTAGACCACGTTACTGTCGGCATGACCTATTTGTGAGCTATTACTCTGAGCTTGTGAGAAACATACAACAATGCAATGTCTGAAGCCAAATAATAAAGAAGGATAATCTGCTACCACATATTTCATAGAGAATTTTTGAACTATTCAATAGTGGCTTTGTACATTAGTTATTGAAAAGGGGATTTTGCAATAAACAGGAAAAGGAAAACAGCATGCAATAGATTCAACCCGAGATGAGTTATATGATAAATGTTGAGTTAAAAAAAAGGCATGATTTAAAACAGGAAGATGGAGACGATGGCTGAAAGGACACGGATGTCGCCTAGAGGGGGGTGAATAGGCGATTAAAATTCTTTGCGGTTTAGGCTTGAATAAATGCGGAATAAAACTAGCGTTTAATTTATCAAGCACGAAACCTAAACAAGCTAGGTTAACCTATGTGCACCAACAACTTATGCTAAACAAGATAAGCAAATATGTGATAGCAAGATATATTACTTCAAGATCGATGGCTATCACAAAGTAAATAGCATAAGTAAGAAGCTCGGGTATAGAAATACCGAGGCACTTGGAGACGATGATTTATCCCGAAGTTCACTTCCCAATGGAAGCTACGTCTCCGTTGGAGCGGTGCGGAGTCACAAAGTGATCCCCGAATAGCCGTCAAATGGCACACCGTAATCTCCTTCGTGCCTCCACCAATGCGGAGTGCCACGAACCACTATGGGACACTTGAGGGTGGTCACCGAACCCGTACAAGGATGAGGCACACTCCACAACTTAATTGGAGGCTCTCACCAAATTCCCGCGGCCCCAAAGCCACAAGAATCACAAGGTTGGGGCGCGACTCCACAACTTAATTGGAGGCTCCCAACTATCCCGCGAGCCACCAAAACTCCGAGATCAACAAGGACCGTCTAGGGCACTCCAAGTACCCAAGAGGACAAGCTCTAGGGCACCCCAAGTACCCAAGAGTAACAAGCTTCTCAACTTCGATTTCCACGTATCACCGTGGAGAACTCAAACCGATGCAACCGATGCAAGAAGGCAAGACCACTAGAAGTGGTCAAATCCTTCACTCCCAAATCCCACCAAAAGCAACTAATGCTTGTGGGGGGAGAAGAGAGGAAGAACAAGGAAGAACTCAACAAATGGAACTTCAAGATCACGATCTACTAGGTTCCCCTCACTTAGAGGAGGAATGGATTGGATGAATATGTAGATCTTGATCTCCTCTCAAATTCCCTCAAATATATGCAAGAATCATGGGAGGGATTGAGAGGAAGGCAAGCTTTTCCAAAGGTCAACAATGGTGGAGAGAGAGGGGAAAAGCTAGCTCAAGGGATAAGAGAACCGTTGGGGAAGAAACCCCCTTAAAACGGTCCTCTCAAAAATCTGCCCATTGCAGACGAAAAAGGCCGCAGCGGTAGTACCGGGCCGATCTCGGTAGTACCGAGCCGCGTTGACTCGAGGAAGAACGAAGGCCAGTCAGCGCACCCTGACTCGGCGCGCAACGGTAGTATCGGACTACCTGGCCCGGTAGTGCTCCCTTCCCGGTAGTACCGCACCACTACCGGGGCAACTACCGGGTTAAAACTTCGAGAGGCAGAGAGCCATCCGGAGATGCGGTACTGGGCCCGGTACTGCCCGCGGTAGTTCCGCAAGGGGTCACCCGGTAGTACCGGGCGAGGGTCGGTACTACCGGCCAAAGAAGAAACTGCAGAACCAGGAAAGGAGAACCGCAATAACTTTTGCAAGGAAGCTCCAAACGAGATGAATCCAATTCTGTTGAAAAGGTAGCGACAAGAGTTGTACTACAAAAGTTATGGTAGAACTCAGCAGGGAAGCCATCAGGTCCAGGAGCTGAGTTATGTTTCATTTGGAAAACTGCCTTTCTCACTTCTTCCTCTGAATAGGGTTTAGTAAGTAGGCTATTTTCCTCCTCTGAAACCTGGGGTATATCCTCTGTTCGTGACTCATCCAAGGTGAAATTACCCTCGTCAGGGTCACCGAACAGGCCTTTATAGTAATTTGTAATATACGACTTTAGTTGTTCATGGCCCTCAATCGTTCCTTCATCCTGGACGAGAGCATGAATACGCTTTTTCCTGTGTCTGCCATTGGCAATACTATGGAAATAGCGAGTATTCGAGTCCTCTTCTAGAATGAATTGAGTTTTAGAACGTTGATACCATTTTAACTCCTCCTCGCGCAGTAGTTTCGCTATCTGTGCATTTGATTGGCTCTTTAGCTCAATTTCTTGCGCGGATAGTAAACGAACATCTGCTAATGCTTCTAGAGCATCGATTATCGAGGAAAGTCGTACCTTTTATTTTTTAAGTAAACCAGTAGTATGACGAGCCCAACCAACGAGGTGAGTACGTAAGGCACGTATCTTGTTGTTCCACCGCTGGATAGGCGTATCACCCGCTACCGGTAAATCCCAGATTCTTTTAACCATGTCATGGAAGCCCTCGCGGTGTAACCAACCAAGCTCAAACTTGAACCGTGGTTTACACAGAGGTCTAGGCACTCCAGTGGTCAAAAGAATGGGAGCATGATCCGACAAACCCTCAATACGTTCTAGAGCCCGTACCGACACCATTGGGAACCTAGCTTCCCAATCGGAATCCATAAGCACACGGTCTAGTTTCTCGTATGTGGGTTCAGGGAGGGAATTAGCCCAGGTGAACTGTCTCCCCACCATCGAAATCTCTCTTAAGTTCAAGCTGTCAATGACTGCATTGAACAAAAGAGGCCAACGGTTGTCGAACCGACCCTTACTTTTCTCGAACGGAAACTGAAGCAAGTTGAAATCCCCACCAATGATAATAGGGTGTGGGTTATCCTTTGCTAGATTTACCAATTCAATGAGAAAAAAGGTCTTAGACGCTTCCTAAGCCGGCCCGTACACGGCGACAAGACTCCAAATGAAATTATCGGATTTATTACGGATGTGCATTTTGATATGAAAATTGCCTTCCGTAACTTCCAACACTTCCATGGTGTCAGTCCTGACGCCTAGTAAAATGCCGCCGGAGCGTCCATGAGGAGGTCGCGAGTACCACTCAAACTCAATACCGCCCGATAGTCGGATCAAAAGAGATTGTGGGAACTCACATCGATCAGTCTCAGAAATAGCTAAGAAATCCAAATTATGGTCCCGAATACAATCGGCGAAGTGCAAGTGTTTAGCCAAGTCACCAAGACCTCTGCTATTTTTGAACATGCCATTCATCGGGAAACCGTGAGGGATTTGGATAACTTGGTCCGTTTCCGGGACTTGTTGGCGGTAGATTTGGATTTCCGACCGGATGCTTTTAGCTCATATAATGAGCTCAAATCGTCGTCATCCAAACCACCTTCCAACACCTCACCAATTAGATGAGAAATTAGCTGACCATCTGATGTGGCAATCACTTCATCCTCATCTTCATAGGTGGAAGACAACCCAGTCGAGACTTTAGGAATAACCGTGAGCCGGTCAAATTCCATATGTCTCAAGACCTTAGTTGACACATGAACTTGAGATTGACTATTACCAAGATTAAAACCTACACTACTCAGTTTAGAATGAATAGAATGAGGCGACAAAGATAAAAAAGACTTCGAATTTAAATCCATACCAGAATAGTCCAAGTTACGTGCCGCCTTGCGATGCATAGCCCTCGACATGGAGTCCTCGTCGGTGGCGGAAGCTCCATCCGCATCCACCCCGAACCTGTCGCTATGACGGGCTGGAGGAGTGGATGGCGTGCCGATGCGACCCTCCATACGTGTGGCCCTTGGAGTAGTGATGGCGTGGGGCGGCACGGATGAAGTAGCGGCCTCCCCAGCCATCGCCACGAAACCGAGCTGAACCATGCGAGACGAGTGGGCCTGTGTCAGGGTCGAGGCCACACTCGATACAGCAGCGACAGGGGTGAGTCCATCCGCGGGAGGCTGCGGCGACATAGAAACCCCCACAGAGACCAACCCCTGGCTGCCCTCCAGGTGCGCCAGTCCAAGCGCGGCGCCATCGGCAACTGGGCTGCTGTCCCGGTCCAACTCCGCAGGACCACTCGAAGCCAACGGACCAGGCACATCGGCCAGGGGGGCGAAGACGATGTAGCAGCCTCCTCCCGGCCCAGCCCGGCCACAACAGGAGCACCGTCCCGCACTGTGGGGACCCTGGACTAGCCGTCCGAAATACCCGATTATGCTTAACACAATGATCCCGTGATCAGTCTGTCGTTGCACATAATCCGAACTGAATACCAAAGTTTACATCCATTACAGTACCGAATTAAAGTCTTACATAAGTGCCTTCATGGGCCAAACCAAAATAATCAGCGGAAGCTACGGCGTAGGAGACATCAAATCCTAACGACGACCTGACATGCAGCTGACTTATGGAGATCCCTAGTTCGCATAGAAGTCGCCATACTCCTCCTCGGCGTAGTGCTCCTCGAAGTCTGGCTAAGACAATTGCCAGGGACGAAACCAATATGAGTACATTTGATTGTACTCGCAAACTACCCCAACATGAGTATGCACTAGTTTTATTTTAATTTCATACTTTTATTTATTTAAACATCTCTATATCTTTATTGAAAAAGGTAAGAAGAATTTTATAACTATCTTTGAATAAAATCACCATTTTGTCTGTTTCTCCAAAACTCCTCCTTTTTCCGACCATAGCCCGTCATGGTCCGCTTTCCTCCACCAACCTCATACCGATCCGTTGGTATAGGTGTATAAAACATTCTCCACTTCATTTTTCTTTTAAAACTCAACTCTTTTCAAAACTTGCACATAGGTCAAAGTAGGGCCTCCCAACTGTGCATATCCGAGGACTCGGCTATTCGAATAGTTTTAACCCTCTGCAGAGGTAGCACGCTTTTCCCACACCCATCCGGTAACTCACCGTGTCAGCCACGTCTCGCCATACCAGGTGTATGCGAAGTTGAGTCACCGACCATAGCCTGTCCTTTGCTCATGCTAGTATAGGACCCTGCCCATATGACACTTTCCATCCACACTTAACCCAGTCCGTCGGAATCTAAGTGTGAGGACTCATAGTTTTTCCCGGCAACCACATGGTGAAGTCTTCAATCCTCCTCCTTATCTTTCCATAGAGTTTGAGCGAGGACCCAGGTCAGAGGTAGGTCACCAAACCATCCCCTCATGCATAACGGAGTCATCTCCGTCGATGAGGCATCCCATATTAATATGAGCAAATTATATGACTACGCCCTTTTCCCATATGTGGGTAAATGTGGTCGCACAGAGTATCGGCTGGTTGACGTAAGTACAAGGACACACTGTGCATTTTTCATAAACATCTCCATTTCTCCACTTCAACACCGATATCTCGGCATTCAATAACCACACAAGTATTTTCAAAGGAGTTTTGAGTAAACAATATTTATTTTTCCCATCCTATAATTTATATAAACTATCTTATACTTCTACATAGGGTGGCAGAATAATTTCCATATACTTTTTGAAAAGGTTTTAAAAATCTTTTCCTTAAGAGTAAATCATGTTATCAAAGTAGATGCATATATTTGGGTTGCAAGCTCAGAGGGTAGCTTGCCTTGCTCGACAAAGTGACTTGGTCTTGATCTTCAGGTTCAACAAATTCCCCTTCCTCGATAAATTCGACAGCGTTCTCGTCTAATTAATAAACAAGCAAGTACAAACAATCACTAACCTACTCAATCAACATCACAACATTACAATCTTAAATGCTATAAATAGCCACTGCACGCATCAAACAACACACTTTGGTTTCAAATTAATTGAATTAAACATTATTTATTTATGTCTTAAATATGGCAAAAACTTGTTGAACATGTTTAATTACACAACTTGAGTTCTGTTGGTCAAAAAAAATATAAACTAAATTTCTGCAGAAAGCTACTGATGTGTAGAAGGCAACACAATTTAGTTTGGATTAATTGGAGCTACCAAACTCCCTACACAATTGTTTCAATCCAGTAACTTAATAATCAAGTTTTAGCTACCAACCAAGTTCTGTTGATCCTAAAATTAAATCCTTTTAGGGGAAACTAACCATGACTAATTGTGACCTAACAAAATTGTTCCTAATCCATTTGGGTTAAACATTAAATATCTTTAATTGTTTTAGTGCAGAAGGGTGTTCTAACTTCAACTTTAAACTAAACAATTAATATTGCTTAATTAATTCTACCAAAATTAGGGAAGCTAATAGATCACAGTACCAAGCTAAAGAAATTGGTTTGGAATTATTTGGCTTAACAGAGTATCAGAAACAAACAAGTTTAGATTTTAAACCTTCTGTGGTATTTTTAATAATAAATTTTTATTATTTACCTAAATGAAATGAAACCACTTAGGTTGGTTAAACAATTTCATAATCTTTCCAGAACATTTGGATTCGATTTATTTGGATTTGTAAATCTCGAGATATTGAATTTCTAAGTTGATGCCAGTACCAAATTCTTCTAAGGATTTAAATTAGAAAAGTTAACTATTCTGGATAATGTTGAAGAACCTGACGAGTGTGGTCCACTCGTCAGTGACTCAACTGAAACGGTGCGCGCGCTGGAAATGTTTAAAAGTCTGACGAGCGGGGCCCACTCGTCAGCGTCTCATCTAAACGAAGGGGTATGCAGCCGTAGATCAAAGATCCAACGGCCCATGTTCAATCGCAATGGCGATGACCTAAACTGGGCGGCGCCGTGGCTCCGGCGACGGCGAGGTGGTCGGAGGCTCACCTAGGGTGGCTTGGGGGTGGTGGAGATGATGCAGATCGACGGGGGAGGCTCGGGGAAGCTTTTGGGAGGACTTGTGCTTGCTGGGGAGGCTTCTGGCGTCGGCGACGAGCAGCTCCTCCTGCGCGGCCGTGTACGAACTCCGGCGAGCTTCCTGCGTCGCTCCTAGGCACGAATCAAGGGGAAAAAGGGGCGGGTGAGTGCTGTGTTTAATGGAGATGAGCGTACGGGCCAGAGAAGAGAGAGCAGAACGGCGTGGCCGTGGTCGCCTCCTACCATGGGCACGGCCGAGCTTGGAGAAGAACACGGGTAGCAGCAGCGGCTCCGCCCTCCTGGCGGTGCACGAGAGGTGGTGGAGAGCAAGGGAGGGGCAGTGGTGGAGTGTGGAGGGAGTGAGAGCTCGGGTGCTCTATTTAACCACCGAGCTCGGTCCATGGTGGCCTGGGTGCAGGGGAGGTCCAGGGGGCGGGAGAGCTCGCCATAGGGGGCGGTGCGGTGCAGCTACGGTGTTGGGGTGGAAGGGAGCAAGCTTGGCTGCATGGAGGCGAGCTGCGCTTGCTCGAGGTGGGGGACGGCCGTGTGCGCGTTTGGGCGGTGCTCGGCGTGCACGGTGAGGCGCGAGGCCAACGGGTGCGGGCTCCTGCTGGGGGTTGTGCTGCGTTGAGAGGGAGCAGAGAGGTGAGGGAGAGAGGGGGGGCACGGCGCTGGGACTCCACGGCTTCGACACCTCCGTCGCCATAGTGGCGACCATGGCGCACAGCGCACGGGCGGCTGTCCCCTGGCGGTGACCACGGTGCACGGTCTCCCTCCTCGATTTCTTCGGCTCCAACGACGCGGTGAGAGGAGAGCAATCGAATGGAGGCAGCAGCTTGCATCAATTTGATCGAAATTGATCAAATTGATCTCGGATTGGAATCGAATTGGGGAAGAATAGAGCTCTGCCACCAGGTGTTCGACAGTGTCCTCACCGAAATCAAAATTTGAATTTTTGCAATTTGTTTTCATAATTTGGTTTATACACATTTAACATGATTTGTGGTGCTGTGTTGGATTTTATTTGACAAGTGCATCCTAGTACATTTTGTAATTTGAATAAGATAAAGAAAGATGTTGGAATTTAAATTTAGATTTTAGAAAATAATATTTGAGAGGGAAAAGTGGTGAGAATAAAAATGAGAGTGATTACCATCACTTCTCTGAATTTTGTTTGGCATAAATTTAACTAGAAGGTTTAGGCACGCTTTGCCGCGCCCGTTGTGTTAGACGTCTGTTTGTTCTGTGTAGTTCGGTCGTTGTATATTTTTTCTGTTTAATCAGGATAATCATCAGACTTCATATAATAATATACAATACTGAAACGTCAAAAACTTCCTGAATTATGAGAAGTCATTACGAAGTATCAAAGATAGTGATTAAAAATTATGAAATGGAACAACTGATGTAAAAGGGTGGACCATTCATGTTTATTCATACCATCTCACCTTTCAAATTGCTAGAAAATGGCATGAGGAATTATCTGGTCTATTTGTTACTGGATGCAATCATCTCATTTAGGTTTCATCTGACATGCTTCGTTTGAAGAATATCACCCTAGACCATTCAGGCTTTATCTGACAAGCTTGGTTTGAAGAAATCACCCTAGACCATTCAGCTTCATCTGACAGGTCGTTTGAAAAAATCACCCTAGACCACGTTACTGTCGGCATGACCTGTTTGTGAGCTATTACTCTGAGCTTGTGAGAAACATACAACAATGCAATGTCTGAAGCCAAATAATAAAGAAGGATAATCTGCTACCACATATTTCATAGAGAATTTTTGAACTATTCAATAGTGGCTTTGTACATTAGTTATTGAAAAGGGGATTTTGCAATAAACAGGAAAAGGAAAACAGCATGCAATAGATTCAACCCGAGATGAATTATATGATAAATGTTGAGTAAAAAAAAGGCATAATTTAAAACAGGAAGATGGAGACGATGGCTGAAAGGACACGGATGTCGCCTAGAGGGGGGGTGAATAGGCGATTAAAATTCTTTGCGGTTTAGGCTTGAATAAATGCGGAATAAAACTAGCGTTTAATTTATCAAGCACGAAACCTAAACAAGCTAGGTTAACCTATGTGCACCAACAACTTATGCTAAACAAGATAAGCAAATATGTGATAGCAAGATATATTACTTCAAGCTCGATGGCTATCACAAAGTAAATAGCATAAGTAAGAAGCTCGGGTATAGAAATACCGAGGCACTTGGAGACGATGATTTATCCCGAAGTTCACTTCCAAATGGAAGCTACGTCTCCGTTGGAGCGGTGCGGAGTCACAAAGTGATCTCCGAATAGCCGTCAAATGACACACCGTAATCTCCTTCGTGCCTCTGCCAATGTAGAGTGCCACGAGCCACTATGGGACACTTGAGGGTGGTCACCGAACCCGTACAAGGATGAGGCACACTCCACAACTTAATTGGAGGCTCTCACCGGAATCCAGCAGCTCCCAAAGCCACAAGACTCACAAGGTTGGGGCACGTCTCCACAACTTAATTGGAGGCTCCCAACAATCCCGCGAGCCACCAAAACTCCGAGATCAACAAGGACCGTCTAGGGCACTCCAAGTACCCAAGAGGACAAGCTCTAGGGCACCCCAAGTACCCAAGAGTAACAAGCTTCTCAACTTCGATTTCCACGTATCACCGTGGAGAACTCAAACCGATGCAACCGATGCAATGAAGGCAAGACCACTAGAGGTGGTCAAATCCTTCACTCCCAAATCCCACCAAAAGCAACTAATGTTTGTGGGGGGGGGGGAGAAGAGAGGAAGAACAAGGAAGAACTCAACAAATGGAACTCCAAGATCTAGATCCAAAGGCTTCCCCTCACTTAGAGGAGAGATGGATTGGTGGAACAATAGATCTAGATCTCCTCTCTCTTTTCCCACTAAATGGAGGCAAGAATCATGGAGGGATTGAGAGATAGCTAAGCTCAAGAAGGTCAACAATGGGGGTCAAATTCATGCTCAGCAAAGCTGGATGGCTGGAGGTAGGTGGAGGGGTATTTATACCCCTCCCAGAAAAAGAGCCGTTGCAGACAGAAAATTCGGACATTCCGATATAAGTCATGATCGGATAATCCGACTGGATCGGATAGTCCGAAACACAAAGTATCGGATAATCCGGCACAGCCGGATAATCCGGGTAGACCTATATCGGATATTCCGAAAAACTTCAGTACACCACAAAACAGCCAGCAAGAAGTCCTTAGCCGATTTCGAGAGAAAACTTAAGAATCGGATATTCCGAATCAGCTTGATCGGATATTCCGAAAAACTCCAGTATGCATTGTTTTTAAAGTCCTTAGCCGAAATCGAGCAATCTTGAGTATCGGATAATCCGAGTCGGCTAGGACCGGATAATCCGATTACCCTGCTTGAGCAAATCTTGATAGAAACAACAAAACCTGAAATGCAATAACTTTCTCGTTCGAACTCCAAAATAGGTGAAACCAATTCTGTTGGAAATATTAAGGGTCACAAATATAGAGGGGATACCACACATGGGAAGGTGTGGACCCTATCTCGAAGGTGGACCGATAATATTTCCAACTAGAAAACGCAACAAGTTTTCCATACGAAATCCGTTTTCGGAGAACTTGGGCTTGTCATGAAGATCACAACAAGCACCAAAACCCAACAAGGAGAAAATCCAAATAAGAACCACGAAAGATGATGAAGGCAAGTATGCAAAGGTTTGAGCTCTCTCCAACTGATACGCTAAAGCTCAATCGAGAGCCCCTCTTGATAGTACGGTATCTATCCTATAACCCGGTCTCCCAACTAGTACCACGAGACCGGTAAAATAGAAACCCTATCATACCTTTGCCTTGCGCATTCCACTTGAGCTAGATGACGTCGATCTTGATCTCTTCAAGTGGACCACCTTTCTTGATTGCGCTTCGCTTGGTGAAGACTCAAACATTGCTCCCCCATACTCCACTATGGGAGAGCCTCTCTTAGGCACATCTTCACATGAACATTATCTCTAAATGGGTGGCAAGCTTCAAGCTTAGGATTTCTTTGAGATGCTCCTCTTGAACTTGCGCTTCTCAACATTGATGACGATCACCACTTAACGTCATCGATCATGGGCCATATGAAATCTTAATTTGATGCAAGCCCATGGAAAGATACCTAACCACACATAAATGCTACACACATATCATGGGTTAGTTCACAAAGCTATATGGACAATTGCTTACCATACCAAGAGATACATGATCCCACTTGGTACATCTTGTAGCTTTGTGTGTTGATCAATACTTGATCAACCTTGTATCTTTTCTTCTCTTTTCAATAGATGATGTCTTGAAGATAACCATGAATGATCACATAATTCTTTTCTTCAAGACATACTTGCAATATGCTCAACTCGATGATCTTGATGCCAAATACTTCATTATATCAATATATTCATGGCATCAACCTTGAATCCAACATATGGAGTTCAAGCATGGTCTATGGACAAACACTACAAGTAAAACTCAATGCAACCATTAGTCCATAGGGATTGTCATTAATTACCAAAACCACACATGGGGGCGCCATGCCCTTTCAATGGCCTCAAGCTTGTTGCTAGAGGGGAGGACCAACCATAAATGTAAACAAAATTCACCGGTCCAATGGAAGTTTCACCAAGTAGAAATCCTGATACACAAGGATTGCGCAAGTTGTGAGTCATCAAGCTGAGGCAATGTCAAAGAAGAAACCTTGTCAGTTTGTATGTCTTTTGATCAAAAGGGCATGTGTATTGTTGTAGTCCACATATTATACTGGACCATGAATGTTTAGTTGATAAAGATCTTGAAAACTTACCAAGTGAATTAATCGCTCCCCAATGCTCTTGAGTTTAAATAATACTCATCTTCCAATTTTTTTCTTTCTTGAGCCAGTATGTCTCTCCCACTCATTCAGGCTCATCAACTGTTTCTTGCAAGACTTGCACGGACATGATATCCTGCCAGCAAAAACAATAACTCAAAACTAATAGTGGTGCAAACACACATAAGGAAATCAACGCACTAACAACTCTGGAATGGTTTTCAGTACTTCTGGTCTCTACATAACATTTTTTCATCACAAAAGTGACCTACCAAATAAGTATCCTTTAGGGGTGGCTTCTGCAGCAACAGTAAGAGCTAAGAACCAAACTAAAAATAGACAACAACCTGCTTGTTGATCTGTCTGGTTCGGCCGTGTTGGAGCATGTGTTGAGAGCACAGGACAACCAATATGAGGGATCTTCTACTACGGGGCTGAAAGAGCTCATCTCAGTCTCGTGTTGGTATCTCTGGTGGATTCGTAGAAGACGGACCCACGATGAACCTGTCCCTCCTCTATATCGGTGTAAAATGTCCATTCTGGCTATTACGGCTAATGCTCAAGCTGCGGCAACCTCTAGCCGTCAGTGCTCCAACAGAGGTGAGAGATGGACATGTAGATGTGTAGAACCCCCACCTTATAATAAAGGTTGGGATTCCCTGTGTAACGTGCTAGTCCCTGGATCGACTTGCTAGCACACACAGTTTGAGATGCAATACCATAACATTGTATCAAAGTATATTACACAATGATCCTGAATTTGAAAGATTCGATACAAGGTGCATAGCCGAAGGCTAGCTCAAACCAAAGTAAACACACATCGGAAAGCAAATGATACAGTGAGCCCATCATCTTCATGTGCCATAGGCAAGCATGTTGGTTGTAGACTCGAAACCCTGTCGCAACCTTACTCATCGTCTGACGGACCTGCAACGGTGAGTTACAACCCAACTATATGGGTCAGCACAATTGAATTGTGATGGCAAGATGACACTTATGTGGATATAAATGGCAACCTAAATTCTACATGAATATTTGGCTAAGTGGAGTTTTGAGGCTGTTTTGCATAAAGCCAGTTTTATCCTATCATTTGTAAAACAATTTTCATCATAGACAAAGAGTACCACTGATAGAAAACAGTGAACACCTTTGACAACTACTCATGGCAAGCACCACTGATAGAAAACAGTGAGCTCTCATCCCTTGTTCACCCTCAAGTTTTAATTTAGAAATTGGGATGAGGAGATCTTCAACAGCTTCCCGGTCTAGTTGCTCAAAATTGTCCATAACCGGGGACACGGCTAAGTATACTCAGTTTTTTAAACTCTCGAGAGGGTGTGCACTTTCACCACAAGACCCAATCATTCCCTCCTCCATTGCAACCGATTATGCAATGGAAAAGAGAAGACCAGGACGAGACTTTTCAGAAGCAATTGCCCTTACCTCGGACCCACTCCAACCTACACCCACTACATCTGCTGGTCACGAGGAATTTGGGTTCTCACAACCTAATCCGTCAAGACAGAGCCCATATGACATGTGGCTACACTAGAAGCTACTGAACAAGGAGACTCTACAATCTCTTTAAGCCTGGGTGACTTTCCACAAGTGTGCACTTCCACCAAGGGCAAATTACCATAGACATGAACCATAGACATGGACCCCCTGAGTAGTCACCCACCATGGTTCTCCAACCAGCACCCAGGTAGTTCATTGATTAGTTATTAGTTTTCATCACTATCCAACTAATCAAAACATTTTTCATAGCATGACTATACTAAGTTCCATACTACAAAGTTCTGGGTGGGGGATGGCTACACACTAATAGGAGCATAGCATAGTATAATATTCAGTAACAAGCCTATCATGCATACTACTGAAAACACTAGATGCATAGTAGTAAAAGTAGTAGGACTTTTATGGTGTCACTTGCCTTGGCCCACTGAAGAGTTGAAGTTACACTCTTCACAACACGTAAAGCACTCCGTAAAATCTAAATATAGAGATAACACAATCATAAACAACAATTCAACAACATCATCACATACTAAAGCAAACATACGCATCTACGTATTCACAAAACGGTGGTCAAGGATTATCACATAACTCAATATGCAAAAAGAATTAATGTGATTAGGTTTAGGGTTTTCCATTGTGGTCAAGAATGGTCGAGAAATTATGTATGAACATCATAGATGTCATATATAACTTGCTGTGGTGTTCCAAGGGTTCTAAAAGGTTGGTCTTGATCAACATGGTCACACAAGGAATTATGAAAAAAGGTTTAACACATTCTTATAATAAAGAAATTTGCATAAAACATTTTAGTAAGATCATAAACACAACTTTAATAATTTGACTTGTTAATTAATTTTAAAATATGGTTTTTGGTCTTTCTGGTCAGAGGCAACTATTTGGGTCACTTTTCAAAAAGAAACCATATTTAAATAATTTATAGGATTTAACCCCTATCCAAAATACTCCAATTAAGCCTCTGATTTTTAAAACAGTTTTAAATTATTCAAAAATATTTTTTAAAGTGACTAAGTTATTCTACAGAATCTAAGGTTTCCAAAAATATTTTATTTGCAAATTTTGGACTTATAAAAATAAAGTTATGCTAAATATACTCAAATCTCTCATTCGAAAAATGAATGTTTTAAACTTTTCCAAAACAGAGAACTAATGAGTCTAAAAGATTCTACAAGTCCAGGGCATTTCAAAAATATAAAGTTTGCTAAATTTGGACAAACCAGTAAAAAGTTGTGATGGTTTGAATATGTAGGGGGTTTTCTGCAAAACGGCCAGTTAAATTTAAATCGGGATTTAATCCAGAAAAGGTGGGCCACGTGGCGGCATCCTACTGGCTGGCTCGTCTGACTGTGTTGCTGACGAGGCAGACACGCGGCAGCACGAGATTGGTCCGGACCGGTTCGGGATGGATCTAATCGTGGCCGTAGATGCGAGATCGGACGGACGAGGACGGTTTGGTCATACCGTGGTGGCGCGAATCGCCGGAGATGGCGTGGACGGCGGCGTGGCGCTCGGGTGGTCGACGGAGGAGGCGTTCCCGTGGTTCTCCGGCCTCGGTAAGACGACGTCGAGGCGCGGCGTGACAAGACGAAGAGGATGGGGGTGGTGGCGTCGTCGATCTCGTCCTCGAACGGCGTGGAGGCGCGGGCGGAGATGCGGTGGCGCCGGCGAGCTTCGGCCGAGGATGGCCACGGCGATATGGCTGCGCAAAAACATCGAGCAAGGGGTCAGGGAGGTGCGCCAGGGCATGGGGAAGAGAATAGAAGGTTCTCGGGGTCGGGGGCTTGCCGTCGTCGCCGGAAGCGAGTGAACACGGCGGCGGCCGTGGTGAAATCCGACGAGAGAAATCGGCGGCCTGGGGGCAGGAACCGGAGGGGGGCGAGGGGGAAGAAGAAGCCGCGGGCGTGGGGATTTAAAGGCATGGTCGAGGGGCCGTCGCGGGGCGTGAGCGAGTGGAGATCGTGCGGGGCGTGGGCGCGGTGGCGGTTCCGACGCGGCTCGGTCATGGGCGGTTGGGGAAGGAGACGCATCTGACAGGTGGTCCCCACCTGTCGGTGAGAGGGGGGCGCGGACGGTTGGGCTGGTGACGCGCGGCTGCGGTAGATAGGACGGCGGCTTGCTGGGCTCGGCCCATTTACATTTTTTTTGTCCTTTTCTTTTTCTTTTCTGTTTTTCCTATTTCCTTTATAACTTTTGTTTTAAAACTCTAATTTGAATCAAACCAATTTCTAAAATTTTGTAATTTCAAAACCTTTCTTTTTAAACTTTCAAACACACCATTCCAAAACATTTCAAATTTGATAAAATACAAATAATGCTTAACGGTTTATTTGAACCTTTATGTTCATTTTGTAAAATAGGATTTTATGAAATCTCTTTTGAACTCAAATTTAAACCAAAATATATATAGTGTGAATTATATCATGCAACATGATAAATTCAACAAAATAGGTTGGCACAAAACATTTTATTTAAAAAGGGTTTGATAAATCATTTTAAATACCAATAATCATTTAAAATACCAAAATAGACATTTCACTTCAAAATCTTTAAATCTTGAAAATAGAAGGTAAGGAATTATTTTAAATACATTTCAAAATCATATTTCAAAGATATTCTATAATTGTTTGATAAATTTTGAAAATGGGTTTTTAATAAATCATTTGTGGTTTTAAAGGAAATCAAGGAGTTTTACCACAAATACATATTTTGAAAAAGACTTACCAAGAATCATTTCAAAATAATATGAAGAGTTAAAACCAATTTTTGAAAAAATATAGTATGTTTAAATAACCCAAAACCATTTATAAATATGGTTTATTAAGAAATTGGAAGTAATGTATTGGGTTCCACTTCAACTTCGTGTAATTTATTTTATTCAAACAAAAGTTTCAATTTTTAGTGGTTTTTAAAACATTCCAAAAATCTGGGATGTTACAGACTACCACCCTTAAATGGAATCTCGTCCTCGAGATTCAGAGAGGCTAGAAAGAAAGATAGGCTTGCACAACTGGGTTTGGAGTATCTGGGTGGCTACCACCCTTAAAAGAAACTTTTGTGGGCAGACTAGAATTCTTGTCGTCAGTTCCAAATTTCCTCGTATCGCTTGTTGTAGCCTCTTGATCTTATATAAGGTTTTGAATCCTTGAGTAGAACTTTTCTTCACGGTAGAGTTGTAGAATAACAAAAGTCCACTAGAATCTTTAGATACCAATGTGTCACTCTTGGGTCAATCTGAAGTCCAAGATGTTAGGATTTCACAACAATCTCCTTGTCTCAAATTACTTGGTGTCTTCCATATGTTTCATCTTCTCACCTTCCAGCTTCCATGCAACTACGTAACTCTCATGGTAGGCAAAAACTTCCATTTGTAGGGTATCTCCAAAACTTCGCTTGTGTCTATACTCACAGTATATTCATACGTTTCGGCAACACTTGCCTCACATAGGGTTATATATTACTATTCTATGGTCTAGGCTTTTCATCGTCGCCTCTCTTGTTGTAGGTATGTCTCTCAAGATTTACCATTCCTTATAGCAAGGCGAATGATATGAGTATTCACCATGGGGCAATTTGTACTCACTCATTACCTTGTACTTGGTTTGATGAATCTCGTATTCTAACACTCGGTCAGACCTCACTTTTCTCACAAAAAGTTTGCAATCTACAAGGCAACCTGAACTAAACTATCGATTTTCATAACAATGGGTTGCGTCAATATCTACACAACGTAAGCTCAAAAGATGTTGTCTCTTCAAGACTCCTCCTTGATGTGATAGACTTCTCATTTCCTTCTTGTAGATACTTCAGTTGCACAATTTTGTCCCTCCTTGTTGGTTCAGTTGGTGTATCCAAGGATAGAGATGGCATGAGGCTAGGAATGTGATTGTTCCTTCACACAAATGAAGTAACAATAGTTTGGGAAGCATTCCTGTGTTGATTGGCTGGTAGTACCATAAGGAACTGGTCCATCACATTCTTGTTGTCAAGAGGATAAGGCTTCTGGTTTGGTTTAGCATAGATAAGACAAAAGATACTAAGGGAAGATCCTACCCAAACACAGCAGATCAAGGCAATTCATCTTACAAACAACATCTAACAAACAACAAACAACATGGTCCAAACACAAAAACAAACAATCTAGTATTGGCATACAACCTAAGTTGGTTCGATCAATATACTAACACGATATCGTTGTTCTAAATAGATGGTGGTCTCTAGTCTATCTCCTTCTTGGGTGCTTCAAGTTCTTCTTCATCAACATTTTGTTTAAATCCTTCTAGGTGGTTGAGTTCCAGATCTGATTCTTCCATGGTTTTCCATCTCATACTTTGTGTCAAATTGCAGAATGCCGAAGGAGTATCAGACTCGCACTTCAAGTACTTGGTCATCACCAAACATGTCTTCATGTATACATGGTGGTAGGTCTTCTAGAACAAGATAAGATATTTCCAGAAAGTAGATAATAGATGAGAGTATAAGAAGAGATAAAACTGATTTTTTTTATATATACTTCAGAAAGCTGAATAAAATAGTTTTTTTTATCCTATGGTCAAAACCTATTTCTATCCAAACCTAGGGTCACGAATCTACAGGCAACACAGTGCTCTGATACCATCTGTAGAACCCCCACCTTATAATAAAGGTTGGGATTCCCTGTGTAACGTGCTAGTCCCTGGATCGACTTGCTAGCACACACAGTTTGAGATGCAATACCATAACATTGTATCAAAGTATATTACACAATGATCCTGAATTTGAAAGATTCGATACAAGGTGCATAGCCGAAGGCTAGCTCAAACCAAAGTAAACACATAGCGGAAAGCAAATGATACAGTGAGCCCATCATCTTCATGTGCCACAGGCAAGCATGTTGGTTGTAGACTCGAAACCCTGTCGCAACCTTACTCATCGTCTGACGGACCTGCAACGGTGAGTTACAGCCCAACTATATGGGTCAGCACAATTGAATTGTGATGGCAAGATGACACTTATGTGGATATAAATGGCAACCTAAATTCTACATGAATATTTGGCTAAGTGGAGTTTTGAGGCTGTTTTGCATAAAGCCAGTTTTATCCTATCATTTGTAAAACAATTTTCATCATAGACAAAGAGTACCACTGATAGAAAACAGTGAACACCTTTGACAACTACTCATGGCAAGCACCACTGATAGAAAACAGTGAGCTCCCATCCCTTGTTCACCCTCAAGTTTTAATTTAGAAATTGGGATGAGGAGATCTTCAACAGCTTCCCGGTCTAGTTGCTCAAAATTGTCCATAATCGGGGACACGACTAAGTATACTCAGTTTTTTAAACTCTCGAGAGGGTGTGCACTTTCACCACAAGACCCAATCATTCCCTCCTCCATTGCAACCGATTATGCAATGGAAAAGAGAAGACCAGGACGAGACTTTTCAGAAGCAATTGCCCTTACCTCGGACCCACTCCAACCTACACCCACTACATCTGCTGGTCACGAGGAATTCGGGTTCTCACAACCTAATCCGTCAAGACAGAGCCCATATGACATGTGGCTGCACTAGAAGCTACTGAACAAGGAGACTCTACAATCTCTTTAAGCCTGGGTGACTTTCCATAAGTGTGCACTTCCACCAAGGGCAAATTACCATAGACATGAACCATAGACATGGACCCCCTGAGTAGTCACCCACCATGGTTCTCCAACCAGCACCCAGGTAGTTCATTGATTAGTTATTAGTTTTCATCACTATCCAACTAATCAAAACATTTTTCATAGCATGACTATACTAAGTTCCATACTACAAAGTTCTGGGTGGGGGATGGCTACACACTAATAGGAGCATAGCATAGTATAATATTCAGTAACAAGCCTATCATGCATACTACTGAAAACACTAGATGCATAGTAGTAAAAGTAGTAGGACTTTTATGGTGTCACTTGCCTTGGCCCACTGAAGAGTTGAAGTTACACTCTTCACAACACGTAAAGCACTCCGTAAAATCTAAATATAGAGATAACACAATCATAAACAACAATTCAACAACATCATCACATACTAAAGCAAACATACGCATATACGTATTCACAAAACGGTGGTCAAGGATTATCACATAACTCAATATGCAAAAAGAATTAATGTGATTAGGTTTAGGGTTTTCCATTGTGGTCAAGAATGGTCGAGAAATTATGTATGAACATCATAGATGTCATATATAACTTGCTGTGGTGTTCCAAGGGTTCTAAAAGGTTGGTCTTGATCAACATGGTCACACAAGGAATTTTGAAAAAAAAGGTTTAACACATTCTTATAATAAAGAAATTTGCATAAAACATTTTAGTAAGATCATAAACACAACTTTAATAATTTGACTTGTTAATTAATTTTAAAATATGGTTTTTGGTCTTTCTGGTCAGAGGCAACTATTTGGGTCACTTTTCAAAAAGAAACCATATTTAAATAATTTATAGGATTTAACCCCTATCCAAAATACTCCAATTAAGCCTCTGATTTTTAAAACAGTTTTAAAGTATTCAAAAATATTTTTAAAAGTGACTAAGTTATTCTACAGAATCTAAGGTTTCCAAAAATATTTTATTTGCAAATTTTGGACTTATAAAAATAAAGTTATGCTAAATATACTCAAATCTCTCATTCGAAAAATGAATGTTTTAAACTTTTCCAAAACAGAGAACTAATGAGTCTAAAAGATTCTACAAGTCCAGGGCATTTCAAAAATATAAAGTTTGCTAAATTTGGACAAACCAGTAAAAAGTTGTGATGGTTTGAATATGTAGGGGGTTTTCTGCAAAACGCCCAGTTAAATTTAAATCGGGATTTAATCCAGAAAAGGTGGGCCACGTGACGGCATCCTACTGGCTGGCTCGGCTGACTGTGTTGCTGATGAGGCAGACACGCGGCAGCACGAGATTGGTCCGGACCGGTTCGGGATGGATCTAATCGTGGCCGTAGATGCGAGATCGGACGGACGAGGACGGTTTGGTCATACCGTGGTGGCGCGAATCGCCGGAGATGGCGTGGACAGCGGCGTGGCGCTCGGGTGGTCGACGGAGGAGGCGTTCCCGTGGTTCTCCGGCCTCGGTAAGACGACGTCGAGGCGCGGCGTGACAAGACGAAGAGGATGGGGGTGGTGGCGTCGTCGATCTCGTCCTCGAACGGCGTGGAGGCGCGGGCGGAGATGCGGTGGCGCCGGCGAGCTTCGGCCGAGGACGGCCACGGCGATATGGCTGCGCAAAAACATCGAGCAAGGGGTCAGGGAGGTGCGCCAGGGCATGGGGAAGAGAATAGAAGGTTCTCGGGTCGGGGGCTTGCCGTCGTCGCCGGAAGCGAGTGAACACGGCGGCGGCCGTGGTGAAATCCGACGAGAGAAATCGGCGGCCTAGGGGCAGGAACCGGAGGGGGGCGAGGGGGAAGAAGAAGCCGCGGGCGTGGGGATTTAAAGGCGTGGTCGAGGGGCCGTCGCGGGGCGTAAGCGAGTGGAGATCGTGCGGGGCGTGGGCGCGGTGGCGGTTCCGGCGCGGCTCGTTCATGGGCGGTTGGGGAAGGAGACGCATCTGACAGGTGGTCCCCACCTGTCGGTGAGAGGGGGGCGCGGACGGTTGGGCTGGTGACGCGCGGGTGCGGTAGATAGGACGGCGGCTTGCTGGGCTCGGCCCATTTACATTTTTTTTGTCCTTTTCTTTTTCTTTTCTGTTTTTCCTATTTCCTTTATAACTTTTGTTTTAAAACTCTAATTTGAATCAAACCAATTTCTAAAATTTTGTAATTTCAAAACCTTTCTTTTTAAACTTTCAAACACACCATTCCAAAACATTTCAAATTTGATAAAATACAAATAATGCTTAACGGTTTATTTGAACCTTTATGTTCATTTTGTAAAATAGGATTTTATGAAATCTCTTTTGAACTCAAATTTAAACCAAAATATATATAGTGTGAATTATATCATGCAACATGATAAATTCAACAAAATAGGTTGGCACAAAACATTTTATTTAAAAAGGGTTTGATAAATCATTTTAAATACCAATAATCATTTAAAATACCAAAATAGACATTTCACTTCAAAATCTTTAAATCTTGAAAATAGAAGGTAAGGAATTATTTTAAATACATTTCAAAATCATATTTCAAAGATATTCTATAATTGTTTGATAAATTTTGAAAATGGGTTTTTAATAAATCATTTGTGGTTTTAAAGGAAATCAAGGAGTTTTACCACAAATACATATTTTGAAAAAGACTTACCAAGAATCATTTCAAAATAATATGAAGAGTTAAAACCAATTTTTGAAAAAAATATAGTATGTTTAAATAACCCAAAACCATTTATAAATATGGTTTATTAAGAAATTGGAAGTAATGTATTGGGTTCCACTTCAACTTCGTGTAATTTATTTTATTCAAACAAAAGTTTCAATTTTTAGCGGTTTTTAAAACATTCCAAAAATCTGGGATGTTACAAGATGCTTCTTTTGTTGCTGTTCTGGGTGCAGGTTCTACAGGGGCGGTTGCTAGAGATTATCAAGGTACATTCTTGGCGGCATCAACAAACTATATCCCCCATGTGGTGTCTCCAGAGCTGGCGGAAGCCTTCGCAATGAGGGATGGTCTACAATTGGCGATCAAATTGGGCTGCAACAATGTGGTGGCTGAGTCTGATTCTCTACAAGTTGTCCAAGCTTGCACCAGAGAGGAGTCCTGGTGAAATGCGTCTGCAGCAATTTTTGCGGACTGCGTGGATTTGATGACAAATATTGGATCGGTTCAGTTTTCTCATTGCCCCAGGGAGGCAAATCAAGTAGCTCATGAGCTTGCAAAAGAAAGTTTTATTAATAGGAGCTCTTCTAGTTGGATGGCTGAGGCCCCAAATTTTATTGTAAGCAAACTGATAAATGATGTAACAATTGTGAACGTTTAGGGCAGCAAGTATCAGACACACTCTTTTCCTTCTAGGGTACTGAGGCGGCTTGCTGACCCTGCTTATTTTTATATATATGGAAAATTAAAAAAAAAACCAAACTAAAAATCACTTGGTTATGCACCAATCTTTGCTATTCGAAGGAAGTTGGTGACTGCCTAGTGGTGTCACACTTGTAACTAATGTCAGGAAAATGCCACCGTCGCTCGTCCCACACCCCATGAAAATCAGAACAATCCTTTACTTATCTCACATGCTGTTAAAAAATAAAGAACCTCGGTTGTCACACTATCCACCAAAGAGTTTTTCTCTAGTTAAAATCTCCCTATTAGATATCAGTAACAACCTTATCTAGATCACCCAACAAACACGGATATCACGCTAACTAACGTATTAATTCCTAGCTTATCTAACAAACACGCATCTTGTGCTAACTAACATTCTGGAGTGGTGTTTCCCACCATTTTTATTTTTATTCTGTGCTACCAGCTTTTGCTCGCTTTCATTGCCAACATCTAGTGTAACAACCAGTCCATCAATCCCTACTCGTCTCATTCAAGCGAGAAGAATTAAGGCTTCTTCTACGTGTGCTCATGGTTGCTTTCTTAGTCAGAAGTAGCAAATGCAGCAGTTGGATTTTGCCAGAGATTGATTTTGTGGCTGCACCCATGTCAAGAGGACAATATCATTTTACTGAAAGATGACCCGTCGGAGCAGCTACTGCCCAGCACGATCACGTAGCAGGGCTGAGGCAGGGCGGTCACAGAAAGATTGAGAGGAGAAGGGAGGTATGCGGTATTTATCTTTTAGATCTGCAGGCAACACATGACAATTAGATAGCTGGGGACTGAAAGACCAATTGCAAATATATAGCAGCAACTTCGGTTCCATAGAATCTCATGGTACTTTAGGCCTCAGGTCAATTTTCATGCTTACAGAATTAAAAAAGAGAAAACTTACTGCTCCACGAAAAGAAATAAGACACATAAGTAACTTTCTCATTATTTTCTGAAAAGTTGAATTCTTCAGTTTAAGCAATTGACCAAAATAATACACATTAAATTCAGGTGTGTAGTATTGGTAATTAAGCGCATTTAAAGAAACATGTAATCTGAAGATTCAGTAAAAGATATGCTAATGCTTACATGTGCTTGTCAGCCAAGTACAACGCTTCCATCCTAGAGCAACACACAGGTATGGATTCAGGCAACTTTTCCTTTGAAGTGCTAGCACATCTGTGCCATACATTTTAGAAGCTGTCATTGTTATTTAAACAGTAAAACATCAGTAGTCTTGAGAAAGAAAGGAGTAACTCACTCTGACCTGTTCGGCGTACTCATTGGTTCAACTGTCAATGTTCTCTTGTGTTTTGACTTACAATCAGGACAGAAATACTCTGCGTTTCCTAAATCCTACAAAAGAATGCACAGGCTGTGAATTCTATACACTATACTTTATTTATAAATGGTTCCTATCATTTTTGCTAGATTTGTCAAGGAGTACCACAGCTGCCACAACTGTTCAGAGGCAAGTTTGCAATTCAGGCTTTCATTTTCCTAATCAAAGCCGATTCGAAGATTCAGCACAAAGTCGCTGAATAGAACAGGAATTTCACGATAGGGAGATACAAGGGATTACAATGAACTTAGAATGCGGCTGTGAATCAACTTGAATCGCCTTTTTTCTAGTTGAGAAAACAACAAAAGCACATCAGCCAAAATAGTTAGAGGCAATGATTGACTGTTTTTTTCATACAGAAATTGAAATCAATTATCATACAGCAGTCATATGTCACACATCAACGTACCAATGTAATGCTATCTAGCCCTACAGAAACACATCTAAACTGCATAAGAGAAGCAACATATACAAACTCCAATGCCTACCGCAGATAGATGTGCTCATGTGCATACGTGTGTGCTTGCCATCGCGTCGATAGAGCTTGCTCACCTGAATCCTTTCTTTCATCGACCTGTACCTTCTCTGCCTGCACGAGTAACACCAAAGGGGGTAAATTCCGATAGCGGCTCGTTCCGTCGCCGGCCGCCGCGTGCGTGCCCAGAGCAGCTTTGCCTCCGGCCTCCGCACCTTCAGCAGCTCCCCTCCGTCCTCCGCACCGCACCCAGAGCAGCACCGCCTCCGGCCGCCGCAGTCCACACCTTGAGCAGCTCTGCTGACTGAGATGGACGAAGAAGAGGATTCCGATTGGATTGCCCTTGCAGCAGAGGTGGAGCAGAGGAAGAATCACACGCAGCTGAGTAGGCCACGGAGACAGCGGATGTGAGCGACTACACAGACTCGGTCATCAGCAGATTAATTCTCTCCACTTCCTCGTCGCCCGCCAGATCCTTGTCATGCTCTCCATTAGGCTGCTCCTGGCTCCCCCCTCCTTCCCCACCTCCCCCGAAATCTCCTTCTTCCCGGCCACCCCCGACATCTCATTCTCCTTCCCCATCCGCAGCAGCGATGGGAATAACGTCGGCTCTCCGGGTGGCACAAGCGGGGACGGGAAGTCAACAAGAAGGGCGAAGGGAGGACACATGCTGGGAAAGGAAGGTCGGGGCAGGCCTGGTGTGGGATGGAGACGAGCGGAGGTGTCGGGCGGCGTAGGTGGCGGTGAACGGAGGCGCCGGCCGCCGGGTGGCAAAGGCGTTTGTGAACAGAGCTGGTAGGGAGGAACCAGGGGAGCCGAGAGCCGACGACAATGGCGCTGCCCAGCTCCATATAGGCGCGTACGGGAAGAGGAGGTGGCCGGGTGAGAGTAATAGACGGCGGGCGGCGCTGCCTAGCCTCTCGCGGCCGCTCTGCTCACGTCGCCTTGTTCTCTCTCTTGACTCGGGCAGGACGGAGGAGGAACAAGCGAAGACGGACATGTGAGGGTCATGCATAGCTCCAAAGCTACAACAAAACCGACCAAAAGTCGTACAACGTATCATGCTTCGACAGGTGGACACTCTCACAACGCTCTAATCCTAGGGAGCTTAGTTCTTTTAGAGATTTCTCTCTTGGAGAAATGGTGTGACACTTGTCACATGATTTTTATTGTTTCAACTTTTGTTTTTATTTCTTTTCTTTTCTTCAAGTTTTTGAATTAGAGCTAACAACCAACACATTCAACAAGAAATAATTATCACAAGCAACAATATGAAATCAACACATATAATTTAACAAAAGTTTTTATTGGCCCACATTTTTGGAATAATAATACTTGTTATAATTTTGGGCTATTACACGCACCCCGAGCTGCGCACCGCGGCCCAACCCATCCGCAGTAGTAACACGGGCTGGGGTGTGGTCCGCTGGCCGTGGGGCAGCCGAAGCCGCTGCCGGCAGCAGCACCTCATGCGTACCGACACCAACACCGTCAGGGGCAACTGTCGGCACTGTCTCCGGCGTGGGGCGCAGCAGGCACGGCGAGGAAGCGCAGATCCGCTCCACAATCTCCCGACCTCTCGGAGTAGTAGGAGAAGAATTGTACGGAGTTATAGCCATCACATAACCAACTTGATCACTGGGTGCAGCGGACTTGTTGCCAACCGGTGTCTCGGACGATGTACTACCATCAACGTCCATGTTGCTGGAAAGGGGGGCATTGGAGCTGTCCATACCCGAAGAACCCTCGAAGCCATACTCCTTACCATCCTCATCATCGGCGTCGTCACTCTTACGGCGCCAAAAGAAAGGTACAAAGTCGGGGTCCGGAACGAAATCCGTAGGCTCACGGCTGAAATAAAACCCAAACTCCTTGAGTCTCACCACACACGAAGCCCCAACATACGGTCCATCATCTGCTGTGCGCTTTTCCAGCACCTTCGAATCCAGCATGCCCACTAGAATGCGAACAATGCCACGGCTCCGGTAGGTGACAAGATCCACGTCAAGAGTCGTCCCAATGAGCATACCAACCGCCCAAAAGCCAAGAAAGTGTCTCAGTGCATAAGGAACTCCCTGAACGTGAACCCAGACCTTCTCAAGCACTCTAATGGGGACTGCATCATCATTGGACTTCCACACAGAAATAGTTGCCTGAGAGTTAAAGGACGGAATATTCAGCTGAATCCCGTCTACCCTGCGAAGATCCTTGGCTGACGGAAACCCAATGAGAAAAGCGCCATCGCCATGGGCAAAGCCTCCCAAGTCCACTGTGCCGAGTAACACACCTTGGAAATCAGACTCTCAATAGCAGCTGCGGGCACCGGGTCACCCTCGACCAAGATGAGAGCAGTGGGCGAGCTCAAGGGAATCAGATGTGGCTTGTAGACACTGTCAGGAAACTGCACGAACATTGTCTCCGGAACGCCCGAGCCCGTGGTGAAACAAGTGGGCTTGGGAAGCCGCAAAGTCGGACACCTGGCCGTGGGATGAGCTGCATTATCACAAACTAAACAGTAGTGTTTTATCGGGCATGCTTTAGTGGTATGAGAGTCCGACGCACACTTGAAGCACTTACTGCCTTTCTTTGCTTTACTCTTACCCCCAGTCGAAGACTCGGGTAATTGCCCCGAAGAAGAATCCAGACTAACACCAGCTGCCACACCAGAGACCACCGTGGCGGTGGGCGCACTCACACCCGGGATGGGCGGAGGCGCCACCGGCGGCTGCCCCACAAACTGCTGCTGAAACGAGGGCTGTTGAAACAGAACTTGTGGCATCGACTGCTATCCACGAGCCCCCGGTTATCTGGGCTTGTTTTTCTTGCGCTTAGGGCGAGGAGCCCCATGCCCCGCAACCGCCGGCGGCTGCTGGACCTGCTGCTGATAGACCGGGTACCCCGGATTGATGAACGGCGGGGCCATGGCCGGCGGATGGAACTGCACCGGCTGCTGGACCGTCGGCATGTACGCCGGCGGCCCGTACTGCGTCAAGGGCCGCTGCAGGGTCAAGAACGACGGTGGCGCCACTCCCGTCCCAGCCGAAAACCCTCCGAGGAAGAAGCTCGCGGGCAGGGTTTGCCCCATGCCGTCGCTAGAGGCGGGCGCGGCCATCGGGTGCTGTTGGCGGGGCTGGGCGGCGGTCGGCTGCTGGGGCCGAGGCTGAGTAGCCGCCGGCTGCGGAGGCCGCGGCGCACCCGCCCTGGGACCCTGCTGGGGCCGTGGCATCGGCGCACCACTCATCTTCCGCGTCGGGGCGAGGATCGCAACAGATGCGTACGAGGGGCTTCCCGGGGAAGGAGGCGCTGCGGAGGTGGATCGCCGCGCGGAGCTGTTCGTGGAAGAAGCGGCCGGAGGAGAGCTCACGGCGCACGGTCGACGGGCGGCTGGTTACGGCGGCGTGGGAGGAGACGAGGGCGAGACAAGGGCTGGTGGAGGAGGACACGATCGAAGCCAGAACGCCTCGAATCGACGGTGAAGATGGAGCCAGGGGTCCGAGCGGCCACGATTCGCCCAATCACGTCCGGGCCCCCCGCTCATGCAGCGAAGAGGTTGAATTTCGAATGCCGAAGACTGGGCCGAGATTGGCGGATCGGCCGGCGAACTCGCCGGTGGCCCCGATGCAGCCCTCCCCTTGAGCGCCCTGTCGAAGAGGACGCCGATGACCGGAGGCGGCGAGATGCGCCTCGCCGGGAGAGGACCACGCCATGGGCCCATCCGCGGCGGCGGCCGAGGAATCCGAGCTCTAGCCGGAGGGGGAGGCGGACTGCGACGGCGAGTGTCCAATGACTCCACTGACTTCGAGGACCTGCACACGGAAGCAACGTTAGCTAGCTCACCTTGGGTCGCCGATGCTCCCGACTCCCAGAACCTGCTCGCCGGCGTCGGAAAGCCGGCATCCGACCAAAACTCCTCGACAAGCTCGGCCTCGGATCGTTGAGGACGTGGTGGAACCGGCCGTTCAACGAGGAACGGCTCGATCTCCTGCAGCGACGCCTCGGCCACCTGCACTGAGACATGGTCGTCGTCGAGGCCCGATGGTTGAGCGGCCAGATCGCCGAGGCAGGAAAACCGCGACCCCGAGTGAGCCGAGTCCCAGGCCGGCGGCGCCAGCGTCTTCCGGCGACGGCCCCCGCCCGTGGTCGCCGACGGCGATGGCTCGGCGCAGGCCCAGAAGTGGCCGGCGAGAGGATCCGTGGGGACGTCGCCCAGATTGCCGTCCGTGTCGCCAGACATCCGTCACTTGCAGGCTGATACTGTTGGACTATCGTCCAACTTGTATACAGTTTCTTAACTTCAATTGGATTTGTCGTGGTAGCTGGCGAACTCGTACCGGCTCCGGCATGAGCGCGAGCCGAACTCGGCGGTGAGCAGGCCATTCAGGAGCTGGTCGGCCTTAGCCGCCGGACCTGAGGAGGGACTGGGAGGAGAACGGGGACAGAGGAGAGTTCAGACTTCGGTTCTATTCTTTTCGATGTCCCAGACAATTGTTCGTGCTCTCCTTTGTAGTCTCCAGACCAAGCCTGTAACGGGCCCAAAGCCCATGTGCTCCTGCCTCGACACGGCCCATGAACGGGTGTTACACACATAAACGTGAATGGTATAGGGAATTAGAAAGATCGAATCTTCTGCCCCTGTGGTTCCGTTAGGGTTTAGCCGACCATGGTTATTACCTGCCAGCCTACCTCCATCAGAGCGCGGTTGCTAGAGGTGAAGAATCCGCAGCTCCGCCCCCTCTGTTTTCCATTCCCCACTCCTCCTCGCGACAAACGGAAGCTTCTTCCCCCTTGCTTCTCCCAGTTCTCCGGTTCCTTGTCGTATCTCGTAGGAAGGGGATTCGTGCGCAGTGAAGAGGAAGAACAAGACTTCACTGGGCCATGGTCAGGCGAACAGGCCGCTCAAAAAGCCCAAATGGCTAAGCGGACAGGCCGCAAATGTGAGATGGACTCACGGACACCTCCCGCTCAACTTACCAGGCCTGTCTATCCCGCATATGTGGATAACCCAAAAGAGTTATTTGCAATTAATTTGTTGCATCATACTAGTGCGACCTCAGTTCAGCCTTTCAAAATTGATTAGAGAACTGTGTAGAGTATGTTATTTGGCGGTTCCTGATGGTTCAAGTTTAATGGCTTGTCCTGGTCCAGCCGATGGCTTCGCTGATAGTCTCTCTGTTGTACTTTATTATTGTCCTTATGTTCGATTTATAGTTTGAACCTTGATGGTTCTTTAGACCATTTGCAGATGAAGCGTTGTGTTCAGAAGTGCACTGAAGCGCTATGCTCAAGCAAGATGAGTCTCATCTAGCAAATGCTCAATTGGCCAGAGGTTTTGCCATGTCACTAGCCTCTGTATATCTAATAATGGATATATCATGGATTATACATTTGTACATTGTCTGTCATCAAGTATAAATCATCGAGTGATGCACCTCTAGGTCTTGAAGTGTATGGCAACATAAATAATTGATGATGAGTACTTCCCCTATTAGCCTTCTAAATGCTAGTGTGATTGTTATTGGCTGGTTATTACTCTTACACAAATGAGTTGTGAGACAAATGAATGATATAAAAAAAATGCATGCACAGTGCAGCTCACACAATTTTCCTAGTATTATGGATGGTGCTAAATTTGTGTGGTTCTTATTAATTTTCTTTTTAGGAACCCGTGAGAGCACGCCTTTTTATAAAATAGGAGAAGGACACGAAGTTACAAAGCTTCACAACAAAACAAATATTGGTCCAAAGACCCTAAGAAAAGGAAAATATCTCACAAAACCCCCCACGAGTTTCCACTTTACTGCCTCCCCACCTCGATGTCATCGAGACATCCGCTTTGGGGCGAGCAACCCTATTGTTCCGCTCCAGCCAAATCGAACGCAAGACAAGAAGGACCGGGGCTCAGATCTTGGGCGCTTCTTGGAGGGACAATGCAAAGCGACACCCATCCACCACTCCTCAAGGTTATTCGTAGCCGAAGGCGCGAAATTAGGCCTCCCAAGCCCCGAGAAGACTTCAAACCAGACGCCACTAGCATATGGATAAGTAAGCGGGAGATGCTGGATAGATTCAGACTCCTGCAAGCAAATAGCACAAGTGTCATCGTTAGCAAGGCCATTGCGCTTCCGCCGCTCGCTAGTCCAACAATGGCTCCACACATCTTTCCACACAGAGAATTCGAATTTCAGAGGAGCATGACAATTCTAAATTGCCTCGTGTAAGGCCAAGCCGTTCGCCCACTAGTAGAAAAGGAGGTTTTGGTTCGCCACCTTTAGTACCGGTTGTACGAAAACCGGTACTAAAGGGGGGCATTAGCACCGGTTGCGTTCGTGGCACCGCGGCGAGGACCTTCAGTACCGGTTGCTCTTAACAACCGGTACTAAAGGCTACCCTTTAGTACCGGTTGTTCATAGCAACCGGTACTAAAGAGTTGGAGGCCACGCGGCCACATGCGGCCGCGGTTGGTGGCCCCACGGCGAGACCTTTAGTACCGGTTGGTTTCGGGCACTATAACCCTTCTTCCACCCCGAGCCAGAAGCAACTCGACCCAACTCCATTTTTCCTCTCTCCCAAGCTCTAGTTCACCGCTTTTTTCTCCAACATTTGTCAAGATTGGTGGCACCCTATACAAGGGTTAGCAACTTCTTCATCTTCTCTTCCGGCATTTCAAGTTTAGCTCATTTTCGTGCAAGTTTAGCAAGTTTGATTTTGGTGGTGCTTGCAAGGTGTTTGATGAAATGCCTAAGTTAGGGATTTCATTTGTTTTATATGCATTTTGAGCTCAAATTAAAGTATAATTTGTGGTTTTATATAGTGTCCCCTTCCTCACCGCCGTCGATCGCCCGCGCCGCTCCGTCACCGACACCACCTCGGTGAGCCTCTTTTTTATCTTTTATTTTAAAAATTGTTAGTTATATGATTTAAATGCATAATTATTTCTTGTATAATTTTCTTATGTTTTTTTATATATGTATAGTGTCATGGTTTTGATATCCGTCCCCTTCGGCCCTCGTCCGGTCTATGATTCGGATGTGGTATATCTTTTTAACTATTTATTTTGTTTCGTGTTTATAACAATCATGCCGACCAACTTGACGTAGATATATTTTTATTTAGGAGGTAGTTGAACCGGAAATTCCGGCCGACCCTATTGTCGAGTATTTTAAAAAAGAAAACGACGATTTGAGAGCAAAATTGAAGATAAGTGAAGATCTTCGTCTCCAATGCCTAGAAGAGAAGATGGAATTGGACTTGAAGATTGCCGACATCGTTGATGCTCACGGGGTCGAGCTTGCCGACGTCGTCGCTGCTCACGAGAGGAAGATGGATGCAATGCGCGCCAAGCTTAAAAAGATTAGAAAATATGCCATTAGTCAAGAGGCTTGGTATCATTATGCTGTTGGTTCAATAGTTACCTTGGTTGCGATTCTGATCGCATTTGTTGTTGGATTTAAATTCTTTAGATAGTTGTATGTTAGTTTCGATTGATGTATGTTTCGTGAGAACTATGTATTACATTTGGGCACTACTCTACTTTGATTTTAATGTGATGAACTTGTATAAATTAATTTGGTCACGTATCTCTATTCATTATTTAGCTGGTGTAATGGTTTTTGATGTATTTATGTAATGCAGATGAGCCGAGAATGGATGTACGGTGATCGACGCTGTCCCGAGTTCATTGATGGCATGCATCGTTTTCTCGATGTGGTTAAGTTAAACAAGCTGAAGAATGGTTTTATGATTTGTCCATGTGATGAATGTCGGAATACGAGGAATTACCCGAGCGTAAGAACCATACACTCCCACTTGTTGCGACAAGGCTTCATGCCCAATTATTTTTGTTGGACCAAGCATGGAGAAAGAGGGGTAATAATGGAAGACCCTGAAGAAGAGGATGATGACAACTATCCTGTGTTCTCTGAACACGGTGATACTACAATGGGGGAAGACGAAGTTGAGCTCGAGGTCATTGTTGATCAGTCCGATGATGATGATCTTCGTCGGGTCATTCTTGATGAACAGATGAAGTGCGGAAGTGAAAACGAGTGGTCGAAGTTGGAGCGCATGTTAGAGGATCACAAAAAATTGTTGTACCCAAATTGTGAAGATGGCCAGAAAAAGCTGGGTACCACCCTGGAATTGCTGCAGTGGAAGGCAAAGAATGGAATATCTGACAAGGCATTTCAGGAGTTGCTACAAATATTTAAGAAGAGTCTTCCAAGGAATAATGAATTGCCGCACAATACATACGAAGCAAAGAAGATTGTCTGCCCTCTAGGATTAGAGGTGGAGAAGATACATGCATGCATCAATGACTGCATCCTCTACCGCGGTGAGAAGTACGAGAATTTGAATGCATGCCCGATATGCGGTGCATTGCGGTATAAGATCGGGCGAGATGACCCAGGTGATGTTGAGGGCGAGCCGAGCCCCAGGAAGAGGGTTCCCGCGAAGGTGATGTGGTATGCTCCTATAATACCACGGTTGAAACGTTTGTTCCGAAACAAAGAGCATGCCAAGTTGTTGCGATGGCACAAAGAAGACCGTAAGGAAGACGAGATGATGAGACACCCCGCTGATGGGTCTCAGTGGAGAAACATCGACAGTGCGTTTGGGGAATTTGCAGCTGACGCAAGGAACTTAAGGTTTGGTCTAAGTACAGATGGCTTGAATCCGTTTGGGGAGCAGAGCAGCAGTCATAGCACCTGGCCCGTGACTCTATGTATCTATAACCTTCCCCTTGGTTGTGCATGAAGCAAAAGTATATTATGATGCCAGTGCTTATCCAAGGCCCGAAGCAACCCGGCAACGACATTGATGTGTATCTGAGGCCATTAGTTGACGAACTTTTACAGTTGTGGTCTGACGAAGGCGTACGTGTGTGGGATGAGTACAAACAGGAGGAATTTGGCCTACGAGCGTTGCTGTTTGTAACCATCAATGATTGGCCTGCTCTTAGTAACATTTCAGGACAGTCAAACAAGGGATACAATGCATGCACGCACTGTTTAGATAAGACTGACAGTATATATTTAGGTAACAAGAATGTGTACCTTGGTCATCGTCGATTTCTTCCAAACAGGCATCCCGTAAAAAGCCAGGCAAGCATTTCAAAGGTGAGGCAGATAACCGAACGAAGCCTACACGCCCTGATGGTGATGTTATATATGGCATGGTCAAGGATTTGGAAGTAATATTTGGAAAGGGTCCTGGCAGTCTAAATGTTCCAAAAGACGCTAACAAGCGCGTACCCTTGTGGAAAAAGAAATCTATATTTTGGGATTTACCCTATTGGAAAATCCTAGAGGTTCGCTCTGCAATCGACGTGATGCACGTGACGAAAAATCTTTGCGTGAACCTGCTAAACTTCTTAGGCGTGTATGGGAAGACGAAAGATACATCGGATGCACGGCAGGACCAGCAAAGTACGCACGAACGAGACAACCTGAATCCAGAGAAGTACCAAGGTACTGCCAGCTACGCTCTTACCAAAGAAGAGAAGGAGATCTTTTTTCAAGTCCTGAGCAGTATCAAGGTCCCGTCTGGCTACTCGTCGAATATAAAGGGAATAATAAACATGGCAGAGAAAAAGTTCCAAAACCTGAAGTCTCATGACTGCCACGTGATTATGACACAATTACTTCCGGTTGCATTGAGGGGGCTTCTACCGGAAAACGTTCGAGTACCCATTGTGAAGCTATGTGCATTCCTGAATGCAATTTCTCAGAAGGTAATCGATCCAGCAACTCTACCAAGTTTACAGACGGGTGTGGTCCAATGTCTTGTCAGCTTCGAGTTGGTGTTTCCACCGTCCTTCTTCAATATTATGACGCACCTCATAGTTCACCTCGTCGAAGAGATTTCCATTCTCGGTCCTGTATTTCTACACAACATGTTCCCCTTTGAGAGGTTCATGGGAGTCTTAAAGAAATACGTTCATAACCGTGCTAGGCCAGAAGGAAGCATGTCCAAGGGCTATGGAACAGAGGAGGTCATTGAGTTTTGTGTTGACTTTATTCCTGATCTTAAGCCGATCGGTGTTCCTCAATCGCGCCATGAGGGGAGACTGCGTGGAAAAGGCACGCTAGGAAAGAAAGCAACAACATGTATGGACGGGCATTCTTTCACTCAAGCACACTACACAGTTCTACAAAATTCCAGATTGGTGGCTCCGTATATCGTGAAACACATGGATATTTTACGCTCCCAATACCCGGAGGAGACTAACTTCTGGATTAAAGGGAAACACGTGGATACTTTCGGCAGTTGGTTGCGTACACATCTCATTAATAACACACTGTTGGACAAGAGCTATACTTGTTGGCCAAGTCACCATCTTCGACTATATTGACTTTCCAAGGGTACGAGATAAATGGGAATACATTTTACACGGAAACCCAAGACAAAAAGAGCACTAACCAAAACAGTGGTGTCCGCTTTGATGCAACAAACGACGATGGGACAAAGGACACATATTATGGTTGCATACAGCAGATATGGGAACTTGACTATGGACCTTCTTTTAAGATCCCTTTGTTTCAGTGCAAATGGGTCAACCTGTCAAGCGGGGTAGAGATAGACCGGCGGTACGGAATGACTACAGTGGATCTCAAGAATCTTGCGTACCGCACCGAGCCATTCGTCCTAGCCAATGATGTGGCTCAGGTTTTCTATGTGAAGGACATGTCTTCCAGACCGAAAAAAAAAAGATAAGCAAGCCGGTACATCATACGATGAGCCAAAGCGCCACATAGTTCTTTCAGGAAAAAGAAACATCGTGGGAGTGGAGGACAAGACAGACATGTCAGAAGATTACAATAAGTTTGATGAAATTCCGCCCTTCAAAGTGAAAACTGACCCAAGCATCGTGTTAAATGATGAAGAATGTCCATGGCTACGGCGCAATCAGAAAAAGGGACACACAAGAAGAAAAAGTGAACACTAGATAGGGATGTTGTTACTGATGTGTAATAATGTATTAAACCTTTTATGTAACTATGTCCTGAAAACTCAGAAGAGAGATCTAAACACTATGTCAATCAGCTGCAGTTTTACCAACACAATGTTTTGTGTTTGAGCACAAGGTAGAATATATGAGTGAGTAACCTGGGAAGGAGGCTTCCCAGATACAGGAAGAGGGTTGTGGGTTGCAGATACAGGAGGCCATGGAAGCCTCCTTCCAGTCTGTCCGCGACTACCATGTCCAGCGAGCCAAGACTGTCTACCAGCTCAAAGCGAAGGAGGCTTCCGAGCTGGATTGGGCGCCGAAAGACTCATCCTCCATGGATCTTGCCCTCCGCCGCAAACATGCGCGCGAGAACTGGGCGGCCGCCCACGGGGCTGGCTCCTCCCGCCGTTCCCCCTAATCCTACGGCCTTCGAGCCAGCAAGTCCGTTTATGTAGAATAATGTTGGTGATGTTGGATCCTAGGGCTCCTCCGGCCGTTCCTCCTAATCCTTTTATGTAACTGTGTGGTCCGTTTATGTAGTAGTGTAACTGTTAGTGATGTGTAATAATGTATCCTTTTATGTAACTGTTAGTGATGTGTAATAATGTATCCTTTTATGTAACTGTGTGGTCCGTTTTTGTCAGATTCAAAAGTATGCACAAGTTATTCAAATTCATATTCAAACATCTTTATTTAATCCAGTTACATAGCTCAGGTCCATTTTTATAGAAAACAAATAGATAGATAATTATTACAATTGTGTAGACAATTAAATTAAATATACATTAAAGAAAAGAAACTAGAGAAAAAAGCAAAATAGAAACCAAATAGATATAAAAAAACAGGAAACATAAGAAAGAAAAAAGAAACTAGAGAATTGACGTCGTTGGTGTTAACGATGTTTCTAAAATAAATAGATAATTATTATAATTTTAAGACAATTAAATTACATAGTTATAAAATAAAAAGAAACTAGAGAAAAACAAAACAGAAACCAAATAGAAAAAACAAAACAGAAACCAAATAGAAAAAACAGAAAATAAAAAACAAAAAAAAGGCCCTTTAGTACCGGTTGGAAACTACAACCGGTACTAAAGGGGTGGGCCTCACGCGCGAAATTTCGCCGCAGCCCAAACAGACCTTTAGTACCGGTTGTTCTGTACAACCGGTACTAAAGGGCCTTTAGTACCGGTTGTACAGAACAACCGGTACTAAAGGTGTTTTGAATGCGTTTAAGTGCAGGGGGATCAACGAAGTCACTACAAAATTCCCCAAATTCGCTCCCCGCCGACGCCTCGCTCCTCGACGAATTCCTCCGGCGAAGCCCTGCTCCGGCGGCCCGTCGCGTGCACGTGCCCCTGCTAGCTCCGCCCTCCGCCGCCCCTGCTCCGGCGGCCGTCGCGTGCCTCTGCGCCGGCCTCCACAGCGCGCCCCTGCTCCGGCGGCGCCCTCCACCACCTCCGCGCGCCACCACCGCAGCATCGCGCCGCGCCACCGCATCTCCGGCCGCCACGCCACCGCACCATCTCCGGTAAGTTTTTTTTTCATTTTCTTATTACTGTTTTTTCATTATTGTTTTTTCATTTTGTTAGTCATAGCAATTTTTGTTATTAGAAAATGTTGCAATTTTTGTTAGTCATAGCAATTTTTTGTTAGTCATAGCAATTTTTGTTATTAGAAAATGTTTCATTTTGTTATTAGAAAATGTAGCAAATATTTTAAGTTAGCAAATATTTTAAGTTAGAAAAGTTAGCAAATATTTTAAGTTAGAAAAGTTAGCAAATATTTACTTATTTACTAGAATTTTGTTTAGCTTAATTTTGCTAAGTTAGAAATATTTACTTATTTAATTTTGCTAAGTTAGAAACATTACTAAAAATAACTTTGAAATTTTTGCTAAGTTAGAAATATTTTTCTAAGTTAGAAATATTTTGCTAAGTTACTAAAAATAATTTTGCTAAGTTAGAAATATTTTGCTAAGTTACTAAAAATAATTTTGCTAAGTTAACTTTGAAAGTTAATTTTGCTAAGTTAGAAATATTGCTAAGTTAGAAAATTTTAGTAGCAAAGTTTGAAAATTTAGCTAAGTTTGAAATATTGCTAAGTTAGAAATTATTCTAGTAAATAAGTAAATATGTGCATTGTCATTTTTTTTATTCTAGTAAATATGTGAATTTTGCTAAGTTTGAAAATTCTAGTAGCAAAGTTTCAAAATTTAGCAAAGTTTGAAATATTGCTAAATTTGAATTACAAATTTGCAGTGACATTGAGCTATGGAGGACGATGCCCCCATCATCGACGCCCCGGACTTCATTCGAGACTTGGAGAAAGAAGAACGCTTTCAAGCACTTATATTTGATAAGACCCTTGGACCCAATTCCGATGGAGAAGATTCCGACGAAGAAGACGGCGAATATTTCAGCGCGAAATGCTTGAACGACTCCGGTGAGGGACTTGAGTTACAAAACTTCAGAGACGACGACGAAGAAGAAGTGTATATTTAGTCTTGTTGATCACTAGCTAGATGCATTAATTGATTTATATGCGCACTTATTAATGAAACATTTTTCTTTCAGCCCTCTGGATCTACGTCGACAATCCGTAAACGAGGCCCAGCCCAAGGGTTAAAGCTGTCGGATGGTGCAAGGTTGTCGATCGACGAAGTTAGCATAAAAGGCAAACCGGAGAAACCCGATGGAATCTCCACTAAATACATAGCTCAATGCGGATTTCTTGTAAGGGACATGGTCCTGATCACCGTTGCAGAATGGAATGAGCCGAAGAAAAAAAACATTGGCGCAAAATATGTCGAGGACAGAATTAAAGAAACCCTTTGGGAGTCGATATTGGGTTATTTCAGCCTACCGGCAAATCTCCCATAGAGGAGGAAGGATAAAGTCAAGGAGTGGACTCTTAGCAAGATGGCCGAGCAATTCAACAACTGGAAGAAAACATTGTGGAGAAAATATGAGAAAAAACTCCAGATTTCACTGGACATCTAGAGAAGCTAAAAGACGACTGGCCTGAATTTGTGGCGTATAAGAAATCGGCCATCGCTGTGGCCCGATCGAAACGAAATAAGTTGAATGCTAAGAAGAAGAAATATTTCCATCGTTTGGGCTCAGGTGGCTACAAGACTGCCGTGCCTAAGTGGAAAGCCTATGAAAACGAGCCGCGTTAAAAAGGGATCATTCCACAGACAGATGACTGGCCCGACAGGTCCAAGTTATGGTTGTTTGCGCATGGGGCAGTGTTGGACCCAAACACAGGGCTGATTGTTGCAAAAGGAAAATGGAGGAAAAGAATTAAAAGAGTCACCAAAAAACTAGTTGACGCAATAGAACTAGTCCGACAGGGAAAATATGTTCCCGATAGAGAGGACGACGAGCTTTCACTCGCCCTCGGGAATAAAGAACACTGGGGACGATGTCGAGGCAGAGGAGGCGGGGTTGGTTTTCTTGAAGGGTTTCCGGAGCACGCTGCAACTTATAGAAAACATTGCAGAGGTAAGAAGAGGGAGGCGGAGAGGTTTACTGCATTAGAACGCCAGATGCAGGATGTGAAGGAGCAACTGGCCTTAATTACCCGGCAAAGGGAATCTCAGCCGCGAGTACAAGATCATGCAGTCGATGTCTGCCCATCTCAGCGGAAAAGCAGCGTGGGTTCCACGCAACTACAAGATCCTGCAGTTGATGAACCGTCGGCGGCACGCTACCCCGTGGATGATATCACGGAGATGACAAATTGTGAGTTACATGCGCCAATGAAGAACATTAGTTTTCCGGTGGCGAATGGCTATGCTTTACCGCATCAACTTGGATCAACCTTCCATTTTGGTGAGATTCCGGCTGGATTTGCTCGTGTCGGGGTGACGAAAGTTATGTCGGGATTCAGCTCAATCCATCTTGACATTCCCGGAGTTGAAGGCGAGAAGACATTGGGAGATGTCGAACATGGTATCGTTCTATGGAAGAAGAAATATATCAAGTTTCCAGACTCGGCGCCAAGGCCACCGACTCCTCCGGTTAGAAATTCGCCACAGCAAAGTCCACCCTCCTCCCCCGACGATTGGGAGCCCACCGCGAGTCCATCGCCCACGCCGTCCCGTCAGCCGACTGCTGCGCCCACTAGTAGTTTGACAAAGCGGAAGCTGTTCACGTCGTCCCCTGTCAAGAAACGTGCAAAAAAAACAAGGAAGTCAAGGCTCCTGAGAAGTTAGCTGGCGAGATGACTCAGGAGGAATTAGAAGTGAGCACACGTAAAGAGGCGAGAGCCTTTTTTGAACAGAAAAAAAGGAAAGACTGGAGGCAAGACTGGACCCCATGAAGGAACTTCTGAAGACTATAACAACTGAGGTAAAAGATCACACCGTTGACAACCTATATGACCCTCCACGACCGCCCTTTCAGACTATGAGCGAGGTATTGAAAAAGTACTTTCCTCACAGATGGAGCAAGAAAAAGCGTGCGGGAAAAGAGTTGCCCAGCTCGGAGAACAAGAAGGACAATCGATCGCCCCACTCATTGTGCCTTCTGAAGCTCGGGAAATCGAGCATGGAGAAGTTGTCATTGGCGACACAGGTTGCCCCATAGCGCAGATAACAATTCAATATAAATTTGAACTCGGGCTGGCTCTGGTCGAAAATCCGAGTGCTCTAACAACACAGTTATATAAATTGCATAACTGGTACATGGCCGCCACAAAAGAAGGGAAAATGTGTCTCATGGCAGGAGTTAAGGAACAACACTACTTCCGACAATATGGTGTGGAGGTTGTGTTCTCCGAACTTTTTCAGATGTACAATCAACGTGCACTCGACAAAGTTATCGTCAGCTGCTATTGTCTGTAAGTAATTTATTCGTGTAATTTAATTATTTATAGTTAAGCTCGTTCATTGCTTGTAATTATCCTCACAATATTCTTTTGTACGCTATTATGCAGAATGAAGATTCGTGAATGCCGAGTGGGAGGAATCTGGGACATTGGGTTCATTGATCCGGATAAAGTTCATGAAGTCACCGTAGATAGTCCTCTGTATGCCCAGGAAACAGAGAACGTTTTGCTAACGTGTTTTAAGCGACAAAGTACCAGAAAGGAAATACTTTTTCCTTACAACTTCGGGTTAGTGTTACTGTCTTGTACACATTCTATTTTGCTTTCTCGATATTAAGTGTAATTGATGAGTTCTGAATACCTGCGTATATAAATGTGGGCAGGTACCACTTCATTCTGCTAATCATTAGACTCGAGGAAGGACAAGTTGAAGTCTGGGACTCATTAAGGAAAGATCAAGATGATTACAAAAGCGTGCGTCTAATGCTAAAGAGGTAATTTCAATCGCACTATATCGTCCTCTTTCGTTCATTTTCGGATATCAAAAGTATAAGTAATAACTCCTCAATTCATTTTCTTTTCCGGGCAGGGTTTGGAAAAGGTTCATCGCGGAAGAACGCGGTGAATGGAAACCTAAGCTGGAGTTCAAGGCTAACAACGTAAGTACTACTACGTATCTAGGTCTATGTATCTTTCTAATACCATTATCATTCTCTTGATTATTATTTGATTAAATTAAATTCTTGTATAGTGGTGTCTGCGACAACCACAGGGGACGGAACTATGTGGATACTACGTTTGCGAGTATATTCACATGAGGATCAATGAGAGAGTCAATAGTATAAGAAATCGAGAGGTACGTAAACATCATACATAACTTTTATTTTGCTACCATCAATCATGTTTAGTTTCGATCATAACTGATTTGATCTCCTTCTTTTAAAGATGGCAAGGAAGTGGAACCAACTCCTACTAAAAAACCGCGTAAAAGCTATTGCGGAGGAATTGGCGGGATTCATTATGACGCATGTCGTAGATGAATTCGGTGAATTCCACTATGTTGATTAATAGACTCCCTCCATGCATGTACTAGCTAGCGGTGATCTCCATTGTAATTATGAGTACTTTATATGTAACGAGAGTACTTTATATGTGTAAAGAGTACTTTATATGTGTAGTGAGTACTTTATACGTGATCTCCTCCGAAACCCTGAAAAATGAGCGAAAAGGAAAAAACAGAAACCCTAAACCCTGAGAAATAAGCGAAAAGGAAAAAAAACCGAAAACCTAACCCCCTGAAAAAATAAGGGGGGGCAAAAAAAACAGCAACCTTTAGTACTGGTTGCTATGAACAACCGGTACTAAAGGTCCTCAGCTGCGCGCACAGCTTCGGCCACGTGGAGGGCCTTTAGCACCGATTGTTTATACAACCGGTACTAAAGGGGTACCCCTTTAGTCTCGACCTTAGACCGGTACTGATGCCCTGTTCTCTACTAGTGACCCCTCAAAAAAGGCCAACTAAGCCGTACGAGCCGAGAACACTTTGTTCGCAGTGCACATCCACTCATAACGATCCGCGTCTTCCGGAAGCATAGGTCGAAGAAGTGAATTCCACAAAGTAAGAAATTGGGCCAAGGCCTGGCCGAAAGGTCCTCCATAATATCCCGAACCCAAGCATTCGTAGTGAGCCCATGCTCAATCGTACAAGTCTTTTGGATTTTAGGATCCATAAAGTCAGTAGGTATGGCGCCAACATAGCCACACTATTATTACCAATCCACTTGTCCGTCCAAATAGACAACTCCGACCATTGGCGATGACGATTTTTGCTGAGGCGTCGAACATGGCACGACAGTTAACCGAAATGGCCAACTCAAGCCCGGACCACGGTTTGTCACTTGCAGCTTATTAATTTGCAAATTGTAACTTAAAATAACTCTTTCAGTTATGAATGCTATCTCATATAATCATATTGCCAACTTGCAATACTACCACTCTTGCACCAACATGAGTCCTCCAAACTGCCTTAGAAGATCTGTAGCTTGCAAAACTAAAAGGTAAACATATTTTATGTCTTGTCATGATCCAACTTTGCTAAGGTGCAGAACTTATGGTTCATACTTGCCAGTAGCATGACCAAGTCCGGTACTCCTAATTCAATTCTATATGCATAAATTAGTTGAGTGAAGGAGATCAGTTATGTTATATCCTTCAGCATGCCTCGAGGATGTGGTACTGTTCTTACACTGAAAAACGTGTATTTTTTGTTTCAAGAATGTTGTATTTATCTCAATTACACGACAATATTGTACCTGCTTTTGTCACGACTTTGTTTCTTTGTCGTCTGAATGGTCATTATCATGTCTGGTTGGGAGGCAGCTTATTCTCTCCTTTGTTAGACCTCAAGATCCATGCCACCAAGTTCAGGTTCAGTATATCAATTTGCAATTTTTTTTTGGAAATGATCTCTTAAGTGTAGAATTATGGAGATAGAAACATGCTTTCTCGTGATGTTTGAAAAGAATTCTGGAAATGAGCTTGCATGGTCTGATTATATTGTGATCCCTATACTTTTAATTATTCAGAAGATGTTCTTGTATGCCATTGCTATTAAGCTTACTTTGCTGCCATATTCTAATTTCATCAAAGCAGTTTTTTCTGCCTTGAGATTTTTAGAATCGGTGAGAAACATACATTGTTTCACTTGCAGGATGGAGTACAACAACTCGTTTTTGGACTCTACATCATCAAGTGCGACGCGGAGCTGGATGTAGTGCTGGACATGTCAAAGCTGAGAATGCCGCCGCTCAAGCCGGTAATCCGCATACAAGCTAATATCGATCATGACTGTGAAAGGTGTAATTGATGTTATATTCAGTTCTTTCTACCGTTGGTTACATGTCTCTGATCCTATGTACTACTTAAAAGTTAAAACTATCTCTTCATTTTGAGCATCAGCTATGGTACATGATTGTGCAAGCACTTGCTACCTACTTGTTGGATAGTTTTCAGAATGTACTACTCCCTCCGTTTTTAAATATATGCGGATTAAAACGAGTGAACATGCAAGCTAAAATGTATATAGATACATGTGATTCTGGAAAAAAGCTAAACCATCTCATATTTAAGAACGGAGGGAGTACTTGATTGTGCACACTACATGTCTCTTATCCAATGTACTACATGAAACTATCTCTATATTTTCAGCTTCTTTATTAGAACGAATTTTGATTATGCGGTTCAGTTTTTGGATCAAATTAACTATTAGCGTTACGTATTCAATATAATTTTTTTTTCAAAATGGGGAACATGGTCCCAGCCTCTCTGCATCAATTGAAACTGGTGCACACAGCCTTTTATTGGAAAGTTTTAGAATTCAAAATGTACAAATCGTGGGTCACACAAAGTGTAAGTGAAATTAGCCAGCGAAAGAAAAGAGCATAAATCGTCTAAGCATCTTGCAGCCATTTTGTTAGCCGCCAGAATCCCCGGTTGTAGATATCCCGAGCGACCATCTCCATACAGGTGCATCCAGAGTTTATATGCGCATGTTGCGCCGCCGGGAGATGAAAAGATCACTCGTGGATCTAATGAGTAGCCATTCAGATAACCTACAAAAAGTGAGCGGTCCCCTCTTTGTTAAAGATAATATTATTTCGACAGTTCCATAGAGTCCAAACTAAAGTACATGTCCCCACTCGAATTTGAGCTTTTGTTTTCTTATCAACCCCATTGAGTCAATTTCCGAACATATTCGCCACATTAGTTGGAGGGGTGATATTAAAAGCGTACTGAAGCATGCTCCAAATAAGTTTAGCAAATGGACAGGTGCAAAATAAATGGCCAATCGATTCCTCTGAGTCACAAAAAACACAATTTGTACACCCATTCAATTGGCATTTGCAAAATTATCTTTTGTGAGGATTACTTATTATATAGAAACCACATAAAGATCCTAATTTTCAATGGTATCTTTAAATTCCATATGTATTTTTTTGTAAGAATACTGTATGGGCATTTAGAAAATCATCATGCAAAGATTTAACCCTATTTTTTTTGAACTAGTAAGTTTCCAAACAAAAGTATCTTCTTCATTTCTTAAGTTGATTGCCATAAGTCACTCCATTAAATGCAACCAAACCTCCCATTTAGCCTCAGTTAAGCTTCTTCGAAATTATACAATAATGGGTATTGCTAGTGAGAGAGAACATCCACAACTAGAACATTTCTTCATCTACCTATACAATAATGGGTATTGCTCAGCTATAAAGGCATTTTCCCTAGCCAAGTATCCTCCCAAATCTTGTGGATTGCCGATTACCAATTCTAAACGATCTTCTGTCAAAAAAATATTAGACATAACTCTCATCAAACCTTACAAAACCGGGAATCCGTGGGTTTAACCATCACTTGTGACAAACTTTTATTCCTGAGGTACTTATTGTGTAATTAACAATTCTTGCCACACAACCTCCTCATTAAGAAGTTAAAAAAGCTATTTGCTAAATAAACATCTTTTTTTATATCTAGTACCTCAATTCCTAACCCACCCCAATCTTTGAGTCTACATATATATTCCATTTGGTTGATTGGTATTTACGCTTATGCTGATCACTTTGTGAGAAAAAGCAAGACCGATAAAAATTTAACCTCTTCAACAACCCTTTTGGTATATCTAAAAAGGATAGCGTGAACAACGGAAAGCTCATTAGGATAGAATTTACAAGGACAAGCCTATCTTCGTATGATAGTAATTTGCCTTGCCAACAAAATCCATTTTTGTTCTCAAAACGATTTTCCACCAGATTCCCATTCTTTATTTAGCAATTTCCTATAGTGAATAGGGGATACCTAGATAAAGGAATGGAAGACCACCAGTAGCATGCACAGCCGAAAGTTTGTTTGTACTGTTCTTCCAATTTCGTCGCCCTCCCAAGATAAAATAATTCACTCTTGTGAAAATTGATTTTTAGACCGATAACTGCTCAAAGATGCATAATATTAGTTTCATGTTTACGGCATTCTCAAGATCGTTTTCCATGAACAAAATAGTGTCATCGACATACTGTAGGATGGAGACACCACCCTCCACTAATGTGGGATCAACCCTCAAACCTGACCATCCTCTTAGCCCTTGAAATTAGAATGGCCAATATATATGTGACAATATTGAAAAGAATCAGAGACAAAAGATCTCCCTCCCTAAGACCCTTTCTTGTTTGGAAATAGTGACCAACATCGTCGTATACACGTATTCCCACTGATACTCCTTGAACAAAGTTGGCAATGAGGTTACACCACTTTGGTTAAAACCTTCCACACACATAGTTTGTTGAAGGAAGGACCAATTAATTTTATCATACACTTTTTCAAATCGATCTTAAATAGGACCCAATCCATTTTCTTCCTACTAAGTTCATGGATGGTTTTATGTAAGACCACTACCAACTCCAGGATATTACGGATATGCTTGAAGGCGGTTTGGGTGGGTTGGACTACTTTGTGAGTAATTTCAGAAATTTGATTCGTTCCCACCTTTGTCAAAGTTTGAAGCTCACATTAAAAAGACATATAGGTCTATATTTCTGAATTTATTCCACATCTTCTTTTTTGGAATTATAATAATAACCCCGAAATTCAGTATGTAAAGCAAGGTTTTGGTTCCCGGCAAAAAAAATCCCGAGGGGGGTCAGGATTACCGGTAACCGGATGAATTTGAAAACTTAATTTCAAAAATTCAAAAAAATTGGCTCCTGATTTGACCATTTACCGAGAGATTTTGTTAAAATTTAAATTTTCAAAACTTTGGGTTTTTTGCCCGGGATGACCATTTCCCGGGGGTGGTCGGGATATCCGGTTACCCCGACCTTGATGTAAAGTGGCAAACCCTTATGTTGCAGCTGTACAAACATAGCCATGAAATCTTTTTTGATGACCTTCCAGAACACTTCAATTCTGCGGGGAACCCGTCTGTTCCGGCGCTTTATTATTGGGGTTACGCCCTCAATATTGATTGTTCAGTTTCTGTGAAACTGAATTAATGATTGTTGCTTCCTCAGCGCGGAATGCTTTTCATTTTCAAAGTTTGTATGCAAATATCAGCAGCTTTCCATTTGTTCAGTTTGAGCAGCAACCTATCATTTTTCAAAACTAGTATACATAGCAGTTGGCAGAAAGTTCAACCAACAACTTGCGGACGAGGAAAAGCAACATGCAGAGAGCATGCACACCTCACCCTACAAAGAAAGCAAAAGCAACAGTACGTCCACTCATTGGTCCTCTTCTTTTAATTGCAGTCCTTTCCTCACTGCCTGCCCTAATTTTTATCACTGCATTTTTTTCCTCGAGTTTACATGCATACATCTTGTGATTGATGTTTAAAGACTACTTTCTGTTTACTTGCAGGGTAGTATATTTTGTGTAGGTGTTAGAGTTAGAAAGCCTGTATGTAGCCTTAAAAGTCAGATCAGGCATCCATTGTTGTCTCTACTCTTGCTGGCCTTTCTTTTCTCTGCAGGCTAACTGTTTGTCATCAGACTTAACTAAGCTTTCTTTCCTGTCAATCTTTCTGAATCTCTTTTAGGAATTAACATCTTTTACGGTTTTGGAGATGAGTCTGGTCTTAATGAATTCCTTGCTTGATGCTTTATTTTCAGTCTTCTTTTTTTGTATCAACCTTTTCTTTTCCATCAATGCTCTTATGGCCATATGGCTGGGCAGATTCTTTTTCCGGTACATATTTTTCATTAGGTAAACAAAACCTTCGTGTTGATTCCTCGGGATGGTCTTTTACCAGGTTTGCTGCCTACCCGAGTTGATTCATGGCAGATTTGAAGTTATGTGGCACGAATCTTAAAGCAACAATGTTTCACAGAGATTTCATACCCGACACAAATCATGGGGCGTGTTAAGTTAGCTGTGAAATGTTGGGCCAGGCTATGGGGATACAAATTTTGGTTGTTTGGTTGCCTCGGCCGGTTCATGTTGTTGCATAACACGAAACTCGAAGTAGTGATCAGCCAGACCCTGTTGCAACGGCCGATTCGGCCGTTTTAGATGAACCAAGCCCTGTCAATGCAAGTTGCGAAGGCCAGTAGCAAAGGCTTCGCTGAGCCAGGCCCTGACGGTGCAAGTTCTCTAAGGCACGTTCGCAGCTAGGGGTGTCAGGTACATTACTTTATGCTCTCCTCACCTGCATTTAAACTCCACCATATAATCGTCTCAAATTTTCATAACTATACTTTGATTTAAAATAATTTGTACATAAAATATGTGCGCATCGATGAGTAGGTTCCATTCCCGTGCTCGGTTTCGAGTTTCGTCGCCTGTAACTTCTCAATTTCGGGCTGATGTTTGCCCACAAATTGTGTGAAATCCGTCGCACTCGGTTGACCGTTTAAAATTCCTTTAACGAGTAGATTCATCTCGCCATTTCCCACAACTTTCATGTTGCAACTTTTCTATTTCGGCAGATGCTTCATGTACGTGTGTTCGTGTTCTTTAACCTGTGTGTCGTTCGTTAAACCTCGGCCGCTCGCCGTCATAAACTTCGCCGTGTTCATGGTAACCTCCTACCACGACGTCCGCTGCCGAACCACCGCCGTGTCACGCTGTTGTACTGCTCGCCGCTCCTCGTGGTGGTGCGAGTTAAGTTCACCACGTAGCCATGTGATGAGAGTACAAGAAATGTGAAATACAACAAACACCTGTTTTTGTGTTTCTCCAGATCCAGACAAAACTCAAACTAGGCAACCAAATGGAGTGCACAATGTGAAAGTAGCATTTTTAGAGAGCCAGATCCTGAGAGACATAGATGCAAACAGCCTAAAATGCATGCATCTAACCAAACACACCCTTGAAGTACGAATCAACACGGCCGGGCAGGTGGTGCACTCAGTAAATATTCGGGGTTGTTGGTTTTTTCTCATGCAAGCAATGGAAACTAAACGAGTTGCTAGCTTTTTTTTCTTCTTCAAGAAGTAGGGGAGCTCCTAGCTAGCTAGGGCATGCATCCATCAGAAAGAAAATAACACAAGGTATCATGGATGAACGTGTCATCGATTTTTGGCTGACGAGTGAATAATGAGGAGGGCCGGACATCTCTCACATGAAAAAAAATCACCAAAAACAACATAAATTTGATCCATCGACGCATCGCCGATATCGAATAGGCGTACCCTCCCTAATAATTACATGAAAGACAGACGAGAAAATAACCGTTCAATTAACATGAAGAAAATTAACATTGACAAGAGCTAGCTAGGCACGAAGCTAGTTTTCGGTTGTCAAGTATTTGATGCATGATTCGTTCGACTTGTTTAGTTGTTCGCTAGAAGTTGTGGCTCCACGTCTCGTTCACTGGCGGCAGCCGGCCGAAGTACTGCCTGGTCAGGTCGGTGGCGCAGCAGGCGGCGGTGGCGATGGAGCGTCCCTGGTACGCGATGGCACACAGTGGCAGCTGCATCTCCTCAACCTCCCCGACATTGTCGACGCCGAGGAAGTCCCTGGTGAGGCGGCGTCCACCGGCGTGCATGGTCACCGAACCTTCTCGGGTGAGCCCGTAGCTGACCGTGTCGGCGCCGACGGTCGAGCCGCTGCTGGTGATAGGGAGGTCATCAAGATATGTCAGGGGTTCGAACGGTGGGAACAGCTGGTGATGTTGAGGTTCTTGGGAGAGAAACATAAGGGAGTTAGGGTTTTGAGGGAGAGGTGGACTGGCGAAAGGGAGGAAGAGTGGTGAACTGTTGCTGGCCATGATTAGATTGTTGTCGTTGTTGCAGTTGTTGCTGCTACCGCTGTTGTTGTTGCAGGTGGTGGCACTGATGGTACTGCTGCCGTTTGCAGCTGCGAGAAGCCTTGCACTCTCTTCAGCTAGGGCATCACAGAAGGCCCTGTGGGTCAGCAGACTGTCCTTCCTGCATGGGGTGCATGTTAATCATATGTGTGACTAGAGGATATAATCAACGAGAAGTTTATTTGTAGGAAATAATCATGGAGTACTATGTAGATCCATGTACTGCATGAGTGAATGGATTGCATGCATGCATGTAAAAGGTTGCACTAAACTTTGGTGAAGAAAAGTTCCTGCCATATGATTGTGTGTGTATGAGGGAGGGAGAGAGAATTATGACTGAAGTCAAGGATTCCCATGCAGATGAGCTGGAGATGTAAATTCCATGATGTATTCTTTGTGTGTTCAGTTCATATGCAAATTACTGTGCATCTTCAGCGGTTATTCTAACAGGTCCCCACCATGCAACCTTTGTATCTACTGCTTGAAACAGCACCCATTAATTTCATTTGAAAATGCAGGGTTGCAGGCAGTGTATGCCACGAAATGGAAGTATGAAAACGATCCTACACCAAAGACAGGTGATCACCTACAAATACCAAGTGTTTCATCAATGCCTCTTGGTCACTTACCAGATATAGCTAGCTTTAACTGGACATGGCCTCATGCATTGCATGCACACAAAAAAAGTGCTTGCTGACCATTCAAAACAAAATGAAGATATTTTTCTGGTATTTGACCAGGACATATTTGACTGTGGTTTTCAAGAAAAACGAAATTCCAAAAACTGCACGTTGTGCGAGTATGCATGCATGAACATGTAGTCATGTATTCACATCATGTTAAACTTACATGATATGCCGTGATGAAACTAATGATGATTTCACACACATCAAAACCTTAATTAGCCTCTACATGCAGTGATCTCTTCTTTCCACCCCTGATGAAATCACCACTACGTATTGGTCGAGTTAAGTTGAGAATTCAGATCAAAGTTCAGTGACCCTAACGAACGGAGATGCAAAGGGGCAGCTGCGACCAGAGAACCCACAGCATGCATGCATGCATGTTCATGTGTCTACCTGGAAAAGAGGATGCCACAGTCGCATCGGTACTCGCGGGTGCCACAGTTCTTGACGTGAGCCTTCCAGTCGGAGTGCACGGCGTAGCGCTTGCCGCACCGCTCGCACTTCCACCGCTTCTCGCCGTGCTTCCTGGAGAAGTGCTTCTTGATCCCCGTGAGGTCGCCGAGCGCCCTTGCCGGGTCGTGGTGGACGCAGGTGGGCTCGGGGCAGACGTAGACGCGCTTCCGTGGCGCGTCGCCGGGCTTGCTGCTGGGCAGCAGCGCCAGGCTACGCTGCCGGAGCTTCCAGGGGAGGTTGTGGCCGCGGCGGTGCAGCTGCAGGTTCTGGTCCCTCTGGAAGCCCTTGTTGCAGATCTCGCAGACGAACCGGTTCGTCGCCACCAGCGTCCGCGGCGACAGCGCGATCACCTCCGCTCCAGGGTCTTCCATTCCATTCCACCACACGAACCACAAGAACAGATTGATAAGCTACCTAGCTAGATCTTGAATTCTTGATGCAAGAAAGACTAGTACGTCCATGATTTCGACCAGGGCGCAATTGATCGATGATCTAGGTTTAATTACCTGGGTTCCCGGGCTGACTCCTCTTCCTCTTGGCCCTGGCGGGCTCATCCAGCGACAGCGGTGGCGACCTCGGTAGCAGTGTCGTCCTCGCAGCCGGCGCAAAGAGAGGGCTCAGCAGGACATGGTTGCCGACGGCGATGTCTCCGCCGTGGGAGTTGGATCCGGTGGCCTCATGGTCGAAAGAGAGATCACAGAGCATCATCTTCAATCTGTCTCTTTCTCTTTCGTCTTCAATCCTCACTCTCTAGGTGGATTGGATGTGTGGTCTCGAGGGTCTACCAGGCACTACTGCTCAGCTGCTGTGGGTGTAGGAGTGGGGTGAATACGACGAGAGGGAGAGCCAGGATAGCAGAAGCAATCGGATCGCAGGAAAAGGCGTCAGAGAGGACGATGTGGTGCAGGCTACAGTTACTGCAGCCAGCCAGAATAAGAAGGGCGTGCCGCAGGCGAAAGCTCCGTGCCCCTCCCCCTCTCCGGCTCGCCTAAAAAGCACCTTGGTTTCAATGTAGTCCCATTCCCACAAAAAAATCTACCTATATGACCTGTCTTTTTATCTTCTTTTTTTTGTTCACCAAAAACACCCTAAGGGCTTTTTATTATATCTGAGAAATATTAAAGGAACACAAAGCAAGCCGGGGGGTTGGACAGTTGTCCCGAACATCATAAGGAGGCCCCTGCACAAAAAAGAAAATACATAGAAACCCACATAGAGCACCGTCTTCAAAGTTCAACCTCGCCGTCTTCTCCATCACGGTCCCTCCTCCAATATCCATGGAGGTAACCACAGAAGGAAGACGGAAGCTCAACAGCTACCACCAAGCCTGCCCAAGTCGTTGGCACCATGAGCTTAAAAATCGCAAGTCACCCGTCCCAACGATCCAAGAGTAAGAACATCGGTCGGGAATCTCCCCATGCACAACAGGCCACCCCACCACTGCCACCGTATGAAGAGGGGATGAGGAGCATGAAAAGGCCCGACGGAGAGGAAGGAAACCACCCCTCGCCAGCACAACTTCACGAACCTCGACACACCGGCACCAACTGCACCAGCATACACCGCAAGTTCCAACCAGATCTAGCGGAACAAAGCGGGCTCCATCGGCGCTAGACGCACCACCGGAGCGAGGACAGAGCAGGAAGGATCTTATTCCAACTCCAAGATGTCGCCGCCGCCTCACCATCCCGGAAAAGATATTAAAAATTATTAAGAAACAAACGAGAGCCCTCCGACTGGCGAGGGGCTGGAATCTGCTGCACCTCCAAGACCCATAGGGCCACCGGAGGCGAGACGGTCTGGCCGCTACGCTTGCATGAGTCGGGGCGGCAGAGAGTTTTGGAGATGGAATCTAGGAAGCCAAGCGGTGGTCCTGTCTTTTTATCTTGATTTGTGAAAAAAAAGAAATCAACAATCAGTGAGAGGGTTTATAAGCTTTTGATGATAAAAGTTCTCTTATGCAGGTAATCTACCGTTGCATCGGTTTGCTCCGTAAATTACAACACGTGAAAAATCGAGACTTTTTTATGGAGGTGTATGCGCAACTGGAGAACACAGCGAGGGATATTTTTATCTGACATGGATGACTGTGTGATTTTCGGATTGGCCCCAAAATGTTGCCTCTAGTATCATAACTTCATAAGCGATATGCAGTTCATGACTAGTTACTCGCCTATGTACTCTTTATTTTTATTTTTTTGTGAGACTGTGTGGTTGCTAGTGTGTGCATCCAAACTATACAGAGACCGGGTGTAATGTAATAAAATGTCCTTTATCAAAACAAAACAAAAACTGTTCACGGAACATGATCTGGAGGTGTCTTCAATCTCACAACTGCATAAGGTTAACATACTACTAGAGAGAACATTTTTAAAATTGCATCTGCTTGCATGCATCACTAGTAGAAAAGGGGTTGCAATACCGGTTCCAGAGGTCCTTAACACCGGTTGTGCAACTGGGACAGTTAAATCGAGACTAAAGGCTCCCCAACTTTAGTCCCGGTTGGCCACGAACCGGTGTTAAAGGCCTCCACGTGGGCAGAGCTACGCGCGCGCGGGCGGAGGACCTTTGGTCCCGGTTGGTAACACCAACCGGGACTAAAGGTTTCTGATTTTTTTTTCTTTTCGCTTATTTTTCAGGGTTTAGGATTTCTGCTTTTTTTCTTTTCGCTTATTTTTCAGAATTTCGGAGAAGATCACGTCGATGCACCCAAAAAAAAGTTTTGCACGCGTGAAGATCACATAACACACATACAACTTGGTATATATATGTACACATATAAAGTACTCATTACATGGAGATCACTGCTAGTACATGGAGGGAGTCTATTTTTCAATATAGTGGAATTCTCTGAATTCAGGTATGACCTCCGTAAGGAAAAATCCCGCCAATTCCTCCGCAATTGCTTTTACGCGGTTTATTGGTAGGAGCTGGTTCCGTTTCCTTGCCATCTTTAAAAGAAGGAGATCAAATCAATTATGAAGAAAACTAAATACAATTGATGGTAGCAAAAAAAAATTGTGAATGATGTTTACGTACCTCTTAATTTTTTCGACTATTGACTCTCTCATTGACCTTCATGTGAATGTACTCGCAAACGTAGTATCCACATAAATCTGTCCCCTGTGGTTGTCGCAGGCACCACTATACGAGAATAGAATTCAATCAAATAATAATCAAGAGAATGATAATGGCATTGAAACTAGAAATTAGAGAGATACGCGGTCATAGGTACGTAGTACTACTTACGTTGTTAGCCTTAAATTCTAGCTTATCTTTCCATTCACCGCGTTCTTCCGTGATGAACTGTTTCCAAACCCTGCCCGACAAAGAAAATGAATTGAGGAGTTATTACTTACTTGATATCAGGAAATGAACGAAAGAGGTCGATATAGTGCGATTGAAATTACCTCTTGAGCATATAACGCACGCTCTTTTAATCATCAGGGTCACTCCTTAATGAGTCCATGATTTCAACTTCTCCAACATCGATTCTAATGATCATTAGAATGAAGTGGAACCTACGCACGTTTATATACGCAGTTATTCATAACTCATCAATTACACTTAACATCAGGAAAGAAAAATAGAATGTGTACAAAACAGTAACACTCACTTGAAGTTGTAAGGAAAAAGTATTTCTTTTTTGGTACTTTGTCGCTTTAAAAACGTTAGCAAAAACTGCTCTGTGTCCTGGACATACTGCTCTACGGTGACTTCATGAACTTTATCCGGGTCAATGAACCCAATGTTTCAGATTCCTCCCACTCTGCATTCACGAATCTTCATTCTGCATAATAGCGTACAAAAGAATGTCGTGAGGATAATTACAGGTAATGAACGAGCTTAACTAATGAATTAAGTTACACAAATAAATCACTTACAGACAATAGCAGCTGACGATAGATTTGTCGAGGGCACGTTGATTGTACATCTGAAAAAGTTCGGAGAACTCAACCTGCACAGCGTATTCTCAGAAGTAGTGCTCTTCCTTAACTCCCACCATGAAATAGAATTTCCCTTCCTTTGCGGCGGTCATGTACCAGTTATGCAATTTCCATAATTGTGTTGTTAGAGCCTTTGTATCTGTGACCAGAGGCTGCCCGAGAACAAATCGATATGCTATCTCAGCAATGGCGTAACCTGAGTCGTCTAGGACTTCATGAGCAACATTATCGTAGTGGACGGCCGCCTTATCAGAAAACACCTTGAGCGGGGCGATCGATTGTACTTCTTGTTCTCCGAGCTGAGGAACTTTTTTTCCGCATTTCTTCTCCTTCATCTATGAGCTATGTGTCTTCTCAATACATCGCTCATAGTCTGTAAGGGGGCTCGCTGGAGGGTTATATAAATTGTCAACGGTGCGATCAATGTTCTCCTTTGGTATAGTGTTCAGAAGTTCCTTTATGGGGTCTGTAGGGGCTTTTTCGGTGCTAACTGGGCTTTCACATCGGAACGGATGCTCTCTTCTAATTCCTCGTTACTCTTCTCGTAAGATAACTTCTCAAGAGTCTTGGCTTTCTTGGGTATCTTTGCACGTTTCTTGACAGGAGACCTGTCTTTCCTGAGCATAGTACTAGTCGATGTGAATTACAGCTTCCGCTTTGTCAAATTACTAGTGGGCGCATCAGTCGGCTGACGGGACGGCGCGGGCGATGGACTCGCGGTGGGCTCCAATCGTCGGGGAGGGCGGGTGGACTTTGAGGTGGTGGATTTCTACTCGGAGGAGTCGGTGGCCTTGGCGCCGAGTCTGAAAACATGATGTATTTCTTCTTCCATAGAACGATACCAAGCTCGACTTCTCCCAGTGTCTTCTCGTCATCACCTCCAGGAATGTCAAGATCCATTGTCTGGAATCCCGACTTAACTTTTGTCACCCCGACACGAGCATAGCCAGCTGGAATCTGACCAAAATGGAAGATTGCTCCAGGTTGATTTGGTAAAGCATAGCCATCCGCCACCGGACAACTAATGTTCTTCATTGGCATATATGTAGCTCACAATTTGTCTTCTCCGTGATATCATCCACGGGGTAGTGAGCCGCCGACGGTTCGACTGCAGGATCTTGTAGCTGCGTGGAACCCACGCTGCTTTTCCGCTGAGATGGGCATCCATCGACTGCAGGATCTTCTAGCAGCAGCTGAGATGCCCTTTGCTGGGTAATTGAGTCCAGTTGCTCCTGCTACCGCTGCACCTGGCGTTCTAATTCCGTTAACCGGTCCAACCCCCTCTTCTTATTTCTGGAACGGCTTCTATAAGTTGCAACGTCCGCCGAAAACCCTTGATTCCAATTAACCCCTGCTCCTCTGCCTCGACATCGTCCCCAGTGTTCAGGATTCCCGAGGGCGAGTGTCAGCTCGTCGTCCTCTCTATCGGGAATTTTTTCCCTTTCGGACTAGGTCTATTGCGTCCACTAGTTTTTTTACGACTCTTGTAATTCTTTTCTTCCTTTTCCCTTTGCAACAATCAGCATTGTGTTTGCGTCCAACCTGCCCCATGCGCGAACAGCCAGAACTTGGACCTCTCGGGCCAGTCATCTGTCTGTGGAGTGATCCCTTTTTTCATGCAGTTCGTTTTCAAAGGCTTCCCACTTAGGCAAGGCAGTCTTGTAGCCACCTGACCCCAAAGTATGGTAATATTTCTTCTTTTCAGCATTCAACTTATTTTTGGCCGATCGGGCCACAGCGGTGTCCGATTTCTTATATGCCACAAATTCGGGCCACGCATCTTTTATCTTTCTAGATGTCCGGTGAAATCTGGAGTCACTTTCTCATATTTTTTCCACAATGTTTTTTCTTCCAGCAGTTGAATTGCGTGGCCATCTTCTTAAGAGTCCACTCCTTGACTTTCTCCTTCTTCTTCTCTGGGAGACCTTCCGGTAGGCTGAAATATGTCAAGAGTGTGTCCCAAAGCAAATCTTTAATTCTTTGCCGACATAACTTGCTCCAACATTGGCTTTCTTCGGCTTATTCCATTCTGCAATGGTGATCGGGATCGTGTCCCTAACAAGAACTCCGCATTGGCCTACATATTTACGTCAGTTGTCTTCGGGTTTCAGCGGTTTGCCATCATCAGCAACTACGTCGATCGACAACTTTGCACCATCTGGCAGCTTTATCCTTTGGTTCGGGCCTCGTTTCGTCTTTGGCGGAGTTCGAGGCTTAGATCCGGAGGGCTAAAAGAAAAATTATTCATTAATAAGTGCAATATAAATCAATTAATGCATCTAGTGATCAACAGAGACTTAATATATATATACCTCGCCGGAGTTTGCTAAGGGCACTTCGTCGTCGTCTCTTATTTCTTCTAGCTCAAGTCCCTCACCGGAGTCATTCAAACATTTTTCACTGAAATCATCGTCTTCTCCACCGGAATCTTCTCCATCGGAATTTACTCCAAGGGTCTTCTCATATATAATTTCTGCCATTCGCTCTTCATTCTCCTCGTCTCTGATGAAGGGGGCGTCCATAGCTCAATGTCACTGCAATTTACAAAGTACTTAGCAAATTTAGTAACAACAATTGATACAAAAGTGCAAAGTTTTAACAAATTTGCATTGCCCAAATTTAATTTTATTGTTGTTTAAGTGCATTTTCTAAAATGGCAGATTTAAAAAGGATGTTATAAATGCAATAAATAATATCCTACAATTTTGTTGTTTAAGTAATATCCTACAATATTGCGAAATCTGTCCAATAAGTAATATAGCAATATCTAAAATTATAAACATATAATCCTAACACTAACAATGACAATTTTTCTATACAACAATTTTTCTAACACTAACAATTTTTCTAACACTAAAAATGACATTACAATTTTTCTAACACTAAAAATGACATTGCAATTTTTCTATACAACAATTTTTCTAACACTAACAATTTTTCTAACACTAAAAATGACATTGCAATTTTTCTATACAACAAATTTTCTAACACTAACAATTTTTCTAACACTAAAAATGACATTGCAATTTTTCTATACAACAATTTTTCCATACAACAATTTTTCTAACACTAACAATTTTTCTAACACTAACAATTTTCTAACACTAACATTGCAAAATCAAAAAAAAAACATGGCCTTGCCGCCCCAGCCGCCGGCGCCTTCCCGAGGCTGCCGCGCGCCTGGCCGAGGCCACCGCCGGCGAGGCCGCTGCCGCGCCGCCTGCTGTGTCTAGGGGAAGGGGAGGGAGAAGGGGCTCACCTTGCCACGGAGAGGAGGTCGCTGTGGAGTCCGGCTGCCTGGCGGCGTCACGCGAGGTCGTCGCTGTGGAGTCCGGCAGCCTGGCGGCATCGGGGAGGTCTTCTTCGTCGCATCGGGGAGAATGAATCGAAATGGAGGTGGGGGATGGGTAAGTAACTGAAAAAGGGATTTAGTCCCGGTTTCTGTTATGAACCGGTACTAAAGGCCTTTAGTACCGGTTGTAACAGCAACCGGGACTAAAGGTCCACCCTTTAGTACCGGTTGGTGGTTCCAACTGGTACTAAAGGTGATTTTGGGCAGGCCGTGAATTTATCGCGCCAAGCCCACCTTTAGTACCGGGGGCTTTTGAATTTTGTATTTTTTTTCTATTTTCTGATATCTTTTATTCTATTGATTTAATTTTCCAAATTTGACAAACTTTATAACAAACTTAAGCCCTGGACATGTAGAATCTTTTGCTACTGGTTATTTTCAAATTTGACTATGTTGAATGTATTCAAATTTCAAATGGATGATTTGAGTAAATTTGACATAGATTTAAATCCATATCATCAAAAAATTCAAACAAAATGCATTTTTTGAGTGTTTTTATATAATTTGAATTTCAAACAAAATATGGGCACATTATCACAAACTATGTCACGGGAATGTTCATATCTTGGTCATTTGACTCAAAACTTATGTTTAGGGGTCTATTTTCTTTTTTCTGATTTCTTTATTCTATTGATTTAATTGTCCAAATTTGACAAACTTTATATCAAACTTAAGCCCTGGACATGTAGAATCTTTTGGTACTGGTTATTTTCAAATTTGACTATGTTGAATATATTCAAATTTGAAATGGATGATTTGAGTAAATTTGACATAGATTTAAATCCATATCATCAAAAAAATTAAACAAAATGCATGCTTGATTGTTTTTTATATAATTTGAATTTCTAAAAATGCTTTTTATATGAATTTTTTCTGCTCTAGTTTATTTTTCTTTTATACTTAGTTTAATTGTTTCAATATTTATGAAAATCATATCTTTTTATGATTTGTTTTATATCTATTGATTTAATTGTCTAAAAATTTGTAATAATCATATCTTTATTTTAAAAACATCCTTAACAACATCTCATATAGTTACATAAAAAGTTAATACATTATTACACATCACGAACAGTTTTCATAACACAGTTACATTACTACAAAAACGGACTTGTTGGGTCAGAGGCCGTAGGATTAGGGGAACGGCGGGAGGAGCCAGCCCCGTTCGCGGCCGCCCGGTTCTCGCGCGCACATTTGCGGCGGAGGGCAAGATCCATGGAGGATGAGTCTTTCAGCGCCCAATCCAGCTCAGAAGCCTCCTTCGCCTTGAGCAGGTAGGCAGTCTTGGCTCGCTGGACACGGTAGTCGCGGACAGACTGGAAGGAGGCTTCCATGGCCTCCTTTATCTGCAACCCACAGCCCTCTTCCCCGTCGTCGCTCCAGTCGAAGTCGTCGTCCTCCTCCTCTGCGGGAGTAGCGGCGGCGCCTGGTGGAGGTGCGGCGGCGCCTGGTGGAGGCGCGTCCAAGTCGCCGTATGCGGCCGTGGATCCCCACGCCACCCCTGCGGCGTACGCATCCTCGTCGGGGTCGGGCACGTCGGACCACGCGCGCTCGTACGCCCTCCGCACCGGAGCAGGAGGCCGGTTGCTAGGCATTCCTCTCCACGTCGGGCTCGTGGGCATACGGCGGGATAGGCTCCCACGGTAGCGCCCAAGCACGCTCTGCCGAGCACGCTGGACCTCGTCCGGAAGGCGCTGTGGCGGGCGTGGCGGATCCATCTCGTGGAGACGATGCGTTCGTGGCTAGGAATGGTGGATTAGGGTTTACCCCATCGGCGACAATACATATAGACCTTCAGGGCAGCGCTGGGGGAGGACACATGACCAGGGCGAGGACACGTGGCCAGGGCAGCGCTGGGGGAGGACACGTGTGACTGACACGAGTCGTGACCGCAAAGCCCGCCTTTAGTCCCAGTTGGTGTTACCAGCCGGGACTAAAGAAGCACACAGATCGTGTGTTTCTTTCAAGCGCTTGTGTGCCGTTGGATCAGGAGTGTGTTTCTTTTGAGGGCTTGTGAGCTGTTGGATCAGCACTATCACGACCACTTCGTGAGCCACACGACCCTATATATAGCCCACCTCTCAGACATGTTCGGGACTTAGTGTGTACTCATTGTAGTTCATTTGGTATACAGAGCATTCGGATTCCCTGCATACATCCGACGGTGCATTTCATATGTGGACACTCACGAGCCACCGTCGGGCTGTATGTAGGGGAAACCGTGTGTTTTGTTCTATCTAAAATCTTTCAGTTCATCGACCGAATACAAATCATTCGGATTCCCTGCATACATCCCAACGGTGCATTTGATATGCGGGCACTGAGGAGCCACCGTTGGGCTGTATGCAGGGGAAACCGTGTGTTTTGTTCCAACTTTTTCGAGCGCTTGTGAGCCGTTGGAGTTTTTAGAACCAAAAATCAGTGTTTAGAGTTTTCTTCTGAGTTTTCATAACACAGTTACATAAAAGGTTTAATACATTATTACACATCACCAACAACACCCCCTATCTATTGTTGGGGTATAATTTTTTTCTTCGCGTATGTCGACCTTTCTTCTGATTGCGCCGTAACCATGGAGAATCTTCATCATTTAACGGGATGCTTGGGTCAGCTTTCACTTTGAAGGGCGGAATTTCATCAAACTTATTGTAATCTTCTGACATGTCTGTCTTGTCCTCCACTCCCACGATGTTTCTTTTCCCTGAAAGAACTATGTGGCGCTTTGGCTCATCGTATGATGTATTCGCTTGCTTATCTTTTCTTTTTTTCGGTCTGGTAGACATGTCTTTCACATAGAAAACCTGAGCCACATCATTGGCTAGGACGAATGGTTCGGTGTCGTACCCAAGATTCTTGAGATCCACTGTTGTCATTCCGTACTGCGGGTCTACCTGTACCCCGCTTCTCAGGTTGACCCATTTGCACCGAAACAAAGGGACCTTAAAAGAAGGTCCATAGTCAAGTTCCCATATCTCCTCTATGACACCATAATATGTGTCCTTTTGCCCATAGTCGTTTGTTGCGTCAAAGCGGACACCACTGTTTTGGTTGGTGCTCTTTTTATCTTGGTCGGCCGTGTAAAATGTATTCCCATTTATCTCGTACCCTTGAAAAGTCAATATAGTCGAAGATGGTTGCTTGGCCAACAAGTATAGCTGTTCTCCAACAGTGGTGTCATTAATGAGACACGTTTGCAACCAACCGCCGAAAGTCTTCACGTGTTTTCCATCAATCCAATCTTCACGTTGCTCCGGGTATTTCGAGCGTAAAATATTCTTGTGTTCCACGATATAAGGAGCCACCAAGCTGGAATTATGTAGAACTGTGTAGTGTGCTTGAGTGAAAGAATGTCCGTCCATAGATATTGTTGCTTTCTTTCCTAGCGTGCCTTTTCCACGCAGTCTCCCCTCATGGCGCGATTGAGGAACACCGATCGGCTTAAGGTCAGGAATAAAGTCAACACAAAACTCAATGACCTCCTCTGTTCCATAGCCCTTGGACATGCTTCCTTCTGGCCTAGCACGGTTATGAACGTATTTCTTTAAGACTCCCATGAACCTCTCAAAGGGGAACATATTGTGTAGAAATACAGGACCGAGAATGGAAATCTCTTGGACTAGGTGAACTATGAGGTGCGTCATAATATTGAAGAAGGATGGTGGGAACACCAACTCGAAGCTGACAAGACATTGGACCACATCCTTCTGTAAACTTGGTAGAGTTGCTGGATCGATTACCTTCTGAGAAATTGCATTGAGGAATGCACATAGCTTCACAATGGGTACTCGAACGTTTTCCGGTAGAAGCCCCCTCAATGCAACCGGAAGTAATTGTGTCATAATCACGTGGCAGTCATGAGACTTTAGGTTTTGGAACTTTTTCTCTGCCATGTTTATTATTCCCTTTATATTCGACGAGTAGCCAGACGGGACCTTGATACTGCTCAGGACTTGAAAAAAGATCTCCTTCTCTTCTTTGGTAAGAGCGTAGCTGGCAGGACCTTGATACTTCTCTGGATTCAGGTCGTCTCGTTCGTGCATATGTTGCTGGTCCAGCCGTGCATCCGGTGTATCTTTCGTCTTCCCATACACGCCAAGAAGTTTAGCAGGTTCACGCAAAGATTTTTCGTCACGTGCATCACGTCGATTGCAGAGCGAACCTCTAGGAATTTCCAATAGGGTAATCCCAAAATATAGATTTCTTCTTCCACATGGGTACGTGTCCGCCAGCGTCATTCGGAACAGATTGTCCGCCAGGACCCTTTCCAAATATTACTTTTAAATCCTTGACCATGCCATATATAACATCACCAGTAGGGAGGGTAGGCTTCGTCCGGTTATCTGCCTCACCTTTGAAATGCTTGCCTTTCTTTCTTACGGGATGCTTGTTTGGAAGAAATCGACGATGCCCCGGGTACACATTCTTGTTACCTAAATATATACTTTCAGTCTCACCTAAACAGTGCGTGCATGCATTGTATCCCTTGTTTGACTGTCCTGAAATGTTACTAAGAGCAGGCCAATCATTGATGGTTACCAACAGCAACGCTCGTAGGTCAAATTCCTCCTGTTTGTGCTCATCCCACACACGTACACCTTCGTCAGACCACAACTGTAAAAGTTCTTCAACTAATGGCCTCAGGTACACATCAATGTCGTTGCCGGGTTGCTTCGGGCCTTGGATAAGCACTGGCATCATAATAAACTTTCGCTTCATGCACAACCAAGGAGGAAGGTTATAGATACATAGAGTCACGGGCCAGGTGCTATGACTGCTGCTCTGCTCCCCAAACGGATTCAAGCCATCTGTACTTAGACCAAACCTTAAGTTCCTTGCGTCACCTGCAAAATCCTTGAACTCACTGTCGATGTTTCTCCACTGCGACCCATCAGCGGGGTGTCTCAGCATCTCGTCTTCCTTACGGTCTTCTTTGTGCCATCGCAACAACTTGGCATGCTCTTTGTTTCGGAACAAACGTTTCAACCGTGGTATTATAGGAGCATACCACATCACCTTGGCAGGAACCCTCTTCCTGGGGCTCGGCTCGCCCTCAACATCACCTGGGTCATCTCGCCTGATCTTATACCGCAATGCACCGCATATCGGGCATGCATTCAAATTCTCGTACTCCTCACCGCGGTAGAGGATGCAGTCATTGATGCATGCATGTATCTTCTGCACCTCTAATCCTAGAGGGCAGACAACCTTCTTTGCTTCGTACGTACTGTGGGGCAATACGTTATCCCTTGGAAGCATCTTCTTTAATATTTTCAGCAACTTTTCAAATCCCTTGTCAGATAGTCCATTCTCTGCCTTCCATTGCAGCAATTCCAGGGTGGTACCCAGCTTTTTCTGGCCATCTTCACAATTTGGGTACAACAATTTTTTGTGATCCTCTAACATGCGCTCCAACTTCGACCTCTCGTTTTCACTTCCGCAGTTTATCTGTTCATCAAGAATGACCCGACGAAGATCATCATCGGACTCATCAACAATGACCTCATGTTCAGCTCGTCTTCCCCCATTGTAGTACCACCGTGTTCAGAGAACACAGGATAGTTGTCATCATCCTCTTCTTCATTGTCTTCCATTATAACCCCTCTTTCTCCGTGCTTGGTCCAACAAAAATAATTGGGCATGAAGCCTTCTCGCAACAGGTGGGAGTGTAGGGTATTTGAGGAAGGGTAATTCCTCCTATTCCTACAGTCATCACATGGACAAAACATAAAACCATTCTGCTTGTTTGCCTCAGCCACACGGAGAAAATTATGCATGCCATTAATGAACTCGGGATAGCGTCGGTCACCGTACATCCATTGCCGGCTCATCTGCATTATATAAATATATCAAAAACCATTACACTACATCATCATGAATAGGGAACTGACCAAATTAATTAATACAAGTTCATCACACATTAAAACAAAGTAGAGTAGTGACCAAATGTAATACATAGTTCTCATAAAAAATACACTAAAACTAACATACAACTATCTAATTAATGCATTTAAATGCAACAACAAATGCGATCAAAATCGCAGCAAAGGTAACAATTGAACCAACAGCATAATGATACCAAGCCTCTTGACTAATGGCATATTTTCTAATCTTTTTAAGCTTCAAGCGCATTGCATTCATCTTGATCTCGTGATCCAAGCGCATTGCCTCCATCTTGATCTCGTGATCATCGACGACGTCGGCAAACTTGAACTCCAATTTCATCTTCTCTTCTAAGTATTGGAGACGAAGATCTTCACTTCTTTTCAATTTTTCTTTCAAATCATTGTTTTCTTTTTCAAAAAACTCGACAATAGGGTCGGTTGGAATTTCCGGTTCAACTACCTCCTAGATAAAAATATATCTATGTCAAGTTGGTCGGCATAATTTCATAAACACGAAATTAAACAAATATATAGTTATAACAAACAATCGTACCACATCCGAATAATAGAGCGGACGAGAGCCGGTGTGGACAGATGTCAAAACCATGACACTGTATATAACAAACAATTATACAAATAAGAAAATTATACAAGTAATAATTATGCATCTAAATCATACAACTAAGATAAAAACAAGAGGCTCACCGAGGTGGTGTCGGTGACGGGGCGGCGCGGGCGATCGACGGCGGTGAGAAAGGGGACGGGACGACACTATAAAAAACCACAAATCATACTTTAATTTGAGCTCAAAATGCATATAAAAGAAATGAAATCCCTAACTTAGGCATTTCATCAAACACCTAGCTAGCACTACAAAATCAAATGAGCTAAACTAGCAATAAAATGAGCTAAACTTGAAATGTCGGAAGAGAGGATGAAGTTGCTAACCCTTGTATAGGTAGGTGCCACCAATCTTGACAAATGTTGGAGAAAATGGGTGAACTCGAGCTCGGGAGAGGAAAGAGAGAGCAAAAAATGGAGTTGCGCTCGAGCAGGAAAAATGGAGCTGGGCTCGGGGTGGAAGAAGATATATAGGGGAAACTTCATCCTCTCTTCCGACATTTCAAGTTTTAGTACCGGTCTCGCCGTGGGGCCCCCCACTGCAGCCGCCTGCCCCAACCCTTTTGTCCTCGTTGGTATTACCAACCAGGACAAAAGGCCCCGCACCAACCGGGACGGCTTCCGGCCGGCCGCGTCGCCTCTGAAACCGGTACTAATGCCCCTTTAGTACCGGTTCCTGTCCAACCGGTACAAAAAGGCCGCACCGAAGCCCCTTTTTCTACTAGTGCATGCAAATGATTATCATGAGTTTATGTCATTCTAGCTCATGCATATGGGACCATGGCTAGCGATATGTATGTGCATCCCTGGAATTGATCGAGCACAGAGTTTGCAAAAGATGGGGAAGATGAAAATATACCTGCAGTGCAGGGGCTTCTTTATTGTCGTGCGTTGACACGCGCATCATGTTCGTGTGTCCCACACCGGCCCTAATAGCCTCTTCTCTTTTGCACTCCCAATTACTCCTACATAGATATGTGTCAACCTCCCGGCTAGATCAGCTCTACATGGGAGGATTGCATGTAATTTATATAGTAGAATTTCGTGTGGCTCTAGAAGTTACATTAGTTATATTTCTCTAAATGCACTAGTAGAAAAGGGGCCTATTGTCCCGGTTCGTTTGGGCCTTTAGTCCCGGTTCCCGAACCGGGACTAAGCAATCGGGACTAAAGGTAGTCCCGGTTCGGGTACGAACCGGGACTAAAGGGTCTCCACGAGGCCCGCTGTCGTGAGCTCTGGTAGGAGGACCTTACGAACCGGGACTAAAGGATTTTTCTATTTCTTTATTTCAAAAAATGATTTTATTTTCGATTTTTTTTTTCAATTTTTTTTGAATCTATGAATTGTTGGACTTGTTAATCTCTCACCGGAGCCTCTTAATCACACTTAGTCTTTGGTCAAATTTCAATTTTGGTCAAACTTCCGGGTCGGTCACCCATCCTCACACTACTCTACCCCTAGCACGCACACTTAGTCTTTGATCAAATTTCAATTTTGGTCAAACTTCCGAGTCGGTCACCCATCCTCACACTACTCTACCCCTAGCACGCTTAACATCTTGGTTCCTTCCCATCCCCTCCCTATAATCTACTTGTAACCTTATGTCTATAGTATGCTATTAATCATATTAACCCATGGATCATGTGGGTCACGCATTTTTTATAATTTGAATTCTAAATAATTATTTAAATATACAAAAATGACTAAGTAATCATAATATTGAATAAATATAAAAATAAAATGTGTTTTTTTGGCATTAATTCATTTAATATGGCATAATTCATATCTTTAAATCTGTAAATCGTAATTGAACAAATAATATGTCCATTATTATCAGAAAAATGTGAGGAATCCAAATATGACATATTTTTTATATTTTTAATTTTTTTTAAAAAAATTAAAAATCTGAATTTTGACTCTTTTTGAATTTCAAAAATCTAAAAAAATTCAAAATGGCTGAATGCGGTTGAATTCGAAAAGGAAATTTGTTGCCGATAATTTTGATATATTATACTTTTTTTCTGACATCGTATGCAGAAATAGCGGCCATTTGAAGTTTTCATAATGTTTTTTTGCAAAATAAGTCGAATTTTGTTATAGTCCCGGTTGGTGTCTCAAACCGGGACTAAAGATAGACCCTTTATTCCCGGTTTGTGCCCCGAACCGGGACTAAAGGTGCTCGCCCCCTTTAGTCCCGGTTCTAGCCACGAACCGGGACTAATACCCCCATTCGAATCGGGACCATTGGCATTCCGGGCCCTAGCAGCTTGAACCGGTTTGTGTCTGAACCGGGATTAAAGCCTGGGCGGCTCTGGATGAAAGACAGGTTTTCTACTAGTGATGCGTATAGATTTTTCTCTCTTGGTCACAATGTAGTCCCTCAAAAAGTCTACCTATATGTCCTGTCATTTTTTCTTAATTTATGAAAAAAAATCAACAATCAAAGGGGAGCTTTATAAGCTGTCATTTCTTTATTTATGGACTATGGATTAATCTGCAGGTGTCTTCAATCTTACAATTACACAAAGGTAAACATACTAACTAGAGGCAACATTTTGAATGGACCACGCAAAAATGCTTTTGGCAAAAGATGGCATGCAAAAGATCAAAAGCCTAGCGCCAGAATATTCTCGATGAGACGTGGCGGATAAAGGATATAAAAGTTTGCAAGGAATAAACCTAGGGATTATATCCCAGGCAAGCATGCACGCAAAGGAAGTTTGCATATACTTAGCCAGGCTTTCGAAGAAAAGCTGTATGTGTATGTGAGATGCAGGGAATTAGTAGGAGCAGACCCCAATACATCCCAATTGCCCCCAGATCTCCTCCAAAAAGATCACTGCACGGCTTTTTGCTCATTTGCTTTCTCTTCTTTTATTCCTCCTCTTTGCCTTAAAGGGACAGTGCTAATTTAAAAAGATTGGCACTGTTTAGTAACGCTGAACTGCAAATCCATCTGACTTCAAGGGACAACAATAGTACGCACTAGGTTGCATTGCATTGGCTAATTGTTGCCTATGCTTCTGTTTAAGAGTATAAGCTGATTATCTCTTCAGTGCTGCAGTCGAAACAACAAACCCAAAGGGCCAATAGAATCCAATGTAGCATGCATTTCGAACTTTCCTTTCACTGCTCATAGCTAAACTGCTGTAGAGCCAGATTCCTCACCAGGTGTTGTTGGGAGTGTGGAGAGTCTGCAAACTTACCGCACCGCATCGCAATGTGATTTACTTTATTCACACACGCACACGCATGTTCATCTGCATCAGATCCAACCAACCGGTAGTCCAGTCCAGCACAAGAAGAGCCCACAGAGCGGAAGAGAATTATTAGGAAAAAGCACCCCAATTTCAGACATTCTCCCTATGGAAAAAAGAAAAAGATGATACACAAAAAAGAAGACATAGATTAAAGCAACAAGCAAGGAATTCACTAAGACCAGAGCCATCTCCAAAACCGTAAGATATTTAGTCATACTAAAAGAGATTCAGAAAGATTGGCAGCAAAGAAAGCTTAGTTAAGTCTGATGACACATCTAGCCTGCAGAGAAAAGAAAGTCTAGCAAGAGTAGAGACAACAATGGATGCCTGATCTCACTTTTAAGACTACATACAGGCTTTCTAACCCTAACACCTACACAAAATATACGACCTGCAAGTAAACAGAAAGTAGTCTTTAAACATCAATCACAAGGTGTATGCATGCAAACTCGAGGAAAAAAATGTAGTGATAGAAAATTACGGCAGGCAGTGAGGAAAAGACCGGAGTTAAAAGAAGAGGACCAATGAGTGGATGTACTGTTGCTTTCGCTTTCTTTGTAGGGTGAGGTGCGCATGCTCTCTGCATGTTTTATTTACCTCTTGTTTTTCCTAGTCCTTTATATAGTTCTCTTGGTCTTCTCTGACTACAGTGCAGGTGGAACAAATGCTCTTGCTGAGAATAGCAAAAGCAGAAAAAAATTTGTAAGGAGGAAGTTTTCCAGCGCTTATAATTTCAATGCACGCATCGTGGATCTATTTATGCTCATGACATGAATTTTCTAACAACCAGTTTAGTACACAAAGGGAAATGCAGAATAGGAACAATGCATAAAGTCAATAGTCTTGCTGATTTTGTTGCCCTTCTACATAACATGTGTTGGCACAATCCTACGTCATCGTTGAAGAGGTTCGAACGCAAGGTATTAAAACCATCATAGTGTGACTAAAGAGGACCGCGTGAGCAATGGAGCGGCGCATGTCTTAGCGCAGTTAGGCAAAAATGGGTCTAGTGGTGTGTTATGTGGTTCTGCCCCAGCACGTCGGCGGTAGCCGCTACATATTGTTGCCCATCTACATAACAGGTTGCATCCTATTACTCCCGTTTTCAAATTAAGAGTCTAGAACAATGTTAGTTTAAATTAGGAGTAAGAGTAAAATGCATCGTTGGTTTATGAACTTGCTACTGATGTTCATATCAGTCACTCAACTCGCAAAATATGGTAGACCGGTTACTAAGTTGCCACATTGTGCGCACTAGGTCAAGACCTGACGGTGAAGAATCATGATATCGACTAGAGAGGGGACGAATAGGCGATTTAAACTTAACTAATGGAAACTAGTAGTCGCCTACAAACACCCTATCATGCAATTCTACAAATAAACTTGTGGAAAAGTAAATCACATGATAGTAAAGATGTGTGGTAAAGGTATCACAAACACAAGGATATATATTGACCCGAGGTTCGTATTGTTGGCGCAATCCTACGTCATCGTTGAAGAAGTTCAAACGCAAGATATTAAAACCATCATGCTGGCGGCCACAAAGACCCACCTCTATTTCTTGAGGTAGGAGTTGGACACAAACTCTTTGGTCGACCACTCAGGTAGATCTTTTCACAACGTAGACGATCCTCCGGACTTCCACAAACTTCTTGGATCCCCTCAAGTTTTCGAGAGCTCCAAAAAACCTTCCTGGTCTTGGAGGAGAAGACTGACGAGGGAATACCAAACGGGTATGCCCAAGGCTAGGCACAACCCATAGACCCAGGGTGGCACATGACTACGAATTGGCGCATACGGCAAGGAAAATTTAATCGGTGAGATGACTGGAGTTGAGGTCCTAGCAGGATCCCTCTCCGCCATCGACGATGTCGCCATCGGGCGAGTCATCCGCTTTGGCTCCATGGGTTTCATCGATGACTCTACTTAGAAGCCAGCCACCGCCATGCTCACGAGCGGCCAAATCATGGCATCGACGGCATCGATATCTTCATCAGGCGCGCGCTGACTGGTCATCATTTTAAGAATGTAGCTAGTGTGTATGTATGGATTTTCTGTATATGCTTGCATGCATGCAAATGATGATCATGAGTTTATGTCATGCTAGCTCATGCATATGGGAATCCGACTTCGGTTTGTGGACCTTGGCTAGCGATATGCATGTGCAACCATAGAATCGATCAAGCGCAGAGTTTGAGAAAGAAGAGGAACACTACTAGAAACAGGAGCATTAGTCCCGGGTGGTAGGGGTCTCTGGTACCGGATTCCCACCCAGGACGCCGGGTTCGGGACTAGAGGCTCCCCCCTCTAGTCCCGGGTGGCTTACGACCCGGTACTAGAGAGCTCCACGCGGGGCCTGGGCAGAGCGCGTGGCAGAGGACCTCTAGTCCCGGGTGGTAATACAACCCGAGACTAGAGATTCTCCCACGTGGCGGCTTCTGGTTTTCTTGTTTCCCTATTGAATATTATGATTAATCTTGCAAAATATATGGTTAATTAATTATAAATCAGAAAAATACATATAGCATATCAAAATATTCATAAAAGAAATCTTTATGAGAATTCGATCATTTTTAATTGATTACATGGAGATCACAACCGGGACTAGAGCCTGTCTATTCGATTAATTACATAGAGATAATATAAAACAGGGACTAGAGCCCGTCGTCTATTCGATTACATGATCATCGCCGGGACTAGAGCCCGTCTATTCGGTGGCATTGTATTTTCCCTTTGGGTTTATGACATAGTTCATCAAAAATCCCACAATTTCCTCTTGAATTGGTCGAAAGCGGTCCTTTGGTTGCAGTCCCTCCGCATTCTATCCATCTATAAAAGAAGGAGATCAATATGCATATCAATCATCATAACAGAAATTATGAATGACACTCAACACAATTGATGGTAATAAAATAAAACTGTGAATATATTTGTTCACTTACTTCTATAAATGTCGATGGGTTCCGCTTAGAGACCTCCCGGCGAATCCACTCATAGACGTAGTATCCACACAAATTGGTCCCCAGTGGCTGCCTTTCGCAGTACTTTACGAGAATAGATTTCAATCAAATAATAATCAAGCATGGTATGATGGTATTGAAATTTGAATTAAAGATATGCGCGAACCTAGCTCGGACTACTTACCTTGGCATTAACAAACCTAAGCTCCTCTTTAAAATCACCAGCTGTCCTCTTTATGAAATCTTTCCAAATCCTGCCCGGCAAACAAATGAATAAATGAGTAATTAAATAGTTACTTGATATCTCAGGAATTGAACAAAAGAGACCGATATAGTACGATAATGATTGAAAATACCCTTGGAGCACATCTATAATATGTTGGTACTTCTCTTGGGGCCTATGTTAACATAAACATTAATGATTAATTACTAATAGTTTTGAATTCAAATAACAAAAAAAATAATTTTACATTATTATTGTCATTTTCAATTTAATATGAAAATATTCATATCTTTAAACCGGTAAATCGAAATTCGACAAATAATATGTATAAATCGATCAGAAAAATGATAGGAATCTAAATATTGTGTCCATATCATCTTTTGCATAAATATTAATGATTAAGTAATAATAATTTTTAATTCATTTTTTTGTTATTTGTAAAGAAAAATCATATTATTTTTTTGAAGTCCAAACCTATGTTAACATAAACATTAGTGATTAAGTACTAACAGTTTTGAATTCAAATAACAAAAAAATTAATTTTACATTATTATTGTCATTTTCAATTTAATATGGAAAATATTCATACCTTTAAACCGGTAAATTGAAATTCGACAAATAATATGTATAAATCGATCAGAAAAATGATAGGAATCCAAATATTTTGGTCATTAGTTTTGGGTAACCGAATGGACCGAATTGACCGAATACATGAGAACACACAACGGGAGCACACACACATCACTATATAGCTAGTCTACTCATCAACGACATTAAGACGATCGTCATTGGTATTATAGCCACGTAGACTATCCCAATTCCGTGCAATCTCGAAGCCGAGACGAGCGTCCAGAGCGGCATACAAGACTTGATCGTAGCTCAATGGAACGTTGCCCCATCCGAAAATTCGGAGGTCTTCTAAGTCGTCGTCGTCCTTGCCCTTCTTCTCGTCCTTCTTCTGCTTGTTCTTCTTCTCAAGTTTTGTCCCAATGATAGCATTGGAGAGAGCATAGAGACTCGGAGTAGGATTGTCGGTTGGGTTCCGGCTATCCCTCTGGAGGTCGACCGCAGACGGAATAACAATTCCGTAGTAGCGCAGCATCCGCACGTCATTGTGGATAGCCACGCCGTAGAAGTTGATGGTCTCGTCACCTAAGAAATCCACGAGGAGCTGCGGTACCCTATTAGCCTTGCAGATCTGGAAGACAAGAGTCTCGGACGCCACCGAGAGTTGAAGGACGGCGGCGCGCTGCCTTTCTTGGGTGGAAGATCCCTCTGTCGACCCGGGAGAGCGTCGGTGAACTCGCAGTCGAGTCCAACGCACTTGATCGGTGCGGCGTCGAGAAAGAACTTCTTCACGTCGCGGATCCACCTCTCCACGCGTGATGCATGGAGGGTGACCCATACCTTGAAGTGCATATCTTCTTTGATGAAGTAGTACAACCGAGACGGAGGTACGCGCGCGAGTGGCTCCATTGGAATAGAAGAGAGGGATCGAGAGAGAGTTTTTGCAAGGATTAGAGAGAGATTATGTGTGCTTAGCCATGGATTAGTGTAGCTTTTATATAGGGCCGGTGGAGAGGGAGACCGGCCGGTGGCGCATGCAGTGATTAAATTCGGGCTGATCATCTTTCAAAGCACAATAAAAATGGCGGCTTGATCAACTTCCAAAGCACAATAAAAATGGCGGCTTGATCAACTTCCAAAGCACACCGTCGGCGGGAGCAAAGGTTTTAAATAGACCTTTAGTCCCGGTTTGAAACACAAACAGGACTAAAGATTCTCGCGCGGGCAGCCGCAGAGCCACGGACCTTTAGTCCTGGCTCGTATCACGAGCCGGGACTAGAGCTCCCCCACGACCCGGGACAAGTGCTCTGCGGCCTCGTATCTATTGACCCGGGACTAGTCCCCCCTCTAGTCCGGGTTAAAAAGCCACCCGGGACTAGAGCCCAAAATGGCTCTGGACGAAAGGCCCTATTTCCACTAGTGGAAGAAGGAAAAAGACCTGAGGGGCTTCTTTATTACCGTGCATTGACACGCGCATCATGTTCATGTGTCCCACAGCGGCTCTGGTCGCCTCTTCTCTTCAACTCCCACTAAGTACAGAGTGTCAAGCTCCCGGCCAGATTAGCTCCACATGGGAGGATTTGCATGTAATTTCTATGGCAGAACTTTGTGGAGAGCGGTGGTACTAGCTCCGGCTACATGTAGTTCTTTATTTTGCAAAATTTAAAAATCATATTTTGGAGTTACAGAAAATCAGAAAAAAAGATCCTGAATGTTTATAATGTTGTCTTGTACCCACGTGTTAAATCACAAAACGAAATATATTGTATTTTGCGCTGCGTAAAAAAGAAAAATCTGAATCTAAAAGTAGTAAATAGTTGCCAAATTTGAACTCTCCAAAATCTGCCAGATTTTGTTATTTTTTGTGTAGCTCGAAATATAAATTATTTTGAGTTAAGATTTTGCACATTGGTATAATGCACTATTATCTACGTCCAACATTTTTTTAGAATTTTTTGAAACTTCAAAAATATGATTTTTGAATTTGGCAAAATAAAGAGCTACATTTAGCTCGGCCTCCGTTTTAACTTTCAGAACTTTGTGTGGCTCTAGAAGTTACATATTGGACGGTTGGACTATAGTTATATTTCTCAAAAAACGTATAGATTATTCTCTCTTGGTTGGAAATGTAGTTCCACGCTAATCTACCTATTATGTCCTCTCGTTTCATATTAGTTTATCAAAAAATAATCGACAATCAAGAGAGGGTTTATAAGCTTTTATTTATTTATGAATATGGATTAATCTAGAGGTGTCTTCAATCTCACAATTACATAAGGTTAACATACTTACTACATGCTAACATTTTGAATGAATCGAAAATGCTTTCGGCAAAAGATGTGGCAGTATACATGCAAAAGATTAAAAGCCTAACTTCAGAATATTCTCGATGAGATTTGGTGGACAAAGGATATAAAAGTTTGCAAGGAATAAACCTAGGGATTACATCCCACGGCAAGCATGCACGCAAAGGAAGTTTGCATATACTTTGCCAGGCTTTCGAAGACCAGCTGTATAGGCATGTGAGATGCAGGGAATTAGTAAGAGCACACCCCAATACATCCCAATTGCCCCCAGATCTCCTCCAAAAAGATCACTGCACGACCTTTTTCCTCCTTTGTTTTACCTTCTTTATTCCCCCTCTTTGCCTTTTGCAATCGAGGTAGCATGCTCTCCTCATTTGCTTCATGACACTTGCTTTGTGCTGCTGATTCTGATAAGCTGGTCTGCAGGCATATACAGTCAAAGTTTGTCGCTCTGAGAACTTACCTGAACTGGCCTCTAGTCTTATAAAATGAAATCTTTATAGAACGTGCCTTGCACCAAGAAAAAGAATTTGTTCACCATCAAGAGTCCAAGAGCTACCTCCTAGCAAGAATGGGGTGGAAAATGATGAGCTGAACAACTTTTGTACAAATGCACCAGCACGTCCTACTGTACCTAGCCGCACAGCAGTTGTAGATTCACAGTTTGAACAACATCAGCACAGGCAACCAATCAATCATCAAATAATCATCGGCTCTGGCTGGGTCGCACTGATTATTAGGACGCATGCCTTGCTTTCAAATGCAACAAGGTTTTGGTCCAGGGATTCCAGCAGGAGGAGGATTTGGAGAGGTGGTCCGGGAAGCGCAAGTAGGGGTGGACATGAAGCTCGAGGCTTGAGGCTCTGCTCGGGCTCGACAAGGCTCGGCTCAGGCTCGGCTCGGCTCGAAGGTCGGGCAAGCCAAGCGTAAACCTTCCGAACAAGGCTCGACAAGCCGGCTCAGTGAAGCTCGCAAGCCGGCTCGAAGGCTCGACAAAATACAAAAAATTAACATGAATTTGCTAAAACAAATATGATTTCATAATTATAATCAACAATAGAGCATGTATGTATCCATAGCATAGTCTAAAAAGTTTCACAAATACATTTACTTGATCCAATAGTCTTCTACATCACAAACACCATCTATATATGCATACTTCAATGCTCAATTGTTGCGTTCTGTCTTCTGAACACGTCGAATGTCAGAAGTGCTCACTGTTTTTTATCAAGAAAATTGCTCAATGTTTTTTTAGCACACTTGGGTGAAAAGCCATCAGTACTCGCTGAATAAGAACAAACCACTAGATAGCTGCACGCGTACATGCTTGGCACAAGTCAATCCATGCTCCACGTTATCACTAGCTAGGAGCAGGTCGTTGGTTGCATCGTCAGTAGAGGAGCAGCAAACAGCAGGCTAGCAGTGGAGCCAGAGACGACGGTAGCCAAAGAAACTATTAGCTGGTCGGCACCTCTGGAGGACAGGACAAGCCGGAGTGCAGGACGTTGGTGGCGGCCTGGAGGAGCGCAGATGTCGAGCAGCTGGCCGGCCGGCGGCGGCCGGCGGCGGTAGCGCTAATCCTGAAACTACGATTCAGATGTGGATGGGCCGAGCGAGGGAACGAAAATACTCCAGAGGAGCGCAGATGTCGAGCAGCTGGCCGGCCGGCGGCGGTGGCGCTAATCCTGAAACTACGATTCAGATGTGGAGAAGGGAACGAGCGAGGGGAGTAATCGTGGGAAGAAGGCAGGGGTGCGCTCGGGCTAAATTAGCTGGGGTTTGGTGCACGGCTCGCGAGCCGTCCGAGCCGAGCCTCGAGCCCAGCGAGCCGAGCCACGAGCCTCTTTTTTCACAAATATTTACTGTCGAGCCGAGCCAGGCTTGGCTCGAGTTTTGACGAGCCTGACCGAGCCGAGCCTCGAGCCGGCTCGGCTCGGCTTGATTCCACCCCTAAGCGCAAGGTTCCTCCCACATGTGGGAGGACGGCACATATGTCCGTGTGCATCATCGCTAGCTAGCCCGGTGGCTACACACCATCCCCGATGATGCTCCAAGTGCGTGATAGGCAGCAGCAAACCTCGAGATCTATTCGAATTGGTCACCGGTGGTCACCGGTGCAGCCCTACTTGACCATTGCACATTGTCCTTCCATGTTCCCTGTGAAGCTCGGCAGAATGCAGAACATCACAGGTTAAACTGTAACAGATATTGCTAAAGATATGAATTCAAAACCTGGGGATATATAACTAGAAGTAGCAACACATGGACAGCAAGTACAAAGGAGTCCAAGTTCTACAGCAAGAGTGGGGGAGTCAAAATTAGCACCGAGGAAGTGCAAGGGAAGTAATTTTTTAACAACAGTGCAGATCTCCTGCGGGTTCTCCAGAAGTCATCTAGGAAAATTACATTAGTACCATTTTTATGAATGGTACCAATCAGACATGATTTCACTCTTCAAACAGCATAAAAAAGTGCACCAGAAAAGATCTTAAACTGAGTTTAACACACATTTTTTTTTCAAGAACATGCAAGACATGCATGTCATGACATTAAGAAAGAGAAGTTGTTACATCATACAATGCAGCAAAGCTGCCCGCGTCTGAAACCTATTCTACTCCTCTCGTCTCTCCGCAACCTGCCTAGCTACCGCCCAGGTCTGAAATTCAGTCTTTATTATACTCACTATTACATCTTCAGAGGCAGCAATACCATCAAAATGCCTATTATTTCTCTCCAGCCAGAAAGCTCTACTGCAAGCGATGGCTATGGTGGCCAACTCCTTCATACGTGCTCTTGGTTGACAAACAGCGAGCTGACACCACCATGAGCTGAGCACACTGTCCTGCTGTGGCACAAACTGCTGGAAGCCCGCCTCGGAGAGAATTCTATACCAGATTGCCCTTGTGCAGGGGCACTGAACGAGCAGGTGATCCAAGGTTTCAGCATGCTGATCGCAAAATAGGCACTTGCTTGGGCCCTGCATCCCTCTGGCCGCAAGTCGGACCCCAGTCCAGCATCGATTCCAGAGTGCAAGCCACATGAATATCTTCTCCTTTAGCGGAGCCGCACTGCACCAAATCAGCTCTGCACAGTTTGATTGTTGCTTTCCCAGGAAGAAACCTTGGTAAGCAGACTTAGCCGAGTATTGACCATTGCTAGAAAGAAGCCAGCGAAAGCGATCTGGCTCTGTGGTCAGCGCAGGTACCGCTTGTATTGCCATCCATAGCTGAACGAACTGGACAATGGCCGGGACTGTTAGCACTCCACGGATGTTCTTGATCCAATTTCCATCAACGAGCGCATGGTCCACTGTCATGAGCAGGGCATTTTGTGGTGCAACAAAGGGAAGGATGTCCGGAGCAATTTCCTTAACACTCCTTCCATTAATCCATCGATCACGCCAGAAAAGAGTTAGTTGACCGTTGCCGACGATGCATTCTGTCGCAGCAAGGAACATGGCTTCCGCATTGTCAGAGAGCTTGAATTTCAGACCACTCCATGCCCTCAAAGGTCCGGTCTTCTCTAGCCAGCGCCATCTGATCCGCAAGGCATCATTCAAATTCTGTAGGTTATGAACCCCTAGCCCTCCCAAGGCTTTCGGCATACAGACTTGTTCCCAAGCAACTCTGCAGTGACCGCCACGACAGTCTTCTGAGCCTTTCCAGAAAAAGCGATGACATATTTTGTTTATTGTCTTTATCACCCACGGAGGCAAGTCAAGGGAAAGCATGTGGTATATGGATATCATTGTCAGGACAGAAATGACCAACACGAGTCGTCCACTTTCAGTTAGCAGAGCTGTGCGCCAAGTCGACAACCGTCGGGCCAGTTCATCAAGCAGCGGTTGCCAATCTATCTTCCTTAGAGATTTAGGGGACAGTGGCAATCCCAAGTATTTGCAGGGAAAGGAGGCGACTTGACAGGGGAAAGCCGGTCTGATTGCTGTGATGAGTGCCTCCTCACATCGGACAGGCAAGATGGCACTCTTGGCCATATTTGTAACCAAGCCAGAGGCATCCCCGAAGCACTTCAGCAAAGCATGAGCCGCGTTGAGTTCTTCTTCACAAGGCCTAATGAACATAGCAACATCATCAGCATATATGGAGATACGGTGTCTGATTCCCCATCTGTTGAGTGATTCGAAGATCCCGGCGTTTTCAGCTTTGCCAAAGACCGCAGTTAGAACGTCCATGATTAGGATAAAGAATTGCGGTGATGCTGGATCCCCTTGACGGAGTCCACGTGCATGGAAGATTTGTTCCCCTGGGAAGCCGTTGATCAACACTTTGGTGTTGGCCGTGGCAAGACTGACCGCAACCCATGAACAGAACCGCGGTCCAAATCCTCTGCGCCGTAGCACTTCTAGCAAAAAGGCCCACGAGAGCGAGTCGAAAGCCCTTGCAATATCCAACTTAAGAAGCAGCGCAGGTGTGTTGCGTCGATGAAAAGTTTTGAGGGATTGACTAACCAACATGAAATTGTCTTGTATTGTGTCCTCGAATATAAGCACTCTGATTTGTGGCCACCAGATCATGCAGCTTGGGCGCTAACCGCATCGCAATAGCTTTCGAGAAGATCTTGGCCATGCTGTGTAACAAGCTGATCGGCCGGAATTCTGTGATGTCTGTCGCTCCAATTCTCTTTGGGAGAAGCGTGATCAGCGCGCTATTCAGGGACTGGAAACTTCGACCATCGTTTTGTGTGAGGTGTGTAATTGCCCGCATGAGATCCTCTTTGATTATGCCCCAACAAGACTGATAGAACCGCAGGGAAAAGCCGTCAGGTCCCGGTGATTTATCCGGAGGTAGATCTTTAATTGCCTCCCAAATCTCTTTTTCGGAAAACTCCACCTCTAGGCCCGAAAGGTCTACGTCAGGAAAGTCCAGGTTCTCCAGATTGAGAGCTGCCGGCCTAGCCTGCGGTGTCCCGATCAGCTCCTGAAAGAAATCAGTACTTAGCCTATTCATCTCCTCTTGCGTGCAGGCCTCCTGATCCCCTCTTCTAAGCTTGAACATATGATTTTTCCTACGTCTACAGCTCGCATGTACGTGGAAGTACTTCGTATTTGCATCTCCTTCTTGTAGCCAGAGGAGGCGCGATCGCTGTCGTGCCATCGTTCTCTGAAGCGATGCAAGCCCCAGGATTCGTTTCTTCAGATGTTTCCGCAGCCAGCCTTCCGCAAAGGAGAGAGCTCGCCTCTCTTGTGCCTTGTCTAATTGGAACACCAGCTCATTGGCTAGCAGAAGCTGATGCTTAACATTGCCAACACGTTTTTGACCCCAAGAAGTTAGGGCTCGCCCTGTAGCTCTCAATTTTGTGTCAAGCACCAGTAGGGGATCTCTGTCCGCTGTAGGCTGAGCCCACGTTTGCGCTACCACATCAGCAAAGCCAGGCTGTTTCGGCCAGAAACTCTCAAAATGAAATCTGCGCTTCGTTTGGAAACACACATTGGTGGATAGCTGAATTGCGCAATGATCTGAGATGCTAGTGGATAGGGCCTGCAGCAGGCTGTTCGGATATGCAGCGTCCCAGTCCGGCGAGTGGAAACAGCGATCTAACCGGACGAGCGTTGGCACCGCTCGCTCATTTGACCATGTGAAACGTCGCCCCATAAGGGGCGCTTCCGAGAGCTCCACATCATTCAGAAAGCGTTTGAAACGCCCCATCATGCGTCTGTTGACAGTGCCTTGGTTCTTGTCCTCCGCGTCCACAATGAGATTAAAATCTCCTGCAACTGTCCACTTTCCGTTACAGCTCGTGCGAATTTCACGCAATTCATCCAGAAAAACTGGTTTTAAAGCATCAGCCGTGGGGCCGTACACCGTGGTGTGCCACCACTCCCCACCATCCGCAAAGGAAAAGAAAGCAGATAATGAATAGGAATCCACACGGTGGTTGGATACCGTGACTAGGCTGGATTGCCAGGCCACGATGATCCCCCCAGCAGTGCCCACTGCCGGCAAGAAAAAGAAGCCATCATACCGCGGTCCCAAGATTTGCATTATTACGAAACGATCTACATTCTCTAATTTGGTTTCTACCAGACATATAACTGAAGCCCTACATTCCTCCGCGAACTCCCGAGCAATGGTGTGCCGGTTCCTGTCGTTGAGTCCTCTGATATTCCAGACCGCGATCACATGATTTACCCAATCCATTGATTAAAGACCAGCAAAGAAGCCGCGGCTGAAACGTGGACTAAGCCACAACGACCGCGTCCGCCGAGGCCGCCACATCCTGCTCCTCCGTGGGGATCGTCAACCCAAATAGCGAGGCGAAAGCCTGCAGTTGCAGATCAGGCAAGGGGCCTTTGAAGAACTCTGCATACTGATCGAGATGCTGGTCGGAGATGGTTTCTTCAGGTGCCGCAATGCCCATCTGCACCATCAACAGTTGCTGCGATCTCTTGACAGCAGACGCCGGTCTTGTGCGTTCCTTGACTGCCAGCCTGGAGCTTCTCCTTCGTTCACTTTCTGGTACAAATTTGTAGCGGCGTCGACGAACTGCCTGTACATCTGGGAGTGGCAGCAGCGGAGCATCGAGTAAAGACCCAGAACAACTACAGGAGCTCCTTTCGCAGATCCGTGCCCACATCGACGCTACACACATTTTATCATGTAGAGCAATTTGACAAATCTCACAGAATACCATTTGTTGTTTAAGGTACAATGTTTTCTCGAGTATGGACAAACTTGTAAGTAACAAGCAGAGGTGGAAAAAATACATCATAAGACGGCGAGATGATCTTGAATTTGTAACTCAAGATGCAAAATTGCAACTTCAGAGGAATATTTGCAAGACTCCAAAAATAAGGCTCCAGGATCCCCATAGCCCTGGACCCAGCCACTTCGCCAGCAGGGACAATAGCTGAGATTTCTTTCAGGTCTTCCTTGCTCAGCTTTACCTTTACATCACAAATGTTATCATCAGGGTTCTTTACTTTTTTGTGCTTAGATTCAAAGAGCAGTTAGATACTTATGTATAAACAGACATGGCAAAGATGGCGTTTTATATTTGCCAGCAATAGTAGCATTGTTGACACACAGAAAACACAAGCATTTAAAGTAGACATCAAGATCAACTAAGCTGTCCACTATTTTAGTGTGTGATACTGTTGATGCTAACCTTAGATTGGTTCTGCCTAATAGATGCATCATTCAGATGACAAAAGAAAAAGATCATGCTTCTGTATTTTCAACATTACTAGTCAAGTTTTATCAGATTCTAAGACAAAAATGGAACTATGCAGTACTACGTACTACATATTGAGCCAATCCAATATCTTGCCTTGTGTAGCATATAGGTAAAACCTATTAGGCTGCATCGTTGTTTAAGCTCAGATCGCTGAAATTAGTCCAAAAACCAGCTTCGCAGAAAAACTTCTATGCACAAATGTGATGTCGTTCAATTTCAGATAAGTGTTCCAGTTGGTTTATTGTTACAAATGTTTTTCATGCTTGAAATGTTCAGAAAATAGAATTCATAGGAAGACTAAGGTACACAACCATATTCTTACGGGAAGGGTACATTATCATATTGAGCTTGATAATAGGGAGCATTTGAGAGGAAAACACTACTGATCAATAGCATACTATTGTTAAAGACCCTACCAGGATTGGGACGACATCATTCCCTTGAGGCCTTGTTTGGTACAATAGGTTTTGAGGGGATAAGGGGGGATAATCCCCACAGGGATTGAGTGAAACCCTTACCTTTTCACCCAATCCCTTCAATTCCCCTCCCAACCATCTTCCTTCCTATCCCCTTCCCCAACTCTGTTTTTTGGCACACAGGGATGATCCCAATCCTTTTTTACAAAGGAATAAAAATGTGAGATCTTTAAATCTCAAAGCCAACAACATGTGCATGATCAATATCTACTGTCATTTTTGCACACACATTCAGTTAATCCCTGTCACTACAACCAAAGGACATGAAAGACTATGATCACCAGCGACGAAAGATCGAAAACAGAGCATATATAGAAATGCGGCAAGTGCTTGATCCAACCGAAAGAGTTAACCTGCCATATTACAATCATCATGTCCTAAGCATGCAGTGAAACTTCACGAAGTGTTGAAAAAATACAATGCTTAATATCCAGCAGGAACATCACATTAAGACAATGAATATTCCGACAGTTTAGACAAACAAAGACAAGTAGACAGATGATTCAACTACAGCAGATTAAACATCTCTTTGACTTCGCCCGCAGCTGAGAATTGATTAGGGAAAATACATAACATGTTACGGACAATAGAAAAGTTGTGGAAGGAAAAAATATTGCAGTGGCGATGGTGTTTTCTTATCAAATATCACATCTCAACATCCGGATGCAAAGAACAGTAAACAACTCATAACTACTACAACCTGTACTTAATTTTTTCCGCATCAATAACTATGAAAGAAAACAACTCTGAAGACTATTAGTAGAGCAATCGTGGCTGCACGCCAACCTCAATAGAAAATTGTTCTAGATATTAATAATAAGGTTTTGTTGCTTCTCATTGGTATGACTAGCTAAATGTAGAGAAATTTAAGTACAGTAATCTATAAATAAATAAGCCGGGCTTGTCGGATGCATACCTCATTTTTCGCCAGATCTAAGCATTTCTATGCAGATGTGGTATGACAAAAGAACTAAGCTGAAACAAGGAATTACAGAAATAAGTCTCCATCTATAACAAAATAGAATTAGATTATGGAGTAGTTAGTATCAGCAGCTCACACATCTCAGCATATCTGTGTGCTAAAAGCCTAAAAATCATATACATGTTACATCTGTACATATGTTGTGTAACCTGCAGGCTACAAACATAATCTACAGTATCATCAGCTGAAAACATGGTGCTGATAGTATGCCCTGAAGTACCCTCTCTAGTCTCAATGCAAATATCAGTTGTATACAGAAGGAGAAATGAGCTGCGATGATCTTGATTCAGCCAGTGCTACTAACAAGAAAAGTACTTGGAATAAGAAGTCAATGGCCAACCAGCAGTAAGTCATGATCATTGCTGGTCATTTTGTTCACCGATCACAAAGAATGTTTCAGAAACATGTCCATGCAGCTGATGTATAACACCAGCTGCACTTCCAACCATGACTTCTTCTCAATGCAAAAAGAGCAAGCATCCAAGAAGTCTGAACATCTAAATGCAGACAGCATACAGAACACTGATGCATGCATTCTTCCCAAACGCAGCTAGAAACCTGAATGTTCATCTTCAGGTTTTGAACAAAAACGACAGTCTGAAAACTATAAGATCGATATTACGACCCTAAGTATATAAACAAATATAAATCATTAGCATATACAGCTACAAGTGACAAAAATATGCAACCATATGCTACGTAGCACCGATACTTCAAAACCTGGCGTATCCGCGTACCGTACTTTGCCGATACTCCGATACTCCGCCGATACTCCGATACACGTATCCCTGGCGTATCCTATTTTCCTGAATTAAAAAAGAAAGAAAAGAATGCCGATACTCCGAGGATACTTCGACGATACTTCGGCGATACCTGGAGTCTACGAAGCGAGATACCGATACCTGAAATCTATGTGCTACTGATGGTGAAGAAGCATGGCAGGCAGCCAGACTTCTTTTTGTGCTACCAATATCTGGAGTGAGATACCGACAACATGTCGTCTGCAGGCATCCGCATGGCAAGCAGCTAGTCTTCTTTTGGTGGTAGTTCAAGCAAAAATAGTTAGTGCTGGTTAGCTACTGATGGTAAAGAAGCTGGGCTGGGGCTGGGGCTAGTGCATTGTGGAATTGATGAATGATAACTATTTAGTCATTGAGGACATGAAAAGGCAATAAATTGGGCAGTATTTTCATCTCATCTCACCATCTCAGTATCCCACAGCATTTGAATTTTCTGTCTTTATTACATGGCATATTATTATTTTTACATATGTACTCGCCGTATCGCCGTATTGCTGTTTTTTGAAATTGCCGTATCCCGTATCGCCGTACCCGTGTCGCCGTATCCGTCTCGCCGTATCGGTGCTACGTAGACCATATGCATATCAGCAGCGATAAGAGATTCCCATCTGAACAACAAATAACAAACAATACTAAGGTCACCAAACAATTTCCCATAGATTTTTTCCCCAAGAAAACAACTTTCAAGCAGATATTCATGTAGCGGGTACCATGTATTAGAATATACCATGCAGGATATCTTTTTACAGAATGCAAAAACCACTCATCTCTGAATTTTGTTAAGCAGAAGTGTTGGACATTGTAATCATCATCTACGCACCAGCAAAATGAACCACTTTACACCACTATCACGCACGAACAAGCTGAACCGAACCATGCTCTCATATGTAAAAAATCAGAACCAAACAAGGAGAAAAAGATGCCCTGTCTTGGCTCGATTCTTGGTTTCCTGGGGAAATTAGAAAAGTTGGTCGCTGACGTCGTCTTGCTCGCCACCGCGCTAGCTAGCTAGAGAGAGAAGCAGTTTGGGCCAGCCGTTCTTGCTCTGAGTACTGGCGAAGAAAGCAGCAGCAGGCCGTAAATCAGCTGAGGGAGAGGACCATCTCATGCCTAGCAAGCTACAAGTTCAGGACCCAAAGTGTGATACAAAAAAGTAAGATGAAAACAAAATTGCTACATCACCTACACCATGCCAAAGCAATGTAAGATGCAAAAAAATAAACAAATTTCAGCTCTGTCTTTATAACAGGTTTCTGGATCTGGCAAGCACCAGCTAGCTAGGCATGCGCATCAGCATGCTATATATACGTGCACACCACACTTGGATCAGACAAGCATCTCAGGTTATACCAAACACCAAGCACATAAGAAGTATGTCTGGCCGAGCACAACCCATCTCCAGCAACACTCCAAGTACTGCCCCAAGAATTGCTCTGCCCGTACATCAACTGCGCGAACAGACCAAAAAGAGTTATATCCATGTATGGCACTGGAGACTATTGCTGCTCAACACACAAAACAAGATATATATGATACAGCCAGCAACCTCTAAAACTAGGCTCCAGAATAGAAAAAGGCAAAACTTGGACACAAAATTAAGGTTTAGCCTAGAAAAAGGGCAACCCGGTGGAGGTGAAACCAAACATCACCCCCACCAGGGTGAACTTGCGGCCGTCGCACGGTGGTGGGATTCGAGGAGGTAGTTGAAGCAGGGGGCAGCTGAGCCTACCACCACACACATGACACGGGAGGCCACACCCAACCCAGCAGCAACAGCACTGCCAGAGCCCTCGCCGATAGAAGCACGTCCGACTGGTGGCCAGCAACATCAGCTCAGGGACGTGGTCGGGGAGGACACGTGAAGCAGCTCCGGATTGCTCGGAGAGGCGCCATCCGAGACCACCGCCAGCCTATGACCAAGAACTGTAGAAGGCTGATGAGTATTGAAGTACTTGCATTGTTCAAGCATAATTCAACCAACAACTTTAAAATGCATAAAATATGATACACACAGAATATAGAGATGCACATGCACATTATTCTATTCAGTGTTCTCGGGGAACATGCAAGTCTAATGAAATATCCTAAGTAGTGTCACTCAACAAGTAGGTAGTGAACATGGACAATCATAGAAGAACTAAGTTGCACATGGATCCACTAATGTGAAACGGCAACACAAATGATAGCAAATGTACTGTCATTTTATTCCAAAATTTGCTGGACATGATATTACACAGGTGAAAACAGTGCCATATATATGCACCTAAATGGGTGGTAATATGGAGCTACCATTGCAGATCTAAGATTCTGAGATGGCCAAAGTTTACAGCGTTTCTCTCGGTTCTCTAGTGTTGTCCCCTATCCATGACTTGTTTCTCTCGGTTCGGCCGCCTCGCAACGTTTGTCATGGTGAGATGACGGGGATGATTCCAAGGCTGTTGGCGCATGTTCGTGGGCGGCGAGTTAGGTGGAGCTGCCAGCTTGTCCGGGGTGTGGGTTGTCGGGGGGTCGGGAGAAATCCTGGCTGGTTCTTACCGGCACCGACGCGGTGACGTCTCCGGGCGCCGCCATCCTTCTTGAAGGGCGTCGGGTGTACCCCTTCCCTACCCCCTCCGTGTACCAGGAGAAATCCTAGGATCAGTCCGGGCAGCAGCGTCGTCATCGTCGCATTCCTTCTTGAAGGTGTTGCTTGGTACACGGCAAGCGACATAGGAGCGTGGTGGAATTCTCCGGAGGGGCGCAGCGGTTGCGAGTCGTCCCAGCTTTCGTCGATCTAGCGATGTTGGCTTTGTTTTCTCTTTTATTTCTTTTGTTTTTCTCTTGGGCTTATCTGCCCCAGCAGTGTTCTCAATTGTATTGGATGGTTGCTATATTAATATAGCGGGGCGCAAGCCTGTTTTGTGCAAAGTTTACAGCGTTTGCTGGACATGACAACCACTAGGCAAATATTATTCAAGAACACAAGGCTGCACATATATACTCCTTCTCAAAACAGCTATAGACACATAAGGTAAAGCTTAGGCAAACATGATCAAAAACCAAATAATCTCAAGCCTGTGATGAAAATTGCCCCGGTGTTTTAGGAGATGCATTCCAAATTTCCAATGAGCATCTAAGGTGTGTTCTAGCTTATGTGATGTTGCTGTAAAAAAAACTTATGTGATGTTACTGGCTACACTAACAATGCTATGCAGATTGACTACACAAACAAAAATGGAAGTTTCCCTGATGTCACCATGCAACTTTATGCCTTGTAGAGAGTCCATATAGAGCATCAGGTTCAGAAACAATACGCAGCAAATTCAGAATCTGGGAAGACGTACACACGAGGCAGAGGAGGTCGTGTACTCGTGTGTATGTCTTTCCAGATTCTGAATTTGCTCCGCTGGCCTCCGCTGCGGTCGGCCAGCGCAGATCGCAGTTGGCGGTGCTCGCGGGATTGGACATTGGAGTTGGGAGGGGATTCGATCGGAGCTAGGTCTATTTCGTCTCGCTCGGATGCGTTTGGGCTTTAGACGAAACGGGCCGAAACGAGTTTGGCCTTCGGATTCACACGCGCATGGCTCATTACACGTAGGCTCCAATTAATTACTCTTACACGCGTATTTCTCAAAAAAAAAACACTCCCGTAATTAAGGACCGATCAACTGTAGTATAAGGGCAGATTATTTGCTCCTTAACCCGGCATGGATATGCCGGATTTCCCTTCCTTGGTTATCCTCCCTGCACATAAGAGAAGACACGAAGATCCGATATTCATATGTCGGTCAGCATATATCGGTTTGCACCAACATCATATCCCAGCCCCTTCTGGGCCTGGGTATGTCGGTCAGCATATATCGGTTTGCACCAACATCATATCCCAGCCCCTTCTGGGCCTGGGTATGTCGGTCAGCATATATCGGTTTGCACCAACATCATATCCCGGCCCCTTCTGGGTCTGGTTATCTCGGTTTCACTGTACCTCGGTCCACTCTTGGACATAATTTATACCATACCTTGACCCTACCCTGGGGTAGCCCCCCGACAATATGTGCATTGTGACCGCCCTAATACAATCTTAAAAAAAACTGCAGTATAATAGGCAATCAGATCGTTTTTTACGCTCTCCTCAGGGAAACCCAATTTAAATTTTTGCATCACACTCATCATATCAATATCCAGAACATAGAATATGGAATATGGAATATGGAATGACCTAAAATCTAGTGGTGCATGTTAAGCCGCCACAAACGACATAATTGACAATTCCACTAATAAGCTCTGACGGGTCACATAGCTTTGGCTGCCATACGGTTAGCATCTTCTCTCAAGTTTGAACATCCTGGTGTGTATATTTTACAATCACCAATAGGTGAAAGGATTGAAATAATTGTTATAGAGCATCTGGCACATCGAGGTGGATAACTCCGGACAAAAGTTTGATCCCTAGAGAAACAGACAGAACCTCAAGTCTAGGTATACGGTTAGCATTCTTTTTCAAGACTTCAAATAACAACTAAATCCCAAAACCTCACAACACCGTTGGGTTATAGTGTATTTGATAGATTTTATCCCCATAATTTCCTGAGCTCTATTGTATTTTACTCATTATACATTACACTACCCGGATTGGTGATAAATGGGAATTTGAAAAGATTGGGTAAAGATTAGGTGAAACCTAATCCCTAGGTATTCTCCCACTAATCCCCCACAAAAAACCATAGACCAAACAAAGCCTTACGGGAGCACAGAGTCACAGAGATGCGGCCACAGACAAACCCAGCCTGCAAAAGCCGTTCGACGATCGTTGCCACGACGAATGCGCCGCGCACAACTAGAAAGCCAGCGATGCGGATAGGATAGGCACCACCGCTCGCGCTGGGATCCCCACGTGTCAGTGGTCGAGCGCCGCCGCCGAAGCACACCCCGGCAAGCAACCAGCCGTGCCGCGTCCAGCCTCCGTCATACGGCGGCGGAGGCGGTTGCTCCCTCCGCACGCTTCACTTCGAAGCCACCGCCGGCGGCTACTTAAGGCCCCATTCTCCGGGTCTTCCTGCACCTCGCAGTCTCGGACTCACTCCCGAAGGTGCTGTGTGGCGAGGACTCTACTAGAAATGCGATCTTTTCTTTCTACCTTATCGGATCTTTTATTTCTCAAAAAAAAAAAAATCTTTAGCTTGGGTTCTTGGTCTCCTAGATGTGTCGTTCGATGAAATGTCCAGTAGAAGAGAATTGGTAAATATCGGTGCCTTTTGTCTAACCAATGATAGGGACATGGGGATCGAGCTTCCGTTTATTGTAGAGCGAGTTTATATATTGCAAAAGCCTTTTATGTGTCGAACTGCATGTTTTACAAATGAATTTAAGCTAGTTAGCTGGTTAGGTTTTAGACATTTGTTTTGGAGATCTAGCTTGCAGTTCTCTAGTTACATGATGTAGGCCTTCTGTTTGTTCAGCTAATGGTTATGCAGTTTTTTAATCTGAAAGTGTCACGCTCTACTAATTTGTACCGACAGTTTTCACCAAACGTAATTGAAACCCCATAATATATCATGTTTCGTTATTTGTTCAACAAACACACAGGCTGGTTAGCGTTAAGAACAACAAGAATATGGGCTCCAAAGAAGCGCAATGTCGAACTCGTGCCATCTTCTGCCTTTTGCTTCTGTTCTGCATCGGGTGCAAGTGTTTAGCATCAGAATTTGAGGTCATCCAGGAGGCAAGCCTCAGTATTGACGCCTCACCAGACCTTTCTCGAAAGATCCCCGACACGCTGTTTGGAATATTTTTTGAGGTGAGAAGAGATGTCCCACTCTTTGTAAGGCATCTCAAGTTTTACTGCATTCACAGAACAATCCATATCTACTAATTATGTTCCATCATGTTCTCACTTCAACTGGATTGACTAATAATGTAGGAGATCAATCATGCAGGAGCTGGTGGAATATGGGCAGAACTTGTTAATAATAGAGGTACTTCAATTCTTCTAAATACTAATATACACCACTTTTAACTAAAAGTGACATGGCAACATACCTATCCAGTTGCGGACCTTACCTATCCTTAAGTACAATTTATCTTCTTAGCCTCTCAACAATCTATGTCAAGCTGACATGTGACAACATGCCTATCCAGTCCATTGGAACATGGAACAGGGGATTGCATGTCTTGACTCTTGACAAAGAAAAGTATATAGCAAGGTTTTCGATAGAGTTTTTAATTAAACTTTGCACTGGAATAAAACTACTGTTGAATGTAGATGTGAAACTATATTATGTACATAAAGTTCATCTTAAGCATCTTCAAGCCAATCATGACTTCTTTAGAACATAGATATAAAACTGCATGTCAAAAAGTTCTTCTCAGCATCTTCAATAAATCAAAGTTGTTGTCCATCAGTGGTGGAACTTGACGAAGATTGTTGAGAGGGCGAGCAGAGTTCACGTGGACTAGAAACAAATTATGCTTAAATTTTAAGAAACCTTTGGAATTTAAGCCTAACAATTAAGGTTATTCTTTATTTTATTTTCTGTAGTAGGGGGGCCATGACCCTCTTTTGCCCTAGGGAAGCTCCGCCATTGCTGTCTATATTCAAGGTTTAGAATTATTTGGTTTTCTCCCAATCCATCCAGGTTTTGAAGCTGGAGGCCCCCATACTCCATCAAACATTGATCCATGGTCTATAATTGGAGATGATTCTTCCATATTTGTGGCAACAGATCATATGTCATGTTTCAGTCGAAACACTGTTGCTCTAAGAATGGAGATTCTATGTGACAACTGCCCAGTTGGTGGTGTTGGTATTTACAACCCCGGGTTCTGGGGCATGGTACGAGTTTATGCCGGTCATGAATTGATTGCACATAGTATACTGCTTGTGTTTTTTTCCTCATGAAACTAAAAGTAACTAGCTCCATGCATAGGGTATGGGTATTTCAGGTAGTGTTAGCTTTTGTTCTCTGGTGTTTGCAAAAGAAAAAACATATCATGTAATATACCCTTTTTTATTTGTCTCCTCTCTGATAATTCCATCACACTCATCATATCAATATCCAGAACATAGAAGATGGAAAGACATACAATCTAGTTATGCATGTTAAGTCGCCAGAAACGACGGACTTGACAGTTTCACTAATAAGCTCTGACGGGTTACAGATTCTGGCTTCAGCTGCCATACGGTTAGCATCTTCTCCCAAATTTGAAAATCATGATAGTATATTTGACTATTACCAATAGGTGAAAGGATTGCATTACTGCAGAGTGTCCGGCACGTCGAATTGGATAAAATTGGACCAGAGTTTGGTTGCTAAAGGAACAGACAGAACCTCAAGACTTCAAATAACAGCTATCAAGAGGGGAGTTGTATGGCTTGATCAAGTATCACTCATGCCTTCGGATACATACAAGGTGAATTTGTACTTGTGTTGTCAGTCTTGAAACTGAGAAGAGTACATCTCAAGAGAAAAAAAAAGGGCAGCCCCGGTGCAGTAGCTCCCGCTTGCGCAGGGTCCGGGGAAGGGTCCGACCACTTTGGGTCTTTAGTACGCAGCCTTTCCCTGCATTTCTGCAAGAGGCTGTTTCCAGGACTTGAACCCGTGACCTCATGGTCACAAGGCAGCAGCTGTTACCGCTGCGCCAAGGCTCCCCTTCATCTCAAGAGAAAAGCTAGACTAAATTTTATCTTGTTAAACATAGAGACTTAAAGGGTGAATTTGAATCATTGTAGTATGTGATCATGCCTGTGGTGCATGGGTTCTGAGAGTCTGACATACAAAATTTCTCTGTATTTCAGGGACACGGTTTCCGCACAGAACTTATATCCATGCTTTTGGATTTAAAACCCCGGTTTTTGAGATTCCCTGGTTTGTTCAAACTTTTTCTGAAGTAAATTAAAAAAATTAATGTTTGCATATATCTTCTTCAAACACGTACAGGTAGTTGATTAGATCAAATGCAACTGTTGTAGGAGGTTGCTTTGTTGAAGGCAGTTGGTTAAGAAATGCATTCAGGTGGAGGGATTCTATTGGCCCGTGGGAAGAGAGGCCTGGACATTACGGAGATGTTTGGAATTACTGGACGGATGATGGCCTTGGATATTATGAGTTTCTTCAGGTACTTGGTTACAATGTTTCTTCCCTTTCTTTTCTATTATTACCCTTGAATCACATATTACGTTTGAATCTACATCAAAGCTTTCTGAAGACCTCGGTGCTGCCCCAGTCTGGGTATTCAACAATGGTAATTATCACTAGTTGTTTTATATTTTTGATCACTACTGTTTCACTCCTTAATTTGAAAATTTCTCCCTTAAATGTCAGGAATCAGCCACCATGATGAAGTTGATACTGCTGCTATTGCTCCTTTTGTAAAGGTATGCCCTGAAGTTTGACCTTTCAAATTCTAGCACTGCGGGCAAATCCTTCCCTTTGTGGGCATATCTAAAGATTAGAAACCTTATTGCTCAGAACCTAAGGGGAGAAATATACATGATGAATCTGCTCGAGTGACAGTAAAAATCTTCTTTCTCGCTGATCGATATTGAAACAGAGATGTTGTTGATCTTAGTATTTTACTTTCTTATTAATATCCTTGAAAAATAGAAATGATATCGTGCACAAAGTACATCCTCCATTTGTCATAATAGTAATAAACTCACCAATAGATTCATATTTCCAGGCTCATTATTTTTGATCTGATGTTATCATTTATCCTATCTAATCTACAGGATATTTTAGACAGTCTAGAATTTGCAAGGGGCAGCGCAGAATCAACATGGGGTTCAGTTAGAGCTGCAATGGGTCATCCTGAACCATTCCCAGTCAAACATGTTGCAATCGGAAACGAAGATTGTGGGAAAAAGAACTACCGTGGTAAAGTTTGAACTGCATTCATACCACACCGGCATACCCAAGCTCTTTTTTCTCGAATTTCCGCACTTAAGTCAAAAGTAGCCTTGTGCACAATTTTAAGATATACTATCAAGAAACAAGAAGCATAGCTGGACCATGATATATCTACTTAAGAAACAATATATATGTGATTATATGGTGGCTGCTCACAATTCGTACAGACACATTTGTGCATATAAAAGCTGCAAAAACATATTAACACGCAACATGCATGTAACTCAAAACCGTTGAGCCACCCATACGATCTGAAAAATCAAATTTGATAATTCATCATTCAACTTTCTGACGCACCTTTCTAAGCATGTGAAAGAAAGTTGTATCTAGCCAGACGTTTTGATGATTCCATGTATTTTATGTATTATAATTATCTTGTTCCCCATTATCCCATTCTACTATAGTATTTATCAGGCTGGACAGTAGTCATGGTCTCATAGATATCACATGGTAGTACATTAAAGCGAGAAAATATGTATTCTTGATTTGAGTGGTCTGGTTGCGCGCAGAAGAATTTACATCCATTTGATCATGGGGAGCTACAATATAAGGCGCTTGCTAAAACGTCTTATATTGTGGAACAGAGGGAGTAGCAGATAACAGTGATCACATTCCCAGTGTCCCAAGGCTTAGATTTGTTGAAGGTGATTTGTTCCAAACGCTGATCACAGTGAGATTGTGTATTCACGTTCTTGATAATCCTATATGCCCCCAGCTGCTATAAAACTCAAATTATTATTTTTTGGTTGATTTTGCTTGTAAATTAGTCATGTCATATCATAACTCCCTGTGGCAGGGCATAAATTATATGGAACTATTGAGAACCAATGATTAATTATTTGCACTGATATTATCTGCCTTCAGATATATGATATTCTCTAATTAATTAAACAGGAAACTACCTCAAGTTCTACAACGCTATACGAGAGGCCTACCCAGACATTCAGATGATTTCAAACTGTGATGGTTCAGTTACACCACTTGACCATCCTGCCGACTTGTATGATTTCCACGTACGCTACTTGTTTCCAGATCTTTTTGCCTCATTTCTTGCTGTATAGAATCTATAATTCTATCTCGTGTTTTTCATCAAGGTCAAGTACTCAATTTCTAGTTCTTTCTTAGATCCTTCTTCTTTTTAGGTATATACTGATTCTAAGGCACTGTTTTCCATGAGGAACACATTTGACAAAACCTCTCGTACAGGGCCCAAGGTATGCCTCAATTGCCATTGCTTTGTGGACCTTTTTACTTTGAAGGAAGATGCCTGTGAAACAGCCTTGAAAAGGCTCTTGTTTTCATGATGTACCTTTCATGTGAATTCAAGACTTGCTTACACTTCTCAAGGGATTCTCATGGGATATTCTTAGGATAGTTTTTATCTTAAAATGTCCTCTCTTTGTTAGTACTTGTGTGATACTTTGCTAATGCAGGCTAGCCGTAAAAGGTTGCTTGTTCTTTATATTAATTATGCAACACCATGTACGTGTAGGCTTCCATCCACACTTTGCCTAAAATGGTTAACCTAGACACCCAGTTGGTATGGATCATTTCCCAGGGCCTATATGCAACAAATCCTACTAGACCAGCTTTGTATAACTTCTCAGATGACAGGGCCAGCTCCTGTACACGATCACATATATAACCAATTTCAGTCAATGCAATCATTGTGTGGCAAATCTCCTAGTCTTACAGGACTGGAACCACCACTATACTAGCATCAAACACTAAACACAGGCCAGATTAGGCCAGGGGGTTTACACCCACCACCCTGAGGGGTGTCTTTCAATACAGTTTTTTCCAACTTCCCAATAAATAGAATGCAATCTGCCATTGTAAGGGCAATAAGGAATATGATGAGGGTAAGTAAGGAGGACAACAATTGTTCGATGCTTTAATATGTTGCGAAGAATGTTTGAATTTCATGTAGTCTCTTATTTATATCACCATAGATGTGTTAAGTATTGGCATCACCACATCCTACTTCGACACTCTAAACACCTTTCTGAATGTAATTTTGTGTAGGCTTTTGTTAGCGAGTATGCTGTTACAGGAAACGATGCAGGTAGAGGTAGTCTTCTTGCTTCATTGGCAGAGGCTGCTTTCCTTACTGGACTGGAGAAGAATAGGTAATTCTCCTTCAAAAATAATTTTGTTGGCACTTTGTTGTTGGGTGATTTATGCCTTAGTTTAGAAGCTTGATTCTTTTTCTCTCGTGTCATCATACCTAACAGAACTTTATTCGAATGTACTAGTAACGACCATGTGAAAGAGTGAGGAGACAGTGATCTTTACTTTTGAGTTGCCTGACCTTTTGCTCTTTTTTTGCAGTGATGCTATTCAGATGGCAAGCTATGCGCCGCTCTTCATAAATGACAACGACCGCACGTTAGTTGTGAATTAATGGCTTGCGCTTTCTTCACCATTTTGCTTGTTCATGCTGATTTACATTGCAATGACTAGAGTCGTCCGAAACAATCAGGTGGAACCCAGACGCTATCGTCTTCAACTCCTGGCAGCAATATGGAACTCCCAGTTACTGGATGCAGAAGCTTTTCCGTGAATCAAGCGGCGCTATGATCCATCCTATCACAGTCAGTTCAAACTACTCTGGTTCGCTGGCGGTATCTGCGATCACATGGCATGATAATGATAACAACTTCCTCAGAGTGAAGGTAAGTAAAAACTGACTGCATCTTTGCGTACAGAGAAACTGCAGTATTATATTGTACTGATCTTAAAAGCTCATTCCTACACAGATTGTGAACTTTGGGCCGGATGCCGTGAGCCTCACGATCTCGACGATGGGATCGAGGGCAGCGTCAATGCGCTCGGATCTACCGCCACTGTTCTCACATCTGGCAGTGTCATGGATGAGAATTCCTTCACTAACCCAAACAAGGTATTACACCATCTCCGCTAGCATCTGTATCATTTGAACAGCAATGTGTAGAGCATCGCATCGCAATCCCAGTGTGCTATTGTTTTGTGAGGTCGTCTAAAGCCAATCCTTACCTATTGCTGTGATGGACAATGCAGGTTGTACCAGTGACGGTCGAGCTGCGCAACGCCGCGGAGGAGATGCAGGTCACACTGCCTCCTCACTCTTTCACTGCATTCGACCTAGCGCTGGCCCAGGCACAGTCCAAGCTTGTTGCGGAAATGTGAAGGAACGAACACGGTGTTGGTGAATAATATGGAAGATAGGCAAGCACCAGCAAGCGGAGAGGTGTCAGTGCGCTCATGTGTTGATAAAGCACTGTATTTCTTTTTCTTTTTCTCGAAATCATATTTACAGTCCATTTCCTTTTTAAAACATACGGTATAACGTACGAGTCTATATTAAGATGCAAGGAGAACGTAAGATGAGAACAAATACTGATATATACTAACACCTCCTTAGTCGTTTGGATAGTTCATTACTTCAATATAATTGTTTCATCCTTAGAAAGGAAATGAATACGTGAAATTCACTTTGGCACCCGGTGTGCACCTGGTATTTGAAAAACATATTTCAAAATGTCGAAAAAATCTGAAATAAAATTTCACGGATACATCTTCACATTATATGCCTTCACAAAGTTGTTTCACCGAAAACCCATATTTTCTGTGCCCTGTGCAAAAAAGGCAAAAAATAGTCTCGTAAAAAGCCTTATTTTAGTACCAAATTTTATCTTTCTTTACACAAGCCACAAAAAAGTCGGTTTTTCGTGTAACGACTTTGTGAGCACATATCATGTTAAATCTATGTGCGAATATTTTTTTTCAATTTTTTTGACATTTCAAAATATGTTCAAAATGCATTTAAAATAAAGGGTACATATGCACCCGGAGCCAAAAATTCTTAATTATCAATAAATTTACATCCATTACAAAGATCACTATCAATTAATTATGGCTTACCATATACCGGTGTTGCATCGTAATACAGTACTCTGATGATCGATGCGGATCAATTACAAAGATCATCATCGATCACGTGTAGATGCGATATCAGATCACTATATAATCGGACGCGAGCTTTGGGTGTGTGTATAAAACTATAAATCAAGGGAAAAAAAATAGTGCACTATAGGAATACGCTATTAGTGTGGTATTGATGATATTGTAATTAGCGAGATAATTTTCAGCATGCTATATTGTGCTATTAGTGACGTTGTGCTATTTTTTTCAGTGTTATAAATTAGACCCCTAAGTCCTCTTTGCCGAGAACCAAACCAATCTATCAAAGAATCCACATATAGATAATTTATCAGGGGGCGCAGCAACCAAAAAAAAACCCAAGAGGGAGAGAGAGATATCATGACACTTTGATTAGAAGCTGTGTATTTTCTTTTTATTTATGTATATTACCATAGAGTTAGTGGTAGGCTCATGGTACCGTCGCGAGCCATGAAGCCTCGGGTTTATTTTCTTTGTATTTTCTAAACTTTGCAATAATATTAACCTTGTGTGCATCGCTTCATGCAAAGGCCGGGGCTTGCTCCTCTTTTCAGAAAAAATGCCAAATATTAGAGTTGTAAGAGAAGGTCCAACAGGCTTCTTCGAGTCACTCAGCATCGAAAAATTTGCCATTTTGTGGGCCAAAATAGTGCTTCATCAGCCTTCCAACTCGCTCGCCAAATTTACAGCCTTAGTAAAATGACCCCTCGACTCAACACTTACGTAGACTCGGACTGACTCGGCATCAGCCAACAACCTCCCTCCAGCGCTCACCCAGAGGCTTTTTACGGTGCATGGATCACCACACTCCTTGTCATACCACCTACGCTGCCGCCTAACAAAGGTGAGGGGAGGGGGAGGAGGGTTGACGGAGTCGAAGACGAAACCGGGGAGGAGAGAAAGAGATTAATAAATAAAAATTAATATAAAACAGTAGATAAAATAAGAACATAATAAAAATTAAAGCTGGGCTATGGTATATCAAATAATAATACTCCATCCATTCCAGTTTAATAGTCGCATAAGCTATGGCTCTTGCGACCAAGGCATGCAAGGAGTGTACGAACGTTTTTTTCTTTCGAACAAGAGGTTGAGCTAATAAGAAATAAATCTTATCTCGCACCATCAAATCCTTAATGTGACCGATTAACGAGGGGAGGCGAGAAAAGAGAAATGGAGGGAGCAGTAATGGTAGAGAAGTCGTGCCTTCAGTTAACCATCCACATCATCTAGAGAAGGCAAAATTAGAAGTTGTACAATGCATTATCTCTTATTGCCGTCCCTAACAATTAATGAGAATTAATTATATTTTAGGAATAAATTGTATTTCTAAGAGAAGACAAATGGTACAATGGTGAAATTAGCCTTCTCTTATTTCGTAAGAGATCATCTCTTAGTTAAGAGAAGGCAACCTCCCCTTTCTTCATTCTCTCTCCTCCAACTAGACAAATATCTTACGTGTCAACGCTAAGAGAAGGCTGACGTCATCCCATTGTACATGCCCTAAAGGTTTTTGGTCTACCGTGTGCGTGCGCAAGTGGCCAAGTTAGGCAAGTCTACTACGATTTCCTCGTACGAAGGAGAGCAGCTTATGGGGATGGAGGACCACATAGTGTTTATGTTTTACTAGTTACTACTCTCTCTGTTTCATATCATAAGATGTTTTACCTTTTTGAATCGGATATGTATAAACGTATTTTATAGTGTAGATTTATGGAAATTCAAAGTTGCACGCAAGCTCATATGCTTCTGGTTGAGTACGAAAATCGAAAAAATATATAAACACTCCAAAAAATTCTTAAAAAATGACACATTTTGTGCTCTGTATGTATAACACTTTAACATGTTTGTCTCTGATTTTTTTCAGAATTTTTTGATATGTTTTTCTATTTTTTCGAATTTCATGCTCGATCAGGAGCATGTGAGCTCAGGAGCCAAATCTGCTCTCCCGTAGATTTACTCATTTTGCTTTGTATGTAGTCCGTATTGGAATATAAAAAGCTTATATTTAGCAATTGAGGGAGTAGTACTACTCAAGTTTCTTGTGAAGCCACGAACAGAAGAGCCTTCCCTTTCATTCTTTCGTTGTGGAAAAAAGTGCATTTCACTTAAATTTTGGTTATATGTGGCACAATGGGTAAAACGAATGGTACTTTTGAAGTTGAAGTTGGGTTAATAGGAGCTGAAATATGTTATTTTTTGCAAAGTTGACTTTCAAGTTGAAACAAGTATTTTTGGTGATGAATTCTGAATTTTCGGAAGTTGAAACCTGTATAATGTTGAGTAATACGTTGTATTTTTGGAAGTTAAAACTTTAATATGTCATGGGGTTAAAATATGAAACAAAAATTGTAGTTGAAAGTTGGCTCTTTAAATGTTGAAGCCTGAATATTATTGAGTTTAAATTTGTATATTTTTTATGGAGTTTCAAAATTGAGACCGGATATATTAGTCGACAGTTCACTTTCTAGATGCTAAAACCTCAATATTTTGTGGAATTCAAATCTTAATGTTCCAACTTTGACTGCACTCGATCGCTCCTGCACCCACTGAGTTTTCCACGCACTCAGCCCCGTGCGGGCATGTTAGAAGCCCTTTGTTCGTCGAGATAGGGAAGTGTCCGTACCATCACCCTCGTTGTTAACTTCTTTTTATTCCTTTTTATTCACAAGATTCCAGAATGTATGATTAGAATATCATGGCATGCGTCTTGAATACTACATGATTATTGAAAGAAAATTTGATGTGCATAGGAATTATTTTTACGAATTCCAAGGAAATACTGTGGCCTGCAATCCTACGAATTCGACAACCCATGTAGGCAAAAGACTGCTTTTGTAGCATCAGGGAGTGGACCCCTAACCCTGGCCCATTGTGACTGTTGTTAGCGTGAAGATGTTGGAACTATTCTTGTGTTATTAATTAGTGTCAAGGGGATATGTCGTCTCACGTTTATTTGTGTTTGCATGGCATTATAGTTGTAAAAGTTCATTAAGTTCTAGCTAATTATATGTTCAGCAACACGGCGTAGCCGCCGGTTCAGCAGCACAAAGAGATAGAGTGTGTGTGCGCCCGAGCGGATCGGCAATCCAAGAGATGAGTGGTCGTGAGATGCTTTAGTTAGATTTTAGTCGTATACTCCATCCGTATTAAAATATAAAATGTTAGGTGTATCAATACAGACTAGATACATGTTGAAATGAGTGAATTACGCACTAACACGTGTATACATACATCTGTAATAGATAAATGTTAAAACATCTTATATTTTGGTACGAAGATAGTACGTGTGTATTAGGTTGCATGCATGGTATTTGGTCTGGTCGTGTGGCCGTTCTGGAGAGCTGCCCAAGTCCTGAACGTGGGTGTGCATGCATCTTAGCTAGTGGAGCAAATCCGTCAGAAGACATGGCAGTACGTGAACACGACATAGATGAATCGCAGCTCGGTGATGGTGGTAAGTGGCGGAGCTTGCCAAAGCATGCCGGGGGTAGGAGGGACATGCACTAAGCTCCGCCATTGATGGTCACCCTCATCTTGTCCCCCGGCCAGCTCTAAGGTCTAGCACGCACACAGCAAGAGAGATGTACCGTTTGTGTCTGTACAAGGGGGAGATACACGAGGTCGGGACGCAGGCCATGAACACTAGATACCGCAGGGATATGGATGGGAAAGTTAATCCTCTGGAAGTTGAAATCCATTTTTTTTTGGTGAGGTGTAATCTGTGAACATTATGGAGTTTGAAAGTGGAAACCTGACTCCTTTTTTAGTTCAAAGTTGACTTTCTGGAACTTTAAACGTCAATATTATGTGGAATAGAAATCTATTTTTTTTGGAGTTAAAGTGAACTAAATTTGACTTAAAATAGATGTTGTTTCAAAGCTAAAATAACAAGCGGGGCTAAAAATTTAATGTATATCGTGTAGCGGTACAAGTTTAATATCACTATACAAAACACCGGAACCCCCCAAGTCTTCTAATTAAAAAATAACGAAATAATCACAATTGTATACACCATGACGTACATAAACTAATTTTGTTGTCAATGCATCGAAACATGATGTTTTTTTTGCGTTTTCACGAAAAAATATCCTCATTTTCAAGTGCAACATGCTTCATTGGAAAAGGTTCAGGATGCCCCATCACGGATCTAATGAGCCCAATTTTGATTCTGCGCTCCCCCTGGCAAACTCAAGACCATCCAATACATAAATTTGTGCCTTGGCGTTGCCTTTGTGCATGACTAGATTTTTTTCATCACACATTATCGATTAGTCTCTAGCTCCACAGTGGTGGAGCTTAGTGCAAGATAGGGGGGCCAATGCCCCCCCCCCCCCCCCCCCCTCTAACAAGTTGTGAATGAATTTATTTTTCAAAAGGTAAAATAAGAAATCAAGCAAAAACATCTGGGACTAAATTTTACATAGCTTTCGGCTATGCCCTGCTAGGTCTAATTTTAGCACTTATATTATTTATCAAGTGCAACTTTTCTTCTTGGCATAAAAATTGGAAATTGTCTCCCCTATGTCCTGCTATCACATCGAAAGAAATTCTCAATGGGATACAAAAGGCACAAACATTTCTGCATGAACACAATTTTTTTGTGTTTCCACGAAAAGGTTCAGGATGCCCCATCACGGATCTAGCAAGCTCAGTTTTGATTATGCACTCCCCCTTGCAAACTCAAGACTATCAAATGCATCCTATAGCAACAGAACATAACTCAAATCATGAGAAACGTGTGTGGCTAAAATTTGGCAAGGAACGACACATGGTATTGATGTCCAACGATTTACTGCAAGACACAAGAAGGAAATTTATCTTGCATCGTGAAGGGTTTATCCAAATAGTGAAAAATCATAGGGCATTGAAGACATACCGCTACAAGAGGTGCGACATCATGGTGGCTGATCCGAAATTTCCAATGTAAGAACTTACAGAAGTTTGTGAGTATACTAATACTAATCATGATTAAAGGTACGTTAGACCAGTGGTGGAGCTTAGTGCAAGAATGGGGCAGCGGCAAAGTCTTCAGCAAGCTTTCGTGACCTTTGTAAAGAAATATACATTCAGATGTGGTAACAGTGTAACACGTAAAGGGCTGGCTTGGCCCTCCAAATTTCCTGATTAACAATACTATACTTGTATACATTTAATTTGTGCCTTGGCGTTGCCTCTATGCCTGACTAGATTTTTGTCATCGCAACAGTAAAATAAGAAATCAAGCAAAAACATCTAGGACTAAATTTTACATAGCTTTCAGCTATGCCCTGCTGGATTTAATTTAGCACTTATATTATTTATCAAGTGCATCTTTTCTTTTTGACATAAAATGTGGAAATTGTCTCCCCTGTCCTGCTATCACATCAAGAAATTCTCAATGGGATAACTCAAAAGGCACAAAGATTTCTGGCATGAACAGAGTGGTCATGTAAGAAATACAAACCAAAATGTTAAGGAAAAAATATGAAGGAGAATGATCATCAAAATCCAATAACAACATGCCACTCTTTCCAAAATGACAAGGTAGGACAACTCCAATTAATGGAAAAAGCTCTTGAGAAAATATATGCCATATGTGTGATAAATCAGACACCCAAGCAGGAGCTCAATCAACATAAAAAAATGGGATTAACGGATGTCGAAGGATGATTTTCATGATCCCATTGCAATCTCGCTTTCGAGAATTAGAAGAGAGTTTATTTGTTCAGTAGAGCTTCAGGCCAACATGTAAGGATCAATGCTTATGATGAACACGTACATAGACACCGATATACCGAGGTTCAGACCCCCTGATGATGGGTAAAAGTCCTACTCCTGCCTTCTTGTATTATTAGAGATGTACATGGGATTGCAATGTGTAAATGAGAGGAACTAGGTGGGATTTATATGATCGTCCTGACGAGGTTATGGTGGATGACCAAAGGTGTGTAGAACCATAGATCGGTTTGGCCATGTGTGTGAATGTCATGGTAGCGCTTCCGTAAGTCTTGAATTAGATGCCTTTGAATAGTCTTGGATCTTCTTTATATAGGAGGTTAGAGCAGGTTTCTTGTTTTGCTTTCCAAGTCTGCTAGATCTCCTGCCTTGTAGAGTCCACACGCACCTAAGTTTTTGCCTTGTTAAAGATATTTTCAAGCCGGTTGGAGTGGATGAATCTTTTTCCTATGAAACTTTCAAATGAATCCTGAGAGAACATTCATATGATTTGCGAATCAACCAAGCCATGGAGACACAGAGAAATATTGAGTGGAGGTCTGCAATATTTCTTCGGTAATCCTTTGAATCAAAAGAGGCCATTAACAGTAAATATAAAAAAAAACATAGAGAGGCAACGGATTCAAAATGCAAAGGAGCACAAACAAACAAAGAGTGCTATGCAATAGGGAATTACTAGAAGTCGGTCATCTGTAAAGTGCACATATATATGCTGGACGGGGAAATCAGAATTGATTCTTAGAGGACAAAACGTCACGATGTCCAGCACCAAGAGAGTTAATGTGAGCGAAGTATCAGGGGGTATGTGCAACACCAGCCACTGCTCCAGCACTGCATTGTCAATTGTAAACAATATGTGAGCAAACCTATCTTCTTATGATTCTTGAAAAGCTTCAGGGACCTCGATCTTACCACAGAAAGCAACGGTCCTTGCTTGAATTTGTTGTGGAAGGCGAACGTAAGCGGCTTCACTCCTTCTCCAGGTCCTCTGATGAATCCACTAGACATGCAAAAGGAAATTCATCAGAATATGTCATCAGGATTCAGGACACAATCTTCATAACCAAGATGATGGGGTAAATCAAAAGATGGTGAACTTACACCAGTGAAACTGACACGAGCGGAGATCTTCTCACGTCATAGACAGCAAGAAGTCCATGATATGTTTCATTACCATCTTTGAATGACAATGCCAGACGCTCTCCTGAAGCATCCCATGCTAATTTCTCTATGCCTCGACTAGATGAAGCAGTTAAACATTAAATTAGTGCATGAAAGCCAGCCAAAACCAGACAGTACTTTTGGGTTGCAACAGTTGGACTGTTCAAATATATGAAGTGTATACAAAAAGTGAAATACGTGGTGCAAATGGAAATTTCTTTATAAAGTAGATCTTGAGAGAAAAAGAGTAGAGATGTTTATCTTGGTTGGGGAATGCATGTGTGTTCTAATGAGTATATGCTACATTTCATGAATGATGTCAAAGCTAGATATGATGAAAGCTAACGAGGTTAGTTGAAATATCACAAGTAAAAATTGGCATTCAAAACAACAGTAAGTCACATGATGTTCACATGAGCTTAAGAGTATAGAATGGCAGTGCCTCTTTTGTTACCTAACGATCAAAGAAGAAATTTCTGGAAGTTCCACGGGTAGAAGATGGGCGTCTGAAGTTAAAGGAACACAGCCTAACTGATCAGATTCAGGAAATTAACACAATAACATAGCTCGAACTAAAAGAATGCAATGATGTCTGTATACCTAAAGATGGTGGCTTCGATGAAAAGTGAATGAACCTAGTGTGGTCGAGTTAGAAAAGGATAACAATGCAACACGACCTTCTGGGTCCCAGTTTGCTCCCTGACATGAAGCAAACAAGAGCCTAAACATCACGACTCCAAAAAAATAGTAGCACCACATGTAATCCACTATACTGTTTTGAAGGGATGTAAGTCAAACCAGATATATTGGCTCTAAGTGACTATGATGGCATGGCCTGGACAGACTCGGATCAAATTAAGCTTATGCAAAGCAAATATTTACAAAAAAAATTGAAGGTATATTTACAGTATTCAATCTGAACAAACAGTGGCGTCACTAATTGCTGAAGATAAATAATCATTTGTGCTCTCTGAAAAGATTAAAGTACTTTCAGAGACCTACAACACTTTAATAACATAACATAACAAATCCCAACAAAAATGGTGCAAAGTTATCATACATACAATATCACAAAAAAAAAGTTCGTTTTTCACAATCATGCTAAACATATTAGCTTTCAAGATAAATTTGTCTACACCATTATGGACGCAGGAATAAGTTCACTTTTCACAATCATGCTAAACACATTAAATTTCAAGATACATTCACTACACCATTATGGACTCAGGAACAAAACTAGACACATAAAATACCCATTTGCAACAGATCCCAGATAACTTTCAGTCTTATAAACATAAACATATATAGCAAGCAATAAGTTGCCCATTGATTTCAAAGTTTAGGAATTCTGCATACATTTAAAATACTATGATAGCAATATATACTACATGGGAAACAATAGTTTTGACAGTCAAGTGTTTAAACCGTGGTCATTTAAAATGAAGAAATTACGTACAGTTACATATCCGTTGGATGAAGACCAAGGTTCAGACGTCCATGTGTTGGTTTCCCATAAGTGAAAAGTTCCATCGCTGACAAAAAAGAATGAATTATATAATTTGTAAAAATAATTAGTAGCGAAAGATAGGAATAGAATTTAACCGTACAATTTAGCAGTTAACAAGTAATCTCCACTAGGTGACCACCGCACCAGTGATATACTACTTAATCCGCGACGTATAGGAGTTCCCAACCCTGCAGCAAACAAATATGTACGCACATAATATACAGATCTGTACAAGAGAGGATTGGACGTCTGAATTTAGAGAAACAGATATACCTTGAGAAACATCCCATATCGTGAACGACTGACCATTACAAGAGGCTGAGGCCAAGTATGTGGAGATATGTCAAGGAAAAACTTCTAGTTTGTAAATTTAAGCCAGACATAGTGTAAACCTTTTTGTTTGTAGGGTGCATCGTACTTATTAATCTAAAATTTAAATATTTGTCTGTGCTGCTGAATCTGGAAAATTGGAATTTTACATGTTGCCTGCAGTTCTTTGGAAGTTCTCTTAGTTTTCAAATAAGCGAAATAAAACCAACAGTAACCTTTAATAGATGCCACTCTAAAACAAGTAAAGGATATCTTCCATCAGGCTTCCAACAAAGTGCACTAACTAGCTCAGTAGAAGAGCCACGGAGAACATCCACTAGAATCCACTGACCACTAGAACCTCTAGGGAAGGCACCAAAGGTAGAAGAGGTGACACCAGATTTCACGGATGGAACATTGCCAGGATATGATGCTGACCAGAGGCATATACCTCCCCTGGAAAGAAAAATGTCAATAAGTATTATTGCTCCACCAGTTATTATGAAATGACCAGTTTGGAGGCATTTCAATACTGTTCCGTTATCAGGTGATACTAATGTATACTACTACATACTTGCAGCCAACTGCAATCATCTTCCCACTATTTGGCCTCCATTCAATAGCTTTAACTTCCTTCTGATGTTCACTTGTTAGAATGCACGATTCTTTACCATCTGTTGAAGAAATCAGCAGTTATGGGCTTTAACTAAGTCGATAAACATATTCGTTCATTAAATATGAATAAGTATTTATGAAGTTATGCGCCACAAAAAAAGGAATGATATCCATCTATTGATACAAGAAAGTAGGTACATCTCACCTGAATCCTCAAAGTCATGGACTGTAACCTGGTCCTTCCCAGATACAAAAGCTAAACAGTGCTTGTGTTGATTCCAGCTTACTTTCTGGGTATCAAATTCTTCTAGCAGTTTTGGCTGGTAGACCAGAATGTCCTTTGTCAGTATGGTTGTCATGAATTTATCAATTTAAACAACCATAATAAGGAAACTATGCAACAACATTACAAAGCAAATTAAGAATGCTTTAAAAAAAATAAGCTTGAGGGTCCAATTTTGATGGAACTAATAAATAGATAAAGCAAAGAATGGAGCAAGCATGTTAGAAAAGCTTTCAAGCTGAATTGAACTTGTGCGGTTGCAGTGTAAAATATTTTGATGGACTCAACACTGTAATCATACTAAGGCTCAACTTGCGGCTGCTGAACTGCGCTGTGGTTATTAATAATCTTCTGTGGAAAATTAGCCACTAAAATAGGCAAAAGGGGGTCAAACAAACACTAAATAGGCAAAAGCAAGTTTTGCAAGTGGGATTATCATAATCCATCGCAATACCAAACAAATCATAAAGCTTTTGGAACTTCTAGACCAAATTATGCAAGCTCAGTAATGAGACACAGGCAAGGGAGCTACTTGCATGCAACTGAGTCAGTTAGACACCTATGCATTTCTGAGTAGATATATGCATTGACAGAAGATCCCACACCAACCTCTTTTCTCATTCAGACAAATATCATGATCAGAGTAGAAAATGATGCAGGTTTTTTCTTTGGACAGGACACAGTACAGAGAAACGGTATTAAAACACAACGGAATGCACGAAATTCAGTCAACTCACATCGCAAGAAGGGAAGAGCATCTGCTTGAAGGACTCGGCTATGGTGGACACCAAACTTTTTCTGGGGACGCTCTCGGTGGGCTCGGCATCCTCTGGAGCAGGAGCCTCATGCTTCGTCAGGAGATCGTCCGGCTGGAAAGGAATCGGGCTGAACACCATCCCCTGAAATATCCACATTGTGCGTGGATGAATACACCACAAGCAAATTAGAGCGCTAAAACTCTGAATCCACAGCAAAAGATGAAATCTACGAGTCGAGGTGAAGATGAACTGACGAGGACATCCCCGTAGGCCTCCTTGGCGCGCTCCTCCGACAGGGAGTCCGCCACAACTGCGAGGAAAGTGCCAAATGCGCAACCCGTTAGTGGGGGGCGATGGCGAGCCAGCGGCAAGAGCAAGGGAAATCGGTTGCGGGTACATACCGAGGTCACGGTTGATCTCGCAGACGGTGACGCCGCCCGGCGGAGGGAAGCTCGGCATCGTCGCGGTCGGCGAGAGGGCGGCTGGCTCCCGTGCCTAGGGTTGGGGTCTTGGGGGCTCGTCGGCTTCCCAATCCGAAATGGGGTCCAAAGTTCAACTATTAAGCCGACAGCAGAAGGAGGCGGCGAATAAGCGGCGAGGGCGGCGGGGAGCGAGGCGGCGGTCGTTGCGACGGCCGGGAAGGAGGAGGGAAGGAGAGCTGCTTGACTGAAAATTGATAAACCCTCGCGGCCACCGCGTAAGACGGACGGACGGTGTGGATACGGATTTTATCTCGATCCAACGGCTGACAGGCGTCGCGCGCGTTCCCCTCCTGCCAATGGAGTTCGAACAGCCCCTTCCCCCCGCCGGCCGGCCGACCACCGTCACCTCGCGCTCGCCCTTACCAGATACTACAAGACTTCCCCCTACCACTGAGCCCCGGCCGCTGTCTCTGAAGTGAGGACGCGACAAGGAGGTGGATGGAGCCAGCCCGCTTCGGTCGTCATGCACGCGTTCTGCTCGCTGAATTGACTACGAAGGTCACAGTTTCTTTCCTACGTTCTTCTTGGAGCTTCTCTCATGAAATTGTTTCAAATAGGCTAGTGGACCCTGTATGATTCATCATTTGAATGGAGAAGAGCTGTGCAATGAATTTGATAGTTGAGCATGATGACATGACCAACGTGATCTCATCAACCTTCTTGCTTGCTTACACGCAGTTGAATTGATCAACCCCGTGAAGTCAGCAATCCATTATTGTTCTTCATCCAGTTTGTTGGCAAGCATCTTAACAATATATATACCAGAAACTCATTGTATTAGTTTAGCTGCACAAAGGTCAATTCAGCACCTTGTTGGTCATATTGGACCCCAACATAGAATTGGTAACTGCCTCTATTTCTGGAAGCTGCATATGTATTCCGTGGGTTAGAGCGTTGGCATCAGTTCACTGAAAGTGACCATCCTGACCTGATGCATGGTCAATTCCTTTGAATGTTCAAATGAAGAAAAGTTCGAAGCATCAATCAGCTTAGCTGTTATGGATAACAGAGACCCTACCTATATTGGTATTTTTAATGTGGTCAAAATGTGTCACCCTCTACCATGACTTTTTGGAGATCAGGTAGGCACAAAAGGGCTGACTTTGACTGCCTGTGAGGCAAGGCAATGCGCTGGCATGATTACATACAGGGCTGGAGTTTATAGATCTTAGACGTTGAAAACCCCGTAGCATTCCATTTTCGACTTGGAATGATTCTATCATTTCAGGATTGAGACACAGAAGCACCAGAAATAGATGAGTAGTGCATGTTTCAGCCATCATCCGGTGCTGCCATCTCTGCAACCATGGTTCCAGCTCTTCCAACACACCTTGTTGCCACCGTATCCATCCTCTCCTTTCTCGTGCTAGTCTCGAGTGTTGCAAGCCGGGAAATTCTGCAAAAGGGATCCTCCCTCGCCGTCGAGGACTACCAGAGTGACATCCTGCAGTCACCGGACGGCACCTTCTCCTCTGGCTTCTACGGCATCTACGCCAACGCCTCCACCTTCTCAATATGGTACTCCAAGGCTGCCAACAGGACCGTCGTCTGGAGCGCCAACCGCGACCGCCCCGTCCACTGCAGGAGGTCGGCCCTGACCTTGCGCAAGGACGGCAACATGGTCCTCACAGATTACGATGGCACCGCCGTGTGGCAAGCTGGTTACCTCGGAGATGTTCAGCATGCTCAGCTGCAGGACAATGGGAATCTCGTCATCAAGAACACAAGCGGTAACATAGTATGGCAAAGTTTCGATTCACCGACGGACACCTTGCTGCCAACCCAGCTCATCACCGCTGCGACACAGTTGGTCCCCACGACACAATCGCGTTCTCCTGGTAACTATATCTTCCGTTTCAATGATATATCAGTGCTGTCACTCATATATGATGTTCCTGATGTCTCGGATATATACTGGCCGAACCCTGATAATAGCGTGTACGACAATAACAGAAGCCGGTATAACAGCACTAGATTGGGGAGTTTAGACAACAATGGGGTCTTTTCATCTAGTGATTTTGCTAATGGAATACTGCTTAAGGCCTCAGATGCAGCGGCGCCGGGGACTAAGAGAAGGCTCACTCTTGATCCTGATGGTAATCTCCGGATGTACAGCCTGAATGACTCGGATGGGGTGTGGTCGGTTTCAATGGTAGCAATCTCCCAACCTTGCACCATCCATGGTTTATGCGGTCAGAATGGAATCTGCCATTACTCGCCTAAACCTACTTGTTCGTGCCCACCGGGTTATGTGATGATCAACCCGGGTAACTGGACCCAAGGTTGCACAGCTAGTTTCAAGATACCATGTCATGATCAGGAACCTGTGAAGTTTGTGAAGCTCCCGCATACAGATTTCTGGGGATCTGATCAGAATCGTCTTCTGGGGGTCTCCTTAGAGACCTGTAGAACAGTTGCAGGAATGACTGTACCTGCAAAGGCTTCCAGTATCAGCAAGGTGCAGGGTCATGCTACCCAAAAGCTCTTCTTTTCAACGGAAAGAGCTGTGCGACATCCAGCGTGCGGACAATCTATCTCAAGCTTCCTGCCGGGCTGAATGTTTCAGGTACAGCTATTCCTCAGTCCAATGTGTTGGATCCTGCGCCGCCTAGTCTGTACTGCGACCAGATGAGCCGAGGAGTCAGACATCCATTTCCAGATCTGCAAGAAACTGGTGATGAAGAATCAAAGTGGATCTACTTCTTCAGTTTCATAGTTGCAATTTTTATCGTTGAGGTGTCCTTCATAACATTTGCATGGTTCTTTGTCTTCAAAAGAGATCTGAGGCCGACAGAAATGTGGGCAGCCGAGGAAGGTTACAAGGTGATGACAAGCCACTTTCGAAGATACAGTTACAGTGAGCTTAAAAAGGCGACAAGAGAATTCGGAGTTGAGCTAGGAAAGGGAAGATCGGGCTCTGTGTATAAAGGTGTTCTAGAAGATGAACGGGCAGTGGCAGTGAAGAAGCTCAGAAATATAAGTCGTGGAAAGGAAGAGTTTCAAGCTGAGCTGAGTATCATTGGGAGGATTAACCACATGAATCTGGCGAGAATATGGGGGTTTTGCTCAGAAGGGTCACACAGGCTGTTGGTATGTGAGTACGTGGAGAACGGATCCCTGGCAAACATTTTGTTCAAAGATAGAAACATTGTGCTGGATTGGAAGCAAAGGTTTAACATCGCATTAGGTGTGGCCAAGGGATTGGCCTATCTTCACCATGAGTGCCTAGAATGGGTCATCCATTGTGATGTGAAACCTGAGAACATATTGTTGGACACAAATTTCGAGCCTAAGATCACCGACTTTGGGTTGGCGAAGTTGCTAAACAGAGCTGGGGCCAGTCAGAACATGTCACAGGTGCGAGGAACCGTAGGTTACATAGCTCCCGAGTGGGTTTCCGGCCATCCAATCACGGCAAAAGTCGACGTGTACAGTTATGGAGTTGTGCTGCTTGAGCTCTTATCTGGGGCAAGATTTTCAGAGTTGGCTGTAGGTTCAGATGCAGAGGTGCATAGCATGCTCCGAAGCTTGTCAGGGTGCTTGCTGATAAACTGGAGGGGGATGAAGAGTCATGGGTTGATGAACTTGTTGACTGCGAATTGAGTGGACAATTCAGCTATCTGCAAGCTAGAGCTGTGATCAAGTTGGCTGTTTCTTGCTTGCAGGAAGATAGGAACAAGAGACCAGCCATGGAATCTGTAGTCCAGACTCTCATGTCGTTTGATGAAGCTAGTAATTAGTGTTTGGCCTATAATTGTTTGTGTAATGTGTATATAGGGTAAGACTATTTGATTGCATGGTCAAGGATGTATAAATGCTTGTTTGTTGTCAAGTACCGTGCATTTGAACATTAGATATGGGTCCTGGTTTGTTTCTACGTCTGAATAGCTGTAACGGTCTTGAAGTTCCATTTTTTGTCGTGCTAAGTTCAAGTTTAGAAATATCATGTAAATTATAAAGCTTGACCTAGTTTTTACAACAATAAATGTCATTGCTAAAAGACGGTTATTACTTATCGTCCGTGCGGTGTTTTTGCTTCTTGCTACTTAACTCTCTTCCTCGTTTAACATAGTTATCGCTGATGTTCAACTTAGTTTCATGTTAAGTTGTGAACTACAAATCATGTGTTTTTTCTGTTGTGGAGAGAGGCCATATAATTCTGCACTAGTTTAGTGACAAGCATATGTATCCACATATTATTAGGCCTATATCCGCAAAAAAAAAAAATTATTAGGCCTACAGAAGTCTCTTTTTAGATGAAGTCGTCCTACAAGTCATATGTAGTTCCATTTTGTCATGATAATTTCAAGTTCAGAAATATCCTGCAAATTCTAAAGCTTGACCTAGTTTTATAAAAAAAAATGTCATTGCTAAAATACGGTTAATGCTTATCGTCTGCTTCTGTGTGATGTTTTTGCTTCTTGCTACTTAACTCGCTTCCTTGTCTTTCCTACTCGTCGCTGATGTTCAACCAAGTTTCATGTGAACTACAAATCATGTGTTTTTTCTGTTGTGGAGGTAGGCCATATTATTTTGCATTAGTTTAGTGACACCCATGTATCCACATATTATTTTCAGGCCTACAGAAGTATCTTTTTTAGATGAAGTAGTCCTACAAGTCACTGAGGTAGCAAGAAAGATGCTGAAGGCTGTCAACAGAATCTAGTGTGCTATCATCACAGGCGCCAGGAGAAGCTATGCTACCACTTTGCCGGAAGGCATCCTTCTTAGCTCTAGCTACTTTCACAGGCGCTATGCTACACTCAGTGAAGAATATGGTTCAGGTAGATCACAACTCGATTGTGTATGTTTGACTCCTGCATATGTGATCTCGCTATATATAGGGAAGAAGCCAGTAATCTATCGCAGTTTAATTATTGATGTAGCAAAAGATCTTCGCTCAGATACTACTACATGAAATCCAAACTGGGAACTCTGAAATGACTGATTGGCTAATGGAATCATCAATGAGGAATGGGTTTTGTACCTTCAATTCCAGTGGCACATATCAGTATGGATATACTTGTTATTAATTTCATTTAGTCCTTGTCGAACAACTCTATTGAACTGAAATGAGAGTCTTCTCGGTCGGATGGCAGTAAATTCCAGTGGAAATTGTTACAAAATTTCAGTGAGTCACGTCATCGGCCACGACAAGCAAGCACATGAAAGGTGCCATGCTTTCCTTTTGCAGTAACATTCATACATCAACAGACTGCGATGCTAACCTCCTCAAACATCTAAAATAATTACACTATCACAGTAACGCACTGGCGGAGTCACGGCTATAGGAAACAATATCCAGGAAACAGCTAGCCAACCTGCCCTCTCTATAACAGAACCTGATACAAACATCTGTATGTTTCTGTTCTTCGCTCCAAGAAGAATGTTTGAATACTTCTGACTCTCGTGCACACATTTCTCCTCTATTTACTGTGTAGTCACGCTCTTCGCCAGGTTCCTTGGTTGGTCCACATCGAATCCACGAAGAACAGTGAGATGGTACGCGAGCAACTGAAGCAGAAATAACAAAACATTCTTCGGTGACAAAATAGCAATAAAAATGCAATGGTGCAAAAGGAGGTTTTGGAGTCGAGAAAAGAAACAAGATAATAGAGTTTGGACGAACCTGTAATGGAATAATATTAATCACTGGCTGGAGACAATCAGCAACCTGTGGAACTTCGATCACTCTGCAAGATCCACTGGGGTTGACAGCAGATGCATCTCCCTTTGAGCACATGATAATCAGACGCCCCTTACGAGAAAGGAGCTGCTGGATCACCGACTGTTGCTTGCTGCAAGAGGAGGAGAATTGTTTACGCATTTTCCGTGTGAAACAAAAATTGGCCAAGCTCGGTTCAAAGCACATACCTGAAGCATGCATCACGTGTTGCAATGACTATGATCGGAAGGTTTTCATCCACTAGTGCTAGCGGCCCGTGTTTCATCTCACCAGCAAACATGCCTTCACTGTGCATCAGGGCAACCTCCTTAACTTTGAGGGCACCCTCCAAGGCAGTGGCATAGTTGTAACCTCTTCCGAAGACAAGAAGGGATTCCGAATCAACCAACGAAGAGGCAAGTTCCTTCATTTCCAAATCAAGTTTAAGAACTTCACTGGCATTGCCTGCATAGTGACATTACACGCGTCATTTAAAAACGTCAACAAGAAATAACATTTATCTTTAGGTGCATGGTACATTGTTGAACAATTAATACATACTTGGGAGACTGGAAAGACCACTGATGATAGTTTCCCTTCTAGGTTGAGTGGATATTTGGTCAGATCCAATAGCCAAGGCCAGCATTGCCATGACTACTATTTGACTGGTGTATGCCTGCATGGTTTTTGGAGACTGTTAGGGAACAAGACGCCGAAAATTTGAAACTATTGCAAATGAGAACGACAAAAGTTTACCTTGGTGCTAGCAACACCAATCTCACAACCAGCGTTGATATGAATTCCACAGTGTGTTCTTCTTGAGAGTGTGCTTCCAACAGTATTTGTTATGCCAACACAAAGTGCTCCGTTTTCTAGTGCATAATCAAGAGCAAGGAGGGTATCAGCTGTCTCCCCTGACTGGCTAACAAAAATTGCAGTGTCTTCTCTGTAGATGGGGCCTTGCCTGTCCAGCAAGTCACTTGCAACCTCCATAGTCACGGAATACCTATTGCCAAAATAATACAAGGGAGAAACATATGTTAAAAGACTACTAGCAAAGTACTTATTGTACTGACGATTTCTAAAATTTACATACAAGGATAGTGCAGTTGGACAAACTGATTTGACTCACCGGTTAATTCTTCCACAAAAGTTCTCGCAGCTAACGCAGCATTATAACTAGTACCACAGCCAATAAAGACTACTCTTCTACTGCGTCTGATTGTTTTGAGGTGCTCCTTCAGTCCACCCAAAAGAACTCCACCGTCCTTCAGTCTACCCCTCATTGTTGTTGTCAGTGAATGTGGTTGTTCATGGATTTCTTTTTGCATGAAGTGGTCATAGCTTCCTTTCTTTATTTGTTCAACTTCCATCTCAAGAACAGATAATGCTCGTTTCACGGAGGCTGGCTTCTCCTTGTCATGGTCAAACTTAAGGATAGACACACTACCATCCTGCAACATGTAAAATTTTCAAAATTTTGGTGTGGCATAAATTATGAATGTAAACTTCGTGGAAGAAACAACACAACTGCTGCACCTAGAGCATCTCCATGTTTTATTTTTCCGGTCGTTGTATTGTTGTGGGGGGGGGATGATCAACCAAGTGAAAATAGTAGTGATGAAGATTGACTATACTGAGGTTGGTAAAAGCACATTTCCTAAACAACACTGATTTAGAATAAGGAAAGTAGTAAAAAAAGGCAAATAAGCAATTAATGATGCATACAAACAAAGAAGTCACTTAAGCAGCACCTTAATATGAACGATTTCATTATCTTCAATAGCTAAATAATTCTTGGTATGCTCCACAATAGCACATAAATCACTGGAGAAAAACAATTCTTTGGGCTTTCCATTTGCAGTCAGTGCTTTCACATCATGGAATGATTTCCCACTCTTTTGACCACTCAATTCCTGAAAACACAGAGACAATAGTCACGATTGGTACAACATCAAAGTTCAACTCAATAGAAGCGGAACTACAAGATCTATATCATTACAGTAACCGGAAGTGGAAGGCATAGCAACACCAAGATGGTGGGAGAAAGGGTAAATCATTACTGAACTATCCTCACCATAAAACAGACAAACTTCTCTATAAACATAACAGAAAATTTTCAATGTGCAGGAATTATGTGCAACAAAACTAGCTAACCGTAGAGTTACTATATCGAATATTGGAGCGCAGACCTCGTGACAAATTCTCATTCATGACAAAACAATATACGGCCAAAAAGGCACAAAGAGGTCTTATATATGAAAAAGCAGAATTAACATCTTTCTTCTAACCTTTATGCTTTGTGTTTGCAGTTTTTCAGCGTTACATAATTTTGGAAGTAAGTGGCAACAAGCATGCAGAGACGACAAGGTATAGTATTAACTTTAGATGTTAGGTTTCAACAATAGTACACTTATTGAAAGGCTTGAAAACTTGCAAACAAAAATTAAACCTAAGTGCATACCATAAATAACTAGTGTATGAACAGAATCCCCGATATTTTTCTTAAGGTCCACAAACCAAATAGCAAAGAAAAGATACAGGGGCATTGTGGCTTACATTGACACCAAGTATCAGCGTGCTGCCTCGTTTGCATGCAATCAGTTCGTTGGGGTAGTGTGGACTCTTAAATATAAGGGCATAGGCTCCTTCAAGCTGCCTCATGACTTCGTTAACAACTTGGCTAAATGTCACATCACCTGCAAAATCAAATAGATTGTAAGAGGTTGCCTTACTTAACTAATACCGACATGTTCATCCTTCAGACACTAAGTCAGTAACTATTTAGTTTGTAATTTGATGATCAGTTCTCTCGAGCTCAGGGAATTCACCTGCCAAGTTTAGGAAATGTATGGCCTAACAAGTTTCTAGGTGGCCTATCAAAAGTGCTGCGAAAAGAACAGATGCATAGCTTTTGGCCTCAATTGGTTTCTATGTGGCAAATATTATTTCAAACTCCAAGAAAAAATTACAAAACTAGCAAAAATAGTATCTCATATGTACTTTTGCAATGACTACCATATCACATCACAAAGAACATATACATACCTTCTTCATCATGAGCCTTATCAAAAACAAATTTTGCTAGTTTGGGAATGACTTCTGTGTCGGTGTCAGACTCAAAGGTAAACCCATGCCGAATTAACGTCTCTTTCAGAACCTGAAAACATACATCAGAAAGATCAAGTTAGATCAGAAATTTTCTCTCCATCATGTTATTCATGCAATATTAATTCGAGAATGTTATCAGGAGGTTAAACATGATCGCGCTCATGCATGCAAGGTTTCAGATAGTTGTGAGTCTGACATGACATGTGTGTCATCATCTTCTGAAATCTAATATTCTGAATTGCAATATGGTGCAAGCAACCAAGCTACTCGCTGAGTAATCAATTGAGATTCTTAGTTTTTTTAAAAAATCCTTCTGTTGTTTAACACTAATATAAGAGATAAGGAGACAACCCATGTGGAGGGCTGAGAACATGAAACTTATTATAGTCCACTAGCGCAACGTCTTCCTAGTTGCAATAATGCATAATGCATGTGCATCAACCGTAAACGTAAATACACTAGAACAAAAAAAATCTATATACAAGATAAAAAATTTAAGCAAACCTCATAGTTTGTGATGATGCCGTTGTGCACGACCAAGAACTCATCACCGGCGCCAGAAGACTGGGGTGACTGTTCCTCGGGGCGGGCACACCGTGTGTAGCCCACCTGGTGTGGGCAATTCCAGCATGCACATTGAATGCGGCATCCAAGTTCACATCCTTCTCATCAACCTCTGGAAAGAACAAAAATGGAAACAAGTCTTATCCTCCGAGCTTAAATTTAGTAGCCGCATGCAACAAGAGAAGTAGCAGAATTTGCAAAAAGAAACGTGTATACAGAAAATTGACAATAAATCCCAGCAGCAAGAAGTATTAAGCGCGGAATTGGATAAACAGTTGACCGATGGCATAAATCTCAAACAAGTTACAGTGGATCCTAACAGGATGAATTGTATCTTTCTGAACATAACCAGAATTCTGAAAGTTACGAGATCCCAGTCTCACAATGCGAAGCGCCAGCAACGGGAGAATTTCCCTCGGAAAGAACACCAAATCCAAAATTCAGTACAGCAGAATCCAAAATGTGATCTGAACCCCAGTCAAAATTTACTGCGTGAAATACTGTCTAGACTACATACTTGGATCACAAAAGATCTCAAGCGAACCAGAGCATAATAAGCAGAGGCGGAAAAGGTGCGCTCACCGGCGTAGACGGATCGCACGAGGTTCTCGATCTTGCCCTCCTGGCGGTACACGAGAGGGGGCGCCCCGGCGTAGGCGGAGGCGGAGGACGGCGGCGGGAGGTCGGCGTCGACGGCTATCCCGGAGGAGTCGTAGCCCCGGTACTCGAGGCGGCGGAGGCCGTTGAGGAGCACCTCGAGGATGTAGCGGCGCTCCCGCGAGACATTGTAGTTGAGGTAGGCGAAGATCCCGCACATCCTGCGGGCGGGGGTCGGGGGAGATTTCTGGAAAGCGGTTTAGGGAGGAGCAGAGGAGCTCGGTCGGAGGTGGAGGAAGAGGAGTCGCCGAGCTGGAGGAAGGAGGGAGGAAAAGGCCGCGTCTTTTGGGTGGAGGCCTCCCTTTTGACCACGTTTTATATGTTGGTGGGTTACAACTGCTCACGGGGAGGTCAGGTGAGGCCGTGAGGGTCGGTGGTTAACTGAAATGAAATCAGGAGGACGGAGCGCGCGGGCGCCGACGGCCGGCGTTGAGAGAGGAGATGACAGAGGACGGGACAGACGATCAGCAACTGGCGGTCGTTGTGGAGACTCGGGAGCGAGGGGATCGGCCTTTTCTGGGATTTTGGGGATTGAGAGGGGGCAAACTTGGCATATCGTTGTTTTCAAACTTTTACGAACAAACAATTGAAGAGTTGTATATGTTCACATGTTAGGTTAGTGTTGTTTATTACGATGATGGCTTCTATTTTATTGTTATGGTGGCAAATTATGTAAATAGAATACCGCAATTCACGACTGACTTTCGTATCCTAGAAATGCTACACAATTACAACCAATTCTTTGTTTTAGTGCGTCATTTGTCTCAAATCTAATCATCTTCTCTCATGTTCTTATAAAACATGGGAACTATGGTGTCTCCATGCTTCTAGATGTTCTCGGTGGCGATGAACTCAAAGACCGGCGCGAGTTCGCCGGAGTTGATGCCTAGTCTACGCACCATCCCATGTCCTTACTCTTGGACGACTACAATTTGACATCATTCCTCGGGGCCACACTTTGCATCCCTCACCACGTATGCATCGAAGGTGAGCTCCCGTCCTCTCTCTCTCATCGACGCCTCTGGTAGAGGCCATGTATAATCAAATTCAAATCTGATTTCAATTTGTTTGAGAGTCCAATTGAGTCACATAAAAATTAATTATATGCAACCAAACGAGATGTTAGAGAGTAAACCATTTATTGAGAACCAAGATAATATAAAAAAATGCATGTTTATGGTTGACGAAGATTGTGTAACTGTTAGAACAATAAGTTGATCACATGAAAATATGCTATTATCATATTTTCGTCGAAATATATGGTTTATATATTCTTTCCTATATATTGATGGAAACTTTAGTAGAATAGCTAAAATAGGAAAACTTTGGTACAGAGTATTTATTAAGGCTCTGCTGAAATCAAATATATTTTCCTTCTTAATGAAAGATATCAAATGTGTTCATTTCTGAACAGCGGGGTACTTGAATTTCAAGAGTGAATTCCAACTCTTTTTTTTTTAACTTCACAAGAGATCTGCGAGTCATTGATCAAGATTGAGGGAAAAAACAGAGGTCTCAGTTACAGTCTTAGAGAAAAATTACAGTTGATTGTTGGAAGATATAATAGCGCATTAATTTCTTTCCCCACGAGACAGATGTAGTGAGCTGTTACATGCTAGTAAGTACAAAATATATGAATTATGCAGGTGACATTAAAAACTGGTGGACTAAAGCTAGCCCACATGCGCTGACTGGAAGACTTTGAATACTCTCAAGACGATCCATGATCCGGGCGCATGATCCATGCATGTTAGCGTCACTGTCACTTTCAGTTGTCACTATCAATCCACCAACCTACCTCCACGTTAGTACCGAGCGATGCCCCGCTGAATTCACGTGTATCGTCCGCGTGGATAATGTGGATTGATCTGTCGTTTTTCTCGTCGTTTCGATCCCAGGAAAATATTCTGCGATTTCCAGGCCATCCTGAAAGATCTTTAGCAGATCTCTTAAATCCTTATCTCATAAAAGTAGTTTGAGGTGGCCTTTACACTTGTTTTAAGGTTCGGCAATTCGTCTCGCAGAATAGATACTACAAATAGATGCTGTAAAATTAAAAAAAAAATTGATTTGTTCTGCATTTTAACAAAGATTCATGGTGGCAACATAGATCATGCGGAGCAATACAAAGGAATGATTCGCCGTCAACACCTAACGCATGTTAACCGCTTCCCGATGGCCAGACGCCCCCGATAAATAAGTGAATAAAAGAATACTACTTGTTTGAACACATTAACATTTTTTGAGTTCGTGAACAATTGATGAAACATGCAATTTTTTTGAGATGTGTGACCATTTTCAAATGTACGAAGACAACATTTTTCAAAAATTTAGCATTTTAAAACGTACACAAAAAATTGTACATTGTAGGTGAATGTTTTTTTTGTAAGGGTGGCCATTTTTTAACAGTGATATTTTTTTGTAAGGGTGAACCAAAAACAACAGCGAACCAAAAAATAGGTGAACAGAAAATAACAGTGAAACGAAAATAATACCGACCCAAAAATGTCGGTGAATAGAAATTAATAGTGAACCGAAAAAGTCGATTAGCAGAAAATAATAGTGAACTAAAAATACCGATGAACCGAAAATGTCGGTGAACCCAAAATAATAGTGAACCGATATACCGGTGAAAAGAAAATAATAGTTAACTAAATATGGCGGTGAATCACAAATAATGAATCAAAAATACAGGTGAACAAAAATAACAATGAACCGAAAATGTCGGTGAGCTGAAAATAACAGTGAACCGTAGATGTTGGTGAATCAAAAATAATAGTGAACCGAAAATAACAGTGAAGCGTAGATGTTTGTGAACCGAAAATAATAGTGAAACGGAAATGTTATTGAAATGAAAATAATAGTGAACCGAAAATGCTGGTGAACCAATAATAATAATAAACTGGAAATACGATGTACCAAAAATAAATAGTGAACCAAGACCAAAAAGAAACTAAAGTTTGGGTGAACTGAAAAAGTAGATCGATGGGATTAAAAAAACTTTTTAGTTCATACAAAATGACAGTTTTCTAAAAAATGTTCAGGGTTCCGTAAAAATGCTTAGGGCCCCTTTGATTTGGAGGAAATGTCGAGAAAAAGTAGAGGGTTAGGAAAATTTCCATAGATGACACTATTCACTTCTTTGATTCAAAGGAATGGTAGAAGGGAAAATCGTTGGATTTTTTCCTATGGATCTTGGTTTCCATGCAAAATGTACAGGAAAATAAAATCCACTCAGACTTCATGCTTTTAATCCTATGCACAAGGAACTAGGCAAGGTTTACACATGCCATCCTTTCCTATTCCTAACTCTTCCCTATTCCTTTGTTTCCCAATCCTGAGAATCGAATAAGTCCTTATACTACCAGAAATGAGGAAAATGAAAATCGAAAATAAAAAGGAATGCAGAAATTAGAAAATAAAAATGTTACAGAAAAAGAGAAACATAAAAGGAAACAAAGAAAAAAGAAAATCTTAAAAGCAAAAAAAAAGAAGTAGAAATAAGAAAACGTAAACGCACTGTGATTGTTGATTAATTATTGAAACAAAAAATATTTAATTTCATTTTCAGAAATTATCCAAATGTTTCCTGTACCAAATAAATGGGCCGGTCCAGGCAGTCAACTTCGTGTGGGCGAGTCGGTGCGTGCTCTCGATAGGGATCGCAAACAAATACCGCAGATCGGATCGTCTCCTCTCCTCTTTCGGCCGCCGTTTTGTTTCTTCCGCGACCTGCGTGCGATCCACGGATCTTCATCTACTCGCCGTCGTGTTGCCCAGCGCTCCAATTCGGCAATCCGCAGCCTCGGTGCATGGCCACAACCGTCGATCAGCATGAACGACTACGAGGGGAGACACAAAGGTACTCGCTCCGATGTGAGGACCCAAGAAATCTGGATCTCACAAACGTCGGCAATGGCTAGTGGTGGAAGGATTCGGAACACAGAGCAAGGGGATGAGAAGCAGAGAAACGGGGTGAGGAGGTTCAGAACTGTTCTATTTCCATCATACCCAGTTCTACACGACACCGCTGGTTATAACCCCCAGCCACACGCACACAGCATGGTCCACCACCGACAGGTGGGGCCGGATACAACACACGCCAACTCGGCCTATTGCCAACACCTAACTCTGCCACCTCAGCCAGGAGCAACCACCGTGTCCGTCCACGTAGGAGTAGGCGATGACGGGGATGTGACACTTTCCCCCCCCCTTGAGGCGAAGCTCCACTCCAAATGGTTGCAGTCGGGTATCATTGTTGCAGTACATCATAATCCTCCCAAGTTGCACAATCAGTACCCAAAGAAGACCAACGCACCATGATCTGTGGCACTGTTGTATTTCCTTTCTTGACCATTCTCCTTTCTAAGATCTCTTCAGGGTAGAATGTCCCAGATGACAGGTCCAATGTGACTGCTAGTTCAGAGAAAACTGGAGTGTAACTAGCTGTGAATGGCTTCAGTTGAGAAATGTGAAACACGTTGTGTACCTTGCTTTCAGGTGGTAATTGGAGGCGATAAGCCGCTGCCCCCACCCGAACCAACACCTCATATGGTCCATAGAATTTCAAAGCCATCTTTGCTGAAGGACGCTGGACCATTGATTGTTGCACATACGGTTGTAATTTTAAGAGAACTTGATCACCCACTTGAAACTGGCGATCCAAACAATGCTTGTCTGCCTGATTCTTGATATGAAGCTGGGCACGAAGAAGATGGTATCGAATCAAATCCAAATAGGCCTGTCTTTCCTCAGCAACACCCAAGATATCAGCAGCATCTGTCTCACCCAAATTTGGCAAGGCACCAAAGTTCGGTTCAACTCCATACAAAGCCTTAAACGGAGAGCAAACCAGTGATGTGTGAAAGGAAGAGTTGTACCAGAACTCTGCCATCGGAAGCCATTTACGCCACTGTTTTGGAGTGTCATGACTAGCACATCTCATGTATTGTTCAAGACATTGATTCAAACTCTCAGATTGACCATCGGTCTGTGGATGGTAAGCGGTAGAATAACACAGTTTCGTGTCCACAACCCTGAATAACTGCTTCCAAAAATTGCTAGTAAAAACCCTATCTCTATCAGAGACAATAGTTTCGGGCACTCCGTGGAGTTTCACCACTTTGTCCAGAAAAACTGTAGCAACTTGCAGAGCACTGTAAGGGTGTCGAAGAGGAATGAAATGACTGTATTTTGTCAAGTGATCGACAACCACTAGAATTACCTCAAATCCTTCAGATTTAGGAAGACCATCAATGAAATCCAGAGTAATTTGAGACCAAGGACGGGTCGGTACAGGTAATGGTTGAATAAGGTATTTTCGTGCTTAGCCTGCTGGCATAGCTGACACTGCTTCACCCACTCTTCGACATGTTGTTTCATGCCAGGCCAATAAAATTGATGTTTCAGCCGCTGATAAGTAGTACGGTTACCAGAATGACCTCCAACCACACTAGAATGCATTGCATTGATCAGTTTTGCTTGCAACGCAGAATTATTGCCAATCCATAATCGACCCTTGTATTTGATTAAGCCTTGTTCAAGTGAATGTCCTTTCTCACTAGGACTAGTAACTACTAACTGGGTCAACAGATTTTGAGCTTTAGTATCAGTGGCATATGAATTGAGCACTTCTTGAACCCATGTTGGTTGACAAGAAGAAACTGAGGCAGTCATCAGATGTGCCACTCGTGATAAAGCATCAGCTGCTCCATTTTCACAACCCCTTTTATACTTTATTTGGAACTGCAGACCAACCATTTTAGCCATTGCTTTTCGCTACAGATCAGTTGTCAACTGTTGTTCTTGCAAATTAACTAAGCTCTTATGATCTGTCAATATAGTAAAAGGCCCTCTGTGTAAATATTGCCTCCACTTATCCACTGCCATCATTACCGCAATCAACTCCTTTTCATATACTGACAGCTTCTTATTATTCGATCCCAGTGCCTTGCTTAAGAAAGCAATAGGATGACCATCCTGAGAAAGCACAGCTCCCACTCCGGTGTCACAAGCGTCTGTCTCCACTGTAAAAGATTTGTTATAGTCAGGAAGTGCCAAGACAGGTGTAGAGATCATAGCTTGCTTGAGTTTAGCAAACGCCTCATCAGCCGCTTGGTTCCAACAGAACCCCTTCTTTGTTACCAATTGTGTGAGTGGCTTGGTGATGATGCCATAATTCTCCACGAACTTGAGATAGTACCCTGTATACCCTAGGATTCCCCGCAGTTCAGTAACATTGGTTGGAGTAGGCCATTTAACCATAGCATGGATCTTTTCCTCATCTGTAGCCACTCCCTGTCTTGAAATAATGTGACCCAGATAGGAAATGCTCTCCGAAACAAAAGAGCATTTGGACATCTTTGCAAATAATTGATGTTGCCGCAGTGTCTGCAAAACTAGCCGTAGATGGTCCATGTGTTCCTCCCAGTTTTTGTTGTAAACCAATATATCATCTAGAAAGACAATGACAAATTTGCGAATCTGTTCTGTGAATACTGAATTCATCAAACATTGAAACATAGATGGTGCATTTGTTAGGCCAAAAGGCATAACACGAAATTGGAAATGTCCAAAATGTGTTTTAAAAGCTGTCTTCTCCTCATTAGTCTCACGCATCCGAATCTGATGATAACCCGCATGAAGGTCCAGCTTCGAGAAGAACTGAGCTCCTGCCAACTCATCTAGTAGTTCATCCACAACTGGCAGTGGAAATTTGTTCTTGATGGTGCTAGAATTTAGACGGCGATAATCAACACAAAACCGCCACTCACCATCTTTCTTCTTGACCAAAAGTACAGGTGAAGCGTAAGGGCTCATGCTTGGTGTAACAACTCCTGACTTGATCATTTCAGCAACCTGTCGTTCAATTTCATCCTTCTGAAAAGGTGAATAGCGATAAGGCCGACAATTGATGGGAGTACTTGTGGCCTCCAACACAATGGCGTGATCATATACCTTGTGAGGAGGCAAAGCAGTACGTGTTGCAAACACATCAGAAAATTCCTCAAGCAATCCAGACAATTCTGCTGGAATTGGTGACATAGCTATCTTCTCAGCATCAGAAGAAGAAAAATCCACGACAGCAAGAGCCCAAATATCATTTCCAGCATGAGCCTTTCGGAGCTGTTCCACACTGACTGCCTGTAAGATAACCTCATTCGAAGGTGGAGACTGAATGCCTTCTAAGAAAGCTTTGATGCCATTATGAGATACCTTCATAGTTTTACCTATCCAGTCCACTGTCATTGGACTGTGCTGCTGCAGCCAGTCCATGACCAACACCGCATCATACCCTCCCAATTCAAGCACTCGCATGTCTGTCACAAAAGTGTACCCCTGCGTGAGCCACTCAAGTTGAGACACTTGCTGATCACAAATCACTACACTCCCATTTGCTAATTTTACTTGAGCTGCAGGTGCTGGAATGACTGTACAATGGGCCAAACGAGCGAATTCTTTGTTAATGAAACTTTGGCTGCTTCTTGAGTCAATCACTAGTATCATAGTTTGAGTACCCACTTGAGCTCGAAGACGTATTGTTTCCACAGCTTCTCCTCCTGATACTGCTTGCAACGATAAATGACAACACTGTCCACCATCAGGAGCCGCCTCAGGTTCACCCAATAATTCCAGCGCTTGAACTGTGTCTTCTGTGAAAATTTCTCCACATTCACCCAACTGGATGGTCAGGAGTCGCATTGGTTTCTTACACTGGTGTTCACGGCTAAACTTATCACCACAACGGAAGCACAGTCCATTAGCTCGACAAAAATCTCGCAGTTGCCTTTCACGAGCATAATCAGCTGTACCAGCACGCTTTGCTGCCCCCACACAGCATTATTGTTTCCATCCACTGCTGCATTTGGTACTGGTGGCTTCCAAGCAGCCACAGTTCGCTGTCGAGGACGGTGTAATTCCAACTCCTCCTCCTGAATCCTGGCCAATGAAACTGCTCGTGTCACACTTCTAGGGGACTGTAACCTGACTGTAGCACGCAAGTCATCTCTGAGACCCAAAACAAACTGAGAGACAAAGAATTTGTTATTCAGAGATGGATCTAAGGACAACAATTGATACATAGTGGCCTCAAACGCAAGGCGATATTCAGAAACCGTTCATGTCTCCTTCAGTTGCAACAACTTGAACATGTGATGGTCATATTCATCCTGCCCAAACTCAAGTGCAATCGCAGCACACAACATCTCCCAATTAGCCACTCTATTCACTCTCTTATAAGCTTGCCACCATAGTGCTGCATGACCAGTCAGGTATAATGAATCAACTGATAACCACTGATAGGAGGGTACTGAATACATCTCAAAATACGTTTTGCAGAGATCGAACCACATGTGTGGGTTTGAGCAATCGAACCTGATGTAGCCCGACATACGACCATCACCATGTCAAGCACTCCGACACATTACAAGTCACGATGGACCTCGAAGGTGAACTCCTTCCACTATGTGATTCACTATATGTCACCTTTGGACGTTATACTACTTGACCATTGTCCCCATTGCATTGCTAGGTGTGCCACCACGGGTACGAGCCCACGGGAAGATGGCCCAGGCGCACGAGGAATGGAGTCCGACCAGACGGTGGCTTGGAAGAGACGAAGGAAGAGGAGAAAAGACCCAGGCGGCGGTAGTACCGCTGGGTTAGGCGGTACTACCGCCCGAGAGTTGCCGCCACCGCTACCGCTGCCGCTACCGCCAGAAATGCCAGTCTGGAGCTGCTTCCGGTACCAACTGGTACCGCTAGCGGTACCGCCACCGGTACCGTCGAGGTGGGAAGATTCGAAGACAACCCGCACCAGCGGTACTACCGCTGGGTTAAGCGGTAGTACCGCCGCTGCGGGAATCAGCTCGGGTTGGAGGCCCTTATCCTTCCCCACCTACCCCCTTTGGGTCAACACTATAAATAGGACTCCCCTTGCTCAGATGTAGATAGACTTGGTTTTGATATTAGAGTAGAGCTAGACTCCTTCTTCTCAAAGGTCTCCTTCCTCCCCATTGTGGGGATGGTTCCTCCTCTTGTGGAGAAGATCCCTTCGTGGATTCAAGACCTCTACTTGTAGTTTGACTACTTGCCAATCTTTCATCCTCGGGTGACTTTATTGGAGCGGTTCGGTTGACCGTGAGAGAAACAACCTCCAAGATCCCTTCTTGTATCTACTTGCCGATCTCCCACCTTCGTGTGGATTCTATTGGGCTGGTTGGACTGACCGGTAAGGGAAACGGTTCTTGTATCTTGCGTGTGTTCTTGTGTTCTTAGTGTTCTCTCTAGCGTTCTCCGTGTTCTTGCGTGAGTTCGTCCACATACCGCGTCAATCCGTGAAGATCGAGCCACCCTAGAGGTCCTAACCTCATCATGTGGTATCAGAGCATGGTTGCCACGGATTTGACTTTGTTTCCCCCACAAATCCCCCAAATTTTTCTTTGATTTTGAGAAATTCGAAAATTTCCACCAAAAATAGCCCCAATTTGCTTTTGGACCGATCTGAGATTCGAGTGCGTTTTTGCAGGTTTTGATCCATAGATCTATTGCTATACTTGTTGATCTACTTTACTTTGCGTTCCCATAGCCTAATTCCATCATTTGCCCCTTCGATTTGAGGTTTTTCGGCGAGAATTTCCACCAAAATCGTGAATTTTCGCGTTCTCGGGCGCGTTCTGTGACCCACAGCGGTACTACCACTTATTCTAGCGGTACTACCACTGCTACAGTGCTACCGCCCCTCGGTAACCCCCGAGCGGTACCTCGAGCGGTACTACCGCTGGGTTAAGCGGTACCTCGGAAAAACTGAAATTTCAGAAAATTATTTTGGTCATATCTTTTGATTCCGGACTCCGTTTTTTGTGTTCTTTGGCTCGTTTCGAAGCTACGGACAAGGCCTTCGTCACCATTGCGGTTGATCCATCATCCACCACCACCAAAATTCGTGGGCAAGCACAACACTTCTACAACAAAGGGTGAAGAATATTGACGAAAGGTATAACATCGCCAACCTTTACCCCTTGCCATTCCGTTGAAAGCCACACTATATCTTTGCGATTACCATGTCCTATTGAGGCTAGCTCTTGATGATTGCTTGGGCTTTGCACATTTGCACCGTGTAGTTTCCGAGCAAAATTGCATGCGCTAGTTATCATATATCTTATATCTTGTGTTGGCATCAAAGAAGTGGGTGTGCAAAAGTGAAAAGAAGCAAAAGAGAAAAGAGAAAAGAAGCAAAAAGTGCCAAATCAAAAGAAAGAAAGAAGAAACACCACTTGCCATATCTTGTAGGAAAGCGCAAGCTCGATGAACATCTAGTAGGTGGTGCATTGTTGTGCAAATCATGTAGCCCACCAAATAAATTACAATCGAGCTAGTTGCTCTCCTTGTACTTGTGCAACATGACCTTATAGTCTTCGCTAGGATCATATGGTTCGTTAGCTCACTTCTTGGTTGCACGAGTCCCATTTATCTCTCCGCGCGTGTTTCCTTGAACTACATTCCTATCTTTGAGATTGACTTGTTTTGCTTTGTGATCATCGTGGTTCTCTACTTGCTTTGACAATATCTTGGTTTCCGGTTGGTTCAATTTGCTTTCCACCTACCATACCTTCCTACCAACTTTTAGGCCGTGTGTGTTTTGGAGTTTGCTTTGGATACTTGAACACAAGCATTTTACTTTGTGATCGTTTCCCTTGGTTGTCCACGACGTCCAATACTATCTACAAGGTGAGAGGGTGTGTTCTAGTTCCTTTCCACTCCACATATATACACTTGTCTTGTGAGTTGACATGTCTAGGGAGAGCGAATGCTACTATGGAGGCCAAGATGATGTTGAGTACATGATGAGACACAACAACTATGATGCCTCAAACTTTGAGGACATGGGGGACTACTACGACTACGCCGACAACGACCCCATGACATGATGGATCATCACCAAGACTTCCGCTACAACTACTACAACTACGACTCCGTGAGCTTGGATGACTTGGTGGAGCCATACATCGATGATGATTGCTCAAGCTTCACCGACATGGAGAACTACTATGACTACAACTCCAAGTACTCCGACGAGAACTTTGGTTCTACCACGGTCAAGAGCGGCACCACCAAACATCATGGCACAACCTTCTATGGTTCAAGCTCAAGACGGTGCTCCTACGAGCCCACCATGCACTCATCCTTTGGAGCTCCACGGTGCTCCTACAAGACCACCTGGAGCTCCATCTACTTCAAGAAGGCGCCATGAGACGGACATTGCAAAATGTGCCAAGTGTCCCAAATCTCCATCAACTTCACAAAGGCGCCATGACAAGGACATCACCAAGAGTGACAAGCTTCGACATTCTCCATCAACTTCTAGAAGGCGCCGTGAGAAGGACAACACCAAGAGCGCCAAGCCTCGCCACTCTACAATGACAACAACACGGCGCCCCAAGAAGTGCATCGACAAGGCCAAGCCATGTCAAGGCCCATCTAGCTCAAGAAGGCGCCACAAGAAAGATGCCACGGTGGACCACAACCTGCCACCAAGCTCTAGTGGAAGCTCCACGACAAGGTCACCAACGCAACAAGCACGTCGACGCCAACATGAAGAGAAGCATACGAACGACTTTCGGCGACACCCCTCCACTCAAGAGCGTCAACGTCGACATGAGGAGAAGTCAAGAACCTCTACATCCAAAACGTCATCAAGCGCACATCCTATGGTGTTCCCTAGTGCTACCACTTCAAGTGCGCCAACGAGAGCTACAAGTCCCATCTTTGACGAGCTCATGGCCGACATCGACAACTTCTTAGAGAATTTGATACGTCGACGCCGAAAGAAACATGGTCACAAACGTGAGGCCACAACCAAGATGGCGCCTTTCTAATGCACTTCTCATGATATGGCCTCTACACCAAGTGACATCACCACATTGGCCCCTCATATGGGAAAATGAAGACCTTCTATGTGACAATTGCCAAGGCCAAGACCATGATCCACGAGAATGTCCCAATCTCTTGTGCCCACTATGCAATAGAAGAGGTCACATGATGTGGGAATGCCAAGTTGGTGAACAAGACGGTGACCAAGATGGTGAGAAGACGGTCGAGCATGGGATTTTCCCTTCGACCAAGGAGGCGAGCATGGATGATGCTATCACCTATGACCATGGGTCAAGTGATGATGATGCCGAGCATGGGATGTTCCCTTCGGCAATGGAGTCAAGTGATGAAGCGGAGCATGGGATTTCCCTTCCGCAAAGGAGTCGAGTGATGATGCCTACACTTTGGCATTGACCTTTGGAGGCAATGAGGTCGAGAAGGTTGAGCATGGGAGTTTCCCTTCAACCTTGGGGGCGTATGGACTTGAGGAAACCGAGCCTATCCCTATGAGCTTGAGTTACGAGATGGTACCAATCCCATGTGAGAATGAGAGCCACTTAGCCCACTTGAGTGAGAGTGAGTGTGAGTTGAGTGCCTCCACCATATGTGAGTTTGAGTGCTTTCACTTTGAGGGAATGAGTGATACATCACTTGCGTTGAGAGAGGTAGTTGATAGGTCTTGTGAGGCCATTTCGATTTCTAACAACTTAACCTCTACTTCTAGTGTGTTTTCTCATTGTGAGCTAGGTTCCATGGATGATGAGACGCCTATCCTCGACTTGACGGCGCCTCAAATGGAGAAGATGTACATGGAGGATGATGATGATGCCACCCCATGTCTACTTCAAGATGAACAAGTCGGCTACATGGAAGCCCCTACTACTTCAACACCTACTTCACATGAGCGGGACTATCAAGGTATGGGTGTTGATGTGACCATGATCCCGCTAGTGGACATGATGAACTTTGATTGCTTGCATGCTATGGATGATTTGATTGACCCATCATATGATTCGTTCTTATTCCCATGTGATACTTTGTTTGAAACCAATGTTGATCATGTGGAATCACCTATTTGTGATGATGTTGCCATGAGCATGCCGTGTTATGAATGTTTCCATTTTTCTCCCATTGTGGCATGCAACATGTTGAACAATTTCTCTTTCACATGTGTTGCTTGCAATAATGTTGAAATGCTTGATAATGAGATGGCCTCCATAGCTTTCTCACTTTTTAGAGACGTTTTATTTTCTCTTATGGACCTTGTTCCATCCTTCACTTTGCATAGTGACCATCCACATATGTCATATTTTCCAATTGATTTTTGTGTGGTTGGTGATGTGCAAATGAAGAGACACTTCATGATGGATGATGTGTTCATATACCGTGCACATAATTTCTTCATATGGTGTCTTGTGTGTGCCGGTAAACGCATGATAATGTCAACCTCAATTGAGCATGAGTTGACAATACGAGTTCTTGAGAGCATACATGTGAGTAGTGGATTGAATCCAACTCTCAAATCTTTCTCATGTTTTGCATCAAACAAGTTGAACAATTTCTCTTGCTTATGGTTTGTTTGCAATCATGATGGTGTTTTTGGTTTTCTCTACGACAAGCATGTTTACTTGATCTTTCACATGGATGATTTATGTGTTGCCACAAATATGATGAACAATTGTTCTTTCCAATGGCTTGTTTGCAACCATAATGACATTTTATGCATGTCTTGTCATGAGTGTTATGGTTTCTACAAATTTGGTGTTGCAACAAATATGTTGAAAACTTGCTCTTTCATGTGCTTTGTTTGCCACCATGATGATATTTTGGACATTCTTCATTGTGTGTTTTTGCCAAACTCTTCGTTTATTGCATCAAGGATGATGACAACTTGTTCTTTCCAATGCCTTGTGTGCAATAATGATCATATGATTCCAAATGAGACACCTAGATGGCATCCTCATATTTTTATGGAGTTTTTGTGTTCACACATTTTGAAGATGTTGCATTGGATTGCTTGCACTTTGACCTTGCACTTGCAATACATTTTCATATTCTTGTGTTGTGCTAACGGTGCTATGACAAAGAATGGACATGTCATTGTTGATATGCTCCTCTTTCTTGCACACACATGGTTTGCTTGGTCTTTGGTGTTTGTAGGCATGGTGAATTACAATTCTTCGACAACACATCTACCTCCTTCGCATGGTGATGACGAGCAAGAGTCGAGGATGACTCTTTTTAAAGGGGGAGATGATGTAGCCCGACATACGACCATCACCATGTCATGCACTCCGACACATTACAAGTCACGATGGACCTCAAAGGTGAACTCCTTCCACTATGTGATTCACTATATGTCACCTTTGGACGTTATACTACTTGACCATTGTCCCCATTGCATTGCTAGGTGTGCCACCACGGGTACGAGTCCACGGGAAGATGGCCAAGGCGCACGAGGAATGGAGTCCGACAAGACGGTGGCTTGGAAGAGACGAAGGAAGAGGAGAAAAGACCCAGGCGGTGGTAGTACCGCTGGGTTAGGCGGTACTACCGCCCGAGAGCTGCCGCCACCGCTACCGCTGCCGCTACCGCCAGAAATGCCAGTCTAGAGCTGCTTCCGGTACCAACTGGTACCGCTGGCGGTACCGCCGCCGGTACCGTCGAGGTGGGAAGATTCGAAGACAACCCGCACCAGCGGTACTACTGCTGGGTTAAGCGGTAGTACCGCCACTGCGGGAATCAGCTCGGGTTGGAGGCCCTTATCCTTCCCCACCTACCCCCTTTGGGTCAACACTATAAATAGGACTCCCCTTGCTCAGATCTAGATAGACTTGGTTTTGAGATTAGAGTAGAGCTAGACTCCTTCTTCTCAAAGGTCGCCTTCCTCCCCCTTGTGGGGATGGTTCCTCCTCTTGTGGAGAAGATCCCTTAGTGGATTCAAGATCTCTACTTGTAGTTTGACTACTTGCCAATCTTTCATCCTCGGGTGAATTTATTGGAGCGGTTCGGTTGACCGTGAGAGAAACAACCTCCAAGATCCCTTCTTGTATCTACTTGCCGATCTCCCACCTTCATGTGGATTCTATTGGGCCGGTTGGACCGACCGGTAAGGGAAACGGTTCTTGTATCTTGCGTGTGTTCTTAGTGTTCTCTCTCGCGTTCTTCGTGTTCTTGCGTGAGTTCGTCCACATACCACGTCAATCCGTGAAGATCAGGCCACCCTAGAGGTCCTAACCTCATCAGAACCTGGGGAAATAGTGCTTCGGCGGCTTGGTGAAGAAATCGCGTGGTGAGGAAGGAGCTGTGTGAAATTCATGTCGATTATCCCCAAGATTTGCCCGATCCAGTGGCTCCACCCCGCAATTCGTCGCGCCCACTACCGGAGTGTCCATGAGGGGCGCGCCGTTGTTCGTCAGACAAGCCAGTCTGGTGAAGGAGGAGCCCCCTCCGTGCTGCTCCCCATCTGGTTCAGGCGGTATCGCGGCCTTCTGCTTCTCATGACGCGCAATCTCCACCTGCTTCATGCGGACCTCGTCCACGCTCTCCTGCGTCGTCACCAACTGCTGCCCAATGTTGTTAACATCAGCCGCCATGGAATCGAAGCGGGTGAGCAGTTCCGTGAGGCGAGCCTGGATCTACTCGTTGCTTTCGCCCATCGCGCTAAGGATCTGACGGGTAGCGGCCGAAGGCTTCGACGGCGCCGTTGCAACTCTCTCTGATTTGATCTAACCCTGCACAGGATTTTGCGCTGTTCAACCGAGGTTGAACTGCACCTTTTGCAATGGATGTTACAGATCAAATTCGAGGAAACGAGCGCATCAGCGGTTTGGCTCTGATACCAAGTTGTGAGGACCCAAGGAATCTGGATCTCACAAACGTCGGCAATGGCTAATGGTGGAAGGATTCAGAACACAGAGCAAGGGGATGAGAAGCAGAGAAACGGGGTGAGGAGGTTCAGAACTGTTCTATTTCCATCATACCCAGTTCTACACGACACCGCTGGTTATAACCCCCAGCCACACGCACACAGCATGGTCCACCACCGACAGGTGGGGCCGGATACAACACACGCCAACTCAGCCTATTGCCAACACCTAACTCTGCCACCTCAGCCAGGATCAACCACCGTGTCCGTCCACGTAGGAGTAGGCGATGACGGGGACGTGACATCCGATTTTTTTAAAGCGTCGTCACTTGTACGATTAAGTTGTTCTACAAGTTGTAAGTGAACAGATCGTTCGTTTTCTCCGAGGATTATATTGGATTGGATTGGAGGGAGTAGTCTTCGATCTCGTCCTGCTAATTTCGATTTATCTTTTAATCATGTCTAACTTAATTAGTTCTTAACCCAATCTCTCGATCGATATTACTCACTCCGATGCATAAACTGTCGTGAAAAATGAACTTGTCTAGTAATAAATTCATAGCTATACTTGCGACACTTTTATGGATCGGAGGGAGTATTAGCTCTTGCCGTTTTTTTCATGCGAGACTATTTTCTATGGTCCTGAATTCTGGATACTCATACTTCTAGCCACCCCCATTTTCAATTCCAAGGCCCCTGTTGTCCGTGTCGCTGGAGGATGACGTGTGCTCGGACGAGCCCGACGAGGAGGAGCTCGCCCTTGCCTCGGGTGAGGAGAACGAGCTGGAGGACCAATGGCTCGGCAGGGGCTAAGAGCCGGAGTTCGTCGGCCATCCTGTCCATCGGGATGAGGCGCTCAAGGCATGGCTAACACATTACTATCGCAGGAGACCGTCTAGGAGCTTGATATTCATTTTTTTTTAAGGATAGACGTATCGGTTTTAAGGAGAGGCCAATCTTAACTGTATTTTATTTGTATTTGAGCTTGGTTTTCTAATCTGAGTTGATTTTTGTTAGACTTTAGTAGATGAAAGGTATGTTCGATCTCCTTATTCAAATTGAATCTTATGTCATGATTTACGGAAAGTCGGAATTGGAGGACGGGAACCACTACCGTCACGGCAAGGTTGATGATAACATATACTGCCTCAGTGACGATGTCTATGTAAAGGTCAGTTGTTTTATCTTGTAAATGTGCATGATTGATTGTTGCTTAAAATTGTATCGATCGATTGAATGATATAAATTTGTATACGAAATGCCCACTCGGATTTTGTTTGTATGCGTGTAGCACTACTCATTTACATTAGTTCCAGTCATGCATTAAGGTTTCTTAGTTTAACGAGTTGTTAATATGCATAGATTTGTTTTTCGTGTCTGGTTGTACTTTATTTTTCTGATTGTGAAGTGAGTAAATGGTCTGCATGTTTACTGTAACTTCAATCAAAAGTGAGTAGCGATCGAATTGAACTAATCGCTACTCTATCAAAATCTGTTCAAATTTAATAAACATGTAGAGCGTTTACTCACTTCACAATCAGAAAAAGCATAACCAGATAGAAAAATAGATTACACCCATTGACAACTCGCTACACCGAGAAAGCTTAATGCAAGCTTGAATCTTTTGGTTAGTATGTGCGACAAATGTGAAGTGGTACGAACATATAACCAAAATCCGAGTGGGTTTTCGTAAACAAATTCACAACATCTAATCGATCCGATACAATGTGAAGCAACAATTAATCACAGGCATTGAAAGATACAACCACCGGCATTTACGTAGACATCGTCGCCGAGGTAGTAGATGGTATTATAAACCTTGGCGTGATGCTAGTGGTTCCGAGCTTCCAGTTCCGCCTCCCTTCTGCAACACGTGTCACAAATTTGACTCAGATTGGGACATCGAACATCCATTCGTCTCCTCAGATCCAGCAAAAACCAACTCAAAATTTGTAAACCAAGTTCAAATCCAAACAAAATTCAGGTAAGGTTAGAAGATGAAACCTCTTGGATGGGCTCATCGGCTGGTAGCTCGTTGATACTTCTATTCCTGCTCATGTGCAGTGCGAGTTGGCGGTAACACAGCTTAACAAAACTGTGGAGCTGGAGAAATTGTGATGTAGCACAACCCAACTTCGACACCACTTAAGACGCATCAATTGGTCCAATGACAAGAACTCATGCTCGAGCAATACAGATAAGGTGAACTCACTCATATACTCGCATGATTTTTCGATCTTTTGATGAATGGCTCGCTACCTCAACCAGTTGTTCTATGTGTGCTTAGGTACGAGCGCAACAATGAACTTCAAGAGGATGGAGAAGATGGATAAAGAGTTGGACAAAGAGTCAGGCCGCCGGACTGTCCATTGCTTGAAGAAGCGTGCTGGATACGGGCCGGAGAAGTCCGACAAATGGCTGGCTGCTCTCTATCTCGTCGCCGGACTGTCTGTTAACATGGGTCGGATTGTCGCTGGAGAAGCAAAGCCCTTGTTTCCCTTCGACGTCAATCCATGAAAGTCGGGCCAACCTGCATCAAACTGAAGGCCGAATGCGATCTATCATCACCCAAGTTCAGGATTACGTAGCCACCACAATATGCCATATACTAGGGGTGAAAACGGAGCGGATACGGTCGAATAGTAGTGAAACCATGTCCGTGACCATATTTTTCCGGATACGGAGTCCGAGCGGACAGTGTGCGGATACGAATACAGAGTCGGATCCTACCGGTTACGAATATGGAGCGAATACGGTTCGGCTACAGATAAACATTTTATCGGATGCTGATTTGAAAATAAGACTGATATATAGCAAATATTATGAACCAAATTGCTCCAAATTAACTTTATGTATTGTGATATTTTAAAAGAGATAATGTTTAGTAACTCATACTTCTGTTTCCAATTGGATACTTATCTTTTCTCTTGAATGACCTAAGGGTACCTCCCACTAATGTGATTCACAAACATGGTAGTGCCTTGACAAGATTTTTCTGAAGTTGTGTAAGTACAGAAGTTTCATCTTTCCCAACACTCGGTCACCTGAGGTTCGAGGTATTAGTTGCCGGATATTGCGCTGGATATTTGTCGGATATAACCATGAAATATGGCACATCTTCGGATACGGACGGATATTAGAAAAACCACATCCTTTTCCGTATTCGTGAACTACTGTATCCGTGACCGTATCCGGCAACTATCCGACTGAATCCATATTTGTCTTCCGTGAGCCTCCGGTCGGTCGGTCGGAAATAATCCCTACCGTTTTCACCCCTACCATATACTCTTGTAGTGGATGAAATGAAAAGGTTTTTTGGAACTTTGTAATTTACTTCCGAAGGGCCAAAGTGATTTCTTCTTAAGATTCAAATTATACGGGATTCCAACAAAAAAATTATCCCGGCTACAAAGGTCATCTAACTTCATTTCCTTTTCGATGGTATTATGACAAAATTCATTTGTTCTGAAAGGGTTTTTTCTGTTGAGGAAACTTTGTACAATCTAAGGAGATGTTTTAGAATAATTATTAGAAATTTAAACATTAATCAAGTTTGTATTTCAAAGTACATGTTTTCCCATAACACTGCTCTAGGGGTGCTCATTTCTCACCCTCTCTTTCTTTCTCCTCTTCCCCCTCTCGCTCTCCTCATTGAGAGTCCCCCACTTGCCCCTGGCTCCTCCCTCCCTCCTCTCCAGTGGCCCTTGAAAGGATCGAGTAGGTTGACTAGAGGGGGGGGGGGGGGGTGAATAGGCAACTACAAATTTTCTTATTCTTTTGATACAAATTTGGGAATTGCTCAAATATAAGTTCTCTAGATATGCAACTAGGTGAACAATCCTATATGATGAGCAATAAACAAGCTAGCAAGATATTCTACACAAGATAAGCTAGCAATACAAGTAAAGGAAGGTTAAGAGATAACCACACGGTGACGCGGAGATGTTCTACCGAAGTTCACTTCCCAATGGAAGCTACGTCTCCGTTGGAGCGGTGCGGAGTCACAAAGTGAACTCCGAATAGCCTTGATATGGCACACCGTATCTCCCTCGTGTTATCCTCTGATGAGGAGTTCCACGAGCCACTATATGATGCCCTCAAGGTCGGCAACAAACCTTTAAAAGGATGAGGCACACTCCACAACCGAATTGGAGGCTCTCACCAAATTCCCGCGGCTCCCAAAGCCACAAGAATCACAAGGCCGGGGCACGACTCCACAACTTAATTGGAGGCTCCCGGCTAGTCCCCGCGGCTCCCAAAGCCACAAGAACGACCAACGACACTCCAAAGTATCAACGAACTTACAAGCTTCAAACCCTCTCAAGAACGGAGGGGAAAATCAAATCGCTTGGGTGGAAGTGTAGATCTAGGTCAACTCTCCCAAGTCCTAGAAGGACAAGGTGTTTGAGTGGGTAGGGAGAGAGATCTATAGGTTTGAAGCTTTCAACAATGGTGGGGGAGCTTATTCTGTTCGTGGTACCCTTCTCAATGTAGGAGAAGGTCATTAAATACCCCCACTTCAAAATCTGCCCGTTGGGAGCATTTTTCTGGTGCCAGCGGTACTACCGCTGGAATAGGCGGTAGTACCACTGTGGTCTTCTGCGCAGCGCCCACGACAGTCAACACGCGGTCTTTGTCTTCGCGCGAACCCACGCCCCCGGTACCAGTTGGTACCGCTCGAGGTACCGCTGGTGGTACCGGAAGACGCCTCCGAACGTCAAATCGGCGGTACCTGCAGCGGTACTGCCGCTTCAGCAGGTTTGCAAAGAGGCTGGCGGTAGTACCGCTTATCCCAGCGGTACTACCGTATGAGCGGCCAGAACGTGAGATCAGCGGTACCCGCAGCGGTACCGCCTCCGCAACAACTTTTTCAGGGAGCTGGCGGTACTACCGCTTATCCCAGCGGTACTACCGCCCCTGCCAATTTTCCTTCAATGGGTAGACTTTCGCGGTGCGAATGCAATGAACATGAATGTGTAACCTGTTTAAACTTATATAAACTATTAGCTGGCCATCTTTGTATTATCATCAACACCAAAATATTATTAAGAGCGACAATGCTCTTTCAATCTCCCCCTTTTGATGATTGATGACAATACAAATATTTGCTACAAAATGGTTCAAAAAATTTAGACGGAGCTCCCCCTAGATATGTGCACTACTCAAGAGTAGACTTTGAAGATCCAAAATGCACATCAACTAGGATCAACACTCCCCCTAGATTTTTCAAGCCATGCAGGATAAAGTATATATCATAAAAAGCATAAATCTTGCAACTACCATAGGAAGTTTAATACCAACAAACGAAGTTTAAACATGTCTTACACCATGCATACCAAGGTACTAGAGACGATAATAAACAAAGTTCACAAGCTTATAAGAAACAAAGAGAAACGCCAAAGCTTGTAACTTAACCCATGCAAATCCCCGAGAGACCTAATAGATATCTCTCCCCCTTTGGCATCAAGACACCAAAAAGGGAGAAATCGATGCTAACGTCCCAAAGTTTAGTCGGAGATGTTCTCATTGCTTCCGGGGCGAGGACGGCGGTGAGAGGAGACTTCTTCTTCACCCTCATAATCGGACCAAGTGATGATGTTGCCGTCTTCATCCTTTGCTTGCCACTTGCTCAAAGAAGTGATGTTCTTCTCCGAACCCGAAAGCACATCCTCGCCGAGATCACGGCGGTGCTGAATGTCGCGTTGACGTGCCAACTTGTCTTCCTTATGATTTTGCCAAGTGCGAACCTCCACAGCCTTGGACAAACAGAAAAGCTTCTTCATTTGCCTGCCCATCCACTCAAATCCACTTTCCTTTTGAGGAGCCCGTGAGGGGCCAGCAGTCTCAGAAGTCTTGCCCTTGGCATTGTCATCTTTATGCTTCTCGGTGTGATCCTTGATGAGGAGGCGCTTGGCCTTGTGTTCAATCCAAGATTTGGGGTTACTAACACCTTGAGCAGGAAAACGAAGGTTCCAAGCCCACAAGATAATCTTCATAATGATCGGACCATGACATGCATTCTTCTTGTTGAGGACAGCACCAAAAAGCTCATTCCAAATGAAATCCGCAATGTCCAGCTTCTTCCCTTGAGTCTTGAATTGATGAGTCATAACCATCAATGTGCGAAGATACCCATGAATTTCATCCAAGTTGCCAACCTTGGGGTTGAGGACCATGCGGTAGATGCGATGCATGATGTCATAGGGAGGATAGAGCCCCTCCGATTTCCCAACTGTGAACTTTTTCCAAGAATATAGAGGGCGAAGCGATTCATTCTCCAAAGGTCTTGGGGCTTCATGAACACGGAACCAAGTGTTGGACAAATGAGAGGGAAGTATAGTTTGAGTTCCATGATTTTCAAAGCCGAGCATAGCAGTGATGGCAGCCCAATTTTCAGAGATTTGTTGGTCCTTGGTCATCCAAGTGAGGTATGGTTCTTCCACTTCGGTCCCAAAGTGAACGGTGGCAAGGAATTGACAAACAAGTTCTTCATCATAATCTTGCTTGAGTTGCATAAGAGGAATAAGCCCAAACTCTTCACAAATGGCCATGGCTTCTCCAAAATAGTCGGGTGCCTTGTCATGTGGTCAATATCAATCCAACGTTGAGGCACCACATTTCTATCTGCCTTCCTATGAAGGATCTCGGAGTAGCATTGGGCTTGAAAGACATTGTGAAAATAGGGATCATTGCCTCGATATTTGGGAAGCAAGTTTCCCCGGTCATGGCGTAGGCATCCCTCTTCCTCATGTCAAGGAATTGCGGTTCAGGCATCTTGCTTGCGGTAAGGTCCTTCGAGGTTGGTTTCTTCACTTTTTTTTATTTGCTTGGTTCCGACGGATGGAGTTCTTCTTCGATCTCATCCGTTGGCTCATCACTTCTAGCTTTCTTGTATGCCCGACGACAAGAACCTCCCGGACCAACATCCTCTCCTGTGAATAGCAATGGATAGGAAGCATGGGGATGAGAAATGCAAAGCAATTTCATGATTTGGAAACTAAGAACACGGGTGTACAAAAATTGGAGAAACCAATGTCTAGAGGTGAGTACAACAACTAGGAGGGGTGGAATCACCAAGTTTGATGAGATAATTCGGGGAAGAACAACGACACCATCCCGAGGTGATTCCAACAAATCTAGATGGAGAACTACAAAGCTATCCAATGATTCATCACAACACTTCTACACAAGGTTCTAGGTTACCTAAAGTGCATCTCTACCAAACCATTTCGTCAAGAACACAAGGAATACTCCATCTTATCATCTTCCTCCATCAACTAGAGGAAAGAGAGGGAGAGGGCGTACCGGTGTTCATGGCGAGGGTCAAGGGTGAGGAAGAGGTGCCGGAGCGTCCCCGGAGCAAGGGAGGGAGGTCCCGAGGCCGGAGGGCTCCGTCCCGGCGGCGGAGAAGGTCGGCGGCGGCGGATCTGAGGAGAGGCAGTGGGAGGGTGAGGGAAAAAGAAGTAGTTTGACTTCTTCCCGTGCCCTCCCGAGCCTTAATCTCGCCAGATCCGCTCCAGCGGTACTACCGCTTAACCCAGCGGTAGTACCGCCGGCTGGTTTCTGCACAGCCCAAATTTAAGTTATTTGCCCGATCAAAGGGCTCTCGCACCATGGTAAGGGAAATAGCGAAAAAGTGGGATAGCAGTACCGGCGCCTGGGGGCACCGCGCTGTGTAAGCCCAAGAGGGTAAACACAATGCCATGTCGCCGGATCCGACCTTCTAAGTACCGAGAGCATGAAACCAAAAGCATGTTTGGAATGAAGTGTCTTTTGAGATGAGAATTGGGTTTAGGATAGTTCATGAACTGAAAAAGGGTGGGAAAAATTGAACATTTCCCACAAGTAAAAGATGAGAATCTAAAAATACCCAAATAAAATCAATTAAGATCCAACTCCTCATAAGGAGGAGGGCGGTGGCCTAGGCCACCATGTTTGAGTATGTATGACTTGAAGCCGCGAAGATATATCTTGGGCTCAAAATCAAAACTCATCTTTGAAGCACATTTGTCACATAGGTGACTATCATGCAAGATTTGTCTATTTGCGCATTATAAAGTGAGTGTTGACTCATGAATTGAGCTACACTCCCCCTATGTCTATGCCGACATCCAAACCAAATAACTATTGTCTAATATGGGTAGGTATGCAAGAAGTCCACTAAATCCAATTGCTTATGTCCACCACATTAAGTTCTCCTCTCAACTCCTTGAATCTTGCTTCACCAAGAGGCTTTGTGAACATATCGGCGAGTTGAAGCTTGGTGTTGACATATTTGATTGCAATATCACCCTTCTCAACATGATCTCGAATAAAATGATACCGGATCTCAATATGCTTGGTCTTCCCATGAAGAACCGGATTGTGAGCAATTTTGATGGCACTTTCATTATCACATAAAAGAGGCACTTTGTCACAAATGACACCATAATCCTTTAAAGTTTGCCTCATCCATAATAGTTGTGCACAACAACTTCCGGCGGCAATGTATTCGGCTTCGGTGGAGGACGAGGCCACACAATTTTGCTTCTTAGAAGACCAACTCACAAGGGACCTACCAAGGAATTGGCAAGTACCCGAAGTTGATTTTCTATCCATTTTGCAACCCGCCCAATCCGCATCCGAATAACCTACAAGATCAAAGCTTGTGCCTTGGGGATACCAAAGACCAAAGTTAGGAGTATCCATCAAGTATCTTAGAATCCTTTTAACCGCGGTTTCATGACTTTCCCTAGGACTTGATTGGAATCTTGCACACATACCCACACTAAACATAATATCCGGTCTAGATGCACAAAGGTAAAGCAAAGATCCAATCATAGAACGATAAAGCTTTTGATCAACTTCCTTACCATCCGGATCTAAGTGAAGATCCGCCTTGGAGTCCATGGGAAACTTATATGGCTTGGCATTGTTCATGTCAAATTTCTTGAGCATGTCCTTAATATACTTGGCTTGACATAAGAATGTTCCTTCTCGAAATTGGTGGATTTCAAAGCCAAGAAAATAATTCAACTTTCCCATCATGGACATCTCAAATTCCTTGGTCATTAGCTTGCCAAATTGATCACTAAATTCACGGTTAGTGGAACCAAAGATAATATCATCAACATATATTTGGCATACGAAAAAGTCTCCATTTACCCTTTTTGTAAAAAGAGTGGGATCTATTACCCCAATTTCAAAGCCACGGTCTACTAAGAACTCCTTGAGATGATCATACCAAGCACGTGGAGCTTGCTTGAGCCCATAAAGAGCCTTATGTAGTAAGTAGACGTGGTTAGGAAATTTAGGGTCTTCGAAACCCGGAGGTTGTTTAACATACACCAACTCATTTAGTGGACCATTTAAGAAAGCACTTTTAACATCCATTTGATATAAGACAATATTATGAGTAGATGCATAAGCAATTAGTAAGCGAATGGATTCAAGTCTAGCAACGGGGGCATAGGTTTCACCGTAGTCGACTCCTTCGATTTGGGTGTAGCCTTGTGCAACCAATCTTGCTTTGTTGCGGATGACTTGACCATGTGAGTCTTGCTTGTTCTTAAATATCCACTTGGTTCCAATGACATTATGGCATGTGTCTTTGGGTTTTTCAACTAATGACCATACTTTGTTGCGCTCGAAGTTGTTCAACTCTTCATGCATAGCCGCAACCCAATCCATATCTTCAAGAGCATCATATACCTTGAGAGGTTCTAAGCTAGACAAACAAGAGACATGACCACAAAAGTTAGATAATTGTTTGCGTGTGGACACACCCCTACGAATACTCCCAAGGATATTTTCTTTGAAGTGGGAAAGATGATCCAATTTTGATGCACGCCGGATGACCCGGCGTTCCATGGCTTGACCAATTGTTTCACCAACACAAATATCTTCATCATTGCCTTCATCTTGCTCATGGTCAACCCGAAGTGGAGTTCTTGGGGTTGTGGGTTCATTATGTTCTTGTTCACCACTAGAGTTGGGTGGGTCTTGACCATCTTCTTGATCATGTGAATGAATATCATGTTCTTGTTCTTGGATAGTTTCTTGATCAACTATTGAGGTGGATGGCTCAACTTGAGTAGAACTTGTTCCTTCTTCTTGAGTATCATCAATAGGTCCTTCAATAGGAATAAGTTCTCCAATCCCCATAGTTCTTATGGCTTGAGATGGAGCATCATCACCTACATCATCATGATCAATATGCTCCTTGGGAGCCATTATCCTCGACAAACTCCACGTTCATAGATTCTTCAACACACCCGGTGGATATGTTGTAGACCCTATAAGCATGAGACTTTGCGGCATATCCAACAAGTATACCATCAAAAGATCTAGATTCAAATTTAGCAATTTTGCAACCTTTAATGTAAACATGGCATTTGCAACCAAAGACTCGAAAGTAAGATACATTTGGCTTTTTACCGGTGAGGAGTTCATATGGTGTCTTTTCCATGAGAGGACGGAAGAAGAGCCGGTTTGAGTAGTGACAAGCGGTGTTGATGGCTTCGGCCCAAAAGTTGTATGGGGAATGAAATTCGGCCATCATAGTTCTTGCCATATCAATAAGAGTGCGGTTCTTCCTTTCGGCGACACCATTTTGTTGGGGAGTATATGCAGCGGAATATTGGTGTTGAATGCCCTCCCCACTTAGGAAATCATCCATAGTGTAATTCTTGAACTCCGTACCATTGTCACTTCTAATTGCCAAAATCTTGGAGTCATATTGGCGTTGAACTAGGGTTGCAAAGTCAATGAATATCTTTTGAGTTTCACTCTTCTTCTTGATGTAGAAAGTCCAACAATATCTTGAATAATCATCCACAATCACCAAACAATATTTCTTGCCACCAAGACTATCATATGTGGGAGGCCCAAAGAGATCCATATGAAGGAGCTCCAAAGGCCTCTTAGTGGAGATAATGGTCTTCTTGGGGTGATTCTTTTCATGCATCTTTCCGGCTATGCAAGCACTACAAGGACGATCTTTGGAAAAATTAACATCGGTTAGTCCTACCACGTGTCCACCCTTTACAAGAGTTTGTAAATTTCTCATACCGACATGGCCTAGCCGGCGATGCCAAAGCCAACCCTTGTCGGATTTAGCCATTAGACACGTGGCAATTTGAGTGGTCTCTTTCGAGAAATCGACCACATACAAACCGTTCTCACGAAATCCAACAAAGGCTACTTTAAGAGATTTTGTGAAAAGGATGGTCACGTGGTATTTATTAACGGCATCGCATAATTGACCAACGGAAAGTAGATTATATGAAAGGGATTCAACAAGGAGGACCTTCTCAATTGATAACTCCGGTGTGATCACCACCTTGCCATATCCCAATACCTTAAGTCTTGTATTGTTCCCAATGGTGACATGAGAGAATGAGAGTAATTGTTTCAATAAGCCCTTTACTACTTCTTTGCTTCCGGTCATGTGAGATGAACACCCACTATCAATGAGCCATGAAGATCCACCGGAAGAAAAGCCCTACAATAAATCAAGTCTTTGATTTAGGTACCCATTTTGGAATGGGTCCTCTTTTGTTAGTCACAAGGGTCTTTGGAACCCAAATAGCATAGTGATAATCATCTCCATATGAGGTACCAACATATTTAGCAAAAACATAACCATTTCTAGATTTCATAAGCACATATGAGGGGTTATATTTTCCGGCAAAGTCATTGTGAGTGGCATTGCCCCTTGTGGCTTTACCACCCACAATGGGTTCAACATTCTTCTTGCCCAACTCCCCCTCCTTCACAAATAATATCTTTTGAAGGGGAGGTAGGCATCTTCTTCTTGTTTGCCTTCTTGGACTTGGGAGCAAACCCAAGCCCTTCCTTGCCAACCACTCCCTTTTGATTGGTCAAAAGATCATTGAGGTTCTTTTCCCCTTGGATGCAAGTGGCTAGCCCTTTTCAAGTTGGGCCTTCAACCTAGTGTTCTCCTCCATGAGAGATGCTTTAAGACATAAGGGTTAGTAGCACAAGCATTGGCATCTTTATCATTATGAGGAGTGGTGAAGCTAGCATATATAAATTGAGCTTGTAATTTAGCATGTGACCCCTTGAGCTTGGTGAGCTCACTTGAGGTCACCTTGTGGGTTTCCCTAAGTTGCTCAAAATTCTCAAGGAGTTTGTTATGACTCTCTACAAGCTCATCATTTTTAATTTTTAGATCACTAGCAACTTGAATAGAGGTTTCACGGGTTTCTTTTGCCTTGGATAAATCCTTGGCTTGGGTCTCCTCAAGTTGCTCCCGGAACACTTGTTCCTCAACAAGTTGATCTTCTAGCTCACCAATTTTATCGGCATGATCACGTGCATGCCCCTCAAGCTCATAAATCCTATTCTCCTTCTCCTCAAGGAGGTGTTTGGCTTCTCCATATTGGTACATGAGAGCCTCAACCATTTTCTTGGTTGGACCTTGGAGCTTGTTTATAAAGAGGGTAATTGTATCCTCTTTCTCCTCATTTTTCCCTACATCCTCAACACAATCCAAGAGAGATGGTTTAGAGGAGATAGTAATTTTAGGTGGGGAATTCACCTTGGTTTCCTTGGCCATGAGGCACATAGGCTTGGGGATCTTGTTGTCATTTGGAGCGGAGAAGAGGGGTGCCAATGAAGGAGGAAGGTTGCCCATTGCAAGAGCCGCCATCCCCACTTCCTCACTTGTATCATCATCCTCCTCTTCGCCACCGGACTCATACTCTTCTTCATGTGTTGCGGTGACAAGAGCCTTTTGAGGTTCTCTCTTGATGAGGTACTTGATGGGCTTGGTGAAGAACTTTTCTTCTTTAAGATGAGTTGGCCTCCAAAATCTTCTCTTCTCTCATAGGGGCAATCCTTCACAAGGTGATTGTCCTTTCCACAATTAAAGCACATTCTTTTCATTTGTGGGGAGAAGTTGCTTCTAGGGAGAGTTGCTCTTGATATTCTTTTTGTTCCAATACTTGGTGGCGGCAAGAGCAAGCACCTCATTGAGTTCACCCACAAAATCTTCTTCATGATGACCACTTGTGCTTTCTTCATATCTTGGATGTTCTTCCACATGAGCCTTCAAGGCAAGGTTCTTTGTGCCACGAATTTGGTTGATGGAAGACTTGGAAGTGGCCTTCAAGGTATCATAAGTGACGAATTGTGCCAATATGTCATTGGGAGACATTGTTTTGTAGTCCGCTCTTGTATGGAGATTCATCACCATATTTTCATTGTATGGAACAATGGTCTTGAGGAACTTGGCTTTGACCCATTCATCATCCATATCTTTCTTTCCATTTTCCCTACATGCCACAACAAGCTTGGTGAGTCTTCGGAAGAGATCCGATGGTGTCTCTTCTTCTAGCATGATGAAGTTGTCCACTTGATGTTGAAGGATGGCGTCGTTGGAGCGTTGAAGGCCCTCATTTCCTTCATATACCGATGCGAGAAAATCCCAAGCCTCCTTGGTGGTTTTGAGATTCCGCACTTGATCTTCATCATGGGCGGTCATGGCACTCTCAAGGATGTACTTGGCATTGGCATCAAGTTGTTCATCAATCTCTTCTTGCCTTGTCAAGTTGGGGATCAACCGGAGTATAACCATTTAGAACCACCCTCCAAAGATGCACCGATGAGCTGCGAAAATAAGACTCCATAGATTTCTTCCAAGTGAAATAACGAGTATTATCAAGCTTAGGAGGTGGCCTACTTAGGTTGGTTATATGAGGTTGGTGGGTGGAACTTGAGTGAGATATGAAGTAGGTGGAGCAAAGTTAGAGGGGCTTCTCACTAGTTTTAGGTTGCTCTTTGTTATCCTTATCAACCAACCTCAACGATAGGCACCGGTTGATGAGGAGGCATTTTGATTATTAATGACCCGAGTAACACCTCGTCCACCATTTTGCCTTTCATGAACCCAAAGAGTTCAATCATGGCTTTCATGGTGACCGGGGCATCATCATCGGGAGGGTTATCCCCGCTTCACTTAGTTCTTTTCAAGTTGTTCTTATCATTTTTCTCTTGTTGTTCCTTAGCAAGTTTTAAATCCTCCTCGCTAGTCATCCTCCTCTTTAGGCTGTTAAGCCCTTAATAAAGAGACCTTGCTCTGATACCAATTGAAAGGATCGAGTAGGTTGACTAGAGGGGGGGGTGAATAGGCAACTACAAATTTTCTTTTTCTTTTGATACAAATTTGGGAATTGCTCAAATATAAGTTCTCTAGATATGCAACTAGGTGAACAATCCTATATGATGAGCAATAAACAAGCTAGCAAGATATTCTACACAAGATAAGCTAGCAATACAAGTAAAGGAAGGTTAAGAGATAACCACACGGTGACGCGGAGATGTTCTACCGAAGTTCACTTCCCAATGGAAGCTACGTCTCCGTTGGAGCGGTGCGGAGTCACAAAGTGAACTCCGAATAGCCTTGATATGGCACACCGTATCTCCCTCGTGTTATCCTCCGATGAGGAGTTCCACGAGCCACTATATGATGCCCTCGAGGTCGGCAACAAACCTTTACAAGGATGAGGCACACTCCACAACCGAATTGGAGGCTCTCACCAAATTCCCGCGGCTCCCAAAGCCACAAGAATCACAAGGCCGGGGCACGACTCCACAACTTAATTGGAGGCTCCCGGCTAGTCCCCGCGGCTCCCAAAGCCACAAGAACGACCAACGACAATCCAAAGTATCAACGAACTTACAAGCTTCAAGCCCTCTCAAGAACGGAGGGGAAAATCAAATCGCTTGGGTGGAAGTGTAGATCTAGGTCAACTCTCCCAAGTCCTAGAAGGACAAGGTGTTTGAGTGGGTAGGGAGAGAGATCTATAGGTTTGAAGCTTTCAACAATGGTGGGGGAGCTTATTCTGGTCGTGGTACCCTTCTCAATGTAGGAGAAGGTCATTAAATACCCCACTTCAAAATCTGCCCGTTGGGAGCATTTTTCTGGTGCCAGCGGTACTACCGCTGGAATAGGCGGTAGTACCGCTGTGGTCTTCTGCGCAGCGCCCGCGGCAGTCAACACGCGGTCTTTGTCTTCGCGCGAACCCACGCCCCCGGTACCAGTTGGTACCGCTCGAGGTACCGCTGGTGGTACCGGAAGACGCCTCCGAACGTCAAATCGGCGGTACCCGCAGCGGTACTGCCGCTTCAGCAGGTTTGCAAAGTGGCTGGCGTAGTACCGCTTATCCCAGCGGTACTACCGTATGAGCGGCCAGAACGTGAGATCAGCGGTACCCGCAGCGGTACCGCTCCGCAACAGCTTTTCCAGGGAGCTGGCGGTACTGCCGCGTATCCCAGCGGTACTACCGCCCCTGCCAATTTTCCTTCAATGGGTAGACTTTCGCGGTGCGAATGCAATGAACATGAATGTGTAACCTGTTTAAACTTATATAAACTGTTAGCTGGCCATCTTTGTATTATCATCAACACCAAAATATTATTAAGAGCGACAATGCTCTTTCAGCCCTGTCGTCCGGAATGGTAGGAGGGGTGAGGCTGCCCCCCTATGTATATTACCTCTAGTTGTGGTGTTTAGGTCTTGTCCCACGTGACATATGGCGTGGTGCCGCTGGGAAGGCCACTGTCGTGGTTCGCAAGCGTCAGTCGACGATGGGTGTTGCTAGTTCCTGCTTATCCCCTCCGAATTCACGACACCGGTCAACAAAGGATGGAGATGATGCACGGCGGTGCTGCTCCTGCTTATCCATTTCGAATAAGCTCGTGGGAGATCTAGATCAGGCGATTTGCCCTTGACCACCATGGAAGCGGGCAAGCCATGTGGATGGCTAAATCTTGAGATCTCGGGCTCTTCCTTGAAGCTTCAACCGGCGAAGGGCATCATCGACAGCGAGGTTGCGCCACTGCTTCTTGTGGCGAAAGAGGCCACTTTGCGCCTCGGAGATCGATGCTCCGATGGATCTGCTACCTCCAGGCTTTGTGCCTTAGCGGAGAATCTTCGTCAATCTCACACGGCGTCAAGCGTCGACTTTGCCCCAAGTGGTTTTGTCCTGGTGGCGATCTCAGCAGCCGTTGCTTTGAGGTTCTTCCTTGTCGTCAGAGGAGAAGGACTCGATCATGTTTCCTAGTTTTTTCTAGGATCCTTTTAGAATTTGTGAGGAGCTCGATGTAATTTAGCCCTTGTTCAAAGAAAGAAGTTTTTCCATAACATTTCTAGAATCCAACATGCACAGCCCACTGATCCAGCTCGGTGCCGAGCGTGAAATGCATAGCTGTGTGATGCTGAGCAATACCAGGCGAACACCATTCATCCTAGCCGTTGTGTGTGTGTGTGTGTGTGTGTGTGTTTTTTTTTTTTGACGATTAAGGTAGGAGCACTGCCGATTCATTTCAGAAGAGGGAAATCCCCAACCGTTGTGTGGTTTGGCGACCATAATTTCACAAATGCGAGGGAAATGAAAAGGAGAGATGTACATTATGGTCAAGGTCAATTGGGATCGCCGCCCTGTCCTTTGTTCGCGCCTAACCAACCGGACGGACAAAGAAACAAATTTCACCCTCACTTTCCTCAATGCCCCAAAGTCCAAAGCTTGTCCTGCGTGCAACATCTTAAACAACAGCTAAGTACTCCATAGGTGGCAGCGAGGTGTGCGACCCTCCCAACGACGGCGGCATCAATATTGTCATCGTCATCATCCCCACCGCCGGCTCCCTAGGCTGCATGACCTGCATCTGCCTGTCTCGTCGACCAGGGCTAGGCAGACACAGAAAATCTCAAATTCGTCCATGCTTGAAGCAGCAACAGCGTGAGGAGGAAGATGATGGCGTCGTCGGAGGTTCAGCCGTCCTCGTCGTCGCCGTCCAAGCCCAAGCAGCTCTACCAGGCCTGGAAGGGGAACAACGTAAGTACATGCTTGCTCGACTTCCCTGCTCCCCTTCTTCTCCGTGTTGTGGTGAGCAGAGCTTGGTGCCATGGAAGTTGGCAGCTGCGCAACTGTATATAGCCTTTCAGCTGACACGAGGATTCTCCAAGTTCTTTACCGTGTGAGAGCAGAACATACTCACCTCAAATCATCCATGGTCTCTGCAGGTATTCCTCTTCGGTGGACGGCTTATACTCGGCCCGGATGCGGCCTCGCTGCTGCTGTCGACGTTCCTCGTCGCTGGCCCCGCCGTCGTCTTCTGCTACCAGATGCAGTCCAAGTTCTATCGCTCCAACGGGCAACCACACATGCACCGGGCCGCGCTGCTGATTGTTATCATCACAACATTAGTGGTTAGTGCTCGTCTTCCTGTCTACATATCTTCAGTGGCACCTTTGTCAACAGTTCTGCTGTCATACGCCAACAATCACAATGGGTGGACTCAACAACCATTCCAGCCTTCACACCTGAAACTGACATCAACGAGGCCTTTAGGATTTAAGATTCCAATTGCCAGTATAGATACCACGTGTGTGAAGTTCGCAAAAATATTGCAGGACCTGTTCTTCCTGTTCATGACATCGGCCAGAGATCCAGGAATAGTGCCACGAAACACAAGAGCGCCGCCGCCTGAAGCTGACGAACGACACCTCCCCACCACACCATCGATGGAGTGGAGTCTTGGGGGAACCCCACGGATGAGGTTTCGTCGGACGAAGGACGTGAACGTGAATGGCCTCACAGTGAAACTGAAGTTTTGCGAGACTTGTCTAAGATACCGCCCGCCACGATCCTCTCACTGCTCCATCTGCAACAACTGCGTCCAGAAGTTTGATCACCACTGCCCATGGGTTGGCCAGTGCATTGGACTAGTAAGTACACGAGTGATGATGTGTATTAAGTCTGATTCTGACATTCTATTCCCGTGACAAACCATCTGTCAGTTATTGCTTATTCCCCTAACAGTAAGCATATATGATATTATGATAGGCATGTGGCAGAGCAAAACCATTGCTGATTGAGCTTTATTTTCAGTAAGAGGCAGCAAGAGAAATGGTCAAATGTTGTTCCCACGTACAAGTTCAGACCTAGCCTAACACCTTTAATATAGTTTACCAAGAGATTTAAACTTATGCTTACAGTTGCAACACTAGTCTAAGCTTTACAGAACTTTTCTAAACCAATTAAGTCGCCTTAGAACATACAACTAGTGACAGCAAGTTGCTAGTGCATTCCATTGTCTGATAAGATTTGCAGCTAAGATCACCTTGCAACGAAACAGAGCAGCAAATTTTGAGATAGAAGCCTGAACTATAAGCCTAACACTAACATCTATCCCACTAGATGACTTTTGAGGCCTCCAGGCCATTGTTTTACGAAATTTTCTCACAATGAAGAGACTTAACAACAAGGAAAAAAATATGCATTGAAAAACCAGATTAACACAGCATTGAGCATCATATAAGTGTTTTTTTCAAGAACCCAAACAATCTCTTACACAGAAATACTCACCAAGTCACATTGATATTTGCAGTTGACCCATCATAATCCCAACATTTTCTCTTTCCCTCGCAGAGGAACTACCGCTTCTTCTTTCTGTTCATAGCCACGTCAACATTCCTGTGCATGTCTGTATTAATCTTTTCATGGCTGAATGTCTATGGCGAAAGGGAAGACAACGGTGGCTCCATCTGGAGAGCCTTGCGTAAGGAAGTGTACTCTTTTGTGCTAATCATCTATACTTCCATTGTTGTATGGTTCGTTGGTGGCCTAACAGTATTGCATCTATATCTGATCAGTACTAATCAGGTAAAACTTACTTCCTCCTGCTGCAATTTTAGATTCTTGCTGCAGCTCTAGCTTGGATTGCATGTAATGTACTTGAGTAAACTAGACAATGCATAGGTCCGGTCTCTTGAACTAGCCGTTCCATATACAAGATGAAAGGGCAGGAAAATGTGTATTTCCTGTCTTGGTCAATCAAGTAGAAACAACAGGAAAAATGTGAATTTCCTGCCCTGGTGAAAAAATGGGCAAAACCGTATTAGATATACATAGAGATGACCGAGTAGAGCATGAATTAAATTCTCGTGATATCTAGTGATATAGGAGTTCTAACATTTGCAATGCTTATTATTGTAGTACTTCATATAATATCATTGCATAGTTTTACTGATATGAACTACAAATTGTGCAGACAACATACGAAAACTTCAGATACAATTATGACAAGAAGGATAACCCCTACCGAAAGAGCATTACCAAAAATTTCGCTGAAGTATTCTTCACCAAGATACCTCCTCCAATGAACGACTTCCGTTCACAGGTAGGTGAGGGCGCACTGGAAGCTGGGTTCTACACTCCATACATTGGGTTGGATGTGGCTAGTGCAAGGGAAAAGATTGATCTAGAGATGCGAGAGAAGGAAGTACTCGTGGGGGGGTACAGATTCCAACAGTACTGCAGAACATAGACTATGGTTCCTTCGAAGATGGTTCATATGACAAGATAGGAACAATGGCAACAAAACAGTGCCTTCTTCTCCAGCTTGGGCACAAAAAGGAAGTGAAGGTGCTGGAACATCAATAGCAGCTATGGCAGCATGTAAGGAAGAAACAAGCGAGGGCGATGCTAAGGAAATTAGTACTACCTCCGGTCCGTTAAAAGAGGCGGAAGAAAATAGCATGGAGTGCACAAATCGTACGTACAGCGTCCGACGCTTTTTTCGGACCGGAGGGAGTAGCACAAATACAAGTCCTGCACGAACGTCCACAGAAGGTAATGCAATATCTGATATGGAAATAGGTCAGCGCAATGCTAAAGAAATAACACTCAGATAGAAGTTCTACCCGGCCTTGAAGGACATGAGCTGATAAGTATTACCCGTATATATTTGAGAATCCGTCCATAGATATGGCCACTGTGAGTTGACATCATTCTTTACAATGTATAGAAAAAGGAAGTGCAGGACTATTCGTTTACATTAGAAAATGTTTTTAACGAGAGTAATGAACTGAAGACTGTCTACATCTCCAATTGTATTGTTTGTACATTTTTACATTAGATGTTCCTAATGCCAGGGCATGTGCCTTGCATGGCAAAAGTAGACATAGAAGAGAAGAGATTGAACAGTTCCATACTTCTATTGATCAATTTCATTCGTGAATATGTAGTACACTACGACAGAGGGGTATAAATACAAAAATGTATAACTGAAGTGTCAGAGCAAGGAACAAACTACCAAACAACAAATTAGACTGCAAATTATAACAAGGAAATGACGCATTCTCATAAATCAACTTCAAACAACAAGGTAGTGTAAAGCAACAACATAACAGATGTCACGGCTCATTATTTGGAGGAGTACAGCTGATTACAGCTAGCAAGCTAAACTTTCCAGAACAACTGGAATTTTGTAACTCAAGCAAACTTGCCCAGAAGACAGTAGCACGGGTCGAACAGACTTGTAGAAAAGAAGCTCTTAGGGCTGGTATACATCTGGAAGCTGAAGGCCTACACTGGCAGCAGATTTGTTCAATATCTTCTTCATTTCATCAGATCGATCCACAGCTATATTATATGAGAATAGCAGTTCCTGGACAATCAAGCATATTTTACAGAGTCAGTCGAGTACATAGTGCACGAAAAGCCGATGGTAATATGCCACCATTGATATGATCATGTGAATGACTTGCTCAATCTAAAATAGGCGCGGTTGTACTATGGAAACCGGAAAAAAAACAAGTACATTCTCCGATCATAATATCACTTATAAACGCAAGCTCTATTAGTCAGATATCACCATTCAAACTAGATAACCAGAGGAACGACGCTCTAAAATGGTGATCAAACAGAATGGATTATAGAAATCAGGAATCAAATAACCACATCCTGGTCCTCTAATGCTCTATTGTAACACACTACAGAAATTTCTTTTCGTTAAATATAACCATTTAAACTGAACCTCCGATGCATGAACGAAATTTACATTTACCCGAAACTGCTTTTGGCTCCTGAGCTCAGTGCTCCCTCCGCTTTAAAAATTTTAAAAATTAGAATATTTTTTTAGGAGGGATAATTTTACATATTTCTGCCAAATCCTTCTATTATTAAGTACGGCTGGTACCATTTCGATGTGTTTCGATTTTTTCGTTCGTAGGATATACTATTGGCTACACAATAATTGTTTTTCAGAATTTTTTCAAATTCACAAATATGATTTTCGAATATTTTAATCCGGAGGGAGCACTGGAACTCGGGAGCCACAAATCTCCACTCACATTTACCACGATAATAAGCGGTCGCGTATTAATCTCTTCTTTAGTATTTCATTGAACACAAGTAAGCAGACCTTCTAACTGGAAATTGTAACAAAAAAAATGCGAATCGCAAATATATCCAGTAAATGACCGACCTTCTGGTGCTGTATGCTGGTGATATGGTACGCGTAGTCCTCGCCAGCCGCAGCCTTGCTCGGGCGTCAGCCTCCGAGGCGATGGGGCTGCGGAACTCGGTGGCCACGAACTCGCGGAAGTGCTTCTTATCAGCGCCGCCGCCGACGTGCTTCTGCACCGCATTCATCACCCGCCGGTACACGGCTGGGGCGGCCGCCATCGATTCGTCCCGTCGAAGCTGGCCCAACGCGGAGGCGGAGATGCACGGCGGCGGCGGCGACCTGCCTTCCCTTTTCTGGATCTTGTTGTCAGACCGCCGTTCGATCAAGCATGCGCATCCCAGATCGAGTGAGGAAATGCCATGGCTCTTCGCGGAAAAACCCTCGTGGTTATTCTGTATTGTCCCTCACACCCAAGGTTACTGTCAGATCAGTTCGGGGGCCCACATGTCAATGACGAAATAGACATGTGTGCAGGGGTGGAGTTATTTTTTCGATATATTAATAACCAATTACATCCCGCCTCTGCAACAACGAAATGCACACAACTCTACAACAAAAAGAAGAAGAAAATTGAATAGAAGATCCCGCTATAATGATCAATTCCTTATAGCTGCAACACAAACCACCACCAAGACAACACCAGAGTCTAAATTCTCCAAAAGCGACGCCTCCAAGAAGGAAACAGTGCATAAGTGTTGTCGCCACCCGATAGTAGATTTTAGGTTTTCAATTTCACGCTCTCAAAATAATGCCTTCAATAACGCGATTGTGAGGCACAACCAATTAAATCCAGACTTTGGATTTTCACTCTGGAAGATAACATATAAGACTTTGTACTCTTCCTATGTTGCTGCCCCCGCTTGTCGCTGCCTCTGCTACAAGTCAAGAATCACCAAGCAAATTCCTGATCGCCTCGAAGACTCGATCCGCCATTACTAGACCTCAGTCGCCATAACATTCTCAGCCACTGTTGTCACCACAGAAATCGAATACCGACATGTCCCGTGGTGACAACAGACAATGAAGCTTCGCGTTACTCCATCATGCAGCCTCACGGCCAGAAATATGGGAGAGCGCGACCGAATCCCATCTGATCCAGCAATCTCTAGGCAAGAGGCGCCTAGTGGAGTTCGCCGGTGGAGCCTTCTGGAACTCGACAGTCAGGCCATATCAATGAAGACGTGATTTACCAGCAGATCTTAGTATTGGTGCGAGAGGAATCATAGGACCGCCTCCTTATTCAGCAAAACCGGCAGGCCCCCACGTCGCTGGTTAGATTAGCGAAGGAGAAGGCAGCCTCTGCACCGTACGCCGTAGCCGTCCGCCCGGAATAGTCTGACCCAGATCGGATTACCGCCGCTGGAGCAACAGCGCTGCACTGCTGTCACCTCGCCCGCCTCCTCCTCGCCTCTCCTGCTTGATACAGGTCCCGACCGCTAGAGCCACGCCAGCTGGCCCGTTCGAGCGCCCCATCGCCGCCCGAGATGCGCTGTCATAGAGCCCTCCCCTGCTATCCGTCGTAGACGGGAATGCGCTGGGAATACGCCGGGGGGGGGGGGGGGGGGGGGGTGCTGGAGGAATCGAGATCGGGGAAGGGGCCTCTGTAGTCGCCAGGCGAAGGCAACCGGAGGTAACGACTCAAAAACTATGTGTTGCCATAGCTGTGAAGCAAACATTTTTTAGGGGTAGTACCATATATGGTGAAAGTTTGTTATTTGACAAAGGAAAAAATTACACGGTGTATGTGCAAACCGTTGCACTTGGATCTGCCCCTGCATATGTGGCTTTTCTTAATAAACATATAATAATAATGGACACCATGTCAAAGCTCAGAAGAGAGCAAGCTCCCCATAGGATGTCGGTTCGCTGAAGACGAGATCGCAGGTGGATGGTCTAGGGTCGGCCGATTAAGCTCTGACGAGCCTCTGACATGGTGGATTTTTTGCCGACGAGATTGAATCGGTGCATGGAGGTGCCTTCATGGTCAATGATGGAGGTCAGTGTCTAGGGGAATTTCGATGTTTCGATGGGTGTTTCAAAAAAGCTACAAGTGTTTTATCGTTTATGTTGTGTAAGCACAAGTAAATTACTGCACTGAATCTGCGTGTATGCTATAAAAGCACCTCTCAATATTGTAAACGTATTTCTGTGATGTCTACATTGAACACATAAACTGGACGTGTTCTTCCTTGTTTTTTCAAACGACGACACACTTTTCCAACAATCTTGTCGCGACCAATGGAGTCTGTTGCCTGCATTGATTTTTTCACCCCATAAGCATCTTCCAAATGTTGCAACATTTTTCACAATTTTTACAGACAACCGGAAGAAATGTTACAAGAATTTTGGGCCAGGAAGTTCGATCTTGCATTGATCAGACAGTCTAGATCTCACACTTAAGTTACACAGCTCCGGCGGCTGATCCACCCCCAGAACATTTTTGGCATGGATTAGAAGATCACTTTGCAGAAATTCGAGTGTGTTACAGGAAAGTACGTGGACAGGAACATCATCTGATCAGTATTACAATCAGCCAATCGTGCACGTTTCACAAATCATTGGCACTTAAATTTACAAAAAGCATTCATGTTCCTTCTAAGAGAAACAACATCATTCAAGTTTGCATAGCTATTTTCTACAAACTGAAGCAAGCTGCAATAAGTTGACAATCAGGACGAGCTGTCTTCAGTCTCAGCCTACGGTGAAACAGAGATCTCTATTGCAACAGAGGTAAGGGAAATAGACACCGAAACATATCTAAAACAGAACCATAATCAAAGTGCGAAGATACAATTCACACCACCAATATAAAAAATGCGACCCTTGGGCACTAGCACCCAGGGCATATTTTTATACTAGAAACGCTCCTTTTCGAGAATTCCAGGAAATTCATCCCTGACAGGGATCGAACTCAGGTCGTTGGGCTGCCACACCGCAACCCCAACCACTGGGCCTCTGCCCCGTTCTCCACACCACCATTATAGTGCAAGATACAATTGCACAACTATCACAAGAATATTTCTCCATGTATGGGCCAAGACATGTTTCTCACAAATCAAGACCCAGAAATTGCAGGACAGGAATTTGAATTAAACATGGCCGGCATTTACATAAACTTGGCGCCCCAACCACTGCACCCTCTCACCAAAAAAATAAATTAGTCAGAACAAAATGCTGCCAACTATGCTGCACCAGTACAACACCTCTAATCACAATTCACAAATCCATTCGGGTGCTATTTCAAAAAGAAAAGTGAGCGAAAAAATGGCCAACTATACCCACACTTGAGATCCACATTTGTCTACCGGTCTATTAAGTTATACAATTTTAGGCACAGATCAAGAATAAACCCATCCATATGTCCAGCCAGACCAAGTAAACGAACACAGAATCTCTGAGATCAGCCAAAATGCAGCTCACCGGCTTAGAGAAGAGCATTTCCAGCGTACATCCTGTTGCAGATATCCTCAAGGATCTGTACTGCATTCTTGTGAGGGTAACGCAGTCAGAAATCCAAGTTGAGACCAGCAGCAGCTCGCCAGATTGTAAGTTTGAAAGTACCCGTCAGATGAAAAGGGGCAAGACCAAGAAGGGTACTATGAGCTATGGACCTTTCACAAGACCTACAATTCTACAGATAAATTATCTACAACAACAATACAGGGTATGGAACGCTGTTCTTGATCTTCCAAGTTAGAATTTGGAAGAACATGTGTTGCAGTTCTAACTTGATGTATCAACCTCCTTTCCATGGTCTTCATTGATTGTTCTTCGAAACCTTCGTAACCATATCTCATAGTCCATCGGGTATGGGGTCCCGCAAAGGCTGTCAACATAATCGGCAAACGCTTTCAACACTGCTGCGACATCACCCAACTTCTGTTGTATAACTCTCCTTGACCATGATGTTTCCCTCCATTGAAGTGCACCTTCAACCGAGTCAAGCTCTGGGCAGACTCCACCACACGAGAAATATAGTAGATAAATTAGACTTTCCGCGTCAGACGCTGCACACAGCTTGCCTTCCTGGAGAGCAAATGTAGATGAGAAGAATAGATTCATTAAAGGTCTATCCCTATCTTCTAAGAGAGCATGACCCCATCCAATAAGTACAAAATGTGGATTCCTTAACCCGTTGCTGACACGGATCACATTCTCTGGCCGAATGTCGCCGTGACGGATTCCTGCAGATGATGCAGCAGCAAGACCAGACAAACAGTCATGGCAACATCTCAGAGCGTCCTCAACACCAAACAATCCGTTCCTTATCAGATTCGAAATGGTTTCACCAACTGGTGAGGTGACAAGGATTGGAGTACTGCACAATGGATGACCACAATTCCCACTGGAATTTGGCTTGTTACATGGGCCTGGATGGACTACACGTCCAGAAGCTATCATCTGCGGTATGTATCTGCTAGAAATGTCTCTTTGCTTCATCAATGTCAGCACCTTCGTCTGTCTCTGAACTTGGTACCAAGAATTCATATCCTCCCATGCTGCCTCTAGATGAGAAGGACTTGAACCAACATACAGCAGATAGGATTTGGTTGGCTCTTCCACAAGAATAGCACCATAAATAGGAGGCTCACTTTCTGTTCGAATATCGTTGATTTGAAAACCCTTCTGGCAGTTAGAGTCCTCCATCAAAACAATAGACCCTATCTCAAGCTTCAAGATTTCTTCAGGCTTTACATCAACAGTGCCTTCCTCCTGTACTTCAACAATTTCAGGAGAATGACTTCGTTGCTGGAATCGATGCAGGCCATTTCCATTAGATTGTCTGTCGACCAAGTGTCTCTCTGATCTTCGACTCTGTACCCGGGAACTATGCTCTGTGGCTAGTTCATCCAGAGAATACTTTGGTGCTCCACAGAATTGGATCATTGAGTGGAAAACTGCAAGGAGAACTTGAAGGGTCCCAATGTCTCCCCAGTTGGCATTCCCAAGTTTATTCCATACTCGATCTACAGAAGAAACTGTAATTTTGGCATCCTTTTTTATCCATTCAGCAGCACACTCATAAACATTGTTCGTATCAATATTCAGTTTGTTCAGGTCTCCTTGGACATTTACCACTCCTCCAAACTGTGAATCTACAAGAAGCACGTAAACAGAATCTGAATTCCGAAGGACAGTGGAAGACCTGCTGAGGCTCCGAGAGAGCAGCACACGAAGCGCAAAGAATAGCGCTTCCCCCAGGACAGCAGGAGATGGATACTGGTCCTTATGGGACGAAACCATTCCAATATCAGGTCTCAACAAAGCCAACACGACAATATGATCCCACCTTCCCTGCGAATGCTTTGAATTCTTGAGCAGAACAGCTGTCGCACAAACACCGTCGAGCTTTCCACTGCTAATAGCCTTCTCAGCAGGATAAAATCTGGAGCTTGTGCTGTGTATACATGCGACAGAGAAAGGCATAGCTTCCTCAGGACCCCAGAAAGCTTCCCACAACCCTTAATGCCCGCGTGTAGAAAATCCTCCAGGGCAAGATGCGCAGTAGCTTCAAAAACATCCGACGTCGACACGTGCAGAGCGTTTGGCATCCTGACTAGCTGCTGAAAAGTAACACCCTCGAGTGCATAATCAAAATTCTGCAGCTCGGTAATGTCGAAAGGAACATCGAAGGCCGGCTTCCGGAAACCGCAGTCCTCGCTGTTACCAGAGAACCAATCCTCCAGGCTTGCAGTCAATAGCTCGTTATCCACAAACTTCCGGAGGAAATCTTTGCACGTGGATGATGATGAACTGCGGCGGTCGGGCGACTGGCCTGCCAGACACCACAAAATTCATCAATTTACGTTGCGTAGAGTTTGCACGGTGTCAAAAGATCAAATTTTGAGGGACTTGAAGCAATTGCAGCATTCAAGTTCAAATTTTGAGGGACTTGGAGCAATTACAGGATTCAAGTTGCTAGCTTTAAGTAGGAAATGGTTGGTAAGTGACAGACACCACAAAATTCTTGAATTTACAGTGTGTAGAGTTTGCGCGGTGCCAATTTTGAGGGACTTGGAGCAATTACAGCATTCAAGTTCAAATTTTGAGGGACTTGGAGCAATGACAGGATTCAAATTGCTAGCTTTAAGTAGGAAATAGTTGGTAAGTGACAGGCACGAGCGCGGATGGATCACGGGTGCTAACCTGAGGGCGACGCCGCGTGGGCGCCATGGCGAGGGCGGGGCCGGCGAGATCTTTCAGCGGCGAGGGCGAGTCCGGCGAGATCTCGCGTGGGCGGGGCGGCGGGCTCGTGCCGCGCGAGATCTCGCGGCGGCGGGGTCGATGACATCGCCGGCCCGCAACGCACCGTGCCGCCTTGTCACCGTCACCGTCGTATTCTTCTTCGTCGTCGTATCCACGGGCCGGCAGCAAGCGCCGCCGCCTCGTCCGGCTCCTCCGCCGGTCACCGCGCCGGGTTCGGTGGGAGGCGAGGTGAGCGTGGGGAGTCCGAGAGGGAGAGAGACGGCTTTGGGGGAGAGAGAGGGGCTTTGGGGATCGACTCGAGTGGCTGCGGTCTCCGGATGGCACCCGCCGGGTACGGGGACGGGTTTGGCACCCCCATACCCGCCCCCGTCCCTTCGCCCCGCCCCCGTCACCCGCCCCCATACCCGCCGCCGGGTACAGAACGTTACCATACCCGCCACCCGTCGGGTACCCGCCACCCGCCGGGTACCCGTCAAGCAATATGGCAGCAGCAAAATGACAGGTTTTTGCACAGCAATTACAGCAACAATCTCACAGAAATTACAGCAGCAAAATGGCAGCAATATGATAAGTTTTTTGCATAGCAATTACAGCAACAATTTCACACATTTAAAGCAAAAATTCACAGCAACAATACACAGTTTAACAACAATTCAGAGCACAATTCATAGTTTTACAACAAGTTCACGAAATCACGCAATAACACAACAAATAGTCCAGAATTCCAAACTTCCGAGTACATGAATCAAACAACTTCAACAACAAGTTCATGACAACAAATTTATCAAAGACAAAGAAGCTCCAGCAAGTTCAACTTCCAACTCCACCAAACTCGCCTTGAAGCTCCAACTCCAGCCAGCAAGGACGTCTCATATGAAGATCATGCTTGAGTCCTAGGTACAATAAAATGTAAGTTATAAATTTGGAGGTGTGCAATCACAAAAGTATGGTACAAATAAACACTATCACATACTAACCTCATTCTCTTCTTGTGTGTCTTGAAGACAAGTCCAGAAGCTGCCTTCACCCATATGAGCATCTATAAGACACAAAAAAATGGACATACAAGAAGATAAGATTGTGTAAAAAGAGACATAAGAAATCAATGATAGAAATTGCATCATTTGCTCACCTTTGTACTTGTTTCTAAGCCAATTCTGATAGCACATCAATACCTCAAGCATTTTGGAAGTGAGACGGCTCCTATGATCAGTCACTATTCTGCCACTCATACTAAATGCAGATTCCGAAGCAACCGTTGTGACTGGAATAGCAAATATGTCTCTTGCTACCTTCCTTAAAGTTGGGTACCTTGTGCCAGCCACTTTCCACCAATCCAGCACATCAAATTTTTCTGTATATGGTACTAAGTCATCAGCCAAGTAATGCTCTATCTCTCCTTGAACTCTAGCTGCTGCAGGCCTTTGTTGTGCTACAATGTCATGGAAGAAAGACATAATGGCAGGAGCTGGCATTGAAGACAAAGAATCTACAGCCGGCTCATATTAAGCTTCTTCCACTTCATACTCTTTGATCAGTTTATGTAGATTAGCAACAACAATATCAACCTTGTCATTGCATTCATAAGAGGATGGCTCAATGCCATGCAGCATTGCATAACAAGCAACCAACATTTGCCTCTTATATCTAGGGTCAAGTAGTGTAGCCATGCCCATCCGAGAACAATGTGGTTATCTCATAGAATAAACTCAGCCTAGGTACAATATCTGCCGCAAAGTCCCATTCATCCGAAGTAGGCAAGTTTACATATTGCTTGTCTACTGCTTTGGCTCTTTCAAAGACAGCTTTATAAGGCAAAGCTACGTTGAGCATAAGGTAGACAGAATTCCACCTAGTCTTACAATCTAGTCTCATCTTATTTGTGATTTTTACTTTCTTATACCTAGCCATCTCCTCAAATTTCTCGACTCTCTTGGCTGAGGCAGTCCAATATCCAACACTTTCTCTAAGATTGTGTGTACATTAACCTTCCCATCAGCTTGGGCAGTCATCCTCAATGAAGACTGACTCAACGATTTTCCAGCCTTGCTCTTCAACTTCAATTGCCTTAGAGTACATTTACTCAGATGGTCACGCAGATGTGAAGTGCCACTGTTGGATTTTGCACTAAGTGCCTTGTGACAGTAGTTGCAGATACCCTTCCATTCTCCACTCACAAACTCCTTCTTCATCTCGAGCCACACATCGGAAGTTAGCCTGCGTGTAGCAGCTCTAGCTGCCGCTGCAGGATTCACCTCCACCACTTCATCTTCATCATCAGAAACTTTGTTCACGGATTCGGATTGGCCTTGGCTACTACCACTTGTACCACTGCATAAAATGGATCACATATTACTAAAATAAAAACAGCAGCTAAACCTAGAGCAGAACCACCGAAATAACAACAAAAACATTACAGTTCCTAGGAGTAGAGCAACTTCAGAATGATAATTTTAATACAAGCAGCAATCGGGCAGGAAAGGGAGCTGGCAATAGGAGTAGAGCAACTTCAGATTGATAATTTTAATTTGTTTCGCATAACAAGTCTTAAAACTGTATCTTGCTCACTCAAGATGTTATAAAGCTGAGAGAAAGCAACTTCAGTGGTTCACTACCATAACCTCCAATCATGCCAAAAACTAGTGTTATACCATGGCTCTTGCCACACATATCATTGCCCATTTCTATGTTTTAGTTCGGTTCATAAGTTTCAGTGAAGGGCTGAAGGGTAGTGTTTTGATTTCTTAGATCCTAAATCCTAGTCGAATCCTAGCCTAAAACAGGAGCCAAGCATCTAAAATACATCCAAAATACAAGCAGCAGCTATTCTATTCTAGTGAAATCAACAAGCCTTCTCTGTAGAATTCATCTAAACTACATCTCTGCAATTTCTAAGAACTTACACCGGAGACTTGGCCTTCTTCCCCTTCTGTGCCTGTTTGTCGCCGGCAGCCTTCTTCCGGACTGGCACGTCGCCGTCGGAGGAGGAAGCCACGGGCGTACGGGCCCGCTTCCGGCCGCTCCCAGTCGCACCAGCCGGCGGCAAACCCCCGCGTGCGCCGCCTCCCTTGGAGCTCGACGGCGAAGGCTGCACGCCCAGCAAGAATCCAAACCGAGCTCCGCTTCCCGCCGGCGGGATCTGGGCCGTCGCATCTCCAGCCGGCGGAGGCGGCGGCGGTGTGGGGATGGGCGCATCGTCCTGCTGCAGCTCGACAAGGTCCTGGCCGGAGTCGCCCTCGCTCCCCTCGAGATCGACGGAATCCATGGCGGCGGGCGGCGGCGCAGGATGCAGGAGACGGGAGTGGCGGCTGGGGATCGGGGAGTCGGGAGTGGCGGGCTGGCGCCTGGCGGCTGGGGTTCTGGAGAAAAGAGGGAGGGAGTGGGCGCGTGGAGACGTGGGTCGTGGCTTCCTAGGGTTAGGGTTTGCACTTCCCTTCTCTGGTCAGTGACAGGTGGGGCTGGACTATGGAAACTAACTGACAGGTGGGGTCTACCGGGTATGCGGGTTAAAGGGTACGGGTTAGATACCCCCATACCCGCCCCCGCTACACCCGTTGGGTATGAATTTTACCCGCTAAGCACACCCACGGGTTTTTTTTTTTTACCAAACCCTCCCCATTTGAGCCGGGTACCCGTCGGGTTTGCGGGTAACGGGTACCCATTGCCATCCGGACTGCGGTCTGGTTGATGAGCGAGTTGGGGGGCAAAAACACCTGGGCCACATGGTAAGTGAGGTACAGCGGTACAAGCACTCTCTCTGCCCGAACTTTGGATGAGGCGTTCATGAATTTCATCCCTCCCTTCCCGCTACAACTTTGTACAAACCCTATGACCCTGTAACCGGCACTTTCTTTGCTGCGGCAATGCCTCTGTAATTATAACTCTTTCTATCTAATCGGACGGCAGGATCGACTGCTTTAAAAATCAAACTTCAAATCCTATGACCCTAAAAAGGAAATTATTACAACTCTAAAGAAATGGTCAAATAAAATAAGACAGCTTTTAAGATGAGCTCCAAAAAGGGTAACAACTAACAACACCACAAATGCTTAAAGTTCAAAAATAAAGCCGCAAAACAGTTATGTCACATAATTTAGCATCCAATAATAAATAAATTCCTTAAAAGACATATCAATGTTTGTATCCCAATATAGTTTTAATGACACGCCATTTTCAGTTTCAAAATTGTTCACTCTTTGACTCCTTACTCTTGAATCATACACCTGTTGTCATGAACATCTTTTTTTTAAAGGAGACAAGATATTTGCTTCATCTCATTAATTAGAAAAAAATATAGGAGACAAAGCCAAGATTGCTAAGCAAAAAAGAAGCATAAAGTTACTCTTGCAGCATTATAAAACTCAAGTGCTTAGTCTCAGCCAAACCCTAGTTGGCGGCCTCAGATTTGATCTTGCTTAGGGTATGGGTCTGCATGTTATGCACGTTCCGAAAAATCCTTGCATTGTGGAGCACGATACCAACATGAGGAGCGATGTCATGGCCCTTTCTCAGAGTCCCATGAGTGTTGACAACTAACAGCCACCATTTTTTGACTGTGGGCGAAATTTACCCAAGAGGATGTGTGTTAGAGATTAAGATCCAGCCAAGCTACAATACCATTCCAAACTCTCAAGGAATACCAAACATTTTTTCTTGAAAATGCAAGAAGCAATGTGTTTCGATGCGTTGATAGACAAGAAGGTTATATGTACAAGTCCTAAAAAAGGACTAACACCACACCTTACACCTCAACCGAAACCTAGTCTAGGGGAGAAGTTGGCGAAGACCCCGGGCTCCCGCGCACGCCCACTCTCACGCTTCGGCTTTGATTATGTCAAGCAAGGAAACCACCAAGGGACGCTCATTGTCGAGGACTGTCGTGTTCTGATGCTTCCAGATCCATCACACCGTGAGCATGATCATCGATGAGGTTCCCTTGCGCAGCTAGTGATGGGTAGCACACATCACCAGCGGCCACCAATATGCGAAGACACCCGCAACAATTGGAGGACCCGAGGTGGATCGAATCCACGACAGTACCTCATAAATCACATCGTCTTCGAGAAGGGTCAGTCGGTAATAATGTTTGTCATAGTCTCCTCGAATTGGTCGCACATCGGACACCGCTCCGCATGTCATAGACTACATCGCGCTAGCCGCTCACCCGTCCACATATGTCTTGACAAGCCAGCCGGATTGTGAACTTCACCCTAGGGGGCATCCAAGATCTCCTATTGATCCTCCAAGATCTCAGTATAATCGATCCTTGGAAGAGGATGTTGTAGCAAGGAATACCGACTTGTCATGAACAATTGTTGCTTTAGCAACTACTTGGTCGAATTTGCATCTCTATGCGCATAATCTAGGTGGCATGGAGTGGTGTTTTGCATTTGTACGTACATACATATATCGTTCTCTAAAAAAAGATTTGATTGTAGCGATTGGTATGACGGGTGCGTGAACATCAACAAGGAAAAAACTGGGAGCTGAAGAGTGATCATTTTTTCTATAATTAGATGCGTAATTTTGGGGAGTTTTACTTTGATAGGAGTGGAAGGCGTAAACTGGATTATTCCACGCTAGCACTCCCAATTTACAGAAGTTCTTCCCGTATCACAGCCCGGTTCGAACTTTGTCAACACTATGATGTGAGTATGTGACGAATCAACGACGCTTTGAATGTTCTGTATCAAATCGGCGGAGAACTGAAGAACTGTCAGGTTTGGTCAATAGTTATTTAGGAAAGAGTTCAAAGAATCAAAGTCAAACCATACAAGACATTGATGAATGCAAAGTCATCAAAATGTTGCACCCAAACAGAGAGCAAGAAGGACGCTCACATGCATTTACTCGCCTGAAATGCATCACACTCCTCCTTCAGGTTCCTATAGCATGTTTCAACACAGAAACTGAGGACACACATTTCTAACTATGATACCACTATCATATCTCTCATTATTAATTTATTAATTACAGTGACACATCATTTTTTTGCCAACATGAAATGCATGATACTATCTATGATATTCTCACTACGACTAGTCTCAGGTTCCTAGCATGTTCCAACACAGAAACTGAGGACACACATTTACTCACCACTCAAAATGAAAGAACAGTAATATGAAATTGTACCAGTCCACGATTATTAGAAATACCCAACGAAGTCTAGAATGCCAAGCTCGCATCACCAAAAACATGAAGGTAACCTGTGGGCACTGTGATCAGCAGCAGTAGTAACAGTTAGCTACAACTAATATTGGTCCAAGACACTGAATGATTCCAACATATAGGTGCACACTCATAAGATTGAACGGGTAGGTAAAGTTTGAGGAAGCGGTGGATGGAGATAGATAATCTACTCTTGTTAAAAAAGAAAGATAGATGAGCTACTGGGAGGCAGGCGAGCTAATAAGTAAACAAGTGATGGGCGGTGGTCTTAACCTGTTCCTGGTGTCCGATGCGCTTTACGAAGTGTGGAATCATGGAGGAGGTGTGCTCGACCGGCCGATCGATACAGGCATGCACGCGCTTAGCTGTGCCACGACAGAATGATGGGATGATCCGGCAAAAGACTCTCTGCTGTTGCGTTGTATAGTTCTTCCATATGGATGCCCAACTGAAAGCGAGTTCGTGCGACTATATGTATGTATAGTTCCATGTAGCTTTAGCAGGCAGGGATGATTGGTTATGCATGGTTTGGTTGTGGACCATGAGGCATGCCATTGCCATGCATGCTCGCGCATGATTAAGCGAGAAAAGAATGGGTCGAAGATCGACAGGTATATATGGCGACCACTTCACTTGGAACACACGCTTGCTATTTGCTAACCACTGAGAAAACTCTTTCTTTTCCATCTTTAGTCAGGTCGGATCGAAACTGACTCGAAGCTGTCACTCCGCTTGAGCCACACGGGGAACCCTAACCGCGCCGCCGCCGGCCATCCTCCTCCCCTGCCCCTCCTCCGCCGCTGCCGCCGGCCTGGCCGCGGTGGCGGCGCCCCCAGCCTCCACAAGGGCGGCGCGGGGCGAGCTCGCGGTGGACGCGCAGCGCGGCTCCCGTTCTCCCGCGCGGCAGCGATGTGGTGCGGCGGCGGCGCTGCTTTCTGCAGCGAGCTCTGCACGGCTCGACGACGACGACGTGGCCGGGGTGGGTGTGGCAGGTGGTGGCGGCGACCTTCGGCGCAGCTGCCGGTGGATTCGGCCAGGGCCCGTTCTGGCCCCGATGGGCTCGGCGGGCCGCTGCTCTTGGCGGCCTCCCGTGCGTCGCACCGCTGTGGTGCCGCACGGGACTGGCTGCTGCTGTGCGGTGGTGCTCGAGGGAACTACAGCGCCGCCGGCGGGAGGTAGAGGCTCCCCGTCAGGTTTCCCTTGGCTGGCACATCGCGTTGGTTTCGGGGGCAGCGGCACTTGTGCGGCTGGGCGTGTGGCTGTCCTGCAGCACTTGGACGCCGAGGCGGCGGCCCTGGACTTAGTGGCGGTGTCGAGCTGAGCTAGGAGGTGGCTCAGCGTGAGACAGACCTAGACCCCGGCGTCTAGCTCTGTTTTGGTGGCCGTGGACCGTCGGGCGCGCGGGGCTAACGGTGTCTGCGTGTGGGTCTGTGATGGTGGGCTGGTCGGTCCCCGTGTGGGCGGGCGGGCTGAGACCGCCGGGTGAAAACCTTGCCTTGGTCGACGACTAGGACGGGCGACGGTGACGTCCCCGGGCGCCACTTCCTACTTGTAGGCGTCATCGCGGCGGTACTCCCACTCCTCCGTCCGGAAACTTCCGGGGGAAACCCCAGATCCTCCGTGGATCGGGCAAGGGCGGCGCTTCGGCGTCGTATTCCCCTTGGGGCCTCATCTTGGATGTTTCCCTGGCCAGAGAGACCCGTGGATGTTTGGTGGCCAGCGGGACGATCTTCTCGTCTTCGGCTAGGTGGTGCGCGGCCCTAGGGCCAGCGTGGATGTCGGAGCGGCGGCTCCGATCTCGCCTCCGCTGCGTCGCGTTGTGGTGCGTGGGTGTCGACCTTTCCTGCTTGGGCGGTTTCGTCATCGACCTGTGTGGAGCGTGGCCCGTGGCCAGCGTGGATGTCGGAGCGGCGGCTCTAGATTTCGCCTCCGCTGTTGCGTTGAGGGCCTCCGCTGTTGCGTTGAGGGGTGTCGGCCTTGGCCGCTTGGGCGGCTAGGCCATCGACTTGTGTGGTGCGTGGCCTTGGGCCGGCGTGGTGTGTTGTGTTGTTTTTTTTGCGGAGGAAAGAAGATTACATTAAGCAAGAGGGGAGATGCAATCATAAGCTACAGCCCTAGCTATTTCCTGTGGGAAGCTCCGGAGCCATGCTTCAGTTCTTGCCTGCATCCTGCCCATCCTGGCTAGCTCGTGACTGGCGTCATTAGCGTCACGGCTTATGCTAGCCGTTTTAGTTCCTCTTTCCTGTATAAGCTCTCGTATCCTGCTGATGCTGAACGCGTAGACAGATGTGTTCGGGGTACTCTCTTTGATCAACCTGACCGCTTCAGCACAGTCAGTTTCGACAATGAAGTTCAGATTAGTCCACTGCAGCGCCAGGCGCAGCCCCTCCTCGATGGCACTCAGTTCGGCCTCAAGTGCATCTCTGCAATAGGGTAGGTGGCGGCACGCTGCAACTATGACCTCGCCAGCGTGATCCCGCAGGATCATACCCGCCCCTGCCCCTCCATCCGATCCAAAAGCACCATCCACGTTCAGCTTTGCTTCATTTTCGTTCGGGAAACCCAGCGTTTCCGAACCTTTTGCCTACCATCAGCATGGTCGGGTCTCTTCTTGAAGCCAACATCCTGATCGACGACCATCTTTCCTTTTATAACATCTGCAGCAGGGAACTGTTTAACCATAAGTAGAGAATTTAAATAACTCACTAGGAAACGCCTCGATCCTTCAATTGACGGACAAGGCTTATCATGAGTGATTTCGTTATGAGCATGCCATATACGCCACAGTGTCATTAGCATGGGTGCTCTCTGCTCCTCCTTGATCTCATGCAGCAGTTGAAGCAGCCATTGGGGTCCTGTCGGTCTGATCTGAGCATCATCCGGCAAATTCCATGTTTCCTTCATAGCTAACCAGAGGCTGCGAGCATGCGGGCATCGCATAAACACATGGTAGGTATCCTCCACTTCCATGCCGCAAACATCGCAAAGATCCGACAGTGTAATGCGCCGATGCTTGAGGTTCGCCTTTGTCGCTAAGGCATTCCTGCAAATCTTCCACGCCAGGATTTTAACTTTGGGAGGTACAGGACACGTCCAAATCAATTTCCAGCTAGGGCATTCGCCGTCAGGTCTTACACTCGTAGCACCTCGGTCTTGCTTTTCCATACTACGTGAGAGGGCAAGTTTGTACGCACTCTTAACAGAGAACAAACCGCTCTTATCCGGTTGCCACGCAATGAAGTCAGCTTCATTCCTCTGCGAGTTTTAATCTTGAGGATCTCCGACAGGTCATTTTGGTTGAAGTAGAGCTGCAGCCTTTGCTCATTCCAGCCCCCCGTAGGTAGAAGGAAATCTGCTACCCAGCGATAGCGGCATCGACCCTGCAGTGTGCTTGGCTGATAATTCTTTCCGCTGGAATCCATGGGTCTCTCCAAGCACGATCTGAGTGCCATTGCCCACTCTCCAAATAACACCTTGCTTCAGGAGTTCCAAGCCGTACTCAATAGCATGCCATGTCGATGATCTATTGCCTGTGAAAACCGTATCAACCAGAGACCCATTTGGGTAGTATTTCGCCTTTAGAAGTCTGGCACAAAGCGTGTCCGGGAATTGGATAAGACGCCAAGCCTGCTTTGCAAGCAGAGCTTGATTAAAAAGGCGCATATCTCTGAATCCGAGACCTCCGTGGCTTTTTGGTCTAAGCATGATATCCCACGCCACCCAGCAGGTTTTCCTCTTACCATTTTCGGCCCCCACCAGAATCGTCTAATCATGTTGGTGAGTTCATCACATAGACCCAAGGGAAGCTTGAACACACTCATCACGTATAAGGGAATTGCCTGGGCTATGGCTTTAATCAACACATCTTTGGCCGCTTGTGATTTATGGTTATCATCCCAATCAACAAGGCATTTAGCTAATCTGGCTTGAAGGCTCTCAAACTTGCTACTGGACATACGACCTTCCGGAGTTGGCAGTCCCAAGTATTTCGTCTCAAATGTCTCCTGCTCCACTCCAAGTACCTGCTTGATGCTTGATCTTGTAGTTGGCTGACAAGACTCCCCAAACAAGATAGAGCATTTATCAGGGTTAATGAGCTGGCCTGTACTAGTTGCATACTGCTCAAGGACAGATTTCACTCGCAAAGCTTGTGCTGTTTCGGCTTTAAAAAGAGGAGGCTGTCATCCGCAAATAAGAGGTGCGAGACTCCAGGGGCTTGGCGACAAATTTTCAACGCTTCAATCTGATTACTAGCAGCCTCATGTTGGAGAAGCGTTGACAAACCATCCGCCACAAGCAAAAACAGAAAGGGGATAGGGGGTCACCTTGTCGGAGGCCCCGAGAAGGCGAAAATGAATCCAGGAGGTTCCCATAAATTTACCTTGTATTGCACCGACGTGACACACGACATTATCCAGTCCACCCATCGGTGCGAGAACCCTAACCGTTGCATCATTTTCCTTAAAAACACCCAATCCACCCGATCATAGGCCTTAGAAAATCCAGCTTGTAGGCACAAAAGTTCTTGTCATCCCTCTTATTATGCTCAATGAAATGTAGACATTCAAACGCTACCAAGCATTATCAGTTATTAACCGTCCCGGCACAAAGGCACTTTGGTTGATGGATATGATCTCTCCCAAAATTGGCCTGAGCCTGTTTACCATGCATTTTGCAATTACCTTATAAACAACTGTGCATAAGCTTATAGGACGGAAATCCTTCAGCGTCTCCGGTTGCTCCTTTTTGGGAATTAAAACAATGGCAGTGTCGTTTACCCATCCGGATTATGCCGTTAACAAAAAAGAGCTTGACCGCATTTATTACTTCCACCTTGATAGTACCCCAATTGCGTTGATAGAACCGAGCTGGGAAGCCATCCACGCCCGGCGCCTTCAACGGACCGATCTGAAATAAAGCATCACTAATTTCTTCATCCGTGAATTCTCTGCATAAATCCTCATTCATCTCCGGCGTGACCTTCTCCTGTACCAGAGAAATTAAGTGATCAGAATTGAGGGAGGGGTCCCTAGTGAACAGCTCCTGAAAATAGGATGTGGCCATGCGCTCCATATCAGTAGGGACATCTTTCCAGGTCCATCAGAGTCCTTAAGCTTTTTAATTTTATTCCTTCTAGCACGCCATTTTGCTGTCTGGTGAAAAAATCTTGTGTTCCGATCTCCCTCCTTTAGCCAAGTGACTCGAGAACGCTGAAGCCACATCATCTCCTCTTTATATAAGAGCTCATTCATCTGATCTGTGGCCTGTCTTATGTCACGTTGATCAGCATTGTTAATCATCAGCAGTTCTAGTTTCTTCCTTGATTTACTTAGCTCACGAAGTATGTTACCACACTTCCTTTTGCTCCACGCCTGCAGGAGTTCATCACCTGGTCTAGTCCATGCATAATGTCAGCAAGATTACTCTTTTTACCCGCCTCCTCCCAGGCAGCAGATATGCGTTCAGTAATCTCAGTTTCCCGCTCCCACAGGATCTCGTACTGACGCCTTGGCTGCTTGATTACATGACGCTCCTCCTGCGAGATATTTAAAAGAACAGGACAGTGGTCAGAGACAGGGGTTACTAAGTGCTGAACATGCGAATCCGCGAAAAGATCTCTCCAATCAGGGCAAGCCACCGCACGGTCGACGAACACGCACGTTGGATCTCCCCTTCCTTTTGTTATCGTATGTGAAGGAACTCCTGTAAATCCAAGATCAGAAAGGTTGCAGTCAGATAAAACCTCGCGAAAGGCTTCCATTTGGCTAACAGACCGAGGGTTTTGTGACAAATGTTCTTCAGGCCACAAACACTCATTAAAATCACCAATAACTAGCCAGGGGAGATTCGATTGAGACTTTAAGTTGCGCAAAGTATCCCACATGCGATAACGGTTTTCAACACGAGGCTCACCGTAGATACAAGTGATGCGCCATTGGGGATCAGAGGGGGATAAGCATCAATAACTCTTTCATTAACGCACTGAACCTCAACACAAAGACTCTCATGCCAAAACAGGGCTAAACCACCACTCAAACCATCACTACTAAACCCAGCAAAACCCTTAAGACCTAACCTACTACGGTAACGACGCATCTTACTTTTATTCTGTCTAGTCTCACAAAGGAAAAATAAACGAGGACTCCAAACTTGGGAAATCGTAGCCAATTCGCGCGCTGTCGAGACATTCCCGGCTCCTCGACAATTCAACGCCAAGCAATTCATTGCTCCTGACGAGCCAACATTAGGCCTCGTCAGGTTGCCGGGAGCCCCTGGTCCGGCTGCTGCCTGGGTGTTCCTCCTTCGCGCTCCATCCTCCATCCCATCAGTCAGCCTCTCATCTCGAGCAGAAGTTGCTGCGCCGGTCTTCCATTTTTTCTGCAAGCCGCCCTCTTGTTTGAATAATCCAGCCAATGTCAGATCAAGTCTACCACCTTGAACTTCTTCCTCCGCCGATCGCTTGCGCCCTAGCAATGAATCACCGCCTGCATGTGTACGTCTGTGGCACTACTCAGCGACACCGTGGTTTTAGACAGATTCTCAATGCATGGGATCCTTTGATCAACACCCAAGATTGGATGCAAGTGTGGCTGTGGCTCGATGTCCTCAAGAGGCGGCATTTCATTTTCAGACTCTGTTCCTCATCAGCAGCATCGGTCTCCATCGGCACAGAGCAGCTCGTCGTAGCCTGCCTCTTGCGTCTGTATTTCAGGTCAGTGCCGAGCATCAGATTCATGCGCTCTATCGTGTTTGCAGGGTCTGTTCAACATCAGCATTAGTACGGAACTCCGTTTCCTCAAACCCATCGCGAGTACCGACAACCTCCGGTATGTTGCCATTAAACTGTTGATCACCAGGTTTAGGGAACGCTTGGTTGTTGCTTGGCTTGCCAAGTGGTGTTGCGTTTGTGCTCCCCGATGGTGAATTAAAGGACAACTTCTGCCTAACAGCCGGGTGCCCCGAGCCTGATATCACCCTGCCCTCAAACTTGCGTTTTGGGGAACATCTCAGAGAACTATCATACAGAAGCGCTGGTATCCCTTTGATCTTCTTCTCACACTGCTCCTTCGCATGCCCAATGAAGCCACAATGGAAGCAGAAGTGGGGAACTCTTTCATATCTCAGCGGGTACACCATGGGAGCCTCCTGCCCCTTGATTCTAGTAGTGAACCGGGTCTGCAAGCGTTTGTTCAGGGTAAAGCAATGCGGACACGCAGATAATCATTATACTCCAGCCCTTCTGCATCAACATCAACATCAACTTCCTCCACATGCCCGAGGTATGATCCCACAAAAGTCCCATAATCTACTGTCTGTTTATTCCATGGTACATCATAGAAGCGCACCCAAATTTGGATCACATCAAGCACTGTCTCTGACGGCCGACGATTCTCCACGAAGGGGGCGATCAAGCATGCAACACCTTGCTGGATCCATGGGCCACCCCTCGCCACAAACTTATAGTCTCCTTCCGAAGTAAACGTGATAATGAAAAAATTCTCCTTCAGAGGCTTAAAAGACATCTTCTCTCTAATCCCCCATACCTTCATGAAGTGTTTGTGCAGGACGCTGTAGTTGGCCGCCTTGATGGAGTAGTACCGCGCCATCAGCTTCCAAACCTTGGGGCCAGCCGGCCAGACGATTCCTCCTGCACTGCTTCCTCAGGCTCCTCCGCACATACATCATCTTCCAAATCTACCTCGCCGGACAGGCGCGCCTCCGGCCCGACGTTCGTGCCATCCTCTTCAGCTGGCTCCCAGTTGCTCTCCTCCTCCTCCTGAACTTCTGTGATCATGACCGGGCGAAAATTGCGTACAGCACGATCGCGCCTTCCGCCGGCGGCTTCGGGTGGGTAGACGCCTCACCGGCATCCCCTTGATCACCCCCACCGCCGGTAGACGACATCGCTCGTACCTGCATATTAGCAAACGAATCGCCGGGGTCGTATGTAGTCGATCGATCTTCAAAGCCACAGATTAGGTTTTGGACGTCGCCGCCCCAACCCTTCTTTTTATAGCCTTTTCCCATGATGCGATCTGGCTTCTCAAGCCGATCGTATTGTGATCGAACTCCTCTCCCAGCAATCTTGATCGAACAGGACTCTGAGACAGATTCGTAGACTCCTAAAACTCGTAGACTTGATTCGTTCCCGTCCATGGTTAGGGTGGCGGCGCCCGATCGCCTCGGCGTCGCCAGAGCCCTAAACCCTAGAGACGTAACGTAGACAATCGTATCTGTCGCCTTGTCACTTGTCGGGGGAAAATTACGCTTCGTTCCCCTGCAACGTAATTCCGTAAAATAACACTTGGTGTGTTGTGTTGTTGTATCCGATTTTCGGCCAGTTTTCCTTATAAACTGGCCAATTCACTTCTTCTATATAAATGAAAAGGCAAGCCTCTTACCCGGTTTCAATTTTTTTGCTAACCACTGTACTTTCTTTTCGACAGGGGCTTTACAGTTTACACTACTCTCCGGAAACTCCTGCTATTTTGTTCCTTCTCGATCTGCATGCCTACCTTTAGCAGCGGCTCGCACGATCGTTACTGGAGCGAGGCCGCGAGAGCCTCTAAACAATGCCTCCGTTCGAGGCGATTGTCATGCTTTGCTCGATAAGCTTTTTTTTTTGAAAAATCTCAAGTTGGAAAATGCCACTACAACTCTTACATACCTCTACATATGTCATTTTGCTCAGCTTAAAACAATAACGCTACAAAAATAGATGTATTGCAGTGTGTATATCAGTATTTACAACATTACCACTTTAACCAATTATATTTATAGGCATCACTTTTGAATATTCAAGGCGCCAAAAAATCAAATTTCCCCGAAAATTTGAACTTCTCATAAAAATCTATTACAATTAAAGAAAATCTAAAACACTAATACGAGTATACTTTTCAAATATGAGCCAATTCTAGGCACATATGAGCCCTTAAATTGACATTTAAAATTTTGTCCAGCAAATTGTGGAATTTTGACATTCTATTTAACTTCTCAGAAAATTCTGAATACATTACAGAAAATCAGAAACACTAATAAGGGATTATGGGAGCCGTATATGAACTGGTATTGAAAGGATTGACACATGCAGAGTTGCAGTGGCATTTTTCCTCTCAGCCACCGACGACCATCATGACCTCGATAGAATTTGGTTGGAATATCTTTTTCTTAGAGAAAATAAAGGAGGAGAAGACACGTGCTTGTATAGTTTGCAAACTTATTTCAGAACGGTAGATAGGTATTTTGAAACTATGGTGACTAAAGCGAGCTTGCTCGACATAGACAATTACGAGGACCACCGATACGTTTTACTCCATCCAGAAAAAATAAAGAGTTCTTTTGTTTCGTCAGAGGACCGGCGTAGGCCCAAACGATTCATGGCGCAGTGGCGGGAGGCAACGCATAGAGTTGCTGTTGGGCTTCAGCCTCATGTAATAGGCCCAAACTGATATGTGGATTTCTCAAAAAAAAAACTAAATATGTGAATGATCCGTTCATTCAGGTGGCGACGCGCACGCGGCGCATGGCACAAAGTTGGTACATGATCCGTTAAGTCATGATGTGCTATCGGTTAATGAAATACTCTTTCCTTAAAAAAAAAGGTTAATGAAATACTCCCTCCGCTCCATTCAAACTGTCATGGGAAATGAACTTGGGCAGTACAATTCCATAGTTGTACATGGGTTAATTATTTGGGATCAGAGAGGGAGTATATGTTCCATGTAAAAAGAAAGCAACCTATAATTTAACAGTGTTGTTTGCGCTTTCTGCCAATTGGAATACACATCGTTGTCAACAAATAGTGCAATATGCCTCCGCTAACAATTTTTTTTTGTTTGAAGGGATTTGAGCTGAACGAATCCTCCATGTCATTCTTCGCGCTGCGACTTTCCATACTGTTTGATTATCTCTCCGTCATCCTCCCCGTGATCTTCATGAATCGGCCCACGAGCCCTCCATCCCCATAGTACTTTCACCTTCCTAGCATAGGTGTCTTTGTCTGTACATGAACCGAAGAAGGTCTACATCCTCTTTGATTCACGGAAAATTCACATGAATTTCATATGAAAAATCCAATTCCAGCCAGAACTAGGAGAATTTACTTTGAACCATGGAAGCTCTTATCATGTTTTATGGAACGAAAACACAATAAAGGGAAATATATGCATTTGTGGATGTAAAGGCCTTAAGAGTCTTTTCTTCCATTATCTCAATATAAAAATTAAGCAGGTTAATTAATAGCCATAACACTGTGCCATGACGAGGAAAGAAAATCCATGGACCTCAGCTGATCATGCATGCTCTTTCTCCTTTACACCAAGGAATCACAGATTGGGAGAACAACAGAACACCACTACTGAAATCAGCACCAGGGACAAGAGAGACATCGGCCCCATCATTATGGCGGCGAGGTTCGTTTTCTTGAGCGCACACAGGAAAACATCGGTGGTTGGTTCCATTTTCCTTAGCGCACACAGGAAAACCTCGGTGGTTGGTTCCATGTCCACATCAAGCTTTATCTTCTCTTCCCCTGGTTCACATGCGTCGCCCATCCCGTGCAGCCTTCAGTTCGTTCAGGTTCAGCTCTCATCATCATTTCGAAGAATGATAACGTGAACAAGAAGAAATATATGATATGCCATTTGAAACCACGAAAATGAGCCTACGTCACTGAAAGATTAGCAAGGATGATGGTTTGCAGCCACCCAGGATTTAATCAATAGGGTAGGCATGGTGTGCCTTATTTCACACCTAGAGCACATTATCTTCGTAATATTTTGGCTTTTTTCCATTAAATTTGATCGACTTAGACATCAGTAGGAGTAGGAAAACCTCCACTATGGTGTAATTTAGCTCCTAAGAATATCCAATTATCTTTTCTACCACACTATTTTCTTGAATTGTTTTTGTTTACCACTCTAGTTTGCAGTGCATTCTACTCCAGTTGTAGGCGTGTAGACTCCACCAATACAAAACCTTGCTGAGAAGTTTGATCATGAGGACAACAATATAAGTAGGAGTGATCCTATAGTCGATCTTATTAGAAAATTCTACTTAACCTGTGCTAGACTAAAAGATTCAATTCGAAGAAATTGAGTCCACAGAAAGAGCAATCCATCCTTGTGCAAGTTAAAAAACAATCCAGAAATAAAAAACCATACCAACAGTTAGACAGCAGGGCAACTGGCCAACAAAGTCAGCTTGCGAGTTGCAACTAAGAAGAGGTCGGCCAAAGAAAGGCAATATCCAATCAAGTGATGGCGACAGTGGCTGCATGGACGGATCGACCATTATCCACCGATATCTTATCCTTTTATAAGCACCGTCAACTAGTTCTTTAGACAGAAAAGCAAGTTGTACTATAGCAAAAAGTTGCAACACTGTTTTTCTCCCCAAGTGCTCAAACAAGTGCCGCACTGAAGCATAAGGACTCCCATCCTCGACAACATGCAGCGCATACTGCGAAAGTAATCAAATGAAATGTGGGTCTTTGCTCACGGGGAAAATATTTGATTTGACGATGGGAAATGCTGATGTTGAATCCAAGTCATGCTTTCTGACATAGATGGATCCAGGAAAGCCAAGAGTACAAATATTAAGATTGTAGGGTAGGTACTTGGCTAACTAGTTAACTAATAGAGAAGATGGCTACACAGACGCAATTGGCACTGAGATCTTATACAAGCTCCCACCTCGATCCGGCGCAGTGCAATCACAATCTTGTTCACTCTTCAGGCCATTTTCTGGAGAGAAAACAAACATTTCATGACATTTTCAAATAACTGTTTCGAGAATATCCTGTGTTCTTAAGAAATTAATGCTGCTTCAAGAACATGCCACTGGACCAATATTACCAAAAGGTTCTTATTCATGACACCAACAATCACATTATCAAACAACCTATAATTTCCAGTGGTATCAGGGAAGGGACAAGGAAAGATAAATGTTATATGTTCCCATCAGGAACCGTAGGTATTTATTTAGCATTTTCCATCGGTACAACCACACTAGCAAAAATTAGTTACAAAATATGATGACCAGGGAATATAATTAGCATAGTACACATGGATGTCGACACCCCTATTTTTCAGTTTTCTGGACACGTGCATTTCCAAAGTTCCTTACTAGAGAAACTAACAGAACTGTAGTGATGAAAGCAATGCCCTCGAGTTGTGACAACAGAGGATCCCAAACTTGTTATCGGCCTGAAGCTGTGAATCAAAAATTGTGTGCTGGGATCATGCCAACTTAGTTGACAAGCTCACAAGATTTATTAACTCAACTACTTAACTACTCCAGTATTAATCATGAGGGTTCACAAGTCACCTCGTATCTTGCTCAATTTATTTCACTTCACTCAGTTATCTGATCAGATTAAAAGAATGGGCATATAAGAGCCAGACATATCTCTGTAGATTTGTTAGGGTCATGATGACAAATTAACTACTAAAAGAAACATATATCTGCACGAAAAGTTACATCACTACTGAAATGATGATGCCGAACCCAAACTCATTCTTACTAGCATAGATACATTCAAGGAAGTCAAAAGTACAAACTTTAAGATAGAAGGCACTAGGCACTTGGTTAGTTGGTTATCTAAAATAGAAGCTCTGATTTGGTTACTGCTAAATAAGACGGTCACAAAAGTAACTAGAATGAAGAAATTAAGTAATAGTACCATGGCCAAGGGAGAGCTCAGCCACTGTTCATTTCATCTAGCTTATCTTAGTACTGGCTAGTGGCTACGTACATAGATGCAACTACACTGAATTTTATAAAAGCTCCCACATTGATCTGGTGCAGTGCGGCAAGAAACGTTTCATTCTTCAAGCCATTTCCTGGAGAGAAAATCATGACATTGTTAAATTTCTGCTCGAAGAAGAATCTATTGCATGCTTTTGAATTTTTTGTTGCAACAAGAACAGGTCCAGTAGACACACATTAACGAAGATACATGTATTACACCATCAATCATTACATACTATTGCACCTAAACAACTACTCCCTCCGTATCAAAATATAAGACTCTCTACCTACTTTCTACACACATGTATCTAGACATGTTTGAGTTAAAGGTTCATGTGAATCTTGCACTAAAAAATATCTAGATACATGTGTGCATAAAGTAGGTAGAGAGTCTTATATTTTGATACGGAGGGAGTACATACTAATACTATCGCAACTAAGTCTGGCTCACTGCATACCTTGAAATATCGCTGACTAATCCAGCTCTGTCTTCAACAATGCTATAAGGGATATGCAGACAAAGAACCTACTTGTTATTAGGCTTCCATGTACTTATAGCATGAATTATTCTTCCTTTCCACCCTTGCAGGAGCCATCCACTGTCTTCATCTATAACAAAATCCTTGTGATATAGATCTTTCACTTTGTCTTTAGCTTTTACCACGATGTCATGGTTCAATGGAGACTGAACAAATCCCGCCCTGAGGTTCCTCACTTGCCACTGTTTATATGTCTCTGGTCTCTCGACTCTGTCTGAGCCCTCACATGCAATGACATTGAGTGCCTCACGGCCAAAAAGATCCCTCTCCATGAGTCTACGCTGGTCATCATCCCGTGGCACAGTTGCTTCAAGCATGTCAAACAGTGCAGAGAAATGGAACAACGCCTCTCGGAAACGTGTGATGAAGAAGGGAACACTGTATGAACCATTCACAATTCCATGGATGAAAATTGCTGGATTCACTTGCCTTATGGTATTGAGCACCCTATCCCTAGGGCTGTCTACAGCAACTGTTTCGTCAATAAGATTTCTGAAACGGTACAGGCAATTAACAATCACCACTTCATCTTTGCCAACCTTGAGATCGTCAGCACAGATGGTTTCCCACTTTGATGCTATGCCTTGGTACTCAAAAGGAACATGGAACTTCTTAGCATACTCAGCAAGCCTCTGCCCCGTCTCTTCGACGCGCTCGGTAGGGCGGAAACCCGGCTCAGGTACATCAATTCCTGTGATGCGCAGCGTTGGTGGGCCGCCTTCCCTCTTGGAGAGGCGCCTAATGAGGCATGGCCATTGCAAGCCAAAATAAATGCCAAAATCTATGATATGCACCTTCGATGCATTTTTTGTCATGCTCAAGATTGTTTGATTCGAGAGGAAATGTGAGAGCCTCTTGAATGGGCAGGCTGCAAGGTAGAGATGGTAGGCCTTAAGCATGTCGGACGCAGTTGTCCGCTTCGCTACAAGCCTACGGTACTGTTGGCTCCCTGTGCCAGCCAAGCGAGCCTCGAGACCCTGTGCAAAGCAAAACGCCAACCTCTGGCTTCCATCTCCATTTACCTTAGAATGCTGTTTTATTTGCTTTAGCAACTCATTAGCAGTTCGGCGGTCATCAGCTGCCACTGCCTGAGCACAGTGGATGAGCATGGTCCTAAGGTCAACCACATCATTTTTTGTCGGCTTCCTGCCCCGTGTCCGCACCCCAGTTGTACTTTTTGGCTGCACGACCTGAGAATTCTTGGACGCTTCGGTACGCATCTGTTCTCGCAGAACTGTAGCCTTCTTTTCAGTTTGACGAAGCAAGTCGTCAAACATCTCAATCCAATCAGGCTCATCAGAACAGAATGCAGATTGTTTAATGTTCCGTCCTTCTATCAAGTCAAGATCTTCGCTCTGCCTGTTTTTCTTGGCCTTCAAGACCTCTGCCTTGCTGCCGTTTAAAGGAACCTCTTTCACTGCTTCCTGAGGCTTGGAGACATCAGCAGCTTCTAAATCAATCACTAGTCTGTCATTACAAGGGAGAAACTTCTGCGCTTCCTCAAAACCTCTCCTGAAATCCCAAGTCGGAAGGCTCTCGAACAAATACTCGGGGATCCTGCCGTTGGTGATCAAAGCATCTTCTAGTCCCTCTGCTGCATCAGAAATACCGCTTGATGGCGCAAGCAGTGGCTGAGAAGATAGACCACACAAGCCCCGATAAGCTTCCAGCTGCTCAAAGTGTGCAACATTACGGGGCTGGTTGCTATCGACTGCACCACCGCTGCTGCAGCTGGTAACAACACTGGACAAGGACTGGGCACGGCTGCTGCTGCTACTCTCACCGGGGCTGTCCAGGGACCAAGGCTGCAGCTGGCGATCAGGAGACGGCGGGAACTTGTGCCCAAGGATGTCATAGAAGGGCTTGGCGGTGGCACGGAGCGTGGCCGACTCCTCCTGGTACATGCTGACTTTCTCATCGATGTCCTCCTCCATGAGCATCCGGCTGATATAGTTGAGCGACTCATCCGAGATGAACTCCCAGTCTTCGGGGTTGTCGGTCTCTGTGTTGGTGGCCGCGGGAAAATCCGGCTGATATGTGTTGAGACTGGGTTCCGCAGCGGCCATCTGGGGCGAGATCACCGGCTGCGGATCATTGAACATGAAGTACTCTGGCGCTCCGCAGAACTGAAACATCGAGTGGATCAGTGAACCTGAAATGGTCTGGTGCTCCACAGAACCTGCCAAACAATATCATCAAATGTTTCAGTCACGGAGAGAAGATGTCAAGGATTGCGAGTTCGAGGGGCCTTAAGAAGAAATTGTAGTTATTTAGTAGTAGAAATTAACAGGAATGAACATTCAAGAGCCCTGCAGTTCAGGAGCGACGCCTGCTAGTGATCACAGGACACGCATGACAGGCAAGAAACACATTAACAACTGAAATCACAGGACTGGAGCTGCAAGTGGGAGATAACAATAGAAACACAAGTAGGAACACACGAGCGCGCTGTCAGTTAAGAAGTCTTATCAGCTAAAGCGAAGATCACGGACGCTGGCTCACCTGACGGCATCTTCCCGTGGCGAGGCGGGCGGTGGTGGAGGGACCTCGCGGCGGCGAGGCCGAGGCCGAAGCCCGTGAGATCCTGCGCGGGCGGCGCGGCGTGCGCGAGATCCCGCGGCGGCTGCGGGGTCGATGCCATCGCCGGCCCGCACCTCCGGTGGATCGCCGAGGGAGGAGGGAGGGGCGCGGCAGAGAGAGATGGAGGGAGGAGGGATTGGGGATCAAGTGTGCGCGGCTGAGCCGAGGTATTCTCCTTTTGCTCAGTTCCCCAGCGGCGAGGTCTCTCGGGAGCTGGACCTCGAGCTTGGAAAAGGAAAGAAATCAGTCTCGTCCTTCCCCGTGATGGAGTAAAAAGATAATCGAGGCCCAAGACATTTCCAGAACCTCGATGATGTGCATGTGAGCCTTTTCTTCTTTTTAGGAATACCCCAGAGCAGAGGCACCCTCCACATCACGTCTAAATTACACTTCACTCCAACCAATCTGGTTTAACTAACCTACTACATTGGCTCGACTCATTTAACTAACAAGTTCAGGGCTGAAATTCGACTCGACTCGCAAAACTCGTGGGTAATACTCATTCAGCCCGGTAAAACTGTGAGTATATAATATATACAATTGTTTCTAATTATTAATGAACTACTCGTTTAACTTCGAGATGTTCCAAATCGAATTGCGACCTACTCGTTTAAGTCACGAGTTTGAGTTTTTATTCCGCACCAACCTCCATGCTAATCAAAGAAAATGTAATGGACCCTGATGCTTTTCTGTAAGATCGAAATGTCACTTTCTTTTCCCGCAATAAAAAAAAGGTAAAGAGGCACGCGCACCGTCCATGGGCCACGTGGCGACCTCCATGCAGATGCAGCTGAGCTATTTTGATTCTCCTTTTTTCGGCGTATGCACCTATGGATGGATTAAAAAACAACGTGTTAGGATTAAGTGGCTAATCGCAGCTCGTCACGTCGTTGTACGCGACGACGGAGTGCGGCCGGTGTGACATTGCCCAATCACAGCATGCCACGGTGATGGCGCGTGGTTAAGATTTCAGAGCATGTGCGATGTGAGCCATGTCTAAGAAATTTGTTAAATCTAGGTCTAAAAAAATCATATGTGTCGCCGCCCCGTTTCCCCTCTCTCCCATGTGCACCCAACCGCCACTAAAGGAAGATGACGGGTAAAGCCCGCTCCACACATTGTGGTCGCGGGCTCTCATCAAAGGAATACCCTTGCACGGACCTCTAACCTGGCGTGGCGTGCAACCCTAGGCGGCATCGCGCTCAGCGCAGCTTGGAAACCGAGACGGTGTTGCGGTGGCACGATTGCGACTGATGTAAGGGCAGCACGACCCCCCCCCCCCCCCCCTATCGATTTGGGCAGCAAAGACTACAACGAGGGATCGAAGGCAGAATCACAATCCATATCGACAATTGTGACATATGGCATGGCTATGACTCGATATGAGGCAAGGTATTATGGGCTTCATGTCGTTTTGGCCTTCAGATTGGGGTTGGTACGCGTGTTGCGGTTTTAACCGGACAATGGAAGGTTCTGAAGGGGATTTCTTTTCCCAAGTCCCTCGTTTGCCATCGGAGAGGACAGTTTGGGTATGCCCAGAGGGCCCTTTTTTGTGGGATTCAGCAGTGACTGCACTTTCGTCATCGCCCGTCATTCCGTCAACAAGCTCATACGAGCACAACTTTCGGTCGCGGCGTCGATCACGTTAGAGCTGTGCCTATGAGCATTGGTTAGAAGGTCAACATTCAGGACCAAGACATTTGAGATGTCATCTTACATGGTTCCCATGCACGAGATTTATGCAAATTCGTTGCCGAGTGTGTGTACAGTTTTATGCCGAGTTATGCTACTTTAGTATTGAGGCTGAAGCTTCGAGATGAAAACCCTTGCTACGACCTTCATTGGTCATTCATGGCAATAACGGTCTTTTGATATCGTTACCTTGCTGAAGGCATTGCTTTGAATTTGGTCAGTCATACTATTTAGGTGAAAACTCATGATATAGTCTTAGGTATGTCCTTATCTTTCTGGGAGAGTTGATTTTGAAGAATCTTCTCGGGCCGTATGTTGTAAGGACAATGGTTGATGTCGTTTTTTTTTTGCGAGTACAGGGGGCTGAACAAAAGTCCAGAATTACAGAAAGGTCCTCAGAAAGATAGAAATTACAGTCCAAACCCTGCTGCAAAACGACTCCGTCTTCGTCCTGGGCGCCGTCGGTGGCGCGCCGCCGCTCATGCTCTCCATGACTTGGATCAAGAGCACCCCCAAGCGGACGGATGGTCGCCGATCGTCGGCCGCAGAGGACCTACACCGTCGGACGTCGCCGGCATCGAGCCAGACCTCCTCAGCCACCTGCACAAAAGTCGTCGACGCCAAAGCCGCCGTCCCGCGACATCCGGCGAAGGGGGAACCGCGCACGACAGCGCCGCAGGGCTGCGTACCCGGATGCGGCGGAGGAGCAGCACCAGAGCTCCGAGGAGCGCCGCCGCCGCAGAGGAAGAACTCCACCTGCAAAAGAACCACCAGGGCCGCCACCTCCTCCACGGCGACCCCAGCAGCAACCCCACTCACACCTACACTACCTATGTACACGGATCCGTCGATTCCCCGTCCTCCCGCCGCCGGAGCGGCGCCGGAGGGCGGGGAATCGAACGGATCTACGGCGAGGCGGTGGAGCGAGCCGGGGATCCCCAAAAGTCGCCCTCCTTTACTGTGAGTTGCGGGGAATTGAAGGCATTGCTTTTTTATTTTAAATAATATCATTGCATACGAATTAGTCGTAATATTGAGTTGCTGCGCAGACTAAGTCTACTTGATATTTCTTATATTAATTTATTACCTTTTCTAGGAAAATAAAATACAGTGAACTATCCAAGTACAACGTGCATGAACCTTCGTAAATGGGCCGGCCCACAGAAACTGATTTGATATCCGACCTCACCGCACCCAAATTCAAAATCTCACTACTCCCTACCACCAATCCCTATTTGCCGCTCGCTGAGGTGCAGGAAGCTTGCGCTCCACACCCCCGTCGCTGCAATGTGCCAGCCCGATTGCTTTCTTGAGGTTTTTCCGATATATTATTATTTCTCTCCTTTTCATTTCTTCTTTGTTTTGTTTTTCTAATTTTTTTACTTTTACCCTTTTAGGTTTTTAGAAATAGTTTTGAAAAATATTTAGATTTGAAATATATCCGTAGTTTAAAAATGTTCAGATTTAAAGAATATTAAGACTTTTAATAAAATAATCAAATTTGGAAATTGTTCATATTAAAAAACAAATCTAAAAATATCTAGATTAAAGAACTCAGACTTAGAAATTAGATTATGAAAAACATTCATATTTTAAAAAAAAATGGTTTGAAAACTGTTCAGACTTAAAAAGTGTAAAGGAAAAGAAGAAAAGGAAAGCCACCTGTTAGAATGGGCCACGTCACTGCAGCCCATTTAGGAGCCTCAAGCGGTGCATATGAGCTTCCCTCCCTTTCAAAAAAAAGAGCTCCCCTCCCCAGTTCCGATCCGATCGATGTCACGCTCGCACTTTTGGTACTTACGTGCGGGTCGGTTATAGCCATGGCTATCTCAGTTAATTCACCGGTTTTGCTAATTCTCAATCGATTGAGAATTTTCTTAGCACTCAATCGACTAATCCACCCTTCATCCTGTGCATCGAGATTCATGCACTAGGTCTTCTTCCTCGCGTCCATGGCGGCAAGCCGAGCCGGAGCCGCCGCAGCCATGGCTGGCTGCGGCGGAGGCGAGGAGCAAACTTAACTTGGGGTGTGCGGGGTTCACCGGCGCCAGAGAAGAAGGGGACGGGGGATTTAGAGGGATGGCCGGGGGGGGGGGGGGGGGGGACCGGCGGAGGAGGAGCTCGGGGCAGGGCGTCGCGGCAGCGCGCCGGCCGCGGGCGGGGAAGTCGGCGGTTTGTCCGGCGGTGGCTGCGGGGGAGGCAAACTCGCCGGAGTTGAGGAAGAAGAAGGTGATGTCATTCGACTAAGAATTAGTTTAATTCTTAGTCGAATGAGCCCTACAGAGACCCTTAATTCACACTCCGTGAAGATCTCGGCCAGCCGATTGCGAATCAGATTTGGTTTTTGCTGTGAAAGAGGCCCCCGCCTTACCTACAGCTCCTGCCCGATCGATCGGCAGGACTACTTGATCTTGACGGAATTGCTGCCCTTCGTACGCCGCCAGAACGATCATCTCGATGTACGTGCAAGTGTCCGTGTTCCCGAATTCAACCATGTTTATTATGCTTTTCAAATTTCCATCTTCCTTCATGGAGTGCCTTGGTTCATGTATACATACCAGTTTCTCACCGCCTGTCTTTGCTAGCTAGCAGAACAAATCTCTTACAATAGAGGTTGGTGCTCACCGGGCCATGGCATCGCAATCCTCTGTGGAGTTCGAGAAGGATTCAACCATGGATGTTGGTGTGGCCTGCACGAAAACGACGAGTCATCCCCCTGGATGACCAAATTGTAAGGTTTTCTTTCATGCTTCGGTTTGCCCTCATTAGACTTGTGCTCTTATTTAGTCTTCATACTATCACGTCTCTGGTAATTGTGCCGTTTTGCTGCCAAGTCAATTTCATCTTAAGCAAATTAGACTAGTCTAATGAGCAATATCATCTTGTGAAAATTTGAATGGTCTGTTTAGGTTGGACAAACTGGATTTGGAAGTGGGTGAGGGCATGTACATCGGGGGCGCTAGCGTCAAATCCTGGGCAGTTATGCCCCAAATCCCGGCCGTTTCCTATCAATCCTGGCTGAGCCTAGGATTTGGCCCCGATCCCGGCCTGGGTGGGACGAAACGAACAAAGCCTAATTGAGGCGCTTGATCAAGCGCCCAGCAGCTTTTGCGTCTTGGCCACAACGCTGAATACAAAGGCACAGGCGCTTATGATGATACAATTTGAGTCAGTAGCACGAGAAAAAAAAAGAGCTAGCGCCCGGCGCTACATGTTGCGGCCGGGATTTCAGTAGTTAAATACATGTATTTTTTAGTAGCTAATTCTTCTGCAATGGAAGGATGCTTTCCATAAACTGAGATCAAATGGTTAGGTATTTTTAAATTTTCCAGATTGTATGCAGCAATTTCATAGGAGCAGATAAAAAGTGAACGTGTGCCATGCTGACATGTTGTTCCCCTCGCCTCGTCCAGCCCTCGTTTGAGCATGGTATGAGGGTTTCGGCCTCTTTATTTTGAGCACGATAGAGGCGAAATAGCTCATGTCGTGCTTAGTTTTACATGATCCGGTGATCCTTTCTGTAGACATGCAATAGTACATGCTTTGCTTATAAAGGAGAACTGTGACCGTCATTATCGGTTGATATACTTTTCGGCATACAGGTTGATGCATTCCTGTCTTGTGTAGCGTGGCGGTTTTTTTTTTGTAGTCACGGGGTTGGAATCTGAGAGTGGTTCTTTTCTCTGGCCACTGGGTTTACGATAATTTGTTTTGGGATTATCTAGCTGTTATTTCTATTGTAGTTCAGAAGAACTGTTATTTTCTGAATCTGTAAGTTGTATGGAATTTTGACAACACTCTGTGTAAAGACAAACATATGTGGCGCTTATTACTATTTGTGCTTATCAGTTTGTTTATGCGACTCCATGTGCTTTTCAAAATGTGGGAGTACCTGTGTTACTGTCGGTACTATTTCTAGAAATTCATGTAGGACTAAAATTTTAGCCATGGTCACTGCTTCTAATCTTGGCTATGCTCCTTTCCTGTATTTGAGTAAACTATTTGTGTGTAAATTATTCGAACTTGAAATTAAAAAGGGGATATCTATAGGCTACCATTTTTTTTTTTTGCTTTTTTGTAATATTTCGGTTGCTTGCATCTTAAATCCCTTTGGGTATCTTGCAGGACCTGTAGGCGGGCCTGAACTATGTGTTCTCTGTAGCAGTGACGAGGACAGCCAGTCGGCGACGGTGCTGGAGGCGGGGCGACCAGGACTGAGCAGAGGGGCGGCGTTGCGAACCAGGGGCCCTCCCACAGGCAACTTTCTCTTTTCATGTCGCAAAGTTGAAACCAAGAAATATCTGTTACGTTCCTGGGCTTGTTGGTTTGCCCTCGCGTGTTGAGATGGAGGTGCTCTGCATGCAGGTAGCGCTAGGTTCGGCCGGCGGAGGAGCTTGGGGTGCTCCAGCGGCTTGGTCGACGAGGAAGAGGCGGCGGAGCGTGAGCTCGACATCGGGAACGGGAACATGGCGAGCCCGCGCCAGCACTAGCCTTGCTCGAGTCCTCCGTCAGCGAGCGGATCGGTGGCGGAGGACGGCAGACTGCGGGGGAGGGGCGGACGGCACGGAGGACGGAAAAATCTGAATTTGATTTTTCAAATTGCTGGCTAGAACTGAAAAGTTTTGAATGTAGAACGTATTTTATTTCAAAATATACAATGTACCATATGCGCTGTTTGTAGTATACTTACCTGTATTTGGGAGGAATGCTTGTACTGTTGCTTGTTGCTGCACGCAGATCAGCGTTGTTCGCACGTATACGTTGCTTACCGTTGTATGTGCGTGGAATGGGTAACCGAACGAGCAACAACCAGCAGGAAGCGGGGAGAGGGATTCGTGGGGATCGGGGTGACAAGTGGGGTTCACCCAATCCCCGCTTGGGTTAGATCCACTAGGCACTAGGGGATCTAGTCACGTGCAACCGAACAAAGACTAAATACAAAGACTAAATATGGTGCAAATCGTCAAAATTGGGGTATAGATTCTCTTGATAAGGAGTGCTTAGAACACATGCATCCTGCTGGGGAGGAGTCTATGTCCGATCAAGATAATTGCTTGTACTGTCATACTCAGGACAATAATGTGACTGGTCTTATCATTTTATTTAATGGTGCATGGTGTAATACTTGATTAACTCAATCCAAACTAAGTGCAACAAAACTCTTCCAGTCCCCCATTCCTTGACACCATTCCGCCCTTTGATCGGGCGCGTTATCCAGTGTCCTATGTGGAAGCAAATGACTACTATATTAGGAAGAAGAGAATCACATACGGAGGAACACATGAAAATGGGATGGAGCGGTTGATTGAGGAATGCTTGCTTGCTTTCGGAAAATATGTTCAGATTCATGGTCTTCAGGTTTGTATAACCCATTATTGTTTATGTTTTTGGTTGTTCAGTAAAAGTTCAGTTTCGTTCCCTTATTCTGATGTCCTTTAGGACACCGAGCACAAGTTTGGAGAACTTTGGTGTCACTCTGTAGTGTCCAGGAGCATGGCAAGATATATCAGCACTTCAATTTCACTATGACGACAAAACTTAGAAATTCTGATATTTGGACATCAGAACTTTATTTCGCTGAAGTGAAGCAGTTGTTTGGTGTCATGCACTATTTCTGCTGCCCATTGGAGGAAAGTGATGATGGTGTGCATTCTTTAACGCCAGTTTCTGTTTTCCTTAGGCTAGTATTAAGGGAGAACCGTATATTTTGATTGATATATTTTTGAATTAGTTAGTGCAATTTAAACACCCATATCTTTTTGCGTATTTATTTATTTATCAAATTGCATTGTTTTCCTAATGATTTTTTTTAAAAATCATGGAAGGTGACTGCTACAAATGCGAGAAACAACGAATAGGTGACCTAAAACACCCTCGTAGAGGTGATTACCACGACAGATATTCTTATGACTTTGACTTTATGGCTGAATATTCATCAGATTCAGATACGGACGAGGGCGAGTTTTCATGGTCAGGTACAGTTATTTTTTCTTGTGAAACATAAAGTAATCATCATAGTTATTGACCCATGTTACCAGATAATCCTGTTATTGTAGCTAAACGTTTAATTTTTTTTAACATAGTGTATGAAGATCATTGGTTCATGTTCGTAAACTGAATCAACTTGATGTCGATTGATGCGTATTGGTAATCCATCTGTTGCTCTCTTGCTGAGAATGAGTGTTGAGACATACATTGTTGTGCTCAACCGCCCCTGCACACCTTGCGGGAGAAGAATTACCGTCTTGGTGGAACGCGGATCCTTGTCTCTTCGGCGAGCTACCGTTGCTTCTCTTAAAGCACTCCCGACAACCGCCGTTTCCTGCAGCTCATCCAGGTTGCGTACGATCATCCCAGCAGAGTAGTTGTGTTGTGTCTGCACCGGGGTGTGGGAATCCATTTGAAACATAATAGCTGACTAACTGAGCAGCCAAAACCGTACTGAATTGAGATCTGATAATTGTATGCCTCAACTCTCATTCTGTTGCTCTCTTGATGAGAATGCGTATTGGTAATCCATTTGTTGCTCTGTTGATGAGAATGAGAGTTGAGGCATACATGCGCACTAGCCGAGTAAGGAATTAAGGTCGACTGGGGCAAACAATTAAGGTCTCATTTTTATGACACAAATACCATTGGTTGACTAATTTGAGGCCACAATGTGAATTTATCAAGTCAAAATACATCATATACTCTATAATGAAGAGAGAGAGAGAGTGAATATAAATGTTAGCACAAGCGTAATCATATTAATAGCTTTTCATAAGTGAGTATATCAAGAGGGGCTTCTGATAATAATAGGTATAGCGATTATAAATCCAAAAATACTGGATCGACAGAATGGGGATTCCCGGGTACTCCCTCCAGTAAAGTTTACTGGACATGCACATAGTTTAAGAAAATTAACCATTAATTTGGTCAACAAAATATAAGTTATATGTCACAAATTATACCATTGAATTTATATTCAAAAGAAGTTTTCAATGATATAATTTTTGTCCTATTTAAATAATGATATATTTTTTATGATGTATAATTTATATCTTTTTGACTAAATTAATGGTCAAAGTGTTTACTTAAATTACGTGCATGCCCTGTAAAGTGTAACACAGGAAATAAGATGGTAGGCTGAGTATATCAAAAAGGGATTTTGATAATAATACTTATAGCAATTATAAATCCAAAATATTAGAACGGCAAAATGGGGATTCCCAGTAGGACGGTAGGTACCGTGCGGTCTAGCAAGAAGAATTCAGTGCATTTTATAAGTACTATATTGGGCCAATCTAGATCCATGCCCTAGGACACCCACATTACTCATGTGCCACTTCGGTCACCTAGAAGGCTAGAACAACAATAGCGCCACCGCCGCTACCTCATTATGGTAGATATAGAGGCGAGTGATTGTGTTGAACGACATGGGATGGGGGCTCCACCCCTGCTCGAACGCACATATCATTTTATAATGATAGTTCCACGGTCATTTTGCACCAAAATATGGACATACCATTTCTTGGTACAACGAAGATTGGTAAACTGAAGTATCTACAACCAAAATTTTTACTCTTTGTTATGCCGTGAATCACGCTATGCTGTTTTGCTTGTTGTTACATGTTTTAACTCTTCGTTCACTCGTAAATCCGGCTATAAAAGCAAAATAATCCCTTGAGTTCTCAGAGGATCGTACATGATGGACAGCCACCGCCGCCTTGGGAATGATCTGACCCACCATGATCTCCACCTCTATCTTCTTCCATATTTGCCCGCCGTCTGCATAACGACATGAATAGTTGTTAGATTCAGGTTAAAAGTGTCAACATTTTTTATCGGTTCAAATTACATAGCCAAGTGCGTTGTGGCTATTGTGTTGACTTAAATGCATGGTGATATAGGACCAACTAGAAAACAACAACTATAATTTCAATGATCCCAAAGTTTGATATTCTGTCTGGAAAAGTGGATAGATGAATATTTTTTAAATCGTGTGCCAGTTTAAGTACAAAACTATGTAAGTGGTTGCACCTAAACGTGGAAACGTATTTTTGTGCAGCTCTACCCTTCATGACGTGTAGTTACATATAGAAATAACAACTTTACTTGCAACTAAAAAAATAGAAATCGTTTAATTTAACATGCCGTTGTTTGTGCCAGAATAAAATCAAGATGAAACAACGTTGTTCCAGGTATAGTGCGTCGTCCTCTTATTACCTTTGGAGGAAAGGAAAATGGGGTGATATCAAGTTGGGCAAAAACGGGTTAAATATGCCGTGAGAAGTTTCATGAACGATTCTAGCTTTATGAGCGGGAAAATAACTAACAACCTAGCCATCAACGTTGCAATCTTTGAACGGTGATCTCGAGAAGAATGGAATGGAATGTTTGCGAGAAGCTGGTTGAGAGATTATTGGAGGAGTACTAGGAACTCACTTTGCCATCATGACCTTGGCGAACTCCTTGTAGTTGATCTGCCCGTCGCCATCGACGTCAGCCTCTTTGAGCATCTCGTTGAGCTCGTCCTCGGAGAGCTTCTCGCCGAGGTTCTTCATGACGGAGCGGAGCTCGTCGAGGGAGATGAAGCCGTTGTTGTCCTTGTCGAAGACGCGGAAGGCCTCGTGGAGCTCGTCCTCGGCGTCGGCGTCCCCTCGCATCTGCCGCGCCACCAGGCTCAGGAACTCGTTGAAGTCGATGGAGCCGCTCCCGTCGGCGTCCACCTCCTCCAACATGTCCTGCAGCTCCTCCTGCGTCGGGTGCTGCCCCAGCGACTTCATCACCGTCCCCAGCTCTTTCGTCGTGATCGTCCCTGCGTGCGTTCCAAATGATCCATCCCAAATCAAATGAGATCGAGAACGAATTGATTGATCGGATCAAGAAAAGGGGAGGAATGGAATTGATTGACGGTTGTATTTACCGTCGCCGTCTTTGTCGAAGAGGCTGAAGGCCTCCCGGAACTCCTCGATCTGCTCCTTGGAAAGCTCGTCCATCGTTCTAGTCTGTATGTGATCGCTTCCACCGGAGCCGGAGAAGATGGCCGACGGATCACGACGATCGGAAGGATTCAGCGGCAGATTACTCCTGTTTTGTTGCCGCCAAATCCATTGTTATTCCCCTTCGGCGAATCGCCTCCTTGTTTGTTCTTGTTCGTCGCGGTAGCTAAAATAAGGAGAAGGTGGTAAGGGGCAGCCTGTCGTAAGGGGCAGCCTGTTATTTATACGTACGCATATGTAACGTACGTCGTGACTAAGAGAGAGGAATGAACAAACCAGCTACTGGTACTATTTATTTTCTTGGAAACTAACAGCTACACTTATTTATTTTCCCTGGAAAACAGCTACTTATATTTATTTATTTTAAACTGCAACTTATACATACTTCTAAACTAACTGATGCTTCTTCAGCTGGCTAGCTGATGTGATTAAATCAGGGTAAATTTTACTTAATTATTTGTTCTTTTATGCTGGAAGGGTTCGTTCTTGTTCTGTCGATGCTATGAATCAATTCGGAGTTAGATATCCATAAAACTAGAAGGATATCTCACGAGCTGTAGCAGATATCTTTTAAGAAATGTAATAAACACATGAAATCTGTAGTTGCCTATAGAAATATGTAAGCAAAAAAAGTTCACTTGATTGATGTGGATAATTGCATGTAGAAATAGACAATAAGTAATGTATGTTAGTGGGGTGATGTGAACAATTGGTTGGCTAAAAGAGTAAGTGATGTGGATAATTTGGATGTTGAGATAGAAACATTAATTGCAGTTAGTGAGGTTTTAATTTATAAAAAATTTACTACCTCCGTTCCAAATTATATGACTTCTATTTGCCTACATGTGAATGTATCTAGACATATTATAAGTATGGATACATCTACATTTAGACAAATGGAAGTCATTTAATTTAGAACGGAGGGAGTAGATAGATAGATACGAAGAAATATAGTTGAATCATTGTTTGTATTGGCGCGAAGTGTTGAACTAGTTTGACTTTGACCCAGTAGTTGTATATATGCTCACATTGAAAATCAGCATTCTCCGTTTGTAGCATGAATAAAATTTAGTTGGGGGCACTGAGTTGTGTTATGATTAACTTGTATTATAATTTATCTAGAAAGTTTACCATAAAAGTATAAACAACTAAGTTGGTGAAAATAAATAAACAAAGGCCAGTTCAATGTACTGTCAAACACATTTATAAAAGATGACAAAATATTCTGCTTGATTAAGAAAGGGTTCTTCTAATGCACGAACTGTCGTGCTGAATGGAGAGGGAGAAGGGCACCACCGGATAGGAGGGGAGGGAGAGAAGCACCACCGCCGCTTGATCGCGCCACCACCATCGTCCGCCACCATCTCGCCCGTCGTCTTCCTTGATAGCCAGCACCACGCTGAGCTGTAGGCCACTACCACCCGTGATTGGGGTCATTGTTGTGCCATCTTACGACCCTGCCCTATGTTCCTCTCTGTATATCGTCGACTGTCGGCCATCCCTCTAAGGCCCCTCCCCTTTTCTTCTCCGACGTTGTCAGCCGTTATGATTCCCCTCCTATAAAAATTAATGTTTCCATTAAACCAACAACCTACGCATAAGATGCTTGTACAAAATTGCGACAACATATCTCATGTACCCTCGAACATCCGACACAGACAGTTCAATACACATAGTACACAATATGATATCACAAGCGAAAGCATGCAACAAGCTTAAACAATACATGAAGATCTAAGTAGTGAACCCAGAACCGATATTCTACAAGAAAATAAGAACCAATTTTTCCAAAGCATACATAAAGTACTGGTTGGGGGGGGGGGGGGGGGGGGGGGTTGTGAACTCGAAACCCAACTTCTAGAGCAAACAGAGTTCTCATGCTAACAGGCAAAACATAGTTTATACATATTAAGTAGATCCTAAGTAACAAGAATCATGAACCGGGGTAGCTAGGTGGATGAAAGGGGTGTGAAGTATGTGACTGAACACCCATGGGAGCAACAACTTGCAAAGCCTCAAGGTGGTGTATGTAAACCAAGCCCACAAGCAGTGGGTCCAATGACTCAGCAAGTACATAACATGAGAACGAAATAGAATTTAAAATAAGAACATGAATAATGAACCATGCTCGAACATGCGAAAGACATGGGGATGGATATGAAAGAAAATACATGAATCGAACAAGATCGAGGGACGAGGTTTCAAGCTATATATTGATGGGAAAGATAGGGAGGATGATGTGTTGCCCAACCCCTTTTCAACCCTTTGCATGTAAGAGGCCATATCATGAGGATGGGACCGAAAGACCTTACACTCGCGAAGCGAGGATCACTCCCTGGAAGAGGTTGATTCACTCGTGATGGGATTTTGTAAAAGGAGATCCATGAAGATCCGATCCCTATGATATACTAATTGTACTGTGTATATTTAAATATAGACAAGGTAATAACATGCTCAATATTGCACGAATGTATAAGAACCATGTGAACATGATTATAATTTGCAGAGAGCAATAATTCAGTTGTTGCCTGGTGTACTCGCCTCGACAGCTAAGAGGAAGGTGGTGCGAGGTTGCCTCCTATGCATTCATGTCGTGACCTGCGAAACATTTACACCAAAAAAATTCTATGTTAAGCACAAACATGGACGGTCCCAATCACATTCCCGTGAGAGCAACCCATTATTGTCCCTTCGCAAGAAAATTCAATCAGGAGTCTGGAAGTTTCAAATCGGCCAAACATTATATTTTTAGGGTTCATGAAGAAAATACTACAAATAACTTTAACTATTTAAATTCAAATTATGGATTTATCTAGGCCATAAACAACAAATGTTTGAGTGGTGTGCCATAATTTCAGGACCAGTTAGCCGCCTTGTAAAATTCGTAGAAAGCAAACTATTCCTGGGAATAAAGAAAAGCAAGTTGACCTAGGAAGTAGAAGGTCCCATGTAGCTATAAAATTGAGAACATAATTTTATCATCCCTCGAAGAGCATGAAATAACTGTAGAAAAAATCTATGAAAATCATGTTTCTTTATTTAACATATTTTGAAAATACAAAAAATAATCATAGACCTTGAATTGACAAGGCCATGAAGATGCATCCGGAACCTAATCTGGAAAAATGAGTAGTGCATTTCAATACCACGAGGAGGATGAAACATCTAGGTAGTGGGATATTTGATTTGATAAGTAGTGCATTTTGAAAGCCCAGGTTCAGATTCAAATCATTGATGGCAGCTTCCTTTAGCATCGCTTTTGGATACATGGCTTGGAGGAGCACAATAGTTATGTGTGTTGTTGATTTGGTGTTTGCTGCTTCTCTAGGTTGAACTTCAGGGGCGCAATGCACGCTGTTACCTGTGAGTCCAAGACGATCTTTTTCTTGGGATCGCCCAAGTCGTGCCACCCATTGGCCAACTGTCTTAGACACTCAAGGGTGGATGGTCTGTCGACAAGAAGAGTTTGGTTGAAGATGTTTTTCTTAGGAGGTGACCAGCGTTAGTCGTGAGACGACTTTGATGTTTAGATTTGGACGAGGCTCTTTTTACATCATAGTTGTAGTCAGTGGAGGGCGCGGGATTTCGACTCTGGGTATTCAAAGTCAATTTTATGACAAAACAAAGTATGAAATTTCCAAAATAAGAATGATACAGACTGATTTTCTTGCTGTCCGGGAGGCTTTTTATCTTTCTGATAACTAATGACATCCTACATCACCATCTCATAAGACGGTTTTGATTTAGAAAGATGATTGATGATTTGCAGGTTTAGAGACCAAGAAAAAAAATAAACAATTGGTTTGAAAAAATAGAAGCAAGTTTTGAACTTTTGATGCCTGTTCTGATTTTTTGTCTCTGCGTTTGCTTGTGCATTTTTTTTTGACATGTGCTTGTGCGTTTCTGACTGGCTCGATGCTTCGATGTCTGTTTTGAGTTTTGAGTTTTGAGTTTTTAATGGATGTCGATTTGCATAATTGGGCCATGGGCCGCTGGGTGTTCGGGCCGGGGTGGAGGTGGGGTTTGATCAGAGCAGTAGTCCGCGCTTGGAACGTATCGTGCACTTTAGCTGAAAAATACTACTCCCTCCGTCCATAAAAGGATGTCTCAACCTAGACCAAACTTGCATGTATCTACATACTAAATTATGTTATAAATTTGGGTTAGGTGGAGACATCCTTTTGTGGACGGAGGGAGTAGCTGAATACTCATAGTACGTCTGACGTATGTTACATACTCCGTATACGAAATGTTTTGCCAAAAAATAATGGGTATTCATTTGGATACTCATGAATTGAGCCGGGCCCGCCTCTGGTTGTAGTGTGTTTGGTGGCTAGGCTTCAGGTTAGTGTTGTATGCCGACAAGAGTTGGTCGAGATGCTTGACTATTACTTCCATGAAATATGATACACCCCTCCATGGTTGCATTCTAGACAAAAGAAAAACTTGGTGTAACCTTGGTGTGATAGCACCAAACTCCCATGATTCCATATGAAAGGAAAGCCAGATGCCTCCGCGTATCATTACCGTTACTGACGTAGTATCTCAAGGGCATCTGGTACACATGAACGCTGCCCCTAGCTAGCTAACCACCTAAGGTCCCAAGACTTCTCCAATCTCAGTCTAGCTCTTCACTTCCTTTCATGAAAAAGAAGCATGGATTTGTCATATGAAAATAATATTTTACTTCCCCAAAGCAAGATATTATACATGCATTTGGGCGGCTGCCAAATTTCCTTTGAATCGAATAAAATTTAGCATCAGATCACCGACAATATTTTACAAAACCTGCCGGCAATTAGTGCCAGCAAGGCATAATCACCGCCAAAAGATTCTTCCGCAACTGCAAGAAATTCCACTGGAACCGGATTCCTAGAAAATCTCCACAAGCATAATATAAAATCGCGTCCTAGCAAGTATAAGTAACAAGCTCACAATTGGATGCACGGTGCGGGAAGGGCGGCACAAACATAAGCAAAGCGTGCACTTTTAGCTCACCTCCATCACGAAGATGAATTCCCTGAGAATAAAATCTTTTGATGTGGGGATTATTCTCGCAATAAGTAATCTAACAAGAATCAAACTGTAGTGAGTAGTGACAACAACGATGGTTTTCCCTTCTATCTCTAATTGAAAAGACACGCATAATCGTCAAAGTTAAAACTTCTGTATAGCACATCACGACTCTTAGTAATGTTGATTATCTTCAAACAGGAGTACAGGACTATAATATCGTATCGTATCGTATCATATCGTATCGTATAATATCGTATACAAAACTGAAACTGCTTGAAGAAATAATTATGTACACTTCACTGTCGCCATACTTTTCTCATAGTTGCAGACTTCGTTCACAAATTTATTCGCCTGGACTTAGCTGAATGGCTTCTCCACATAGACATAGGTATCGATACCCCATCAGATGGAATGGTTGTTTAATGTTGCTAGGCATCAACACATTAAAGTTGTCGGTTGCTCTGGATATATGATCATGATGCAGGAATTGTCTTGCAACGTTTTTATATCTACCACATTTTCGAAATTGAATGGTGTGCAAGTATTATGGAAATAACATGGAATTATTAATGAAGTTGTATTTAAGAAGATATACCTAAATAAGCCGGTACGGTTATAGTGGAACACAATGTATATTAATATGCTAAAATTCTATCTGAGACAATATAGAATGAATGCTAGTATTTTCATGAGATTGGCTCTTTGTATTGTTAAATCCAGCGGTTTAATTGTTAATCCTTGCGAATTTAATTGGCTCTATGCTAGAATTTGGAGTATATATATAAAGATAATTCAATATGCAATGTGAGCGAGATAAGACAGATTAATAGAGGGTAGCCCGATCAGCTCTAAAATCTAGATTTCTTACATTGCTACCAGAGCCGTGGTTTTGTGTTCGCCGAAACCAATCCGCTGCAGAATCCACGTCGCCGTGATCCAAGCCGGTGTCGGAACTCTGCCATCGATGTCTGCCACCGTCGCTCTTATCATCATGTTCCACTGCGTATTCTGCTTCGTCTGATCGATCTGGTCGCCGATCTGTCTTGCGCGCTCCCGCTGCAGGCTTCGACGCCTCCGCTCACCTGCGCGGAATCCGATCTTCAGAACGATTAGCCGCCCATCAATTCCTCTGCCGTTGCGTCTCGCTGAGACATCATGGTCGTCACAGGTCCAAATTCAGCTGCCAACTCTGCCACCGCCTTCGCCTGAAAACTCTTCCGTCAAGGTCACTGCTCGGCTGCGCAGTCAGGAAAACATGCAATTATGACGTAGGTTCTCACACCATCTTGCATTTGTTTGGCATGACAAATGAGTTGGTCATGCTCTAAGCGTAGTACTCCATCCGTATCAAAATATAAGACTTCCTAATCTTTTTCTGCACACATGTATCTAGACATGTTTTAGTGCAAGGTTCACATAAAAAGGGTAGAAAGTCTTATATTTTGATACGGAGGGAGTATTTAATAGGTTCTCCAGGAGAATCATTAAACCACATCAGTGAGGAAGTCACGTTGATCCCTTGTAAGTTCCATGCTGTTGGCAAATATGCAACGGTGATCAAATGTGCAATTCCTCCCATATGAAGTGCCTGTGTATAAGAAAATAATATATGAAGTATATAACAGAGCTTAAGAAGAATGGGCTCATTAAGCATATAGCTCTTTTGACAAGATTTGGTTCAGGCTCTTGGTGACTAGAAAGGATGTTTCCATTAGTTGTATCATATGCTGGAGGCTGAAGTTGTGAATTAGGGGTCAAGTGGTCATCTTCATCGTCGCTGTCCTTGCTTCCCATATTGTACTTCAGATATATTAATGAATATTGGAATTAATAAAAAATACTTAAATCACTAGCTTGTGAAAACAATGAAAAACAAAGCCTCCCGTATCAGAAGCACACACATATGGCTGGGCCAAGCAATATGGTTGAAGAATGTAGCTGGTACGAGTGTAAGCTCTGATAGCACTCAATTTGTGCGACGTATTAAACATGGGCAACCAAATAAAACAATGTAGTGTAGTCTGAATAATGAAGAATGCAATGAAAAAACTGTGTGAAACAGCACTAAGAGAACACTGAGCATAGGAAGCACTAACATAGTGTATGGTGTACTAACTTATCAGAAGGAAAAGATACATACTAGACATTTGGGGCTGCTCTCTTATTAGATTAATCCCATACAAATCATAAATGGTATGGAATGTTTCCACTGTATCATATCTTCTGCATATTGCTCATGTCCTATGTAGGTCATTCTGAATAATGAAGATTGCAGTGAAAAAAATATGGGGAACTGCAGTCTTGTGAACGCTTTAGTGCAGTTGATGCAGTAATATGACTAGTAGAGAGAGAGCCTGCAGTGTAGTGCAGAATCTTATCTGTGTGAAAATATGCATGGTATGAATTCCGTGCGTGAAATCTTAACTGTTGACGACGGAAGTGGGAAGGTGCGGAGGAAAAAAAGGTGGGCTTGAACTGTTAACGCCGTTAACTCGATCTGTGGTGGAAAGTGCCCTATAGGGCTAATCAATGGTTGGATGCCCGTGCGTAGCTATCTCACTGGTTAGCCCACTATTTTGCTCACATATATATGGATAACACTAAATAAAGCAGACAATCCAAAAAAAACTCTCATCGGTTGGTATATGGGCAAATCTGTTAAGACACAAAGGATATTATAACAGAGTGCCCTTGCAAAGTATGACAATGAGCTATGTGGCATTCACGATGTAGTGTCGTGGTTTTCATAGCAAATACTTACGGGGCTTACACCCGCTAACGAAGACAAGCCATTTTTTTGGTACTACCATGACAAAAGAAAGCAAACCTAATTCTCCTAGCAGCGCCTGTGTCATGAGCGATTCACCCCGACAACAACAAACTACTTTTCAATAGTAAAATTATGCATGGTCTGAAACAAATTCAATAAAAATCAACTCTTAATTAGTAACGCATGAGTATATTTGCTAGTCATCTATAATGCACGAGACGCTTCAGCCAGGGGCATGCTTTGCGAGCAACTTTGCACACGTCCTTGGTGATGCCTGGACATGAGAAAATATGGACTTCTTCAAGCAGTGGGGATCTGATCACCAACTCGAGGAAACCTTTATGGGAGACGCCGCAGTTTGACAGGCTAACACTCTTGAGGCAGAACGATCTGCACCATCAACAAGGGGTATAATTTTTTTGTTTGCTATCTTATACTTACAAAACTAAGTAGATTACCAAGTATTATTTCCTCTGTTCCAAATTAAGATTTAGCACAAGTTTGGAACGGATGAAGTAGTAAATATTGAAACAATGTACTGACCTTTTTGCGATATACTTGAGCAGTTCGTCCGTGACAAAGGTGCCGTCCCCCGCGAACACCTCGAGCCGCCCGTCGGAGCGGTCCACGGCCAGCCTCGCCATGGCGCGCACGACGTCGGGGTCCTTGGTCCTGGCGACGCCGTGCCTGTGATGCCTCATGTGCGCGCTCCAGGGCAGCCATCTCATGTCCACGCGCCGCCATACCTGTGGCGATCTGGCAGCGTCAAGCCATGAGCGGCACACGAGGCTCGCGCCCATGAGCACCTCCGCGGCGCCCAGCTTGACGAACACGGCGGGGAGCAGGTCAAGTGGCAGCTCCGACCAGTCTGGCGCAGGCTCGCTTCTCGTTTACATGGAAGAAGAAGATGCTCGAGTATCTGAGAACAGAATAGAAGTTGAGGAAAACATACGGTTGGAGAGGAGCGAATCGATTGTTCGTGTTGGTCTCGTGCTGTGGCCTAGCACCCATGGGGTCGTTGCCGGCGTACCCGCCTGCCTGATGGTGCGCGCGATCGCGGTGACGGCTCCGGCGCGTGGCGTTCTGCATTATCGGCCGCCGCTGCTCGGGGGAGGCTCGTGCAAAACTTGGTCTATCGATCGGAAGTCACATACGCCTTAGCAGCAGCCGTATAGGATGGAACGGACCCCTAGAGATCGGTGGTATCTGGATATTATTAAAGGAGAAAAATAAGATGGTGTTCCGATCCGGAGAAGGATATGAATTGGGGGCACGCACGCACGCCCCCAAACGTACACTAGTACAAAACATACCTATAGTCCCAATTTGGTTGGGCCATCAGTCCCGGTTTGGGACTGACCAATCGGACTAATGCTGGTCCCGGTTCGTGGCCGAACCGGGACCAATGAGCCTCCACGTGGCCTGTTCTGCAGCGATTGGGGGAGGACTCATTGGACGAACCGGGACCCCTCTATGGCAACGGCAAGAGTTAGACGATGGAAAAATGAGCTCCGCGCGCTTCCTCGAGTGTGCGCGCGTCGATGGGCCCGACACAATGGTAACGGAGGCTGAAAAGAACTCCGTTGCCTATATATAGGCAACGGAGAAAAGAATATCTCCGTTGCTGATATGTCCACATCAGAAACGGAGATCGGTCTATCTCCGTTTCCCATGTGAAGGCACATTAAGCGGTGCCGGTATTAATATCTCCCACTCCAGTACTGTATCTCACTCTCACTCTCAGTTTCACTCTCCCCAGTTCCTAATCCTAGCCGCACACGCTCTCCTCCTACTTCACCCATCAATGGCGAACCTCTCCGGCGCCGACGGAAGTCAGGATGGAGCATCTTCCTCCTCCCACCCTCCGAGGCGCAGCCCGGATCTCCCCTACAACTGGGGCGAGATCCCCGGCGACTGCGGTCGCGAGTTCATTCTGAGCCGTCAAATCCCATCCGGATCCACGTCTGGAGGTCGGTCTCCTCCTCTCTCGCGCCTCCTTTGAGCGCGTGCGCGCCGAGGGTGTCATTCGGGCGTCTGCGATGCAGAGAGCTATCCGCATCTCGGGCGCCGAGCACGCGATAGAAGCCGCCGAGGAGGCGTTGTTCTAGACGCGTCTCCGGGCGGCCATAGACCGCTCTCTTCTCCCTGGCCAGGGCCCTGGGCCAGATGCGGCGGCGGCAGCGGTGGCGGCGGCGGAGGAGGAGGAGGCTCCGGTGTTCGAGCAGGATGAGGTCTCCGCTGACGTCTCCTCTAGCAGTGGCTCCGGCGCCGACGCCGACGCCTGGGACGCAATCCGCGACGGAAAGCGATCCCCCTCGCCTAAGGTAAATGACCGCTCTGTTAGCTACTTAAGCTCGGTTTGCTCTGTTAGTTAGCTCTGTTCAGCTATGTATTTGCTATGTTAGCTACTTATTTAGCTCAGTTTGCTTTGTTTAGCTATGTATTTGTTATGTTAGCTACTTATTTAGCTCAGTTTGCTCTGTTAGTTAGCTCTGTTCAGTTATGTATTTGCTATGTTAGCTACTTACTTAGCTCAGTTAGCTCTGTTCAGCTATGTATTTGCTATGTTAGCTACTTATTTAGCTCGGTTTGTTTTGTTTAGCTATGTATTTGCTATGTTAGCTACTTATTTAGCTCAGTTTGCTATGTTAGTTAGCTCTGTTCAGCTATGTATTTGCTATGTTAGCTATTTATTTAGCTTTGTTTGCTTTGTTTAGCTATGTATTTGCTATGTTAGCTACTTATTTAGCTCAGTTTGTTCTGTTAGTTAGCTCTGTTCAGCTATGTATTTGCTATGTTAGCTACTTACTTAGCTCAGTTTGCTCTGTTAGTTAGCTCTGTTCAGCTATGTATTTGCTATGTTAGCTACTTATTTAGCTCGGTTTGCTTTGTTTAGCTATGTATTTGCTATGTTAGCTACTTATTTAGCTCAGTTTGCTCTGTTAGTTAGCTATGTTCAGCTATGTATTTGCTATGTTAGCTACTTATTAAGCTCGGTTTGCTTTGTTTAGCTATGTATTCGCTATGTTAGCTACTTATTTAGCTCAGTTTGCTCTGTTAGTTAGCTCTGTTCAGTTATGTATTTGCTATGTTAGCTATTTATTTAGCTCGGTTTGCTTTGTTTAGCTATGTATTTGCTATGTTAGCTACTTATTTAGCTCAGTTTGCTCTGTTAGTTAGCTCTGTTCAGTTATGTATTTGCTATGTTAGCTACTTATTTAGCTCGATTTGCTTTGTTTAGCTATGTATTTGCTATGTTAGCTACTTATTTAGCTCAGTTTGCTCTGTTAGTTAGCTCTGTTCAGCTATGTATTTGCTATGTTAGCTACTTATTTAGCTCGGTTTGATTTGTTTAGCTATGTATTTGCTATGTTAGCTACTTATTTAGCTCGGGTTTGCTCTGTTAGTTAGTTCTGTTCAGCTATGTATTTGCTATGTTAGCTACTTATTTAGCTCGTTTTGCTCTGTTAGTTAGCTCTTCAGCTATGTATTTAGCTCGGTTTGCTTTGTTTACTGCTTATTGGCTCTGTTTATTAGTTTTGTTTGCTGTTTTTAACACAGAATATTCGTTGTTTCAAGGGCTTGGTGGATGCTTGGTGACGATGCTGCTGCCGTGAAGACCTAGGAGCGGGGCTCCATACACGGTGCCGTCACCAGGAGCAGTACATTTTGCGTAGTAGGAAAGACAGTAGATGTTCATCTGGCGGCCATGAAGACATAGGAGCAGAGCTCCAGCCACGCGCACTGATGAACTTTTGTAAAGCAGGGCGTACATGAATATGGTGACGACCGGGCGGCCGTCTAGTCGCATGGAGCGGGGCTCCATCGACGGCACAGCCCGTCACCGTGTTTTTGTTTTGTTTTCCTGTAACCCTTATTAGAAACGATTATTAGCAAAACTCCGTGTCTAATGTTAAATACATCAGAAACGGTTTATTTTCTCCGTTGCCATTGTGAGGCTTCACATCAGTGACAGAGGCGGGGACACGGACCCTTTCTCCGTTGCCGAAGGGGTTTTTGGCCCGTTTCCGATGTGTCGTTCTGTACTAGTGACGTGGCCTATTCTGCAGCGATTGGGGGAGGACTCATTGGTCCCGGTTCGTAATACGAACCGGGACTGATATTTTGATTTTGTATTTTTCCATTTAATTATTTGGGCACTTTTTATTTGTGTTTTGCACTCAATTCGAACACTTCTCTTTGTCCCGTCGCCCGGCGCCTCCATCCAACCCCTCTCCTTCTCGCCGGTGCCTCCGTCGTCTCCCTCTTCTTCGCATCGCTGACGTGCTCTTCATCTCTCACTCGCCGGCTCATCGAGCTCAAGTTTCGATATTTCTGTGCAGGTACTACTCGCCGGCTCATCTCTCACTCGCCGACTCTCCATCTCGCACTCAATTCGATGGTACTACATACGGCAATGAAGGAACCACTATTACACATCATTGTCATGAATATATTACACACATCTCATTCGTCGTGCTTGGTCGAACATATTACAAACGGTACATGTACACACGAGTTTCATGCATATATACATCTCTTTTACACTCACCCTTACATTTCAACCTTCCGATAGTATTCTCCCTTCGGATCTAGGACCTCTGCATCTACGAATCCCGCAATTTCCTCTTGAATTGCTCGTTCCGATCTTGTGGTAGAAGACCGTCCCGCAACCGTTCGATCTAATTTAAAGAAGGGGTCAATATATATGAATGAAACTAAACACAATTGATGGCAATAAACTAAAATTGTGAATATTGTTTACGTTGTTCTAAGTACCGGCTGCCCGTCTCTTGGGTTGTCTGGCGAATGAACTCGCAAACGTAGTATCCACATAAATTATTCCCATGTTCCTGCCTCAAACACTTTACGAGAACAGAGTTCAATCAAAATAATAATCAAGCATGATAATGGTATTGAAACTAGAATCAAAGAGATGCGCGGATCTAGCTAGTAGTACTTATATTTACTGGTTCAAATGTAAGCTCCGGCGCCCAAATACCCCCTAGCCTTGGCGGTGAACCGTTTCCAAGCCCTGTCCGGCAAAGAAAATGAATAAAGGAGTTATATATTAATTACTTGCTACTAGGGAATGAACGGAAAGTTGCCGATATAGTGCCGTAATGATTGAAATTAACCTTGGAGGCATTCCTGCATGTCCGCCCACTCCTCAAGGAGTTTACGTTTCAAGTCCATGACTTGTACTACTCCTTTGTCAGGTTTAATGATTAGCAGAATAAAGTTAAAGCTGCGCACGCATAAGTCATCAATTATACACTTAACATCGAGTAAGCGAAATAGAATATGTACAATACAGTAACACTCACCCGTAGTTGTAAGGAAATAGTATTTCCCTTTTGGTTTCGGAAAACCTTAACGCCTTTACCAAGTTATTCTCTGTGTCGATGTAATGACCTTGGAGAGTTTTTTGATGAACGAAATATGGGTCAATGAACCCAATGTCATAGATTTGTCCTCTTTTGCATTGGAGAATCTTCATTCTGCATAATTAATATAGTGATGAGTAAGATTATACATGCAATGAACGAGCTGAACTAGCTAGAGACTTAATTACAGAAATAATACTTACAGATAATAGGCACTGAGGATAGATTTGTCGATGGCGTCTTGTTGGTATAACTGAAATAATTCACTAAATTCAATCATTATCACGCCATCTCCATGCACGTAATGCTCGTTTTTGTATCCCACGTAGATCCAGTTTGCCCCTTCCTTTGAGGCTCGCATGTACCACTTATGCAATCTTCGCATTTTTGTTGGTAGACCGTGGACTAGCTCAGGTTTGATGAGAGTATACCCGTGCCGGTATTTGTATGCTACTTCCTGGAACACTTGTAACTGCTCTAAGTACTGAGAAATAAACATGCCCTGAGCAGAGGCCGCTTCTCCGTACATTGCAACAAACTCAGGATCGACGTTGACTGCACCTCTGCTCGACCCCACCTCGGTATTGGAAAACACTTTGAGTGGGGGGTACGACTGGTTTTTCTGTTCTCCGAGCTGGGGAACTGATTTCCCGCTTGCACTACTACTCTTCGACCGCTGCTTATTTGCCTCAGCCGACTTGCGAATAGAGCGGTCATAGTCTGGTGTCAGCCTTGGCGGGGGTTGTTCAAGGGTCTTCAGCATTTTGAAGACGGCGCCTTTTTCTTCTGGGGTGGCGGGGAACTCTGGCGCTTTTAGCTTCTTCCGGTTAGCCCACCACTCTTTATTTTGGGCATTTGCGATCGCGACATTTTCCTCCTCTGTATAGTCATATAATATGGCATAATTAATATCTTTAAATCTGTAAATCGCAATTCGACAAGTCATATTTCTCGCCGTTGGAAGCAGCGAAAGCATATCTGGATTGTGGCGTATTTCAAGTCATATTGGAAGTAACATCCGGATTGTGGCGCTTTCTGCATCACTTGGAAATGCTAATGATCTTGGAGAATGCAGAGATTGTCTTGGAATGCAGAGATTTGAAGCTTTTTGACAAAGGGGAGATCATTATTAGTACTCCTGAAAAGTGGGATGCACTTTCTCGCCGTTGGCGCTTTCTGCATCACTTGAAAATGCTAAAGATCATCAGTTATATGCAGAGATTGTAATGGGAACTATTCAGAATGCTCGGGAACCATGCATTACATATGGTCACTTGTTTTCTAAAAGGTTTAATACATTACTACACATCACATAAAGGTTTAATACATTACATTGATTTACATAAATGCCATGAACCCTTCTTCGCGTATGTCCCTGGCCTATGATCGCTTCGGCCGTAACCATGGAGCATCTTCATTATTTAACGGGATGCTTGGGTCAGTTTTCACTGTGAAGGGCGGAATTTCATCAAACTTATCATAATCTGCTGACATGTCTGTCTTGTCCTCGACTCCCACGATGTTTCTTTTCCCTGAAAGAACTATGTGACGCTTTGGCTCATCGTCTGATGTATTCGTTTGCTTATTTTTTCTTTTTTTCGGTCTGGAGGACATGTCCTTCACATAGAAAACCTGAGCCACATCATTGGCTAGGACGAATGGTTCGTTCCTGTAACAACCAAGATTCTTGAGATCCACTGTTGTCATTCCGTACAGCTGGTCTACCTTTATCCCTTCTCCATTCATGTTGACCCAACTGCACCGAAACAAAGGGACCTTAAAAGTAGGTCCATAGTCAAGTTCCCATATCTCCTCTATGTAACCATAGTATGTGTCCTTTTGCCCATTCTCGTCTGTTGCATCAAAGCGGACACCACTGTTTTGGTTGGTGCTCTTTTTATCTTGGGCGATCGTGTAAAATGTATTCCCATTTATCTCGTACCCTTGGAAATTCAATACAGTCGAAGATGGTGACGCGGCCAACAAGTAGAGCTGATCTCCGACAGTGGTGTCATTCATGAGCTGTAATCGCAACCAACTGCCGAAAGTCTCCATGTGTTTTTCTTTAATCCAGGAGTCAGCCTTCCCCGGGTTCTTGGAGCGTACATAATTCTTGTGTTCCTCGATATACGGAGCCACGAAGGTGGAACTTTGTAGAACTGTGTAGTGTGCTTGAGTTAAAGAATGCCCGTCCCTACATATCAGTGCTTTCTTTCCTAGCGTGCCTTTTCCACTCAGTCTCCCCTCATGCCGCGATTCAGGAACACCAATCGGCTTAAGGTCAGGAATAAAGTCAACACAGAACTCAATGACCTCCTCTGTTCCATAGCCCTTTGAGATGCTTCCTTCTGGCCTAGCACGGTTATGAACATATTTCTTCAAGACTCCCATGAACCTCTCGAAGGGGAACATATTGTGTAGAAATACAGGACCGAGAATGGCAATCTCGTCGACTAGGTGAACCAGGAGATGCGTCATAATATTGAAGAATGATGGGGGGAACACCAACTCGAAGCTGACAAGACATTGGACCACAGCCTTCTGTAAACTTTGAGTTACTGATCGATGACCTTCTGAGATATTGCATTGAGGAATGCACATAGCTTCACAATGGGTACTCGAACATTTTCCGGTAGAAGCCCCCTCAATGCAACCGGAAGCAACTGCGTCATAATCACGTGGCAATCATGAGACTTCAGGTTCTGGAATTTTTTCTCTGCCATATTTATTATTCCCTTTATATTTGACGAGAAGCCAGCCGGGACCTTGATACTGCTCAGGCATTCAAAAAAGATTTCCTTCTCTGCTTTGGTAAGAGCGTAGCTGCTTAAGTATTGACGCCCTTTATCCGTCTGCTTGTTGTATGGGTCTTTCATACGTTGCTGGTCCTCCCGTGCTTCTGGTGTATCTTTTGTCTTCCCATACACGCCCAGGAAGCCTAGCAGGTTCACGCAAAGATTCTTCGTCACGTGCATCACGTCGATTGAAGACCGGACCTCTAGGACTTTCCAATAGGGTAGCTCCCAAAATATAGATTTCTTCTTCCACATGGGCGTGTCGTAGCGTCATTCGGAACAGATAGACTGCCAGGACCCTTTCCAAAGATTACTTCTAAATCCTTGACCATACATATATAGCATCACCATCAGGGAGGTTAGGCTTCTTCCGGCGATCTGCCTCACCGTTGAAATGCTTGCCTTTCTTTCTTACGGTGATGTTCGGAAGAAATCGACGACCCCAGGTACACAACCTTCTTACTTTCCCAAATATGTACTTTAGTCTTATCTAAACAGTGCGTGCATGCATTGTATCCCTTGTTTGACTGTCCTGAAATGTTACTAAGAGCAGGCCAATCATTGATGGTTACGAACAGCAACGCTCGTAGGTCAAATTCCTGTTGTTTGTGCTCATCCCACACACGTACACCTGGTTCGGCCACAACTGCAAAAGTTCATCAACTAATGGCCTTAGGTACACATCAATGTCGTTGCCGGGTTGCTTCGGGCCTTGGATGAGCACTGGCATCATAATGAACTTCCGCTTCATGCACAACCAAGGAGGAAGGTTGTAGATACATAGAGTCACGGGCCAAGTGCTGTGACTGCAGCTCTGCTCCCCAAAAGGATTAAAGCCATCTGTACTTAGACCAAACCATAAGTTCCTTGCGTCATCTGAAAGTCGGAACTCTCTCGATTTTTCTCCACTGGACCCATCGGCGGGGTGTCTCAACTTCCCGTCTTTCTTACGCTCTTCTTTGTGCCATCGCAACAACCTGGCATGCTCTTTGTTTCTGAACAGACGTTTCAACCGTGGTATTATAGGAGCATACCACATACCTTAGCAGGAACCCTCTTCCTGGGGGGCTCGTCATCGCCCTCAACATCACCAGGGTCATCTTGTCTGATCTTGTACCGCAGTGCATTGCATACCGGGCATTTATCCATATTCTCGTACTCCTCACCGCGGTACAGGATGCAGTCATTAATGCATGCATGTATCTTCTGCACATCTAATCCTAGAGGGCAGATAGCCTTCTTTGCTTCGTATGTAGTCTCGGGCAATTCGTTATCCTTTGGAAGCTTCGGCTTCATTATTTTCAGTAACTTCTCAAATCCCTTGTCAGAAAAACCAGTCTCTGCCTTCCATTTCAGCAGTTCCAGTGTGGTACCGAGCTTTGTGCTGCCATCTTCGCAATTTGGGTACAGCAACTTTTTGTGATCCTCTAGCATGGCCTCCAACTTTAGCTTCTCCTTTTCTGTATCGCATTCTCGCTTTGCATCAGAAATGACCCACCAAGACCATCAGCGGGCTCATCTGATGCCCGATGTTCACCTCCTTCTTCTTCATTCTTCCATTACAGTATCACCGTATTCTTCAGGGAACATAGGATAGTTGTCATCATCCTCCTCTTCTTCATTGTCTTCCATCCTAACCCCTCTTTCTCCGTGCTTGGTCCAACAATTATAGCTGGGCATGAAACCTCTCCGAAGCACGTGGCCTTGAATGGTTTTCGAGTTAGAGTACTCCCTGACGTTCCGACAGTCAACACATGGACAAGGCATAAAATTATCCACTTTGTTTGCCTCAGCCACATCGATAAATTTATGCAGGCCTGCAATAAAATCGGAACTGCGTCGTTCGCCGTACATCCATCTGCATCATATAATTAAGTTTATCAAATACCATTACAATAACATCTTGAATAGTGAAATGACCACCGTACATCGACACATGCAATATTTGTATCAATTACAGATGAAAAGGATAAGGTTGCTAACCTTGATCGAGGAGGAAAGAGAGAGAGGAGAAAGCTTAAGTGTGGCTCGGGCACCTCATATCATTTTGTGTGAACTTAAGTGTGGCTCGGGCATTTCATCGAACACCTCTAGTGCATAGCAAAGGAAAACAAACTAGCACCCACCTCTCACACCTCCTAGCAGGAAAAAAAAGAGGAGAAAAGCTGGCTGGGAGGGGTATATATAGGCAGGGGAGAGGTATTAGTCCCGGTTCGTGGTATGAACCGGGACAAATGCTCTGCGGTGAGCCACGTGTCCGGCGCGGGAGCTTTAGTCCCGGTTCATGCCACCAACCGGAATTAATGTCCCCATCCGAACCGGGACCAATGCCTCACGAGGCCCCGGCAGCTCGTCCCGATTTTCCCCAGAACCGGGACTAATGTCTTTGGGGGCTCCGGACGAAAGACCGTTTTTCTACTAGTGGTATACATAGGTGAACACACTTCGTATACGTGAAAACCCACATTAATAATTAGCTAAGGACGGCAATCTAAAGAAACTTTAATCTAAAAAATCTTGAATGCAAGAAAACGGGAGAGGCGTTTAGTCTCTCAGGTGCGCATATGCTTCTGTTATTTTTTTCAAATTAAAAGGATATGAAAACAATTTGAAAAAATCTGAAAAAATTGGAAACAAACATATACAAGTTTCTAACATTCGTGCAAAATTTATGAAGTAAATGACACTTTATGTGACCTGTGCAAAAAAGACAAAATATGTGCTTCCGAAAGTGCTTAGGGTTTGCACAGGCCAAAGATAGTGTCATTTCCTTCCGAAATTTTACACAAATATTAAACACTTATATGCATTTGTGCCCAACTTTTTTCATATTTTCCGAAGTGTTTTCATATATTTTTTAATTTTGAAAATATAATAGGAGCATATGCACCCGGGAGCCTGAATTTCACCGAGAAAACGCGATACAGTCTGCACGAGATCACATTTTTTTGCTAACATGGAGAGGCCCCGAAGGGCCTGGATGTTTAAATGTGCATGTACAAATTACACGAGGGACTCTAGAAAAAGAAGAATTACAACACAGTCCCTAACCTTTATGAAAAGATCCTAAAAGTAATTAGAAAAGGCAATCAGATCCTCTATAGTCGCCGGAGAAACTCGATCTCAAGTTGCAGTCATTAACGACGGTGTCAGGGGCAAAACCACTTGCCAGGGGGATGCCGCCACGAGCTCGTAGAGCCTCCACATGGAGGTTGAAGCATCCGACAATGGCGGCTTCAGAAGAGACCACCAGTTGGTCCTCAGAGTTCGCCAAATCTTGGGCCACCGATTGTGTTAACTTTATTGCAACATCGTTACTCCGTGGCAGCTCAAAGCCCGAGCGCACAGCTACGCCTGCTTCTGCTCCCTGTCGCCTCCATGGCTCACTGAATAAGAAGACATGGCCTCCTACCCCAACCTACCCAAGCCTTATCTACGGAGTTGCTGGCGGCTCCTTGCCCCTCCGCCTACAGCTCAAACCCTTTGAGCTCCACGTCAAGGAAGAAAGCCACCCATCACACTACCAGAAACATGTTGATCATGACCCTCTATTTTCGTCACTAAATTTTCACTATATTCCATTATGACGATTTTAATAAAAAAATGTATCGTCGTAATCTACCGTCAGTAATTAAAAAAATTCACGGGCATAACAGTCTATGATGATTTTTAACCTTCATAAGTTTTGACGATCCAACTTTGTCACGAGCAGTCCACGCCAGGTCACATCAAATCCTACGTGGCAAAATTATGACGAAAATCAAATCATCATAGATCAAAATCAGCCTGGTCCATTTTCGTGGTCTATTTGGGCCGAGCCAAATAATTTTGCCCATTTATTATTTTTCCATGTCAATTCTGGCCGGCTACATGGGCCAAGCCCTACATTTTTGGCCTTTTATTTTCTGGGCTTGGCCTATTTAGTGAATTGATTTCCATTATGCTATGTTTGGATGTAGCAAAGTTTGCTTGGAATTGAATTTGAATTCTGGCCGTTTCGACTTTCGACTTTCGAGGGAGCGAACGGGTGCAGAAAGAAAAAACGAAGACGACACGGTCCGGTCCCCCGTGTGCGTTGCCCAGCTCGTACGCGTGCGTGCGTACCCGCCTGCTACCGCACGATCTGCTCCCTGCGCGCGCGCGCCGTATGCCCCGCGTAGCACGAAGCCCCCGTGGCGCTGTACATCCAGCGAACCCGCTGTGGTTGTACATCCAGCGAAACTACCGTCCTTCCGCGCTTGTACTAACAAATCACACCGAATTTGTACATAGTAAAACGGTGTTTTAATTATTACGGCTCGATAAATTTTAATAAAATCTTAAAAGGGGTACATTGGTCGTTGCGCGTATTCGTCGTTGCGCGCATTGGTCGTACCGTGTTATACGGCTCTGCTTCGGCTTGATAAACTTTAATAATATCTTGAAAGGGTACATTGGTCGTTGAGTGTATTCGTCGTTGCGCGCATTGGTCGTTCCGTGTGCTACGGCTCGGCTTCGCCTCGACGACTTTGCTTCGCAGAGATCTGGAAGTCTACGGCGTACAACTACACAGATACAGTTTGTATAACTATACAGACACAGTTTATGCAACTACACAGACACATGTTGTACAACTAAACAGACACATGTTGTACAACTAGACAGACACATGTTGTACAACTGCGCAGACACAATTTGTACAGATACAGGTTGTACAACTACATAGACACAGTTGTACAACTATACATAACCGGGAGTACAAAAAAAAGTTCGTCGAAACCTATCAACATGACATCTAGTTTTGAAGATCTCGACGCGAGAAGCTCAAAAGTAAAAACGGTTCGTAATTTGGATAAACGGTTCTCAAGATATTTCGTTTTTAAAATTCAAATTTGAAAAATAAAAGGCAAAAAGGGAAAACTGCTTGCCCACGTACGTGTCCCCACTTTCAATCTAATTGTGACACTTGACAGACATGGAGACAGCCAAAATTGGAGCATGTGAGGAGAAACCGACACTTGTCACAAATCACAATTAGAACGATGGTGGGGTTCCCTTTGCAAAGGGAGCACTTTTTCTAGTGATTGCCCGGAATTGCGTCGCGTTTCCACACCTCAATTCCTTGACCAGCCCAAACAGCGGAATCGGCCCACAAATTCCAGATTTCCAATTCCGAGGCCATCTTTCCAACATCCAAACACAACATTATTAATTTGAGCTGGTCCCACTAGTAAGATGGGTACCACTATCATGTTGATTGCATAAATGGGCCCCACACGTCAGAAAGTTCAGAATGCTTTAGATTACTCTCATAACTGGGTCCCACTCGTGAGGTTTCCATTTCACAACTTATCAAATCACATGCATAATCAATATTTCAAATAGAAAACACTTATGAAATTCATCAAATCACAGACCTGGCCCAGTTAGTTGTCAATGCGCGCACTTCATAGGCTAACCTGTGGCCCGCGCGGGTCGAGGATTGGAGACCCCGTATGTGAGATCCTAGCTCAGTGCTTAATAAGATAGATAGGATACTCATGTCAACAAGTTGCAACTTCTTTTACGGAAGCTCATCTGGAAGGAAATCCGAGGTTAAGCGTGCTTGACCCGGAGCACTCCAAGAATGGGTGACCGATCGGGAACTCGTTCCCGGGTGCGCACGAGTGAGGACAAAGTGCGCAGAAAAGACCAGTGTTGATTTCTGGGGCCAGTCTAGAGATCCTAGAGAGCTACCAGGGGTAACAGGCCCGACGCGGGGGTGGGCCGGGGTGTTACACCGTCCCAGTGAGTCCTAGGCCAAAAACCGGAAAGAATATCTAAAAGGAGTCAGTGCTGTAGTTCATCTACAAAGAAGTGTTGTCCTGGTGGATTGGTCGCTCGGATAGGAGTTGGTCGCCTGTTCGACTCTCGGTGATGAATCTAGTCCCGTGTGTCGGCTTGACAGATCATGTCTGTCACGTGCGAGGCCTACCTGTAAGGGTGGTCCTACTTGTTAGTGGGCAGATCCCACAGTTCAGATTGGGTCCAGATGTGCTGGGATGTGTCCCACATGTAAATCGACACCGTATTAGTGGGTCCCATGCATCAGTGGTAGGCCCCACAGGCTGTTTAGTCAACAAGCCAACAGCTATAAGTGACACATAAATGAAAGTGACGACTAGACACGACACGAAGGCGAATTGATAATGTGGTTGTCCAGTAGACACGACACGCATGATAAATTTAAGATGTGGCCGTCCAGGCATACCAGTGCATCCACATTTACGATGTCATGACGATTTCATCTGATGAAATTATAACCATTTTGGCTCAATCGTCGTAAATTTACAAGGTTTTGCCGCGGCCCTGCGAACAATTGATGACGTGTGATGGCACGTTCACTGGGAACCCCAAGAGGAAGGTATGATGTAGCGTAGCAGCAGTGTTTCCTTGATTGCAAAACCAAGGTTATCGAACCAGTAGGATTTGGAGAAGGCTTCGGCTTGGTGTCAACGACAGTGGCGCCAGGAAACTGTTGACGTGGACCTGCGCACACACGAACAAACTACTTTGCCCAAACGAAACAGAGAGGGTGTCAATCTCTCCGGCTTGCTGAACACAAAGTATTAAATGTATGATGGAAAATAATATGAGAGCAAAAATAACCAGCGAGAAAATGACTAGGAAAAGCTATTAAAACGGTTGTAAGCAATGAAGAAAAATAGGACCGGGGTCCACAGTTCACTAGTGGTATCTCTCCAAAAGATAAACATGTTGGATGAACAAATTATAGCGGGACAATTGACAAACATGGGCGCAACACAATACTATCATGACACAAAGTTCACCGTTTCATTTAATATGTGCATTACGTCAAAATACATAGAACGTTATCCAACTGCATCTATAACTAATAATCCACCCCGGGATCGCTATCCAGCATGTCTCCCGAAAGTATTAAGTTGCAAGTAACAAATAATTGTAATAAGCATGGTGCGTAATGTAAGCAATGGTTATAACATAAAGCAATAAACACCGTTGTTTTATCCCTAGTAGCAACATCACATCTCAAGTCTTAATCGTTTCTATCGATCGAGCTCGGACAAGTGAGGCATGAACCCACTATTTAGCATAAATACTCTCTCTACTGACACAAGTAATTATTTCGGCCAAAGCATACACAAATATCGGAGAGCATGCAAGATCATAAATAAAACATATCATAGATAATCTGAATTATAATGTCATGACTCCATAATTCATCGGATCCCGTAAACACAACACATAGCATTACATAAATATGATCTTAATCATGTAGGGCAGGTCATAAGTTCTAAACAATGGAGCACAAGGAAGAGAGACAATCATCTAGCTACTTCCATGTATCCGTAATCCCGTGGTGGATTACTCACACATCACTCCAGAGGCAGGCATGATGGTGTAGATGCCTCCGGTGACGATCTCCCCCTCCAGCAGGGTGCCGGGAAGAGCTTCAGAACCCTCCTGATCTAGGGGTAGGGGTGATGACGACGGTGACCTCAGAACTTTTCTAGAAAATATGATCGTACTATTCATGAGTTACAATTGAGAATCAATGACATCACCTGATTAAGAAGTAAGATAATTATCGTTCGAATGAGAATGGGTCACAGGGACAAATACTTGATACTCCATCTGTATTCATAATAATTAGTTTTAAACCGGCGGTTTAGAGTTTACAATTCAGGATTTAAACTACGACCACTTATTTTGAATCGTGCCGAGTATCAATAATGTTTTCTTTTGTCCCCCATGAAGCCGCGTACCTTCACTTCTACAGATGTGTGCACTGCAACCCGGCGACTCAGGTTGCATAGCGGCGCCCATACCCAGCCCGCTCCAGTCAAAGTTAGGCATACTACTTGTAACGGTTTTTCAATAGATTACTTCGTTTTTGTACTAATCCCTATTTAAGCGGCCCCGCTTGACACCTTCAAACCCGACTACAGCTTCAATTATGCATAACTGTGTGTCAATTGGTCGAGGTTGAAGTTAGGAATCAGAAATAACAAGTCCGATATATCTTTTTTTTGCGAATCAAGTCCGATATATGTGTATCGTATATGTAGTTTTTACAGTACCGTATGCTCGTATATGTAGTGCTGTACACACGTATACTGACGCACACACAAACAATACATCACGCGAGTTTGGAACCCTCAACGAATCCGGCGCGCGCGGGAACTGTCAAGCAGAGCAAACTCCTCTGCCTGCACAATGTAAAACCATAGCACGCACGTGACCTGAAATCCTGAACAGGCGAAATCACGGCCCCAACGATGACACGGCAGGACCTGGCGCGCCGGCCGACGATGACACGGCCCGACTTGGCGTGCCAGCCGCCGTGTCCGCCTGCGAAAGGAACGGCGCCGCCGCATGGGCGTCGCTGCAGTAGAGGCATGGGTGCTGCTCGTCGTCCAGCACGGCCCTAGCCCTCGCCACGAGGTCCCGGTTGCTCAGCGGCGCCGGGTGCGCCGCCAGCACGCTCTGCACCGCGCTGCTGAACGCCCCGCACGCCTTCCCTCCGCCCTCCTCCTCGTCCTCCGCCGCAACGTCCGCGGAGGTCTCGTCCGTCTGGCACCCGCTCAGCAGGATGCCCTCGTCCGCGCGTGGAGCCCGTGCGGCGGCCGACGACAGGGAGCCGCCGTGGCCGTGGAACTTGGCGCTGGCGTCGGCGCCGAAGAGCGCGAGGAGGTGGTCGGCGGCGTGGTGGGACGACGGCATGCCAGAGGCGCCGGAGAGATGGTCGAGGAGCTCTCCGTAGGGAAGGAACCGGGCGGCGCGCGCGCGCACAGGCGCGCCGGCGGAGTCGGCCGGGAGGACGTAGGGTCCGATCTGCTCCTTCTCCTGGTCGATGAGGCCGCCGCTGTGGCACGAGTCCGAGACTCCGACACCATGGTGAAGCTCGCGCCCGGCGGCATCCGGTCCACCAGCTTTCGGAAGTCCACGTCCGTGATGAGGTTGAAGTCACACGGCACGATCGCCTCCTCGCCTCCTTGCCGTGGCCGTGGTGCGGCGGGACGAGCGTGCCGTGGCCGCTGTAGTGGAAGAAGAGCACGTCGCCGGGCGCGGCGCGGGCGATCATGTCCGCGAGGGCGCTTGATGTTGGCCCCCGTCGGGAGCACCGTCGTCGTCGGTGAGCACGGTGACGTCGTCCGGCGCGAAGTCGAACCGGGCGACCAGGGTGTCCCGCACGGCCTCGACGTCGTTGATGCAGCCGCGGAGCTCGTTGCGCGTGCCGGCGTAGTTGCAGGAGCCCACCAGCGTGGCCAGCATCTTCTTCTTGTTCGTCATCTCCCCGTCCATGTCCTACTCTCTGAATTAATGCTTTGTGTCTGCAATAGATCGATAGAGAGATCGATCAGTAGCTAGCCTATCTTGCACGTATAACAATGTTTCGGACGATGCTTATATAGATGCGCGCGACGCTCTGTTGCTTAATTGTGGATGCATGCAATGCACGAAACGTGTGTTTGCGTTAAGCAAACTATTTCTATCACTTCTTCTGTTTTCTTATCTATCAATTCGATAAATTGACCACGCAGAGATGCATTGCTGTGCTGAACGGTGAAATTAGTTAGCGGAAACGATGCTTCCAGCTAGCTTAATGCCAAAGAGAGCCCCTGTTGATTTCCAACGAGCAGAAATATTGCAGTAAGTAGCCTCGTAATTTTTAGTACGTTTTTGTTCAAATATTCAAAAAAAGAATCGTTTTACGTTGAACATCGGACGCCGCATCGCAGGTCGAGCTCCCATATATCGGTAGTTCGTTGCTTTGACAAAGGGGAGAAATCTTTCAGTTGCGTGCAAGAAATGTACTTATATGCCACCTACATAGATAAATAAATTTGGTCATGCCTTGAAGCGTATGAAGCTCCCGCTTCACGTCTCTCTCTCTCTCCGTACCTTAACCATCGGCCTGGTTTGCTTAACGCATCAAACCATCTAAATTCATGTCGAGTTAAGTGCGCACGTATCTAGCTTGAACTATCAAATTAGTTACTCCCCCCCCCCCCCCCCCCCCCACATCCACAAATAAGTACATTGTACACTTCTACCGTTTTGTTTTAAGTCAAATTTTTCAAAATTTAACAAATTTTAGAGAAAATAGTAGCAACGACATCAACTTGGTATCATTTCAACACGAATCTAGTGATAATAATTTAGGTCATAAATGTTGACACTTTTCCCTCTAAAATTGATCAAATTTTAATAAGTTTGACTTAGTATAAAAGATAGAAATACACTTGTTCACCGACGGAGGGAATAGTTTGGATTGTGTTTGCTTCCACGCCGGGATCAATAATACGCGGTAAGTTTCTGCCTATGAAGATGATGGTGATGATTAGAGCCATGAATTATATACTGACACGAGTTATTTGTGGGCGCTGAGTCCTCTTTAGCATCATTTGTTTCGGGTGGGAGCGGATTAAAAGGGAACTGCCTAGACGATTGGCTGCTGCCGCACAACTTCTCTGTGTTGTCGATAATATTGTTTTCAATCCGCAAAAGACTATCGGATTTCTCCTCTCCCCTTAAAATGTGCAAATATTTCTAACATTTTTATCTGTTCAGCCAAAAAAGGGAAACAGAAATTATTTTTCTCGCGAAAATAAAAAAAGGGAGAACATTTCGCTTATGATCTGGAAATGTGAAAATTTATCTTTATATTATGTCTATGCAACTAACTCGCCAAACACTCAGAAAGGCCCCTATGTTTGGTATGGTACGACATAAGTTAAATATAACAATTTGCACACATAAACATAAATCTTCTCTCATCAGACGTTGTACGCCGTTGACCATCATTCGCTTCCTTAGCACACACCTATGGTGCCGAGCAACCAGAGGGCCTTATCGCCATCCCTGGGAAGAAGGTGTGGGCGGTATCCTCTAGCCGATGTCGCATGTCCGTCGATCGATATCCGTCTATTCCCTCAAATTCTCTCCTGACTTCCCATCTTCCGATTCTCCCGTTATTAGTTGGTTTGTGTTTTCAGCATGGTCCATGCATGGGACTCTTAGTTTTGGCAAACTTCCGCCTTCATATTCAAGTAATGCATTTGCTTTGGGTTTGTTTCCGTTGTATCTTCTTTTGCATTTGTTTCCAGTGTTTTCAAATTTGTTTGCGCTTCTGCAAAGAAAAATCAAATGTGACAGCACCCAAATCTGTATGTTCTGTTTACATCTCTACTCACTGTCCTGCTACAATCGCTTAAGAGGGGAAAATAAATCAACATAATTACCTATCTATGTGTTCGCAGACCCTCATATAAACGGAAACATGCACCATTTCGGACTTTAGCGTAGGCGAACTACCAAATTACACATTTTAACCTAAAGTCACCTAGCAGCGCAATCTTAAGAATGATCAACTACCTATTAAAAAAACTGATACATAACTAAAATGTGTCACATGCAAAATAAATTAGTAATCAAAACACTTGTAAATACTATTCAGGTTCCAAAATTGTTTGGTTTGCTACAATTACAGACATACTATTATGTCGGCACATCACTGATCCAGGAAGCACCAGGTCAACAGTTCCACCATATGCACATTTTGTTTTTTTTTTCATAAGCCTAGAACTTGCACGATGTATGAGTTCTGATAGACGAAAAAATAACTACGAGTTCTCATAACGGCCAGTCTCCTTAGCTATAAGATGCAGAGTAAATGTTACACCCTTTGTCCCATAATATAAGATGTTATTACAATCAATATCAGAGGATATTAGTTGGAATAACAATTTATATTATGTAACCGAGGAAGTATTTTATAGATAAATAAATGTTTATAGCAAACTAGTTTATTTAGATTACATCGACACACACTTACACACCACCACCACAACTATGCACATATGCACACACGTCCTTGCTAAACATTCTAGATGTGAAGTAGATTTCATTTAGAAAAATGTACTATCTCCTTGTCAAAATGCAAGTCCTTTTAAAATTGTACTTAAGTTGAACTTTCACAAGTTTAACCAAGTTCACATAAACAAATTTCCTATTTATAAAACAAAATATACACAGTATGGAAATATATTCCATGATGTATCTATTCATGTTGGTTTGGCATTATTCATGTTGATATTTTTCCTACAAATTTGTTCAAAATTAAGAAAATAATAATTTATGAACAAATCAAATAAGACATACATTTTGTAATGGAGAATGTACCATTTATCATATATCAACCGCGGACAAAAGTGTGACAACAATCCTATGGACATTGTCACATTGTAACATATACCAGCGCCTTGTAATTTCTTCTTTGCTTCCTTTTGAGAACTCTGTAACCTTCTTTCAAGCTTAATCCAATGACTCGCAGATCTTCTTAGGGTTCTCGAAAAATAAGACTGAACACAACCGTAAAAAGAAAAATCTGATGCGCTGGACCAGCGCAAATCTTACCCACTAGTAGAGATGAAAACAGAACGGAATCTTTCTGACTTTTCCACAGAAAAACGGAAACAAACTCATGCTCACTTCTATTCAGAATACTAGGCTTTTTTACGGGAATTTTTTTAGGGAGTTGAGAATATTAGGAAGAGCATGGCCTCAGGTCATAAAAATGGCCTGTTCAGTTAAGAAAATAAATGGTTTGTAGCTCCAGCGGGCCGGGTATAACAAACATGTTCCATTTGAGCGACATTTGGGCCTGGCCAGACAACCAAGTCACCGACGCCGTCATGCCGTGCGGTCGCGCCGCCATAGGTGCTATCTGGAGGAGCGGCGAGAACGTGGTGGCGACGCCGACCTGGAACCGCCGCGACGTCGTCCCGGGAGCGGGTACGAGTTGCTCTGCCCCACTCTCGTACCCTTCTCTCGCTGATCCAATCCGTGTTCCACTCTCATCACAAAGTCAATCATAAACAGATAACGACTCGTACAGGGATCGCAATCTAAATATGTAATCAAGCTGCCAAAGTGTGCACCGTTGTCTGAACTTTTGCCAGAGTTCTTCGATTTTCTATAGCAGGCCAAGCAAACCCAGCAATTCCATCATGAAATCGAAAGATTCGGTACTGTTACAAGTTCATCAGACGTCTTATTACACGTAGGTTAACACTGGAGCATGCCAACTTGCCAAAGATTGCGATCAATTGCCCAACTAGCAGATTGACTGGTTAGGTTCACAGTGCCAACAACAGGTCTACATTTAGAGATGAAAAAGGAGGACTCTTCAGTCTTCAGCATGACAGTGCCACAGCACCAGCAAGCATGCTCTCTAGCATGACCTACATCTATATGTGTTTTACTTATAATGTTCGGGAACTGCCAGGAAAGGTTTGAAGGTCAACAAGAGCCCAAGTGCCTCTGTCAAGTTCAGCAGAAGAAACACCATCTGATCACCTGAACACATATGCAACAATTTAACATGCTAAATTCCACCTAGTTCTAATTCCACCCTAGTTTAGCGGGTTGATCAACAAATTGTACTTTAGCAATTAAAAATTGAAATACTATTGTAATGCTGCAATTTACATATTTTTCAGAAGTGCAAATTTACCTGGAAAGAATGCTCCGTGCTGGCGCCTCTGTGCCCACGAGAAGCTGCAATCACAAAAAGGTAGTGTCCAGTAAGTTTACTTTTCTTGTAAAATATATCTATTTTGCCTTAATTAGAACTGCTTCATGTTTTTATCTTCAGCTTCAGGCAACATGTGTTCGCTAGACAATTAACAACATGAGATTAAAGTTAGCATCATTTTACGGATTATTCATATTAGCATGCATCTTTGTTTTGTTAAACCAGTATTTTTAAAAGAGTTAATTAAGCATGTAAACCCAGAGGTCATTTTCCAATCTGGGAAGTTTAAATCCGGAAAAGCCAAAGACATTTTATATCTGTGATCTTCTTTGTCTTTCTAGCAAATAGGAGACTATGACAACAGTATATTACACTAAGGCCCGGACAGGCCATCACTAGCTACCTGGATAGTAAGGATTATTATTTTTTGCTTTGTTGTGTCGGCCCCACCTTTTGTTGCTAATACACCACTTTGTTGCTCTTCTTCTAATTCAATTGACACGCATGTTTATGTTTGTTTGAGAAAAGAGAATGCAAGGCTATACTTACATAATACCTGCCCCAGCAGGAGCAACAGACTTGAATATGGACATGAATGTTGTGGCTATTCCATTTGCAGCGCCTCTTTGTCCTTGTGGCTGTAAAATGTGAAATTTTTACACATTAGTGAATTGGAATGTAATTTTTCCTTCTGTAGGACTTGGGACAAATATTCAAGTCAATTGAGATGAGTTGGTTACATTACCACAGCATTGTTTGTTAGAAGAGAGGTGCCGCTAACTCTAGTTATCTGATCAACATATCGAGGATGAGTATTTGTGAAAGATAGATATTTGAATTATAAATGCACTAAGTACCCAAATACATTTGAACATCTATGATAAATTGTCAGTACATGTATCAACCATTTCTGGAAGTGATGAAAATGGCTTAAATCATGGAACTATAAGCTCCTAAAGTGTACTTACAGCAAGAGAGCTTTTAATCATTGCAGCAATATATAGAGCAACACCAAGTCTTATTCCTGACAAGTGTGTCATAAACGGATAAGCAGCAATAATTGGTATAGACAGTGCCTGCAATGCTAGTGGTCAATTGAGAAAACATAGGTAGTAGTGAATTATCGAGTAAACTGAAATTCCCATAAATAAAAGAATTACAGTTTTTTAAGCTGATAAAAAGAGAGTGCCATTAGTAACTTACGGATGCGAAACGGGTTGTGTTGATTGTCCCGAGGACCTTATCGAGCCAACGATAAACAAATATTTGATATACAAGAAGAGTGGCACCTGCAGTGTAACAAATTGCATGTTTTACAGCGTAAACACACAACATTATCTAAAGCAACCTAAGACTCTCCAAAAAAAATTAGGAAAGGACTTGATTTAACTATACTTACCTGCCACTGTAAGAACTTGTCCGACATCCTTAGATGAAAAGCTAAGTCCACCATATTTTCTATCACTTACAGTCCAGAGAGAAAATATCTGATGTTCAATTGTCATGGAGAATAGTTAGAAAAGTTTTGTTTCCAAGTAGCAGATGTGATGTTTGCATGAAGAATATGTAATTTTTTTTTGGATAAAATAGGTTAATCTTACAATGTGACATATATAGTTATGGAGATATATAATGTACTGCACCTAGATCTGTAGTATCTGTTTGAAGAACTTCTATAGTGATTTAATGATATTTCTTATTACCTCGCTATATGCAGTGTCATGAAGGGAGAAGACACAATATGTGATAATTGATGACATCAATGGCCAATTTTTCAGTAAGCTCTTCTTAGGCGACTCTGTACATTCTTGAGTTGTAGAAGCTTCAGCTGTTTCAACTACCGTTTGAAGGTTGGTGTGCTTGTGTAGAGTTTCCTGTTTAGTTGATCGACGAGACAACAGAAACATTGAAACAGGCACAATAGCATGTACATATAGCGTAAGAAGAGTTCAGGAAATACATACAGGAAGCCATATGCAACTTATCAAGGCCAACGTTGACAAAATTGATATGCAGAGACAGGGAAGAAGGTATGGGAACCTGCATAATTGGGATCATGGACACTAAAACGAGTAAATATTTATTTTATTTAGTATAGATGTAATATTTTGGGAGAAAGGTTTACCTCCCAAATGTTGACTTGTCATGGAAAATATGTGGATATTGTTTGGCTGGCTGGGAATAAGTAGACGAAAAGGTAAACATAAATACCTGTAGTGAATACAAGTAACATTTACGAGATATTTCGTATTACCCGTGCAAGGTAGCCTCCTATTGCTGGGCCAATTATAAGGCCCAATCCCCATGCTGTATTGACCTAAATTTGGAAATGGATCAAATTGACTGGTTGCTGTGCAACAGAGTGCTATACTATGGACTACACATTCGTAGTAAAGTGTTTAATGTGGAACAAGAATTTACAGTTGACATGCCCAAAGCTTGTTGTTCATCCCGGCAAACTTCAATGCAGTAAGCCTGCATCCGCAAGTAACCATCACATTATTGAAATAGACATTTGACAGAATTATAAGAATTTATATAACTATTGACAGTGATATAATTTCTGTGTTTTTCGTCACGATTGTTTCTATATATATGTCAAAATACTTTTTTTTTTGCGGTGGGTCAAAATACCTTTATTGGTGCAAGAAATCCGTTTAGAGCACCCAGAAGCAGCCTTGTAGTAATAGCCATCCAATATTTCACACTTAATCCAAATAAAGTATTGAAAACTATACTGAAAGGCAGATGCGTAAATTAGCTTATATCAAAAATTAATTCCATGGATAATTTTCAGGAGCGGAAGATATTATGAGTACTTACATTGAAAAAATTGAAAATATTATTACAGGCTTTCGTCCAATGCGATCTGCCACCATTCCCCAAAAGACTGACGCGAAAGCTCTACCGACCATATACGATGCACCTACAGTAGAAGTATGGAGAGTATGTACGAAATATTTTCGAGGAGCAGAGAACTATGTACGAATTTTGGTGGTCACGCAAAGGAAGATATGTTGCGTGGACTTTGTTATTTACTCATGGAGAATTATGTACGACAGAATCTTACCAAGAAATCCAGCATAGAACCCAATATCTTCTTCTCGTTCAGCAACGTGCAAGTCTTGTATCTGTCTCAGACAAAAAAAAAGAGACTTGACTGCTTCTTTTTGCAAAGTACAAATCTTTGAAAAATTCTAGACCACAGGGGTGCACTATGCTGTAACACTGGATCAGAAATTATTGGTGAAACCGAACACAAGAAAAAGAGTCCCCTTGTCTTTCAAAAAAAAAAAAAGGAAAAGAGTTTCTGGACAACGACCTGCGTACAAACATGTCTGTTTAAAAAATAATTTGGCGATGATGATCGTTAGACTGCGGTTGATCTCCTTTATGCCAATGGATTTTGGCATGAATCTTCTTTTGGCCACTCGGTTTCTACTAGTGGTATGTGGATCCAGACAGTACCAAAATGACAGAAAAGTGATGAAAAATTACTTGGTGGCAAAAGGTTATAGTTACTAGAGCACATGAGTAACCATGCACACACTTTTTTTTCAGAGGGACAAGCAAACCACTTTTTTTGTGAGAGGGACAAATAAACAACTCTGTTGAGTGTTGTACATGCCCTTATGGGTAACAGACGAGCGAACATGTCTAAGCAGTCTAGCAGTACCTGCTAGCCAGTCTAGACTATCGTGTAAGCTTGAAACAAACAAGAATACAAAAAGACAACTTAAAAAAAAACGGGATGCGTGTGAGAAACTCACCATGAAGTAGAGAAATGGGAACAGCGACGTGATCGGCAAAGCTGAGAAAGATCGATAGATGGAGGTGTACATGCGAATAGAGAAATATTGATTATGCTTAGATGATACGACGAAGAAGAACTTAGGTTGGCAGGCATGCATTGAGCAAATTAAATACTCCACTATGCAGTACTGCAGCATAACAGCGTACTTGCAGTGGAAATAAGATAAGACCGAGTGAGAGGGAGAAGAGATTAAGAAAGTACTACTCCTACTGGGCAGCAAGAGAAGAACAACATCGACCATGGCAGCAATTCAGTTAGTTTTGTCGTATATACAGTTATACACTAACATGATACGAAGGCGGTGATCCCGACGAAGGAGAGCTCCCTGTATGGGATCCCCGTGCTGCTTTCCTTCTTCCGCTCTATGGCGCACCCGGGGCAGCCGTCGTAGTACGTCTTGGTCGCGGCCGGCACCGGCGACGGTGACGACGCCTCGCCCATCTCAGCAGCTCCACAACCTAAAGCCCGGTAGCGGAGGAGGACGTGGAGGTTGCTCAAACGTAGAAGAAACGAAGTGAGCCAGGGAGGCGGAGACGATGTGGAGAGAGATCGACTTGAAAAAGGAAAGGCGGAGAAGAAGATGGAGCAGCTAGCGGCGCCGAGGAAGCTAGCTAGCTCACTCGATCTGTCGCCGTCGTGTGTTGGTACGTGTGCCCCGTTGCGTATCGATCTCTTCAACACTGATGATGATGATGTATTAATGGCAGGCTTAGTTAACAGGTGAGGCGGGTTCCCGCCCGGCGAGTGACACGCGTGAGCGAGAACAGCGGTGTCCACGTTTTACCTGTGGCCGGCTGTGGCGGAAGGGTGACGGAGCCACCGCACCTGACGATGGAGGCAAATCCAGGGTAGCGGCGTGTCCAAATGGAATTTCTGGCGTGTTGGCATGCATTTAGGTCCAGTCAGTTTCGGTTGAAGGAAAAAGAGACCGACGGTCTACACATACCAGAGTCTTTCCGTAGTAGGAAGAGTGGACTCTTTCGCGTTTGTATCGTCTATGCACGGCTAAGTATCAATTTTTTCGATAAAAACATATATTAGGGCACCTTCAACGGGCTAGAGCAAACGGATACCGAAATTGGTCCGGTTTGGTCCGTTTGGGGCGGACCGCGGACTCATTTTGGGCCTTTGTCTGTTTGGGGTGGAGGTGCCCCCAACGGCCTGGTGCATAACATGCACACCGGTCCGGATTTTGGCTATGTTTTTCATCAAATAGTCCACAAATTTATGAAGTAGTAGTTCGCAATAACAAATAACAACGGTTTATTACAATAAAAAGTTCGTGGACTGAAATAAATAGTTTATTCAACGAAATTAAAGAGGCCAGGACTATTGGTTTCCAAAATGAGTCCAAACATGCTCGACCAAATCATTTTATAGCTGGATGTGTGTAAGCTTGTCAGTCATCTCGTCAAGCACATGCAGATACTCCTGGAATGACGTTGGCCCTGGGATCGGCTCAACCAACTCTCCCTGAAATTCCCATCCTTGATCGAATAGCTTCGCGTCATCTCGCTCATCCTCCATGATCATATTGTGCATGATCACACAATCTGTTATGACCTCCCACATCATATCCTTGCTCCATGTTCTAGCAGGATGCCGCACAATGGCAAAACGAGTTTGGAGCACACCAAATGCTCGCTCTACATCCTTCCGACAGGCTTCTTGGTGTTGAGCAAATTTGCGCGTCATCTCGGTGTCGGGTCTCCGGATGGTCTTCACAAAAACTGGCCATGAAGGGTAGATGCCATCAGCTAGATAATACCCCTTGTTGTATTCATGCCCATTCACCAAGTAGTTGACACTTGGAGCTTCGCCCTCGGCAACCTTATCGAATACCGTTGACCGATGCAGCACATTGATATCATTGTTGGAACCGGCCATACCGAAGAATGAGTGCCAAATCCAAAGATCCTGAGAAGCCACTGCCTCAAGTATGACCGTGCATTCGCCGACATGACCCTGGTATTGTCCCTGCCAAGCAAAGGGATAGTTCTTCCACTCCCAATGCATACAATCTATGCATCCAAGCATCCCAGGAAAGCCCCTGCTCTCATTCATCTTCAGAAGGCGGGCAGTGTCTTCAAAGTTGGGTTCCCTCAAGTATTCCTTGCCAAACACATGAACCACAGCTTGGCAGAAACGATACATCGATTCCAAGCAAGTGCTCTCGCTCATGCGCAGATACTCATCAACAAGATCGCCAGCCACTCCATATGCAAGCATCCGGATAGCTGCAGTGAACTTTTGGTAAGAGGAGAAGCCGTACGCACCTGTTGCATCTGGCCTCGCCTCGAAGTAGGTATCGTATGCCCTCACCCCTTCTAGCAGATGCAAGAACAATGGCCGGCTCATACGAAAACGGCGACGAAAGACAGAGGCCGGATATGTTGTCTTCACCGGGTTGAAGTAGTCCTTCCAAAGTTGGAGGTGGCCTTTGTCCCGCTCGCGATCCAACGCGGGTGCTCACCCAACGACAGAGCCGACATGCCGAGGCTGTGCATCCTCGTTGAACTGGTGGATGAGAGTGGTCGCGGCCATCATGATATCACTGTCATCATCGGAAGATTCATCCGATGTATCGATGAAGTTCTGGTAGAAGAACTCATCATCGCTATCCATCTACATGAACGAAACAATAAGAACATGCTACACCATTTTTACTCCTCCAAATGCAAAGAACGGACAGCTATTGTTCATTACCTTGGTCGGTCAATTCGTCGAGCACCTTCGGGGCGGTGGACTTCGCGGCCGAGTCGGAGACAGAGAAGAAGGCGAGGCGAAGGAGGCGAGGGCGGCCGGGCTGCAGGAGGGATCGAGGGCAGCCGGGCTGCAAGAGGGATCGAGGGCGGCCGAGGGCGGGCGCAGAAGTGGAGGGCGGCCGAGTCGGAGACAGAGAAGAAGGCGAGGCGAAGGAGGCGAGGGCGGCCGGGCTGCAGGAGGGATCGAGGGCGGCCGGGGCGGGCGAAGAAGTGGAGGGCGGCCGGGGCGGCGGCGGCCGTCGCGGGAGGCAATGTGGACGGGGAGGTGGGAGGGAATGTGTGGCTGGCCATTGGGCCCGACGCGGACAAGGAGGACAAAGGAGCGGACCGAGAGGATGTCCGTCCCACCCCAAACCTGGACCAAAGTTGGGCCGCGTTTGGGGCGAAATCTCGTGTCCGCCCGGACATAGGACCGTTTGCGCCAGCCCGTTGGAGCACGTCATTTGTCCGTCCGGACAAAAAAGGACTGGGCTGGTCCGTTTGCGCCAGCCCGTTGGAGGTGCCCTTAGTATCACGGAGAAACCAATTACATTCGGCCTCTACACCAAAATAATGTGTTAGGAACAAGTAGAGACAATAAGGATGCACACAGCAAAACACAAAGAAAGAAAACGAAACAGTGCACAACTGCTGTTGACGCCCGAATCAACAGATATTAGGTTTTCGCATTGGAGAAAGTCTGAACTCCCCCAGACAATGGCTTCAACCAGGAAGCAAACGTCATCAACAGGCACAACCAATAAAGAATCGGTACTCGTTGAACACCACCAAAAATGTAGTCCCCCAGTGCTGCCACCCCCACTTGTCGAGTATCAATAGAAGTTTGTGTTTCTAAAATAATTTTTCAAAAAATTAAATTTTGCATAATGTCTACAAATAGGAGCTCACACCCGGCTTTGCACAATAGGGTGCACACAACCGCAAAAGAGAAGAGAGACACAGAAAAAGGAAAACGTAAAGACAAAATAAATAAGTTCATCATAATAAAATCGACGTGTATGGCTATGGTGAGCCAACTCGTAGGCTATGCCCGCCCTCCACATGTGATGTCAACATCCTTCGCCATTTAGCATTTGTAGATGTCTACGGAGATGGTGGGTAGACGCGAAGATTATGCCTCCGCCCAAGGGGGGTAAAAAAAAATTTGGCCACTTGCTCCAGTCACGAGCAGAACTCTACAAATAGGGCGCAGTGTGCCGGTTTCTAAAGAGTAGATAACGCTCGCAGCTGGCCCGGCGAGGATTCCAAACTTTAATGATTCTCTATATCCCAATTCCTCAAAATTGCACTCTTCTAATGGTTTCTAGTGGTTATATTGTCAAAACAATTTCTAATACTTGCAACTATTACGAGAGAGGAAATGATAAGTGCCAACTTTGTGTATATTCTTATAAGTTCCAAGCTTCCGCTTGAAGTATGCATCTATTTCCTCCTATTTTCTATGATTTATTCAACTATAAAATTCGAATGCGTAAAAATAAATTTAGGCTCCGTCTTTGCTTGTTTCCTGCTTTGCGCTGTTCTCTGCCTTGGCTAAGATTGTTAATTATCATGATTTTTTCTAAGTACACCTTGGGATCCTGGTATTTGTAAATTATTTTACCTATTTTTTCAATAAATAATTACATAGTTTTAATAAAATAAAGATTTGATAAGTAAATGAGAAAGAAGAGCGTTGGAAAAGTTACGGTTATTCTTTAGCATGTGTTTATTTCATGCCAACGGGACCTTCGCAAAACTTTCTTCATTAAAAAATTCACAGATAAAAATAAAATAGTTTCTATTTGTGTACATTCTCTTTTTAATAAAATGTTCCCCAAAATCAAATTCAGCACAAAATTGAAATTGGTTGCTTGTTTGCTGATATTTGAAGCATCGCTGTTACTGTATTATTTATCATTTCCTATTGGACGTGAGACACATATGAAAAATTCACACAATATGCATACATGTGTCTATTATTTATAGTAACTGTTAGAGTTTTTTTTATAGAAGAGTTTCAGGTAAAAATTCAAGTTTTTGTCATTTGTTGTTGAAAACGCAATTTGAATTGCTCGCTCTTTTTGAGTTGTGCCTTTCCTGTGTTGGATTTGCTTCCCGTCCATGATGTCTACCGTCCACACCTGGGTACCATCCCAACTACCATCGTCGTGAAGACGAACACCGGATGCAGCTACATGGTGAGACTCAACGATGTCAACGGAACGTTGAGATGGATCAAGGGTGTACATGCTTTGACATTGTTAACCAGCTTAGGATCGACTACTTCTTGTCTTTCAAGATCCTGAAGCCGGATATGTACACGGTAACTATTTTCGGCTATTCATACACAGAGGTGGTCATGAAGTGTGTCGAGCACGAGCCAGCCCTTGCCATGATCGATCGACTGAGAGTTTATGACTTCTGGTTGTGGTGATCTTGTGTTGGTGAACTTTAATATACTATTTGTTAGTAAGTATGTGTGTCAGGTGAACTAAGAAGTACTGCTGTTATTATGAATGTGGTTTGATCAGGTTGTTCCCACTTTGGTCATGCTTGTTCTTGTTTAACTGCATTTTGCTTAGCTGCTGCTACTTTAGTTGTGTTGGTAATCTTCTCATATAAAAGGTTACCACACCGCACGTCTTGCACACAGTCATTGCATTAGCCACGCCCTAATCAGCGAACCTAACGGTAGGTTTCCGTTTTTCTCTCCATGTAAAAAATGCCTAGATTGCAGGAACCAAACGAGATGCAGAAGGTGGCTGTTGGAGCATCGCGTTTGAGGCTGAAAAAATGGAACGGCAACCAAACACGCCCTTGGTGTCGGCATAAATAGCTGCAAGCCAAATAAGATCACCATCGTGCGAGGTGAAAATTGGTAATGCTCAGCCATGCGCTGCAAGATGCCATCGCCATATATTCAACAGTGCGATCGACTCAACGGTCCCGGCATGGTACAGTAGGCACACGAGGCGCCCGGAGAACTCATTCTTATCCTCACCTTCTCTCTCCTTTTTCACTGTAGCTGAGAGCTCGAGTGTGTGCTCCGGCCCGAACCGAGGCCTCTCTCGCCGGCGATGCTGGCTGGAGATGGCTGAGGGGAGGTGCCGGTCGTCCTCCTGTACATAGTAGTTACCTAGGTGTCGGCTGGATGCCGTGTAGGGGCTTCATGCCCGTGGTCTCGAGCGGAGCTCCAGGTCTTGGCGGCCGGATCTGGAGGTTAGGGTTCTTCTTCATTGCTTCGATGCTTCTCTGGTCGAAGCCAGGAGCGACGGAGGAGGCTGACGCTCGTCTGAATAAAGCGGTTGTTCGCGACTGCTGTTTGGTGATCTTTGCTCGATCTGCTCTGATTTCCTCTCTGGCCGGCCTTGGTGGCGAGGGGAGGGGATGGAAGAGTGTGTCGGCGACGGCGTCCACTGGTGGTGGGTTTGATGTGGTGGATGGCGAGGAGCTCCTTCCTTTGGCGGCCTTGGTGGCGCGGGGAGGTGGGAGCTCAATGCTGTCTCTGCTGCGTCGACCTTGGTGCTCCGTTGGACTGGCCTGCTGCTGCTTCTTCTTTCTCCCTGCCGTCGCGGGGACGGTGAGGGTAAGGAGATAGCTGATGCGGTGCCGCTCAACGCGGGTGCTTGGACAGTCGAGTGGTGCGCAGCGAGCTACGTGCTGCTGGAGCTTCGTTTGCTTCTTCCGGAGTTCCCAAGCGTCGGCCACGGTGGGCCGATGCTATCCATGACCGATGGAGCCACTCCTGCTCTGGCGTGATGGTCATAGATTTTTCTTCCTCCTTGCGTGGAGGATCTTCGATCTCGGCGTGGGAATCCCCTTCTGCGACACCCAAGTGGCTTGTTCCCGGTGGTGCTGCGGATGCCCAGGCTTTGAGGTCTCAGGTGACCGCGGCGACGGCGAAGGACCTGATTGTGTTCTGCATTTCAGTTTTAGGGTCCTGTTTGCAAATTTTGTGGGTGTTTATGTAATTTTCAGTTCTTAAAGGTCCTCCTTGTAACTTGTGCTTGCTGCCTGATTAAGGAAGCTCCCAGGCCCTTCTGGGCCTTATCTGTTCATAAAAAAAAAAAAAAACTATCCCGGCCTTTCCCTTTCTCCTGGATCGTATCGTCTCTCGGAGATCCTGTCGCCTCGCCGTCGGTGCAGTTCTCTCCGTTCACACATATTTCCAACTTCTACCGCATTACAGCCAATCAATCAATCAATCAATCAACATGTTGCCAATGCATTTACTAGTCCGGCGGCTAGCGTGAGCGTGAGCGATGCGACCGCTTGCGCGATTAATTCTGCGCGAAAGTGTAAGACGATAGAGATACATGGCCACCAGGAATGTCCATACATTTATTCACTTCCACCCATTAAACTGATGGAGTAAAGTGAACAATATAGTTTAGCAAAATATGGCAGCTGATTCGCAAGACCAAATCTAAGGAATCGTGCCACTTCAGCTCGCTAACGGTGGCCAGTGACAGTGCATCGCTCTCCATTGATCCATTCAAAAGGATACAGTAGATAATTGCAGTACATAGTGGCAGATTACTTAGCCATGGATCCATGATGAATATGTGACTGTACTACGTGTGAGTGCCTTGGGAGTCCCACCTGAACTGAAGCCGCCAACGGCGGCCGCCTCCTTGCCCTTCTCATAGACCTTTAAGGGAAGAGCAGGCTCGCAGAGATTTTCCCACAAATGGATGATGACTGATGGATGAGTGCCTACGTATTTTTGTGTGAGTGCGTTGTGATCATGAGCATGCATGGATTTTATTACAAAAGGAGAGGTTCAAATCATTTGTTTGATTGCTTCTCATCGATCGAGCGATCGTTTTCACCGGCTGCCTGCCGTAGCTTTTGGCTCCACTAATCCGTGTCTTGCTTGAATAAAGCGGTGAAATCAAGTGCAGGGCATATCCAATTCTAGAGGATAGGGATAACCAGGCCGACCATCTTCTTTTTCCTCTGTTTATTTTAACCTTTTCCCCTTTCTCAGGTTTGCTTGAGAAAAATATTTGTTGCATCAAGATGTACAAGGTAAGAAATTAAGATTGGATTTTTTTTCCAGCAAAGTTCAGCAGTACTTTTTTAAAGATAGATCAACCAATCAGTTCGTAAGTGCATCGCACAGAAAATTGGAGAGCAACTAGGGATATTAGCGCGGCAAATGCCGCGCGTGTTTGGTTAAATTTAAATTTGAAAATGTTGACATTTAATAGGCGTGAAGATTTGAAATTTTTTGAAATGCAAAGAATTTTGATGGTTAAAAATTGTTTGTACTTCGAAATGTTGTAGTTGACGTGAATATCATGTTTAAATAAGTAGAGTTTTGTATAAAATTCATAAACTTTCCTTAATTGTCGTTGTGGTAAAAAAATTTATGAAATTAAAACTAAAAATGTGAGGAGCTCCATATTTTTATGTTATTCTAAGACTGTAACAATTTTATTAAAAGTTGATAAATAGAATTTGGAAAATACGAGTTTGGAAAATAGGTAAAAATTAGTGGTGTTCTAAATTTGTGTAAGTTTGGAAATAAATGTAATTGGGAAAAGTTTATGTTTTAAAAATGGTTGGATTCTAGAAATTGCTTAAATGTGGAAAATTATTGTAATTTTTAAAAAGTTTATGTTGTAAAAATGTTTAGATTCGTGATTGTTGAAAAGTTTATGTCGTAATTTTTTTTAAGATTTGGTACCTTTTTTTTATCCACGGTCATTTCGATGTATTTCTGCATATTTTAAAATATTTAGCAAGTTGAATTATTTATATGTGCTTATATTTATTTATTTTTGATTCCGAGGCATCCATTATTTATGTGAGATAATATGTGAGGTATTTATATTTTAGAGTATCTCTTTTTTTGTTATTTTTTTGTAGCAAATTAAATTTTAGAATGTTTTTTGTGCGGTAAGTTTGATAGTTTGCAAATTTTTAAATTTAATTTTTTTGATATGTTGTTTATATTATTTTGCATTGGAGTTTCGAATATATGAATTTTTTGAATTTTAGTATTTTTATAATTGTTATTTTGAATTATAGATTTAAATTTATAAATTTTGATATTTTTCCAATAATTGTTGATATATTGTTTGTATTATTTTGAAGTGTAGTTTGAAAGGTACGCATTTTTTGAATTTCAACATTTTTTATAATTGTTGTTTTAAAGATATGCATTCTTTGAATTTTTGTATTTTTTATAATTGTTATTTTGAATTGTAGACTGAAATGTATGAATTAAATTTAAAGTTTTTGAATTTGTGAAAATTTTGTAAGTAAGTGGGGCCCACTTGACAGGAATTTCGCATTTTTGGATTTTTTTTCTAAAGCAAAATCTGGCAGCCTGGGCCCACGCTGATGTCGTAATGACGTCAGCAGTGCCCTGGGCTGCCACTGCCGCGACGGCGAGCAAGTACGCGCGCGGGGACGCGCTGGATGCGCGCGCATGCGGGCTGCACGGGAGCGGCGGCGCCTCCGCCTCTGTGTCGCCGGAGCGTCGCCGGCGGTCCGCGGACGCGGCGGAGGGCTGCGGACGCGACGGCGGCGATTTCCGCGCGGCCGCGGCGTCCCGGCACGCGGCGCTCGGCCAGGAAGTGGCCGTCGATCTGAGTTCGGAAGAGCCTGGCGGCAGCGCGAGGCGTCGGCGGCGCCGGCGACTCCAAACGTCGCGGGAGAAGAAGAAGGGTGGGGGAGCTGCGCTGTCGTTTTTACACGGAGGTCCTTAGTGTTTTTCAAATTTGCGAACAGGTCCTTTGCGGGCGGTTTTTTGCAAAAGGTTCGCTGTAGCGCGACGTGTCCGCGTCTCATTGGTAGAAATTGCCTGCTACAGTGTTACTGTAGCTTGCGCGAATTTTGACGTGATCGAGCAACTAGGGATATTAGCGCGGCAAATGCCGCGTGTGTTTGGTTAAATTTAAATTTGAAAATGTTGACATTTAATAGGTGTGAAGATTTGAAATTTTTTGAAATGCAAAGAATTTTGATGGTTAAAAATTGTTTGTACTTCGAAATGTTGTAGTTGACGTGAATATCATGTTTAAATAAGTAGAGTTTTGTATAAAATTCATAAACTTTCCTTAATTGTCGTTGTGGTAAAAAAAATTATGAAATTAAAACTAAAAATGTGAGGAGCTCCATATTTTTATGTTATTCTAAGACCGTATTTTTTTTAATTAAAAGTTGATAAATATAATTTGGAAAATACGAGTTTGGAAAATAGGTAAAAATTAGTGGTGTTCTAAATTTGTGTAAGTTTGGAAATAAATGTAATTGGGAAAAGTTTATGTTTTAAAAATGGTTGGATTCTAGAAATTGCTTAAATGCGGAAAATTATTGTAATTTTTAAAAAGTTTATGTTGTAAAAATGTTTAGATTCGTAATTGTTGAAAAGTTTATGTCGTAAAAACATTTTATATTTGGTAACTTTTTTTTTATCCACGGTCATTTCGGTGTATTTCTGCATATTTTAAAATATTTAGTAAATTGAATTATTTATATGTGCTTATATTTATTTATTTTTGATTCTGAGGCATCCATTATTTATGTGAGATAATATGTGAGGTATTTATATTTTAGAGTATCTCTTTTTTTGTTGTTTTTTTTTTGTAGCAAATTAAATTTTAGAATGGTTTTTTGTGCGGTAAGCTTGATAGTTTGCAAATTTTTAATTTTTTTTGATATGTTGTTTATATTATTTTGCATTGGAGTTTTGAATATATGAATTTTTGAATTTAGTATTTTTATAATTGTTATTTTTGAATTATAGATTGAAATTTATAAATTTTGATATTTTTCGTATAATTGTTGATATATTGTTTGTAATATTTTGAAGTGTAGTTTGAAAGGTACGCATTTTTTATGAATTTCAACATTTTTTAATTGTTGTTTTAAAGATATGCATTCTTTGAATTTTAGTATTTTTTATAATTGTTATTTTGAATTGTAGGCTGAAATGTATAAATTAAATCTAAAGTTTTTGAATTTGTGAAAATTTTGTAAGTAAGTGGGGCCACTTGACAGGAATTTCGCATTTTTTGGATTTTTTTCTAAAAAAAATCTGGCAGCCTGGGCCCACACTGACGTCGTAATGACGTCAGCAGTGCCCTGGGCTGCCACTGCCGCGGCGGCGGCGTCGGCGTCGCCGTCGAACGATGGCGAGCCAGTACGCGCGCGGGGTCGCGCTGGATGCGCGCGGATGCGGGCTACACGGGAGCGGCGGCTCCTCCGCCTCTGGGTCGCCGGAGCGTCGCCGGTGGTCCGCGGACGCGGCGGAGGGCAGCAGACGCGACGGCGGCGATTTCCGCGCGGCCGCGGCCGCGGCGTCCCGTCACGCGGCGCTCGGCCAGGAAGTGGAGGTGGTGACGGCGGAGCCGCCCATGGCCGTTGATCTGAGTTCGGAAGAGCCTGGCGGCGGCGCCGGCGACTCCGAACGTCGCGGGAGAGGAAGAAGGGTGGGGGGAGCTGCGCTGTCTTTTTACACTGAGGTCCTTAGTGTTTTTCGAATTTTCGAACAGGTCCTTTGCGGGCGGTTTTTTGCAAAAGGTTCGCTGCAGCGCGACGTGTCCGCGTCTCATTGGTAGAAATTGCTGCTACAGTGTTACTGTAGCTTGCGCGAATTTTGACGTGATCTGGGCCGTCGGACGGGCTGATCGAACGGTTAGAAAAAAAGGGTGACGTGGAGGCGGGTTTGGGGGGTGAATCTCTCCAACTTTTATATATAGGGGAATGGGGTCAGTAGCAAACAACATTTTTTGGGTCCTCTTTGCTATCATGATGAAAAACTGGACTTAATTCAAAACAAAATGATGACAGAGTTGGACATGGCGTGCCCACTAGGTTAAGTGTGGCTTGGAATTCTCTTCTACCTTAGACGTCATCACTGTATTCATCATGTTTGAAACATTTACAAGAAAATATAAAATATAATTGAACCAACGTTTCTGTTAATATTACATGTTGCTGTTACAAGAAATAAAATGAAATTGGGTGAACATTTCTGCTATTACCAAATAATGACAGGTGACGATCCTTTCCGCTCTTTTTCTATCTGCGTTATTATCCCACAGCAGGTAATACCAGGAAAGGCTCGAAGAGAAATATGAGCCCAAGTAGCTGCACCAAATTCAGCGCCAAGAACACCACTTGATCACCTGCAGTCAGCAGACTAAACCTGATCAACACAAATACCTCTTCTACTTCTCTATCTCCCAAATCTCTAACCGAAACAACATGAATCGGTACACAGTAGATGGTACGATGTCGCGAGACTGGAAGTTTTCGAGTGAAAAAACTAAGATACAACTACTTATGATGAAAGGCACAGTGCAGATTGATAGGTTACCTGGGAAGAAGGTGTTGTCCTGATGTTTCTGCGCCCACGAGAATCTGTGTTGATCCAGTAACAACATTTAGGCAATATAAGAGTTCTTCAGAACCATAATTACAGCCTGTAGCTCAAAACAGAATTCAGAAGAATAATTGTTTCACTTATTACACTGTATCTATGGAAAAAGATGTGATGAGAAGAGGTACTTACAGAATGCCTGCCCCTATTGGAGCAATTGCCTTGAAAAATGACATGGCGGTTGTTGATATACCATTCGCAGTGCCTCTGTGTTCCTGAGGCTGATATTAAAATTCAGAAACATCCTCTTATCCAATTTTATTGATGCAAACACTCTACTGAAATAAGTTTTCTTGGTTATATATGTACATACCACAGCACTGTTCTGGAGAAGGCAAATTCCTGTACTGGCAGTAATCTGTACAAGTATGTACACAAGGATTAGATACACTCGGATACATGTTGGACAGTCGAACAATTCATGTCTCTACCTTGACCGTTGGTAAGCACGTGAACAAGAAATTTAGCAGAAAGTAGTGAATCGTTATGTTAAAGGGAGATATGTATGAACTCCTTTCCATCCATTGGCTTTCATGTGGAGTAGTGAGATAATATAAAGTAGCTTAGAGAGGAAGAAAGTGCAGTGGAAACTTACTGCAACAATACTTTTCATCAGGGCTGCAGAGTATAGAGCGAAAGGAAGTTTGGCTCCCGATAAGTATGTCATAAAGGGATAAGTACTGACAATAAGTATAGACAAAACCTACAGCATGAATTTCAAATTATCAGTGATGATCATGAAACTCAATTTATACATTTATTTGAAAGGCACAATAGGAGATTACTCACAGAAGCAACACGCGACGAAGTGACTGGTCCCAGAAATTTATTAACCCAGTGATATATGATTAGCTGATATACAAGAAGACTAGCACCTGGTTAAAAGGAGAAAACAGCTCACCCAGTGGTACAAACACACAACTTTAAAGTTAATAAAATTCAAAAGGTAAAAACATTGGGTAAAGACAGAGGGATGCAACAGTACCTGCCACAACAAGAACTGCACCAATATCTTCAGATGAGAAGCTAAGACCACCATACTTTCTGTCACTGACAGCCCACAGGGATAGTATCTAGTATTGAAAAGAGATCCATGATAGCTATAGAGTTATTTCATTATAGTTATCAAAGCTGAACATAAGTGGTAGACAAGGTACTTTGAGAAATAAATTGAATAGCATTTAGATGATCTCGGGAATCTGTCATTTAGTAGCAGAGCGCAAAAAGGAAACAAGTCAGAAACAAAATTTACCCCACTATAAGCAGTGTCATGAAGAGCAAACAAACAATAGGGCACCATTGTTGACATCCATGGCCAATTCTGGAGCAAACTCTTCTTGGGAGGTGAATCCCAATCTGATTGCAATCCTTTGACTATTCGGGTATCCTTTTCTGAATTTTTATGTTTGTGCATAGTCTCCTGTCAGTTCCATTTGACAAATGTAACCATATCAACATTTCACATTAGGGGATCTTGATTGAAATAACTTACCAGTATATATGCATATATACATGGCTTTTCAGTATTGACGAATGCGGAAGAAAAGGTAGGAATAATTTGCACAAAAATGTATTGTAATTTCTGTAGCATATTTTGATGATACGGAATAAAAATTGGTCAGGCTACAGATAATGTCAAGTAATATTAATAATTTCTATTAGCATTAGCTAAACAAAGATCAGACCAGGAGAGTGAAACTATACATACCGGCATCCATATACAACTTAGTATTAAAACTATAGCAGCAAACAATGACACGGCTAGACAAGGTAAGAGATACGGGAACCTGCAAAATCAGTCCAATAAATTATCCATTGCACCATGAGCATGTATAGGTGCGACCATAACCGCTAGCAGTTTGGTAAATGACTATATCATGTTCTTGAAGGATCTACCTCCCGAAAACTGACTCCTTGGAAAATGCTTGTGGGTATTTTTCAGCTGGCTGCCAAAAGGAGAGTGGAGTAAGAAAATGAAAGCAGTTCATCTCTTCAATTTTGTCGACCTAGCAAACGTACAAGTGCAATGCATGTTCATTTATACACACTAGTACCTGAGCAAGGTAGCCTCCAAGAGCTGGACCAATAACAAGACCCAAACCCCACGCTGTGTTTATCTTTAAAGAAATTAACTATGTTAGTGCAATAGAATAACAATAAGAACATGCGCAAATAACACAGAGTTGCTCGAGAGATTACAACTGAGAGCCCAATAGCTTGATGTTCAGTTCGACAAACTTCAACAGCATAAGCCTGCATGGTGAATAAATATATTGTAATCGGGATTGAGATGCCTTCGTGTTGAAACTGGTAAATTTTTGTACCTTTATTGGAGCAAGTAAACCATTTAGAGACCCTAGAACAAGTCTTATAGAAATTGCCATCCAGTACTCTGTACTTAGCCCGAACAGTGTGTTAAATATTACGCTGCGATATAACGAAATCTCACTAAGTGATCACTGAGTTTACTGAATAGCAAGATGAAAATTGTTGCGAAGTTTAATCAGAGTTCTTGTTATAACAGAATTTGAACTCATGTTATACTTACACAGAGAATATGGAAAATACAATGACAGGCTTCCGTCCAATACGGTCCGCGACACTACCCCAAAAAATCGCAGAAAAGGCTCTGCCGACCATGTATGAAGAAGCTACATTTGAAAACAACAACATACAAATTTCATTTATTTGCGGTTAAATATATATTTGACATCTAAAGTACAATGTCCAAGACAAGCAACTACAATGAATTGTTTTTAAACAATGGAGCCAGAAACCATACCAAGAAAACCAGCATAAGATCCAATATCTTCCTCTGTTTTTGCAATGTGGAGGTCTCTAATCTGTATAACGGGGGATACGAGGAGATGATACGTTCTCAAAAAATAAAGAGATATTATTTGCATGAAGTAAGAGATATTATGATTGATACAACCATGATTAGGGATTGCATCTGTGATGCTAGCTCACGAAAACCAATCTAATTTAGAAGTGTGAATTGTAGAGCAAAGTAGTAACATCAGGTGTGACAAGTTGGTGCAGCTCTAGGAGACAATTAGGCTATGAATTAAACTAATTTAAACTTCACTTATAATTGTTATTAATTTTGGTAAGGATTTGCGTGCATATAATATTAACAACTTTATTTTAAGATCTGTAAACTTGTCTACACTGAGTACACAGAACCAAAGTTACCTAATCTACTATGCAACTTGATCTAGAGATTAGTTGATGAGGTAGGCTGAGAATGAAATGCGCACCATGAAATACATAAAGGGAAAGATGCACGTGATTGGCAAAGCTGAAAAAGACAAACAAAAAGCATATATTGTCAGAGTGGGAAACAAATATTGCACTGGCAATGCGTTAGGTGAGCATGGAGGATGTATGCAAAGGAAGAATCCGAGAGTAGAAACAAGTACACACAATCATGGAACAACCAACATGTGGTAGCCCATACTGCTCTTAGTTGCTTATTTTATTCATGCATGCTGCCGGATCTGAGCAGATTATTGCTGCGCTCTGTATAGCAGGTTTCTCCGTCGTTTGCGCCTTATACTTCAGATGTGTCTCTTCACTCCAAAAAGTTTTGATTCTCTTTGAAAAATAATCATGCGTGGCGTCATGGAATAACGTATTAACAAATTTGATGCAAAGTTACAACCATATTTGTTCTCTAGTATGGATGGAGTTTCTTTCATGCAGTTCCTGTAGTATCTTCTTTAGTTTGGCTTCGGACGGGGTAGTCTGTTAGTCTAGTACTCCCTCCGTATCAAAATATAAGACTCTCTACCTACTTTCTACACATATGTATTTAGACATGTTTTAGTACAAAATTCACATGAACCTTGCAGGAAAACATGTCTAAATACATATGTGTGGAAAGTAGGTAGAAAGTCTTATATTTTGATACGGAGTAGTAGCTGTTTGCTCTGTTCGTTGTGGCAAAAACTGACAGCGCGGGTGGCTGGTGTATGATTGGTTATTGGTTTCATGCTTGCACTGAAATCGGGAGCAAGAGCTCCATAATTCGAAAAGATGGGTTCTCTAGTAAAAAAAAGATATTTGATGCTGTTTGTTCAATTTTTCATGCAGGCCTAACACTAACTTCATGCATTTGCTGTTGGGCTTGCACGCTTCCATGGGAGAAACCATTTTGGATTTGTGCCGTGTTCCGCGTCACCAGAAAATGAGTAAAGATTAGGAATGTTCATCAATGGTTTCTCTAAACCATTCTTAGTCGGCAACACTTCGTCAAGTCATTTTGTTGAAGTAACCAACCATCTCACTTGGATTTTATTCTTTGGTGTCTTTCTTTTCGAAACCACACAGGAGAACTCCATGTTATATATTAAGATAGAAAAACACACTAAAGCAGCAGAAATTACCGGTTTTGAGAACTTTGGGCAAACCCAATTTTGGACCCATTTTAAAAAAGTCTGCCCATCTAAGCGTAGAGGAGATTGCAAGAATCTTTTTTTTCTTTTTGCAGTAGACATGGATTAGAAATGCACTTAACCGGACTGAACAGTCTACAGTGGTTTCATATAAAAGATTAAAAGTAATTCAATGGATGGCAGTGGCAGCATATTAGAAACACTTCCAATGTCTCAATTTGAAGAAAGAAAACTGGCGGGGATGTAACGTGTGCATCCTAATTATGCAGAGTCTGGGTATAATCTATTTTGTATTCTCGTAATTCTTTGACTAACAAAATACCTTTTATCGAAGAAAAAAAATATGTATTTTGACTTGACTTGCATGGGTAACTTTGCTGGCGTTATACCTACTGAGTAATATAACGGAACATCGATCAAACTATTTTCCCAATTATTATAGTAGAAGCTTAGGAGTATAGTAATAGTAATATTGTTTTTCTAAGAAATCGGAAGGTCTGGTATTCTTCAATATGCGTACTTTGTAGAGTTAGGCCGCGTTTCGAACACAAGGAGTAAAAACACGGGAGTAGGAAAAATGCATAAATTGTTTTCTAGATTACTACATGAACTAAAATCAAAAGAAAAATTTCAAAGTGTCGTCTGGATGTAACGCAGAAATAACACAGTAACTTTTGTCACGGGGAATGAAAACATGAGGTGTGACCTCATGTTTGTTTTGCTTCAAACTTTTTATGGATGCTCCAAACGGTACCAAGGAAATTTTCCTATAGAACGATTTTCCTATGCTCCAAACGGGATCTTCACGAAAATATAGTAGGCCATTAAGGTGAGCACCTACGAATGTTTGCTAGCCAGCGAAAATTAATTTGGATTTAAATTAGCGATAATATGGATCGGAGTACTATCCGCCGTGACGTCCGTGTAATAACTGTCTAGTCACGGGATGAAAGGGTGACTTCTTTTGGGCTTATGATTATGCATAAGCTTGCTTATGGATTCCGGTGAGTAAAAACTGCGGTGGGCAGAAGCTGCAGAAACTTCTCAGGAGACTTCTTTTGGGCTTATATTGTTTTGGCTTATTTGCTTTGATAAGTTGTAAGATGTCTGTTTTGCCCCCTGAATTTGATATGTGCACTAAATAAACTAAATACACCGTTGTAAATGATACATACATATTAGCACCGGTCACACACACAATCATCAGTACTACTACTAAGATATATTAACAGGACATGATTATTAGACAGCACCATCGGTACAACAAAATCATTAGAACTACTATTAGGTACTAGCATCACGTAGCAAGCATCACCATCAACAAAATCATCTACAGTACTACCACAAGCTTCTGTACTCAAATCTGAAGAGCATCACAAATTCACAATCATAAAAATCTGGGGGAGATCCGATCCGGTTCTTCGGTGCTTGGAACGTCGACATGATGTCGCTGGACGGCGGGACGGAGCTGAGCACGACGACCTCGAGCTGGAGCGAACGGCGGCGTGGGGCAGCACCGGGCGACAGGGGCATGGGGCGGAGCAGAGCGTCGGCAGCGGAAGCTGGAGGCGGAAATCGGCCCGGGCGGCTGGGATCCGGCAGTGGCGGCGGTGGGAGAGCGGCGGCGGGGAAGGGGGCCGGCGGCCGGGACTGGGAGCGGCGACCGCTCCGCCCTGCGTGAGGTCGGGGGTGGGTTGAGTTCGTTTTCCACCTACCGCTTCGGCTGTGTGTTGACCGCGAGGAGAGAGGCCGGTGCACGCCGGTGGCAGTTTGGGCATAAATTGGGTGAAGGACATGTCTGTTTTCACGACACGGTTCGAGAGCAGAGAGGAGAAGCTCAGGAAACTGGTCTCCACCAGCTTCTCCCCACTGCACTAAATTTGGCTTCTAGGGAGTTTTACTGTCGGGAGAATCTGTAGACTTCTTTTGGGTTTGTGTGGTTTGGTACCCAGAAGCAAGGTGAGAAGCCCAAAACAAGTCACCCAAAGTAGGGCACCGTACGACCAGGGATCGACCAAGCAGCCTTTCTTGTAGCTTGTGTATCAAGTGACCTACCTTCGGTAGTGCGGTGTCCTATCGGCGTACGGCCGCCGGAAACATGGTACATTTCCATCACGCCGACACGAATTAATTCACCGAAGAACTACACGATGGCGTAGAAAGATCATAATGTGGGTACATTGCAATGCAAGACGTCTAATCTAATCTTAGTAGATGCATGGTCATTATATTAAACGTACATGAGGCGAGGGAAGTGAGGCCGACGAAGAAGAGCTCCTTGCACGGGATCCTCCCGCCGGAGCTCTCCTTCCTCCGGTCCTGCGCGCAACCGGGGCACCCCGCCTCGTGGTAATACCCCGCCGCCGACGACGCCGGAACAAGCAGCGGCGCCGCCGCCGCCGCCGCCGCCGCTCCTCTTTCCTCGTCCCCCATTCCGATGGATCGATGACTGAATATCGATGGAGTAGCTAGCTTAAGCTTAGGCTTGATCTACCTTGCTGTCTCCGGCCGGGTTTTATACCAGCGGCTAGCTACTGTCCAGGGAACCGCGCAGGCTGGAAAGCTAGCTGCATGCTGTGTACTCTTCTTGAGTGCGTGACGTGTACACGTGACTAGCTACCTGCTATAGTATAGGTGCGCTTGTTGGTCCAGTTCAATTCAACGGTCTGTGTTAGTTTCAGATTGAACACGTACACGCGGCTCGTGAAATCCTTTCCCTTAAAAATTCAAATTCGGAGCATTTAAGCACCAGCATACCTTTGCTGTTTTGGGCATATTTTACCGGATCACAAACCGCATATCGGCTCGGTCCTTATAATTTTGTAAGGTGGCCAGTAAATCCGGCACTCCCCGTGATATATGTAGATTTAGTCGCCCTTTTACTGAACCAAACCCTCATTTTCCCCTTCTAAACCCAACGCCAAGTGATTCCGTAGCGGCCGCCCGATTCGTCCACCTCCGGCGAACTCTAGCGCCCACCTCCAGCACTAACGTATCTTCAATGTGGCAGGTGAACAACTCTTGCGGTTATTACCAACAAAAAAAACCTCTTGCGGTGACGCGTGGGCCCATCTGACCGTGTCGCCCGCGGCCATAGAGATCTCTCGGCCGAGAAGGAGAAGGTGTGTCGCCGCATGGCACTGTCGGAGAAGATTGTCTATTTTATGAACTATATATGTATGATCTATGTTGCTGCCATGATATTTGTTGAAGTGCATTTTATATTTTTACTGTACACATTTCACATATCTATTCGGGCAGAAGAATTGTCAAACCTTAAAACTGATTTAAGTAGCACCTCAAACGGAGTTTAAATATTGTCACTAAGCGATCTGCTAGAGATGCTCTTAGCGTTTTTTACATGATATCACAAGTATCACTATTCGAAATATCAGAATAGTGCACACCTGTATTCTCGTGTTTACATCATCTCCACCAGCAAGCCCGAAAGTGTTTCCGGCAACTCCGAAATGGCAGACGCTTTGGGGGCGCCCGAACACTTGTTTGCCACGGTAGGGGTGGCTGCCCCATAGAGTTTTTAAAATGATACTCACAAATATATATATGACAAGAACCATTTTCATTCAAATATCTTTGATATCTAACAACAGATTTGAACGAAATTTAAGCTAACATTTAAAAATATCACGAAACCTAACCTAACCCTCGTTGTCGGAAACGTTGAGAATATCGTACTCCGTTGCCGACCACCACGGCATTTCCGTGAGTCCCGACGTGTCATTCGGGTCGGCGAGATGGCGGTGGCTGCACAGGCGTCTTCGGCGTGTTCTACTACGCGCGCAAGGCAGCCCAGAAGCCTGGAGTGTCAGTCTGGTCGTTCTGATCGCGCTGGGGCGAGGTGATGGCAGAGCTTGCCAGGAACTTCTTTGGCTCTGGCTTGGGATAGCAGAAGGCCACCCTCACCCCGCGGTGGCAAGCGCTGGTCTAACATGGGGGCGCTGTAACATTCCAAAATTTATAAACTTTGAAATAATGTTAGTTAAATTAAATAGGATGATTGACTTATTATATTTAAAATAATGAAAAAAAACTTTTGGGTTCTTGTTTAAACTTTTTCCATCCTTGTTGGAAAAATTAGTGGATTAACATGACTATCCAGATTATAAAACTTGGTTGCGGAATTATACAAACCCAACTTACTTGTATTTGTTTTAATTTTGACCATTTAGATTTGTGTGACATATAAGATATTTTTCCAACCAAACATGAATTCTTTAGGAGAGCGCAAAATGAATTTCCAAATTATGATCGGTGCATATTCAATTATTTCCAAAATTTCTCTTAAAATTTTGCTTAAATTTTTAAAGAATACAATATGATTTTCTACACTGGTTTCAATTTACAAGAAAGATGGAAGTAAAATGACATTTCCAAGCATATAATCATGTGTGGGGAGTACTATACTTGTTGTTAATTAGGAATAGAGTTTTATAAATACTTTTGGGAAATATATAAACCCTAGAAGGTTGAAATTGTTTAAATGATCATGCTTAAAATGCTTTAACAAAGTATATATTTTTATAATAGAATGAGCTTAATGTGTCTATGTTTGCTATTTTGTTCTGGATTTTGTTAGTGGCTAACTCGTACAAAACAAAAACAATGGAAATTGTATAAATAGACGTATAAGGTCATAGTGCATAAAAAATATATTTTATATATTTGATTTAAGAATAAAATGGGTTATGTAAGTCGTAATATACCTATATTGAATTTCCCTTTTTGCGGAATTTATTTGAAATGTGTTCAGCTAATATAAGGGCTAAATCTAAAATCGGGAAAAAGAAAAGGAGAAAAGAACAAACAAACAAACAAACAAAAATGAGCCGACCCAATTGGGCCAGTCCAGACGCATCTAGCCTAGCATTTCCCACCGCCGTCTTTTTTTTGCTTTTTTGGTTTTTGCTGTTATTACCATGGGCTAAATGTATTTGCCTTGCTTTCTCCTTTCTATTTTCCGGATTCCTTGTTTGGGCTGCATCTCTCTAGCCCATCCGGCCGATATTCGGTTCTGTATTGACACAGCATGCCCATGGCGACACCAGCGCACCGCACCCTCGCTAGCTAGAGGCGTCCGGCGCAATCAAAAAAAAAAGTGACGATTTTTTTTTTTTTTTTTTGAGGAAGGATCCGATACAATTAACAAGATACTCAGTACAACTTACAAGGAAACCCAGGAAAGTAAAATAAATACACACAGGCCCCTGAAACTTGCACAAAGCACCCTGAGCAGCTCGAGAAGAACAGACGGACCCAAACGCCAGCGCCCAAGAACTCTAGTCCTCGCCGTCGTCGCCGTACCTCGATCCGCCGGGGAAGGAGCACCGCCACATGTCGTAGAGGCTGCAGCCGTCCGCCGCCTCGCAACGGAGCTTAGACACGATGAACGTGAACAGCCACAGCGCCCACACCCCAGATCCGCCCATCTTCCAGCCGACGAAGCTCAGACCAGAGCAGCCACCACCAACACCCATCCACCTTCGGCCGCTGCTCCCCTCACCACCTAGGCCGGCCAGAGCAAACAAGCCGAAGAAGAAAACCAGCACCACCCGAAGCAGCAAAACCGATCATCGCCCACCTCCAGCTTCGCCCCTCGCCGGCATGGACGACCAGCAAATCAAAGGAAGAGCAACTCACCGGAACACACAACCCCCAGATCCTCCACAGCCTGGCCGTGACGAAGAGAGGAACAGGGTAGAAAAGCTCCACACGACGCCCGCCCCCTCCGCAGCAACGGGCACGCAACGAGTAGACAAAACTCACCGGATCGATAGATCCGTGAGCACCAACCTCCGGCAGCTCGCCGGCTCCGCCGCAGGCATCGCCGGGAAGGAGATCGAGCTCCGGCACCTTTATTCCGAAGAAGCGCCGCCGACCCCCTCTCAACGGCGCCACCAGGAACACTACCCCTACTATCTACAGGCCGGAAACGCAGGGACGGGGTTCCCCCACTCTCCCGCCTCTCTTTGAATTCCTTGCGAGTTGCGAGTTTGCGACTCCTACGCCCTAAACTCAGGATTTTGCTTCTCATGGTTTTCCTCTCCAAGATTGGCCTCCCGGTCCCAGCTATCAAATAGATGGGCCAAGCCCCTGATAAGTAGGATCTGCTCCGTTCGCTTGCACCTCACCAGGCTCCGTGTTTGACTGCTACGCCAGTGATCACCGCTGCGACTTCGATCGCCGGTGAAGCCCCTAACCCTTGGTAGGTAGCACCGGTCAAATATCTTCTCTCCAAGGCACATCACTTTTCCAAATGACTAAGTGAGCATACGTTATTTAAATATGGTGAATGCAGATTGATCTTCTAATGTGTTTATTCACTCAAGCTTCAGTTGTTAGACTGAGTTGTTGGTGTATTGAAAAAAGAAATTGTTTGCTTCATGGTCGATGGGAACTGTTGTAGTTCCCAGACTGTATCAAAGTTCCCTTACTGTATCAAGCTGAGGTGTTATCATAACTTATATAAGTGAGATGTGCAGAGATTTAAAAGTTGCATTAGTAATTACTATTTTATGTGATTCTATTGCCTTCTCTGAATCTGTGTCATACAGGTTCAGTAATTCTGAATTCTGATAAGATGGAGTTGCACTGAGGCAGCCATTAGGTAGCTCCCTGGAAGTGGAAGTCACTATTCGCGAAGGTACTTCTGAATTTGAAGCAAACATCTCAGTTCTAACGGTACTAGGTACGTACCTGTATTCATGTTGAATTAAATGTTTGAATTCTGAATCTGTTTAACAGGTGAAGTATGAAGTTGTGCTTGAGAAGAACCCCAAGATCGATGGTGGACCAGTGGGCTGCTCTGTGACTCTGTCCACAGTCCACCTCTTTCGTCCCTGAAGGTACAGTGTGTATCACTCATGTTTTGGAGAACAGAAAACCAACTTTACTGCATCGGGATAACCACATCCATATGTATCGCTCGGGGTTCGTGTCGTATGCCCGCTAGGAATTTTGGGCACGGAAGCAAGTGAACAAAATTTTCTGAAAATTATTAGTGCTATCATCTAAAGAATATTGGCCGAAATCTTACATATATTTTTTCACCTTGAAGAACACATTTCATCCGTTAGACTGTTACGAGTTGGAACAATTAGCATAGTTTTGAAGGTGCAACAAATAAGTGTTGTAGATGTCCCCAAATAATATGATATCATCCGTTTTAAACCGCATAGCACCAAGGATTTTCTTGGATATAAAAAAGTTCAATTAGAACTAGAGGTCTATTCTTTTTGTTCTTTTTTTAAAGTTTATTCTTTTTGTTCTTCTAGGTAGTTCTAAATGCTTCATTCTAATGGAAACCTTTCAGGGCATGCAAACAAGCATCTTGCCTTGTAACTTCGTATTATCCTTTTTGCTGAGCATAGTGTCTGTTTCTTCCATCCAATGTGAAAAACATAAGGACCAAACTGGTGGTAAATGCTGCTGGAAAACAGGGTCCCGAAGCAGAGCATATGAGGATCTAGGCTTTAGTCACTCGTGATGTCCATTGTTTGTATTTTGTTCCCGAAAAAGAAGTTGCTCATGCGTAAGGGCGCCCATGCGCAATCTGGGCCATCGGATTCAGCGATCCGACGGCCAGGATTTATCGTGATTGCGCACGGGCGCCCTTACGCATGAGGAAAATGTTGAATCCAGCAGGATCAACTAGCTCAAGTTTGAGCCACAAAAGGAAGATGGATAAAAGAATTACCTTGATCTGAAGATGATGATGCCATGCCTTCAAATCTTGCTCACAAAGATGGAGCAATTAGTGCTTAGTTCTTCCTAGTGTTTGTGGTGCTTAGCTAGATCGGTTGCTTTTCTTTTAGAGAGTTAGAGAGTGAGAATGAGAGAGCAGGAGAGCAACTGCCGTATCTCCTCTAACTTCTAGGGTCATCTAACCCTTTTATTTGTTTAGCACCACACACTAGGGGAACTAGCACCGTTGGATCAGAATTGGATGTCTCCGATCAAGACAACACATTAGAGCTACTGTAGTATCTTTACTGTAGCAAATTACTGTACTGCCGACCTACTGTAGCAGCCGTAATTTTGACTTTTGACCTAAGGAGAGCAGCCTAGATCATACCAGAATATCCAACATTCTCCCCCTTGATCGTAAGGCTGAACATTATAAGCTCACTTTTCAACAAAATAATGCACTAAGACGAAAAGATTATAACGGTCTATTAGGTACCATTTAATCCAGTGACTATAGTACATCACTTCATATCAAAATGAACCTCTTAACTTATGAGCTCCATAAACTTTATTTACATTATACATTAACTTTATTTACATAATTCTTTACATAAACATCATAAACATTACAGACTCATCTTTTGATAAAATGGTACACCAAGACAATAGATTACAACAGTCAATTAAGTACTGTAAACCAAGTGACTATGGTTCCCATCGATCTCAAAATGAGCCTTTTGGGGAGATGGTGCCATAATAGTTCCAACTTCTCCAGGATTAAAAGCTTTCAACCAAACCCATGCCGGCAACATGCTCTCTGAATACGCTGGGTGGTAAGCCTTTTGTGAGCGGATCCGCTAACATGAACTTAGTACTGATGTACTTGACATTTATTGTCTGATCCTGGATTCTATCTTTCACAACATGGAATTTAATGTCAATGTGTTTGGCAGCACCACTTGACTTGTTGTTACTCGCATAGATTACTGCGGGTTGATTATCGCAGTACAGAGTGAGAGGCCTGGAAATGCTGTCAATCACTCTCAGTCCCGGGATAAAATTCTTCAACCATACCGCCTGCCCGGTAGCCTCATAACATGCTACAAATTCTGCCTGCATTGTCGACGATGCAGTGACAGTTTGCTTTGAGCTTTTCCATGATATAGCTCCATTTGCGAGGGTGAAAATATAACCTGATGTGGATTTCTTAGTGTCAACACACCCCAAAATCAGCATCCGAATAACCCACCACTTCAAGGTTATCAGATTTTCATAAGTAAGCATGAGGCCTTTAGTACCTTGCAAATAACGCAAACCTTTTTAGCAGCCTTCCAGTGATCCTGACCTGGATTAGACTGATATCTGCCAAGCATCCCGGTCACGAATGCTAAATCAGGGCGAGTGCATACTTGTGCATACATAATGCTCCCAACAATTGATGCATAGGGAACTACTTCATCTGCGCAGATTCATAATTATTTCTTGGACACTGAAAAGTCCCAAATTTATCGCCCTTTACAATAGGAGCAGGCGAGGCTGAGCACTTATGCATGTTGTACTTTTTCAGTACCTTCTCAATATATGCTCTCTGAGATAGCCCCAAGATTCCTCTGGATCTATCCCGGTGAATTTCAATTCCTAAAACATAAGCTGCTTCACCGAGATCTTTCATATCGAATTTAGATGACAGAAATTCTTGGTCTCCATTAGCATATTTATATCTGCTGGCCAAGAGTATGTCATCAACATATAATATCAGGAAGATAAAATTACTCCCCCTGAACTTAACATAAACACAATTGTCCATTTTATTTTCCTTAAAACCAAATTCCTTTATGACTTGATCAAATTTGAAATACCACTCTCTTGATGCTTGCTTCAAGCCATAGATGGATTTCTTCAGATGACATCCCAAATGTTCATTTCCTTCCACAACAAAACCTTCCGGTTGTGCCATGTATACATCTTCATGCAAGTCACCATTTAGAAATGCCGTTTTAACATCCATCTGGTGTAGCTCTAAATCATAATGAGCCACAAGTGCCATAATTATTCTGAATGAATCCTTGGTAGAGACGGGTGAAAATGTTTCATTATAATCAATCCCTTCTCTTTGAGTGAAACCTTTTGCCACAAGTCTGGCTTTGAACCTTTCGATATCCCTTGGAGTCACGTTTGGTCTTATAGACCCATTTACTTCCAACTATTTTAGCTCCTTTGGGAATTTCTACTAAGTCCCATACATCATTAATGCTCATGGACTTCATTTCATCTTTCATGGCATTAAGCCATTCAGACGAAAATTTACTTTGCATAGCTTCTTTAAATGAGGTGGATCATTATTCAATATTGACTCATTCACATCCTCACTCATATAAGTGAAATAATCATCAGGAATAGCAGACTTTCTAGCCCGCTGTGACCTTCTGAGTGGTTCATTATTTGGCACATCATCAACAATTTGAGGCTGCTGAGTATCTTCAATAGAAGTATCATCAGGTGTGACATCTGAAATAGTCACAGGAGTCTCAGCAGGTGTATTATTACAGGAGGTGCAATATCAGCAGACACCGGGAAAATAGGTTCTAAAATTATTGGAGCCGGGACATATACCCGTTTTTCCTCCAAAATTATTTCCCGAGGTGTTATGCTCCCCCTCATCACATCATTTTCCAGAACACTGCGTGTCTTGTTTCAACAAACTTAGTTGCCTGATTTGGACAATAAAATCGATATGCTTTAGATTTGTCAGGATAACCAATAAAATGGCAACTGACTGTCTTGGGGTCTAATTTTCCCATAACCGGATTAAAAATCCTTGCTTCAGCAGGACAGCCCCATACATGAAAATAATTCAGGGTTGGCTTTTTCCCAGTCCATAATTCATACGGTGTTTTGGGCACCGATTTACTAGGAACCCTGTTAAGAATATGTGCTGCTGTTTTAAGGGCTTCCATCCATAAATTTACCGGCAGAGTGGAGTGGCTTAACATACTCGCACCATATCCATAAGTGTGCGGTTTCGCCTTTCAGCCACCCCATTTTGCTGAGGTTCGCCCGGTGCTGAGTACTGGGCTACAATGCCATTTTCCTGTAAGAATTTTGCAAACGGTCCAGGAATTTGGCCATAAGTAGTATGTCTGCCGTAGTATTCTCCACCACGATCAGATCTTACAACTTTAATTCTTTTATTACATTGATTTTCAACCTCAGCTTTAAAAATCTTGAACTTGTCTAATGCCTCTGATCTTTCTTTAATTTGATAAATATATCCATAACGGGAGAAATCATCGGTGAACGTTATGAATGAATTAAAACCATCCACCGATCTCACATTAAACGGACCACATATATCCGTATGAATTAATTCCAAAACTCCCGTGCTTCGATTTGCACCTTTCTTAATTTTCTTGGCATATTTTCCTTTGATGCAATCAATACAATGATCAACATCCGCATCCGTAAAATCAAGAGAAGGAAGAATTTGATCTTTAATGAGACGCTCAATTCTCCCCCTCGAAATATGGCCTAAACGATAGTGCCATAATTTCGAAGAAGTCTCATTATCATTACGTTTGCGTTTGGTACCGACATTTAAATTTGAGGTAGAACCCACATTATTTATATCATCACATAGGGATATTACATAAAGTTTGTCTTGTCGACACGCAAGACCAACATTATTATTGTCATACATAATTATACATTGCTTATTCCCAAAGTGACACTCATAACCATCATCATCTAAACATGAGACGGAAACTAAATTCCGTTTCATCGAGGGTACATAGAGAACATTATTTAGTTGAAGCCTAAAACCACCATGAAGTATGAGAGTGAAATCTCCAAGCGCCTCGGCATAAGCTTCAACACCATTAGCAACTCTAATTGTTCTTTCCCCTCTTTTTAGGGTCCTCCTCATATTGAATCCCTGCAACGAATTTGCAATATGAATTGTTGCACCTGAATCAATCCACCAAGTATTGGTGGCATAATTAACATAAAGGGATTCTTCAACAAAAGTAATAACATCGGTACCTTTTTCCTTGAGCCATCTCTTGAAGCCAAAACAATCCTTTTGCTTATGTCCACCTTTTCCACAAAAGTGGCAAGCATTAGATTTATTTTCTTCCGCATTAGGCGCTCTTTCTGGCTTCTTCTGTTGTGAACCTTTTGAAGATTGGCCTTTTTCCTTAAACTTATTAGGCTTGGGCTTCATATACTCATTCACAAATTTTTTATACCTTTTCTTCTGTGAATGAGCAAACTGATTAATATGCTCAATTCTGTCAGCCTTAGCCTTTCTTCTCTTGCACACATCGCGCCATCATCTCATCAATCTCCCATTTGACATCCATCGCATTATAGTTGATCATAAATGGATCAAATTGAGGAGGCAAAGATGACATAATAAAATGGACGAGGAAACCACTAGAAATCTCCATCTCCATAGACTTAAGTTTGGCGGCCATGTTGCACTTCTTCATAATATGCTCTCGAAGGCTTCCAGTGGGATCATATTTTTCATCAATTAGTCTTCGAATAAGGCTTGTTGCATAAACTTTAGAAGACCCTTTAAACTGATGCTCAATTTTTGCAAAGTACCCTTTAGCTGTCTCACAGTCAGGAAGGGCTCCCCTCATACTCTGTGTAATGGAGCCCTTTATCATCATAAGGCACTTGCGATTAGAGTCATCCCACTTGCCTTAATAACATCATATTCCTTCTTGAGGGCTTCATAATTTTCATTATCTTCTTTAGGTGCCTCAGGAGGATCATTAAGGAGAGCATAATCAATATTGAGTAAGGCCATCGTAATCTCCAGCTTCTCCTTCCACATAACATAATTGCTACCATTTAGCTGTTCGATGCCATTTAGCATTCCAGCAATATTAGAGACATTAGTTGCTGCAAAAGAAAAATTCAAAATGCTTTAGTAAGCATCATCATAATTATTATTAAATTCTATTGATCAAATTCAAAACAGCTTTGGCCAGAGATGAAAATGAACAACAAAATTTTGTGGACAAATATTCATCAATTAGCTTTGGCCAAATTGATAAAAAAAGCCACACATTAATAATCCTCATTCATTAATTTCCTCTACTAACCCGGTTCACATCAGCTTTGGCCAGAAGTGAAACGGATCAATAAAAGAATTTTGCGGTTAAAATGCCCGTCAAACAACTTTGGTCAGAATGACAAAGCATAAAACCACACTTTATTTGAGGATCATTAAACTTTATTTCGCAGCGGAAACATTATTCCATAATAATCATAGTGATAAAAATCACCATAATTCATAAATCATAAGCAAACTTAATAATAAACATAATTAAAACATGTAAATAACTAAGCATGGCAATTAAAACATGACTAATAATAACATAATAAGCATAATTAAAAACATGCAGGAAAAATAGCCCTGAAAACATTTATTTCAGCCCCAAATTTTTTTTTTTTTATTCAGTATAAACATTCTGCTGCACTGGGCCGAAACCCAGCCCAGCCTTTGCCTCTCCCTGATCCCTCCTGGGCCTTAGCCCATTTAGCAGCAGAGGTGCCGCGTGCCGTCAGATGCATATCCGACGGCCGCGAGCGGTCGCGTCTGGACCATGTCCAGCGCACCACACGACGACGACGACCCGTGAAAAACCCTATCCCATTTCTTCCCTTTCCCTTCTCCTCTCCCGACGGCGGCGAGCGCAACCGAAGAGAGAGCGACGGCGACGAGCGCCGCGCGACGGGGAAGAAAGCTTCGGCGTCGTCCAGGCCCCCTCGCCGGAGCTGCGTGCGGCTTTGGCTTGCACGCACCTCCGTCGAGCGGCGCTGGTCGGCGTCCCTGCGCGAGGCGAGCGTGCGCGTGCGGGCGTCCCCGCGACGGCGACAGCCTCCTTCGCCAGGATCCAGCGCAGCAGCTGGTCTCCAACGACGACAAGCGCACGAGGAGAGCAGCAGCCACCGGCCGGTGCAGCGGACGGCAAGGCCGCTCGGGTTCGAGCCCGAGCTCACCTTCCAGCATAAGAAGATGGCTCCGATGCCGCCGTGGCCAGCGACGACGACGAGGCCCATAAGGTAAACATCCGCCACCTTTAATCTTGAATTTAGGGTTAGGGTTCCTCCGAATTGGAGAAATTCATAATTTAGGGTTTCTTAATTTGGGGATTTCTTGATCTAGGGTTTCGAAAATTTGGAGAATTTCATTAACAGTTACATCAAATGAGCAATTCTCCATTGAAACATGCTTAATTCAAACACCCTAGCTTAATTACAGAGGGGAATTAGAGGAATTACAATTCTAGGGTTTCAAGAAATTGGGAATTTTACTTAAAAGCTTGCTGAAAAACATCAATCCCACTTAATTTCATCAATTGCAAACCCTAGAGCCTTAATTTAATCCATCAGTATTGATATCTTCAAGATTTAGGGCCAAAAACTTAACAAAAACAAGGCTATAGCTTAACAAGATCATCACTAGAAAGAACAACTTAATAGAACATCAAAAACATGCTTGAAAGCAACAGTAAAACTTGCTGTTCTTGTACTTCAACACATAAATCTTAACAGATCAAGCAAAATATGAGCATAGGAGAGCTCAAACTTGAAGCTAGTGCTCTGATACCATTGTTGAATCCAGCAGGATCAACTAGCTCAAGTTTGAGCCACAAAAGGAAGATGGATAAAAGAATTACCTTGATCTGAAGATGATGATGCCATGCCTTCAAATCTTGCTCACAAAGATGGAGCAATTAGTGCTTAGTTCTTCCTAGTGTTTGTGGTGCTTAGTTAGATCGGTTGCTTTTTCTTTTAGAGAGTTAGAGAGTGAGAATGAGAGAGCAGGAGAGCAACTGCCGTATCTCCTCTAACTTCTAGGGTCATCTAACCCTTTTATTTGGTTAGCACCACACACTAGGGGAACTAGCACCGTTGGATCAGAATTAGATGTCTCCGATCAAGACAACACATTAGAGCTACTGTAGTATCTTTACTGTAGCAAATTACTGTACTGCCGATCTACTGTAGCAGCCGTAATTCTTGACTTTTGACCTAAGGGTGAGAGCAGCCTAGATCATACCAGAATATCCAACACAAAATCCACGTTCGTTTGTGAAAGAAACTGAGCCTGGTTTTTTTTGGGGGAAAAAAGAGATAGGAAAGTAATACTGAGTCTAATTATTACTCGATCCCGCCCAATGAAAGAAACTGGCAAACCATGTACTCACGAGTCCCGAGACACATGAAATACGCCATATCATGTGTCACCAGCCGTAGGGAACTTGCTTTATTCAAACGATGCATTTTTTGGACCATATACCAATTCAGTGGTATCCCCAGCGGTTACTCAGTGTCGAGTCATTGTGCTGTAAACTCATAAGTTTCTGTGTTATGACTTGGATATCTGTGAGACCATGACGAAAGCAGTGGAAATTAAAAGTAAGCGGTGTTCTTTTCTTTTTAGTTTTATAGGATTGTTGCATACTAGAACGAGTGAACTAATACTGGATTGGAATCCAACATATTTATAATTGTCTACGGCCTAATAAGAATGAAACTAATACGTTTGTATGATACAAACTATATTTTTTAGAACCGCGCAGACACATATCAATTTTCTTTATTGCAACGTACGGGCACATTGCTAGTATATGTTTAATCCGCCGAGCAGTGACGTGATAGTTACATCCCGGTTTCTTATTGCAGCATATCTTCACATAAAACATGTCCTTATTTTCGAAGACTTGACAACTGGAGATTCAATGGGGCTGAATTTAATGGCAAGGGCCAGCATCCTTGTTTGGCCTTTAGGCCTTTGTGCCTGTTGCTTCTTCAATGTTCGTCAGGTTGGTCGTTTTCACGCTGGATAACCCATGTTTTGCGATGCTGTGGATGCGATTGAAGTCGCCGTAGGTGACAGCGTGGTAGCGCGGTGGGTTCTTCTCGCCAAGGAACTCCTCAGCGGGGGTGATGAGGCAGCCTTTGGTCGGCGTGATGAACGTCCCCACCGACGTCCGCGCCGTCGTCGTGTTGGTCACCACACGGTGCTCTATGCTCTTGAGCATGCCATTGGTCACGACCTGCAGCGACACACACCGATTAGCCAACAATGGAGTAACTGATGAGCAATTTTGAGGCAAAACCAGATCGATCGAAGTGATAGATAGATTCGTTACCTCGAGTGGGAGGCCGAAGTTGACGATGAAGGCGTTGGGCAATGGCTCGACGTCGATCCATTCTCCATTGTGGGAGAACTGGAGGCCGGGTACTGCGCTGGGGAGGAGGAGGCTGAGGAGGTTCCGGTCGCAGTGAGGCGGCAGGCCGATCATGGTGCTCGGGTCTGGGCACGCAGGGTAGTGGTTGAGGGTGACGATCACGTCGGCGCCGCCGAGTTCCCCGTCGAAGTAGTCAGGCCGGAGCCCCATGCCCTCGCACAGCAGCCGCAGCAGCTCCATCCCCATGTCTCTTGTCAGAACGGTGAACTTCTCAATGACCTCCCTGCAAGAGAGTCAATGCCAAATCATATCGCTCTCAGATACTCACTCTCTCCCTCAAGATCTCCAAAATCAACGTTTTGGACATTAACAGTGCAGAAATGGTAACTCTGATAACAAATAAAGATCGTTCCCAGAGATGGGTGGATTCCGAGAGATTTTGGTCTTACAGTAATTTGCTGCAACAAAAACTCAAGGCTGCACTGCGCCAACCAGCTCATTAGAAAGGAGCCCAACACCTGGGATATACCTCTGCTTCAGAAACTCTTCCATGAGTATGATGTGGAAGCTATTAAAAGCATTAAAATTCCTACCAGAGACACGGAAGAAAGGGTGGCTTCGCACTATGAGAAAAATGGCGTTTTCTCGGTTAGAATCACTTATAGGCTTAGCGTCCATCTAAAGCAGCAGAACCAAAATGAGGGCAGTCCCAGTTTGGCCTTGAATGGCGATCGCCGACTCTGGGACACGATCTGGAAGACAAATGTTCCCCAAAAGGTTCCTATCTTCGGCTGGAAGGTTGCTTCGGCGTCTTTCACCAAAAGGGCGACGCCTCCATCGCGAGTTCATGCCTTTTCTTCCAATCCTACTTGAGGGAAACAAGAAACCCCAATGCTCCCACCCACGACCTGAAAGGTAAAATTTCTGTCTCCCATATTCCAGTGCAGGCTGGATGAAAAACAAGATAAAAACCTCAAATGGTGCAAGCCCCCTGACGGTTGGATCAAGGTGAAGAGTGATGAGTCTTTTATCAGAGAAACTCGCCAAGGCAGCTCAGTGATTGTCGCTTGTCGGAGTGATGGCACAGTGCTGCTCACCACCTGTCTCAGTATTCCTGATAGCAAGAACGCTAATGATGTGATAAGAGGTATCAAGATCCTAGCGTACACCACACAGCACCAACGATCATCGAGTCTGACTGATCTGCTGTGGTGAATGCCCTCCGATCCATTTTCTGTGACAGATCGCTTTTGTGTGCAGTTTATGAAGTAGCTGTTGTTTTCACAAGAAGCTGTCGAAGTTTGTCAGATTAGAAGAGACTAGAGAGAAATCAATAGGGTTGCCGATGCGCTGATAAGTAGTGCCAGGTTCTTAGATGATGTCGTGCTGATGGATAACCTTCCATCAAATATTCTTAATATTGTAACGAACGATTGTAACCATGTGTAACCCTGTTGAAAGTGATATATGATAGCTCACCTTTCCCCTAAAATGTTTTACAGCCTGTCGTGCTATCAAGAAAGAAAGAAAGAAAGAAAGAAAGAAAGATCGCTCTCTTTCGGCCCTGTGAGATACTGAACAAACTAAAAATGGTGAGAGTGGACCGTGATGCTTTACCGTAGGTTTTGGGGCTTGTGGGGCCAGTTGTTCTTGCTGTCGCCGGCAGGGATGGAGCAGCCGAGGCGGAGGCAGTCCATCCAGTACTTGTTTCCGCCAGTTTCGTAGGTGCTGCCGGAGAAGTACCGGTTTGTCTTGTTGTTGTCTTCCGAGTAGAATGCCGCCTTGTCCTCCGCCGGCAGTGCAAAGAACTCACGGCACGCTGACTCCATGTCTCGCATCGCCTGCTCGGTCACGCCGTGGTTGATCACCTGATTAATTTACTCACTTGTTTTTACTTAATTCATCCGCGTAGCGAAAAGGAACTGACAAAGCTATGATCGATACACGATATAACCAAGTTTGGACTAACCTGGAAGAAGCCGATGTTCTTGCCGGCATCGAGGATGGCGCGGCTGACCTCGTCGCGGTCGCGGGAGAGGTCGATCACCGGAAGGGAGACGACGCCTTCCGGGAGTGATTCCTTCAGGTTCCCCATGTGCTGATATGATCGGCCGGGAGTGCAGAGAGGAGCAAGAACCAGAGGACAGGGCTGAGAGCTATAGTTCGATACGTGTGACGGGGTTTCATAGGCAGGGGTGTGGACCGTGCAGCAGGAGAGCTTCGATACGTCAAGTCAAGCATCTTCACGTTTCTATCGCCACACTCTCCTGTCCCCTCCCTTTCACTATTTGTTTTTTTTGAGCTGCCTTTCACTATTCTGGGAAAGAATATGGTTAGCCTTTCATTATTACTAGATTATGACGGAGCGCGTTGGCGTGCCCGTCCAATTTTGCAATAAAATTACATAAATATCTATATATATTTAGTTCATACAATGAAATAATACTTCTCTTTGAAAAAACAATGTGACATCATTTAGACATTTACAATGAACAAAGCTAGTACCCGAACGACTCTATGAATATATCGTAATAATTATGGACACAATGAGCCATCAAAGCGTAGAAAACTTAAAAATAGTCAAATAATAAAAATAAAACCACCACACAATTTAACTTGATACAAATATGATGGTCTTCGAATGTAACTCTAAAGAAGACATCCGCTTACTAAGCATCTACCACATTCCAGATCAGTTCACTGCACAACTGGCATCGACGCCAAAATCCACAGTATGATTCCTAACAATTGTAGGTATTTGTTGCAAACTGAGTTAATCAGAAAATGACATTGAAGATAAACCAACTCGTATATTTAAAAATGCCCCTCTTACCACGTGATTTATCACCACGGATAGCAGTAACAAAATACTACTGGTATTCCATGGAGCTGGTCACACATCTTCTTATCAAGTCGTCTCAATTTCTCCATAGTTGCAATTATTTTTCACGTAACGTGGCGGGTGACAAGCCAACATAATAGCAAATCTGAGTATATTTTCCTCGATGGCTTCATTTGGCTTATTTTCCACGGACATATTCAATCTTGAATGAGTTGGAACAATACTGTCAGCAGCACACTCCAAATCTCTTAGGCGAGGGACTTTTGGAGCACCACATGTAGACACTTCAAATCAAAAGTTAAAAACATGGTTAAACAATATCTTATTCGTATCAGAACAACTATATGCAATTCGACTAAAAAAGAAATTTCATGTTATTTGTCCTAATATATTACCACCAAGCAATATGGATACACAAACTACACAAGTGATGTAAGAGTTAGACATAGACTGCAGACCTAGGCTGAGATCGAGTGTAGGCGTAGGGCACATACCATATGTGGGTAGAAAGAAAGAATTAACATGAGATGTCATTCTTTATCATATACTCCCTCCATCACATAATAAAAGTTGATATTATAACCAATCTAGGAGTATATTGGTTTTAGTAACATCTTATATTATGGGGCGGGGGAAGTACTAAACTTGATTGCTTCATGTTGAACCTGCCAATTCACTGGATGGAAACATAAAGAACACAATTAAACCTCTTTGATTGTGGCATATGTGCTTAATAAGAATGAACCATAGAAGCAGAAAATCCAGTAATTTTTTCATAACATGTCTTCACCAAAGTTACAATCACTCCCTTAGAGTAATCAACCATGATTGATTTTTTTGCAGGTAATCCTGTTTGCTGTCTCTGCAAGACGGCATATCTATGACAAAAGATATTATGTTCAAATGCTCCAGAACAACAAGTGCATTCAATTGATGTAGCACTCTATCAAAGTGATTTACAGAATAGAGCCGGAGAAAAAGAAGAGATGTCGTAAAAACTGTTTTGAGGATTTACAGAATAGAGCCGGAGAAAAAGAAGAGATGTCGTAAAAACTGTTTTGAGCGGTAAAGAAATCCATTGTTTGCAACTCTGCATCATGCTTAACGTTATTTATTTGATAGCCACAAGCTATAATTTACGGGGAAACTAAGCCAAGCTCAAAAGAGAAACATTCTTTTATTTAAGAGAGAATTCTTTATTTGATCCTTCCTTAAAATCGTCTTCCCTATTTGTCCCTAGAATGTAAATTATTCCCTATTTAACATCTTAAATTCATTTCTTTCCCAGTATGGCCCTCTAGTGCATTTTGAACATCAAAAAGACTATTTTGCCCCTGATAAATTATGTGGCAAAAAATTCAGGCTGGTACCGTGGTGGAGCTACAAAGAAATCAATGGGCGGGCCAGGTTAAAGGAGAAAAGATTTTTTTGTATCAACAGAGGATAGACTTTGTGGCTGGTCGCAGGCTCTCGGCTGCGCACACGATGCTGCCTATTACTTGACTGCTTCCCCCGGTTCCCCATATTCTCTTGGCCTAATATTTACACCTAGCGACGATCTGGCGAGTGCGAGACGATCAAACGAATGAATCCTGGGAGCGACCTGCGAGGCAGCGGGTTGGGAATATGTGCTGATTTTTTTTTTTTTGAGATTCCGAATATGTGCTGATGGGATGGGCCACTAACGCATAGACATAATTACTCTTTAGCTTCGTCAGAGCGCACGTGCGCTTTTTCCGGCCAGAGCGCACGCGTTGCAAAAAATGGAAAGATTCTACACGCTAGCAAAGAAAACCCCTATACGGACAAAATTGATGGCGTCAGCCACATGCAAACCTATCTCAAGATTTAGAAAAGTCATAACTTTTAAATGGAGCGTCCAAATCAAAATCGGTTTTCACTGTAGTCTTCCTCGCGACGAGATCTACGAATAAAGATCCCACATGTATATATTCTGATAATTCTTTTTAGAAAGCAAATTTTTACTATAAACTTGCTTTTCTGTAAAAAAAACAACTTTGTAATATAAACTGAGACGAAAAGCAACATATTACTACTCCCTCCGATCCGGAAAGACATTCGGAGGTTATACGTACAGTTTGTGCTACATACGTTGGTTTCTCACGACGTTTTTTATGGACCGGAGGAAGTATAAATTTGCCTTTTCTATCATAAAAGCAAATTTGTACTATAAACTGGGACAAAAAGCAACTTTGTACTATAAATTGTTTTTTATCACGAGAAACAACTTTGTACTTTTAACTGGGACAAAAAATGAACTTTGTATTATAAAATTCATTTTCGATGACAAAAACAACTTTGTACAACAAACAATAGACTTGCTTTTGTATCACAAAATAAGAAACAATGGTAGGCGAAGGGGGATATGTTTTTAATCAAAATCACATTGCGTCTAAAATCATGTGCTAAAATTACAAAACGATTTCACTATCGTGTTTCTGTTCATCAGATTTTTTGAAACAAAATTTCCTATAGACATATTCAAATGAATATTTTCAAAAACAACTTTGTACTATAAAGTTGCTTTTCTATCACAATAGACACTTTGTGATATAAACTCACATGAAAAGCAACTTTGTACTACAAACTTGCTTTTCTATCACAAACATGAAATAAATAGTGTGATGAGGAGGGGGGGCTGTCTTTAATCCAAGGAATGGCCAACTTGTCAGTGGTTTTATAAGAGAAAATCACGCTCGCTCTGCAAAATATATTGTATCAACACACATAGTTGTTTTTCTAAAAAGCAACTGCTTGGTTGAAAAGCAAGTTTTTATCTCAAAATTATTTTTCAAAAAATAATTGTCAAAACATGTTCAAAACATCATGGTGAAAACCGATTTTAATTTGGTTGCTCGGTTTGAAAGTTATGGACTTTTAAAAATCCAGAACAGTTTTTTTTAGGGCAAATCCAGAACAGTTTTGCATGTTCACTCACCTCCGCGTCGTACATTCGGACCAGGTGCGTGCGCCCAAGCCAACTAAGGGCATGGCCAGCACGTCGCCCTAGCCCACTGCCCCACTGACAGGCGCAGAGCCACGTAGGCTCGGATGGGCAAGACTGATGCTCTATGGTGATAGGCGCTGCCTGCAGAGGAGGCCGCCTCCTCAGGTCGGAAAGGAGAAAGAAGTGCAGAGAAAAAATAAAAAGAGGAGAGAAGAGGGAAAAGTTGAGCAAGGTGAAAACCAATGATTGGACAAGATGGAGAAACATGACGCTAGGAGAGAGAACAGATGGCCTCACAAACTGCTGCTTTGGTTAGACATATTTCTTTGCACTCCGTGGTCTCAGAGCTACGAGCCTAGGTGGAATTGGTGAGGCAGTGGTATACGTATGCTACCACTGCTCGTACCCTAAAAGCGCATGCGCGCGTTCTGCCATTTACCTTACTTGTTTTGCCAAATTTCTGGGCGGGCCACGCCCTGGTTAGCTGGGGCAGCTGGTTGTTTCTTGGAGTAGGTCCACCCAAGTTTCCTTTGTATGCATCCAGAGCGGGGCAGCTGGTTGTTTCTTGGAACGAGAGAAACTAGCTAGCCAGCAGCTGCATGAACGATCGGAGTGTACACGCGAACGAGCGACTACGTGTTCCGCGTTTATTTTCACTTTTCTCATATAAGTGTACAAAGTATACTGACGTAGTACAACTGCATAGAGTACAAAATTCACAGAAACACGGAGTATAAAATATATCAGTGATGCACCGAGAGAAATAGTGGAGAACCAAATAGCGCAGCTGCGCTGACATTTACCAACACTTAACGAGAATATATTTTTTCACATAATTTATCAGGGGAAAAAGAGTTTTTTAATGCTGAAAATGCACTAGAGGGCCATATTAGGAAATAAATGAAATTAAGATGTCAAATTGGGAAAATTTTATTTTCTATGGCCAAATAGGGAAGACGATTTTAAGAAAGGATCAAATAAGGAATTCTCTCAATTTATTATCAAAATTCTTATTGCAAACACCTTGAGATGTCCTCCCCATAATATATAGATTCCATCGAGAGCAATCACAAAAAGAAAATTTTCAAGCTGACAAGTTCAAATCACATAAATCGGACATATATAGGAGCAATGACAATGCCAACGCTTAAAAGGTTTGAAGCCATGGCGACCGAAATTAAGAGGAGGATGACAGTGCCGAAGTGAAAAAGAGTGAAAAAATAACCTAAAATATGTGTCTATTAAATTCACAATATATGAAATGTATCTAAGAAATTTCATAATGAACAGAAAGAAGCATATTTGAAGCAACTAGTGACAACCCTCAGATCAACACCACAACGCAATCATCTACTCTCCTAATAACGCACAAGTGGAATAATGCAAATTTAAAGCTACCACACTAACACTTCTTCCCAGTAAAAAAAGTACGACTTTCGACTGCTGTGCACGGGCTCCGCTCATGGAAGCAGGAGCTGCAATGTTGTCGGAAAGGCGGAGAAAGAGGCAATGGTGGCAAATGGCGAATTATACCATTTTTTTTCTAGTGAGCTAGTTTTCATGCTGAAGTAGCTAGTGTACTTCAGCATAAAACCAGCTTATATTTTCTTTATATGTTGCACTAGTAAAAAAATGATCATTTCAACAATTTATCTTTTTCCATACGACCTATAAACAACCATTTATATTAACCGGTACCTCTATTGTTTTATTCCATAGCAACGGTCACCTAAATCACATTATAAACAAAGTAGAATTTTCTCATTTTTGAGATATTATGTTGCATCTATTTTTTATAGGTACATTTCAACAAAGTAGAATTTTATTTTCCGACGTAGTGTGAATTTTCAGGTGTATATTATATTTACATGTGCGGAAAAACGGCACCCACTTTCAGCTAGTATAATCTATACTTCTTATAAATCAAAACCCCACTAAGTGTAATTAATATTTTTCTATCTTCACATGCAAGCTATCCACATCATTTGCTATTTTAACCAATCAATTGTCCATGTCATCACACACTAACATTTATTAATTATTTTCCACCTCCATGCAAGCATTTACATAATCTTTTTATAGTCCATCAAATTGTCCACATCATTTTTTCGATGTTCCAATGATAAGATCACATCATATCTATGTAGTTACACAAATAAAATCATGTGCAAGTAGAACACCGGAATTAGTTTCACCCATGATTTTTTTGCTAATTATTTTCGATGATAAAAATCATATAGTTGTTGTTCGAAATTATGGGCTCTTCTATAGGTAATCACTCAAAAAAATTCTAGAAATATTATGTGGCAATATGCAGGTCGTATTCATGCAAGCGTGGGGTGTCGTTCTAGTACAAATATATTTCCCAAGCCAACCCATTCTAATGCCCTGGTAACTTACCTAAATTTATTCACTACGGGTTAAGATTCACTAGCGTGAACGTTGACTGCTTACTTCAACCAAAAACTTCAAATTTCAGATTTGTAGGTATTTCCTAACAAAGAGGAAACATCTTATAAGAATTCAGAAAATCTACGTTTAGAACAGTCGGCAGGTAACGTTTCGCGGCGGACCAATCCTGTTGCTTCAATCCCACCACACACACGCAACGCACGCGGGACCGATCCCCTTCTCTCTCTCTCCGTGCATTGACCAGCGCTGCCGCCAGCTCCCCATCGCTCCCTCCCTCAAGCTCTCTCTCCTTGCTCCCCTCCTTCTCGACCCCGCCGCTAGCGAGCACGGCCATGCCTCGAGCCTCCGCCCGCGCCGCTGCCCGAGGTCGTCTCCATCCTCGCGCCCGACCGCCTCTGTTGTTCCTCCTGGTCGAGCACGCCGGCCAGAGAGTTGAGCTCCTCCACCGCGACCACATTCGCGGGCTGACTTGCATGACGTCAATGTCGTGCTCCTCAACCAGGAGCTACCGCGCAGGGAAGGGAAACGGGAACCATGCACTTGAGTTATTTGATCTTATCCCTGGTATACGGTTGATTTTCTTGTGAATTAAGTAGATTGTGTACTTCTCTAGTGTAGTACGCCAATAGAGGTGTACTACTTGCTGAATACGATGGAGGACATCATCAGATCGAAAAGCAATATGTGGTGTTGCACGAAATGCAACAGCAACTGTGTTTATTCCTCACGACGTGGTATGAAATTAAACGATCTAGAGTGTGTAGAGGAGAAGTGCAAAATCTCTCTGACCTGGTAACAAGAGTGGTGCATCTTGTTGATGAAGGGAAAGATTTGAACTTTGAAGCTATCTTCAGCGCCACTACCACCACGTGACTTGGTTAATACAAATGCAGATGGCAGCATGAAATGTTGGAATGGAAGTAGAGATGGTGTTATTTTATGGCGAGATGATGGGAGTTTGATAGCAGCAAAAAGCTCTGGTTTCATCAATGTTAATTTTCTGTTCCTGGAGGGAACTGGTGGCAGCACGGGAAGCTGCCAATCTTGTGTTGGAGCTGAATCTGGTCAAGGTAATATGAGAGTTGGATAATGTAGAGCTAGTGACGAAGCTAAAGAGTAATGATATCCACTGTTCAAATCTACTTGCTTTATGCTCGCTCATTTTTATTTTTTATGAGTTAGGGTACTACCATCAAGATAGATGGGGGAGGTGCACAATGGCGGTGATGTACTTGGTTGGTGAAAGTGTGGTGATCGGTGGCGCAGAGTTGTGTGCGTTTCATCGACTCAGGAGGTGGTGGGCAGGCCACAGCTGCGCGCCATATTTTCTATGTAATAGTTCCCCGTCTAATATTTATGGAGTTATCCATTTGTTATGACTAGTTATCCATGAAATTGGTGTATGTAAGAATTTTGCATGTGTTGAGAACCTGCCTGTGGTAGGATGGTTAGGAGGGTGGTTGTACCCTCAGCCCACTTGAGTTCAAACCCCAGGTTTGACGCTGATATTTCTCATTTAAGCGGAATATTCTTCAGTGAGACGCGACGTTCCCGTCGACAGCGAGGCACCCGTGATAACTTCGTCAATCTCAAGACCTGATCCGCCGACTCAGTCTCTCGGAGATGCTCATAGGGGTAGGGTGTGCGTGTGTACGTTCATAGGGGTGAGTGTATGCGCGTATATGTGAGCTGACGTCAGCGTTATAATGTGTTTCACAAAAAAAAAATTTGCATGTGTTCACGATATACTTGCCCTACTATCTAGGTTGGAGTATCACCACAATATCTATGTAGTTAGTTACCCTACTATCTAGTTAATAATTACTCACTCAATATTGATGAAGTTACCGATGTGTTCATGATATAGTTATCACCACGAAACTAATGTAGTTACCCTATTATCTATGTAACAGTTACCCACCTAATATTGATGGAGTTACCCATTAGTTCATATTTTAGTTATCACCACGAAATCGACGCAGTTACCCTTTTTATTTAATAGTTATACATCTAATACTGATGTAGTTACCCTATCGGATGTAATAGTTACCCATTCAGTACCGATGGAGTTATCCATGTATCTATGATATAGTTATCAACACGATGTAGTTACCCTACTAGTTAACCAAACAATACTGATGGAGTTGCCCATGTGTACATGATAGAATTATCACAAAAATAATAATTGTAGTTACCCCACTCTTTAGATAATAGTTTTACCCATGTGTTAATTATGTAGGTATCACTACAAAATCGATATAGTTATCATACTCTATATTTAATACTTACCCACCTAATAATGATAATGATAGAGTTACCCACATGTCTATGATATAGTTATGACTAAGAAATGGATATAGTTACCAAACTCTCTGCTTAACAATTTCCCACATGATATTGATGATGTTAACCATGTATTCATGATATCTAGACAATTTTACCAACTCGGTGAATTACCCATCCGTTTAGGGTCTAATTTGTCACATGAAATGGATATAGTTATCGCTCTAATACTTATGTACCTAATACCTATGTGGATATCTAGATATTTTTGTGTATAGTAGCACATTCCACGATACAGTTAAAAAGAACATTTGAAAGTGAGATATAGATCAAATCTTAAACTAATTATTGATTGAGTGGGTCATTTACATATTGCCCGGTGGGTAACTTTTGAGTTCAAATAAAAAGTCACGGTAACATATCAATATGGGATCCAGTTCCGAATATCTCGCCGCGACTAGCACAACGATGAAAACGGGTCATAAATCCAATAAACGAGTTGAGCCACATTTTTAAATTTTATTTCACATTTAATGTGTGGATAACATCAACAATTTTGTCTTTTTCTGCATTTGCCAAAGAGATCAACATAACCGTTTTTAGGGTGGGTAACTTACGTATTAAAGACTAGACAACTCACATGTAATAGGTGGGCCACTTTTAGGTCAAAATAAAGTATTGAAAATATATCAATATGAGATTTAGTTTCGAATATCTCGTTGCAACTATTCCATCCGTGAAAGCGGATCATAAATCGGGTAAATGGTTTAACCTACGAATGATTTTGAATTTTCATAATTTCTTATTTAATTAGGATGGCGTAAGTGGGTAATTTACATACTATAGCCTAGGTAATTTCCGTGTTACTAGTGGGTAACTTTCGGCTCCGAAAAAAGTCGTCGGAACATATCAACATGGGATCTTGTTTTGTAGATCTCGCCGAGACTAGTTCAACGGTGAAAACGGATTTTAACTCCGATAAATGCTTTGGCCTATATAACTTTTTGAATTTTTTATTTTCGTATTTAAGTTTGATGACGTAAACCATTTTTGTCATCTAGCTATTAGTACTGTATTTCTCACGTCCGGCCGCACGCCCGGCAGCACGTGCTCGCCACATCGGTTAGTTGGACAAAGCTGAGGGCACGAGCAATGGTAGCATACGTATGCTACTTCCTCACCAAATCCACGTAGGTTCGATGCTGTGAAACCACACCTCAAGTTAGAATCTACCCAACGCGATAAAATGAAGCCACCACTTTGTGGGTCCCACTATCCAGATTTTATATTCTAAACAAACATGGCCTTGACCTTTCCCTCCCAATCTCACCAGATCGAGCCCCGGCCGGTGGACTTGGAGGAGCTCGAGGCGAGCGGCCACCGCCTGCCAACCATGGCCGTATTTTTCGAGCTCGGAACGCCCACCATGGCCGCATCAACAAGCTCCTGCTGGCCAGATTTCGTCCGTCATGGGCATGATCCAGAGCTGGCATCGCCATGGCCGTGACCCAGTGCGGCGGCCGCCGACCATGGTCGCATTTTTCGAGCTCGCGGCGAACCGGACCTTCCGCTGACAGCCATGGATGCGTCTTCGACCTCCCGGCGCCCCAAGCTCGCGCTAGCTGATTTTGTGGAGCGTGTGACGCGGGTGTGTCGCTTTTCCCTTTCTTTTCGCTTTTTTGCGCGAGGAAGCCGCCTCCTCTGCAGGAGTTACCTTTGGTCTGCAGGCAGTAGCAGTACAGCCAGGGTGGCATCCGAACCTAGCTGGCTCTGACAGGCTCTGACGAAGCAGTAGGCTGAGGCTAACCGTTGGCCATGCCCTGATGGATCGATTGTTTGTTAATTTGTCGTTTTGTGTGTTCTATGGTTAGCGTTACTGTAGACTGTTCTGAACGTAGCGGCGTCCCCATCTGCTTTCGTTGTATTGACACTCCACATTTTTTTTTTGAGTCTTATTGACACTCCACATGTTCACCATCAAACACCAGAGTATACTCGCTCTGGGCCTTTCAGTCAGTCAGCCCACGCCGATCGCAGCGAGCCACTTGTTTGGGCCTTGAACTTGCTCAAGCGATGGTTCTCCGTTGTGCCGTGAACAAGCCGCTCTGTCTGCGTTCCTTCCAGCGATGGTGGTGACGCCGGACGAGGAGCCTCCACCCATCTAGGTTGAGAGGATGCCGTGAAGAAAAATCAGAGTAGCCGCCGGCGACCGACGGCGCCCGGCGCGCGGATCTGCCCAAGACGACTGGACTCGCCGTCGCCGGCGCCGGCCCATCTCCGACCAAGTTCCATCTTGGTTTGTCTCTCTCAGTCTCTGGAATCCATTTTTTACTCCGCTACTGTACATGCTTCGACAGATTCATCTCAACTTGCTTTTTTAGATGCATCTCAACTTGCTACCGATAGAGTGTTTCCACCATAACCGATAAGCGCAAATAGCATGTATGCTAATCACAACAAGCACTATCATGAGAAAAATCACCACAACCGAAATCAATCAATATACTGTACATAACAACACTTGTGCCATTGTTGTAGTGGCAGAAATTTCTGAAAATCAAGTGGGTAACATCCCTTTTCCCTCCTCCAGCGGAGCATCAGAGCATGCATCGATGTTACTGATTATCACATCGTTTGCTCCATCAAGTGGGTAACACCCCTGATACATCTGTGACTACATGTTGAAAAAATAAATGTATTTATCCTCTCATAGGTTGCGAACGCGGATCTAGCAGAGCACGCAAGTTCTACCTTGACGGCGAATATTCATTGATTGTGTCAGATTTTTTAGTCTCGTGGACTTCCACTTGAAGCTGCTTTTTTTTTCTTTTTTCCCATCAATAAACCATGTATTCAATCTTTGCCGAGCAACCTATACCTGAAAATCAAAATAGGATCCATAATTGGGTATATCTCCTAGACTAATCTAGCATTCAAATATATATTTATACAATAATTTGTGTTCAGATAAGTCATATGAAGACTAGGTTACAATGTTTGAGTACAGTAATAATTCAACGGTTAAGGAAGCTTACATGTTTATCCCAGGCAGTCCCAATTGTTATATGAGCAAAAGTACAATTGTTTGGACCAGTGTTCCGAGTGGCATGCCAACCCAAACGCCCTATAGCAGCAACCAAGGAGAGTTAGGACCATAACTTAGAGCCAATTGGCAGCTATAGGGAGTTCAGTAACTGGTTGACTGATACAACAGTATCATCTTACCTTCACAACCTGATATCCAAGAACACAACCTACGATTGCTCCAAGAGGGATGCAGATCAAGTAATATATTGTGATGTTAACATTGTTAGAGTTTGTATTAGCTTCGTGTACGTGTACATTGTAACTTGTATTGTACGCTTTGTACAGCCCTATATATATGAGATAAGCCGCACCGTTCCTGGTGACGAGCTCGTTCCCAAAACCCTAGCTTTTACATGGTATCAGATTAGGTTCGATGTCTTCCGCTTCCGCCGCCTCTACGTCCGCCGGCCCGATCGCTGCATCAGCCTCCGCCGCTGCCACCTCTCCGTCGGTCTTCCCGGCGTCGCTCGCTGGCCTCCTGGCGCAACCCTCCACCGGCGGCATGACCGCCCCGTCCTCCGTCGGATCCCTCTCCGTCGGGTCGTCGTACTCTGCGCCGTTCGGTTTCGGCACCGGCGGACTCGCCTTCGCGCCGCCTCCTGCTTCGTCGGTGCTCACGGTCGCCACTGCTGCGGCCGCCGCATCGTCGCCTACCCTGGTCGCCCCACCGCCAGTCGCTTCGTCGCCGCCAGATCGCGATCTCACGATCGCCGACCACGCCCCCGGCCCGTACCAGCTTGCGCATCTCGTGACGGTGCGGCTCACGCCGGACAACTACCTCCACTGGCGCGCGGCGCTCCTCCCGCTGCTCCGCAGCTGCCATCTCGAAGGCTACATCGACGGATCGCTCCCGTGCCCGCCGGCCACGGTGACCGCGGTCACTGCCGATGGCGTTCGCGTTCAGGCCCCTAACCCCGCGCATCGTGCGTGGGTTGCTCAAGATCAAGCCATTGTGTCCACGCTCCAAACCTCTCTCTCCGAAGGGGGGTCGCCGGCCTGGTGCTGTTTGCCGCATCGGCTCTCGACATCTGGACGACGCTTGAGGCGAGTTTTGCGTCCCAGTCCACGGCGCGGTCCATGGTGATCCGCCGTCAGCTCGGTGAGGCGCGCAAGCTCGATCAGACGGCCACCGTCTTGTTCAACCACGTCAAGTGTCTCGCGGATACGCTCTCCGCGATCGGCCAGCCTCTCCGGGATGAGGAATTCTCCTCCTATGTCCTCGCTGGTCTTGATCAGGAGTATGACTCCCTCGCTGAAGCTGTGATCGGCGCTCGGCCGCCGATGACACCCCGTGATCTCTACGGACGCCTCCTTAGCACCGAGCAGCGCGTCGAATCTCGTCGCTCCCTGCCTGCTAGCGCCGATCTCTCGGCCAATGCAGCGTCGCGGGGTGGGGGTGGCTATCGTCCAACCGCGCCTCGTCCACCTCCGCCTACGGCGCATGGAGGAGGGAACCGTCCGCCTGCACCTGCCCTGCCTGTCCCACGGCCGCCTCCTCCCAACTTCAACAACAACCAGGGAGGACGGTATGGTGGCAATCGCCCCACGTGTCAACTCTGCGGCATAGTGGGCCACCTCGCCTCTCGCTGTCATCGTCGCTTCAAGCGTGACTTCCTAGGCATCGGCAACGACGGACGCAACAATGAGAGACAAGTGGCGATGGCCACGCAGGGTCCTGCGCCTGGCTACACTCCGTCATATCCGGTTGATCAAACCTGGGTCATGGACACGGGTGCTACGGATCATCTGACGCATGAGCTTGGCAGCCTCTCTACGCATGAACCCTACCGCGGCCACGACCAGGTTCACACTGCAAACAGGTCAGGTATGCACATCTCCCATATTGGTCAATCCTCACTTCTTACACACACACCTCGCAAACTGCAACTTCGTAATGTCCTTCATGTTCCGTCGGTTACTCGTAATTTGTTGTCTGTTCCTAAACTTACACTTGACAATAATGTTTTGGTTGAATTTCATCCGTCTCATTTTTTTGTCAAGGACCGAGCAACCAGGGACGTACTCCTTAGAGGTCGATACTGTCGGGGGCTGTATGCTTTGGATGCGGTTTCCCAAGCCTTCACTGGTGTTCACACGTCGTCTTCCCATTGGCATGTGCGTCTTGGTCATCCAGCCTCTCCGATAGTGGGTCATGTTCTTCAGCGACATGACCTTCCCACCATATCTAGTAATAAGAATTTAGCAGTTTGTGATGCTTGTCAGCAAGGAAAGAGTCATCAGCTTCCTTTTATTTCTTCGAGTCGAGTGGTTACTAGTCCTCTAGAACTTGTGTTTTCGGATGTATGGGGTTCTGCCCAAACCTCTGTGAGTGGTCATAATTACTATGTCAGTTTCATTGATGCTTATAGTCGCTTTACTTGGATGTATCTCCTTAAGCGCAAATCTGATGTGTTTGATGTCTTTGTTAAATTTCAATTGCATGTCGAACGTCTTCTCAAGCACAAAATCATACATGTTCAGTCTGACTCGGGGGTGAGTATCGCAACCTCAACACCTTTTTTGATAAGCTTGGGATTTCACATCGTGTGTCTTGTCCACATACACATCAGCAGAACGGTGCTGCAGAACGCAAGCACCGTCACTTAGTCGAAACTGGCCTAACTCTTCTTGCTCATGCGTCCGTACCTTTTCGATTATGGAGTGATGCCTTCTTTACAGCCGGTTACTTGATTAATAGGCTTCCTACGCGTGTCCTTAATATGAAAACACCACTTGAGATTCTTTTTAAGAAATTCCAGACTATACGTTTCTTAAAGTTTTTGGCCGTGCGTGTTGGCATCATCGTCGCCCCTACAACAGTCATAAACTTGAGTTTCGTTCCAAACAGTGTGTCTTCCTTGGCTATAGCTCCATTCACAAAGGGTACAAGTGTCTACACGTTGCCACTAATAGGGTTACATTTCTCGTGATGTCGTGTTTGACGAAAACTTGTTTCCTTTTGCTGTCAGTCTGCCACCCACTCCAATACCCACACCGTCACATTCATCTTCTGTTTCTCCTGACCAATTTGTGGATGCTGCATATTCTCCTGTTTTGTTGCCTAACCATGGTGCAGGGATTGGCCGTGGTGCTCGATTGCAATTGCTGGATGATTCTCCTGAAGCTGCTTCCCAGGACGTCGATCAGGGCCAGACATGCATGCCCCATGCAGCGGAGCACGCACCCGCCTCGTCGATCGTGCCTCCACTTGGCCGTGCTTCGTCGCCTGCCCCGCACGACCCGTCTCTAGGCGGCCCATCTCCGGCTGCCTCACCTGGGCCGCAGTCTGCCACGCGGGCGGTTTCGGATCCTGCCTCCCGTGGGCCGCCATCTCCTACGTGGGCGTCCGATAGCGCGGCGTCGCCTAGCACGCCTGCTGGGCCGCCGACGCCTGCCTCTACTTCACCTGCATCGACTGGGTCATCGCTGCCAGCCTCGCCTGTCATGTCTCCCTCGCCTGTTGCACGGCCTGCTCCGGTTGTTCATCGTCCGCATACTCGGAGTCGCAGCGGCATTTTCAAACCTCTTGACCGGAAGGATGGCACTATTGCTTGGCTTGCTACCTGCATGTCTCATGCTGAGGCTAATCCTACAGCGGAGCCTCGTCACTATCAGGCTGCTATGAGCATCCCTCATTGGCGCGCTGCGATGGAACTCGAGTATCAGGCTCTCCGACAGAATGGCACCTGGCACTTGGTCCCTCCTCGGTCTGGCATCAACATCATTGATTCCAAGTGGGTCTTTAAAGTGAGGAAGCACACAGATGGTTCTATTGAGCGCTATAAGGCGCGTCTCGTTGCAAAAGGCTTCAAACAGAGGTATGGTCTTGATTATGAGGATACATTCAGTCCCGTCGTTAAACCTACCACTATTCGTCTTCTTCTTTCATTGGTTGTCACTCGCCGGTGGTCACTTCGACAGTTGGATGTTCAGAATGCCTTCTTGCACGGTATTTTAGAGGAGGAGGTGTACATGCGACAGCCTCCTGGATTTGTTGACCCTGCTCAACCTCATCATCTGTGTCGTCTGGTTAAGGCTCTCTATGGTCTGAAACAGGAGCCTCGTGCGTGGCATGCTCGCCTTGGTTCTGCTCTCGGCAAGCATGGTTTTGTGCCCTTGACGGCTAATACGTCCTTGTTCCTTCTACAGCGCCCAGAGGTTACTATGTACATCTTGGTTTATGTTGATGATATTATTTTGGTCAGCTCCTCGGACAGTGCTACTGACCGTCTCATTACAGCTCTGGGTCTGATTTTGCTGTTAAGGACTTGGGTAAGCTTCATTATTTCCTTGGTCTGGAGGTTACTTATCCTGATGGTGGACTTGCTCTCTCTCAGAAGAAGTACTCTGTGGATCTTCTCCGTGTCGCGGGTATGCTAAGCTGCAAGATTGCCACTACTCCTATGTCTGCTACTGATCTGATCTCTGCTGTTGAGGGATCTCTCTTGTCTGCCACTGATGCCACCGAGTACCGCAGTATTGTTGGAGGCCTTCAGTATCTCACTATCACCCGTCCTGATCTTTCCTTTGCGGTAAACCGTGTGTGTGAGTATCTTCATGCACCACGGGATGCTCACTGGTCTGCTGTTAAGCGCATCTTGCGCTATGTCCGTCATACTGCAGCCTATGGTCTGCATCTTCGACCAGCACTGTCGGCTCAGCTTTCTGCATTTTCTGATGCTGATTGGGCTGGTAACCCAGATGATCGGCGATCCACGGGGGGATATGCAGTCTTCTTCGGTCCCAACTTGATCGCCTGGAGTGCCCGCAAACAAGCGACAGTGGTTCCGTAGCAGCACTGAAGCTGAATATAAGGCCGTGGCCAATGCCACAGCATAGCTCATTTGGGTACAGTCTTTGCTCCGGGAGTTGGGAGTCTCTCATGTTCAGTCTCCTACCCTTTGGTGTGAAAACATCAGCACTACATACCTCTCGTCGAATCCGGTATTTCATGCCCGAACGAAACACATTGAAGTTGATTATCATTTTGTCAGGGAATGGGTTGCACAGAAGATTCTTCAAATCAAGTTCATTTCTTCCAAAGATCAGATTGCTGACATCTTCACGAAGCCGCTGTCACTACCTCTCTTTGAACGTTGTAGACGCAATCTTAACTTACTGATTACTTCAGGGTACAGTTAAGATTGAGGGAGGGTGTTAGAGTTTGTATTAGCTTCATGTACATGTACGTTGTAACTTGTATTGTACGCTTTGTACAGCCCTATATATATGAGATAAGCCGCACCGTTCCTGGTGACGAGCTCGTTCCCAAAACCCTAGCTTTTACAAACATAGGCAACTACTTACCGACCCGTCCCAATAGCAACACCTACCCGATGGTCAAACGAGGTTATTGTTTCAGTAAACCAAACGAATCACTATTGATGTAAAAGGCAAATATTTTGTCTCGTGTTTAAAGGAAGTAAACCAAATCAAATGATTGTAGTATATACACCCTCGGAATTCAGTCAAATGCTGAAGCGAACCTGATAACACTGGCTGAACATTGTTCAACAAGATGGAGACGACCACAAAAGGCGGCATGTCAGCAACCGTGGTAGCTACCTCTTCACTCGTAATATGTAGCTAAGCTTTTCTCATAACAGGAGGAAAAACATGAACAACACAGGGCCTATACAGAGAGAAGTGGTCACGACGTTTAAGATGGACTTTGCCCTTGTTGCATTTCCAGCTCCGAGATCATTTGCCACACACTCTATAACACCACAAATCATCGTCATCAAATATCTGAAACTGATTCGATCATATGAGACGGTAAAACCAAGCTCTTAGATCAAGAAGTTACCATGTTCCGACAAAAAACCTTTAGCGAGTCGGAAAGAATCAATATGAGACGCAACGAGCAAGTTGTCATTTGTTAGTCTCAATCAATGTATGTACATGCTATGTCCTTAGACCCAAGGTCCTCGTATGATCCGAACTGTGGATCACCCGACTTAGGGTTTATCAAAGTTCAGTAACTGGATAGTCACAAAGGTATATTTTGCGTCGGTTGTGAAGTAAGTTGTGTGACATAGTTGACCAAGACAGAAATTTTCCCTCCGACTCATGACTTGAGGTCGGGTGTTCATCGGAGCAAGTCGGACTTGGAGCCATGGCGGCAACTCGGAGGAGTAATTCATATTCTGTTTGAGTGGTTGTGTACCTACGGCGTCACAAACTTAAGGGGAGGACCGAGACGGCCGGATGTGATTCGACTAAAATTAAGATGATCGGGTCGGACCCGAGTCGGACCAGGATAGAGTATGGCACACATTAGACTCGGGTTAGGATTCAGTGGGACGACAAGAGATTTTGGGTCCACACGGACAACTATAAAGGTGGAGGCTCGTGAAACCAAAGGTTATGGCTTACATAGATATATGTGTTCCAGGTTGTATGATTGGATCTAGCAATCTGCCGCCCAATGTTCCGACTCATATGTGTAGATATCAGTATAGATGTTCAAGGATTAGGGCGATTGGATCTAGCAATCTGAACGCGCGTGATGAAAAAGTTTGTGGGATCCGCGAGGAGGTATTCAAGGAACAGACTTCACTGCCCCGTGACCCAAATGTACGGGTTTCTTACAGCAAAGGTTGTCGTACACTTACATTTTGACATGTCGATAATTTTTTAATAGGACTGACTAGCAATACTTGGGCTACTTCTCAAACACGTTGTGGAGATTCGGTGAGCGAGGCTTAAGACCCCATCCTAATATGGCTACCAGGATTGGATAACAAGGCTTGGAACTCGCGTCCAATGTTGCCTTCAAGCTCCCTCTCCCCCTAGCCTTTTTAAGGCCTCTTCAATTCTCTGCTAGTGAGTTTGACTTAACTGAGAATGAATGTTTACAAAGTTCCCTGTGGGCTTTTTGTAGGGTAGGGATTCTTCTTTTTACAATCTCCCCTTTTGAATTGTTACCATGGCAATTCACTGGATGGAAACATAACTAACACAATTAAGCCTCTTTGACTATGGCATATGTGCTTAATAAGAATGAACCATAGAAGCAGATAATCCAGTATTTTTTCAGAACATGTCTTCACCAAAGTTACAATCACTCCCTTAGAGAAATCAAACATGATTGATTTTTTTTGCAGGTAATCCTATTTGCTGCCTGTGTAAGATGACATATCTATGACAAAAGATATTATGTTCAAATGCACCAGAACAACAAGTGCACTCAATTGATGTAGCACTCTATCAAAGTGATTTATCTGAATAGAGCCGGACAAAAAGAATATATGCCCTGAAAACATTTTTGAGCGGTAAAGAAATCCATTGTTTGCAACTCTGCATCATGCTTAACGTTATTGATTTGATAGCCACAAGCTATAATTTACAGGGAAACTAAGCCAAGCTCAAAAGAGATACATTCTTTACTTTATCATGAAAATGCTTATTGGAAACACCTTGAGATGTCCTCCCCATAATACATAGATTCCATCGAGAGCAATCACAAAAGGAAAATTTCAAGCTGACAAGTTCAAATCACATAAATTGGACATATATAGGAGCGATGACAATGACAATGGCAACGTCTAAAAGGTTTGAAGCCATGGCGACGGAAACACCATTTTAAGAGGAGGATGACCGTGCTGAAATGAAAAAGAGTGAAAAAATAACCTAAAATATGTGTCTATTAAATTCAGTATATATAAAATGTTTCTACTCCCTCATGCAAATTTAGACAAAGTTGAGACATCCTTTCATGGACGGAGGGAGTATAAAATTTCATTATGAACAGAAAGGAGCATATTTAGCGAGTCGGAAAGAATCAATATGAGACGCAACGAGCAAGTTGTCATTTGTTAGTCTCAATCAATGTATGTACATGCTATGTCCTTAGACCCAAGGTCCTCGTATGATCCGAACTGTGGATCAACCGACTTAGGGTTTATCAAAGTTCAGTAACTGGATAGTCACGAAGGTATATTTTGCGTCGGTTGTGAATAAGTTGTGTGACATAGTTGACCAAGACAGAAATTTTCCCTCCGACTCATGACTTGAGGTCGGGTGTTCATCGGAGCAAGTCGGACCTGGAGCCATGGCGGCAACGCGGAGGAGTAATTCATATTCTGTTTGAGTGGTTGTGTACCTATGGCGTCACAAACTTAAGGGCAGGACCGAGACGGCCAGATGTGATTCGACTGAAATTAAGACGATCGGGTTGGACCCGAGTCGGACCAGGATAGAGTATGGCACACATTGGACTCGGGTTAGGATTCAGTGGGACGACAAGAGATTTTGGGTCCACACGGACAACTATAAAGGTGGAGGCGCGTGAAACCAAAGGTTATGGCTTACATAGATATATGTGTTCCAGGTTGTGTGATTAGATCTAGCAATCTGCCACCCAATGTTCCGACTCGTACGTGTAGATATCAGTATAGATGTTCAAGGATCAGGGCAATTGGATCTAGCAATCTGAACGCGCGTGACAAAAAAGTTTGTGGGATCCGCGTGGAGGTATTCAAGGAACAGACTTCACTGCCCCGTGACCCAAATGTACGGGTTTCTTACAGCAAAGGTTGTCATACACTTACATTTTGACATGTCGATAATTTTTTAATAGGACTGACTAGCAATACTTGGGCTACTTCTCAAACACGTTGTGGAGACTCGGTGAGCGAGGCTTAAGACCCTTTCCTAATACGGCTACCAGGATTGGATAACAAGGCTTGGAACTCGCGTCCAAGCTCCCTCTCCCCTAGCCTTTTTAAGGCCTCTTCAATGCTCTGCTAGTGAGTTTGACTTAACTGAGAATGAATGGTTACAAAGTTCCCTGTGGGCTTTTTGTAGGGTAGGGATTCTTCTTTTTACAATCTCCCCTTTTGAATTGTTACCATGGCTATGTGGTTCGTTGTTAACATGATCACACTTTAACCATTTGCCATGTGGATGCTACATAAGATTGGATGGGCCCAAATAGGATCTATTCCACATTATGTACTTAAGAATGCTATATTTCAAAACTAAGAATCTATACAAAATTGTTTTAATTCTACTTGAATTAGGTCCCATGGTGCCCATACACCATGATTTCAAATGCACAAATCAAAACATATTTTAGCGCACTTACCGGAAATTGATTATGGGGGGGGGGGGGGGGGGGGGGGGGGGGACTGTGCTGTGTATAAAAGGTATACACCCAATTTGGTATATAACTATGAAAACACTCAAATTTAAATACTTAAAGGTATTTTTTTATCACATGCACATTACTAGTATCTGAGTTCGGTAGCAGAAAATTTACAACTTATGTACGGACAATTGGACATACGTCCAAACAGGCATACACACGTTGCTAGCTAACTACTCCAATAAATATGTTTGGCCTCTATGCATCGCAGATATCGGAGTAACTGGCCAAAAACTAGTAGTAGCAAGGATAGATGAAGATTTTATAGAATCGATTGGATTGACGTTGGTCAATCTATCTTCCTAAATCCAAGCTGTGTGCTTCACTTACGAATCGACGGTTGGAGGACCTTCAGTTCGAAGGAACAAATTCTACATATTCTTTTGGCTGTGTCCTATTTCTAGGATCTTTCCTTGCATCAGTGCATGCACAACGTTACCAGCACTCATCTCGTCCATTTTCTCTTTTGGAGACAAGATGGATGCTTAACTTTGTACACGGGAATGGAGGAATCATATCCTCAACCTTCGATGTACCAGTTGTGTCAAATTGGTATACCTACGATACAGGTTAGAGGCTCTTTATTTCGCTCCCCATCCTGTAGCTTTATTTGGAGAAATTATAGTTTGTAATAGATTAACATAAGACTTCAAGGCTAATGAGACACTTGACATGTATGATATATATCCTGCAAATGGTACAATTGGTGGTTACAAGAGATGTTCATTTCTAGGTGTCCAATACAATCGGGTTTTGAGCCATGAAATCTTCGACACGCTCTTGCGTGGAAATATGCCACATACGTACTTGTTGTCGTATCGGATGTAGTTTCTACTTGAGCAGGTACTTGGTAACCACTCGCTAGTAACCCACGAAAATGTTGACCTAATCAAGGATCGTCGTCACATTTACTTGTGACTTCCATCGATTTAGGCCTCCTCATTGAGTTTACTGCCAATGATTGGATATTATTTTCCACATCCACATATGTAACTTTTGACGAAATAATCTAACTATGACTGCTCACATGTGATGAACTTGGTCTGTGGTAACCCATCTTTCTCGCCTGATGATCTGGCTAGCTGCATTCTTCAACTGGAGGCAAGACCAGAAAAGGCTCGAAGGTTGATATGAGTCCACACAGCTGCACTAAGATCAGCATTAAGAACACGACTTGGTCACCTGAGATTTCAATGAAAGTTGGATAGGATCAACATATTTTTAGATAAGAGGATATTGATACCAAGATAATATCAAATATATTTAGCGTCTACAAGAAGATCAACTGATCTACAAATTTGTTATCTTAATTTTCCATTCCTCCCAATCTCCAAATAATCCGACAATTATATGAATATGTGGTTTAATAGTTAGCCATGATATAGTGTAATGTGCAATGTGATTACTTGATCAATCACCTGGCAAGAAGGTGGCATCATGACGTTTTTGTGCCCATGAGAATCTGCATTGATCAATATATATTGAGAAACATTATGAAAGGTTAAATAAACTCTTCAACTATCTTGTGAATCCTATAAGATAGTACTTTAGTAACATGATGTTTGTTTATGAACCAATCTTCATAAAATGGGGTATACTCACATAACACCTGCCCCTACCGGAGCAATTGCCTTGAAAAAGGACATGGCGCTTGTGGATATACCATTTGCAATGCCTCTTTGGTCTTGATGCTGTTACGTGTTAGGTTTCAGAAACATTGCATGAATCTTTTGTTTGCGTAAATATTGTAGTAAACAACTCTACTTAATTGACTTATATGTGTACCACTGCATTATTCTGAAGAAGGCATGTTCCTTGCTGATAGTAATCTGTAACGAGTTTGAAAGAGCCAACAATTAGATAAGCTTGCATTGAATAGTATAATAATAAAATCCAGTTCTGTAATCAAGCATGGAGTCTCTTGCACTTAAACTTTGTATTTATTGTTTTAATGTTACAAATAAAAGCAAGGAACATGAATGCTTACTCCAAGAACACTCTTCGTCATAGCTGCAGAGTATAAAGAACAAAAGAAAGTTTTGTTCCAGATAGGTATGTCATAAAGGGGAACGTAGCGAGGACAAGGATAGATAAAGACTGCAATGTCATTGACGAGAAATGAGTGGTCATCATAAAAATATTTTTTCTCATATATTTATTTGAAATTAAGTCACAATAAGAGAAAACTCACTGAAGCAATACGTGATGAAATGAGTGGACCAAGAAATTTATTGACCCAATTATAAATGAGAAGCTGATATACAAGAAGACTAGCACCTGCCACCAAAAGAGAAAATCCTATTATTTCTCTATATATGCACTGAAAATTCGTGTGGAGAGCTATATGAAGAACTCAAAATGCTAATGCGGAGAGATGCAATATACCTGCCACAGAAAGAACCTGGCCAATATCTCCAGATGAGAAGCTAAGACCACCGTACTTTCTATCACTCACGGCCCATATGGAAAGTATCTAGTATGGCAAGATAATTTATGTTTATGGAATTAGAAAGTTCAAAGTATTTTAAAATAATAAATTGCTAATTATTTAAGATAAATTAATTGAGCAACATTTAGTGGATTTACCCGGAAAATATTTGAATGGATTTGCTTGACCCGTAACATGCAAAATATTAAGGACAGGAAACAGCCTGATAATTACCTCACTATATGCTTTTCATGAAGACCAAACAAACAATATGATGTCATAGTTGATATCCATGGCAAATTCTGGAGCAAACTTTTCTTACGAGGTAGATCCCAATGAGACTTCTGCGATGGCAAGGTTTTGACTATTCTGATATCTTTTTCAGTAATTTTATGTTTATGTATAGTCTCCTGTCATTCCATTCAAATACAACCATATTAATAGTAATACCATGGGTATGATAAAGTAGCAAAACCTATGCATCTTACATTTATTATTTGCAATATGCCTAGATTTTATTGGATGAATTTACTGGAAATACACGTTTTGCTTGAAAGACAATACGCTGCACTTTTGGGAAACCACAGTTCGTTTATATGAAGATTTTAGAAATTTGCACCTTATATAGGATTCAACAAAACTGATATTTTTGGTCTAACCCATAAGTGATAAAACAATGAAATGCTTGGGGTGAAGTTTTATTAGTCTTATCAGCACTTTGTGGGTTACAAGTAGGCGGCGCCTGCCATTTAGTCAGTACGTGGGGGTTGTAAATGACATACCTTTCCTCATTCAAATCTTAAAAATTACGGGTTTTTTGGCACATTGAAAAAGAAGAAATTTGATTTAGTAAGAAACCCTATACCTTTCTATTGTTTTTGCATTTAATGATATTTGCGTCTAATTATTTGCTTTATGAACTGCAACTTTGATAGCATATATTCTATGTTTATTGCATTAGGAATATAAAACTGACCAGACTACAGAAAATGTCAAGTAAAATATATTTGTTGCTAGAAATAGCTAAAAAATATCAAATGAATAGGAATTATAAAGTGCAGAACTATACATACCGGAAGCCATATACAACTTATCAAAACAATAGTAGCAAAGATGGACACAATAAGACAAGGTAATAGATATGGGAACCTGCAAAATACAGTTAATTATAAACGAGTAATGTTGTAATTGCAATCAATTGATTAAGTATATCATGTCTATTAAGGGTAAGGTCCCACTTAATCTTGTCAGACTTAAAATCAGATAGAATATTGGTAAAAATATTACTATGTACTAGAAAGATATTATTGACTAAGCCTTCACTTGGAGGGGGAAAAGGAGGAATAAGGTACAAATTACACCCCCCCCCCCCCCAAATATGGCTGTTGATTTAAGATGTCGGTAAAGTAGACAATAATTCTATAGAAATCCGATAAATTCAAGTTCAAAGAAACTAGGCACTTATACCCTAATCTAACTCTAACTTTCCTCTTGCTCTAACATAAATTTCCTGGCGTTCATTCTACCTCCATATATCTCACCTCATCCGTCTTAGGGTGACCTCAGCCTCCTCTGAAAATCCCACATAAGGTAACACAATGTACTACAGGTAACTACATAGCATGGTGTTCAATCAATTCATTGGTCTCCCTTATACTCCCTCCGTTCCTAAATATAAGATGTTTTAGGTGTTACACATGTTGTCTACATGCATACTAAAGTGAGTGAACCTACACATGGAATATGTCTAGATATACTTGTATGCATGTGAATGTGGACAAAAGTTTAAACATCTTATATTTGGGAACGGAGGGAGTATAAAAGAATTTACGGATCTCCTACATATTTAGCATATTAATTAGGGTGAAATTGGTATGGATCAGGCTTCTAGGCATCAGAATGCTCATTGTGAGACAAATATTACCCTTAATGATGGGTTTATGTTGAAGGCCGCACACGGTGATCTTTCTTTCTATCTTAAAGAGATTTCCGTTGCAATGCGGGGTATCTTTCTAATTAATCCAACCTTCTAGCACACAACGTCACCAAAGAGCTTGACCATTGGTTCAGAGTTTTAAAAAGTTACTAAAACCTCCAAAGTATCATGCTTACTAGACGTGGACTGCTTTATATGGAATAGGAACCATCGTGTCTAATATAAAACTAATAAAAAGCGATAATTTTTTCAGTTATGTATTCATCTATTAAAAAAATGATCTTTGAAATGTTAAACACATGTAAAGTTGAATTGAAGAAGGAAAGTTGTGTTTCACCGAGAAGAATTTTAGTGCAACATAGATTGCATGTGAAACACATGAACTTGATCAGTGGTGATGCAGAGGCTATTACCGACTCCGAAACCCAACCAATATTAGATCGTGGGAGACGAGGATAAATAAAAGACCATGATCACAAGACACTCATTGGCGTTGCTCTATGTTGGATGTAACCAGCCGTGTACTTTGGTGTAGGGACAATAGATTTTTGTACACAACTTAACACATATGTGTTGTTATAGTAGAAAATCTTATTTACATCCTCGAAGAAGGATCTTACAAATCAAGTACGCTATTAGCGAGATCACTTATGAGTGCTCATGTGCAACTCAGATTGGGTGGAATTAATTGATGTCAAAACAACCACTCCACAAAGTCATTTCAACAATCGAAGGCTGGCTCTGAGGGGTTTGAATTATGATTATTGAGGCTGGAGACAAAAAGTGAGTTACTTTTTCCAAGCTAGTTAGAATATCCTATGAACAAAAGGATGTTAATATTGTTTCATGTTTTCAGTTCATTTTCCCATTTTAGGGATGACACTTATGTATCTCAAATTTATTACAAATACATTATATATTTTAATATTTTCAACATGACAGTGATTCATGTTTTTTTAATAACAGAAAAGGCACGCATATTTTTTAAACCAGTTAGAGTTAGTTTGTAATTTTTAAAATGAAACATGAATATATTTAAAGACGATGTTGTATGCACAATTGCGCGTGAAAGCCGTTCAGCTAGTTAGTATGGAATTGTACCTGTGAAAGGTAGCCTCCAATACCTGGACCAATAACAAGACCAAAACCCCACATGGTGCTCACCTGCACATATTTTTCCCACAAGAGCAATTAAACAAAAATAAATTGTTCCTTTTTTATAAAGAATTTAGAATTTTTGATTCTTTTAATCATTATATTGAAAGCATTATGCTATATAGAAGTAGTAATATTATATTTTGGAGAAAGTACGTAGAGTTTCTCAAGAGATTACAATTGAGATCCCAAGAGCTTGGTGTTCAGTTGGACAAACTTCAATGGCATAAGCCTGCAAAGGTCATTACATATTATGTTATCACAAACCCTTAGGGGACATATAAATCAGAACTGAGAGACATATATCTACATGTTGAAGTAAAATGCTTCATATTAAGTACCTTAATGGGTCCAAGTAAACCATTTAGAGAACCAAGAAGAAGTCTTGACGCAATCGCCATCCAATACGTCGTACTTAGCCCAAAGAGTGTCTGGAGTATGACCCTGCCATATACCAATGATGTGTATGGCTAAGTGACTACGTATTTACACACAAGAATGATGTTGAATGCACTTAGACTTCATATCATAATTACACGGATAACATTGCAAAGAAAATTATAGGCTTTCTTCCAAGATGATCTGAGGCGATACCCCAAAAAATCGAAGTAATGCCTCTACCAATCATGTATGAAGCAGCTACGTACATTCGGAAAGACGAATAAATGGGTATAAATATATGTGACATCTCAAGTCCAATATATGAAAACTAATAGTTAAACTATGATGAACAAATTATTAACAGAGGGGGCGGAATACCAAGAAAACCAGCATAGGATCCAATATCTTCCTCTGTTTTGGCGATTTTGAAATCTCTAACCTGTAGAGGGATACAGTGAGCAAATGAGATCTTGTAGCTCATAAAACCGCCGCTGCAACCTTTATCTCTACTATATAATATGGCTTCAGGTGATGGTTGGTACGTTTTTTTAAATTTCCAATTTTACCCTTACATACCATATGGTATTACCCACCTCTGCCATACCGGTTCATCCGTCCTGTGTTTCTACACACCTCCCGTCCGCACACCTTCCATCGATTCAACCATGAAAATACGTGCTCAGATCGATACGACATGGTTCCGGGGCCGACCGCAGATCGTGGCTCTGTCTCCGGCACGGCGGCGCGAGGCTGACGCAAGAGCGGGGGTCTGGTTCTGGCGCGGCGGCGCGTGGCCGACGTCAACGCGCGGGCTTGTTTCCGGTGCAGGGCGCGCGGCCAAGGGCAGCGCGGGTCTGGGCGCAACGGCGCGTGGTCGGAGGCAGAGCGCTGGTCTGGTTTAGCCGGAGGCAGCACGGGAGTGTACTTTTATAAGATCGACTTTACTTTTGACAATCCAAAGAAACCAAGCCTGTGCTTTCGAGAGCAGCAGCCAAGCCCAGGCGGAAGTGAATGTCAGTCTGCCCATGCTGCAACAATGAGAAGCGTGGTCGAATTTAGCACTCACGACCACATTGTCAGTCTTCACATCGCATGGAGGAGCTAGATAATAGCACCCACCACCACTAATCCATGGAGAGAGGCAGTCTGGTCACGGAAGGTGTGAGCGGCCTGAGGTGCAGACCTCATCCACTGTCGGAAAGGTGACGACGATGAGGTTTCCCAGGAGCGTTGTGAGAGGCGCAGAGGAGATGAACCAACATGGAGCTGTAGAGCGGCAACGAGCCAACAACGTCGCTCTCGTACTACGTAGCGCCGCCGAGGGCTCCGAAATTCCGAATCCAGCGAACTCCAGCTGTTGATACAGTTTCTCTGGGAAAGGGATTAACTATTACAAAAGCAATTGGGGATTTTTTTTTCCAGAGAAGCAAAGATACTCCTTTTTCCTCAACACGTCGGGTACAAAAATTAATGCATAATATGTAGGAAATGCGTTACATTAGAAATTTAATAAAACACACAACACGACACAAACATTGCTGGTAATGGTAAAGATTTGTTCACCGTAGCAACGCACGGGCAAATTTTCTAGTCTCCTATATTATCTCATGGAAGTTACTAATTTGTGGAATTTATTATGAATTCAAAAGTATAGCATCTTATATTTGGTCGTGACAATTATGTATTACGGTCACAAAATCAGTAAGAAATCTAGGGAAATATCGAAAATTATATCACACAAATAATCTTTGGTTCTCCGCGTTCTTTACCCTTACCTAATACCCCCTCCGTTCCATTTTAATTGACTCCAATATAGATGTATCTAGTACAAAATTGGAGTCAATTAAAATGGAACGGAGGGAGTATTTAACTTCATTATTTTATGACTCATAAGGTTTTGTACACTAACCAAGTATATTTTGTAATGAGATACATACCATGAAATACATAAAGGGGAAGAGGCACGTAATTGGTAGAGCTGAAAAGGGCAAAGCAAAGAGCATATTTTGTCAAAACTGATATTTACGAAGCTAATATTGAAGTAGTATAAAAATTAGGATTGCCTTACCTGCTGCGAGAGAGGTGGCGCCGACGAAGAAAAGCTCCTTGGAAGGGATCCTCCCGCGGAGGCTTACCTTCCTCCGGTCCATCCCGCAACCAGGGCAGCCCTCGTGGTGGCATGCCTCCGCCGCTGCAGCCGCCGCAGCGTGGTGGCACACCACCACCGATGGTGGCGACTTCAGCAACAGCGCTTCTTCCACGCTTCCCATTTCGATCAGCTGTGAACTAAACTGATCGAACTACTATTTCTTTCTTTCTTTCTTGTTATGGACAGAAATTGCAATCTTCTTTTTGCTTGATTCGATCAGCTGTGGACTGAACCGGGAGCTAGCTGGAGGTCCTATTTATACATGTACTCTGCCTAGCTAGTGTCCGAACACAGCACTAGATACTTAACTGGTCCCTGACTAATCTGGAACTGTCCATTACACAAGGTCGGGCAGGTTTCATGCCTGCATGGAATAGTCCATCGAATGCATCCATGGAGGCTGGAGCTACTCTTGCTTAATTAAGGTCTAGCCGGTTCAAAACGTGATGTGGAAATTGGCAGCTAGCAGCTCTAAATATCTGGTGCAGTTCACCATAAATATATCCTGATTAATTAATCGGGTACCGAGTTCGCAAAAAAATTCAATTATGATAGGAAGCATGCATTGGCTTTACCCTCTATGGAGCAGTTCTTTGTGGAGGCATGAGGTCGTTGATCACAAGATGATATTTTTACTGAACATTGTCTAAGTCTGATCACAGTGGGGAGTACCTTATACTCCCTCCGTCCCGGTTTATAAGTCCTCTACGTATCTCACGTATCCCTAGGTCATGAATTTAAACAAAATATTATAAAGTATAAAATATGAAAAATATACCATTAGAAAATATAAAGTATGAATTTTCTAATGATATATTTTTTATAATATATATCATATTATGTTGCTCAAATTTACAACCTAGGATTACGTAGAGGACTTATAAACCGGGACGGAGAGTACTAGAAACATGCATACATGTGGTGTCATGTATGTCTTCATTTATTAGGTTATATACTCATTTTGTCTTGATATGTGTGTCACAACACGTTTCTCGTTAACTACCTGGCACATAAGAAAACTTGTCTTGAGATGTGTGATGTTACTAGATAAGTTACTCCCACTGTGACCAGCCTAACCATGTTTTCTGCATGCACGCATTGGTCCATTTAATTAATAAGATAAGCACACGGTTGTAATACACTCGACCTGAAATATTTCCATATAGACAAAAAAGACCTACTGAAAATTTCTTCTAGGACTAATTTGTTTATCTCGAAAGAAAATTATAGCTTCTAAGCCTGGCTATGTACTTGAGAAGAAACTGAGAACAACCCTTTTTAAGGGACTGAAAACTACTCTTGGTAAGGTGCAGGTGGCCAGAGTTACCGGTGACGACACTGCTTCTTCCTTCAACCTTGTTCTGGCTAAACAATTGGAGTTGCACTCTTGCCCTGTTTTGGTCGTCTCCTTTCCACACTCCACAGCCCCTGTTGCGACGGTCGTCGTGTCCCCGCTTCTCTACCAGCATCCCCCGCTGCCAAATTCTGAGTTATCCCTTCTAGCTTGTATTTTGTAACTTTTTTATACTCCCTCCGTTCCAAATTAGATGAATTTCATTTGTCCACATACAGATGTATATAGACATGTTACAAATATATATACATCTACATTTGGATAAATGAAAGTCATCTAATTTAGAACGAAGGGAGTATAAATCAATAAAAAGCAGCTCTGATCTGCCTTTTCGTCAAACAAAAATTCTGAGTGATCCCTTGCTAGGTGTGCTTTCAGTGGGGTTACTTTCTCTAACCATCACGACGAGCGTCGGCTGGTTAACGGGTGTGCTTTCTCCAAGTCTGCTGCATACCGGAGTGTTACGCATTTGAGTTTCTCTTACTAAACTACACATGTTGATATTGCTTATCTTAGCACAGTGGCCCATATGAGTATTACATTAGCACATAACCTCTTTTGGATACATCCGTATATAATGGGGTTTAGTCTTTTGGACACATACCTCTTTTAGATACATCCCATATGAGAACTTATTAAGGGCTAGATATTTACATCTTGAGGTCTAGAATACACGACAGTGGGTACATGACTGCATGATTTCGTCGGTTCAGCGGAATCTTTGCTTAATTTAGGTTGGCTAGTGCTACACCAGCGAGGCCACCGTAATTATAAAAACTAATCATCACAAATCTACAAATATCATCACAAGTCCACCAACCATCTACGGCAAACAAGATGGGGAGAAGAAATCAAAGTCTTGTCATCGCGACAACTTCTACATAAATCATGTTGGGTATCCTTGAACTGCCATGACGGGAAGACGCCAGAAAGGTTGAAGGCTCCTCTGTTCGGTCCAACTTCAGCGTCAGCGTGTGGCGGGCTATCTGCCGCCTCGCCTTTTGAAGCCGATTCCAAAGGCGTTGTTTCTGACTCGGAGGAGGTGTTTGCGGAGCCATGCCGTGACCTCTCTGCTGCTGCCGCCGTTGTTAATGATGAGGAGGGCTGGACCCAGGTGGGTCGGGCCGGCCGTCTCAGCCGGGCGCCATTGTCTCAGCTTCGAGAAGAAGGTCTCAACCGTAGCCTCGGCTTCATGCATTGGGCTCGAGGGAGGTGTTTTCGATGCCTCGAGCGTGGACACCAGGTCAGCTCATGTCGTGGGCCATTCAGATGCATCCGTTGTCGTCGTCCTGGTCATCGAGAGCGTTTCTGCCGTGCGCTCTCCTGCTACTCGTTCTCGCTCTCCGAAGGCTGGGGCTCGTTCTCCGGACGCTCGTGCTCCTTGCCAGCGGAGCCGTTCTCCGACCGCTCAGCCTCATCGCCCCTCGTCGCCTCTAAGTTCGGTTGGGGTTGTGGGCCTCTCGTCGTTGCGTCCTATGGTGCAGCCATGTTGCAAGGATTCAGTCTCTTCTGTGGAGTCCCAGTTTGCCCTGCTACGCATGGAGGTCCTTCAGAAGTTTGAGTTGCTTCGCTCTGAGGTTCACGACGCTCTTGCCAAGCTTCAGGTTGCGTCGGTTGTGCCTCTACCACCTGAGATACAGACTGGTTCTGTTGATGAGGAGTTCGAATGCTGCTTTGGAGATTTTTCTCCCCGTGCTCTTCATGCGTCGTCGTCTGTCCTTACGAGGGTTGTCGCCACCGAGGTTGTGGCTCCAGTTGTGGAGAACTTGCCTGCGCTGCAGGATTATTGTGGGGAATCATCTGTGGTGCTTCCAGTTGAGCTGGGCCTTTTGGAGCCTTTGGCGGTGGGCTTCGCGTCATCCCCACCTCCGTCTGAGTCCTGTGAGTTGCCCTCCGCTGTGGATAGTGGAGGTCCGTCCATCCGGTCGCCCCTCTTTGACCGTGAAGGTATGTTGGCATGTATTGACCAGGCGGTCTTCGTGGATAAGCTTGGTGGCTTGCTCGCTCGCTTGGAGGCAGCTAGCCCTGGATCTGGCGAGACGATTGCTTGCCTCATAGCTGAGGAGGCTTCTACTAGCAAAATCAAAAAGGTGAAAAAGGCTCTTAGGAGCATAGGCAAGAAGAGTGGCGCCGTTGGTAAGGCTCCCGCGACTGCTTAACGGCAGCTGCGTGGGCCTAGGGTAGTCGTCAGTCTGTGGTTTCTTTGCTAGAGTGGGGTTATCGCTTCGTGAGTTGCTGGTTTTAGGTGTTGCCTTTGTGGTTGTGTTGCCTCTTGTTGTTGGTGTTTGTTGTTTGGTTTTCGCCCGGTTTCTTCCACTAATAAACCGGGCACCTTCTCCTTAATAATTGGTTGGGGCAAAGATTTTGCCCCACAGTTCTAAAAAAAAAAAGTTGGGTATCCTCCTCATGTGGGTTGTGAGGAGATGACCATTTTGAAACCTTCCAGGCGGCCTAAACAGGTGCAGAAGCCCAAGACCCATTAAGGTTATGACCAAGGGTCATTTTGGACATTGCACATGATGGATGGGGGTGTTAACCGTCCCAACCAGACTCCACCAAGAGGTGTGACAAAAATCCAGGATAGCCTCCATTGAAGAAGAAAACTAAGAGAGAAAAGGGAAGAAGTTGAAGGAAGAAGCTTGCACGGCCCTGCCCACAAGGTTGTGAAGCTCAGATCCTCTACCTTGTCTCCTTCAAGCTGTGATTTCACCATCTTTGATGAGATCGTTCAAATCCCCATCTCTTGTGCCCCAAATCTTGTTGTATGAGATCCCTAGTGCTCTCTAGGGAAGAACCTGTTGTATCCCACTCTGATAATAGTGGAAGAAGATTTGGGTGGCTTCGGCCCGTGGTTTTTCCTCTCACCTTGAGAGGTTTCCACGTAAAATCTGGTGTCTCTGTGTTGATGCTTGCTGCTGCACTTTTGGGCTGAGAACAACTATTAATTGTACTACCTGCTTGATGAAATCTGCTAGTACTTGTACTACCTGGCTGCTATTTGCAACTAGGACATGTCCTAGGTTCAGGCTGAACCTAGGATCTCCATATATGTTTGATGCATATGTTTCCGTCCGACACGAGCAACGATCCGTGATTTAGTACATAAGTGGTGCTGAAGTTTACATCTTATTCTGCTGCATATTTTCAGATCACGTTAAGAGTGTGCTAATCTCCATTAAGAATTAATTGGTGTGTCCAGTTTTCCCAACAAATCATTAGCGACATCCGCCATGCAAACCTATAAATATAGAAGAAACTCAAACTGGAAAGTAGATGATATGGTACTGAGAAGGTAATTGTTTCTACAAGTAAAGGGGAGCATGTGCATGATCGATGGGTATAATAGCCTGTAGCTAGGGTCTATTCTCTGAAGACACACAAGATATTTAATATTTTTCAGAATCATGGCCCGAGCGTGTGAAAAGACATGCCAATAAGAAGAGCAAGGCCTAGTGTAACTATGATATCCCAAATTTAATACTAAAAGATAAATATGCTAAGATCACTGTTAGCATGTCGCTCTTGGTTTCCTCCATATTATGTTCATCTCTGCTGAACTGAACATTCGTACTGAAAAAGTATATTACACTGAAATGCTACACGCAGCTGAGCAGAGACCTTAGTATAGGAGAACACAAATGGTCGTTGCCACATCAAACAACGCAAATGGACGCATTTTGTACTGGGATATTGTTCTCCTCGCCATCGCCCGAGTGCCGCTGGGCAAATCCTGGGCGGGAAATGATGGCGGCGGCGGGACCTTCCTTCGTTGCGTCTCTAAGATGCGGCTGTGGCGGAGTTTTGCGTGGGTGCCACGGCTTCACCTCGTGCGTACAGTCCCCGCCATTGTGCGGGAGCTGATTTGGTGGGGTGGCTCAGCCGGCGACGCGGTGGGGGGCTCCTCTAGCCACGAACATTGTTCTTCCTCGCAGCTCCATAGCGGTGGCGGCTGGTGCTTCGACTTCAGGACGTCTCGCGATGGGGTGAGCGTGGAGGTCACTACTATAGAACGACTGTATGGTTGCAGGTCAAAACCCAACATTTGTTGTCCAAACCCGGTCACTGATGTGAACGTCTCAATGACAACGGATGTGTTTAACCGTTTCCGATGAGACACTTGATCGGTTATGGTCATCTAGTTTTCTCCATTCCCGAAGTGAGTAGAGTATCAGTAACGGTTTTTTGTTTTTCACTGTTTGCCATGAGCATTTTTCATATATCTAAGACAGATTTTTTTCTCACAAATCAATTCGACATTACACATCACACTTCAATATTTTCACATCAGTATAGACAACATCACATACACATACACAAAAAACATCACATACACAATTTCACATGTACAAATTAGAATCACAATGTCACTCTCATGTGCTGAAAAATTCTAAACTTTGAGCATAAGGACGAATAGAAAGCAGTAATATTGTTGTTTGAGTTGTTGTAGAAATATTCTGATATAAAGAATAATGTTATAAATAAATTCAAAAAATAAGAAATAGTGAGAGATGAACTAGAGAGAAAGATAATAGTTTGAGCTATGCCAATGATGATGAGTATATATACTTCAAGGCATGCAATTAAAATTTATAATATGTGGTACACTGCTCATAAATTAAGTTGTGTAGTGGTTACTTTGTGAACAAAAGATCCAATGAAAGTATCCATTTTCCTTGTCACAAGATGATGGTTGTGAGTGAAGAGATCCATCTGTTTAAACCTTTTTTTTGTCTACGAGTTCTTTTTTGCTTACAAGATGTCTGGAATTATATTTGGATTGTATATGGCTAGTTTCTATGTAACAGTTTACTTTACCCATGTTGTTACAGGATTGTCCTAGAGAGTCAACTGATCTATTATTTGAATTGTGTGTGACCAATTTATACATATGTAACAGTTTACCTTGCTCATGAGGATCTTAAAGAGTCAAACGATCCATTATTTGGATTGTCTGTTACTAGTTTATATGTATATAACAGATTACTTTGCCCATGTTGTCTCAACATGATCCTAGAGAGTCAGAGGTCAATTGTTTGGATTCTCTATTGCTAGTTGTACATATGTAGCAGTTTATTTTACCTACGTTGTCATAGGATGATTTTAAAGAGTCAAATGATCCATTGTCTAGATTATCTGTGACTAATTTGTACGTACTTAATAGTTACTTTATTGACTGTCAACACAAATCACAATTGTTACATATGTATAAAATATTTATATAGTATCACTACTGCAGAAAGGCTTATAGCCACCAAGTGGTTAGTGACGGGCAAAACTGTGCCCGTCACTGGTAAGCTTACTAGTGACAGACAAGAATAAGTCCGTCACTGGTACGAAACACTAGTGACAGGCTAATAAAAGTGATCGTCACTAGTATTATTTGTGAAAGCCAATACAAAAGGAAAAAAAACTAGTGACAGGCATTTATAAATGACCGTCACCGGTAAACCATAGGATGCACGTCCCATGAGCACACGTGACTCCCTGACCCGCGCATCTGAATGAAAATAACCGCACTTATCCATCCTTGTCTAAGCTTATCTCCAAATCTTTCTCACGTAATCACCTTGACCACATCTCTCGCACTAAGCCTCCCTCCAGTCCACGATCTCCACCAACGCCCGTGCAATTATTTGGCGCAATCTTTTTCGTTGCTGAGGCCTTTTCGCGCGTGATCTCCCGCTCGGTGGTCAAAATCCCCAAGTCCCAGTTCAAATCGCCCCGTCCCCGCCACGAATCCACCACAGATCGCGGCGCCGCCTAGCTCCCCCGTCCAACGCCGAGAGAGGTGGCGCCGACGAAACTGATCAGGTGTGGAGCCGTGGTGGCTATCTCCTCGTCGGCTATCTCCTCGTCGGCTCCTCCATGAGATTCCAAATAATCGGGTGTGGAGCCGTGGTGGCAGAGGAACAGCAGGACAACGGCCGCGACGGGCGGAGCAGTCGAGCAGCAGCTCCGCCATGACTAAGAGCAGGTGATTCCTCTTCTTTTGCCAAAACTTCATCCTCTTTTTCTTGCTCTCGGGCACGGGAGTCTGGTGCCGGAAGCACTAGATGTGACAGGCTTCGGTGGGCTCTGGAAGGCAATTGGTTCTACGAGGTAGTCTTTGGTCAAGATTCACTGTACATCTTGGACAGACCTGACCACTCACGTTGGAAGGCTAGTTTTGTTATATCTACGAAGGCAAACCTGAGTACCTGACCATCTTTAGATACTGACATTTATCATCTCCTGTTCTTTTGTTAGCAGTGATGGCGAGGCATTCATATGCGGATGATTTGTGGAATTGGAAGTTGCAAATTAGTAATCGAAGTTTCAGTATCGTTGATTTTTAACTAACAGACATGGAGGATCTCAGGTATTAACTTTCCAAATCTAGAAACTCGGTTTAATTCCTATAGCTGTATAGGTTGGAGAACAGAGAAATTCACATCCTCAACTCATCTTATTTTTTAACCTGTGGTACTAGATTGAACAACTTACTAGAGGCATGCCATGGTAGGTTTTACTGGTCTATCTAATTGACCTTTTCTTTAATATGTCCGTTGAGTTTTTGAGGTGGCAATCTGTTGCATTACAGCTATGTGTTAGTTACATGTTTTTTCTATGGTCTGTAGAGGTTATAGCCTCTGCGGAGTTCCACACTCTTCTCAGTTCGCATTGTAATACACTGGTATACAGCAGCTCAAAGGGATATATTCTACTTGTGACCTACTGACTTGTGGCTCTTTCCGATACTCATTCCAAACAGTTAGCTTTCATTTGATACTTGCTTCTTTAATTAATTCAATTTTCAGCACTTTGGTTAGAAGAGCATAAAGTGGTCATTGATTTGTTGTCTTCTACTTGAGTTTATCATTTTGAAGTTGCTCTGTACCGTTTTTAATATCAGTACTCTCTTTAATCTTGTAGCTTTGAGCAGCATGAGGCCCCTGGTTCAAGATCCGTTTTTACTCGGAATAAAGCTTATATTTCTAACATTAAGTTCTCCATGGATGGTAGGTACACGTATACTATGATGGAAAATCTGAATGATACAAGGATTCTGCACTGACTCATTTGTGAACATTGTTCACTGCATGCTTTGAGATGTTCATGTATGCTCGACTTCTTTCATAGATATGCAACCTACAATATTCTGACAATATGCTTTTTTTTTTTGTGTTGCTTCAGATCAGGTTAAGAGAGACATCATAGGACAGATCAACAAAACTCCAATCAGTATAAACATGTCATGTGAGCAACGATGTCATGAAAGCCTACCCGCCAACAGGTAGAATAACAGTTGTATTGAAATGATGATTGCTTTCTGAATAAAGTGTACAGTCAATCAATTTCCGCCCAAACATTTAATAATTGAAATGGTTTGCTGCTCTTGTAGGCCGTCAGCCTGAGGATTGCCGTGCAGTATATCCAAGCCTTAGTCTCCTGGCTAAAGAAGTGAGTTGAATCGCATATTGGTATTTTTTTTACTGCAATTTGTGTAGTCTGCTGGACATATAGGGTACTGATGCATGTTTTATGATAAAATCAAACTACTAATTGCAGATCAACAGGATGCTTCTCCCGAGTGCCGCAGGCAACCCCCCTTCCCCCGGATCTGGATGGAGACATCGTCGTTGGTGAGAGCAGGCCGGACGGGATGCGGCGCCATGTGTGTAGCATCGTTCGGGTTGCCACCGACATCGCCATGGATAGATTGATCTAGTTGTCCGCTGACTAACGAAGGGTTATCTGTGCAAATACTATGTCATATTGGGTTATGTGAGTGTATCATTGGTACGACATCTTATTGTGCTATCTGAAATATTGGTGGAAAATGCATTTAATATTTATAACATCTTATTGTGCTATCTAGAATATTCGTGTTCGTGGAAATGCAATAATTTTTTTTTGCATTTTTTTATTTCTAAATATATACTAGCGACGGGCACGATAGAATGACTGTCACAAGTAACCAAATACTAGTGACGGGCAAGGTCATCAGTGACGGTCGCCTTGCCCGTCACTAGTGGGCATTTTGGCCCGTCACTGGTAGACTATTCTGCAGTAGTGTATAAAAATGATATTCTAATTATTTGCAAATTTTATATTATATTTATTCTATTTTGAATTAATAACATTGAAAACTTTGTTATTTTCTAAAACATTAAATTCTCAATGCATGCTTGAGAAAGTAGGAAAGATGTATCTGACCTTGACAAACAGAAGGTGCGCACCATGCTCCTACGCGAGATTTTCTAGCGGTAGCTTGCATGAAGAAAGCTACAAGGAGCAGAAGCTTGTGGATGGGCTGCTCAAGTTGGAGGAAACGAGATGGGAGCTCACTAGAGAAACATGAGAGAAACACCAATCAGAGAAAACAATGGAAAAAGGGAAACTATTTGAACTACATTGGAGCCTCACGATTTCCTCTCGAGTTAACCAAGCAACAAACAGTGAATCCCTCTATTGGATCTAACTCCTAACGGTCGAGCCCAGATCTAACATCTACACATAAATCTCCAAAAGAATTTCACACATCACAGGGAGATACATGAGATGGTACATATTACCTAGACGCAGTCACAAATATTGGCTTCTTTGCGGACAACATCGAGGACAGAGTCGACGAGCGGTTCTCGGCCATATGCGCAAACTAGAAGAATTGTAGGTCCCGGCCTAAGCAAACGGTGAAAGCGATTGGCGGCTGTGCATGATGAGGAGATAGAGGCATCCTTGAACTCCCCTCTGTCTCATCTACTCCCAACACTGGCCTCCTCACCGATCTCGTTGGGGACCTCATCGTCTGAGGCGGTCGGAAGCTGCAACAGGGTGGAGACAAGAAGGAGAGAGGAAGAGGGGCAGCTGTGCGGGGGAGGATAAGGAGAGGTGGGAGATCGAGAAAAGTTGTGTGGCCAACACGCTAAGGTTTGTTGTACTTAGTATTTACTAGCAAATTGCTCGTGCGTTGCTACGGGTTGATTTTTATTTCTCATTACGCAGTCTCCTAGCAGTTGCCAAATCGATCGACCCGTGTAACTCTAGCCTCAGTTCTTCCTGTTCTCTTCTTTAGAGAGATGACTCTTTTTTTCTTAAAACAAGTCCAACTAAAACAATAAACCTATATCCCTATATGTAATTCAAACATGTTTTAGTTTGATCTACATTAGTTTCTTAATCTTTATTTTTTATTATGGTGGAATGGATAGACAATGGAAAACCCATGCCGACGCGCCGGAGTTTTGGCGAAATGAGTAGAAGTGTTGGGCAGTGGCGGACTCACGGTAATATGACGAAGAACTCCTATGAAATCCGCATGGCGTCTTATGGTACGAGAGCGGGACAGTTGCGCACCCTAGTGACCTGAGTTTAACCTTGTGGAGGGCAGAATTTCGAGAATTTTCATCAGGGTGATATATTTTATTAAAAAATGCCACCAAACGACAAACTCACGTCTGGTTTCGGCAACGGTGAGACTGCGGGTGAGACTAAATCGGCCTCAGGCGAACTACGAAGATTAATTACAGAGAGGTAAAATACTCAACCAACTTTTAAAAAGTACAAATACAACTCATTGTAGTGGAAAATTATAAACCACCGTTAATACACATGTACCTGCAGAAAACATGCACGACTGCAAACATGTGTCAATGTCGTATTTTTCCAGCATAACCATACAATCGTAGTTCTGTCAAAAAAAAGGAAGAACCATGCAAAAAAAAAAGGAAGAACCCGTCAAAAAAAAGGAAGAAAAAAACATACAGTCGTTCTCAAATCTCAATCGACAACCGCATGCATGCGGTAGCATCTGTTCTCCCGATCCCCTTTTAGTCCATCCCTCTCTCAGGCTCTCTAGATCCACGCCGGCGATGACAACATCTGCTCCCTTCTCTGTTGAGTGCCGCTGCTCCCCAGCAGCTGGAGGCACGCTCCCGCGAAGCGCCGATGCACAGCGCGGATGAGGACCAGAGGAAGTTGAGGTCGCGACCAAACTCCGGTGTGCGGCTGCGCTCTCTCTTCTCCGCCTTCCGCCGATTTGTTACCGCTGTGGTCCGCTCTCGCTCCCAATCGACGGAGCAGAGGAGCTCTGGTCCATCTGGAGGCCGGGAGCTTTGGCGCAGCCACCGTGCGCCAGACAACCCGACAACCTACTCCTCCCGTCAAGGACGACGACTGCTTCCACGTGCGACGCCGACTGCACCAAGAACGCGGACGACTGCCCACTTTTCGAAGCCGCCACCGACCTCCACGCCATCCGCCGGCTCTCCGCCACCCGCACCGATCGGGACACCGGCCGCCGTCCTCCCATGCTTCTCCCTCTCGCCCGACCTACCGGACATCCGCGCTCGAGGTAGAGGCGTTGTCCCCGTCTCGGGTAAAGTAGGAGTCATATTTTTAGGGGGTCTCCGTCGCCGATCTGGAGCAGGGTGGTCGTTGTTTGGGGAGTGCGCGGCGCTCCTGGAAGGAGATGAAAGGGGATAACGTGAAAGGAGGGAGGAAGGGTATTGTTGCAAAACACAATAACGAACCGGTATTGCTACTAATAAAATGGACTGCGGGTTGATTCTCTCTTAATTGGAGGGCCAAAGTGCAAAACATGCGGCGACGTACGATCGGCACCCTTACTGATATTATATACTAGCAAAAGTGCCCGTGCGTTGCAACGGTTTTAAAATAATTCAATATGTGCTCACAAATTTAGAAAATAATATAATGTAATTTCTAGCTCTCAAGCATCTTAGTTTTAGGTTCGTACCGTTTGAAATATTTCAGATTTTGCTTCAAATATAGTTCCCTTATTATACTGTACATCAATCCTCTCAAAAGTGAAATAAAAAGTAACTCAATCTTTTTAAAAATGCATTTATTGTTAGAATTAATCTGGTTATTATTTTTCTTGTGGCACTATGTTTTATTATTTTCCTATACTTCATGGAGGGAAGTTTGTATTTCTCGAAACTTAACATGTACACATTTCGGGGCATTACTATATGTGTACATCTAAGCTAAAATTTAACTATTTTTTAGACATTTCATGTTGCTATTATGTGTAAATTACGCCTCTCGCTTTTTTCATTTTTTTTTCTGGATTTTCACGTGAATATTTTGTGTTGTATCGTCTTTTTCCCGAATTTCTTTTCATCAATTAAAAGTTCACCATTGGGATTTTTTTGTCTACACAACGTGGTGTACTATTCGCTATAAACATTTGCACAGTCCGTTCTGATCAACTTCTACTTCCCAGTGCGCAGAGGCGATCTCGGAGGCGACTCGGGCTTTCCCGGCGACCGCCGGCGTATCCGCGGGATTCCTCCCCCTCCGCCGGCCGCTGCGGCGGCGGGAGGGTGGGGAATCCCCGGATCTGCGTTCCGGTGGTGTAGATAGGGGGTTTGTGGGCGGCGCCGGAGTGGTGGGGTCGCTGGCGTCGTTCTTTTGGTGCTCTGTGGCTTCACCGTTCCGGCGTCGTCGTCGACGGCGCTGCCAGGCTGCAGGTGAGTCACCCATCTGCTGTTGCCATCTCCGGCGGCGACGGCAGATTGGTGGCGGGTGTACAGGAGGCCGGCGGAGGAGGTTCAAGATGGCGGCTGTGCGGGCTCGTGGGGTGCTGGTGGAGGATCTGGCCATCTCCGGTGAGATGGTTTGGCGCAGGCCCCGGATCTGGAGCAGTTCGTGCTTGGGGAGGCCCCCAGCCGATGCTGCTGCTTCGTCTTCAGATCCAGCTCCACGGAGCTGGTGGCTACTGCGGTTCTTCAACGCCTTCGAGCTAGGAGTTCGTCTGCTCCAAGGGTTGGTGCTCCTGGCGGCTCGGTTCTTCGGCGTCTTCGGCGACGGAGAGGTGGTGCGCCTGGTGACCTCGAGGTTGAAGATGGGTTGAGCCAGCTTTGCTTTTCTTGTTTCTTCTCTGTTTCTTTCGTTGCTTGTATTTCGATCTGTACTCTGGTTCTTGCTGTTTAATACAAGTATGAAAAATCAAAAAAAAAAAACTTCTACTTCCCAATGTATATGTGCGCACTTGCAGACAAATCGTTAATTTAGAAATTACAAAAATGATATTACACATGCAAGAATAAAAAACTGTACGTCGTATAAATAGCTGCTGGACAAAATCGAAGCGGAGTTCTATTTTCTCCAGCGCATATTTTTCATATCCCATCACACCGCATAAAAGATATCTTTCCCCCTTTCGCCATTATTTGCTCTCTTCCTGGTCTATCCGAATGACCTGCTTTTGCTTTGCATCAGCGGCACCAGTGTAGAAAACTCCCATGAGCTACAGCCGCATGTGCTATCTGTGCAAGAAATTGGAAGGCGTAAACTATCTACTCGGTAGCAGCTCTGGTCCCGATCTGCTAGCTCTCTGCCTCTGCACCAATATTGCTGAGCTCGATGCCGGAGCAGGGAAGGGATAGAGAGGAGGCTTGGTGGGCAGTCGAGACCTGTGGAGGAGACGGTTGGGCAGGGGATGCATGCGCCGCCGGCGGGAGGCGCTGGGACCGGGCTGGGTGGGGCGGGGTAGGAAGTGGCCAGCGCGGGGCGACGGGGTTGACGCCGGGATTGGGCAGTCGAGACCTGTGGAGAAGACCGTTGGGCAGGGGATGCGTGCGCCACCGGCGCGAGGCGTTGGGACAGGGGGGATGGGGCGACGTAGGGGAGCTCCGAGCTTGGCTTCCGGCGGGTTGCCTTCGGCGACGAAGCGTCGGTGACAGCTCGTTGAGTCGTTTGGGTCTTTCCGCCGCAGCAGCGCGTTGACATGTACGGTTTGGAGAAACAAGCGTTATGTTCGATGGAAATAAAAAACGAACCGTTACGACTTAAGCGTGGCAAGGTGGGTAATATTTTCTGTCAACACAGGGGTAAAATCGGAAAGTGAAAAACGGACCATCACCTGAAGACATATTATATAGTAGAGACATGCGACGCCGACATAGATGGGTTTCTTGGGCCGACCTAATTTGCATGTGTTCTAATTCTTCACCCATGACCGATATATTGGATACATTTAATATGTTTGTCTGTTGTCGATGTGTCGAGAAACCGTTCCTGGAAAGCCTCACTGGCGACGTACATTTTTTAATCGTGACCTTCATGAATGCACATGTGGCTGATTTGGCTGTCGTTTCTAATGAGGGGTGTCCTTAGTATCGTTCTGTACTATTGTATCCTGGCCGACTATGGAGGTGTCGCGGTGTTCGTATGTTTCGTACCGGGACCGGCCCGATCTAGCCCTTCACTTACTGCCGGCGTCGAGTAAAGGGAGGCGCGACTGGAGTGAAAACTAAGCCGACTTCCGTCATGGAGGATGATGGCTGGTATATGCGTCATTACCCTGATGAAGACATCATCGTTCCAGCTCTCATTTTTTCAGTCGGGCTACACCGAGGGAAATCCTATATTGGATCTTATGGATCGGACGATGGCGACGCTTTACGCCGTTCTCCCTCCTGAGGGCATCATTTTTAGTAGGCGTTGTAGGGGTCTGGAGGTGGAGCGATGTTCCATCTACCGCATCGACGACGACGGGTCCCAACATCGTGCGCAATGGGGTCTCGGGATGGACGCGTCTGTGGAGCTTTATGGCGTCGTGACGGCGTCGATGCAGGTCTAACAAGGTCATTGCGTTGATCTTTCCTCAACTCTCTAGGTGCATCGATAAAAACGACAAGATCCATCTTGTAAAGTTCAAGGGAACTTCACCATATCATTGTCTTGATCCAAACCTATTGACTCGTGCCTCGTGCCGAACAAATAAACTCTCTTCCGATCACTGGAGGTTAGACTGCCGTAGGACAAAAAAACATCCTTCGACAAGTGGGCATGTTGGTTCTTTCTACTACATGCTCAAGTGCTTTCATATCCGTCTCTCTATAAATGACATACTAAACTCATTTTGTTTTGTTTAACCTCGAGACATTGAACTGCTATTATGTAGTTCATGAAAAAAATTAAGTCGCTAAACATATTGGTTTTCATTATCCAATCAACAGGTTCACAAGCAGTAACTTCTGTTATTAACTTATACATGTTATCATTATGTTATCCTGTAGTACATGTTTAAACATCATACCAATCCAATATTAATTTTGTCGGTGATCTAGTAATTTATTGGTTGTAAAACTAACTATTTTCTCTTACTTACATGGAGCTCAGCTCACACATGGAACACTGAAAATTGTTGAGTGACGCACTGCTATAATTTCTCAAGTACATGTCCCTTCCACATGGAGATCATGTTGGAATCCGCATGTGTTTGTGAGTGATCGTATCAATATGTAGAGGAGCAACCATCATTATTTGGCAACAGTTTTTCCATGTACAGGTAAGAACAAGTAACATAATGTACCAACAACAAGATGACAAAGAGATATTGTAAGTCCCTTGTTTTCTTCTGTTGTGCTTGGCTATATAAGACACATGATAGTTAAATTTCTTGTTTGTCTATGGCACTATTTTGGTTGGCCGATGATTGAAGCAAAGACACATTTTGTTACGGGGTCCAACATATACAAGGATCATATGGACTTGTGACCTTTCTCTGACACTATATTTGTAGGATATACATGTTGAAATGATCTGGCAATTTATATGATGCACATGGTGTTCATTGCCTGATCCTTTTTCTATATAGCCAGTCTAGAGGATGCACACAATGGTTATATGTTTATTGCCGATGATTAAAACATTGCTATCGCATGTTGTTTGGTTGTAGGCTGCATAAAGTGTTACTTTTAGCTGCCTCCAATTATTGCCTCTCCAACTACCTAAGGACCTGGCTAGTATATATATGAGACACACATTTTTATATAGGTAGTATGTATTACGCACAAATTATTCAATTGCTTGTTTGCTCTTTTAGTCTATTGGAGTTGGTTGATGATTAAAACATTGAAAATATCTGGCTGCTAATATGAAGTGCATAATGTTTGATTGCTTATTTTTTGAAATGATCTGGCTAGTCTATATATGGCAAATAATATTTGATTGCTCATTTCATTGTATATTTCATCTATATTAAGCACACATTAGTTTATTGCATACTTGTCATTATTTTTTTCGAGTTGACCCATGATTAAGTCATGCTACATTCTATTGTGGGTTCATACCATTATAAGGAGCACTAGAAAACACTGATTGATTGCTCATGTTTTTTATATCGGGCAAATGGTGAGTTCTAAAATCTTTGACAATAAACAGAGTAATGTATTGACTTGTTTTCTGTCGAAACTTGTTATGTCTTAATTTCATACTTTAAATAAATCAATGAAGGCAAAAAGAATCCCATGATCATGTGTTATTCCGTCCATAGCGCTGATTGTTTGAGTTCTTGACGCTAAACTAGTCCAAAAAAGACAAAATTCTTCTATGCCTAGCGATCCAAGCTCAATAAAAAAACTCTTGTGAATTGCCAACTTGTTGTTCATTTGTGAGTGTAATGTTGGATTAAATTACTTTTAAATTTGCCAGAGCTTATGTAATTTGAATATACCATCTATGCATTATAGTCGTGTTGCATGTTAATACACACTGGCTGTCAATTTTTTACAAACAAAATTCCTTGACAGTGTTGGTGGTAAATTGGTCTAGATGTGCTTATCGTAATTGGAAATTGTAGTATCAGACCATTTCCCTGGACATGCAATAGGACTTCACTTTGCTGATCGCTTTTGCACTCTCGTTGGGTCACTAATGGACATGACTAGGTGTTGGATGTAATTTGGCCGTATGTTAGGATAGTATCGGTTTCAAACAAATTATCCGACCTCAAACTGACCTTAATAAAAATTGGGCTGACTACTTGAACGAAAAGTGATGGACCTCTTATGGGCCTAAATAAAGCCTAAATAAAAGTGGACCTTACATTTTATGGAAACAATACCTGGCCAAACCACCGAGGGTCGAACACCTCTTCGCCGCTGCTGTGGTGAAGCTAGATGAACCCATAGAGATTATTTCAGATTTTATACAAAAGGCCAGTTATTCAAAATGTACCACAACCCTCGGTTTGAAGCTGACATAGTCGGGCCGTGATCGAACCATTTTTTGGACTCGATGATAGACCTGGACGGTAAACCCTATTCTACGCCCGCTGCAAAGGTTAGCGCCGAAACGCATACCCATCCCAAGCGTTGAGTTTTTATTTGGGCCGGCCCATATAAAGGCTCCATATTCTGGTGTTGGTGAACCTTCTAGAACTTCGATATTTTTTCGGTTTTCTTTTTTGCTTCTACGTTTTTCCTGTTTGCAGCTTTTCTGTTTTCCACTATTTTTTGTAAATGTTCAGATTTTAAAAAAAAATCTGAAAATGGTTCATGAAAATTTGTTTTGAAATTCGTTAACCATTTTTCAAATTCATGAACTTTTTTGAAATTCGGGGCATTTGAAATTCACAAACCAATTTTCAAATTCATGAACCATTTTTAAATTCGTGAACCATTTTTTAAATTCATAAAAAAATCATGAAACATTTTTCAAATTCTTGAACCATTTCAAATTCGTGAACCAATTTTCAAATTCATGATTTTTTTGAAATTCAGGACATTTTAAATTCGTGATTGATGAATATATTTAAAATTTGTGACAATTTTAAAATCTTGGAGTTTTTTTTATTTGACCCTATTTTCCAATTTATCAAAATAAACATTGGCTGTTTTATCCTTGAACTGGGCCAGAATTACCGAACCAGAAAAAAAGCGATCGGCTCGTGGGAGTTGTTGAGCCAGCCCAATACTTCTTCCACGTAGGCGTCAAGGCGCGGAACCATCGCTTGAAGCGTAGACTAGGAGCGCCCGACCTGGGCCCACTCACAGAAGTAGAACTCGGCTTAAATTAAAGGCCGACCTCCCCGGCCCAACTGAGGCAGCCGCTCTCGTCTTTCTTCCTCGACAGGTTGAACAGCTCTAATATCGGCACTCGACTCCTCCCATCTCCCATGAGTCCGAGTACGTCTCAAGGACGAACTGAAGCAGAGGAAACCGTTCTGTCCGCCAAGTCGGATTGATCAGTCGGATTCCGTACTCACGCGGAGCTTGGTTTGTGCTCTGTTAAATACGGGCAAGGCCGCCTGCATTGATCTCCGTCTAAAGCACTTCTGCTCCGCCCAATTAATTTCACTATCCCTCTTCTACTACGCCACCGATCGGAACAAGAAGAGCAAGAAGAAAGAAAGGCAGCCGATCTAAGGATTCATGGCGAAGGAGGAAGAGCTGGACAAGGTTTTCTACCCGCGCCGCTTCAACCCCAAAAAGACGGAGGCCGTTGCCGACATCCTGCCGCGCCTCATCTCCGTCGAGCCGTTGAAGCACGGCGCCGAGCGACTCATCCACCGCGTAGACATCTACAGGCACGAGCCCAGGGACCTCGCGTCCGTGTACGCCCCTGTGCCCAAGGCGGAGTGCACCGGCGACCGCTTCTTCTTCACGCCATGCAAGCGGCAGAAAGGGGGCGGCAACAAGAGCATGCGCACAGCCGGCGCTGGCACCTGGAGCACTCAGATGACCATCCAAATCAAGAACGCCGCGGGCAAGAAGCTTTGGCGAGAAGAAGACCCTGTCCTTCAAGAAGGACGGCGCGCTGACGGGGTGGCTTATGGAGGAGTACCGCTGCTGCCTGCAAGAAGCAGTCGACGCCGACGTGGAGATGGTGCTGTGCAAGATATACTTGTCCCCGAACGCCAGTGCGGAGACCGCCAAGAATCCGACGCTTATCTACTTCAAGAACAAGAAGAAGAAGCAGAACCGGCGCCGCATCAAGAACCCATGAGCACGCGACTACAGACTGCCGCCGATCAACATCGCCCCAAGCGTGCACGAGTGTCCGTGCCTTCCCCTCCGGCGGTGCAAGTCCAGCAAGATTACTCTGCAGTGTTCGAGGATGCCCCTTCCGCGGCAGAAGCTGACGAAGACATGGACCGGTACACATGCTCCTTGCAAGAGCTTCTTGATTGTTTTCTGAGGACAAAGTGGTCGTACCACTGCTCGAATAGATAGAAAGAATTGACTCAGTTTATAAGGAAAACCGGGTCAAAAACCATACAGATACCTTGTTTATGAGGAAAACATGGCCAAAAAAACTGCACAAGCGAGGGGACCGTCGCCCACACGACGCAACTCCACCGAACGTCACAAAACACACCACCGACCCCGGGGCCGCCGCCCCGACGTGCACCACTCGGCACCAAAACACACGAGCCACAACGCCGCACAAACCAGCCGTCTCATAGCTCTTGCTACCCTCGCTAAAGACGACCGCCCGCAGACCTCGACGTCGCACCAAAGCCCGGGGCCGCCGCCCCGGCGTAACAACCAGATCAACCTTCGCGTCGCCCGGAGGTGATCCAGCCGAGTCGACAAACCTGCTGCCCTCGCAGCCCCAGGTTGTCACCCAAGCTTGTGCAAGGTCACGGTCCTGCCCCATAGGACCGCCACTGCAACAGGGTCCGAAGCCGCCGCCTCGACACACCACCACCTCCCGGAGCCGCCGCCCCGACATGGCACGAGAAGAGCAAGAAACTCAACCGGTGCTGGACGAGATTCTCGGCGGGCCTGTACCAGAGCAGCAGGCCGTCTCGATTGCGGAATTTTTGCGGTCTTTCGTTGCGGCAGAACAGGACAAATGTTCTTGGGAGCTCTTGCAGAGGTACAACCAACAGCCGATCTTCAAGCTGGACCAACTGGATGGGTACCAGGAGGCAGGAGTTCATCTCCTACACGTTGAACCTAGACGCCTGTAATTCAGATGTTGGAATTTCTTACACCAAATTCGTTGTAGATTAGACAGCTGTACTGGATACCCTTCCATGTTCCTTGTATCGACTGATCATCACTGTATAAACTATTTGCCCGTTCATTTTATTTCAATTACTCATGCAGCTACAAGCCTACAACTGCTGTTCTTGGTCATGTGATGTTCTTAAATCTTGCGAGCTTGCAACTACAACTTAGTTCGCGAATAGTTCTTTGTTTTTTCCTTCCTTTGAGGGCAATTTCCAGTTTACTTGGGTTAAACTGATATGATGCCGGTTTTGGTTTTAACAGTTGCAGGTAGTTTATTACGTGTGCAAGTTGGAATAATTTCAGTGATCTTGACGATCTGTAGAGCACAGATTGTTCTTTCTATTGTGCCCGTACTCACGAAGTACCTGCATTTTATAGTTACCCTATTAATAGGCAGGCCAAAACCAGATAAATGGAAGTATCCAAGTGACACATTCAGAATTGTTTTTCCTGTTTGTCTCAGTCAGTTCTTAGCTTTGTGGACCTCTGTAATCTGTTTGACTTCTTTTTTGTTTGTTTTTCGCTTGATCCAAGCACCTGTAACTCTTCTACTACATCTGAGAGCTTTAGCTTTTGTGTACCCCACAGTTGCATGATAGGAATCCTCAGGTTCATGCCCGTAAATGTGACCAGGGAAATAAATTTCGTCAAAATTTCGTTCGAAATTCGCAAAATTAACGATTCTCGGAGCAGGGCGAGAAAAGTTAATATCGGCCGAAAATTCCGTCTAGGTTCGCATAAATTCAATACGGAATGGTTATATTGCACAAAATCAATTATGTACCACAAACGTTGGTTTAGTCTGTTGGTATATAGCCGAGTTAATTATATGCATGGTTGTGAGTTCGAATCTTCACGCTTTCTTTATTTTGTTTAATTATTTTAAGCGTCATAATTTAAAATCTGACCGAAATATTTGAATTTTTTCTTCGAAATTTCGTGAATTTCTTTGAAATTTGCGAATCTCGGTCACAAGCGAAAGAAAAACTTAAAACGAAATGTCGAACCGTGAATGTGACAGTAGTAAAGTTCTTGCCACTTGTTCCTCTCTTAGTTATCCGACTCTGTTTCTACACATCAAGCAAACACAAATTTTTAAACATCCGAGTTTATGAGGTAACATTGCTTTCAAAATCAGATGCCAAGGCTAGCTGCTCAACTCAACTGAACAATACTAATGCTTACCTATGAAACAGAGGAGAAAATAGTGCAGTCCAATGGGCATATGTGGATTAAACAATGCGCGCTGTTATCAGTTGCAGCTTCTTATGAAGTTAAGGGCATGTTTGATTCGCAGGATAGGAAAAACGCAGGAATAGGAAAACTGCAGGATTGTAATGTCATGCCCAGCTCAATCCTACATGATTTCACATGCATCAATCTTTGTTTGATTCCATCACAGGAAAAGTAAAGGATTTTGAAAAAGAGGTGTGAGTGGATGTTAGAATTCCTATAGGAACTAGTGTAAAGGATTCCTTATGAAAAAATCCTATGGGATTCAATCCTATGAATCAAACAACTAGCATAGGAAAAATTTCTAAGGATTTGAATCGTACAAAATTCCTATGCAAATCATTTTAATCAAAGAGGCCCTAACTAGCTCTTGTATCATACAGTTCAGGGATTCCTTCGAGAGGGATATAGGTTTAGATGCTTATAACCCAAACATATAGTATAGCTTTCTCTACATATGAGTAATCAGATTCATTTAACTTTATTCTTCATAAGTTTCTTCCTCTTTTTTTCTGTTGTCAATCAAAGGCTTTGCCGGCTCAAGAAAGTGTCATATCTTCAGGTGATCATCCGGGGATATTGTGATTTATAAGTTAAGAACCCCGAAGCCAATTGCTAGCTGATTGCTGTAAACTGCAATCCTATTCAGTGATATTCAGAATTTTGTCCAATCTTTCAAAAACAGGGTCCACCTGTTTATTAGACGGACCTTGTAAAAAATCCACCAGCCATATCTTATTTTAAGCATCAACGATTAATCAACCACATTGCCTTTCTTATAGAAAGCAAAATTATTGGATAGGATTCGACTCGCACGAAGGAGTTTCTCAGGCCCTCTTTTTCTGGAGATCTTTGCCTGTGCGACTTGGAACATTTGGAAGGCAAGAAATGAGCTCATTTTCCAGGACCTGCAACCCTCGGTTGAGAGGTGGGGAGTCAAATTCAAATCTGACCTGATGCTTCATACCCATCGTGTGAAAGCCTCCAATGTCCAGCCGCTGATTCAGTGGATTCATAATCTTAGTTTTGAAATCATGTATCTCTTTCTCTCCTTTAGACCCCCTTAATGTAATTCGGAACTCTGCCGGACACTTTTTGTTGGTCACCCCATATATATAAAAAAAAACCACACCGTAGTGGCTTCCCTACGGTACCGACCTTCAAAAAAAAAATTATTGTGTACTTTTTTTTTGGACGGAAAAGGCAGTCGAGCCTGCTTTTCATTTCAATTAGAAGAGTGTACAGGAGTACAAGGTAACCAAAAAAAGAAAAAAACAAAGAAAGCTATGAACTAAAGGGGAACAAGGACTACAACAAAGTGCTGCAGACCAAAAAAAGAGAACTCAATGCAATGTGAATTGTGTACTATACGAGATGCAATGTGCTACTCAATCAGCCTAAGGAAAACTCAATGCAATAGATCCTTAATGGTCTCTAAAACCGATCAAAATAAGCGAGTGCCACTCTTCCTTCCCGCCATTCGCTCCCAACCTTCGAAGCGCAAAACCATTTTTTGTGTGGCGAAGATAACGAAACCCATCTCCAGACTTTGCTCCGTGCATGTGTGTCCGTGTGCGTGCTCTTCCTGCATGTCTGTCCCTGCCTCTCCTCCCTCGGAGCGGCCAGCGCGCATTCCCCGCAGCCATGGGCCAGTGCTGCACCAACGGAGCCGGGCAGGCAGCCGCCGCCGACGCGGCGGTGGAGGCCGACCCACCGGCGCAACCAAAGACGCCGCGCGGCGGGGACAACGCGTCAACCAACAATGCCCCGGCAGCCGCCTCTCCTGCCACCAATGCGGCTGTCGATGCCAATGCCAAGGCGTCGTCGGTCCCCGTCGGCGAGGTGCTGGGGCGGCCCATGGAGGACGTGCGCGCGACCTACACCGTCGGCGAGGAGCTCGGGCGCGGCCAGTTCGGCGTGACCTTCCTGTGCACCCACACGGGGACAGGGGAGAAGCTGGCGTGCAAGACGATCGCGAAGCGGAAGCTGTCGGGCAAGGAGGACGTGGAGGACGTCCGCCGCGAGGTGGAGATCATGTACCACCTCTCCGGGCAGCCCAACATCGTGGACCTCCGCGGCGCCTACGAGGACAAGCACAACGTGCACCTCGTCATGGAGCTCTGCGCCGGCGGGGAGCTCTTCGACCGGATCATCGCCAAGGGCACTACACGGAGCGCGCCGCGGCGTCGTTGCTCCGATCCGTCGTCGGAACCGTGCAGACCTTCCACTCCATGGGGGTGATGCACCGGGACCTCAAGCCGGAGAACTTCCTCATGCTCAACAGGGACGAGTCGTCGCCGATCAAGGCCACCGACTTCGGCCTCTCCGTCTTCTTCAAGGAAGGCGAGGTGTTCAAGGACATCGTCGGCAGCGCGTATTACATCGCACCGGAGGTGCTCAAGCGAAAGTACGGGCCCGAAGCTGATGTCTGGAGCATGGGCGTCATGCTCTACATCTTCCTCTCTGGCGTCCCTCCTTTCTGGGCAGAGAACGAGAACGCCATCTTCACGGCCATCCTCCGCGGCGAGGTCGACTTCATCAGCGATCCCTGGCCCAACATCTCTGAAGGAGCCAAGGATCTCGTCAGGAAGATGCTCCATATCAATCCCAAGGAGAGGTTTACTGCCATCCAAGTGCTCAGTAAGCTCTCCAATTCTGCTTTCTCCTGTCAAATGCTTGCTTCGTGTGACATATTGTACATGACCAAGAAGGATCCGTGACCTGAAAACTATTCGAGCTTCAGATCACCCATGGATTAAGGAAGACGGAGACGCACCCGACACACCGCTTGACAACGTTGTTCTCGACAGGATGAAGCAATTCAGGGCCATGAACCAGTTCAAGAAAGCCGCACTAAGGGTAGGCACATGCATATATATGTTTCCTCAAATCCAGCTGTTTCACTACTGAAATTGAACAACAGTGCGTAAGTCTAAAAAACAATTGTGGTTGACTCGCTGAAGGTCATAGCCGGGTGCCTGTCAGAGGAGGAGATCAAGGGGCTCAAGGAAATGTTCAAGAACATTGACAAGGACAATAGCGGCACGATCACACTCGAAGAGCTGAAGAACGGGCTGGCCAAGCAGGGCACCAAGCTTTCAGACAACGAATTCAGCAACTGATGGAAGCAGTGAGTATTCTTAATTCAGATGACAAAATCAGCATATTCGAGATGTACACAAATTATTTTCTCATTCGATTTCCAGGCCGATGCCGATGGGAATGGATTGATTGATTACGAGGAGTTCGTCACCGCGACAGTGCACATGAACAGAATGGACAGGGAAGAGCACCTCTACACCGCATTCCAATACTTCGATAAGGACAACAGTGGGTAAGTTGAGCACCAGAAATTGATAATCAGTAGGAGTGCATCTCAGGAACCTGAATTCTTGGTGTTCGGAGACTCTAGTGCGTTGCATTGTACACATGTTAATTCATATGTATCCTGCAGGTACATTACAAAAGAAGAGCTGGAGCAAGCCTTGCAGGAGCAAAAGCTGTATGACGCTGAGGAGTTCAAGGATGTCATCTCTGAAGCTGATGCCGACAATGTAAGGAAGAAAAACTTTGATTCAGTGCATACAGTATTAAATATGAAACATCACATATCCATTTGTTGAAGAGAAAAACCATACATTACACTGAAAGAAACTGAAATTTTCTTGACTGGTCGTATGCAGGATGGGAGGATAGATTATTCAGAGTTTGTGGCAATGATGAGGAAAGGAACAGGTGGAGCGGAGCCGTCGAACCCAAAGAAGAGGCGAGACTTAGTCATAGAGTGAAGCATTACAACGTACAGCGTGTATACGAACAGAGTACAGGGCTGTAATTGTAATGTACATCCTGCTTTCTTTTATCACCCCACATGAATTTCAAAAGGTTGACGTAGAAAGCAGTTCAATTCACAAAAGATTCAGGAAAACATATTGTATTCCAAACAGGGTATGGTTAGCATCCTACGTGATGATGCTTGGGTAAGCAAGCTTCTGCTGCTGTTAGCTGTCTCCTAGATTCAGTGGAAAATGCAAGGGATCTGACTGCAAGAGAATGGAACTTCAGAGTCTGCCTAAAACAGTTGCAAGCTTCCTCGTTAAACAAACAACAAAAAATTGGAGGCCCAAAAAATGGTGTGAAAGGAACCTTTAAGCAGTGTAAACAGTTATCATTTGAAATCTTAAGGCACAAACTTGAATTAGTAAATTCAGTGTTCTCTTCTCTGCCAACCTTCTATATGAGAACTCTTAAGATCGATAACGGAGTGATTGAGCAGAATGATAAATAAAGGCGCCACTGCCTTAAGAAAAAGAAAGACAGCTCATATCATAGTCCCACCATTGCAGGTTGGCACCTAAGATGCAAACCTAAAGATAAAGGTGGCGTTGGTATAGTTGACCTCCAAATTCAGAATGACTTGTCTGCTCATAATTTTTTTGGAGAAGTTCTGCAACAAGGAAGATCTCCCTTGGGTTAAGGCGCTAAGCTGATGTGCGAAATATATTACAGTAACTCTCTGCTACCAACAAAGATTCAAGAATGTTCCTTCTGGTGGAGAGATTGTCTAAAGTTGCTGTTAGATTTTAATAAAAAAATTGCAATATGTTCGCTTCGCAATGGTACGTTTATTCTGCTTTGGCATGATAAATCGGCTAGACAGAATTTTCAACTCGAAATCCCTCATCTCTGCTTTTATGCGATTTCGATTGGCACTTGACACTTCTTTTGCTTCTGCCACATCCAGAGACTCTGGTCGAGAACTTCCACTTCCTCTATCTCCGGAAGCATACGAGGAATTTCTGCAGCTTCAAGATATTATAAATTTGAACACTCGGAGCACAAATGATGACAGCTAGACATAGCCTTGGGGGACAGGTTCCTTAGTTTCTAAAACTTATTCTAATTTCTTGAATCTCAAATATCCTGCGCAAAAACCACAAGATTTTACTTGGCTCGGGAAATCCTGATGTCAACAAAACCATCGTGTTTTCTTCTGGCTTGTTTTACAAGACCGGCTGAACTCTCGCGATCTTCTTCAAAGCAAAACCATGCTACTGCCAGACCGTTTTTGTGTTCTTTGCAATTGCAATGCTCCCTACTAGAACTCACGTGTTCTTTGAATGCCCATTTTCTCGTGCTTTTTGGATTTACATTTTCCCTGCCATTCATTTACATGGCCACAACCCATTTGGAAGCCATCAGCCTGATCAAGGATAATTTACATAAACATTTTTCATGGAAATCATTATCTTCTGTACTTGGGCAGTCTAGAAAACAAGGAATGAAAAAACAATGCGACGTCAGGCCTAATCTTTATAGATGGAGATCTATCTTTAATTTGAAGTGGCTGAAACTCAGGGCAACAAGAAAGAAATATGTCGATTTTGCTGCTTGGGTTGATTGCTTTATTTGAACCTTATGGGTTTTCCTGTATAGTGTTTTTTCTTTCCTTTATTTTTCTTTTGTACAAAACTGGCCTACCATTATTTAAAGAATTAATAAAATACATGCAGCAGAGTCTTGTTGTTTTCCGTGAAAAAAAGATGAAAGAAGATCAAAAGGTTAAGTACAAAAGGTAGGATATATCTTCTTTGAGGCAAACCTAACTGGTATTAAAGGCCTGGACCAATTTTTTTGAAACTAGACGGTTCGATTTAACATTTATAGACTTGAACCAAATAGATGGTTCGATTTATATTTTATCCCTAGGATTTGACAAAGACCAATAAAGTTACATACATGAAATTTTGAACGGTTTAGCTAATTCTCAGCTGACACTTAAACCGTTAGATTTGTGCGGTGATTCGTGATGCCCCGTGAGTTGCACGTGGCTTGCGACTAAGGTTTTCCAGGTGAACATGAGTTAAACGTCGGTTGTAAATGAAGAGTAACTTGTATAGACTTTAGAACCTCATGCATTTCATATTCAGGAGGCATAACTCTTATTTTAATCATTTCAACATCATGAGCAAGATTATCAACTTTCTGAGCAACACTATAAAGTATTTTCCCTACTGTATATTGAAAACTTTTTGTATAACAATGAAATATTTAATGAAATTTTCAATATAGGTAGGTGTACTTATATTATTATTATTCTAAGAATTTATATAAGAATTACCATAAGAGGTTGCGGGATTAGGAGGATGTATCTAGGATTATTACCAAAATTATTCCTAAGCATTGTTATTAAAATTATTACCTACAATAAAATTAACATATAATATGATCCTTAAGTTTTTCTATCAAAGAAGCTAGCTAATTGATAGTTATTAGGATAAATACAAACTTATTTAGAAGCAATCATAGACATGACCATATCAACCTTTTCATTTAAATAAGAAATATGCTCAGCAGAATTTACCTTCTTACTAGTTGAACCCCTTTCAGTGTGCCAATGAGAATAATTTACAATCATATCATGCAGAGGTTGTTGGCCTATATATAAATTTGAAACCACCATCTAATTATTCAAACCATTATAATAGATTACATTATTTTCCAAGATTAGGTTACATGTTCATTATGAAGTTATTAAAGTTCATGATTTGGTTTCTTAGTTGTATAATTTTAGCATAGGGTAATATTTCCCTATAAAAGCATCCTTGCATTTTATCCAAGAGTCAACACTATTTTAGACAAAGATAACAACCATTTATTAGTCTAGCTCTTTATGGAAAAAATAAATATTTGCAGTTTTACAATGTTTTATTTTTGCATGTCACATAGCTCAGCAAAGTTATTTAAGTGAGAGGCGGCATTTTCATTATATGAACGTGAAAATTGTTCAGACTTAATTTAAAAAGATTTTGCGAAGCAAAAAAAGTGTAGAAAACAGCAACTAACACTGGTTTAATAGGTTAGTGTAATAAAAAATGATGTAACATAATATAGAATCATAGCAAAAGCATGTAATATTGATGTAATAATAGCATGGATCAAGCAAATTTACAAGTACATTTGGTACGTATCAATCAATCAAAATACATGGGGGAGGGCATCAGATGAAATTTCAGTGGCTCAGCGCCAGCGTCTAGACGGTGCGCGCTCGGTGTACGATGATGTTGCCAGGTCGTGGGTCGTCCAGATCTGGACATCTGGTCGAGCGTGATGGTGCAGGGGTGGTCAGACGGTGGTGAGGTGGCAACATCGAACGTGCGGACCAGATCTAAGCCATGCGGGTCTAGGTCGGCCGGCTGCTTTGTTGGGCCCGAGCTTTGAGGGTCGTGCTTGTCTTCCGCGTTGTCTGATTGCAAGCATCGTTGTTCCTCCCAAGAGAGCGTTGAATGATGGTACCCCCTTCTCCACTCCACGTGTTAGGAGAAAACCTACGACTAACTTGCTGATCCGGGGAGCAGCGTCATGTTGACATCACATTCTGTTGTAGATAGCTGCTTCATTGTAAATAGAAGATAGTAGAGGGACTAAAGTGTAATGTGATGTGTGAATATGTGAAACTGAACGAAGCAGCGTGTGGTAGAAGCTTCAGTTCCTCTTCCTGATGTGCTGGTGCTTATCCAGAAAATAAAGCCAATATTTCAAGTGATTTAGTGAGCTTCCTTCATGTTTGATGTTTGATTTCAACATGGTATCAGAACAATCGATCCATGGGCGTGTTCTTGGCCTGAATTTGGTCTAATCTGGTGCTGAGTTCACTGGGATTTGGTGGTCGTGGCAGTCCTCTTCGTCGCCATTGTCCTCGTCGTCGTCGAGATTATTGTTGCTATCTGTTTGTGCTGCGTTACCTGCTGCAGTATTGAGGTGATTTCTGATCCGATTTGGTGCTGCAAAGTTTGTTTATCCAATTTCTGTGAGCCTCCTTGTTGGTCGCCCAGTTCTTCCATTTGGTTTGCTTGGTGGTTCCTCATCTGGCCCTCCTGTTCATGAGATTTATTTGACAACTGTTGTGGCCTCCATGGCTGATTACTAGTGCAGCAGTATTGTTCTCATTCATGTTGCCAAGACGAGAGAGCTAACTCCTCTGTTGGTCAGCTTGCCGAATTAAATAGTATTTACTTGGAATAGTGTTTGTTCTTGCCTGCTCTGTAGGTGTTTGATGAAATGCCTAGCAGCACAATGTTATCTCCTTTAAAGGCATACAAGCGTGTGATGGAATGTGAGTATTGCGGACGGATAGGACATGTAAAAGCCTTTTGTTGGGATCTTTATGGGAAGCTGGGAGAGCCCAATTCAGATAGTTGTCGTGACTTGGATGGTGGCAAGAACGGTAAAGAAATAAATATTCAAAGTTTGTTTAATATGGCACTTGAGAAAGGATTGGTTCTAGTTCTCATGAATCAGGATGAATATGAATTGTGGAAGATAGTGAAGGGTGCTATTGATGAAGTAAAGAAAAATGTACAAGCTTCAGAAAAGTTTAAAGCTAAACTAGTTGCTACTAGTACAGAACAATCTGGTGAATGCATCTCAAGTGGTCATATCGGGAAAGGTCTAAGAGATTCACTTACTACCTGGATCATCGACTCAGGGGCTAGCAACCATATGACAGGGTTATCAAAGGTTTTTTCATCATATGCTCCTCAGTCTGGAAAGGAAAAAGTTCAGATTGCAGATGGGTCTGCAGCTCCCATAATGGGCAGTGGAACCATCAGTTGTTCTCCATCTCTTTCTTTAAGCCTAGTTCTACATGTCCCTAATTTCCCGGTAAATCTGTTATCCGTCAGCTCTCTTACCAAGGCGCTGAAGTGCAGAGCAGTATTTGAACCTGAATTATGTGTTTTTCAGTAGTTGAAGTCAGGGGAAATACTTGGAAAAGGGACTGAACGTGGAGGCCTGTATTATCTTGATAATGGTACAACTTCATTTGCACTTGCTGCAACCAGTACCACATCTACAGACGAGATGATCATGCTACATCGTCGACTTGGACATTTGTCTTTCCGAATTCTGGGGCGTATGTTCCCTTCACTTCTTGCATCATGCTACAAGGAGAAACTTATATGTGATGTTTGTGAATTAGCAAAGAGTACAAGATCTAATTATCCTAGCACTAATGAGAGAAGTGAAACACCTTTTGAAGTGGTACATTCAGATGTTTGGGGTCCTTCAAAGGTAACATCTCTTTTAGGAGAGCGTTTTTATGTCACTTTTATTGATGGGTTTAGCAGATGTACTTGGTTATATCTCCTTAAACACAAGTCTCAGGTCTTGTCTGCATTCAATAACTTCCATACCTTGGTATGCAATCAATATAATGGAAGTGTAAAACTATTTCGATCAGACAATGGAACTAAATATGTCAATCGAGATTTCAATGAATACTTGTCTTCTCAAGGCATTATACACCAGACAACTTGTGTTGATACTGCTGAACAGAATGGGGTTGCAGAGAAGAAGAATAGACACTTGTTAGAAGTGGCTCGCTCTCTTATGTTTATGTCGAATGTACCAAAATTCCTATGGGGTGAAGCAATTAAAACAGCAGCTTATCTTATAAATCGTATGCCATTAAGGGTTCTAAATTACAAGACTCCAATTGAATGCTTAACTGGTAGTAATTCTTTTATTGTACCTCCCAAGGTTTTTGGCTGCAGTTGCTTTGTTCATGATTACAGAAACTCGGCGGGGAAACTGGACCCAAGGGCAGTCAAGTGCATCTTTGTGGGATATTCTCCTACACAAAAAGGGTATCGATTTTGGTGCCCTACGGAGAGAAGATTCTTTGTTAGCATGGATGTTACATTCCATGAGAGTGAACCCTTTTACTTCTCAAGAAACACTACAGTATATGAAAATGGTAGCAAGGGGGAGAACTTTAATACTGAAACTATTTTAAACAGTCCCATGCTGATTCCTATGGTTGATATGTTGCAGATGGAAAATAGGATGCAGGGGAGGAACAGGCAAGGAACGATGTAGAAAAAGAAATATGTGATGGTTCCGCTCTTCATCATGTTTTGGAGCCTAATATCTCTTCGCATGTGAGTCTTAGAGAGCATGAAGGCGAGTTAATTCCTCATGATACAGTCCATGAAGATTTTAATAATATACCTACCGTAGAGGACCCATCATTATTGGGAGAACCTACTCATGGCACGATAGAGATGGAAGATATTGAAAGCCCGGTCACAACTAATAATCCTCCAATAGTTGAACCTCCAATTGCTTTGCGAAAGCCAGTGAGGATAACTGACATACCAGCACGGCTGAAAGACTGTGTTGGTTATAAGCATAATTTGGCTAATTTTATGACATATGAGAAATGTAGCCCGAGGTTCAAAGGATTTATTTCTGCCTTAGACTCTATGTCTGTTCCAAAAGATTAGAAGGATGCTATAAATGACAATAAGTGGAAAGCAGCCATGTTGGAAGAAATGAATGCCTTAGAGAAGAATAATACATGGGAATTAGTGAAATTGCCTCCTGGCAAAGAGCCTGTTGGATGTAGATGGGTGTACACCATTAAATATAATCCAGAGGGCAAGGTGGAGAGGTATAAGGCTCGGTTAGTAGCCAAGGGATACACACAAACCTATGGAGTTGACTATGAAGAAACTTTTGCACCAGTAGCCAAGATGAATACTATAAGAACACTTATCTCATGTGCGTCTAATTTTGATTGGAGTCTACATCAATTAGATGTTAAAAATGCTTTTCTCCATGGGGAGCTACAGGAAGAGATTTATATGCACATACCTCCAGGCTTTAATTCTTCTAAGACTGAAGGCAAGGTTTTAAAACTACGTCGCTCCTTGTACGGTTTAAAACAGTCTCCTCGGGCATGGTTTGATCATTTTCGCAGAGCTATAATACATATTGGGTATAAGCAGAGTAGCGCTGACCATACATTGTTCTACAAACGGAATGGTGAGAAGTTGGCCATTCTGATAGTTTATGTTGATGATATTGTAATCACAGGAAATGATGATCAAGAAATTGGAAAGTTGAAGATGCAACTTGCAAAGGAGTTTGAAGTCAAAGATCTTGGACAATTGAGATACTTCCTAGGAATCGAGGTCTCTCGAAGTGCTAAAGGTATCTATCTCTCCCAAAGAAAATACATCTTGGACCTGTTGGCTGAAACAGGAATGATGGGGTGTCGTCCAGCACACACCCCAGTTGATACTAACCAACGTCTTACTAAGGAAGGAGGGTCTCCTATAAATAGAGAGCAATACCAAAGCCTTGTTCGACGTCTAATTTATTTGTCCCACACACGTCCTGATATTGCATTTGCAGTAAGTATGGTTAGCCAGTTCATGCACGACCCTCGAACTCATCATCTGGATGCAGTCATGAGAATCATTCACTATCTTAAAAGTTGCCCCGGTAAAGGTTTATTATATAGTCAACATGGAAATTTACAAATAGTGTTACACTGATGCAGATTGGGCAGATTCGGTGGATGACAGGAGATCCACTTCTGGCTACTGCACTTTTGTTGGCGGCAACCTTGTCACCTAGAGAAGTAAGAAGCAAAGTTTGGTGGCGAGATCTACAGCAGAGGCAGAATTTCGAGCTATGGCTCATGGAATATGTGAGGTACTTGGGCTAAAGATTTTATTGATGGAGCTCGGACTCTATCAACAAAAACCATTGATGTTGTACTGTGATAATAAAGCCGCCCTTGATATTGCTCATAATCCAGTGCAGCATGGTCGAACAAAGCATATAGAGATTGATCGAAATTTGATCAAAGAAAATTTGGAGCAAGGAATCATCTGCATGCCATATGTGAGTTCATCTAATCAGCTTGCTGATATATTGACAAAAGGCCTATCGGAAAAGGTGTTTTCTAGTTTATGTGGCAAGATGGGGTTGTTTAATGCTTTTGCCCCATCTTGAGGGGGAGTGTTGTAGATAGCTACTTCATTGTAAATAGAAGATAGTAGAGGGACTAAAGTGTAATGTGATGTGTGAATATGTGAAACTGAACGAAGCAGAGTGTGGTAGAAGCTTCAGTTCCTCTTCTGATGTACTGGTGCTTATCCAGGAAATAAAGCCAATATTTCAAGTGATTTATTGAGCTTCCCTCATGTTTGATGTTTGATTTCAACACATTCCTTCAATTAATAAAGTGCTACCTTGTTAGTCTATGATATGTGGCTCATGAAGTGTGGCGATGGGACATGTTCGGAGGGCACAGTGGTGGCTTTGTCGTTGACATCCTCACTCGCTTGGGAGTTGCACTAGTAGAAAACAGGACATTAGTCCCGGTTACAGAAGGCTTTTAGTTCCGGTTTTCCAACCGGGACAAACTATTCGGGACGAACCGGGACTAAAGGGCATCCACGTGGCCACGGCCGGGCGCGCATGGCGGGAATCCTTTAGTCCCGGTTGGTGTTACCAACCGGGACTAAAGATTTCTTCTTTTTGTTTTCTATTTATTTATTTTCCTAGTTTAGGGTTTATGGCATTAGGGGTTTATTAGGGGTTTCGATTTTTGTTTTCCATTTAATTCTTTTTGTATGGAGATCACGTTATGCAAAAAACAAGTCGTATACATAAAGTTTATACTACATCGAGATCACGTTTGATGCATATATACATACACATACAAGTTGCTTTAATGAAATTCTCACGTTGAGATCACGTCAATTACATTGGAGGCATAATATAATTACTAGAACGATAAATTCTCCGTTTTTCTTCATGACCTCCGAGTTCAAAAATCCCGCCAATTTCTCTTGAATTGTTTTAGGCGCTTCGTTGGTATGAGCTGGTCCCGCATTCGTTCCATCTAGATCAATATGAATATGTGAGTTGTGTGCATATATATATATGAAATCATCATAAAATAAATTATGAATGGAAGTCAACACAATATGGTAATAAAAAATTGCGAATAGTGTATACGTACTTCAGCTGTTCTGTTATCTCTATTCCGCTCAGTGACAAAAGAGCGTATGTACTCGAATAAGTAGTATGCACATAAATTAGTCCCTTGTGGCTGCCTGAGACACCACTTTACAAAGAATAGAATTTAATCAAATAATAATCAAGCATGATAATGGTATTGAAACTAGAATTAAAGAGTTGCGCGGACCTATATATAGTACTACTTACCTTGGTGGTATAAAAATACAGCTCCGGTTTCCAATCCCCTGCAACCTTCACGATGAACCGTTTCCAAACCCTGCCCGGCAAAAGAAAATGATTAAAGGAGTTATTAATTACTTGATATCAGAAAATGAACGAAAGAGGTCGATATAGAGCGATAATGATTGAAATTACCTCTGGAGCATTTCTTGCAAGCTGAGGTACTCGTCCATATCTCTCCTTAACGAGTCCATAACGAGTCCATGACTTGAACGACTCCTTGGTCAACTCTAATGATTAGCAGAATCCAGTGGAATCTGCGCACGTTTATATGTCCATGACTCATCGATTACACTAAACATCGAGTAAGCAAAATAGAATGTGTAGAAGGTACAATAACACTCACTTGAAGTTGTAAGGAAAAAGTATTTCTGCGCAGGTATTTTGTTTCACTAAAAACCGGAGCAAGTTTTTCTCTGTGTCCTCGGGATGGTTATTTACGGTCACTTCATGAATAAATATGGGTCAATGAACCCAGTGTCATAGATGCGGCGTTCTCTGCATTCGACAATCTTCATTCTGCATAATAGCGTACAAAAGAATATAGTGAGATAATTACAGGCAATGAACGAGCTGAGCTAGAGACTTAATTAAATTGCAGAAATAAATCACTTACAAACAATAGCAACTAACGAGGGCTTTGTCGAGGCGTCTTGATTGAATAACTGAAAAATTTCAGAAAACGGAACATACATCGCGTCATCCGTGAAGTAATGCTCTTTCCTATATGACACCAGAAGACATCATGCCCGGCCTTTGCGGCTTTCTCGTACCACTGATGCAATCGACGCAATTTTGTTGTTAGAGACTCGACCTGCTCAGGTCTGACCAGGGACCTCCCGTGGACATATGTCCATGCATACTGATACTCTATGGGGTCGCCTATGCGACAGTGTCGTGGTGTACTTCCTTATCGGGCATCACCTTGAGCGGGGGGATCGACTGATTTGCCTGTTCTCCGAGCTGGGCCACTTGTTTCCCGGATTTTGCCGTCCGCATCTGCTCCCTCTTTAGGCGATATGCCGCCTCCTTCTCCTGCTTCTCTTGACTAATTGTCTTCTCAATAACACGATCATAGTCATCTGACAATTTAGTGGCTGTGGCGATCCCCTCGATAGATTTTTCAAACATCTCAACTTTTTCCGGTGGTATTATCTCCTTTGGCGGGGGCTGTTTCGGTCCTAATTGTCTTCTCACATCGGCACGCACCTCGCGTCGAGTTCCTCTGGAGTCAAGTCGTAAGGTCTCTTTGGAAGAGGCTTTAGCAACTCGCGTTCCTCTCGAGTTTCCTTATTTGCACTTTTCCTCTGTGTATATGTCGACGGGAAGTTTAGTTTCCGCTTTGACGGGACAGAGCGGGCCATGGACTTAGCAGTGGGCGCAATCGACGGACGGGCCGGCGCGGGCGATGGACTCGCGCTGGGCTCCCAACCGGTGCCGGGGGATGGATCTTGAGGTGGGGGACTGCTACTCGGAGGAGTCGGTGGCCTTGGCGCCAAGTTTGGAAACACGATGTTTTTCTTGTTCCAGAGAACGATACCCTTCTCGACTTCTCCCAGTGTCTTCTCGTCACCTCCAGGAATGTCAAGCTCCAGATTAGCATATAACGGCATAACTTCATCCCCCGACACGAGCATAGCCAGCTGGAATCCCGTCGAGATGGTAGCTTGCTCCAGATTGATTTGGTAAAGCATAGCCGACCGCCACCTTGAAGGACATGTTTTTCATTGACATATAGCTCACAGTCTGTCTTCTCCGTGATATCATCCACGGGTTAGTGAGCCGCCGGCGGTTCGAATTCAGAATTTTCTAGCTGCGTGGAACCCACGTTGCTTTTCCGCTGATCAGATGGGGCGGCTTCGACTTCAGGACCTTCTAGCTGCTGCTGAGATGCCCTTTGCTGACTAATTGAGTCTAGTTGCTCCTGCTGCAGCTGCACCTTGCGTTCCAATGCCGATAACCAGTCTGACTCCTGCTTCTTCTTTCTCTGACGGCTTCTATAACTATCAGCATCCTCCGGAAAACCTTGCTTCCACGAAACACCGGGTCCATAGCCTCGTACTCGTCCAACTTTTTCAGGATTCCGAGGCGAGTGTCAGCTCGTCGTTCTCTCTGTCGGGCACGTACTCTCCCTTTCGAACTTTATCTATTGCATCCACAAGTTGTTGGGTTACTAGCTCAATTTTTTCCTTCCATTTTCCCTTTGCAACAATCTGCCCTGTCTGTGGGTCCAACCCTGCCCCATGCGTGAACAACCAGAGCTTGGACCTCTCGGGCCAGTCCGCTGTCTGTGGAATGATCCCTTGATCAAGCAGTTTTGCTTCAAAGGCTTCCCACTTAGGCACGACAGTCTTGTAGCCACCTGTCCCCAAAGTATGGTGATATGTCTTCTTCCTAGCATTTACCTTATTTATTTCCGATCGGGCCACAGCGGCCTCCGATTTTCTTTGCTTCACAAATGTGGGCCAGTGCTGTTGTATCTTCACTAGTGGTCCAGTGAATTCTGGATCTTGTTCCTCCACCGCTACATAATTTTTCCATAAATTTTTCTTCCAAGTCTGGAATTGTGTGGCCATCTTCTTAAGAGTCCACTGATTGACTTTCTCCTTCAACGGCGGGAGGATACCTGGCGGTAGGTTGACATGTGTCAAGAGCGTGTCCCAAAGCAAATCTTTTCTTCTGTCGTCGACATAAGTAGTTGCCTTGCTGTCGTCCTTCGGCTTATGCCAGTCTTCAAGGATGATCGGGACCAAGTCCTTAACAAGAACTCCGCATTGATTTATAAATTTACGGCGGCTATCTACGGGTTCCAGCGGTTCGCCACTAGCAGCAACTTTGTCGATCGATATCCTTACACCATCGGCCAACCTTCTGGTCAGGCCTCATTTCGACCCTTTAGCAGTGGATGATTTGCTCGATCTGGGGGCTAAGAGAAAAAATGATTCGTTAATAACTGCAATACAACTCAATTAATGCATCTAGTGATCGATCAACAGAGGCTTAATATACCTCACCGGAGTTTGTTATGGGCACTTCCTCCTCTCTGCAAATTTCTTCTTGCTCATCTCCCTCACCGGAGTCGTTTAGAAATTGTGAGCTGTAATCGTCTCCAATTATGTAACATCCCAAATTTTGGAACTAAGAAAAACTTAGTTTTATAAGACCCAAAATTCAGAACCAACAAAAACTTTTTGAAATAATTCACTAATGGTTGTGGATTCCTTCCCATTGCTATGTTGAACCTTATGTGACTTGCTGTTTAAGTTGTTTGACCAATAAATATTTACCAAACAACCTAACCTAAGTAAGAAAACATATTAAACTTTGGTGATCATTTCTACAGGATAGTATTGTTAACTATGGAAATGGTGGTATGATTTATTCTTGTGGTTTGAATTGTGTGGTCTTGATTGTGTTGTTGATATTGTGTGTCTGTTGCTTGTGAGGACAATTCCTCAGCTGTGCCTAACACTAAAATAAAACCCACTGGTCACAAATTTGGAATGTGACTAGAAAATAAAACAAGACCTCTATGTTTCCTCACACCCTCAAAATAAAATCTTAATTAAAAGAAAGAATCTTATTTAATTTCCCTCTCCACCTATTCCTCTAATTTGTTATAACAATTATTTTATCTTATAAAATCCAAGAATGAGATGACAACCATCTCATTATCATATTACTCTCTCCTCAAAATATCTAAGCTTCAATTACAAAGATATTTCAATTTGCCAAATTGAATTTACCAAAAATAACATATTTTAACCCTATGAACAAAAGTTGTGCAAAACATTTTATTCTCAAACACCAATTTTTGTGGAGACTCTACTTGGTGAGGGAAGCCTACCCAAATATTTCCAAATTTTTATAAAATGTTTAAGTGTCCCAAATAATTCAAAAACTAGTGCTGTTATTCATTCCAGAGCTAAAAAGGACCTAGTTGTGATGGGAAATGTTTGCCATTGGGTTTTCTGTGAAAACATCATCTCTTTCCTGTAGCAACAGCACGGCACGGCGCCATGTTCGCTCGGCAGCGCTCGCCGCGCGCGTCCAGGCCCCCCCCCCCTCTCCTCGCCGCTGCGGAGGAGATAAGATCCCCCGAAGCCGCTCCTCTGCCCCCTCACGCCTCACTCGCCACCTGCTTTCCCTCCTCCAAGACCGAACCCTAGCCGAGCTCGCCATCGAGCGCCGCCGTCGATGGAGACCGCTTGGAGCAGATCGAAGACCACCAGAAGAACCGCCTCGATGTCCTCTCCATCCTCGTCCAAGGAATCGTCGCGGGAAGCTGCGAATCGATCGGGGCATCGCCGTCTTGTTCATCTCCGGCCGCCAAACGTCGAGCACGCTCGTGAGCGATTGCGTCCACCATTTCCCGCCATTCTTGCCTCCCTGGGTTCCCCTCGTTGCGAGCTCACTCCTGGACATCACACTTTCTTCTCAGGTTCACCGGAGCGCCGTCGCCGTCCTCGCCTTGCTCACCGGAGCGCCGAGCTTGTCCCTGCATGTCGACGAGGAAGAGGAAGGCCTCGTAACGCTTCGCTCCGTGCACTGGGCCGCTAGTTGGGCCGTGATCCGCGCCGCACGGCCAGATCTGGGCCAGATCTGGCCCGTCTTTTTTTTTCAGTAGATCTAATATGCATTATTATTTCCTGTTTAACTTGCAGTGTAGCTTTAATTGTTTTGTGGTAAATCTGTGATAGCTATTGGAGTGATTCAAATTTTGTAGCATTCATATGTGTTTTCTTAACCATGTGGCACTGGCCATTTTCCAAAATGTGTAGTTATGTGTGTGCTAGAGTTAATCTAGTAAAAAGTATCTATGTCACTAAATATTCAATATCTAGAGTTTTATATATCCAAATATTGCAAACTAAAATTCCCTGGAAAGCCTGAAGTGATACCTTTCCAAATCTGTTGGTCTTGTATGCAAATGAAACTTAAACCAAAGTTCTATTCAATCTTGTAAACACACCAGTAGCACTTTGGTGATTTTTGTAGATTTTTGTGAAATGAATTTTGGAGTAAATCCAATTGGGTTGTCTTCTATATGTATAGGAGAACATATCCCTAGCTTGGTTTGAATTTAGGAGTCATTGATTGACTGTGGTGATAATTATAAGGTTTAGGCATTTTCTGCCTATTTTTATTAGGCCTTTAATTAATTGTGTGTTATAACCTTATGGTTATAAATGTGTTTCCTAGCATGTGTAGGGTGGTAACCTACTTTTATGACATGTTTCCTTGTTTTACTAGCATGTTAGGGGAACTACTTGTTAGTCATGTATTTGTTAGAGTTTTATTCCCTATATAGTCTTCTCCTAGTAATTGGAAATTACTATGCTTGTTTGTTTTGAAGTTAGATTATTTTGTGTGATTAGTATGTTGCCTTGCTTGTTAAACTTGGTTGTATTTAAGTTAAATTACCAAAATTATTTGGTGACTTAACTTTTGTCTGAAGTATTTCCTGTTTAGAGAAAATGGTTGTTAAGTACCTTTAGTAGAAGATGTCTGGGTGCTCAATGTTTTAGCATGTGTTTGGTGTTATACTCCTGTGAGTATAATGCCCTTGTAAAAGTAGATCTTAGTTTGTTGCTTGATTAAATTAGTGCTATGTTGTGGTTTGATTACTTGTTTGTATACCACTTGTGGTTTGGTTTGCTTATTGCGTGTTGTTTTATTTTCATGCTGCGACGCTAGAGATAAACGCTACCGGGATGGTATTTGGAAAGGATTTATCGGAGAAGGATGAGAGTTATTTCTTTGATCAGTGAGAAGAAGCCCCGGGAACATCATGCTGAAATCAGGCAAGCTATTCTCTGAGCTTGCATCTATATACATCTATTTTGGTTCACATGTTTTACTTATAAAGAGCATAAGTGATTCATGTGGTGTTTGCCACTAAAGCTATGATTTTGAAAACCCTTTTCCAAAATACAAATATATTATTTTGACACCCTATATGGAGATATTAGATGGAAATTCTTTTTCAAACTATAGGATGGGAAAATATTGTTTACTCAAAACTCCTTTGAAAATACTTGTGTGGACATGGAATACCGAGATGTCGGTGTTGAAGTGGAGAACTGGAGAATGGTGGTGTTTATGAAAAATGCACATTGTGTCTTTGTACTATGACGACCAGCCGATAATCTGTGCGACCACATTTACCCACATATGGGAAAGGGCGTAGTCATATAATTTTCTCATGTTAGTATGGGATGCCTCAACAACGAGGATGACCTCGTTCCATGAGGGGATGGTTTGGTGATGATGGTCTGGTGATAATGGTTTGGTGATAATGGTTTGGTGACCTACCCCCTGACCTGGGTCCTAACACATTGGTGGGAGGATTGAAGGGTTCGCTCGCTGGGCAGAACTACGAGTCCTCACACTTGGGGTTCCTGTTGGGGAATTGGCCTGAGTGTCGACGAAAGTTTTCGTAGCGGCAGCGTCCTATACTAGCATGAGCAAAGGACAGTCTATGGTCGGTGACTCAACTTCGCATACACCTTGTATGGCGGGACGTGGCTGACACGATGAGTTACCGGATGGGTGTGGGAAAAGTGTGCTACCTCTGCAGAGGGTAAAAACTATTCGAATAGCCGAGTCCTCGGATATGGACAGTTGGGAGGCTGTCCTCTGACCATGTGCAAGTTTTGGAAATGTTTTGAGACTTGAAACTGAAATGGAGATGTGTTGTATCTGCGACTATACCGTTGTGCTGATATGAGGTTGCTGGAGAAGGACTTGACCATGGAGGGCTATGGTCGAAAAAGGAGGAGTTTTGGAAAAATAAACTTGGTGATGGTTCTCGGGAAAATGTTTATAAAAGAGACTTCTTACCTTTTTCCAACAAAGAAATATTTTTGGGAAAAAGTTTTAAAGGTGACTTCTTCCAAAGACAGAGTTATGGGAAAAGTTCTAAAAAGCCTTCTTTCCTTTTTCAATAAAGATATAGTGATTTCAAAACAAAGTTTTATTAAACAAAAGTATATCCTTCTCTTTTCAACAAGGATATAGAGTTTTCAAAGCAAACAAAGTTTTATTTAAACAATAAAAAGAGTAGTGCATGCTCATTCCGGGGGTAGTTTGCGAGTACATTCAAATGTACTCATATTGGTTTCGTCCCTGGCTATTGTCTTAGCCAGATTTTGAAGAAGAGCAGTTCGAAGAAGAAGACTTCAATAACGTCGATGCGAACTAGGGCGCTTCCCAGTCAGCTGCCTGTGGTGTTAAGGCAAATGACTTGGGCTCCACGTTGTTTGGTGATTTCCGCTGCAAGTACCTGTTGAAGTTAAGGCTTCAATCTAGTAAGTAAACTCATTCGGTATTTATGGGTGTTCTGTGATGCCAATTCGAGTTATGTGCAACAACAGACTGATCATGGGATTGTTGCAGGAAACATAACGAGTATCTCGGATAGTTAATCCGGGGTCCTCACAGACTTGGTATCAGAGCCAGGTTGACTGTAACAGACCTTAGTTAGCATGGACGTTAGTTAGGAAAGAAATATTTTGTTAAAAATATATTGTTACCAAAAACATAATTTTTATCTGAGGAAGTCCAAAAATAACTTCCACTCTTCTCACCTTCTCAAATATTTCCGAGTCTCATCCCTCTATTTTAAGATTTTCTAAGGATTTCTCTACTCCCTCTTACCCGTTCAAAATACTTGACGATGAACCCAAGTGAGGCCTAATTAGCTAGCACCTACAAGAAGAAGCTTCCATCTTAAATATTCAACATTCAACATCAAGGTGATTGATCTGCAAATACCAAGATCGTCAGTATCCATAAAGCAAGAGACCTCGAAGACCTCAACTCAACATCAATAATTCTACACAAGTTGCAACTTCGACAATCTCAAATTTTCCCGCCGAAGCCTAAGGCGACAAAGTGAAGACTTCATCAACCATATTTAACCAAGGCCCATAGGAAAAACATATGATAGGAACCTCGGTTGTACTACCCGACTACCACGAGTATTGGACGTCTGTTGGTACTAGACGTACCTTGTGTGCTCCTTGCTTGTGTGTACTCTGCTTGTGTATTGTTTGTTAGTAAGTCCTCTACTTGTGTGTTGTTTTCTTGTGTGTTCACAATCACGCCTTGATGGCAACACAAAGTAATCCCAAAATTATCTTTTTATAAAACTCCTTTTGTCACCCAACAAAAACTAATTTTGACCTCTTCGCCATAGTTGCACTTTGTTGCAGATGTAAACCCGCTTAGGAAAAATCTTTTCAAGATATTTTCCTCTTATCTAAACCGTCTCCCGATAAGAACTGACAGTTTCGCAAGATACAAAAGACCCCTGATCTTTAACCAAACAGCCTGAGATTTTTGCAACCTCACCAGCAAATCAGATAATGGCCTTCAAGCACCATCTGGAGCAAGTGCGTCAAGATCTCGAAGGAAACTACAATTTAACGCCAACCTCGTGAAGACACGAGTATCACCTCGCAAAAATAACTTGTGAAGTTACAAGAACACTACACTAACTTATCGTATTTAACTTTAGATTAACACCTGACTCAAGTCCACGATAGTACTAACTAATCTTCTAGGACTACAAGCCTTGACAAGAGACGAGGACATAAGGAGACTTATTTAGAATCGGTAACCAGGAGAACTCAAGGAGTGTATAAGAGTTGCTATGAATATTCGAGCTCAGAGACCGCAAGAAGGAGGAACTGCGATAAAGAGACTTTGAAGAGAGATTTTTAAAGTTAACAAAGAAGCAATATACCAGACTATCGTTGAGTATTTGGAAACCCTTATATCAGAATCTATTATTATTAATCTCTCCAGAAATAGTGTGATATTCTAATGTTCGTGTTATATAAAAATAGTTTGGTAACAAGCCTCATGAACTTGTTAACAAATCACTTTTGTATGCTCAAACAATTGAGTGTCCTATACAAATAAACGGAACGTCAGATAATCAAGTACATCTCAGCCTCTGGAATATGAAAAGTGGTTTGATGACAAGACTAGCGACCTTGTTAACAAATTCTTCTTGTATGACTAAGGCAACTCGATGTTATAAAAGACCTCCACAATTTTATACAACTAACTAATAGAAAGCTTCGCTCGGACTAGTGGATGTCTTCACCACAGGGGTGAAGCAAATGATGTTAGAACCCAAATAAAGGATAATAATAATTTTCTTAAATCAAGTGTATACCTTAGAAAATATTCAAGTTCTAAGTAAAAAAATTACATGAAGATTTATAGTGTTTCCCCAAGGAGATGATTTCCGAAAACAAGAAAAGAAAAAGGTACCCCTTTAAAAAAAACAATTGATGTGAAGGTTCCTCACCAACTTTCTCTAGGGACCATTAAGAGGTGCCAGTGGACGACTCAAAACTAGTTGGTAGAAAGGAGACTTTAGGAAGATATAAGGGTGTTGAAATGAAAGTTATTAGCTAAAAGTATCTTGGTGAGATCAAAATTTGGTGGATGCTGTTGGTAATATCAAAAATTTGGGGTTTATAAAAGGAGTGAAAACTTGGAGTGGGTTTATATGTTAATTGGGTTTGAACAGACGGTATATTTGATTAATACACTGGGGCTAACCAGTTGTGGTCCCCAACCATTGGTGGTTATCTGGAGCTAGAAGACGTGACCCTTGATTTAAGGTTTAGAAACAAAGGTGAAAGTTATTGGTTTTTTTAGGAAGCACTTGCTGATAAAACGATGTTGGATTGGTTAGAAGCAAGTAAATTAAGAAAGATACTCCGGTGTGGGAATGTTTAGGGTGATTCTTAGCGCAAGTGACCTTGTACTAAATTCTTATGGAATTATAGAAAGTGCTCAAAGATGAGTTAGCAAATGAATAGATCGTTGTATGCAAGAAATAATTGGTGGAGGATAAGTCAATGTTTATCGGATTCTAGGAATCAATATGACTTGGTCTAGTAGCAAGACATTCTAGGTGACAGTAGTTTTCAGAGCTTGTCACGCTATGTTTGGATTATTCTTAGAAAGATCTTTTATCTTTGATTATGAGATCAAGGCCCAAAAGTGTTGAGATAAAATCTGAATTTGGTTAGAAAGTGGGGCAACTCTTGATGGAATGATCACATGACTGCTGGATGCTTTATTTAGCTTTGATGATATGGTCGTAGGAAAACAACCACCTGAAGGAGTAAGATAATTTGAGATATGCCTATCTGGGGAGAAAAATCAATCAAGAAATAATGGGTGGACCACTACGATTTTTGTGACAGGATGTAATGGGAGGCTATGCCTGAAAGGTTTGATGGGTATCAGATAGATTGAAATATGTTATGATAAAGAGTTTATGCCAAGGAAGATGATGGTGGACTCAGTTAACTAGTTAATAGTAGTGGCCTTACCAGAGATGTTGGAATGGTATTTTGAAGACCCGAAAATTAGAGGCCTATGTAAAGTTGGTTGTTTTGGATCTTAAGTATAATGAGTTTGATGTCCATAGTATAGCACCCAACTCCCTTGAAAACTAACCTGAGCCCCTCCAACAGAAAGTTTTCCAGAAACTCTAACTATTCTGGTGCACTCTAACTTACTTGTGAAGACCCAGAACCAAAGAAGTCTTTCAGGACAACCCCTTTTCCTGCCAAGCCGAAGGAAGAAAAGCGTGAAGGAGATCTACCGGAAGCCACTAAGAAGGATCAAACAACGGAAGCACCTGCTGTTGGCGACATCAACCACCAATCAAGTCCAGACGCCTTAGAAGTTTATGACATCCCTCTACTAACTAGAAACCGGAGAGAGTCGAGTGCTCAGACTTGACGCATCCTGAGAACAACGCGTCCCCACCTGCGACCCTCGTAAGGAGAAAATATCAGAAAGTGATATCTGCACCAACCCCAGGCACTAAGGAATGACACCCAAGATGAAGATTTTCAAGCTACCCAAGAAGAACAATGCATCCAAGTCAACCCCAGATGCAACCTTCAGGATGAACCTTCAAAACCCCCTTTTTAAGGGGGCGAAGACCTGCAATAGGTAAATCAGAAAGTGATAATAATTAGTTCCTTGCATCTTAGCATTGTCGTATCTAGAAACAACCAACCGAGAATATCCATCAGCGTCGATCGTCAAGTCAACCCCATCATCAAGGATTTGAACTCAGCACAGAAGATTATTGACAAAGAAAGCCTGGCGACAACAATTGGTCAAGATCTCACATGGCGACCTCACTAAAGAAGCGTCGACTTCGGACGTATAGTCAGCCCAAAACCCGTGCCCTAGTACTCCCCTGTACCACCGGGCAAATCTCGAGGATGAGATTTATTTTAAGGGGGGAAAAGCTGTAACATCCCAAATTTTGGAACTAAGAAAAACTTAGTTTTACAAGACCCAAAATTCAGAACCAACAAAAACTTTTTGAAATAATTCACTAATGGTTGTGGATTCCTTCCCATTGCTATGTTGAACCTTATGTGACTTGCTGTTTAAGTTGTTTGACCAATAAATATTTACCAAACAACCTAACCTAAGTAAGAAAACATATTAAACTTTGGTGATCATTTCTACAAGATAGTATTGTTAACTATGGAAATGGTGGTATGATTTATTCTTGTGGTTTGAATTGTGTGGTCTTGATTGTGTTGTTGATATTGTGTGTCTGTTGCTTGTGAGGACAATTCCTCAGCTATGCCTAACACTAAAATAAAACCCACTGGTCACAAATTTGGAATGTGACTAGAAAATAAAATAAGACCTCTATGTTTCCTCACACCCTCAAAATAAAATCTTAATTAAAAGAAAGAATCTTATTTAATTTCCCTCTCCACCTATTCCTCTAATTTGATATAACAATTATTTTATCTTATAAAATCCAGGAATGAGATGACAACCATCTCATTATCATATTACTCTCTCCTCAAAATATCTAAGCTTCAATTACAAAGATATTTCAATTTGCCAAATTGAATTTACCAAAAATAACATATTTTAACCCTATGAACAAAAGCTGTGCAAAACATTTTATTCTCAAACACCAATTTTTGTGGAGACTCTACTTGGTGAGGGAAGCCTACCCAAATATTTCCAATTTTTTATAAAATGTTTAAGTGTCCCAAATAATTCAAAAACTAGTGCTGTTATTTATTCCAGAGCTGAAAAGGACCTAGTTGTGATGGGAAATGTTTGCCAGGGGGTTTTCTGTGAAAACATCATCTCTTTCCTGTAGCAACAGCACGGCATGGCGCCGTGTTCGCTCGGCAGCGCTCACCGCCCAGACCCCCCTGCCGCGCGCGTCCAGCCCCCCCCTCTCCTCGCCGCTGCGGAGGAGATAAGATCCCTCGAAGCCGCTCCTCTGCCCCCTCACGCCTCACTCGCCACCTGCTTTCCCTCCTCCAAGAACAAACCCTAGCCGAGCTCGCCATCGAGCACCGCCGTCGATGGAGACCGCTTGGAGCAGATCGAAGACCACCAGAAGAACCGCCTCGACGTCCTCTCCATCCTCGTCCAAGGAATCGTCGCGGGAAGGTGCGAATCGATCGGGGCATCGCCGTCTTGTTCATCTCCGGCCGCCAAACGTCGAGCAAGCTCATGAGCAATTGCGTCCACCATTTCCCGCCATTCTTGTCTCCCTGGGTTCCCCTCGTTGCGAGCTCACTCCTGGACATCACACTTTCTTCTCAGGTTCACCGGAGCGCCGTCGCCGTCCTCGCCTTGCTCACCGGAGCGCCAAGCTCGTCCCTGCGTGTCGACGAGGAAGAGGAAGGCCTCGTAACGCTTCGCTCCATGCACTGGGCCGCTAGTTGGGCCGTGATCCGCGCCGCACGGCCAGATCTGGGCCAGATCTGGCCCGTCTTTTTTTTTTCAGTAGATCTAATATGCATTATTATTTCCTGTTTAACTTGCAGTGTAGCTTTAATTGTTTTGTGGTAAATCTGTGATAGCTATTGGAGTGATTCAAATTTTGTAGCATTCATATGTGTTTTCTTAACCATGTGGCACTGGCCATTTTCCAAAATCTGTAGTTATGTGTGTGCTAGAGTTAATCTAGTAAAAAGTATCTATTTCACTAAATATTCAATATCTAGAGTTTTATATATCCAAATATTCCAAACTAAAATTCCCTGGAAAGCCTGAAGTGATACCTTTCTGGATCTGTTGGTCTTGTATGCAAATGAAACCTAAAACCAAAGTTCTATTCAATCTTGTAAACACACCAGTAGCACTTTGGTGATTTTTGTAGATTTTTGTGAAATGAATTTTGGAGTAAATCCAATTGGGTTGTCTTCTATATGTATAGGAGAACATATCCCTAGCTTGGTTTGAATTTAGGAATCATTGATTGACTGTGATGATAATTATAAGGTTTAGGCCTTTTCTGCCTATTTTTATTAGGCCTTTAATTAATTGTGTGTTATAACCTTATGGTTATAAATGTGTTTCCTAGCATGTGTAGGGTGGTAACCTGCTGTTATGACATGTTTCCATGTTTTACTAGCATGTTAGGGGAACTACTTGTTAGTCATGTATTTGTTAGAGTTTTATTCCCAATATAGTCTTCTCCTGTTAATTGGAAATTACTATGCTTGTTTGTTTTGAAGTTAGATTATTTTGTGTGATTAGTATGTTGCCTTGCTTGTTAAACTTGGTTGTCTTTAAGTTAAATTACCAAAATTATTTGGTGACTTAACTTTTGTCTGAAGTATTTCCTGTTTAGAGAAAATGGTTGTTAAGTACCTTTAGTAGAAGATGTCTGGGTGCTCGATGTTTTAGCATGTGTTTGGTGTTATACTCCTGTGAGTATAATGCCCTTGTAAAAGTAGATCTTAGTTTGTTGCTTGATTAAATTAGTGCTATGCTGTGGTTTGATTACTTGTTTGTATACCACTTGTGGTTTGGTTTGCTTATTGCGTGTTGTTTTATTTTCATGTTGCGACGCTAGAGATAAACGCTACCGGGGTGGTATTTGGAAAGGATTTATCGGAGAAGGATGAGAGTTATTTCTTTGATCAGTGAGAAGAAGCCCCGGGAACATCATGTTGAAATCAGGCAAGCTATTCTCTGAGCTTGCATCTATAAACATCTATTTTGGTTCACATGTTTTACTTATAAAGAGCATAAGTGATTTATGTGGTGTTTGCCACTAAAGCTATGATTTTGAAAACCCTTTTCCAAAATACAAATATATTATTTTGACACCCTATATGGAGATATTAGATGGAAATTCTTTTTCAAACTATAGGATGGGAAAAATATTGTTTACTTAAAACTCCTTTGAAAATACTTGTGTGGACAAGGAATACCGAGATGTTGGTGTTGAAGTGGAGAACTGGAGAATGGTGGTGTTTATGAAAAATGCACATTGTGTCTTTGTACTATGATGACCAGCCGATAATCTGTGCGACCACATTTACCCACATATGGGAAAGGGCGTAGTCATATAATTTGCTCGTGTTAGTATGGGATGCCTCAACAACGAGGATGACCTCGTTCCATGAGGGGATGGTTTGGTGACGATGGTCTGGTGATAATGGTTTGGTGACCTACCCCCTGACCTGGGTCCTAACACGTTGGTGGGAGGATTGAAGGGTTCGCTCGCCGGGCAGAACTACGAGTCCTCACACTTGGGGTTCCTGTTGGGGAATTGGCCTGAGTGTCGACGGAAGTTTTCGTAGCGGCAGCGTCCTATACTAGCATGAGCAAAGGACAGGCTATGGTCGGTGACTCAACTTCGCATACACCTTGTATGGCGGGACATGGCTGACACAATGAGTTACCGGATGGGTGTGGGAAAAGCGTGCTACCTCTGCAGAGGGTAAAAACTATTCGAATAGCCGAGTCCTCGGATATGGACAGTTGGGAGGCTGTCCTCTGACCATGTGCAAGTTTTGGAAATGTTTTGAGACTTGAAACTGAAATGGAGATGTGTTGTATCTGCGACTATACCGTTGTGCTGATATGAGGTTGCTGGAGAAGGACTTGACCATGGAGGGCTATGGTCGAAAAAGGAGGAGTTTTGGAAAAATAAACTTGGTGATGGTTTTCGGGAAAATGTTTATAAAAGAGACTTCTTACCTTTTTCCAACAAAGAAATATTTTTGGGAAAAGTTTTAAAGGTGACTTCTTCCAAAGACAGAGTTATGGGAAAAGTTCTAAAAAGCCTTCTTTCCTTTTTCAATAAAGATATAGAGATTTCAAAACAAAGTTTTATTAAACAAAAGTATATCCTTCTCTTTTCAACAAGGATATAGAGTTTTCAAAGCAAACAAAGTTTTATTTAAACAATAAAAAGAGTAGTGCATGCTCATTCCGGGGGTAGTTTGCGAGTACATTCAAATGTACTCATATTGGTTTCGTCCCTGGCTATTGTCTTAGCCAGATTTTGAAGAAGAGCAGTTCGAAGAAGAAGACTTCAATAACGTCGATGCGAACTAGGGCGCTTCCCAGTCAGCTGCCTGTGGTGTTAAGGCAAATGACTTGGGCTCCACGTTGTTTGGTGATTTCCGCTGCAAGTACCTGTTGAAGTTATGGCTTCAATCAAGTAAGTAAACTCATTCGGTATTTATGGGTGTTCTGTGATGCCAATTCGAGTTATGTGCAACAACAGACTGATCATGGGATTGTTGCAGGAAACATAACGAGTATCTCGGATAGTTAATCCGGGGTCCTCACAAATTACCCCATCTTCTCCACCGGCATCTTCTTCAGGCGGGTTTGCACATCCAAATATAATCTGAGCCATTCGCTCTTCACACTCCTCGTCTCTGGCGGGGGCGTCCGGAAAATTTGGATCCATTCGCTCTTCATGCTCCTCGTCTCTGCCGGGGGCGTCCGGACAATTTGGATCCATAGCTCAATGTCCCTGCAACCAATTTTGTAAAAAGAATATGAATCTTAAAACTTGCATCTTAGCAAATGTGAATGCAAATTTATAGCAACTACTCCCTCCGTTCTAAATTAATTGACTTTCATTTGCGCACATATAGATGTATCTATACATGTAACATGTCTAGATACATCCATATGTGGATATATGGAAGTCAATTAATTTGGAACGGAGGGAGTACTTAACAATGTTAGGATTAGCAGAATAATTTAAAGGAGGAAACATTGATCAAATATGCAAAAGTATCACTAATACATCTCGATCCCATGAACCAAGAACTCGCCCTTACATCTAGAATAATCCAGTTACATAGCTCGGGTCCATTTTTATTTAACCCTAATACATCACAAATAATATCACTAATACATCTCCTCTCCCATGCATTAACCTCTCAAACTAATTTCGACCGGGTCCTGAGCCGTGGGGTGCTGAGCCGCGGGCGCTGCGCATCCAAAGATAAGGAACCCTCATAGGGTCATAGCTCACGTGAGGAGGAACCCTCTGAAGAAACGACCAGGTATTGTTATACTGACTACAAATACATGTAGCGACGGACATGCTCGTCCTCCTCCCTGATACGGCGACGTACCACCTCCTCGGGGGCCGGCTCCCTACGCACCGAGCGTGGCCCACGCGACTGCCACCAAAGAAGATCCGGGTCGACGACGTCACCCGGATTCCTCACCAAGCTACGCGTCCTGGAAGGTAGCACCTCCCAGTGCCAGCCCGACGGAGCCCAGTCCCGGACATCGCCCCTCTGGTCCAACAGTGACATCGTCGCCGAGAACAATAAACTAAAAACACATTTTTTATAAGACGATCATTCCAAATTAACTTAGCATTGCCTAATACATTTTCCTAAAACATTGCTAACTATAATAACATTTCGTAACACATTTCTAACAAGTACTACATTTTCTAATAACATTTCTAATAAATTTCCTAATAACATTTCCTAAATTACAAAACACTAAAATTTCTAACACACTAACACTAAAATTCCTAAATTTCCTAATACTAAAATTCCTAAATTTCTAACCCTAAATTTCCTAACACTAACACTAAAATGCCTGTAACATCCCAAAATTATTAATCAATATTATATTCCAAAATTGGGAGCCAACAAAAACTTTTGTTAATTATTATGTGTTGTTTGCAAATTGTTGCTTGTATGGTTTAATTCTTGTTGCTTGTGTTATTCCTTCTTGCTAGTGGTTTGTTGTTTGCTCTAAATAAAAGCAAGAAGAAAAGAAAAGAATTGAAATAGCAAATAAAGCAAGAAAAACAAAAGTGACATTTGTATTCCACAAATTCTCCAAGTGAGAATTTCAAATGGTTTCAAACAAAATTCAGTGGAGTGGGTTTATAAACACTCCCCATTTTGTTCCTACCACTTTCCCCTCTCAAATATTATTTTTGAACTTGTTTTAAAATTCTAAAATAAAAACAAATAGAAATAAATCAAATTACCTTAAACAAGTACTATGAAAGAAAATGTTGCCAAACATTTTATTTGGCAATGCCAAATTTTGTGGAGCTCCTACATGTTATGGGGAGGCCCCACAAATATTTGCAGAATTTTCTAAAATACTTAAGTACCTCAAATAAATCCAGGAAAAGCTTCTGGATATTGAAATAAAACTGAAAAATAAAAGAAAAGAGGGAGGAAGGGGTTTTCTGCAAAAAGGTCATCGACCTCAGACCCGACGACCGTCGCCGTGTCGCCTTCACCGTCGACGCCGTTTTCTTCGCCGCCAGGACCCCCCTGGCCGCGCTCTCCCTCGCCTCTGCACCCCTGCACCTCTCTGCACCCGCAGGGAAGAAAACGGGCACCCCTCCCGTCGCCATTACGCCGCGGTTCCCCGCTGACCGCCGTAGAGCACTTGGACGGCGCCGGCAAAATTCGTCCACCCCTTAGCTCCCCGACACGCACCGTTCTTCTAGATGACTCTAGAAGCTTGCCGGACCCCGTTAAGCCCCAAGCCACCACGAGTCTCTGCACCGTCGCCGTGTAATCGCCGAATTGATCACCGTGGACGCGCCATGGCCGCCGCCGTAGACCCCGACCATCGTGGACCGCCCTGGCCCTATAAAAAGCACCCCGAGGCCTCTCTGGAACACCACACCTCCCTCCCAAGCTTTCCCTCGCTCCAATTTGCTCTGTGCACCGCCAGAGGGCAGTGCACGGCCGTGCCCGACGCCGCCGTTGAGGTCGAGCACCACCGCCTCGCCACACCTCCCCATTCTTCCCTCTGACCCCTCTACGCTCTTCCTTGTGGACACCGCACTCACCAGAGAGCTTTTTCCCTCTTTTTAGTGCACGGACGCGACCCCGACGCTCCGCCGAAGTTGCTGCCCGACGCCGACGAAGTGCGCGACCTCACCGCCGACGAACCAGCCTTCCCCAGCAAGCACAGCTCGCACCATCGCCTTCCCCGAGCCTCCGCCGTCGATCTGCGTCGTCTCCGCGATCTTCCGAGCCCTCTAGGTGAGTCTCCGATCATCACCGTGCCGCCGGCGCGGCGGCGCCGCCAGTTTTTGGTCGCCGCCGTTGCCTTTGATCTTGGACCGTTGGATCCAGATCCAACGGCCGCGTAACGCTTCGCTGTAGTTGAGCCACTGACGGCCTGACCCCACCCGTCAGTATTTTAATCAAATCCACGTCCACGCTGAGTCACTGACCAGTAGGCCCCACTAGTCAGAAATCTCAACATTATCCAGAAGAGAGGGAATTTCTATTTCTTTTTCTCTGGAAAAAACAGTACTGGCATCAACTTTGAAATTCAATATCTCGAGATTTAGGAATCCAAATAAATCAAACTCAACTGTTCTGGAAAGCTTATGAAAGTGTTTAACCAACACAATTGGTCCCATGTCATTTCATTAAATAGTTAAAAAGTATTATTGAAAATGCCACAGAAGGTTTAAATTCTAAACTTGTTTGTTTCTGATACTCTGCTAGTCCAAATAATTCCAAACCAATTTTGCTAGCTTAGTACTGCCTTGTGTTAGCTCCCCTAATTTTGGTAGAATTAATTAAGCAATATTAATTGCTGACTTTAAAATAAACCCTTCTGGACTAAAACAGACAAATATGTTTATTGGTTGATCCAAATGAGTTAGGACCAATTTTGTTAGCTCACATATATCCATGTTTAGTTACCCCTAAAAGGGTTTAATTTTTGGAACAATATAATTTAATTGGTAGCTAAAACTTGATTATTAAGCTACTGGATTCAATCCAATGTGTAGGGAGTTTGGTAACTCCAAATGGTCCAATTCAAATTGGGTTGTATTCTACACATCAGTGGCTTTCCATAGAATTTTAATTTGTATTTTTGTGACCAACAGAACTCAAGTTGTGGAATTAAACATGAATAACTAGTTTCTGCCATAATTTGGACTTAATTAAATAATGTTTAATTCAATTTATTTAAAAACCAAATTGTGTAGTTTGATGTGTGCAGTAGCCAATTGTGATGTTAATGATGGTTATGTTGAGGTGATTGCTTGTATAGCTTAGTGATTGTTTGTATTGTTTGTTTGTTAATTAGACGAGAACGTTGTCGGATATATCGAGGAAGGAGAGTTTGCTGAATTTGAAGAACAAGAGCAAGATCACTTTGCCAAGCAAGGCAAGCTATTCTCTGAGCTTGCACTACCAACATATGCATCTACTTTCATAATATGTTTACTCTCAAAGCAAGATTTACAAAACCCATTTCAAAAATATATGGATATTATTTTGCCACCCTATGTCGTAGTTTATATAAAACTTTAGGATGGGAAAACAATGTTGTTTATTCAAAACTCCTTTGAAATGTCTTGTGAGTTTATGGAACGACGAGATGTCGGTGCTGTGTTGGAAAGGTGGAAAAATGGTGATGTTTGTGAAAAATGCACAGTGTCCTAGTACTATGGAAACCAATCCTACCCTGTGCGACCACATTTACCACATATGGGAAAAGGCGTAGTCATGTAGTTTGCTCTTATTAGTATGGGATACCTCATCGACGGAGATGACTCCGTTATGCATGAGGGGATGGTCCGAGGATCTACCCCCTGACCCGGGTCCTCACACAAGTTGGTGGGGAGGATAGAAGGTTCCACCATAAACCGCCGGACAAAACTATGAGTCCTCACACTTAGGGTTTCTGACGGGAAACTGGACTGGGTGTTGATGGAAAGTGTCATATGGGAAGGATCCTATACTAGCATGAGCAAATAAGAGGCTATGGCCGGCGGCTTACTTCGCATACACCTGGTATGGCGAGACGTGGCAGACACGATGAGTTGCCGGATGGATGTGGGTTAAAAGCGTGCTACCTCTGCAGAGTGTTAAAAACTATTCGAATAGCCGAGTCCTCGGATATGGACAATTGGGAGACTGTCCTAAGACCTTGTGCAAGTTTTAAAAAGGCTTTGAGTTTTTAAAAGAAAAATGGAGTGGAGAATGTTTCCTACACCTATACCAACGGATCGGTATGAGGTGGTTGGATGAAAGTGGACCATGACGGGCTATGGTCGGAAAGAGGAGAAGTTTTGGAAAAACAGATGAAAAAGGTGACTTCTTTAAAGATAGTTATAAAGCTCTTCTTACCTTTTTCAATAAAGATATAGAGATGTTTTAAATCAGAAAAGTTGTCAACTAAAATAAAACTGGTGCATACTCATGTTGGGATAGTTTGCGAGTACATTCAAATGTACTCATATTGGTTTCGTCCCTGGCTATTGTCCTAGCCAGACTACGAGGAGGAACACTACGCAGAGCAGGAATATGGCGACTTCTACGCCAACTAAGGATCTCCACAAGTCAGCTGCCTGTCGGGTTGTCATCGTTAGAATATGATGTCTACTACGCCGTAGCTTCCGCTGATATATTTGGTTTGGCCCATGAAGGCACCTATGTAAGAACTTGGTCTAAATGACCATTTATGTAAGACTTTTATTCGGTACTGTAATGGATGTAAACTTTGGTATCCAATTCGGATTATGTGCAACGACAGACTGATCACGGGATCGTTGTTTTAAGCATAATCGGGTATTTCGGACAGCTAGTCCGGGGTCCCCACAGACTTGGTATCAGAGCCATCCTGACTTTAGGAAACCTTAGTTAGCATGGTCGTTTGTCAAATGTTACAAAAAGATGAATTTCTAAAAAGAAAAGAATGAAGTATTTTCGAAAATTGCTTACCTCCAATCCTCTTACTCATGCAAAATTTTACTCTCATTAATTGTTACATTTTCCTTAGTATCCCTAAAATTTTGTACACCTCTCATTAAGTTTAAAATTTGACTCACTTGTTGCCCTATTATATTAAAATTTTGATTTACTTGTCATCTAACTAACTTAAAATTTTGCTTAAAAACTGTAGATGGCACTCCACTGGACCGAGTTCGTTCAGCTGGAGAAGGACAGCAAGCTGACGTTTGAGAGGGACTTGTTCGAGTTGACCAAGCTGTTAGGTCGCCCCGCTCCAGAGTTTGAGGGAGCTCAGATTGATGTTCACGGTGTTGGAAGGCTGAGCTGGCTCATCAGATCGTCAGTTCGCAGGAACATCAAGTCTCCCAATTCCCGGACACTCATCTTCACCACCAAGGAGGCCACCTGGGTTGACGGTCTCTGTACCGCTACACAGAGGATGCTATCCCGACTTTGTGAGGAGCACAAGGCGGAGTTAGTAGACTCCCGGTTCCGGTTCTACGGGAGGCGCAACTGTGATGGACACCCTACTCCTTCACCTTACCACCCGATGTTTGGGAGCTACATCATGGACATGGAGATCTTACTTCAGTGCACTCAGGATGATCTGTTGCGCACTAGGATTCAGCTCCACTTCGACCGCGAGTCGCTCGTTGAGCTTCGCGAGAACGAGATGAAGCTGATGGTGGAGAAGGTTGCTCTTCTCAGGAAGAGGGCCCAGCTGAGGAAGACTATCGTGAAGCTCCGCACGAAGGTGGCAGAGCAGGATGGACTGATTGAGGATCTTGAGCACCATACTGACGAGATGGAGGAGGAGGGCGAGGATCTCCGCAAGGAGAACGACGCTTTCCTCAGTGACGATGATGACTTCGTGGAGGAGATGGACTGTGAGGAGGAGGATGATGAGGAGGAGTTAGTTGACGAGGAGGAGGAGCCACTCGAGCCAGTTCTCGAGGACGAGGAGGAGGATCCCGAGGAGCCAGCCTACCAGTCAGATGCTGACGTGTTAGAGCTGGAGGTTCCACCTCAGTAGGCGAGTGACTTGATCACTACCGCAGGATTAGGTTGACCCCCTATAGCTAGTCGAGTAGTAGCAGTGGTTCTTTTGGAAACCAGATATTATGTTGTAAGCTTGAGGTTGTAAGCTTGATGTTGATGTGAACTCTTTGATGTATTGTTTGTGAAATATAAGTATGTTTGTCTTGTTTAAAATTGTGTGAACTATTTTCATATAACTCTTAGGATTAATCAACCGCTTGAGAGATCATCTTTTCCCTTAGTCGAACTTTTCTTGCCTTGTCTCTTATACCCGGTGTGCTTCAGGATGCCACCCCGTCGCAGCAATGCGGAAGGATCAGGATCAGCACCACCACCACCGGACCCAACCCCCACCCAACTTCTCGCACTTATCATGGAGGAGCGTGAAAATGCCCGGCAAGAGCGCCAAGCTCATCTCGCTGCCTTACAACAACTCGCAGCCGCTTACAATAACAACAACAACAACAACAACAACAACAACATGGTGGTAACGGCAATGGTGATGGAAACCAGCGATCTACCTTGGGTGATTTTCAGAAGACCAACCCACCCACCTACTCCAAGGGACTTCACCCACTAGAAGCCGATGATTGGCTTCGCACCATCGGCAATAATCTTGAAGTTGCTGCTGTGGGAGAAAATGAGAAGGTGCTGTATGCAACCCACTATCTCGCTGGACCTGCAAGAGCTTGGTGGGAAACTACCAAGGCTCTCCAGCAAGCTGGTCATGTCATCGACTGGGCTGAGTTCCAGGAGAAGTTCCGTAAGAAGCATATTCCTTACGGACTTATTGAGAGGAAGAAGGATGAGTTCCGCAAACTGAGGCAGGGAAGTAGAGATGTGGTCGGTTATCTTGAGGAGTTTACCGACTTATCTCGGTATGCTCCTGATGACACCGACAAGGAAGAGAAGAAGATGGAGCGTTTCATGAGTGGACTTCATGATGAACTTCAGTGTGCTTTGGTTATCCATGACTTCCGTGACCTGGAGTCACTTGTGGACAAAGCCATCCAGCTGGAGACCAAGCGCAAGTCGATGTATGAAGGTCGCAAGAGGAGGATGAATGCTCAGGAAGGCTCGAGCAGCCAGAAACCTCGTATCTTTCAGCAGAACACCAGGCCTGCCTATCGTCCACCCCAAGCTCCACGCCCAAATTACCCTAACCGCCCAAACAACTTCAACCGTCCCAATGACAATAACCGTCCCGGAGGAAACTTCAACAACTTCAACCGCAATCCCAATGTGATCTGCTTTGAATGCGGCAACAAGGGTCACTACTCCAAAGAATGTCCCAATCCCAAGAGGAATGTCCAACGCCCCAATGCGCCGGCACAGAACAATGGTCAAGGCCGCAATGGAAATGGAAATGGCAAGAATGCCGCACCTCGCGGAAATGCTGCTGTTGCCAAGGGTCGTCTGCACCACATCAATGCTGAAGAAGCTCAGGATGCTCCGGATGTTGTGCTGGGTACGTTCCTTGTCAACTCAGTACCTGCAACTGTTCTGTTTGATTCTGGTGCTACCCATTCATTTGTTACCCAAGAATTTGTTGCTAAGGGAGGTTTAGTTAAGAGCCTCTTACCCAAACCCATGGTCGTCCAAATCCCAGAATCCACCGTAGAGACCCAGATGTTTTGCTCCGATGTACCCCTTGAGATCAAAGGAGAGAAGTTTCCAGTAAACTTAATTGTTCTGGGAACCCAAGGCATCGATGTTATACTCGGTATGAATTGGTTAGCCAAGTACCATGGTCGGATTGACTGTGCCAGAAGAGCTGTATCCATCACCACCGACAAAGAAGTAGAAGTGGAGTATGTGTCTAAAACTAGTCAACCTCACCCAGGCTGCCATGAGAGCATAGCTCGACCCGCCCTAGATGAGATCCGTGTTGTTCATCTGTTCAAGGATGTTTTCCCAGAAGAATTGCCTGGTATGCCGCCAGATAGGGATATTGAGTTCATAATTGAGCTTATTCCAGGAACATCCCCCATATCCCAAAAGCCTTATCGGATGAATCCGGAAGAACTGGTTGAGTTGAAGAAACAGTTGGCTGATATGCTAAGCAAAGGTCTTGTCCGCCCAAGCGCTTCACCATGGGGATCACCCATTATTTTTGTGGACAAGAGAGACGGTACCACACGCCTGTGTGTGGATTATCGCAAGCTGAATGACGTGACCATTAAAAACAAGTACCCTCTTCCCAAGATCGAGGATCTGTTCGATCAAATGAACGGAGCCCGAGTCTTTTCAAAGATCGATCTTCGGACAGGTTACCATCAGTTGAAGATCAGAGAGACAGATATTCCCAAGACCGCCTTCACCACTCGTTACGGGTTGTTTGAATACACCGTGATGTCTTTTGGTCTGACCAATGCCCCAGCCTATTTCATGAATCTCATGAACAAGATTTTCATGGAGTACCTCGACAAGTTCGTGGTAGTTTTCCTTGATGACATCCTTATTTATTCCAAGACCGAAGAAGAGCATGCTGAACACCTGCGTCTAGTTTTGGAGACCCTCCAAGAGCACCAACTGTATGCCAAACTTAGCAAGTGTGAGTTTTGGCTCAGTGAAGTGGCATTTCTTGGACATATTGTATCCGCTGGAGGAATTTCTGTTGACCCTGAGAAGATACAAGCCATTCTTGACTGGTTATCCCCAACCAATGTTTTTGAAATCCGAAGCTTTCTCGGACTTGCCGGTTATTACCGCAAGTTCGTCGAAGGATTTTCCAGTATAGCCAAACCTCTGACCCAACTGTTGAAGAAGGACAAGAAATTTGAATGGACTCAGAAGTGTGAGGATAGTTTCCAAGAACTGAAGAAGAAACTAACCTCAGCCCCAATCCTGATCATGCCAGACGTCACCCAGAGTTTCGACGTGTATTGCGATGCATCACGCCTCGGACTTGGTTGCGTTCTGATGCAAGAAGGCAAAGTTGTGTCGTACCTGTCCCGGCAGTTGCGACCGCATGAAGAGAATTACCCAACCCATGACTTGGAGTTAGCTGCTGTGGTCTTTGCTCTTAAGAAGTGGCGTCCCTATCTTGCGGGACATCGCTGCGAGGTCTATACAGATCACAAAAGCTTGAAGTATATTTTCACCCAGAAAGATCTGAACCTGCGACAGAGGAGATGGATGGAATTAATCAAGGATTATGATATTGGAATCCATTATCACCCCGGAAAGGCTAATGTAGTTGCCGATGCCCTTAGTCGCAAACCTTGCACCCTGAATGCCCTGATCCAAGCCGAACAGCCAGCCTTGTTCAAGACTTCAAAGATTTTGGACTAGAGCTTGTTAGCTATGGTTATCTCGCCAATTTAGAGTTAACCCCAACCCTGGTGGATCAAATCAAAGAAGCCCAGAAAGGTCATGAAAGTATAGAGGGAATTAGGAAGAAAATTTCCCTCGGCAAAGCACCCGGTTTTACCGAAGATGCTGAAGGAGTGCTGAAATTCAATAACCGTATCTGTGTGCCCAATGTCACGGAACTTAAGGAGTTAATCCTGAAGGAGGCCCATGAGACCCCTTATTCAATCCACCCCGGCGGAACCAAAATGTACCAAGACCTTCGAGAAGATTTTGGTGGCATGGAATGAAGCGAGAGATTGGTTCATTCGTAGCCAAGTGTGATATCTGTCAGCGAGTCAAGGCTGAACATCAGCGACCCGCTGGATTGCTTCAACCTTTGAAAATTCCCGAGTGGAAGTGGGACGAGATTGGAATGGATTTTATTACCGGACTTCCAAGATCCAACCGAGGCCATGATTCCATCTGGGTCATCGTTGATCGACTGACCAAGGTTGCCCACTTTGTTCCTGTCAAGACCACTCATACCGGAGCTCAGTTAGCAGACCTGTATATTTCCAGAATAGTGAGCCTGCATGGTGTGCCTAAGAAGATTGTATCTGATAGAGGCACGCAATTCACCTCAAGATTCTGGAAATCCCTTCATGAAGCCCTCGGAACCAAGTTAGCCTTTAGCACAGCTTATCATCCCCAGACCGATGGCCAGACTGAGCGAGTGAACCAGATATTAGAGGACATGCTTCGCGCATGTGTTCTATCCTATGGTTCCAAGTGGGAAGATTGTCTTCCGTTTGCAGAGTTCTCGTACAACAACAGTTATCAGTCTAGTCTGCAAATGGCCCCTTTTGAAGCCCTTTACGGCAAGAAGTGTCGTACACCCTGAATTGGTCCGATACCGGAGAGAGCAAATTGTTCGGACCAGATACCCTCCGAGAAGCTGAAGAGCAAGTTCAGCTTATTCGTGAACGTCTCAAAACTGCCCAATCCCGTCAGAAGAGTTACGCTGACACCAAGCGCCGTGATCTCACTTTCAGTATCGGAGATTATGTGTATCTCCGAGTGACACCCCTCAAGGGAATGCAGCGTTTCCATGTCAAAGGAAAGTTAGCACCAAGGTATATTGGACCCTTCAAGGTCATTGCTCGTCGAGGAGAAGTATCCTATCAGCTGGAGTTACCCCAGGAGTTAGGAGATTATCATGATGTCTTCCACATTTCCTTGCTCCGGAAGTGTCTTGAAGTTCCTGACCAGCCTGATGTTTTCAAAAACATCGACCACCTCTCCATCGACCTGAACCAAGACCTGACTTATCGTGAGAGACCCCTCAAAATTCTCGAAGAAGATGTTCGTGTTACCCGAAGACGTGCGATCAAGTTTTACAAAGTCCAGTGGACTAACCACTCTGAAGAAGAAGCAACTTGGGAACGCGAAGATTATCTTAGAAGCGAATTCCCAGACCTCCTTAAAACCGAAGCCTAGCAAATCTCGGGACGAGATTTATTCTAAGGGGGGAAGGATTGTAACATCCCAAAATTATTAATCAATATTATATTCCAAAATTGGGAGCCAACAAAAACTTTTGTTAATTATTATGTGTTGTTTGCAAATTGTTGCTTGTATGGTTTAATTCTTGTTGCTTGTGTTATTCCTTCTTGCTAGTGGTTTGTTGTTTGCTCTAAATAAAAGCAAGAAGAAAAGAAAAGAATTGAAATAGCAAATAAAGCAAGAAAAACAAAAGTGACATTTGTATTCCACAAATTCTCCAAGTGAGAATTTCAAATGGTTTCAAACAAAATTCAGTGGAGTGGGTTTATAAACACTCCCCATTTTGTTCCTACCACTTTCCCCTCTCAAATATTATTTTTGAACTTGTTTTAAAATTCTAAAATAAAAACAAATAGAAATAAATCAAATTACCTTAAACAAGTACTATGAAAGAAAATGTTGCCAAACATTTTATTTGGCAATGCCAAATTTTGTGGAGCTCCTACATGTTATGGGGAGGCCCCACAAATATTTGCAGAATTTTCTAAAATACTTAAGTACCTCAAATAAATCCAGGAAAAGCTTCTGGATATTGAAATAAAACTGAAAAATAAAAGAAAAGAGGGAGGAAGGGGTTTTCTGCAAAAAGGTCATCGACCTCAGACCCGACGACCGTCGCCGTGTCGCCTTCACCGTCGACGCCGTTTTCTTCGCCGCCAGGACCCCCCTGGCCGCGCTCTCCCTCGCCTCTGCACCCCTGCACCTCTCTGCACCCGCAGGGAAGAAAACGGGCACCCCTCCCGTCGCCATTACGCCGCGGTTCCCCGCTGACCGCCGTAGAGCACTTGGACGGCGCCGGCAAAATTCGTCCACCCCTTAGCTCCCCGACACGCACCGTTCTTCTAGATGACTCTAGAAGCTTGCCGGACCCCGTTAAGCCCCAAGCCACCACGAGTCTCTGCACCGTCGCCGTGTAATCGCCGAATTGATCACCGTGGACGCGCCATGGCCGCCGCCGTAGACCCCGACCATCGTGGACCGCCCTGGCCCTATAAAAAGCACCCCGAGGCCTCTCTGGAACACCACACCTCCCTCCCAAGCTTTCCCTCGCTCCAATTTGCTCTGTGCACCGCCAGAGGGCAGTGCACGGCCGTGCCCGACGCCGCCGTTGAGGTCGAGCACCACCGCCTCGCCACACCTCCCCATTCTTCCCTCTGACCCCTCTACGCTCTTCCTTGTGGACACCGCACTCACCAGAGAGCTTTTTCCCTCTTTTTAGTGCACGGACGCGACCCCGACGCTCCGCCGAAGTTGCTGCCCGACGCCGACGAAGTGCGCGACCTCACCGCCGACGAACCAGCCTTCCCCAGCAAGCACAGCTCGCACCATCGCCTTCCCCGAGCCTCCGCCGTCGATCTGCGTCGTCTCCGCGATCTTCCGAGCCCTCTAGGTGAGTCTCCGATCATCACCGTGCCGCCGGCGCGGCGGCGCCGCCAGTTTTTGGTCGCCGCCGTTGCCTTTGATCTTGGACCGTTGGATCCAGATCCAACGGCCGCGTAACGCTTCGCTGTAGTTGAGCCACTGACGGCCTGACCCCACCCGTCAGTATTTTAATCAAATCCACGTCCACGCTGAGTCACTGACCAGTAGGCCCCACTAGTCAGAAATCTCAACATTATCCAGAAGAGAGGGAATTTCTATTTCTTTTTCTCTGGAAAAAACAGTACTGGCATCAACTTTGAAATTCAATATCTCGAGATTTAGGAATCCAAATAAATCAAACTCAACTGTTCTGGAAAGCTTATGAAAGTGTTTAACCAACACAATTGGTCCCATGTCATTTCATTAAATAGTTAAAAAGTATTATTGAAAATGCCACAGAAGGTTTAAATTCTAAACTTGTTTGTTTCTGATACTCTGCTAGTCCAAATAATTCCAAACCAATTTTGCTAGCTTAGTACTGCCTTGTGTTAGCTCCCCTAATTTTGGTAGAATTAATTAAGCAATATTAATTGCTGACTTTAAAATAAACCCTTCTGGACTAAAACAGACAAATATGTTTATTGGTTGATCCAAATGAGTTAGGACCAATTTTGTTAGCTCACATATATCCATGTTTAGTTACCCCTAAAAGGGTTTAATTTTTGGAACAATATAATTTAATTGGTAGCTAAAACTTGATTATTAAGCTACTGGATTCAATCCAATGTGTAGGGAGTTTGGTAACTCCAAATGGTCCAATTCAAATTGGGTTGTATTCTACACATCAGTGGCTTTCCATAGAATTTTAATTTGTATTTTTGTGACCAACAGAACTCAAGTTGTGGAATTAAACATGAATAACTAGTTTCTGCCATAATTTGGACTTAATTAAATAATGTTTAATTCAATTTATTTAAAAACCAAATTGTGTAGTTTGATGTGTGCAGTAGCCAATTGTGATGTTAATGATGGTTATGTTGAGGTGATTGCTTGTATAGCTTAGTGATTGTTTGTATTGTTTGTTTGTTAATTAGACGAGAACGTTGTCGGATATATCGAGGAAGGAGAGTTTGCTGAATTTGAAGAACAAGAGCAAGATCACTTTGCCAAGCAAGGCAAGCTATTCTCTGAGCTTGCACTACCAACATATGCATCTACTTTCATAATATGTTTACTCTCAAAGCAAGATTTACAAAACCCATTTCAAAAATATATGGATATTATTTTGCCACCCTATGTCGTAGTTTATATAAAACTTTAGGATGGGAAAACAATGTTGTTTATTCAAAACTCCTTTGAAATGTCTTGTGAGTTTATGGAACGACGAGATGTCGGTGCTGTGTTGGAAAGGTGGAAAAATGGTGATGTTTGTGAAAAATGCACAGTGTCCTAGTACTATGGAAACCAATCCTACCCTGTGCGACCACATTTACCACATATGGGAAAAGGCGTAGTCATGTAGTTTGCTCTTATTAGTATGGGATACCTCATCGACGGAGATGACTCCGTTATGCATGAGGGGATGGTCCGAGGATCTACCCCCTGACCCGGGTCCTCACACAAGTTGGTGGGGAGGATAGAAGGTTCCACCATAAACCGCCGGACAAAACTATGAGTCCTCACACTTAGGGTTTCTGACGGGAAACTGGACTGGGTGTTGATGGAAAGTGTCATATGGGAAGGATCCTATACTAGCATGAGCAAATAAGAGGCTATGGCCGGCGGCTTACTTCGCATACACCTGGTATGGCGAGACGTGGCAGACACGATGAGTTGCCGGATGGATGTGGGTTAAAAGCGTGCTACCTCTGCAGAGTGTTAAAAACTATTCGAATAGCCGAGTCCTCGGATATGGACAATTGGGAGACTGTCCTAAGACCTTGTGCAAGTTTTAAAAAGGCTTTGAGTTTTTAAAAGAAAAATGGAGTGGAGAATGTTTCCTACACCTATACCAACGGATCGGTATGAGGTGGTTGGATGAAAGTGGACCATGACGGGCTATGGTCGGAAAGAGGAGAAGTTTTGGAAAAACAGATGAAAAAGGTGACTTCTTTAAAGATAGTTATAAAGCTCTTCTTACCTTTTTCAATAAAGATATAGAGATGTTTTAAATCAGAAAAGTTGTCAACTAAAATAAAACTGGTGCATACTCATGTTGGGATAGTTTGCGAGTACATTCAAATGTACTCATATTGGTTTCGTCCCTGGCTATTGTCCTAGCCAGACTACGAGGAGGAACACTACGCAGAGCAGGAATATGGCGACTTCTACGCCAACTAAGGATCTCCACAAGTCAGCTGCCTGTCGGGTTGTCATCGTTAGAATATGATGTCTACTACGCCGTAGCTTCCGCTGATATATTTTGGTTTGGCCCATGAAGGCACCTATGTAAGAACTTGGTCTAAATGACCATTTATGTAAGACTTTTATTCGGTACTGTAATGGATGTAAACTTTGGTATCCAATTCGGATTATGTGCAACGACAGACTGATCACGGGATCGTTGTTTTAAGCATAATCGGGTATTTCGGACAGCTAGTCCGGGGTCCCCACAATGCCTAACACTAACTTTCTAACACTAGCACTAAATTTGCTAAAAATTTCTAACACTAAATTTCTAACACTGAAAAAACAACAAAAAAACACCTAAACTACATAAAAACAACACCTAAACTATCTCACCTTTGCTACGGCCGGAGGAGGAGGAGGGCGAGGTCGCCGACCGTCGAGGCCGCGGAGGAGGAGAGGAGTGTGAGGCGGCGTGGAGGAGGCCTCGGGCGCGACGGCGGAGGCCTCAGGCGCGACGCGCGCGGTGGAGGAGGAGGGTCGGCCTCGGGCGCGACGCACGCGGCGGAGGAGGAGAGGGCCGGCCTCGGGCGCGACGCGGCGGGGCAGCACCATGGTGGAGGGCGGCGGAGGGGCGGGCGACCGGCAGCGGCGCCCGGAGCAGCACGACGGCGTCGGGGACGGGAGGGCAGGGGCCGCACGAGGCGGCGGCGTCGGGGAAAACTTTTGCTCGATATGAGGAGCAAGAGAGGGGCGGCGTGATCTAAAAATGTTAAACATACCTTTAGTACCTGTTCCAGCCACGAACCGGTACTAAAGGACCTTTAGTTCTGATTCGTGGCTGGAACGGAACTAAAGGTCTAGCTTTGGGCAGTTTTGGGCGGCCGAAAATTTTGGCGCGAAGCTCAGACCTTTAGTTCCGGTTCGTGGCTGGAACCGGGACTAAAGGTATTTCGAGTTGTTTTCTTTTTTGCTCCAATTTCTTTTTATTTTTTCTGTTTTCATTTATATGTATTGATTTAAGTCAAACTTTTAATCTGTTTATCAGAAAATTATGATTAATATATCGAAATGCTCAGAAAAATGAACCCTATCTATTTATTCCAAATGGATTCATGTTTGAACAATTCAAATTTGTAAGTTCTTCGAAATTACAAAAATGCCATTTTTCTTAATTATGGAGTTAAATTGAATAAAAGCAAATAATTCAATGTGACCTCAAATAAACATGTTAAACATGCTTTAGAGCTTTGTGTTAATGAATCAATTTGATCATGCATACATATCTTCCCTTGTGTCCCTTGCTTATGATTGCGCCGTAACCATGGAAGTCGTGACCGCAAAGCCCGCCTTTAGTCCCGGCTTTTATTATTACACATCACCAATAGTTTTTAGAACACTATTACATTATTACATAAACAGACTACGGGGTAATGGACCACGCGCGCTCGTACGCCCTCCGCACCGGATCCGGCACCGGAGCAGGAAGCCGGTAGCAGGGCATTCCTCTCCACGTCGGGCTCGTGGGCATACGGCGGGATAGGCTCCCGCGGTAGCGCCCAAGCGCGCTCTGTCGAGCACGCTCGACCTCGTCCAGAAGGCGTTGTGGCGGGCGTGGCGGATCCATCTCATGGATACCATGTGTTCGTGGTTAGGAATGGTGGATTAGGGTTTACCCCGTCGACGACAATACATATAGATCTCCAGGGCAGCGCTAGGGGAGGACACGTGACCAGGGCAGCGCTGGGTAGGAGACGTACGTGACCAGGGCAGCGCTGGGGTAGGACATGTGGCCAGGGCAGCGCTGGGGAGGACACGTGACTGACATGAGTCATGATCGCAAAGCCCGCCTTTAGTCCCGGTTGGTAACACCAACCGGGACTAAAGAAGCACACGGATCGTGTGTTTCTTTCAAGCGCTTGTGAACCATTGGATCAGGGGTGTGTTTCTTTTGAGGGCTTGTGAGCTGTTGGATCAGCACTATCACGACCACTTCGTGAGCCACATGACCCTATATATAGCCCACCTCTCGGACATGTTCGGCATTCAGTGTTTACTCATTGTAGTTCATTTGGTATACAAATCATTCGGATTCCCTGCATACATCCGACGGTGCATTTGATATGCGGGCACTCACGAGCCATCGTCGGGCTGTATGCAGGGGAAACCGTGTGTTTTGTTCTATCTATAAATCATTCAGTTCATCGACCGAATACAAATCATTCAGATTTCCTGCATACATCCGACGATGCATTTGATATGGGCACTCACGAGCCACCGTCGGGCTGTATGCAGGGAAACCATGTGTTTTGTTCCAACTTTTTCGAGCGCTTGTGAGCGCCGTTGGAGTTTTTGGAACCAAAAATCAGTGTTTAGAGTTTTCTTCTGAGTTTTCACAACACAGTTACATAAAAGGTTTAATATATTATTACACATCACCACCAATATCCCTATCTAGTGTTGTGGTATAAACTTCTTCTTCGTGTGTGTCACTTTCTTCTGATTGCGCCGTAACCATGGACAATCTTCATCATTTAAAACGATGGTTGGGTCGGTTTTCACTGCGAAGGGCCGAATTTCATCAAACTTATTGTAATCTTCTGACATGTCTGTCTTGTCCTCCACTCCCACGATGTTTTTTCCCTGAAAAAACTATGTGGCACTTTGGCTCATCGTATGATGTATTCGCTTGCTTATATTTTCTTTTTTTGGTCTGGTAGACATGTCCTTCACATAGAAAACCCGAGCCACATCATTGGCTAAGACGAATGGTTCGGTGTCATACCCAAGATTCTTGAGATCCACTGTAATCATTTCGTACTGCGGGTCAACCTGTACCCCGCCTTTCAGGTTGAACCATTTGCACCAGAACAAAGGGACCTTAAAAGAAGGTCCATAGTCAAGTTCCCATATTTGCTCTATGTAACCATAATATGTGTCATTTTACCCATTGTTGTTTATTGCATCAAAGCGGACACCACTGTTTTGGTTGGTGCTCTTTTTATCTTGGTCGGCCGTGTAAAATGTATTCTCATTTATCTCGTACCCTTGAAAAGTCAATATAGTTGAAGATGGTGCTTTGGCCAACAAGTATAGCTGTTCTCCAACAGTGGTGTCATTAATGAGACGTGTTTGCAACCAACCGCCGAAAGTCTTCACGTGTTCTCCTTCAATCCATTCTTTAGGCTGCTCCAGGTATTTAGAGCGTAAACTATTCATGTGTTCCTTGATATACGGAGCCACCAAGCTGGAATTATGTAGAACTATGTAGTGTGCTTGAGTGAAAGAATGCCAGTCCGTACATATTATTGCTTTCTTTTCTAGCGTGCCTTATACACACAGTCTCCCCTCATGGCGCGATTGAGGAACACCGATCGGCTTAAGGTCAGGAATAAAGTCAACACAAAACTCAATGACCTCCTCTGTTCCATAGCCCTTGGAGATGCTTCCTTCTGGCCTAGCACGGTTATGAACGTATTTCTTTAAGACTCCCATGAACCTCTCAAAGGGGAACATGTTGTGTAGAAATACAGGACCGAGAACGGAAATCTCTTCGACTAGGTGAACTATGAGGTGCGTCATAATATTGAAGAAGGATGGTGGGAACACCAACTCGAAGCTGACAAGACATTGGACCACATCCTTCTTTAAACTTGGTAGAGTTTCTGGATTGATCACCTTCTGAGAAATTGCATTGAGTAATGCACATAGCTTCACAATGGGTACTCAAACATTTTCCGGTAGAAGCCCCCTCAATGCAACCGAAAATAATTGTGTCATAATCACGTGGCAGTCATGAGACTTTAGGTTTTGAAACTTTTTCTCTGTCATGTTTATTATTCCCTTTATATTCGACGAGAAGCCAGACGGGGCCTTGATACTGCTCAGGACTTCAAAAAAGATCTCGTTCTCTTTTTTGGTAGGAGCGTAGCTGGCAGGACCTTGATACTTCTCTGGATTCAGGTTGTCTCGTTCGTGCATACGTTGCTGGTCCTGCTGTATTCCGGTGTATCTTTCGTCTTCCCATACACGCCCAAGAAGTTTAGCAGGTTCACGCAAAGATTTTTTGTCACGTGCATCACGTCGATTGCAGAGCGAACCTCTAAGATTTTCCAATAGGGTAGCTCCCAAAATATAGATTTCTTCTTCCACATGGGTACGTGTCCATCAGCGCCATTCAGAACAGATTGTCTGCCAAGACCCTTTCCAAAGATTACTTTTAAATCCTTGACCATGTCATATATATCAACACCAGTAGGGCAGGTAGGCTTCGTCCGGTGATCTGTCTCACCTTTGAAATGATTGCCTTTCTTACTTATGGGATGCTGTTTTGGAAGAAATTGACGATGCCCCGGGTACACATTCTTGTTACCTAAATATATACTTTCAGTCTCACCTAAATAGTGTGTGCATGTATTGTATCCCTTTCTTGACTGTCCTGAAATGTTACTAAGAGCAGGCCAATCATTGATGGTTACAAACAACAACGCTCGTAGGTCAAATTCCCCTGTTTGTGCTGATCCCACACACGTACACCTTCTTCATGCCACAACTGTAAAAGTTCTTCAACCAATGGCATCAGGTACACATCAATGTCGTTGCCGGGTTGCTTCGGGCCTTGGATGAGCACTAGCATCATAATGAACTTCCGCTTCATGTACAACCAAGGAGGAAGGTTATAGATACATAGAGTCACATGGCAGGTGCTATGACTGGAGCTCTGCTCCCCAAAAGGATTAAAGCCATATCTATTTAGACCAAATCTTAAGTTCCTTGTGTCATATGAAAATGTTGGGAACTCTCAATCAATTTTTCTCCACTGCGACCCATCAGCGGGGTGTCTCAGCATCACGTCTTTCTTACGGTCTTCTTTGTGCCATCGCAACAACTTGGCATGCTCTTTGTTTTGAAACAAACGTTTCAATCGTGGTATTATAGGAGCATACCATATCACCTTGGCATGAACCCTCTTCCTGGGGCGCGGCTCGCCCTCAACATCACCTGGGTCATCTCGCCTGATCTTATACCACAATGCACCACATACCGGGCATGCATTAAAATTCTCTTACTCCTCACCGCGGTAGAGGATGTAGTCATTGATGCACGCATGTATCTTCTGCACCTCTAATCCTAGAGGGCAGACAACCTTCTTTGCTTCGTACGTATTGGGGGCAATACGTTATCCCTTGGAAGCATCTTCTTTATTATTTTCAGCAAATTTTCAAATCCCTTGTCAGATGTACTATTCTCTGCCTTCCATTGCAGCAATTCCAGTGTGGTACCCAGCTTTTTCTGGCCATCTTCGCAATTTGGATACAACAATTTTTTGTGATCCTCTAACATGCTCTCCAACTTCAACCTCTTGTTTTCACTTCCGCAGTTTATCTGTGCATCACGAATGGGCCGACGAAGATCATCATCAGGCTCATCAACAATGGGCTCTTCTTCAGCTTCATCTTCCCCCATTGTAGTACCACCGTCTTCAGTGAACATAGGATAGTTGTCATTATCCTCGTCTTTTTCATTGTCTTCCATTATAATCCCTATTTCTTTGTGCTTGGTCCAACAATTATAACCGGACATGAAACCGGACTGCAACAGGTGGACGTGAATGGTTTTTGAGGTAGAGTAATCCTACGTATTCTTGCAGACACTACATGGACAAGAAATAAAACCATTCGGCGGCTTGTTTGTCTCAGCCACACGGAGAAAATCATGCATGCCATTAATAAAGTCGGGACAACGTCGGTCACCGTACATCCATTGCCGGCTCATCTGCATTATATAAATATATCAAAAACCATTACACTACAAAAATGAATATATAATAGTGACCAAATTAATTAATACAAGTTCATCACATTAAAACCAAAGTAGAGTAGTGACCAAATGCAATACATAGTTCACATAAAACATACATTGAAACTAACATACAACTATCTAAAGAATTTAAGCCCAACAACAAATGCGATCAAAATCGCAACTAAGCTAATTATTGAACCAACAACATAATGATACCAAGGCTCTTTATGAATGGCATATTTTCTAATCTTTCTAATTTTCAAGCGCATTGCATCCATCTTGATCTTGTGTTTATTGACGACGTCGGCAAGATCGAACTCCAATTTCATCTCTCTTCTAGGCATTGTAGACGAAGATCTTCACTTCTTTTCAATTTTACTTTCAAATCATTGTTTTCTTTTTGAAAAAACTCGACAATAGGGTCGGTTGGAATTTCCGGTTCAACTACCTCCTAGATAAAAAAATCTATGTCAAGTTGGTAGGCATAATTGTTATAAACACGAAATGAAACAAATAGTTATAAAAATATATCACATCCGAATCATAGACCGGACGAGGGCCGACAGGGACGGATATCAAAACCATGACACTATACATATAAAAAATAAAAAAAGATAAGAAAATTATACAAGTAATAACTATGCATTTAAATCATACAAGTAATTTGAGCTCAAAATGCATATAAAAAACAAGAGGCTCACCGAGATGGTGCTGGTGACGGGACGGCGCGGGCTATCGACGGCGGTGAGGAGGGGACGGGACGACACTAAAACCCATAAATCATAAATTAATTTGAGCTCAAAATGCATATAAAAATGAAATCCCTAATTTAGCCATTTCATCAAACACCTAGCTAGCACTACAAAAATGAAATGAGCTAAACTAGCAATGAAATGAGCTAAACTAGCAACGCTGGAAGAATGGATAAAGTTGCTAACCCTTGAATAGATGGGGTGCCGTCAATCTTGACAAATGGTGAAAAAATGGGGATGAACTAGAACTCGAGAGAGGAAACGGAGGAGAAAAATGGTGAAGTTTCGAGCAGGAAAAATGGAGCGGGCTCGGGGGTGGAAAAAGATGATATAGGGGAACCATTAGTATCGGTTCGTGTTACGAACCGGTACTAAAGGTTCCTTACGAACCGGGACTGGTGCTCTCCGTCGCCCTAGCCATTCGAACCGGAACTAATGGCCCCATTAGTTCCGGTTCTAATTATGGCCAGGACAAATGGGCCAAACGGGAGCCCTGTTTTCTACTAGTGTCGTATCACCTCTTCTTCTTTTTTATTGTTTGGGCACGTTTGTGCTATCGAATTTTCCCCGACGTTTTCTTGCATTTAAACTTCGTGTATGGTTATGATTGTTTTGTTTATAAAGAGGTGCGAACGAGGAGGGGAGGAAGGGGATGGGAGATCGATCTCGTGATTTGATGACTTGCAATGTCTGTGTCAGACGGCTCATTAGGGCCATGGGCGCGTATCACGACCCTTTTAATAAGTATATATAGTAGTTTGGACACACAAAAGCAAAAATGAGCTAAATATGTAGCCTACTGTACCGTATAATTTCGTAGTGCTCACCAAAAATATTAATTATATATATCTTTTTTTTTCGCTGCTAAACTATCAGCATAGTTTGAAGTTCCGGCAGAGTTCATCAACAAGTGGTTCTTGCAGTCCAAGCCGACTAGCAACAACATACTTGAGTAGAAATAATCCAGCTGCTGCTATCAGCAAAGCAGTTGCCCAAAACATGAGTAGCTGCAGAACCTCCTCGGATGAGCCGTCTTGCTCTTTAGACTGCACAATCGCCTCCGAAGAGGCAGTGGCAGCCACGTTGTTAGTGACAGCAGATTGTTGCCCCGGCCATTGATGCAGCATGACGACGACATAGTAGGCTAGAAGCCCCGATACGCCACATGCCACCATGATCGCTGTGCAGCCAGGGAGCCAAGATTCATCCATTGTTGTTGCTAGGTAAGCAATAGGAGCAATGACCAACGCAGTTGAAGGAACAAGCACACTCTTGTACGGTTTTATCTTGTCGATGCTAATGATAAGAGTCTTCACGGTCGAGGTGAACACTGAACCACAAGAGCACTGGGAGAACCTCCGGCATACATACTAGAACCATGTCCTCGCCAAACGCCTCTGCAGCCACTGTGTGCACCGTTACCAACAGCAACAGAAGAAAGCTCTTTTGGAGCAACTCCGATGCCGGTGTTACATCAGGGGTGGCACCGGCCGGCAGTCTTATCATCATGCGTGTCAGTACCCCTAGTGTAGAGCTCAGGAAAAGAAGGAACTGGGAGACGGCAAACCTATCGGCTGCACGGTCGTTAAGATGTGCCAGCATGCATAGTGCGCACAGTGCACAAAAGGGCATCATGACGATGAACTCAAGCTCCTCGGGTTCCTTGGTGGTCTCCCCGGCGTTGTTAGGTTCAACACTTGACTTATTGACACCCTCACCATGCTGTTCAACTGAGTAACAGAGCTCACGGAACAGCGCGTATATGAAGCCGATGGCGATGAGGGGAAAGATGCAAAGCCAGAGGTAGCTCAAGTTGATGTCGAGCAACAAGGCATAAGATATGATCACGATAGTGGCTGTGTCTCTATATATCCGGAAGTTAGCGGGACATGTAGGGAATTTTAACCATGATTTCAATATTTGCACAGGCAGTGGACCGGGGAACTCATAGATCTTCACAACCATATATATCACGCAAATGGCAACCGCTATTGCACCGGTTAACCACTTCTGATATGCTTTGTAGGCATCAGATAGAGCCCCCTGGAATAAATTGTCATAACTGCAAGACACTGCAAAAATTGGCAGAACTAGCGCTAGGAACGGATCTGATGTGCCTGAAGCATGTAAACAAGAAAGACATCGATTAGCACATATTTTATCATAGTATTTCAGTTGTTATTAGGGAACCATGAAGTGCAATAATTTTGCTGAAGCGGTAGGACATAAAAGGGAAATGTTGTGCTTCGTATTGATTTCGGTGCCGAGATTGGTATACAACTAGGGCGTATTTACAACCCATGATCATCTGTATAAGTGTTGCTCACGATGTTTGAAGTGAGCTTTTTCCAAGAAACGCTAAAAAATGTTTCAATCTAAAGATAAAGATATATTTTACTTTTTGCATGTCTAAAGTTTATTGTGCAACTAGCAAAAAAGTATAATTGGATGAAGAGCTTTGTATTATTGACTATGCCTTTTTGGTTATTAGAGTCAATCCACTTCATATGGACTACTCTATCCATCCATATTGAGGTGTCCTTGTTTTTCATGTGCGTCAAACTGGATCATCAAGTTCGCCAACAAAATATGTGTTCTTTACATTAAAAGAACCATACCTTCAGATTCATATTCGAAAAATATTTCAAACGGTATAAAAATATATCACATTTTGATTGATACAATTGATGGTCAAAACTGAACCACGCAAAATAAGAACGACATCTAAATTAGGAAGGTGAGAGTTTTCGGGACCAAAGCAGTATGACCACACTCCAATAAGCAAATAGACCCACACTAGGTCTACAAAAGTCAAGTTAGATCCCAGCCCCACAGTGCATACAGTATGTAATCTAAACTGGATATTACGTGGAACTGGATCTAGAGTAGTGCACATCGACGGAGAAATAAGCAAATTCTCAGTCCACTGTGATCTTGTGGCACCTTCATAGTATTTTATAAGTTTGTCGTGCAAAGTGGTTGCAGAAAAGATAGGGCGTTTATATTTTAACTAACTTATTGATTTATTTAAACATCACTGCACTTACCGCAAGGATGGATGTATCTTTGTTGTTCTTCTGTTAGATAGGGTGCGATTTGTTCTTCTATTAGCGACGCAAGCTCCTTTTCTGCAGAGTATGCAATTAAAATAAGGCAAATGATGGTAAAACACATATACAGTTCGTACAACCATAAGTATAATCTCGGTAAATTACGGGCATAAATCCGGATGTTAGATGTTAGTACATAAAATTTCGTGAGAAAAAATATTTTTTATAGCCTGTGTAAATGAGACAACTCCCGTTGTTTCAAAACGACTTTGCACAAGTCTTTTTTTTACATAAGTCACAAAAAGTTATCCTTTCTCGCGAAATTTTGTGTCTGAATATAAATGCATGGATGTTCATCCAATAAAACTGTTTAATTTTTTTGAAATTAAAATATATTCAAAATACATTTTACATAACAAGTGCATCTAGATCAACGAGTCAAAACACCATGTCCGTTAATTTGCGGTAATGTCAAATGTCAAACGTAGCCTTGCTGTATCTCAGACGAGGGAAGGGCACACGGCATGGGCTTGACCTGATTCTGCTTCGTCCACGGCGGGAAGTTTGTCTTTGTTGGCCCCGCGGCATTATCACTTACACCTTCAACGTACTGTTCACAACAGATCGATGTGTTAGTAATACAAAAGAATCAGAGAGGGTAGAGATTAGAAAAAGCAATAGAAAGTAGCTACACAAAGTTGGAGAGCCGCGATAGGGAGGCCAGGCTACACGTAGCTCTCTATTTTTAAAATTTCAAAAACCATATTTGTAGAGTTTCAAAAACATCTAAAAAATCTAAATGTAGATGATGTTACCACTTATAAAATCTCAACTAGAATATGTTGTATTTTTTACTGTGTGAAATGACAAAATCTAAATCTGAAACTGAAAGTAGTGAACTGCGCAATTTTCAACTCTCTAAAATCCGGCAGGTTTTGTTATTTTGTATAGCCCAGAATATGGATTATTTTGAGTTGAGATTTTAAACGTTGGTAGAATACAACATCATCTACCTCCAGCATTTCTATAGATTTTTTTGAAAATTCAAAATATGGTTTTTGAATTTTGAAAATAAAAGCTACGTGTAGCTCAGCCTCTATTTTGACTTTCCGCACAAAGTTGGCCTTTTTAAGTTCAGAAGTGATATCACTTACACCTTCCAATGTGCCACAACAGATCGATGTGTTAGTAATAAAACCAGCGGATAGGACTTTTTGTTGTATGCTCATTCACTTGGGTAGAAATTAAAGTATCAAAGAGAAAATTCCATAAATAACTTTTATGGATCAGTTGTTCTGAATAGCATGTCCGTCCAACCAGACATCACCAAAGCCTCCATACTTTACTTAAACTGAGTTAATGGAAGATGTTCCATTGCAAAGCGACAATACCATTAGTCAATCACAACAAAGGAGTTTTAGCTTTACGTTGTACGGACTTATGATTAAATTTGATTACACACTTTGGCATGAAATTTCAGCATGAACAACATCCAAATTAAAGGAGGGAGCCAATAGCCGACGATCCACCCGGGGACGACCCCAAGCGTACCTACTAGCGCCAGCCCCTACCTGAAGCACGGTGGGAGTCATGGAATTTCCACCGGAATAATGCAGTGGTTGCCTGGATTTGAGATGGAATCAAAGGCACCACTCGCACAAAGACGACAAAGTAAGACGGGTGTAGTGGCTCACGAACAGAAAGTACGTACCGTAACTCAGATGCTCCTTAATTTGCACTCTTCAGAAGAAGCTTAAGAAGATTGCTGATGAGTATGTTTCCTGGGAGTAGCTATGCTTTGTCACAGACTCGCAGTGAATTGAAACGATGAAAGTATATATGTTCTAGCTAGTCAGGTACTACTATGCAAAGCTCTATATGATATGCTGGATAGATGGATCGGAGCGTCTCTACAGAGGATGGGAACTTGTTTGGAGAAGCTTGGTACTGGAGTATCATGGCCCCGGGATATCAACCAAGAAGGATCCCACATTATATAAAGTTCACACGCCGAGGGTTGACAAACTGTCGCAGTCTCGGCTATGGAGCCGGGAACGATACAGTGATTGATTAGGAAATATGCATACTGATTAAGTGCTGATAATAGATACTCACTTGAGAAGAAACAACATGTAAGCATGGCCTAGCTAGCTAGCAGGTGAGGACTAGGTCCAATCCGTGTGTTTAGGGAACCTTATACACGCTAGCTAGCTAACTTGTTACACGGTATTGACCAATATAAAATTTGGGAAAACTTACGCGGGATGACATTGTCCACCAGTTAATTGTCACTTAAACCCTCGCAAGAAACCCATTGTGCGTGGTTTGCCTGAAACTTTCATTCTTCGATCCACCCTAGTTGCTACGCGTGGAAGATGATGGCGTTCATGCATCCCAGCTAGCGACCACGCCGCGTGATGTCTGGTTGGCATCACAGTTGCTAGTTGCTACGCCGGACAAATTCCGAATCTAAAACGTATTCTGGTCCGTACTACTGGCTTGCCCAAACAAAGTTCAAGGTGCTAGACACGCGTTTTTTTCTTTGTGGTTAGCAAAGACTCAGAGGTAAATTGCCGCGCTACCGTTTTTCCTCCACCGTGCTGCCAGGGAGAGAAAAGGCCATCGCTTGCCTTCCGACGCCGGCATGCGGCGGCTCCCCTCGGCTGATGACCTCCCGGTTGGTCGATTGAGGTGAGGGGTGCGGACCGGCATAGTTCTTGGTAGGTCCTTTGTAGCTCAGCTTTTTGGCCGCTCGACGTAGTGGATCCAGCGAAGCCGACGGTGGTGATCAATAAAAGTGTTTCTGATCCTCTTTCGATGTAGTGTTTTACTTTCTCATCGGCAAGGGATTTGGACGCTAGTCTGTTCAAACAGGGATGACGTGGGGGCGGCGCCATCCTTGTGGTGAACCCGTGTCATCGGGCTCCACCGTTGCATCGATGTTCGCTCCACCGCACATTGGAGCATAGTTCGGGAGGTTGTTTAGGAGTACTACGTTAGTACGTGCAGACAATAGTCTGCGTTCGTGACAGGCTGAAAGCTGAAAGATGGTGAATCTTATGCTACGTTCGTGGTTGGATGCTAACAAATCTGGTGCAAACACTATTTTGGATACATACCCATTTTGCGGGAGTATCAGATATGGGGTTTGATGGAGAGTGCTTGGGGTGCTGCCCCGGTGTTTTTCTTTCAACGATAATCGCTTTTCTTTGGCAAGCTACTTCGGAGATCCGTGAAGCTGTAGATTGGCGATCAAGCCGCGTTGAGGTTGAGTGAAGAGGTGATATTTCCCTGTCCTTTGTGTGGCTGCTACGATGCTGTCGTAGACGAGGGACATGCATTGGTATCTTGCTTAGGATTTTATTCAGTCCGGATTGTATATTTCATTCTTGCCCGAGGGGTTGTTTTACATAAGTTAGAATTCTCCTACCTTTTACAATCTTGTCAGATCGGTGTTTCCGTGCCTTGTAACTTGATCTTTATTTTATAAATGAGACATGTAATAACTTCAAAAATAAGACACACTTTTTAGACAAATGATTTTACCTTCTACTAGTATTTTTAAATAAAGAGGTGATACGTTTGGTTAGGAGGGTGGTTATACCCAACCCATCAAGTTCAAACCCTATATTTTACAATTAATGGTATATCTCACTAAGGCGGAATGTTCTTTTAGCGGGAGACGACGTTTCGGTAAATAGCGAAACACATGTGGTGAATTCGTTAGTGTGAAGACTCAACCCGTTGGCTCAGTATTTCGGAGGTGATCATTGGGTGAGGGTGTGCGTGTAAATGTTTATAGAGTGTATGTCCATACATGTTAGTGGTTGCGAGTGGTTGCGTTGTTCTGCAAATAATAATAAAATAAAGAGGCAAAATGGCTCAATGAAACCCACCATCTTACCAAGGGGCACCGTACAAAATATACACCAAGTGGCCAATAGGCTGGCGATGCCCCAATACGCCAAGTCAGAGACATCCCACTAACACCTCATTTTCGGTGGACACGTTATCTAGACGCTTTGTCTAATTCAATCTAGTCAAGTTGATCCATATATATTTGATTCTCTTACAGATTCTTGCGGACAAACCGATCCTCGCCTATTGACTTGATGCCATTAATCTTTTTACTAACACTTGCTCTCGTTTGTCAAACCATTTTGGCGTATTGTGCGTGACAAAGGAAACTTCGCCATGTATTTTATCTTACCAATCGCATTCGACCGTGAACGACAGGAGGTTCAGTTGAAAAAGAAATATGACCGCTTCGCTCGTGAGCTCTCTGCGACGCGGTGCCCGTGGAGAAGTCTTGCCGGTGCCACCCTTTCCCGGTTTCCCCCGCTAGGGTGCGAAGGTGGGCGGGATTCTCGCTTCTAGGCACTTGCCGGCGAGGCGGCGAGTCGTCGGACTAGAGAACACCGCCGACGAGGTTAGCAAAGATGTCGTCGTCGCTTCGGCTAGTGCTGTCAAGCGAGACGTGGATTCTTCGAGCGCGCGTGGGCAAGCTGCGACCCCGCTTCGGCTAGTGCTGTCAAGCGGGATTTCGCCGCCCTTTTCCTCCTCTTCATCAGAGCAATGACTTGGGAATGAATGCTAGCGCAGATTCTTGTAGTAATTGTTTCTTTCACCACAAAGATGACTTGGAAATGAATATCGATCACAATGATCTGCTCGTGCTCCTCTTACATTCAAGCAATGACTGCAAAATAAGAAAATATTGGTTTATGTCCCTTACTCAGTTTTGGTGGTTATCAATGAATGCAGTATATTAAAATGAGATTGAAACAATGCAAACTATACAAAAACAAAGGCGAGGGTGGCAGATAGAGTTACTGGCGTTGGAAAACTGAAAATAAAAATGCAAAAGATGTTTTTGTATTTTAAGAATATTTTACAGAAAATATAAAATACAGTGCAACAATGTAAAAATGTGTAAAAAGTGGATGGGGGTTTATGGGTTCACTTACGAGAGTGGTGTTTTGGCTCCCGGGTGCATATGCACACTTTATTTAAAATGCATTTTGCACATATTGTGAAATGTCAAAAAAATTAGAAAAAATGTTCCCGCACAGATCTTAACATATTATGTGTTCACAAACTTGTTTCACGAAAAACCGACATTTTTTGTGACTAGTATAAAAAAGAAAAAAATTGGTGCTAAAATAAGGCTTATCACGACACTTTTTATTGTCTTTTATACACAAGACACAAAATATATCGGTTTTTGGTGAAACGACTTTGTGAACACATAGAATATGAAGACGTATCCGCGAAATTTTATTTCAGATTTTTTTGACATTTTGAAATATGTTTTTCAAGTACATGGTGCATATGCACCGGGGTGCCAAATTGAATTTCCGTTCACTAAGACATTTCTCTCATAAAATTGGTGACAAAAAGTTAGCACTTGTAGCCAAGATAAATACAATACAAATTTTATTCTACAGGGTTTTTTACACTATATTTTAGTGGTTCATTCACATTCATATTGACATCACGTTTCTAATATAAAGATGATACAACACATCTCTCCAATACTCCTCCAAATAAATGGGTTGTTGCTCAGATTTAAGTGATGAGACTCTTATGTCATGGCACAAAGAACTGCCTTGAGTGGTGGGGGAATAATGCTCGATGCCCTCATGCACCGGCTCGCACAAACGACACCGCCAATTATGTCACTAGGCGAACATAGCACGTCGCATCCCATTATTCCTATTGAGGTAGACTAGAAAGGTAAAAACCATAGTAGTTCCCAAATTTAATATCCATCTACAAATACATACTAAAATTGCATCTCATAACTCAACTCATATCAATGTGAATCCGAGCATGTTTCTTGCACGGGAAGTCCATCCACCTTTATATACGTGAGTGGTGACCGCTGATTGAGCCAACACCAATCGAACAAATCAGTCTACTAGTTTTTCGTGTTCATCTACTTGTATTCCTTTCCCTTGTCTCTTGCTTCTCGTTCTTCTAGATTGGAGGGTTGCGAATCCGTGAGGTCCTAAGGGTGGTCAGGCCAACCTAGAGCACCCCATAGCCATCACGAGCCCTGACGGGGTCCCTCTTGGGCAAGCGGGGTTTCGCTTCTACAAAAGTGCATGTCATATTGTCTTGTGCATCGTGCTTCTAGGGAGCCCCCCTCGGTGCGTTCTGTCGTGCATCGCGCTTGGCATCAAGGGTACACGGTGACGTGTTTGTGTGCGAACACACTTTTTGGCCATTCTGCTAGGAACAAAGCTTCAATTGGTTTACATCTCGTTCTTGCTACGAAAGAGCATCATCAAGGGACTGCAGTCTATAACCGTAAAATGAATCCTCAATCTCGTTATGTAGATGCAAATAACTCATATGTGCATGTTTCTAGATCCTTTTATATGCATGATGTATCAGTTAGCCCTAGTTGTGACTACGTGCAAAATCCTATGTAAAATAATCTCTATGCTTCAACTAATTATAATATTAGCAACTTGCAGCATGTATCCACGAATTCTCATGCATCAACAAACCCACAAATCCATGTACTGATGAACAACAAGGTGACTTTGGTTTATCAATATGAAACACCCGATGTTAGAAAGTTCAGTGCCATGCAAGAGAGTGTTTTACCTTTTATTCATGGCAAATAACTCATAGTATCCGGGTTCACCATTGAACATGTCGATGGGTAGGAAAATTGGAGATGCTACAACTAGCTTTTGGCTAGCTCTCAAACATCATATGCCCTCCTCGTGTATCTCAAAGTATGACGCAATGTTGCGCCGCACGGGTGCCAGCTGGAGCCGTACAGGAACTGTGCCCCCTGGTATTCCATCTTCTGTAGTTCGGTGGCAAACCTTTTTTTTTTGCGGGGAACTTTCCAATCTATTCATCAACCATCAAGGTAGTACAAAGAATAACAGAAGTAAAATAAATTACATCCAGATCCGTATACCACCTAACGACGACTACAAACACTGGAGCGAGACGAAGGCGCGCCGCCGTCATCGCCCCTCGCACACCGGAGTCGGGCAAACCTTATTGTAGTAGACAGTCGGGAAGTCGGCGTGCTAATGCCACAAAGGACCAGCGCACCAGCACAACAACCGTCGCTGATGAAGAGAAGCATAGTTTGGAAAGATCAGCTCGTGGCACTCTCGCACTAGTCGATCAGTAGTAGTGGCACTGACTGTGCGTGGGTGGCCATCGTCGCTTCTCGCCATGAACTCCTCTTAGCGGGGTCACGGGCCACCTGGTTCACGGAGGTCTGAGGCGAGAGAGTGTGAGTCTTGGATGTATGCCCAAGAGATAATAATATACATGAGTTTCATAATTAATATATTGCATGTGCTTTTATACTATAACTGTTGTGGATTATGAATGTGAGATTCAGAGAAAAAATCATACGCATGTGTAGAAGCATATATATACACACGTTCACACCCTTTGTCTTGTCTCTTAGAAAAACTCGTTAATATTAGATGACCATGTTTTCATGGCCATGGGCAATTGACTGTAAATATTAATGAGGGCACATTCTTGTTTCAACATTATGACTAGGTAGACCCAAATAGTTGATATACTATGAGATCTTGTTTTGGTTTTACCATATAGTATCATCACTGAAAGTTAGCTTGTTTGATTCCATTCACCATGAGAATATTGCGGTCATGTATTCTAGAAGGTTTGCTTTGGTATGGTCAAGTATCACACCGTAACAGGATGATCTTAACGACTATCCCTGGGTAATCTCGAAAGCATGCATTCAATCGTGATAGTTCCAGATTGGCAATTACTCCTCTAGGTAAAAGAGACATATATATAGGGCACGCTCGATACGATGGTGTCCAAAATAAGTCTGTGCAGACAAAGGCATAACACACGTCATGGGGATACTATAATGCGGGAACGAGGAACGACATCATACCAGTAAACGAGGATAATCTGACATAGTGATTAAAATTCACGGGATGTCATATATCCCACCTTGGATCGGTATTGTGTAGTAATAAGAACATGCTTGATAACCAACGGTTCAACAGAGTGTCTTCATATGACAGTCGGAGTCCGTATGAGTGTCCACGGATCCGCTATTGATTATTGATTGGACTGAGTTTCTGGTCATGACCACTTGTTATCGAACCTGTGTAGGGGTCACACACTTAAGCTGCCAATAGCCATTTGTGTACATTGGAAGGTTCAGAGTAGAGAGCGAGTATCACTCGGGTGGTCCCAGCGCAATAGAATTACATTTGGAGCGAAGATCGGATTTTATCCGGAGTGCCAGGATAGCCCCGTTACAACCGGAAAAGGTCAAGGATGGTTTCGCAATATTCAGGAATGTCAGAATATTCAAAATATTGACCGGGAGGTTCTATGGTCTGCACCATATAGGTTAGACCCATGTGGGTGGATCCCACGTGGGCCAAAGGGCCCATGGGGCTGAACCCCCCTTTGCTTGCCCCCCAATGCAACAGGGGGTGGGGGCGGCGGTGGCCACGGGAGGGGGTGGATAGAATTTTGGGGTTTCCCCAAACCCTTGGCTGGTAGGCCCACCCGGCCCATGTGGGGGGCAGCGGCACAAGGGGAGGGGGCAACCCCTCCTCCAGGCTTCCCTCCCCCTACTCCTATGTAAGGAGAGGACCCCTCTCCCTCTCTCCCACACAATTGTTCTTGGGTTTTTTAGTAGTCCTCTCCAGATCTTTCTATCGACCTCTCTCCCATGTGTTGGGTCCTTCTTCACCTCTTGTACACTAGCAGTTCATAGTTCTGGACAATGAATTTTAGCCGGACTTTGACGGATGGACGTGTGAGAGCTCTCAGAGGGGTCATACGTTTGACCCTCGCTCGGTTGGATCCAGAAGGCTGGATACAGGGAGTCAGCAACATTCTCACCGCTAGTCTTAGCCGTGAGAATCTTTATCAGCTCTATCGACCTCGTCATCAACATTTGTTCCGCATCTTTGTGTTGTTAACGATTTAGATCTAATCCTTCTGTGTACCTTCATAGATAGATCTAGGTTGTTGCGTAAGACAGAAAATTTAAATTCTTGCACGTAACCCTATAACGAGCTTCGAAGGTTCGCCTAGCGGGGTGTCAAAGGCAGAGTTGTGATTGCGGAGGGTACGCCTGAATGCACATCGGGTGTCGAGCTGGATCTGTAGACCATCTTCCAGCCAACATCAGCTGACGGTGCGTCCTTGAGGATGGCTGCTGTAACTAGCCCGGGGAGACATCAGAGAAACCCGGCGAAGGAGGTGGTAAAGCAACCTCCTCGTCTGAGAGAACGATGCTAGAAATGTGGACATTGCTGAGCTGGCCGGAGAGAAAGACGAGACTCCCGAAGAGGAGATCCCCTTCGGGCTCCCAGCTGCCCGAAGGGAAGGAAGCAGTAAGTCTAGCTTGTGGTGGCCGGCAAGGTAGACGAGATTCCCGCTATCAAGTCCGCGCACAAATTCCCTTCCTGACGCACCAACTGTCGAGGTTTTGTCTCTCGTCAAATGATTTTGTATGTAAGTATGGCTTGTGACCACGATCTGATGGGCTAATAATTCCAATCACGCTAGGATGTATACAAGTTCAGGCGTCGAGATGGTCTCCGATAACATCCCTACTCCTGTGTGGATGTATTCAAACGTGTGGAGTGCTCAAAGTTGTTGTGGAGGTGAACTCGGTTGGCCTGCTCCTCTACGTGGGGAAGATGAACAGGGTGATATACGTATGTGTGGGAGTCCAGAGTCTAAAGTGTCCAGCCCCTTCCGGAGAATAGGTGCACTCCTTATGTAGGTGTGCGCCATAGTCTCATAGACACGACGGTGTGACACTTTCCCATGTCGACATGAGCCAAGAGGTTGACTACTTCATCGACAAGCACACAAGCCCAATACCCTCCGGCCATCAAATAGACCCGAGGGCTAAATAGCTCCCATCGGCAAGCTAGGAGTCGTCGGTCACGGCTTGAGGGGCCAAATAGATCCTCAATCGTCGTTGCGTCGAGCTCGTCTCCACCGTGAGAGGGTGGAACTGCCCTCGAGGGGTAATGGCCCCACCACCCCCGTTTCCCCATGTGTTTTCCCTAAACAGTGATCCCCGGCGGCGGCATGGTGAGGGGGACGTGCCCCTAGGGTGTGGTGGTACCGGGAAGAGGATTCTTCTCTTATGTAGGTAATATGCCAGTGTACTCATATGTAACGTTTGTGGTCGCTGCTACAACGCATGGAGTTTCGATACCTATTAATGGAGGTGTCTAGAAGGTTGGAGGACGTGGTGAGGGCCATTTTTCCCCAACATAGGTGGCAGTGTGATTTTTGGATTTGCCGTCCTGCTTCATAGGTGTCTTATGAGCTACCTATGATTCTTGTAACCGCCAATTTTATTTATTTTCCTTTTTTGGTTACTTTTAGTTGTGTGCATCCTTTTTATGCAGATTCCAGGTGTAAACTACTATGTATCTCCACGATATTTTGAGTAATAAAATGCTATTTAGAAGAAAAAATGCCTAGGCTGGTTAATGAAGATGTTTTGCTTCTCTATAGAAATTTTTAGTTTTTATTCTACTGTATTGTGCTATTGGTATAGGATAAACACGAGAGATGAAAATTAGGCAGGGACACAGTAGATTGATAACCAATGATGTCTGATCGACCAGCATCTTAGGTACTTGCTTGACCTCTAACTAGCTCCGGCTTGGCTCGTTTTGGTTGCAGCCGCGAGCCATATGTGGTCAGAAACTTTCTTAGTTTTGTTGTTTCTTCCACCAACCCAATCATTACACTCGTAAAGGAACAACTCGCCACCGGGTCTGTTCATTGACCTGATCATCAAATAAAGTCTTCGCCGCGCCATTGTCGCAGTGTTCTTTACGCGTGTTTTTTCTTACCCGTTGTGTTTAAAAGTGTTTCGATCCTGTGGTCTTGGAACAGCATTCAAATCCATGACAAGTAACTCGTTCCGTCCTGCAAGTTCCGCTCTAACCTAAAAAGGAGAGAAGGGTAAGCTCCGTTCTTGGCCTCCTAATGCTGTTTCTCTTTTATTTTATCGAATTGGGAAGCTTTCGATCTCAATTTCGTCAGCTGAACTGAGAAAACAAGCACAGGTCTTCTCATTTCGGCCTATTCGTCACTTTATAGTTTGCATGTGCGAAGTTTGGCCGAAATGCAATGTTCATGTTTGTAGGAACTTGACTAATAAGTGTGTTTTTGGGGGAATAACAGATCAAGAAGGTTGGCCAGACATCTTCCGTGCTGATCAGAACTTTGCAACTTATCTCCGGTTCTCGATTTTGAGATGGTAAGTGGCCCCTAGAACTACAGTATGTCATTCATATTAATAAAGCCAGAACTTTTGAAGACCGTTTACGAAAATGTGAAGGAGTCAAAGAAGTAACTGTGGGATTGAAGTTCTACGAGATCATAGCCTACAAATTTTCATCGCAATATGTGTGACTGTTTATAACCTACAGTGCCATGTATATTTTTTTTATGTAGGTCCAGTTGTCGAGCCGGTGTCTTGCTTTTGCCGAAGGAGTGGTGACCATGGTATGCCCAATGCTTCTGACACTCTCTCAAAAAGGACAAGGAGCCTGTCCTTCCAATGCACATCCTCGCCGTCGCCGGTGCCACTGTAGTAACCGGCATTTGCCCCTTGCTCGCCTGCTGCATCTCCAACACCAAGAGATACCGTACGATTGGTGCAAGGTGGCCCTCGGTGACCAGGGGTCTCGCCGCAACCATCTCCTCCGCTTGCCTTCTCGTCCTCGCCTGCTGGATTGCACTCCGTCTGGTCTCTGGGAACTTCGTGATGTTCGCTGGGTTCCTGTCGGGGATTTGCCTGCTGCTTAGAGCAGTCTCCTACTGGACTCGTAGCGCCGAAAACCGTGGACTTCCGGAGGTAAAAGGAGAGCCCCGCGCTGCGGACGAGGAAGAAGAGAAGGAGCTCCGATCCATGGTGGATAAGTCACATGAGTTCTTGTCCGGTGTCACCGGGATACTCTTCCTTGGGTTGGGAGGTTTGGCGTTGGAAGGCCTGCTGAGTACACGCAACGGCGCAGGGGATGCTCTGCGGCCGCACATGACGATCAGTCTCTTCATATGCGCTCATGGAGTCACTCTGATGTTCGTCCAGATGATTCCTCCTCGTGCAGCTGCGAAGAAGAACGGCGTCGTGTATTTCAGCGACGTCACCATGGCTGTTGGTACCGCCGCGCTGTTGGTGACCATCATGGTCAAACTCATGGGGGTTATTGGCTTGCTGTTCTTGGTTTTTCCGGTTATAATTTTCGCTCAGCTCATGTACACGGTGAAGATCAACGCGTGGAGATCTGCCGCGCAGCGCCAGCCGCGGGTTCATGAAAATGGAGGGGAGCACCCAGCCGCTTCTCCTCATGTACCCATCCCTGCCGCTGGCGGCGACGGCAACAACCAAGGTGAAGAGTCTAAACCGGCGCCCATGGGACTGACAAAAGTCACCATGACCGGATTCTTGGCTGTGTCGGCAAAAGCCATCAGCGGCGGCTCGCCATGCGAGTGGACCGTCTGCTTCCTACTGTTCGCGGCGGCGGCCATTGCTTCCGGCGTATCATGGAGGCTCCTGACGCACACCCGCAACAAGAGCAGAGTGGGAGGGAAAGCTGCCGCCGACGAAGCTGCCAACGTTGCCTCCTTCTGCACGCATTTCTGCGTCGCGGTCGCCACGGTTCTGTTCGCGGTCATGGCCTTTAAAGCGGGATCTGCCAGAGAGTGTGCGCATGTCTCTCAGGTGACGTGTGTGCAGCTCAACAGTACTCTTGATGTGCAACGTGTGAAGGATATGTGCAGTTGTATTTTCTAGACGAATGAAGAGTTTGAAAAGGCAGAGGTTTTGCCCCGTTTATTCCTTCTTAATCAATAAAAGACAAAGCTCCTGCCCCGTTTAAGAAGAAGAGTTTAAGCTGCTCTTCCTTGCGCCATGTGACGCGGAAGAAAAGTTGACAATATTGACTACCCATCCAATGTATTAACACTGTTGTCTGGTACAGTTTGCTTAGAGCATCTCCACATGCGCCCAATACAGCGTCCGGCAAAGTTGTCGGACAGGCGCTATTGGGTGTACCGATAGTCGTTGTCGTCTATTGGGAGTGTCGCGCCCCTCCGGGTGCTCCCAATAGACGTTCCCAGATCACAAATTTAAATAAAAGCGCCGGATGGCCAAGTTCAAATAGCGTCGGTCATAAGTTCACACACCCAAAAGCGTCACAACTCAAAAGCATCGTCAGGTCCGGCGATCATATTACAAACCTCGATCGCAAATCAATTGATCGTCAACACCGGCTCCTCCGTCTCCTCCTGTGTCTCGGCGTCTTCCTGGCCCGGGCGTGGCATTGGCTCTGCCTCTGCGTCGGAGGACGTCGTGCTCGTCGTTGGCTCCCCCGTCGTGTCCATCGGCGCGGTGGTCATCGTTGTTCTCATCGTGTCCATCCGCGCCGGCTCCGGCGGTAGAAGCCCCATCTCACGTAAGATGCGCTGTTGGCTGAGCTGAAACCAAGCCCTCACCTCTGGTGTGTAGGTGGAAAGGTCGGCAGTCAAGATCTTGGAGTCCTCCTTCATCTTCCGAGTGACGGATTGCGACGCCTCGGACATCGCCTGGAGTCTTGTAGTGTCGGCTTGCATGACAGCCGCTTGGGTATTCTCCCTCTCGAATTCGAGCCGCTCCTTCTCGAGCACGATCTTCTCCTTCTTGAGGCGACCTTCTCGTCATACTTGCTCATCAAGGACGACCAACTCTTGACGAAGGTGCTTGCGTTTTGTTTCGACATGGTGGTGACGCCGGCGAGGCACTTGTCGATGGACGCTTGCACGGACACCACGGACAAAGCGCCGGCCTTGTCGGTCTTGGACTTCTTGTTCCCAATAGGGCGCGCCTCCGACGCTGGGAACACTGGGTCGTCGGCCCTTGGGTGCCATGCCCGCCGTTGAGAACGATCCGCGTCTTCTCCCACTTGCATGAACTTGAAGTCCTTGTAATTGTTGTTTTCTCGGTAGAACGTGGTTGCGTCGCTGAACAAGTCCTTCACGGTCTTGCCACTCGCTTGCCTTCTTTGTATTTGCTCAAGGTCGCCGTGAAACTTGTTGCATTCGGCTTGGATGGTCCGCCACCTATGCGACATTGCATTCCAATTGCGATCCATTGGCACCTTTGCATAGTCACCATAGATCATCGTCTCATGGAATTCCTCTTCGACCCTCTTCCAATACCGGTCGTATGTTTGGTTGGAGCCGACGATGGACTCGTTCGTCACAAGCTTCCATGCGTCGCATAGGCACTCGTCCTCCTTGGTCTTCCACCTCTTGCCTTTTGTGCCCTTCTTCCTCGTCTTCCGGACCTTTCGGACCTCCACATCCTCACCGCCGCCCTCCATGTCCTCTCCGTCGCACTCTTCCTCCTCATTGTCGCCCTGCTCCTCTTCTTCGTACTATCCGTCCTCCACTTCTGGCACACCGATGCCAGGCACCATCCCATCATGGATCATGCCACGCAACACTTTCGAACCTTCAAGCTATTGCAATCAACAACGCGCACGTCGGTTTTATGTCTAGAACACAATGTGAATGGGGTAAAGGCCAGAGATTTCATACCATTTTGTGGTTGACGTCGTTTGGCATTCCGTCGAACATGTGGGCGTCGACGCCGCCGGTACCATCGACGCCCACGCCAAAGAGGCGTTAACAGCCGCTCGCATCGACGCGTGGGCGAGGCCGGCCTCTCTGGAGAGTCGGTGAACGCCTGGTTGAGGTCGAGGGGGAGGCCGACGGTCGGCGACTCGGAGCGGCTGATATCACCGAATGGCGAGGCCCGTACCCCGGAACGCGGGGTGGCGCCACCGCCATCAAAGAACGCTGGGTTCGACGGCGAGGCGCCGCCCGCCGCGTTCGTGCTCCCATGACTTGCGCCGCCGGCAGCTACGTACGCCACCGACGCTTGCAGCAGATCGATCTCCTTCTGCCTGGCCTCCGCACTTATGCGCCGCCCTCTCCTGTCTACGGTGGCCGCCGCTCGACGCGCCAGCTCCTTTTCCCAGTCTTCATCCGTCGTGTTCGGCGGCCGTGCACGTGTTTTGTGAGGGGCGAGGTAGCCGCGAGCGCCACCGCGAGCAGCACCCCGTCGTCCTCCTCCGCCGCGAGCGCCGCCACGGCTGCGTTTGATGGGCGACATCGGCGGCGGACGTGGATCGCCCAAGGTGGGAAAGGCAGGAAGGAGGTGCGCGGGGGAGGCAATTGGCGGGATAATGAAAATGGATGGGAGGTAGGGGAAAGTGATATAGAGCGTCTTGTGTCACTGACGCGCTAGCCCTGCCCGTCAGATCCAACGTGGCTGCGTTGCTGCGGGTTGCCGGCGCGCCCGCTGGCGTCCCTAAAATCTGGGCGAGAAGGAGGATCGCCGGATGCTGTATTGGAGCGGGCCGACAACTTTTGATCTATTGGGCGCGCCGCTGGGGGCCGGTTTCATGCCGGCGCGCCCAATAGGCATATTGGGAGCGCAGTTGGGTGCGCCGGCAGAGATGCTCTTAGCAGAAATTCCGCGTATTTTCTGACTGGCAGCAATCCCAACCAAATTTAGCACATGTACTCTTGTGTCTCTGGAATCCGTCAGCCATTTCCCGCAAAGAAAATGAAAACCGTCCGCAATAGCTGTGTAGTTGTTGGGACATCGCTAGGGTATTAGAGCATCTCCAACAGCAGCTGCAAAAACGACGCGTACTAAATAACTGTTTTTTAGCGCGCGGGGGTGAAAACACTGCTCCAGCAGACGCTCTATAAGTCAGCGCGCTGGACGAAGCTGGACATTTTGCACCATATTTGGTGCGCCAGCAACAGCGCGCTGGACGAATCTGGACAAGCCCGCGAGAACCAACTGCCTGAAGTTTCCCCGAGGCTTTTTCCTCTCTCCTCTCCACCGAACGAGCAGCCGGACGGAATCGCGTCGCCGCCGCCCCTACCATATCCATGGCCGGCGAAATCACGCCGCCGGACGGAATCGCGTCGCCGCCCGCCGGAATCGCGCCCGCATCGCTCCGAATCCTGGCCGCCGCCCGTCGGAATAGGTCGCGTCGCCGCCCGCCGATGAGCTGGTGGTGGGCTGGAGCGGTCGGGGCTGCCAGGAAGCATCAAGGACGAGCTCGCCGCCCCGTCCTTTCAGGACGACTACACGAGCGGGAGCGGTCTCCCCCGGCGAGGCAGCGAGTGCGGGAGCAGCGGCGGGCCTCCTCCGGCGAGGAAAGGCTGCGAGGCGGAGGCACATCGGCGGCCGGGCGGACGCGGAGACGCAATGGCGGCCGGGCGGGCACGAAGGCGCGGCGACGGAGGCACAACGGCGGCCGGCGGCCGGGTGGCGGAGGCACAACGACGGCCGGGCGGACGCGGAGGCGGAACGGCGGCCGGGCGGACGCGGAGGCGCGGCCGCAACGGCGGCCGGCGGCTGGCCTCGCGCACTGCCCTCTCCGGCCTGCCACGCAGATGGAGATGCTAGCTCGAATGATTGGGGATGTGATTGCTTTTTTCATTTTTGGTTAGGGACCTGATTGCGTATTAATTGGATTTGTTTGTAAAAGTTAGGAACTTGTTTGTTGTAGACATATTTGTGGCGCTCTATTTTTTAGTGCGTCTGCTGGAGTGCTGCACGCTATATTTTAGCGCGTCTGGTGAAGCAAAACACCTGATCGACGCGCTAAAAAGTTAATTTGGCGCTGTAAATTTTTTTAGGGCGCCGACGCGTAGTGCGTCTGTTGGAGATGCTTTTACAGTACCAACAATACGCATAGTAGACACACAAGTGGACGATATAGGTGTTGAGATTATGGTGTGTAACGCACGCGAAAAGTAGACACGAAAGAAAAGCAAGATATAGGGTAGAGTGCTCTTCTGTATTTTTCATATCTCCGAAGAGAATAGTTGTGTACAACTAATTTATTAAAGTTTGTACTGTATAACACTTTGGGTATCACTCGGGCAAGGAAAAGATTACAATCGTCCTTTAAGAATACGAAATTTCTACCATTAAATTACCCACTTATCTTAATCTCGACATCGCAATTGTCTAAGAACGTCCTTCAGAGGTGGATGATGGGAATAACTATTATTGGTAGGCTATGTTGATGTATGGTACACTCATGGATAGGATACAATTTTTGTGTGGTGGCACCGGAATTTTCAGAAATTTTCTAAGCAAAGTCTTGTATCGAATTCGGCGAACCACGAAGGAAGTATAACACTCATGGCATACGTGTGGGCTGAACATCATACAGATGGCTGCCATTATCTATGAATATAAAGAAGTTTTGTGTTCCACAAGTGTAGTTGGGTTATGTGAAGAGCAATCTCACAAAGTGTATCAACTAAGTTTTTGCATACTAGGTCATGTGAGAATCTCGCTGATTTTTTCACTAAAATCATTGCCGGCATCATCCTTTGAGATGTGCGCTCGTGGAATCAGTATGATGAAATTTTGCGAGATGCAAAATTCAAGTGGATATTCTTCACACGCTCATTTGTAAAATCTCGATCTAAATGTTGTTGAGTGTGTTGTATTTTTCCGTTATATATGAGTTTTCCTGATGTTCCTCGTAATTAGTTTTTGTGAGGCAAGGCATGCAAAGACATATACTATGTTTTCTTTTTCCCTATATTTTCTACAGGATTTTTTGGAGTTTTTGAAACCGAGACAAACAGGGATGTCGAATCAATGCCGATTTTGTATGCACCAAGCGTTGGATCAGGCTCACGAGCTTCCCTGGCAGGATTGCCGGGCTTCACGAGCTTCTCCGGAGTTTTGGGCTCGGCTTATTTGACACCCTCGGTGGAAGGAGTTTTTTTTTTTTTTTTTGCGAATATCGGTGGAAGGAGTAGGCAATGTTGTATCAGGCATTAACGTTTCGCAAAATAAAAAATAAAAACTGGCATAAACAAATATCTGTACTGTTTCTTCTATATTGATTGTCCGCTCTGAGAAATGAGAATTTGTCGTCGTTCCACGTTATTTAAATAAGCTCGTGTTCTCACGAAGATTAAAGAAAAAGTTTAGGTGAAGACGTGAAGTATTCTTCACACTGAATGCCAAACGAAAATATAGATTCAAGCGAGCAAAACACCGGTTGGTTGTAAGACCAAAATGTCTAATTTACTATGCAAATGTTGGACTTGGAAATTTTCACACGGTTTTCTCTATATGTGTTGTCGTTGTAGTTGATTTGTTCACAATCAAATAAATATACACAGTAGTATAACCAGACCGACACCACGCCTAGGCCGCCTTCAATACACTATGGGTGTGTTTGGTAACCTGGGTGGGCTATCTCACCTCATACAAACTGGCTATATGGACTACATACAAGTGTGGTTTACAATGTGGCCTTTGGTAGGTCGTGTGAGGTGAGATGTCCTCAGTTGAGGTTGTATTTGATGTTCCGTACGACATGAGCTATGACAGACATTATTAAACAGCAATCCGGCCCTGGATAAAAAGATAAAAGCAATTAGGCGTGGGATGGACTCGGCCAAGCTGAATCGAGAAGCTCGATTTGAGGTTCACAACTGGGCAGGGCTCAGGCCCACTTTTCACATGAGGTGAGCACTGCCCAACATAACCGACCCGACCTACCAAACAGCAAAACATGGGGGTGAGTTGTGAATTTTTGGGTCCACCCGACCTACCAAACACACCATATATCTATGGTGCGCTATAGTCTGTGACTGTAGCTATAGTCAAGCATGACTTCCAGGCTAACGCCTTGGGCCAAGTCCAGCGGGGACCTGTCTCCTCGCGTATTACTGGACATGGACCAATAATAGGTTATAAGATGGCTAGCGTGCAAGTTATATACTACTATGGAATATCATGATATGAAGATTAAAATAAACATGGTAATCAACAAAGATCAGTATCGGACACATTTCATCTTACTTGCAGACGGCTAAAATAAGGTAAACGTCTATATCTTCAATCTATTTAAATTCACTTTTGACTTTTGTACCAATAATATCAAGAAAAATAAGTATAGTGTCAACATTGCAGCAAATCGATACCGGGAAAGGCCCCGAAGGGCCTAGAAATGCATTAGTTTAGTGGCGGTGAGGACACAATTACATGGAGGACCCCTGTAAAGGGTAAAATTACAATCCAGTCCTCACTCTTGTTGTCCTCAAACCGAAAAACATAATTTCAATTCAGTCCTTCTTCGCAGCTGCTCATCAAGGCGCAAGCATCGGCAACACCGTCCGGCCTGCACCGAATTAAAAAAAAATCCTCCGAATCGACATGAAAGCCGGGAGGAAGAAGCTCGAAGGCCTTCAGCACCCAAGCGCAAAGCGGCTTCGATGGCTGTGGATAACATTGAAAAGAAGGTGCTAACTGAATTACATTAAATTTACTAGGTTATTGTGAAGTTAATGACATATTTCGATGTGTTATTGCTAATATGTAATCCTCCGATTTTTAATATAAGATGTTTTAGCTCTTTACCACATTCACATGTATCTAGACAAATTTTAGTTTACATGTTCACTCATTGCACTATGTATCTAGACAACATGTGCACTAGCTAGAACGTCTTATAATTATGAACGGAGGGAGTAGTGGTTACACCATATGCTAATTGAATCAGATTAAATTTTACTAGGTTGCATCGCATTCTATCTCTCCAAACAAACGCAGGAATGGAATCCAACCATTTCATTTTTTACACGTATCAAACATTTGGTAACGGAACCGACACGTTCCCTTAGAATGAAACGATGACATTTCGTTCTATTTGGTTCCCAAACCTTTACATCCACTATCCTCCGCCACAGAAAACAAGTAGAGAAGAGCTTCCCAGACCACGGCCGCTGCTTGTCGGCAGCCACGGTAGGCAACAAAACAACGACATAGATCAATATATAAAAGCTGGTAAGAATCGCCCCAGGTCCGCAGTGGCCACGTCGCCCGAAATTCTCAGCTGTCAGATCCGCGCGATCCAACGGCCTAGATACGTCCACGTAGGCCCCCGCGTGCGCTACAGTGCGCAGGTATTTTCTTCCAATCAGCGCGTGACACGTCGCCCGGTCACCGGCCGGTCGCGCCGGTGGCCAGCTGGTCACCCTCCCGCACGGTTTTTGGCGCAGAAATTTGCAGAGAACCCCCACGAAGGACCTGATCACAATTTCCGGAAATGCCAGGGACTTTTCTGGAAAAGCGTCAGCGAACCCCCCCCCCCCCCCCCTCTCTCCTTCTCTCTCCCGCGCGATGCCGGAAATCGCCGGCGATGCCACCGCGCCGCGCGGCCGCCACGCTCCTCCCCGCACGAATCCGAGCATGCACGGAGCTCTGCCGCCACGACCTCTCCCTCCTCGCCGCAGATCGGCTGCCAAAACGCCGCGTCGTCGCCGGAATCGACGCCGCCGTGCGCGCTGCCCTCCGCCGCGTCCGCACGCCGCCGCCGCTGCCGCTCCGGCGACCCAAAAGAGGCGGCGCCGCCACCTACGGGTAGCCCGCGTCCGTGCGCGTCGGACGTGCGCATGCGCGCGTCCCGGCTCGTCGTCGCGCGACGTCGGCGTCGTCGTCGCCGCGACAGCTTCGCCCACTGGTGACATCACGGTGGGCCTGGGCTGGCCAGATGGGCCGGTTCGTGGGCTGGGCGGCTGCCTCGGGCCTTTATTTTTTATTTTTTGCTCTTTCTTTTTTTCTGTTTTCCAAAACTTTTGCAACTTTTCAAATACAGGGTATTTACAAATGTGACAAACATGTCAACATTAACACAAACAAAAAATGATGACTATTTATAGCATTTGGTCAAATTTCAAGTTCAAATATTTTAAAATTTTCGATGCCTTTCAAATCTGGGCATTTCAAAACCGTAAAAAAATTCACTTACCAGCAACTTTTAACGATTTCAAAATTTGGACAATTTGTAAACGTAAACTTCTCCTTCCTAATTTTGATACATTCAAATCTAAACAACATTTGAATGTGGACATTTTCAAATTCGAATTTTTCCCCCACGGTATTTACAATTGTGACAAACATATCAACATTAGCACAAAAAATAAACGCTGACTATTTATGACATATGACCAAATTTCAAATTTGAATACTTCAAAATTTCCACTGGCTTTGAAATATGACCATTCAAAAGACGTTCCAAATTTGAATACTCCAAAATTTTCACTGACTTTCAAATCTGAGCATTCAAAAAACGTTAAAAAAACATACGGATAGCTTCCCACTTTCACCAATTTTCCAGATTTAAACAACTTATAAATCTAATTTTCTTTTTAAATTTCGATACATTCAAATGTGAACAACTTTTCAACGTGGACATTTTCAAATTTTAATTTTTTACACCACGGTATTTAAAAATGCCATAGATATATCGACATGAACACAAAAATAAACGCTGACTATTTGTGGTGTACGATCAAAATTCAAATTTTAATATTTCAAAATTTACAATGGCTTCCAAATCTGATCATTTAATAAATGTAAACCAAATTCAAATATGAATAACTTCCCAAGTTTAACAATTTTGAAATTTGAACAAATTATGAATGTAAACTTTTCCCGAATTTCAGTTGACTCAAATCTGAACAAATTTGAATGTGGACTTTCCCAAATTTGAATTCTTTACACCGCGGTTCTTACAAATATGGCAAACATATCAACATGAACACACCATTTTATGAACGTGAAAAGAATTCAGACCTTAAAACGTTTCCACTTTAACCAATTTTTAAAATCTAAACGTTTCTAAAACGTTTTTTTTTTATTACAATTATTTTCAAATTTGAGCAATCTCCAAAACCCGACCATTTTTAAAACGAGAACTTTTTTCAATTCCAATGATTTCCAAACTTAGACGATTTTAGAACGTCGTCATTTCCAAATTCGAATTTAAAAACACGTGCGCGGCATTTGCCGCGCTCAGTTGTCTAGTAACACCAACAGGCCCTAACCTAGACTACTCCCTAATGTACTATACACAGAAGAGGGCCGGCTACCTCCCCCATCCCAAGGGCCAGGGGGTCAAAGTCGACTCTCAAAGAGGCGGGCAGAAGAGAGAAGACTAGGAGAGAAATGAGAGCCACCTCCATGATGTTAGTTTTGCTTAACATTTAAAATAAAAAGCTAGTGCAGAACAAAATCAATGCCAAAGCACCGTTTGATAACGCAAGGGCACTTTAGTAATTCGTTGGGACCAATTTTTTCATCTGGTAGTTGGCGTCTCACCATCCATCTTGTATTTTGTATATTACTGAACTTAAAAGTATCCGTTTGCACGTTTAAATCCTGACTTCATTATGCTGTGCTGATTGCTGATTCGCAGGCTGTTGCGACGTATTCTGATGATACGGGAATAACACATGTAGGAGGATCCAGCTTTTGCTTCTTCAGATATAGTACACGACGGTTCCGATAATATGGTATTTACACCACCTGAACCTGATAAACTCCTCAAATCTGCTAGCCTCTGGAGAAGATCTAGATGGTGCTTATATCAACTTTACTCTTGGAAAGCTGGAAGGCAGGGGTGATCCAGCTGCCGCAGTTGCACTGAATCCCTGACCAGTTGAAGTACCCTAGGCGTGCTCCACAGTGGATGCACGACAGCTTCCCCTCCAAAGCACCATCTTCTACTGCTTCATCACGAACATAAGCAGATAATGAACAGACTGATAATATGCTACGAACCACATCGATACATATGAGAATGCTTAGGATACTGCAAGGGTGAACTGAAAGTAGCTTACCTGGAGTCATCCACTTGAGAGGCTCAACATACAGAGAAGAACAATCTTGCTCCTTGTTGTATGTGTGACCACCTTTCCTTTTGTCGTGCCACTCAAAGCTAGAATTTCCCTCACCAGGAGTGTGGCTGATAACATTCTCCTGTGCAGCGACGATCCTCCTGCATTTCTTGCAGCGGTATGCTGTTTTATTGGTCTCCTTGTTTGACAATTCTTGGGTAGGATTAGGCTGTCGAGGGACACCAGGGTCATCTTCAAATACATGGTTTCCTATTTTCTCTCCAATTTTGTAGGACTGACCTGGAGAAGTAATAGGCAAACATTTAATAGAGGTGTTACTAAGATTGAGTCGTGACACTGGGTGAACAGTAGAGCAACTGAATCTGCTTTGATATGAGAATTTTTCACAAAAAAGGGTGAGCAGGTAATACTAGGGAAATGCAGAAAGGCATGTTAAATTGTACTATGGGCAAATTTCTTATTTTCATCAAGAGTACCAACCTTCTACAGTCATATAAGAATTAGACGGCCCACAAAGACAAGCATATAAAATACGAAACCCCAACGAAATGATAATTGTCTCTATATTCATTCTTTAATGTTGATGCTAACTTTGAGAGTATCTCTCAGGTATTAAGCAGTCACCATAAAAAGTAGAATATAAGATGAAAAATGACCAACCTAACAATTTTAAGCGGAAGCGCCTGTACAAAGGACTTGAAGTATCAACCTTGAAACCCATTTCTTCAAACAATTTTAACTGCAAGATATAGAAGATTCAACTTAACAAAAAGAGCTAATGGGGTAACATGGTGCAAACTTATCATAATGAAAGCTTACCTGATCAAGAAAGCCATCGTTCGGGCAAACAGACTCATTAATTTTCTTCAACGACTCTAGTGCTTCTGGAAGAGAAAAAAACATCAAATGCCACATGAGAGTTATAAAAGAAAAAATCAGTATATTAAGCGTTCTGCTTGAAACAAAAAGATTCAAACCTTCCAGAGATTTCTGCTCTGTTCTCATAAGATATGCCGTGATGATGGTAGCACTGCAACGAGATAAGAGGAAATTCAAAACAACTGTTTCATTAGTTGAACATGAATGGCATCATCACTAGTGAATAATATTCACTCTGCACCAAAATGTAGTACATCTTAGTTTTAGTCAAAGTCAAACTTCGTAAAGTTTGACCGAGCATGTAGAAAATATATATCAACATTTACAATGTCTTCGATGTTGCAGATGTTGATATATTTTCCTGCATATTTGGTCAAACTTGACGAAGTTTTACATTGATAACAGCTAATATGCACTACATTTTGGCAAAGAGGGAGCATACGTTTCTGATCCCTGATAATCAACACATCAAAAAGAAGTTATAAATGGAAATTCCAATGGATCCTATATAATTGGTTAGCCAGAGCCATGAGGTGACAGCTTGTCTTACATGCTAACAGTCCTGAGCTCAAAATTACAATGTACTGACTAAGAGTATCTTTTAGACTCAGCTTTTCATCACTAATTTATAATAGCAGGATTACAACCAACGAGGATAGATGCCAATAAAAATCTGGAATCACATTAAGCCACATGCACCAGCTAAAACTAGAAATTAGCCACCTTGGCAAGAAGCGACTCTAAACTACAAGAACCTTCTGCTTAGCTTGTCAATCTCCGATATAATTGGATGGACGATGTGAGCCTGAGAAGTGAGAAGAGATAGCACACCAAAGGTTACCAGCTCTGCGAGTCCATTTCAACACTACCCTTCTTGGCTGATCATTCCATCCTAGCTCCAGTCAATCATGGTTGCTCAATAGACATGCTGTGGCTATCTTGCTTCTGAGAGTTGAAAAGAGCTAGCATCATTTTGTAAAAGCATGGCAATGACTACTCATTGGTAGGGGCAAGACTGATAAGCTCATCATAGTCAAGGTATACAGCAAAATTTAGTAGCCAAGGTCATGGTAGCTACAGTTGCCAACCACATCTCGAAACTCCTCCATCTGTCACTACTCCCAGTCCAACTCCCCAGAGTGTTAGCTGTCAGCATGACGTAGAGGACAGTGTTGAAACTTTCCACACACAGGCAGGCTAGAGCAGATTGGCACCTCGCTCGCATGCAGGGACATGCACAGACACATTGATGTGGGACTTTGAATTTTTTTTTTTTACATCCACCTCTCCTCGCCAGAACAACGCCAAAATGCCACTCCCTTCACTCTTACTCCGTAGCTCAAAAGGCATGCTGAAATCCAAGAGTGAGGCGACCGCCTTCCACTCTCGTAGCTATCAGTTGGTTTTGGAAAAACTATAAGATAGAAGCAACCTGGAGCTTACGAAATGTCTCGGACTACCCACAGCCTCAGCAGTTCAGATTCAACATTTCATTGTGGGGATGCTCCAAATTGGAAGCCTCCCCTGGTTTTGCATTGCGGACATGGTTTCTTTCCTTGCTAGCTTAACATTGCCGTCACCAGCCTGTCTTGTTGGTTCTGCCTTGTGCATGATTTATGGATTAGTCCTTCACCTCTTTGTTCTGGTTTACATGCGAAAAAGAACAGTTTGACGGGCATCCTTATTTTGGAAATGTCTACATCCTTTTGTGGTAGAATTTGTAGTAGGTTGCAATTATCGAGTTTAACGAATTGGCTTGTAGCTATGCAAAACCCAAAATTAGCGTCCCACTATAGAAACATTTCAGTACGAACAGTCCACATGTTTGTTATACAAGACAGATATGAGAAAGCAGGATGATACAAGGTACGCAGCATTAACAAAATGTACTTAACCATTAGTTTTTTTTCTACCATTCCCATTTTCCTAGTATTGCATCTGGTTATACATGGTTGATGGGGATTAGTATGCTCCAACCTCATTTCATTACATGTGTGTGTGCCGTGTGAGAGATTTAGTGAACCCTTACAGTAATTAAAAAAGTAGTAGCTGTGTATAACTGTATATAGCCCAAAATGAGATGATTAGGAGCATTGGAGTTGTGCTTTCATGTGGTTTGAAATGCCCACACTCACAGCTATTTTGCAGAAATATGTAGAGAAGATAGAGATGGGCTTAAAATTATGTTGTTCACAAGCAAACAAAGAGGTGAAGAACGAAGTATGTAAAATCATCAACAATATATACATTCAGAACTAAAATCGTGTACAAAAACATGAAACAGCTCAAGAGAAATACTACAAGCGTACCTCCTGGAGACCCCTGCGAAGCAATGCACCAGCACAGTGCCCTCCTTCCTCCCTTGGTCAATAAAATCGAGGCAGGGCTCGAGGTGGTCGAGCAGGTCCTCCTCCTCCGTGTCCCTGAGCGGCACGGCCATCCGCGTCACCCTTAGGCCTTTCCCGGTCCTCTCCACCACCCGCATCAGCCGCCCCGGTGCCACCGACGAGGGCGGCGCTCCGTCCTCCCCAGAGATAACGCGGCGGACCTCCTCGGCTGGGAGCGAGAGTCCCGGGCGGTAGTCGGTGAAGAAGGAGGTGGAGGCGGAGCTGACGACGGAGAGGACGTGGGTGATGTCGGTGCCATCCGGGAGGGAGCCGGTGAGGGCCGCGATGGCGTCGTTGATGTCGCCGAAGTAGAGGTGGTCGCGGACGAGGTCCGGCATGGCCGGCAGGACCGGAGCGTCGCAGGAGGTGGCGGCCATGGGCGGTGGGCTCCTCGGCCGATGGGGAGGTGGAAGAAACCCTAGGGAGGGAGGGGAAGGTTTGGCTGATTTGGGGGCCGTTGGGGTTTGGTGTGATGGTTGCTCGTCAAAATGAATTTTCGAGTCCAAGCAGGATTTTCAAAACAGAATATGGAAAATAAAAGTTGAGATGACATGCAATTTAATTTCGACAGGATTTCAAGACACAAAAATTTATAAGAGACAACGACAGAAGTTTTGCAAAAATGAGGAGAGAGTAGAGAGCAGAGGGCTGAAACTGTTCAAAGCATTTCCTCTCGCGCGGGCCGCTCTAGAGGACCCCAAACCCTAGGAAAAAAGCGCCGCCATTCTCCTCTCCCCGGCCGCTGCCGCCGGCGGTGGCGGGCGCGCCTGGCCGCCAAAGGCGGGGATGAGGCGGGCGCGCCCTGACGAGCTCCCTTCGCGCGGAGGTGGGGTGTCAAGCGGGTGGCGCTGGTGGCGGTGACTTCGGTGATGCGCGCGGTCGGGAGGTGCAGGGGTGGCAACGGCGGCGTTCCGTGGCGGCACAGTGGCAGCTTTGGTGGCGGTGGCGGCGCCCAGGGCCTGATCTGGGTCTCGCGGGTGGCTTGGGTGCCTTGCCCTCGTCTCTGCCGCTCGGTCTTGTCCAAAGCTGCTGGCATGGCGGCGGTGCTGCGGACTGTTGGTTCGCTTGGAGTTCTCCGGGAGTGGCCGGTAGGGTGCTGCTGCCATGGTGCCCATCTCCGTATGGGGAAGTGGTAGAGGCCATGTGCCCTCCGTCTTCGAGCTCTACCGCCGGTAGCCATGGGGGATGTCGTTGGTTGACTTGGTGGTAGAGGCTTCCTCCTCGTCTTGTCCTCTTCAGTATGTGGACGGTGGGAGTCCTTTGGTTGGCGGGTGAGCCAGTGACTCAAGTGTTGGTCGGTGACCTCGGCCACAGGGGTGGCGAGGTGGCTGGCGTACGTCTTGCGTTGACAGGGGCCTGGGTGTCGCTTGTCGATGCTTGGTGCCTCGGGTAGAAGGCTGGAGAGTTTACCCGGGGAAACCCTTGACCGAGGTCTTCTCAGGATGCGGCGGCGACGTCCATGGACGTCGTTCCCCTCTTGAGGGCGTCGTAGCAGCTTCTCTTGATCCTTCTACGCTCCGGATGAAAATACAAAGTCCTCAGACCGGGCGGTGGCGGCGCGCTAGAGTCGTGTGCTTCTTGAAGACATCGCCTTGGAGTTCACGGCGGGTTGCTTTCCAGAGGTGTTGTGCCAACGGTTTTTGCGTCGAGCTCCCTCGGGCAAAGATTTTGCCTTGTTCTGCACTTCGGTGTTTCTTGCGTAGGGCCTGCTGATTGAGCATGTCTGTCTTTGCGAAGAGTGGCAGTGATGATCCTGCTAGTGGTGCACCTTGGATGGCGTAGTTAGTTTCGGCGGTGTGCCGTGTGTGTTGGTGTGCCCGTGCTCTTGGTGAGCTCCGGCTCGACAGCTTGGCCCGTCCTGTTTGTGCTCTCCCTCTTCGGCGTTGCTCTGTTTTTCTGTGTGTGTGTAGTACTTTGTTGTAAGCTGGATTCAATACCATGTATTATGTCGTTATTAATTTAACGTCGGGCCTTATGGCCTTGCATCTAAAAAAAAGTAGATAGCAGAGAACATATTGAACTTCTCAAAGGAACAATACAATAACGTTTAATGTAGGAATTTAGGCATAGGAATATGGATTTCTTCGAAATTTGATGAACTCGATAGTATAATCTAAAGGGACTCCATACAAAAAAAATATGGATTGAAATCCTCCAAAAAAATTATAAATTTCGTGAACCTGGAAACGACGGGGAAAAAATAGGCTTGACTTCCCTTTAATTTAGTTGTACCTCTCAAACACCCGGTGCAACAAATGGACGAGCAAAGAGAAGATGGGAGGAAGCGACTCGTCATGAAACAGCTACGGTTTGATTAACAAAAAATGGACTAAGATGGATTCGAAATTTCACAAGATAGGTTAAACATGTACATGCACCGCAATGGGTGGGGCACATGATATGTCTCGGTTCATTCCATCGGCAATGCATTAGGCACGACGTGGTTTATGACCGTTTTCCTTCTTGACATTACATTTCTCCACGGTTCACAGCCACAACTACACGTTCTGAAGCAAGAAGCATAAACACACTTCCCCCATGAAATGCTACAAGATTTTGACTGTTCGAGTAGAACATATACTGCTTTTACACTGCATGAAAGCTCAACAAATGTTGGCTACAACGGAGGGTCAAAATTGCAGGCGAGACATCAAAATGACAAAGAAAGGTATCTGCACTGTTGAGCTGGACCTCCCTCCAACTCCAGAGGTTTGCAACTTCCTACATATCTGAGTTTTTCTGCAACTTGGCTGGCCTGTCCTTGTGTGTTTCTGCATCACAAAATAGCAGGTTTTGTCATGTTGCCCACCCACATGTTTTCAGTCCAGGTGTGCGATCGCATAACTCAAAATCTTCCAACGTTTAATCAAAAATCATGAGCTACTGAAGTGATGAAGTAGAGAGCATGACCTACTATTTCTTGGAAAGATTATCTAAAAAGCTGTTAGGGAGAGTAAAACTGAAAGATCTGACAACAAATACCTGCATATCTCCTTTTCTTGTTAGCTCTTCTTCGTTTGCGCTCAGCTTGCGTGAGCTCTGCGTCTTCTTTAATATCACCTTTTCCTTCAAAAACTTCTTCGGGAGCAAGCATTGCAGCATCTGAAACAGCTACAGGTGCAACCTGCCAGATATAGAAGTAGTTTCATTAGATATTTAAATGGAGTAAATTCATGAAAAAAAGAATGATTCTGGTACCTCTTCCATTGCTAGAGCAGGCACATTTGCTTGTATAGACATATCCTCAATGACCTGAAAAGACAATAGGTGTCTTCATGCCAAAAATCGCAAATGTCAAGTACGCAATGTTGTCAAATAAAGAACTGCTGCCTACCGGCTTCGGGGCAAAGTGGAAATGAGAGAGTGCATCCAACTTCAAGCATATCCTCTTAAACAAATCATGTGCCTGAGTAGAAATAGAAAGTTAGTCATTATCAATAGCTTGTGATATCAACAGAGACAAAAACAAATGCACATAGCATTCTGGAATGATTGCAGGAAACGTCAGCATAGAACCAAGTTCGCTAATGTAGTAAAGAACACCTCCAAAGAAATTGACAGCTGTTAAGTAAAGTATCAAGTGTGACCTATCACCTATCCAATACGCATGTTTACTGAAAACACAGATGGTGACGACAGTAATCCACTCATTTACTAACAAAATGAAGTCTGCTTCTAAGTTCTAACATCAAACTATGACAAGCAAGGAATGCAGGAACTTGCTAAATTAACTGGACTGCTGGACATAAAATATCTGGCATGCATTTACTGACAAGACACTAAGATTTATTCTTTGACTGACATTTCCTTTAACCTCAACAGCAATGCTGCATCAGATGTTGCACAATAATCACGATCGACGGAAGAACAAAACTATCATCGATATAGATAATTCAATCTCCCTCGGATTTTAGTAAAAACAAACTCACCTCTTTCTTCTGTTCATCAGAAATAGAAAGTGTGGCAGGTGCAAGGCCAGCTTTTTGTACATAATCATCCTGTAAGAGTTAAAAGATCAGTACTAGATGAATTGTACTTAAAAGTCATCCTAACTAGCAACTCATTAGGTTTGAAAATAAATGTCATAGTCAGATAGTGCATACCTCATAAATTTCAGCAAGACCCTTTGTGCTCTTGTTTTCATCCTGTTGTAATATATCGATAATGGTGAGAATGCATTAGCTTATTGTTATCACGAAAGAATTCACGTTATTTCGAAGGATCAAAACCATACCATTTCCTTTTGCTTCTTTGGAGCTTTAGATGGCAAGGTTGAAGGCATTTCAACATCATCAAAATTATCCTGTTAGGAAACAATAAGTGAAGCTATCTCAATATTACTAGCAGAGCCACAGATGCAAAACGAGAGATCCAAAGGAACTCAAAATTCCCTCTACTTATTCTCCAGTATGCTACTGTTACTGTTGACCCAGTTACAAACCTTAGTGACATGCCCAAAAAAATATTACCTCCACAATTCTTTTCTTAATCATATCCTCGATAGAAGCTGTGACTTCCTCCGTGATCACTGGAGCAGGTCTTACGTTATGTTCAAAATCAAGGTCCACTTCCAACGCACTATTTTTAGGCCTGCTGGAAGCAGTAACCTACAAAAGGAACTCAATTAACTTTTTTATAATGAAGTGGCAATTATTATTATCATGATGTTAGAAATATATCTTATGTTTCGAGAAAACAGAAATATATCTTATTTACATAACATGATATCAATTACCTCTCCCTTATAGATCCATTTACTGGGTTCAAGACTAGCTTTCTCCATTTGCTCTATTTTAGCACGCATCTTCAGGCTCTCCTTCTCATGAGTTGAAAGACCCTGTTCATCCTGCATATAATGAAAGACATGTTGATAAACAAGTATACGACTATATGTGCATACTTATTTCAACTGAAATGAGTACCTCTAATGCTGGACAATCATTTACATCATCGTTCTCAATGGCATCTACTTTCATTTCATGTAATTCATCCTTGAAATGGACTTTCTTTGTGGAACCATTTCTCTTCTTGACTTGTTGCTTATGGCTTTCCTCAAAAAATTCATCATACCTGAAAAGACGCTCTTAGCTGGTTAAAGTGCAACATCCAATTCATGACACCGAAAATGCAAAATATAACAACACACTCCAACTGAAGGAAGAATACAGGGATAGCTTCCAAATGTTTCGAAAAAAATCACACACATTGATGATTATTATTGCAGTTTCATGAATATTCTTGCAGTTCTGTGTCGAGTGCAACAAGAAAAAAATAGTGCAGATAAAGTTGCTTTTTAGCCCCTCTTTCGTGTCGTTTTAGCGCGACCACATATCAAGTCACTTTTTCACAAACTTTGAAATATATAGTATGCTCTGAAAGAAAAAAATCCATGTCCAGATTATTACTGGGATAATGTAGCTGAGGCAGGAAAGGACAATATAATGCATGCACTACGATTGATGAGTGCTGACAACTGCCCAACAGGGACATTGCATCTGCAAATACGTTGTACAACTCAATTTTCTCCCCACTAACATCAACATGCTACGTTGTGCAGAAGTGACACATTTTCGCTCTCCAAACTTCTTTTATGCATCCTCATGGAGGTAGTTGACAATCGGATATAGCATTTTCACTGTCTGGGTGAATGTGGCACAAAGCATGTTCTTAAATCTAACATTTAACGTGGGTCCATTTATTTGCTATGTGTCATGCAAAAATCATGAATTTGTGCAAAAAATTGTTCTGCTGCAGCCCCACACATAGGGTTTCAAGCTAAGTCCCGCATAACTAGCAAGTAGTTAAAAAGGACTAAATCTGAGCAAGAGATTAGAAACTAACCAACTATTTTTTTTACCACGAAATGGAACGGGTCAGACGCCGCCCTGCATCCCTACCCACACATGTGATTGTATATTACTTAAGCCTGAGTGGTTTGGGCGGAGAATGGGTTTTTGGTTTTCTTTTCTATTTAGTTCGTTTTGGATTGGTCAGAATAGACTAAGCTGGTGGAATAGTTTGGTTTAAACTATGCTGGAGCTTGTTGGATCTATTTGGTTTGGATTGAGACTTTATGTTCTGCGATTGTTTAAAACAGCGGACTTGATGCAGTAGTCTGAAATCGAGCACGGAGGAGTCTCAGAGGGTCACGGCTCACCAAGAGGGCAGCACTAGGGTTAGCCTCCACTGCCTCTGCCGGGTTGGCATTCTCTTTGCCACCTTCCCTGGCCGTTTCTCCGTCGCCTTCCTCCCTCACAAGCAGACAACTTTAACGGTTGCTGACGCTCCATCAATCAGCTCGACTAAGCCCATGCTAATCTGTCCGACCGATCACTCCGCAGCAATGAAAGCAAGCCTCCTTCTGTTCATTTTCAATTGGTTTGGGCTTACTATTTCAAATCTCCAGTACAGGTGGCTGCAAGCTTCTTTACATCAAATCTATTTTACCTAAGCCAGTTTCTCTTCATCAAGTTATCCAAAAATTAAGCAAAAGGGAGGCCATTTTATCATTGTTTACTTTGCTATCCTAATAGAGTCCATCTCCACAAAAGTATTAATATTCGATTTCTTCCATATGTGTGTGAAAGCAACTAGCTCCTACTCCACCTCAAGAAAGGAAAGTCTAATATAGTTATTTTGACATCATATATCATGCACATAACATAATTCAATAGTATGAATCTTGAATTATCCCTCTCCTACCTTTTCACAGGTTAATTTCTTCTCTATGTGTTAGAAAAGGGAAAGGGTTGTGAAGCATTGTTCAAGCAACTTACAATCCTACACGGCTATCTCTTCACAAAAGTTATGCATTGTACTTCAGCAAAATTAACTGACATAGTGAAAAATTTGCATTTTGACAATCACCATAGTAGCATGCTTGAGATTGGCATAAAATGTTTTACCTTATATCTCCACCAGATTTTCCTCCATCCTCTTCATCATCATCCTCATCATCAAAATCTTCCAACTACAGTTAACAGCATTAGCACTCAAGTTTTAAAAAAAATTGGATCAACATGGTTCACCAATAAAATATGATATCTAAAATCCTAATTATCAAAAGGAGCCCATTTGTTCAGGCAGTATGATGAAATGTGCCGTTCCTGAACTAGCTCTAGCTGTTGAGTCATTTCTATTGCATATCCAGCAGAAATTTTGGCTTCCAATTACTGAGATGCTTATGATTATATATCTAAGATTCTATCAGAGCTAAAAATCATTCCACGTATGTAGAGAGGGTGCGAGTACAAAATCCTTACATCCAAATCAACATCTTCTTCTTCATCACCATCTTCGTCCATGTCCTCCTCGTCGCTCTCGTCCTCCGTCCAGTCCACGGTTGCCTTCTTCTTCTCTCCTCCCCTGGAACCACCATACTCCTGTTCCTCCGCCTTCTCCAGAAACGCTTCCAGGTCCTTTACCTTTAGGAACTCGTCTTCAACCCCATTCCCTGCCCTACCTTCCACCTCCTCCGTTTCTTCCTCCTCCCCTTCCCCCGAATCCAACTCGTCATCCGTGTCCTCCAACTCATCCTCATCCAAATCCTCCGATTCGTCACCCTCTCCGTCCTCCTCCTCCTCGTCTGACGGTTCCTCCTCCGCTTCAGCAGGCTTGGACGGCGGAGGAGTTGGCGACGGATGCGAAGGCGGCTGGTGCTCGAGGCGGCGGAGCTGGCGGTGGATGTGGGGTAGGAGGGGGCGGGAGAGCAGCTCGCTCTGGGACCAAATCTGCTCGGCGTCGAAGTTGGGCCCTGCGAGGAGGTTTGGGAGCGGCGGTGGCTGTACCGGGGAGACAACGGCGAGCGAGGAGTGGAGGTGCTTCAGGGCCGCCCGGGCGGCGGCGGCGAGGTCGGCGGACGGGGAGAGGTAGACGGACGGGTCGGCGTCCCGCAGCTTCTGCAGCGCTACCTCGCCCTTCTCCGCGGCGAGCGGCTCATCCAAATCCATCGCCATTGCCGGGGTGGCTGGCGGCGAATTTGTTGATTCGAGTGTGGAGGCGAAGCGGGGAAGGGAGGAGGGGAGCAGCTTTGGGTTTTAGGGTTTAACGAGTTGAGCAGCACGCCGATGTAATGCCTTATTACGGTTTGGTCCTAAACTTCACACGAAATGTCAATTCGATCCCCACAAGATTGTTGTTCGTTTGAATGAGATACTTTTGTCATTCTTACAGGGAAACTTCTAAGGGCTTGTTTGACACCCACAATTTCAATTTCATTTGGCACAACATTTAATTTGGCAAGTGAAATGACAGTGTTAGAAATCAGAATTGGCATAATATACAATAGACATTTGTTGCAATTCTAAATGAAATGATTTGTACAATTCCATAATAGTCAAACATATTGAGTATTAAATCACAAATGAATTTCATGATTTCGGCTCGAAATGATGACTACCAAACGACCTCAGCATAATCTGGATTTTTGTAAGGCTAGTGCTGAAAGAGAGAATGTTGTTCCTATTATGCTCATTCGTGAGAATATTTATATTTGTAATCATTGTTTTGTTTGTTTTCCCGTGTTTGCAATGTCATTTCGTTCTTTCCCAATCTTGTAACCTTGTTGATATTCCTTTTCCTTAAGTGTTTGCTTCTGTTCCATAGTCTTTTATCTTTTTGAATTTGTAACTATAGTATCTAAATGGGAGCAACCCACTCTAGTGGCAGCCTATCCACATCAGCATTCATCTTATTGGTCCACGTCATCCTTTCTCAGCATCCCACTATTATTTTTATACCCATTGACCTTCTGTCTAGCCAAAGCGAGCCACCAAGTGCAGCCTGTTGACGCTTCTTCTTCTCCATAAATCTATGCAATGACGACGTCCCTTCGTCTCTTCCACACTGCTCTCTTCTACTCCCTCCGTCCATAAAAGATGTCTCAACCTAGACTAAATTTATATGTATCTACATATTAAATCATGTCTAGATACATACAAATTTAAGGTAGGTTAAGACATCCTTTTGTGAACGGAGAGAGTACCAGCTGTGTGCCATCTTTTGTAACCTACTTATTCACAGTTGACTGATTGTTAGAGCAACTCTAACAGCTGCCCTATATTAGGCTTGGTGCTCAATAAACCGTTTTCCGTTATTTAGGGCACATATAACACCCCAGGTAGGAACCCTACCTGAGATGCTACCGCACTACAGCTAGATCTACAAAATATAGAACATATTCGAAAACCGGACAGAGTTTCCTTTGTTTGGACAAGCAACAGGTACGAAAATGATGAACTAGTGATATTATAGCTGGAAAGAAACATCCACGCACTTCACCAAATCTCATCAAGTCTCGAGATATAAAATAAAATGTCTCAGCTAAACAATGCAGAGCAAGAAGCTAATACACCAAGGATGATCAACTAAGCATTTTGTGAAGTTATGTGATGTGCTCAAAGATGTAGAGGTGCTACTCCCATATCCCATACATGTCGCTTATTAGTACCTGAAACCAAATGAAACACAAGAATGAGTATAAAAATACTCAGCAAGTACAATATGAACCATAAAGACATTTGACCATGAACATCATTGGAACTTCACTCGGAATCACACAATCCTACTAAAGACTGCACTGTGGGTTTTAGCACATGTGACGGGGAATTAATCATCATGTGAAGGCAGTGTTGGCTCGGAATTTACCAACGTGTCGGCTCGGAATTTACCGACCTACCGCAGTATTGGCTCGGAATTTACCAATCTGCGAACCCGTGAAGTTTAGAAGAAGAATATTGAATCGAAGGAACATCAAATAAGAACCATCACACTGGAAGCACAACAAACAGCACAACCAAGTATAAAGAGGTGAGGTTCGTCATGCACTTGCCTTTACTGAGGACGGAGGGGTTGAAGGGAGCCAACCCTTTGTACCTGTAGGCAAATAGATGCACACAAGTCTCAACATATATCTTGCAACTCAATACAACGAACCTACAAGCCTCAAGCAGTACACCAAATCATCCAATCTAAGGCACACACACAAGTACTCCGAATGACATTCTCCAGGAAGCAACCATATGCTGCCCCTTTACTAATAAATCGATAACTCGAGCTAGGCTCCTCGAAACCAAGCAAACGATAAATTTCTAGACTCATTAGAAGATTATCTAGAAATAACTCCAACTATTCGAACTCAAAACATGAATTTATGAAGGTCAAAACCAACAAATACTTCTCTGTTGTTTTCTAGTTTCAGAATAACGAGTAGCCGCCTTTGAAAATTCATAACAAGGTGAATACTCATAGAAATTGAGTAAATCCTTTTGTATTGGAAACTAGGCATCACATACTAGCTAGGAGAAAACAAAACATGAATATTTATGAATTGAAAGAGCTCCTAAAGCACACGGTAAAACTCTATTCTTTACTGTCTCTGAAATTCTGGACAGCTGCAAAGAAACAGATAAAGCAGGAGCTTCACAGCTACGATTGATACGTTTAACCTCTAAAAACGATCGTGGGAACCAGGCCTACAAAACATCCCAACTATTGCTCCTCTGATTTTGCCATCTAGTTACTCGAAAATGAAGATTTCTGTGCTGTAAAAACAGAGATAGCAGCAGATTCGATTTTTCCCCTTATTTCCAATAGATCTAGCTATTCCCCTACCCTAAGAATCTAAGAACCACCATGTACGGCACATGTGAGGGTCATAGAGGGTGGGGGAACTTACCCTTGAAGCTTGGGAAAGGGAAAACGGACAGGGGCAGGTGAGGTTCCTCTCTTCTTCTCCTCCCTTCTCCTCTTGCCCCTCTTCTTGTTCCTTCTTCTTCTTTCTCAAGAACAGGTCCAAGGCTGCCCTTGGAGGAGGGTAGAACGTGGGCTGCTGGGAGGGATCAGGAGAAAAGGAGGGAGGCAGGGAGAAGCATGGAGGCGTCATGATAGGGGAGAGGGAGCTCACCGTGGGGGAAAGGAAGGAGTGGCTGTTTTGGAGATGAGGACCTCACGGTTGGGAAGTGATGAGGATGAGCTCCTCGTGTGGTGTTGAGGAAGGATAAGGTATGGGGGTTGCCCAGCCTTGTTTTTCTTTCCTTTCATTCAACATATTTTCGAAATACAGAAAATAATCTTGGGAATTAGAATAAAATAAATTAGGGAAGATGCATCCGGAATCCGATTTCTGCAAATGACTAGTCCATTTCGATTGTCTCAACGAGCCCGACACATCCACGGCACCAAATAGTTGATTTGTTGAATCGATTAAAAGATGTATAAGGAGAATCCAAAATCATAATTTATTTGAAAATCATTATTTGGAAACGGGGTATTACAGCACAAGAGGGAAAAAACACGTCTCCAACAGCTGCCCTATCACGTGCCCTAAAATGGGGCTGCCCCAAATTTTGATCCTCTCTGCCCCAAATATGGGGCAGAGAGGGCCGTGCGCCCCGTGCCCTTTCCCTTCCAATTCCGCGCGCGCGACCCAACCGCCAAGCTGAAATGCGTTCCCGCCCCCGCGCCGCGCCGCCCCGCCGGGATTTCGCCGCCGCCGAGCTCGATTTGCCCGCCGTCGGCCGCCCTCCACCACGGTAACGCTCCGCCGCCCCTCTACAACCTTCCTCCCGCCGCCAAATCGGTCAGGATGGCGTCCGACGCGCCGGCGCCGCGATGAATCGCCTTCGAAGCTCCGCCGCCGTCTGGCCTCGATTCAGCCTTCTTCGGCGCCACCGAGGGTTGGGATTGACGGATCCGGAGCCTCCAAGCCTCCCTGCCGCTTCCCCGCCGTCGCCGACCACCTCTTGCCGCACCGGCTCGGCTAGACCGAAGGTGAGCATTTTTTGTTTTGATTTGCAAATTATTTTGTGCAACAAGGAAGTGTTAAGTAGAAGTAGATTGTAATTTAGACTTGTGTATTTGTAGATGGTGTTGTTTGACTACAACACATCCGATGAGGAGTTTGATACTCAAGAGGAGGAGGACATTGCTATGCTCTTGATGGTTCATAGCAATATGAACAAGAGGCCGAAGCATGGAGGTTCTCAAATTGGCCGAGAATACATTCGGAGGTACCGGGAAGAAGCACATGCCAAGCTCATGGCCAACTACTTTGTTGATAGGCCGGTGTTTCCCGAGAGGTACTTTCGCCGCCGGATTCGCATGAGCATTGATTTGTTCAAGCACATCGCCGAGAGTGTCAAGAGCACGACAACTTCTTCAAGCAAAGGAGAAATTGTACCGGAGATCTTGGGCATAGCACCTATCAAAAGGTGACTAGTGCATTGCGGCAGTTGGCTTACGGCATTCCTGCAGATATGGTCGACGATCACTTGGCAATGAGTGAGAGTCAGAGCATCAAGTGTGTGAAGCGGTTTGCGGTGGCGATAGTTGAGGTGTTCGGGCCCGAGTACTTGAGAGCACCCAATGCTCAAGACACGGCTCAGTTACTGGAGATGAACAAGGCCCGTGGCTTTCCAGGTATGCTCGGTTCCATTGATTGTATGCACTGGAGGTGGAAGAACTGTCCGGCAGCGTGGCATGGACAGTTCAGAGGACACAAGAAGGATTCCACCATTATTCTTGAGGCCGTGGCCGACTATGAGACTTGGATATGGCATGCATTCTTTGGCATGCCCTGTTCTTGCAATGATATCAATGTACTCCAACAGTCTCCTCTATTTGCCAAGTTAGCCAATGGAGAGTCACCACCGGTGGAGTTCCAAGCCAACGGCAAGACATACAAGATGGGCTACTACCTTGCGGATGGGATTTATCCCAAGTGGGCGACATTTGTGAAGCCGGTGCAAGCCCCCGAAGGTAGGAAGGAACTTGATTTTCATAATGCTCAAGCGGCGGCTAGGAAAGATGTGGAGAGAGCATTTGGGATTTTACAATCCCAATTTGCAATTGTGAGGGGACCGGCTAGGTTTTGGGATCAAAAGATCCTTTCGTATATAATCCATGCATGTGTGATCATGCATAACATGATCATAGAGAACGAGCGCGGCCAAAATGTTGTCTATGGCACATATGAGTTGATGGACCGGCCGGTTCAACCGAGGCGAGGTGGCGAGCTAGTTGCCCGCTTTGTTGAGTCCTATCACAACATTCGAGACTCCGATGTGCATGAAGATCTTCAAAAGGATCTTATTGAGGAGTGGTGGGCATGGAATGGAAGGCAAAGATCAAGTCTGTGTACTTGATTCGGTGTTGTTGTATGCGAAATGAACAATTTGTGTGTTGTTTGATGAACCATTTGATAAACCATTTGATAAACTATTTGTATTGTGTTGTAATAATTAAGTACTATTTAAGTTTTATTTGTTTGAATTTATTTTAGATCATTTATCATATTATTTGTTTGATATCTATGTTCAAATGTGTCAAAAGATGGATGGAGGGGCGCGGCCGCGCTGCCTAAAATAGGGCACTGTTGGAGATGAGGTGTCCTATTATAGGGCAGATGGTAAAGCAGAAATTTTTTTGGTGCCCTATAATACTAAAATAGGTGCCCTACACCCAAAAACAGCCCTCCTAATGTAGGGCAGCTGTTAGAGTTGCTCATATGTCTTCTCTCCACATGGCCAGGTTGGTTGCAATTGCTGCTATGCCTGATACGTCCAAAACGTATCTATAATTTTTGATTGTTTCATGCCATTTTTATGCTTTTAGCACTTGTTTTATATTAAGTTTATTATTTATTTGGACTAACCTACTAATAGTTGCAAAAGTGCACAATGTTCTTGTTTTACTCTTTGATGTGTAGAAATTATCAAGAATACAAGAGGAAACCTTGTTGGAGTCGAATTGGGACTTTCCTGAAATCTGTCTGAGAACTTTTTACGAAGATTGCCAGTTTGACCCTCGAAGATGACGTTATATGGAGACCTGGCTGTTACGAAAGTTGTCACAATTTTCCATACGAAGATTTTAAGCCCGAGATCAGCCCAATCGGAGTTCGGACGCGGCCTGTAGGCCCGTTTTGGTGGAACCCTAAAAGGGGGTGACGGAAATCCGAGAAGATATATAAAGGGAGGAAACCTAATTCGTGGAGGACTCCTCCACCCACGAATTTCAGCCACCAAAAGCCACGTTTTTGCCTCCCCCATGGATCCCATCTCCATGGGGGAGGGCTCCCAAGAAGCCATGAAGGAGGGAGGCTAAGGGGCGGCGCTCCCCAAGCTTGCCGGCGGCGGGGAAAGGAGTTCCCCGCACCGCCGCCGCCGCCCCGCGCCGCCCCTCTCCGCCGTCTTCACCGCCATCTCCATCACCATCTCCTCCTTGTATTCAGTGGTTCATCCTCCCACAAACCTCTGTACCGTCCTATGTAAACATGGTGTTTGATGCTATAATATTTATCCTATGATTTACATCATGTTTCCGTAGTTTATTTGTCTTTTGATTGCTTAATTGAATGCATGAGGTTCATTAGAGTTGTATGTCTATATGGTGCTGTCCTTTGGTGTCCATTATATTGTGCGCGCATGGATCAAACACCCTAGGGTTGGTAGTATTTGTAACGAAGCGGGGGAAGTTCTGCCGGAGTGACAGAAACCTGAGAACGCGAACCGATTAGTTGCACGTATGGGAGTAAGAGGACCTTGAACTTAAGGCTATGGTTGGGGAAACCTTAATGCATTGTTAGTATTTGCGGATGCTTTCTAACAATCCAATCATATAGTACTTGTAATCCCAAGTAGTGGAGTGCATGTATATTTAGCCTCTCCCACATAGAAAACTGCATCGAAGACAATGAACCAAGTACCTTCACTAATTAATCTTGGACAAAGCCACCACAATTACCACCACTTTTCCACACTCATGGTACTGTTAGTATATGGTTACTTAGTGTATTTTATTGCTGCAGCACTAACATTTACTTTCTTGTATTTATTATCTTGCAAAACTACCTCTCATACCCGTATTGCTACCGTAGTTTTATTTCTAGATAATGCAAACGTTTAGTGTGCGTAGAGTTGTATCAGTGGTTGATAGAACTTGAGAGAATACTTATCCTACCTTTAGCTCCTCGTTGGGTTCGACACTCTTACTTATCGAAAAGGCTACACGCGATCCCCTATACTTGTGGGTTATCAAGACCTTTTCTGGCGCCGTTGCCGGGGAGCCATAGCGTAGGTTAATGTTCTTGTGTGCACTTGTTTGCTTTATCTCTAAGTAGTTTTTATTTTCAGTATTAAGTTGTTCTTTATCTTACTATGGATAGGGAATGCGAATTACAAAAAAAATTAGGTGTAGTTGTTATCTAAAAACGTTTTCAAAAAGAAAAGTGATTGGAAAGATGAGTAATGGTTAAATGGGGGTCGACCTTGAACACTTGTGTTCATGCCTATGAAACCAAAACAAATCTTTCCATGGAAGCTTTTCATTAAAAACATGTAAATATTGTGTATATACCTCTGTACATAAAAATAAAATGCTAATTATAGTCTTTAGTTAATTGAAAGTTGATAGTTTTACTTTGCTGTCCAGAAACAGATTTTCTGTGCTCCACCGTATTAAATGTTTAAAATCACCAGAACGTGATCTTGATCTGAAATTTCTTGAGTGCAAAGTGATGCTTATTAGCTTTCTTTCATTAGACTAACTTTTTCTGATTTAAGGTACGTAGATAGGTCGAAAAATTCGATCTTTACTGACTGTTCTGTTTAGACAGATTTTGTGCTTCTCTGTAAATAAAATCGTGATAAATCTCAGAATAGTATTTTGACTTGAAAATTTTTGTGCATAAACCTGAGATTATTATCTTTCTTTCATTAGACTAAAGTTTTTCGATTTGAGCTACTTAACTATCTCGTTGAATGCCATCTTTACGGACTGTTCAGTTTTGACAGATTTCTTTGTTTATTCAATATTGTACTTGGTGTTGTTAGTTTCATTAGTTTTTCGACGGACAACGGAAATCATGAACACCTTAGTATATACAGTGGCTAATGTTGAGTAAAAATTATAAAACTTGTCAATGCTTGAACATGAGTGGATTTTATTTAATGAGTACTAACCCTACTAATGAGTTTTGTGAAGTTTTATGTGGATGTAGCTTATAAGATCTAATCAATATGGTGATATGAGATGAATAAGAAGACGCAAGAGCTCAAGCTTGGGGATGTGTAGGTGCATCCCAAGAACATATTCAAGAAGATACAATCATCTAAGCTTGGGGATGCCCGAGTCATCCCCCTATTCATCAACTAACATGAGGTTGTCTCGTTCATACTCTATATTACCCGTCCACATGATATGTATTGTCTTAACTTGTATTATAATTGCTTTTATATGTCTTGGTTTTACCTTCTTTAGTTTTATTAGGCTCCTTATTTGGTTTCGATTGCTTCTTTACTTTCACTTATAAATTCAAAATAACAAAAATATTTTCTTTTGTTTTGCTTCTTTGTTTGGTTCTTTATTTTAATTTTATTTGGGTTTTACTTTTGATTTTTTTTAGAGTTTTCCTTGCTGTAGCTAGCATGTTTAGGTCTTGCTTAGCCTCTGGTTTCTTAGTTTATCAAAAATAAAGTACCAAGTTTTATCCATTTAGCTTAGTTGATACATATGTAAAAAGTGATTTTCTGTTTTCGGTATCTACTGCTTATTGCGCGATTTTTCATATTTTACTGGAAGCTCTAAAAATCACGAAAAAATTACTGATGTTGTAGCACCTAATCCTCTGCATGTACAAAAATTGGCTAAAATTTCGGGCATGTTTAAGTGCACCTAAAAATTGCGTTTTCCAGCTGCTGTTTTTCTGGACAGATTCTGACTTTTGTTGCAAGAGTGGCCTCTTTTCGTTTTCATTTGATTTTTAATGGTTCTTACCTTTCATTTATAAGTTGGCCATTTAAGCAACCTTTCTGTAACTTAAAAACAAAATTTTATTTGGTTTAATAGTAGCACTTGGGAAATATTATCTATTGTACTAATGTCTAACCGCAGAAAAGAATGGGAAAGTTTTTGTGTTGAAGTTTTTTCACAGAGAATGAAGGAACACCAAACTATGGAATATTGAAGAATTACCAAAGTCATAAGCTTGGGGATGTCCCCGCATCCCTCTTCATCAATAACCCCACGGTTTGCAAACCTTTAAACTTTGTTTTTTGAGCAACATAGGAACTTAACTAAACTTGAAGCGGCTGTATTTTATTATCTATTTATCTTAGCATCAAACACCAGTTACATTAATAAGTGGATCGTCACATATTTTATTTATCCTCTGTTTTCAATGTTTACTTGGTTAATGGATTACTTGTTGAAACTTAAAAATGATGTGTGAATAATACTGTTTAGTAGTTTATGTTTTCTTATGGTTAGTCTCAACTAGCTAATAGTGCATATTATGTTATTTTGATATCAACATGCATTGTCCTGTTCATAAGATGGTATGGTATTGTGGTATCCTCCTCTGAATAATTCACTTGAATCGACTTGGCACATGCTCACACATGTTATGACTGAAAAATAAAAGTCAATTAAGCCTTGATGATCTATTTTGCCTCAGAGTTTTAGTATCGTTTTTATGCCTCCGTTAATTTTATTTTGTCGCAAGCATGATTATGACCGTTATCGCTCTCGTGGTTGTCGCTTCCCAGTCTATTGCTAGCCTTCACTTGTACTGAGCGGGAATGCTGCTCGTGCATCCAAATCCTTAAAACCAAGTTATCCCAAAGAGTCCACCAAAAAATTCCTATGCATGGTATTTCAAGCCATTCCAAGTAAATTTGCATGTGCTACCTTTAAAACCTTCAAAATATTTCTCTTTTTGTGTCAATGTTTACTAGCTCATGAGGAATTAGTGTGGTTATTCTTTATTCTATTTGTCAAATGGACTTTTACACCTGGACTAGTGGCATATACATCCGCTTATCCAATAACTTGCAAAAAGAGCTGGCAACGGGGTGCCCAGTCCCAATTAATTACAACTTTAACCAATTAATTCTCTTCACACTTTTGCCCTGATTCATCAGTAAGCAATGACAAACAGTGAAATACCTGAATGTGTGTAAACCAAAGAGAAAGAGGGATGATCTGCCTTGCTGGTAGAAATAACGTCCTTCATGGGAGCCGCTCTTAAAAGTCCGTTTGACAGGTAGAATACTGTTCTCACCCGCTACCATTCGTTGACAATTAACAAACACCTCTCAAAACATTTTTACCTCTGTTTTTAAAACAAAAAGCTCTAGCACGTGTTAATCCCTGCTTCCCTCTGCGAAGGGCCAATCTTTTATTTTTATGTTGAGTCACCATCCTTTCTTTGAGCACTTCTTCGAGAGCATAGCTGTCGTTCTTAGTGTAATGTGCTTGTCCCAGAATACGATTAATTGAGGTATAACCATGATGCTTTTATCTTTGATATCTCTATATCTAGTCTTCACTTGAACTTCAGAGGTGCCTTGGCATTTATGTTTTGCTCCACAATTAAGGGCAAGCGAGATACCACTCTATCATGCTTTATTATGGTCATTACAATCTTGTTGATGTTTATAAATTTCATGTTATAAGCTCTTAGTTCGTTGATACTTTTCATTAGGAAACATGATTGCTAAGTTTTATTATCCATACATCATGCAATTGTTAAAGACCTGATCATAGCATTTACAATCAAAAATTATTTTGTTATCATTTACCTACTCGAGGACGAGCAGGAATTAAGCTTGGGGATGTTGATACGTCCAAAACGTATCTATAATTTTTGATTGTTTCATGCCATTTTTATGCTTTTAGCACTTGTTTTATATTAAGTTTATTATTTATTTGGACTAACCTACTAATAGTTGCAAAAGTGCACAATGTTCTTGTTTTACTCTTTGATGTGTAGAAATTATCAAGAATACAAGAGGAAACCTTGTTGGAGTCGAATTGGGACTTTCCTGAAATCTGTCTGAGAACTTTTTACGAAGATTGCCAGTTTGACCCTCGAAGATGACGTTATATGGAGACCTGGCTGTTACGAAAGTTGTCACAATTTTCCATACGAAGATTTTAAGCCCGAGATCAGCCCAATCGGAGTTCGGACGCGGCCTGTAGGCCCGTTTTGGTGGAACCCTAAAAGGGGTGACGGAAATCCGAGAAGATATATAAAGGGAGGAAACCTAATTCGTGGAGGACTCCTCCACCCACGAATTTCAGCCACCAAAAGCCACGTTTTTGCCTCCCCCATGGATCCCATCTCCATGGGGGAGGGCTCCCAAGAAGCCATGAAGGAGGGAGGCTAAGGGGCGGCGCTCCCCAAGCTTGCCGGCGGCGGGGAAAGGAGTTCCCCGCACCGCCGGCGCCGCCGCCGCCCTGCGCCGCCGCGCTGCCCCTCTCCGCCGTCTTCACCGCCATCTCCATCACCATCTCCTCCTTGTATTCAGTGGTTCATCCTCCCACAAACCTCTGTACCGTCCTATGTAAACATGGTGTTTGATGCTATAATATTTATCCTATGATTTACATCATGTTTCCGTAGTTTATTTGTCTTTTGATTGCTTAATTGAATGCATGAGGTTCATTAGAGTTGTATGTCTATATGGTGCTGTCCTTTGGTGTCCATTATATTGTGCGCGCATGGATCAAACACCCTAGGGTTGGTAGTATTTGTAACGAAGCGGGGGAAGTTCTGCCGGAGTGACAGAAACCTGAGAACGCGAACCGATTAGTTGCACGTATGGGAGTAAGAGGACCTTGAACTTAAGGCTATGGTTGGGGAAACCTTAATGCATTGTTAGTATTTGCGGATGCTTTCTAACAATCCAATCATATAGTACTTGTAATCCCAAGTAGTGGAGTGCATGTATATTTAGCCTCTCCCACATAGAAAACTGCATCGAAGACAATGAACCAAGTACCTTCACTAATTAATCTTGGACAAAGCCACCACAATTACCACCACTTTTCCACACTCATGGTACTGTTAGTATATGGTTACTTAGTGTATTTTATTGCTGCAGCACTAACATTTACTTTCTTGTATTTATTATCTTGCAAAACTACCTCTCATACCCGTATTGCTACCGTAGTTTTATTTTCTAGATAATGCAAACGTTTAGTGTGCGTAGAGTTGTATCAGTGGTTGATAGAACTTGAGAGAATACTTATCCTACCTTTAGCTCCTCGTTGGGTTCGACACTCTTACTTATCGAAAAGGCTACACGCGATCCCCTATACTTGTGGGTTATCAATGCCTACGATGGCAGAAAGATCGACGGAAAGGGCGGCGCTTGCACCTGATCCAGACACTGCAAGCTCCGGGATTAGGTCTGGCCGGTTACGTGCAGTGCTAATTCAAATTTGAAGGAGGTGCGCTGTTGTGCATAGCTACGCCAGTCCGACTCTGCTGTCTTTGGCTCTTTGCATCTCACCACCAAATGCTTGAACCCTCCGGTCCGAAGTCTGTTTTTGTCCTCTGCGTCCTTACCATGCTTTAGTATCAAGATCGATCAGGAAGCAAACGGTTGGAAAAGAAGTAGAATACCAATCCGCTCGATTCAGAAGTAATAGCACACGGGAAGGACCCAGAAAAGGTGAGAATTTTTACTTGCGTGGTGGCCTAACTTTTCCTTCTTGGTCAACATCTATTATATTATTTAATTTGAGTTTCCATTTTTCTATCAACATAGAGTTTTTTTTTGAATTTTTCCATATATATTAAACCAACAAAGAGTACACGATTACATCGATTATAAAAACAATACTAAAAGAGACGAACAAATCTATGAGATCTTCAAGCCCTTTCTTTTTTCATGACCTAATCTTGTACTTTTCTGAATGCAGCCGTAGAACAACGCCGAATACACCAAACCACAACCAACAAAGGTTCTCCCCTTTTAATTTTGAGCCGCAATGCCAAGGCTTTGTGCATGCACGCATCCATTAAATTAATCAAGCAACATCGGCAAGAGCACCACCACTGATATTCCAGGGACAAATAACCGAACCACTTTGTCGACGTCGTTGGGAGCCGAGAGAACGAATCACCATTGCCGAAGACGTAGTATCTGGGATAGATAATGTGAGGATAAACCTCCTCACGGCAACCATGAGAAACAATCCAAGATTGATCTGGCGAAGCAAGATCTGAAGAACCATACCTAGACAAACTTAATCTTCCACAACCACCATTGACGTCGGGAAGGAGATCTCGCCGACGAACGAAGCGTGGAAGATCACTTATTGCAGACGATGCCATCTCCATTGACGAAGAAGATAACAACCAAAACCAAGCTCTAACATTAAGGACCTTTGTGTAGCGCCCTGCGCACGTCCGAGGTCCCCCCCCTCCTAGTGCCAGCGGCACCTAGAGGAGGTGAGGACCCGTCAATTCTTAGACGAAGGCGACGATGAAGATGCAGATGGCGTCGGCGGCGACGGCTAGGGTTGAAACCCTAGGCCGCCGCGTCTCTTTCTTTCTTTTCTATCAACATAGAGCTTGCTCCTGCCTGTCAATTTTAGTTCTGCTAATATATTTCCTTCAATTTTTTTATCTTTTCAACGCTTTTAATATTATTCCTTGGTTTATTCTTTATTGCAGGTTGGTTAGGACTACTAGGAAACGTAGGAATGATTGAGAGGCGTATTGCTTTCAACTGGTGTCTAAATATATACATCTTCACTTTTCTCAATATGTTTTTGTTAGTATATACATCAAGTTTTAAGAATGTGCATCTGCTTTCTAAAATCGTCACGTCCTTAGCTAACATTTTTCAAAATTCGCCTAGCTACGATCTTCAATATTTTTTATCGTAGAGTAGTACTATTTTTATAGAAAAATGTTTGTACCCATACGTTACATGTTTTATAATTTAATTTTGATGTATTTTATACCACGTATCCCGCTGCAACACACGGGGAATTATCTAGTTCTTATAAAGAACCCCCTCCCCCCCCCATACAAAAATTAGTTGATCTCTCGTTTCTTTTATCCTTTACAAATTCAAGCAACTATTCTTCCAATCTGGCTATGAGAACACATTTGTCGCTTGTAATCTAATCCATGTGGAGAACATGACATCCTTATATTTACAGTTGATCAACTAGCTACCACCCCCATTGTTGTTCTCCCTCGAGATAATAAAAGAGAAAGGTTGGATATAGGACTATTACCCACATGGGGCTAAACATGGGTAATTTGGGCCTTCGAAATATTTGACATTTATCGCCTCTTTTTTCTAAAATGGGGAGTTGCCCCAACCTATGCATCAAAAAGATGTAGACGTCTGTGATTTATTTCATTAATTCAACAGTCTGGTAGAACGTGTTACCACAATTATGCATACCAAAACGGGCAAACAAGATAAAAAAAAACACTACCTATTAGCACAAACGATAGATGAACAAACGGGGCCTTATGCCCCGGCAATAGCCATTGCTGACTCACTGGCTACCAGAGATAGCGCCTCACGCACACGCTTCAGAAGTTGTCACTAGCATCTTCCGCAACCCCATCTCCAAGGTGTAGAACGAAGTGAATACCCTCACCAAGCATGTCATCGACGCCGCCACAACAACAGATATCGCCCCCACCCTACGCGCATCTATCACCATGTGTTCGCGCATCTATCAGCACGTGTTCATCTCCTAGACCTCGATGCGCCATGCTGTCAGGACCCGCCGTATTTGATATGGAAGAAAGTCCAAATCTCGGAAGGCCCTTTGGGCATGTTCTGTTTCCCCGAGCCAATATTCTAGTTCTAGTTTTCTTTTAACCAATTCCACGTTAACATGTCCATTACTTCAAAGAAGACCACTTTACTTTCTTTGGATTTATTCTCCTGCTTGCTTGATCAGAATCTATTCACATACAGAGGTTTAGCTCTAAGAAAGATGGGTATAGGTGAGTGGAAGGCAAACAATAGTCGTCTTGCCGAGGCAGGAAGAAAAAGTGAACCACACAATCCACCTAAGGACCCTTCTAGCCGACACCAGTTTCAAAAACGATATTCCCAGCAGGGAGATAGCGTTTGCGTGTCGCCATCGACTGTTTCGGGAAACCCAGATCTAGGGTCCCCCCCCCGGACAGCCTGAGCGAGGAGACGAGAACTGCAATATATAATGCCTCTAGGAAGGAAACAACGCATAAACGTCGCCATAGCCAGCAATGACCAAAGTCGGTGCTCAGTTTTCACCGGCAACAGCGTCTCCCCAACTCGCAACCGGCTGGATCACCACCTAGACACGCATATCAGTGATACGTCTCAAACATATCTATAATTTTTGGTTGTTCCATGCATGTTATATATCATTACCACATGTTTTTATAATGTTTTTATATCATTTTGGCACATTTTATGGAACTAACCTATTAACAAGATGCCCAATGCCAGTTCCTGCTTTTTGCTGTCTTTTTGTTTCAGAAAAGCTAGTTGGGGAACTTTCTTGGAATAAGCTCATAATTTACAAGAATTATTTTACGCAGAAGAAACAAGACGGAGCCAGGAGGTCGCCTGCAGGGGGGCCCCACAGGCCCCAGACGACACCCAGGCGCGATCAAGGCTGGACCGCACCTGGGGCCCACCTGGCCAGCTCGAGAAGTTTCTGGAGTACCCTTTCGCCTATAAATTGACTTCCTCCCGAAAACCCTCGGGACCCGATCATATTTTCAGAAAACGTCTGAGGCTGCCGCCGTCGCCAACCCAAGATCGGGAGGGTTCTAACCTCTTTCCGGCACCCTGCCGGAGGGAGAGATCGTCACCGGAGACATCTACACCACCATGCCTGCCTCCGGAGTGATGCGTGAGTAGTCGACCATGGGATTACGGGTCCATGGCAGTAGCTAGATGGTTGTCTCTCCTCCTTGTACTCCATTGTTTAGATCTTGTGAGCTGCCTAACATGATCAAGATCATCTATTTGTAATGCTACATGTTGTGTTTGCGGGGATCCGATGAATTATGGAGTCATTGACATTATTGTTCAGTTTATCTATGATATGTTTTATTTATGATCGTGCATGCTCTTCGATGCTTGTGTATGCTTTGGCCGAAGTAATTACTTGTGTCTTTAGAGGGAGTATTTATGCTAGATAGTGGGTTCATGCCTCTTTTGTCTGAGCTCGAGTTGACAGAAACGATTAAGGCTTGAGATGTGCTGTTGCTACTAGGGATAAAACATCGGTGTTTATTGCTATATGTTGTAACCATTGCTTACATTACGCACCATGCTTATTGCAATTATTTGTTGCTTGCAACTTAATACTTTCGGGTGACATGCTGGATAGCGATCCCGGGGTGGATTATTAGTCATAGATGCAGTTGGATAACGGTCTATGTATTTTGACGTAATGCCCATATTAAATGAAATGGTGAACTTTGTGTCATGATAGTATTGTGTTGCGTCCATGTTTGTCAATTGCCCTGCTGTAATTTGTTTACCCAACATGTTTATCTTCCAGAGAGACACCACTAGTGAACTGTGGACCCCGGTCCTATTTTCCTATATTGCTTACAACCATTTTCATAGCTTTTCCTAGTCATTTGCTCGCTGGTCATATTTGCTCTCATATTATTTTTCACCATACGTTTAATCCTTTGTGTCTAGCAAGCCGGAGAGATTGACACCCTCTCTGTTTCGTTGGGACTAAGTAGTTTGTCTATGTGCGCGGGTCCACGTCAACTGCTCTTTTCGGCGCCATTGCCATTGACACCTAGCCGAAGCCTTCTCCAAGTCCTACTGGTTCGATAACCTTGCTTTTGCAATCAAGCAAAATTTGCTGCTACGCTACATCATACCTTCCTCTTGGGTTTCGCAGCGAACGTGTGATCCACGCCATCAAGCTCTCTTCTGGCGCCATTGCCGGGGACTTGGAAGCTTCAGCGAGGGGACTTTCGCACATCCTTACACTCTATTTTGTTATTGTTTTGCTTAGTATATTTTTTGTTAGTCTTTTTTTGCTTTTTGTTTGCTTTCAAAATCAAAAACACAAAAAAAATAAAAATTCTAGCACCTAGTTTATTTCGGTTTTGTCTAGTTTTTGTTTCTTGTTTAATTATCATGGATATCTCTACTTTTTATGCTATGTCTGCTAAAAATGAAGTTCTCACTTTCAAGCAAGGAAGTGAAGAAAGTTTTAAGGATGCTTGGACTAGAATCCTAGAATCTTATGAAAGGACTGAACCTAGACTAACCTTGAGCCTATTCCTTAGCAGTTTTTATTTTGACCTTATTCTTTGTTATAGGTATGCTTTGGACACTATAGTAGGGGGAGATTTCTTTCGTCATGATGGAGATCAAGCCTTCAACGCTATAAAAAAATTAATAGCATCATCTTCATCAACAACTAGCCAAACAGATTCAACTCTTGAAAATATTGCTAAATAGATTGGATGCTCTTGAAAAGGATATGTCTAGCATGGGAGAGGTTATTAAATAAAGCATCGCAAAGTATGATGAATAAAACCTTGCCGAACTGGTCTCCTACTTTTAAATTGAAATCAATGGAAAGAATTTCCAGGCTTTATGTGATATCGTGACAGAGTTCTCTTTGATGCCTAAGTCCATTTATGATTCTTTAGATTTGTGGGGGCTCTCAGAATGTGGGATCCACCTAATTCTTGCTGATAATTCCATCAATATTCCATTAGGAATTGCATTAGATATTCATACAAAAGTGGTTGGTGAATTCATTCCTATTGATTACTACGTTATTGAATGTGAAGGAGAAGGACAAATTACACTTGGAAGATCATTCTTGAAGCTTGTAGGAGCGGTCATAGATATGAATGAAGGCACTGTGAAGTTCCACTCTACAATAAGAGGCCATCATAACTTTACTAAACATAAGAAAAAGGTAAGAGATCCAAGGGTAAACGCTTTATCTTGTTGATATTGATAATACTTGACCTTTTGCTATTGTGCCTAGCTAAAAGGCGTTAAAGATAAGCGCTTATGGGAGGCAACCCATTATTTTTACTTTAAGTTTGTTTTGTTTTTCTTTGAGTCAAGGTGGCTGCTACTTCTGTAGCACCTCCTTTGTATCCTTTTTATTTTCATTTTGTATGCCAAGAATAGCCTCTAATGAGAGAAAAGTAAATTTTGAGTTTGCTGTCCACAAACAGATTTGTGTTCGTCACCGTACGAAAATCCAAACAATCACAGAACGTGATCTGGAGCTGTAAATTTTTTACAGTAAGCATCTGGGTTTTGTCTACCTTTCGTTAGTTTTGAATTTTCTGATTCGAGGTGTCTTAGTGTCTCGAAAAAAATCATATTTGCGTTCTGTTCTGTTTTTGACAGATTATGTCTTAGTTTTGCATTGTGTCTTTTACAAGTGTTGAGTGAGGTTCTTTTGATCTAATAGCACCACTTAATGCTTTGTGACAGTAGCTAATGTTGAAATAATTTTATACAATGTGCTAAATGAGAACTGAAGGTGGATTATTTTGTTTGAGAACTAACCCCTCTAATAAGTTTGTGAGAAGTTTTGTGTGAATGAAGTTTTCAAGTGCTCAAAGAACGAGGTGATGAAAGAAGATCAAGAAGGGATTAAACTCAAGCTTGGGAGGCTCCCCTGGACCTCCACCAAATATTCAAGAAGTCTCAAGCGTCTAAGCTTGGGGATGCCCATGGCATCCCCTTCTTCATCGACAATTAATCAGGTCGATCCCATGAAACTATATTTTTATTCCTTTACATATTATGTGTTGTTCTTGAGCATCATTTATGTTTTGCTTTCAGTTTTGTTTTGTTTTGTTTTGTTTTGTTTTGTTTTGTTTTGTTTGCTGGTCTTTTCAATAATGGATCCTAGCATTCTTGTGTGGGAGAGAGACACGCTCCGCTTTTTCATAATGCACTCTTGTTCTTCACTTATATGTGTAGAGTGTTTAGCTTTTTATTATCTTAACTTCTAGCTCTTGTTTATCATGTATCTCTTGTTCAAAGCTATTAGTTACTTGTAGTTAGGTTGTACTCTCTTGTGTTACATGCATATTTGCTTAGAGAGTTGTTTCAAATAAGTTGATTGGTGTTTGGTTGAAAAGGAACTATCATGTAGGAAGTGGTAAAAGAAGTTTAAATAATCTTGTAGATCATTATCTTGAGTAATTTGATACTTGCCAATTGTTTTGAGATATGAACTAGATGAATGCTTAAACTTGTGGATCATTTACTTAAGAATGGATTAGTGGAGAAATACCGTAAAGCTTAAAATTATGATGCTTGTTCTGATTGTTATTTCTCAAAGTCTAGATATTCTTTTTGCAATGGTTTGTTTGGTTAACAAGGAAGACGGTGTGGAGTCTAATAGTTATGCTTAATGTATATCTTGTGGTCATTCGTGTATTGGGTTGATGATATGTGTTTGCTTGACACCTTGTTAAGGCTAAAAACTTTGTACTGAGAGGGAATGCTTCTCGTGCATCCAAATCCTTGAGCCAAATATTCATGCCATTTGTGTCCACCATACCCTACCTACATGTGGTATTTCTTTACCACTCCAAGAAAATTTTGTGTGCTACCTTTAAATATTCAAATTTTATTACTTCCTTTTTGTGCCACTACTACTAAGCTCATGAGGAAGTAGTGGGTGGTCTTTATTGCATTTGTTTGACAGACTTTCTCAAGGACTTGTATGCTTCATCTACTTGTTCATTAATTTTGCAAAAAGAGCTGGCAACGGGGTGCCAGCCCATAAAGGATAATTTACAACTTCACCAAAAACTCTCCTCACATTTTGTTCCTGTGAATTCAGTAAAATATCTGCATGTGTAAACAAAGTTGATAAGAGGAATGATCTGCTTGTTGCAGAAATAATGTTCCTCATGGGAGCCGCTCTTATAACTCTGTCTAACAAATGTAGTAATGCATTGCTCATGATCATTCGTTGACCATAGTATGCACCTCTCAAAAATTTATTTTTATGTCTCTATATGCTTTCAAAAACTAAAAAGGTCTAGCACACGATTAATCTCTGCTTCCCTCTGCGAAGGGCCTTTCTTTTACTTTTATGTTGAGTCAGTTTTTCTTTCCAATCTTTATCTCTCAAGCAAACGCATAGTATCAATTGTGGTACAAGTCTACTACATTTTATCTTTATGTTTAACTGTGAAAACTTTATATTGACATTGTCTTGAGATAAATAAGTTACAAGTTGAAGCTCTTGCTGAAAAGTTAAATCTTCCTTGTGTTGGTTAAACATCTTTGCCAAAAGTTTATTGCTTTGTGAGCTATCAAGCTTGACGAGTCTTATAATTTTCATGTCTCCAAAGTACTATCCATGAAAAATTTCTTGCTTAGATGTTACACATGGTTAATCATTGTTTGTTTTATATTAACTATAGACCATTATCTTGAATCACTTCATTCAGTTCATATGCTTTACATTAGTTGATCAAAGATGTGTTGGTAGCATGTCACTACCAAAATTATTTTGTTATCATTTACCTACTCGAGGACGAGCAGAAATTAAGCTTGGGGATGTTGATACGTCTCAAACATATCTATAATTTTTGGTTATTCCATGCATGTTATATATCATTGCCACATGTTTTTATAATGTTTTTATATCATTTTGGCACATTTTATGGAACTAACCTATTAACAAGATGCCCAGTGCCAGTTCATGTTTTCTGCTGTCTTTTTGTTTCAGAAACGCTAGTCGGGGAACTTTCTCGGAATAAACTCATAATTTACGAGAATTATTTTTATGAAGAAACAAAGAAGGAGCCACGAGGTCGCATGCAGGGGGGCCCACAGGCCCTAGACGACCCGACCGCGCCTGGGGCCCACCTAGCCAGCTTGAGAAGCTTCCGGAGTCCCCTTTCGCCTATAAATTGAATTCCTCCCGAAAACCCTCGGGACCCATCATATTTTCCAGAAAACGACTGAGGCCGTCGCCGTCGCCAACCCTAAATCGGGAGGGTTCTGAATCTCTTCCCGGCACCCTGCCGGAGGGGGAGATCGTCACGGAGGCATCTACACCACCATGCCTGCCTCCGGAGTGATGCGTGAGTAGTCCACCACATGACTACGGTACTGACAGTAGCAAGATGATTGTCTCTCCTCCTTGTACTCTATTGTTTAGATCTTGTGAGCTGCCTAATATGATCAAGATCATCTATTTGTAATGTTAAATGTTGTGTTTGCGGGGATCCGATGAATTATGGAGTCATTAACATTATTGTTCAGTTTATCTACGCTATATTTTATTTATGATCTTGCATGCTCTCGATGCTTGTGTATGCTTTGGCCGAAGTAATTACTTGTGTCTTTAGAGGAAGTATTTATGCTAGATAGTGGGTTTATGTCTCTCTTGTCTGAGCTCGAGTTGACAGAAACGATTAAGCCTTGAGATGTGTTGTTACTACTAGGGATAAAACAACGGTGTTATTGCTATATGGTGTAACCATTGCTTACATTACGCACCATACTTATTACAATTATTTGTTGCTTGCAACTTAATACTTTTGGGTGCACTAGTAGAAAAAGGACCTTTCGTCCGGAGTCCTGTTTGCCATTAGCCCCGGTTCAGGCAAAAACCGGGACCAGTGCCTGGCACTGGTCCCGGTTCGATTTGCCAGGGCCCGTGGGGCATTGGTCCCGGTTCGGTTGGGGGCATTGGTCCCGGTTCTTGGCAAGAACCGGGACCAAAGCTCTAGAGCCAGCCACGTGGCGTGGCGCGGAGCTTTGGTCCCGGTTCTTACCAAGAACCGGGACCAATACCTCCCCTGCCTATATATAACCCCCACCCCCCCTCTTCTTTCCTCTGTTTTTTTTTCTGGTTGGATTGGTGGGAAGTGGGTGCTAGTTTTTTTTTTTTCTTGCCACGCACAAGATGTGTTCGGTGAAATGCCCGACCACACTTAAGTTCGCACAAGATGATATCCTCGGCCGAGGTTAGCAACTATATCCTTTTCATCTGTAATTGATACATAAATATTGCACGTGTCGATGTACGGTGGTCATTTCACTATTCAAGATGTTATTGTAATGGTATTTGATAAACTTAATTATATATGATGCAGATGGATGCACGGATGCGATGGATGTACGGCGAACGACGTAGTTCCGAGTTTATTGTAGGCTGCATAAATTTCTCGATGTGGCTAAGGCAAACAAAGTGAATAATTTTATGCCTTGTCCATGTGAGAAGTGTCGGAATGTCAGGGAGTACTCAGACCCGAGAACCATTCAAGACCACGTGATTCGGAAAGGTTTCATGCCTAGCTATAATTGTTGGACCAAGCACGGAGAAAGAGGGGTTACGATGGAAGACAATGAAGAAGAGGAAGATGATGACAATATCCTATGTTCCCTGAGGAATGCGGTGATACTATTATGGAAGACGTTGAAGAAGAAAGAGGTGAACATCGGGCATCAGATGAGCCCGCTGATGGTCTTGGTGGGGTCATTTCTGATGCAAAGCGAGAATGCGATACAGAAAGGAGAAGCTAAAGTTGGAGGCCATGCTTGAGGATCACAAAAAGTTGCTGTACCCAAACTGCGAAGATGGCAGCACAAAGCTCGTACCACACTGGAACTGCTGAAATGGAAGGCAGAGACTGGTTGTTCTGACAAGGGATTTGAGAAGTTACTGAAAATAATGAAGCTGAAGCTTCCAAAGGATAACGAATTGCCCGAGACTACATACGAAGCAAAGAAGGCTATCTGCCCTCTAGGATTAGATGTGCAGAAGATACATGCATGCATTAATGACTGCATCCTGTACCGCGGTGAGTACGAGAACATGGATAAATGCCCGGTATGCAATGCACTGCGGTACAAGATAAGACAAGATGACCTGGTGATGTTGAGGGCGATGACGAGCCCCCCCGGAAGAGGGTTCCTGCTAAGGTGATGTGGTATGCTCCTATAATACCACGGTTGAAACGTCTGTTCAGAAACAAAGAGCATGCCAGGTTGTTGCGATGGCACAAAGAAGAGCGTAAGAAAGACGGGAAGTTGAGACACCCCGCCGATGGGTCCCAGTGGAGAAAAATCGACAGAGAGTTCCCGACATTTTCAGATGACGCAAGGAACTTAAGATTTGGTCTAAGTACAGATGGCTTTAATCCTTTTGGGGAGCAGAGCTCCAGTCATAGCACTTGGCCCGTGACTCTATGTATCTACAACCTTCCTCCTTGGTTGTGCATGAAGCGGAAGTTCATTATGATGCCAGTGCTCATCCAAGGCCCGAAGCAACCCGGCAACGACATTGATGTGTACCTACGGCCATTAGTTGATAAACTTTTGCAGTTGTGGTCCGAACCAGGTGTACGTGTGTGGGATGAGCACAAACAACAGGAATTTGACCTACGAGCGTTGCTGTTCGTAACCATCAATGATTGGCCTGCTCTTAGTAACATTTCAGGACAGTCAAACAAGGGATACAATGCATGCACGCACTGTTTAGATAAGACTGAAAGTATACATTTGGGAAACAAGAATGTGTACCTGGGGCATCGTCGATTTCTTCCGAACGGTCATGCCGTAAGAAAGCCCGGCAAGCATTTCAACGGTGAGGCAGATCGCCGGAAGAAGCCTAACCTCCCTGATGGTGATGTTATATATGACAAGGTCAAGGATTTAGAAGTAATCTTTGGAAAGGGTCCTGGCAGTCTATCTGTTCCGAATGACGCTAACAAGCGCGTACCCTTGTGGAAAAAGTGCTCTATATTCTGGGAGCTACCCTATTGGAAAGTCCTAGAGGTCCGGTCTTCAATCGACGTGATGCACGTGACGAAGAATCTTTGCGTGAACCTGCTAGGCTTCCTGGGCGTGTATGGGAAGACAAAAGATACACCGGAAGCACGGGCAGACCAGCAACGTATGAAAGACCCATACAACAAGCAGACGGATAAAGGGCGTCAATACTTAAGCAGCTACGCTCTTACCAAAGCAGAGAAGGAAATCTTTTTTGAATGCCTGAGCAGTATCAAGGTCCCGGCTGGCTTCTCGTCAAATATAAAGGGAATAATAAATATGGCAAAGAAAAAATTCCAGAACCTGAAGTCTCATGATTGCCACGTGATTATGACGCAGTTGCTTCCGGTTGCATTGAGGGGGCTTCTACCGGAAAATGTTCGAGTACCCATTGTGAAGCTATGTGCATTCCTCAATGCAATATCTCAGAAGGTCATCGATCCAGTAACTCTACCAAGTTTACAGAAGGCTGTGGTCCAATGTCTTGTCAGCTTCGAGTTGGTGTTCCCCCCATCATTTTTCAATATTATGACGCATCTCCTGGTTCACCTACGCGACGAGATTGCCATTCTCGGTCCTGTATTTCTACACAATGTGTTCCCCTTCGAGAGGTTCATGGGAGTCTTGAAGAAATATGTTCATAACCGTGCTAGGCCAGAAGGAAGCATCTCAAGGGGCTATGGAGCAGAAGAGGTCATTGAGTTCTGTGTTGACTTTATTCCTGACCTTAAGCCGATTGGTGTTCCTGAATCGCGGCATGAGGGGAGACTGAGTGGAAAAGGCACGCTAGGAAAGAAAGCACTGATATGTAGGGACGGGCATTCTTTAACTCACGCACACTACATAGTTCTACAAAGTTCCACCTTCGTGGCTCCGTATATCGAGGAACACAAGAATTATGTACGCTCCAAGAACCCGGGGAAGGATGACTCCTGGATTAAAGAAAAACACATGGAGACCTTCGGCAGTTGGTTGCGATTACAGCTCATGAATGACACCACTGCGGAGATCAGCTCTACTTGTTGGCCGCATCACCATCTTCGACTGTATTGAATTTCCAAGGGTACGAGATAAATGGGAATACATTTTACACGATCGCCCAAGATAAAAAGAGCACCAACCAGAACAGTGGTGTCCACTTTGATGCAACAAACGACGATGGGCAAAAGGACACATACTATGGTCGCATAGAGGAGATATGGGAACTTGACTATGGACCTACTTTTAAGGTCCCTTTGTTTCGGTGCAGTTGGGTCAACATGAATGGAGAAGGGATAAAGGTAGACCAGCTGTACGGGATGACAACAGTGGATCTCAAGAATCTTGGTTGTTACAAGAACGAACCATTCGTCCTAGCCAATGATGTGGCTCAGGTTTTCTATGTGAAGGACATGTCCTCCAGACCGAAAAAAAGAAAAAAAAGCAAACGAATACATCAGACGATGAGCCAAAGCGTCACGTAGTTCTTTCAGGGAAAAAAACATCGTGGGAGTCGAGGGCAAGACAGACATGTCAGCAGATTATGATAAGTTTGATGAAATTCCGCCCTTCACAGTGAGAACTGACCCAAGCATCCCGTTAAATAATGAAGATGCTCCATGGTTACGGCTGAAGCGATGTAAATCAATGTAATGTATTAAACCTTTATGTGATGTGTAGTAATGTATTAAACCTTTATGTGGTGAAAACCATAATACACGAGTGAGTTTTCTTTTTTGTTTTCTGTTAATTAATTGCATGACGACCGGTGAAACACGCGTGGTAGGTGGTTGTCGGCTCCCACACCTCCCGTGGGAACCTCTCAAACCTCAGCTTCGACCGTCCAAACACAGTTCCCCCTGCATACAGCCCGACGGTGGCTCGTGAGTTTGAGCGCCACTTCGATCCAAGCAGCGGTAAGACATCTCTGATGATCTACAACCGTCTGGCAAGACGTCTCTGATGATCTGCAACCGTTTGGAACGATCGCAGGTCATCAGAGACGTCTTGCCACTGGTTGCCCAAAGATGCCTCTCCGAGTGACGCTGGAATGTTTTGTGTTTGAGCGCCACTTCGATCCAAGCAGCGGCAAGACGTCTCTGATGATCTACAACCGTCCGGCAACACATCTCTGATGATCTGCAACCGTTTGGAACGGTCGCAGGTCATCAGAGACGTCTTGCCGCTGGTTGCCCAAAGATGCCTCTCCGAGTGACGCTGGAATGTTTTGTGTGAGTGAGTAACCTGTCTGAAGAGGGGGCTATATATAGGGTACGTGTGCTTCTTTAGTCCCGGTTGGTAACGCCAACCGGGTCATGTGGCTCACGAAGTGGTCGTGATACTGCTGATCCAACATCTCACAATCCCTCAAAAGAAACACACCCCTGATCCAACGTCTCACAAGCGCTTGAAAGAAACACACGATCCGTGTGCTTCTTTAGTCCCGGTTGGTAACACCAACCGGGTCATGTGGCTCACGAAGTGGTCGTGATACTGCTGATCCAACAGCTCACAATCCCTCAAAAGAAACACACCCCTGATCTAACGGCTCACAAGCACTTAAAAGAAACACATGATCCGTGTGCTTCTTTAGTCCCGGTTGGTAACACCAACCGGGACTAAAGACGGGCTTTGCGGTCACGACACGTGTCCTCCCCCAGCGCTTCCCTGGGCACGTGTCCTCCCCCAGCGCTGCCCTGGAGGTTTTTATATATTGTCGCCGACGGGGTAAACCCTAATCCACCATTCCTAGCCACGAACGTATCGTCTCCACAAATATAGGTTTACTGAAATTGTTCTGCATTTACTTCTGCTTACGGATTATTTGTCGAATTTCGACTTACAGATTTAAAGATATGAATTTATCCATATTAAATTGAAAATGACAATAATAATGTAAAATTGATTTTGGATTATTTATACAAATTCAACACTTTTCACGTTGAAATTTTGTCAATTCAAAATATGCAATAAAGTTAATATATTTTTAATTGGAAATGGCAAAATGGTTAATAGTTTGTATAGTTAGAATAATTATTTCAGAAAACAAAAAATGGTTTTGGATTATTTATTCAAATTTAAACACTTTTCATGTTGAAAGTCTTTTCAGATTCAAAACCATTTGAAATTCATATTCAAACACCTAAATAAGAAAAAAATGGCGGGAACAACATTTCAGAACTGAAAGTTCGAAATAATTTTGAAAAAGGACTCTTTGGTCCCGGTTGCTGGAAAGAACCGGGACCAAAGAGTCCATGGGCGCGTCACTGGATCTGGCATTAAATGACCCACTCTTTGGTCCCAGTTGCTGGAAAGAACCGGGACCAAAGGGTCATTGGTCCCGGTTCTTTCCAGCAACCGGTACCAAAGAGTCCTAGTATAACTTCCCGCGCCCTCTCTTCTTCCCCATTCAGGCAAAATCGACTAAGGACCGGAGAAGGCGCGACCGCACGCGAAGCCGGCGGAGCCCTGCTCGTTTTTCCGGCGAAGCCCTGCTCGTTTTTCCGGCGGCCCTGCTCCGCCGCGGCCCTCGCCGTCGCGCGCCCCTGCTCCGGCGGCCGTCGCGCGCCTGCTCCGGCGGCCCTCACTCCCATCGCGCGCCCCTGCCCTCCGCCGCGCCCCCGCGCCGTCGCGCCTCTCCCGTCGCCGGCGGCCTGCTCCTGGCCTCCGCCGCGCCCGCCCCTTCCCTCTCCACGGCTAGGTGATCGCCGCGGCGCCCACGCCCTCCCTCTCGTGCTCAACACCGAGTCGTAGCACCATTACAATTTGACAGAATTTTTTAGATAGAATTTGGTAGTGTTGTTTAAAATTGTTGAATTTTAGATAGTTGTTTAAAATTGTTGAATTTTAGATAGTTGTTTAAAATTTTAGATAGAAAATATTTTAAATTTTAGATAGACTTAATTTTAGATAGAATTTGATAAAATTGTGTATAAGAATTTAGCTACTGTTTTAGTTAGTTTTAGCAATTTTGAAACTTAGCAATTTTGTTTGTTTATCAGAAAAATATGAATAATATATCAAAATGCCAGAAAATGATTTAAACTTGTAAAATCAATAAATTTTAATCTGTTTATCAGAAAAATATGAATAATATATCAAAATGCACAGAAAAATAAATGCTAGCTATTTATGTCAAAATACAAACATTTTGGAACATTTCAATTTGGTGAATATTTGGAAATAACTTCAATGCATTTCCTTTAGTTATGGAGCTAATTTAAATAAGTGTTTATATTTGAAATTTGACTTCTATTAACATCTAAAATATGTTTTAGAGCTCCATGTTAATGCATTAAATTGGTCATGCATGATTGAACAATTTAAATTAGAAGAACTAAAATACCTTCTTATATTAAATATGGAATTTGTGGAAATGATTTTATTAGTCATTGCAATTCCATTTAAATTGACCTACATGACCTAGGATGTATCTTGACATATGGAACAAGTTACCCAACTAAAGTTTTGTGCATTGTTCTTAATTTGCAGAAACTATGGAACGAGACGAAGATCAGGAAAATATCCTCCAGGATATAATCCGCGGGCCGGAAGATATTGTCGATGTCACCACGGAGTTTTTGAACAACTCCGGTGAGGGAGATGAGTCTCTCAACCGAAGAGACGGCTCCGGTGAGGTAGAACCCGACGGCCGGGGTGAGGGAGAAGTCAGCGAGGGAGAAGCCGACGAGGGAGAAGCCGAAGGCTCCGGTGGAACATTAAACTCCGGCGAGGTGCATATACATATATTAATGAAGCCGAAGATTGTATTAATTAAGTCTCTGATGTGTATATACATATATTAACGCTCTTTCTTCTTTTAGCCCTCCGGATCGAGCAAATCTTCTGTAAGGACAAAACGAGGCCCAGCCAAAAAGTTGGGCGACCAAGAAAGGTACACGATCGAAAGAGTCGCTGAAGACGGCACACCGACTGCTCCCCCTGGTGTTAAAAATAAAATGGTAAAGCAATGCGGAGTTCTTGTTAGGGACTTCATCCGATCACCGTTCGAGAATGGCATCGGCCAAACGAGAAAGGACAGCTATATGTCAGCGATGAGGGCAAAGAAAGACTTTGGAGAAAGCTCATGGTTAATTTCACCCTGCCGGCGCCAGAGGTGGATTCAGATGAGGAGGATCCAGATGAGGCAGAAAAGATTGCCCGGAAAATCATGGAGCAAAAAGTCAAGGACTGGGCACTTAAGAAGATGGCCGAGCTATTCAAGAACTGGAAGAAAAGATTGAACAAACTGTTTGTCAAGAAAAATAAGACTCCAGACTTCGATAAAGGGTATGAGAAGATAAAGGACTACTGGGAAGAATTTGTGGCGTACAAGAAATCAGAGGAAGCTCTGGAAAAGTCTGCAAAAAATGCGGCAAATGCTGCTCTAAAGATGTACCACCATACTATGGGGCCTGGTGGCTACGCTGGTAGCATGCCTAAGTGGGAGAAACTTGAGGCGGACCTGCTGGCTAATGGGATCACTCCAGAGCCACTCAAGTGGATCGAACGGGCAAGAAATTGGTTTTACGGGCATGGGGGCACGTTGGACGCAGAAGGGAAGTGCATATATAACAGAAGACACAAAGATAATCCCCTACTACCCATCCAAGAAATTAGAAAAGCAGTAAAGGATGTTGAAGAGGGACGGTTCATTCCCGATAGAGAGGATGACGAGCTCACACGCGCCCTTGGGAATAAGGAACACGACGGACGGTTACGAGGCGTACCTGGCTCCAAGCCCAAGACAATTGCGATTCCCGAGCACAGGAAGAAATTTCCTGATAGAAGCCATCAGAGGAGAAAGGAAAGGGAGGCAATGGAAGCACGCGCTGCTGCAGACCGGCTGCTTAATATAGAAGAAGAATTAAAGCGGCAGAAGGAACAAATTGCCGTGCTTAGCCAGCAAGGTACTAGCGGCCAATCTCAACGGCACATGGTAGAAGCTGCATGCGATGGTACCGGTGGCCCATCGAATCGGAAAAGCAGCGTGGCTTCCACGGAGCTCCAGGATGGTAATGATGATGCAGTGGCTCCACTTCGTCGCTACCCAGTGGATGATATCACGGAGAGCACACCTTGTGAGATGCATGTGAAAGTTTTTAACTTAACCGTGAAGGTGGCGGTCGGCTATGTCGTACCAATTGGACCTAATCCAACTTACCATTTCTCTCCGGTTCCAAATGGCTACGCTGTTGTCGCGGTGGATGAAGTGATGAAAGATTATGAGGAGCTGAAGCTGCAACACCCTGCAGGTGAAGATGGGGAGGTGCTTGAACTTGGAGAAGCCAAGAAAGCGACCATTCTATGGCCAAAGGAATTCATCGTGCTTCCGAACTGGCAGCCAAGGCCATCGACTCCTCACCAGTCTCCAGCGCAACAGTCCTCTTCACCGCCTCAGCATTCTCCAGCGCAACAGTCCTCTTCACCGCCTCACCAGTCTCCAGCGCAGCCGTCTCCGCCGCCGCGTCAGCCGTTTCCGCCCACCGCTCGTACTATGAGGGGTAAGCGATCACCGAAACGTAAAAGGTCGCCCCTCCCAACAGTACCTCATAAGAATCTTCCCATTAGACCTTATGACAGGACTGTAGCGGAAAACGCCGCGGAGGTGGCTGCCTACAATAAGGCTTTTTTTGCACCAAAAAAGCCCGAGCAGAAGCCGGTATACGATGAAAAATCCAAAAAGTGGAGAAAGTCCTTCCTTGAGCAGCCATCCCAGATATCGATGAATCTGCCATCTGACTATGGTCGTGAACTTACTAAGCTAGCACGTGCCCAGTCTGAGCAGAACAAGGGAAGAAGTGCAAAAAGCGGGAAACAAATTGCCCAGCTCGGACAGCAGAAAAATCAATCGGTCCCCCGCTCATAGTGTGTTCCGATGTCGACAAGGACTTCAGAGTCGCTATGGATAAATACCTGGAATTATTGGACCCCAGAGCCATAGCTGCTGCTAAAGAACTTGGTGTCACTGTATCTCAGGCCAAGGAACAGGCTATGCCTTGGTCAACTTTTAGGCTATGAACATGCGCCAATGTTAGAGATGGCACGGAAATATGTCCAAGGGGAGCCTATGGTCAGTAATGAGGAGATGACGGGTCTATCAACACATATGCGAAATCTGCATACCTGGTACCTGGTGCACACATCAAAGAAGGACGCGAAAGAGTGGTTTCCGCTGGACGTTAGAGTGGAGCATTTCTTCAAACGTTACACTATACAGGTTCAACTGACTGAACTGTTCCAGTTATTCCAAAAGCGCGCCCTCGACAAATCTATCCTCTCTTGCTATTGTCTGTAAGTGATTTATTTTCGTAATTAAGTCTCTAGCTCAGCTCGTTCATTGCCTGTATTATATTATCCTGCCTATATATATATCCTTTTGTACGCTATTATGCAGAATGAAGATGCTGGAATGCAAAAGATCTAAAGTTTTTGAGGTTGGGTTCGTTGACCCATATATCGTGAATTCACATACGTTAGTCAATCACCCAAAGACGTGGAGCATGACCTGACCACCTTTTTAACCATGCAACATTTCTGTACGGAAATACTATTTCCTTACAACTTCAGGTGAGTGTTTCTGTCTTGTACATATTTTTATTTGGCTTTCTCGATGTTAAGTGTAATTGATGAGCTATGCATGTCTGCTTTATGTAAACGTCCGCAGGTTCCACTGGATTCTGCTAAGCATTCAACCTGACAAGTCCACAGTTGAAGTCCACGACTCATTAAGTTGGGACCAAGCGTTGTGGTCCGACATGAAAGAAATGCTCAACAAGTAATTTCAATCATTATCGCATTATATCGCCCTCTTTCGTTCGTTCCCTGATGTCAAGTAATTAATAACTCCTTTGTTCATTTTCTTTGCCAAAGCAGGTGTTGGACAATTTTCAAACAGAAGGTAGAAGGTCCATTCAAAGATGAGCTAACTTATAAAACGGTAAAAAGTCCGCAGCAGCCACCAGGGAGTAATTTATGTGGATTCTACGTTTGCGAGTTCATTCGCGAGTTGACCACTGAGCGGAGAACAACTGCTTTCAGCAAAATGCGGGAGAAGATCGACCCAGAACTGCGCGTAGGAGCAATTCAAGAGGAATTGGCGGGATTTCTGCTTAGGGAGGTCATCGATGAAAGGGGAGAACATTATGCTTCGGACGATGAACTACATATGCCTTGATGGCTTGATCTATCTCCATGTAATTAAATAGTTGTATTCTCGCAAGAGATCGAATATTAATTATATATGCATCAACATGTACTGTGTATATAGTAGAGCGTATAATATGCGTACGGAAACGATGGAGAGCACGTCGGCGATGCGAAGAAGGGGGAGACGACGGAGGCACCGGCGAGAGGGAGAGGGGGCACCGGCGAGAGGGAGAGGAGGCACCGGTGAGAAGGAGAGGGGGCACCGGCGAGAGGGGGCACCGGCGAGAAGGAGAGGGGGCACCGGCGAGAAGGAGAGGGGGCACCGGCGAGAGGGAGGGGGGCACCGGCGAGAGGGAGACCCTAAACCCTAAATACCAAAAAAAAACACTCATTGGTCCCGGTTCGTAACAAGAACCGGGACCAATGAGTCTCTCCCCACAACCAGCCACAACTGGCTACGTGGCCACCATTGGTCCCGGTTCGTGGACCAACCGGGACTAGCATTAGTCCCGATTGGCCACCGGGACTGATGGCCCAACCAAACCGGGACCATAGGCCCATTTTCTACCAGTGGACATGCTGGATAGCGATCCCGGGGTGGATTATTAGTCATAGATGCAGTTGGATAACGGTCTATGTATTTTGACGTAATGCCCATATTAAATGAAACGGTGAACTTTGTGTCATGATAGTATTGTGTTGCGTCCATGTTTGTCAATTGCCCTGCTGTAATTTTTTTACCCAACATGTTTATCTTTCGGAGAGACACCACTAGTGTACTAGTGAACTAGTGAACTGTGGACCCCGGTCCTATTTTCATATGTTGTTTACAAACATTTTCATAGCTTGTGCTAGTCATTTGCTCGCTGGTCATATTTGCTCTCATATTATTTTTAACCATACGTTTAATCCTTTGTGTTCAGCAAGCCGGAGAGATTGGCACCATCTCTGTTTCGTTGGGACAAAATAATTTGTCTGTGTGTACGCAGGTCCACGTCAACCGCTCTTTTTGGCGCCATTGCCATTAACACCTAGCCAAATCCTTCTCCAAGTCTTACTAGTTCGTCATCAATCAGCTTCACGCTAGCCCCAACCGCGCCGCTGTACGACCATGTATCCCGTGGATGATGGATCTGCGACTGCCTCCGCCCGCAGATCAACCCCGAACGCGGCGGTGACAAAGGAGAAGATCGCTGCCGCCACCTAACCAGGGGCGCTGCCTCATCCAATGAGCTCGGAAATCTCCGCCGATCCGCCCTAACAGCTGCTTGCTGGCAGGGAGATACCGATTGGGTGCCTGGCAGCGCTTGGGGATGGGACCCCTGGTGGCGCCCTGGAAAGCGACGGGAGGAGAGTCATGTTATCGCCTAAGAGTCAAATCTTGTGTGTATCTACGATCTGTGCCATATACCACCTATATGAAAGAGGAAGGAATTCTCGGCCTCTCCGCGCCCCACGCACTGTAGAATAGCTACAGTGGTCACTGTAGGAAATCTACAGTAGCTACAGTGCAGCGGTGGGCCCCACACGTCAGTCACACAGCGCGCTCGGCTTTTTTGCAGGGAAGCACGCGAGCGGACGAAAATCCTATGTTGTTCTCAGAAAATTCCACTCTAGGGACCTCTTCGTAATTACGAGAAAGTTCGGGTTGTTTTTCGTAAAAAAGCCACGGAACGCCCCCCCTCCTCTTCTCTCTCGCGCACGGCGCGGAGAACGCCGCAGCCGCCGACGCGGCCCGCCGCCGCAGCACGGCTCCTCGCACAGATCGAAGGCCACGCCACGGTCCACCGTCGCCGCCGCTCCTTCCTGGCCGAGCGCCGCGTCCCGGGACGCCTCATCGCCGGCGGAATCGTCGGTGCCGTGCCGAAGTTTTTCCGCCGCTTCCGCCGCGGTTCCGCGCCGCCGCGGCCACCCCGGCGACCAAAACGGGGCGGCGCCGCCGGCCCCAGCTTGCCCGCAATCGCGCGACTCGGACGCCCCAGCCGCACGACCCAGGAGGCGCCGTAGCGCCGCCGGCGACCTCACTGCCGCCGCGGCAGCTTCAGCCGCCGTACACGTCACCGTGACGTGTCGGCGTAGCTGGGCTGGCCGGCCGGCCCGCTTCGTGGGCCGTTCTGGGCTGCAACGGCCCTTTTTTTTTACAATTCCTTTTTTGTTTTACTTCTCTGTTTTCCAAAAAAAATTCCAGCTTTACAAATACATCAAGTATATAAATGTGACAAACGTTTCAGCACTACATCAAGTATATAAATGTGACAAACGTTTCAGCACTAACATGAACAAAAAACGACGGCTAAGTTCACATTTAGAAATAATAATGTATCATTTAAAAAAAAATGTTATACTAGATGAATATTCCGAGGAAATGCAAAAATATTTCCTTTCACTATGGCTTAATTTTAAAGTGACTTTAATAAATTATCATACACACCGTATTTCCTTCGATTATTAAGCTAGATTAAATATTTAGCACAAAACACAAACATATCATAGCGATTCGAATTACAGTTGATATTCACAAATAATATAACTAAGATCCTCTAATTATGCATATCGGAATTAACAAATTCTCAAATTACACTTGACTCTCCTAAAAAAAATGCGAACAACATATCAAAAAATTCAAACTTAACATATTTTCAAACTCTCGGCACAAAAGATACATTTAAAAAAAATGCACACAATAGTATTTGAACCCATCAAACAAATTAACGTGAACCATATCCCTTTTAAAATATATTGATAGATTTACAAAAAAAAAATTGCATTCTGAAAAAAATGCTAACAACATATAGAAAAAAATAACAAAATTAACATGTTCCAAAACTCACCACACAATAGATGCATTAAAAAAATAGCCTTCTAAACGATAATATTTAACAACATCCGACAAATTAACATGAACGCTATCCCTTTAAAAAGATATATTTACAAAAATGTTCCATTTCTAGCAAGTAAGGCCATTTTAACAAACAAATATTTTTGAATCTATCCACCTGAAAAATATGAATGACATATCCGACCATCAGAGGAAATAAATACTATCTATTTATGACAAAAATACAAAAATGATTTCAACATCCATAAAAATGGCCAACATTGAATATATAAAGGCAGATTTTACCACAAATGCTTAATTATATGAATAATTGCAAACAATACACAATTATATCCCTAATTATGGCATTTCCAGAAAACGAACTTCGTAATTATGCCATTTCAGTTGAATAAATGTGCTCTCACACTCATTATAGACTTATAAACTAGAAATAGAAAAACAAATAGACACATTTTTAAACAATCCAATTTTCTTAAAAATTGGACATACTGTACAATGTATCATATTTTTTCCTTCACATAAATAATTTCAGAAACCGTTAAATTTCTTACGTGTTGGTGTGCCCTATTTAACTAAAACAATTTTTTTTGTAAATGTAACCTAATTTTTCTGATATTCACATAAATAAAAAAACATGCTTACAAATTGAAAATTCGCCAACATTTGATCGCATTTTTCTGATATTCCATAAAACATACGAGAATGCTCATTAACAAAAAAGATATACTTATACCAACTTGCAAATGTATTTCAAGCTTTCAATTTCGCCAACATTTTTTACACCACACAAACAAACTTCCCCAACTGTGGAATCAAATCCAACTTAATTATACTAATTTCAATTACATATTAACGCCAAAATACAAACATTTCCAAGCATTTCAACTCACTGAATATTTGAATACTAAACACAATATAACCAAAATTCACACCAAAAATGTTACCTAAATAGAAACATGTTCCAACATATCAATTTGGCTAACATTTTTTGTAAATACAAAATATATATATTGCACACATAATAAAATCACAAAGGGCGTGCCGTGACGGCACGCGAAATATAACTAGTAGCTATTGATGTTGCGGAGAAGATAGATAAACGCTCCAAGCTCTACAATTAATGAAACAATAGCCAACTTCATTGCTTTTACTTAGGTCAATTCAGAGTTTTTTAGATGAGTTTTTAGACAGAGTTGATTTAAGAACAACCAATTATATGAGTTATCTCACCGCGACTCTAAACGTGTGGTGGGATCGAAGAACTATCAACCGATGGATCCTATCTGTGTGGATGCGGAAAGCTTGGTTGTTGGACGACCTTCAAGCTTGCTACCTAGTTTGTTTCGACTGATGGCTACATCTTGTCCACTTTAACCACAACCTTTGGTATCTAAAAAATCCAACCAAGAATTAAGTGGGGCACATCATCTCCACCACATAAAACATGAGGAAATTCCGTCCACATAACGTGCACCACCAATTAGATCTCATCTTTATTCTTGGAGTACCAGTGAGCACGTTTGCATCTAGAAAATTCTTTCACAACAACATATATCCATGAAACGGGTCTCACCTTAAACCCGATACCAGCAAAGCTCGTGTACTGCATACTACTAGCAGTACTAGTAGTTCTTAACGGACACGAGTGGTGTACGAATCCGAAACCCGGTGGGAGCTCGCGTGGTTCGGTGGCCGCTCACCCAACTGAAAGGCACTGCCAACGCCGACGCCTCCACCAAAGCCCGCCAAACCACCCCCCGCCAAACCAGACCCCTTCCTCTCTGCCTTACACAATAGTTCAGTTGCATATTCCTTTGCCTCCTGTTGTTGCAATGTTACTCATTACCAGCTTAGCCTTCTCCTCCGGCTGAGCGTCGCCAACACCATATCCCTCGACCCAGCGCTTCTTCACCTTTCTTCACCGCTTGACGTCGTCGACCGTCCTCCACTTATCCATTCCCCACTGCCTTGAAGCGCCGCCATCCACTAAAAAGATGTTCATTTTAAAGAAGGTCAATATTTGAATAATTTTCAAATTTATTAAATTACTAGATTTTGAAAACAAAATCATCTTCAAAAAATATTCATTTTTAAAATGGTTTGGATTTTTTAAATATACATTTTAAAAATGGTTCATATTGGAAAAGGTTAGATCATTTTTTTTAAGGTTCTGGTTGTAAAAGTATTCATATTAAAAATCATTTTTTAAATAGTTCATTTTAAAAATGCTTCATATTTAAATATTGTTCACTTTTGAAATTACTAATTTTAGAAAATGGTTCAGATTTTGATACATATTTTCAAATATGAAATATTCAGATTTAAAAAATGTTCAGACTTGAAACATGTTCAGACCTAAGAAAAAGTTCGGATTTAAAAGAAATAGAACAGCGAAAATAAAAAAACACATTTGGGCCGACCCATTTGCTGGTATCATGTGTAGTTGGGTTATGTGACTCGCTCGAACCGAGATATAGTGGGAGTTGTGGAGCGTGGGGCCTGCAGGTTAGTGGTCCAGGTGTTCGCTTTGTAGGTTTTGACCATGTTCTCCTAGATTTCACCTCTTTTTTTTAGATTTTACTCTACATACTATAGAAGTAGTATTTAGGTCGGGCCCCTGCCTTTCAGAGGCCCAGGATGGGCACTGCCCATCACTCCTGCAATGGCACCGAAGATGAAATATAGAGTACCAATATCCTTGTGGTTAGTAGAGAAGAGCCCCGTTTGCCGCCCTATCCCTCGGCCTGTGTACCTACAACCTGTGTCATATTGGTATTGTTGTTGTAGGGAAGAGAGAAAAAAGCAAAAGAATATGGTTAACACTTACCTAAGCTTCAAGCTCCCTAAAAAAAGATCTTCAATTAATGAAACCAAGAGTCAACTTACTTAAGCCAATTCAGAGTTTTTAGACAGAGTTTTTTCTATAGATGAGTTTTTAGACAGAAGTTGCTTCAAGAACAACCAATTACATGAGTTATCTCACCGCGACTCTAAACGTGTGGTGGGATCGAAGAGCTATCAACGGATCGATCCTATATCTATGTGGATGCGCAAAGCTTGGATGTTGGACGTACGGCCTCCAAGCTTGCTACCTAGTTTGTTTCGACTGATGGCTACATCTTGTCCACTTTAACCACAACCTTTCGTATCTAATTGTCCAACCAAGAACTAAATGGGAGATATATCATCTTCACCACATAAAACATGAGCACGTTCCTTCCACATAACGTGCACCACCAATTAGATCTCATCTCTATTCTTGGAGTACCGTTGAGCACGTTTGCATCTAGAAAATTCTTTCACAACAACATATGTCCATGAAACGGGTCTCACCTTCAACCCGATACCAGTAAAGCTCGTGACTCGTGTAGCAGTACTAGTAGTACAGTAGTTCTTAACGGACACGAGTGGCGTAGGAATCCGAAACCCGGTAGGAGCTCGCGTGGTTCGGTGGCCGCTCGCTCACCCAACTGAAAGCCACCTGCCAACGCCGCTGCCTCCAGAACTCCCACCAAAGCCCGCCAAACCACCTCCGAGTTCCATAGAGCCGGTCCCGTAGACCCACCTCTCACCGACACCTCCGGCCCCGCAGCGCCGAACCGCGTCTCGCGTCCAAGACCGGGTCCATTTCGGACTGGTTCCTTTCCCTTTCCCTTTCCCTTGGCGGAGACGACGCGGTGGTGCAGGTGGGTGCGACCTCCATTTTAGCAGGTGCGGCCATCTTCGACCTTTCCGTCGGATTCAAGCAACCCACGCCCTGTTTCGCGTCAGCTGTTCGAGGGGCGATTTTTTATCGGATTTGCTTCGGATTCGTCGACCGGTCGAGGTGCGTACAGCCTTTCTTGGTTCTTGATCCTTCTTCTTTTGTTGGGCAACAGGGCAAGTACTCTGTCTTGTGCTTATTTGCTTCGGAAAATCGTTTCCAAGCAAAATGATACTGAAACGGTTCGAGCAATCTTCCTTGCTGGATAGTTAGTTCTGCTCTGTCTGCAGTTTGATAATTAACACGCCTGCACATAGACATAGTTGATAGTTGAGAAACTACCGGTTTGAAATGGCGTGTTCCTTTCAAGGGAGTGGGATCCACTGGTCACAATTACTTCCTCCTAAACTCTGTATCCTTCCAGTGCTCCAAGTACATTCGAATATGCAGATAAAGAAATGAGATACATGCCAGAATTGTTATTCACACTGTTAATGTCTGTTTTTTTCCAGAATGTCGAGCCTCGAAGAGCCACTTGGTCTTGGGGACCTGCCAAAGTTGAGTATTAATAGACTTGGCAGGTTCTGTCAAAGTGCTTGCAGATCAAGAGCTGATGACCACAACAATAGCAGGTAAGTTGACACAGTGTTTTATTTTCAATATAATTTCTTTTCCAGTGTCTCCAGATGTTTGAGAAGTTATTTTATTTTTCGTATTTTTCGTTTGAAAAAGTACTTCTAGACAAAACATTTTCTCACTTCCGTGTAAAAGAGTTTCATCTCTTAAATATGTGATGCCTGTGGAACATGCAACTTAGGTTCATGTGGACTTTCTTTCTTTCAGTTACACGCCCAGCAACAATGGCAACAACCAGACGCTCTTTCACAGCAGTTCTCATTCATGGCATATGCAAGGCAATTATAACGATTCATCCTGCAATGGAGTCAATATGGAGTTCAGAGCTCTTCACAGAAGGTAATTTATGTTCTAAAATTGCATAATGGATGCCTGCATTCAATTTGTGTTTCCTAGTTTAGGTCTCATTGCACCCCGTTAATAAAATCAAGGAAGTAATTTGTATCATTTTGTCTGTGGCAATTGAACAAGTCGTAATTTTCTACTGTTACTCATAAGCAAATAGGTGCAAGTTTTGACCGAAAATTAATACAGAAGAAAGCATTTTTTTTGCGGGTAATACAGAAGAAGCATTGATGTCCAGATTTTTTCCCCCCTTTGCTCAGTTGATGAATAACTGTTTTTCAGATTTCATGGGATCTCCCAAGGTTTGTGAAGGTAGTTGAAGTTGGACCACGAGATGGTTTGCAAAATGAGAAGAACATTGTACCAGCATCAGTAAAGATTGAGCTGATACACAAGTTGGTGGCTTCTGGTCTGTCTGTAGTTGAAGCCACAAGTTTTGTTTCCCCAAAATGGGTGCCACAGGTAATGTTTGGTGTACCTAAACTAGAGAAAGCTACGTAACCTGTGCAGTAGACAGCTTCACAACCATCTCAAGATAGCTAGTTTAAGATTAAGATAATGTACATGGCATCTCTTATTACGTTTTCATACTATGCAACAAGTATACCTGACTAAAATTCCACGTCTTATTCAAAGAATAAAGTATACCCGTGCAGGTATATGAGTGTAATTGCTTGGCTTCATATATTATTTTGGGAGATTGTTGATGGTCTTAGTTGACTTCAAATTTTACGTGTGAAGTTGTGCTATCAATAGTTACAGATTAAAGATGTACAACAGTAGTAATAATTTATCAATTATCAAGACCTGACCTTTCTCACTCAATTTTGGAGTTGCAGCTAGCGGATGCAAAGGATGTCCTTGAAGGGATCCGGCAAGCGCCAGATGTGCGGTTTCCTGTGTTGACTCCTAACCTCAGAGTACGCACATTTTGTTTTAATTTTCTGTAGACTTTAATCCTTAGTGACAAATACACTTCACATATTTTAAGGACCAGTTCTGTAGTGATAAAGAATTCATTTCCAGGGATTTGAGGCTGCTGTTGCAGCTGGTGCAAAAGAAGTTGCAGTTTTCGCATCTGCCTCCGAATCCTTCTCAAAGTCCAACATTAACTGTACAATAGAGGGGAGCCTTGCTCGGTACCGTGATGTTACTTCTGCTGCCAAGAAACATGGAATACGTATCCGCGGGTAGGCTGCCTAATATTCTTAATCATCCAAACAAGTGTAAATAAAGAGCTTACTTACTGAAGCTGTTTTGAAGCAATCTGTTCTGAGAATCCTCCATCCCCTGATTGTGATAGGTATGTTTCGTGTGTGGTGGGTTGCCCTGTCGAAGGCGCGGTGCATCCATCAAAGGTAGCATATGTTGCTAAGGAGCTTTATGACATGGGTTGCACAGAGATTTCCCTAGGTGACACGATTGGTGTTGCTACACCAGGTATGCACCATCGCATTTGCTGTTTCAAGTAACTTACCTTGCTGTGTATAACCAGTACCATTTCACGAAATCCATAGTACGGAGTACCACCTTTAAGAGACAGACCGTACTTTTTTAAACTATTCACTTCTCAAGGCTATGTTTACGTTGTTAACCCAGAACGAGTAAAACCACAATTCGCACGCTGGTTATTGATCAATCATTCTGTAGTTTCACATGTGCTGTTTGTTTCAGGTAGGGTAGTTCCTATGCTTGAGGCCGTCATGTCTGTGGTTCCAGTAGACAAGCTTGCTGTTCACTTCCACGATACATACGGCCAAGCCCTTGCCAACATCCTAGTATCTCTTCAGGTAAGCAATGAATTCAATATCTTGTCGGTTCATGGAGTCACCTAGCTGATGAGTGAACATACAGAATAGTCAGTCAGCAACCCCCCTGTTTGTCCTAACATTTTTCATGATGTTGCCAGATGGGGATCAGCATAGTGGACTCGTCCGTATCAGGACTTGGAGGATGCCCGTATGCGAAGGGTGCCACAGGCAATGTTGCGACGGAGGACGTTGTGTACATGCTCCATGGCCTGGGGATAGAGACCAACATCGACATTGGCAAGCTCATGGACGCTGGCGACTACATTTGCAAACATCTGGACCGGCCTTCAGGCTCCAAGACTGCATCTGCTTTGTCCAGGCTAACCGCCTGAGTCCCTGACCATATCATACTTAGAATTCAAAAAGGGCAGTCGCTTGCTGTCTAGAATATGTATTTACGGCACATAAGCCATTTTGGTTGTATACCGTCACTCTCGGTTCAGATGGGGCAAAACTTATCAGGAACCATCGGATATGTACCAATTTGTATCTTATCTTCAGTTCTCAAAATGACCTTGAATAATCAGCCCTCTTCATGATAGGAAGTTGTGAGCGCAGAAAGAATAGGAAAATGGAAAATACTAGCCAAAATAAAGCAATGAATCATGAGTCAAGTTGGATTCTTTCATACGCCTATCAGTTTCAGGAATCGTGAGTAGAATACTGCAGCAGCACAAGTTAGATGTTAATTTCCTTTCCGTTCCCAACGATTGCACATGTAACAACAGATTGAAATGGCTGTAGTAAAAGCATGAGGTCTGGTTGTATAAAAGGATCGGGGACATGCTAATTTTCATATTGCATAGCTGAAAAAATCTGCAATGCAACCATCGCCATGTATTTCAAGTATGCCATTTGTTGGCAACATTTCATGTATAGATTTTACATGTATCCAAGAGAGCTGATTTAATCCGTCGACATGGATACTCCGGTGAGATCTCTGAGAGCAGTCAAGCATTGCTTCAAAAGTACCTTTGCTTGCTCACTTTTTTCTGTCTCGCAGAGTTGGATTAGTTCACCCTCGAACATGGCCTCTCTTCTCTCTGTCAATGGAAAGTCTCTGTACAGTTTTATCAGTTCAAGAAGGCATTCTGAAGCAGCAATGTGAACCTGCGAGGAAAAGACAAGTCGTGAGGAGCAAGGTCCTTTCCGGACGATAAATTGCAATTATGAAGTCAATGGATTTCCTGAAACTGTTAGTTAAAAAATACTGCAATAGTCTCAACTACTCTTCGGCGACCTGTAACAAGTAAATTAGAGAACAAATTTGGCCATTTTTATCCTGTGGAGCTCCCATAGCCCTCAGAATCAGTGCAAGGGACCAACCAAAAGCAAGCATAGATGGTTTTATATCAAGACGGAATGCTGCTAAATGTTGTCGAATGCAATCTCATAAAGTTCACACACTTTCATAATAGTAGATAAACATACATGTCGTAGACTACAGCATATTTTAAAATCCAGTGTCAAATTATGATTCAACAGCAGCATGACAGCAAACTATCTTCTGGTAAAAAACAGTGGAGATGTCGATTAGAAAAAACTAGCTCAGCAACCTAGCACAGATGTATAACTGGAAAATTCATCTAACATGATGATAGCATGTTGGAATCAAGGCTGCATGTCAGTGAGGATGGTATTTTCTGACTCCACAATCTCTGCAATATTACCAACAACCAAGCAATATTGAACTAATACAAAAACGAGTAAACATAACACAGAATAAGTTGGTGAGCACTAGGTAGATGAAAGATTACCTGAGCAATCTTAACTAAGCGTATGGAGTCTACTACTTTTGACGCCACCGAATGAAACATCTGAGATTAGATAACCAAAGTAAAAGATATTTGTGAGAACAATGAAGAAATGACCAAATAGTTAATAATATTACCAAACAACAATGTGACATACCTCCTGAACCAAATCATCGGTGCCTTCAGGCCACGTGGTGCTACCATCAGATTTCAAAAATTTGTAGCACACTTCTTTGATACACAAGAAGGATGATAATTTAACTGCTCACAGAAATCCAGAGAAGTATCACAATGATAGTTTTCAAATATCAATGAAAAAACTACTGTAAAACTGTTGCTTGGATAATATCACAGATCCTGCATAAAGAAACATACCCTGCCAACCCTCTTCAGGTGAAAGAGAGTTCAATAAAACTTGTAACATATTCTTCTTATGGTGGATAATATCCTGGGGCAAAGCAATAGTGATGCTAGATGCAGCACAGTTGAGCACCTTGTCGAGAGAAACCGAGACACTTGCACTCTCATCTTGCTCTGCAGAAAAAAGACCAATACATAAGTTAGTATGAGCGTAAAAACATATACTCATACAGGATGTTATGAATTTCCCCATTAGAAATAAACGAAGCAAATGATCTCAAATAATCGTTTACGATATAAATTATCATACCCTTTCAATATGATAGAAAAAAGGTTTTAATGGAAATTTTAAGCATAGGACTTAGTTCGAAAGGGCCCAAAATAACAACTCACCATTAGAGGTGGATGTAGTAAGTGAAGATGAAGCCCTTGTCTTAAAAATGGCAGATTGATTAGAAACCTCACACAACATGGGGAAAACACTATTGAAAAACCCTGGGTCTTTGAATGCCGTGATCACCTGAAAATGGCGAAGAAAAGTAAATGAAAACTAAGTAAAGGGTGCTAATTCTAAATTATATAATGCCAAAACTCTCCTGTCAAATAATCTTAAACAAGAAACGTGGTAATAACTTTCCATGCAGAAGATTCATTAGAGATACTTGTCTATTGTAATAAATTTCTTTACAGTTCTTTAGGAAACTTTTCCAAGATTCTCCTTTCAGTTAACACACTCTTAAGGAAAAAACTGAGGAATAGTTATGTCCTGCTTCAAGTTCACATCATAACCCTTTTGAGTGAGGTTATGGTGAGATTTGTGTAATAGACAAGATTTTAAAAAATATAAGGAACATCACCCAGTCACGACAAGTCTTACATTGATACATAAAGGAGGAATGTAAAGAGAATTACTTGTTGTAAACACGAAAAAGCTGCTTCACGATACAATTTTGGCTTCCTACTGCATGCCGCGCAAACAGCATTTAGAATAACAGTGGGCATGGTGGAATCTTCTGCAGTTATAGCAACATGGCAGCACGAACACAGTGAAGCTAGTGCATCCAGAACAGCATCTTTTCCCTGCAAGGATGATAAGAGATAAATGATCAAGTTGATTTTTTTTCAATAAAACAAAGAAGACTATGGTACATACAACTTTAGTAACATGGGGTGGAAGTTTCAAAAAATCTCTCGCTCACTGGATTTTTTTCACCCTCACGACTCTCACTTGTAGAATGTTCCGTAAATTGCAGGGAAAATGGATGTACAGTACATAATTTGCACCTACATGTGCCTTTCTGTTAAAAATTTATAAGTAGCAGTACGAGTTACCTCCCAAAATCGACCTGGTAGCTCTTTCAGGAGTGATTTGAGAATATTATGGTAGTGCGCAGAAAAGGGTTCCCCAAGGGCGTCACATAGCTTTTTTGTAGCCTTGGCTGACTGCAATTACCATAGTATGGTAAGTATACAAGCTACTAACCCTGATTTATTTTTATGAAGATCAAAATGGTGACAGAGACTGCACCTTTCTTTTGCCAGCCCATGATGATGAGGACATGTAATCGCACAAAAGGGATACAATTTCTGGTAAGTAAAGCTGAAGGGTTACTCTTTCACTACTAGGAATGTCCTCCCAAAGTTCTCCATATAAGGCACTGGTCTCTTTATCATCCTCAAAGCTGAAAGAAGTTTTGTTATTTGAGATTCAGCACACGGACTACAGGGAACTGCTTTTGTATTTTAATGATACTGAACTTCAAACATCACGAATAGCTCACATATTAGTTTCAGAATTCAAGATGAAAGGTTAAGACTTAAGATATGTCTTTCACGTACCTTGAAGAAAAAATTACAGGGATAACCACTGCATTGTATCCACTAATAATATCTGCTGCATTGCTCAGGTAGGATTTAATAAGAACTGCACCGGATAACTGAGAATTTTTTTCACCTAAATGCAGAGAAGCGGTATCTTCAATAAGTTTCTGAGCCTGAGATTGACTGGCATATTTCAAAACTGCAGCACAAGAAGACGCAAAGGCTCTTTTGGCCGCAGAACTCCTTTCCTCCAGAACAGCAGTGTACAGTAACTTCAGTAACATTGCTGTGTACGGCTTGATGTTATTCATGACCTTCTGTACCAGCAAGGTGATGAAGCTAGCAACACCAACCCTGAAATCAGGCATGTAGAAAATGACAATGTAAGATTAAAGTACTCCTGATATCATGAATACTACGAGGTTTATATTAGCACGGAAACTAACCTTGTATTAAGACCGACAGCAGATCTGACCATTTGAGCCAGGCGAGGAATCAATAGCTCGAGTGAATTTGTGTCAACGACTTTGATACAAATATCAAGGGTTTCCCACATCGGAGAATCTTTAGCTACAGCTACACGCAAGCTGTCAAGCTTCTCGGTCTGGATTCCAGCGCTTCCTGCATGCATCTTTGGTCCAAGTACAGGAGTGAGTACAGAACATAAATAAAACATCAACAGTCAGACGGAAACCACCGAAAGTAGCATACCTCAACGTAGTTTAACCTTTGGTCCTCCAGACTTGACAAACATTCGAGCATACAACTAACAAGTTCTGATAGATGTGGCCGCAAGGCAGTGCCAGCCCCCTACAATAGAAGTCATAAGCTGAAGATTTTCTCTTTCTTTAATTCCTTTCATAAGAAACACACATAAAGCATGAGCACTAACAGTATGTTATAGGCCATGCATATGCAAACCATAACGATGCTTTGGATGGAATTGACCAACCACATCATACTGCAATCCTACTAGGGGTAATATTGTAGGAGAATAGTAGGGAAGGGGCCTACTGAAACTTAATAAGGTCAAACGAAATAATTTACATACAAACATATAATGTTCCACAGGAACCAAGACAGTCCAAAAGTCTATTCAGACTAACAAAACTGGCAATTGGAGATAGTAAACTTACTAATGTTTATTAGTCACAGACTGGGCCTACTTCCGACAAGTAAAATTCAGTGAGCAAATCGAAATAAAGAAGCAGGATATACTATCAAAATCAACCAGCTCATATGTCGGAGCCTCAGCCAAATCCCAAGTTTCAAGGCTTACGCCATTCAGTTTTTTTTTCCTCACCTGGTTTTGTTAGAGGGGACATTCAAACACATACTTATCCCATTGTGTCCACATAATTGGAGTTGCGTTGCCATCTTGTTATAAGAATGATGGAACTCTTGGCTTCCAAAGAAAAAAGAAACTAGAATATAATTTATTTAAGTTTCCGTGTTGTGCAAAAATATAAAGTTTACCCTAGAAACAATCAATCAGCGATTTTTTTCACAAAGCACTCTCTTGAGAAGAAATTCCATGAATATAGTAATCTACATCTCGTGTTCGCTTGAAACACTAAGCTAAAATAGAGCTTTCAAAAACTACCACTGAACTTTAATAGCATTAGATGCTGCATCTGACTGGTATAAATAAATGCAGTTAAAGATTATAACTTTCAACCTTGATAATACCTTAGCAAGCTTCATGACCAAACTTATAGATGCTTTTTGAACGCTTGAAACCTTACTGAGTATGCCTTCAGAAAGCAAGTATGGAAGTACAATGTTCATCGTTTCTTTTGCATCAGAAGCATTAGTAAGTGACACATCACAGAGCCTAATTGTCAATGAGCTTACAGCTCGGCACAAAGTGTCACCAGCATTTCTCACAGTTTCTTTTATGTCATCCATCGCACGGAAGGTGGTTGTCCATATTTTTCTCAAATGCTTAGAAACCTTGAGAAGACAAAGGAGAGGTGAGTTCTGTGTCATTCTCAAGAGAAATCTGACGGCAGTTCCATGCAGACATTTTGAAATAGCTCGTGTGGCTTAGGGCCCTAATTGAAAATTGAAATTTTAACTTCAAAATAATCAATCACCTGACTGTATCTTCGACCTTGGATGATGTCTGCAAGTGCAAGACAAGAAGCTTCACGTGAGCGCCAAAGCCGGGATCCAGACTGAACTAACAAATCCTCTACTATGACATCATAATGTTCATCGATTGCTTTTTTGGGATCTGCAACAATTAACTTCCATATGTGTCCCATTGAATCCTAGAAAGGCAATTGGAATTGTCAGCTAGGAGGAAAGCTTATTGCTTCTTGAGATAATATTGTAGGTCATAATTAAATAATCTACGAGCACACACATCAGTAAGATCAACATAGAGTGCTAATAAATGATACCAAAAAATACTGCCGACAGGCGCTGTACCTAGTAAACATAAAAGCAGAGCTAAAGATGCTTATAGCACTGTCACTATCCATTCCTTATAAATCCACGTTTTGCTAACTGCGAGCATACTCAGCATAGTAATGAACTAATGACGGTGACATGGTGTGCACAACAGCAGCGGTGGCAACCATTGTTGATTGTGTCACGACTGGCTCGCAACCACATGGGCCCATGGCAGTGAATGGTATGGCCAAGCAACAGCCATCTCGCACAACGGACAATTCAACATGCAAGACTTCTTTAGCTAAGTGTCCTGCTGGAACAGGAAAGTGGTAGTGTCTACTATGATGAAATCCTGGAAGAGGAAAACAAAAAAGCTAAATTTTGATACAATTATAATGACTATATTGGCAACACAACAGCACAGCCAAACTTGGAGTAGTCAACATTCTGATTTGTCGGGGGAAATTATGACATGCAAAAAGGGCAGCTATGTTGTTTCTGGAGAAGTTAATTTCTCCTGATACATGCTACTGAAACATCAAATTTCACCAAATGACGCCACTGTATCAGGCGATACTGGCAAATCACTCGAACGAGTCTGGCAAGCTCCCTAACCAACTTTTTTGACGAGAAAGCTCCCTAACCAACTGATTAGTACACAGTAATACATGAGAGATAAAGAATCCTAGGCAAGTCATTCTAGCCAGAGATGTAGGCAAGTCATCCAATAGCTAAGGTGACTCATCCACTTTGAGGTGCAAATATTCACATACCGAAACTAACAATTTAATATCCCTGCAGCACCAAAACAAAAAAAATTATGGTAATGTGAATGTAATACTTTGTACCTGGATGTTCTTATCAGGATCATATTGGTACCGCACAAGCCTAGGAATTAAGGTGTGCAGATGGGGTTGAAGTGCCTCCCCAGCTTGTTTGGCTATCTTGGAAAATCCAAAAGCAGCACCCCTCTTAGAATTGAGAGCAGCCTGGTAGTTAGCCAGATCCATGAACTTGTATATCAAGTCAGGTTGTCCCATCTCATTGGCGAGACTACAGAGCTCCTTGTATGTGCTAAGCTTTCCTCCAGTAGGATTACTGCCAATGGTTCCTTCTTGAAAAACCTCTGAATCCTCCATCAGCTAATGCAAATACATTAAGAAAGAATATCTTAGATAAAACGAGTTAGTGATCTGATAAAAGGTAGAAATTTGAGAAAACATTATGCACCTTAATGGCCTTTTTCTTTTTTGCTGCGCCAGTCAGTGTATTCACCAGAGCATGAACCAGCTGCCCTTTCATAGAAGCATCACCAAGTTCGTACACAATACTCATGCCTTGGGATGCCAAATCTTGTGTAAGCTCATTAGAATCTCCAATAAGATGAGAAAAGGCTTCCTGAAAATAAAGGAACTCCAAATGTTCATACCATCATGAAGATGCATAATTGGAAAATAGTACCATAGCATGTGAGCTGACAGGTAGTCCTAGGACCACAGGCCAGTAAAACGTTTATGGTATTTTCTAAATCAGGTAGTTTTTGCGGTGTTGGGGGCAACGATTAATTCCCAACATGAAGATGGACAATATTTGATGGGAAAATACATGATTACCATGCAAAAAGAAAGGATTAAAGATGAGAGGAAGTCAACAGTAATTGCCTCCAAAGCAATAACGTTGCTAGCTGTGGAAACAGCTAAGCTAAATCACCAGTAAATGGATATACAATAATGAAGCTCACAGTTAATAATTGCTTCAAAGGGTACAGATATCCCAAAGGCCCAAAGTAACAATATGTTCCTAAAAGGAGATTTATTTTTGGCATCAGTAAATCTTGTCTTAGACTAGGTGGTTATCAGTACTAAAATGCTGAACTTTAAGTCATAGAATGGTAGAGAAAACGGAGCTTGAACTTCTAAATTATATTAAAAGCTAGTACAGGTATTAGTAGATGGCAGGTAGCTGGTCAGTGCACCCCGACAGCGAGTGATGGCATTGGCACAAAATCATACAGATCAATGATCACATTATGATATATATATCAGTTTAACGTGGTGCTATAGTCCACTAAAAAATATTAGGAGCTCTATGATGATCAAGAAGTTTTAGTGTTGGTCAGAAACCTGAATCTATGGAAGAAGTTCCAGGATCTTTGGATGCCGACCACAGTACATTGTGAGTGAGACCAAACAGACTGTACCCGCACAGCGTTCTTCTTTTCTGCTGCTATAAATTAGTGTATCAAACAATTTGTTTATAATTTCTTCTCGAGCCATCGTATGTGCTTCTTCACAGCTGCTTCTTTTACCCAAGTTCCTTGAGCCATCAAGTAGGGGTGCATCATCAGTAAGAAAGTTTGTGGCTTGGGAAAGGGAAATAAAGTTTGTTTCTAGTATCACATCTGCGGTCACAGGAACTTCACCCCATATGAAAGAGAGAGCCTCGCCAGATGCAAAAAGGACATCTTCAACCTAAATAGATGAAATCCAAAATGTTATTTTTTTCATAATAATCTAACTAAAATTTTGAATATTTTACAAGCACTACCTTAGAACGAGCGAGACCAAAAATCAAGTCTAATGCAATTTTCAGATTTGAGAAGGACAACTCATTCCATGAAATATGTCCCAGTGATACCAAAATCTTTTGTATAGCTTTGGTATCATTTTCGGAAAGCAGCTTGGTTAATCTCTCACGCAGAACAGTTAAAACTGCAGCTGTATGGCAAAAAGATTAGCTTAAACAAATAACTAGCAAAGACAGGTGGTGAACACTGAATGGTTTTACCTGCAGACGAATTCCTGCTAATGGAAGGCAATGCACAACGGAGCCCAATATGGCCAAGAGATTCCATCGCTATGGATGCCAATGTTGAACCCTCTGACTCAACAACTTTTACAAGAATATCAACTACCTTTTCGACCAATTCTTCAGATATCTGTACATACACTCCTCACGTATAAGAGCAAATCAAGTAATCAACAATTTCAAGGCTACATTCTTCAAACAATGTTTGACAGTAAGGATTGACAGTAAAGTTTCATAAGCCATAAAACTGTCCAACTATTACAGCAAATACTTCAATCAAACTTTTAGAAAGAAGAATCCTGCATCATGATGATAAGAACACTATGAACGGACATGAATTATAGTGCCTTCTTCCTTTCTTCCATAAATGTCAAGCATACTTTTTATTGAACATTCATGCGATGTACTACAGTTATTGTTCTAATACCAAGCCATGCATCATTATGTGGTGCCTATTCATGCGAATATGAAACAGACTGTCCGACAGGAACTTGGAGCATCTAAGCAGGAGAACTAGGTAACGGGTCTTCAAACATACTATTTCTCAGCAGCAACAACACCTCCTTTATCACTTCTCTAGCTGGCAAGGTGATCAAACTTAACCAATTGACTATCTGCACACACACCTCCTGCTCACTTCCACATGATTGTACAGACCAGACATTTCGGCACACCAAAAACACGAGAAACCAGCATGAACAAACTCCCCCATTCTCTCTGGACCTTGTTAGCCAATCTCTCTCCCCTATTCTCAGCACAAAAGCATGGCATAGACGATCCAATGGCCCATAAGTCAAATTGTATGGCTATCAAGTAACTACGAAATAATATTCTCTACAGAGTTTGATGGAAGTGGCGAAAGAAAATATGCTAAGATTTCATGTAAAGTGCATGATTCGGCAAAGAAAATGAAATATGCAATAAGCTACAAAAATGAGGGAGAGGAAAGCAGGAGGAGCTTACATAAGATTCCTTCAAACAGCAGGCGGTTACATACCCAATTGCACATAACAATCCGTGGTAAATCTCAAATCTGGCACAACCAATCAAATATATACATGAGTGGTATGGCAACACAAGTAAAACATCAAAGGGTTGTACTTTTCACTTGCATACCTTGACGGATGATTCGGCTCAAGTGTTGAAGTGAACTCAGACAGAAGATTCAATGCAGCTGAGCTTGAAAGTGCTGAAGAAGCAATGCCAAGCAAACGGGCGGCAGCTTCGCGAGCATCAGAATCAACATGACTTAGTAAAGCTCTCAACCAATGTAAACGGTTGGCATACCGTGACGATACCAACTGCAAATTATTAAGGAAAAAGATTAAAACATGTGAAGAAAGAATTAAGCTTGTTTTAACATAGTACAGAGAACAAAAACCTTTGGCTGACGAGAGGATATATCAACCAATGACTTCAGTGCCAATGCGTGCAGTTCACTAGACCCTTCATATGACATGGCATGTTCTAAAACCACACACATCTTGTCTACTGGGGAATGAGATGGATCTTCTTGCGAATGGTCTGGACTATCACTTGCTCCAAAGCACTTCATCAGAAACTTGATCATTGCAAGAAATGTTTTTGGTGGGAAAAGCAGTTTTCCCTGCCTATGGTCATTCGAATGCAACAGCTGAGGCTCCTGGCTGTAGATATAATCTAGCATCTCCACAATATTGGGATAGTTGAAATCAATAGCCGTTACAGATGATTGTCTCTCATCATTTAACAGATTTAGACCAGTCAGAGCCATTTCCCTGGGTATAGAAGAACCAAAAGTTGCGAATTATGTCTACAGGAACAACTAAAGAAATGCATCACTGCGTTAGCATCATAATTTTTTTTTTAAACCTGTATGGTGTATTAGTTTACGAGTACCAAGTGACAAAACAACATTAGTACAAGTCATTTCAGTAGGACAAAATCATGGATTTACTAATTTACAAGTGTGCAATTACAAGTCAACAATGATCTACATCCTCACTTCAAGATATTGACAATAAACTACTAATGTCTGCTTTGCATAATCCACAAAAAAGTTTGATACTAAATGGAAACTTCCCACATACTATACTACTCCCTCTGTTTGGAAGTGTAAGGTGCACATGTTTTCCAAGATTTTACTTCGACCAATAATTAGCAGTATATGTGTTTCTCCATGCGTTTCAATAAAACTGGAGTATGTGACACAACATTGACACCAGTGAAACATGCTTTCAATAAATATACAAATCCAACAACATCGATTATTTATCACGTAATCTTTAAATTGTTCATCCAATTGTTGGGCAAGAATCTTGGAAAGCTGCGCCTTATATTTCCAACCATAGGTGGTGCTGTGCTAGAAAAGAGAAGATCCAAAGAGTGCCATCATTGCCCGTACAGGTACAAAATTGACCGTGCATGCAACAGACCCAAATTTTACAGATTGCATGAACCCGATGCTAAATACAAAACTATAAGGAGCAGCTGAACTCGTATCGAGTATAACAGTACAGAAATGCAAAAAACAGCAACAAAGCACCATGCTGGCATATTTTACATCTAGTGTCTTTCATAACTAACCTTATGTCCAGCTTTACATCTGAAGCTCCAAGCATGCAAATGTACCGGCTTGGGCAGTGTTGCATGTCATATAATGTTGTTGCCCATCTTACAGCAGAAAATCTGACCTCAATTTGCTCCTTCAACAAAATTTACGATAAAATGTAACATCAGAAAATTACGAATAAGTCCAAAAAACTAGCAAGATAGTGCAACTGGAAAACAATACTCTTAAGCATAATAGAAGTGTGACTGGAAGCCCATGTTTACTCTATAGCATCACAAAATCAGGAGAATAAATAGTCATATATCCAGTGGAACCCATCATTCCAATCACAACATCTGAGATTTCTTCTTTTCAAATTATTTGTCACATATCTCCAGACCAATCCAAGAAGAAAAAAAGTGAAAGTGAAGTATCTCCACTAAAAAAGTTCTCAGTTTGGCCTTCATAGACTCCGACAAGGTTCTGGACTGTGGAGTATATGGGAATCGATAATTAGAATGATAACCTTACCACTTGAGAATTTTGCAGAAGAAGCGCCTCAAGATCCTTCAGTACTACAATTGAAGCACCCTGATATCATAGCAACACAACGAGTTAAATACATGTGATGAGTTACTTACAGTTGTAGCCAAGAAAATATTCAGCTCGTAAACTATTTTGAGCCATATGTTATAGATTTTTCCCCCAGTAACAGCAAGCCAACAATGGTAGACTGCAGATGGGTTATGGCCATATTACTTCTGAAAGGTGTTGTGAATGATTTTGCAACATATGGAACTTGGTGCATAGACAAGAAGGTCCAGTTTTATATTTTTGAGCGAAGCAAAAGGATAAAAGCTTAAGAGTTGTTGTGTTTGCCAAGATGTGAGGTTTATTCTGCATACTAGACTAGCATGCCTGGATATAGGTCATTACAAATTTCCATGGACGTCACCGACTATAAGCTGGCACTTATGATTGCACCAGGCGTCGATTATAGTTATTCGGTTACTGAAGACAACCAATGAACCAAAATTTATGATCATCTCCGCCGGTGTCTTTAATAGGTCATGACAACACAATTTGGCATGCCCTCCACAATTACCTTATATGCTGTAGCGAGGGAAGTGGCCGCCTCCTGAATTGTCAGACGAATCGATTGATCCTCCAACCTCAAAGCAGTAAAGAGTCGTACAGCCATTTCAGTTTTGTTACTGCAATGTTCACAGAAGTAAAAGATCATTCCCCATAACAGAGACAAATCATAAGCCAAGAAAGTACAACAAGGGCATGCCTGAATAAATTAGGCATACGAGAGGCGAGCAAACCAATGGCCTGGTACGCGAATATTTTGACATCTCTACCGGTGGAATCTGGAGATGGACATGTATATTTTTTCTCATCAAAGAGATGTTGAATTGGAGTAATTTATAGAAACATGCAGAGATAAACCAAATGCAGGTTTGAACAAGTAGAGTAGATAAGAAGCGCAAGAGACCTGCGTCTGTAGTAGATGAACCATCAAGGGACCGTAATATTCCACTGAGGATAACTGGGCCGGTTAACTTTAGTTGGTCCATTACTGCCTAAATCAATAACAAAATTATGATAATACATAACAGTTCGAAACCATATTAAAGAGCCACAGAGGAGGGAAGAATTAACATTGATGGGAAAGGGAATGCTGGAATGAAGTCACTAATGCTAGAAGATGAGCTATACGCCTATATATGATTTACGACGTGAACATACATGTTTAAAAACCCAGACGGTGAACTCCATTCCTAACTGTTTCAATCTTGAAGTAGTTCCACTTCCTACAGGCATAGAGACACAGCAGAAACATATTGAGTTTACGAACAACATATGGAAATGATGAAGTTTAGATGCTACATTGCTGGAACCACAACCATAGTTTATTTCTTTAATAATTAATTGAAATGAATATAACATAATGAGATAATCTTAGATGGAGGCCAAGAATTATTAACTAAAGGTCCAGATAAACACTACATACAGAGAAATTTGTGTTGCATCTTATGAAGAACAGATACCAGGTAGTGAGATATTGGTAATGAAATAGCTCTAAGAGCAACTTAAGCATGAATATTGAATGTAAAAACAAAGTTAGAAGCTAAAATTGAGTTTCAGCCATGGTTTTAAAGGCGTCGCCTAGGCGACGCCTAGGCGTCCAGGCGCTCCCCCTCCGCCCCAAGAATTCGACCGCCTTTGGCGCCTTTCCGTACAAGGCGCCCGCCTAGGCGTCGCCTAAGCGTCTAGGCGCTCCCCCTGGACGCCCCGACGCCCCTCCGCCTTTAAAACCATGGTTTCAGCAGGACTTTATGTTCTTTTTCCAGTCTTATATTTCACGTTATCACTTATTCTCCTTATTGCCCTTACATTCATGTTGAAAGTATTCTCTATATTTATTAACTTTGGTGTTCGAGTAATGGATACAGCTCTGTTGCAACTCTATAAACAATGGGATGCCCAAAGGGTTGTAAGCACAACTTATCCATGACCATTTTAGCAAAGTTACTAAAAGGAAATGTTATAGTCTGAATGGCAAAGGATAAAGTTCAGTGTCCTACTTCAATGCACTTTATTAATGATAGGAATACCTTTGCTACCAAGTACCAACCTAGCTAATTAAATATGCAGTTAACTGGTCGTAAGTCATAAACATGGAAAAAACAATGTGTAGAAGAATACAAAGGTAGCATACCATAGATGCAGCCAAAGATGCATTGAAGTGTGTATGGAAATGCATTTGCTGCAGCAATAGATCGGCAGAAAACACTCATTAAGCGAACACGCAATGAACTAGCTGCTGGGGCAACTTTCAGTTCTGCAGCTATATTTTCTGCACCTGCGGTACCTGTGACACCAGAGATCATTACCATGAAACATGACTTGCCACAATATTTAGATTCACATTGAGCAAAATAAGCAAGGAATTGTGATGAAACAGAACTGTCAACTTGATAACAAAGAAAAAGGAAAAGGCATGCACAGGTGTTCATGGGTGTGTGCAACTTCGCAACTGATGGGCCTGCTCTTCTAGTTCAATGTCAGTGGCATGCATTCGTTGTATGCAACTATGCTAGTATGGAGGAGGTAGCTAGATGGTATGCATACTTGTGAAAGGTGGACAACTGGGAGTTCAAGAACAGGCCAAGGCATGAGAACAGGCATCCAAACACAAATGACTTGTCACCTATAGACCATAAGAACAGAAGCACGTAAAAGAAAGAAAACTAAAGTTCAACTACATCTTTTAGTTTGACCATTCTCCTCTTATGTAGCAAACTGAATTTCCAAACTGTAACACTTAGTCCACAAGAAAATACCCGGTCAGATTTCAGACGACAAAATGAAACAGCTTATACCGCACCACAGAATGCGTATTGTAGTTGAAATGTGAATTGCGTAAATTAGCACCTTATAAAATACATAAAGCATACCATTGAATAGTATGAACAATTTCTTGACAAACTTGGGATCTTCTAAGTTCGCAGTTGAAGCTTTGCGCTTTAACAACTCCTCTCCTCTCTTAGCAACTGACTCTTGACTATATTGTAACAGTGATCAGCATAATTGTTGATCATAACCATTTCTGTACACTATGAATCGATTTCTGAAATGGACGTACCTATCTGAAGAGCCAGCTAAGTAAATAGGGTAGACAATCTCAGATGCCAGCTGCATAGCTTCAAGGACATTCAAGATACCTAGCTGAAGAGATAAGAAGAAAAAATTAACCATAAGAAGGAAAGTGCAGGTAGTACACTCAGCAGTTTAAATCTGTGAATGCATGTACAGACATGACTACACACACAGGAACAACTAAAATACCCAATCGTAAGAATGCTCAACGGAAAAATGGCATGTACTTTGGTATTACCTTTCTTGATGTAAGTGTGTCACCTTTCAGTGGTAGCTTTCCAGTAACACGATCTGCTTGGGCAATTGAAAGGCCGGCTGGGCATCCAACACTGAAGAGTGATAGCAGTCAGCCTCCCAAACTCAACATAATGTATTATAATTTTGCGTAATATTTTAGGTAGAATGTACCCTTGAGATGGTGTTTGATACAATATTGTGTGAAAGCCGAAGTCAGCAAAAACTAAGCCATCATCAGATCCACCTATGGATTGATATTTTGACGCAACGGTATCATCCACCTTACGTGTGTTGCATTCACCAATAGCCTGGTCAACAAAAGAGAAGTAAGAGAGCAAATAATGCAAGTAAATAGAATGCAAGTATGCCAAGGCAAGAAAAGGGGGCTATAATCAACATGTTACATGCCCAAAATAATTTCTGTTTTGGCTAAACATACACATGATGAATGGAGTTACAGAGAAAAGACAATTCTCTAAAGGGAAGTACTTGTGCCATATTTCTATGTCCAACATAGGCAATCTACAATTCTACCATCAATTTGACGGTTAACTTTAAGCACAAAAATTGTTTCATTAACTACAGTCCATGTCCAACATACATCGTGATATATTTTGTTTTTATTGTGAACTTTCCAGTGACATACTACACTGCACATACTAGAATCACATGTCGTGGTAGCATGGTTTGCAAAGCGTGAAGCGTCCTCAAAGCGATGGGGGGGCGCTTTGGCGCTTAAGCGACGCCTAAGCGGGCGCTTTGGCGCTTAAAGCGCCCAAAGCGGTCATTTTTCCAAAGCGGAGGGGGGGCGCTTTGACGCCTAAGCGTCGCCTTGGCGTCCCAAAGCGGACGCTTTTAAAACCATGCGTGGTAGACAACAATCATTGGTACAACTAAAAGTAGTTCGAGATGATCGACTTCTAGATTAAATCCTGTTTTAGGAAAATATATATGCATGATATGACTGACCTTTGATACAAGTCTCAAGATAATCCCTTGATGCTGAGCTGGAACCTTTGATATATTGATTAACAGATCAGGTGCAATGTTTCCCTTCTCCTGTCACAAAATGTAAGTTGATACTGTTAACTTCATAATGAAGGTAAAAAAGGCCTAAGAAAACGGGAAGCCAACAAAGGAAAATAGGATACCTCGCTCGGCAGGCGTTCAAACGCCATCTCAATATATACAATACAAAAGTTCCTAACAATCGACGATGAAGCAGATTCAGTATAGATCTTCCATAAATCGAGCATGGGCAACGGAATCTCGGGCCTGTGCTTCACCCGTTTGTTAATGTGGCTGAGAATCTCCATAACCTAGTCAAATACAAAAACAGTATTGTCATCGACATCATCAAATTGTATGTCTGCAATAACTTGCGCACACCTAGCAGTATTGCAGTAACCATTCTACTGCCAGAAAGGGGCCATATGGATTGCAAAGTAACAGGGCAGCACTTGCACAGGTGCAGCCCACTATTAAAAGGTGCACGCACGATGTTCCACACATCCAAACAGTCAAACAGACAATACAAACCAACGCAGCAAAAAGAAGATCGTACAATCATGTAAGGTCTCAGAATAACAGGGAACTTCTACAGAGTGCAAATTGCTATACTAATAGAGTTGCAAATAAGCAGAATCCCTCGGTTTTAAGCAAATTGGGGCTCAAATTCCGTGATGCACGGGCAAATCGGAGCACGAATCCCCGCCATGTAGAAAACACATCACCGCCCACCAGCTAAACCAACTGAAGCGGAACTAACTAAGCGCAGCAGGCACCTACGTCTCGTGCTGAATCGAAACAGGGGGCGGCGCGGGAGGAGTTCTGTTGATGCTTACGAGCTTGCGGACGGACGCGGCGGGGGAGGCGAAGGAGGTGATGGCGTAGGGGAGCACGCGGGCGAGCAGCGGCGCGAGGCGGGCGTCCTCGGCGAGGGCCAGCCGCGTGAGCATCCGGTCCAGGGCGTCCTCCCTCTCCGCGTCGGGCGGGGCGGCGGCCGGCGACGACGGCTCCGCCATCTCGGTCGGCTGGCTGGGTGCTGTGTTGGACTCGCGCGGTCGCCTCTGGCGCTTGCCTTCCGGCGCAAGAAGAAGGGGAGGAGGAGTGCGAGAGGGTCGGGTCTGGACGTCTGGGTAACCGTTTTAAGAGCATCTCCAACCGCACCCCCCAAAATCGGATCACATACTGCGCCCGGACGCATCCGGACGCGTCCGCGGAGGGTGACCGGACAACCCCTAAAAACATACTCCTACAACCACACTCCTCTTTTCTAGTTGACATATTACTACAAAGGCATGCAACACGTCCGCATTTGCTACACTAGAATGGAAACTTGCATTGCATCCGCCTTGCTACGCTAGAATCTCCCTACTCGTCATCGGAGAGGACGATGACCGTTGCCTCTGCGCCGGCAGAGCCACCCCGTCCCGCACTGCCGGCCGGAGCCGGGCAAGAACCCTGCTCGGAGTCGGAGAAGAACCCGAACGAAGAGGAGGAGGAGGCCCCGGCGTAAGGGCGGCCTTCACGAATCGCCGCCTCCGCCTCGAACTGCTTGTCGAGGAACCCGGAGCGGTTCCTCATCTGCCTCATGAAGAGGCGGTCTGCCGCCTCCGCCGCACGGTGCTCCGCCGCATCGTCGTTGCGCAGCGCCTCCTCGCGGATCCGGCCCTCTTCCGCCTCCGCCTGAGCTCTCCACCGCTCCGTCGCAGCGCGTACCCGGGCGCGATGCGCTTCGGCCGCCGCCTCCGCCCGGCTGTGAAGCGCTTCGGCCGCGCAGGCCACCGCCTGCCGTTCGACCGCCACATGGTGGATGTGGATGAACTAGGGTTCCAGCGGCGGATGTGGATGTGGATTAGGGTTCCGGCGTCGCCGGTAGATATAGTGGTGTCCGGACCGCCATGAATGCGGGTAGTTGGGGGTTGGCCGCTGCCCCTGGCCGCTCCGCCATGAATGTCGGCGCCGGTCAAAGGCTAGATCCTCCCCTCCGGTAGGCTCCGGTAGGCCGGTCAAGGGAGGGTCCCACTGTCAGCGAGTGAGGGCGCGGACGCGTCCGGGCGCCCCCAAACCCGCCCCAGTTTTGTGATGGGTTTGGGGTGTGCCGGACCGTCCGGTCGTTTGGGGCGCTATAGGGGCCGTCGTTGGGTTGCGGTTTTGGGCCAAACCCCGTCCGGGCTGTCCGCCCGGACGTTTGGGGTGGATTTGGGGGCTCCGCTTGGAGATGCCTCTAAAGGACCGAGCCGGAAGTCTGAACTCACCAGCGCAAACCCTTGTGTACGTGGTTGCCTCGTGAACACCTCGGTACCTCACCAAAAGTCCAAAACAAACAGTCCAAGTCGTCCGTTTGGAATGCAGGAACTCAAAACATAAAAATAGGGGGGGGGGGGGGGGGGGGAATTTGGGATGTCATGTATTATGAATTCCTACAAGAACGAAAACCAGATAAAACTTTCAAAAGCGTCGTTTGGATGTCACAAAGGAAAAACATATGAATCGTAGACACAAAGAGATGAAAACATGACATCATATGGAAAGCCTAGCCATATTCCTTTGTTCCAAAAGACAAAGACCTGAATTTGTCCTCTGATCTGGTGAAATTGAATAGAATCACAAAGAAATCAAAAGACAAAGAGTATAAAATCACGACGTAATAGGCTTTTAGAATATGTAAGAGCTGAAACGGAATTGTTAGTGCACAACTGACTCTTAGCGAGAACTCCACCACTTCGGTTCAGAATCTTGGTGGCGAGCCATCACCAAGTACAATGGGATGAGAAGGCCTTCGTCTGCCGATCATTAATGTCAATTGAGAAATAAATATTTCTAAATCGTCTAAACATTCTCACTCTCCGTATAAGAGCAAAAACAATTGAATTTCATGGGCTTTAAGATTTGGCAAGAACCAAAACATAATTGGTAGTACTAACTTTGTTTGTGTTTGAGTTTCAACATTCTTTTACTTTGCTATTCTAGGATAGAGATATACGGTTTAGGTTCGAGAATTGCCTAATCCCCATATTCTCTTCGAGTTTCTTGGGAAGATCTTTCCTTTCAGATACAATCTTAGAAGCAACTTAAGAAAACACACCATGGTGACTATTTTTCTACTACCAGATTATAATCCTGCGAAGTTTGTACGCGGCTACCTCCTTAATTCCAAATTCGGGCCTAAATTTTAAGACAACTGATCAAGTGATAAATAATCTTTTATCGCCTGCTAAGTGCTAACTGATCATTTCAATCAAAGCTTTATTCATAATAATGTATGCATAGATGCAGTGATTACTAATTAGGTTGCTACTACATTATTTTATCTCTAGCTTTGCTCAATGTTCAATCCATAGTGTAAGCAATGGAGCTGAGCTCCCTGGCATGCTTCTCCCACAACGCAACGAACACGTCCACGCCTCCCCCTTTCCACGGGCTGGGCATCAGCACCGCCACCCCGTCCTGCGGGACCTTCCCCGGCAGGAATCCGACGAGCCGCCCACCGCACCCAAAGTCCAACCGGTGCAGGTCCAGGTGCAGCCAGCTGTCGGCCTCCACGTCCGGCGACAGCACGCCGGGCTCGTCCGCGCACGCCTGCTCCAGCTCCTCATTGCCGCCACCGTGCAGCGCCCCAAAGTCGACGAATGATTGGAAGTACCGCCCGTCGACGGCGCGGATCCCCGCGCGGACCAGCGCCGCGGCGTCGGATAGAGTGCCGCTAGCCAGGTCCGCCGCGCGGGCCCCGGAGACCGCCGTGAGCACGACGTTGCCGAAGAACCCTTCCGCGGGCAGGGCGCCCGTCCCGGCCAGCCGCCCGCGGCCGTTCACCGCGACGCGTATCGACGTGCGCGCGTCGCCGGCCAGGTCGAGCCCACGCGCCGCGGTGATCTTCCGCCAGACGTGCGCTGACACGGTCTCGAAGGTGGTGTACCTGTCGTGCGCGCGGCGCTTGAGCTCGGCCACGAACTCGCTCGTGTAGTGCAGCAGGATGTTGGTGATCTCGGAAGGGTCGACGTGACGATCAGCAGCCTCGGCCGGCGGCTTGCCCGCGGCACCGCCATCCGACAGCGCTAAGAACTCGGCGCCACGGTGGTCGAACTCGCAGCGCGGCGGACGGCGCGGCACGAGGGCGGCGGGGCCGTACGGCACGGGGTCACGGTCGACGACGTCGCGACAGCGGACGGCGTCGGCCCAGGCGTGGAGGAAGGTGGTCATGGAGTGTCCGTCGGCGGCCTGGTGGTGCGCGGACGAGGCGAGCACGATCCCGCCGCACGCGAAGCGGTTGATCTGGAGCATGAGCACGTGACGCGCGGCGCCCCTGGTGACCTCGGGGTATAGCAGGGCGAGGCTCGGCGACGGCGCTAGCGGGAGGTGGTCAGAGAGCGCCGAGGACGGCACCTCGGCCTCCACGACGAGTGCGCCCGCGCCACCCGCCCCCGTGACGAAGCAGGGACGGGCACCGCGGTCGAGGCGCGCGGCGGTGAGGAGCGGGAAGCGCGGGAGCGTGTCGGAGAGGGCGTGGAGGAGGGCCTGGTTGGTCGGGTTGGGCGGCGAGAAGGCGAAGAGGACGGTGACGTGGTAGGTCGGCGCGGCGAGGTCGAACACGGTGAGCGGGACCTCCTCCGACGGCGCCGCGGCCGGCGGTGGCACGACGAACGTCCTTTGCACCTGCACGTCCATGATCTCCATGTAGCTTAATTACTTTTAAGCGCAGCACTCTATAGCTCTGTGAACAATGACTGCTCCGTATACGTGCATACATATATAGCACTGCATAGTACACGTTGTAACCGCACGTGTCGATCGCACGCACCATGCACATGCGTTCGTGGACGTCTCAGGATACATGCGTCACCGGGAGACTTGGGTGGTGTAGTGATGACCTCAACGAGTCGCTATTGCACGGGGGACAAAGCTTGAGTTTCAGCCGACGGGCTGGGTAGTAGCAAGATCGATCAAAGCAGCGGTCAAGAATGCCGGATGCCGGATACCGACGGGAGGACCTAGTTTTTTTTTTAAGCCTCTCCTGAGAATACAAGTTGTAGTATCTCATTGGACACACAGGTACGCACACCACACTCACACACACCACACGCACACCACACATATATGTCTAAACTAGACCTACAACATATCTCTACTATATAATATTGAAAACGGTGATGGTTGGCGGCGGTAGGTCAAGGCAAAATTTTAGTCCGCACGCTGCAAGGCAAAATTTGAGTCCGCACGCTGCCGTGGAAACGAGCTGGGCGATGTGGTACTAAAGAAGCTGCCGTACGTCGCGAAAACCGAAGTCAATCCATGCCGTAAGCGACCGTGCTGCCGGTGGTACGTCGCGCAGTTTTGCATTTTAGCCCCTCCCAAATTTAGAAATAAACCGCAGTCCCTCTTTAAGTGGTTATCTACTTATCTTCCTGCGTGTTTCCTTCGTTTGGTACGTCGTCGGAGGGACTTAACCGCAATTTCCGGAAAACCCAGGGACCGTTTCACAAAAACGCCACCACGCACGCACCACCAACCGCACCCTCCTCTCTCCTATCTGCTCCTCTCCCTCTCGATCCCATCCTGCCACCCATGGCGGCGCCGGCACCGTCGCCGACCGTCCCCACCACCACCGCCTCCTCCTCCCGGCCTCCAACCCGTGCTCCGCCGGCGCGCCCGTGCAGCTCCAGCGGTCCCCGACGCCACCATGGCCTCCTTCGCCTCCCTCTAGGCCCGTCCAGGCCCGTCCCGGCCGCCTCCGTGCCCCGTCCAGGCCGAAGCCACCACGGCCTCTTCCATCCTCGCCTCCGGCCTCGACCGGATCTCCGCCGTGGCCCCGCGCCGTCGGAGGTCTTCTTCGTCCGGAGCGCCGTCGGCCTTCTTCGGGCTGTCAGATCCGCAGGCAAAAGAGGAGTTGATCCTGCTGCTCCACCGGTGCCGGCCTGCTTCCTTCTTGCAACCACAACCATCGGTGTGGTTGTCTGCGGCCACGAGAAGCTACGCGCTCATCAGCTGAAGCAAGCTCGTCTTGATATGGTGGTTGTCTGATTTGCGTTTTCGTTTAGCTTAGGTCTGCTCATTCTTTGGTAAAGGGATACAATTAGGCGATGCTCAAGAAGTGATGGCATGGATTTTAATCATTGTCCGTGTTGCTACTGCACTGTTGCCGCTACTGGGTTTCAGAGGGTGCATCACGGGAGATGTTGTGTGTGCTAACTGGATGGGTCGTTTCTGCAAATTCATAGCACTGAGTATGATTGCTTATTTAATACTAAATCAACATCCTGCATATCCATGCTTCATGTAGTATACAAGTGATTCGTTAGTATACTACATATTTTTGTATCTATCTTTCAAAGGTTACGTTGATGGCTAGGTACTGCTGTTGTTATCCACAAGAGATTACTAGCTGTTGTTGTTTTGCTAATTGATGTGCTATTATTTTGCAAATTTTGCAGGTACTTCACCACAACCAAATTCGTTGCTCGCGCCTTCGAATCCTTACTGCTGAAGGAGGCCACCTGGAGCAGGAGGCCTGCTATAAGCGAAGGCATGATGTTTCAATCTTGCACACACTAATAACAAAAGATAATACCCAAGCTTTTTAATTTATGGCAAAAAATCTACATATACATCCGTGGACTGTTTGTATGGAGGATTTATTCCTTGCAAATTAGCAATGCTTCTTTTTTCTGTCTTCAATTACGACACCTAATGCTTGAACTGTCCAACATGAACCAAAGAGAAAAAAAAAACTGATGACTTTATGATGTTCCTTTTCATCTCACATATGTTTGTTCAATACTGAATTATAATCTTCAGTGTGGTTCAAGTAGTGTTCTAACTGGATATGCTACACTATTGCAATTAGACAGAGGGGGAAAAGAGTTCCATTCTTATAAATTGTTGACCTTCAAACAAACGGATTTATTATTATGCTGAAGTGTTCTAATCCCCTCGAGTTCTTGAGCGAAAGGGTTGTCATGGGTCATGGGAAGAACTATTCAAATGTTTAACTGTGAAGTTCATTCTCTTAAAATAGCTCTATTGGTATTGCCATATTGTTTCATTTGTGCAGTCTAATTTTTTTTTATGAACCTGCCCGTTGCAACGCACGGGCTTTTTGCTAGTATCCCTAATACATCTTGAGAGTCTTCCGAAGTCCAGCGCTTCAGGTACGACGGGCAAGTCGATCTCGCATGTGGCCATAGACGTCTGAGAGGCATCGTTGAATTTATTCCTGGTGAGACGCCAGAAAATCGTCCCCGCTGGGGATCGATCCCTGGTGGGCTGTGTGCACACCCGCACCACAAGCCACTCGAGCACATGCTCGGTCTCACGGGAGGACCTAGCTGGGTAGTACCAAGATCGATCAAAGATCGATCAAACCCTAAACACTGAACCCTAAACTCTAAACCTTAAAAAAATAAAAATGCCGGATACCGAAGGGAAGTTTAAAGTCAATTAGAAAATGGTGTGCAAACCCAAAGAAAACGGAGGCTTGGGTTCCTCAACCTCACGAAATTCAATTCGGCCCTTCGCATTTGATGGCTTTGGCAAGAGTGAAAAGAGGAGAGAAAACCTTGGGTTTGGCCTTAGGAACCCATGCAACACACGGTCTCTTTGCAGGGGCCACTCGTGTCACTATTGGAGACGGGAAGACGGCACTTTTGGGGGGAGGCCGCCTGGCTTAATGGTTTGAAGCCTAAAGATATTGCTCCTCTCATTTTTGATGTCTCCAAGAAGAGAAATGCCCCCGTGGCGAAAGCCCTAGAGAATAATTCATGGATCTCCCAAATAAACTCCCAGCAAGGCCTCTCCATCAACATTTTCTCCAATTCTTCAAGCTTTGGGAGATGTTTCAAGACGTTCTACTGGACCATGAAACTCCGAATTCAATACCATGGAAGTTTACCAACAATGGATGCTACTCGGCCAAGTCAGCCTACAAGATGCAATTCCTAAGCCTCATCACCTCTGACGTGTCTTCTTTGGTGTGGCAACCTTGGGCGGCGCCAAAATGCAAAATCCTTACTTGGTTGATTCTCCAAAATCGTATGTGGACGACGGATAGACTTGAGAGAAGATGATGGCAAATTGTGGCTTATGCAAACTTTGCAATCAAGTCCAAGAGTCGGCCACTCACATCTTCTTTCAATGTCGTTTCACTATTCGTGTTTGGTCTACTTTGAAGACGTGGCTTGGACTTCATGATGCCGAGTCAAGGGATTGGCATGCCATGCATAGCATCAAAGAGTGGTGGGTTGATACAATTCATAAGAGAGGCGAGTCAGGGAGGGAAATGGCTTCATTAGGGCACCTTCAACGGCCTGGCGCAAACGGACACCTAAATGTGTCCGATTTGGTCCGTTTGGGGGTGGACCGCGGACACATTTTGGGCCTATGTCCGTTTGGGGTGGTGGTGCCCCCAACGGGCTGGCGCAAAAACTGGCCCCTTTATGATAAAAAAATTTGGTTTAGCATAGTTGTCTATTCTTGTGACACCAATAATAAAAGAACACATGAAAATTAACATGACAAATGATGCAAATGACATGTAGTTCAACCAAGACATGCAAATGTTTAGAATGACATGTAGTTCAAAGTACAAATTGGTTCAAACATGATAAATAGAAGAGAGGACATCACGCATCCTCGCGCTCACGGATCATCTTTTGCTTCCTGAGGATCCATGATGGTCAAGTCGGCCATCATGATCCGGTTCTCCTCGGCTTGCATCGCTAGCTTCACGCGGTTCTCCTTGGTCTTGATCTGGATCTCCTTGGTTAGTAGCGCGAGCTTGACGCGGTTCTCCTCGGCCTTGATCCTCTCTTGCTCGATCTCGAGCTTCTTCTTTTGCATCTCCAAGTAGCATGCCATTGCTAACCCCTTGTCCTTGCGTTTCTCCACATACCTTGCGACGGTGGACTCTTCCTTGCCGGCGATCAATGACTTCAACGTCTCCTCCAATTGTGTCGCCGCCGCCTCACGCTTCACGTCTTGCTTGGTGGACTTGTGTCCCCTCGGCCGCACAACCGGGCCCCCGAAGCTTTGGCCAGGCTCCACATCATCATCGTCTTCACCGTTGGATCTTTTCTTCGATCCATCATCGCCCCCCTTCTTCAATGAGTTGTAGAGCTCCACCCATTTTGGGCAACCCTTGATCATGTCCCAACAATGGGCCAATGTGAACTTGGACTTGAAGACCTTGTGATATTCCATTGCTTGAAGGATCTTGTCCTCAACTACAAAGCCGCTCACCGGTCGGGCCTTCACATGTTCATAGGCCGATTGGAACTTGCTACACTCGGCCGAAATGTGTTGCCACCTCTTGGTGAGAGAGCCCTCATTGCAATCACTCTCGATCTTGTATGGGGGTAACTTCCTTTGCTCATGGAAATGCTTCCATACCCTCCCCCAAAACGCGGTGCCTTTTTGTTGAGCACCCCATGTTGCGTTTTGCCCACATGTCATCCAAGATTCGCAAAGAACTTGGTCCTCCTTGTCCGTGTACGACGCCGTTCGGACATTCTTCCTTCGGAGGCTCACCGTGATTCGAGCGTGCTCCTCGTCGACATCGAGTGGCTCATCTTCAATGTCAACCGCACCGGCCTCTGTCTCGGGCATGGTCGTGTTGGGGTCTTGCGTCTCGGCGTCGGGAGGGTCGAACATGCCCGCCGTCAGGTCTTGTGTCTCGGCGTCGGCAGGGTCGAAGAAGCCGCCCCCGCGAATCATGTCCTGCATGACATCGTCGGCGTCGGTGTCGAAGTAGGCCGGGTTGGTTGGTTGGCGTCGTAGGCGGCATCTCATCGAACTGGAGTGCCCGGGCATCGGGCATGGTCACCTTGCCCGACACGGACTTCGCCTTGCCACGCACCCGCCCGTCGTCGGCAGTCGGCGTCAAGTTGAGGTCGATGGGTCTCGGCGCCAAAGGGACCGAAGTTATCTCCGGTGACGCCTCACGTGACCCCAGCCGCGACGCTGCGGGATGGACGGCGGCCGGCGAGGGCGTCGAGAGGCCAGGCGACGAGGACCTTGGCGGCCTCCCTTTGGCAGAGGAGACCGAGCTCCCCGCCGAGGCGACCACAGTGGGGGCGAGGCCGGTGAAAGTGCATGACCCTCATGTGTGGTTTTTGATAAGGATCAACGTGATCCAAAGGGTTTTTAGGCCCGATCTTTCACGGCGAACCAAGAACAACAGCAAGATAACTTCGATCGGTGAATAGATGAATCTACTCCACGATACGCAAACACAGATTCAAAGAATCAGCAATCAAAACTAGTAATAACTCGATCTCGGAGCCCCATCCTGGGTGAACCTCACGACATATCTTTAATCTCAAATTCTAGTCTAAGTATTACATGGACGCACCTAGGCTTTATATATAGCCGACCTGGCCTAGACTTGGAAAATAAGAAAGCACACGTACATAGATAACTGCCTTTTACATCTCGGCAGATTTTACACGTAAACTACGATTATTGGACTCATGTGTAGGTACAGCATGTTCACGTAATTAGCGATTGGTGGACCCCATCCCATGGCGCACAAGGAAAGAGCAGCCCTCGGTAAACTACGCCTGATGTAGATTTCCGTTCAGGTGGCCGTGGTGATGCAAAGTAGTAGCCGAGTTGGTCTACATAATTAATCTTCCTGCTTGATTCTGGTAGTCTCACGTAAGAGTAGTAGCAGCAGCAAGAGCTAATGGCTTCTTTCATTCCTGGTTGCATGGCACTATAATCACATGGAGTTGTACTGATTTGTTGATCGATCAAATTTGGCTTCATATGCATGTCATACTCCATTTGAATGTAGTGCTGAATATAGACATCATATACATCTGAATATACTGTAAAGATAGCAGTATTAGTCGCAAGTACTGCCATATCAGTTTTGGTAATTAATGACAATCTCTATGGACTAATGGTTGCATTGAGCTATCCTTGTAGGGCTTGTCCATTGGCAATGCTTGAACACCATGTGTTGGTATCAAGATTAAGAGAAGAAGATGAAGTGCAAGCTCAATATGATTCATCTCGAAAGATATCATTTGATTGAAGCTTGCAATGGATACATGAAGACGGAGCTAAGTGAGGCTCTCCCATAATGGATTATGGGGGAGTATTTGGAGAAGTATTCATCAAGCATGTGCTAGCAAGCGCAATCAAGAAAGGTGTTCCAACTTGGGGGAGTCAAGATCGCCATCATCTAACTCAAGTGGAATGCGCAAGGCAAAGGTATGATCTTGATAGGGTTTCTATTTTACTGGTCTTATAGTGTTAGTGGGAGACCGGGTTATAGGATAGACGGCGTACTATCAAGAGGGGCTCTCAAGTGAGTAACTTGATCGCATCTTTATGGAGGGCTCAAACCTTTGCATACCTGGCATCATCATCTTTCTTAGTTCTTATTTGGTTTTTCTCCTAGTTGGGTTTTGGTGCTTGTCGTTATCTTCATGACAAGCCCAAGTTCTTCGAAAACGGTTTTTGTTGGGATTTCTTTTTTTGTTTTCGTGTTGGAAATATTATTGGTTTAATCGTGAGGAAAGTTCCATACCTTCCCATGTGTGTCAACTTAACTCTATTTATGGTTCTTAATATCTCACCGTCGGTGGGTCTAGAGATGGAGAGATCGGTGGGGAAGTGTGTCCTATGTAGGTAAGTTTTCCCTATGTAGCTAGCATTGAAGATAGCTTATCACCGAGTGGGGAAGTGTGTCCTATGTAGGTAGCGTTGAAGATAGCTTATCACCGAGTGGGGAAGTGTGTCCTATGTAGGTAGCGTTGAAGATAGCTTATCACCGAGATTGCCCTATGTAGGTAGCGTTGAAGATAGCTTATCACCGAGTGGGGAAGTGTGTCCTATGTAGGTAGCGTTGAAGATAGCTTATCACCGAGTGACAAGGTATGATTTTGATATCCTTTTGTACTTTTATGTTGTTTTAATCATGATTTTTTCCATGTTTTATCCATCTAATTTGATATATGTTTTGTTTCTTTTTTTGTTTTCGTGTTGGAAATATTATCGGTTTATCCATCTAATTTGATATATGGTGATACCGCCGATCAGATCTCGGGTAAGTAAAATATCGTGAGACAAAGGAAATGGAATACGTTGACATTGTGGTTCACACGATAACGATCTTCGTTGAACTTGTGGGAGTCATTATGGGCATCCAGGTCCCGCTAATGGTTATTGATCGTAGAGGAGTCTCGATCATGTCCACTTGTTCTCGAACCCGTAGGGTCACACACTTAAAGTTGGTAACGCTAGAGTAGCTTTGGGATAATTATAATGGTGAGACCGAAGGTTGTTCGGAGTCCCGGATAGGATCCGGGATATCACAAGGAGCTCCGGAAGAGTCGGAGATAAAGTTTCATATATAGGAATGTGGTTTTTGGGTTCCGGAAAGTTCAGGAATTAACCGATATTGTATCGGGTTTTTCCTGAAATGTTCCGGTGGGTCCCATGGTGGGGCCCACTATCCCGAACGTCCCACTTAGGATATTTGGCAGCCAAGTTCCTTCCTTGAGAAGTCTTGGCAGCTAGGTTCCTTCCTGGGGAAGCTTGGAGGCTGGTTCCTTCCTGGGGAAGCCTTGGAGGCTGGTTCCTTCCTGGGGAAGATTTGGAGAGTTCCTTCCTGGGGAAGATTTGGAGGCTGGTTTCTTCCTAGGGAAGATTTGGAGGCTGGTTTCTTCCTAGGGAAGATTTGGAGGCTGGTTTCTTCCTGGGGAAGATAGCCTCACACCCCCTCCCCACATCCTATATAAGGAGGGTACCATTTGGGGAAAGATCATGATTTTGATTCCTAAGCCGGTACACTTCCTCTTGCTCCTTTCTCTTGTGGTCTTGGCTTGATGAAGCCCTGCCCGCGTGAGAGCTCACCGAACCACCACACCGTCGTGCTGCTGGTTTGAATCCCATCTACTTCTCCTTCAAGCTTGCTGGATCAAGAAGAGGAGACGTTGCTGAGCCGTACGTGTGTAAATCTCGGAGGCACCGCTCGTTGTGGTGCTGATCGGAGTGAACCGCATCAAGGTCTACACCAAGCTGCGTTGTGATTAACGTCCAACGCTCGTGTTCTTCGAGGGTATGTTGATTACCCTCCCCGTTACTTGCATCTCCTTAGATAAGATCTTTGGGTGTTGCTTCCGCATGTGAGAGAAATTTTTTGATTTTCTGTCGCGCATATCCCTACAGTGGTATCAGAGCCGTGCTTTGCGTAGTTGCTTTGTACGGATAGAACACAAGGAGTTGTGTGGCGTTTGATATTTATTGTTGCTACCCTCTCGCGTGTACTTCTTGGTTTTGTGGCATGGTAAGATGCAGCGGCCCGGACCAACTTTACAGTCTTCGGATTGAGACCGGTTCCGCACTTGACATGCAACTGGTTTGCATATGCGGCTGGCGGGTGTCTGTCGCTCTTATCATAGTGAAACCGGATTTACAATGGAGGGCTTATAGAAGTTAATAAGCAACTTGTATTATCAGCGTTGTGGTTTTTGCGTAGGTAAGAACGGTTCTTACGCAGCCCCTAGAAGCCACGTAAAATTGCAAAAATCAAGGGAGAGGCGTCTAACTTGTTTTTGCAGGGGTGGTTGTGATTTGGTATAGCCCAATTTTACAATATTTGTTGTATGAGATGCACATTGATTGTAATATTATTTTGTGACCTGCGTGTCATGAGATCGGCAGCCGGCAGGAGCCAAATGGTTGTCTTATTATTTTGTGACCTGCGTGTCAACTTAATACGCCATGTAATTGCATTACTTTATCGCTAAGGAGTTAGCAATAGTTGTGGATGCAACGTGATGGTGGAGGCAACCATGCATCTTGCTGGAGGGATGATGGAGATCATGCCGTGCGTTCTAGATGGAGATCAAGACGCAAGAAAAGGGCTATACCATATCACATTGTTTAAGCATGTGATGTTTATCCTTTATGCATCTTATTCTGCGTGTGCACGACGGTAGCATTATAAGATGATCCCTCACTCAAAATTAAGATCGTGTTCTCCCCAAGTATGCCACCGCCAAGACAGTTCTTCGTTTCTAAGCACCACGTGATGATCGGGTGTGATGGATTCTACGTTCCACACAGCGGGTGTTGCTCGAGCCTAGCATGTACAGACATGGCCTCGGCACACAGGCAGATATACTTGGGTTAGCTTAACGAGCCTAGCATGTAGACATGGCCTCGGAACACAAGAACCGAAAGGTTAAACACGAATCATATGGTTGATATGATCAACATGGTTGATGTTCACCATTGAAGCTACATCGGCTCACGTGATGATCGGAGTTTGGTGTGGTGGATTTGGATCGTGTTCCACTTAACAACTATGAGGGATGTTGGTTTAAGTGGGAGTTCACTTGGTAATTTGATTACACTGAACTCTTTATCATGAACAAGTCTAAAATTGTCTTTGCAAATTATGTTGTAGATCATGGCACGCAACGTAGCTCAGTTCAACATCAACGCGTTCCTTGAGAAAGAAAAACTGAAAACATCTGGGTCCAACTTCAATGACTGGCACCGCAATTTGAGGATTGTCCTCAATGGGTGTAAGAAGCATTATGTGCTCGATGCAGCGCTAGGTGACCCACCTGCAGTCAGTGCTCCCACTGAAGAACTGAACGCATTTGATGCGCGCAGTGATGACCACACGATAGTTAAATGTGCAATTCTTACATCTCTGGAGCCAGATCTCCAGAAACGTTTTGAACTTCACGGGGCATTCGAAATGGTCGAAGAGCTGAAAACTATGTTTCAGACTCAAGCCCGTGCTGAAAGATATGAGATATCTGAGAAGTTCTTTACTTGTAAGATGGAGGAGCACAGCTCTGTCAGTGAACATGCTTTAGCCATGTCCGGCTATATCCAACGCCTTACTCAGCTGGGAATTGTCATCCCAGACGAGTTGAACACTGATAGGGTGCTCCAATCACTACCACCGAGTTACAAATCGTTTGTGCTCAACTATAACATGCAAGGGATGAGAAAGTCGATTCCCGAGCTTTTCGCAATGCTGAAATCTGCGGAAGTGGACATAAAAAAGGAACATCAAGTGTTGATGGTCAACAGAACCACCGGCTTTAAGAAAGCTAAGGCAAAGAAGGGAAAATTCAAGAAGGATGGCAAACCTGTTGCCACGCCTGCGAAGAAGCCCAAGGCTAAGCCTGAAACGGTGTGTTTCTACTGCAAAGGGGAAGGTCACTGGAAGCGCAACTGTGCCAAATACTTGGCGGATAAGAAGGCTGGAAATATCAAAGGTATATATGATATACATGTTATTGATGTGTACCTTACTAGTTCCCGTAGTAGTGCCTGGGTATTTGATACCGGTTCGGTTGCTCACATTTGCAACTCGAAACAGGAACTGCAGAATAAACGGAGACTAGCAACGGATGAGGTGACGATGCGCGTCGGGAATGGATCAAGAGTTGATGTCATCGCCGTCGGCATGCTACCTCTACATTTACCTTCGGGACTAGTTTTAAACCTAAATAATTGTTATTTGGTGCCTGCGTTAAGCATGAACATTATATCTGGATCTTGTTTATTGCGAGACGGTTACTCATTTAAATCTGAGAACAATGGTTGTTCTATTTCTATGAGTAATATCTTTTATGGTCATGCACCGGTTGTAAATGGTTTATTCTTGTTGAATCTCGAAAGTAATTCACACATCCATAACATTGATGCTAAAAGATGCAAGATGAATGATGATAATACCACATACTTGTGGCACTGCCGTTTAGGTCATATTGGTGTAAAGCGTATGAAGAAACTCCATACTGATGGACTTTTGGAGTCACTTGATTTTGAATCATTTGACACGTGTGAACCATGCCTTATGGGCAAGATGACTAAAACTCCTTTTTCCGGTACGATGGAAAGGGCAAGTGACTTATTGGAAATCATACATACTGATGTGTGTGGACCGATGAGCATTTCGACACGCGGTGGATATCGTTACTTCATAACCTTCACTGATGATTTGAGTAGATATGGGTATATTTACTTAATGAAACACAAGTCTGAAACTTTTGAAAAGTTCAAAGAGTTCCAGAGTGAAGTGGAAAATCATCGTAACAAGAAGATTAAATTTCTACGATCTGATCGTGGAGGTGAATATTTGAGTTACGAGTTTGGCATGCATTTGAAGACTTGTGGAATTGTTTCACAACTCACGCCACCTGGAACACCACAGCGTAATGGTGTGTCCGAACGTCGTAATCGCACTTTATTAGATATGGTGCGTTCTATGATGTCTGTATCCGATCTGCCAATGTCGTTTTGGGGTTATGCATTAGAGACAGCCGCATTCACTTTAAACAGGGCACCATCTAAATCCGTTAAGACGACGCCATATGAGATATGGTGTGGCAAGAAGCCAAAGTTGTCGTTTCTTAAAGTTTGGGGATGCGAGGCTTATGTCAAAAGGCTGCTGCCTGATAAGCTCGAACCCAAAGCGGAAAAGTGCGTCTTCATAGGATACCCTAAGGAAACTGTCGGGTATACCTTCTATCACAGATCCGAAGGCAAAGTCTTTGTTGCCAAGAATGGATCCTTTCTTGAGAAAGAGTTTCTTTCGAAAGATGTGAGTGGGAGGAAAATAGAGCTAGACGAGGTTGTTGAACCTTCTCCCGAATTGGAGAGTAGCGCAGCGCAGGAAGTTGTTCAGGCGCCGCTTTCACCAACTAGAGAGGAAGCTAATGATGGTGATCATGAAACTTCGGTCTTAGCTGAAATTCGCAGGTCGGCTAGGATACGTACCGCTCCTGAGTGGTACGGTAACCCTGTCATGAATGTGTTATTGTTAGACAATGACGAACCTGCGAGTTATGAGGAAGCAATGATGAGCCCAGACTCTGGGAAATGGCAAGAAGCCATGCAATCCGAAATGGAATCCATGAGTGAAAACCAAGTATGGACTTTGGTTGATCTTCCTGATAGCCGCAAGGCTGTCGAGTGTAAATGGATTTTCAAGAAGAAAACAGACGCTAACGGTAATGTCACCGTTTATAAAGCACGACTTGTCGCAAAAGGTTTTCGACAAGTTCAAGGAGTTGACTACGATGAGACTTTCTCACCCGTAGCGATGCTTAAGTCTGTTAGGGTTCTACTAGCAATTGCTGCATTTTTCGATTATGAAATTTGGCAGATGGATGTCAAAACAGCGTTCCTCAACGGAAACATTGAAGAAGAGTTGTATATGATACAACCCGAAGGTTTTGTCGATCCTAAGGATGCTGGTAAAGTATGCAAACTTCAGCGTTCCATTTATGGGCTGAAGCAAGCATCCCGGAGTTGGAACATTCGCTTTGATGATGTGATCAAAGGTTTTGGATTTGTCCAAAATTATAAAGAAGCGTGTGTTTACAAGAAAGTGAGTGGGAGCTCGGTCGCATTCCTAGTGTTATATGTGGATGACATATTACTTATTGGGAATGACGTGGAGCTGCTTAACAGTATAAAAGGTTATTTGAATAAGAGTTTTTCAATGAAAGACCTTGGTGAAGCTGCTTACATATTAGGCATTAAGATCTATAGAGATAGATCGAGACGCTTGATAGGACTCAGTCAAAGTACATACCTTGACAAAGTTTTGAAGAAGTTCAAAATGGATCATGCAAAGAAAGGGTTCTTGCCCATGTTGCAAGGTAAGACATTGAGTAAGACTCAGTGTCCAACTACGGCAGATGAAAGAGAGAGGATGAGTAAAATCCCCTATGCCTCAGCCATAGGCTCAATCATGTATGCCATGTTGTGTACTAGACCAGATGTGTCTCATGCTCTTAGTTTGACGAGCAGGTACCAGAGTGATCCTGGAGAGGAACACTGGACAGCAGTTAAAAATATCCTTAAGTACTTGAGAAGAACTAAGGACATGTTTCTTGTCTATGGTGGTTGTGAAGAGCTCGCCGTAAAAGGTTACGTCGACGCTAGCTTCGACACTGATCCAGACGACTCGAAATCTCAATCTGGATACGTTTTTGTTTTGAATGGAGCTGCGGTTAGCTGGAGGAGTTCCAAGCAGAACGTTGTTGCGGCATCTACATTAGAGGCGGAATATATGGCTGCTTCCGAAGCAGCAAGAGAAGGGATATGGTTGAAGGAGTTCACCACAGAGCTCGGTGTGATTCCGAATGCACTGGATCCTATGGAGATCTATTGTGACAACACTGGTGCCATTGCTCTAGCCAAGGAACCAAGATGTCACAAGACCTCCAAGCATATCAAACGCCGTTTCCATCTAATTCGTGAAAGTGTTCACGTGGGAGATATTAGGATTTGCAAAGTACATACGAGTCTGAATGTTGCAGACCCGTTGACTAAACAGCTTCCACGAGATAAACATGATCAGCACCTGAAGTCCATGGGTGTTAGATCTTTACCAATGTAAACTAGATTATTGACTCTAGTGCAAGTGGGAGACTGTTGGAAATATGCCCTAGAGGCAATAATAAAGAGTTATTATCATATTTCCATGTTCATGGTAATGTTTATTCTCCATGCTATAATTGTATTAACCGGAAACCTAATACATGTGTGGTTATGTAAACAACACAGAGTCCCTAGTAAGCCTCTACTAGACTAGCTCGTTGATTAATGATGGTTATGGTTTCCTAACCATGGACATGAGTTGTCAATTAATAACGAGGTCATGTCATTGGAGAATGACGTGATGGACAGACCCAACCAAGCATAGCAATATTGATCGGATAAATAAGTATATATTGCCATGTCTTGTATTGTCAAGTATCCTGTTTCTTTGACCATGAGATTATGTCTATCCCGGGTACTGAGGAATACGTCTTGGGGACTTCAAACGTCACTTCGTAACTGGGTGACTATAAAGGTGTCTTACAGGTATCTCCGAAAGTACTTGTTGATTTGCATGTATCAAGACTGGGATTTGTCCCTCCGTGTGACGGAGAGATATACTCTGGGCCCACTCGGTAATGCACATTCGGTATCGCTTGCAAGCACGTGACTAAAGAGTTAGCCACATGGAATGTTGTATTATGGAACGAGTAAAGAGTACTTACTAGTAACGAGATTGAGCTAGGTATGGTGATACCGCCGATCAGATCTCGGGTAAGTAAAATATCGTGAGACAAAGGAAATGGAATACGTTGACATTGTGGTTCACACGATAACGATCTTCGTTGAACTTGTGGGAGTCATTATGGGCATCCAGGTCCCGCTAATGGTTATTGATCGTAGAGGAGTCTCGATCATGTCCACTTGTTCTCGAACCCGTAGGGTCACACACTTAAAGTTCGGTAACGCTAGAGTAGCTTTGGGATAATTATAATGGTGAGACCGAAGGTTGTTCGGAGTCCCGGATAGGATCCGGGATATCACAAGGAGCTCCGGAAGAGTCCGGAGATAAAGTTTCATATATAGGAATGTGGTTTTTGGGTTCCGGAAAGTTCAGGAATTAACCGATATTGTATCGGGGTTTTTCCTGAAATGTTCCGGTGGGTCCCATGGTGGGGCCCACTATCCCGAACGTCCCACTTAGGATATTTGGCAGCCAAGTTCCTTCCTTGAGAAGTCTTGGCAGCTAGGTTCCTTCCTGGGAAGCCTTGGAGGCTGGTTCCTTCCTGGGGAAGATTTGGAGGCTGGTTCTTCCTGGGAAGATTTGGAGGCGTTCTTCCTGGGAAGATTTGGAGGCTGGTTTCTTCCTAGGGAAGATTTGGAGGCTGGTTTCTTCCTGGGGAAGATAGCCTCACACCCCTCCCCACATCCTATATAAGGAGGGTACCATTTGGGGAAAGATCATGATTTTGATTCCTAAGCCGGTACACTTCCTCTTACTCCTTTCTCTTGTGGTCTTGGCTTGATGAAGCCCTGCCCGCGAGAGCTCACCGAACCACCACACCGTCGTGCTGCTGGTTTGAATCCCATCTACTTCTCCTTCAAGCTTGCTGGATCAAGAAGAGAGACGTTGCTGAGCCGTACGTGTGTAAATCTCGGAGGCACCGCTCGTTGTGGTGCTGATCGGAGTGAACCGCATCAAGGTCTACACCAAGCTGCGTTGTGATTAACGTCCAACGCTCGTGTTCTTCGAGGGTATGTTGATTACCCTCCCCGTTACTTGCATCTCCTTAGATAAGATCTTTGGGTGTTGCTTCCGCATGTGAGAGAAATTTTTTGATTTTCTGTCGCGCATATCCCTACACTTTGTGCATCGGTTTGTGCTCTCCACGAGGATTCATGGAAGTTGAAAGTTTGTGAGCTTGTTACTCTTGGGTCTTTGGACCCTAGACGCCTTTGTGGTGGCTGAGACCTTTTGTGGTCACTTGTAGCCATTCGGGATCCCCCAATCCTTTTGTGGGTTCAGCCCCGGGTTGTTGTTGTAAAGGCTCCGGATTCTGCCTTGAAGGATTCCGATAGTGAAAGGTGAACCAAACCTTTTGTGGTGCGGTTCATCGGAGAAGAAGGTGAAGCCTTTGTGTCAGTTGAGCCATTGTGTTGGCTCACACCTCTCCAACGAGACGTACTCCCCTAAAAAGGAGGAACTCAGAAATACATCCTCGTCTCCGCGTGCCTCGGTTATTTCTATACCCGAGCTCTTTACTTATGCATTTTACATTGTGATAGCCTTCGTGCTTGAAGTATTCTATATTGCTATCACCTTGTTGCTTGTCTTGCTTAGCATAAGTTGTTGGTGCACAGAGGTGAGCCTAGTATATTTAGGTTGTTGGCTTGTTAATTTAAACACCTAGTTTTATTCCGCAATTATCAAGCCTAAACCGGAAAAGTTTTAATCGCCTATTCACCCCCCTCTAGGCGACATCCTTGTCCTTTCAGCCGGCGGTCGCGCCAAATACACCTTCAAAAACTCCCCCCTTGAGGAGAAGCACAACTCGGGCGACGGCCTGGGTGGCGATGAGGTCCGCGTTGGCTTGGGCCTGGATGGCGGCGAGCCTCTCCTTCTCCTTGGCCGCTAACTTGGCGGCCTTCGCCTCGGCCGCTAGCGCCCGACTCCTCTCCTCCGGCCTTGTCTCTTGCCCGACTCCGGCTTCCGCTCCTTCTTCGGCTTCAAAAGGTCGGCGGCGGGATTGCCTTGGTCCTCCATCTGGTTCGGCGGCGAGGGCAGCGGCGGCCGTGGGAGGCTTTGGGGAAGGCAAGGGTTTGGGGGAGAATGAGGTTGTGTGGCTAGGTACTGGGCCAGACGCGGACAAGGGTGGATAAAGGGCGGACCGAGAGGCTGTCCGTCCCGCCCCCAAAGTTGGGCCGCGTTTGGGGCGAAATCACGTGTCCGGGCGGACACATGTCCCTTTGCGCCAGCCCGTTGGAGCACCTCGCATGTCCGTTCGGACAAAAACGGACTGGGTTGGTCCGTTTGCACCAGGCCGTTGGAGGTGCCCTTAGCGATGTTAGTCTCATGGGAAGTTTGGAAGGAAAGGAATGCGCGTGTCTTCCGAAATCAAGCGGTAACCTCGACCATGCTATTTAACAACATCAAGGAGGAGGTGGCACTTTGGTGCCTCACCGCCGGGGCAAAAGCTGTGTAATATAATGGCGTGAGAGTAGGATTTTATTTTTCTTGGCCTTTGGCCAAGCTTGGGATTGTATGACCTCTATAAACTTCTTCTTATTCAACGCAAATGGCAAAAAAATTGTCTTGTTTCAAAAAAATGTCTGATACAACAAAAAGGATGGCTGGCTGGGCCTGGGGATAGTTGGAAGAGGGGTTGGAGAATAGTTGGAGAAGGGGATAGACCAGTGCTGGATCGACCGTATGTGTGATTAGCGAGGAACCAGGCCGGAAAATTTGCCGTACTCTGTAGGTCGCCTTTAGCGGCTCCTCACCGCGGTGGGTGAGTGGGCCTCAGGTATTTTTCTCTTTTTTCGTTTTTATTTTCTTTCTTTCAAATCAGAACATTCTAAAAAAAACCATAATTTTAACCTGAACGTTTTAAAAAATAGAATTTTTTATCTGATTTTCTAAAAAAAAATCTGAATATTTTTTAAATCTGTTTTTTTATGTAGTAAGGTATTTGTTATTTTGTTTTTGTAGGAGCTTTTTATATTTGTGGAGTGTACACAATCTTTTTCTAATGCAATCGAGATGTTTCTAAGAAAATTGAACTTCGGTGCAAAAAAAAAAATTGAACTTCCAAACATCGTATATTTAGCAACAATGGGAATATTTGTTATTTTGTTTTTATAGGGCCTTTTTGTATGTGGGGAGGCAGCTGTCCACTTTGTGGATGCACACAATCTTTTTTCTAATGCAATTGAGATCTTTCTAAAAAACAAGTACAAGTGTCGTGCCGTTGACCTTCATTACCCAGTCGCTTGGCCTGCAATGCAAGCCTCTATCTTGAGCAACAAGCACAACACAACTTGCCAATTTGCATGTGATGGTTGGGGACATGGCCACAAAATATTTAAACGGAAAATCTAAAGAGTGCATATTTAAATCATCAACTTCAGACTAGATTCGGAGTTGCATTGGGTTGGAGAGTGCAACTTGCCCCCTCCAGGATGCAGCTTGTTGTATATAAACAGAGGCACAGTCAATCCATAAAGCCACAGTTCGACACAGAAAGTGAGAAAGACCATCGCATACCAAGTCAAAATCAATGGACCTCCACTGTTCTTCCCAGCTCCTCCTCCCCTTCCTGCTCATGCTTCCTCCCGTACTGTACATCTCCTACCGCATCTCCAGAACTCTGGCCAAGAAGAAGCCCAGCACCCATGGCGTGAAAGCGCACCCGCTGGTCGGCTACCTCCCGGCGTTCCTCAAGAACCGCGACCGCTTCCTCGACTGGTCGAGCGAGCTCATCGCCAGCAGCCCAGAGCTGAGGATGGGCTTCTGGGTTCCCGGGATGACCACCGGCATCATCACCGGTAACCCCGCCGACGTCGAGCACATCCTGCGGGCAAACTTCGCCAACTACCCCAAAGGCGAACGCTCAATCTCCATGCTCGTGGACTTCCTCGGCCACGGCCTCTTCAACTCTGACGGCGAGCAGTGGCAGTGGCAGCGCAAGAATGCCAGCATCGAGTTCAGCACGCGCTCGCTCCGTGGCTTCGTCGTCAACGGCGTGCAGTCCGAGGTGAGGGACAGGCTGCTCCCGCTGCTGCGACGCGCGGCGGTCAGCGGCGGCGGCGTGGTGTTGGATATGCAGGACGTGCTCGAGCGGTTCGCATTTGACACCATCTGCCTGGTCTCGTTCGGGCACGACCCCTGCTGCCTCGCCGACGGCGGGGTCTTGGTAGAGTCGAAGTCGGACTTCACGCGCGCGTTCGGCGAGGCGCAGGACCTCATCGTTGGCCGGTTCCTGGACCCTGTCGCGGCCTCATGGAAAATCAAGAAGTGGCTCAACGTCGGTACCGAGCGCCGCCTGAAGAAGGCCATCGCCGAGGTCCACGGGTTCGCCATGGACATCGTCCACGCTCGCCGCTCTCAAACCGCGTCCGGGAAAAACAGAGACGACGTCCTGTCGAGGTTCGTGGTGAGCGACGAGCACGGCGACGAGACACTCCGGGACATCGTGCTCAGCTTCCTGATCGCGGGCCGCGAGACGACGTCCTCGGCGCTGACGTGGTTCTTCTGGCTCGTGTCCTCCCGGCCGGACGTGGTGGCGCGCATCGCCCACCAGGTCCGCTCGGTCCGGGCGTCCATGCACACCACCCGGGCGAGCCGTTCGGGTTCGACGCGCTCCGGGAGATGCACTATCTGCACGCCGCGCTCACCGAGTCGATGCGGCTCTACCCGCCGGTGCCGATCGACTCCCAGTCGTGCGCGGCGGACGATACGTTCCCCGACGGCACGCACGTCGGGGCCGGCTGGAACATAACGTACAGCGCGTACGCCATGGGGCGGCTCGCGGCGATATGGGGCGAGGACTGCGCGGAGTTCAAGCCCGAGCGGTGGCTCGGCGACGACGGCGCGTTCCGGCCGGAGAGCCCGTTCCGGTACACGGTGTTCCACGCCGGGCCAAGGACTTGCCTTGGGAAGGAGATGGCGTACGTGCAGATGAAGTCGCTCGTTGCCAGCGTGCTTGAAGAATTCACGGTCGACGTGGTCGCCAAGGACGCTGCCGGCGGCGTGCCCGAGCACGTGCTCTCGGTGACGCTAAGGATGAAGGGTGGCTTGCCTGTGCAAATAAGGAGAAGGGTGGAAGCGTAGGACGAGCAAAGTGGTGCTGAATGTTGAGAGCAGTGAGTTAACAATAATGTTTGTAATTTGATTATGTCGTTCTTTTTCCATGTGGAATAAAAATGCTTCAGTTTGGCTATGTTGATTCTAGCTGATCAACTAAATCAGTCCTTTAACAAGAATAAATAGATGCAAATCTAACATGAAAATTGGTCTGCTGAAAAGAAGCAACTTAAGTTGAGAAATCTGTCACAAATAAAAGAAAGAGGGGGAAATGTGTAACAGTTATCTGCACTGTTTCTGTTCTTTCCCATTAATTTCAGATGAATGATGTGCAGCAGTGATGATCTAGCTCTAGAATTTTTTTTACAGATATTGGGATCCGCCTAGTCGCTAGTGATGATACAACATTCCAACAGTCTGTACCCATTGTTAGCCGCCGTAGCACAAAATGTTAATGGTTAACATGTGTTACCTTCTGTTGTTTCAGCCTTCAGTATGCCGAAGCGCTACAGCCTACACACCCTTGAAGTGACCTACCTACATGACCTCCTAGAATTTCATCACTCAATGGCTTTTCAGTTACCACTTCAGTCAAATTCCGAATCTTCTGGTCCTCGATCCTGAGAAAGAGCATCAGGCCTCACCAAGTCAGGAACACATGTGGCACAGATGCAACTTTCAGTTGAAGTAGATGCCTATTTGTCCCTTGCTAGTACTGGTCTAATGACGAATACATCTTTCATCAACATTCTTTAGCTCAGAAGAAATCCTGAATTCCTCCTTGCAACTCAGTAGGCTCGTGGAAGATCAGCGAGCTTCTAGACACTCTTACCGCTGTCAGAGTGTTTGTGTAAACCAAATCCTAACAGCCAAAGCAGTTCCAAAAAGCTCCTCTCTCTCTCTGTAAACCCTGAGCGTAGGCTCTACAGCTGGCTGAGCAGCTTCACCTGGTTAACTGCAAGAGAACTTATTGAGAAGACCATTCCCCTTTTGGGCACAAATGAGGGTACATCATCTTCTTGACCTGACAAAAGTGAAAAGGTGATCCCATGATCATGACCTGAAGGCATTGCTATAAAAGTATAATGCAACAGAACAAATGCTTCTCCTAACATGTAAAGCACATAGTTAGTAAGTAAAAAGTAGGTATGCAAAGCCATTTTTTAGCAAATTAACAATGTTCTCAGAAAGATATTTTAGCAGTTTTACATGTCCACGATTAAATTCTTAAGTTACTGTCAGGGATTATCAGCAAATCAGAAAGAATTTGTCCAGAAGATTCAATCAAGTTCTAAACTCATATTAATATGATATCAAGATTAGTACCTTCAGCGGGACCATTTCTGCTGGAGATCTAGTCATGCTAACAGCATTATCATATTTGAGTGCTGGCAGGAATGTCCTGTAGGTATGATGTTACCTACCATCCTGCTCTTACTGTTTTGATTTGCTGGATTGAAAATCAATGAGATATTTTCCTTAATTTGCAGATGCCAGGAACACCTTGAGTCAAGAGCCAGCAAATTTATGCTCCCACTGATATGAGGATCTACATTCTTTGAGATATAATTGCAGGGCACTAGATACTTCACAACCAACTGACTTTGCTACGTATTGGTCAAATAGTATTTTGTACCTAGAGGCTATCTCGAGTTGATCTCCCTGAAATTCATTAGGAAGGATGCTCCTCCAATCCCTTGCTTTGCCAATAGAACAAAAGCCATACAGAAGTGAAATGAAAGTGACAGAGTCCGGTGAGTAGCCTTTGTGAGCCATCTTATTTATTATGTCCAATGCCTTCCCAAGCATATTATGTCTGCACAGGCTAAAGATAATAGCATTGTATGCTGAATTTCTTGGATCCAATTTGTCATTAACTAAACCCTGGAATATGTCTAAAAGAGCACCCTTGTCATGCATCTTAACAGTAATACTACAGTTTGAACTCATGATAGAAGCCATACTGTTAGTGAGACCAGCAACTAAGCAATGCAGTGTAATATCACTAGGAGAACACTGATTAAGCAACATGTGTTCGAAATACACAGCAGCTTTGATCACCTTATCTCTTTTAAACAGGCTATCAATTAGTATGGTATAAGTTATCACATTTGGAAAGAGGCCTTCAGATTGCATGTTTGCGAATATACCTTCTGCGGCATCTGTATCACCTAGCTTGCAGTATCCATTTATTAGTGATGAGTACGTAACAACATTTGGTTGGCATCTCCGTTTCATCATATCACACAATAACCTTTGAGCTCCAATTATATTACCTTGTTTCGCATAGCCGTGATAAGTGTAGTATATGTAAACTCATCTGGGATACAACCAACCTTTCTCATGCTGTTCATGCATAGAATAGCCTCATTCATCAGTCCAAACTGGCAGTATCCTTTTATCATAGCATTATAGCCAACAACGTCAGGGCGGTCACCCTTTTGTTCCATGAATTCAAATATTTTCCTTCCCTCACCAAGACTCTCACTCCTAATGAACCCATCGATCAATGTGGTGTACATAAATTTATCAGGGTGGACATTTTGGTGGAGCATCTCTGCGAGAAGGTTCCTAGCTGCGGGAAGCATCTGTTTCTTGCATAGGCCACTAATCAATACATTATATATGTTAACATCAGGAATAAGCTGTCTCTCTGTCATCTTCTCACGGACAAGCAAGGCCTCGCTGACTTGCCCAGCAACAACAAGACCATGAATCAGGGCACCAAATGTGACCACATCAGGAGTATACCCTCTTTCCATCATTTCCACAAGCAAATTGGATGCAGCCATCACTTCTCCTCTAGTGCAGAAGCCATGAATCAATGAAGTATAGCTATATACATTTGGGTTTACCTCCCTCCTAATGGCCTCCCTCAGAAGGCGCTCAGCCTCTTGAACACAGCCTTCCCGGCACAGCCCAGATATCAAAGTATTAAAAGTGACCACATCTGGATCACAGCCACTTGCAAACATCTGTTTCAAGACCGCCATTGCCTGCACAGCAGACCGGCATCTGCATAAAGCATTGATAACACTGTTATAAATCTGGACATTGGGTGACAATCTCCTTTCTCGCATCTCCGAAAGCAAATAAGTAATCTTCTCCAGATCACCCTTCCTCCCGAGCCAGCTCATAAGAGTTCCATACGTTACCACGGTTGGCAACAACGCCTTCCTCTCCATCTCACCCAAGAGCAACAGCCCCTGCCCATGTCCCCGCGTCGACAATACCCGTCGATCAAGACATTATAGAACACGGTATGCGGCACACACCCTGCCCCCCACCTCTCCTCAATCAACTTCAATCCCTTCTCGACCCGCCCTTCCAAGCACAGGCCCCTGACCATCACGCACGTGCTGTAATCATCGGCGCCACCTTCCTCGGCAAGCATTTCGTCATACAGCTTGTGGGCGTCTTTCCACTGCCGCCGCTCCACAAGGAGCCTGAGAAGGCAGTTGCTGTGGGCCGCCGCAGGGAGTATTCCGTAGTGTCCCCTCACGAGCTCGCACATCTCGGTGGCCTTCCCTTCCATCCCGGCGTCGGCGTAGGCGGCCACAAGCGCTCCGAGGCAAGCGCGCGTGGGCGCGACGCCCGCGAGCGACATGTCCTGGAGCGTGGCGTCGATGGCGTCGAAGCGGCCGGAGCGGGCGAGGAGGCGCAGGAGGGCGGAGTGCGCGATAGGCGTGGGGGCTGGGACGGCGTCAGCGTCATGGTGGCGGCGGGAGTGGGAGCGCGACCAGGAGAGGATCGCGAGGGCGAGGTCGGGGTCGGGCAGGGATTCGACGGCGTCGGCGAGGCGGCCGTCGGAGAGAGGGGATGGGAGGAGCGCGGCGAGGGAACGGGCCCAGGCCGGATTGGTGGAGCGTGTGGCGAGGACCTGCGCGAGCGAGTCCGCGAGGGCGGGGGAGATGGGGTTGTGGCCGCGGGGGCGGCTGGGTAGCGCGGTGATGCGGGGCAGGAGCCTGGACATGAAACGCCGAGGCGGCGGCGGCCGCTGCGGTGGGGAGGTGGAGGGAGGAGGCAAGCAAAGCGGCGGCGCGCCGCGGCAGGCACGGAGGCCGCCCTTAAACGGCAGAGACCAGCGGCTACTTTCTACTGCATCCTGGCCGTTGAACGGCGAGGTTATATGCCCTTCCAGACCACATCCAGCCGTCCGCTGAGTTTCACGTTCAAAGCTGCCTCGCTTTACTGAAACTAGCTGAATTTGCTACTATTCCCTCCGTCCAAAAACAATTAATATATGTATCTAGACACGTTTCAAATGTATGAATTCAATTATTTTAATCTATATGTGGTCTACACTGACATCAAGTAGTTTGAGACGGAGGGAGTACTAAATTGCAGATTTCCTCGTTACACCTGGCTGTTTTAAAATTGGTGCAGTATCTCTTTTATGGACCATCTTTTTTTGCGCTCAGCTCAGCAGCGTGTCGATCTCATTTCCTGCGCTAGCTTTAGGCCGCGTCGACACAGTTTTTTTTGTCTTTCTTTTGAACTTCATTTGAGACTTATCAACTTTTTCTACTCCCTCTGGTAAGTGTCGTGAGAAGACTACCTAACATGTATAACTCATGCGTATATTTTGCGACAATTTTTTAGATCAGAGGGAGTATAATACATCATGTAAGGTGTATCCCTTTACATATAAGGGATGCCAATTGGCACAAAGTTTACAACGCTGGCAAAACACACGGCTCTTTTTGCTGCAACAAGGGTGCAGCTCCTTAGAAAGATCACACAACACTACACGCCACTAAGCGACCATTCCGGCACTTGTGCAATGAAGCTAAATATTCCTCCTGTGAAGAAGTTCGCCTTCTTCCAGACTTCATAGTGCGTCCTAATCTTCTGGCTCTGGGAGGCAGGAAAATGTGCAGAGATGGCCATGGCGGAGAGGTCTGTAAGGATCTCACCACCGGTGGGTCCAGAGATGGAGAGAGCGGTGGCTCAGGAGCGCAAAAGACATGGACACCACGGAGTATGTTCCTCTTTTTCTTAAATTCCACGTTGCCGACGCGAGATGTGGTCTCGCCCCGAGTTCCTGCACGGGGCAGCGCTCATTTTGTACTAGCGCGAAGGCGGTGCTAGGATAGGGCTAGATGGATTTTTGGCGATTTCTTCTCCTCATGGCGTCCTCTCGGTTATGTTGTGTCGCGATTTCATGCGGTGGTGCGCAGTTTTGAACCAGCTTCCGTCGTGGTGTAAGGATTGGTAGTCGGGGAAGGTTTATTTCAGCATCGGGATAGAGGTTTCGTCGATTTCCTCCTCATTTTGTGTCTCTATTCGTCGTGTTTGGCCTTAGTGCTCTGTCCTTGAATCATTTAAGTTTTAGTTCGACTTTAATTGTGTTTCTTCGATATGAGAATGATTTGTTTTGTGGTGTAGCATGACTCCGCTTTTAGGATTTAGTTTTGGTTTAGGGCTTGTTCTTCCTACAACTTGGAAACTAAGATTATGTTGTTGTGCTAAACAGTTGGCATCTATTTGGTGCTGAGTTCTATTTGAGCTTCTTTGTTCAATATTAATACCTCCGTTCCATAATAAAAGATATATTGGAATAACTAAAACATCTTTTATTATGGAACGGAGGGAGTAGTATTTAGTTCGACTTTTGGGCATTGATGTTCAATGTGTGATGCAGGAACTACTTTTTTGAATTGATGGATGAGATAGGTTTTATTTTAAATGTTATTTTCTTTCTCCCCCTAACCAGTAGTGATTTTTAGAGCTTTGTTTGTTTTAGGTGCATATCTCATGTTCTCCATGTGGGCTTGAATGTTTTTCATCAAACAAATTGCATTTGTTCGTGAAGCCTTACTTGCCCAATTCTTGTTTATCTTTTAATTCTTCATTTTATTTTTTTTATAGAATTTTGTCATATATGATTTGTTGATCTATCATGTGTAATTGTATATGCTCATTTATCATTTGAGTATAACTTGACGCCATGATGTTCCACTTTGTAGTCCAGTTTGTGTTTAAGCTTTAATAATTTCTTATTTATGAATCTTTCTTATTTTTAATAGTGATGGTTGTACTTTTGTAGTCACTAAACCATCACAAAGTTTGGTGATAAGTTGTCGGTAGGGCCTTTGAAAGAGCATTTCGTGATCCCTTGTGTTTTATGTGTTAGTTAACAATACTAGTGATACTTTAATCAGGTGTTAAGTGATGCAGGTTTTAGTTGTGTATAACATATAAGCATCAACACCAAAAAGAGAGAAGAAAAGAGCCAACGGGAGATTTCACAAGTACCGGAATATCCGGTCCAGAAGAAGCAAGTGGAAAAAACGGCTAAGGACCAGAACGTTTTGGGTACTGGAGGGAGCCAGATATTTCCAATCGGAAATTCCTGAAAGTATTTGGATTATCCGATTGACCGGATTATCCGGTCCGGAAGTTCATCGGATTATCCGTTTCTGAAGAAGCAAAGTGAAAAAAAACCGCTAAGGACCGGAACGAGAAGGGTACTAGAGGGAGCCAGATATTTCCAATTAGAAATTCCTGAAAGTTTTCAGATTATCCGGTTGACCGGATTATCTGGTCCTAACTTGGACTGGAATATCCGGTCCCCTGTCTATCCAACGGGTAGATCTCTGGGAGGGGTATAAATACCCCTCCACCTACCTCCAGCCAGCTAGCTCGCCCAATATTGAAGAACACCATTATTGCAAGCTCAAGAATCACTAGATCTCCCAATCCCTCCACCCAAACTTATTGATCTTTGGAGGATTGAAGGAGAAGGCCCGGATCTACACCTTCACCAAACCGATTTACATTCCCCCTCATTCACTTGAGGGACCATTTGCTAGGGTTTCCATTGGGAAAACCTAGCCCCTTGTTGTACTTACTTGTTGTTCTTGTGAAAGATTGTAGCCGTTCGGGGGCCCCCAATCCAGTTGTGGGTTGTGCCCCGGATTGTTGTTGTAAAGGCTCTGGTTTCCACCTTGAAGGGAACCAATAGTGGAAGGTGAACCAATCCTTTGTGGTGCGGTTCATCGGAGAAGAAGGTGAGCCTTTGTGGCGTTGTGACCAACCTTTGTGGTGGTCTCACACCTCTCCAATGAGACGTACTCCCCTAAAAAGGAGGAACTCGGGAATACATCCTTGTCTCCGCGTGCTTCACTTCGGTTACCTCTATCCTTGTTTACCGCCTTTACTTTGTGTACCTTGCTTAGTTGCTAGCTTGTCATATAGGTAAATTCACCGTAGTTGCATATCTAGAGAATTTACCTTTTGTGTCATGCCTAATTTGAAAAAGAACTAAAATTTGAAGTAGCACCTATTCACCCCCCCCCCTCTAGGTGTCATACGATCCTTTCAATTGGTATCAGAGCCTCGGCTCTCTTGTTGGGCCTAACCGCCTAAGAGAAGTATGACTTTGGGAGAGTTGCCCCCGGAAGGGCAAGGTACACTGGCATCCATGGTCGATCTCAAAACGATGGAAACATCATTGAGATCATCCATGGATACCCAATTTGGTGAGTTACGTGAATTGCTCACAAAACTCACTTGTACCAAGCCTCCTCCTTCGGAGACTATCCCATTAATAGAGTATCCCCTTAATTCCTATACGGGTGATTCCGAGGAAGATAAAGGGAAAAAGAAAGGGGATGAAGGAACCGAAACCGAAGCTAAGAAATCTTCTTCATCCATACCCAAGCCGGTAGTGGGAAGCCCGAGTACCATGAGGTCCCGCATTTGTACTCTCCCGACCCACATATCCCTCATGTTCGCATAAATCCTTTAGGTCCTCCACCTAAGCTTAATGCTTTGATTTTTACTAGTTGGCAACACTCAATGAAATCTCATGTCAACAGTTCCTCTATCTAGCTTTGGAGGATCATGCAAGTGGGATACAAGGTAGTGGATCCAAACAACTTGACAAGAAGAGAGGTGGTGGATGCTCAACTCAATGCCACCGCTCTACACATGCTTGAACTTGTCGTAGGAGAAAATGGTATTCATCACATTAAACATCTCACCACTACCAAAGAAGCTTGGGATTGTCTCTTCGAGGTGTTTCTTGGGAATGAGAGCATGAAGAGGAATAGATTTGATGCCTTGAACAATGATTCTGAAGGCTTCTACATGCTTGATAGTGAAACTCATGAGGAGATGTACGGAAGACTCAAGATTCTTGCCAAGCCTTTTATAATGTCGGGGTAACCTATGTGGATGATGCTTGGACAAGAGGAAGTATGTGAATGCTCTCATGCCCTTCGAGCCCGTTGACTTGAAGGCTATACAAGGAACACAACTATCTTGAAATGTCATCTAATGAAGTTATGCAAGAAATGCAAGCCTCCAAGGTTGCTACCAAGAATGCTCAAGACAATCGTGTTAGGGCCATGGGGATGAAACAAGGTTCCTCTCTTGCTTTGAAGGCCAAAGTCGTAAACCAAGAAGAGGATGTGGAAGTTGGTGAATGCCCAAGCAACATCATTCCCGATGATCTCCAACAAGCCTACCATGAACACTTGGCCTTGCGTCAAGAGCATTTTGGCGTGACCCGACCAAGGCAAAGGCTCAAGTTGATCAAAGGAACAACCCAAGTGGGAAGGAGTTTGCATCCAAAATGAAGACATGCTTCAATTGTCATGACAAGTATCACTTCATCAAAGATTGCCCTTATGAGAATAGAGAAGAACATGGTGGAAGGCTTATCCCCAAGGATCAATCAAAGATGGTTCAAAAGAAGTCTTTCATCAAGAAGAGGCCATTCATCAAGAAGCCATCAAGAATTGTGTTATTGACTCAAGAAGAGTATCCATCCGATGATTCCGAAGAAGAAGAAGAAACCACTCGTGAGGTGGCCGCATTGGCTATCACCTCATATCCATCACCTTCTCTCTTTGAATCCCCAATGAGAACGTCTCCAACAACACCGCTCGTTGCCTCATGGCTAAGGCCACCGAGGTATCATCTTCCACCCCTAAGACTATGCATGAAATGGATGATATCACTAGTCTTGCAATTAAGAAAGAACTTATTGCTTTCGATACTTTGTGACTAACTTGCAAGGTGAAGCCAAGAAGCATGTTGAGGCTCTCATGAGTCAACTTGGTAAGACCGAAGACCTCCTTGAGGTCAAATGTCGAAGTGAGAGACAGGACTCCATCACTATAGCATCTTTGAATGCTTCTCTTGAAGAACAACAAGACTATAGGGTTACTCTTGAGGAGAGACTTGAGTCTCTTGATAGTACTAATGATGAAATAATTGCTAAAATCCTTAAGGAGAGAGACCATACCATTGCCAAGTATAAAGTGATTAAAAAGGAGAAAGCCGAATTTGTGGTTGCTAATGCTAAACTACATGGGGATATAGAGAAGCTTGACAAGGCTCACAAGGCCTTGGAAAGTGAACACTCTACCCTAGTTAAGTCTCACGAGCAACTACAAACTCAACTTTCTAAATCTAACTCACTAGTATCTCTACTTCCTCTTGTGATCATGCACATGTTATTGAGGAAAATGCTAGGTTGAAGGTTGAGCTTGCCAAGGCTACTAGTGCCAAAACCTCAATTCCCAAAGGTAAAGAGAAGCTTGTTGCTCATGTGTTTGAGCAAAAGCAACAAAGAGGGAAGGAGGTGTTGGTTATGTAGCCAAGGCAAAGAACAATAAGAGTAACAACAAAGAGAACAAGGCAAGCCGCTCAAGCCAAGACTTCCATTGCGGGTGGTGATGCCACTAGGGGCAAGACGCCAAGACCACTCGTAGTGACTTTGCGGGACATGCTAAGCCCAACTATATTTTTATGTTGATTATTATGGGGATGTTTATGCAAAATATGTTGGTCCATATGATGGTTTCATTGCTTATTCTATTTGGTTCCTAAGACCCTTGTTGCTAAGAAAAGAGGACCCATTGCAAATGGGTACCTAAATCCAAGCAATGATTTCTTGTAGGACTATGCTTCCGATGGGTCTAAATGGGTGGTCGATAGTGGATGCACAAGTCATATGATCGGAAACAAGGAGATCATGATGGAGTTGGGACCAAATATAAATCACTCAACCGTCACTTATGGAGATAAATCAAAAGCTGAGATAAAGGGGCTTGTCAAGGTGGTAGTAGCAAAGGATGTCACCCTTGTGAATGTCATGCTTGTCGAGTCCCTCGGTTACAACTTAATGTCCGTTCGTGCACTTAATAAGATGAACTTTGATGTCCATTTTACTATTGATATGGTGGTACTCTTGAGGAGCAAGACTCTAAAGGTCATGTTCGTTGGGTATGTTGAACATGAGTTGTTTGTGGTGGACTTTTCGGGGTCAACCAACACTCAAGCAATATGCCTCTTCGGAAAGGCCGACGTGGGGTGGTTGTGGCATCGCCGCTTGTCCCATGTCAATATGAGAACTTTGCAAAGTCTTCACAAGGGTGGCCACATTCTTGGACTAAAAGAGAATGTTTTTTTCTAGAGATCGTCTTTGTAGGGCTTGTGTTGAAGGAAAGATGCATGATTCTCCCACTCAAGCAAGACCATCATCTCATCAAAGAGGATATTGGAACTTCTTCATGTTGATCTCTTTGGTGCCGTTCTCAACCGAGTCTTGGTGGGAAGAAATATTGTTTGGTGATTGTCGATGACTACTCAAGATTTACATGGGTTTATTTCTTCAAGTCGAAGAGTGAGACTCAACAAGCCGTCATCGACTTCTCCAATGAAGTTCAACGTCAACACAATGTTCCTATATTGGCCATTAGAAGTGACAATGGCTCCGAGTTCAAGAACTACACCTTAAATGAATTTCTTAGTGAAGAGGGAATTCGTCATCAATATTCCGCTGCATAACCCCTCAACAAAATGGTGTAGCCGAGAGGAAGAACCGGACTCTCATGGATATGGCAAGGTCCATGTTGGTGGAGTTTAAGTCTCCGCTCTACTTGTGGGCCGAGGCCATCTCCATGACGTGTCATTCATCAAACCGGCTCTTCTTCCGCGTTGGACGAAAAGAAACTCCATATGAGATGCTTACCGGCAACAAGCCCAATATTTCCTACTACCGAGTATTTGGTTGTAAGTGTTTCTACAAAATCAAAGGTGTTCGTCTTTCCAAGTTTGAATCTAAAGCTTTAGAGGGTATTTTTGTTGGTTACGGTGCCGAATCCCACACTTATAGAGTCTACGACAAAGCCTCTGGGATTGTTGTAGAATCTTGTAGTGTGGAGTTCGATGAAAATGATGGCTCCCAAGTGGCGCAGTTTCATGTTTGTGATGTAGATAATGAGCAGCCTCATGAAGCAATCCGGCGGATAGGGGTGGGTTTCTACCGCCCCATTGAGATCATCAAGAGGCAATCCATGAAGAAACAAGTTCTACACAAGTGGAGCCTCCTACCTCACCACATGAACCCGCACCAACAAATGAAGCCAATGATGCACCAACCCAAGAACAAGTTCAAGGCCCTCATCATGACCAAGTTGCCATGCAAGAACCAAGTACTCCTATTGTTGATGCTAGCCAAGGTCAAGACAAGATCAACCCCTCCTTCTTTTGTTGAAGATGTGCACAATGATGATCAAGGTCAACAAGATGGTCAATACGGGGACTCAAATGATCAAGATGATCAAGTGATACCTCCTCGCTCCAATGAGGATATCGAAACCCGCCGTAAAGCAATAGTTGCAAGAAACCTAGAAATAGAGTCATAAGCTTGAAGTAATTATTGGTGATTTAAATAGCAAGGTTACCACAAGGGGTTAATTGGCAAGCTTTAGTGAGCATCAAGCACATATCTCCATGGTGGAACCAAAGGAAGTGTTTGAATCTCTTGAAGACCCGGATTGGTTGGAAGCTATGCATGAAGACCTCAACAACTTCAAGCGCAACAAAGTGTGAAATCTAGTTGAGAAGCCAAAGGAGTGCCGCAATGTTATAGGCACAAAATGGATATTCAAGAACAAGCAAGATGAACATGGAATGGTTGTGAGGAACAAGGCAAGATTGGTTGCACAAGGGTACTCTCAATTTGAAGGCATTGATTTTGGAGAGACTTATGCACCCGTGGCTCGCCTTGAGTCCATCCGTATCCTTCTTGCATATGCATCACATCACAATTTCAAGTTGCAACAAATGGATGTGAAGAGTGCCTTTCTTAATGGTCCTTTAAAGGAGTTGGTATATGTCAAGCAACCACCGTAATTTGAGGACCCTAACTTCCCTAGCCATGTCTACAAGCTCGATAAGGCGCTCTATGGACTTAAGCAAGCACCACATGTGTGGTATGAGCATCTTAGAGAGTTGTTGTTAGACCGTGGGTTTGAAGTGGGGCAAATCGATCCCACCCTCTTTACCAAGAGGGTTAAAGGGGAGCTTTTCATATGCCAACTTTATGTTGATGATATTATCTTTGGCTCATCTAACCAAGCTTATGATGAATTTTCAAAGCTCATGACCGATAGGTTTTAGATGTCTATGATGGGGGAGTTGAAGTTCTTTCTTGGTTTTGAGATCAAGCAATTGAGTGAAGGGACTTTCATCTCTCAAGCCAAATATACCCAATACATGCTCAAGAGATTCAAGATGCAAGATGCTAAGGAGAAACGCTTTCCTATGGATACCAAGTGTCATCTACAACTTAACCCAAATGGTATAGATGTCGATCAAAAGGAATACCGCTCCATGATTGGTTCTTTGCTTTATCTTTGTGCATCTGGACCCGATATTGTGTTGAGTGTAGGGGTGTGTGCAAGGTATCAAGCCGCTTCTAAAGAAAGCCACTTGATGGCGGTCAAGAGAATCGTTCGATATTTGGTTCATACCCCAAGGTTTGGTTTGTGGTATCTCAAGGGCTCATATTTCTCTCTTGCCGGCTATACGGACTCGGATTGGGCTAGTGATCATGATGATAGGAAATCGACTTCCGGGGCATGCCAATTCCTTGGTAGGTCCTTGGTGAGTTGGTCTTCTAAGAAGCAAAATTGTATATCTCTTTCCATCGCCGAAGCCGAGTATGTGGCAGCCGCTAGTGCATGCACTCAATTGCTATGGATGAGGCAAACTTTAAAGGAATACGGTGTCCATTGTGACAAAGTGCCTCTTTTGTGTGACAATGAAAGTGCTATCAAGATTGCTCACAACCCGGTGCAACATTCAAGAACGAAGCATATTGAGATTCGTCATCATTTTATTCGAGATCATGTTGCCCGTGGAGATATTGAGCTAGGCTATATTCCCACCAAAGACCAACTTGCCGATATATTCACGAAGCCACTTGATGAAGCAAGATTTACTTATTTGAGGAATGAGCTAAATATTGTGGATTCAAGGAGCTTGACTTGATTATCTTGCATACACACCTATATTTTGACTATGTATTTGGTTTGGGTGTAGGCATGGACATAGGGGGAGTGCGGTCCTAATTCATTGGACTATCCCTCCCCCCATTATGCCGATAGTAAGAACTCATTTGCATCTCTATTTTCATTTCATGAATTATGAGCTTAAAATGACGAGTAGTGGTAGTGAACCCAAGATATATCTTCGCGGTGTCAAGCCACATACACTCATACATGGTGGCCTAGGCCACCGCCCTATTCTTCGTGAAGAATCGGATCTTATTTGGTTCTTCGTTGAAAATCATTTGAAATCTTTTTGCCCCGTTGTTTTTATGGAAAACACACTCAACTTGGCATTTTATTTGTTTGATTCTTGCAAGTGTGAGTGTGAAGTACCAATATCAGTTTGGCTCTCTAAACCCCAAGCCCATCTTACCTAAAAACTCTTCTATCTTTTGCACTCAAGTCTCCTTTTTGAAACTGAGGAAAAAGGGGTCAGCAGGCCGAAAATTCCGGTGATCAATCCGAATTTCCGACCAATCGGAATATCCGGTCCAAATTCGGACCGGAATATCCAGTTGAGCGGTTTGTCGCTATTTCCTGGAGAGTGTCGGGGTGAAGGGCTCATACGAGCTCTTCTTCCAGCCCGACCCTCTCCCTCCTCCCCTCCGCCGCCTGCCATCCCCACGCCCTCTCCAACGACCTCCTCCACCGGAACCTCCGGTCCCGGCCGGATCTGGTGCTCCTCCTCCCCGGGAACTCCTTCCTCCAAGCGATTTCCTCAATGGACAAGGGTAAATCTCTATTTTGCCAATCTTAGGTGTTCTTCATCTAGATTCGTAAATAGAGTTTTATTTGTTGTTTTGCTTGAGGGTAGAGGTTCCTTTGTTCATTCCCCGCATACTAGAAACACTAGGGTAGCAACCATTTGTGTCGATCTACTTTTAGACCTAGGTTTCGAATCAAACTGTTCTCAAATTTTCAGACCGGATAATCCAGTTCTGTCTGGATCGGATATTCCAATTTTGACAGTTTTTGCTCAGAATTGTCCTGATTTGCCTAGGCCTAAGTTGTATCAACCTGTGGCTGCTCTCCTATTGTACCTTGTATTTTTCCTTGTGCTGAGACTTGTGTGTGCTTATCTTTGCTATCCATCTATTGCTATATTTCACAGGTGATTCGAGTGGACCTCATGTGAAGATGTATGGCCGCAATAGAGAAGCCGTGAGAAAGATCCCGCAAAGACGACTGCATCTAATCCGCCAGCTTCTGCTTCTAGGAAGCGAAAGGGCAATGAGGCAAGGCCTAATTACTGAGAGATGAACAACATTGACTATGCAAAAGTCAGGCAGGGAGATTGGTACACCGCTGCGGAAAGAGATGATGAAATTGAAGATCCTAGGTTTTGGTGCATGGAGCAGCTATACATTCACAAGGACATCTATCTCAATTACGAGCATCCTATTCGTCCAATGCTTCCCATCAAATTGGAGACCCTCATGGTCAAGCCCAGTTTTGCTCAAGCTGCACATGTGGTGGAACAGCTTGGCCTAGTTCCTCTCATGGAGAAACAATGTGATTTCAGTGTGCCTCTTGTGTTGTAGTTCTTTGCTATTCTTGTGATCAAGGATGATATTGTCAGGACTCTCAAATGGATGACGGGAACAACTCAGTGCGAGTCTGACTTCCAGAAGTTTGCCACTGTCCTTGGGTACACCTTCCATGGCCTTCCCACACTTGGCCATCGTATGCATGATGTAGAGAAGCCCAACAGGAACAAGGTCATGAGAAACATGTATGGTCCTGGTGGACACATTGGAAAGAAAGAAGGCATCCTCCCTATCTATGATCAACTTGTGACTATTTTCGATCCAACATTGCTCCAAGTGGAGGTAACAATGATGCCCTCACAAGCCCTCTGATCAACTTGCTATGCCTTGCTGAGAAATGTATTGCGAATGAAGACCCAGCTAGTGACTTCAAGGTGGATGTCATGGACTACATTTTCAATGAGGTGCATGAGGCCATGGTAAGCGGGTCCACTATTCCCTATGCCCCCTATGTTATGCTGCTCATCAAGGATACCTTGCGGAACCAAGATTTTAGTAAGGAGGCTATGGTGTCTCACTATTACAAGAAAGTCTATAACAAGAAAAGGGCTTCATCTACTACTACTTCTGCTCCTGCCAGAGATTCTTTCATGAGAGATGCACGCTCTTCTGGTGCACCCCGTCAGGCAACTGCCCCTTCATTTACTCCTAAGTCAAAGAAGCTTAACTGGTTCCAGAAACACATTATGTGCATGCACGTTGACATCCGCCATGGCCAGTATGATGCTTATTGCGAGAGGCAGAACATTCTCAAGAAACTCCCTAGCCTGCCAAGTGACCCTCCAGTGTCAGATCCTCTTTCTTATGACAGCTGGAATGATGGTGCTCAGACTCCATGGGTTCAAATGGAGAAGTATCTTTTTGAGTCAGCTCCTTCAGCCTCTTCCCGCACTCGAACCACTGCTAGTGACGAAGATGATGATGAGGATGATGATGATGAAGATGATGATGATGAGGACTACGAGTCCGAGGAATGATCCCTTTGGGACGTAGCATCACTCTTTTCCCTTTTTGGTGTTTCGATGCCAAGGGGGAGAAGTAGTTCTAGTAGGTTCTCCGTGTGGGATTTGCATGGATTCGGGCACAAGCATATGCGTTTATCATTCTTATTGCGCTTGTGTCCATTTATATTTATTTGTCGAACTTATTTGCTATTTGTGAGCTTTGAACTATGTGGAACTTATTGTTATGTGTGAGACATATGAATTTCTTATTATGTATGGTTGAGACTACATTATATTGTGCTATGATCTTTATGGATTTTTATCTACATCTATATGCACAAGGTATGATTTTCATCTCAAGTCTCAACCTAGTGTGTGATATGTCTCATTTTGTGCATTTGTTGTTATCTATATCATGTTGTTGTATCTTGTTGGAAAATGTTCTCTCTATATGTGTGTATTTGTATTCCAAGGCAAACGAATTATATGCACACATTTAGGGGAGAGTCCTTTCCATTATTTTTGAGAACATGATCTAGTTGAGGAATTTTATTGCAAATCCTAGTGTTGTCATCTAACACCAAAAATGGGGAGATTGAAAGAGCAATTCGTGATCCCTTGTGTTTTGCGTGATAGTTAACAGCACTAGTGATACTTTAATTAGGTGTTAAGTGATGCATGTTTTAGTTGTGTATAACATATAAGCATCAACACCAAAAAGAGAGAAGAAAAGAGCCAATCGGATATTTCACAAGTACCTAAATATCCGGTCCAGAAGAAGCAAGTGGAAAAACGGCTAAGGACCAGAACATTTTGGGTACTGGAGGGAGCCGGATATTTCCAATCGGAAATTCCTGAAAGTATTCAGATTATCCGATTGACCGGATTATCTGGTCCGGAAGTTCATCGGATTATCCGGTTCCGAAGAAGCAAAGTGAAAAAATGGCTAAGGACCAGAACGAAAAGGGTACTGGAGGGAGCCGGATATTTCCAGTCGGAAATTCCTGAAAGTTTTCGGATTATCCGGTCCTAACTTGGACTGGAATATCCGGTCCCCTGTCTATCCAATGGGTAGATCTCTGGGAGGGGTATAAATACCTGATGATCCACAAGTATAGGGGATCGCAACAGTCTTCGAGGGAAGTAAAACCCAAATTTATTGATTCGACACAAAGGGAGGCAAAGAATACTTATAAGCCTTAGCAGCTGAGTTGTCAGTTCAGTCACACCTGGAAAAGCATTAGTAACAGGAGTGATGTGAAAGCAGCAGCAATATGAGAGCAATAGTAATAGTAATGTAGCAGCAGTAACAGTAACACAGAGGCAATGGCACCAGAAAATAGCTGTTGGCTAAATATGGACCGGGGTTCCCAGCTATCTTCACTAGAGGTAACTCTCCAAGAACAAGTGTTGGGTGAACAAATTACAGTTGGGCAATTGATAGAATTGAAATAACATTAAGACATAACATCTAGTCTATAAATCATACGTAGGCATGTTTTTCATATATAGTCATACTTGCTCGCAATGAGAAACTTGCACAACATCTTTTGTCCTACCAGCCCGTTTGCAGCGGGGCTAATCATGGAACCTACTGGTAATTAAGGTACTCATGCTACAAAGCATTAACACTTGGTGAAAACATGTGATCCTCATGCTACAACCATTCCCCTTGGTTGTCCCAGTTATTGTCACTCCGGTGCCTCAGGTTCAGGACAGTAACAGGTGCATACAACTTGTAGATACAATCTAAGCAACAATTATAGAGCTTAAATCTAAGATCATGCCACTCGTGCACTAGTGACAAGCATTAAACACAATAAGATTGCAGCAACAAATAACTCACAAACTTAATAGATAGACTGATCATAATGTAACAATTCATCGGATCCCAACAAACACAATATTGATTACATCATATGGATCTCAATCATGTAAGGCAGCTCATGAGATCATTGTATTGAAGTACATGGGAGAGAGAGTACCAACTAGCTACTGCTAGAACCCGTAGTCCATGGTGAAACTACTCACAAACCATCATGGAGGTGAAGTGGAGGCGGCGTGGTCGATGGAGATGGCTCCGGGGGTCAATCCCCGTCCCGGCAGGGTGCCGGAACAGGACCTTCTAACCCCGAAACGAAATTTGGTGGCGGCGGAGCTCTGTTTTGTTTCTCGTAAAATCCTTCTGGGGTTAGGGTTTTCTTCCTGGGGTGAATATATAGTACGAAGGGCGGCGCGAGGCGATGCACGAGGCGGTCACACCCCACCTGGGCGCGGTCAGCCCTGATCTGCCCTGTGCCGCGCCCAGGTGGCGTCTGGGTCCCTCAGACTCTGTTTTGGACAATTCCCTAGTCCGCGACGATCAGCGGAAAATTTGTGAAAACTTTCGCGACTAGAATTTTTCCATTTGACGTCATCTTCAGGTCAGTTTGGGGACATCTTTAAAAACTATCTGGTGGGACAGATTACAGCGAATCAGAGTCCAACTCCAACAAGGCTTCTTTTGTGTTCTTGTCAATTTCCAAGTAATTCCTGCACATCAAAGTGTAAATGTGAAACAAGAACATTGTGCACTTTTGCAACTATTAATAGGTTAGACCAATAAATGTCTAAAATGATATGAAACTATAATAAACACATATGGTATTGTTATAAAACAAGCATGGAACATCAAAATTTATAGATACGTTTCAGACGTATCAATACCACTCCACCTACCTCCAGCCAGCTAGCTCGCCCAACATTGAAGAACACCATTATTGCAACCTCAAAAATCACTAGATCTCCCAATCCCTCCACCCAAACTTATTGATCTTTGGAGGATTGAAGGAGAAGGCCCGGATCTACATCTTCACCAAGACGATTTACATTCCCCCTCATTCACTTGAGGGACCATTTGCTAGGCTTTCCATTGGGAAAACCTAGCCCCTTGTTGTACTTACTTGTTGTTATTGTGATAGAATGTAGCCGTTCGGGAGCCCCCAATCCAGTTGTGGGTTGTGCCCGGATTGTTGTTGTAAAGGCTCTGGTTTCCGCCTTGAAGGGAACCGATAGTGGAAGGTGAACCAATCCTTTGTGGTGCGGTTCATCGGAGAAGAAGGTGAGCCTTTGTGGCGTTGTGACCAACCTTTGTGGTGGTCTCACACCTCTCCAACGAGACGTACTCCCCTAAAAAGGAGGAACTCGGGAATACATCCTTGTCTCCGCATGCTTCACTTTGGTTATCTCTATCCTTGTTTACCGCCTTTACTTTGTGTATCTTACTTAGTTGCTAGCTTTTCATATAGGTAAATTCACCGTAGTTGCATATTTAGAGAATTTACCTTTTGTGTCAAGCCTGATTTGAAAAACAACTAAAATTAGAAGTAGCACCTATTCAACCCCCTCTCTAGGTGTCATACGATCCTTTCAGCCTTCAAATTCTATTATCAAATCAGCCAATGACCCTAATTATGGTGTGTCGTATGTAGGTAGCGTTGAAGATAGGTTATTACCGAGTGACAAGGTATGATTCTGATATGTTTTAATACTTTTGTGTTGTTTTAATCATGAATTTTTTCCATGTTTTATCCATCTGATTTGATATAAGTTTTGTTTCTTTTCTGCTTTCTTCTATACAGGAAAATGTAAAACTAGGGAGAAAAAGGATACCAGAGGATGCATTGTTTGGGTTCTTTCACAAAGCGCTTATGCGTATATTATTGTCTTAATGTCACCAAATTTATATTTTTCTTGTGTCTCATCATTGTAATGTGAACATTTTGTTTTTTATATGCAGGCTATCAAATCACTTAAGAGGGACTTGTCTAATGTTTGCAATGACTCTGACATATGGACAAATGTTTTATCTCATTGTCACTATAAATATTGTGTATTGTTTTTGTTTTATTTATTTTTTCTTTGTATTCCTGCTGCATTTCATTTTCCTGGTACTCAGTCCCCTGTTTATGCCAAGAATCGTAGATGTTACCTTTTTATGATATCTCTGTTGTTCGTATTCATCTCCTTTCTTTTACCTTTTTTGTTGTAAGAAAGTAATTGTTGGATGGTTAACATTTTTTGTTGAATATAAGCTTGCATTGTCCTTGTTTCGACATATTTGTAGCATGATGCCGAACTTTGTTCCATTGCTGCTATACCTCGTACTGAAAACTATGTATAGATATTGGTCTTGCCTTTTTTGTATGATGTTGGCATAAGTAAAGACATTTTCCTGTTTTAAATTCATATATGCACTAGATATTTCAATGAAAAATCATATATGCACGGATGTAACAGACAACACCATTTAGATTCCCCTTTATGATTAAATTAAAAACTTTTAAACTCGAAGCCCACCGTGACACCGGGCGGGTTGACCGCCGGTCATGGGGAGCCGCATGGGCTTTTCCTTGAGCCGTGCTAGCATAGAGCCCGTCGTGATAGTGAGGAAGGGCACGACGAACATGGAAGCGATGCGACACTCCTTTGTCATGGATGTTTTCAGGTGGCTGTGAGATGCTAGGTTTACGAAGGTAGGACTAGTACTATATAAAGACCCGATCAAATATGCTCATCTTGCACCCCCAACCATTGCCGGTGGCGAGTTAAGTTTGACGCACCGCACAATACACTTTGTTCCCTCGGAATAGAAGTTTTAGGCAAGATGAGAAATTCTTGGAAATGCGGCGGAGCTTGGGCTGGTTAACTGGGGGCAAATGGGCTGAGAGGACGAAAACTACACTATTTTGGGCCAAACTAGGGGCAACTTGGCCAAATCTCAAGGATTCCTTCACAAAACAATGATGGGCTGGGGGAGGGGGCGGCGGTCCCCTCGCTTCAACGTAACTCCACCATTGAATGTAGTGCTTGTGGCCACGTCCTCAACCCTTGTAATATAACGTCTTTTTGACTTCCTACGCGCGGTTCACATCACATGTCCGCAACCCTTAAACGCAAGGTCACCTGTGAAGCATCTCTACGAGGGTCTGGGATCCAATGACTAGTACTTCACAAAGCTGCAACTTTAGCATTCTAAATTCATATATGCACTGACGTAATAGATGACACCATTTAGATTCCCCTTCATGATTAAATTAAAAACTTTATCTCTCAGATGATGTTGACTTAGTCACGACGAGATGTTCGAAACTAAACCCTATGTTGCCATGTTTTGGTAACTTCTTATGCCATTAATTATTATCATCTTTATGTGCACCATTATGTACCAATGTAAGGCTTCATGATACTTCATGTAAGTGGTATTATCTCTTAGGTCTTAGAAGCGGTTGGACCATTGCTTTTCACCTATGTGTATCATTGCAAATGTTTAGAAAGTATAAAAAAATATCCGATAACCATGTGAATTATGAAGGTAATTGTTCGCTACTAATCTGACAACCATAGCGTTGTAATCCGGTAACTGCTGTGACGAAACGAATTCAACATACTCGATATGTAGCTCTGTTGCAAATTTATATAGTAAACCCTATAGAATTATCCTTATAACTGTTCGTTGCTAACATGATAGCCATAATACCATAATCTGGTAACTGGTGTGAAACAATTCGGACATGGTCTAATTTTGAAACCCTCATCGAGACGCATACAACGATATAGTCGGATCGCTAAGAAATAACGACCTCCGGAGTAGAATTGATGGTGCCACCCATAAATTGGCAGACTACTACATGTATGTTATCTCCCCTATTGGAAAAAGAACACATGCAAATTATGAGCCCGCTTGGTGAACACTTGGGTGGAGTCCATATCGCTTTTCTTATCGGCAATAAAAAGTTCATATAGCTTAGGTTTTCAATTTCCTGTTTTGAATATACAGTTACTTCAACATATAGCTCCCCCGCTCCCCTGATTCTTAGGGAAAAAAATCAGGAAAAGGGTTGTAATCATCCGGGGGATCGCGACTCTCGCATCCTCCTCCTCGTCTATGCGATGCGTGTCCCTGTCGACCCCACTCGGCGCGCTCCCTTCCATCACTATCCTCTCGTCTCACGAGAAACCGTGAGCGGTACTCCCCCTCGTCTGCTCGCAAGCGAAGCTCCCCCTCGATCCCCTTCCCGCGCCGCTCAAACCCCATCTCCGGCATGCGCGTACCCTTTCACCTTCCAGTCCGGTGGCGGCGGCCACCTTCTCTCCCGCCTCTCCCTTACTCTCTCCATGACTCTCCCTAGAGAAGTAGCCCGCAAACCATCCCAATCCCGGCCTCTCTCTCCTACCTCCGGCGAAGAGCTCCACGCCACGCCTCCGCGGCGAGGTCGCCGCCCCCGCACGCCTCCTTGGCAAGGCTGTCGCGCCCCTACCCCGCCTCCTTCCTGATCAACGGAGCCGCCGAGGTCGATCTTCTCGGACTCCATGGCCTCGAGCACGGCCTGGTTGGCGGTGGCCCCGACGAGGCGGAGGAACGGGCAGAGATCGAGGAAATGCCTGCGCGCGACGGCGTCCTTGGCCTACGTGGGTGCCGCGCGGGGCAGCAGCAGCGCCCTGCAGAGGCCCGGCCATGGGCCATGGGTGCCGCGCGGGGCACCAGCAGTGACCTGTAGAGGACATGGTGAAGCTCCCGTCAGGCGTCACTAGTACAGAACGACACATCCGATACCCCTCTATGGAAACGGCACGAGTTAGGCGACAGAGAATCGCGCTTTCCGCGTGAGAAAATCCGCCCCGCCAGGCAAGCTGGCCCGCGTCCCGCCTTCATAGGCAACGGTCACGAATTATTAACCGTTGCCGATATGTTGGTAACGGAGTTTCTTTCGACTCCGTTTGCGATATGTTCTTCAATGACATCGGACATTTGTATACAACAGTTGGCGAGGTTGCTTATATAAAATTCCTTTTTTAGCACTATCTTGGATATTATAAAAGACTGTCAATTCGCCCTTGTTCCTCCGCTCCAGCTTGTTTTTACTCCGCACTCGTGTCCTCCATGGCCAAGAGCATGAGCTCGTCGGGGAGATCGAATGCGTCCTCCTCCTGCGCCGCCGGGGCCGGGTCAGATCTGCCGCTTGTGAAGTGTGTTTGCTGCCGCTGTCGGAACGCGATTCGTCGAGTGTCGCGTTCAGATCTGAACCCAGGCCGGATCTACTTCAAGTGTCCAAATCACAGGGTTAGTTCGACGCTTCGACCAGTTTTGATTGATTCTATTCTATGTGTGATGCTGATTTGCCTTTGGATTCGATTTACCATTTGGCACGGGAGGGACGAAGAGTATTCTGGGAGCTGTGATTTTTTTTTTGGATTGAAGATTATGTTGAGATGCTGCTTGCTAATGGCGTCGAAGTGGAAGCTGCAGAGCTGGAAAATGTAGCCTTGACAGTCAAGAAGGCGAACATGGAGATGAAGCCGCACACTGCAGCAGCTCTAGCTGGTTTGTCATGGAGCCCAACAAACACTTCGACTAAATTTGACCATGTTGTTGTTGTGCACAAGGAGCGGCATAAAGGAACAGAAATAGCTCAGTTAAATATTCTTGTGAGCATTGCTAGAATGATTTTGTGTGTTTGTGTGCTTCTGTTAGGTGTGAACTTGTATGCAGCAATGAAAATCAGTAGAATGTATTAGGTTCGTATGCAACTATGCAAATCAGTACAATGTATTAGGTTCGTATGCACTTTGAAAATCACTAGAATGTATTATGTTCGTATGCAGCTACGGAAACCAGTAGCACATAGTAGTTGTGAACTTGTATCCAATGGAAACGGTTATATAAAATATCCGTTGCCAATTGGGTGCCTATAAATGTACTGGCGAAGCAAGCCCCATCAGTCTCATTCTCAATCCCTCACTGTCCATCTTTCAACCCTAGCCGCCGCCGCACATTGTAGCTTTTTACTCTCCTCACTCTCTCATGGCTTCCTCTGCCGGCGCTTCTAGATCTCGCCATCGCAGCCGCGGCTCTAGCGGCCGCACCGATCTAGCTCTATCTGTTCGTGATAGGGCAGATCTGGAGGCGGCTGTGATGCGGCAGGTGTGGGAGCGAGTTAGGCTCATCACCTCCGGTGATGCCCCGCGTCCTCTGGGCCACGCGGAGCTGGATCAGATCATTCATCGGGTGGTGATGCAGCTGTTGTGGCGGATCTGCCGTCAACGGAGGCCGATCTGGAGGCCGCCGTCGACGGAGCAGGAGGTGGCCGATCTGGAGGCGACGTCCCCGGTGGAGGAGGTGGCGTCCACGGTGGAGGAGGTGGCCGATCTGGAGGCGACGTCCCCGGTGGAGGAGGTGGCGTCCACGGTGGAGGAGGTGGCCGATCTGGAGGCGCCGTCCACGGAGGAGGAGGTGGCCGATCTCGAGGCGCCGTCCACGGATAAGAAAATGTGATGTCTAAATCGCTCAGCTCATGAACTAGTTCATCAATTGGTTTTATATAGAACTTGTCTAGTATATAGAACTTGTCTAGTATATAGAAAACTCGTCTAGTATCTTGCACTTTATTGTTTCTGTCTAGTTTTCTAGTCTAGCATAGAAAACTTGTCTAGTATATAGAAAACTTGTATCTTGCACTATTTTAAAGTCTAGTAGGGTGAATTAATTTCAACTCTTTGTAGTACTACCGATGATGAATAGATCCAGTCACAACTTTTTGTCAATGTGCTAATCCTCGTTATTATTTTGTGTAGCTTGTGTATGAAGTAATAGTATTTCGGCGACACTGTATAAAAAATGGTGAGGCTCTTGAAGGAAACATCACCTTCAAGTTATGCCTCCAAATCGTTAGATCGGACTGCAAGCACACGGATATAGGCGCTTAAAGGTGTGAACTGTTTTCACATTAAATTATATCTATGTCATGTAGCATCATATTTTGGCTCTTCTCTAACTATCAATCCATGTATTTTTATCCAGAAGCACAAAGCTGATCCGAACAAACTTTAAATATGCTACTTATAAAGTGGGATTATATTTCGGCGACACCGTCCAAGATGGAGCAAGCCTCAGTACGAAGAATTTGGCAATTTGGCTTGGTGTAGTTTCTGTTTTTTCAGTTTCTCCGGCTATTTTGTGGATGTGTGTTTAGGGACCAAACCTTAGCTGCAGTTTAGGGAGGCATGAGAATGATAGGATTAGCGAAGCATGTGTAACTCACCTTTTGATGCTATGTAATGGTGACAATTGTTATATAAGTTATGAACGATTATGCTAGCAACTTTGTGCTTCTGCTGTGATATTTTGAATGTCAATTGGCAACTGTATTGCTGCTGTAGGCTTATGAAAAAACCTTAATGCAAATGAGCAAAACAGAATCTCCGTTTCTGATGTCCAGATACATCGGCAACGGAGACTGGATGGCAACCGTAGCCAAAATCAAGCCTCATCAGTGACGGTTTTTCGTGTCCGTTGCCGATGAGAGCCTTCACATCAGTGACAGGGTCGTGGACACGGACCCTTTCTCGTTGCCGAAGGGGTTTTTGGCCCGTTTCCGATGTGTCGTTCTGTACTAGTGTGTGGTGCAATTTTTAAAAGATTTGTAGCAAAAAAATTCTACTTTTAATGCAAATTCATAGAAGGTTTGTAGCAATTTCCTTTTTCACATGATGCTCTTTGCCGTCGTGCAATTTTTGGAAAGATTTGTACATCTTTTCTCCTTTTGATGCGAATATGTACAAGGTTTGTAGCAATTTTCCTTTTCACACATGATGCTCTTTTTGCTGCGATGCAAATTTTTGGAAGATTTTTGTAGCAGAATTTTTCTGCTTTTGACCATATGAGATGAAATTTGCTATGGCTGTTATTCCATTTTGCATTATTAGATGGAGATTTTTGCTACAACAGTTGTTCCGATTTGCATTATTAGACGAAGATTTTTGCTACAACACTTGCTCTGTTTTGCATTATTAGACGCAGATTTTTGCTACAACACTTGTTCCGTTTTGCATTATTAGACGGAGATTTTTGCCACGATATTTGTTCCGTTTTGCATCGTAGGGGTGCTCCTAGTCGAGGGCGGCGGTGCTGCTACAAACCGGAGTCCAGTGCTGCTACAAGCTCCTAGTGTGGTTGTTGGTGATGCTCTGACCGGGGACACGCGTTGCTACCGGCGGCGACAAACAACGCTACGAGCCCAAGGGTCGGAGGGTGTTGTGCTACAAGAAGCTTGCCGGCCGCCGGAGATGGGGGCGAGCGCGCCGGCTGTCGAAAAAGTGGGCTGAGCCGAGCACGCCGGCTGCCGGACATGCGGGCGAGCGCGACGGCTGCCGGAGAAGTGGGCGGAGCGGAGCTTGCCGGCTGCCGAAGATGGGGGCGAGCGTGCCGGATGCCGGATATGGGGGCGAGCGCTACGGCTGCGGGAGATGGGGCGGAGCGGACCGCGCCGACCGGAGATGGGTGCGGTTGCAGCTTGTTCCGTGTTAGGTGAGTGCGTTGACCATGACGAGTTGATTGGGGTGGCTGTAGGGGCGAAGCCAGGAAAAAGGGTCGCCGGTGTCAAAACGAATATGTATAGCTAAAGCTCACACGACTAGATGCATAACTGATATTAGTTAAAATTTCTAGCAAACTCACATAATACAAAACATTAATTGTCAAACGATCATATAAAAATAAGTATGATCACAAAGGCTACTCGGCACCGATACGGATACGTGTATCAGTATCGGGCCGATACAGATACGGGATACGACTTTTTGAAAATGCGTCGATACGAGGATACGTTTTGATATTTTTGTAAATCAATAAATTTAGTAGCTATAAACTACGAAAGAATAGCAGATTACCTTGTTTTAAAGCATCCAAACTATAGAATAATAAATAAATAAATAAATAAATTTAGTAGCTATAAACTACAGAAGAATAGCAGATCTGGGCTCTGGGCGGCCGAGAGAGGCGACTAGGTCGGGATGTGGTCGGGGTTGTGTGTGTGTGGGGGGGGGGGGGGGGAGTAAAAATGACCGAGAGCGGACACAAGCTCCAGACCACGTATCCGTGCAGCGTAGCACAAAAGTTATTACCTATCTGGAAATTCATCATCACTCTTCTCATTGTACTCTAGCCAGTCATATTTTCCATACCATTTAGTACTAAACCGGCGTTGCAAATTTTTTGTGCTCCTTTGTGCATACTTAAATCAGGTTGTGGCCTATAAGGCTGTAAGAACAGGAAATCAAATATTTCCGTGTTATCTCACTTATATCTTAATTTGGCCCTATATATGTTGATATTATCTTCCCATATGTTTGGTCATACGGAACCTCATTTAAATTTACCTCTTTTAGAGCTGGAGGAACCGGCAAAGGGCAATGTTGGGTAGTAGGTCTAACGTTTGATGGACCTTCATGATCAGAATCATTGGTTGTGGGTGGAGGCGAATTTTCTTTTTTAATTGAAGAAACGCTCCATTGAATTTTCACTTCCTCATAAATTAGTAAGGGATTGTTAGTACCAAAATATGTAAACATTAATATACATGTGAAATTGCACTACAAGTGACGAGGTGTACACTCATCAAATCCCATAGTTAAGGACCTAGGGTTGAGATTATGTGGAGAGAACGTGGTAGTACTGGTAGTTTCGTCGGCTGACAAGCAGAGACAAAGATTTACCCAGGTTCAGGCCCCTCGGGTGGAGGTAAAGATCCTACTTCCTGCTTGTCTGTTATTGATCGTGTGAGATTATGAAGTTACAAGGTGGCTCCGGCAAGATGTCGATCTCGCTAGAGCTTTGGTGGTTCGAGTATGTCTTGGTCCCTAGATCGGCACCCCTCCCAGCCTTTAAATAGGCTGGGTCTCGGGAGTTCGTAATCGACCTAGTTTACACGTAAGGAAAGTTCTAGCCGAGTATGCCTTATGACTAATCTTGGAGGATACTCCATCTTCTTAGGCCTCTGGTCTTGGGCTTCGGATAGGCTCTTCGCTATTGGGACTTAGTCGTCATGTGCACCAGGTATCCTCATGGTAGGGTACCCGAAATGTATACCCATGTCAGTAGCCCCGAGTATTTGTCTGACTCGAAGAATCGGGCATGGACTCTTTCGTCAGTGCACGTCATATGTTTTGTATTCTGTATATATAATTGGAATTCATGTATGAATAGCTCATGTTGGCTATGTCGAGTATTTCATCGACTGTGTTTTTTGCTTATGATGATCAAGGGATAATAGCTTAGCAGGCCCAGTACACTCGACGGATCGGGACTGGTTAACTACACATTCGGGTAAAACCTTACTAGCTTTTAATCAAACTCGAGTCCCCAGACTCGAATCTGGAACAAACTAGTCAGATTCGACTAGGCCCTGAGGTCTTACTGAGTCGATCTGCAGTATAACTTTGAACTTTACCCAACGCGTCCGTCGGGATTTTTCATCATGTCTGCTGACACGGAAAATATAAGGATTGACGTTGCTGGAACGGTCCTTAGCCCAGCTCGAAAGTTCGGCGGGTCTTACCTTTGCACTATGCGTGCAGCATCCGAGGTATTTGCGACAGACGCAACTCGGGAATGTTTTGAGTATGATTTTGTATATAAACTGAGTCGATTCTTTTGTCGACTGACCTTCTGACGTTATGCTATCGGGTGTGTGACAGCGCTCCCGATGGGAGTAGCCCCGAGATTGTGCTTTATTACTTGTAATGGAGGATAATCTCAAAATCATTTTGTCTTGAGCATCTTTAGTCGAAGAAATTTTTGATACGCTCCCGATGGGAGTAATATGACTCAGCCGTAGGAACGGTCGAGTGACCAATTTTGTCTTATCATTTCTTTTTCACACCCGAACCAAACAAGGCAGTCGAGTAACCAATATGCGTTGAGCGGACTCGAATGTATTTCTGATCAAAGCGCTTATGACGACGTCATGGATGACGTTTTTTGGCGACTGCACTGCCTGACACGCGTGGCGTGTGTTATGCTGCGATGGATGGGACGTGACACATAGGTGGGCCCATTTGGGCAGAGCTGACCGAACAACGGTGCAGTTTGGACTTGATTTGACTACTCTGTCCCACTTTTTACGGAGAGGTGATTATGGCTCCTCTTTTTGCGTGCGTAGTGGGCGGAGTAGCCGGCGACGGTTGCCCTCCGCGTTTGCCACATGTACGGTGAGATTGCGTGCATAGCGCACGGTTAGGATCTGAATGGTTGTGATTGATTTGATTTGTGGTAAATAGGGGAACGACGCTTGCATTGTTTTTTTACTAGCCATTTGCTCTGCGCGCCACCCCTGTTCCATCTTCTTCCTTGCGCCCCTGATCCATTGCTCTTGTGCCCAAGCTTTCGCTGTTCCCCTTAGCCACCACCGCCATGGCGCCGAAGAGGAAAGCTGCTGCTTCCGACGCGCCCGCGACTGACGCAGCCGCTCTGATAGGGAAGAAAACCGCGGCAAGCGCATCTGCGGCCACCGTCGACCTCAAGAAAAGCAACGGCAACTGGATGAAGTCCACGATCAAAGCGGCACATCTCGAGAAGTTCCGCGAGGACGGACTGCTGCCGCCGGCGGACCAGCTTACCGTCCGCGCGCCATCGAAAGAGGTACTCCCCGAGCCTCGCGCAAATGAGCGCGTATGTTTTGCGGAGTTTTTGCCTAGGGGTCTATCTTTTCCCCTCCACGACTTCGTTCGTGGTTTGCTATACGCCTATGGGGTGCAGATCCATGATCTCACCCCGAACGGCATTATGCACACAACCTGTTTTATGGTGTTGTGCGAGTGCTTCCTGGGAGTTGCTCCCAGCTGGGCACTTTGGAAGTCTATCTTCATGGTTCGGCCCAACAACCGAGGCGGCCGAACCTACCCAGTTAGAGGCCTTCAAATCTAAGTGCGCAGCGACACTCGATACTTTGCCCTGAAGCCAGTCGACTCGGCGCAAGGGTGGAGGAAAAGGTGGTTTTATGTGCGCGTCGACCGGGATGGGGTCCCAGCATTTTCGACTGCTGGTATAGCCGCTAGGACGAAGGCCTGGGACCATGAGCTTTCGACTGAAGAAATGGCGGAAGCGGCGCCTCTGCTGGAGACGATTGGAGGACTGCTAAACAGCATCACTGGTGTGCATCTTATTGCCACCTTTGTGAAGATGCGGGTGTGGCCGCTCTGCGCGCGAGCTCACCCTATGTGGCAGTATGAAGGTCCTCTCGACTCCACCCGAATGAACAAGGAGGAGCTGTCTAGGAGTGAGCTGGTGTCACATGTGCGGTCCATCACAAGCACGAAAGCCAGCGAGCCCTGCAACGTCGACTGCCCTGTCGCTCCTTATGGGGCTGAAAAGCCTTTGCCAGAGGCTAGTGAAACTATCGAGTCTATAATCTCTTTTTTTTGTTATTCTGCTATGCATCTTTGTAACTTTTGACTACTGTATTTTGTATGCAGGACCACTCGACTACCTCGACTCTTCCTCCTCTTACCGAAGATGGCCCAACGCATGAAACAGAGGTGACGGTAGAAGCGAAGGGAGGAGATGAATCGCCTCTACCTTCGGCTACCACATCTCCCACAGAAGAGGCCGAAGAGGAAAGGGTTGAAGAAGCACAGGAGAAGGAGCTTGCCACGACTGATGATGTGAGCGAGGTCCCTACTTGCAAGTGCCATCGGGCGGCCCAAGTTGTGTCGTCCTCCACGAGTTCACCCGCGAAGGAATCAGATGTGAGAGATGACGGAGACTCGGGCTCGTCTCCTATGACCACCGCTGCTCCTTTGGACGTGAGCCCGTTGAGCTCGGCTCCTCCTCCTCAGTTGGGTGGAGAGCTATGTTTTGGAGGTCCAATTTTGACAACCTTGATAGCGAAGAGGAAGAAGAGCACAGGTATGCGTCTGAACTCCTTTGTACTCAAGTTTCTGCTTGTTGATAGTCTTGCTCATGTTGTATGTCTTATGCTACTCGTAGTGTCGAGACTGTGCGACCTCCAACTCCTCCAACCGAGAGAGCTTCGACTCCCGACCAGCCAGAAGCTTCTCCTGTTGCGGTTGAGGTTGTGAAAGTAGCAGCCACAGTCACTACCATTGAGGCTGCCAAGATTGCGAGTACGTCGACTCCGAAAATTGGGACTTCTGCTGCCAAGCCTGCACCTTGGGTTGAACACGTAAGTGTAGTTTGTCGAGTCCTCATTCTGGGACTATTTGTGTATAGCTTATGCTGGTTCCATGTGCATGCAGCCCTTCTACCTCAACCTGGTGGAATCAGGCAAAGCATTCGTCCAGGTTAAACAGGAGAGGGATAATCTGTGCGTTGTCATGGAGCAACTCAGCCGTAAGTGTGCTTGACTTCTGTATGTCTTTGCTTTGTCGATTGTGAATGACATCTGGCCATCTATCTCAGGTGACAAGGCATCTGATGAGTCTCGGGTTAAAGAGTAGAAGATGCACTCGCCAAGCAGCGCGCTGAGTCGAAGAAGGCTTTGGAGGATGCCAAGAACTCTGCTGCCTTGCGCGAGAAAGATTATGCTGAGCGCTTGGCTAGCCTCACCCGAGGCATGGGCGGTGAGTTGAATTTTGCCGCCTTTTGTCTACCTCTTTTGCCACCAAAGTTGTGTAAAAGTTTCTGTTCTTTCTGATTTTTGAAGGAGCTGTTAGCGCACCGCTGGGTGTAGGCCAGTCGAGTGGCGATGTATCCCTTGACCGTGCTATTGGCGACCTGGACGTCGTCTCCACCCAAGCCAAGGATGCACTTGCCAAGTCTACGAGCACGCTCGGCGCCGTGTACAAGGACGTGTTCCCGTCTAGCCAACCTCCTTCGACTGTGGATGGCTTCGCTGACGTCCTGGGCCCAGGAACCTTGACTATGATGAACTTTGCTCGCACTTTGACGGTACGCGGCTCAGAGACCACCCTCAAACTCCTTTTAGGTCATGGGATAGAGGGTGATTTCGAAGCCGCTCTGTCTAATTTCCCTCGTAAGCCGGGCGGGAAGCTGGTGTCCCTAAAGCATGTGAATGAGCCAGCCGCGAAGTTGGCTGAAATTTGTATGACTACCATGGAGTGCAGGCAGCAGAGGTCGCCGCTCGTGCGAGTAGGGCTAGGTCAGAGTCGATGTCTGAGAAGTAGGGCAGCCGCGCCTTTTATGCCTTGTAATTAAACTTATGACCATGCGAGTATGCATGTGCTTTTGCTACCTTGTATGAATTTAATTTCCTCGTTATGATCCTGCTTGTAAGGCTGTGTGTTGTTACTCGCCTAAGCTTTGTGATGAGTTTCTCATGAAACTTTTATGATGTTTGGAACAGAAACGGCCAGCCGCCACTTCATCCAGCTCGTCGCGGCATCATGCCCCTACTCGATCTCGAGCTCAGGTGGCAAACGATGCCGTAGTAATATGTTATATGAAGGCTCGACTTGCGAAACTGGAGCAAGAGCTGGGGAGCGCCCGAAGTGAGCTGGATAGGATGAGGGCGAGGCCTGCTTTACCCACTCAATGGGAGGAGTATGTGCTTGGCGAGATGGAGATCGTGAACAGACAACTCGAGTGTAAGCATGACTGCTCTTATCTCAAGTGTTCATAGTCTGTCATTTTTGTTTACCCAACGCGTTTGTTGCAGGTTTTGTTTCAGATTTCCAGGCGGAGCAGGCTCGTGTAGAAGAGCATTTGAACAATGCGACTGACGAACCCACGACTGGTCGTCAGCACTTTCGCTTGGATAAGCACCGAGCACGCATACTCACGACTCTGCAGGATCGGGTGGCGGAGCACTATGCTGCTTGAGTTATGCAGGTCGGCCTTCAGTCGAATCAACCAGACGCTTTTCCCGACTGGGCCGCAACCTCAAGGAATCCACGCTTTGCTCGGGCTTTTCCGGAGTGCAGGTCCCATTCGAGACTTTATCGCCCAGAAGCTTGTGGATGGGGCCAACGCAACGATGGCATACATCCGAAGTCAGCGTCAAATTTGCAGCTACGTCACCCGTGCCTGGATCGTCTTGTCCCAATCGCATCTGGACGATACAGTCGAACATGCGAGGGTGTTGGTTGAGTGTTATCACACTCAACTTATGGGCCCTGTTCTTCCAGTAAAGGACGAACCAAAAGATTAGGGTTTTTCTGTATAGGGGACAGCCCCCGAGTGTAAATTTTGCCACTTGTACTTAGTACATATTTGTTCACTTGTATGTATGCAGCCCCCGAGTGTATCGAGTGGGGTTTATGAAAAACACTTTATATAGAACATGAATTCTACAGCCCCCGAGTGCTCGAGTGAGGCTGTGAATTTTTGCGATGTTTGAAGCTTCAACTCATGTTATTGAGCAACTTTTTGGTTTATGTATGATTTTTACGACCCAGCCCCGAGTATTCGAGTGCGGCTGGGTATTATGTTTGAAGGAGCGAGAGCTCACGTTTTGAAGTAGCGCACCCCCGAGTGTTCGGGTGAGGCTAAGGTTGTGCGAGTAGTAAACAGGGAGAAATATGAGGAATTTATTGACTATATTCCATTTATGAATGTTAGGCTGCAGGCCGCCTCATTAAAAACCTTCCAGTCCCCTTAGGTACCCTGGTAAGGAAAAGAGCGCGTCTGAAACCTGCAGCCATCCGACATATGTGCCTATTACATTATGCGACTGAGCAATCTAAGCATAGAAACGGCGCAGCTGCGCAACGTTCCAAGGATTATGCGAGAGTTCGCCTGTCTTCGCGTGCTTCAGTCTGTATGCTCCACCACCAATGACCTCGGTGATGATGAAGGGTCCTTCCCATGGAGAAGCAAGTTTATGCACCTTCTTTTGCTTCAGTCGAAGTACCAAGTCGCCAACCTCGAAGGACCTGGTACGCAGTCGACGGCTGTGATAGTTGCGTAGATCTTGCTGGTAGACAGCTGTGCGTGCTAGCGCCGTGTTGCGTGCTTCTTCGAGCAAGTCGACTGCATCTTCGAGTGCTTCATCTGCATCTTCTTCGTTGTATGCTTCGACTCTTGGTGCATTGAACCTTACGTCTGATGGCAGGATTGCCTCTGCGCCGTAGACCATGAAGAATGGGGTAAATTGTGTTGAGGCATTGGGTGTTGTGCGTAGGCTCCATAGCACAGATGGAAGTTCTTCGACCCAAGCACCCGCGGCCCTTTTGAGTGGCACCAGGAGGCGTTTCTTGATTCCGCTCGTCACAAGTCCATTGGCCTTTTCGACTTGGCCATTGATTGCGGGTGTGCCACAGATGCATAATTGAGCGTGATATCTTGCTCTTTGCAGAAGGTTCGGAATTCTTCAGCCGTGAAGTTTGTACCGTTATCAGTGATGATGCTACTTGGCACACCAAAGCGGTATATGATGGATTTTATGAAATTGACTGCTGTAGTGGCAGTCGAACTTGTGATAGGGACTGCTTCAATCCACTTGGTGAACTTGTCGACGCCACCAGAAGGTGAGTATGCCCTCCATGGGAGGATTTTTTGAGTGGCCCAACCATATCGAGCCCCCACTGGGCGAAGGGCCAGGCCAATGGTATTGTCTTCAACGCCGATGCGGGTGCGTGCGGCTTTGTGGCGAATTTTTGACAGCCGATGCACCTTTTGACTATGTCCTCCGCGTCTTTGAGTGCTGTGGGCCAGTAGAAGCCTGCGCGAAAGGCTTTGGCTACGAGTGATCGACTGCTGGCGTGATGCCCGCAGGTACCTGCATGAATATCACGAAGGATGGCTTGGCCATCTTCAAATGCTATGCAACGTTGGAACATACCTGATATGCTGCGTTTGTAAAGTTCACCGTTGATGACAGTGTATGCTTTAGATCGTCGAGTGACGCGTCTTGACTCTGTTATGTCTTCGGGTACCTCGCCGCGGAGTATGTATGCGAGGAAAGGTTGAGTCCAAGTTGGCTCGATGAGGAGTACCTCGACTGGCGGGTCCTCTGTGCTAGGTGCTTTGCTCTTGGCTGGTGCGGCTGATGTAGGAGTTGCTCGCTTCTTTTTGATGGATCTGTGCTCGATGCGCTCGAAGAAGACACCAGGTGGAACTGGTGCTTTGGTCGCGCCAATGTTGGCTAACTTATCTGCTTCTTCATTGCTCTCACGCCCTATGTGCCGCAACTCGCAGCCTTCGAAGCTGCCCTCCATGATGTTGTACAGGTCACGGTAGGCGATCATGTTATCTGCGATTGCATCGCAGGCCTTCATTGTTTGCTGCACCACAAGATTCGAGTCACCGTAGATCATCAGTCGAGTGCACCCGAGGGCTTTGGCCATCCTCATGCCATGGATCAGGGCCTCATACTCTGCTTCGTTATTGGATGGGAACTCGAATCCCATTGTAGGATATAGCGAGCTTGTCGCCTTTTGGTGATATGAGGATGACACCTGCGCCTGCGCCTTCGTTTTTCTTCGAGCCGTCAAAGTACATAGTCCATGAGTTGGACACATCTGGCGCTCCTGGAGCTGAGCTTCGATCCACTCGGTGTGGAAGTCAGGTAAACTTGTGCTTTGATGGCCTTCGGGTAATCATACTTGATGTCTCGGGTGCTAGCTCGATGAGCCATTTTGCTACTCGCCCAGTTGCGTTGGGGTTTGTGAGGATGTCCCCGATCCCTGAGGTGCTGATTACAGTGATCGGGTGCTCGGAGAAGTAATGCGTCAGCTTCCTTGAGGACATGAACACGGCGTAGGCCAGCTTTTGATAGTGCGGGTACCGCTGCTTTGATATGGAGAGCACTTCACTCAAGTAATAGACTGGACGTTGTATGCTTTGGGTGTGTCCCTCCTCCCTTCGTTCGACTACCAGTACGGTGCTCACCACCCTGTTAGTTGCAGAGACATATAGGTACAGTGGCTCGCGTTCCCTTGGTGCGACGAGGATTGGAGGGCTTGTGAGGACTCGCTTGAGGTCCGTGAAGGCTGCTTCGGCTTCTGGCGTCCACTCGAATTTGTCTGCTTTCTTCATCAGTCGATAGAACGGGAGTGCTTTTTCGCCTAGCTTGCTGATGAATCGACTGAGTGCTGCTACTCGACCCGCTAACTTTTGCACGTCATGGAGCTTTGAAGGCCTTTGCATCGTCAAGATGGCCTGTATTTTCTCCGGGTCTGCCTCGATTCCTCGAGCTGAGACTAGATACCCGAGGAGTTGCCCGGCTGGCACGCCGAACGTGCACTTCTTCGGGTTGAGCTTGATGTGGAAGCGTTTGAGGTTTGCGAACGTCTCTCGCAAGTCATCGAGTAGTGTGTTTTCCTCCTTGTTGTGATGACGATGTCATCTACTAGACCTGGACGTTTCGCCCAATTTGCTTCTTGAGGCAGTCTTGCATCATGCGCTGGTAGGTTGCGCCTGCGTTCTTGAGCCCGAAAGGCATTGTGTGTAGCAGTAGACCCCGAGTGGGGTTATGAACGCCGTTTTCTCTTCATCCTCTTCCTTCATCCTTATCTGGTGGTAACCCGAGTAAGCATCCAGGAAGGACAAGCGAGCGCACCCGGCGGTGGAGTCGACGATCTGGTCGATTCGAGGTAGTGGAAAGTGATCCTTTGGACACATTTATTGAGTGCTGAAATCTACGCACATCCGAAGGATATCTGTGTGCTTCTTCTCTACGAGTACGGGGTTGGCCACCCATTGTGATTTCTTGATTCTCTGATGAAACCTGCTGCGAGTAGCCTGTCGACTTCGGCTTCGACTGCGGTTCTTTTTGGGCCGGATATGCGGCGCATTGTTTGCTTGACTGGTTTAGCATCTGGAAATAATTGGAGAGAGTGCTCGGCGAATTCCCTGGGAATACCTGGCATGTCGGCTGGACACCATGCAAATATATCCCAGTTCTCACGGAGGAATTCGACGAGCGCGCTTTCCTATGCGATAGGCAGACTCGACGAGACATTGACTGTCTTGGTCGGGTCAGTCGGGTGCACCTGATGCGATCTTGTGTCATTGGTGGCATTGAATGCTCTGTCGACTGCCACCTTTTTGTGCTCTGGCATAAGTGTTCGATCGTTGGAGACCGCTAGATCAGCGAGTGTTGCTTCCATGCCAAACATCTCAGAGATTTTGCTGAATTCTCGGTCGCAAGAGTCAGACTTTTGGAAGTTCCCTTGACTGTGATTACTCCTTTTGGTCCAGGCATCTTCAGCTGGAGGTATGCGTAGTGTGGCACCGCCATGAATCGAGCGAACGTCGGGCGTCCAAGTATAGCATGGTATTGTGACTTCCAGTCGACAACTTCGAACTCAATCGATTCTGTCCTGAAGTGGTTCTTGTCCCCGAACGTTACGTCGAGTTGTATGGTGCCTTCTGGGCTTATTGCTTTGCCTGGGACGATACCGTGAAAGGTATTTGAAGATCTTGGCAGGTTTTCGACTGACCTGTTCATTTTGCGGAGCGTATCTGCGAAGATGATGTTTATGCCGCTGCCACCATCCATGAAGACCTTGGACATGGCGTAGCCTCCAATTTGCGTCGAGTACCAGAGCAGAGTGCCCTGGACGAACAACCGATGGAGGGTGGTCCTCTCTGCTGAAGCTTATTGCGGTTTCAGAACCCTTCAAGAATTCAGTTACAGCGGGAGGTGACATGACCGCCATGTTTACTTGTCGAGTGCGAAGTTTTTGCTCCCTGTTGGAAGGGCGACCTTTCTGTATCATGTACATCTGCCCTTGGGGCGGAGGGTACTGTGGTTCGTCCACCCGAGGTACGGCTGTATGGCACCCGCGAGATTTCCGCCTGCGGCAGGCTGTGGTGGTGGAGGTGGTGCCATCAGAACAGGCACATTGTTTGGCTGAGGCACGGGTGCAGGTGCTTGTGTGGCTGCTGCCTTTCTGAGATTTACGTAATCAGTCGCCATTTGGTCGAACTCCCTGCAGTTTCTCATCGAGTGATTGGAGCGCAGTTTTCCGTCGTCCCCCTTGTACAGGTGGAATCTGCAATCAGCATCCATCTTTTCTTCGAATGATCGCTCGGATTGTGCTCGGATCTGACTTGCGCCAGTCCTTCCTCTTGTAGCTATCACTGCGTTGGCCGCGGTCTCGACTGTCCCCGATCATCTCGACTGTCCCGTCGATCATCTCGACTGTCCGCCGATCTTCTGACCGCCGGTCGCTTCTGTCTTGGTCGTTGCGGGGTGTGGAGAACCCAGCCGCCATGAATTCGGGTCTGTCGTCGTCGTAGTGACGTTTTGAACGCTTGCGCCTTCGGTCGTCTCTGTATGAGTCTCTGCGGCTTCGACTGCCGCTTTCATGATTGTCACGGGGTGAGGACCCGCGTGTGGTGCGCGCCATGTCTTCTCCGTCTGCCCACTCAGTCGCTCATCAAGAGGTTAGCCACAGAGGTTGGCTTTTTGCGACCAAGTGCTTCTTTGAAGTCGCCTGGCGAGCCCATTATGAAAGCATCCATGGCCATATCTTCTGAAATTACTCCGACTGAGTTGCGTATCTCAGTCCATCGTCTGATGTATGACCTCAACGTTTCGTCTGACGTTGAACGCAGGCTCGCAGTTCTTCGAACGTTTTTGGGCGCTCACATAGAGGCTCGAAGTTTTTGATGAAGTCAGCGGAAGTGATCCCACGAGTCGTATGTTGATGAAGCTTGCGCGGGGTGTGCCCGAGCATGAGTCGTATGTATTGCATGGCTGTGGTGTTTGTGCCTCGCTGGCACGCGACAGCCAGCCTGTAGTCTTCCAGCCACCCGAAGGTTCCTGTCGACCCGTGTACTTGGGCTGTTCAGATGTGAGTTTGAACCCTTTGGGCATCCGTGTCTCGCGGACGCGTCGAGTGAAGCACAGAGCTCCATGTGGCTCAGGCTCTCGATCAGAGTATGAGTCGCTACTGTAAGATCTGCGTGATCTGCTCCTGGACCTGCGCCTGCGCGAGCCGCTTCTTTCCTTCGAGTGGTGGCGACGACCACTGCGATTGTACTCTTCACGACGCGTGACAACTATGGCACGATCTCGACTCCCTCCTGGAGTTTTGGATTTGGCGTATGGCCTTCGCGCTAAGGCGAGTGATTTGATCTGTTGGCGATGTAGTTTTGCATTGGGGTCATCAGCTGGGGGCTTGATTGCCTCAGGTATGCTGCAGCGGTAAAGAGAGCACCCGCAGCTGTTTTGGGTACTGGCACTCCCTCTCGTCGTATGTCATGAAAGAGTTGCCTAAGTTGCGGGTGAGTGCCGCCCTCTCTCCGGCGAGAGGTGTGACAGCCTTGATCTGGGTCTTGTGTCTGCTCGCCCGGTGGAGCTCAGGGAGAGCTGTCTTCTTCGCGCACTCGACAAGCTAGCTTGCTTTTTGCGTTCTTCGAGTGTTGCTCTGACCTGCCGCAGTCGAAGTGATTCCTGCCAGTTGAAGTACTGGAAGGTCAACATCTCCTCTTGTGTTGCGTCTGCTGGCATCATTGTGCACTCCTTGATGACTTTATCTGCTTTTGCTGCCATCTCAGCAGTGATTGTGAGAGTTGTGACTCCGTCCGGCATAGTAACTGTGCACGGGAATTCTGTAGGCCTGCGGCTGGCCGCAGCATCTGATGATTCTGCGGCGATGGCAACGTAGACCTGCTGGGGTATCACCCGAGGGTATGTATATGTGTTTTCGAGTCCCATCATGGACTCGACGTCGTCATCAAGGCTCATGTCGGAGTCGATATGCCCATCGAGTGGTCCGTCTGGACGGATCTCGCTGTCGATGCCTTCATCGCCTATGCTCATCTCGTGTGGAGAAGTTGTTATGAATCTCGAAGTCGAGGTTGTTGTTGGTGCAGATCTCGGAGTCGACGTGGTTGTCGATATGAGTTTCAGGTTCGTCGAAGTCGCTGAAGGAGATCCGCAGTCGAAACTGTCCTCGAGTGGGAGATCGAGCTCGGGATCGTTTGTGCGGTATGCTGATTCGGCCTCCTCCCTTGGAGTTCCTCATGAGCTGTTCATCTCTCGAGTTGACATGGTTGTTGCAGACGAGCAAGATCGGAGGATCGACGATGGTATGGACGCAGTTGATGGATCCGCAGTCGAAGGAGCCGCAACCGATGGAGCCTCGGGTGCGGAAGTCGCGAGTTGGCGTGGATCTGTCAAGTCCTGCACACCAAGCTTGTTTACGAAAAAATTGAACGAACCAACAGTAAACCCAAACCTGACTCGAGATCGGAGAAGGTCTCCTGGAATTCTGGCGAGTGTGGCTCGAAATCCATCAGAGGATCTGATGTGCTTTTTGCAGGTGAAGCTGGCGTGCTGCCGTTTGTCGAGTGATTCGGCGAGTTGCCGTGTGCCGCCGAGTAGGCGAGTTCTGGTTTGTTGATGCAGCCGGCGAGTTGCCGTTTGTAGATCCGATCGGCGAGTCGCCGTTTTCCGATGGAACCGAAGAAACCGTGAGTCCAGCACTATTCTTTCCCACAGACGGCGCCAATTGACGAGGTGTACACTCATCAAATCCCATGGTTAAGGACCTAGGGTTGAGATTATGGGGAGAGAACGTGGTAGTACTGGTAGTTTCGTCGGCTGACAAGCAGAGGCAAAGATTTACCCAGGTTCAGGCCCCTCGGGTGGAGGTAAAGACCCTACTTCCTGCTTGTCTGTTATTGATCGTGTGAGATTATGAGTTACAAGGTGGTTCCGGCGAGATGTCGATCTCGATAGAGATTTGGTGGTTCGAGTATGTCTTGGACCCTAGATCGGCATCTCTCCCAGCCTTTAAATAGGCTGGGTCTCGGGAGTTCGTAACCGACCTAGTTTACACGTAAGGAAAGTTCTAACCGACTATGCCTTATGACTAATCTTGAAAGATACTCCATCTTCTTAGGCCTCTGGTCTTGAGCTTCGGATATGCTCTTCGCTATTGGGACTTAGTCGTCACGTGCACCAGGTATTCTCATGGTAGGGTATCCGAGATGTATACCCATGTCAACAAGGTCCTTCTTGTATTAGATGACCTGACATTTTTTCGGGGGCAATTTGAGGCCTAATCTAGATTGTAAAATCCCCTAGATAGCTGATAACCACCAATAGGCCAATACCACTCAAACTGCCAAACCTTGAAACAAGTAAATAAATCAATACATCAAGAAACCCTAAGATGAACAATTTGGAATTGTGAATATTAAATCTCCTTCAGATTAAGATGGAAAGACAAGTTTCAGAGACACTTACAGATTTGCAGAGGGGAGTGGCGACGAGGGACCTGCTGGCGGCGGTCCACACGGAGCAGACCTATGCCGAGTTGCCGACCGCGGCAAATCTCATAAGTCATAAAGAAAAAAAGATAGAATACGAGGCGGCGACGATGCGAGCGTAAAGTCCGAGCGATTCCTTTCTTTGGGGATTAATCGATTCATCAAACTGGGGGCTGTTACTGCTGCTTGTTTTGCGCATGGCTTGCACACGGAATGGAGCCTGACGGGCTGGGGTCAAATACAATTTTCACTGGGGTCATTTCTCTGTGTTGGGCTATACCTACGAGTGTTGGCCCAAAGTCATCGGGGTCAACTGACCCCACTCGTGCACTGTAGCTCCACCCTGGGTGGCTGCATCGGACGGTTTTGGTGTCCCCATCCTACGGCTGCGGACCCGGGTGATTGGACGAAAAGATCCTGGAGACGCCTAGTTCCGTCCAAAAAATCACCGCATACAAACGAGGCGTAAGCTTTTCCATGAAACGTTTTCTTTATTTTGCCACGAGATTTGATGTCAAAAAATATTTCACCGAGGAGCAAATCCGAACATATTAGCATGATAGCAAACGCAATAACATTGGCCGGCTGAATTTGCTTAATTTGTGTGAAGCTGTGGATTGGCGAATGCATCATCCACGATATGGAAACGGCCGTAGCACATCAATCGTCACGCGGACGCGCCATCGCCGCCGAACGCGTCCTCCAGAAATCCACCTTGGCCGAGATGGCCGACGTCGCCGGTCTTCTCAAGGATCCATTCGCCGCCGCCGACACGAAACAGGCAGATCGAAGTGTTGAAAAGCTTCCCACGCACCAGGCTGGTCGGGTCGGCGTGCAAGCAGAGCTCCTCTGCGCTCGCGCCATGGGTGACCACGATCACCCGTTCGCCTGTCAGCACAAGTGAAACAAATGGTCAGATCGTTTCTGCTCACTAGCGACTGTTCGAAAGCTATGTTCAAGTGTTAAACTGAGTCAGTTGTCCGGGTGCTGCTGCTGCCTACCCTTGTGTTTCTCAGAAACTGTGTTCAGGTACGAGACACACCGCCGGGACAGCTGATCAAGGCTCTCTCCACCACCCTGCATAAAATGGAGAATACTTGATAACAAAATTTGGGACGCAATGCACAAGTATAATATTCCATGTGAAGTAGTTTTTATCTGTTTGGAATGCCCGAATTTCACAAATGCGGTTCTATTTCTGCAGGAATAGAGAAAGTTTCTGATGTGAAATAAGCTTTTCGATCGACAGAAAGTTTACGGGGATTTCTTGGGTCCTGCTCCTTCCATCAGAGAATATCTCAGGGTTCCTTCTGACGGCGTCTTCGAACACCAAGCCGTGGAGATCTCCCATGTGCCTCTCTCTCAGCGCTGGATCAAACACCAGCTGAAACCAAAAGGGCAAACTGAACGGATCAAGAAAAAGCATTCACGAAATAATCAGTAAATTAACTAGCTGAGTCTCAGAGAGAGGTCGAATGTGACACACATACATCGGATACGCCGCATGCCGTGGCTATGATTTGAGCGGTCTCGGCGGCGCGCCTGAGGTCGGAGGAGTACACGGCGGCCGGCTTGGCTTCCCTCGACAGCCGGCGCGCGACCTTCGATCAAATCCAAATTCAGCAAGAGTAAATTCTCTTGCTATGTCCCCGCATCATACATGATTCAAGGAACCGTGCGTACCACTAGAGCTTGACGTCTGCCGGTCTCGTTGAGCTCCGGATCCATTTGTCCCTGGATCATATGGGAGGCGTTCCATGACGTCTCGCCATGCCGCACCACCAGCACCTCCGCGAACTGCTCGTTGCGCGTGGGGAAGGCAGCAGGAGCAGGAGGAGACGTCGCTGCTCGATCGGCCATGGTGGTGTGTGGCGTCTGCTACCCACTAGGCCACTACAGAGGAGGGAGCATAAGATACTATCTCGGGTGTTAATTAGTTGCTGCTGGCTTGCAACTTCCAGGAAAGAAAGCATTGCGTGTGGTTGCATTGTTCTGTTCTGATTATCTTATCATTTGTTTGACTGCAAACCTAGCCGGAATCTCGTGCTGTTATTTTAATCCAAGACCCAATATTGTTGTGCCAGTCGGTTAAACAAAACGAAGTTCAAGATTACTACTCAGGAAGATGCTCTCCATGAGAAAGAAATGTGAGAGGGAGGACAACAACAATGGGCGAAACAGCACACGCGCCTTAATTAAGTACATCTCGCCAAGAGGATAATACAAAATGCAGGTCTGAATCACGGACGAACTGGACCAGGAAGAGCATGTTCCCATTTGGCCGGATGTACACACACTTGCTCATCAGGCAGAGGCCTCGTCGCCGCCGCCTGCACCCTCCTCTAGAGCGCCGTTCCCGTCGAGGTGGCCGACGTCGTCGACACTCACGAGGACCCACTGCCCGGTGACACCGGAGACGTGGAAGACGCTCAGCGAGGTGTTGGGGATGTTCCGGCGAACCGAGCTGCCGGGGGGATCGGTGTGCTTGCAGAGCTCCATTATGACCTGGCCGTGAGAGACCACGATCACCCGCTCCCCTGTCAAACGTAGCAATATTCAAAGTTTTGTTAGGATTCAGTTACGGACAGTGCAGTGTAACAAACCGCAAAGGAATTCGAGAGGTCGATCATTGCCGCTTACCGATGTGTTGCTGAGCGATTTGGTCCAGAGATGAGACGCACCGCTCCGACAACTGGTTAAGGCTCTCTCCACCACCCTTAAAATGATGAGTTCAAAATTTACAGGATTTTCAGAGAAGAGCACCACACTGGTACAAGTAGTAATAACCGGTCACTGTTTTGGTCTAAGCAAAGCTAGTAATCTCTGGAGAGGTGTGCTCTTTACCGGGATTTCTTGGTCTCTGTAGTCCAAATCCAAACCCTTGTTAGGATCAAAGATACCGAAACCTTTGAAAGCCCCTGGGTTTTGAACAAATGCATCGTCCCACGTCACACCTTGGAGATTCCCCATGTGCCTTTCCTGAGTCCTTCATTCAGCACCAGCTGAAAACCCCCCAAAATAATACTAGTCATGAATCATGATGAGGCAGCAAAAAATGTGCCATGGAGCTTTGGTCCTGATGACTCCTCCTACTAGCTATCTGAATCAGAGTATTCTTACGTTTGATACGTCACAAGCTTTAGCTATGGTTTGTGCGGTCTCGGCAGCACGCTTCAGATCGGAGGAGTACACGGCAGCCGGCTTGGTTTCTCTCGACAGACGACGGGCCACCTAACGATCGATTTCGCATCAGATTCAGACAAATTCCAAAAAAATGTCGGTACCTCAGTGCTACAGCAATGGAACTCCTGATATATGTTCACGATTGATGCATCGAAAACATGAGAAAATGAACTATGCCATATACATACCACGACTGCTTGTTGCCTGCCAATCTCATTCAGTTCTGGATCCATTTGTCCCTGTTGCAGGATTAATTCCAAAAAACGTTCTATCAAACACAGAACTATCTTATCCAAATGATCAGGACTGTTGATAGTTACTCCCTCCGTTCTAATTTAATTGAGTACATCCACATGTGGTGCATAGCAAGTCAATTAAATTAGAACGGAGGGAGTACATGCTACTACTCCCTCCGTCCAGAAATAAGTGTCTCAGGTTTGCCAAAAAATAAATCTATCTAAAACATGTCTAGATACACCCACTTTTTGGCAAACTTGTGACACTTACGAAGGGAGTAGCACGAAGACCCAATAACAGATGCTTGAGCTCCTAAATCGAATGCAGAATCGGAGATGTTTATTCTAAGCTTAGTCCTGTGCTGTGATTTGTCTTTATTTGCCAAAATGAGCGATACAATCGTGAAGCTTAAACTGAGCAAGATAGAATCATGGAGTCGATCGAAGCAGCATGGGACGAGGGGGAATTAGTTAACGGACCTGAACGAGGCGGGAGGCGTTCCACGCCGTCTCCCCGTGCCGGACCACCACCAGCTCCGCGAACGGCTCGCCGTCATCGCCGTGCGGCAGCTTCGGCGGCGGCATGGCTCGGCTGGCTGACCTGCTAGCCGCCCGTAGCCGAGAGGGAAGGAGTAAAGGACCGATACCACTTGACAGGAAATACCATGAAAGTACCGGGCACCCACCAACTTGATGACGAGATATTCTTGTCCAACTTAATTAGGGTGGCCATATCTCGGTATTTGTCAACATCCGCACAAGCAAAAAAGGTCATCATTTGTTCAACGATTTTGCATTCCGACTTGCTTCAAGATGCAATCATCTTTTTTGGTTGCTAATCTTACTTTCACAAATCACGTGGCTAGCATATAAAACAATCTTTAACAACCGTCTTCTCCACTACGAAAATTATGGGGGATCAAATGATCTACTAGCAATAGCAAGTACCCCCTTTCACCAACCCTTCTTTCTTAAAACTAGTAGTCTCCACCAACCGGATGAAACCACCTTGAAGGGCTTTTTCGATCGCAGGATTAGAAAACACAGGAATTTGATAGGATTGCAGGTGCAAAACAGAGGATTACAAAACAGAGAAAAACTAGAGGAATGGTCATTTGGATGGAATACAGGAAAAATACAGGAAAAATGCATCGATCCTACGCGAATGAGTATAAAAAAGAGGTTAGAGTGGATGTTAAAATTCCTATGGGATTGGGGCATAGGAATCCAATCAATAGGAATTTTGGAGGTGTCATTTCTTTGATCCAAATGGATTGCTTAGGGAAAAATCCTATGGATTGGAATTCTCCAATATTTTTATGAAAATAGTTCAATCTAAAGAGGCCCAAAGTACTTAGCCGGTTAGCCTAGCCGGTACAATCTCCAATTCTGTTAGGTTACGCCAATTTAACAGCAATCCTCCACAATTAGTAGTTGATCACATTTCTATAAAGTAGCCCACTTGAAATCAGATAATCCATATACATAAAGTATTATTTGACGTGCGCGTACATTTGTCTCGGGGCTTCACTGTGCCTGAATTTTCTAAATGGGAAATTTCTGGAGTTAAAAATTCAAATGTTTACCATGAATAAGTATAGATGTGTTTTACATCTCTGTTGAATTATATTAGCTAAGTGTATGCCACAGATCTCTCCTACTCTTTAAAAACACTGTTATGAAGCTAAAAGCAACAACATTATACCATGGATCGACATTGATCATCGTGGATATGACATCTAAGTTTGCGGCAAATGACATATTTTGAAGGGCGCCGCCCTCAATGTTGCAGAGGCATAGCTATCTATGTTGTAAAGCAAGTTGCAGAAATACAACATTGAAATAGAGAGGGGGGGGGGGGGGGGGGGGGAGGGGAAGGAGGTGCATGAACCATCACCAACTCCAACTTAATAGTAAAGATTAAGCAATGTTGGAATATTAAACAATTTATGTATGAGATTTATTATCAAAAGCTACATCGGATATGCAGCAGTAGATCTAACCAGATACAACGAACAGACACGTCTAGCAGATCTATATATGGACCAAATATTAGTGCAAACAGAGAGAATTAGCACTTACGTGTTGACTCGGAAGGTCCCCACCATAGCGTTGTCGTTACCGGTGACCATGGTGGTGATGAGGAAGCTGTCAAAAGGTTGGCCCAGATGTATTCGAAAAGCAGTCGCGCCGAGATGCTCCCAAAAACCTTATCGGCCCTCTCCTTGCGCAAAATCTTAGAGACGGGGTTTCGAAAGCCTGCTCTTTCGAGCCGCGCACGAGGTCGCTAGGAATGAGAAGGCTGGAAGTAGCACGGTAAAACGAACTATACAATGGAGACATGAGAGTGGTATCCGGGTTGGTCCTGGATCTCTCCATCTTGTTCTACAGAGAACAAACTCGCGACACGGTGGAAGAAACGGTGTCAAGCATGCACATCATGTTGCCACATACACACAGTTGATGCACTAGCTAAAATTGATCTTTCACAAAAGAGCTCGAAATAAATGGGTTTTTGAGATATTGGAATTTGTTGGGCTAATTAATGGGTCAAAGCGACAAAATCCAACAATTTATAGGCTACCTAAAAAGATGTCGTTCCAAATTTGTACTCGTACATACTACTCCGTACATAACTATTTGAACATGTATATTTTTGACAAAGGAGGGAGTAGCTCATTTTCGATTCAGCATCATTCAGGTTATACCTCTGTCCAATATGGTGTACTCCATCCGTTCCTTTTTACTCTGCATATTAGATTTGTCTTAAGTCAAACGTTCTAAATTTTGACCAATTTTATAGAAAAAATATCAACATTTGTAGTATCAAACCAATATCATTCGATTCACCATGGAATATATTTTCATATTATATCATTTTGATATTATAAATGTTGGTATTTTGTTCTATAAAGTTGGTCAAAATTTAGCGAGTTTGACTTAAGACAAATCTAATATGCAGAGTAAAAAGGAACGGAGGGAGTATCTTCCAAGTATTGTGATGATTTTATACTGGTTGAGATCAGCTCGTTGCTGCTTTGACACCCTCGTACTAGTATAAATTTGACAAATTGTTTATTTAGTCAGAAACCTGGTTTGAATTTCAAACAATCAATATATCTCCTTTGCCGGTGGGGCACCGCCGCACCGGCGCAATGCCCAACGGCTGGCCCCACCCTCCCGCTCTCCCTTAATGCCAATCACATCGCATCTCCCACCTAAATCACACTCAGAGCTATAACAAATCCACGCCCAAAACTTTGACGCTACAGCCATGGAGAACTATCGATCGACGAATGCAGCATGAGCAGAGGTGCGGACCCCGATCCACTCCGGCGAGCTCCCGAGGCCGCTGCCATGGCAGCGGAGAGCTGCCACTCCCGCAGCATCTCCTGGTTCGTCAAGTCCTGCATCCCCGCTGACCCCTCCCGTCAAATCTCCGTCCCCGTTCCCATGCCCATCCCAATCCCCGCTCTGCTGCTGCTCCGTCCACTACCAGCTTCTGCGGCCCCGCCCAACCACCACCGCCAATCTCCGCGCTGCCGGACGACCTCATCCTCGAGTGCCTTGTCCGCGTGCCGCGAGTCTCCCTCCCGCCGCTCCCCGCCGTCTGCCGCCGCTTCGCCGACCTCCTCGCATCCCAGGCGTTCCTCCAGCTCCGCGGCGCGCGGGGCCAGCTCCACCCGTCCCTGCTCGCCGTCTCCGTCTCCGACCACGGCGGCGCCTTCGCCCAGGCGCTGCTACAGTTCCGGCCAGGGCAGCAGCAGCAGGTCCAGGTCGCCGCGCTGCCGCTGCCGCTGGCTCTGCTGCATTGCGGCGGCTCCGTGTTCGCGCACGCGCGCGCCGTCGCGCTGGGCCGCGAGATCTTCCTCCTCGGCCGCGGCGCCACGCTGCGGGTGGACGCGCTCACGGGCGCGGCGCGTGCCTGCGCGCCCACGCTGTTCCCGCGTAAGAAGTTCGCCGCCGCCGCCGTGGGTGAGCGGATCTACGTCGCCGGCGGGTCCGCGCGGACCGGTTCGGTCGAGGAGTACGACCGGTGACCGACGCCTGGCGCGTGGTCGCCGAGGCGCCGCGGAGGAGGTACGGTTGCGCAGGGGCCGGGGCAGGCGGCGTGTTCTACGTCGCCGGCGGGGTCGCGGTGTCCGGCGACGGCGCGCGGGCGCTCGAGGCGCACGTGTGTGCCGGGTCAGTGGACGCGCTGCACGTCGCGTCCGGCGCTTGGGCGCGCCCGCGGGCGCTGCCCGGCGGCGGCTGCGTGGTGGGCGCCTGCGGTGTCGGTGACCACCTCTACGTGGTGGCCAGCCACGCGGTGGAGCTCTCCTTCTGGAGATGGCAAGGCGGCGCCGGCCGAGGCAGCGACCTCAGAGCTGGTGGAGGTGGGTGGCGCTCGAGGCGCCGCCCATGCCGAGGGGATCGGTGGGGCTTGGCATGGCGGTGCGGGTGGCGATGGCTGGCATCGGGCGTGAGACCGTGACGGCCGTAATGAGCGCGGCAGCCGTGAGGGGCCACATGGCGGCGGTGACCGGTCCGTTCGAGGGGATGGTGCTGGCCTACGACATCCCCAGCGGCAAGTGGAGCCGCGCGCCGGACCTGCCGCACGGATTCCGGCGGGCCGCCTGTGCTGGCGTCGAATGCTGACAGCGTGGGCCGGTGACATCTCTGCTTGTTCGGTAGGTTTGACGCGGTGTGCGTCGGCGCAATCTTGGGGTTGTCTGATTTGATATGAACGTTGGCGGGATGATTCGATTACAGTTTTTTAATTATGTGATGATGCCGAAATTGGCGTCGTATTCAGTTGAATATATTGGGCCATTTCACAAAGTTCAGACTGTGATGAGTGCAGCGTAGTAAGGAATCATCACATTCAGTGGCCAATCAAGACTAATCAGATAGCTCTGGACATGTAATCCGTCAATTTCGTAGCCCCATGCAGGTTCCCCAAATGCTGCCACTAGAAAACTGAAGTGATCTGAAGAAAAGAAGATCATCGCAACATGCTCGTTCAGTTTTTTTTGCTAACTACTCCCTCCGTATCAAAATATAAGACTTTCTAAGTGCGAATAGCCAGAAAATCTTATATTTTGATACGAAGGGAGTAGTTGGCATGAACATGCAATGCACGTTTTCACAACTAAGGGAGCAATTTACAAATAGGAATAGACCGTATCTGGGTATATGAATAACTTATTTTACACTTATGATTTCTTCATGAAGTAGGTCTTCCGATGAATATGACAATTGGTGTGACGATTTTTTTGTGTGGAAATATAGGAGCACAAGAGTTTAATTTTCAAGCACTCATCGAGGCGAACGCAATGGTGAAAACGTATCACTAATCAGATCAATGCTTTAAGGAATAACCAATTATAAATAACAGTTACTATTTTATAGGAACGCACATGTATTATGCTGTGAATTACATAACGTAGCCGCTCAAGACTATCAGCTTCCGTGGTAGTTTGCTGCACACGGGCTCAGAGTGCGCATTACCATACGGTCCACAGCCTACAGCCGAAATTCCTGTTAGCTTTTCCGAAGAGTGGAGCTAAATTGTTATAAAAATTACTAAGTAGTGTACATATAGTAGAAATTAGTGGTCAGATTCAGACAAATAAAAATCCTAACAGCATACACCAGATGAAGAAGATTGGAGAGAGCCACAGCTTGCCTGCGATCGATTTACGAACAAAGCAAGTCCTCGGAACAACCACCACTTTGCTTCAGGAAAACATGCAGAAGATTCACGTTCCTGAACCACAAAGCGACCATCTTCAATTGGCCGCAGCAACTGCCAAATCTATCGCGGCCTCCCGCCGGCTGCTGCACATCGGACGAACCCCGTCCAGCTCGACGTCCTGCCATGGCGCGTCGGTGGACGGCTATGTCGGCAACGCCGACGCTACGGGGAAGACGACCGAGCTCATCGCAGTACGCGCGCCTCGTACCTGGTTAATTACAACATGGTAGCTTTGGACATGTAATCCGTCATTTCGTAGCCCCATGCAGGATCCCCAAATGCCGCCACTAGAAAACTGAAGTGATGTGAAGAAAACAAGATCATCGCAACATGCTCGTTCAGTTTTTTTTTTGCTGGTTAATTTTCTACCGGTAGGTGTCGAGGTGGCCAACTCGATCTTACACCGTTCACTTCTCCCCTCAACGAACACAGCACTGTACCTGCTGCATATGTGTTAACAGAGACGTAAACGGATTGGATCTGATCGATTTCGCTGCATATCGTTTATCACATTTTTTTTATCGCATTCAAAACAGAGCGGATAATGACCGATTGTGAATTTAGAGTCGGATATATCAGATCGCGGATTTAGAACGGATACGGGGCAAAAATAAAATTAATTTGATAGATACGTGCATAAGTATATGAATTATTTAATAACCTAGTAGCTAGCTTTACAAGGTTGTTCTCCGAGTTGATACAGTTATATGTATGTAAGAGAGTTGTTTAGCAGACAATTTGGCAACTCACTGACTGGTAGCTGTGCTCCGTTAGCTTAAGACGTTTTGATAGAACATCGGATTATTTGATATTCAGTGACAATTTACATACCATATTCTATAACATATCGATTTACGCAATGTGAAGAACAAATATGCAATGTGAAGAACAAATATGCTTTCCATACCCGGTTGCACAGTGACAATTAACGAGTTCAAAATCGACTTCGGCGCAGAAATTATTATATCCATTTACGCCCTTTTCTAGGACTCAAGCAAATCATAATGGCTCATTCCTATGCTTTCAGTCCGGTTACATGTCTAGGGCGTGCGTGATTCGTCAAGGCCGGGAGATCGATCGAGCAGGTCGGCAATGGCAACGTACTGTACACATAGGATTCTTAAACCAAACCACGTGGTTCCTGGTTACCAAGCGCATGCGACGATCGATGCGAAGTCAGCCGGGTCTCTTCTCGTATCTCGAAACCCGCCATGAGCGATTCAGCAGAGATCGATCGATCGACGCACGGACAGGAAGTATCACATTCTCCTCCATTTAGTGCACTCCCAGCTTAAATCTTGTCACGCGAGCCTCGCGCTCTAGAGCGTCTACGCCCCATCTCCCGCTAGCTCTCCAGCGATCACGCAAGAATGCGCGCGCACCTGCTGCATTCCTCCGTCTCCACGGCGGCAGCGCCCGCGCCGGGGACCGGCGCAGCGGGCGGCGTGCATGGCCAGCTCGGCTACGGCGTCGCCATCGCCGTGGGCGTCCTCGTGCTCGTCTCCACCGTCATGCTCGCCTCCTACATCTGCTTCCGTGCTAAGGCCCGCGCCGCCGGGGCGCTTCGCCGGCTTGTCGACGCGGACGCCAGCCAGTCCGCCGCGGCCACCGTCGTGCTGGTGGCGGGCCTCGACGGATCCACCATCGACGTGCTCTACCCCAAGTTCTTCCTGCGTGAAGGCAAGCCGGGCGCCGCCGTGCTGGCGGACGGGCCATGCGCCATCTGCCTCGGGGAGTTCGATGCCGACACGGCGCTCCGGGGCGGGCCTGGGTGCGCGCACTGCTTCCATGCCGGGTGTGCCGAGCGGTGGCTGCGCGTGAGCGCTACCTGCCCAGTGTGCCGCGACTCGCCGGTGCCTGTAGGAACTATTTGTGTCTTGCAAACATTATACTGCATTATTATTATTATACATATATGAGTTTTCAGTCTCAATATGGAATTGTTTATATTCTGGAATTGTTGAATATATATTTGTACTTGAGGAATAATCTCAAGGTGCTGAGGACGACTATGCCGGAATACAGTATTATTATGTATACTGGAAATATATGCCCGGGCACGGTATAGGGTGGAAAATACTAGGCTGTTTACAGGATCAGCTCTGTAAGCTGTTAATGCCTACATGATTAAGGAATTATGTTGCTTAATCATGGCGCACGACTCACACGTGCGTGTGGAGGACTTGTATTGGGATCGGACTCTGGAAAGGATTAGTTATGATCGTGGTTGTTTAACTTAATCAGGAGTCTATCTGGAATCCTATACGTACTGGTTTAAACACCAGGAAGTGGAGTATAAATAGTCCTTAACCCCTAGCCCTGTTAATTGCAATGTGAGCCGCACCACGGAACAGGCAAGGGAATAGGGGTTAGGCTAATTACTCCTAAACCGAAATCCTACATTGGTATCAGAGCAACCAGGTCGATCTACAAGCTTCCGCCGCTTCCCACGACCTTGCCTCGCCGGAATTGCTGCTCGCTGCTCGCATCCTGCCCGCCGCCGCAGTCGATTTAGTTCGTCCTGCCGTCGGCCGCCCGGAACTCGTCGCCAACTCGCCGCCGCAGGTCTCGTCCGTCCTGCCGTCGGCCGCCGGAACTCGTCGTCAACTCGCCGCTGCACCTGCATCTCACGAACGCCACGGAAGAAGGGGATCAGATTGGAAACTAAGGTCTGCTTCATTAACGATCTGTTTTTTTTTTCCTGATTGAATCTGCACGATGTCTACAAACTCTGTCTTCGCTGAGTTGCTGAGGGATGCCAAGCTAGATGGATCTAATTTTAATATTTGGAAAAGGAAGATTATGTTCTTGCTCACTGCTGAAAACATTGATTACATAGTCACGCAGTCTGAACCAAAAGCACTGGGTAAGGATGCATCTGTTGAGGAAAAAGAAAATTATGCAGAGGAGATGGAAACTTGGACAAAGGACAACAAAAAGGCTAGAATATTCATATTGGGTTCGATGACTGATTCATTGGCAAGTGAATATGAAGCTGAGAAAGTAGCTTACAGAATTTTTCGTAGGCTGGAACAGGACTTTGGAGAGGTTTCTCTTATTAAAATACTTAGCTTGGTTAACAGATTCATCACTTTGAAAATGTCAGAGAGTTCTCCTGTCAATGAACACGTGAATAAATTATGTGTGTTGGTAGAAGACTTGAAGAATGCTGGTTACCCATTTTCTGAGGAAGTGCAAGTCATGGTTGCTCTGAATTCTTTACCTCATTCATGGGAGCAGTTCAAGATATCTTTCTGCCACTCGGAGAGGAATTTAAACATGAGAAATTTGAGGCATCATTTGCTCATGGAAGAGGACAGGAAGTACTCTCAAGGAAAGGAAAGAAGTGCCAATAATGCTGAACTACATCTTGGAGAAGATAGATACAGCCATAAGAGGAGCTGGAATAAAAACAAGCTGGGTGCTGATCTGAGAGATAAGATTAATAAGAAGAGAGACAGGGATGACAGCGGAAGAAATCACTCTAGTCAGAAATTTGACAAGAGGAACTATAAATGTCACAACTGTGGGACATATGGTCACTTCCGGTCTGAATGTAGAAAGAAGAAGAGGGTCACCGACAGGAAGGATCAACAGAACAATTCTAATGATAATAAGCATCAGGACAACCGCAAAGGGAACTCTTCTCCTGATGGTACGTGTGACGTTTTCGTTTGCACTGAATCTTTATTTACTTCTGAATTGTCAAATACATGGGTAGTGGATTCTGGTTCTACTTCCCATATTGCTAGGAATAGTAGCTCTTTTTCTTCCATGAAAAATATCCCAAGCGGAACTAGATTTGTATATCTAGGAACTACAGCTAAGGCTGATATTCTTGGGGTTGGGGATTACGTTCTGAAACTCCCTGGTGGAGGAAAACTAGTACTAAAAGACACGGTTTATGCACCAAGCATGAGAAAGAACCTTATTTCTGTCTCAAAATTGGAATCAGTTGGTTATAACGTACTGTTTGGGAATAGACAAGTCAAAATATTATTTAATGGAAACTTGGTTCAGTCTGGTGATCGTTTTGAAGGTTTATACTATTTAGATGACATCTGTAATGATGGAAACATGGATTGCTTGGTTGGCGAACATAACTCAGTAGTGAGGAAAATTAACGGCAATAATAATTGTTCGGAATCATATTTATGGCATCTGCGGCTAGGACATATCTCAAAGAACAGAATTAAAAGACTCATTAGTTCTGGAATATTGGATTTTAAATGGGTGGATTACGGCATATGCGAAGCATGCATTATGGGTAAAATGACAAGAGCGCCTTTTCCTAAAGCTGCTAGGGCACAGGAGCCTCTTGCCATTATACATTCTGACATATGTGGTGAAATGTCTACTGCTACCTTTGGACAGAAAGTCTACTTCATTACTTTTATAGATGATTATTCTAGATTTGGCTACGTGTATCTTCTCAAGCACAAGTCGGAAGGGTTTGATATGTTCAAGATATTCAAAACTGAGGTAGAGAATCAATTAAACAAAAAGATTAAGGTGTTACGAACTGATCGTGGAGGCGAATACACATCAGGAATTTTAGATGAATTTTGCAAAGAGCATGGGATCGTTCATCATTACACCTTGCCCTATACACCACAACAAAATGGCGTAGCAGAGAGAAGGAATAGAACATTAATGGACATGGTTAGGTCCATGATGGCTTATACTGATTTACCTTTATCCTTTTGGGGGGAAGCTCTACATACTGCTGTTTATTTATTAAATCATTCACCCTCAAAGGCTGTTAAAGTCACTCCCTATGAGTTATGGAAGGGGAGGAAGCCAACTCTGCGCAACCTAGCTGTATGGGGATGCAATGCTCAAATAAGAGTGCCCAGCCAGAATAGAACCAAGCTGCAACCTAAAAGCACACCTGGGATTTTTATAGGCTACAGTACTGGATCAAATGGTTATAGATTCTATGACCCAGAGAACAGGAAGTTACTGGAAAGTAGGGATGCCATCTTTTTAGACCAAGATACACCTCGTCGAGCTAAACGCCCCAGAGTGGAATTGTTAGTTAATAACTCAGGACATTCTGAAAATATTTCTAATCCTGAGGAACCAAACCCTACAGAACAAGATGAACCTTCTACTAGCATGCCTAGGAGAAGTGGGAGGAATACTCAAACTCCTTCATACTTGGACGATTATTTTACTTTTTTGGGGGAAGTTCATTCTAAAGCAAGTTTAGAAGAGGAACCTAAATCTTTTAAACAAGCCATGAACAGTCCAGAATCTAGTCTCTGGATGGAAGCTATGCAGGAGGAACTAAACTCCATGAAAAGGAATAATGTTTGGGAACTAGTGGATTTACCAAACAACAGAAAAACTATTGGCTCTAAATGGATTTTTAAAAGGAAAAGGAATGCATCTGGCTTGGTGGAAAAATTCAAAGCCAGGTTAGTAGCTAAGGGGTACACACAAAGGGAAGGTATTGACTTTGTGGAAACTTTTTCCCCTGTAGCTAAATTCACTTCTATTCGCATTCTTAGTGCTTTGACTGCTTACTTTGATCTTGAGCTTCATCAGATGGATGTTAAAACAGCATTTTTGAATGGTTACTTAGAGGAGGAAATATATATGGTTCAGCCTGAGGGTTTCACAGAAAAGGGAAATCAGAACAAAGTGTGTAAATTGAACAGATCTATATATGGGCTGAAACAAGCTTCTAGGCAGTGGTACAAATTGTTTGATAATGCAATAACGTCTTATGGGTTTTCTATGACGGAAGGGGATCACTGCATTTATCTGAAGATAGTGGGAGGTTCCTTTGTTATGTTATCTCTTTATGTTGATGATATTCTGATTGCCTCTAATAACAAAGCGACATTGTTGGAAGTTAAGTCTTGGCTGTCATCTACTTTTGATATGAAGGATATGGGTGAGGCCTCTTATGTTTTAGGGGTAGAGATACATAGAAATCGTGACAAGAAAGTGTTAGGATTATCTCAAAAGGCTTATCTTAACGCTGTATTGAAACGATTTGATATGGAAAATTGCAACCCTGTAACTGTACCAATGTTAAGGGGAACTAAACTCAGTGAGGAACAATGTCCCAAAACTCCTGAGGAAATAAAGAAAATGAAACATATACCATATTCTTCGGCTCTAGGATCTCTCATGTATGCAATGTTATTCACAAGACCTGATCTTTGTCACACTGTTGGAATGTTGAGTAGATATCAACGGAACCCTGGACAGGCGCATTGGAAACAAATGAAACATGCACTGCGTTATATTAAAGGAACAGTGGATTATGCCTTGTGTTTTAATGGTCAAAATCTTCAGCTGCAGGGTTATACTGATGCTGATTGGCAGGGAGACCTTGATGAACGGAAGTCAACTTCAGGTTATCTATTTACTTTAGCTGGTGGTGCTATTTCCTGGAAGAGTAAGAAGCAAGAGGGTGTGGCGTTATCTTCAATGGAGGCTGAATACATAGCTGCCTCTGAGGCAGTAAAAGAATGTGTTTGGCTGAAAGAGTTTTTATCTTCACTCAATATTGTGGAAAGTGCATCCAGACCGGTGACAGTTTATTGTGATAATCAGGCGGCGATCAAGGTGTCAAGGGATCCTAAATTTCATAGTAAGAGTAAGCATATAGAAGCAAAGTTTCACTACATTCGTGATGTAATAAATAGGCTGAAATTTGTTCAGCTGGAATATTTGCCCAGCGTCAACATGGTTGCAGATCCACTGACTAAATCCCTTAGTCAGGAAGCATTTCGCAAACATGTTGGTGACATGGGTCTTAGGAAGTTTGATTAAATGTTTTTCAGACAAGTGGGAGATGTAGGAACTATTTGTGTCTTGCAAACATTATACTGCATTATTATTATTATACATATATGAGTTTTCAGTCTCAATATGGAATTGTTTATATTCTGGAATTGTTGAATATATATTTGTACTTGAGGAATAATCTCAAGGTGCTGAGGACGACTATGCCGGAATACAGTATTATTATGTATACTGGAAATATATGCCCGGGCACGGTATAGGGTGGAAAATACTAGGCTGTTTACAGGATCAGCTCTGTAAGCTGTTAATGCCTACATGATTAAGGAATTATGTTGCTTAATCATGGCGCACGACTCACACGTGCGTGTGGAGGACTTGTATTGGGATCGGACTCTGGAAAGGATTAGTTATGATCGTGGTTGTTTAACTTAATCAGGAGTCTATCTGGAATCCTATACGTACTGGTTTAAACACCAGGAAGTGGAGTATAAATAGTCCTTAACCCCTAGTCCTGTTAATTGCAATGTGAGCCGCACCACGGAACAGGCAAGGGAATAGGGGTTAGGCTAATTACTCCTAAACCGAAATCCTACAGTGCCGTCGCCGGCTGCCACGCCCCTCGCCGAGTCCGTGCCCCTAGGCGCGCACGCACGGTGACCGGGTGACGCATGTGGCGATGGCAACCTCCGTTGTGTGCACCGTGGCACTGTGCAATCCACCCAAGCTAGTCGGACGCGCTGCTCCTGTATTTTACGCCATGCGTAGCATCGACGAAGGCAAAGGCATCGGAAGCAGCAGTATTTTCATGTAATTTACTTTGCTACATTCGAGGAGTGATAGGTTACCGCAGCTGTAGACTTGTTACTTGTAGCAACATCTACATGGAGGGGAGGCAGTTTTCATCTAATCTGACACTGGAAGCTTTGAGACACGGATCCGTATATTTGATTGGCACAGACGATGTCTGGTGAAATGGTCGGCTTCAGTTCCTTCCAGGGCTAAATTGCATTTTATTACTTTGCCAAAAATGTCGCCGCCTAAATGTCGCTTCTTTTGGCTGGTTGGTTGTTCGGACTTTCGACGCCGTATCGCCATGTTGTCCGTGGATGGCCCCATCAACCGATGTGGGGATTCCGGACTAGCTGTCCAAAATATTCTTGTGCCTACAACATCAGCGATCCCATGATCATTGTGTCGCTGAGCACAATCGAACTGGTATCAAAATAACATCCATAAATACCGAATGAATATACTTACTTGATTGAAGCCGTAAGCTTCAACAGGTACTTGCAGCGGAAATCATCAAACAACGTGGAGCCCAAGTCATTTGCCAAAACCCTACATGCAGCTGACTGGTAAGCGCGCTAGTTCGCATTGACGTCACTGACATCTTCTTCTCCGAACTGCTCATTTTCGAAATCTGGCTAAGACAATAGCCAATGACGAAACCAATATGAGTACATTTGATTGTACTCGCAAACTACCACCGGAATGAGCATGCACTACTCTTTTTATTGTTTAATTAAAACCTTGTTTGCTTTCAAAACTCTACATTCTTATCAAAAAAGAGAAGGATAGACTTTTGTTTACTAAAACTTTGTTTGGAATCTCTATAAATTTAATTAAAAAGGAAAGAGGAATTTTATAACTTTTTTATAAGCCTTGTATTTTTAAAAAACATCTCTATACCTTTGTTGAAAAAGAAAAGAAGGTTTTTAGAACTTTTTCCTATAAATCTGTCTTTGTAAAAAGTCTCTTTTAAAACATTTTCCCGAAAAGATATGTTTGTTGAAAAAGATAAGAAGTCTCTTTTATAAACATTTTCCCAAAAGATATTTTTGTTGAAAAAGGCAAGAAGTCTATTTTATAAACATTTTCCCAAAAAATCACCATTTGTTTATTTCTCCAAAACTCCTCTTTTTCAGACCATAGTCCTTCATGGTCTTGCTCTTTTCCAGCAAACTCATACCAGCCCGTCGGTATAGTTACGTACATAAAACATCTCCATTTTCTTTTCAAATCTTAAAACTTTGCAAAACTTGCACATGGTCAGAGGACAGCCTTCCAACTGTCCATTACCGAGGACTCGGCTATTCGAATAGTTTTACACTCTGCAGAGATAGCACGCTTTTCCCACATCCATCCAGCAACTCATCGTGTCAGCCACGTCCCGCCATACAAGGTGTATGCGAAGTTGAGTCACCGACCATAGCCTATTCTTTGCTCATGCTAGTATAGGACCCTGCCGCTATGACACTTTCCATCAACACTTAACCCAGCCCGTCGGAATCTAAGTGTGAGGACTCATAGTTCTGCCCGGCGACCCAAAGATGGCGTCTTCAATCTTCTTTCTCCAATAAACTCATACCGGCCTCCGGTAGACTTCTCTTAAGAGGACCTAGGTCAGGGGTAGGTCACCAAACCATCCCCTCATGGAACGGAGTCATCTCCGTTGTTGAGGCATCCCATACTAATATGAGCAAATTATATGACTAAGCCCTTTCCCATATGGGGGTAAATGTGGTCGCACAGGTTATCGGCTGGTCGACGTAAGTACAAGGACACAATGTGCATTTTTCATAAACATCACCATACTCCATTTCTTCACTTCCATTCCGACATCTCGGCACTCCATATCTACACACAAGTATTTTCAAAGGAGTTTTGAGTAAACAATATTTTTCCCATCCTATAGTTTGAAAAAGAATTTCCATCTAACACCTCCATATAGGGTGTCAAAATAATATACTTGTATTTTAAAAACAAAGGGTTTTCACAATCATAGCTTTAGTGGCAACCACCACATAAATCACTTATACTCTTTATAAGTAAAACATGTGAATCAAAATAGATGTATATAGATGCAATCTCAGAGAAGTAGCTTGCCTGATTTCAGCATAATGTCCCTGGACTTCTCCTCATAGGTCAATAAAAATGAATACCATTCTTCTTCAGAAATCCTCTCCAAGGGTCACTCTGATAGCGTTGTTTTCTAGCGTCGCAAAAAAAACAACACTCAATACACTATAAAAACCACAAGTGACACACAAACAAGTAACAAACCACAAGCATCAAACAAATCATTCGAGCAACAGAGTAAGATCTACACTTACAATGTCATTATACTAACCATTAGTCCAACATTATACCCATGCTAGGAACATAGATCCCATAACTATCTTAGGCAAAGATGAACAACAAGCATCTTTATTTAAACAGGAAATACTTCAGACAAAAGTTAAGCCACCAATTAATCTCTGTCATTCAAAATATTTTACCAAGATAATGTAAAGACATTAACAAGATACTCAAGCTAGTACTCAACTTTAAGACAATCAAGCTAAACGTGCTATTCAAAGCAAGGCGTCACTAGTCCTACTACCAGTCAAAACAAACTATCGTCTAGTCCAACATACACTCAGATTGTAACAACCCAAAGCTAATCAAGGAAGTTTTGTTAACAGAATGTCTACTTAAACAACAAGCTTGGGACTGGTAATACGGTTCATCAGGGTATTGCGGTGGAACCACGACTGCTTGATCTTTCGATGCATAAAAACACCGAAAAGTAAAAAATCAATAACCACACAAGTATAACAAGTGCAATGCACACACACATGATGGCAAGGACATTTTAATGCACTGAACTTACTTATAAAACTATCCGGCAATTTAAATGGGGTGCAGAATTAATTATCTCCTCAAGAGAAAATTATAACTCCACCTTTAAATTAATGATTTTCCTAACTTCTAAAGGTACAGTACTGCAATCTTGTTCAATTGTGCATGCAAATGATGTAACTGGACAGTTCATATTTTTATGAGCATTTTGATATATCAACCACATTTTTCTGATATACGAATAAAAAGTTATTGAATTTATAACATTCCTTTTAAATCGGCCATTTTAGCAACTTCCATTAAACAACATTACAACTTAATTATCCATGTTTGTAGAAATGGTGAATCATGAAGTACATTACTTGCTGAACATATTGGTAGGTCAAACTTAATTTTTGGACCATTATTTTTAAAGATATGGATTTTCCAAAAGCATTTTCTTTTCTGCCATTTTCCTTATTTTAATAAAACATCAAATAAATTAATTTATTTGGATGTGTGAGTTATGCCAACAAACAGACTTTAATTTTCTGAACATTTTCGTATCTTGTTTGTAATTTTTGGATCAATATTAAGAAAGTTATGGTTTTTACAAGTTTAATCAAATTTCTGCCTTTTCTGTTATTTTCCAGAAAGTTTAACCGAAACGTTTTGTACTCAGGGCTGGGCTACCCACAGCCACTGACAAGGGGGCCCGAGCCACGGTGGCGTCCACGTCTGCGCACGCGGCCCACGGCGAGGTTTGACCGTGTCGATGCCGCGACCGGCGCACGCGCGCGATGATCACCGGCGGCGACGTGCACGGATCCGTCGACCCATCGCACTAGGGAACGCGTTACGGACGACATTTGACTCGCATGGACGCAATGAACTAGAATATGGTAGCGCCGCTACCTATTTGTCACCGGAGACGCCGGAATCGACGACGAACAGCAGCGGCCGTCGGCGATCTACTACTACCCGACGATCTAGAGCGAGATGAAGGAAAGGGAGATGTCCAGTGGCAAGGCGGGCTCACCCTTGACACGTGAGGGTGCTCAGTTGGTGCAGAGGTGGTCGGAATCGACTGTGAGCTTGCTCGAAGCGCGACGATGCGGGCGACCCCGCAGCGATTCCTTGCACGAGGACGAAGAGGAAGACGAGGCGGTGAGGATGGCGGTCTTCGATCTGCTCTAGGCGTCATAGAACGGCGGCGATGTGGCGGCGGAGCTCCGGCTAAGGTTCGGCCATGGCAGAAGAAAGAGAGAGCGATAGAGAGAGGGATCAGGTGAGCAACTGAGTGAGGGGTGAGTGGATCAGAGCGGCCTCGTGGTGATCTTATCCCCTCCGCAGCGGCGAGGTGGGGCGTGACACAGTGGCGAGGCGCCAGGCCACGACCACTGGAGCTACAGGAAGACGACGGCAACTTTGCAGAAGACCCCTGTCTTTTCCTCTTTTCATGTTTCTTTTATTTCCAGTACTTCTATTGATTTATTTGGGGCACTTAAACTATTTCAAAAATTATGAAATTATTTGGGTAGGCTCCCCTTGTCACGTAGGAGCTCCACAAAAATTGGGGTTTATAAATAAAGTGTTTTGAACAACTTTTGTTCATAGGGTGGGATTATGGCATTTTTCGTAAATACAAATTTATAATCCTTTAGAAATTTTAAAGCAAGTTCAAAATATTATTTTTGAACTCTTGGAACTTCCTTGACAAATATAGGATGTCAAAGTATTTTTGTTTTGCAACTTTGAATGCTTTCATTGATTTGAATTTGGGAATGAAGCAATTCATATTTGAGGTTTTTCAATGTCATATATTCTTGAGCAATTTTATTAAGGATGCCATGATGCAATGAAACACAAAAAGTGAAAATACCAGTTTCACATTGAAAAGTATATTTATTTGAGGAGGGAGTGATATGGAAGTGAGGGGATTATGATTTCCTCTCATTCCTAGAATTTTATAAGGTAAGATAATTATTATGACAAAGCATAGAAATAGGGAGAGAGAGAAATTTAAATAAGATCATCTCTTTTAATTGGGACTTTATTTTAAGTGTGTGAGAAGTTTTGGTTTTCTTGTTTTGTTCTAAGTCACATTCCAAATTTGTGATTAGTGGTTTTCAACTCAAGGTTCAAGTACAATTATGTAATTATTCACCCAAGCAAACAATAAAGTAAGGAAATAACAATCAACACCAATGTAAGTCAACAAGCAGACAATATAAGTTTTCTACCAAATTTCAAATATTCAGATAGGTGGTGGTCACGGTGGGCATAAAACCCGAAACCCGAAGCCCGAACCCGAAAAACCCGAGCTCAAACATGAACTACCCAAACCCGACCAACCCGAGCGCTGCAACGGGTAGCAGATCTGAAAACCCGAATTTAATTCGGGAAATTCAGGTTTGAAGCCACGAAACCCGAATTACCCGAATAACCCGAACTATGTTTAAAAGCCCAACAAAAGTCCACAAATGCTTGAGGCCCAGCCCAAAAGTTGACCCCAAATTAGGTTTTCTACAGGCCAGATTCCTCACGTCCATCCCCGTCCGCATCCAGCACTAGCAGCCGCCAGCACCACACCCGCACACCGCAGCCCTCGCCTCACTGCTGTGCCGGGCAGCCGGCGCGCCGCCGATCTGCCGTCGTCCAGGCCAGGGCTAGCAGCCTCGCGTCCGTCCCCATCCAGCACTAGCAGCCTCGAGTCTGCCGGCGGACGGCGGTCGACGCGGCCCGCGTTCTCCTTCTCCTCCAAGCTGCAAGGTAGGAAGAGTCGCCGGTCGCCTGCCAGGCTGCCAGGAGCTGCTCGTCGTCCGTTCCTCGCCGGCTGCGCGACTGCGTCTTGGTGGTGCGCGACTGCGCGGTGGCGCTCGTCACGCTCGTGCTGCTGGGCGTGCGCAGCGCCGAGACTGCGGACGACGGCGGCGAAGGCGGCATGGTGTTCCGTGGCCCGCGGCTCGGCGGCGGCGCGGCACGGCCCCTCGCCGCCTTCTCTTGCTTTCTCGTCCCTCACGCACTGCCGCACCGGCATGCTGCAGCGAGCCAGTGAGGCTCTGCCCCAAACCCTCTTCCCCTCACGCACCGTCGTGCTAGTCGCCGGCGGACTTCTCGATTTCTACTCTGTTCATTCTTTAATTCGGGAAATCGGGGAAAACCCGACCCGAACCCGAATTTTCGGGTACCCGAATTTTCGGGTTTCAGTTATTTCGGGAGAGTTTCGGGTGTGAGATTTGAAAACCCGAATTATAAAAAACCCGAATAACCTGACCCGAAATTTCGGGTAAACCCGAACGCCCACCGTGAGGTGGTGGGATGGCAATCAAGCATCATCATGCCAAGTATGGTGTTGAAACAAGCTTAGTTCAATAATTTGATACTTTTCAAAAGGGTTGCTAAAATATATGGGTAGTATATTTCCCACTCTTATTATTTCCCAAAAGAATGAAAGTATGAGTTTGAAATAAGAGCTATAGATATAAGAGAGATATCAAGGTTGGAGATAGTATATAGACCTCCATAGTTTTTTTTTGACGTGTAGACCTCCATAGTTTTGGGAACACATAATTTTGGAAATACTTTTGCTTTCTCAAGAGTGGGTATTTTGGTGGTTGCTAAACCAGTATCATTGAAATGGACTTTGGCCAGAAATAAGAATGGAAAGAGATATATGGAATATTTCTTGTCATGACATGATCACCAAAGTTTAATATATTTTTACTTAGGTTAGGTTCTTGGATTAATATTTACTAGTCAACAACCTAAACAACAAGTCACTCAAGGTCCAACATAGCAATGGGAAAGAAAACACAATCATCAGTGAAACATTTCAAAAAGTTTTTGTTGGTTCTAAATTTTGGGTCTTGTAAAACTAAGTTTTTCTTAGTTCCAAATTTTTGGATGTGACAGATCCTTCCCCCCTTAAAATAAATCTCGTCCTCGAGATTTGCCAGGTGGGGTAACGAGGGCACGGGTTTTAGTTTGTATTTTTGTGACCAACAGAGCTTGAGTTATACCATTAAACATGAACAACTAGTTTCTGCCATATTTAAGTCATACTTAAATAATGGTTAATTCAATTAAATTGAACCCAAATTGTTTGCCTTGTGTATTGCAGTAGCTATACTTCCGAGGTCGTTGCTTATTCAGTGAAGTTGCCATGTGAGATCTTGACAACTTGATGATGCAAGGCTTTCTTTGTTGATAAACTTCTGTGCTGAATTCAGATCCTTGATGATGGGGTTGACTTGACGATTGACTCGGATGGATAGTCTTGGTTGATTGTTTCCAGATACTACAAGGCTAAGGCGCAAGGAACTAATTATTACCACGTTCTTGTATACCTATTGCAGGTCTTCCCCCTTAAAAAGGGGGTTTGAAGGTTCATCCTGAAGGTTGCATCTGGGGTTAACTTGGAAGCATTGTTCTTCTGAGGTAGCTTGACGATCTTTGTCTTGGGTGTCATTCCTCGGTGCTTGGGGTTGGTGCAGATACCACTTCCTGATATTGTCGCCTTACGAGGGTCGCAGGTGGGGACACGTTGTTTTCAGGATGCGTCGAGTCTGTGTACTTGACTCTCTCCGGTTTCTAGTTAGAAGAGAGGTGCTAAAAGCTTCTATTTGTTTCTCAGCCTGTTTGGTGGTTGTTGACGTCCAATTGCAGTTGCTTCCCCCCTTTGATTTTCCTTAGCGACTCCCGGTAGAATTTCTTCACGCCTTTCTTCCTTCGGCTTGGCGGAAAAAAGGCTGGTCGTGGAATGCTTCTTTGGGTCCGGGTCTTCACGAAGCTTCGCAAGTGTCTTCACATGTAAGTCAGAGTGCACCAGAGTAGTTAGGGTTTTCGGGAGAACTTTGTGGTTGAGGGGCTTATGTTAGTTTTCAAGGGAGTTGGGTGCCATACTTTAAACATCAAACTTATTATACCTAAGATCCTAAACAACCAACTTTACACAGGCCTTTAATTCTCGAGTCTTCAAAATACCATTCCAATATCTCTGGTAAGGCCACTATTATCAACTAGTTAATTTGAAACATGGTCTTTGCCCAAGCTAAAATTATTAATCTACCATCATCTTCCTCGGGCATAAACTCTTTATCATAGTATAGTTCAATCTATCGGATACCCATCAAACCTTTTAGGCATAGTCTTCCCATTACATTCTATCACAAAAATCGTAGTGGTCCACCAATTATTTCTTGATTGGTTTTTTCCCCCAGATAGGAATATCTCATATTATCTTACTCCTTCAGGTTGTCATTTTCCCACGATCATATCATCAAAGCTAAATAAAGCATCCAACAGTCATGTGATCATATCATCAAGAATTGACCCACTTTCTAACCAAATTCAGATTTTATCTCAACACTTTTGGGCCTTGATCTCATAATCAAAGATAAATGATCTTTCTAAGAATAATCCAAACAGAGCGTGACAAGCTCTGAAAACTACTGTCACCTAGAATGTCTGGCTACTAGACCAAGTCATATTGATTCCTAGAATCCGATAAACATTCACTTATCCCCCACTAATTATTTCTTGCATACAACGATCTACTCATTTGCTAACTCATCTTTGACCACTTCCTATAATTATATAAGAATTTAGTACAAAGGTCACTTGCGCTAAGAATCACCCTAAACATTCCAACACCGGAGTATTCTTCTTAATTTACTTGCTTTTAACCAATCCAAACATCATTTTATCAGCAAGTGCTTCCTAAAAATTCAATAACTTTCACCTTTATTTCTAAACCTTAAATCAAGGGTCACGTCTTCTAGCTCCAGATAACCACCAATGGTTGGGGACCACAACTGGTTAGCCCCAGAGTATTAATCAAATATATCATCTGTCCAAACCCAATTGATTTATCGATCCACTCCAAGTTTTCCCTTCTATTCTAAACCCCATGTTTTTGATATTACCAACATCATCCACCAAATTTTGATCTCATCAACTAGATTCTTAAGGGATCCTTTTGACTAATAATCTTTTAGTTAAACACTCTTATATACTCCTAAAGTTCTCCTTTCTACCAACTAGTTTTGGAGTCGTCCTATGGCATCTCTTTCCTTTGTCTAGAAAAAGCAGTTAGTAATTTTGCAAAATTTGGTTAGATGAGAGATTTAAAGTTAGATAAATTAGGTTAGTTATGTTAGTTTTCATATTCTTTTGTTAGTCCGACAGGATACGACTAGTGTGATCTAACGTCGGGTATTGAATCTTCATCCTTCTTGATGGCTTGATGTGGTTATACAAAACGACGTATGAAGGCCGCTATCCGTCTTGCAGAAGGTCGCAGAGTCTTGGGCCCCCGGGTTGGAGTAAAGAGTACTCCATACCTTGCTCCTCTTACTAGGATAAGATTTTCTGGAGGGTTTTCTAAGTCAGACTTTTGAAAGGATACAAAAAGTGCATCTATGGCCAACAAGGCAAAAAGGTTTTTGCAAACAGTCAAAAATAGAGCAAGAGATAAAAGTGTGGTTACGGTGTGCTCCCGACAAGGCGTGTTTTGTGGAACACACCAGGAAAACAACACACCTAAATGCAACACACAAGCAAGGATCAATCAAGGCACTTTTAGCACCAACAGACGTTTAATACCATGGAAGATGGGGGTTGCTCAAGTAAAACGAGCTTATCCTATCGATCCTATGGGTCTGGGTCAGCCATGTTTGTTGAGGTCTTCCTGTCTTTAACTTATTGGCAGATTGATGTCATTGAGCTTGAAACTTGGTAGGGTCTTCGTATGGAAACCTTGGCGATGAATTCACTGCAATCTTTGAAGATTGCAGCGGACCTTCGGTCTTCGCATAAAAATCACATTGATGTTGAGGTCTTGAGAAGGAAGCTTCTTTTTCTTCGGGTTGCTAAGTACTAAGGTCTCTCCTGGTTCATCGTCAAATATATATAAATTTGAATGGGGACAAGATAACAGAAGAAAACTTTCGATAAACCTTTAGACAAGAGGTAAGGTTTAGAATAATTCGAGAAGGTGAAAAGAGTGGAAGCTATACTTAGGCTTCCTTAGATCTCTACTATATAATATTGAAAACGGTGATGGTTGGCGGCGGTAGGTCAAGGCAAAATTTTAGTCCGCACGCTGCAAGGCAAAATTTGAGTCCGCACGCTGCCGTGGAAACGAGCTGGGCGATGTGGTACTAAAGAAGCTGCCGTACGTCGCGAAAACCGAAGTCAATCCATGCCGTAAGCGACCGTGCTGCCGGTGGTACGTCGCGCAGTTTTGCATTTTAGCCCCTCCCAAATTTAGAAATAAACCCGCAGTCCCTCTTTAAGTGGTTATCTACTTATCTTCCTGCGTGTTTCCTTCGTTTGGTACGTCGTCGGAGGGACTTAACCGCAATTTCCGGAAAACCCAGGGACCGTTTCACAAAAACGCCACCACGCACGCACCACCAACCGCACCCTCCTCTCTCCTATCTGCTCCTCTCCCTCTCGATCCCATCCTGCCACCCATGGCGGCGCCGGCACCGTCGCCGACCGTCCCCACCACCACCGCCTCCTCCTCCCGGCCTCCAACCCCGTGCTCCGCCGGCGCGCCCGTGCAGCTCCAGCGGTCCCCGACGCCACCATGGCCTCCTTCGCCTCCCTCTAGGCCCGTCCAGGCCCGTCCCGGCCGCCTCCGTGCCCCGTCCAGGCCGAAGCCACCACGGCCTCTTCCATCCTCGCCTCCGGCCTCGACCGGATCTCCGCCGTGGCCCCGCGCCGTCGGAGGTCTTCTTCGTCCGGAGCGCCGTCGGCCTTCTTCGGGCTGTCAGATCCGCAGGCAAAAGAGGAGTTGATCCTGCTGCTCCACCGGTGCCGGCCTGCTTCCTTCTTGCAACCACAACCATCGGTGTGGTTGTCTGCGGCCACGAGAAGCTACGCGCTCATCAGCTGAAGCAAGCTCGTCTTGATATGGTGGTTGTCTGATTTGCGTTTTCGTTTAGCTTAGGTCTGCTCATTCTTTGGTAAAGGGATACAATTAGGCGATGCTCAAGAAGTGATGGCATGGATTTTAATCATTGTCCGTGTTGCTACTGCACTGTTGCCGCTACTGGGTTTCAGAGGGTGCATCACGGGAGATGTTGTGTGTGCTAACTGGATGGGTCGTTTCTGCAAATTCATAGCACTGAGTATGATTGCTTATCTATTATATAATTAAAACACAAGACAATCAATGGATAGGATTAACCAATCTTAAGCAACAAAAATCGGACAGCCCAGATTTAATGTACTGTTATCTGACGCTTTTTTTTTTTAGACAAATCTCACGCTAGATATGCGCGTATAGGGTGTCCTTCCTCACGTCTACAAACTTCAGCCGATCACGGCGTAAGGAAAGAAGAGTCTCTTCCTCACGTAAAAACATTACAGTCCATCACGATGTAACCAAAGAAGAGCTCTTCTCCAAATCAGATAAAAGGAAAAGGAAAACGTATTAAAAGCAAAACACCATGGAGAAGGCGTACATCTCAGGAGTTCATTGGTGTCGCCGGCAGCTTCCTCGATCTTTAACGGCGGCCAAGCTAGGGACGCGACGGAGTCGCCGGATAAGCTCAACAGACGTGCCCTATTAGAAGTCCACCGACCACATAAAAAAAGGAGTCGACGGGATTCACGGCAGAGCACGTCCTAGACTATATAAGCAAAATTTCCTTCAGACTGAGGACTACTAGGGTTCGTAGCGTGTCCAAGCAGCAACGGCGGCAGAAATCGGGAGGTGAAGAAATCGTCCAGCGATGAAGCGGCCAATGGTGTCATCAAGATCCGAGAAACCGACGCGAGTCACGCGACGCCGCCGGTCAATAAGAAGCAGTCACCGATGCCACACCCGCCCAACGTGAAGCTTTGCATGTCAATCCCCATGCTCCATGGAAGCCTATAAGAGAGCCAACATGGCCAGGGAGAAACTTCCCCTTCAGGCAGGTTCCTCAAGACGATGTCAACTTTACAACAGGAGCATGCCAGGAGGAGGTGCGATTGATCTCCTGGCAATCTGGCTAGCTTCGAGAAAGCCAAGGCCAGGATGCCGGCAGCCTCGCTCCGCCACAGCTCTCCACGCATCATAATCGTTTTGTTTCTCATCTATGGTTCTACGTTCCTCTCGCCGGCGGCGCGGGAGAGGTGCGATTTCTCTCCAACAAATCATGCTAGCATAAAAATAGCAAGACCGCGGCCGACGGCCTCGCTCGGCCACATCAGGAACGGTGGAACGACGCCGCGAAGCCTCACACGATGGTCGGATCTCGGATGCCGGACACGGCGGATCAAACGGCCCGCGGCTGTACAGAAGGAAAGAATCCGAGCGACCATGCGCGCAGATTGCACAGCTCCATAGTTCCCTCGATCATGCCTGCTACCACAGCCATGCTCGGCCGCGTCTGCGGGTCCTCATGCAGGCAGGAAAGAGCCACCTTCATCAGCTCTCAACGTCCTTGGCCAAAAGGACGCTCGGATGCAACAATTCGTGGCCTCAAGGAATCGACGATCTGCATTGGACAAAAACTCCGATTCATGTAGCCCACGAGTTTGGGGCTACCGTTGTTAGCCAACAGCCACTAATTTGTACTTGCACGAGTTCAGGAATTGGTAGTGCAGTTGTTCCATGCATGATGCTAGCTGCAACGATTTATTATGAGGTAATATATAGCTGTACAAATGACAATCATATTATGGTGCCCCGTTGGTGAGAAGAATTTTGCCGGGATGAATACACAGTCACATGTTCCGGCTGTTTGCATGAATCCTGATGCTTCGTCTAGATCAACCCTCGGCATTTGCAAGGATGAATACGTATTCATCCGTGCCGGCAGATTGCATGAATTCCGATGCTTCGTCTAGATCAACCCTCCGCAAACGACTTCGGTAATCACATCTGCAACCTGTGCACGAGGGAGGAATCCTGGAGCTGTGTTGTGTTGAATCTGTTTCTTTCATACCGGCATCGCCGACTTATAAGACTCCCATGAGTTTCTGCCGACGACAGCACCTCGCAGCGTATCAGCGAGGAATCGAGGATCTTTAGACGGCGGCAGTGGGCGTGGACAGTCATGTCGTTGGACTAGAACTTCGAACACCTGTAGGACGATGCGTTTGGAGAACCCAAATTATAAGACTAGCTGATGACCACGCATGTTAGCATGCAGCCACTGTGTTGTACTACTAGCACGAGAACGATGAAGATGGACTCGATGTAAGCCGGTAAGATCTCCGCATCAATGCAAGGACCAGATGGAGGGTACACTAATAGAATTAAAAGAATTTTTTTCTTGATTGTTGAGTTTCTATCCGATTTATTACTAACAGGTCTCATGGTCGATGGGTGACTTGAGCTGTATGTACTATGTAGCACGATATATAGAACATGTGTTAGAACTCACAAGGTGCAAAAATTTACCATTAAGTGTAACTTGAACGGTTATGACTCAGAGTGAAAGTATTGCATATTATATTTTTCGACATTTTTTTATTATTTTAAAAATCATTCGACAAATGATGCCATTAGTTTTCTATTAATCCTATTTTTATTAGTATGTTTATCATAAAAATCCTTGGTTGCATACGGCTGAGTAGAAACCATCACAGATCTATTTTCGCAAGAAAGAAAATTGCTCAGAATCCTATGCTTGAAACAGCTACTAAAGCTTACTGCATAAGTTCATATAAAGCATTACAATGTTTTTTATAGCATTTTATTCAATCTTCATTTTTGCAGGTTTAAGAAACAATAATCTACAAGCTAAGTTCTCACATAAAAATGTAAAAGGATTAAAAGTGCACTATTTAAAATAAAAATATAGCAGTTCATAATGCTTATCTGATAAAACAGGGTGCATATCGGAGTCGGTACAAATTACATAAATTTTATATACTCATTAAAAAATATAAATAATTATGTTTTGACCTTCCGGCATGCATAAATTTATATTATTAAGGGCAGCTCAAATAGGTCCTAATTCCTTTTGTAAATTTCCTGCTAGATGTTTTTTGGACATTTTCAAACTTATAATGCCCACGTAAAAGAGGGAGAGTAATAGGAAAAACAATAGGCTGACACTTCAAGTAAATTTATCATGGCAGAGCATGATTATACAATAGACCCAGACCATAATTTATATGATTGTATGCTTAGAAACTCGGTCAACGGGAAAATAGAAGATATTGCAACAGCAGGTGTTTGGGGGAAACACATATATTTTTTTAGTAAATAGGTTCGTTCGTTTATTCATCAATATGCAATGTTTTTAGCGCTGACTATTTTACGCTAAGTAAGAAAGTAAAACTCATAACTTTGGTCCACGTCCTTTCTATCACCATAATATATTCAGTGAGGCGATTATTTTTGAGATATTGCAGTTCACAAGTTTGAGCAGGAAGGGGCTAATAAGCACAGGATGTCATGACTCATGGATGAATCCAGCTGGCACATTACCGATATTTGTTGATGTTTCTAATGGAAAAAAAATCAACACCATAGGATGAGATATAACTGATATATTTTAGTTTGTGGGATGAATATAAATTGAACGTCATATTCATATTTTGCACAATATAACTTACATGAAATAAAACTGAATTTACTCAGTTTTGGCAATTGTAACACGTGGATAAGTTTATAAAATTAAAGTTGAGAAGAGCGAGCAGTAGCGAAGCTTTGTAAATTACTCACTTTGACCCATATTATAAGATCTTTTCGATATATCTTAAGATGGATTGCATATGGAGTGAAATGAGCGAAGCTACACACTAAATAAGTCTGTTTATTTATGAACGAAGGTTGTAGTAATCATAAATAAACTTAGAGTTTTCAATTCTTATTTCTCTTAAAATGTTCTAAAAAGGTATAATAGAACATAAATACATTAGACATGAAGATTCAATTAATTCCATTTCTAGCCGCGCAGTTTGCGCGGGCCACCCAGCTAGTTTAATACTAAATCAACATCCTGCATATCCATGCTTCATGTAGTATACAAGTGATTCGTTAGTATACTACATATTTTTGTATCTATCTTTCAAAGGTTACGTTGATGGCTAGGTACTGCTGTTGTTATCCACAAGAGATTACTAGCTGTTGTTGTTTTGCTAATTGATGTGCTATTATTTTGCAAATTTTGCAGGTACTTCACCACAACCAAATTCGTTGCTCGCGCCTTCGAATCCTTACTGCTGAAGGAGGCCACCTGGAGCAGGAGGCCTGCTATAAGCGAAGGCATGATGTTTCAATCTTGCACACACTAATAACAAAAGATAATACCCAAGCTTTTTAATTTATGGCAAAAAATCTACATATACATCCGTGGACTGTTTGTATGGAGGATTTATTCCTTGCAAATTAGCAATGCTTCTTTTTTCTGTCTTCAATTACGACACCTAATGCTTGAACTGTCCAACATGAACCAAAGAGAAAAAAAAAACTGATGACTTTATGATGTTCCTTTTCATCTCACATATGTTTGTTCAATACTGAATTATAATCTTCAGTGTGGTTCAAGTAGTGTTCTAACTGGATATGCTACACTATTGCAATTAGACAGAGGGGGAAAAGAGTTCCATTCTTATAAATTGTTGACCTTCAAACAAACGGATTTATTATTATGCTGAAGTGTTCTAATCCCCTCGAGTTCTTGAGCGAAAGGGTTGTCATGGGTCATGGGAAGAACTATTCAAATGTTTAACTGTGAAGTTCATTCTCTTAAAATAGCTCTATTGGTATTGCCATATTGTTTCATTTGTGCAGTCTAATTTTTTTTTATGAACCTGCCCGTTGCAACGCACGGGCTTTTTGCTAGTAAAAATAATTTAAGTAGTAATATATTTCTTTCCGAAAATAGCTTTCTCCTAACTGATGTCCATGCTAACTAAGGTCTCCTATAGTCAGGATGGCTCTGATACCAAGTCTTGTGGGGACCCTGGACTAGCTGTCCAAAATACCCTTGTGCCTACAACATCAGCGATCCCATGATCAGTGTGTCGCTGAGCACAATCGAACTGGTATCAAAAGAACATCCATATATACCAAATGAATATACTTACTTGGATTGAAGCCGTAAGCTTCAACAGGTACTTGCAGCGGAAATCATCAAACAACGTGGATCCCAAGTCATTTGCCAAAACCCTACAGGCAGCTGACTGGGAAGCGCCCTAGTTCGCATTGACGTCACTGACATCTTCTTCTCCGAACTGCTCATCTTCGAAATCTGGCTAAGACAATAGTCAGGGACGAAACAAATATGAGTACATTTGATTGTACTCGCAAACTACCCCCGGAATGAGCATGCACTACTCTTTTTATTGTTTAATTAAAGCCTTTTTTGATTTCAAAACTCTACATCCTTATCGAAAAAGAGAAGGATAGACTTTTGTTTACTAAAACTTTGTTTGGAATCTCTATAACTTTAATTAAAAAGGAAAGAGGAATTTTATAACTTTTTATAAGCCTTGTATTTTTAGAAAAACATCTCTATACCTTTGTTGAAAAAGAAAAGAAGGCTTTTAGAACTTTTTCCTATAAATCTGTCTTTGTAAGAAGTCTCTTTTAAAACATTTTCCCGAAAAGATATGTTTGTTGAAAAAGGTAAGAAGTCTCTTTTATAAACATTTTCCCGAAAATATATGTTTGTTGAAAAAGGCAAGAAGTCTCTTTTATAAACATTTTCCAGAAAAATCACCATTTGTTTATTTCTCCAAAACTCCTCCTTTTCCGACCATAGCCCTTCATGGTCTTCCTCTTTTCCAGCAATCTCATACCAGCCCGTCGGTATAGTTGCGTACATAAAACATCTCCATTTTCTTTTCAAATCTTAAAACTTTGCAAAACTTGCACATGGTCAGAGGACAGCCTTCCAACTGTCCATTACAGAGGACTCGGCTATTTGAATAGTTTTACACTCTGCAGAGGTAGCACGCTTTGCCCACATCCATCCGGCAACTCATCGTGTCAGCCACGTCCCGCCATACAAGGTGTATGCGAAGTTGAGTCACCGACCATAGCCTGTCCTTTGCTCATGCTAGTATAGGACCCTGCCGCTATGACACTTTCCATCAACACTTAACCCAGCCCGTCGGAATCTAAGTGTGAGGACTCATAGTTCTGCCCGGAGACCCAAAGGTGACGTCTTCAATCCTCTTTCTCCAATAAACACATACCGGCCTCCGGTAGACTTCTCTTAAGAGGACCCAGGTCAGGGGTAGGTCACCAAACCATCCCCTCATGGAACGGAGTCATCTCCGTTGTTGAGGCATCCCATACTAATATGAGCAAATTATATGACTAAGCCCTTTCCCATATGGGGGTAAATGTGGTCGCACAGGTTATCGGCTGGTCGACGTAAGTACAAGGACACAATGTGCATTTTTCATAAACATCACCATACTCCATTTCTTCACTTCCATACCGACATCTCGGCATTCCATATCCACACACAAGTATTTTCAAAGGAGTTTTGAGTAAACAATATTTTTCCCATCCTATAGTTTGAAAAAGAATTTCCATCTAACACCTCCATATAGGGTGTCAAAATAATATACTTATATTTTGAAAACAAAGGGTTTTCACAATAATAGCTTTAGTGGCAACCACCACATAAATCACTTATACTCTTTATAAGTAAAACATGTGAACCAAAATAGATGTATATAGATGCAAGCTCAGAGAAGTAGCTTGCCTGATTTCAGCATAATGTCCCTGGACATCTCCTCATACGTCAATAAAAATGAATACCATTCTTCTTCAAAATCCTCTCCAAGGGTCACTCTGATAGCGTTGTTTTCTAGCGTCACAAAAGAAACAACGCTCAATACACTAAACAAAACCACAAGTGACACACAAACATGTAACAAACCACAAGCATCAAACTAATCATTCGAGCAACAGAGTAAGATCTACACTTACAATGGCATTATACTAACCATTAGTCCACCATTATACCCATGCTAGGAACATAGATCCCATAACTATCTTAGGCATAGATGAACAACAAGCAACTTTATTTAAACAGGAAATACTTCAGACAAAAGTTAAGCCACCAATTAATCTCTGTAATTCAAAATATTTTACCAAGCTAATGTAAAGACATTAACAAGATACTCAAGCTAGTACTCAACTTAAAGAAAATCAACCTAAACGTGCTATTCAAAGCAAGGAGGCACTAGTTCTACTACCAGTCAAAACAAATTATCGTCTAGTCCAACATACACTCAGATTGTAACAACCCAACGCTAATCAAGGAACTTTTATTAACAGAAAGTCTACTTAAACAACAAGCTTGGGACTGGTAATACGGTTCATCAGGGTATTGCGGTGGAACCCCGACTGCTTGATCTATCGATGCATAAAAACACCGGAAAGTAAAAATTAATAACCACACATGCATAACAAGTGCAATGCACAAACACATGATGGCAAGGACATTTTAATGCACTGAACTTACTTATAAAACTATCCGGCAATTTAAATGGGGTGCAGAATTAATTATCTCCTCAAGAGAAAATTATAACTCCACCTTTAAATTAATGATTTTCCTAACTTCTAAAGGTACAGTACTGCAATCTTGTTCAATTGTGCATGCAAATGATGTTACTGGACAGTTCATATTTTTATGAGCATTTTGATATATCAACCACATTTTTCTGATATACCAATAAAAAGTTATTGAATTTATAACATTCCTTTTAAATCGGCCATTTTAGCAACTTCCATTAAACATCATTACAACTTAATTATCCATGTTTGTAGAAATGGTGAATCATGAAGTACATTACTTGCTGAACATATTGGTAGGTCAAACTTAATTTTTGGACCATTATTTTTAAAGATATGGATTTTCCAAAAGCATTTTCTTTTCTGCCATTTTCCTTATTTTAATAAAACATCAAATAAACTAATTTATTTGGATGTGTGAGTTATGCCAACAGACAGACTTTAATTTTCTGAACATTTTGGTATCTTGTTTGTAATTTTTGGATCAATAATCAGAAAGTTATGGTTTTTACAAGTTTAATCAAATTTCTGCCTTTTCTGTTATTTTCCAGAAAGTTTAACCGAAACATTTTGTACTCAGGGCTGGGCTACCCACAGCCACTGACAAGGGGGGCCCGAGCCACGGTGGCGTCCACGTCTACGCGCGCGGCCCACGGCGAGGTTTGACCGTGGCGATGCCGCGACCGGCGCACGCGCGCGGTGATCACCGGCGGCGATTTGCATGGATCCGTCGACCCATCGCACTAGGGAACGCATTACGGACCACGTTCGACTCGCATGGACGCAGTGAACAATAATATGGCGGCGCCGCTACCTATTTGTCACCGGAAACGCCGGAATCGACAATGAACAGCGGTGGCCGTCGGCGAGCTACTACTACCCGACGATCTAGAGCGAGATGAAGGAAAGGGAGATGTCCAGGGGCAAGGCGTGCTCACCCTTGATGCGTGAGTGTGCTCAGTTGCTGCAGAGGTGGTCGTAACCGACTGAGAGCTTGCTCGAAGCGCGGCGGCCGGAGTCGGAGGAGAAGCGGACGGCGGCGACGATGCGGGCGAGCCCGCAACGATTCCTTGCGCGAGGACGAAGAGGAAGATGAGGCGGTGAGGATGGCAGTCTTCGATCTGCTCTAGGCGTCCTAGAATGGCGGTGATGTGGCGGTGGAGCTCCGGCTAAGGTTTGGCCATGGCAGAAGAAAGAGAGAGCGATAGAGAGAGAGGGAGCAGGTGAGCAACTGAGTGAGGGGTGAGTGGATCAGAGCGGCCTCGTGGTGATTCTTATCCCCTCCGCAGCGGCGAGGTGGGGCATGGCACAGTGGCGAGGCGCCAGGCCGTGGCCACTGGAGCTACAGGATGACGACGGCAACTTTGCAAAAAACCCCTGACTTTTCCTCTTTTCATGTTTCTTTTATTTCCAGTACTTCTAGGGTTTCATTTGGGGCACTTAAACTATTTCAAAAATTATGAAATTATTTGGGTAGGCTCCCCTTGTCACGTAGGAGCTCCACAAAAATTGGGGTTTATAAATAAAGTGTTTTGAACAACTTTTGTTCATAGGGTGGGATTATGGCATTTTTCGTAAATACAAATTTATAATCCTTTAGAAATTTTAAAGCAAGTTCAAAATATTATTTTTGAACTCTTGGAACTTCCTTGACAAATATAGGATGTCAAAGTATTTTTGTATTGCAACTTTGAATGCTTTCATTGATTTGAATTTGGGAATGAAGCAATTCATATTTGAGGTTTTTGAATGTCATATTTTCTTGAGCAATTTTATTAAGGATGCCATGATGCAATGAAACACAAAAAGTGGAAATACCAGTTTCACATTGAAAAGTATATTTATTTGAGGAGGGAGTGATATGGAAGTGAGGGGAATATGATTTCCTCTCATTCCTTGAATTTTATAAGGTAAGATAATTATTATGACAAAACATAGAAATAGGGAGAGAGAAATTTAAATAAGATCATCTCTTTTAATTGGGACTTTATTTTAAGTGTGTGAGAAGTTTTGGTTTTCTTGTTTTGTTCTAAGTCACATTCCAATTTTGTGATTAGTGGTTTTCAACTCAAGGTTCAAGTACAATTATGTAATTATTCACCCAAACAAACAATAAAGCAAGGAGATAACAATCAACACCAATGTAAGTCAACAAGCAAACAATATAAGTTTCCTACCAAATTTCAAATATTTAGATAGGTGGTGGAATGGCAATCAAGCATCATCATGCCAAGTATGGTGTTGAAACAAGCTTAGTTCAATAATTTGATACTTTTCAAAAGGGTTGCTAAAATATATGGGTAGTATATTTCCCACTCTTATTATTTCCCAAAAGAATGAAAGTATGAGTTTGAAATAAGAGCTACAGATATAAGAGAGATATCAAGGTTGGAGATAGTATATAGACCTCCATAGCTTTGGGAACACATAATTTTGGAAATACTTTTGCTTTCTCAAGAGTGGGTATTTTGGAGGTTGCTAAACCAGTATCATTGAAATGGACTTTGGCCAGAAATAAGAATGGAAAAGATATATGGAATATTTCTTGTCATGACATGATCACCAAAGTTTAATATATTTTTACTTAGGTTAGGTTCTTGGATTAATATTTACTAGTCAACCAACCTAAACAACAAGTCACTCAAGGTCCAACATAGCAATGGGAAAGAAAACACAATCATCAGTGAAACATTTCAAAAAGTTTTTGTTGGTTCTGAATTTTGGGTCTTGTAAAACTAAGTTTTTCTTAGTTCCAAATTTTTGGATGTGACAGATCCTTCCCCCTTAAAATAAATCTCGTCCTCGAGATTTGCCAGGTGGGGTAACGAGGGCATGGGTTTTAGTTTGTATTTTTGTGACCAACAGAGCTTGAGTTATACCATTAAACATGAACAACTAGTTTCTGCCATATTTAAGTCATACTTAAATAATGGTTAATTCAATTAAATTGAACCCAAATTGTTTGCCTTGTGTATTGCAGTAGCTATACTTCCGAGGTCGTTGCTTATTCAGTGAAGTCGCCATGTGAGATCTTGACAACTTGATGATGCAAGGCTTTCTTTGTTGATAAACTTCTGTGCTGAATTCAGATCCTTGATGATGGGATTGACTTGACGATTGACTCGGATGGATAGTCTTGGTTGGTTGTTTCCAGATACTACAAGGCTAAGGCGCAAGGAACTGATTATTACCACATTCTTGTATACCTATTGCAGGTCTTCCCCCTTAAAAAGGGGTTTTAAAGGTTCATCCTGAAGGTTGCATCCGGGGTTAACTTGGAGGCATTGTTCTTCCGAGGTAGCTTGACGATCTTCGTCTTGGGTGTCATTCCTCGGTGCTTGGGGTTGGTGCAGATACCACTTCCTGATATTGTCGCCTTACGAGGGTCGCAGGTGGGGACGCGTTGTTTTCAGGATGCATCGAGTCTGTGTACTTGACTCTCTCCGGTTTCTAGTTAGAAGAGATATGCTAAAAGCTTCTATTTGTTTCTCAACCTGTTTGGTGGTTGTTGACGTCCAATTGCAGTTGCTTCCCCCCTTTGATTTTCCTTAGCGACTCCCGGTATATTTTCTTCACGCCTTTCTTCCTTCGGCTTGGCGGAAAAAGGCTGGTCGTGGAATGCTTCTTTGGGTCTGGGTCTTCACGAAGCTTCGCAAGTGTCTTCACATGTAAGTTAGAGTGCACCAGAATAGTTAGGGTTTCCGGGAAAACTTTGTGGTTGAGGGGCTTATGTTAGTTTTCAAGGGAGTTGGGTACCATACTTTAAACATCAAACTTATTATACCTAAGATCCTAAACAACCAACTTTACATAGGCCTCTAATTCTCGAGTTTCAAAATACCATTCCAATAACTCTGGTAAGGCCACTACTATCAACTAGTTAATTTGAAACATGGTCTTTGCCCAAGCTAAAATTATTAATCCACCATCATCTTCCTCGGGCATAAACTCTTTATCATAGTATAGTTCAATCTATCGGATACCCATCAAACCTTTTAGGCATAGTCTTCCCATTACATTCTATCACAAAAATCGTAGTGGTCCACCAATTATTTCTTGATTGATTTTTCCCCCAGATAGGCATATCTCATATTATCTGACTCCTTCAGGTTGTCATTTTCCCACGATCATATCATCAAAGCTAAATAAAGCATCCAACAATCATGTGATCATATCATCAAGAATTGACCCACTTTCTAACCAAATTCAGATTTTATCTCAACACTTTTGGGCCTTGATCTCATAATCAAAGATAAATGATCTTTCTAAGAATAATCCAAACAGAGCGTGACAAGCTCTGAAAACTACTGTCACCTAGAATGTCTGGCTACTAGACCAAGTCATATTGATTCCTAGAATCCGATAAACATTCACTTATCCCCCACCAATTATTTCTTGCATACAACGATCTACTCATTTGCTAACTCATCTTTGACCACTTCCTATAATTCTATAAGAATTTAGTACAAAGGTCACTTGCGCTAAGAATCACCCTAAACATTCCAACACCGGAGTATTCTTCTTAATTTACTTGCTTCTAACCAATCCAAACATCATTTTATCAGCAAGTGCTTCCTAAAAATCCAATAACTTTCACCTTTATTTCTAAACCTTAAATCAAGGGTCACGTCTTCTAGCTCCAGATAACCACCAATGGTTGGGGACCACAACTGGTTAGCCCCAGAGTATTAATCAAATATATCATCTGTCCAAACCCAATTAATTTATCGATCCACTCCAAGTTTTCACTTCTATTCTAAACCCCAAGTTTTTGATATTACCAACATCATCCACCAAATTTTGATCTCATCAACTAGATTCTTAAGGGATCCTTTTGACTAATAATCTTTTAGTTCAACACTCTTATATCCTCCTAAAGTTCTCCTTTCTACCAACTAGTTTTGGAGTCATCCTATGGCACCTCTTTCCTTTGTCTAGAAAAAGCTGTTAGCAATTTTGCAAAATTTGGTTAGATGAGAGATTTAAAGTTAGATAAATTAGGTTAGTTATGTTAGTTTTCATATTCTTTTGTTAGTCCGACAGGATATGACTAGTGTCATCTAACGTCGGGTCTTGAATCTTCATCCTTCTCGATGCCTTGATGTGGTTATACAAAACGACATATGAAGGCCGCTATCCGTCGTGCAGAAGGTCGCAGAGTCTTGGGCCCCAGGGTTGGACTAAAGAGTACTCCATACCTTGCTCCTCTTACTCGGAGAAGATTTCTGGAGGTTTTTCTAAGTCAGACTTTTGAAAGGATACAAAAAGTGCATCTATGGCCAACAAGGCAAAAAGGTTTTTGCAAACAGTCAAAAATAAAGCAAGAGATAAAAGTGTGGTTACGTTGTGCTCCCGACAAGGCATGTGTTGTGGAACACACCAGGAAAACAACACACCTAAATGCAACACACAAGCAAGGATCAATCAAGGCACTTTTAGCACCTACAGACGTTTAATACCGTGGAAGATGGGGGTTGCTCAAGTAAAACGAGCTTATCCTATCGATCCTATGGGTCTGGGTCAGCCATGTTTGTTAAGGTCTTCATGTCTTTAACTTATTGGCAGATTGATGTCATTGAGCTTGAAACTTGGTAGGGTCTTCGTATGGAAACCTTGGCGGTGAGTTCACTGCAATCTTTGAAGATTGCAGCGGACCATCGGTCTTCGCATAAAAATCACATTGATGTTGAGGTCTTGAGAAGGAAGCTTCTTTTTCTTCGGGTTGCTAAGTACTAAGGTCTCTCCTGATTCATCGTCAAATATATAAAATTTGAATGGGGACAAGATAACAGAAGAAAACTTTCGATAAACCTTTAGACAAGAGGTAAGGTTTAGAATAATTCGAGAAGGTGAAAAGAGTGGAAGCTATACTTAGGCTTCCTTAGATAAAAATAATTTAAGTAGTAATATATTTCTTTCCGAAAATAGCTTTCTCCTAACTGATGTCCATGCTAACTAAGGTCTCCTATAGTCAGGATGGCTCTGATACCAAGTCTTGTGGGGACCCCAGACTAGCAGTCCGAAATACCCTTGTGCCTACAACGTCAGCGATCCCATGATCAGTGTGTCGCTGAGCACAATCGAACTGGTATCAAAAGAACATCCATAAATACCGAATGAATATACTTACTTGATTGAAGCCGTAAGCTTCAACAGTACTTGCAGCGGAAATCATCAAACAACGTGGATCCCAAGTCATTTGCCAAAACCCTACAGGCAGCTGACTGGGAAGCGCCCAAGTTCGCATTGACGTCACTGACATCTTCTTCTCCGAACTGCTCATCTTCGAAATCTGGCTAAGACAATAGCCAGGGACGAAACCAATATGAGTACATTTGATTGTACTCGCAAACTACCCCCGGAATGAGCATGTACTACTCTTTTTATTGTTTAATTAAAACCTTGTTTGCTTTGAAAACTCTACATCCTTATCGAAAAAGAGAAGGATAGACTTTTGTTTACTAAAACTTTGTTTGGAATCTCTATAACTTTAATTAAAAAGGAAAGAGGAATTTTATAACTTTTTATAAGCCTTGTATTTTTAGAAAAACATCTCTATACCTTTGTTGAAAAAGAAAAGAAGGCTTTTAGAACGTTTTCCTATAAATCTGTCTTTGTAAGAAGTCTCTTTTAAAACATTTTCCCGAAAAGATATGTTTCTTGAAGAAGGTAAGAAGTCTCTTTTATAAACATTTTCCCAAAAAGATATGTTTGTTGAAAAAGGAAAGAAGTCTCTTTTATAAACATTTTCCCGAAAAATCACCATTTGTTTATTTCTCCAAAACTCCTTCTTTTCCGACCATAGCCCTTCATGGTCTTCCTCTTTTCCAGCAACCTCATACCAGCCCGTCGGTATAGTTGCGTACATAAAACATCTCCATTTTCTTTACAAATCTTAAAACTTTGCAAAACTTGCACATGGTCAGAGGACAGCCTTTCAACTGTCCATTACCGAGGACTCGGCTATTCGAATAGTTTTACACTCTGCTGAGGTAGCACGCTTTTCCCACATCCATCCGGCAACTCATCGTATCAGCCACGTCCCGCCATACAAGGTGTATGCGAAGTTGAGTCACCGACCATAGCCTGTCCTTTGCTCATGCTAGTATAGGACCCTGCCGCTATGACACTTTCCATCAACACTTAACCCAACCCGTCGGAATCTAAGTGTGAGGACTCATAGTTCTGCCCGACGACCCAAAGGTGGCGTCTTCAAAATAACCCCCATCTCTTAAGAGGACCCAGGTCAGGGTAGGTCACCAAACCATCCCCTCATGGAACGGAGTCATCTCCATTGTTGAGTCATCTCATACTAATATGAGCAAATTATATGACTAAGCCCTTTCCCATATGGGGGTAAATGTGGTCGCACAGGTTATCGGCTGGTCGACGTAAGTACAAGGACACAATGTGCATTTTTCATAAACATCACCATACTCCATTTCTTCACTTCCATACCGACATCTCGGCATTCCATATCCACACACAAGTATTTTCAAAGGAGTTTTGAGTAAACAATATTTTTTCCATCCTATAGTTTGAAAAAGAATTTCCATCTAACACCTCCATATAGGGTGTCAAAATAATATACTTGTATTTTGAAAACAAAGGGTTTTCACAATCATAGCTTTAGTGGCAACCACATAAATCACTTATACTCTTTATAAGTAAAACATGTGAACCAAAATAGATGTATATAGATGCAAGCTCAGAGAAGTAGCTTGCCTGATTTCAGCATAATGTCCCTGGACTTCTCCTCATACGTCAATAAAAATGAATACCATTCTTCTTCAGAAATCCTCTCCAAGGGTCACTCTGATAGCATTGTTTTCTAGTGTTGCAAAAGAAACAACGCTCAATACACTAAACAAAACCACAAGTGACACACAAACAAGTAACAAACCACAAGCATCAAACTAATCATTCGAGCAACAGAGTAAGATCTACACTTACAATGACATTATACTAACCATTAGTCCACCATTATACCCTTCCTAGGAACATAGATCCCATAACTATCTTAGGCAAAGATGAACAACAAGCATCTTTATTTAAACAGGAAATACTTCAGACAAAAGTTAAGCCACCAATTAATCTCTGTAATTCATAATATTTTACCAAGCTAATGTAAAGACATTAACAAGATACTCAAGCTAGTACTCAACTTAAAGACAATCAAGCTAAACGCGCTATTCAAAGCAAGGAGGCACTAGTCCTACTACGAGTCAAAACAAACTATCGTCTAGTCCAACATACACTCAGATTGTAACAACCCAAAGCTAATCAAGGCTTTTATTAACGGAAAGTCTACTTAAACAACAAGCTTGGGACTGGTAATACGGTTCATCAGGGTATTGCGGTGGAACCCCGACTGCTTGATCTATCGATGCATAAAAACACCGGAAAGTAAAAATCAATAACCACACATGCATAACAAGTGCAATGCACAAATACATGATGGCAAGGACATTTTAATGCACTGAACTTACTTATAAAACTATCCGGCAATTTAAATGGGGTGCAGAATTAATTATCTCCTCAAGAGAAAATTATAACTCCACCTTTAAATTAATGATTTCCAAACTTCTAAAGGTACAGTACTGCAATCTTGTTCAATTGTTCATGCAAATGATGTTACTGGACAGTTCATATTTTTATGAGCATTTTGATATATCGACCACATTTTTCTGATATACCAATAAAAAGTTATTGAATTTATAACATTCCTTTTCAATCGGCCATTTTAGCAAATTCCATTAAACATCATTACAACTTAATTATCCATGTTTGTAGAAACAGTGAATCATGAAGTACATTACTTGCTGAACATATTGGTAGGTCAAACTTAATTTTTGGACCATTATTTTTAAAGATATGGATTTTTCAAAAGCATTTTCTTTTCTGCCATTTTCCTTATTTTAATAAAACATCAAATAAACTAATTTATTTGGATGTGTGAGTTATGCCAATAGATAGACTTTAATTTTCTGAACATTTTGGTATCTTGTTTGTAATTTTTGGATCAATATTCGGAAAGTTATGGTTTTTACAAGTTTAATCAAATTTCTGCCTTTTCTGTTATTTTCCAGAAAGTTTAACCGAAATGTTTTGTACTCAGGGCTGGGCTACCCACAGCCACTGACAAGGGGGGCCCGAGCCACGGTGGCGTCCACGTCTGCGCGCGCGGCCCACGGCAAGGATTGACCGTGGCGATGCCGCGACCGGCGCAGGCGCGCGGTGATCACCGGCGGCGACGTGCATGGATCCGTCAACCCATCGCACTAGGGAACGCGTTATGGATGGCGTTCAACTTGCATGGACGGAGTGAACAAGAATATGGCGGCGCCACTACCTATTTGTCACCGGAGACGCCGGAATCGACGATGAACAGCGGCGGCCGTCGGCGAGCTACGGCGAGCTACTACTACCCGACGATCTAGAGCGAGATGAAGGAAAGGGAGATGTCCAGGCGCAAGGCGTGCTCACCCTTGACGCGTGAGTGTGCTCAGTTGGTGCAGAGGTGGTCGGAATCGACAGAGAGCTTGCTCGAAGCGCGGCGGCTGGAGTCGGAGGAGAAGCGGACGGCGGCGACGATGCAGGCGACTCCGCAGCGATTCCTTGCACGAGGACGAAAAGGAAGATGAGGCAGTGAGGATGGCGGTCTTCGATCTGCTCTAGGCATCCTAGAACGGTGGCGATGTGGCGGCGGAGCTCCGGCTAAGGTTCGGCCATGGCAGAAGAAAGAGAGAGCGATAGAGAGAGAGAGGGGGCAGGTGAGCAACTGAGTGAGGGGTGAGTGGATCAGAGCGGCCTCGTGGTGATTCTTATCCCCTCCGCAGCGGCGAGGTGGGGCGCGGCACAGTGGCGAGGCGCCAGGCCGCGGCCACTGGAGCTACAGGAAGACGACGGCAACTTTGCAGAAAACCCCCTGTCTTTTCCTCTTTTCATGTTTCTTTTATTTCCAGTACTTCTAGGGTTTTATTTGGGCCACTTAAACTATTTCAAAAATTATGAAATTATTTGGGTAGGCTCCCCTTGTCACGTAGGAGCTCCACAAAAATTGGGGTTTATAAATAAAGTGTTTTGAACAACTTTTGTTCATAGGGTGGGATTATGGCATTTTTCGTAAATACAGATTTATAATCCTTTAGAAATTTTAAAGCAAATTCAAAATATTATTTTTGAACTCTTGGAACTTCCTTGACAAATATAGGATGTCAAAGTATTTTTGTTTTGCAACTTTGAATGCTTTCATTGATTTGAATTTGGGAATGAAGCAATTCATATTTGAGGTTTTTCAATGTCATATTTTCTTGAGCAATTTTATTAAGGATGCCATGATGCAATGAAACACAAAAAGTGGAAATGCCAGTTTCACATTGAAAAGTATATTTATTTGAGGAGGGAGTGATATGGAAGTGAGGGGATTATGATTTCCTCTCATTCCTAGAATTTTATACGGTAAGATAATTATTATGACAAAGCATAGAAATAGGGAGAGAGAGAAATTTAAATAAGATCATCTCTTTTAATTGAGACTTTATTTTAAGTGTGTGAGAAGTTTTGGTTTTCTTGTTTTGTTCTAAGTCACATTCCAAATTTGTGATTAGTGGTTTTCAACTCAAGGTTCAAGTACAATTATGTAATTATTCACCCAAGCAAACAATAAAGTAAGGAAATAACAATCAACACCAATGTAAGTCAACAAGCAAACAATATAAGTTTTCAACCAAATTTCAAATATTCAGATAGGTGGTGGGATGGCAATCAAGCAGCATCATGCCAAGTATGGTGTTGAAACAAGCTTAGTTCAATAATTTGATACTTTTCAAAAGGGTTGCTAAAATATATGGGTAGTATATTTCCCACTCTTATTATTTCCCAAAAGAATGAAAGTATGAGTTTGAAATAAGAGCTACAGATATAAGAGAGATATCAAGGTTGTAGATAGTATATAGACCTCCATAGTTTTGGGAACACATAATTTTGGAAATACTTTTGCTTTCTCAAGAGTGGGTATTTTGGTGGTTGCTAAACCAGTATCATTGAAATGGACTTTGGCCAGAAATAGGAATGGAAAAGATATATGAAATATTTTCTTGTCATGACATGATCACCAAAGTTTAATATATTTTTACTTAGGTTAGGTTCTTGGATTAATATTTACTAGTCAACCAACCTAAACAACAAGTCACTCAAGGTCCAACATAGCAATGGGAAAGAAAACACAATCATCAGTGAAACATTTCAAAAAGTTTTTGTTGGTTCTGAATTTTGGGTCTTGTAAAACTAAGTTTTTCTTAGTTCCAAAATTTGGGATGTGACAACCGACTTGCCAATTCTGCGAATGCCAGCCTAAAATGGTTAGACACATTATTTTCGAATGTCGGTTCTATAAAAGGGTTTAGCATGACGCGGCCTCTTGACTCTCCTTCCCCTACCTTGTGAAATATCTGGGATCGGCGCCCGTTGGTCCTACCTAAGGTTTCAAGCGGCGGTCCCGCATAGGCCCGCTTAACACGTTTTTAGTTCAAACCGATCAAATCTGAGCAAAAACGTTACAGCTAACCTTTGCCTATTTTGATCTTATGCGGGCCGGGTACGGGTGTCGCCTGACACTCTTAGTCCTACCGTGTTGGGACTCTATCATGAAGATTCCGACATCCTCCCCAAAAGGATTGAGATCCATCATCACGCTGGTCTCTTGAATTTTGGAAGGAAAAAATAAAACGGAAGGGAACATGTCATCAATGCCTTCGGTCCAGAGAGCATATCTAATGATATCAGTACTTAAATTATAAAATGATACCAAGTTTAATATTTAGATTTATAAGTTTCTAAAAATTCTGAAATAAATTTGTGAGTGATCACAAGATGTGTGTTTACAATCCTTAAAATTTACGAACCAAATCTGAATTTCACCGAGAAAAAAAGGACAGATCCAACATGCATAGTGTCACTGTTATATATTTTTTTCATCCGTATGTATTCTGAATTTGGTTTCGGAAATTTTGGAGATCGTAAACACAAATCAAACACTCATTGATTTGTTCCGCAATGTCTAGAAACTTGTGAGTTTAAATTTTGATCTTGGTATAACGGTATCATTTAAAAGTTGGTTATCACTTGATATGATCTCCTTTCGGCTTTCATGTAGAAAATCAAAGACTAGAATACAAAATTGGATTCTCACGGGTGCCAAGCATTTCGCATAAACCATCAGCTAGTGCCCTTTTTTTTCTCACGGGTGCCAAGCATTTCGCATAAACCATCAGCTAGTGCCCTTTTTTTTTCTTGTTCGCCTTGGCCGCCCATGTTTACTCATTATAAATCAATACAAAAGGCAAAAGTTTTGCCTTTAAAAAAAAATGCTTTGCCAAAAAGTAGACATATGTTTTACAAGCATATATTCATTTGGTTTGTATTTCAAAGAATTTTGATTATTTATTTCATCGCATTCTTTTGATTTTTTAATTATTATCATGCATTGGTCATTCTAAAATTATGCAACCGCACTTGTTTTTGTGCATTTGTATTTTGTTGTGTATTTGCACTTGTTTTTATGTACATTGTTTTGGTTGACAACTAAGTCACGTGTATAGAAACAGAAGCCATCGAGTCCGCCCCACGCTGGAGCCGAAAGAGTTTGCAACCATGATCCAATCTAGTCTGTCGATGACAATATATCAAAATCGAAAGGTACGGTATCTCCATGATGACGCCCCCAAAAATGTGACAACGCTTAACGCCACCTCCCCGACACCGTAGGACGGGCAAGGTTTTCAACCGGACCCATGGTGTCGAGAAGGTGACCACAATGACGCCCTCACGAGGGCCATGACGCCAGCAAGAATCACCGCCATTAGCTTGGCTTTCTTTTGAATTCACCCCGCATCGCACCAAGATATCACTGACCCCATAGCCACCAAACCATAACTCCGGGACATGACTGGGGAGTAACAACTGCATCCAGGAGAAGAGCAACCAAGGCAACGTTCAGGCCGCAATCCGGTCGGCCCAACCCCGTTAGCGCGCAACAAGGCCACTAGCGGCGTCCCAACCCCCACCACACACCGCCGCTACCTATGCATCGAGGAGGCGCCACCAGCCGTGACGCCGTCCACCAGCACAAGCCCACGCCTCCCACGACCACCGCGGCCTAGAGCGTCCGCGACCGCCACGGGCATGCCAATCCACCACATAGCTACTGCCACTGTCGTCAGGCCAAACGCTCAACACAATGTCCTCATCAGTCGCGTCGTTCCACAACGCCACCCCCGCACAAAGGGGGATTAGACCCCGCCGCCGCTCGGGTTTCGCTCGACGACGATGAGGAGGGGGAGCAGGGAGAGCGACGCGGTAGCAAGGCTATAATTTTTTTCGCCAAGTCAATTTTTTTTTTCAACGAGTGGTTTGACTCGAAATAGAATCTTTCATCCGAGTTACAAATGAGGCTCATGCTCGACTCGAACTAAAAACCGAGTCAATCTCAAGCGCCTTTTCTTGCAGCCTAAAATTTGGCTGGACTTTCGGGCTTCTTCCAAATTCCAAACCCTCTCACGGAATAGCCATCGGAGTTGGCAGAAATTACAGCGGAAATCCAACACCGGGGTTTTCCCAATCCGGCTCGTTCTCTCGCTCTCCCTCCCCGCGCCTCCTCTCGGTTCCGCCCCTCCTCGAGTCCCCTTCGCACACCCCCATGCGCCGCTGGTCGGGAAGGTTGGCGCCCAGCTCTACCCCTCATCCCCACCTGTCGCTTTCCCCCTCCTGGCTCCTGCCCTTCGCCTCGTCGCGCCCGCAGGGTAATAAAACTTACCTTGTTAATTTGCCCGCCCTCCAGATTTGTGAGGATTGTTTCTTGTAGCTCTATGTATGCTTGTTTAGATTTGCAGAAATTTTAGCATGAAGCTTGTTCTGTATGTATCCCCTCTGTTCATGAATCGTTTAGTAGTCGTAACGATATTTATGCCTGAATATGCGAATTGACAAAAAACAACACAAGTATGCAGCCTGTTCGTTCTTATTCTTTAGGTCTAAATTTTTGTAGCCATTTAACAGATTAGTGTTCCTTTCTGTTGAAACCTTGTAGACACCGTATGGTTTTCCGTAGCCAACTTGCTGTCTTCTGTAGGGAGTTAATAAAATTGTGCATGGTGATGGTCAGGCAGTGAATACTAGAGTTACTTCCCATGTACACATATAAAGTTTCAGATAGAATAAGTACTACATGAGAACAGTCGTAGTACTAGGATCGGTAATTTAGCAATTGGTCACCCCTGGTGTACACCGTTTGTCTTTAACGGTCATTTTTCTTTATTTTTAGTATCAATATGATTACGAAGTAAAAAGTTGGTTGGACCTGTTGTGTCATAGCAGTTTTGATTTACTATTACTTACCGTTTTATTGATCTGTTAAGAAAAACTCTGGCCATTATTTAGAAATCAGAATAAAGATACCAGTGTATCTGATGTCTGTTCTGGATCTACATAGGACCCAGCTGAATTTTTGACATGTCTGGGCGTGAGGTCCGTGAGTACACCAATCTCACCGATCCTAAAGGTAGATGGTTCATCACTCTCGTTTCACACAAGTTCTTACCCGTTTGTTTGTTAGGCATATTACTTGGGATAATTTTGATGATCTTTGGTGTTTCTGTTGTGGATATGCAGACAGGAAGTTGGGGAAGGGGAAGGACAAGGTCGACGATGAAGACGTCACCTTCCACCGCATGGTTGCAAAGGTTAACCGGATTGTATTGTTGCTGCTACTGCATTTGCATGCATATCTAAACACGTTTAGAAATAATATATCTGCATGAGATCTGAATATATTGAATCTTACATTTTGCGGCACTTTCCTGGTGGATATATTATTTTATAAGGGGAATTAGTCTCATTAGCTAGTAGCTACTGAAATATGAGTCTAATTTTAGCACAAATACAGATGTTAAATTCTGCCGAAATATGAAATTCGATGCCTGAATGAATGGATTTGCTACCTTTTGCATTTATATGGTGTTAATCTGGCATAGTGCAGATATGTAGTAGTACAGTTGATGGCATTTATAGCGAGTAAAAAATATACAAGCTGAACTTCATGATTTACTTCAGACTGATAAATCATCCAGTGTGGGCTGAAATATTTAGAGGGTTGCCTTAGGTTGAGATTGCATATATTCTTTGCTGAGCCAGTGGTCTGTTGGTAGAATAGCATTTAGCTTTGGCAGTGAGATGGCACCTCATTCCTTGAGAGCTCTTTTTCATTACTACTGCCACCAGTTTACTTCTACACAACATGTTCTGATAACATGCCCTCACAGAAATTTTGGCTCTCTACTGGGCGGTTGATGCCAACAGATGCAGGATGTTGCTGGTGAGAGGGGAGGCTACCTTCATGGACGAGGAGGTATTTCATCCTTCTTTTGAAGAAGACTCCATACTGGCTGCTTCTTACCCTTATTTTGTGTTGTATGTTCTTCAGCATTGGACAGTGATGATCTGCTTTACCTCAAAGAGCAAATGGAGGCTGAGGAAGATGCAGAGCGTCTTCTTCGCCGTACAGAGAAGCGGGCATTCGCTGCTTTTAAAATATCCTTTCTTTGATGAAACATCATAGCTTGTATCTTATAAAATACTATTAGATCAATACGATCCAGGAGGTCCTGTAGCTCATATGTCAATTTGCGATTGTACACAGATTTATCACTCAGTTTCCTTTTCATTAGGTGAAATAGCACAGTAGAGACATAGTTTGTCATTTAACTTATTTAGCAATTTTCCACATGTTCATTATGTGATTTGTCTTTCATTTATTGGAATAGCAGAACAGAGAAACACGCCTAGCCGGCGATGGCTTCTGATTTAGATATGTGTACGTTATAGTCTGTCTGATTTCTTTAACCCTGGCCTTACAAAGCAGCAATTTTAGCTGATTCTTCACCCCCTGTACCTGCGGCTCTTTGTGTCGATGCTAGACCAAAAAGTGATATAAGGTAAGTTTCTAAGCTGTGTGCAACAAACATTATGTTTCCATACACTACACCTTTTCTGACAATGGCACATAACTAATGGGCAGGCAACGTGATCTCCTGAAGAATATTGTTGGGATCAAACCAAAGCGACCCAAAGTTGGCAGCCCTCCGCAAGCACTTGGTGAAAGTGAGAAAGAATCGTCTCATGGGGCACCCAGTTATGTGCAGGCATTGTCAAAACCAGCTGAACCAACAGAGGCTAGTGCTGTAACGGGAAGTTTACTCGGTCTGGCGTATGAGAGTTCAGATGAAGAATAAGCAGTGGTGTTGTAGGGGACATTGTTGAGTGTTGTAGACTTGGTGCTAGTTTTTCATGTTCTGGCACCGTTGCTAGATTATGCTTTCGTGTCATGACAATTACTGGATCTTTTCTCGCTACTTAATATATTTGTTTATGTCAATTTGTACACCCTGGTTATTTTCTCTGGAATGTTTATGCGTGCTGAAAATCAAGTCTGGGCTACTGAACCAGACTAAATTTCTGGAGGTATAGCAAGCCGCGCATCATTTCTCTGTCTGCGCGTGAATGTTGTGTTGTGGCCCAACAAACGTTGAAATGCATAATCAAAGACAAAAGTTAAATTAAAAGATGACGATGATAGCAGAGTAGTACTCCCTCCGTTCACAAAAGGATGTCTCAACTTAACTCAAATTTGCATGTATCTAGACATGATTTAGTGTGTAGATACATGCAAATCTGAACTAGGTTGAGACATTTTTTTTGTGAACGGAGGGAGTAGAACGCAATTCCTCGAAGCGTGTCCAATGGTTGATCCAATGACACAACTTGCCAACATGGGAACACGCTGATTTCATCAAAGCAACATTCCCAAAATTCTTCAAGCAAACAGTTCAAGCTTGGTTTGCTCCTGCTCCAGTTCCTTGAGGACAAGTAACTTCTCAGGGGGAGGCAATGTCAGGTCCCTACCCACTCTTCAGGCATCCAATAGTCTACATCATCTCTATGGTCGGCTACGATGGTGATTAGCAATACTTGGACAACACTGTAAACCTTTATTAGCGGGCGCTTGTGCCTGGCTGAGAATCCATCCAACTATTGTAATGACAAATTGACAATGCTACAAACATTCTGAATACCAGAGACGGGGTCTCCTTCTTCAGAGAAGAACACTGGATACCGAAATTATACTCTCTCCTTGATGTTTTCTTATCCCCTTTAGGCCTTGTTTACCTTTAGTATATTTTAGGGGATTGGAGGGGATTATCCTGGATCCTGGAAAATCCCCACTAGTCTGTTTACTTCTAGTGTATTTTAGGGGATGTGAGGGGATAATCCCCAAATATCCCCTACCAACCATCTTATTTTTGCCCAACACAAAAACTCTAGTCCGTGCAAGTGTATTGTAGGGGAGGAGTATTTGTGGGGATTTGTGAGGATTGGGTGTTCACCAAATTCCCTCCCATCTTCACTCTTCCCATCCCCTAAAAAACTCTTGGAGTAAACAAGGCCTTACTTTGTTGGGACCTCACACTCATGATAGCCACACCACACACCAGGAGAGAGAAAGGGAGGAACAGAATCAGAGCCCCCAGGCAGCAAGCATAGCAACCCACATCAACACTACACCACACCACTACACCGATCTGATGGTGCTCCGCCCACCCCTCGCCGTCGTCTCGCTGGGGGCAGGGCAAGGAGACAGAGCAATTCTGCCGGACGTTTCGTCTTCGCGCTGTCGCGCAGGTGCAGGGGCAAGGAGAAGCTCACCGGGTAAGGGAAGGAGCGGCGGTGCCGGCCCCGGCCGCCGCCGCGCGTATGCTGGGGAATCAATCGGGGGAGAAGGAACCAGTGTGGGCCTGTGGCTGTGGAATTGAGATGCTCGTGGGGTGGGCCGAGGAAACGGCCCGCAGCCCACCTGGTCTGAAGCCGAGGACGGCGATGGCGTCTCAGGCACCTTGGAATACTCTGCCTTGCCGCCCCGGCGTAACAGTCTCAACCAACAGCGCCTCCTCTTCTCCCCGTTGCCGGAGCACAAACAACGATGGCGTCTCCGGGACGTCAACCGCCGATACCTCCCCTGGAATAACGGCGCCATCGTGGACGACTTCGACAACTCAAGCACGATGATGCAGTGGACCGTCGTGCCCATCCCCGCCAGACAGCGCGTTCCTGACCTTCCACGTCCGATCAGGGTCAGTTCGCCATTCCCGCCTCTCTCTTTTGTCTTGAATTCCGCTGAAACGAATCGATTGCCCGATACTGTTTCTTGGATGTCTTAGAATTCATTCAAGTTTAACTGCGTGGAACATTCCATGTGTCAATTGCATTCGTGCTAGAGCAATTCCTAGTTCTACTGAAGTTTTTCATCGGAGGGGGGTGGGGGCCGATGGTGTTGGGGCTAGCTGAAGCCTGATGAGAAATTGAAAGAACACGCCATAGAAAAAAAAGGAAAACTGGACCTAGAGAAGGAGAAGTTGGTCCGTGAAAACTCCTGGATGTTGTAGATGTTGAAACTTATAGGATCAACTAGCTCAAGTTTGAGCTACAAAAAGAAGATGGATAAAAGGATTACCTTGATCTGAAGATGATGCCATGTCTTCTAATCTTGCTCACACAAGGATGGAGCAAACTGTGCTTAGGTTCTTCCTAGTGCTTTAGTGCTTTGTTAGATCGGTTTGCTTTTCTTTTTTGAGAGTTAGAGAGTGAGAGTAAGAGGCAGCAGCAGCTTCTACCGTGTCACTTATCACTTATAGGGTCATCTAACCCTTTTATTTTGTTTAGCACTATGCACTAGGGGAACCAGCACCGTTGGATCAAAATTCGATGTCTCCGATCAAGACAACACATTAGAGATACTGTAGCACCGCTTACTGTAGCAGACGTAATTTTTTACTTTTGACCTAAGAGAGAGCAGCCTCTAGATCACCAAAATGTTCAACAGCAGAAACTTGTAGAAGTTTAAAACTAGAGCTGTTATGCTTTCCTGTAATTTGTTTGGTAGCTAGGTCCTGTGGTTTCAGTAGTTCTGGAGGAGGAGTGGTGCTGTTTTACAGATAGTTGCTTGTTTGCGTAGTTCTGTAGTTTGAGGTTTCAGGTTAGGTGCTGTTGTTTTCAGGTCAGTATTGATCCAAGTTTAACTGCGTTGACCATTCCATGTGTCAATTGCATTCGTGCTAGAGCAATTCTTAGTTCTGCTTTTGCCTAATTTGCGCTTCATCCCTTCTCGAGCTCAAGCTGCATTGTGCAGTCTGCACCCATTTCAGCTTCAAAATCATGTTATCTTCAGGTCAATTGTGTAAATGCACTGTCTGTTTGCAAATACTTTCAATGCTCAAGCATCCGGGGCACTGAGAGACAATAACTGGATCGCCCACATCCGGGGAACGCTGTCTGTTCCTGCTTTTTTTCAGTTTGTTCAGCTCTGGCAGGAAATTCAGCTTGCGCCCAACTTATCTACAGAACCGGATAGATTCAGATGGCTGCTGACAGTGAATGGTATATACTCGGCTCGCTCAGCTTATAACGCTTATTTCCTTGGGACTTCGCAGGCTGATTATGCGAGTCTACTCTGGGAAAGCTGGGCTCCTCTCAAGGAGAAATTCTTCCTGTGGCTAGCACTTAGAAACCGGTGCTGGACAGGGGAGAGGCTGGCGGCAAAAGGACTGCAGGGGCCGACTAAATGTTTACTATGCAATCAGTGTACAGAGAGTGTAGACCACCTGATGGTGCAATGCCCCGCCTCAAGGTCCATCTGGTTTCAGGTTCTCTCTGCAGCTGGTTTTGCTCGTTTCATACCGCAAGGAACTATCCTGTTTAGAGCTTGGTGGCTCAGCCTTGCTGAATGTCAGCCCAAGAGTAGGAGAAAGGAGCTAGCCTCGCTCTCCATTGCCTGCTGCCGACGCTTGTGGCTGGAGCGGAATGACCGGTACTACGAGCGCAAACAAGCTACAGAAGACATCATCATTCGCAGGATTAGAGATGAGTTCCAGTTATGGGCAATAGCTAGGCAGCCTGCAGACAGACGGGAGGGGCAGCTGTAGTAGGCGATGTTAGCGGAAAGCGGGCAGTTAACCTGCATTTGTTATATGTATTACTCTCCTTTCTTAATGACATGACATGCAGTCCTGCATGTTCTTGAAAGAAATGCTCAAGCTCTTGCAACATGTTCCGATTCTTGATTGCATTCGTGTTTCGATCACCAGATTCTGATCCTGAACGCGACCATGCTTCACTCAATTTCAGGCCAGCCTCCTGGAAAACCTCTCACTGTTCCTATTCCGGCCCACAGCGACAGATCTTCGTGTGATCCTGGTCTACACCGCGGAGGAGTGGTTCGCTTTGCCATTCTGGAACAGGTCCGTGTATGAGCTGAGGGAGGAGGTGGCCACCGGGCCTCTACGGGAGGCTGACTCCACTGGTCGTCGACCTGCCCCACAACATTCCAGGCGACCGGTATCCCATTTTCGAGATCATTATCATGTTGCACAGGACCCCAGGTGAGAGCCTCCATCCCCTTACTGATCTTTTTTTTTGCAAGAGATCAATGTATGTGGAGGGGTACCTAGATCTCGATTTAATCACATCCTAGACATGATTCTGTTATTCTCTGTCGAATTCTGTTTTATTGCCACTAACGTGTGAACTAATTTCATGTATTATCCCTGCCAGTGTGTGCTCATTTATTCTTTCCTGCTCCATATTTGTGTTATTTGCCTCGTTTCTTCTTGCTTGTTTGTTCATGCATGGCCGCTGTTTATGCCAAAAGAATGATTGGTGACAATATAATACTACTACATTTTCGATGTTTGTTGTCTTGATTGAGTCTGTTAAACTTGTTACTGGTTTTTGTTTTGCAAAGCTCTGAGATTGAGATTATTGATCTGTCGCTAACTACCTTATTGTGTTCTGCTAATTCAGAGTACAACAATCTGCGACACCCAGATGTTGACGCTTAGTAGAGAAAGATCAGACTTCGACAGGAGGACAAATCTCTACACATCTATGGTGCATATGGATAAATCTCTACACACTTAGTACAGAAGAAACTTGGCCTACCCCGTTGTTGTTGCTTGCTCTCCAAAGAGGTTCTGATCGAGTTTGTATTTTGGATATAGTTCCTGTTGTTGCCCCTACCTTTTGGGTAGGGAGGATGTTCTTGCTGCCTGGAGCTTTGATTTAGCTCCAGTCAGACCTGGTTTCTTGTACTTTCGTTAGTTTGTAGATCTGTAAAAACCGAACAACAGTCGTCTGGTTTCTGTTAATACAAATCAGAGAGCCCGAGCTCCCTTTTTCAAAAAAGAAGAAGGTGCATATGGATAGATATATCTAGCTTCAGAAAACATAGGAGCTCTTGTGTATAGTTTGCTAGCCAAACTTGATCCGCTCTCCTGACAGGAGGAACCTGTCTGTTTTGGCCTCGTGGTTCTTAGATTCATAACTGCTGAGTGCGTTCAGTGTAATGGCTGAACATTTTTAGTGATAGTATTTGTAATTTCCTTGTGACATGAATCTCATTGTGATGTGGTACAGCTTCCTGGATGAAGCATTTCATAGTAGGAGTTCTTGCAGTGAGTTGAGGATTCTGCATTCCTTGTGGTTCTTGCATGTGGTTCTTGCATTATGTCCGAACCAAAAATGATGTGGTTTTTTCATTTAGTTGATAGTCTCGCATTTCACTCCGATGATGCTTTGATTAGAGCATCTCCAACAGAGCGCTAAAACGCCGCGCGGGAAAACGCCGATTTAGCGTGTGCGGGCATGGCGCGGGGAAACAATTGCGCGCGGGAAAACAAATTGCGCGCCGGGATAAACCGGCAGCGCGCACTATGTGTTGGGCGGCGGCTCCAGTGCGCTGGATAAACTTTCGCCGCTCACGCGCCGCCAACCGTCTGCTGTTCCCCACCGCCTGCGCTCGCGTCGCCGCTCCAGATTTCACCGACCGCGCTCACGCCACCGCTCCGGGATACCTCCGCGACGCCGTGGCCCCTGGAGCACCTCCGGCTACTGCAGCATGCGCGCGCGGCCTCTGGGGGTGTTCTACGCCGAGATACACGCCAATGACTACTGTCTCTCGCTTGGCACGTATGAGACCGTGCACGAGGAGGCGCGCGTACGACGCGGCGGCGTGGCGGCTCAGGCGACCGCGCCACGACATGAATTTCCAGGACGCCTGGACCCGCGAACAGGTGCAGGACCTGTCTCCTCCGCGCGACTGGTCACAAGTGAAGACAGGCAGCACCACCGCCAACAAAAGCGCCGCCTTATCATCGCCGAGGCGGACGAGCGCGCCATCGCGGCGTGGAGGGAGCGATTCCCTCAAGACGTGTTGGCCGAGCACGAGTTCTACGCGCAGAGGAGGGCCGAGAGGAGGGACGCTCGGGTGGCCAAGCGGGAGTGGAAGGTGTTCGCCGAAGCGCAACTCGCCGTCCCGACCACCATTGACGACGAGGATCCGAGGTGGGATGACCTCTGGACGTTGTCTGAGTACACTACTTCGGAGGAGGAATAGATAGTTTAGGATTAGATTAATTATGCATCGTTGGAGCGCTGATTGCACTTTAGCCATGGTTGGAGGCGCGATGGAATTATGGAGGCGGCGCGTTGGCGGTGAAGACAAAAGGGTCGGTCGGATATTTTTCTGTTGAATACCCCTAACTGAAAATTCAGTTACTCTGGAGCTACGAGCATGTCTATTGGTCCTAGCCCGGCTGTTGGGGCACGACAGGTACTACATGGGGCGGCCACGACAGATTTATTGAGGGGTATTGCTCTAACTCCGTTCAACCCCAAGGTCCCCAACCCTATTACTGTAATTTGGGACAGCTCGATGGCTGCCTCGGTTCCAACTTCATTGATATATATAGGTGAATTACAAGGGAGCAAACTTGCACTGCAAGTTGCCGTACATGAGTAGGATTACAACAATATACAAGACATACCAAAATATCTAGTTTCCTACTCTTACGTGATCAGCAAGAGTTGCAATCGGAGCCGAACTGTAACCAGTCCGGCTATTCCTCTCCAACACGCCCCCACAGTCTGAGCTAGGCAGCGGAGCGACGTGAAGACTGAAACGGAACTGATGAAACAAAACTGTCGGCAGCCCCTTAGTAAATATATCTGCATACTGGGATGTAGTAGGAACATGAAGAACTCGAACAGCACCAATGGCCACCTTCTCGCGCACGAAATGAATGTCCAATTCAATATGTTTGGTCCGACGATGTTGAACTGGATTAGCAGATAGGTATACTGCGCTGACATTATCACAATAAACAATGGTCGCCGTGTGTACGGGGCGATGCAACTCCTGTAAAAGTTGCCGTACCCAGCAAGACTCGGCGACGGCTGCTGCAACTGCTCTGTATTCCGCTTCAGCACTGCTTCAAGAAACCGTCGTTTGGCGTCGTGAGGACCATGATATTAAGTTATCGCCAAGGAACATGGCAAACCCCGAGGTGGAGCGTCTGGTGTCCGGGCATCCAGCCCAATCGGCATCCGAGTAGGCAATAAGATCGTGAGAGGTGGAGGAATGAAGCTGAAGACCTAGGTCAAGGGTGCCTTTGAGATAACATAGAATGCGTTTGATTAGAAGAAAGTGAGGCTCCCGAGGATCGTGCATATGTAGGCAAACTTGTTGAACGGCGTATGAGATATCAGGACGAGTGAGAGTGGCATATTGAAGTGCACCAGCTAGACTACGATAGAGAGAGGGATCGGCAACATATTGTCCAATGTTAGAGGGAAGTTTGGCCTTTGTGTCGATGGGTGTGGGAGAAGGATTACAGTCACGCATGCCTGCACGCTGTAGGATATCGAGAAAATATTGTTTTTGAGATAGGTGAAGACCATTAGAGGTACGAGTAACCAAGACACCAAGAAAATGATGAAGGGGACCTAAGTCCTTCATGGCAAATTCCGAGCTGAGTGTAGTAATGATGGAAGAAAGAACGGTGGTAGAGGATGCGGTCAGAATAATGTCGTCAACATAAAGGAGGAGATAGGCAACAGTGTTCCCGCGATGAAGAATGAAAAGAGATGCATCAGACTTGGATTCAAGAAAACCAATAGAGCGTGCAAAGGCAGCAAAGCGTTGAAACCATGCCCGAGGAGCCTGTTTAAGACCATATAAGGATTTGAGAAGACGACATACATGATTGGGATATTGAGAGTTGACAAACCCAGAAGGTTGTTGGCTATAAACGACCTCATCAAGATGGCCGTGAAGAAAGGCATTTTTTACGTCAAGCTGGTGAATAGGCCAAGAGTTAGAAGTGGCAAGAGATAATACAATGCGAATAGTCGCTGGTTTGACAACAGGGTTGAATGTTTCGTCGAAATCAACACCAGGCTGTTGGGAGAAGCCACGGACGACCCAACGAGCCTTGTGCCGAGCTAGAGTACCATCAGAGTGGAACTTATGTCTGAAAATCCATTTGCCGGTGACAATGTTAGCACCGGGAGGGGGAGGTACCAAGATCCATGTTTTATTGAGTGTGAGAGCATCATATTCCTCCTGCATGGCCTGTCGCCAAGAGGGGTCACGTAGAGCAGTAAGATAATTATGCGGGATTGGGGAAGAAGCAGTTGCAGTTGGGGAAGAAGCAGTGGCAGTCAGGTTAAGGCGATCGATCGGTGGTGGAAGCCGTCCGGTGATGCTACGTGTACGATGCACAGGAGCTGGAAGAGGCGCAGTTGGGATCGGGCCGGCCTGAGAAGGCCCAGGAGATGGAGGCGAGTTGGGTGGTGATGGGCTGGCAGGCGAGTTGGGTGGTGATGGGCTTTGAGAAGCTGGTGATGCGGGTGGGCTGGTGGACGCTGGCGAAGCTGGTGGCGTAGCTGGTGCATGCATATCGTATGCAGGTGCATGCATAGCAGGTTGCGACGAGAACGGCTGCTGGTGGTGTATAGCAGTATAGGGGCAGAAGTTTCTGGTGCAAAAATATCCAGAGGAGAGGGTTGGCTGGGGGGTAAGATAGGTGCATAAGGAAACAAAGTTTCGTCGAAAATTACGTGACGAGAAATGATAATGCGCCGCGTTGTGAGATCTAGACAGCGATAACCTTTATGACGGGATGGATAGCCGAGAAAAACACATCGAGTGGAGCGAGGTGACAATTTGTTTTTGGAGGTTGCGGTGGTGTTGGGATAACATAAACAGCCGAACACGCGAAGATTATCATATGAAGGAGGACTGCCGTAGAGTGTTTCGTATGGAGTTTTGAAATTGCGGGCGGAAGTAGGTCGTATGTTAATCAAATAAGTAGCGGTACGAAGGGCTTCAGCCCAAAGAGAGGGTGGCATAAAGGCTTGAAAGAGAAGAGTGCGGATGACGTCATTGGTTGTAGGAATAGCGCGTTCGGCAGTACCATTTTGTGGTGATGTGTATGGACAAGAGAAGCGAAGAAGAATTCCGTGATTGGAGCAGAATGTATCAATTTTAGTGTTGTCAAATTCTCGGCCATTATCGCATTGGAAAGAAAGGATGGGAAGATTAAATTGGGTGCGTGCATAGGCATGAAAGGCAGTGAAAGTAGCATAAACATCAGATTTACGGCGGAGAGGGAAACTCTAGAAAAAGTGAGAGAAATCATCCACAATAATTAGATAATATAAGAAACCAGATGAACTAGGGATTGGAGAGGTCCAAATATCACAATGTAATAATTCGAAAGGATTACGACTAGAGGTTTGAGACCTAGAAAAAGGTAATCGAACATGTTTTCCTAATTGACAAGCATGACATAATGGTGAGGCGTCTTTATTGTAGGAGATGAGCTTGGAGCTTTGGAGTCGATACATGGTATGGTCGCCGGGGTGTCCAAGGCGGCGATGCCAGAGCGTGGATGATGTTGAGGCAATGAGAGCTGCGGCTTCAGGAGGAGGACAAAGGGGTAGAGGGGACCCGAGCTATTGCATCGAAGAATCACGGTCCCGGTATGAAGATCCTTCACAGTAAAACCAAGAGGGTCAAATTCTATAGAGCAATAATTGTCAATTGTAAACTGCCGGACGGAAACAAGATTTTTAATGATGTTAGGGACAACTAGAATATTGCGAAGGTGGAGGGGTTTGGGTGAAGATGCAATGGTTTGGGATCCGATGTGTGTGATGGGGAGGGATGCGCCGTTGCCGACTGTGACAGTGTGAGAAGAAGAAGGAGTAAGGGAAGTTAAATTACCAGAATCAGATGCCATATGGGAAGAGGCGCCGGTGTCCATGTACCACTCCGAGTTGCTGGGGAGATGCATGTTGTTCAGGGCGGCGAGCAAGGCGGGGTCGAGCTGGTGCTGTTGCGATGACAACGGAAGGGAGCCGAGGTGTGCCTGGGGTGCTTGGCCTTGAACATGGTATGCTTGCTGTGAAGATGCACCTGGACCGGGACCGAGGAGACTTGGCGTTGGAGCCGGGCCGCGCCACGCCGGGCGAGGCTGCCAGTGTGGCTGCGCCGGCCACTGCTGCTGCTGCTGCTGCTGAGAGTTGACAGAGTTTACGCGAGTTGGAAGTCCCGTCCAAGGGTTTAACATCCATGGGTTGTCGCGCCCCCGACCGCGACCTGGACCCATGCCACGTCCGCGGCCACGACCGCCCCCGCCGCCGCGGGAGTTGCCGCCACGGTAGTCGTTGGAGTTGCTGTAGTTGTAGGAGCTATTGATGTTGGGGTTGCCACCGGCGCCGCGTCCGCCCCCGGAAGCAGGAGCACGGTCGCTTCCACAGTTAGGCAGAATGCTGTTGCCGCAAGCCCAACGAGCGGATGCAGCAGAGTTCTTTGCATCGGTCTTCTTCTGGGCTTCCTCAAGAACGAGTGCAGAACGAGTCTGTAGAAAGGACGGGAAGGGCACTTGAAAAGGGAGAAACGAGCGAAGGTGTGCATACTGCTCGTTAAGCCCTCGTAGCAGCGTGAGAACTAATGTCTCGTCGGAGATGGCCTGTCCAACGTCGCCGAGCGCATCAGCGAGGTGCTTGAGCTTGGCGCAGTACTCAGAGATAGATAGATCGCCTTGCGGGCTGTTGCGAAATTCCGCCTCGAGAGCGATGGCCCTGCTCTTCTTGTTGTCGCGGAGGAGGTTGTCGATGGCGTCCCAAATTTGCTTGGCAGTGGAGCCGGGCGCCATGATGATGCCGAAGAGCTCGAGCGAGATCGAGCCGTAAATCCATGACAGGACGGTGAAGTCATCCCGTCCCCACTCAGAGGTGGGCGAGGTGTCGGAGGGCGTGGCGCCGTTGTTACCGAGGACATGGGAGGTGAGGCCGTAGCGGCCAAGCGCGACGAGAAACAATTCACGCCACTTGGCATAGTTAGAATCCTGGAGGTCCAAGGTGATTGGTACGTGGGTTTTCATTGAGGCGACATAAGAAGCGGAGGTGGAGGAGGTCTCCATGGTTGATTTTACTTTGGCGGCAGTTTCACGGGCGAGCTCGTTTTCACGAGTCTTGAGCTCAGCCTCACGAGTTTCGAGTTCTTTCTCGCGAGCAACAATCTCGTCGGGAGTCATGTCGGTAGTGGAGGAAAGACGGGGCTAGGATTGAGGATTGAATCGAGTTTAGCAGGAGAGGGCCGACCTCTCTGATACCATGTAATTTGGGACAGCTCGATGGCTGCCTCGGTTCCAACTTCATTGATATATAGGTGAATTACAAGGGAGCAAACTTGCACTGCAAGTTGCCGTACATGAGTAGGATTACAACAATATACAAGACATACCAAAATATCTAGTTTCCTAATCTTACGTGATCAGCAAGAGTTGCAATCGGAGCCGAACTGTAACCAGTCCGGCTATTCCTCTCCAACAGTTACTCCAAGGGCGATTGAGATTGTTAAGAAGTTTAGACTGTCGGGTGGTCAGTACGTGCTGGATAACAGGAGGCTCGAAGCTGATCTGTATGCTACTGGTTCTCGGGCCGAGCAACGGAGCGGGTCTTTGCTGGATGACGCTCAGGGGCGGCAGCCCAGCCTTGTTTCGGCAAACCCTATTCACCGACCACGCCGATGATAAGGTGCCGTCGCGCACGCCCAAATGGGCCTCTGTTTCTTATGGGCCAGCCGAGTAGTGCACCTGGTTCATTTGTTTTCGTTTCTTTTGGCTATTTCTTTTTTCTTTCTTATTTTTCCTGTTTCTTTTTCGTTTTTCTTTTTTTTGCTGTTTCTTTTTCCTTTCTGTTTCATTTTTAGATATTATTTAAAATTTAATATTTTGAAATATAAAAAAAGTTAAGATTTAAAAATTGTTCATATTTAAAATATGTTTAGATTTAAAAATTGTTCATCTCTAAAATTTGTTCATATTTTAAAAATCATTCAAAAATAGTTGTCGTTAATAGAGTTTTTGTTTACTTTTAAATATTGTTTAAAAAATAATTTTCGTTCATAGATTTTTTTCTGTTCACTTTTTTAAATCGTTCAAAAATAAATTCGTTCACCGACCTTTTCTGTTCACCCTCAAAATTGTTCAAAAATAGTTTCGTTCAACGGCATTTTTCGTTCATTTATAAAAATTGTTTAAAAATAACTTTCGTTCATAGACTTTTTTCAGTTCACTTTTTAAAATCGTTCAAAAATAAATTCGTTCACCCACCTTTTCTGTTCACTTTTAAAATCGTTCAAAAATAGTTTCGTTTAACGTCATTTTCTGTTCGTTTATAAAAATTGTTCAAAAATATTTTTTGTTCATAGAATTTTTTCTGGTCACTTTTTAAAATCGTTCAAATATTAATTCGTTCACCAACCTTTTCTGTTCACTTTTAAAATCGTTTAAAAATAGTTTCGTTCAACGTCATTTTCTGTTCATTTTTTAAAATGTTCAAAAATATTTTTTCTTTCAATAGCCTTTTATGTTACTTTTAAAATCATTCAAAAATAGTTTTCGTTCACCGCCATTTTCTGTTCATTTTTTAAAATCATTCAAAAATAGTTTTCGTTCACCGCCACTTTCTGTTCACATTTTTTTCTTTTTAGATATTATTTAAAATTTTCAGTTTTTGTAAAGATGGTCAAATTAGTAAAAATGTTTAGATTTAAAAAATGTTCAGATTTGTAAAATGTTCCAATTTGAAAATTGTTCATATTTAAAAAATTGTTCAAAAATAATTTTCGTTCATAGGGTTTTTTGTTCACTTTTTAAAAATCGTTCAAAAATAATTTTCGTTCATAGACTTTTTTCTGTTCACTTTTAAAATCGTTCAAAAATCGATTTCGTTCACCGTCCTTTTCGGTTCATTTTCCAAATCGTTCAAAATAGTTTCCGTTCACCTTTATTTGTGGTCGTTTTTTAAAATCGTTCAATATTAGTTTTCATTCACCGGCCTTTTCTGTTCACTTTTAAAATCGTTAAAAAATAATTTCCGTTCATAGAATTCCGTTCAAACCCAAATTCCGTTCAACGACGTTTTCAAAATCGTTCAAACTCAGATCCCGTTCAAACACATAATCCGTGCAACCATTCTCACATTTCCGTTCGAAACCAAATTCCGTTCAACGACGTTTTAAAAAATCGTTCAAACTCTGATCCTGTTCAAACACACTTTTCGTGCGACCGTTCTCCTATTTCCATTAAAAAAAATATGTTCAACGATGTTTCTCAAAAATGGTTTAAAGTCGGATCCTTATCAAACACACAATCCATGCAACCGTTCTACCATTTCCGTTCAAAACCAATTTCTGTTCAACGACGTTTTTAAAAATCGTTCAAACTCAGAGCCTGTTCAAACACACAATCTGTGCAACCGTTCTCCCATTTTCGTTCAAAACCAAATTCCGTTCAACGACGTTTTCAAAAATCGTTCAAACTCAGATCCCGTTCAAACACACATTCCGTGTTAAAAAATAGCTTCGAACATCTCGTATATGATCGTCGAAACAAAAAAATTACAACATGAAAGTTGGGCGAAATGTGGATGTTAACCTACTCATCAAATAATATTTCAAACGGTCAGCCGAGCGCAATGAATTCGATAAAATTTGGCTAAACAGGTTTCAAACATCTATTAAAAATTGAGAAGTTATAATCGACGAAACTCAAAATTGAGTATGGGAATGGAACCTACTCGTGGACCCGCATAATTTTCGTGTACACAACTTTCAAAGTAGTTTGAGTGTTCATAATTTTTGTGTAGTAGCGATGCTACTCTGCTAAAAGGCAATGAATCAAGAAACAGGAAACAGTAGGATGCGCTTCAGAACATAGCGTGTAAAGTACCATGCGCTTCAGAACATAGCGTGTTCATTGAAAGGACAATGATGTCGCCTAGGGGGGGAGGGGGGTGAATAGGAGATTAAAACCTTTCCGGTTTAGGCTTGATAATTGCGGAATAAAACTAGGTGTTTAAATTAACAAGCGAACAACCTAAATAAACTAGGCTCAGCTATGTGCACCAACAACTTATGCTAAGAAAGACAAGTAACAAGGCGATAGCAATAGAATACTTCAAGCACGAAGGCTATCGCAATGTAAAGTGCATAAGTAAAGTGTTCGAGTATAGAAATAACCGAGGCACGTGGAGACGAGGATGTATTTCCGATTTCCTCCTTTTTAGGGGAGTACGTCTCGTTGGAGAGGTGTGAACCAACACAATGGTTCCACAATCACAAAGGTTTCACCTTCTTCTCCGATGAACCGCACCACAAAGGTTTGGTTCACCTTCCACTATCGGAATCCTTCGAGGCGGAAATCCGGAGCCTTTACAACAACGATCCGGGGCACAACCCACAACGGGATCAGGGGCTCCCGAACAGCTACAAGTGACCACACAAGGGTCCCAACCACCACACGGGCGTCTAGGGTCCAAAGACCCAAGAGTAACAAGTTCACAAGCTTTCAACTTCCACGAATCCTCGTGGAGAGCACAAACCGATGCAACGAAGCAATGGCAAGAGCACAAGTGCTCAAATCCTTCACTCTCAAATCCCACCACAAGCAACTAATGCTTATGGGGGGAGAAGAGAGGAAGAACAACGAAGAATACAACAAATGGAACTCCAAGATCTAGATCAAGAGACTTCCCCTCACTTAGAGGAGAGATGGATTGGTGGAAATGTAGATCTAGATCTCCTCTCTCAAATCCCTCAAAGATATGCAAGAATCATGGGAGGAATTGGGAGAGGGGCAAGCTTTCCAAGGTCAACAATGGAGGAGAGAGAGGGGGAAAAACATGCTTGGAAGAGCTGGCTGGCTGGAGGTAGGTGGAGGGGTATTTATACCCCTCCCAGAAAAATAGCCGTTGCAGTCCACTTTGACCGAGGACTCCGGAATAGGAGGGCCGGAGACTCCGGACCCCGAGGTGCGGAGACTCCGGCCTGGGGCGGAGACTCCGGGGTCACTCCGGACCAACTCCGGACCCCTATACCGCACGCGCCGACGCCTGGAGCAGAGAAACTTCGAAAGCAAGGGACCGGAGACTCCGGACAGAAACCACGGAGACTCCGGACCCAGAGGTGCGGAGACTCCGGTCCTGGCACCAGATACTCCGGTCAGGAAAACCAGCAAAACAGCAAAGCCTGAAATGCAATAACTTTCTCGTTCGAACTCCAAATCAGGTGAAACCAATTTTGTTGGAAAGGTAACGATAAGAGCTTCACCTACAAAAATATTTCCTCACGGATAAACCGATAATATTTCCAACACAAAAACTCAACAAGTTTTTCATCCAAACTCCATTTTCTATGATCTTCGGCTTGTTTCGAAGATAATCACAAGCTCCACAAGATCATGCATATACACATCATAGTCCATCATGTGAGGAGGAAACCACCAGGAGAGAGTTTGACCTCTCTAGAAAAGATAAGCCGGTAAAACCTCCAATATAAAAAATGCAACAAGATATGCATATGAAATCTGTTTTTGATGAACTAGAGCTTGGTATGAAGATGAACACAAACTCTTTCTCACATGGATAAAAGCCAAATAAGAACCAAGAAAGATGATATGCCAAATATGCAAAGGTTTGAGCTCTCCATAAAGATGCGATCAAGTTACTCACTTGAGAGCCCCTCTTGATAGTACGCCGTCTATCCTATAACCCGGTCTCCCACTAACACCACGAGACTGGTAAAATAGAAACCCTATCAAGATCATACCTTTGCCTTGCGCATTCCACTTGAGCTACATGATGACGATCTTGACTCCCTCAATTTGGAACACCTTTCTTGATTGTGCTTGCTAGCACATGCTTGATGAAGACTTCTCCAAATACTCCCCCATACACCATGATGGGTGAGCCTTGCTAATCTCCGTCTTCATGAATCCACTTGTACTTCATCTTCTTATCTTGATATATATGATGGCTTGGAGATAACATGAAGTTCACTCAATCTTCTTTTCCAAGCCATGCTTGCAATAAGCTCAACTCTCACATGACCATTCTTCATATAAACCCTTGAATAGAGCATTGATCATCATGTAATCTTCTAGAGTCCAACACATGAACTCCAATCTTTTCCTATGGACAAGATCTACAAGTATATCTCAATGCAAACATTAGTCCATAAGGATTGTCATTAATTACCAAAACCACGCATGGGGCAACACATGCACTTTCAATCTCCCCCATTTTGGTAATTGATGACAATCCCTTTTACGAGGGTTTATATAATGAATTAAGCAACCATGCAACACAAAGAGCAAGGATGCAAGAGCAAGAAAGGCAAATGCTTAAGAACGAAACTAAAGCATAAAACCAAATTCCCTTAAACCCTCTAAACTTCTCCCCCATTGGCATCGATTGCCGAAATGGGAGGAAAAATTTAGAAGGCCAATATAGTAAGAGCTCCCCCATAATGTGTGCATTTCTCATAATATGAGTGAAATCAAATGCACATATCCAATGACGAATAGTTGGGAAGGAGATCAAACTATATTGAGGATCCAAAGATTGCAAAAGAAAACAAATTGAAAGATACTTCGACAAAAGAAGTAACCAATCAAAGGATCCGAAAAACCAATAGAACATAAGAAGATATTATGATAAGATCAACCAAGTGTTCTAAAATCAAGAGGGAACTCCCCAAGGTACGTGCACAATAAGGATTTGTATTTCAATATAGTGTGCACAACATGGAATCCTCACTCCCTCCTAGATAATTTTGAACACAAACAAAGAGTAGCAAATAGGTCCACAAGCATTAAGATGCAAAAGTATACCAAATGAAACAAAGCTTGTGCTTTTAGAAACCACCAAAAAAGAATCAAAAGGAATAAAAGGTGGTCACTAAAGAATTGGAATACCAATTAAAGATGTAACTACTCTCATGTGTATAAGTTTCTAAGTAGACACCAATCATGAAGATATAAGTCCACAAAGAAACATGCACACACAAAATAGTACAAAGGTGAGAACATGATATCCAAGAGGAAGTCATAAATACACCAATAAGATCTTTGCTTAAAAGCATAGCACAAAGCTCAATTTTATCTTAAAGGATATAGATGAACTTCCAACACACACTCATCATAGCATCAAAAATATCCACAAGGGATAAGGTGATAAATGGGATGCTCCGAGAAAGATAACAAGTATCGCAAAAGGCAAATGATTTTGAAAAACATCAATATTGCATATGTAGACATAGAGTAGAAAGTGCTAGATTAACATATTTGGGATTGGTGAATCATGAAAATGATTATATATATTCCCCTTGATATGTAATCATCCCGGCTTGCCACATTTGCAATAAAGTTGTTTTGCAAGAACCAAATGAATTGCAACAAAAGAGATTCATGCCATGAAACAACCTACACAAGGTTGAAAGCTAGAAAAGTATGCATGAGGTAGATACTTGTTACCGAGATAGCATTGGTGATGTAGAAGATAAGAGTTCATGATCATCCGAGCTTGGCTCCAATAAGCACATGGTGACACACCTTCCTTGTAAATGAGACAAGCTTCCAATGCATCTAATGTACCTAAAACAAATTCAAGTACAAAATGGTACCCAAACTCATTGGGTCCAAAGTAGTTAGAGCAACTACAATACATAGGACAAACTCCACATAAATATGTGCATATTGATATGAAATTGAATTTCATGCACATCTTAGCCATTTAGGATTTGATGGAGTTTATCCTATATATTGGATCAACGAAAGTAAGCATGCCATAAGATATACATATAGTAAATATGCATGCACAAGACTTTCAAGAACCAAACAAGATACAATTTGGACAAAACACCAATTAAACCAAGAAAGCACACACAAGTGTGACAAGAAAAGAATTGTCCAAATTATATCAAAAGACCCAAATCAACACATGATTGAAGATACCACTTTGAAAAGATACCAAATGAAAGTAAGATACCAATTGATGAAAATATCATCAAGGAATAAACCAAACCCTCTACACTTTTCATGATGGCACAAAGTACCAAGACGAAAAATGTTTGTCTTCCAAAGAGACACGTCATCGGGATCAAATACCAATTGAAGACAACTAATGTTCAAAAGCATATAGGATTGCTCCCCCAAGATGTGTGCATTATTTATGATCTTGCATTTGAATACAAAATGCACACAAATGGATCATCACTCTCCATACATATTATTCAAACACTAGTCATGTTCAAGAAAGCAAGAAATTGCAATACCAATTTAAAGAACGGTGTTCTACTCAAAGTAGGATAGCTTCCCAAGAATAGTGCATTATCAAGAAGTATGACTTTTGAATGTCAATGCACAAAATTGGATCATTGCTTTTCCTAACTAAGAAAGCACAAAACAAATTTTGAGTAGAGCAACAAGGATCCAAAAGATACAAGGAAGACAAAGAGAGTTAGATCAAAACAAATCCTTGGCAATAAATAAGGCAATTCAAAGCAAGAGCCAAAGTGAAGATGGTCTACAAATTCCACCACAATATGAGTATCACTTGTCATGGACAAGGAGTATATGAGATATTTCTCGGTGGTATAGGAATGATATTAAAGACCAACTTCACAACAAATAAGCATATGGCAAAGATAGATTTAAAGCCATGCTTAGATAGATAGATATTCTTGATAGCTTCAAAATTCACGCGATCATGCAAAGCAACTCCAAGAGTAGCTTGAAGCAATTGGTTTCCCAAAAAGATATATGAGAACATATTTAGGGAAAGCCATATCAAGAATTCCATCACAAACAAGATCCAACGGTGAGAGGCAAAAATCATTTAAGCAAATGGAACTTGTTTGAGAAACATGCCACATAGGAATAAGATAATGAAGAATATCAATTCTAGGTGGCAATACCTCACATGTTCACATTTTCTAGGTTTGTAATATGCACAAAGCTTATTACTCCCCCATAATGTGATAATCCAAATTTTCTTAACAAGAGGCAAACAAAACCAACTAGAGAAATTAATGGACATTATAGAATTTGAATTTCTCATGAATGACATACCACATAGAGTAGATAATATTAATATATCAACACTAAGTGGTATTCCTCATGTATACACAATTTTAGGATTGTGAAGTGCACGAAGCATATCACTCCCCAAAATAGGATAGTCCATTAATCTCTCAAAAAGAGAGCCAACAAGATAAGATATCAAATAAAAGCAATAAGGCTCAACACAAGTAATGGTGTGCAAACCAACATACACATCTTGATTACTCAAGATAAGTAAGTAGAGAGCACAACACATACAACACTAGCAAGGTACAAAACCTAACACATGCAAGGGTGCAAGCAACTTTCAATGTATATATGATTTAAATAAAAGTTACCGCAAGGAGGAACATTGGATATGAGATAGAACAATATAATCCAAATGACTTGGCTTGAGATAATATAATTGATGAAGATCCCTTAATTCTTCATGATGTAGCCAAGTCTCCAATGCCCTCCAACAACACCTATTGATCAAGTTTTAGCTTGTTGGTCCCCAACCAAGTTGGGTCCTAAGAGGTTAGTCACAATAGGCTTGGCAACCCAAATGGTTCTTTTCTTGACACCACTTTGAGTACCAACATATTTGGCAAACACATTGCCAACCTTATCCTTCCGAAGAGAATAACATCATCAATATAATGGGGTTGGATAAGGTACCATTTGTGCATGAAGAAGCAAGTGACCCTTCTCACGGCATAGGTAGCAACATTACTTCCTCCTTCTTCTTAGTTGGATCTTGACTTGAGGAGGGTAGCTTGATTCTTCTTGGGAAGAGGCCGTTCTTCAACTTGAGGAACTTGAGTTTGAACTTGAGGCTTCTTCCCTTGTTGCTTCTCACTAAGAGCTTCTTCTTCAAAGGGCAAGATCTAACATGGTGCCCTTCAACTTTGCACTTGAAGCAAACAATCTTGGCCGAATCTTTAACTTGTTCTTGGCCCTTTTTCTTCTTGTTATACTTGGACTTGTTCTTGATATTGGAGTTGAATCCAAGTCCACTCTTGTCATTGGGGCGTCTTTGAACACTCAACATATTGTCAAGTGTAGAATCCCCAACATGACGCTTTTCCAAGTCTTTCTTCAAAGAAGTGACTTGGGCCTTGAGCTCATTTAATTCCTCTACATGGTTAGTATCAACACAAAACTAGAGGAAGTAGAAGCTTCATTGTTAGAGCAACAAGGCATGGAAAGTAATTCATCACAAGATGTAGCAACATTGTGAGTGGATGAATTACTAGGACTAGCACATGACAATATAGCATTTTAGTAGAAGTTGTGCCATTGTCCACATGAGGCTCACAAGATGTTACCTTTGACATAATAGCCTCATGAGCTAACTTTAGCCTAGCATGGGATGCTAGAAGATCTCATTAGAGCTAGAGAGCTTTTCATAGCTAGTTAGCAACTCAAGTTGAGCCCTTAGCTCAACATTCTCCTTCAAAATAGATGCTTCACGAGAAGTGGAGTTAGTAGCACAAGCATCATTAACATTAGAAATGGAAGAAGACAACTTGGCAAGCTCATCATTTTAGATAGTTGAGTTTGGAGTTGATCATGAGACTTGATAAGGAGAGAGTGTTCACTTTCTAAAGCCTTGTGAGCTTTGTCAAGTCTCTCTATGTCCTCACTTAGTCTAGCATTGCCAACACCAAATTCAACTTTTTCCTTTTTAAGCACTTTATTTTAGCAATAGCATGATCTCTTTCCTTAATGATTTTAGCAATAATAAGATCATTTGTTCATCAAGAGATTCAAGTTTCTCCTCAAGAGACACTCGAAGCTCTTGCTTTTCCTCAAGGGCATTCTCTAAGGATGCTTTTTCATAGCATCTCTCTCTCAATTTGACATTTCTCATCAAATTGAGTTTCCAAATCCTCAATGATTTCCCTACTCTTAATAACATAAGCAATGATTTCACATAGAGGAGGGATAGCTTTGCTACCTTTGGGAGAGCACCAAAAACCATCTCACCCTTCTTGGTTAAGGATTCAATATCAAAATCTTCTCCATGAGACTTCTCAACCACGTCATCACAAGATGTATCGGGATTCGAGATAGAAGATTCCTTTGACTCCTTAGCCATAAGGCAAACGTGATTAATGGGTGAAGAGGATGAAGAAATACTTGAAGCACCATTGAGGTCCATGACTTGTTCCAACTAATGTTGAGATTCCTCTACATTGTTAGTCATGCAAGTACTAAGGATATGGAAGCATTATTTTCATGACAACAAGACATAGAGAGCATATCATCATGAGATTTAGTTAAGCAACTATTACATGATATGCAAGGACTATCAACTCTAGCATGTATGACATTTGGAGTGCTAGAAGAGTTTAAGTCCAAAGATAGAACATTGCAATGAGATAGAGATGAAGTATAGTCAATAGAATATTCACCATCAACAAAGCAATTTCTATCACCACTCACCATATCATTACCTTGTGAAAAATCACATGTTGGTGAAGAAGCCAAGGACTGTCAACGTCGTGACCGCTAGCAATGCTGATGGGTACGGTAATTTACCGATTGTGCTTTCAGTATTTCAATCTCCATGTTGGTGGATTGATATGGGTGCTAATGTTCATGTGTGTGCTGACATTTCTATGTGCACTTCTTATCAGGTCGAGTGGGATTCTTCCGTCCTAATGGGGAATGGGTCGCATGCTACTGTTCGTGGTGTTGGCATGGTAGATCTGAAGTTTACTTCGGGGAAGATCGTGCAGCTGAGGAATGTGCAGCATGTCCCTACTATGAACAAGAATCTCGTTAGCGGATCTCTTCTTTGCAGAGATGGATTTAAGTTAGTTTTGGAGTCCAATAAACTAGTTGTGTCAAAGTTTGGACAATTTATTGGTAAAGGGTATGAGTGCGAAGGCTTGTTCCACTTTTCATTATCGGATTTCTGTAATAAGTCAGTAAACCATATTTGTGGTAGTGTGGGTTCGGATGCTAATGTGTGGCACTCTCGTTTATGTCATGTTAATTTTGGTTTAATGAGTAGACTTTCCAGCTTGTGTTTAATTCCTACTTTCACCATTGCCAAAAGTTCTAAGTGCCATAGCTGTGTGCAATCTAAGCAATCTCGAAAGCTTCACAAGGCAGCCGAGGAGAGAAATCTGACACCTCTAGAACTCGTACATTCGGATCTATGTGAGATGAATGGCATGTTGACAAAAGGTGAAAAGAGATATTTCATGACTTTAATCGATGATGCTACTAGGTTCTGTTATGCATATTTGTTGCAAACTAAAGATGAAGCTTTAGACTACTTTAAAATCTATAAAGCTGGTGGCTCCCACAACGCCACTGTGAAAATAAACATCAGGTTTCCTCTCCGCTCTCGCGATAGCTAGGTAGCGCCGCCACCGTCCCCACGCGGACGGCCGCCTGGCCCCGGCGTCCACCCCCTCGCCGGCAGGCCACTTGGCGCCAGTGCCCACCAGATCTGGTTCTCGAGGTTTTCATGGCGAGCGGACAGCAGCGCAGTGTGGCGTCGGCCAGCCCAGAGTCGGTCTCGTCGGCATTCCCCAGGAGTGGTGAGAGACCCGTGGTTTCTGGGCTAAACCTGTCCTCGGAGCAGTCGTCTCTGGCGGCCTCAAGGGAGGAGCAGGCGGTGGAGAGTGCTATGGTAGCGCCGGCGGTGCAAGGCTCTGCGGCTCTCGCGCAAGGCATGCCGGTCCAGGAGCGCCTCGGTTGGGTTGATCCTGCGCCGTCTCGCAAGTCACTGTGGAGGAAGTGCAAGGCGGCGCAGCGCGCGGCAGAGGAGGTGGGTCCCTCACGCCCGGCTGTGCCACCGGTGCTATATGGGTTGTGCTTCAATTGCTTCCTGCCCGGCCACTGGAAGCTGGGTTGTACCAACAAGCAAGTGTGTCTTCGTTGTGGGGAAGAAGGGCATGGAGCTAAGGATTGCGAGCAGCCGCGCAGTCCGCGTTTGGAGGAAGATCTGCGGCGGGAGCTGCTGGCCAAGCATGCCAGGAGGGGCTCTCCCCCTGCACCGCATGCTGCGCCAGCCAGGGAGCTACGGATGGCGCCGGAGACCAGAATAGTGGCGTTGCTGCAGTCGAGACTGCGCGACGGCCACTGTCGCCTTCGACACCATCGGCGTCAGCTCCGTTTGTGGCGACACGCGCGAGGGAACCCCTGCCTGAGGAATGGGGCGAGGAGGCGCCGCTCTGTGTGGTCAGAATATCGGATACCATGCGAGACCTGGAGCATCGTCTCCGGTTCGCCATGGTGGCATACGTCGGAGGGAGCCGGCCGGAGGTATCTTTTTTTTTGAAACTTGGCCGGAGGTATCTTGCGATCAGGTTCAGCTCGCGTTGCGGTCCAAGCTCAACATCACGGCGGAGTTCGTCTCCGTGCACCGGCATCTCCCGGAGGACTTCCTCCTAGTGTTTGCGAACGTTGAGTGCCGGAATACGGTGGCGGCCTTGCCGTCGCTGGAGTGCCAGGGGTTCACGCTCTTCTTCTTCTTGCAGTGGACTCATGAGTCGCAGGCAACTCAAGTGTCCATGAGGACAAAGGTGAACTTGGTGATCGAGGGCATCCCTCCCCATGCCTGGGACCTGGATGTGGTGGACCTGCTAGGGACGTCATGTGTGGTGGAGGAATTAGCGCCGTAGTCCAGCAGCAGGGAGGACCTGTCAACGTTCAGGCTTTCGGCAAGGACGTCCAAGCTGGATTCAATCCCGCCGACTCGTACCTTGGTGATCCCCGAACTAGTGGGCGAGGGGGAGGAAACGCCATCGCCGGCGAGAGAGTTCTCTGGCGAGTCTCGCAGTCCAAGGCCGGCGAGGTGCATGTCGAAGGTGGAGACGCTGCGGTACAAGGTGCTGATCCACGTTGACAGAGTAGAGGAGGAGGAAGAAGAAGATAGAGATGGCTATTGGTGTGATCCGGGTCGTCTGATTCTGGGCAGAGTGGGCTGCCGGATTCCGGCGGTCGCCGGAGTTTCGGAGGCGGTGGCGGACGTTCGTCACGGTCATTGCCTTGGCGTCTCGGGGTTCCCGATGGTCGTGGTGGGGGCCGCAGCAACGCAACAGGCGCCAACGGGCAGCAGTAGCGCTCGTACTGTCAGGTGGCTGCCTCGTCGTTGGACTGGAAGATCCCTCCAATCACGCAGCGATGCGTGTCAAACCAGCGGGAAAAAGGAAAGCAGGCTCAAGTGACAAGGAAGATTTGGGTGCCTAAGAAGGTGGTGGGGCCTAGAGCACAAGGTGGGCTATCCCCCTTTCACCATCGCCTCTAGTACCAGACAAGCAAGCATCCCAGCTTTGCAGAGATCTCGAGGTGGCCGGTTCAAATCGGTTGCTTGGAGAAAGGGGCAAAAAGCAAGCCATTCCTGCTGTGGTGTACGAGAGGCGGGTGGAGATCATTGGCTCGGAGTGCGTAGCCACTGTGGATCTGCCGGCTAGCACTGCTTTGGGCACTACCGTCCGAGCGACGGGCCCCTTGGTAGCTGCTGCGGATACAGATCTGCTCAGGGATCCTGAGGAGGCCGAGCATGCTCTAGAGCCTTCCTCTCTGCTTGAGGCTAGACTGGATGACGAGTGGGACCTATCACATGCATTGCCGGAGTGTGCCAGCTTAGATGGCGCGATAAGCGAAGAAGAGTTTTTTGAAGTCTCCCTCACTGCTGATGACGTGGTGGAGCGAGACACGGGTGCTGAGGTGACTGGGCCTGAAGCTGGCGTTGTTGGGCCAGCGGCTGGGCCAGAGGCTGGACCTAGCCAGGAGGTAATGCAGATTGGTGCTGCGGAGGCTGATGGGCCTGGGGCTGGGCCTGGCCTAGAGGAGTTGGGGGTTGGAGCTGCAGAGGCCGCTGAGCCAAGTCTGCCTACAGAGACCCAATCTGTGCTGAGTGCAGAGCTGCATCATCTGAAAGCGTTCTGTGCTAATGTGCTGAAGACGCTTGCTCCTCCTCTGCTCAGAGAGGTTCAAGGGGCGATGGCTCCGGCGACACCTTTTACTCCTAGAGTCCACACCAGGAGGTCTGCCATCACGGGTGTGGACGACTAACCCCTCAAGAAGGCTTCCGCAACGGAGAATGTTCTCCTCAAAGCCCTTGGAGTAGTACCGGGGAACATGGTAGCTTCAGAAGGCGCACTGCAAGAGGTCAGAGATCTGTTCGACTCGCCGTTGAAGGACGATCACCTGAACGTGATTGCGGCCATTTTTGGGAAATCAATGCCGCCTATGGCGGAGTTGCACGAGGGCGGAAGCCAGCTGGTGTGCGTGCAGTAATGTAGCACGGGCGCCGGAGTTGGAGTATCTTCAGATTAATGGATTTAAACCTAGAAATCCTTTGTTGGAATTCTCGGGGGCTGAATGACCCCGCTAAGAGGAACGCTGTGAGGGAGTTTGTGGATTCGGTACATGTAAATTTGGTGTGCCTTCAGGAGACGAAATTGGCGATAGTGGATCGATTCACGATCCTGCAATGTCTCGGCCCTGCTTTTGATGGGTTTGCCTACTTGCCAGCGGAGGAAACACGGGGCGGAATCCTTCTGCCCTGGGACACGACGGTCTTCGACATCGCCCACATTAGCATGGATACCTATGCACTGACTGGGGAAGTCAGAACGAAGGACAATCGGATATGGTGGCTGACTGTGGTGTATGGGCCGCAGTCCGAGGCGGACAAGATTCCATTCCTGCAGGAACTGACAGAGAGGCGATCGCTATGCCCAGGCCCATGGCTTCTCATTGGAGATTTTAACATGATCCTGTCAGCTATTGAGAAGAACAACATGAACCTAAATCGTAACATGATGGCTCGATTCAGAGAGTTCATGAACACGCATGAGTTGAGAGACATCTACTTGCATGGGAGACTGTACACTTGGAGCAACAAGCGCAGGGTGCCCACGATGACACGAATCGATCGTGCCATTGCCTCGGTGGATTGGGATATCGAGTATCCAGACAGTATACTGCAAGCTTTGTCGAGTAACATCTCCGATCACACCCCCTTATACCTGTCCTTGAGTGCGGCTGTCAGGCCCAAGAAGCGTTTCAGATTTGAGTTGTTTTGGCTTAAGATGGAGGGTTTTGAGGAGGCGGTGCGGGATGGATGGCACTGTGATGAGTCGATCGTCGACCCGTTCAAGCGCCTGGATGCTCTGTTCAGGAGTCTTGCAAAACATCTACGGGCATGGGGGCAGCGCAAGGTAGGGAACATCAGAATTCAGTTGGTGATCGCAAATACGGTCATCTTCAGACTGGATAAGGCGCAAGATAGGAGGCAATTGTAGCCAGGAGAGGCTTGGCTGAGGCGCACGCTCAAGCTCGCAATTCTCGGATTATCTTCCCTAGAGAGAACCATGGCCAGACAGAGATCGAGAATGAGATGGCTTAAGGAGGGAGATGCAAACACGAGGATTTTCCATGCGGTTGCCAATGGAAGAAGGGCAAAGAATTTCATTCCTGCTATCAGAGTGGGGGAGAATCTGATTGCGGATCAATCATAGAAAGAGGAGGCATTCTACGACGCTTACAATAGATTGCTAGGCAATTTGCAAACCAGAGAGCATGGGCTGGATTTGGACTTTTTTGGGCTGCCTACGCATGAGCTCCAGGACTTGGATGGGCTTTTCACTGAAGAGGAAGTGTGGGCGACAATCAAGGAGCTACCACCAGATCGAGCTCCTGGGCCTGATGGTTTCGTGGGGGCCTTTTACCACAAGGCCTGGCCCATCATCAAATTGGACTTGATGGCTGCTCTGCTGAAGTTAGCAGTGGCAGATGGTAGGGGTTTTGCTAAGCTGAATCGTGCATTGATTACGCTGATCCCTAAATAACCAGATGCTATGGAAATTGGAGATTATCGTCCTATTAGTTTAGTGCACAGTTTCTCAAAACTGTTCTCTACTGTTGGCGAACAGGCTACGGGCAAGATTAGATGAGATTGTTAGTTCCAACCAATCTGCATTCGTGAAAGGCCGGAGTTTGCACGACAACTTCATCTTGGTTTGGCAAGTGGCGCGCAAGATCAACATGAGGAGGCAGAAAGGGGTACTGATCAAGTTAGACATATCGAGGGCCTTCGATTCCTTATCGTGGGACTTCTTGTTGGAGGTTTTAAGGAAGCTAGGGTTCAGCGATGGTTGGTGCAAGCTGATCTCGATACTGCTGTACACTGCCAGTACCAAAGTGGTAGTCAATGGGGTGCCAGGGAAGAGGATTTACCATGCCAGGTGGTTGCGGCAAGGAGATCCTATCTCCCCATGTTATTTGTGTTGGCTATGGAGGTGGTTACGAGGACAGTGGCCAAGGCAGTTGAGGAAGGTCTGTTCGAGCCTCTGGCTGGTTGCACTGCGATGCAGCGTCTGTCAGTCTACACTGACGATGTTGTCCTTTTCGTACGGCCAGTATTGTCGGATTTGATGGCGGTGTGGCAAATCTTGGGCATCTTCGGAGAAGCCTCTGGCTTGAAGGTGAATTATCTGAAAACTGCCGCAACTATGATCCGAGGAGGAGAGGAGGAGGAGGAAGCTCTGGTAGCGCAAACTCTCAACTGTAACATAGCGCAGTTCCCAATTAGATACCTTGGCCTCCAATTGGCGCTACGGCTGCTAACCAACGGGGAGTGGCAACCCATGATGGATCAGGTGCTACATTGCGTCCCGACGTGGCAAAGTGGCATGATTGTCAGATCCGGGCGTCTTACCTTGGTGAAATCAGTGGTCGCAGCAAGGCCGATGCATCATCTTCTAGTGGCCGAAGCGCCGGTTTGGGTACTGGAGGAAATTGAGAAGTGGATGAGAGGAATCTTTTGGGTAGCAAAGGATCGAGCAAGTGGAGGGCAATGTCTCATGTCTTGGGAGAGGATTGCCAAGCCGGTGTGCTATGGAGGTTTGGGTGTTAAAAACTTGGAGATGCAGGGGCTTGCACTGCGGGTGCGTTGGGGGTTTTGCTAAACTGACGACTCGAGGCCTTGGCAGGGATTACCAATGCTGAAAGACACAATGGCAGCGGAAGTTTTTGATACACTAGTCAGTTTCAAACTGGGGAATGGCAAGAAGATCTTCTTTTGGACGGACAGATGGGTCAGAGGAAGAACTGTCAAGGAGATAGCACCACTGATATCTAGCTTGGTGAGCACAAGGAATGTGAACAAGAGGACAGTGGAGGAGGCGTTCGACGGGAACAAGTGGCTATTGGACATTCTGACGCCTATCTCGGATCAGATGGCAGTCCAATGTGTGCATCTATGGCTCGCCATCTCTGAGGTGCTGAGGAATGCGCAGATGGAGGATGAATTCTCTTGGCCAACCTCGGCAACGAAGCAGTACACGGCTAGCTCAACCTACAAGATGCTAATGCAAGGGCAGCTTCGTTTTGCGTTGGCTGATGGGGTCTGGAAGTGTTGGGCACCGGCAAAGTGCAAAAATTTCATGTGGTTAGCGCTGCACTACAGAATTTGTACATCGGATAGGTGCGCGAGGCATGGACTTTAGGAGCAGCCGGAGCCGTGCAAGCTATGTTCACAGGAGATTGAAACCACGGATCATTTACTCATGCAGTGCGTCTACTCGCGCCAGGTGTGGTGGAGCTGTGGCAACCGTCTAAGAGTGCAATGGCTAGCTCCTACCATGGAGGATACGTTGGAGGCATGGTGGCTGCGCATGAGAGATCGATTCAGAGGCAAACAATGGAAGGCAATCGACTCGGTGATCACACTGATATGTTGGCAGGTTTGGAAACAGTGCAATGCATGTGTATTTGGTAACACCCAACAACAGTGTAATGAGGACGTACTCGCGGCAAGAATTGTGGAAGATTTTAAGCTGTGGGTGGCGGCGGGAGCAAGAGCCGGAGAATTAGTACTAGAGTAGCCATCTTTGGTGTGGAGTGGAGTGTGTGACAGTGAAGTTATCTGTAACTCTCACTGTCGGCATTGTATTCGAATTTCTATTCCTTCTATATAAATATGGTATGCAATTGCATACCCGCGAAAAAATAAATCTATAAAGCTGAAGTAGAAAATCAATTAGAGAGAAAGATCAAACATCTTAGGTCAGATCGTGGTGGCGAGTATTTCTCCAACGTATTTGATGAATTCTGTGAGGAACATGGTATTATTCATGAGAAGACGCCTCCCTATTCTCCCCAATCAAACGGCGTTGCCAAGAGGAAAAACCGCACGCTGACCGACTTGGTGAACGCCATGTTGGACACTGCTGGTTTATCTAAGCCATGGTGGGGGGAGGCTTTGTTGCCTTTGTGTCATGTCCTGAATAGAGTTCCTAACAAGGATGAAGAGAAGACACCTCACGAGGAGTGGTCTTGGAGAAAACTATCACTTTCTTATTTACGCACTTGGGGATGTTTAGCGAAAGTCAATGTTCCAATTCCTAAGAAACGTAAACTTGGACCGAAGACAGTGGATTGTGTCTTTCTAGGCTATGCTCAGCGGAGCATTTGCTATAGATTTTTAGTGGTTAAATCTGAGATACCTGATATGCATGTTGATACTATTTTGGAATCTCGTGATGCAACATTTTTTGAGAACATGTTTCCTATGAAGGATATGCATAGCACTGATAGAATTTCTTCTGAGATATATGCTGAATCTAGTACATCTGTTGATCATTCTGAACAACCACATGTTGAGGAAGTCCTTGAGAAGGATGACAATGAATCAGCTCCCAAGAGGAGCAAGAGACGGAGGACTGAAAAATCCTTTGGTGATGATTTCATTGTGTACCTTGTGGACAATACTCCCACGTCCATTGCAGAGGCATTTGCATCTCCTGATGCTGATGACTGGAAAGAAGCTTTCCATAATGAGATGGACTCGATTCTTTCTAATGGAACTTGGGAATTATCTGAACGACCCTACGGCTGCAAACCTGTGGGTTGTAAGTGGGTGTTCAAGAAGAAGCTAAGGCCTGATGGTACTATTGAGAAGTACAAGGCACGGCTTGTAGCCAAGGGCTACACCCAGCGCAAAGGCGAAGATTACTTTGACACCTATTCACCTGTTGCTAGACTCACCACCATTCGAGTACTACTTTCCCTGGCTGCCTCCTATGGTCTTATCGTTCATCAAATGGACGTAAAGACAGCTTTCCTTAACGGAGAGTTGGAAGAGGAAATCTATATGGATCAGCCTGATGGGTTTGTAGTAAAAGGTGAAGAGAGAAAGGTGTGCAAATTGTTAAAATCTTTGTATGGGCTGAAGCAAGCACCTAAGCAATGGCATGAGAAGTTTGACAATACTTTAACGTCTGCAGGCTTTGCCATTAATGAGGCTGATAGGTGTGTATATTATCGCCATGGTGAGGGTGATAGTGTTATATTATGCTTGTATGTTGATGACATACTGATTTTCGGTACAATCATGATAGTGATAAATGAGGTCAAGTCTTTTCTGTCAAAGAGTTTTGATATGAAAGATCTGGGACAAGCTGATGTGATCCTGAACATTAAGCTGATTAGGGATGAGAGTGGGATTACGTTAACGCAATCACACTATGTTGAGAAGGTCTTGAGCCGCTTTAGCTATATAGACAGCAAGCCTTCTCCAACACCCTATGATCCCAGTGTGACACTCAGAAAGAACAAGAAGGAAACGAGAGATCAATTAAGATACTCTCAAGTGATCGGTTCACTCATGTACCTTGCGAGCGCGACGAGACCTGATATCTCTTTTGCTGTGAGCAAGTTGAGCAGGTTCATGTCTAACTCGGATATTGATCATTGGCATGCACTTGAAAGGGTCATGCGCTATCTGAACGGTACAATGAGTTATGGAATTCACTATTCAGGGCACCCTACTGTGCTTGAGGGATATTGTGATTCGAACTGGATCTCAGATGTTGATGAGCTCTACGCCACAAGTGGATATGCATTTATCCTTGGAGGTGGCGCAGTGTCATGGAGGTCTTGCAAAAAGACCATTTTGACGAGGTCAACCATGGAAGCAGAACTTACTGCTTTAGATACAACTTCTGTTGAGGCAGAATGGCTGCGTGAGCTCTTGATGGACTTGCCGGTGGTTGAGAAACCATTACCGGCCATCCTTATGAACTGTGACAACCAAACGGTTATCATGAAAGTGAACAGTGCTAAGGATAATGCGAAGTCATCAAGACACGTTAAAAGACGTTTGAAGTCTGTCAGGAAAATGAGAAACTCCGGAGTAATAACTGTTAGTTATATTCAAACTGACAAAAACCTGGCAGATCCCTTTACGAAGGGACTATCACGTAATGTGATAGATAGTGCATCGAGGAGATGGGGTTGAGACCCGTGAGCGTTACACCATAGTGGTAACCCAACCTATGTGATCGGAGATCCCGTGAATTAGGACCTGGGAAGAACAAGCTAGTGGTTTAACAGAGGAGAGTTATTTTATAACCCTCTCCGTGGAAAGATGCATAACTCTCAAATTCTGTAAGGCAGGTTGGCAATATGCTTAATGTGTTTCTGTTGGCTATTCGTAGCAAAGGTGCTATCCTATAGAGCGACCTTGAAAGAACACACCTATATGAGTCCGACTGTTAAACGTCGCAGTCTATGAGATTTGGGTGATCTCTAGTAAGCTCATGAAGAGAACAGAGAGTATGACGCATATGCTCCACCCGCGGGGTAGGCTACTGCCAGCCACGTACTGGTTATGACTTTGAGTGAAGTCTATTGGCACCAAACTTGCAATTCAAGGTTCGTCCATTGTTCAATTTGCTGGTAGATGTAGCTTAAAGTTCTAGGCGGAAGTTCAACTTAACAGTCTCTGCTGAAACACTGGTATATAAACAAGAAACGAGATTTGGCAAAATCTCTAAATGAGAATTTGAGATCTGGTAGGGGATTGTTAGAATTTGGGCCCATTTGTGGGCAGCCCAAATAAGCAATTCTGAAATATCAAATTGGCCCATGTGCATGTGCGTATGCATGGCTAGTTGTGGGGTGTTAAAGTTTAGTCCCAGATTGCTAGTTGGATGAGAGTTGCACCATCTTATATAGTGGAGTGTTGTGCTACTTAGTGTGCTTGTGAGAACAGAAGACTCTCTCCCGCGCACTCCTCCTCCGCCGCCGCTCGCTCGTCTCATCACGACGCGACTCAAATGTGTGCTACGTGGCCGGCCCACGTTGTACCCGTTAGGTTTTCCCGAACCGCACTATATAATGCCTTGCACTACCATGCGTCGTAACATACCGAACCAATCTAGGTTTTGCCAATCTCGTGCCTTGCGCCGCCACCGTAGTCTACTCCATCCCGAGCGCCGGCGTGCACCGGCGTTTGGGAGAGCAGGTCTCCGGAACCAGTCGCCTTTGTGATCCTGTACGGGAGAGGGCGAATTAGGTTTTTGGGATGCGCCTCGCGCGACTGCTCGTTGCTTCCACCACGGGTCGTCTTCCGAACAAGTCCGGCGGTGCTGCCTACCGCCGCCTCAAGCGTCGTCTACTCCGACCCGTCTTCCCCAACGTCATCGTCAACAACATCACCGCTGGTCTTGCGGCAGTGAACCTGTCTGCAACGACTACTGTTTCCACTACAAACGTTCGGTACGTGCGCGTATTCCGAACTACGTGTTTACTATGGATATGTTGGCGTTTGTGTTGCTGCTGTTCATGTTACTTAGTACATCTAGTATGTTCGTATTTAACATGTTAGTAGCTGCTGTCGTCATGTTTAATATTCTAGAATTAATCTTGTAATTATTGCCTAATTATCCAACAGTTTGTTGCTGCAGCAAATTCAAAAATTGAACATGCTCAGGACGCACTCATAGCTGAAGCCATAGCTTTTAAACAAGGATTATTATTATCCCAATCGATGGGTTGCAACTGAGTCATTTTTAATTTAGATTGTTCGGAAGTGGTGAACATTATGGTGAACGGCGGACAGAGTCATGGCATCGCCACAACAGTATTTGATGATTGCTACCATCTTTGTAGGGAATTTGTGAAAATTCAGTTCGAACAAGTACCTAGAGAGGCAAACTCTGTAGCACATGAACTAGCTAGATTAGCAATGGGACCTGATCATGGTGTGTGGATTGATAATCCCCCTGTGTCTATTATACCTGTGATTCTTGACGATGTAACCTTGATTTCCGATGAATAAAGAGATATGATTATGTCAAAAAGGTCCAAAAATCAGGGATTGAGAAGTGAGGGTACGATTCAGACTACGACTACAAGGTTCGTTTCAGACTTTTGCCCATCCTTTAGGTCCGTGCGTCGCCTCCATCGCCTAACCTTGCTACACTTTGCGCACAGCCAGCCAGGGCAGAAGAAGTTTATTTTATATTTGTTTTACTTTTTAACATTTTGTTTTTTTAGTTTAAGGGGGTCGATATCCACCGCTCGAGTAGATAGAAAAGAATTGACCCAGTTTATAAGGGAAACCATGTCCAAAAACCATACAGGCTGTACAAAAAAATAACACATAGACGAAGTGACCTGCCGCCCATACGACACAGGCCGACCAAACGCCACAGAACACACCACCCACTCCAGGGCCGCCGCCCCGACGTAGCAACCAGATCGACATTCGCATTGCCCGAAAGCGATCCAGTCATGGTCGACAAACCCCCTCTGCCTGCGCAGTCTTCATCTAGGTCGCCACCAAAACCACCAAATGCCGGGGCCGCCGCCCCGACATAGCAACCAGATCAACCTTCGCATTGCCCGAAAGTGATCCAGTCAGGTCGACGAACCCTCTGCCCGCGCAGTCTCTATCCAGGTCGCCACCCAGACCCACGCTGAACAAGGGCGCTGCCTCATAGTACCGTCGTAGCGTAGGGTCCGAGGCCGCTGCCTCGGCATGCCACCACCGTTCGGGGCCGCCACCCCGACATCCACCACCCTGACCACATAGCAAACCTACCCATCCGCCGCGAACCCGTCACACCAAGAGAGCCGGTGGCTCCAAGACGACGCCTCCAACAAGGAAGTAACGCGTCCGTCACCGTCGTGCGCCCGCGATGGAGCTTAGGCTTTCACCCGGAGACCATCGGACCACTCCCGTCGGGCTGGTTGTCGAAACTCCCCGACGATGCCAACAAGAAGGGGAACGACGCCCAAAGGCGCCACCATCGTCGGCACCAACCGAAGTTGGTGCGAGGCTTTCGCCTGGATTTCGATCCACCCACGAAGATTAGGGAGCCGCATGGAAGGAGTCCGCATACGTGGCCGCTCACCGAGCTCCTCCGCATGCCGTAGCCACTGCAACACCTCAAGCTGCCGACGCCACCATGCTAGCCGCACCTCCTGCCGCAGCCATCGGTTCGGGGCCGCCGCCCTGGCTTTCACGTCGCCCGGGTGCCGAAGCACGGCAACGGGAGAGCCACCCCATCTTCCGCGCCGGAACCTCTACCACTACGCCCTCCTCCATGGACGCCCCGCATCAGCGAGCCCAGATGGGGCCCGCCTCACCACCATACTCCGTAGCCCCGCAGATCTCCATCGCCACCGGCTGCCCCGGCCATCTCCCTGCTACGCGCTGAATAGTGCCCCAGGACGCAGCCCAACCGCGGCTGCAAGGTCGCGCGCCGCCGAGGCCCAGATGGGCCTAGATCGGGCCGTGCAGATCGGCCGAGCTTCCGGCCATCCCCGCACCGAAGGACCCAGCGCGTCGCGGCCGCCGCTGGGAGGTCTCCACCGGCCTCCATCTCCTCCCGAGCCCGCCGGCTCGGCTTCCCCATCCCGGACCGCCGCCGCCCCCACGGGCCGGTCTCCACCATGCTGGACACGAAGACCCCCCCCCCCCCCCCCCCCCGACCACCTTTTTGGCAGCGGGGCGGCGCCGCCACCGCCGCGGCCGAGGCCAGCGACGGCAGCGGGAAGGGGCGTCGGGCGGCGGAGGGCTGGCGGCGCTCGTATTTTCTCCCTGGCGCTGGGGGAGCGGCGCGAGGGGTCGTGTGCGTTGCTTTTTTGTGTGGAGATGTGGATGTGATCCTTTTTAACATTTTGCAACGAAGATAAGAAGAGTGCACAGTACGAATTGGAATTTGGTTAAGTTTTGGTAGCCCCCGTCGTAAAAAAATCATTAAATCAAATGATGTTTCCGGTAGCACCACACGGCCGGATACCACATGCCCCATCGACAACACGACGGAGATCAGCCGCCGCCGGCGAAGCAGAGGGACGTCGACCCCTTCGCCCTGACCAATCACCTCTGGAATCTGCCCGCAACAGTCGACATGCTCCACCTTTGCGGCCACCCAGAGGACGCCGTCCTGGTTATCCCCCGTGAGGCTAACCTCCCGATCGACGCACAGACGATGAGAATCGTGGCACGGGTCGCGGTCGCGCGCCTCCTACCACCACCAGGGCTACCTGTTGGGCAGCGTCTCCGGCTTCATCGCCGAGTTCGACGAGTGCAGCATGACCGGCAAGGTGCTCTGGTCTGCGCGACTGTGGCGAACATCAGCAGGTTTCTCAGCGAAGTTGACAAGATACGAGTCCATCTCTTCGACGGCGCCTCCTATGATGCCACCCTCGCGGCTCGCGACGATCACTGGAACCTGCTAGCACTGTCCGCCCAGTTCGACCGTGCCGTCAAGGCCATGAGCCCATGACGTTGGTCGAGATCAGCGAGAACACAACAGTGGCGATGTATCCCCATAGGATCCTGTAACGGTTTCTCCCGGCGATACCATCATCGAACTTGGCCGGCGATCTCAGGAGCCGTTCGGGCTCCAAGCAAACCGAGGAGTTTATACCCAGATCTTGCCAGGCGATGCAGATCGCAACGTTCATAAGCACGTGCACGGCGATCGGAGGTCCGGCCATCAACAAGAACGGCCTGGTCATCGGGATGCTCTTCCACGCCTTGCATTCTTCTCCTTATTTCCTGCAATCTAACGTCGTCCTTACTTTAGGTGTCGCTCTCTATAGTTGGGTGGGTCCTCCTCTGGTATTGGTTTTCATTGTATGGTTTATGTACCGTTTCTCTTGCAAATAAATCACCTTCTTTTTAACTAATGGATAAAACTTTTGCTTCATTTTTAAAAACATGGTGGGATCACTTCAAGAACACCGGCAAGTAATGTTGTCCCGACATCGGGGTTGTCGGCGCGAATCTGTGACTAGCTCAGACTTCAGCTTGGGGAAAAGTTCCCAAGTCGTTTTATGAAGGCTTCGATGTGTTCTTTGTCGTGGAAACTTCTCAAGCTGTCCGAACGGCCGGAATACGCCTGATTATTCAGTGTAACGAAAATATGTTTCAACGAGTCTGTAGCTGTTCGAGACAATGGCAGAGAACGTCGGAGAAGGGTGGAAGTTACGTTTCTCAAGGCCGAGGATGGCCTCTATTTCTAAACTAGATTCGAACGGCGCGGCTCGCCGCGCAGCGCTTGTTTCTTTTTTGAATTTCTTGCCCGTGGTTACAACCATTTATACAGATCATTTAAAGGACAATTCTATTCATATGAAATTGATCACAAGTATATATATATATATATATATATATATATATTTGAAAGCGTATTTTCTAAATCATATGAAATCGGTAATCGAAACATCATACAATAAAAGTCTTAAGCAACAATAAGATCAAAGCAATGGTGAACACATGCTTAAACTGACATGGTAATTAGTAGTACCATGGCTTGTTCTTTACACAAATGAAACATGATAGTAAGATAACTGATTGAAATAGAGGGAGATCATACACATGCATGGAAATGCAAGACACACACAGACGGCTTCTTCCTCTTTTTCTCAAATCTGAACAATGTATTTTTAGTTTTAACCGTAGTCTTGCATGTTGGTCTTCGAAGCTGAAGCTCATCTAGCATGGCGTGAAGCATAACCTTCGCAGGAATCTCGATGAGAGCCATTGTGTGTACCTGAGAATGCTCTTATATATGCAGCAACTTGGCCATGTCTGCATGTCCAAAAGCAGTAGTACTAACAGTCTAACATACATACACTTCTTCAAGCATATGCATATGCATATAGTATATATACATATATCGACAGAGATTGATTGATGATTGGAGCGGTTGAGAGGAGAGTTCAGAGGCCACCTTAGAAGACGTTGGAGAGCTTGGCCTTGAGCCACTTAGAGCATCCGCGGACAGAGGACATAAGACGGGCCTGCTGGTGAACACATTGCACTTAACCTCCAGGTCGTCCTAAAAAAGGGTTCTAATTATTCAGAGAAAAACCATAAAGTCGGTACGACAAATGAACTAAGCATTTTACTTCTCAGGTCCACTAACAAATTAAAATAATAAAGTCGGAGAACTGAATACCTCCAAGAACCATTTTCAAAGACATAACATATCCCTTTCTTCAGTTTTATCACCTGGTAACTTGTAGTTTGTTTTTATATGATTTCCCTAAATTAACTATTTCCCTAAAAAGGTATAGACTGAAGAATTTGACGCTAAACCTCTTAACTATAAATCTCTTCACCATTGATTAGTCTACTGAGAAATAGAGATTTGTCTCAAACGTACACGAACCATTGGAATTATCTAATCACATAAACTGTTCGATTAATTGGCAGGCCACCATTGTGTAAGCACCATCAGATGACAAGTGAAGAAAAATATATGAAATAAGCATGCTGGAATCAGCCTACTGCTGCCGTGGGAATTAAGGCCTGATATTTAAAACCCTTAAGATTCGTGAATCAAAATCAATGCCTACATAGCTGATAAGCTATACGCTGAAGGGAAAATTCTATTTCACATATTAAGAGCCTGGTACTCAGGAAATAATCGAGCTCCCATCAGGCTGTTTAGTCTAAGCTTAGAAAGTGCCCAAACTTTTTATTAGCTGCAATAGCAGTAGCAACATCCAAAATACACAATACTAAAACAGAAATTCAGCTGAGAAACTTTGAACGATACAGGAAGAAGATAATCAGATTTGTTAAAGAAGGCAAGTAAAGTTCCTAACTACCACAGTTAAGAAATAGAAGGAGTATTCTGGAACATTCCATCAGATAATATTGTTTGCATTTAGTTTGCCCCTATGTTGATTAATGCCAGTAAGGAGTTCCAATATACAATGGGAGAAGTTAATCTCCAAATTTATTTGTCTCGGTAGGAATACATTGCTTGAATTATTGTCAATAAAAGAGGAATCTACATCAATGTAACCGAAAGTCAAACATAAACATACACATAATTTTCTAAGGAGGTGAGCTGATATTACCTTGTGAAGAAATTACATTTCTCTCACTCAAGCGATAGGAAAAAGAAGGACCTGAGCAAAAGAAAAAAGGATCACAGCCAAAAATGACCAAACTAAAGTGAAAACGGTGAAAACTAAAATGAGCTAACAAAGTAATTAAATAAGTGGTGGCGTGGTAACCACCGAGATCGTTGTAGTCGATGCCATGCTCTGCCCTAGGAAACCCATCTAAAGGCGTTGCTAGATCTGTCGATCACCGCGAGTGACAAAGATGGTTCAGGAATGCAGATGGTGGAGCGTGCACCACTGTCATCGTCACCCTGATTATTTCACCTGATAGAAACAACAAATGGATTGAACTTGATCGATCATGACATTGTTATTCAGACTTTTAACAAAGAATTTTGTGAAATATTGTGGATCACATGAGAAGCTATATAAACAAAGAGGAATAACAGTTTGTCCAATAATAACCATAAAAAGAAACTTCTCAATTCATGAAAGATCATGTATGAGAAATAAACATACGTGCAAAATAATGCCACTTTATGCCTTCTAAACAATTTAACATAGGCAGGTCGAGAAGCCGACGCAAGGCTTCCATTAGCAATCCATGGATAAAATAGCACCAGCAGGAAGTATAGTCGTCAGGACACTCATCAAACAGATGCCAAAATAATCTAGCATAGCAACAAAAGAAAATAGCTAGATATCGGTTCTCAACAGCAAGAAAAGACGGTGCCTACGCAATATTTTAAAGAGCAAAGCTGATATGGAATTCCTCACTGTTTGTTTTAGATTTCACAGAGAACTACAACAAGAATTCATACTCTCCTTGCTCTTCACAATTGTTAGACACTGGAAGTAGTCAGATCCTTGCATTAATGGTAATAACTACTACAGCTGATATTTCACAAAATCCAACAATAAGAGGATCGTAAAACTTCAGGTCAAGTTTATGGTGTTGGCCATATGCTTCAGAAGCTATGAATCAAGAGAAGGAACTCAAGAACATTTGGATTCTTCACTATTCTGCTGCTAATACATGAATTATCTCAGTGTAGAGGAAGGACATTTGTCACGTAATAAAAAAAAAGGCATAATTCTAATTTGAGTCAGCTAACATAGGCTCTGGCATATAGTAATTTGACCAACAATAAGAAACACAGGTCCAACACTAAAATTTTAGTTGACTATAAGTTTTTGTTTTGCTCTTTCTGAACAATACCAAATTATCAGCAATGGCTGACTTATCAAGAGATAACTATGCAGTATTCATATGAGGTTATTTCAATATGCAACCAGAGGCTTGCAAACCAGAAAAAATGCAGTTACAAACATCACTACACAATACTAAAATTCTAGGATGCTATTTAAATCCTCTTTATATCTGAAACTCAGGACTATGAAACGAAAGCTCACACAACAATAATAACCAAGCATGAGACATTTGAAATTTAAATCATTACCTTTGATTTGAGATAGATGAACTCCATTTGAAGAGCTCGCGTGGATCCATCAAATGCTAATTATCAATTATGTGAGACGCAGAATGTCCATTTCTTGTAACTGATAACTACATCAAGTTTTGCATCACACCAAATGCTATTTATAGTACACGCTGAATCTGATGCATGAAAAGAAAACATGGAATGATATAGTTGCAAGAGTAATTTTCTTTGAACAAAGGAAAGACCCCCAACTTGCACAATGGTTCAGATTCTAAAAGGGCGCTATGGTTCAGATTCTAGAAAGGTCCAATAATTACCTTCTGAAATAGAAAGCTTTGAGACCAATCTTCTACAGAACTTGATATTATTGCTCTAGAATGCATCTAAAAAAGATAATCAGATGCTCAACCATAGAAGAATATATCCGCTCTAGAAATCAGCACCATCACGACCAGACCTAGCCGGCCTCTCAAGAACCTTCTTCCTTATTGGTATCTCACCTCCTCGTGTTCCAACCCCTTAAAGAATTCCTTCGCGACAAACCATTTAAGGTATTGTTATTCAAATTGTTATTTTTGGTGCAGCCAATTTAATGAAGAAAACAACATGATTTATTTTTCTTAGGAAGAGTATATTTACCATGGAAAAAAATTGCGCGCTATATCGGCGCTAATAGCGCGCTATAGCATATCTGCAGGGTCCACGCTATATTTTACCAGTTTTTCACGCTACAACGCTATTTACGAAATATCACGAAATAGCACGCTATATCGCGCTAAAATGTCATAACTTTAGCACACTATATTCTTTTTCTAGCCTAATGACGAAAAGTACCAAGTTTTCCAACTTACGAAATAGCTGAAATTTCTTTATGTATATCTTGATGACGAACTACGATAATACTGAATTGAAAGACAACATCACTAATGCTGATGATCTGAATATATTATGTTGTTACTTCATGGGATGTTGATTTTAAGCTTTTAGATAATTGTAGAATATTTTTCATACGTGGTTATGCATATATTGTTCTTCTATTTTTGACTCTATTGTTTATTCTTGTTAAAATTCTTCAATTTTGAGGGATATATGGTATTTTTTCATAGCGCTATATTGAAATATAGCACGCTATTAGCACGCTATAACGTGTATAGCATCTGAAGGAGGCCCACGCTTTTTTTTGTAGCACGCTATTTTTTACCTTGATATTTACTAACAATACTTGACACCAGTATGTGCACTGAGAATTACATACATACAAATAGAAGCATGGTGCAAGAAGACGATGGACGTATGTAGTTCCTGCAGGTCCAAAACGAAAAGCAATTACATAATCAAAGAAGGGACAAATCAAGTTGCAAAAGAAGCCAATAAGAAAAAGGGAAAAGGGGTGATTCGTTTTGGTACCTACTGAATGTTAAGCAGGTATGCAATGGCATAACCCTCTTCTGATCTAGACAAACCAACCTTGTCAGCGTGTCCTGCCAAATGAACAACAAAATCTTAGTGGCTAATGACCCTGCCAAGGACCACAACGAAAATGCACAGGACAATTTTATGGCCTGATTGAATAGGAAAATGCATCCTAAAATAAGTTGTACTTTATGAAGTTATGAACAAAAATAAGAAGATATGCAGAGTTAGCACGCCGTACTTCTTCAAGATACGAATAATGATGCATAAGATGGGGGAATCGGCAAAGAAGTGAGAGAACTGGTACCTTCAGAGATGGCCCGGGGATATCTCCTCGTCGGATACGGTGCAGGCTGATGATTTAAGCCACCGCAAGCTTAAGTCCAATGAAGGAAGTGATATATGTACCACCGTCTCCAGTGAGACCTCAAATGTCGGATGCAGCGGATGCATCGTCGCTCAGCCATCCGAGCAGCCACAACCGAAGCTAGCAGAAGATTAAAAGAAGCAAAACGAAAGTATCAGATGCAATTGGAACAACAATATTCAGTAACTTCAGTGTGGCCATGCTCAAGGGTCAAAATATAGCCAAGCAGCAAAGGCCACCGTGTAGGTATGTTCTTAATAAGAGGAGAACAGGGCATTAAAATACAAAAGGAAAGTGAGGTTTCTTAGTAGAAAGTGTTGCATCCTAGTTATCTATAGGTTCATCAATCAAAGCCATAGGAAAATTATATTTGTAGGTAGAATTTACCACAACTCAAGAATAAAAGTAATAATTAAACTGTACAATAAGCTCTTGGATAGCGAGTTGGAAATGATAAATGGAAATTTCTAAAGCAAGGATTAACCACAATTAACCATAACAGATCAATTCTCATAACCCAAGTATTTTACACATAATGAGAAGCTGAAAAAACATCTAACATAATTACACGTCATAGATTGCATGTCCTACTCCTCTCCTGGAATGAGGGGCTTCAATGATATATACTCTGCTAATGTGATTGCTAGCTAAGTTGCTCTTTCCTTATGGTTGACATTGAAGATCCATAATTATTATCAACGACAACACATCACACAACTTAAAACCCAATCAATGGATCGGAATGAATGTATTTGAGTTGGTACCATTACCAATATTTAAAAAACCCTAGGGCAGCAGAAGGGTAGTAAAGGATCCAATGTAAACTTACAGGAATACACCTATCATATAAGGCTCACATGAGTGAGAATACCATTGGATATCAATCCTGGGCACAATGAATCTTATATATACAGTCAATTAAGAACACAAAAGTTAACGACATAACCATAAAATCGTTGTAGCATATTTGTATTGACTAACGATATAACTGATTATGGTAATGGATCCTAGAAAAGTGTTTCATATGCAGAAGTGTGTCACTGACGAAGCAGCCTAAATTTCACATAAGAACAAAACTCAAAGAAGCCAAATAGCCATTTCCCGCGTTATACTTCTAGGCTTCTAGCAAGTTTGGTCTATAGAATTTCAAAGTACCGAACAAAACTAAAAGTTGTCAATAATACGAACCAACTTTTAACCAAGCCAACTCAATGAAAAGAAGAAGCATGTTACAGAAAGTATGAGAGATCGAGATGGTGCATTTAACCAACTATATTACAAAGCCCCGAGACGTACATGTGCATGGGTGGTTTCCTAAAACCAGCAGGGAGCAACCCCCTGCAATGCTTCATGGCACTGCCAAGAGGGGGAAACGACAATACATTTATTAGATGGAGAGGATGATAGAGAAGAAGCTGAACCATGTATGTGCAGTAGAGGATGAAATGTATTATTTATACAGCGGGCGTTCTTCCTCGCCACCATCGGCAACAAATTAATCTAAGATCCTCACTCTATTAACAAATATAAAAGCCTGAAACCATGTATGTGCAGTAGCTTTCAGGTACACTGGAGCTGAAGCGAAAGGGCTCACCGTGGCTCACTATCGTTGACCACTGCAACAATTGTTGTCGAAGCACCACCGCTTATGTTATTGTACCCTCCCATGCCATCTCTAGAAGTCAGCTCACTAAAAATTAGCGGCGCATATCCTCAAGTTGGTATCCTCGCTAGTTTGTCCGGTAAATCTGCACACAGTTCACAATACATGGAAACTACAAAACTTAGGTATTTGTTCCTACAATAGTCAAATATATATAGCTAAAACATGTAGAATGAAGCCAAAGCACAATGAGTAATTTAAACATGTAGAATAAGGGCATGAAAAGAAGAGTTGATTTATAGGTTCAGGCTACTAACTCCAAGTATCTGTGAAAAAAAGGAAAGGGGTTATGATACACAATTATGACCAAATATATATTGGAAAGGGGAATAAGGCTAGATGCCAACTCCAACAATATGTAGCAGTTCACGACAAATTAAAGACAATTGTTAAACCTGTAAAAACTAACTATATCAAATAGGAAGGAGGAGGCCATCACCTGGAGTGTTCTGAACTTCTGATCAGCATCTGTATACATGAACAAACGATGGCATTAGCAAGGGAAAAAAAGGAAATGCAATCAGCTGATTAACCAGCAGACATAATCCATGGAGCAACCAATAAGAGCATGGATCCAGTGACCAATGCAGTGAACATAGCACAATCCCAACAGCAGACAGAACCGGTAAATTGCTGGACATGTCAAGTTGACTTTTCCAGGCATTGTAGTTACAAAACAAAACATTTAAATTATTTACATCTGTAGTATTTCTGAAAACATGGAGAAAAGCACCATCATAGTTCTAGAATATCTAGTAGAGAAGGATTAAGGTGTGATATTGTACAGGTGAATAACTATATCCAATGGAAAATCCTATTTTTAAGTGATGTGTATGTTTCCTCTTTTATCATAACCACATTAATATTCTCAGTTCAGAAATCTTTTGAAGGAACATCACAGATATTTAGCCACCAACCTAAGCATTTAATAGCAAGTTTACCACCTCCTATATTTTTCAGAATAGGCAAGAAAATAGCTAGATACTTTTAAACAGCCTAGTTCGGAAAAGGGATAAGGCATACTATAGTGCATGCCTCATAAATTAATTATAATGCTATTTTTTGAGAAATCTCCTCTCTCACAAGCAGCTTTTAAATTTAAGTTTGGAAGAGAAAGGACTATTTTTGTTCACCAAAATAAGAATAACCAAACATCTGAATTTTTTAACATGGTTAGAAAGCTACATCACAAGAAGTACAGATCATATATGGTTGTTCACTCATAAAATATAAAAGGTTATTAGAAAGTAGAATCTATTTTGAGGGAGCGAGGCGAGAAATCCCTGCAACAAATAGATGGATCAAGTTGGTCAGCTGGAAACCTGGTGACAGTCGTGACGGAGATATTGATGATGTGGCTGATTGCCCTATTAGCTCAACATGTCAACTGGAGAGCAAATAGATATGACTTCTAAATACCTGCAGCAAGTAATAATATTTGAATGGTTCAATTATCTTTCCAAAGAGGAAACATATAATTACAAACGTCGGATCGCTGTCGCCCAGCCATCAAGCAGCCACAACCATAGCTAGCAGAAAATAAAGAAAAGAAAATCAAAGCATCAGGTGTATTTGAATTTGGACAAACCATTTTAAATACTTGTTGTGCCCAAGTTATTAGTGATTTGAAACAATGAAATAAATGCAGGATTAAATGTACATGCTCGATTTTTGTATAGTTTGGTTGTTAGTAATCAGAAACAATTAAGCGCATAAGCTCATTAGATTGTGATTGAAACACATGACCTTAAATCTTTGTTGTCATTTTGGATGTAGCAGCCATCGTGCAGCTGCAGGTCTCCCACTTTGTCGGTCCTAGTAAAGAACTCTGCAGCGCCCACCGTCGCGGTACTGCAGGAACTACAAATTAGGATCTACAGACATTATTCAACAAAGAAAAGTTGGAAGAAAATCTCAGAAACATTGGAGGACTGCAAGCGTATTTTTCTCTGAACAACGAAAGATCCCTAGCTTGCACTACAATTCAGACCTGAATTAGTTCTAACCATTACCTCTAGAACATCAAGATAGGGCCCAATCTTCTGTAGAGGATCATCTTCATCTTCCATAGCACACATGAACCCAAAAAAAATAGAGATGAATCCTGCACAAATAGATCAATAGGCATGAGAACATACCATATTTCACAGCAAATTTGGCATGAACGTGGGTAATTTTACACCTATTTTACCTAGGAATTCTCTATTTTTTTTGTGAAGCACATGCAAATTCAATTTATCTACTTCCTGGATAGACATAAAAAAACTCGGTCAGCGTGGACCTCTTACAATTAAAGTAGTATAAGGAAATTAGCTAACAATTACTCTACCAAACAGGAGCTGCATATAAGTATATAACGATGAGGTGAAGGGCACGCTCAAATCTGTAGTTCTCATTTGATGTATAACCAATATGATGTGCAGAAAGTAAATACAACAAATCGTGTTTGAGATTAGTCCTGCAGCTTGGTATTACAGAAAAAACAGTCAGGAAAGCATACAGTTTTGTTGGATATAACATTATATTATATAGTACCATGTATATTAATTGTATTATATGATACTTTTCTCTGAATAAAGAGAAAGATCCAAGCTTGCACTACGATTTAGATCTGAAAATTTTATAACCATTACATGTAGAACATCAAGATTAAGGCCCAAACTTCTGTAGAACTTCATCTTTTTCTTCCATATAACCAACTGAACAAAAAAAAAATAGAGATGAATGACAATTCTGCACCCCAATAGTTCAATTGCATGAGAGCAGACCATATTTCTTAGCAGATTAGGTAGTAACCTAGGTAAAATAATTTTCCCTATTCTTCATTCATAGCACACCAAATTAAACTTAATAGCCTGGCATTTTCAGATCCACACACAAAACATGAGAGCTAGGAGAGCATGCACATCACCTTGATACATATGCGTACATGAAAGAGTGGCTGGAAGTTCGTTCCAGGGGATGGAAGCCGGAGGACCTTAACGCGGCCAGGGACACGCCGGCGATGAGATGCCACCACTGCTGGTCAACATGGAGTAAGGGACGCGCTGGTAGACGTCGAACTCCTCGCGTGCTCCGCCGCTGCGTCGTCGCCGCTGACTGCTGAGAGAGAGAAAGAGAGAGAGGGCGTGAGACCGGAGAGAGAAAATCAGAGGAGGACCTGGCCGTGGATGCGTACCAGATAAAAATGGAGAGAGAGATTTAGAAACCTGGGATTTGTTTGTGCTGCTGGCCGTGGATGCTCCCCCGCTTCCAGGCAGCTGTGATGCAAGCCGCCGTCCTTCCCGACGAACCAGCGCAGAGTATTTGGGGCTAGACGTGAGCATCCATCCCCTAGGGTTTTCCACCGCGGCCGCAGGCTCCTCGTCAGCTTGTCTCCGTCCTCGATGCACCATGGACGCAGCCTGCTGCTCGGGGAGGACGTGGTGGCGAGGCGAGGCGGCCGGCGGCCGACAGCAGGGAGGAGGAGGAGGAGGAGGAGGAGGAGAAGGGGCGGGAGCGGGAGGGCGCGAGGGGCAGGGTCGTCGTGACGTGGTGGCGCGGCAAGGCGGTCGGCGGCGGGCCGGCGGCGGCCGGCAGCGGCCGGCGGGAGGGAGGAGGAGGAGAAGGGGCGGGAGCGGGAGGTCGCGAGCGAGGAGAGCTGGGCGTGGCGGCTAGGGTTTTCTACTGCGTGGGGTGCAGCTTATATACCACAGGCGCGAAATGACTATTTTGCCCATAGAGTTCGACGAAATCACGGCCCCTGCCACCGCCAAGATTCCCCGTTCCGCAACGCACACGGGCACGACCCACCCCACACCCTGCCATGCGGGGCTGGAAAAAAGCTGGGGCCACAGACAGCGACACGGAGTAGCTCCAGGCGGGTAGAAATTTGCCCGCCGACTGGGGACATCTAGGGAAATGGACGGCTGGGATCAGACGGGAATCCTTATCTACGGTCCAAATTCTCAAATCGCTGAGAAGGCTCCTACCCCCCATGATTATACTCTTTAGATGTAAGTTTTTCTAGACTTTTCTAGATTCATACATATCTAGATGATATTAATATGTATTTAGACCACTGAAAAAAATAGCGCGATATATCCCCGCTAATAGCATGCTATAGCGTCCTGTGAATGGTCCCGCTAAATTGATCAATGTACAATATCTCGCTAATAGCACGCTATAATGCGAAATAGCACGCTAATAGCATATTTTAAGGCCGGCGCTATTTTTATGTAGCGCGCTATTTTTTCCTTGATTTAGACACACTTTAGTGCGTAGATTCGCCTACTCAACTTTATGTAGTCCATTGTAAAAGGTCTTATATTATAAAAGGAACATATTATAAAAGGGACGGAATACTTTCTATGGAGGAGACCCAGGGAGAAACTTCCACCGGTGGCCAATGTCACAGTACAATATTAAATTTAGAAGGACCTCTCTTTTTGAAAATTCACTTTGGCACCCTACCTTATGCTCTACTTGATTGGAAAATTAAAGAGTAGTACAACATTATAAAAAATTAGAGACAAACATGTACAGTTTTCTACATACGTGTAAATTACGTGATGAAATGACATTTTTATTGCTTTGTACAAAAAACAAAATCTGTGGGTAAAATGGAATTTTAAAACGTGCTTTTTGAGCACTAATTATTTTTTTTGCACAGAACAACACAAATGTTGTTTCAGCATGAAACTTTGTACGTATGTTGAAAATTTGTACATATTTGTCTCCCATGTTTTCAGAATTTTGTACAATATTTTACTACTTTTTTACAAAATCAAACAGGAGCACATAAGCTCGGAAGTCAAAACGCTTATCAAATCTGAGAGGTAGCTAGTTGATGTTTTGTTAGTAGTAAATTTGAGAGCTAGCTGGTTGATGTTTTGTTAGTTGTTTCATAAGGCTTATTTGGTTACCCGCGCAGAGTTTTGGCCTTCTTGCATGCATGGCTCACTTGGGCATGGTCCTGAAAAAAGCGCAGGCTAAGCCATATTCCGCGGTTCGTTTGGTTGACTGGTTTTTCTTTTTTCCCCCTATTTTCCCCTATTTTCGTGTTTGGTTGCATACAAGTTTCGTGTACTCAAGTCTCACCACTTAGATACTTGGTGAGCTTACCTCACACCACCACACTTGAACAAATTCGCCTATGTGACAATCACATGAGAAGCGGCGAGCAAGATACCAGCACGACGCGACATATGGAGGCGGAGGTAGCAGAGCCGCGCTAGCACCAATCAAGTTTGCGCCGGCGCCGATGAAGTTGCACACCATGAACACTGTGAGGGCCACATGAGCAGTGGGAGCGGGATAATGATGTGGCATGCTGGCGGTGCGGCGGCGGAGGAATCAGCAAGAGCTTCCCAGGACGGCGAAACAGCTAAGCCTAAGCACACCATGAACTCCTTCAACAAGTAAACTTTAAAAACGTACAAATATACGTATATTGTCTATACGTATGCGTCCGCCAAAACGGAAAAGTTCACGGAAGTTATGAGAAACGGCGAAATCTATCTACTCACCAAAGGAAATTTCAAACGCTGGACCGAGTGCGTTGAATTTGTCAAAATTCATTAAAAAGGTGCAAACTTCAGTCAAAATTTGGAATATACAGACGATGAAACATGAAACCGAGCACAGGAACGGAACCTATTCATCGACGCGCATATATTTCATGCACAAAATATTTTTAAACCGAATTATGGTTGTCTAGATTATAGAGGATTTAAATGGAGTTTTTAAGGGAGGCGAGAGAAGCAAGCGCAACCTCCCTGCCATCCCTATCAACAAAATGGGCATGGCCCTGAAAAAACGGCCGATCTAAACGTTCACCGAAGACTAAATAGAACGGTGTTTATATATACTTTGAAGTCCATGTCATGCAAGGACGTGATACCCATGCATCTCACCAAACCGTTTTTCATCCACATGCCTGGTTGGCAGGGGCGGACCCAGGATAAAAACTGACCGGGGGCCAATATATCTATAGACATAGATCACAGATCGGTTTATAATCCTCTAATATGTTATATATACACACATAGTACTGCCTCAAAAGTAATTCATCAATTAGTAACATGACAAAAAAGACTTTGACCAATTTTATTTCTCATAGCTATATCAGAAAAATGAATGAACCTTTTTTGATGAAAAAGACTTCAGATATCGCAAAAGTTCCTATGTTGCAAAAGAGAATACTAATCTTTCAAATGAATGGTGTTACCTGTGAAAGGGAAAACACATGATTAGACATGTAAAATATAATGGAAGTGGTAAATATAGAGTAAAGGTATAAGGTGTTAAAACATTACACTTCATTCCTCCGACGCCGATTTTTTTTCATCTTATGGAAACGATCAACAATCATTTCATTAGTATAGAAAAATGTTTTTTTGACGAAGCAAATGAGGGTATAACTCAAATAATCATCACCAGTTTTGTTACCTCTCCATTGTGTTTCTTTTTCCCTGCTAAATAATTGAAAAATTTCCTGTAACAATACATACAGATTTATGCGACTAGCAGCAGGCTAGCAGAAAAGTTTAAAAGTACTTACTATGGATTGCCGAGTAGCCCCTGTTGCCGGATTGCATTGAAAAATAACTCATAAACTTGTGTTATTAGATCCTACAGCCTCACGATTAGAGAAACAAAGAAACCTAGCGTTGAGCAGATTGCTTGTCATTTGTGCTTACCCTGACCTGAATTGCGGACGCGGCTGCTGCACGTCGTCAAGAGTCTGACAGACGCCGCCCGCCGGCGGGGCACACGGCAGATCGCCGAGGACTCGACCACTTCCGTTGGCAGCAGCGTCGCGCCGTCGCCGATCGGACTCGTCTAGGGCTTCGTGGCCGCCTAACTCATCGTTTTCTGCTTCTTTTTTCCATTTTTCGAGAGAGATTCTGCTCATTATTTCCTCGCTCGTTGATCTGCAGCGGCAGCGGGAAAGGCTTCTTCATGAGCTTTTGCTAAATGGACCAGAAGTGGCAGGAGTGGGGGCCATTGTACAGGTTTGACTGGGGGCCTGCCAGCCAAGTATACCATATACGTGTAACTAAAACAGAAATTTGAGTGGGGGCCTGTGCCCCCACACCCCATAACGTGCGTCCGCCCCTGCTGGTTGGTGTCACCGTGACCAACCAAACACGCTCTAAGTTTCTACCCGTGTCGTTTGGTCGGAGTAAACGTGGTGTGTTAATGTGTTCCGAGAAACGGCAAAAGAAATAAGGTGTTAAGAGAGTGACGTCTGCAAACTCCACTCCTCTGGTAAATTTGAAAAACGATGAACACAAACTGGAGTATGAAGCTCTCCTCGGCGGCCCAGCAGACATCTGATCAATTCCATGGGACACAAAGGTCATTTTACACATCTCATGCACACTGGAGTCTGGAGATTTATTTTCTTAATTACTACCCCTCCCTTTTTTTTTTAGGAAGGATCTGATTTATAAATCAGGAAACTCAGTACAAATTACAGCTAGGTCCAACAAAACAAAGAAAAACACAAGAACCCAGAATTTTGCACGGAGCACCCCGAGCTGCCTGAAAGGAACACAATCAGATCCCCGAACTTGCCCCAAGAACCTAGGCGACGGCGCCGCCGCCGTACCACTCGCCGCCGGGAAGAAGCCGCCCCACCTTGTAGAAGGCCGCAGCAGCTGTCCGCCTATGGAGGACGGATCCGAGCGTCGCTGAACGAACACGGCCGCAGCAGCCGCTCCCCGCAACCACCCTTCTTCCAGCCGGTGACGCGCCGCCTAGGTCCACCACCACGAACCCCTCACCACCTCCGGACGCAGCTCCCCTCGCCACCATGGCCGGCCAGAGCTGAAGCGTCGACGAAGAAGCCCACCAGAGCCACCTGCAACCAAAAGGGAACGCCGAACTCCACCTGCTCCTCCCCTCGCCACCGAGGCCGGCCAGAGAAGCAGAGGTGCAGAACCACGCCCGACGAACCTCCACTACCTCCCCGGCGCCGAGGCCGAAACGGGGAAAGGAGGGGGAGGACAAACTCCGACACGACGAAACCGCCGCCACCGTCTTCGACAGCATCGCCTGGAGACAGAAACAGAAACCTAACCCTACCTATCTACACGCAGGACGAGATCCCGGAGCTCCCCTCCACCTCACGGCGCCAAAACGTCGACCGGAGGCGAAGGGGAGCGGCGGATCCGCCAGCGAGAGCTGGGGACTTTGGTCGCCTCCCCGGTCGCCTCTCCCAAACAGAAGCAGGGAAGAGATAAAAAATCACCTCAGAATAATTTTTAGCCTTCAGATAGACTACCCCTCCCTTTCTTAATATAAAATGGTTTTGCCTTTATGCATATTAATATGTATATACATATATCTATACACATTTTAATATGTATATTCACTAATTTAAGTATGCAGCTAAATAACATGTAGAACACGTAAAACATTTCACATTTATAGTTGAACCACTCACTGCAGCTAAACCAGACATCTGGTCAAATCCGTGCGCCACAAAGGTCATTCTACTAGTGCCACTAGCTTTGCGTAGGTTTGCTTCCCGTCACGACGGCTCCCGGCCTGAACGTCGGGCAACGTGCTCCTGGCTGCCGGCACAGCCTTTTGAGTATAACATCTTCGTGAGTCTTGTTGAACTCTTGCTCCTTGTGCTACCACAACGACAATCTAATCGAGACAAATGAAGCAAGCGACGATTTGCAGGCTGCTCAATAATTACATACGTGCCTGATCAACTCCACGAGATGGCGACAAGACCCCGTTTAAGACCTCGAATAGGCAGTTGCAGTCCCATACATTCCATTCAGTGGCGGCTCCAGGATTTCGTGGCTGGGTATTCATTATAATTTTGTTTTGCTCTAGATGCAATGTATGAACAAAATAGTACGGGAAAATAAGGAAGTTTTTTCTTCATCCAAAATCTACATTACAAGAAAACAAGAAGAAATGTCCAAAAAAAATTGAGACAAAAAATCAGGTATATCCAACAAAACGGATGGTCCACAGAGATTCAATTTTCATAACTCATGAAGTACAAGAGGATGGCGTTTTGGCTCCCGGGAGCACATGCTCCCGGTATGTTCAAAAAACTTGAACAAATTGAAAAATGTTCAAAAAAATCCGAAAAAATCATGCACGTACCTGACGATGTCACGCACGACCGTGTCAAATTTTGCACCGAAACGACATCGTATGCGCCCTGTGCAAAAATGACAAAAATTCTGTCAGAATATGAGTTTTTGCACAGGGCGCATACGATGTCGTTTCGGTGCGAAATTTGACACGGTCGTGCGTGACATCGTCAGGCACGTGCATGATTTTTTTCGGATTTTTTTGAACATTTTTCAATTTGTTCAATTTTTTTGAACATACCGGGAGCATGTGCTCCCGGGAGCCAAACTCAATTTCCGGAAGTACAACTACAAGTTTAGGAATGACCGCCAATCTCGTCCATTTGTTTTGGCACAATTATGATCAATTAAACGACTCAGCCTCTCGAAAAACATAAAACATACTCAGCTCAACTCATATACAGTTTGTGGGTAGCATATTCATCAATTAGTTTTCGAATACCTGGACTGGAAATCACAAGATTAGATACCGCTAGCCACTAGGGTCTGAGAGGAACGAAACAGTGGTGATTTTTCACCGCGTCTCATGTTTTTGGGCAGCTGGCTGCCTATTTGGGCTTTTCTATTTTACATAGTCCCTCCGTTCCTAAATATAAGATGTTTAAGGTGTTACACATGTTGTCTACATGCATAACAGAATGAGTGAATCTACACATGAAATATGTCTAGATACACTTGTGTGCATGTGAATGTGGACAAAAGTTAGAACATCTTATATTTGGGAACGGAGGGAGTATACAACAGGCTCATGGCCCAACACCAACACGTAACTGTACTCGTCCCAAAAAGTTTCCTCGCTCGCTCCTCTCGTCTAATGGTGCTGCGCCGCCGATCCATGGAATAGAGGTTTCCCTCCGCCACAATCAGAGAGCCGAGGCGGCCACCCTCCTCGCCCACCTGGTGACGCAGCCACTAGGTGCGCTGTCCCCTTGTCGGCTGTGCGTATTGGGCCGATGTATATACATTTTCCCCGCCTCTAAATCTTGGATATTCACTTGCATACAGGTGCATACCCCTGACACCGCCACTGATTCCAGTGACTATACTCAGCACCAAGTCCGGTCCATGGGCTGGACAAGACTCAAGAGGGCGACTGCCCAGGGCTCCGAGAAGTGGAGGCCCCAAAATAATAAAATATGAAATAATCACTATGATATTGTTCATTACATCCGTGAAAATATTTAATATTCTCCTATAAAATAATTAAATAATGAATGAATTTTTCTGATCAACAACGCACAATTTTAGTTAGAAAATAAGTGCAAATACAAATAAAAAATATTCCACAAGACAAAAGGCAAAGATGACATACAAGCTCAACCATACACTTCGGTATACATTAATGGTGAAAGACATAAACTAAAAATGGTGAAAAGTCACACATGCCTTAAATTATGGACGAATAGAGTATCTCGACATATGGTTAATTTTTAAAGATAATATACACCACGGGAAGTCCTACCGGGCAAACCAATGTGACCGGCAAAAACAAGTCTAGTTAGCATATTATTCTCTTTTCGGTGGGAATTGTGTTTATTATATGACAACAAGTACATTGGATGAAGGATACCAAGTTATAAAATTTATATATGCAAACATACTAAAATCTACACCATTTTATTTTCATTTTTCAATACTCTAACCAATGTTGCTTCGATGCTTAGTACAGAGCACGCACACTTTATTAAATTGTGACTTGTTATATAATTTGGACCCTGACATTAAAGTAGTGCCATTGGTTCAGTTTACAATCATATGGTAGAAAGCAATATTGAAATATTTGTTAGATCATACTCTTTACAGATCATTCCAATAAAATTTATAAGCTATATAGATTATGCATTACAGAAGAAAAAAATAGATCTTACTTTTGTTACAAAATATAGTTTAATATATTTCAATGATATTCAGTACAAAAAACATAAATTAATATTTAATAATATTTTCAGTTATGTGGTTACTATGGGAGCAAATACAAAATATAGTTATAATATTGTAACATGCTGAAAATTAGATGTGAAAAATTATAAAAGTCTAGTATAAAATGTATTTATTTCGTTCGCCTTGGGCCTAAATTTTCTATCCTCACAATGGACAACCGGGTCATGGTCGGCGCAAACATTGATGTCAACGACCCACACCCAGGGGAACTTGCCGTTAGTGAGTCATGTATAGGAGCCTAGAGCTTTTTCTTGTAGTTGGCAATTGAGCACTGGCAATGGTGTCCAGGTTCTTGGAGAGGCACTAGAGATTGGACCCGTGTGGAATATGGTGGCGTCACCCAAAAAGCTGCTTGTAGCGTTTGCACATGATGGGCGACTGCTTGTAATCCCCATGGATTTCTCGATTATTATGTTCGAGTACGAGTGTGATATCACTAGGTGTACTGCACTGTTTAGTCTGTAATCTATAATCTATATCTGGTTCCAGGCTAATATTGGTGTATCGATCATTGTCTAGCCATGAATTGGCAGTAGTACTCTTTTGCACAATATTCAGTATTATTTCTTAATGTTGTAGTCTGCATTACCACCAAATAAAATAGCTTCGTGTGGTTGGAAAGCGTGCTGGTTTACTGGTCTGAAGTGCTTTTGATCAAATAGCTTGGTATGGAATTTTTTTTTGACACCCATTACCGTAGGGGAGAACCCCTACGGTCAAATAGCTTGGTATGGAATTTCTACACCGAGTTCCATATTATACTACATTAATTTTAGGCATTGGAACCATGTCTCCAGCAGCATGTAACATCCCAAATTTTGGAATGTTTAAAAATCACTAAAAATTGAAACTATTGTTTTGATAAAATAATATTCCTCAAAACTTGAAGATGAACTTGAAAATATTACTTTTTCTTATTTAATAAACCCTAAAACAATAATTATATAGAGTTTTAAATTAATTAAAAACATTCTCTATCTTCAAAATGGTTTTGTTACAATTATGTTATTTTGGAAAAATAAGTAAACAATAATTATATAGAGTTTTAAATTAATTAAAAACATTCTCTATCTTCAAAATGGTTTTGTTACAATTATGTTATTTTGGAAAAATAAGTTTAATTAAATTATTTTGAATACTAGATATTTGTGGTATTTTTTTGGTTTTTATTAAGCCACAAATGATTTATAAAAACCCTAATTAAAAATTGACATATAGTGTCCATTGAGAAAATATGCAATATTTTAAATTTTAAATTTTGAATTTAATTGTAAAAGTGTGTTTTAATATTTTAAATAATAGATATTATTTTTAACAAAAAATAGAAACAAGTTTGAAGTGTTTTGGACCCTTAAAAAAAGATATGAAATAAATAAGAAAACAAGAAAATAGAAAAAGGAAAATTGATGACATCATGCTGACGTTATCCTCGCTTTCAACCTTCGGACAGACGGAATTCCTGTCCGAGACAGCTCATGTTGCCGTTTCTTCACGACTTAATTTCGGGCATTTTACTGCCCCAAATTAAGTGACGTTTGTCTCTAATAAAATTCTTCGATTCCGTCCATCATTTGCCCCCAAAAGCCCTCTTAGAAACTCCCCCAGGCAGCCAAATTTGCTCGCCGGAGCTCATCTCTGCCGCCACCGTGTTTCTTCAATTCCGGCGAGGTAATCCAACCCCCTATCATGATATCCCTCCATCTTACTCGCCGCGCTTGTGCGCATGTACCTGAGCCCTTGTTCGATTTTTACCGCATCCAAATCATCGAGCACGAGATCAACCGAAGCTCACCGGCGCGACAAGCCCTCTGTCCATACGTCTCAGCTGTTCCAGTAAGCAATCGTCGACGCCGCCACCTCCATCGTCTTCACCGTGTTGCGCCGAGCCTCTCCGTCTACTTTCCGAAGCCCGAAGATCACCGGAGCGTTGCCAACGTCGAGGTTCCGAGCCGCCGCACCACCGTCTCCTCCATTTCCGATAGCTCAGCGCCGCCACGGTATATCCCTAACTCTTCGTGCGTCCGATCTGCAAAAAATCCACTGAAAAAATAGCACGATATATCCCCGCTAATAACACGCTATAACGTCATGTGAATGGTCCCGCTAAATTGATCAATGTACAATGGCTCGCTAATAGCACACTATAGCGCGAAATAGCACGCTAATACCATATTTAAGCCCGGCGCTATTTTTATGTAGCGCGCTATTTTTTTCCTTGATAAATTCAGAGGTCCTTGTTGATCCTAGATCGAGCTAATCGGAAGCCGCCACGTGGCCTAGCCTTTTCTGGAATTATTTTCGAATAGGATTTTAATTGTAGTTTTGCAGAAACGCCCCTGTAACTTCGAACCATCATATCTTGTCAACCATAGATCCAATTTTGACAACATTTATACCAATGGAAAGCCCTTTACCTGTAGAATGTTTTGGATCAGTTAGTTTTCAAGTTTTACATCGTTAAATTTATTTAAATGTTAAATGAGGAGTTTGAGTAAATTTGGCATAGATTTAAATCTTTAAGTCCAAAAATTGCAAATAAAATATTTTTGAAACCTTAAAATATTTATAAAATCATACTACTGCTATAAATAATATTTGGATAGTTTTAAACTGATTTAAAGATCATAGGCTTAATTTGAGTATTTTAATGTAGTTTAAATTCTGAAAATCTATTAATATGTTTCTTTTTGAGAAATATCACAAATAGTTGCCTCTGACCAGAAAGACCAAAACCTATCTTTTTTAATTTATTTATCAACTTAAATAATTAAGTTTATGCCAAAGGTGTTTTTAAAATGTTGTTTTGCAAACCTTTGTTTTAAAATGTGTTAAGCCCTTTTGACCAAATTCTGGTGTGATCATTTTGATCAAGACCAACCTATTAGAACCTTTGGAAAACCACTACAATCTATTCAAATTTGATACATTCAAATTTGACTCTAGACCATCCCTTGACCAAAAATGGCAAACACTAAACCCAATTACATTAATTCTTTTTTCATATTGAATTATGTTATAATTCTTGACCAATTTTTTTGTGAAGACTTTGTTATGCATGTTTGGTTTGGTATGCTATGATTGGTTGAATTGTTTGTTTATTGTTGTGTTATTTCTATGTATAGATTGAATAGAGTGCAACGTTCCTTGTTGAAAAGAGTGTATGACCAACGGCAACTTTTAAAGGGCAAGTGACACTCACTCATAAATCTCCTACTATTTTTCTCTATTGCATTTAATGTTTTCAATAGTATGCATGAGGTTTACTACTGTTATATTTATGCTATGCAAACCTATTAGGTTAGCCACATGACTTGTTAGGTAGTGACCTATTTAATTTAGTGGAATTACATGCCGCAAAATTGAATGTTTTGTTGTAGATTGTGTTAAGTGAAAACTTCTATAAATTAATTTACCGCCTGGGTGGATGTGGTTTGCTTTGGCAGATGTGAGTGGAGTGGCTACTCAAGGCCATTTCCATGGTTATACTTGAGTACGCTCACTTGTGGATGGTCACCCAGGGCTTCGAGATTTAATGTCACACTGCGTTTAGTTGCTTATCGTGCAAAGTAATATGGGCATTGTCTTGATGGAGTATGTTGTATGGACCTGGGTCAGTGAGATCTGAAGATGTAGCGGGATAGGTGGGTGGTGATCTTGCTAGTAGTACCATGGGAAAACACTTCTGAAAAGTCTCGTCTCGACCTTCTCCTTTTCCTTATCACTAATTGAGTGTAGAGGATAGTTTGGGTTGATTGAGTCTAGTGGTGAAAGTGCACAAACTCTCGAGAGTATAAAACTAAGATTTTAGCCTTGTCCCCGGCAATGGACAATTTCAAGTAACCGAACAAGGATGTTGACCGAGAATCTCATCATTCCAATTTCATAATAAAATTTTGATGGGTGAACAAGGGTTAGGTGTTCACTGATGTCTATCAGTGGTACTCATTAATTATAGTTGAGCAAAGGTGTTCACTGATGTCTATCAGTGGTGCTCTTTGTTTAAGATGAAAATGTCTTCTAAAAAGGATATGGCAAAATGAGCTTTATGCAAATCAGCCTCAAGATCCACTCAGCCAAATATTCATGTCATAAATAGGTTGCCATTTATATCTACAGTGTCATCTTGCCACCACAATTAAATTGTGCTGACCAGCATAGTCCTGGCTGTAACTCACCATTGCAGGTTCGTTTGACGAAGAGTGAGGAATCGTTTAGGATCTCGAGTCTACAACCAACATGCTTGCCTGTTGGCACATGAAGATGATGAGGCTCATTGTATCAAATGTTTTTCGCTGCTGAACTTTGTATAATGCTAGCCTTGGGCTATGCAAGTTGTAATGGATATTGTAAGTCTGCATCATGCAATGTAATAAAAATTGACGCATTTGCATGGTATACATCTTGAACTGTGCTAGCTTATTGATCCAGGGACTAGCACAGTTACACAGAAATCTCAACCTTATAGTAAGAGGTGAGGTCGCTACACAGCATTACCGTATGATGCTAGAGATCACTACGACAATCAAAGTGCTAAGGTAATGTTTAATTCCTTCTTTATGTAAATAATGCTTTGGTCATTATTAATGCATATATGATGATGTTTTGTGGGTTGCAAGTGTTGGATGTATGCCCAAAAGGCAATGTATTTATACATCTGATTCATTAATTATGATTTGTATTCTCTATTCTATAACTACGGTGGTTTCTGAATACGTAATTCAAGGGAAAGCTCACTCGTACGTGTAGAGAATATGAACACGTAAAATATACCCTAGCTCTTTTACGGACTAATTTGTTGATTGCTAGATGACACTGTTTTCCTAGTCATGGACATTATTTATGTCAGCATCAATGAGTGGCATATTATTGGATAATAACATGGTTGGGTAGACCCAAGTTCTGGTATGCTAAGAGACTCCGTTAAAATGTCTTTTTGTCCTTAGCTTTATCACAGTAAGGTTATTATATAGCATGTCCTGTAACCATGAGGTTATTAGGGTTATGCATACTGGAAGAGTTACTTTGGTACTGTCAACACCAAGGCTGTAACTGGGTGGTAAAACGGCAGTCACTTGGTGACTTCAAGGTGTGTGTATATCCTAATGTTCTGAGATGGGAAATTACTCCTCGGTGATTAGAGAGATACGCCCTGGGCCCTCTTGGTATTATAAGGTATCCAATATGTTCTGCAGACAATGCATGGTGAAGCTACACTGTGTGGGATATCATGATATGGAAACGAAGAAAGGGAACTTGCCGGTTAACGAGATAGACAAAGATGTAATGAATCAATGATTAATTCATGGTATCATCCACAGATCTATATCTCGGGTGAAGTTTTGCTATCGCGAGTAATGGGAATGATATATTAAATAGCTAGCAGGTTCAACAGAGTGTCTTCGCATAATGGTAGCAGTTATTCAGGTCGTCCACAGACCTGACCCTGGCCGGTGATTGGATATCCGATTATAGCTGCACGTTATCGAACCTGTGGGGTGGACACCCTTAAACTAGGATTGGTTAGTTGTGTATTTTGGTTGGTCTGGAACATAGAGAGAGTATCACCGGAATGGTATCTGCGTGATAGATATGGTTTTATCAGAGTGATTATTTTGTGATAGAAGTTGCTATCACGGTCGGATTTATTCCGAGGGTTTATAGAAGATGGAAATATTTATCCAGGTAATTTTGTCGGCGGACACTGGGTGTCCCGGATCATGTAAATGTGTTTTGTATGATAAATATTTAATTCCAAGAATTTTCTGTAAAAGGAAAAATGTTTATTTGGAATTAATTAGACAAAAGAATTAATAGATTAATTAATTAATAATTGGAAAAATATAAATAAAATTTTGAGCCCACCATGGGGCTACCAAGATGGGCCCTAGGGGCCCACCAAGGTAGCCGCACCACCAAGTGGTGGTGGTGGGCCAAGGCGCCATGGGGGGGCTCCCCCAGCCGAAACCCTAATGGGCCCTTGCGGCCCATGGAGGGAGGCGGCGGAGGCGATAGCCAAGGGCCTGCCGGCCTAGGGCGGGCCCCACCCCCTTAGGTCGGTGCGGCAAGGTGGGCCCCACCTCCTAGGTCGGTGCGGCCTAGGGTGGGCCCCACCCGGCGGCGGTAGAGGCGGTGGAGGGGGAGGGGAGTTGGAGTCCAACTCCAACTCCAACTCCTCCCTCCCATACCTAATTGGGCTTGGGGACTTTCCCCTTGCCCAAGTTGACTTGGACAAGGAGAAAGCTTTCCCCTTCCCCAAGTCCCTCCACCCCTTGGTCCATCTATATAAACCCCCACCCCCTCCTATTTGGAGGACACACAATGAGCTCTCAAGTTTAGATCCCTTCTAGTTGGATTAGAGTAACCTCTGATTAGAGGCAACCTATCCGATTAGACTAGATCTAATCTCTCTCTCTTTCTCATGTGTTGAGATCTCCACCTTCATATACACCAGTATTGATTCAAGCTTGGACGGCGAAGCCCTGCTGAACCTTTCCTGGCGTACGCGTGCAAGCTATCGGAGGGGTGATCCGTCGATCTTGACGGTTGACCCTCACGCTGTTGGATCAAGGTGACAAGGCAAGAGGAGAGGACGTCGGCATCTCTCTACCAGGCTTGGTTGAGGGAATCGGTGACACGCTCATCGACTACGTCATCGACACTACTTCCGCAATTTCGGTGTTGGTAACGTATTTTATCTAGATCTTTGGATCTTCGTATTCGCATGTATCTTCATAGTAGATCTTGGCAGTTGTTACGTAGCTATACGGAAATTTTAATTTACCGTACACGCAACCCAATAGTGGTATCAGAGCGATCTATGGGTAGCTACATGATTTGATCTAGAGCACACGGTGTGCGGGCACCGCATAAGTTTATGCGTGTATGTTATTGAAGTCTATTTCTTCTAACATTCAGTTTATTTATGTTTGTTTCCCAATATGCGGTCTCGTCTTGTTTCCAGCGGCATAGTAAGATCTCGGACTTCTGGCAATCCGTGGACCTTCCGCCTGCTCCTAGTATGCCCGTCGGCGCCAACGAAGTGCTTCAGTAGCTTTGAATCTTATTATAGTTGGCCTCGTTGACTTGATAGCGGAAAGGGCATGTGGACTAGGTCCACACGGGGGTCACACACACATGTGATCGTTTAGATGGGGAGCCGCAACGTTTTCGTAATGTTGGGTTGTCCATCACCCCACAATGTCAATCTAGCAACATGAATGAACATGCCTAGTGAGGGCCATAGTATTTCCGGTTATCCCGTTGATCCTACAGCCACGCTAAAATATGCAAACAAACGTTAGAGGCATCTAACTCTGTTTTGCAGGACATGTGATGTGGTATAGTCTCGAAATTATATTTTGTTAACTAACCATTGTTTTGTTGGCCGGCGTGCCATTCGTTCTTGTTCGTCGAGCTATGGTGATAGTAGAGGATAGGAGAAGGCAAGCAAATGTCGTGAAGCTCGACATGGCCACACCGGTGGAGGCGCCACCGAAAGCTGGAGGAAGAAGACTATACTACATCACGAAGTGTTATTTACTTGTGCATGTTTTATACCTGTTTTCTTGCTCTTCCCTTAATTGCGCAGTAGTGTGATTATTAGGGAGATTCCTCGGTACCTGCAGAGTTTAATTACTTGATCTAAAATTGAAATTATCAAGGAGTTCGTGCTCTTCCAACACGTAGCAGCGTTAAACCGGATGCTTGTCACCGTGCGCCATGTATCCATGAGTAATGTGTGCCAAGGGTTCGGGAGGCGTGTAGTGTACCGTACCTACAGCAAAAGCGGTTGGTTGTCTTGACGTTCGAGCATAACTAGTTATGAGCTCGGAGCACACACATCGAAAGATGAAGCGAAAGTCATGGTAGGAAGTGATTGGTCTGTTGACCTACCCGTTGTAAGCTACATTCAATGGCATGTATCCATCTATTGATCGTATGTTGAGCATGGATTTCGTATACACTAATTTGATCATGAGGAATATCAATTTTAGTGGGAGAATTTTAATTTAGTTATATATATTAATGCTAGATAATAATTATGGACATGTCTAAGTGAACTTAATTGTTGTAGATCAATGGCTAAGATAGCACCCTCGTTTAACCTTGGACCACTGATTGAGAAGAAGCGCCTGACTGCGAATGGAGCAATTATGCTGATTGGGTTCGCGCCCTAAGGATTGTTCTTAGGAACGCGAAGAGAGAGTACGTTCTCGATGGCCCTCTTCCTGAGGCACCGGCTGACAATGCTTCAAAAGCTGAAACAGATGCGTACACCTTGAAGAGTGATACGGCGATTTTGTTCAGTGTCTCATGTTGACATGTATGGAACCTGAGTTGCAGAAGAAGTTTGACCAAACTCCTACATACGACATGATTGTCGCACTCAAGGCCATGTACCAGACTCAGGCTAAGACTGAGCGTTATAAGATAACAAAGGCACTTTGGTCATGTCACATGGCAGAAGGAGGCTCTGTGAGCGAGCATGTAATCAAGATGTTTGGTTATGGTACTAGGCTCGAGGCTCTGGGATTTCCTATTCCAGCCGAGCTAAGTATATATTTGGTATTGGCATCCCTCCCACTGTCTTACATCGGTTTCATCATGAATTACAACATGAATGGGTTGGAGAAGACACCAAATGAGCTGCTTGTAATGCTGAAAACTGCTGAACCTAGTATGAAGAGGGAAAACAATCAAGTCATGATGGTTACCCAAACCGCACAGTTCAAGAAGAAGAGAACTAAGAAGTCTAAAAATGCTAAGGCATTGGTGAAGACTGTGATCTCGGCTCAAGAGGAATCCGAGTGTTTCTTTTGCAAGAAAAAGGGACACTGGAAGAGGAACTGCAAGAAATTACGGCTACAGAAGAAGAAGTCTTCTAAAGGCAAGAAAGGTATAAGAGTTATACTTGAAATGATATTTGTCAATCTTACTAGCAACTCTAGAGTATCAATTGCTAATTATTTTATGCACTTGATATAGGAGATGCGGGAAGTAAGGTGACGGAAGCGTAAAAGATGGATATGTGCGCCAAGCTTGGCGCATGGAGTTTCATCCACAAGATGAAGACATCTTCAATTTACTTTTCAATTTTAGTTTGAAAGATTTGTGGTTTTCGCCCAAGTTTTGTAATAAGGTCGCATTCTTAGCGACGGAAATACTCTTGTGAATTTGTGGGATTTCATGTCCCGTTTATCGAAGAATATTTTGGATCAATCCCTTCGTGGATGATCAAGTTACAAATGCATCATATGCATGATGGAAGGAAATTTGAGATATTGTTATGTGAAACAAGTGAAAGGCTTGATGAACTACATGATTCTTAGGATTCATAAATTCATTAAGTGTTCAGGCACATAGTGAAGTCAATAAAAGGTTGAGTTGAAAGATAGTCGATAATTTTATTGATATCTTGAAACTACACAATTATATTTTAGAAATATTTGTCTTAGTATTATAATGAATAGAAATTCAATTTCGGTTCATTGATTTGATCAAGTTTGATTGAATAATTACTAAGATATTTGGTTTGCATAATCATATTCTGAGAAATCCAATTTAGAGTATTTATTGCTTGTCTAGTTTTAGCACAAAAGATAGTCTTTTAATTTCACGTCATCGTTTTTGAAAGAAAGACATAAAGGGACGTGATTATTTTAGATACTTAGAATTTCTGAAAGGAAGTTCAGTTCTAAGAGAACAAAAGGACTTAGTAATATTTATCTTATTGATTGTGTCATAGTTTTGAAAGATAAACATGAAGAGACACAAAGAATTTGGGTTCTAAGTTTTATGAAAGATTAGAACTTGGACCTAAAGGAGGAAGATAAATAAGATTACTTTGTAGGTTGTTCCAATAAGTTAATTGGAAATCCTCTTTAAACACCACATAAGTCACAATGTTTTGCCACTAAGATAAATGTGATTCTTGAGGAATTTTATTCTTCTAAAGAATTCAGTGGGAGGATGGTAAATCTTGAAGAGATTATTGAATCTTCGGAAATAGTTATCAGATGTTGTGCAAGCGGAAGCAATTCCAATTGACATGTCTTTTAGACTAATACCGAGAGTCATTGCATATTAAATGCATGACGTCTTGTCAAGAAACATTCACTTAACCAGATTAGGTGGCATACAAGTTTCTAGGAAACTTAATATGCTATGACAAAGTAAGGAAAGGAATGTGCTAGAATAAAGACCCCAATAGATTTTGACTTGGATGTCATATATTAATATCATTGTTGTTAAGTTATGAAAAAACTTAATATGGATCTTTTTGTTAGACAAAAAGATGATCGCAAAGTTTGTGATCATAAGGTGTTTTATGATAATGACTTTATATAAGATATTGACAAAAACATATTCATTTCAAAGGAAAATGGATCGAGGTTGTGTACTATTGATACGTCTCAAACATATCTATAATTTCTGATGTTCCATGTTGATATTATACCAATTGTTACATGTTTTATATACGCTTCATAGCATTTTTATGCATTTTCTGGGACTAACCTATTAACAAGATGCCACAGTGCCAGTTCCTGTTTTCTGCTGTTTTTGTATTTCAGAAAAGCTAGTCTGGAAATATTCTCGGAATTGGACGAAACTTGGACATAACCTCCTATTTTTCCAACACGTACACGGAGTCCAAAGGAGAGACGGAGGGGAGCCACGAGGCAGCCACACAATGGGGCCGCGCGGGCCCCCCTGCCGTGCCGTGGGGTGGTGTGGGCCCCACGGGCATCTCCAGCCTCCGCTCTTTCGCCTATTTATTCATCCCGACGCGAAAACCCTAAATACCCGAGCCATTATCCACGAAAAGTTCCAGAAACGCCGCCGCCGTCAACCCTAGCTCGGGAGGGTTCAGAAGCTCTTCCCGGCACCCTGCCGGAGAGGGGAATCATCACCGGAGGACTCTACATCACCATGCCTGCCTCCGGAGTGATGCGTGAGTAGTTCATCCTTGGACTACGGGTCCATAGCAGTAGCTAAATGGTTGTCTCTCCACTTTATGCTATCATGTTTAGATCTTGTGAGCTGCCTATCATGATCAAGATCATCTTATTGTAATGCTACATGTTGTGTTTGCTGGGATCCGATGAATATTGAATACTATGTCAAGTTGATTATCAATATATCTAATATGTTATTTATGATCTTGCATGCTTTCCGTTACTAGAAGATGATTTGGCCAAGTAGATGCTTGTAACTCCAAGAGTGAGTATTTATGCTAGATAGTGGGTTCATGCCTCCGGTAATCTGGGAGAGTGACAATAACTTCTAAGATTGTGGATGTGCTGTTGCCACTAGGGATAAAATAACCGATGCTTAGCTTAAGGGTGCGCCGTTAGATCTAATGCATTTGTTTGCATTACGCACATTACTTAATGCGATTATCCATTGCTGGCAACTTAATACCAACGGGGAACTCGGATGACAACCTGGAGGTGGATTATTAGTCATAGACGCTGTTGGATAACGGTCTATGTATTTTGTCGTAATGCCCACATGAATATCATAGTAATCATCATGTCATATATATGCATTGTCATGCGCTGAATATTTTGTCAATTGCCCAGCTGTAATTTGTTCACCTAGCATGTTAGTTATCTTTTATGGAGAGACACCACTAGTGAACTGTGGACCCCGGTCCATTCTTTTACACTGATAATACAACCAACTGCAAACATTGTTCCTTTTCATTCTCTGCAATTTACTACTGTTTTCCACACCATACATTTAATCCTTTGTTTTCAGCAAGCCGGTGAGATTGACAACCTCATTGTTTGTGGCGCCCCGACCCAACTGCTATACAGTGATACTGTGTCCCCGGTTATCCGATACCACCAGACACACTATCAAAGCATAATAGAGAGATCAAGACTTGTGGAACAACTGGCACATCACAGACTCTATGACAAAAATCATTATAGTTCAACTCTTATAATAGAGAAAGATAGCAAATGACTACCAGAGGTCACAGACCCAACATTACAACAAGCAGAAGCAAATTAAATTGTTCTAAACAACAAGATCCAAATATGGCCTAAGAGGCCTACAGATAAACATCCAGCGCCAGCTGTTCCGGGATGTCCCAAGCTGCTACCTGGGAAACCCAGACTACTCGTCGACGTCCACAAAGAACCCACCTTCGAGGTCGGTGAAGTCCTCCTCTGAAACAAAACAAACGACGTTGAGTTCGACGAACTCGCAAGATTATATATAGAGATTTAGCTCGATGAGGCTTTCAAAGTTTTATGGCTGTTTTGCATAAAGCTGATTTTATTTATGAAAACATAACTCCACCGGCGGAGCGACACTCTGTCCCGTGGCCACTTATTTTCCTAACACCACCATCCTCATCTCAGTCTTGGCCACCATCACAACGCACACGCAAATGGAAGCCCGAACTAGAGGACCTCGGCTAGTCCGCCACAAGTTATTCGGTCGACGGGGGTTCCATATAGCCCACCGAAAGGAAGCGCGCTCATTCTTGGTTCAAGAGGTAAAGAACTCGCACCTAGGCGGCGAGAGTGAGACAAACACCACCATCCCAAAGTGGCCTCTCATCCCCACCTTTAAGCATTTTATTACCTGTCTCCACAATTCCTCCACCATCAACCATTTATCTCATCACCTGTTTCCAACATGAACCATCCACTGTACAGCTAAGCATTTACTAAGCATGGTTAAGCACCAACATAGCATAGTTTAGTATCTCAGGCCAACAATACAATCCTATGTATAATAGAGGTAATTGGCATCGGAATCTTAATGCAGCTATAGGATACTCTAATCCAAGCAAATTGACATTTGGAACCGCATGCAATAGTATAGTGGAGAAAATATTTGCGGAAAATAGGATAAGATATGCTCAGAGGGGGGATTACGCTTGCCTGGTTGAGCGGAGTAGTCAAACAGCTCGTCGGAGTAATGATGCTCAACTCCGGACTCGTGATCTACCGGAGAGCAAACAACACCGGAAAGCAAAAACAACAATCAACACATGGCAATTGTGCAATGCATACAAAAATGATGATATGACATTTTAATGCAACTAAGGGATCCTAGACATGATCATCAAGTTAAATGGGGTCCCGAAGTATAATTAGGAGTTATTCGGTTAACCACACATATTTATCTTAATGTCCAACATGTTGTTCTAGTTATGACCAGTATCACGAAATGATTGTACATGCATGAGAATGATGTTTTCAGTTAGTCTTTAACTTGCTGAACATTGTGATATGTTGTTTGCAATTTTCGGAGCAAATATGAATATTTGGTGAGTGTTTCAAGTTGCTATTTGAATCTGCCATTTTAGGGAAGTGCAACTTATTAATATTACCAAAGTTCATTATTGTGTAGACTGCTTGAAAACAATTTGTAAATGTTTCTCTGAACATTTTTGAGGTATTATACATAAATTTTGGAATTATTTGAATTAATTATGAATTTCCAAAAAGGGATTTCATTTCTACAATTTTTAGTATTTCATTTTAGACATGTCCTTGTAATCAGTTATTTTAAACAGCAATAGCACTTATTTAAACAATGTCGAAAGAGAGAGGTGAAATAGCAACTAGAATCGATACTGCACTCCACCGGATTATCCAGTTTTTGCCTGTCTCAGATTTTCCGATGTACTAAAGAATAGAAGGATTGGGTACTGAGGCTAATCGGAAAATCCGATTGCACCTAGGTCGGAATATCCGATCGTGTAACACGACGGCGAACAACCACGACGGTCCTCCACTGCTCAGGCGATACGATGAGCAGGGATGAGAGGGAGAGGATGGAGGGTGTCCAGGCAGACCGCAGCTCACCCTGAACTTGTAATGGAAGACGGCGAGGCGCGGGGAAGTCCGAGTCGACGGCGGCGTGCGAAAAAGGGCGGCGGCCGGCGATGAAGACGACGAGGCAATACGGCAGCTCCCGGCATTCCCAGCTTGCACGAGTTGACGGGGAGGCAGAGGAAAGGCCGACGAAGAGTCCTGCGTGCTCAGCGAGGCTCGGGGTGGACGGAGACGGCGTGAATCGCCCGGCGGAGCGACGGCGGTGGTCGGCGAAGAACGTGGCGGCACGGTCGATTCACGGCCTCCCGCGCCGATTCCTTCGGCGGAGATGGAGGAGACGACACGGTGGAGCTATTGGCGTTCTTGGCTCATCTCGGGGAAGCCCACCACGATGGCGATGCGGCGGCTGAGCTCGGCGACAATGGCGGCTCGGTTCCCTCGCGGGAGAGAGGATGGAGAGAGGGAGGGGCAGGTGAGCGAGGGAAATGCGGAGCAAGTGGGGCTCGGTGGCCTTCTCTTCGCGCAGAGGAGAGGGGGTCCTGGCGCGTGCGACGCGCAGGAGCGCAGCATAGCGTCATGGCGCCAGTGCGTGGGAGGTGAGAGAGATGCCAAGTTTTCAAAACGCCCCCTGGCAAAATCTGTTCCATCACCAATAGGTCCTTCTCCCTTTTTCTTCCTCTTCTATTTTCTGGAATTTTGTAAAACATTTAATTGAAGCACTTAGGCAACTTCAAACTTTATGAAACTTGGTGGAAAATTCTCATTTGCCACAAAGCACTGCTGGTAAAATTTGCAGGTCATTTGGATATACTTTTCAGAACAAAGTTGTTTTATTTTCTTTTCTGCCATTTATTTCAAACATTTAATTGAGGTACTTAAACGAGTTCAAAAGGTATGGGAAAATTCAGGTAGCCTCCCCATATTAATATTAAGCTCCCCTAATTTTCCAGATTATTTGAAACTCATTTGGTAATAAAATAAAATAGGAATTGCTCACAGGCAATTTTGAGTTTCTCTCCATTTATTTTATTTTACAAATCAAAATAGTTTGCAAAGATTATATTTGGAACTTTTGGAACTTCCTTGACAATATAAGAGGTCAAAGTATTTTTGTTTTGCAAGTTTGAGGGCTTTCATTGTTTTGAAATTTGTTGAAGCAAGATTGGCATTTTGTTTTAAGTGGTGCCACACCACGACAATTCCCTAGCAACAACACAATTCCCTAGCAACAATTCCCTAGTGACAAGTTAAAGGTTCCAATTGGTACACTTTGATGCAAGGATGCCATGATGCAATGAACCAAAAGCGGAAAAATTACACAGGTTTTTCGGTTCTAAAACTTCGGGCTGTTACAATTCTACCCCCCTTACAGGAATCTCGTCCCGAGATTCTAAGAGTAGGGAAGAGGGAAAAGAGGTTACGAGGAACTACACGATCTTCTCGCTTCAGGTGGCTTCCTTCTTGAAGAGGTCGACCGAGGGCATCCTGGAGCTCTTCATCGTCTTCACTCCGAGGTCATCATCAACGTACACCATAGGAAAAGGAGGGAACCTCACCGGAAGGATGGATCTTGGTGAATATACCACGACCAAGTACCTTCTAGTAGAATCTTAGGATGAGACTTCAACCATCCCTTGAATTTGACAGTTAGGAGACACATGGGGGTGACGGAGGATTGATAAGCAGTTTCCAGTCGGTAGACAGCTGTTTCTCAAGGATTCGAGATATGAACTTTGCACAAGGCCCTGAATTACTGAGGGAGAGTGTCGAAACAAGCTTCCAACAGATGAAGAGGTAACTTGTACCAGTCGGCTTGAGTAGAACTTTCCTCATGGAGGAGCATTTCAGATCACTGAAGAAGGATCGAAAGCTAGATCGAGAGAACTTTAAAAACCCCGGGAACGTTAGTATCGGGAAAAACTTCTTGATTTTCTATACGTCAGGAACAAGCTTCTTGAGGATCACCAACTGTCGTTTCTGATTGAGAATTGGATCTGGTCAGGTGTAGAGATACTTCAAACTCCACATGGATGAATAGGAAGTCCTTGCACGGGATATCAACAAATTAAATTTGCTAGGAACCCCAAGAGCTAGACTAGAATGTCCAATTCCCAAGGAGGAACGAGATTGCGGAACTCACGGATTAGCAACTTGTCAGGAGATAGCTGCCCTGCTTGAATTACTCACGGCAATACACCATTGGGTCTCTGCTGGGGAAACACCAACGAAGACGAAAGAAATTCTCAGACTTCCTCTCTTTCTGGAATAATTCAATCAGTGGCTTGGATGCATAGATAAAATTCTCAAGGGATGGAGGTAACACCATACCATTCCGAGAATATTCTACACATGCACGATCGAGTTGAGATGATTTCAAGGAACCAGACAATTCACTCAGATCCACGGCGACATCTTTCAGCAATTGCACGTGAACCAGGGAAAGTCGCTTCTAACTCCGGAACACATACCTTGTGAAGACACAAAGTTAGTTCCAACAATTTTCCAATGCTAACGCCCGAAATCCAATATGAATCTCCTCAAACATGGAGAAGATAAGAAGGTAGTTGATGGGCTCAACAACAAACTTATCTAGATACTCCAAGACGGTAGACTAATATTTCATCAGAATGGGGCATAAGTATTGGTCAGACTAACACATTCAGGAGGCTGGTCTGAGTTTGATTTGACGATAGCCCAATTCAAATCAAAAGATTTGTAGGATAGCATATCCACCAAGGAAATACCACCTTTCTTCGACACTTAACACTAGACATCCCTTTGAGAAGGAACTATATCAGATAGAGCTTTTATCTTTTAACTCTCCAAGTTGTTTAAGCTCAACCGAATAATTCAGGACATCCAGCGCGATTTTCTTGGAGAAGGGAGGTGTTCAGAGAACCAGCTTACTCATAAACTCAACATCACGGCCAGGTGACAACCTGGCGATACTTCCGGGAAGACCTCCAGAATATCACGATCCACCTATAGGATATCACGACATATCGGTGGATCTTGAGTTCAAGAGAGGATCATGCCTTTCAAGGCACAACATGGTGGTCTTGGGAGCTTCGGCACAAACCTAGCTCTTTGACCGAGGAAGGGCACCGAAAAAACGAACTTGTGAACACAGTCCAACTCAACGTATTGATCGGCTAACCAATCATGACAAGAAGGACAATGAATGTCCTTGGATTTCAGCGCAGTCAGAACTGCTGAGAATATCCGATAACCACATCATTGCTCATAACTTATCATCCTCGAGTAACAAGTTACTCGGAGAACGGAGAGTAACAAAGTGTAAGAGGCTCACTTCATCAAGAGGATCATGCTACTTAGCACGATTGCACACTCCTTATACCAAGGCGTCGTGCTATTCCAAGATGGAACATAAACGGAGACTAAAATAAACCTCTTATTCTGTGGACTGCAAAACTTTGACCTAACCCGAGAAGTGGAAAAGGTACCGGAGTTTGTTTCTCCTAACAAGACGAAATGGAAAGTCTTGACGGATCAGGAGAGTGACTTGCATCGGAACATACCAACGCACGATAGAACTTCACTGTCAACTGACAGACAAAGGTTGGAAAGCAGATCAGAGTAAGAAACATGCTCAGGAGAATCCTAAGATGTTGAAGATGCACCGGTTATTACTCGATTGTGATAACCATGCTAAAAAAAGGAGAGATGCAGCAGAGTCACAGACATAGTTGGGAGACTCGCTAGGGGAATCTTGGTCGTAACCCCGATGGTTCCAAGACAGAATCTCCAGCTATGGCAGAGTTAGAGTTACATAGTCAGCTGAGGTGTGGGAAATGGTCAACCATTTAGATCCGAGTTAATGTTCAACCATTTACCAAAAACAAGGACTTGGGTAAAAGGGCAGCTTCATGTACCGGGATTCACAATTAGCATGAGGATCACATGGGTAACAACCCACATAATTCAACACACCAGAATCAAAGTACAATCCGGGACCTTCGGTTCAAGTCCATGGGTTAAAACCCAGAGTAGGAGTCAATGATTAGATTCGGTAAGAGTAACAGGCTTCGTAAACATCTGAGTTGATTTTGGATTGCAACGCAGCGGGAGCAACTGGACACATAACACTCAAGATAGAACCCACCCACGTTTCTAATAGTTTTGAAGTAACAGATGAGAAGTAAAACCTTTGAACTCAAATCGAGGTAAGATTGCTCCGAGATTAGAGGGTAACCAGATAAGAAGTAAAAAGAATCCTAAGATGGTTTTCACAACTCATTTGTAGGTTAAAAATATTTTCGCAAACACTAGACTCAACATCGACCAGTAGAAGGGTTTCCTACAGGCAGTACTGCTCTGATACCAACTTGTGGCGCCCCGACCCAACTGCTATACAGTGATACTGTGTCCCGGTTATCCGATACCACCAGACACACTATCAAAGCATAATAGAGAGATCAAGACTTGTGGAACAACTGGCACATCACAGACTCTACGACACAAATCATTATAGTTCAACTCTTATAATAGAGAAAGATAGCAAATGACAACCAGAGGTCACAGACCCAACATTACAACAAGCGGAAGCAAATTAAGTTGTTCTAAACAACAAGATCCAAATATGGCCTAAGAGGCCTACAGATAAACATCCAGCGCCAGCTGTTCCGGGATGTCCCAAGCTGCCACCTGGGAACCCCAGACTACTCGTCGACGTCCACAAAGAACCCACCTTCGAGGTCGGTGAAGTCCTCCTCTGAAACAAAACAAACGACGTTGAGTTTGACGAACTCGCAAGATTATATATAGAGCTTTAGCTCGATGAGGCTTTCAAAGTTTTATGGCTGTTTTGCATAAAGCTGATTTTATTTATGAAAACATAACTCAATGGCATCGACTAATCAGAATATTTTTAATAGGGGTAAGAAGTAACTCTTTTCTTCTGCTCACCTTTCTCAACATCCACCATCATCAACCACTGTACCTGTTCTACAAAGGCACCCCTCGAATCACCCTCGAGGAAGCTAACCTTGCAATCTTGAGTGGTACCTTTAGTACCCAGTTTTTAATCATTACGTTCAAGTTATTCTATGATCTTATCGTCCTTTCCCAAGTTGTCCGTAACCGTGGACACGGCTTTTCGAAAAGATTTAACCCTGCAGGGGTGCACTGTGTTTACCTTCGGTACCGCCCGGCTCATTGTCTATGCTTAGCTCTCTTCCGGGGAAAGCCGGCTGAGTGGGAACGGTTACAACCTTTACCTTGCTTGAGACTAACCCAGGATCATCAGTGGCGGTAGGACAAGGAGTGCCTGCAACACTCTGTCCCGTGGCCACTTATTTTCCTAACACCACCATCCTCATCTCAGTCTTGGCCACCATCACAACGCACGCGCAAATGGAAGCCCGAACTAGAGGACCCTCGGCGAGTCCGCCACAAGTTAGTCGGTCGACGGGGGTTCCATATAGCCCACCGAAAGGAAGCGCGCTCATTCTTGGTTCAAGAGGTAAAGAACTCGCACCTAGGCGGCGAGAGTGAGACAAACACCACCATCCCAAAGTGGCCTCTCATCCCCACCTTTAAGCATTTTATTACCTGTCTCCCCAATTCCTCCACCATCAACCATTTATCTCATCACCTGTTTCCAACATGAACCATCCACTGTACAGCTAAGCATTTACTAAGCATGGTTAAGCACCAACATAGCATTGTTTAGTATCTCAGGCCAACAATACAATCCTATGGATAATAGAGGTAATTGGCATCGGAATCTTAATGCCGCTATAGCATACTCTAATCCAAGCAAATTGACATTTGGAACCGCATGCAATAGTATAGTGGAGCAAATATTTGCGGAAAATAGGATAAGATATGCTCAGAGGGGGGGATTACGCTTGCCTGGTTGAGCGGAGTAGTCAAACTGCTCGTCGGAGTAATGATGCACAACTCTGGACTCATGATCTACCGGAGAGCAAACAACACCGGAAAGCAAAAACAACAATCAACACATGGCAATTGTGCAATGCATACAAAAATGATGATATGACATTTTAATGCAACTAAGGGATCCTAGACATGATCATCAAGTTAAATGGGGTCCCGAAGTATAATTAGGAGTTATTCGGTTAACCACCCATATTTATCTTAATGTCCAACATGTTGTTCTAGTTATGACCAGTATCACGAAATGATTGTACATGCATGAGAATGATGTTTTCAGTTAGTCTTTAACTTGCTGAACATTGTGATATGTTGTTTGCAATTTTCGGAGCAAATATGAATATTTGGTGAGTGTTTCAAGTTGCTATTTGAATCTGCCATTTTAGGGAAGTGCAACTTATTAATATTACCAAAGTTCATTATTGTGTAGACTGCTTGAAAACAATTTGTAAATGTTTCTCTGAACATTTTTGAGGTAATATACATAAATTTTGGAATTATTTGAATTAATTATGAATTTCCAAAAAGGGATTTCATTTCTGCGATTTTTAGTATTTCATTTTAGACATGTCCTTGTAATCAGTTATTTTAAACAGCAATAGCACTTATTTAAACAATGTCGAAAGAGAGAGGTGAAATAGCAACTAGAATCGATACTGCACTCCACCGGATTATCCGGTTTTTGCCTGTCTCAGATTTTCTGATGTACTGAAGAATAGAAGGATTGGGTACCGAGGCTAATCGGAAAATCCGATTGCACCTAGGTCGGAATATCCGATCGTGTAACACGACGGCGAACAACCGCGACGGTCCTCCACTGCTCAGGCGATACGATGAGCAGGGATGAGAGGGAGAGGATGGAGGGTGTCCAGGCGGACCGCAGCTCACCCTGAACTCGTAATGGAAGACGGCGAGGCGCGGGGAAGTCCGAGTCGACGGCGGCGTGCGAAAAAGGGCGGCGGCCGGCGATGAAGACGACGACGCAATACGGCGGCTCCTGGCATTCCCAGCTTGCACGAGTTGACGGGGAGGCAGAGGAGAGGCCGACGGAGAGTCCTGCGTGCTCAGTGAGGCTCGGGTTGGACGGAGACGGCGTGAATCGCCCGGCGGAGCGACGGCGGTGGTCGGCAAAGAACATGGTGGCACGGTCGATTCACGGCCTCCCGCGCCGATTCCTTCGGCGGAGATGGAGGAGACGACACGGCGGAGCTATTGGCGTTCTTGGCTCATCTCGGGGAAGCCCACCGCGACGGCGATGTGGCGGCTGAGCTCGGCGACAATGGCGGCTCGGTTCCCTCGCGGGAGAGAGGATGGAGAGAGGGAGGGGCAGGTGAGCGAGGGAAATGGGGAGCAGGTGGGGCTCGGTGGCCTTCTCTTCGCGCAGAGGAGAGGGGGCCCTGGCGCGTGCGATGCGCAGGAGCGCAGCACGGCGTCATGGCGCCAGTGCGCGGGAGGTGAGAGAGATGCCAAGTTTTCAAAACGCCCCTGGCAAAATCTGTTCCATCACCAATAGGTCCCTCTCCCTTTTTCTTCCTCTTCTCTTTTCTGGAATTTTGTAAAACATTTAATTGAAGCACTTAGGCAACTTCAAACTTTATGAAACTTGGTGGAAAATTCTCATTTGCCACAAAGCACTGCTGGTAAAATTTGCAAGTCATTTGGATAAACTTTTCAGAACAAAGTTGTTTTACTTTCTTTTCTGCCATTTATTTCAAACATTTAATTGAGGTACTTAAACTAGTTCAAAAATTATGGGAAAATTCAGGTAGCCTCCCCATATTAATATGAAGCTCCCCTAATTTTTCCAGATTATTTGAAACTCATTTGGTAGGAAAATAAAATAGGAATTGCTCACAGGCAATTTTGAGTTTCTCTCCATTTATTTTATTTTACAAATCAAAATAGTTTGCAAAGATTATATTTGGAACTTTTGGAACTTCGTTGACAATATAAGAGATCAAAGTATTTTTGTTTTGCAAGTTTGAGGGCTTTCATTGTTTTGAAATTTGTTGAAGCAAGATTGGCATTTTGTTTTAAGTGGTGCCACACCACAACAATTCCCTAGCAACAACACAATTCCCTAGCAACAATTCCCTAGTGACAAGTTAAATGTTCCAATTGGTACACTTTGATGCAAGGATTCCATGATGCAATGAACCAAAAGCGGAAAAATACACAGGTTTTTAGGTTCTAAAACTTCGGGCTGTTACACTGTTTCGTTGGGGCTAAGTAGTTTGATTGTGTTGTATGCGGATTCCACGTTGGTGATCGAGAAACGGCGCCACCAACAACCTTCAGAAGTGATTTCTTACTCCTACTGGTCGATTAAACTTGGTTTCATACTGAGGGAAACTGCTGCTACACTGCTTCATACCTTCCTCTTGGGGTCTCCCAACGAACGTGCGATCCACGTCATCAAGCACTTTTTCTGGCGCCGTTGCCGGGGAGCAAGAGGATTTCTGCAAGGGGAGTTTCACGCTTCCAATCTCTTTACTTTGTTATTGTCTTGCTTAGTTTATTTTTATTAGTCTTGTTTGCTTTATTTATCAAAAACACAAAAAAATTAGTTACTTTTATTTTCAAGTTGTTATCTTTCTGTTTTGTTTTAATTTTGCTAAAATGAGTACCCCTGAGAACACTAAGTTGTGTGATTTCACTAGCACGAACAACAATGATTTCATTAGTACACCTATTGCTCCACCTGCTTCTAACGCAGAATTCTATGAAATTAAACCTGCACTTTTAAATCTTGTTATGAAAGAGCAATTCTCTGGTGTTAGTACTGATGATGCTGCTGCTCACCTTAATAATTTTGTTGAACTTTGTGAGATGCAAAAGTATAAGGATGTAGATGGTGATATTATTAAACTGAAACTTTTTCCTTTCTCTTTGAGAGGACGTGCTAAAGAATGGTTGCTATCTTTGACTAGAAATAGTATTGATTCATGGACTAAATGCAAAGATGCTTTCATAGGAAAATATTATCCTCCTGCTAAGATATATCTTTGAGAAGTAGCATTATGAATTTCAAACAATTTGATAATGAGCATGTTGCTCAAGCTTGGGAGAGAATGAAATCATTGGTAAAGAATTGTCCCACCCATGGACTGACTGCTTGGATGATCATCCAAACCTTTTATGCAGGACTAAATTTTTCTTCAAGAAACCTATTGGATTCGGCCTCTGGAGGTACCTTTATGTCCATCACTTTGGGTGCTGCAACAAAGCTTCTTGATGATATGATGATAAATTATTCTGAATGGCACACCGAAAGAGCTCCACAAGGTAAGAAGGTAAATTCTGTTGAAGAAATCTCTTCCTTGAGTGATAAGATTGATACTATTATGTCTATGCTTACAAATGGAAAAATGCATGTTGATCCAAATAATGTTCCTTTAGCTTCTTTGGTTGCTCAAGAAGAGCATGTTGATGTGAACTTCATTAAAAATAATAACTTCAACAACAATGCTTATAGGAATAATTTTGGTAATAACAATTATAAGCCCTATCCTTTTAATAGTGGCAATGGTTATGTTAATTCTTATGGTAATTCCTACAACAATAATAAGAGTGTACCCTCTGATCTTGAAGTCATGCTTAAGGATTTTATTAGTACACAAACTGCTTTCAATAAATCTGTTGAGGAAAAGTTTGGGAAAATTGATGTTCTTGCCTCTAAAGTTGATAGTCTTGCTCTTGATGTTGATTTGTTAAAAATTAAAACTATGCCTCATGATGTTAAAGAGAGCAAAACTCTCAATGCTATACAAGTTAAAATTGATAATAATGTGAGGATGTTAGCTGATTTACATGCTAGGTGGGCAAGAGAGGATGAAATTGCTAAAAAGAATAGTATTGCTAGAGTTTATACTATTACTACTACTGAAAATGCTATAAACTCAAGTGTTAACAAACCTCCTACTATCAATGGTAAAGTAATTGGTGTTGGCAATGTCTCTACTTCTGTTGCAAAACGTTTAAAATTGCCTGAAAACACTGAAACTGTTCCTGATAAAAGTGCTGAAATTTTTCGAGATGGGGAGACAATGGTCCCATTACTTTTGATAATAATGATTTTGATTTTGATGGTTGCAATATTTCTGAAGTAATTAAGTTCTTGCAAAAGCTAGCTAGAAGTCCTAATGCTAGTGCTATAAACATGGCTTTTACTAAACATATTACTAATGCTCTCATGCAAGTTAGGGAAGAGAAATTAAAACATGAAGCTTCTATCCCTAGGAAGTTAGAAGATGGTTGGGAGCCCATCATTAAAATGAAGGTGAATGATTTTGATTGCAATGCTTTATGTGATCTTGGTGCTAGTATTTCTGTTATGCCTAAGAAACTCTATGATATGCTTGATTTAGCACCTTTGGAACACTGTTATTTGGATGTTCACCTTGCTGATAATACTATAAAGAAACCTTTGGGGAGAGTTGATGATGTTTTTATAATGGTTAACAATAACCTTGTCCCCGTTGATTTTGTTGTTTTGGATATTGAATGCAATGCTTCTTGTCCTATTGTTTTGGGAAGACCTTTTCTTAGAACTGTTGGTGCTATTATTGATATGAGAGAGGGGAATATTAAATATCAATTCCCACTCAAGAAAGGTATGGAACACTTCCCTAGAAAGAAGATGAAGTTACCTTTTGATTCTATTGTTAGAGCAAATTATTCTGTTGATGCTTCATCACTTGGAAACACTTGATTCTTACTTTCTGCGCCTAGCTGAAAGGCGTTAAAAAAAGCGCTTATGGGAGACAACCCATTATTTTATTTCTGCAATTTTTCTTTTCTTTTTGAGTCAAGGAGTTGTTTACTTCTGTAACAATTCCTTTGTATCTTTATTTTATCGCATTGTTGTGCCAAGTATTGCCTCTAATAGGAAGATGATGCTAGATTTGGATTTCTGCGCAGGAACAGATTTCTGCTGTTCACCGTTTTATTCTGTAAAATCACAGAAAAATTATTTAAATCTGCAAATTTTTGTGCGTGATCCTCAGATATGTACGCATCTTTCGTTAGTTTAAAGTTTTTCGATCTGAGCAACGTAAGTGCCTCGAAAAAATTCGTCTTTACGGACTGTTCTGTTTAGACAGATTCTGTCTTTTATTTTTCGCATTCTCTCTTTTACTAGTGTTGAGTGGAATTCTTTTTTAGGGTGAAGAGCTTCACATAACATCAGTGGCAGTAGTTAATGTTAAAAGTAACGGTCATGTTTGTGTCCTTATAGAACATGTGAGTTTTTGATTGTGCACTAACCCTCTAATGAGAATTACTTGAGTTTGGTGTGGCGGAAGTTTTCAAGGGTCAAGAGAGAAGGATGATATAATGTGATCAAGAAGAGTGAAGAGCTTAAGCTTGGGGATGCTCCCATGGATCACCCCAGCATATTTCAAGAAGACTCAAGCGTCTAAGCTTGGGGATGCCCAAGGCATCCCCTTCTTCATCAGCAACTTATCAGGTCATCTCTAGTGAAACTATATTTTAATTCTTTCACATCATATGTGCTTTACTTGGAGCGTCTGTGTGCTTTTATTTTCAGTATTTTATTTTTCTTATGGTCAACTTGATTGGACCCTAGCATTCTTGATTGGGAGAGAGACACGCTCCGCTTTTTCATATGAATACTCCTATTCTTCACTTATACTTGTTGAGTATTCTTATCTAGCTATTGCTATGCTTTTAGCTCCTGTTTTGCATGCATCTCTTATTCAGAGCTGTTAGTTCTTTTAAAGAAAGTACTCTCTTGCTTCACTTATAATTGTTTGGAGAGTTTATGTTGAAATAAATTGATTGGTGTTTGGTTGGAACAGAAAATGTTGCATGTGGTAGATGGTATAATGGAAAAAGCTTACATATTCTTGTAGATCACTGTATTGGATAATTTGATACTTGTCAATTGTTTTGAGTTATCAAGTAGTTCATGTTTAAGCTTTTGTATCATGTAGTTAAAACCTATTAATGAAGAACTACCGTAAAGCTCGTTGAAATTTGGTTTGCATGATTGGTATCTCTAAGGTCTAGATATTTTCTAGTAAAAGGGTTTGGTTAACAAGGAAGACAGTGTAGAGTCTTATAATGCTTGCAATATGTTTTCATATAAGTCTTGCTGTGTCGGTTGATATCCTGTGTTTGCTTCAAATAACCTTGCTAGCCTAAACTCTGTACTGAGAGGGAATGCTTCTCGTGCATCCAAAACCTTGAGCCAAAATCCATGCCATCTGTGTCCACCATAACTACCTATATGTGGTATTTCCTTGCCATTCCAAGTAAATTTTTCATGTGCTACCTTTAAACTATTCAAAATTATTACTCCTATTTTGTGTCAATGTTTACCAAGCTCATGAGGACGGGGTGGATGTCTTTATGTCAACTGTCAAACAGACTTTACCACCGGACTAGCGGCATATACATCCGCTTATCCATTAATTTTGCAAAAAGAGCTGGCAAATGGGGTGCCCAGTCCCAATTAATTACAACTTTAACCGCTTAATTCTCTTCACATTTTTGCCCTGATTTATCAGTCAAGCAATGACAAACAGTGAAATATCTGCATGTGTAAACAAAAGAGAAGAGGGATGATCTGCCTTGCTGGTAGAAATAACGTCCTTCATGGGAGCCGCTCTTAAAAGTCTGGTTGGCAGGGGTCATATTGTACTTTCCATTTTCTGATTCGTTGACAATTAACAAACACCCTCAAAACTTATTTTTACTCTCTATATGATTTCAAAAACTTAAAAAGCTCTAGCACATGATTTAATCCCTGCTTCCCTCTGCGAAGGGCCTTTCTTTTACTTTTATGTTGAGTCAGTTTTCCTACTTCTTTCTATCTTAGAAGCAAACACTAGTGTCAACTTTGGTGCAACAATTTTTATATGCTTGTATATTGCACTTATTATATTGCTTTGTGTTGACAAATATCCATGAGATATATATGTTGAAAGTTGAAAGCAATTGCTGAACTTAAATCTTCCTTTGTGTTGGTTAAATACCTTTTACTTAGAATCTATTGCTTTATGAGTTAACTCTTATGCAAAACTCTTTGATGCTTGTCTCGAAAGTACTATTCATGAAAAGTTTTTGCTTATATGATTCAGTTGTTTGCTCATTATCTACTTGCTAGCAAACTATAGACCATTGACCTGGATCACTTCATTCATAACATGTGCTTTACAATATATTTGATCAAGATTATGATTGTAGCATGTCACCTCAGAAATTATTTTGTTTTTATCGTTTTACCTACTCGAGGACGAGTAGAACTAAGCTTGGGGATGCTTGATACGTCTCAAACGTATCTATAATTTCTGATGTTCCATGTTGATATTATACCAATTGTTACATGTTTTATATACACTTCATAGCATTTTTATGCATTTTCTGGGACTAACCTATTAACAAGATGCCACAGTGCCAGTTCCTGTTTTCTGCTGTTTTTGTATTCCAGAAAAGCTAGTCTGGAAATATTCTCGGAATTGGACGAAACTTGGACAGAACCTCCTATTTTTCCAACACGTACACGGAGTCCAAAGGAGAGACGGAGGGGAGCCACGAGGCAGCCACACCATGGGGCCCGCGGGCCCCCCTGCCGCGCGTGGGGTGGTGTGGGCCCACGGGCGTCTCAGCCGCCGCCCTTTCGCCTATTTATTCTCCGACGCGAAAACCCTAAATACCCGAGCCATTATCCACGAAAAGTTCCAGAGACGCCGCCGCCGTCAACCCTAGCTCGGGAGGGTTCAGAAGCTCTTCCGGCACCTGCCGGAGAGGGGAATCATCACCGGAGGGCTCTACATCACCATGCCTGCCTCCGGAGTGATGCGTGAGTAGTTCATCCTTGGACTACGGGTCCATAGCAGTAGCTAGATGGTTGTCTCTCCACTTTATGCTATCATGTTTAGATCTTGTGAGCTGCCTATCATGATCAAGATCATCTTATCGTAATGCTGATAACCCCCTAGAGCAGGGGATCACTGTAGCACCTCTCAATGTGGAAGTAAGGTATCGATCCGCAGGAGCAAGAAGAAAAAGTTATCTATTCCCTACAACTAAAGTGTCACAAGTTTTAGTTGATTATGCACTAAACAAGTTTAAGGAACAAGATGGTTGATTTAATGGATGGGAGTTTAATGTAACAAAACAAGAATGTAAAAGTGTCTCAATCCTCTTCAATGCAAGAGGACAAGACAAAGGTTTTCTCTTATAGGAACAATGGACATGGGTTCATGGGTTCACTTAATCCTCTCTCTCTCATCTATGCTGATTATCATGTTATGGATAAAGTACACACAATTGTCATGTTTTAATGGTAGCTTTTAATGACGGCTATATGTCCTAAAACACATAGTTGAAAGAAATACTCATTTGTGTTGCTATGTCACCCTCGTAAGGCTAGCGTGGCTGCTGTCACTCCCACATCATATTCTTTCTTTTTACCCCCAGATAAAGGATGTTGGGCTGTATTTCACATGTCACTCAATACATATGCCGTGCCACATCGGCCATCCCGTACCTACATACATCATACTTCATAATGGACAATATTCTAAACACTAGTGCAATGATTCATAATTCGTGTGCATGACCACATCTCTCTCGTCTATCCACACTTGGTGGTGTCAATCACCTCATGACAAGGATAAACAAGGCATTATGCACAAATCAAACCATCACATGCATCATAGAATATCTCCAAAGTATGACAAATCATAAAATCTCCAACACAACGGTAAATGCATAACAAATCATCTCATACCACAAAATCCACCACAAAGGTATTACATAGATGACCATAATCATGTTCAGCAGTTCATACGGTACTAATTAGTGAAGCTCAAAGAGAGGAGAGATACATAAGTTACCACCACAAACCCAGGTTCAGGGGGTGGACTACTCCCCCTTCATCATGGAGACGGTGGAGAAGTCGTTGGAGAAGATGGAGACCACCCCGGCAGCGCCCCGCCGGAGTTTTCCCCCTCCAATCTGCAGCTCCCGGTCTCTGTTTCGTGGTTTCTGTGTTTCGGCGGCGCTCCCTTTCGCAAAAGCCCTGGGGGGTCTATATATAGTCATTTTTAGGTCAAGACGATGCTTCGGGAAGAAAGATCGACGGCAGCGGAGGCCCGAGGGCCAATTTGGTGGGTCCCATGCGGTCAGGGAATCTGGCCGCGTGGGCCCACCCCTTTCGGCCTTCTGGTCTCCGTTTCTTCGATTCCTTTGCGCCTACGTTTCGTTCCTTCCAAAAAAAATTGATCCCCGCAAATTCAGGTCATTTGGACGTCGTTTGGGTCCCTGAAACAGCAAAATATAGAAAAAGGGGTTTTCTGACAGCGCAGGGTTAATTCCAGAAAAATGGGGAAGTTGTTAATTATCCCCAAAACTCAATATAAATCATGAATATAACCCTTATATGATGCAAATAACATGGAATACATGTAATAAAATGTAAAGTTCATGTATGCATTTTACATGCATCAACATCCCCAAGCTTAACCCATGCTCGTCCCGAGTATGAAGGTGATAAAACTAACATGGACTTTGCATTTTAATACTATCAATGGATATCAAAGGTGATTACTATTGCTACATAAGGTCAAATGATTCATTCTTCAAAGGAATAACAATATGCAAGATAAATTATGAAGTGATATCAAATACTCAATGTAAAGATGTTCAATGATAAATTCACAAAGTGTAATATAGAAGAAAGTACTATGGACCAAATGTATGCATAATGAAAAGTAAAAACATCCTATGGTGGTCATAGAGTACTTCTTATGAAAACTGAATATAAAAGGTGGACACTTTGGATAGATAAATAAGTAGAGGTAAAGCATGAATAAGTTTCATCTAACTTCCAAACACTTCTACTTAAGTTAATGCTTGCAATGTGGTAGCCATTGGTGTGGAGCTCTCATTACCCCTATCATAGCATCTTGAATGATTAATGTTTAAAGTGAAAGCAAATATGAGTGGTGTGCTTGACAATGTATTGGTTGAATGTCTCATGTCCCTTGAATACAAGTACCTACACCATGTGTTACTCACTTTGGTCCACAAAGTAAATTCAAATAAAGGTCATTGCAAGTAATAATAGTATCATCAAGAACTGCACTGGGGTACCTCTTGCCCCTTGACATGAACAAGCCCATGTCAAAACAACAAGACAAACAGACAATGAACAATCTCAGCACTCTTTTATTTACTATGGGTATAGCTTTTTATTATGAGGTGCATCACTGAATGAACATTATGGTTATGCTGTAAATTTCCACCATGAATGATGCATGGCTTAGATTAGCGGCCCAGGCATTTCTCTAACCATTTATACAAACTCTTTGAACTTACTAAGTATCCACATTCATTTCACCCATGATAGGCATCCATAAACAAAAGTACATGACATCAACTAAATATAAATAAGTGCAATGTTGAAAGCTTGCCATGTGACAGCACATATGGGCTAACTCCCAACCAAAACAATTGTCAAGCCCACAACTTCATAATTTTAATCACAATGGTTCATGCTTATTAAATGCAATAAAAGTAAATTGTGCATCAAGTTCGTGAGAGCTTTTAACCAATTTTTCCCATGACAATCAATAACATAAGCATTTAAATTCAGAAATGTAGATAACACAATATAACATGATAAACATACTTGGAATAGCATAAAGCTAATAGGTAGATATGGTGGACTCACTGGAAAAACTTTGGTTGAAGGTGTTGGGAAACAAGCTTTTTACTTGTTGTAATTTTTGGGCTAGCAATAGGGAGAAAGTTGACCATCTAAATGCATGCATAAGTGTCCATAGAACTAATCAATCCATGTTAAACCAAGTAAAGTTAAAATTCAACATCTAAACATGGTAAAAGATAGCTCTTGACAACACACTTGCAAATTAACATTCATTCAAAGCACATGAATTATGCAACTATATGTATCTTTTAAAATCAACTCAAACATCCCTATCCCAATATATTTAATAGCATCCAACATAATTCAACCCAAACTTCCAGTAGCTCTCTCATATATAAATGATAGTGGTGGTCTTAAGAAAATAAAAATCAAACCGAAATAACAAAAGCAAAAGAAAACAGACGCTCCAAGTTTATACGATAAAGTGATTTGATCGAAAAACAGAAGTTAGACGTGTGCAAACCGAGAGTGTGTTGGTCCAGTGGGGTTGTCTTGACATCCCCAAGCTTATGGTCTTCACCATCCTTGGATAGCTCTTGGTGCAGCTCCTCTAATCCCTGTGAAAAAACTTCAAAACACCGTTTCTCCCATTTCTTTTCTGTGGGGTGATATTAGTAGTGATAAACAAATAGGTTCCTTGCTGCATAAAATCCTTAGGCAAAAATTCATATGAATGTCCAGAGAGTATATAATGTTGTATGCCTACTCATAAACTCAATTGAATCAAAAAGATTCAAGCAAAAAGCTCAAAGAATGCATCAAACAATATCAAGACAGAATCTGTCCAGAAAAACAGCAGCAGCAAAACGCATTTTTCTACCCTACTTAAACTCGTCAGAAAAATCTGCAAAAAATCACGTATACAGAGGATGAAAAGTTGAAGCTACAGTTCAAATTACAGCTCAATCGGAGTTACAGATAAAAAATGAAAAATCAAACCGTGCACAGACTTCGTGCAGGCAGAAAACTCTCCGAAAATGAATAGCAACTTTTCAAACCCAAAATAGGTAAAACTTGGTTCTTTATTAAAAATCCCAGAAACAAAACTAACAAACTACTCTCTTGTTACAGCAAGAGGACTCAAAGAAAATCTCAAACAAAAACAACCGGGTTGCCTCCCGTAAAGCGCTTTCTTTATAGCCATATAGCTAGGCTTCTTACTTGATGTTCATGAAGGTTGAAGCTCATGAGGGAACTTATACTTTGATGCGTCCCTCTTCCTTGGAAAGTGTTCATGCATAATACCAGGATCCCATGGTGTTCTCAAACCAATCAAAATAATAGTCAAGTTGAACCCTAGTTGAGAGAAAAACAAAACACAAAAGTAATAACAACGAAGTCTAACTTTCTTTCTATGCATTGGCATTTTGTATATGAATGAATCACCATAAATAGAAGTTTCCCAATGCATATTAACAATGTTTACTTGCAGCATATAATTATTAGCATAAAGAGGGTTCTTATCACCTCCTCTTTCATAATAGTTGCAAGTAGTAGAAATAAATTCAACCATATAACCACAAGAATCATTCAACTTAGATAATTTAGGCACATAAAGAGGATTATTAAATTTATTATGGAATTCATTAGCATGCTTCCCTCTTTCAAAATAGTTAATAAGATCAATATTAAGTTTAATATCATGGTTGCAACAAAGATTTGGAACTAAAGGTAATTGCAAACCACATAAGTATTTCTCAACATAAGCAATTTTCTCCTCTATGGTGTAATTAGGAGAATTTAAGAACAAAGTAGGACTCTCATGAGTAAGAGTACCATCACAAACAGCAAGTATATCATTTTTATCCTCACATAATTTAGTAACAACTAAACATGGAGGTTTATCAATAAGCATAGGACCATCATCTAAAGCATTATCATATAGCATATTTAAGCAATACTCCTCATTATCATCAATAAGTTCACTAGTAGTATTAATAGAAAGTAAAGGAGCATTTTAGTTTCACACTCATCATAACATGGATTCTCATAAATAACAAAAGATTTTTGATTTGAGTGTTACTATCATTTGTTGATGGTGAAATTGGTAGATCCAACCTTCCCCAAGCTTAGGTTGGAATATATCCTTTTCAATCTCTCTTCACATTCTTCCTCTTCCAAGTTATGTTTTCATCATCCTCTTGGGGTTGCACGGGCATCCCCAAGCTTAGGTTTTTATCCTCCTCTTCCTGCAAAATATTAGTACTTTCCGTGGCAGCAAGAATTCTTTCTTTAAGAAAAACCTTCCTCAAACTACTCCATTCAATAGTAACTTCTTCATCCAAAGACTTGAACCAAATACGAGCATTACCAGATAAAGACAAATATAATAGCTTCCTTTTTACCTGATCATCAGAAATACCAGGAAGCCTAAATAAACCACATATCTCTTCAACTGTCTCCACGTGTTCACGTGTAGACTTAGTTCCATCCCCTGTAAATGGATTTTTCATAACTCTTTTAACATGACCAACGGGAATTTTATATCCCACTTTAGGTATCTCAGACACAGTAGTTTCAACCACTTTAGGAGCATTAGCATAAGCACTTTCATATAAAGCAAGATGCAGCGAAGCACGATTCATAAATGCCATAGTAATAGTATCAATAGTTTTATGTATTTTATGTTTTTAATGAAAACTGAAAAGAAAACTAAACTAAATGCAAAACTGAAAATAAATATCTAGTGCAAAAAAAAAAACTTAAGCGCTACGCTCCCCGGCAACGGCGCCTGAAAAGTACTTGATAACCCCCAAGAGCAGGGGATCACTGTAGCACCTCTCAATGTGGAAGTAAGGTATCGATCCGCAGGAGCAAGAAGGAAAAGTTATCTATTCCCTACAACTAAAGTGTCACAAGTTTTAGTTGATTATGCACTAAACAAGTTTAAGGAACAAGATGGTTGATTTAATGGATGGAAGTTTAATGTAACAAAACAAGAATGTAAAAGTGTCCCAATCCTCTTCAATGCAAGAGGACAAGACAAAGGTTGTCTCTTATAGGAACAATGGACATGGGTTCATGGGTTCACTTAATCCTCTCTCTCTCTCATCTATGGTGATTATCATGTTATGGATAAAGTACACACAATTGTCATGTTTTAATGGTAGCTTTTAATGACGGCTATATGTCCTAAAACACATAGTTGAAAGAAATACTCATTTGTGTTGCTATGTCACCCTCGTAAGGCTAGCGTGGCTGCTGTCACTCCCACATCATACTCTTTCTTTTTACCCCCAGATAAAGGATGTTGGGCTGTATTTCACATGTCACTCAATACATATGCCGTGTCACATCGGCCATCCCGTACCTACATACATCATACTTCATAATGGACAATATTCTAAACACTAGTGCAATGATTCATAATTCGTGTGCATGACCACATCTCTCTCATCTATCCACACTTGGTGGTGTCAATCACCTCATGACAAGGATAAACAAGGCATTATGCATAAATCAAACCATCACAAGCATCATAGAATATCTCCAAAGTATGACAAATCATAAAAGTTCCAACACAACGGTAAACGCATAACAAATCATCTCATACCACAATATCCACCACAAAGGTATTACATAGATGACCGTAATCATGTTCAGCAGCTCATACGGTACAAATTAGTGAAGCTCAAAGAGAGGAGAGATACATAAGTTACCACCACAAACCCAGGTCCAGGGGGTGGACTACTCCCCCTTCATCATGGAGACGGTGGAGAAGTCATTGGAGAAGATGGAGACCACCCCGGCAGCGCCCCGCCGGAATTTTCCCCCTCCAATCTGCAGCTCTAGGTCTCTGTTTCGTGGTTTCTGTGTTTCGGCGGCGCTCCCTTTCGCGAAAACCCTGGGGGGGTCTACATATAGTCGTTTTTAGGTCAAGACGAAGCTTCGGGAAGAAAGATCGATGGCAGCGGAGGCCCGAGGGCCAATTTGGTCGGTCCCACACGGTCAGGGAATCTGGCCGCGTGGGCCCACCCCTTTCAGCCTTCTGGTCTCCGTTTCTTCGATTCCTTTGCGCCTACGTTTCGTTCCTTCCAAAAAAGTGATCCCCGTAAATCTCAGGTCATTTGGACGTCGTTTGGGTCCCTGAAACATCAAAATATAGAAAAAGGGGTTTTCTGACAGCGCAGGGTTAATTCCAGAAAAATGGGGAAGTTGTTAATTATCCCCAAAACTCAATATAAATCATGAATATAACCCTTATATGATGCAAATAACATGGAATAACATGTAATAAAATGTAAAGTTCATGTATGCATTTTACATGCATCAAATGCTACATGTTGTGTTTGCTGGGATCCGATGAATATTGAATACTATGTCAAGTTGGTTATCAATCTATCTTATATGTTATTTATGATCTTGCATGCTTTCCGTTACTAGTAGATGCTTTGGCCAAGTAGATGCTTGTAACTCCAAGAGTGAGTATTTATGCTAGATAGTGGGTTCATGTCTCCGGTAATCTGGGAGAGTGACAATAACTTCTAAGATTCTGGATGTGCTGTTGACACTAGGGATAAAATAACCGATGCTTAGCTTAAGGGTGCGCCGTTAGGTCTGATGCATTTGTTTACATTACGCACATTACTTAATGCGATTATCCGTTGCTTGCAACTTAATACCAATGGGGAACTCGGATGACAACCTGGAGGTGGATTATTAGTCATAGACGCTGTTGGATAACGGTCTATGTATTTTGTCGCAATGCCCACATGAATATCATAGTAATCATCATGTCATATATATGCATTGTCATGCGCTCAATATTTTATCAATTGCGCAGCTGTAATTTGTTCACCCAGCATGTTAGTTATCTTTTATGGAGAGACACCACTAGTGAACTGTGGACCCCGGTCCATTCTTTTACACTGATAATACAACCAACTGCAAACATTGTTCCTTTTCATTCTCTAAAATTTACTACGGTTTTCCACACCATACGTTTAATCCTTTGTTTTCAGCAAGCCGGTGAGATTGACAACCTCACTGTTTCGTTGGGGCAAAGTAGTTTGATTGTGTTGTGTGCAGATTTCACGTTGGTGATCGAGAAACGACGCCACCAACAACCTTCAGAAGTGATTTCTTGCTCCTACTGGTCGATTAAACCTTGGTTTCATACTGAGGGAAACTGCTGCTACTCTGCTTCATACCTTCCTCTTGGGGTCTCCCAACGAACGTGCGATCCACGTCATCAACTATGTACAGCTCGAGGGTTTTTGTTAATTGAATATAAATCTAAATCATAAAAGGAGATATTTGTCTAGGACAAATGAATCGATGATATTAAATAAGAAGTAAGAAACAAAGTTTTGTTTTAAACTTCGAAGCAAAGAATGCAGGTTATAGTTTCAAATAAATCAGTGTGAGCTTAGTTGTATTATTCGGTTTTGAATAATATAATATTAGATTGTTTTGTTTTTATACAATATGATATGCTGTTATAAGTAATTAATGACATATATATTTGGAACATCATAATCACACCGTATAAGGAAGTTTTCGTATATTGGTGTGATATAATGTTGCGGAAATTTCAAGAACATGGGAGAATTAACATTCTCATAAAGTTAGAGAAATTCATGTGCAAGAACCATGGCTGTTTCGTACAATGGTGAGCATGATCAATTGATTTGTAATCTTGATCAGTGTGAAATTTTAAGTTCAAAACAAAGTTAATCAAACTTGATTGTTGGCAAGTTGAATTTGATAAAAGTTCAATTGACTACAATTAAGATGAGAATTCTCCATAAGGTGTATTTTGAAGAAGTTACTTCAAAAGAGAGAAATTCTCATAATGTAAGAGTTACATTGGAAAATCTTATGAGATAAGTATAAAGGAAAAGACCAAGGGTAGATTAAGGAATTTTCTAAATTCCGTACATCGCATTACAAGGGAATGTTTATAAAAACATAAGGCTATATTACGAAAACTACAACAAGTAGCAAAGACAGTGGGAGCATAACAACTTCCAAAGGAAAGGTTGTCGGTTCATTAAGTGAACTAGGTGTGGTTCTTTACAAAAGAAACAACTAATTGTGAAAATAATGAAATTATGTTTTTGGTTGAAGTACCAAGCTTTTGACCTTGTATGACCAGATGCTGCAAGTGATCATATGATCAATTGAGGTCGTGCATGAAAGATGTATTTCTTTGTGCATAAAAGAATAAAGTTCACATAGCCCCAGAAGGGACTAAACGGACAAAATGTCAACCACGTAAGAGTAAGCATGAGAAACACCAAACATCAATTAAGATGTTAAACTTATGCAAACTAGACATTGCCAGTTGTGCAAGTGGGAGACTGTTGGATGTATGCCCAAAAGGCAATGTATTTATACATCTGATTCATTAATTATGATTTGTATTCTTTATGCTATAACTACGGTGGTTTCTGAATACGTGATTCAGGGGAAAGCTCACTCGTACGTGTAGGGAATATGAACACGTAAAATATACCCTAGCTCTTTTACGGACTAATTTGTTGATTGCTAGATGACACTGCTTTCCTAGTCATGGACATTATTTATGTCAGCATCAATGAGTGGCATATTATTGGATAATAATATGGCTGGGTAGCCCCAAGTTCTGGTATGCTAAGAGATTCCATTAAAATGTATTTTTGTCCTTAGCTTTATCACAGTAAGGTTATTATATAACATGTCCTGTAACCATGAGGTTATTTGGGTTATGCATACTGGAAGAGTTACTTTGGTACTGTCAACACCATGGCCGTAACTGAATGGTAAAACGGCAGTCACTGGGTGACTTCAAGGTGTGTGTATATCCTAATGTTCTGAGATGGGAAATTACTCCTCGGTGATTAGAGAGATACGCCCTGGGCCCTCTCGGTATTATAAGGTATCCAATATGTTCTGCAGACAATGCATGGTGAAGCTACACCGTGTGGGATATCATGATACGGAAACGAGTTAAGGGAACATGCCGGTTAACGAGATAGACAAAGATGTAATGAATCAATGATTGATTCATGGTATCATCCACAGATCTATATCTCGGGTGAAGTTTTGGTATCGCGAGTAATGGGAATGATATATTAAATAGCCAGCAGGTTCAACAGAGTGTCTTCGCATAATGGTAGCAGTTATTCAGGTCGTCCACGGACCTGACCCTGGCCGGTGATTGTATATCTGATTATAGCTACACGTTATCGAACCTGTAGGGTGGACACGCTTACACTAGGATTGGTTAGTTGTGTATTTTGGTTGGTCTGGAACATAGAGAGAGTATCACCGGAATGGTATCTACGTGATAGATATGGTTTTATCGGAGAGATTATTTTGTGATAGAAGTTGCTATCACGGTCGGATTTATTCCGAGGGTTTATAGAAGATGGAAATATTTATCCAGGGAATTTTGTCCTCGGACACTGGGTGTCCCGGATCATGTAAAAGTGTTTTGTATGATAAATATTTAATTCCCGGAATTTTTTATAAAAGGAAAATGTTTATTTGGAATTAATTAGACAAAAGAATTAATTGATTAATTAATTAATTAATAATTGGAAAAATATAAATAAAAATTGGAGCCCACCATGGGGCCACCAAGATGGGCCCTAGGGGCCCACCATGGTAGCCGCACCACCAAGTGGTGGTGGTGGGCCAAGGCGCCATGGGGGCTCCCCCCAGCCGAAACCCTAATGGGCCCTTGCGGCCCATGGGGGAGGCGGCGGCCAAGGGCCGACCAGCCTAGGGTGGGCCCCACCCCCTTAGGTCGGTGCGGCAAGGTGGGCCCCACCTCCTAGGTCGGTGCGGCCTAGGGTGGGCCCCACCCGGCGGCGGTAGAGGCGGTGGAGGGGGAGGGGAGTTGGAGTCCAACTCCAACTCCTCGCTCCCAAACCGAATTGGGCTTGGGGACTTTCCCCTTGCCCAAGTTGACTTGGACAAGGAGAAAGCTTTCCCCTTCCCAAGTCCCTCCAACCCTTGGGCCATCTATATAAACCCCCACCCCCTCCTATTTGGAGGACACACAATTAGATCTCAAGTTTAGATCCCTTCTAGTTGGATTAGAGGAACCTCTAATTAGAGGCAACCTATCCGAGTAGACTAGATCTAATCTCTCTCTCTTTCTCACGTGTTGAGATCTCCACCTTCATATACACCAGTAGTGCTTCAAGCTTGGACAGCGAAGCCCTGTTGAACCTTTCCCGGTGTACGCGTGCAAGCTCTCGGAGGGGTGATCCATCGATCTTGACGGTTGACCCTCATGCTATTGGATCAAGGTGACAAGGCAAGGAGGAGAGGACGTCGGCATCTCTCTACCAGGCTTGGTTGAGGGAATCGGCGACACGCTTCATCGACTATGTCATCGACACTACTTTCGCAATTTCGGTGTTGGTAATGTATTTATCTAGATCTTTGGATCTTCGTATTCGCATGTAACTTCATAGTAGATCTTGGTAGTTGTTGCGTAGCTATACGGAAAATTTTAATTTACCGTACACGCAACCCAATAGCAAGATGTTTGAGGAAATTTCCATAAGATATGGGAATACAAGTTTAGATGTAATTTTGCTAATTCATATCTGGGAGGTACAACCATCTTGATAAAAGCCAAGAGAGGACAACCTGTTGTTCCTGCTCCTCCTTCTTCGCTTCGGGGACGGAGGTCCTACGGTAGTGCGTAGAAGACATAGTTCTTATTTATCCAGAGCACAGCCGGGCAGACGACTTGAAAGGAAGACACGAGCTCCTTCCTTTTTTTCCCAATCTCTCCCCTTCGCATAACACTTATGTCTACGAACCCACCATCGAACAAAGCTTCAACACCTAACCTAGTAAAAAAGGATTGTCATCAATTAGCAAATGGGAGATTGTAAGAGCATAGGGCCCCCATGTGTGGATGTGGTAATTAATGACAATTCTTATGGACTAATATTTGCATTGAGATCCTTATAGATCTTGTCCGTGGCAAAGATTTGGGTTCATGTGTTGGACTCTAGAAGTTTATATGATGACCAAAGTTCTATTCAAAGTTTATATGAAGAATGGTCGTGTGTAGAATTGAGCAGATTGCAATTATGTATTGAAGAATAGAATAGTGTGGATATTCATGTTCAGACATCATCTTTGTGAAGAGAGAAGTAAAAATACAAGGTTGATCAAGGTTAAGTGTAAAGAGCGGATTCAAGTTGATCAATACATAAAGCTAAATGATGTACCATGTGGGATTATGTGATCCAATGGTAGGTTAAGTGTAGCGCCCCAACCTGACTGCTATACAGTGATACTGTGTCTCCGGTTATTCGATACCACCAGACACGCTATCAAAGCATAATAGAGAGATCAAGACTTGTGGAACAACTGGCACATCACAGACTCTACGACACAAATCATATAGTTCAACTCTTATAATAGAGAAAGATAGCAAATGGCAACCAGAGGTCACAGACCCAACAGTACAACATGCGGAAGCGAAGTGTGTTGTTCTAAACAACAAGAACCAAATTATGGCCTAAGAGGCCTGCAAATAAACATCCGGCGCCAGCTGTTCCGGGATGTCCCAAGCTGCCACCTGGGAACCCCAGACTACTCGTCGACGTCCACAAAGAACCCACCTTCGAGGTCGGTGAAGTCCTCTCCTGAAAATAAGCAAACGACGTTGAGTTCGACGAACTCGCAAGATTAAGAGCTAATATATGCTCGATGACTGGCTTTCAAGGTTTTATGGCTGTTTTGCATAAAGCTAATTTTATTTTAAAAAGACATAACTCCATGGCATCGACTAATCAGATTATTTTGAAAAGGGGTAAGAAGTAACTCTTTTCTGGTAACCATTTCCATCATAACCATCACCATTCTCATCACCTATCTACTAGGCACCTCCCCGAATCACCCTCGAGGAAGACAACCTTGGTTATTAGTAGTACCTTTAGTACTCAGTTTTTAATCATTCCGTTAAAGTTATTCTATGATCCTACCTTCACTTCCCAAGTCGTCCATAACCGCGGACACGGCTTTTCGAAAAGATTTATCCCTGCAGGGGTGTACAAAGTGGAAGTCCCCGGAGTCCCGAGGGGCCCCAGTTCCTTCGCCACGCGTACCATCCGGCCCATTACCTGTACAATTAGCTCTCTTCCTTGGAAAGTCGGCTGGGTGGGAGCGGTGTCGACTTCTCCCTCGTTAAGGACTTTTCAGGATCATCAGTGGCGGTAGGACTGCCAGGATCACAACACCCCGCCCCACGGCCACTCATTTTCCTAACACCACCATCCTCATCTCAGTTCATCCCACCATCATCACGCACGCGCAAATGGAAGCCCGAACTAGAGGACCCTGGCTAGCCCCGCTCGAGTTATTTAGTCTATGAGGGTTTCTGCAAAAGCATAGGCCTCACGCATGGTTGCACGCTCAGTCTTGGTTCAAGAGGTATAGCACTCGCACCTAGGTGACGGGAACGAGTCAAAGCACCACAACCACAGTGGCCTCTCATCCCCACCTTTTAGCATTTTATTATCTGTCACCACAATTTCCCACCATCATCACGCACATTTCACACCTGTTCCAACAACACATATATCCATCGTACAGCTATGCATAAAACTAGGCAGGGCTAAGCATCACATAGCATAGTTTAGTATCTCAGGCCAACAACACAAACCTATGGATAATAGGAGGGGAAACAGATATTGGCATAGGGAAATTAATGCAACTATAGGATACTCTAATCCGACAAAAGTTGACATTTAGAACCGCATGCAATATTATAGTGGAGAAAATATTTGCGGAAACATAGGATAGGATATGCTCAGAGGGGGGAATTTACGCTTGCCTTGATCGACGTGCTGATAGTACTGCTTGGCGGGGTATTGAGGTGGAACCCCGTCTGCTGGATCTATCGAAGCACAACGGAAGAACAATCAATCGCCACACATGCGTACAATGCAATGCACAAGCAAAAATGATGACATGACATTTTAATCCTCGAGAGAGGATGTTTCAAACTATTCAACTTAAACGGAGTTCAGATGCTTAAAGTGGAGCATCTCGAATATTCCGTGGAATTAGGTAGGGTAGCGTCCTTGCCTGTTGGTTAGGATGGATGAAACCCTATCGTTAAGTTGCATAAGGATGTCATGACATGTGAGGATGCAAAGTTTGGGTGATTAAGACATTCATGCAACAGATTAAAAGTGCACTGAAAAGATTTGTGTTGGTGTTAAAATAGGGTAACCGGATTATCCGGTGAGATTAGGGATCGGATTATCCGAAGAGTCGGAATATCCGATGCAATTAGACTCGGATCAACCGATTAAATTGGTTCGAAAACGACTAAGGAAAAAGGGGGAACAGTACCCTGAGGTACTGGCTTTATTCGGAATATCCGAATTATTCTTACTCGGAATATCCGGTGTGCTCCGGTGGCCTAGAAATGGCTAAGGACTGGAAGCAACACGCTTCTGTAGAAATTCGGAATATCCGAACGATTTGTGATCGGAATATCCGATAGCTGGGTAGCGTTGGAAATCCACCAAGGACCTGAGGCAACACGGTTCTGGAACGAATCGGAATATCTGGTCGCGGTGGACTCGGAACATCCGACGGAGGCAGACGGCGGCGGGCTGCGGTGAATCCACGGTTACAGCACGCGTACGAGTCGAACGAGGGCATAGGAAGGATCGTGTGCTCACCCTCAGTGTGTGGGGTGGCTCGGTGGAGGCGGAGGTGGCCGGAATCGACGGTGAACGGCAGCGGAGCGCGGCGGCGGTGAGGAAGAAGTCAAAGACGGCAGCGGTGATTCAGACCTTCCCGGCTCGATTCCTCTGACGGAGAGGTAGCAGGTGGCGCTGGGAAGCTTCCGGTGGTCTCCAAACGGCGCGGGGAAGCTTCAATCGACGGCGATGCGGCGGGGACAGCGAGCTCCCGTGCGGCTCAGTGGAGAGAGGAGAAGAGGAACGGGAGGAGGAGAAATATCTGGGGGGGAGTGAAGTGGGAGCAGGTGGGCCACGTGGTGGTGTTGTCCTCCTTGCAGGCAGAGGAGAGGAGAGCAGGGGGGCCCCGACGATGGCTCGACGCGGCATGGCCACGGCGCCAATGGAGCTCGTGGCTACAGGAAGAAGAGGGACATTTCGCGAAAAACCCCCTGCAACTTTATTTCCATCACAATCAGGTCCTTTTCCCTTTTAAAAATATAAAACCTTTTAAAACCAGCGGCTTCAGTGATTTCATTTAGGCACCAAAACATTTTCAAAAAATTATGAAATAATTTGGGTGGCCTTTTTACACCATGAGGAAGCTCCACAAAATTTGGCGCCCCAGAATAAAACGTTTTGGACAACATTTGTTCATAGGTTCAAAATAGGGCATTTTGCTCAATTCAAAAATGTTGTTCCTTTGTAAAATTTAAAGGCAAGTGCAAAATATTGTTTTGAAACCTTGGAACCTCCTTGACAAAGATAAGAGGTCAAAGTACTTTTGTTTTGCAGGTTTGAATTCTCTCATTGATTTGGATTTGTAGTTGAAACAGTTTGGCATTTATTTTTAAACGGTGCCAAAACCATTTTGTGTGTTGTTTAGCAAGTACAATTTGGATGCCGTGATGCAATGCAACACAAAAGCGAAAATTTTAAACGGGTTTTTAGGTTTCCGAACTTTGGGCTGTTACAACTCTACCCTCCTTACAGGAATCTCGCCCCGAGATTCTCAGAGTAGGAAAGAGGGAAAGGTTACGACGTACTACACGATCTTCTCACTTCAGGAGGCTTCTTTCTCGAAGAGGTTGATCAAAGGCATCATGGAGATCTTCATCGGCTTCACTTCGAGGTCACTATCAACATACGCCATAAGAAAAGAAGGGAACCTCACCGGAAGGATGGATCTTGGTGAAGATACAACGATCAAGTACCTCCTAGTAGAGCTTAGGATGAAACTTCAAGCATCCCTTGATTTTATAGTTAGGAGACACAAGCGTTTGACGGGAGATTGATAGGAAGTTCCCAGTTGGTAGACAATTGTTCCTCAAAGATTCGGAATATGCACTTTGCACAAGGCCTTGGATTTCTGATGGAGAGTGTTGAAACAAGATCCCAACAGTTGAAGAGGCAACTTCTACCAAACAGCTTGAGTAGAACTTTCCTCACGGAGGAGCATTTCCATCCACGGGGGAAGGATCATGAAGAGGGACCGAGAGAACTTTAGAAACCCCGGGAACGTTAGTATCGGGAAAAACTTCTTGATTTTCTAGACGTCGGGAACCAGCTTCTTGAGGATCACCAACTATCGTTTCTGATTGAGATTTAGAGCTGGTCAGGTGTAGAGATACTCCAGATTCGACATGGATGAATAGGGAGTCTTTGCCACAGATACCACCGGATTACTTTTGCTAGAACCCCAGGAGCTGGACTACAAGGCCTAACTCCAACGGAGGAACGAGATTGCGAACTCGTGTACTATCACTCGTCAGAGGGCATCAGTACCTACTGGAATTACTCGCGACAATACACCATTGAGTTTCTGCAGGGAAAACCAAAGACGACACGGAATTTCTTGGAATTCGTCTCTTTCTGGAACGATTCAATCAGTGGCTTGGATGCATAGATGAAATTCTCAAGGAAAGGAGGTGACAACATACCATTCCGAGAATATTCTACACGTGCATGATCTAGTTGAAATGATTCGGAGGAACCGGACAATTCACTCAGATCCACGGCGACATCTTTCAGCAATTGCGCGTGAACCAGGGAAAGTCACTTCTAACTCCCAGAACCTTGTCTTGTGACGACACAAGGTTAGTTCTAACAAGTTTCTAATCAAACATGGAGGAAAAAAGAATGTAGTGGATGGGCTCAACAACAAACTTATCTAGATACTCCAAGACGGTCGACCCATATTTCGCCAGAACGAGGCATTCGTATTGGTCAGACTAACATCCTTCTAATCTGAGTTTAACCTACTGAATGTGTTAGCCTGAGTTTGATTTGACGATAGCCCAAATCAAATCAAAAATTTGTAGGATAGCATATCCACAAAGGAGATACCACCTTGCTTCGACACAGGAAGCTAGACATCCATTGAGAAGTGAACTATATCAGATAGAGCTTTTGGTCTTTTAACTCTCCAAGCGGTTTAAGCTCAACCGCATAATTCAGGACATCCAGCATGATTGTCTCGGAGAAGGGAGTTGTTCAGAGAACCAGCTTACTCATAAGCTCAATTTTTCTTGGAGAAAAGAGTTGTCCGTGATGTTGAGCTTGGACAGGCTACAACCTGGCGATACTTCTGGAAGGAACAACAGAATATCACGATCCCCATACAGGATATCACGACATAGCGGTGGATCTTGAGTTCGAGGGAGGATCATGCCTTTCAAGGCACAACGAGGTGGTCTTGGAAGTTTCGGCGCGAACCTAGCTCTTTGACCGAGGAAGGGCACCGGAGAGAAGGAACTTGGAAACACAGTCGAATCCAGCTTACTGATCGGCTAACCAATCATGCTAAGGAGGACACAAAGGTCTTTGGATTTCCGCGCAGTGGGAACTGCTGAGAATACCCGATAGCCACATCGTTGCTCACGTCTTATCATTCTGGAGTAACAAGTCACTCGGAGAACGAAGGGTAACAAATGGGAGAGCATCACTTCATCAAGAGGATCATGACACTTAGCTCGATACCCTGATATCAAAGAGTGTGACACTCTAAGGTGGAGCAGAACCAAAAGCTAGACAAGCCCCTTATTCCGCATATTACAATACTTTGACCTGGTCCGAGAAGTGGACAAGGTACTGGAGTTTGTTTCTCCTAACAAGATGAATTGGAAAGTCTTGACGGATTAAGAGGGTGACTTGCATCGGAACACCCAATGCACGATTAAGACTTTACTGTCTACAAACAGACAAAGGTCAGAAAGCAGATCAGAGTAAGAAACATACTCAGGAGAAATCCTAAGATGTTGAAGATGCACCGGTTATTACTCAATTGGGATAACCATGCCCAAAAGGAGAGATGCAGCAGAGTCACGAGCATAGTTGGGAGATTCACAAAAAGAATTCTGGTCATAACCCAGATGATTCCAAGACAGAATCTACACCAGGCTACGGAAGAGTTAAAGTTACATAGTCAGCCGAGGTGTGGGAATTTAAGGTTCAACCATTTATCACACACCACATAGAGGACTTGGGTTAAAGGTCAGCTTCATGTGCTACTAGCGAGATGCAAATGGTTAGGAAACCACGTGACTCAACACAAGCTAGTTGGCACAATCCGGGACCTTCTATTCAAGTCCTTGGGTTAAAACCCAAGAGAACGGATTAAGAGATTAAACTGGATAGGAATACAAGGGTTCCTAACCAACTGAGTTGATGGGAATTTTCGTCGTACTCCAGATGGTTTCTCGGCACATGAAGCTTCGGATTGTAGCGCGGCGGGAGCAAGTGAGCACATAACACGGAAGGTAGAACCCAACCGCGAGATCCTAATAATTTTGAAGTAACAGGTGAGAAGAAAAACTTTTTAACTCAAATCGAGGTAAGATTGCTCCGAGATTAGAAGGTAACCAGATAAGGAGTAAAAAGAATCCTAAGATGGTTTTCACAACTCATTTTTAGGTTAAAAATATTTTCACAAACACTAGACTCAACATCGACCAGTAGAAGGGTTTCCTACAGGCAGTACTGCTCTGATACCAACTTGTAGCACCCCGACCTGACTGCTATACAGTGATACTGTGTCTCCGGTTATTCGATACCACCAGACACGCTATCAAAGCATAATAGAGAGATCAAGACTTGTGGAACAACTGGCACATCACAGACTCTACGACACAAATCATATAGTTCAACTCTTATAATAGAGAAAGATAGCAAATGACAACCAGAGGTCACAGACCCAACAGTACAACATGCGGAAGCGAAGTGTGTTGTTCTAAACAACAAGAACCAAATTATGGCCTAAGAGGCCTGCAAATAAACATCCGGCGCCAGCTGTTCCGGGATGTCCCAAGCTGCCACCTGGGAACCCCAGACTACTCGTCGACGTCCACAAAGAACCCACCTTCGAGGTCGGTGAAGTCCTCTCCTGAAAATAAGCAAACGACGTTGAGTTCGACGAACTCGCAAGATTAAGAGCTAATATATGCTCGATGACTGGCTTTCAAGGTTTTATGGCTGTTTTGCATAAAGCTGATTTTATTTTAAAAAGACATAACTCCATGGCATCGACTAATCAGATTATTTTGAAAAGGGGCAAGAAGTAACTCTTTTCTGGTAACCATTTCCATCATAACCATCACCATTCTCATCACCTATCTACTAGGCACCTCCCCGAATCACCCTCGAGGAAGACAACCTTGGTTATTAGTAGTACCTTTAGTACTCAGTTTTTAATCATTCCGTTAAAGTTATTCTATGATCCTACCTTCACTTCCCAAGTCGTCCATAACCGCGGACACGGCTTTTCGAAAAGATTTATCCCTGCAGGGGTGTACAAAGTGGAAGTCCCCGGAGTCCCGAGGGGCCCCAGTTCCTTCGCCACGCGTACCGTCCGGCCCATTACCTGTACAATTAGCTCTCTTCCTTGGAAAGCCGGCTGGGTGGGAGCGGTGTCGACTTCTCCCTCGTTAAGGACTTTCCAGGATCATCAGTGGCGGCAGGACTGCCAGGATCACAACACCCCGCCCCACGGCCACTCATTTTCCTAACACCACCATCCTCATCTCAGTTCATCCCACCATCATCACGCACGCGCAAATGGAAGCCCGAACTAGAGGACCCTGGCTAGCCCCGCTCGAGTTATTTAGTCTATGAGGGTTTCTGCAAAAGCATAGGCCTCACGCATGGTTGCACGCTCAGTCTTGGTTCAAGAGGTATAGCATTCGCACCTAGGCGACGGGAACGAGTCAAAGCACCACAACCACAGTGGCCTCTCATCCCCACCTTTTAGCATTTTATTATCTGTCACCACAATTTCCCACCATCATCACGCACATTTCACACCTGTTCCAACAACACATATATCCATCGTACAGCTATGCATAAAACTAGGCAGGGCTAAGCATCACATAGCATAGTTTAGTATCTCAGGCCAACAACACAAACCTATGGATAATAGGAGGGGAAACAGATATTGGCATAGGGAAATTAATGCAACTATAGGATACTCTAATCCGACAAAAGTTGACATTTAGAACCGCATGCAATATTATAGTGGAGAAAATATTTGCGGAAACATAGGATAGGATATGCTCAGAGGGGGGAATTACGCTTGCCTTGATCGACGTGCTGATAGTACTGCTCGGCGGGGTATTGTGGTGGAACCCGTCTGCTGGATCTATCGAAGCACAACGGAAGAACAATCAATCGCCACACATGGGTACAATGCAATGCACAAGCAAAAATGATGACATGACATTTTAATCCTCGAGAGAGGATGTTTCAAACTATTCAACTTAAACGGAGTTCAGATGCTTAAAGCGGAGCATCTCGAATATTCCGTGGAATTAGGTAGGGTAGCGTCCTTGCCTGTTGGTTAGGATGGATGAAACCCTATCGTTAAGTTGCATAAGGATGTCATGACATGTGAGGATGCAAAGTTTGGGTGATTAAGACATTCATGCAACAGATTAAAAGTGCACTGAAAAGATTTGTGTTGGTGTTAAAACAGGGTAACCGGATTATCCGGTGAGATTAGGGATCGGATTATCCGAAGAGTCGGAATATCCGATGCAATTAGACTCGGATCATCCGATTAAATTGGTTTGAAAACGACTAAGGAAAAAGGGGGAACAGTACCCTGAGGTACTGGCTTTATTCGGAATATCCGAATTATTCTTACTCGGAATATCCGGTGTGCTCCGGTGGCCTAGAAATGGCTAAGGACTGGAAGCAACACGCTTCTGTAGAAATTCGGAATATCCGAACGATTTGTGATCGGAATATCCGATAGCTGGGTAGCGTTGGAAATCCACTAAGGACCTGAGGCAACACGGTTCTGGAACGAATCGGAATATCCGGTCGTGGTGGACTCGGAACATCCGACGGAGGCAGACGGCGGCGGGCTGCGGCGAATCCACGGTTACAGCACGCGTACGAGTCGAACGAGGGCATAGGAAGGATCGTGTGCTCACCCTCAGTGTGTGGGGTGGCTCGGTGGAGGCGGAGGTGGCCGGAATCGACGGTGAACGGCGGCGGAGCGCGGCGGCGGTGAGGAAGAAGTCGAAGACGGCGGCGGTGATTCAGACCTTCCCGGCTCGATTCCTCTGACGGAGAGGTAGCAGGCGGCGCTGGGAAGCTTCCGGTGGTCTCCAAACGGTGCGGGGAAGCTTCAATCGACGGCGATGCGGCGGGGACGGCGAACTCCCGTGCGGCTCAGTGGAGAGAGGAGAAGAGGAACGGGAGGAGGAGAAATATCTGGGGGGGAGTGAAGTGGGAGCAGGTGGGCGTCGTGGTGGTGCTGTCCTCCTTGCAGGCAGAGGAGAGGACAGCAGGGGGGCCCCGGCGATGGCTCGACGCGGCATGGCCACGGCGCCAAAGGAGCTCGTGGCTACAGGAAGAAGAGGGACATTTCGCGAAAAACCCCCTGCAACTTTATTTCCATCACAGTCAGGTCCTTTTCCCTTTTAAAAATATAAAACCTTTTAAAACCAGCGGCTTCAGTGATTTCATTTAGGCACCAAAACATTTTCAAAAAATTATGAAATAATTTGGGTGGCCTTTTTACACCATGAGGAAGCTCCACAAAATTTGGCGCCCCAGAATAAAACGTTTTGGACAACATTTGTTCATAGGTTCAAAATAGGGCATTTTGCTCAATTCAAAAATGTTGTTCCTTTGTAAAATTTAAAGGCAAGTGCAAAATATTGTTTTGAAACCTTGGAACCTCCTTGACAAAGATAAGAGGTCAAAGTACTTTTGTTTTGCAGGTTTGAATTCTCTCATTGATTTGGATTTGTAGTTGAAACAGTTTGGCATTTTTTTTTAAACGGTGCCAAAACCATTTTGTGTGTTGTTTAGCAAGTACAATTTGGATATCATGATGCAATGCAACACAAAAGCGAAAATTTTAAACGGGTTTTTAGGTTTCCGAACTTTGGGCTGTTACATTAAGCAATTGTTTTTTAACATCATAACCATAGGGAAAGTCCCTACGGTTAAAATGGTAAGCAATTGTCAATATAGCTTTGTGAGCTAACCCATGATATGTGTGTGTGGTATTTTTATGTGGGGTTGGGTATCTTTTCATGTGTTTGCATCAAAATTAAAATCTAAGGTTATAAACGTTGAGAGCCTTTGGGTGCACCACAACGATTTGAGCTTTCTGGCCGTCCGATATGCCCCGTAAAGCACCTCCGCACCGTCCGATCATGCCAGATCCCGGGAGTCGGCATGAACAATGATTCGCTTATTCGCTACTCGTACCAACCTTCATGCCCCCACTCTCGCTGGCGCCCTCCCGGATGCCCCCGGAGACCGACGGCCCACCCGTCTGCCTCACGCTACGCATTTAATCGGTGTGGCGGAGGAGTGAGATTCGCAGCGCGTACGTCCCATTGGCTGATTTTATTCTTTTACTGTATTAGGTTTTATATTCTGAATTGCGTGCCCATCCGGAGTATCTATCGTCGTACCCGGTTCCTCGCTCCTTTCTCTCGCTATCGATGTGCCCTTTCTGTTCTGCGGTCCGCATGTCGGTTACCCAGAACGTTGCGTCGCCGATATTTCCTGTGCATTCGTAGTCGTTGCGTATTTTCTATAGTAGCTCGGGGCACCCTCGGGATTTCACATTGTCGCCGGGTTCGTTGCACTGTTCGGTCTATCAAAAGAAATTTGGGCCCTTCTTCCCCGTCCTAGCTAACATATCTAGATTCGTCGATGGGTACGTTGCACTGTTTGGGCAACAGAAGACTTTAGGGCCCTTCTTCCTTCTCCAGGCTGGCATCTCGCCATTGGTCAGACTGCATTACCGACCTAAATACAGTATTTCAGGGGCACGTTAGGGAAATATATCGGGCCCAGTGGAAGAAAAACAGCAGGGGTTCTCGGGTGTTCGTCCGCACTAGCCCCTGAGTCTTGGTGGCCAGCTGTGGTAGATGATAGTGTGCTAGGATTTGCTTGAGGTCTCTCCCTCCTTTGGCCAGGGCCCTCCTTTTATAAAGGAAGGGGTCACCACAAATGGCCTTGCTGCATGCGTGCCACTGAAGCTTGTCACGTGTGACGGTCGTGACTAGGTGGCGCCATGGGACGCCCACGGTTGCAGTTGGGTGCCGCGCTGTCCCCCATGCCGCCTGCCCCGCCGGAGCTAAGTAGACGGCGAGTCTCGTCTTATCAAAGATGCACCGAAGCTGCCGTGTTCGACAGGTCTTTCCCGTGGACAGGACGGGACAGGGATCGCCTGCCACGTTTCCAACCTCCCGATACTGGCTTCCTGGGTGCGCCCGTTCTCCTCAGGTAATGTCGCCTCCCGGGGATCCGCCTGGATCCCCTTCTTCTTTTGTCCATCAGGGGTGGCCCCACGCGCCCGGCATTGGGGGTACCCCGGGAACCCAAGTGTCGACAGAGAGTGAGAGTTGGATGTCTGGAGTGGGTGGTCTTTTAATATGGGCACCGCTTACTTGCCTTTCACAAGGGAAACGGAGATTGCCATAACTCCTTTGGTGTTGTGGGAATATTAGCAAAAACGATATTTTGCCAACTGTTGGCAATATATGGGCAATGGAGATATTTTGACAACTGTTGTCATTGGGCTGGGCCCATCGACCGACTAGCGCGAGAACTCTCGCAGAAGCGCGCATAACTCATTCCTTCCGTCGCCTAACTTGTGCCGTTTTCATATAGGTGTGTCCGATGTGTCGTTCTGTACTAGTGTGAGTTTCACCGTCTAATCTTTTTTGCTGACAGCTATGCCCTCTACATCTTTTCAGTGAGGCATGTCCCATATGTATTTTGCAGGGAAGATGGCTCATGATTATTACTTCAAATTGAAAGAAAAAGATGATGTTGGGAAGCTTGGCTTTTCTTCTTATTCACTTGAAGCTATGACATCACACGACCTCTGGATTTGACATTATTAAAGATCAACTATGAGATAAATGGCCACCAATATAAAAAAGGCTACAATCTAACCAGTGGTATCTATCCACAGTGTTCTATGAGAATCAACTCTCCCAAAGATAACAAAAGATGTACTTTTGGTAGAGAACAAGTGAGTGCTGAGAAGGATGTGGATAGGACATTTGCTGTTCTTCAAACTCGTTTGGGTTATTATTCGGCACACTGAGAGAATATGGAAGGTGAAAACAATGTGGGGGGGGGGGGGGGGTGGTGATGACTTCTTGTGTGATAATGCACAACATAAGGATGAGTGTGATGAGAGTATTTATTACCAAGAGGGGGACTTCCAGGACGAGTCGATTGAGCCCGATGCTGGACCAACAACGTTCCAAGAGTGGCTCCCTGTGCGTTATCAAATCCGTGATCGGGAAACTCATATTCCAGTTAAACATGATTAGGTTTGGTATATGTGGATTCATCGAGGAAAGCAGCAAATGATCTCATTTTCAATTAATTTATGTGTCTTCATGTCCAAAAAAATGTGTATAATCAAAAAAATTAATTTTAATTTATTATTTAATTGTGTGGACTATTTATTTAATTTATGGTGTAATTTCATGTAGTATTGAAATGACCAAGATAGTGAAGATGGGCAAAACAAACAAAAAATGGACATGACGGACAAATGTGGGACGCCGTTGGATGACGTGGTCCGGACTGGGCAGACATGGACCGAGGCACCGAGCGCCTTCTGTGGGCACCCAAACCGATAGACATTGTGTATCCGTCCGATTTTGGAACTATGAGAAATTTATAGATGAAAGAAAAATCGTGATGAAATCTCTACTACTACTAAGCTCCCTAAATTTCCTGCTCTCTTCTTCCTCCTAAATTTCCTCCAATTAAATAATGACGCCACCCTATGATGGACCTCACTCATATTACTTTATAGTTTACAACACTTGAATATTAAAATTGAGTTTGAAAAAATTATATTTGATATAAACCCATATTTTATACATATCTATCAAATTTTGGTGAAAAAATGATATTCCCAACTATACAAAAAAAATTGTGGCTGTGAAAAAGGAAAAATAGCTCCATTTATCTCTCAAATTTATCTTTTTATATAGCTCAAAATACAAATATTTTTTCAAAAACTTGTAGAGTACGTACAATACGTACATGTAGTTGTATGTTTATTTCAAAAAAAAAAGTGAAACCTAGACAAGTCGTTTCGATATTTTTTATAAAAATGCGGCGAGTTCAGAGTTACTGACATTTTATGACAACACTCTCACTCTTATCCTTTCTCTGCAATCAGTGCCCACCATAGCGTGGCGCACCCATGCTACGTCGCATCATTTCTCTCCCTCCGCTCCAAATTTATGTTCCGCCGCAGTACCGAAAACAGATGTTTCGCCGCAAATTTTCCCATCTCTCCACACACACCTCTTACTCGATCAAGCCCTAGGACTATAAGGTACCTTCATCCCTGATGTCGCGCCTCAAGTCCATGCTCAACTTGAACGTCACGTGCCCTCACGCTCGGTGCATATTCTGGGGGTCACCCAATGCCCATGAGATGAAGGAATTTCGAAATCCATCGCAGTAGTTGCACGTGAACACCCATGTCGCCACTCACATCGGCCACCGTTGTCGTTGTTGCTGTTAGTGGTGCTCGACTCGGTGGCGGTTGCCGTTGTCGCCTCTCACTGCGTTTGAGACCATGAGTGACAAGTAGATGGTGCATAGGCGTGGAAGGATGAGTTGGACGCCTCGTTGTTGGATGACTTACTGATAAAACATGATGTGGGTATTTATCCGTGCACTTTTTTACTGGCGTATATTTGTTTATCTCTTAGATGTAGTCGGAGAACAAGCTAGATTATTTAAACAAGTGCATGTATGTACTTGGTAGATGGTTTAATGCATACACCGAAAATGACATGTGTGTGTCTAATCTCAGCTGCAGTCATTAGAGTGCAGAAAGTTATGATCGACCCATGAGTGTACAATGATAAAATAGGGTGTGTTGTTAAATGTGTGACGAACATGTCAACCTATATGGTTAGACTTGGGCATTCCTACAATTAGATATATATACTCAAAATTGTTGGTGGCATTCATGACTTTTATTTTTGTTTATGTTTTATTTTATGTAAACTGAATCCGATACATATATATACATATATTAAGATGGCATGTAAACCGCTTAAGATCTCACTTTGCTCTGTTTTTCAGTGCATTTTTAGTGTTTCTCGGTGGAATCTTACTTTGTTTTTATATAATATCGATTGTACTTGAAACAATTGATTTAAGTATGCCACAATATAATCAAGCTAGCTATTACGGATTTTGGGATAATTTATGTCAAAAGATTCTACTTGATTTATTTTAATAAAATCAGTAACCTTAACTATAGGACCTGGATGGCTAATTAAATCTTGGCATTTAAGTATGTACACAGTTTAACTTTCATGACATTTCATAATTGTGATCGTATCTTGGTCGTCTAACTTAGAATATGCAGAGATTAAGTTTTTATGTATGGTCATGTTCGCATTGTTGAGTGGTGTAGTCCTAAACTATAGGACCTCGATGGCTAATTAAATCTTGGCATTTGGCGCTAAACGCGGTGCACATGCATAAGAACAGGTTCAGATTTGAGAACTTCTGGACCCGACTGGAGGGTTTCGAGGATGCTGTTAGGGCTGGATGGTAGTGCCCGGCGACGATCACGGACCCTTTCATAAGACTGGATGCCTTGTTTAGAAATCTGGAGGCTTACCTGCAATCTTGGGGACAGAGAAGTGTGGGAAATGTCAAGGTGCTTATTGGCGTGGCTCATGTGGTGATTCAGAAGCTTGAGGTCGCTGAAGAAAGGAGATTACTGTCGGCTGGTGAACTGTGGCTGAAAAGGATGCTTAAGGTCAAGCTGTTGGGTCTTTCCTTGTTTGAGCGAATGATTGCGCGACAGAGGTCGAGAGTTCGGTGGCTGCGGGAGGGAGACGCTAACTCCAAGCTATTCCACTCGATAGCCAACGGGAGAAGAGTTGGGGATTGCATCCCGTCGGTCAGGGTTGGTGACGAGCTGGTCACAGGTCAGGAGGGAAAAGAAACTGCTTTCTTTGAGGCCTACAAGGGGTTGATCGGCACGATTGACAACAGGCAACACACCCTAAACCTCGAGGAGCTGGGCATTAACACTCTTGATCTGAGTGATTTGGAGGCTATATTCACGGAGGAGGAAGTCTGGTCGGTAGTCAGAGTTGCCAGCTGATCGTGCACCGGGCCCGATGGGTTTACTGGTGCCTTCTATCACAAGGCTTGGCCCATAATCAAGCAGGATCTCATGGCTGCTGTCCTCAAGCTTTATGTGGGGGAACGGGAGAGGCTTCAACAAGCTGAATCGAGCTCTGATTACCCTAATCCCCAAGAAAAAGGATGCCCAGAACGTTGGAGACTATCGCCCCATAAGTTTGGTGCACAGTTTTGCTAAGCTGTTCACTAAGCTCTTGGCAAACCATCTGAGATCTCGCATTGGAAAGCTTGTCAGCATCAACCAGTCTGCCTTCATCAAGCATCGGAACCTGCATGATAATTTCATGCTTGTTAGGCAGATGGCGAGGAGAATTAACTCTAGGAGGGAGAAAGGAGCGCTGGTCAAGTTGGATATCTCGCGGGCCTTCGACTCTATCTCGTGGGCCTTCCTCTTTGAGGTTCTCAGGCATATGGGCTTTGGGCCGGCATGGATCAAATGGTTAGCGATCTCGCTTCGCACGGCAAGCACCAGAATTCTAGTTAATGGAGTACCAGGCAGATCGATCGAGCACACCAGAGGTCTGAGGCAGGGCGATCCTATCTCGCTGCAGCTTTTCGTGCTAGGTATGGAGGTGTTCACGGCAATCATTTGCCGAGCGGTGGAGGCTGATCTTTTCAGTCCAATTGGGAGGTGTACGCCGGTTTAGAGGCTATCGATCTATGCTGACGACGTTGTGTTGTTTGTGAAACCGTCACAGCACGAGCTAAACACGGTCAGCGAAGTCCTAACAATTTTTGGAGAGGCATCCGGCTTGAAGGTGAACTATGGTAAGTCCACCGCTACCCTGATTCGAGGAGATCTGGATGATGAGCAGTTGGTGCAGCAAACACTTCAGTGCCCCATTGCGAAGTTCCCCATCAGATACCTGGGCTTGTTGCTAGCGCTGAGACCACTGACGAAAGCTGAGTGGCAGCCAATGCTCGATAAGGTGGTTGATTTCATCCCGGCGTGGCAGAGAGGCATGATTGCGTGGGAGGGCCGGCTTACGCTGGTCAAAACGGTGATCGCGGCGAAACCTGTCCACCAATTGCTTGTTGCTGATGCGCCGGTCTGGTTGCTTGAGGAGATTGAGAGATGGATGGCTGCCTTCTTTTGGGCAGGTACAGAGAAGGTGCTTGGGGGACAATGCCTAGTCGTGTGGAAGGCGGTGGCGCGACCAACATGCTATGGCGGCCTAGGTGTGAAGAATTTGAGGCTGCAAGGTCTGGCATTGCGCACAAGGTGGGAGTGGCTGCGACGCACGGATGACAGCCGCCCTTGTCAGGGCCTACCGATGATGAAAGACACCTAGGCAGCGGCGGTATTCAATACCCACGCTAGGTTTACAGCGGGTAATGGAAGGCGAATCCTTTTTTGGAAGGATCGCTGGATTGAGGGGAGATCGGCAGAGGAGATCGCGCCCTTGATCGTAGCCACCGTCAGCACTAGGAGCAGGAACAGTCGAAGTGTGGCGGAGGCCATGAGAGACAACAGATGGATCGTGGACATTGGAGAAGGCCTGTCGGAGGAAGGTGCAGTCCGATGCACCCAGCTTTGGGCGGCGGTTGCTGGAATTCAGAGAGATGAGACAGCTGACGATGTCATCGATTGGCCTTGGTCAAGCTCGCGGCAGTACACTGCTAGATCAACCTACAAGGCGATGCAACATGGGCAGGTTTACTCTGACAGTGCGGAGTACATTTGGGAGAACGGTGCCCCTGTCAAGTGCAGGTTGTTCATGTGGCATGCACTGAAACACCGTGTGTGGACCTCAGACCGACGGGCAAGACATGGGCTGCAAGACCATCCTTCCAGCTGCTATGTCTGTCTTCAGGAGGAGGATAACGTGGAACATATCCTGGCACAATGCGTCCATGCTAGGCAGGTGTGGAGCCCTAACTTCGGATTGGTTTACGATGATAAGTGGTGTTTGCAACTTGTGAGGTGGTACGTGTAGAAGATGCGTCTATATATAGTGGGGCTGGAGAAGGGAGAGTGACAAAAATAGTTGCAAGCACAGGTAGGTCGATGGCCATGCGTGCAAAGCGCACATGTTGAGGCCATTTCTGGCTATTGCAAGTTCCAACTACGCCAAAAATTGCTCATGCAGTGAGGTTTTGGTTCGCGACCATGCGTAAATAGCGCTGACAATGGACTATTTTAAAAAGTCAAATAGTGTAAAGTTTATTATAAGTAAGGCGTATATTTATTTTAAAAAGTCAAATAGTGTAAAGTTTGACCAAGTTTTTTTTAAAATATTAACATTTACAATACCAAATCAATACCGTTAGATACATCATGAAATCTATTTTCATAAGGTGTTCATATAGTATGGTCGTTTTTTCTATAACATTGGTCAAACTTTACATTGCTTAACTTTTCGAAAAAAATACTTCTTATTAAACTACTTTCAGGAAAGGAGGGAGTATATAATATTTTTCTTCATATTGTATGAGATGTCTTCTCCCGGTCACACGTTTTATAATTTATTTGTTCTTTTCATAGGGCTCCACACCTGCCTAGCATACCACAAATGTGGAGCCACCAAATGTCCTGCCTAGCATACCACACCTGCCTAGCATACCACATCTCATACACGCTAGACATGGGCTGCAAGACCATCCTCACGACTTGTTCTTTAGTCGCGGTTGGAGCCACCAACCGCGACCAAAGGTCAGTCGCCTTTATCTTCCACCCCGAGCCAGCCTTGGCCATTTTGAGCTCGAGTTGAATCTCCATTTTCTCTCCACCGAGCTCGATTTCATCCACGATTTTTTGCACCATTTGTTAAGATTGACGGTGCTGCATCTATCCAAGGGTTAGCAACTGCAAACTCTCTCTTTCGGCGCCCGTTTCGTTGGTTGTCTAGCTCATTTAGCTCAATTCATATTTGTAGTGCTAGGTAGGTGTATGCTGAAATGCCTAAGTTAGCTCATTTTGCTTATTTAGCTCAATTTTGTATTGTCAATTTGATTTTAAACTAAATTATGTTTTTGTATTTCAGTGTCACAACATTCACCTCCTCACCGTCGTCGATAGACCGTCTCGTCACCGACACCACCTAGGTGAGCTTTCTTTTTTATTTAAAAAAATCTATGTTGTATGATTTTGTTCCATAATTATTATTTGTTTTTTTGTATAAGTTGTATAATTGTTTTATATATATATATAGTGCCATGGTTTTCACAAATACCCCCACCGGCTCTCGTCCGCTCTATTATTCGGATGTGGTATGACTTTTAATAACTATATATTTGTTTCGTTTCGCGTTTATGACAATCATGCGGACCAAATTTGACATAAATATATATTTGTCTAGGAGGTAGTTGAACCGGAAATTCCAGTGGACCCTATTGTTGAATATTTTGTGAAAGAAAACGATGATTTGAAAGCTAAATTAAAAATAAGTGAAGATCTCCGCAAAGAAGATTAGAAGGAATTGGAGGTTAAGCTTGTCAACATCATCGATGAACACCAGTTCAATCTTGCCGACGTCGTCGATGCTTACGAGATCAAGTTGGATGGGATGCGCTCGAAGCTTGCCGACGTCGTTAATGCTTACGAGATCAAGTTGGATGCGATGCGCTTGAAACTTAAAAAAATTAGAAGATATGCCACTAGTCAAGAGGTTTGGTATCATTATGCTGTTGGCATTCCTCCCCCAGCGCTTCCCTGGGCACGTGTCCTCCCCCAGCGCTGCCCTGGAGGTCTTTATATATTGTCGCCGACGGGGTAAACCCTAATCCACCATTCCTAGCCACGAACGCATCGTCTCCACGAGATGGATCCGCCACGCCCGCCGCAGCGCCTTCTGGACGAGGTCGAGCGTGCTCGGCAGAGCGCGCTTGGGCGCAACCGCGGGAGTCTATCCCGCCGTATGCCCACGAGCCCGGCGTGGAGAGGAATGCCCAGCTACCGGCCTCCTGCTCCACCAGGTGTCGCCGCACCTCCACCTGGTGGCGCTGCACCTCCACCAGGCGCCGCCGCTCCTCCCGCGGAGGAGGAGGAGGACGACGACGACTTCGACTGGAGCGACGACAGGGAAGAAGGTTGTGGGTTGCAGATACAGAAGGCCATGGAAGCCTCCTTCCAGTCTGTCCGCGACTACCCTGTCCAGCGAGCCAAGACTTCCTACCAGCTCAAGGCGAAGGAGGCTTCCGATCTGGATTGGGCGCTGAAAGACTCATCCTCCATGGATCTTGCCCTCCGCCGCAAACGTGCGCGCGAGAACCGGGCGGCCGCCCATGGGGCTGGCTCCTCCCGCCGTTCCCCCTAATCCTACGGCCTTCGAGCCAGCAAGTCCGTTTATGTAGAATAATGTTGGTGATGTTGGATCAGGGGTGTGTTTCTTTCAAGCGCTTGTGAGACGTTGTATCATGTGTAATAATGTATTAAACCTTTTATGTAATGCATTAAGATAAATGAATTAATAATTTTTATCTGCTTTCTTCTGCATTTTACAACACCAAACATTCATCTTACAAATATAGGTTTACTGAAATTGTTCTGCATTTACTTCTGCTTACGGATTATTTGTCGAATTTCGACTTATGGATTTAAAGATATGAATTTATCCATATTAAATTGAAAATGACAATAATAATGTAAAATTGATTTTGGATTATTTATACAAATTCAAACACTTTTCACGTTGAAAGTTTTGTCAATTCAAAATATGCAATAAAGTTAATATATTTTTAATTGAAAATGGCAAAATGGTTAATAGTTTGTATAGTTAGAATAATTATTTCAGAAAACAGAAAATGGTTTTGGATTATTTATTCAAATTTAAACACTTTTCATGTTGAAAGTCTTTTCAGATTCAAAACCATTTGAAATTCATATTCAATCCACGACTCATTAAGTTGGGACCAAGCGTTGTGGTCCGACATGAAAGAAATGCTCAACAAGTAATTTCAATCATTATCGCATTATATCCACGACTCATTAAGTTGGGACCAAGCGTTGAGTTCCCTTTCAATTAAAATGATAAAAGAAAACAAATACAACAAAAGAAAAAAGAAACAGCAAAAAATGTAAAAAAGCCCAATAGTCGCGGTTGCAGCAAACAACCGCGACTAAAGGCCCCCCGGGCTTGGCGCCAGAATTTGGGCGGCCCAGGTCGACCTTTGGTCGCGGTTGTTGGCTGCAACCGCGACTAAAGGGTCTTTGCTCACGGTTGCAGCCAACAACCGCGAGCAAAGGTCGATTCCGCGCGGTTTAGTGGGGGAGTTTGCGAATTTTTTTGCAAACTCCCCCCCCCCCCCAAATCGATGAATTGAACCGCCGCCGGGCTCCCCTGACGCCGCCGACGACCCGCGCGCCGTGGTGCTGCTCCGCCGCCCCGTCGTGCTGCCCCGCCGTCGCAGCCCGTGGTGGTGCTCGATCCACCGCCCCACCGCGGCCCGTACGTGTTGCTCCGTCGCCCCGCCGCCCGTGGTGGTCCGCCGCCCCGGCCCGTGCTGCCCCGCCCACGCCCACGACGTCGTCGACGCCCCCGTCATCTCGTCGCCGCAGTCGCCCGTCGCCGTCGCCCCCATCCCCTGCCCGAGTCCCCAGGACTCGCCGTCAAGCTCGTCGCACTCCTAGTGAGCCTCTCGCATCCCCGCTCAATCTCCTTCGTCGTGCCTGTGCCCGACCGGCGGGCAGAAGATCGAGATGACGTCATGCTGCTGTCAAGCTGGCGTCATCCTTTTATTGTTTTTGAAAATTCTTTTCTGTAATTATTAAAACTATGACATGTGGGTCCTGATATCAGATATTTAACCATGCTGCTGTCAAGCTCGAGAAGTTATTCACATTTTAGTCATATGTCACATTTTAGTGAAATAGAATTAGTAGAAATATTTTTCAATTGAGTTAGAATTATTTGTCAAGTTAGTTAGGTCAATTTACTTAGGTTAATTTAGTTAGATCAATATAGTTAGAAATCATTTTATTAGTATATCATAAGTTAGTTAGGTCAATTTACTTAGGTTAATTTATTAGTATATCAATATAGTTAGAAATCATTTTATTAGTAGATCAATATAGCTAGGTAAATTTATAGATATAAGTAAGGATTTAAATTTGTAATTGTTTATCATATATACTTTGTAACTTTTTGTATCAAATTTGTTAAATTTGTTATTGTTTTTGTCATACTTTGTATCAAGCTACAAAAGCAGCACCATCGGTCCCACCGCCGCCGAAGATAGGTAAACAAGTTCCCAGCTCGGAGAACAACCCGTACGTTCTGTCCCCCCGCTAATTGTCCCGCCGCCGACGAACAAAGATAGTCGAGTTCCCCAGCGCGGAAAACAACCAGTACAATCTGACCCTAAAGAGCCGATGGTGTTTGACATAGAGGTAATCCGTCGTCTTGCCGCCGAAGCGCAAATGCCTATAGATGAATATGCTTCGAGATTGAATTTTGAGACTGCACCACCAGCTCCTCCAGTAAGAAACTTCGTTCCGGGGAAAGCTTTGGTGCAAATCAGGGGCCTTCCAACAAAAATGCGTACTCTGCATCAATGGTACATGAAAAATGCAAAGAAGACATCTGCTATCGTTCTGAAATGTAGGGAAGACGATGAGCACTTCTTAGAAGACTACAATCACACTGTTACGTTTAGCGAACTTTTCAGCTATACAATCTGCGGGCACTCGACAAATCTATCATGAGTTCCTATTGCCTGTAAGTGATTTATTTAATTCTTTACCTAGTCTCGTTCATTGTTTGTAATTATTCTCACTTTAATCTTTTGTGTGCTATATTATGCAGAATGAAGATACTCGAGCTCAAGAAGATCAATCAGCATGACATTGGGTTCATTGACCCGGATAAATATAACGAAGCAACCGTAGTAAATCCCTTGTATAACAAGAACACAGAGGATCATTTGCTAAGGTTGTTCAAGCGATACAAGGACAAAAGTACTATATACTGGCCTTACGGCTTCGGGTAAGTTTTAGTGTCTTCTACACATTCTAATTTGCTCACCCGATGTTAAGTTTAACTGATGAGTTATGCATGACTGTGCCCAGCTACCATTGGATTCTTCTTGTCATTAGACATCACGAAGGACTTATTCATTCACTTGACTCGTTGAGGTATCATCCTGACACTTACATGAGTTGTTTCGACTTACTAGCAAGGTACATTCATTTCTTACCGCCTCTGTCATTCATATCTTGATGTCAAGTCATTAACGAATAACTCATTTGTGAATGTTCTTTGTCGGGCAGAGTTTGGGAAAGGTTTCGAGCGAAAGATCCTGAAGGTGGGTGGCGCCAAAAGCTGGATTAGAAGTTAAACCAAGTAAGTACTGCTACCTCTACGTCCACACAACATTTCTCATGCATACTTCATTATTATTGAATGAAATCTATTCTTGTATAGTCTTGCATGGAGCAACCAAAGGAAACTGAGTACTGTGGATTCTTCGTTTGCGAGTATATATATGTATTAGTCACCGAGAAATGGAATATGAGAAAGGATGCAGAGTTGGCAAAAAAGCGCGAGAGGCTACCACTCGACCACCGCTTCAGAGCAATTGGAGAGGAATTGGCGGGATTTTACCTTTCAGAGGCCTTACAGGAGAAAGGAGAGTACTACGATGCTGAAAGCATGAAATCGTTAAAGTAACTTGTTGTTTTGCTTCAACTCTTGTACTACGATAACTCTTGGCGCATCAACGAACTCTTGTCTACGATCTTCAAGTATTACTTAATTTAATTGTATGTGTTATAAATATGTGCATCGACTTCATACGACACAGGAACGGTTACGACATCGAAAACGTTACGGTTACCGTAACGGTTACCGTCACCATAACCGTCATCGCAACGGGAAGGGTTACCGTTACCACGGGACACGGGAACCTAGCTATAACCAAACCCCGGCATATATAAACCCTAAACCCTGCAATTAAATCGAAAAAGAAAAAAAACCAAAACCCTTTGGTCCCGGTTGGCTACCAACCGGGACCAAAGGTCCCAACACCCCACGTCCCCCTAAAGCCCACGTGGAGGGACCTCTAGTCGCGGTTCGGAATCCGCCGCGACTAAAGGGTGGGGGCTTTAGTCCCGCCAGCCTAGTCGCGGTTGCCCAACCGCGACTAAAGGTCCTCTGGAACCGCGACTAGAGGTCATTTTTCTAGTAGTGGTTATCTCCAATTCCCAGTGAAGCCCGGGATTATGGCTAGCGTCGACGCAAGTTATGGCGCCGGTTGCTAGGTCTTATTTTCTTCTGCAATAAGACTAGAAGCTTTCCCTTTAAGCGCCTGTATTTTGTTATTAGCGATGGGGATCAAGGCGCTAACGCTGACGCTCCGCAATTAAGCACCCGCTCAGACGTTTGTGCGTTGTACATGGCCTTATATATCTCTCTCGTTGCAACGCACGGGCCCTTTTGCTATAATAATAAAGGCATTAAGGTTTCCTTGGTTTTGGTCTCATACGTCGCGATCGTTCATATTCATTTTGTACGTTGCGTGTGGTGTGTCCGATCGCCTCATGATCGTTTCGGTTTCCAATGCGACTCAAAGTCCTGATGCCATACGGGAGTATTTGTTTTCGTTTTTAAGCCCGGTCGTCCGATCGATTGGTTCGTTTCCTACGTCACGTGCTCGATCCTTGGGCGTGGGGTCCGCCAAGTCGAGAGATCAGCCAAGGTCGTCCATCGCTCACCCGCCGGAGGAGATGCCGGTCATGCACGGCAAGGTACTGGTCGGCGCCGGCAGCAAGGACGACCAGATCATCCATGGCGAGGATGTGGTCGAGGTCCATGGTTCGTGTGCGGTGAAGTAGCAGGACATGCAGCATCTGCTGTTCGCGCAGGAGGAAGAGCCGGTCATGCTCATGCATGACGTGCTCGGCGCTGGTAGCCAGCGCGACCAGCTTGTCCATGGCGAGGACGTGGTCCACAACCATGGTCTTGGCACGGTGAAGGACCAAGACATGGAGCTGCTGCTGTAGGCGCACTAGGAAGAGCCTCTCATATTGCACGGTGTGCTTCCCGCCGGCAGCACGGTCGACAGGGCGTCCATGGCTGGCACGCGGTCCAGATTCACGACGCGGAGCTTCTGCCAGAACCATGGTAAAGACGTGCTGAGCAGGGGCTGGCCCGTGTGCAAGACCAGGCTCAGTACGTGCTGAACTTCCGCGTCGAGCAAGTGGCTTCGGTACACAGTTTCTATCGTGAAAAATAAACTAGTGAATCTGCTCGTGTGGCTGCTCTTATGTTGCAGGACGTTTGGTAAGATGAAATAGGCCGTAGTCCCGCTTTATAAATAAAGCCTCATCCGGCCAAACCGATACAAAGTGGTGGGGAAACCCCCTTACAAGCAGGTCAACAAAAAAATCAGCAAACGAGATGGAGGCGAGCCACCAACTCGAACACCGAACAAGAAAACAGGAAAAGCCACACTACATGAGAAGCGAAGCTTCACACCGAAGGAGTGGCACCAACGTGTTGCACCTAGAAGTACCCTGAGCTACACGACGATGCCCCCAAGAGGGAAATGACGTGACGCGCCATCGTCATCGAGCCCGCAATGCGCGCTAGGGCTTTCACCCGGAACTCAGTCACGGCGAGGATCCACAGCAACGCCCCCAAGAGGGTAATGACACCCGCAAGCATCACCGTTGCCGACACCGGGGTGCTAAGCTTTCGCTCGGATCCATACACAGGTGCCATCTTAGGAAACAACACGAGGTTTTCCAGAGCCTGACCAGGGAGCCGCCGCCGAAGCACCGACACCAGGACCTCCCGCTGCCAATCCCCTCGCCACCCACATGGCCAATGGGACGACCACCACCACTGCGATGTTGTCGCCGGCGACAGCCATGCAGCCTCTCCTTCCAGGGCCGCCGCCCCGGCATCCGTGAGCTCAACCCTGTGTCGCGACATAAAGACCACCGCAAAAGCGACGAATTGGATGAGGGAGCACGACGACAGGTCCACACGCTTGGCTATCCAGGTAGCAGTCGGACGACATAGGTACAGCCCGTGGCTCGAACCCCGCAGCCATCGACCTCTCAGGCCTCCGGCCGCGCCGCAACCATGCAGAGGGGACCATCCTCCACCGTTGAAATGGCCGCCGACCGGACGCAGCAGCTGGTCCCGTCAGGCCCCAGATCTAGGCCCGATGGGTCCTGCCGCCGCGCTTCAGCGCCATGGCAGCGGTTGCTGTCCATCTGCCAGATCTGCGTCGTCCCCTCCAGCACCACCTCCGCCGAGCTTGCCGCCATGGCCCGCCGCCGGCAGACCACCGGGAAGAGCCCGCCGCGCCACCCGAAGCCGTTCGCTGCCGCGAGGGCAGGCCGCCATCCTTGGGCGCGCTAGAGCACGGCAAAGCCACCACGCCGCCGAGGCCGCGCCGGCGCGCCCCTCGCCGAGCACGCCGTCCACCATGGCCGCCACGACCCGCGCCGTCGCCACCACGAGAGGGAGAAAGGGAGGTCCCACCGCCGCCGGCACCGCGCGGGCTTTGCCCGGCGGCGGCGGGGGGAGCAGAGGGAGGGAGGGGGACGGGCGGAGCTAGGGTTGGGGGCGCCTCCGTCGCCCGCGCGGGGGGCGACGAGAGACGCGAGGAAGTCCGACGTTTGGTATGCTTACCGAAACAATAAGAAAGAAAGAATGGTGTGGCGCAAGAGAGCGTATTTATAAGATTCATGTACTAACGCAAGTACTCCTAGCAGTGTCTTCATCTTTGTAATTTCAATTCCCTTTATAATTTTTTTCTTTATGGTGCTATCATAAACTAAATTGTTTTTCCAGACATTTTTTATTCATTTGGATAAGAAGGCAATTGTATTTTATGTAAGCACATGTGCGAAGTTGTTTAACCTACACTGAAAACAGATGTTGTATCCAGATTTAGTTATAATAACACGATTCATACTTACGAAGATTGAGTCGTTTCAAAATTTAAAAGGTCTAAATATTGTAACCAAAAAATTATTATATAAGAGTACATCAAATAAAAATTAAAGATTTAAGTAGATAAAATAAGACATATTTAACATTATTAAGTGTACTCTGAATCCGTTGTATGAATCGTGTATGTTGGATACTTGTGTTGTATTGGTTTGGTAGTTACAAAAATTCAATTATTAGAAATTGATGGAATCTGGAGAGTGAGAATCGGAGAGTACGTTGGAATGTCGGTGCAAACCGAAGAGGCAAAATTTGAAGGAGCTCTTCAAGAAGACACTTTTGTTGGGTTTCACCGTCAATCCTGCTCTATTGGAGTAGATACTGGAAACTAGACGAACTGGGCCTAGGGTAAGGCGGGTTGACAATTTTAGGGGGAAAATGCGGGTTGTGTCAAAGTTTTCCATCCATATGTTGAATATTTTGATCTCCCGTTGCAACGCACGGACATGTTTGCTAGTAGTTATCAAAACTAGCAAATATTATGAATGAATGTTGTTTTTCTGTGAGATTTATGAATGATTTTGAACGACTTCAGACGAATAGAGACGGAGTAGTTATATCTGTGCAATAAGCAACAACGTAACGATCTATTAGCAATCTATGAGTGGAGATTTCTTCCTCTCAAACTCCAGTAATCCATCTATTTCAAAAAATCAAAAAAACTATTTATAAGTTTCAAATAAAATTGAAAAAAATCCCGACTGGCCACCGAACTTTCTTTAGGATCACTCAAAGCTCACCCGACAAGAATAACGCAACGATGGACAACAAACCATAGGGTTGACTTCATCAAAATTTGGAGATACTACTGATCCATCTTTTAATCAGGCTGCAGGGTAAAATAAAACTGATACTTAAAATACATTTATTCTCGATAGATATGCGCGCCACTTTTAATGAACGGTCATGTCGCTTGTCGCTTGCTAAAGTGGCTACGCATGCGGCCTGCATGTACTATCTATCTGACTAGTAATAGTGGGAGGAACATTGCTAGTAACTTCAATGCCATGTAGGCAAAAAAGATGATGTGGCAAGTAATTAATGAGGAGAGAGGAGGTTGGAGTAACATACTCCCTCCGTCCTCAAATAAGTGGATGTTTAGGTTTGAAATTTTTCCACAAAAGAGTGTACGTCTAGATTCCCAATGCACATTGAAGTGGAAAAAAAATGAGTCTCTCTCATCACACGGGAATCAAGACCAATCATGTCTAGTGCATGGTATTCTCATTTTCTGCATGCACTTAGCTTATCGGAGGTGGGAAATTAAAGAGGAGAGAGATGGTGGTTTGCACAATCTCAATGTATATTTTTATCCATTTCATAATTCGTCTTGAAATTTCCATATGTCCACTTATTTGAGGACGGAGGGAGTAGATAGTTACCGGAACATCACACACCCCAAGGCAAAATGAGTCTACAAGCTAATAAATGCTATCATGTATGACACCACAAATAAGTTACTACCCACTATAGAGATAATAACAATAGGTACAATGTTACTCCCCACTATGACTAGTCTCTGCACGTGCTGATGCTCCAGATATTACGCACAACTTCCGCTTTGAAGATGCACTCTCTTTACGGAGAGTATTTTCTTTCGAGGTCTAGTGATCCAATATTTTCAATAAATTTAAAAATATATTTAAAAGTTTTAAAAAAACTCTGCATGTTCTCGATAATGTATAATATAAGCGTGAAAAGACACAATGCAAAACTTTTTGTATTATGGGCTACACACAAATGACAAAAGTTGTGATATTCTTCACTGTACTTAGATCTGTACAGTTATTATTTTTTCTCAAAACATAAAGTATTTCGCATTGATATTTTGCATGTTTGTAGGATATATCACTAAGAACATGCATGATTTTTTCAGATTTTGTGAACTTTTAAATATATTTTTTGATTTTTTTTAAATAGTGAGATCAGAAGCACCAAATCTCCACTCCGTGCGCACACGAATTTAATGTCTAACTTTGACAGGCTTGACTAACAATATAATGTTACTGCATACTATAATATATCATTAAATTCGTATTTGAATGATATTATTTATACAAATGTCTCCTATATTAGTAGTTATTTTTGGGGGTAAATAAATCATGAAAAATGAGTGTGTCACCTAATTGGGGATGGAAGGAGTATGTTGCATGCCTCGGGAATGCACGACATGAAATTTCCAACACCCCTCAGCTTGTACCGATAGGACCGACCGCACACGGACGCATGTGGATGTTGGGTAACCGGTTCTGATAAAGGAAAAGATGGGAGGTGCTAGCTAGGAGCCTAGGACGATGTAGGCAGGAGAACAGGCACTAGTGGAAGACGGGGCTTTAGTCCCGGTTTCAGAGGGCTTCTAGTCTCGGTTAGGCAACTGAGACTAGTAAAGCGGGACTAAAGCCCCTCATCCTTTAGTCTCGGTTGTATATGAACCGGGACTAGATGCCCTCCCACGTGGCCACGGCGTAGCCCGCGGGGCTGGGAACCTTTAGTCTCGGTTCGTAACACGAATCAGGACTAGGGGATTTGCATTTTTTTTTTCGATTAATTTTCAGGATTTTAGGGTTTTAGGAGGGGTTAGAGGTTTCGGATGGTTTCCATCGTACATGGATCACGTCGATGCGCCAAAAACGCGTTCTGGTATATATAAATTACTATATAAAGATTAAGTTGATACATATATATATAACACATACAATTATATGAAGATCACGTTGATGACACATACAAATTAAGTAGTACATGAAGATCACGTTTTCCCGGTCCCAGGTACTTAATTACATGGAGATCACTATTACATGGAGGCATACTATTGATCTGTAGCATAGTGGTACTCTCCGAATTTAGGTATGACATCCGTAAGGAAAAATCCCGCCAATTCCTCCCCAATTGCTTTGAAGCGGGCCTCTATTGGTATCACGTTGCGCTTTCTTGCCAACTTTAAAAGAATGAGATCAAAATGAGTACATAAGTTGTGTGTATATATATCAAATGAATGAAACTCAGCACAACTAATGGTAAAAAAATAACATTGTGAATAATGTTTACGTACTTCTTTACTTCTTTTGCCATTCAATTTCTCGCTGGTCAGAACGTGCATGTACTCGCAAACGTAGTATCCACATAAATTAGTCCCCGGTGGCTGTTCAAGGCAATACTACACAAGAATAGAATTCAATCAAATAATAATCAAGTATGATAATGGTGCGTGGATCTAGGTAGTACGTACTACTTACCTTGTTCAAATGCCATGTCAGTTTCGGTGGCCATCCACCGGCCGGATCTTTCTCGTTGAACGTTTTCCAAACGCTGCCGACAAAGAAAATGAACAAAGGAGTTATAAATTTCTTGATATCAGGAAATGAACGAAAGAGGCGATAAGAAATGAAATTACTTTGCGAGCATATCAAAACATGTCTTGTACTCTTTAGGATGTTTCCTTAACGAGTCAAGGACATGAACATCTCCAGTGTGCATTTTAATGATGATAAGAATAAAGTGGAACCTGCGCACGTTTATACACAGTCATGCATAACTCATCAATTAAACTTAACATCGGGTGAGAAAAATAGAATGTGTAAAAGACAGTGACACTCACTTGAAGTTTTAAGGCCATAATATTTGTGTTTTGTCAGTTTGTCGCTTCAAAAACCTTAGCAAAGTCGCCGGTGTATCCCTGTTATGAATGGGATCTTCTATGGTGACTTCATGAAGTTTATCCGGTCAATGAACTCAATGTCCTTGATTTCATCCCTTTTGCATTCGAGCATCTTCATTCTGCATAATATAGCGCACAAAAGATTATAGTGAGGATAATTACAGACAATGAACGAGCTGAGCTAAAGACTTAAATTACAGAAATAAATCACTTACAGACAATAGAAACTGATGATAGATTTGTCGAGGGCCCGGAGATTGTATAACTGAAAAAGTTCGCTAAACTCAACGGACACAGCGTATTCTTGGAAATAGTGCTCTTCCGTAACTCTCACCATGATACTGATATTCCCCTCCTTTGCGGCTTTCTTGTACCAGATATGCAACAGACGCATTTTTGTTGTTAACCTGCCCTTGACCAAATCTTCCCCGGGAATATATTGACATACTACATCAGCGATGGGGTAATCAGTTGTCGAACCTATTTGTTGTTGATAACCTTGCGCGGCCTTGTCGTCAAACACCTTGAGCGGGGGACCGATTGTGCGGCTTGTTCTCCGAGCTGGGGAACTTGTTTCCCTTTTTTCGGCTTGTCCAACTCATCGCCATATGACTTATCAATAGAACGCTCATAGTCTGATGGCGGCTTTGTTGGAGGGTTATATAGGTTATCGATGGTAAGTGCCAGGCGCTCCGGAGATATTGCAGCGGTAAATTTTGGCTCGGTCACTTTCACTTTCCGTGCAAGAAAGGCATCCAGTTGGGCCTTCACGGCGGCGGCATTTTCCTCGACAGTTTTTTCCTAAGGTAACTTCTCAGGAGGCGGCGGTGGGTTCTCCTTTCTAGGTTTCTTCCTAATCGGCGAACCGGGCTTGCGCTTCCTCGGGAGCAACTTAACGGGCGCTTCCTCACGCGGCGGAGATCAAGATGACTCGCGCTGGGGTCCCTCTCGGGGAGGGATGGGCTTTACTGATGAGGTGGGAGGGATGGGCTTTGCTGATGAGGTGGACTGCTACAAGGAGGAGTCGGTGGCCTTGGCAAGGAGTCTGGAAAGAGGATGTATTTCTTGTTCCACAGGGCGAAACCACGCTTGACTTCTCCCAATGTCTTCTCCTCGTCACCTCCAGGAATCTCAAGGTCCATCGTTTCAAATCCCGGCATAATTTCATCCACCCCGACACGAGCATAGCCAGCTGGAATGTCACCAAGATGGTAGCTTGCTCCAGTTTCATTTGGTTAAGCATAGCCGACCGCCACCTTTAAGGATATGTTCCTCGTTGGTATATGTAGCTCACAATCTGTCCTCTCCGTGACATCATCCACGAGGTAGTGACCATCGGCTTGCGTGGAACCCACGCTGCTTCTACGCTGAGATGGGGCGGCATCGGCTGGAGGATCTTCTAGCTGCTGCTGAGCTGCCCTTTGCTGACTAATTGCGTCCAGTTGCTCCTGCTGCCGCTTCACCACACGTTCCAATTCCGATAACCGTTCGGACTCCTTCTTCTTATTTCTGCTACGGCTTCTATAACTGTCAGCGCACTCCGGCCACGCATTCTTAAACGTAACAACGCCGGGATGGCCTCGAGCTCGTCCAATGTGTTCAGGATTCCCCAGGGCCCGTGTCAACTCGTCGTTCTCTCTATCGGGTTGGAACACACCCCGGCGAACTTCATTATTGCGACTATAAGCTTCTTTGTGATTGTTTCTATTTTTTCCTTCCATCTTCCTTTTCCAACAATCTGCCCTGTCTGTGGGTCCAAGCCTGCCCCATGCGCGAACAACCAGAATTTGGACCTCTCGGGCCAGTCATATGTCTGTGGACGGATCCCTTTAGCAAGCAGTTCTGCTTCAAAGGCTAACCACTTAGGAATGGCGGTCATGTAGCCACCTGCCCCCAACCTATGGTGGTATATCTTCTTCGCAGCATTTAACTTATTTGTGGCCGATCGAGTCACAGCCGTAGACGATTTCTTATACGCCACAAACGCTCGCCAGTCATTTTGTATCTTCTCTAGTGTTCCACTAAAATCTGGATCTTTATTTTCATATTTTTTCCATAATGTTTTCTTCCAGTTCTGGAATTGTGTGGCCATCTTCGAAAGAGTCCACTGCTTGCATTTCTCCTTCTTGATTTTAGTGAGATTTTTCGGGAGGTTAAAATGTGTCAAGAGCGTGTCCCAGAGCAAATCTTTTGTAATTTGGTGGACATAACAGGGGTCATCGTCGTTTGCGGCCGCCGTCTTATTCCATTATGGTATGGTGATCGGGAGAATGTCCCTAACAATAACTCCAGCTTGACTTATAAATTTACTGTGGTTCTGTTTGGGTTTCAGCGGTTCGCCGTCATCAGCAATTTGCTCGATCGGTAACCTTGGTTCCTCGCTCGTCATCCTTTTCGTTCGGCCTCGAGGACCTTGATTTTTAGCAGATTTGCTCGATCTGGAGGGCTAAATGAAAATGATTCGTTAATAAGTGCAATACAAACAATTAATGCATCTAGTGATCAACAACATATAGCCTTAATATATATACCTCGCCGGAGTTTGTTAAGAGCAATTCTTCAGATTCAAGTCTCTCACCAAAATCGTTCAGAAATTGTGAGCTGAAATCATCTTCTGCTCCACCGGCATCTTCTACTTGGGCATCGTTATATATGATCTGTTGAATTCGGTCTTCATTCTCATCGTCTCGCAGAAAGTTGGCTTCCATAGCTCAATGTCCCTGCAATCAATAAAATTTGCATCTATAAAATTCCATCTAATTTAAATAGCAATCAAATTTAAATAGCAACTAATCTAAAATTCCCTACAATCAAATTGACTTACCAAATTTAAATTCCATCTAATTTAAATAGCAACAATTTAAATAGCAAATTAGCATCTAATTTAAATAGCAACAAATTTAAATACCAAATTTTACTAACCTAAATAGACTTAGCAAATTTAAATTGCATCTAATTTAAATAGAAACAAATTTAAATAGCAAATTTTACTAACCTAAATAGACTTAGAAAATTTAAATTGCATCTAATTTAAATAGCAACAAATTTAAATAGCAAATTTGCTAATTTAAATAGCAACAATTTAAATAGCAAATTTGCATCTAATTTAAATAGCAACAAATTTAAATACCAAATTTTACTAACCTAAATAGACTTAGCAAATTTAAATTGCATCTAATTTAAATAGCAAATTTGCTAACTTAAATAGCAACAATTTAAATAGCAAATCTGCATCTAATTAACTTTGCTAACTTATCCAATTTGCTAACCTAAATTAACTTTGCTAACTTATCTAATTAAATTTGCTAACTTATCAAATTTTACTAACCTAAATTTAATTTAACTAAATTTTCTAACCTAGCTAAACTATGAAAAAAAAACCTAGCTAAATTTTACTAACCTGATCAATGCAAGGCGATGGCGGTGCCCGGCGGCGTCGGGCAGGGGAAGGGCGCGCGATGGGGAGAGAGGGCGCCGGAGTTGCGCCGGTGAGAGGGTGCGACGGTGTGGGACGGCCGCATCCGGCAGCCTGGCGGCGGAGGCGGATGGCGTCGGGGGCGGAGAGGCATCGGCGGCGTCGATGGAGCGGCAGACGGCGTGGCAGACGAAGCGGTAGACGGCGCGGCGGAGCAGGGCTTCGCCGTCTCGGGGGCGTCGGCGACGTCGGAGGATTTTGGGGAAGAATGTGAAATTTTTGGGCAGAACCACCCAAAACGCCGCTAAAATGACCTTTAGTCCCGGTTCTCGCCACGAACCGAGACTAAAGGGTCTTTAGTCTCGGGTCTTTAGTCTTGGTTGGTAACACCAACCGAGACTAAAGGTCTCTTTGGGCCGCCAAAATTTGCGCGCGAAGCCCAGCGGACCTTTAGTCCCGGTTGGTGTCACCAACCGAGGCTAAATGGGCTTTTTAATTTTTTTTCCTAGTTTCTTTTTCTTTTTCTTTTTTCAATTGTTTTTGTTTCTGTTTTCTTTTATATACTATGTTTACTTTCTTTTTGAATTGTTTTTCTTTCTAGTTTCTTTTTCTGTTTTGTTTTATATACTTTGATTTAAAGGTGCCAAACTGATTTTTTAAATTAATTTTGCCTATTTAAATGACTTTATGTTGATTTTCCTAAAGTAATTCATATTTGAACTACAAGTGTGTGATAGTTTGCTCTGATTTTTATAGAAAAAATCATTTTAGGGTACACAAATAGTGATTATATCACAAAACTATCCATAGTTCATACAAATTTGGCCCCTTTAAATCAATAGTTGTGGTACCCATTTTGACCATTCTTTCAAAAAAATCAAAGAATGTAAAAAAATACTCAAAAAAGGAAATCATTTGGCATGGAGTCCTTTTATGTGTACTAGTTGTTAGCAAAATTGATAAACTTGTGTTTTGACCGACTTTCCAAAAAATCCTTCACAAAAAGGTGTATCGTCTATAAACATGTATAGGTTTCATGCCAAATGACCAAGTTATGACCATTCACATGACATAGCTTGTGATAAACTGCCCATATTTGGCACATATGTGTATCTTGGTATGGGAAACAAAGGTGCCAAACTGATTTTTTAAATTAGTTTTAGAAATATCATTTTCCATTTTCTTAGTGCACAAAATGACTTCTTTTGTGAAGCAAGTACAAATAATATGGTACAAAATTACACCAATACAACTTCCACACAAAGTATTCCACATTTGATGGATAATCCACAAATATTATGAATGTTCTCGCTTTCTATCTAGGTTTGCCTATTTAAATGACTTTATGTTGAGTTTCCCCGGGACTAAAGAAGCACACGGATCGTGTGTTTCTTTCAAGCACTTGTGAGCCGTTGGATCAGGGGTGTGTTTCTTTTGAGGGCTTGTGAGCTGTTGGATTAGCATTATCGCGACCACTTCGTGAGCCACATGACCCTATATATAGTCCCCCTCTCGGACATATTTGGCACTCAGTGTCTACTCCTTGTAGTTCATTTTGGTATACAAAGCATTCGGATTCCCTGCATACGTCCAACGGTGCATTTGATATGCGGGCACTCACGAGCCACCGTTAGGATATATGCAGGGGAAACCGTGTGTTTTGTTCTATCTACAAAATACTTCAGTTCATCGACCGAATACAAAGCATTCGGATTCCCTGCATACGTCCGACGGTGCATTTGATATGCGGGCACTCACGAGCCACCGTCGGGCTGTATGCAGGGGAAACCGTGTGTTTTGTTCCAACTTTTTTGAGCGCTTGTAAGCCGTTGGAGTTTTTAGAACCAAAAATCAGTGTTTAGAGTTTTCTTCTGAGTTTTCAGAACACAGTTACATAAAAGGTTTAATACATTATTACACATCACCAACAACATCCCTATTTGGGTACAACAATTTGTTGTGATCCTCTAACATTCTCTCCAACTTCAACTTCTCGTTTTCACTTCCACAATCCATTTGTGCATCACGAATGGCCCGACGAAGATCATCGTCGGGCTCATCAATAATGGGATCTTTTTCAGCTTCGTCTTCCCCCATTGTAGTATCACCGTGTTCATTGAACATAGGATAATTGTCATTATCCTCTTCTTCTTCATTGTCTTCCATTATAACCCCGCTTTCTCCGTGCTTGGTCCAACAATAGTAACCATCCATGAAACCATTCTGCAACAGGTGGATGTGAAGGATTTTTGAGGTAGAGTGATCACTCCTATTCTTACAGACACTACATGGACAACAAATAAAACCATTCGTCCGCTTGTTTGCCTCAGCCGCATGGAGAAAATTATGCATGCCACTAATGAACTCGGGACTGCGTCGGTCACCGTACATCCATTGTCGGTTCATCTACATTATATAAGTATATCAAAAACCATTACACTAGCAACATTATGAATAGATACGTGACCAAATTAATTAATATAAGTACATCCATTGTGGCCACTAAGATTTTTTTTTAAAGATAAAAACAAGAGGCTCACCGAGGCGGTGTCGGTGACAGACGACGCATGCGATCGACGGCGGTGAGGATGGGGACGGCGCAGGCGATCAACGGTGGTGAGGATAGGGACGGGATGACACTAAAACCAACAAATCATAATTTAGTTTGAGCTTAAATTGCACATAAAACAAATGAAATCCCCGACTTAGGCATTTCATGCATCAAACACCTAGCTAGCACTAGAAAAATGAAATGAGCTAAACTAGCAATAAAATGAGCTAAACTTGAAATACCGGAAGAGAGTATGAAGTTGCTAACCCTTGTATAGTTGGGTCAGCGGGAACTGGCCTTCTTCATGTGCTACAAGTCATGGTCTGCAGTTTTCTCACCATTCTTTCTAATGGATGGTGTAAGCAAATTCAGTCTCTTTAGGTATTAGCTTGGATGTGTTGATGCTAATGTGGTAGATTTGTATGCAATGTTGGATCTAGTATCAGATCAGTGGGGTGCCAAGCTTACTATTAGGCTTGTGGACATCACATTTAACCAATAATATACATAGGACTAGTTCAGATACTAGTAAGTAATTGAAAAATTGTATTTTTATGGGGTGCCATTGTAGTCTTCCTCATGCCACACCAGGGTAAATAATATGACCAGAATGCTTGCTGGTAGTACAAGGGACATGGTATATTCATGATCGTGATTATTGTTGCTAGTAAAACCACCGCCTAGTACACATACCGGACCGTATATCGCACGTACTCGTACTAGTTTTGGTCTGTTATTTTGGGATATGAATATGCTAGCTCGATTCAGCCACAGCAGTTTGGGCCTCCTTCATCCTCGAGGTTGATGACGTGAAAGCACACGTTCGTTGGGAGACCGCAAGAGGAAGGTATCAAGCAGTGCAGCAGCAAGTTTTCCCTCAGTAAGATACCAAGGTTATCAATCCAGTAGGAGTAAGAAATCACTTCTGAAGGTTGTCAGTGGCGCGCTGACGTGGAACCTGCACACAACACAATCAAACTACTTTGCCCCAACGAAACAGTGAGGTTGTCAATCTCACGGCTTGCTGAAAACAAAGGATTAAACGTATGGTGTGGAAAATAGTGTTTAATTGCAGAGAATGAAAAGGAACAATGATTGCAGTTGGTTGTATTATCAGTGTAAAAGAATGGACCGGGGTCCACAGTTCACTAGTGGTGTCTCTCCATAAAAGATAACTAACATGCTGGGTGAACAAATTACAGCTGGGCAATTGATAAAATATTGAGCGCATAACAATGCATATATATGACAAGATGACTACTATGATATTCAATTGGGCATTACAACATGATACATAGACCGTTATCCAACAACATCTATGACTAATAATCCACCTTCAGGTTGACATCCGTGTTCCCCGTTGGTATTAAGTTGCAAGCAACAGATTATTGCATTAAGTAAAGTGTGTAATGTAAACAATACAATTATCCTTAGACAAAGCATTGCTGTTTTACCCTAGTGGCAACAGCACATCCACAATCTTAGAAGTTGTTGTCACTCTCCCAGATTACCGGAGGCATGAACCCACTATCTAGCATAAATACTCCCTCTTGGAGTTAAAGCATCTACTTGGCCAAAGCATCTACTAGTAACGGAAGCATGCAAGATCATAAATAACATATAAGATAGATTGATAATCAACTTGACATAGTATTCAATATTCATCGGATCCCAGCAAACACAACATGTAGCATTACAATAAGATGATCTTGATCATGATAGGCAGCTCACAAGATCTAAACATGATAGCAAAGGGAGAGACAACCATCTAGCTACTGCTATGGACCCGTAGTCCAAGGATGAACTACTCACGCATCACTCCGGAGGCAGGCATGGTGATGTAGAGCCCTCCGGTGATGATTCCCCTCTCCGGCAGGGTGCCGGGAAGAGCTTCTGAACCCTCCCGAGCTAGGGTTGACGGCGGCGGCGTCTCTGGAACTTTTCGTGGATAATGGCTCGGGTATTTAGGGTTTTCGCGTCGGGGATATATAGGCGAAAGGGCGGCGGCTGGAGACCCGTGGGGCCCACACCACCCCACGGCGCGGCAGGGGGGGCCCGCCGCCCCATGGTGTGGCTGCCTCCTGGTCTCCGTCTCTCCTTTGGACTCCGTGTACGTGTTGGAAAAATAGGAGGTCTGTCCAAGTTTCGTCCAATTCCGAGAATATTTCCAGACTAGCTTTTCTGGAATACAAAAACAGCAGAAAACAGGAACTGGCACTGTGGCATCTTGTTAATAGGTTAGTCCCAGAAAATGCATAAAAATGCTATGAAGTGTATATAAAACATGTAACAATTGGTATAATATCAACATGGAACATCAGAAATTATAGATACGTTTGAGACGTATCAAGCATCCCCAAGCTTAGTTCTACTCGTCCTCGAGTAGGTAAAACGATAAAAACAAAATAATTTCTGAGGTGACATGCTACAATCATAATCTTGATCAAATAGTATTGTAAAGCACATGTTATGAATGAAGTGATCCAGGTCAATGGTCTATAGTTTGCTAGCAAGTAGATAATGAGCAAACAACTGAATCATATAAGCAAAAACTTTTCATGAATAGTACTTTCGAGACAAGCATCAAAGAGTTTTGCATAAGAGTTAACTCATAAAGCAATAGATTCTAAGTAAAAGGTATTTAACCAACACAAAGGAAGATTTAAGCTTCAGCAATTGCTTTCAACTTTCAACATATATATCTCATGGATATTTGTCAACACAAAGCAATATAATAAGTGCAATATACAAGCATATAAAAATTGTTGCACCAAAGTTGACACTAGTGTTTGCTTCTGAGATAGAAAGAAGTAGGAAAACTGACTCAACATAAAAGTAAAAGAAAGGCCCTTCGCAGAGGGAAGCAGGGATTAAATCATGTGCTAGAGCTTTTTAAGTTTTTGAAATCATATAGAGAGTAAAAATAAGTTTTGGAGGTGTTTGTTAATTGTCAACGAATCAGAAAATGGAAAGTACAATATGACCCCTGCCAACCAGACTTTTAAGAGCGGCTCCCATGAAGGACGTTATTTCTACCAGCAAGGCAGATCATCCCTCTTTCTCTTTTGTTTACACATGCAGATATTTCACTGTTTGTCATTGCTTGACTGATAAATCAGGGCAAAAATGTGAAGAGAATTAAGCGGTTAAAGTTGTAATTAATTGGGACTGGGCACCCCATTTGCCAGCTCTTTTTGCAAAATTAATGGATAAGCGGATGTATATGCCGCTAGTCCGGTGGTAAAGTCTGTTTGACAGTTGACATAAAGACATCCACCCCGTCCTCATGAGCTTGGTAAACATTGACACAAAAAGGAAATAAAGTTTTGAATAGTTTAAAGGTAGCACATGAAAAATTTACTTGGAATGGCAAGGAAATACCACATATAGGTAGTTATGGTGGACACAGATGGCATGGATTTTGGCTCAAGGTTTTGGATGCACGAGAAGCATTCCCTCTCAGTACAGAGTTTAGGCTAGCAAGGTTATTTGAAGCAAACACAGGATATCAACCGACACACAAGACTTATATGAAAACATATTGCAAGCATTATAAGACTCTACACTGTCTTCCTTGTTAACCAAACCCTTTTACTAGAAAATATCTAGACCTTAGAGATACCAATCATGCAAACCAAATTTCAACGAGCTTTACGGTATTTTTCATTAATAGGTTTTAACTACATGATACAAAAGCTTAAACATGAACTACTTGATAACTCAAAACAATTGACAAGTATCAAATTATCCAATACAGTGATCTACAAGAATATGTAAGCTTTTTCCATTATACCATCTACCACATGCAACATTTTCTGTTCCAACCAAACACCAATCAATTTATTTCAACACAAACTCTCCAAACAATTATAAGTGAAGCAAGAGAGTACTTTCTTTAAAAGAACTAACAGCTCTGAATAAGAGATGCATGCAAAACAGGAGCTAAAAGCATAGCAATAGCTAGATAAGAATACTCAACAAGTATAAGTGAAGAATAGGAGTATTCATATGAAAAAGCGGAGCGTGTCTCTCTCCCAATCAAGAATGCTAGGGTCCAATCAAGTTGACCAGAAAATAAAATAAAATGAAAATAAAAGCACACAGACGCTCCAAGTAAAGCACATATGATGTGAAAGAATTAAAATATAGTTTCACTAGAGATGACCTGATAAGTTGCTGATGAAGAAGGGGATGCCTTGGGCATCCCCAAGCTTAGACGCTTGAGTCTTCTTGAAATATGCTGGGGTGATCCATGGGAGCATCCCCAAGCTTAAGCTCTTCACTCTTCTTGATCACATTATATCATCCTTCTCTCTTGACCCTTGAAAACTTCCGCCACACCAAACTCAGAATAATTCTCATTAGAGGGTTAGTGCACAATCAAAAACTCACATGTTCTATAAGGACACAAACATGACTTACTTTTAACATTAGCTACTGCCACTGATGTTATGTGAAGCTCTTCACCCTAAAAAAGAATTCCACTCAACACTAGTAAAAGAGAGAATGCAAAATAAAAGACAGAATCTGTCTAAACAGAACAGTCCGTAAAGACGAATTTTTTCGAGGCACTTACGTTGCTCAGATCGAAAAACTAAACTAAAAAGATGCGTACATATCTGAGGATCACGCACAAAAATTTCAGATTTAAATAATTTTTCTGTGATTTTACAGAAGCAAACGGTGAACAGCAGAAATCTGTTCCTGCGCAGAAATCCAAATCTAGCATCATCTTCCTATTAGAGGCAATACTTGGCACAACAATGCAAAAAATAAAGATACAAAGGAATTGTTACAGAAGTAAACAGCACCTTGACTCAAAAAAGAAAAATTGCAGAAATAAAATAATGGGTTGTCTCCCATAAGCGCTTTTCTTTAACGCCTTTCAGCTAGGCGCAGAAAGTAAGAATCAAGTGTTTCCAAAGACATTAAAATCTCCCAACCTTTCGGTGGGGTCATCTTTTTTATTGGAAGAAAACCTCCGATTATAGGAGTATTAAATTTCATAAACCCATACTTTGCATTGATAAAACCCCCATTACTCTTTAAAAAGGATCTCCCTAAAACAATATGGTTGGGAGATTTTGCAAGAATCATGAAATTCACAGGGATGGTCTTATTTTGAACAGTGACCATAATATCATTAATAATCCCTATGCTTTTGTGATTGTTCCATCAGCATGAAAATGAAAAACAGGGTAATCAACCATATTATCAAATTTTAATAGATCATAAACCATTTTAGGCATGATGGACATTGTTGAACCAAGGTCACAGTAGGCACGAAACTTCATTACCAATATTAATCTCAATGAATGGTTCCCAATCATTTTTTAGCTCAACTAAAGGTTGTTCTTTAAGATTATGGCTCAGAGTTAAATCATCAATTGACTTTCTATTTTCTCTAGCTTAGTGAATATCCCAGTTTCGTCCATCATGGGAAATTGACAAACCACTCAAAATATTATGAGCTTTCATTGTATCAAACTCAGAAAAGGTTTCCCCTACCATGGTATCTAGAGCATGTTGATAAACAGAAAATAAACCATAGTAGAAATTTTTTATAAGAACTCTCAAATCCATCTTAGGTTGCACTTCTTGTGCAATTCCAAAATTCTTCCCAGGCATTCCTAAAGGATTCCCCACTTTCTGTCTAAAAGTAATAATTTCTCCCACAGGTGGCACTACGGAAAAAGGAACAGAGCTAGACATGATAACAAGACTGAAAATAAACTAGATGCAAGTAACTAATTTTTTTGTGTTTTTGATAAATAAAGCAAACAAGACAAGATAAAAATAAACTAAGCAAGACAATAACAAAGTAAAGAGATTGGAAGCGAGAGACTCCCCTTGCAGAAATCCTCTTACTCCCCGGCAACGGCGCCAGAAAATATTGCTTGATGACGTGAAAGCACGTTCGTTGGGAGACCCCAAGAGGAAGGTATGAAGCAGTGCAGCAGCAAGTTTTCCTCAGTAAGATACCAAGGTTATCAATCCAGTAGGAGTAAGAAATCACTTCTGAAGGTTGTCAGTGGCGCGCTGACGTGGAACCTGCACACAACACAATCAAACTACTTTGCCCCAACGAAACAGTGAGGTTGTCAATCTCACCGGCTTGCTGAAAACAAAGGATTAAACGTATGGTGTGGAAAATAGTGTTTAATTGCAGAGAATGAAAAGGAACAATGATTGCAGTTGGTTGTATTATCAGTGTAAAAGAATGGACCGGGGTCCACAGTTCACTAGTGGTGTCTCTCCATAAAAGATAACTAACATGCTGGGTGAACAAATTACAGCTGGGCAATTGATAAAATATTGAGCGCATAACAATGCATATATATGACAAGATGACTACTATGATATTCAATTGGGCATTACAACATGATACATAGACCGTTATCCAACAGCATCTATGACTAATAATCCACCTTTAGGTTGACATCCGTGTTCCCCGTTGGTATTAAGTTGCAAGCAACAGATTATTGCATTAAGTAAAGTGCGTAATGTAAACAATACAATTATCCTTAGACAAAGCATTGTTGTTTTACCCCTAGTGGCAACAGCACATCACAACCTTAGAAGTTACTGTCACTCTCCCAGATTACTGGAGACTGAACCCACTATCTAGCATAAATACTCCCTCTTGGAGTTAAAAGCATCTACTTGGCCAAAGCATCTACTAGTAACGGAGAGCATGCAAGATCATAAATAACATATAAGATAGATTGATAATCAACTTGACATAGTATTCAATATTCATCGGATCCCAGCAAACACAACATGTAGCATTACAATAATATGATCTTGATCATGATAGGCAGCTCACAAGATCTAAACATGATAGCATAAGGAGGAGAGACAACCATCTAGCTACTGCTATGGACCGTAGTCCAAGGATGAACTACTCACGCATCACTCCGGATGCAGGCATGACGATGTAGAGCCCTCCGGTGATGATTCCCCTCTCCGGCAGGGTGCCGGGAAGAGCTTCTGAACCCTCCCGAGCTAGGGTTGACGACGGCGGCGTCTCTGGAACTTTTCGTGGATAATGGCTCAGATATTTAGGGTTTTCGCGTCGGGGGATTATATAGGCGAAAGGGCGGCGGCTGGAGGCACCCGAGGGGGCCACACCACCCCACGGCGTGGCAGGAGGTGGGCCTGCGCCGCCCCCATGGTGTGGCTACCTCCTAGGTCGTCTCCGTCTCTCCTTTGGACTCCGTGTACGTGTTGGAAAAATAGGAGGTCGTGTCCAAGTTTCATCCAATTCCGAGAATATTTCCAGAACAGCTTTTCTGGAATACAAAAACAACAGAAAACAGGAACTGGCACTGTGGCATCTTGTTAATAGGTTAGTCCCATAAAATGCATAAAAATGCTATGAAGTGTATATAAAACATGTAGCAATTGGTATAATATAAACATGGAACATCAGAAATTATAGATACGTTTGAGACGTATCAGAGGTCAATAGCAAAAATAGAACAGCGGCATGTCCACACGGGGCCTCGATGACACAACAGCTTCTCTAAAATGAGAAAGATTAGGAAGACGATAGGGAATAGAAATGACTGGGGGAGAAAAGCTTCTTTGAGATTCGCAATGCGAGGTGACATATGTCGGAAAGGGTCTATGTTGACTAGAAGATAGACTCGGTGTCATACGATTATTTTTCGTCTCATCCCGTGTCTCCCAATTAAAAAATCACAACCCTAAACTACGGGACGTCGCACGACACCAGGGGCGGATCCACACCCCGGGCAACAGGGGCCATGGCCCGGTGTGCAAAACTTTTTTAAGCTATATATTAGCGAGGTCGAGAATGATTTTTCCTAGCACTTGGGCTAATTAAAACTCTGAAATTTAAGATTGGCCCAGGGTTTGGTTAGATTCTCGATCCGCCACTGCACGACACACACGTCCTTCCACCGCGACATCGGCGTTGCTCCCAATCTTCCTCACTAAGCTTCTCGCGGCATCGTCGTGTGTTGCCCGGTGGCTGCCGACCCACCCATCTCATGTGAGTTGCCACCGCTTTGTCCTCTCCCGCACTGGGCCCACATGATTCACATCCAACGGCGTGTCTTGATCACACATTGCGGCGGAACACGAGTTGCCCACGTGCGCACGTCAGCGGGCCTGTTAGGGCATGTACAATGGTAGAGAATACGCGCCTTCTCTTAGCCCTTCACGTCATTTAGAGAAGACAAAATTATAAGTTGTACAATGCATTATCTCTTAGTATCATCCTTAGCAATTAATGTGAATTAATTATATTTTAATAGGAAATTGTATTTCTAAGGGAAGACAAATAGTACAATGGTGAAATTAGTCTTCCCTTATTTCGTAAGAGATCATCTCTTAGCTAAGAGAAGGCAGCCTCCCCTTTCTTCATTCTCTCTCTGCCAATTAGACAAATATCTTACGTGTCAACGCTAAGAGAAGGCTGACGTCACCCCATTGTACATGCCCTTAGGGCACCTCCAACGGTCTGGCGTAAACGGACACCAAAATGTGTCCGATTTGGTCCGTTTAGGGGCGGACCGTGGACACATTTTGGGCCTCTGTCCATTTGGGGTTGGGGTGCCCCTAACGGCCCGGCGCATGTTTTCCCATGGTCCGGATTTTGGCTATGTTTTTTATCTTCTTTTGACACAAGTTTGCGAAATAGCAACAAATTATGAATAGAAAAGTAAACAAATTATGAATAGTCCACAAGTAGATAAATAACAGGGTTTATTACAATAAAGTGCACACAATGAAATAAATAGCATAGTTTGTTCAATAAAATAAAATAAAGGAGGGCGGGACTAATGGTTTCCAAAATGAGTCCACAGATGCTCCACCAAATCATTCTGAAGCTGGATGTGCGTAGGCTTATCACGCATCTCATCAAGCACGTGGAGATACTGCTGGAACGTCGCCGGCCCAGGAATTGGCTCAACCAACTGTCCCTGATATTCCCATCCTTGGTCAAATAGCCTCGGGTCATCCCACTCATCCTCGACGATCATGTTGTGCATGATCACACAAGCTGTCATCACCTCCCACATCATCTCCTTGCTCCATGTTCTAGCAGGGTGCCGAACTATGGCAAAACGAGATTGGAGCACACCAAACGCTCGCTCCACATCCTTTCGACAGGCTTCTTATTGTTGAGAAAAGCTGCGAGTTTTCTCCTGGTCGGGTTTCGGATGGTCTTCACAAAAACTGTCCTTGAAGGGTAGATGCCATCAGCTAGATAGTACCCCTTGTTGTATTCATGGTCATTCACCTCAAAGTTGATCACTGGAGCATTGCCTTCGGCAACTCTATCGAACACCGTTGATCACTGCAGTAAACTGATATCATTGTGGGAGCCGGTCATACCGAAGAAGGAGTGCCAAATTCACAGATCTTTAGATGCCACCGCTTCAAGTATCACAGTGCACTCTTCAACATGTCCCTGATACTGTCCCTGCCAAGCAAAAGGACAGTTCTTCTATTCCCAATGTATATAATCTATGCATCCAAGCATTCCAGGAAAGCCCCTGCTCTCGTTCATCGTCAAAAGACGGGCAGTGTCTGCAATGTTGGGTTCCCTCAAATAATCCGGGCTAAACATCTGAACCACAGCTTGGCAGAAACGATACATGGACTCCAGGCAAGTGCTCTCGCTCATGCGTAGATACTCATCAACAAGATCACCAGCCATTCCATATGCAAGCATCTGGATAGCTGCAGTGCACTTGTGGTATGAGGAGAAGCCATACATACCAGTTGCATCTGGCTTCGCCTCAAAGTAGTCATCATATGCCCGCACCCTTCCAGCAGACGCATTAACACTGGCTTCGCCATACGAAAACGGCGACGAAAAACAGAGGCCGGATATGTTGGCTTCACCGGGTTGAAGTAGTCCTTTCAAAGTTGGAGGTGGCCATTTTCTCGGTCACGATCCAACGCGGGCACTCGCCCAATGATAGACCCGACATGCCGAGGCAGGGCACTCTCGTTGAAGTTGTGGATGAGAGTGGTCGCGGCCATCATGATATCGCTATCATCGTCTGATGATTCATCGGAAGTATCGATGAAAGTGTGGTAGAAGAACTCATCATCGCTATCCATCTACGTAAAATGAACAATAAATATATGCGACCACCATTTGCACCGGCCAAATGCAAAGAAGGGAAATTGTCCATACCTTGTCTGGTCAATCCGTCGAACACCTTCGGGGCGGTAGACTGCGCGGCCGAGTCCTAGGCACCGGAGGAAGGCAGCCCATCGAGAGCTACTTCAGGACACCTACGGAGCGTCGGCACGGCCGGGACGATGATGGCTGGCTACTACCGGGGCTGGAGAAGAGGGCGAGGGCGGCCCCTCCGGGACGGACGTCAGGGCCTGTCGAGAGCTCCGCTGGGAAGATGGTCGGGCCGGTGAATAGATCCGACCACGGCGGGGAGGCTAGGTGCGGCCGCGGCGGAGGAGAGAGTGAACGGCGGCGACTGCCGCGAGGGCGGCTATGGCAATGGGGACGGGAAGGGCGACTGCCGTTGGAGCACCTCCCATGTCCGTTCGGACAAAAAGGGACTGGGCTGGTCCGTTTGCGCCAGCCCGTTGGAGGTGCCCTTACAATGCAACACATGAATTTGAAGGAACCGCCACACACTTAATAGTGTTCTGTCAGACATGTCCTAGACAGAATAACGAATTCTTTATATATGTTTCTTGTTGTGTTTTATTTTGTTAGACGGAAGATGAGATGGAAATAGTACAATACCAGGTAGTGTTGATGCATTGGTTCCTTGATGGCAGCAAGATTAAAGAAAGTCGCATGCTGGTTTTACGGAGATTTTGTCTTGCTTCTGGCATGGACATGTTTCATGTTCTGCATCAGGAATTCAGGATACGAGTTGTACTCAAGCATGTAAGATGCTTCCCGATGGGTACTTCATACCATTAATAATAAGTGTCATTCAAATCTCACGATTTTTCCATTGCACTTCGAAAGGATAGTACTTGATTTGCACTTGTCAGCTAAAGCGGCTTTTGAAATTGCTCAAAGACCACTATAATAAATAAGTAGCAGAGTCACACCCTTTGGCATTGGAAACATATAATTAGACTAGCAGCAAGTTCCATCCTGGACACTCAGAACATAATCAATCACATGAGTGCAAGCATCCAATCCTCATTATTTATTCAAGAACATCACATTGACATCATTAGTAGTACTAAGGCAAGAAAAAACTCCGTTCAGCTTCAGCTCAAAACAAGTGCTGCGATGGCGAGCAGAGCAGCGGCCACGCGGTAGCGGACCCAGGAATTTGTCGAAGCCTGGGCGCGCCGCAGTGCAACTAAATTTTTTCTCACAAATGTACGGAATATGGAGCAAATATTGTGTTCAAAATAGTTTTAATGCGAAAACACGAATATAATACATTACACGCTCGCAACACACGTTCCAATGTTCACAAGTCACAACCTAAGAACTACAAAATACTAATGAAACTCTGACGGTCGACCAACCGGATAAACTCCTCCCGGCGGGCTCCTCCTCATCGACCTACGGGTCGATGTCGAGGTCTTCCTTCTCGACGATGCGGCGCACGGCCCATGCAAGCTCGCGCGCGTCCACTGCCGCTTGCAGGCGAGCCCCGGCACCGGGCACTCCTGCCTCAAGCGCCGCCGATGCGGCGGCAAGCTCGACGTCAGCGCCCTCCACTCGCTTCCACATCGGCACCTTGTAGTTGATGAGGATGTCGAGGCTGTAGGTCCTGACGTGGTTGCTGAAGATGACACGGCACCCGCCCGGCAGCCGGTACTCATCCTCAAAGTCCTCGGCGGCGAGCTCTATTTTTTTTTTAAGGAACTAGCTCTATTTTATTGCTCGGTCACAAAGGGTACAATGATTACATTAGGAGTATCAAGGAGCCAGGTATTACGGCCCATTTCTATCGATAAAGAGCTACGAGCAAGGCAGTGTGCATGGACATTAAACTTTCTACGTTCATGGACGAACTGAACAGAAGTGAACTCCTGTTAATTTCCCTGATGATGGATCCATAGCTTGCCAACGTACCAGTTCGGTAGCTTGGATCGAGAGTTCGAGCCTCGATCGAGTCGCTGACTCACGACGGATTAGCGGCCTGCTGCGCTTGCGACAGGGCGACGCACGGCCTAGGCCCAATGCCCATGCACTGCCAATGCCTCAAAGCCCACCACACCACGCTGACCAGTTTTTATTTCTTTTGTCGATCAGTTTTGCCCCAGCCAGATCGGAACTGCTAAGCCTAATAGCGATCAAAAGCACGAGGCGGACGGGATCGAAGCCCGGGCGAGCGCCGGGCAGCAGGGGCGCTGCGTCCGCCCACACGCCCAGAGAGGAGCACCCTGCGCCAGCAACCCCTGCCACGCCATTGCTGGGGGAGCTGCCGTACTGGGCGTTCGCGCCCTCCAGATGGATTGCCAGGCTGACAACAAGCAGTACCAGGAGAGAACGGAGGTCCATCTTGATTATCTTGCTCGGCTTCTGAAGCTTGATCGTTGGTGTCTTGCCGTTTGGGGGCCTAGGGAGGTTTATATAGAAGCAAAGATGTGGCGGTATGGAAAAGATATGAGCTCTGGAATGTCCGTAGCTGGATCAGAAAAAAAGGGATTTGACTAGTTCTCGGAGGCTGGAGCGTTGCTTCAACCGCCAATTGGGATGGTTTCCATCGTTTTACTTTGTCGCGTTGAGCTGTGCTGAACCAAGCTGGGCCATTTGCAAATTCTTGCGACAGATGCCGTGTTTCTTGCTGCTCCAGACCTGTCAGATTTCGTCCACTTTCACTGCTAGTGCCGCCCATGACTGAGTAGCTCATTGACAAGGTCAGTTGAAGGCTTGAAGCTCGTGCTATTCCAAGGCAAGGCAAGATAGCTCATTGGCAGGGTCAAGTCTTATTTGCCAAACGCAAAAGCTTCGTGTTTCGATGCGCTGATAGATTAGAAAGTTAAATAAAACCCGCGAATTGCGAAGATCATACCATGTAATACAACCCACTAGAACTAAGCATCGAGGGGATCAAGGCAGGAACACCGCGGATCACTCCAGCATTAGCCCACGAACAAGCCTAGGAGCGAACAGTGTCCAGGAGGCTGGAAGTGCTAGGCTGAATGTTGTCGAACTGTCTAAAGATTTACAATGCTTCTAAATCCACCAGCTGTGAGCATGATAACTGACGAGAGAATATCCGGTGGAAACCCAATTTCAATGGAAACCGGTGAAAACCACGAAAAAATCATACTTAAAAACTTCAAAAAATTCTTAGCAAAAATGTATTGCGTTGGGAATGTAAAGTTTTATAGGCATGCAAAATGGCAAGTTGAAGTTTTTTAGGAGATACAAAAATGACAAAATCAGCAATGAATAGAGTTTCAACTTGCCATTTTGCATGCCTATAAAACTTTACATCTCCAACCCAAAAAAAATTTGCTAATAATTTTTGAAATTTTTAAATATGATTTTTTCGTGGTTTTCACCGGTTTCCATTGAAACTGGGTTTCCACCGGATACTTGCGAAACAGGAAGGGTCAAGTTGCAAGGAATATTTTACCACCCTCTGGAGACTCTGGCTGGACAAGTAACCCCCCACTTGAAAGGGGCCGTGGGTTTCTTTCTTTCATCGGAGGGAACATTACTTCAAGAACTCGGTCTCCAGGCAATATATCTTCAACTTAGGTGTTCCTCTTCGGTTCAACAAAAGGACTATTTGTTTCATTCAGTCAAAATGCAATAATGGACTGCACTTAACAAAATACATATCGGCCACACAATAAAATGTTATGATATAATAGGTATTTATCCATGTGCTCCCTCCACTTTTATCCGGGCTTGGGACCGGCATTGGCAGTGTTACGCACCCCCACCCCCCATATACGCAGATACATATAAAGAAACAACTATACCCAAATAACAGTAGAGCTATCATCAAAGGCCAAATAATAATGCAAATGCAACCAGGGGAATCTAACATACATGTCAATAGGGCAAACCACAATAACAACGGGAGAAGCAATCAACACAGGAAGACAACACAACACACAACGAAAGGAGAGGCCTATAGACTGAGGACATATATAACCATCTTATATGCAAGCGAAAAGAAATCACACCAAAGCGTCTATCAAATGTGCCTGTACTAATAATCAAAGAAATGCCAAAAAAAACAAACATATAACAAATCCACACTCGTATAGATTCTTTTGAGATGTCATTTTGCGCACATATAATGCAAATATAGCAGATGAGAACAGAAATCACCTACATGAGCCAAGAAAGATAACTATTTGCTCAGCAATTCAAGAGAAAGATTATTTCTGGGTAAATAAGCACTCCTAACATTAAGTTTAATTAAAAGGAACCTACTGACTAAATGAAGTCTTTAATTGGCAGATAGCACTCCTATGTTAACACACAGCTTACATATTTAAGCCATTAAATCCTCAAAAAAGAAGCCTACTATATGGATCTCACAAATGAAGTCGCATACACAAATTAGCACCTTGCATCTGGATATCAAGCAAGATATTCAAACATTATACCCACATTGAGATAACACCTTGTAAAAAATTAATATAATGCACAACATATGATTTAATATGGAAGGGACATAGACGCGATGCAACAAAAATAAACTGGAAAAAGAGTTATATGTATTTGAGATATAATATGGTTCCGATGACCGTAAAATAGTGAGAAGTAATAACGAATTAGCAACTTGCATCTTGATATCACGCAAGAAATTCGGACATTATACCAAAATTGAGATAACACCTTGTAAAAAATTAATATAATGCACAATATATGATTTAATATGGAAGGGACATACACGCGATGCAACAAGAATAAACTGGAAACGGAGTTATATGTAAGTAATATACATTTGAGATATAACATGGTTCTAATGACCGGAAAATAGTGAGAAGTAATAACTATGTGAGATTGTACCATACCTCTAATGACCATACCAGAACTACTGAAAAACCTGAAGTGGTAATGACTTGTAATTATGTGCAAACATGCAGCAAACCATTCTGACCAACAGTATTTATTCACATCTAGATCTATACCACAAACAGAAGAAACAAAAACTCTGATGTAAGGAACCAAAAACATAGAACTGTTCTGGTTTATAGTTTAACCGCAATCAATAAATATTAGCAGAATTTGGACGGACAGAAAAAATAATAAGTTTAGGCGTAGATGACAGAAAAGCCTATTGACTGAAATGTCGACTCAGGATAACTGCATGTGATACGAAATAAAGATAACATCTTAAGAAATTATACCCCACGCTTAGATAACTTACGTGCAATGAGCCTCACGTCCAATGGAAGGAAAATAGGAAAATAAAGGTACGACAATCTAACTTAAATTTTACAACCCAAAACACTATATCCCCTAGATGTTATTTAAATTCATGACGCAAGCATAACTAGGTAGATAATTTATGTTACCGGTAAACATAGAAATATATATGGTCAACACAGATATGGATTGGAATAGCAAAAAACTGGGCAAAAAGGGTTAAATTCACCACCAATTTGTAAAAACGAGACTGAATTGCGTTCTACCTTATCACTAAGTTGAATCTATTCAGACATAAACATCCCCAATGGCGCACGAAATATTTGACAGATACAGAAATACTAATGAGGCTAGCAAGATAAGTTAGGAATTACTAAAGATTAAAGTTTCACACAGAATGAATGATGAGGCAATTAAGAACTATGATTATTAAACAGAAAGATTGCATACCAAAAACTACAGATGACAAGAGAAAGTGAACACATCAGCACAATGTAACTTAACAATTACAGTCTGATAAGAGAAAGGGCAAATTGCACATAGCCAAGGACCCGTGACCAAAATTAATTGTAAAGAATGCAAACTAAATGATAATATAACGAAAATAGCATGAACATACTTATCTGATAAACCCAGTAAAAAAGATTGCTACAAACCACAAGTCAAAAAGTGTTAGTATAGTACTTTCATGTGAAGCTACAAAAGCTACAAACCACAAGTAGAATTAGCAAAAGAGAGTGAAAAAGCTACAAACCACATGTAATTAGACTTCTTTAGTATCATAAATTCACAAAAGAACTGAATAGTCCTGAAAATGCACAGAACTATGGATGGAAGGAAACTAAACATACTCGGACGTCAAGTAAACATCTTTAATTCAACTTTGCATGGTCAATGAAATATGCAAACAAGACATTTATCAATCTATTGTACAATAACCAAGCAAATACAAAGTAGAAGTACAAAATTACAAGATCATCCCAACAGATAAGTACTCCCAAGAAATGGACCGTGGACAAAATATTCATTGTGCAGGTTTAATTGGTTGTAAAATACATAAACACATTCACATGAAAAGAGTAAATAACAGCGCAACATGGATATGGGACAGAGCTACGACAAACACCAGAATATTTAAGAAATATGGAACAGAATAATACCAGTGACTAATCGAATTTCTATTATCAAAAGCCTGCAAATTTTGGTACCAACAATAAATAACCGCGATAGTGTTCAATAAGCTTGTAATATATATTTCAAACAGAAAATAATAAAAGTACGTTCTGAGATAGAAACTTATCTTATCGCTAAATAAAAATATTATCCAAAGCAATCAAGTTCAATCTAAAAAAAATATCTGAGAACAACGAAATTACATTTAGCTGACCACTAAATTTCAGATATGCACAGGTAGAATAACAAATTGTCTCAAATCAGTACAAGCATATAAATCACACTAGGTTCTACTATGCTCATAACATTATCCTGCAAGGTTCATGTGGCCAATGGTAGTTGATTAAGATTATTATGACCAAATTGTTATCTAAGTAATTTTTAACACAGATCACTGTTCGGTACCAAGCAAAAAAAAAATAAACATTATTCTTAGAATTGAAATTTGTGAACTAACACATAAACGTAACACCTTTACTGCCAGTAGTCAAACAAAGAAGCAAAAGTAGATCATGCAATACGCAAGCATAAAAAAAGTACACACAAACAATTAGTGAAATAAAAGTAGGGTTAGGTCAGGAGAATAAGACTCAAACTTGATACACTTGTACAATGACCCAAATAAATTTACAGAATGATCATGCAGTCAAAAGGGTAGAAGTTATGGAACAACTACTACACTAACAGTTCAATTCAAAATGATACTTTTTCTCTATATATAAGTGAAAAACACATTAGGGACATGATTAATTCTTCAAGTAGACAACATAATTGATGCCCAAGAACAATCGACGTTTTAATTTTGAGAATTAACTACATTGTTCAATACACAATAATCACCACTAAATTTCAGCAAATCGAATTACGAACGTGAAGTTTCACACCACTATCATTCATTAATCAGCTAACTTATAACAAATTGTCTTAACACAAAACATACTAAGTTACTAACATATTATCCTAACAGGTTCATGTGGACAATGGTCACTGAATAAGATGATTAGGCTACCAAATTGTTATATAAATAAATAACTTCAACACAAAGAACCAGATTCTACACCTAGCACAACTAAAACTCGTGAACAATATTCAATTCATAATAATCATGTTATCAAATTATGTAGCATGCTTACAGCCTAGACTAGATAAGGGCAAGATATTGAACTCTTCTACATAGTACAAGCACAACATGAACTTCACATCTACCTAAGTACATGAACAAGTCAAATCATTGATCAAATTGGAGACTATAAGGATTCAGCACTGTCAAACAAAATGATAGAACTCCAAAACGACCACCACTTATTATCTCACAATATTACCTTCACATATACTTAAAGCTTCACGTACCTAAAGTTGTGATTAGAAAACTCATGAACACTGTATGAACATAAAATGAACTCCCCAATATATGACCGTTGACCATTAAGGTATCTTGTGCATGACTTAAAAATACAAGAAAATAGATACGAAGACTGTAATTTATTAATCAGCTAAATTGGTTTATGAGAAGAATCAAAGATCAACGAATAAACCACTCACATAAATACATAAGAATTTAAGTTGAATGTGCTTGCTAGAAACTTGGTATTAGAAAACTACAACAGCACGACGCTCCCGACAATCTACTAGATCAACTTACACAATGAAGCTCCCAACAATACTGATGGTCTCAAATCTCTCCTAATGTCATCTGGGAGCTAAGAATTAGGCTTAATCCACATAGTTAAAAAAAGATCAAGCTATATTTCACTACAGCTTCAATGCACCCCAAGGAAAAAACAAGCCAACGATGGTTACAACTGATTTAGGACAAAACAGGGATGTCCACATCATTTAACAACTACAGTTTCAAACATCAAGATGGCAACAATTATGTAAAACATAAACTACAAAATTAAATACTCATTAACAAGTATATCTAATTAGTTAATCTAAAACTGCTTTTAGCACGCAAACCATTAGAAGCAAAACCAATGAGTTATCAATGGAGAGGGACTACAAACACATAAAGTCAAACTAGAAGAGGGACTCCCCCACTGATTCTTCAGAATGAACTACAGAAATCATGCTTGAAATGAGTTGAAGTACATGCATATAATAATACAATGATAAAAGTATGCGCATACTCAGCTGATCAACATAATAAAATACTAGTTAAGGATTATATGACCATATCAGAAGGTTATTCATAATGTACAAAACCCAATCTACGCAGTTAGAAACCAACTTCAAGAACTCGGGTGAACGACTCTAGTATTAGTGATTAAAGGCATACTAATAGTATTACAGCCTTACAGGACTAGCACGACTCTTCAGTTTTCACTTATTACAAACTAGTCCAAATTAAATGCAGTGGCGCAAGCGAGGAACGAAGAATATACTATCTGAGAAAAATAGTACATCAAGTTTGACACATTTTGAGGTAAAAATGCATGAGGTGCATATGATATTATCAATGTTCTGAAAACAATGAAAGTCAAACCAGAAGAGAGACTCTTAAGCGGATCATTGATTCTGCAAAATGGACTACATGACTCATGCTTAAAATAACTTGAAATAAATGCAAACTACATACGAACATACTCAGATGATCAACATAACAAAATTATATTGAAGGATTATACGACTATATCAGAAGGTTATTTGAAATGTTAGCAAGAGAGGACAAAACCCAATCATACATGCTTTGTAAGAAACCAAATATTACAGATCATTTAAATTAGTATCAGTCAGTACAACTCTTCAGTATTCAAAATGTTATGAAATGCTTCAAATGTTAGGCAAGGGTGGACGAAACCTAATAGTACCGGAGGTCTCTTCAATTTTCATTATCAAAATTAGAAAAATAAGTGCAGTGGCACCACAAACATGGACCGTGTATCCAAGAAGAATCTGGTTAAACTCGGCAGTGATGTAAAAGAGCTATAGATCACACGTAGAGTTGGCCAAAAAATGTGAAGGGGTGCATTACTTGATTTCATTAACATTATAAATTCACAGCAGATGAGAATAATCATGGAAATGCAAAGCAAAAGGAAACTAAACATACACATATGTGAAGTCAAAGTAATTATCTCTATATCAACTATACATGGTGAATGAAACATGCAAATAAAACATTTATCAACCAAATATGACATCAGAAGTACGAAATTACTAACTCACCCATCTAATTCACAACAGAAAAATAATCGGGAGGACGTGGAACAGGAAACATAGGCATTAGAATTCATGATGCAGGTTTCATTGGTTGTACAAATACATCAATACATCCACATTCAAATGACTGTGTCACATTTTTATGGAACTAACGCGCATATGGAACAAAGCTAAAACAATACCAGAAGATAACAAAACAATAGACTAAGCGTATACAGACAGCAAATACCAATGACTAACCAAATTTCTATTTTCATACAAAGCTGAGAAGTATGATACACCAATAAATACCCATGATAATGTGCAATAAAAGCTAGCAATGTAAATTTCCAACAGCAACGAAAAGAAAGCAAGGAAATTACACAAAAATATGTCGACATACATGTTACACAAGAACAGCTTTAAGTTCTGAATCAGAAAATGATAAATTAAAAAGATACCTGAAGCAGTAAGTTAATTCAGCTTAAAAGTTTTCACACCTTTATTATTTATTATTCAGGTGACTTCCAAAAAATGTCTTATTTTAAACAATATTTTATTATTCATTATTCAGCTGACTTCGCAAAAATTGTCTTATTTTAAACAATACTAACGAATTCGATCCAATATTATCCTAAATGAATTAGGGACGTCAAAGAATTTTTTGACTGACAACAGAACTAAGACCCAAGCCAAGGTTTAAATATCTTATTGACAATGAAGCACCTTAAATTTACAATACATAATCATCACGTCAGAAAATTATGTCGCCTGCATACAATCTCAGGCAGATAAGGGTCAAAAGGCAAGCTAAATCACACGCAGAAATCTAACCCAGCTGAACTCTCTTCTACATAGTACAAGGAACGCATGAGGTTCGAAATCAGAAGAGATTAAAAGAATCTTAAGTACCTAAGCACATGAACATCTTATTTTATTGATTCAGTTGGGGAACTAAAAGAGAGACTTGACAAATGTAGTGAAATAAACACACCGAAACTGCAAAACACCTGATTATATCATAATTAGGTTAACATGGACTTGAACAAGTTATATATATGCAACTAAAATGGCCTCATAATGATACAAAACCCAGATTACATGGCAATCCAAGAAACAAGTGTAATTTGAACTATGGATGAACATACAATTTTGAATTCCCAATATGACTGAGAGGAGGTATCTTGTGCATGACTTCAAGAACACAGCAAAATAGATAGCTGCAGCTTATTTATCAATTAAATTTTTCACTAATAGAAGGACATGATCAAAGAAGAAGTACTAAACAACGTGATGGTCTCAACAATCAACTAGATAAACTTCCACAAAGATAAGTAAAGATATTGATGTTGTCATTCTCTAATATGTTCTTTGGAAATCAAAGATAACTTCTAATTCATGCATGCCAAAAAAAAGATCAAGCTATACTGTATTACAGCTTTAATGCACCCAATCATCAATGGTAACAACTCTTTCAGCGATAAATGAGGATATCAATATATCATTTAGCATTTACAGTTTCCAACATCAGACAGGATGACCAATTATGTACAGTACAAATTACAATCAGAGATACTACTTAACAAATCTAGCTAATAAGCTAATCCGACACTGCAAGTCAACCAATGAGTATCCATGAAATGAAAATTCAGACCCACAAACTAGTGAAGGACATGTCATCACAAATTATCATGGATCCGAAACAGCAGTACCAACATCTGAATAAGACCTTGAGGTACCAAAAACAGCAGCAGCAAACTTAGTTCAGCAGACAACTTAGTTCAGCAGACAGAACCCATATAATTCTTCATAACTTGTTGCACTTGAAAGAACCTTCAAACGGATAAATTCAAAGGCACACCACTACTACCTTACTTTCCAAACCAATTACTCCTCCTAGAAAGCAAACAGAACAAGCCCCTTCAATTTTCTTAGTTTAAACCTTGAAATTGAACTGACCAAAAAGTACCAAATAACACCACTGAAGAAAAACCTCCGTCATGAGCATGTCCACACGGTTCAGCAAAAACATTTTCCCTAAACCATCCTCGCCTCTACCTTTATAACATGGCCCATAATATAGCACGTCCACATTCAGATAATCTGGCATACATAGCTTGCTAGGGAAAGCAAATAATTCCGGATATAAATCTAGGAAACCTTTTCCAACTTTGCCTAATTCCGATTGAGTCTGACCAAGTCATGAAGGAACAGGATCAAAAGCAAAAAACATGCAGAAGTTCGACCCTCCAATCTTTGCAACTAGCATTTGTAAGCAGAACTTTAGTGAATCGACAGCCTTGAATTTCTTATTCCGATCATGTCAAGTATCTCGACGGAATCAACTAAACCGACCTGGCCAATCCACCATAACGGACAGAAATCAAAGCAAACGAACTGCACACATCTCTATGAATCATTATTCTGGCAAAATACAGACCACGTGAGCAATTATTAGGATAAAATATATAAGCCACAACCCCAAATCAACCAGCGATCATCAGAACATAACAGATCAGCCACGACGCTAAATAAAATGAGAAGTCTAAGCAAAAGTAGAATACAATACCAACGAGGACGGAACAAATTAGAGATCACCGGACCGGACCTAGACCTCGAGATCAACGGACCAAGCACGCCAAAAACCAGACAGATCGCTCGCCTGGAAGAGCATCAAACGAAGAACAGCGAGATCAGGAAACGATTACCCATACCTGCGACTTACCTGACGAGAGAGGTAGAGGAAAGGAGAAATCAGATCCACCGGCACGATGAAAACTACGGGGGTTCGGGTGGTATTTAAAGAGGCCGTGGAGCGGAGCCTAGGGTCGGTGGAGGCGATGGGAGCGGGTTTCCGAGAACGAGTCGGTGCGGTGGCGGCGGTTCGACCTTTTCAAAGTCGTGGTCGGAGACGAACCCACGGCGAGGGCCACGCGGGTTTAGTGGGAAGGTGAACGGTAGGCGGTGGGGCGGTTTCTGCTATCGTTATCTTCAGTGCCACGAGCGCGTTCTTATCCGTGACCAGGAAGATAACGTGGGCCCGGATAGTCGTAGCGCAACCGTTTTTTTTCACACGTCAAAAAAAAGAACCGTTTTTTTCAAATCTGGACCCGTTTTAAATTTGTAAGTCCTTATTATGATAATTATGGGACTTTCCGCAAAAAAAGGATGGCGCCAAGCAGCAGATTTAAAAATAGTTTTGAGTAGAGGCCATACATGTTTGTAGTTTTTCAAAAAGCCTTGATTTGGCATAAAATACAATCGCGAACGGCAGCTGCACCCACAATCCGTCCATTGAGGAACACTGAAATGACCAGAGGAAAAGGAGTCTTGGAGCCCGAGTTTGAAAATATGCATATCTAAGTTTAAAAGGATCTTGTATAAACTAGGATTATGTCTAATTTACGCCTATGGTTTGTATTGTTTAGCTGTATGATGTATGAGGGTAGGTCGATGGATCTTGACCAGATCCACCGCGCTAGGCTTCGCCGGTGGCAGGCGATGATGCATGTATGGTTGAGGGACTCGCATCCATCCCAATAAGGTCAGCATCTGGAGTTTCAAGCTGGGATCTTCTGGCCAGCCCCTCTCTGTGCGATTGTTCTCCACTTCGCGGCAGTGCTCCCATGGGGTAGCCGAAGGCGGCAACGAAGGCTCCGGGCGACTCCCTAAATAAGGCCTTGGCCCTTGGCTTTCTGCTGCTCCAATTTTCTCTTTTATCTGCCTTCTCCGACTCGTGGGGGCAGTTTGGGGTTTGATGGCCGGTCTATTATCATGGTGTGGCAGCCGCAGGCCTGTTCCTCCCGTGGTGGTTTTGATTTTAGTGAAGCCATGGTTTCCTCTGTTTCTCTCCATGTGGAGTTGAGAAGAGGGGATGTGCTGCGGAGCTAAGGTTTGGAATCCGGTGGCATTGGAGCAGCAACACCATTCTGAGACGACACCCTCGGCAGCCATTGTTTGCTTGCCGACCCAGATGGCCAACGGGTGGCCTTATTTTTCGTCGGCATTTCTCGACGGTTCTACAACCTCCAGATGGAGGCCCTCATCGGAATTCGAGGCAGCACTCCCTGTTTTCTCAAAGCCAAGTGGTGATGTCTCCAGCATCGGTGAAGATGGCCGTTCTACGTTCTCCTGGTGTGACGGCGGTGACAAAGGCGTTGATGGCTTTTTTCATGTACTTTCTAAGGTCTTTTCTGTAAACAGTAGGGACTTTCTCCTTTGACTAGTTTATGTGAGGTCCTTACCGCAAATGTATCTGTACCGCTGAATTAATGAAGGTGTCCAGGCCCTTTTGGGCCTCTCCTTGTTCAAAAAAAAGTTTTACAAAATCTGGGGGGAAATTTGAAATGTAAATAGTGATATAATCTATAGGAGTCCAAAATTTCAATTCAGAATTCTTCACATTTTAGGCTAGGAAAAAAAGACAAATGGTGGGGGCGGTTGATGTTATCGACCTATCCTTATCTTATATTTAATGTGGACACGCCATACGCACGTGATGACGTGGGCCTAGATAGTCGTAGCGAAACCATGAACGGGCGCTGCACCCACAGTTACGTGTGAAAATGGACAAATTTGACCATCTAAAATTTCAATATAAAATTAACCAGATTTTTTAAAAATCACAATCTGTAGGCACCATGGAACACCCTAGGGTGCGCCTTGCAATGTACCATGGCGTCCTACTCTAGAGCGTCATGCAAAAAATAAAAAACTCAGACATAAAAGAAATTGTAGACTTGTTTCATTTTGTTGAAGTTTCAGAAGGGTAGAGCTTTATTCTCCTATTTTCTTCTTGTTTTTATTTGTTCATTATGCTTCTGATCTCAGATTCAAACAAGAAACAGAGAACAAAACGAGTTAGGGCATCTCCAGCCGTTGTGCCCCCCAGGTCGAAATCCGGCGCTATTTTGGGCCGCCTGGGGGGCAACAGCGCTATTCGGCGCGCTGGGGGCGGCGTTTTTCCAGCCGTGGAACCCAGCCCCCCCCCTCCCCCACCCCCGGCGATTTCGCCCAAATTTGACATATAAAAATTCCACAAACATTTCGGCATATAAATCCACACATAATCCACACACAAATAGTTCAACATACAAATGCACACACAAATAGTTCAACAATGCAAGCAAATAGAACAAATCAAAATAGGCATTGACATTGTCATTGCCTTTGCGCCTCCATAAGTGCTCCACCAGATCATTCTGCAGTTGTGTATGCATAACCGGGTCTCGAATCTCCTGGCGCATAGCGAGGAAGGTTGCCCATGTTGCCGGCACCTGGTGATCTACATCTGCAAGAGGACCCTGTCGGTAATATTCTTCAGTGTCATGCACCGGATCATCCCGCTCGCTCTCAATGATCATGTTGTGCAAGATCACACAACAGTTCATCACCTCGCACATATTGGCATTCGACCAAATCAGAGCTGGGTACCGGACAACAGCGAATCGAGACTGCGGCGCACCAAATGCCAGCTAAACATCCTTCCTGCAAGCCTCCTGGCTCTGAGAGAACCAAGCTTTCGCGGTTCCTAGCACAGGGTTGGAGATAGTCTTTATAAATGTTAACCACTTTGGGTAGATGTCATCTGCAAGGTAGTAGCCCTTTGTGCTGTGCCCATTGATCTCATAGTTCAGCGGGGAGCATGACCCTCAACAAGCTTTCCAAAGACATTCGAGCATTGCAGAACATTGATGTCATTGTGAGTTCCTGGCATGCCAGAGAAGGCATGCCAAATCCATAGATCTTTGTAGCCACAGCCTCAAGAATCACACTGCAAGCTCCTTTGTGGCCTTTGTACATCCTCTGCCAAGCAAATGGACAGTTCTTTCATGCCCAATGCATGCAGTCGATACTTCCAAGCATCCCATGGAAGCCTCTTGCTTCATTCGTGGCCAGAATCCGAGCAGTGTCTTCCGCATTGGGTGATCGCAAGTAGGTTGGCCCAAATACTGCAACCACAGCCCAGTAGAACCTGTTCAAGCAATCAATGGCAGTGGACTCGGACATGCGCAAATAATCATCCTGTGAATCACCGTGAGCACCATATGCAAGCATCCTCATCGCCACCATGCACTTCTGAATTGAGGTAAAGCCTACCGTGCCGGTGCAATCCTTCTTGCATTTGAAGTAGGTATCGAACTCCCGGATGGCATGCATAATGTCGAGGAAGAGCTTTTGTTTCATCCTGAAACGACGCCGAAACACCGTCTCGTCCTGCAGGGGATGATCGGCGAAATAGTCGGAGCAGAGCATGCAGTAGCCTTCGTAACGCTGCCTCGGCTTGCTCTTGCGGCGACCGGGCGCCGAGCCACCACGCCGCGGCCTTGCGGCCTCGTTTGCGAGCAGGCCGGCAAGGCAGGTGAGGATGAGCAAGTGTTCTTTATCGTCGACGGCGGCCTCGGCTTCCTCATCAAGCAGTTCGGCGAGCAACTCCTCGTTATCGGAGACCATGGCTGGGCGGACAAAACGCCAAACACCTAGCAGGCGAGGTGGGCGCAAGCCTTCCCGAGAGCCTTCCTTGCGGCTAGATCACGGCGGAGGGGGGAGGGGCGGCGCCAGCGGAGTGGATTGGGCGAGATGGTGGACTTCCTAGCTGCTTGTGTGCGGCGAAGGGGGGAGTGGTGGTGCCGGCGGCGACATGGCGGCGACGAGACGGGATAGAGGAAAGAGCGAGGCGGGGGTGGGGAAATGCGTTGTGTCGCCGACAGTGCTGGCCCACGCGCGTTTTTCCTTCCCCCCAGGCGGAACCCAGTGGGCTGGGTTTGGCCTGATAGCGCCGGCGCTATTTGGACTCCTGGGGGGGGGGACTTGGAGAAACGGCGCTATTTCGGCTCCTGGGCCGGCTGGAGATGCCCTTAGTGTCACGTTTTGGAGGATCAGAGACCATGAAACTTTTTGCGAAATGTCATTTCATGGTAATGTGCTCGCCAACTTTACGATCGAAAGAAAAAGCGAGCAAAGCACAAAATCCAGGCTCACAAATCAGACATGCAACTGTTGATCACACTTCCACATAACTCAACTCGAACACATCACTAGAACTTCACGGGACAACTCCCCATGGGAGCGGAAATCCAATTTGGCTCCCGAGCACACATACCCTGGAAATCCTGTCCCTCCAAGCTCATCGGGATTTGTGTCAAGGCTACCATCAGAATTTTTTTACTACGGTAAAACTTGTTGACACACAGTGTTTCAGAATTAATTGACGTGCTCGACGCCAAAACGTGCCGGAAGGCCCGGAACTGATGCCGGAAGGAGCTTGGCTCGATCTTATCCCCATCCTCGAGCACGGCCCCGGCAGCAACGATCCCCACCCTCCTTCGCCGCCAGCTACGAGATTTCGTCGTTTGCATCATCCCCCATGCAGCCTCCTGCCCCGCCTCCGACTCGGCTCCACCGTTTCCCGCGCCGCGGCGCTGGACTCGCTCGCCGAGTCCGTCGGCTCCCTCCCGACGTCATCCTCCGCCGCCGCCGTCTCCGCGGTCGCAGCGATGCTCGACTCCGGCGACCTCCTACCCGCCTCACGCGACAAGGCCGTGTCCGTGCTCGCCGCCTTCGCGTCCTCCGACGCCCTGATCCAGGAATCGGGCTCCGTCGTACCCCATCTCTGCCGCGCCCTGGAAGCCGGTGGAGCCAGCGCCGAGCAGGCATGCCTCGCTCTGGAACCGCTCACCGCCTCGTCGCGTGACGCAGCGGCAGCCGTCGCGCGGCGGCATGGCCGCGCTCCTCGTGGCCTGCGCCGCCGGCACCCCCGCGTCGCAGGCTGCCGCCGCGGGCGTGCTCCGGAACATCGTCGGTTTGTCTCGCTCGGCACGCCCCGGGCGCAGGATCTCGCGCTCGGCTGCCTCCAGAACCTGACGGCCAGCGACGGCGATGAGGGCCAGAGGCTAAAGGTCGAGGCTTTCCAAGAAGGCGCGCTCGGCTACGTCAAGGACTTCTTGGAGTCCTGCCGCGGCGACGAGCCGGGCCTGCCTCCGGCGTTCGGGCTCCTCCGGAACATGGCGCCCTTCCGCTACATCGCCGAGATAGCCGTCTCGGCCAGCTTCGTCAGCCACGTCGTGGCCGCGCTAGGCAGCGACAAGTCCAGCACCCGCACGGAGGCTGCCATGGCGCTGGCGGAACTGTGCAACGTCGGCAAGGCCAGCAAGGAGGTCGGAGACGCCATGCCGAGGCTAGTCTGGATGCTCGAGGCCAAGGCCGTCACAGAGAGGGACGCCGCCGCACACAAACCTGGACCACCCGGTCATAAATGTGCTCTACAGTATAGGCTGGCCGATGACATTCACCGCAGCCCCCAGTTTTTACTGCAACCAAGCACATGCCGACAAAGACCAGGAACACAATCTCGAAGGTATTTCCACGCTCCAGATTTCGGGACTAGGTGTGCTCGGGCGCCAAATTGCCTCTCCCATGGGAGGATGTATAAACTTTGGTGGCGGTATAAAATTCACCTGACCCGGCATCGGCACAGCAGGAAATCATCAAGTGTTCTGACTCATCAAGAACAACCGACGAGTTAAGTTGAGCAGAACAGGATTATGTAGGTCAATAATCATTCTCTTGTTCAGTCTGTTTCGAGGACAACTAGGTCAATTATCTTTCGTGAACATCCCTTGCATAGTTCTGAGCCAGCCCATGTACTGCACGCGCTCCTTCTGAAGCAAGTGTTCGCGAAGTGAGCTCGCCAGTTTGGAGTCAACGCCTCTTGCCAGGAGATATTCTTTCAGTGCAGTCTGTAGCTTGGGATCCAAAACTCTGCATAATGATAGGGAAAACGGTGTCACTTACTGCAGCCGGAAAGGAACGGCTCGTGCTTCTTGAGCTTGCCGCTGATCTGAATCGAAGGAATCAGTTGCTTCTTAAATAGAACAAAACAGTGGGTACTGTATTAAGCATTAGCCATCTTAAGTGCAAATTACAAATAGATGAATCAGATTTCCTACATCTTAAATTATTTCCTCCTAATTTATGGAGCAATCTCCCACCATAGCATTTGATATTGCATAATCATTTACATCAAAATAACACAGCTACTTCCGAGTGATTGAACACCTACTTTGATCAGACAAATGATGCTTAAAAGCACTCAGTGCAGTCAATGCTTAAGTTAAACTGGTCCTACTTTCAAACTATTATTACCGCTTGTTCCTTCCCGTATCATCAATCGAGAAATCTCTATCTGTATGTTATGTTATGACTCAAACTTCACAATGGACAGAAGTAACGGTTCAAAGTGGCAGCACAGGTTAGGATGACTTCAACGGATCGACGCATCGAGTCCGGCCATGTCCGTTTGCCAAAAATTATCCCCCAACTGGCAGACGCATCCAGTCCGGCGGTCATTTTTGTGTCCGGCCCGACGCATTTCTGGCCCAGCGTCGACCCGTTGGGGGATGATTTTTGGCAAACGGACTGGATGGGATGCATGATTTGGCCCGTTAGCGTGTGCAACCCACCCATCTCTCTCCATTGTTTTCTCTTTCTTCTCTCTGCAACCTCGCCGCCGGTGCCGATGCTGGCCCAAGCTCGCCGCCGGTGCCGACGCTGGCGCCGCCCACCAGTGCCGGCGCCTAGCTGCTGCGAGCGCCTCCCGGTCAAGAACGAGGCAGGGGAGCGCGTCACCCAAGCTCGTCGCTGGCGTCGGCAGCGCCGCCGCCGCCTCCCCGTGGTGGCCACGCGTGGAACTCAATTCGCGAATGCGCGCGCAGATCGTTGCATCAAGCTCTCCCAGGTTTCCGTCGAGTACTAGTATTTGTGTCACTTGCTTGTGTCTTTGCAAAGAAGAGCAGCTACAGTCAATCCGGCGACCGGCGCGCTCGCAGCTGCTTTGATGGAATCTTGGCTGAGATGGCTCCGTGTGCTAGTGATCTATGACCAACAAGGAAGGCATGGAGTGGTGTCAGGCAGGAGAGGTCCAACGCCGGGCGAGCTGGACGACCGGGCGGGGAGGCCGGCACGGGCGTGGACGAGGCAGGAGCAGCGCGGCCGGCGGGAAGGCCGGCGCGGGCGTGCGTGAACGGAGCATGGATCGATCGATCATTGTGCTAGCCAGTTGAAAGCGTACTAGCTAGCTCAATCGATGGATCGTGATCTTTGTGGTGCCTGTTTTGCTTCGAACGCGTCGGTCCGCCTTGGGGGCACTCTCCAAATACGTATGTCCGCGCGGTGTCCACCCGGCCGGACGGCGAAGTCCGGAATTTATCCGTTTGCGTCGTCCGTTGGAGTCATCCTTATATGCTACTCCCTCCATATCAAAATATAAAACTTTCTGGCTATTCCACACACACATGTATCTAGTCTTATATTTTGATACGGAGGGAGTAGTACTAGACATGACTTGGTAGTCAAGCACTACACTACATTTGTGCTGAACTTTTGACGTAACCTTGCTTCCAATTTTTCTATTTACTAAAAGCACAATCTAATGCGTTGATTCAATATTACACCGCGAGCAGCAATCTTGAGAAATTAGGTAATGAGTAACCCTTGACTGTGAAGTGTAACCTACTATTTCATTTAATTTGGTGCCCAAATCAAAGCAATTGCACAAAAGCACCAAAAAAGGATGATCTCATGTGGCATACCGCATATTGCAAGGATCAATGACCTCTGCACGGATCTACTATCCAAATTCCTGAACAGCTGTAGGAATGTACTAGAGTCATATCCTGCTAGATCGGGGTACTATATAAACATAGGGATTCGACAACATTGCATACTCCATTGCGGATGATAAACAAGAAGTGCCAAGTGGAAGTCCCAAAGTGGAGGATATCGATACACATATCATGAAGCGATCAGCGAACTAAAGTGTCGAGGAAGATGTGACTCCATGGTTTTTAAGGCGGTAAGGCGTCCTAAGGCAGAGTGGGGGCGCCTTAGCGCCTAAGCGGACGCTTGTCGTTTTTCTAAGGGAAGGGAGGGCGCCTAAGCGTCGCCTTAGGGACACCTTAAGAATCATGTGTGACTCTGTGCTATGCGTTGCGTGGATGAGCGCCTCTCTTGAGGCCACGCTTGGCTGCAGTCAAACCAAGGAAACCTTTTGGAAGAGGACAGATGAATACTATACAAGTCATGTCAAGGTCCCTTCCAACCAACTCCACGGTTGGCCCTCGAACGCAAGCTAGGGAAGATGGTGAGGTGGATGGAGGGTGAAGGCTAGTGTCGAGGCAAGCTTGATTAATCTTGCAATGGACGAGGAGATGTTGAGGGTGAAGGCCGAGAAAGAAATGAACAAGAGGACGGAACAAGAGCAAAGGATCATGTTTATAGATGCTAGTGGGATGGATGCGACGGCAAAGAAATTTATTGAGAGCTCACTCATGGGCAAATCTTGGCTTCTAAGATGTCATGGTTTGATCTTGGTGGTAGTGGCAATGGGGGTGTGTGGTTTATGTTGCATGTGGCGTCTTTTGATAAATTATGTTGCATTTGTGGCTTTTGGATGTGCTATGTTGTGGCTTTGAAAGTAAAATGTTGTTAATTTTATGAATTTGAAGCGTGTGCATTAGAAATATCGCGGTTTGAATTGGTACGTTGGGCAATGTAGTTTATGTATGCAAAAGGATGTGACAAATAGCAAGGAAAATTTATTCGAAGTTAAGTTTGGAGGAAGGGCTAGGTGCAAGCTGTTAGGTCTTTCCTCTCTGTTCTCTCTAGCAAATGAAGAAAATAGGGAACTAGAACTACAAAGGAGCACACCAGTTTCAGGCAACAAATGCCTTCCTTTTTCAATTAGATTAACAAATGCCTACAAACTTGGCAACCTATGCCTACAAAGCTTACACATATGCATGACACACATACATATGTTACAAACTTGGCAACCTATGCCTACAAAGCTTACACATATGCATGACACACATACATATGTGCTTCAACCTGACACACATGATTTCTACTACATCTAGGCTTGCAGCTTTGCTTCTCTCCATATAGGTGCCTCTCCTTCTATAGAGGGTTCAAGGTCGGTGCTACCGCATTCAGAACCTTCTACTGCTACCCTATCTTACATCCTTAAAATTACATATAAATAGTAAAATCTAGAACATACTAGCACCTACTAACTTAACTCCTAAGCAAGCGTTACTCTCCCACAACCTGCAGACAGCTGCAAACATATTGCACCATGCCTATCTACTCCGGACACAACTTATGTGTGTACCATGCCTATCTACTCCGGACACAACTTATGTGCCCTATTCACGCCACAAGCAGCACACAACCTATGTGTGCACCATGCCTATCTACTCCGGACACAACTTATGTGCCCTATTCACGCCACAAGCAGCACACAACCTATGTGTGTTCACACTGGAGCCTACACACAACCTATGTGTGCAGTTTACACCATGACAAGATTACATCAGGCCAACAATCACCCCCCTAATCTTGTCATCTTCAATCATCATCACAGCAGTGCTGGATGTTCATCCGCCGATGCCAAGAGCGCTTGTTCTTTCTTCGGGTTGCGGCACTCGGACGAGTAATGACCACGGACGACATAGTTGTAGCACTCCCCCTTCTTCTTCCCAGCCTTGCGCCCACTACGCAAACTGGTGTCGGAGTCGCTGCTATCGTCCTCGGCGTTACGGCTGCTGGCATAACAGCGGACAGCACCACGATCACCCTTCCCCGACTGATCATGTCATTGGACGACACTCTGTAAGCTGTCATGGGACTGACACACACCTTCTTGGTCCTTGAATCTTGAGGCTCTGATAGCAATTGTTAGGTGTTCCCTCTCTGTTCTCTCTCTAGCAAATGAAGAAAACAGGGGACTAGCACTACAGAGGAGCACACCAGTTTCAGGCAACATATGTCTTTCTTTTATATCAGATTTTGCAGCAATGAATGCTACACTGCAGAGGCAACGAATGCCTACAAGCTTGGCAAGCTATGCCTACTGAAGCTTCACCACAGCAACAAATGCTGGCAAACCTGAGCAACCTATGTTTGCCCTCAGCAACCTATGCTAGGATCTTGGCTTGCAGCTTTTTTTTCTCTCCATATATGGTGCCTCTCCTTATATAGAGGATTCAAGGTCGGTGCTACCGCATTCTAGAGCTTTCTACTGCTACCCTATCTTACAACCTAAGAATTACATATAGAATACTAGCACCTACTGACTTAACTCAGACAGCTGCAAACATATTGCAGCATGCCTACCTACTAAGGACACAACTCATGTGCCCTGTTTACAACACAACCAGCACACAACCCATGTGTGTTCACACTATAGCCTGCACACAAACCTATGTGTGCAGTTTACACCATGACAAGATTACATCAGGCCAACACAAGCCTCTCTAACCCCTTATTAGTAGTTAGGTTTAGGGAGGTGATATAGGGAACTCAGTTTTTAGGTGAAGGGCTACAGATGCTCTAAGACTAGTGGTCTCCACAAACTGCAATAAGAGTTTCAGACCTACAATTATCAATAGCAGAGGTGCTGAGACACGAAATTATATGAATCAATACTACGCTATTTATATCCTAGTATCCTACATCCAGATATTGAGAAATTTTCACCAAAGAATAGGCTCTCCTCGGATCATTTATGAGAATTTGTACTGCGAGAATACCGATCAAAACATCCTAAGAAGGGGCACATAGGATTTTTCATTGAACACGGGCTCTCCTCGGTTTGTGGGATTTTGCAGGATACCAATTATTGAGCTCATTTTGCATGTAAATGCACTTTGGATCAAAGAAATGGTGCTGCCAAATTCCAATGGGTTGGTTTTCTATTCGCCAACTCTATAGGAATTTCAAATCCAAAACAATCTCTTTTCTACACTCCTAGAGTACGATCGGGGCAATTTTCCTATGTTCTAACCAAATGACTGTTCCTGCTACTTAGTGGTGTTTTTGCAAACAATAGTAACCCGACTATATCAGTTCAGTTGACCCATTATGCACGATAACAGATCCACCAATTAACAACCAAGCAACACAAGGAATTACCTGAAGTCCGGCCCTTCATACTTGCGGTCTCCAGCGTCGCCAGGGAACTCGTGATACGAAAAGGAAGTTATATCATAGCCAGCAGCATCGCGCGCAGCCGCGCGGCAGTCGAAGCGCAGCAGCGGCTCCACCCCTGGCTTGCTGACGAACACCTTCATGAGCGCGTCCCTGGGGAGCGGCTCCTCGCCTTCAAACCGCAGCGGGGCGAGCAGCGCGGACACGAGGACCTCCTCGGCGTCTCCGCTGTGGCGCAGGAGCACGTCCTGCGCGCCCGGTGCGTCCGACACAGCGGCGAAGTCGTTGATCTCCTGCGAATGGGGAGGGAGTCGTGAGTGGCGCTGGATTCGGCTGGGGTCAGTGCCTCAGTGGTACCTGGGAATGGAGGGAAGGGGGAGAAGAGGAGGGGGACGAGGAGAGCTCGTGGGCGATCTCCGCTTGTAGGGCGGGCAGGAGACCATCGTCCTTGGCGACGCGGCGGCGCCGGCGGAGGGCCGCGGAGGCGGACGTGCTCAGGCGCCGCAGGAACATCGTCCCGGGCTGGAAAGGGAGGCAGATCGGTCTAGCCAGATCGGCCGGACTCGAGCCTGGTGAAAGCTTCGGGCCATAGCCTGGTCGGGCATTTGATTGTAAACCACACCCTTTTTTTTTACATAACCACACGTTACTTTTTTTTTTGATTTTCCATACTTGTATTAAACATCAAGAAACGAAGAACACACCGGGATACAAGCAAGAATAGAGAAGATCCAAGGAAAACAAAGCTGAAACCAGCCTACACCATCCACACACAAGGGAGCAGACGAACTCCACACGTTACTTTGCACTTTGGGCATGTTTGGTTCATGTTGCCAACATTTGTCGCACCTTTTTTACCGCTCTCTAGGGTTATCTATTTAGTTTGATATTGTTTATAGGACGCGTCTACGCAGTGCGCGCACTGTTTTGCGCTACAGCGTGCCCCCGTCCGAATTTGGACATCTTACCGAAAGTGGTCCCATGTCCAGAAAAGGTAACGTGTGCTGTTTTCTCGTGCAAGACCGCGGTCCGCGCGCACTATGACGCGCATCGTGCGGGAAAGGCCTGAACGCCAGGCAGGCCCAGTTAGCAGCAGAAAACACATCTGGGTGGCTTCTCTTACCTGCTTCTCTTCTTCCTCTGGCACCGCCATCAAGGAAAGACCTTCAGTTCGATGGAAGTTTCCAGCAGGAACTACAGTTTGCTAGCTACTAGATACAAAAAACAACTGAGGAACAGAAAGTTCCCTTGGTGGACAAGAATCTACTGCAAATAAACACCCCCCTCCTTCCCAGATCCGTAGTGTGTAGCTTTGCACTACGATCCCCTGTGAAAAAGTACCCAGCAAGAGGATAATCGCCAAAAGAAAGAGGAAACATCCAGGCATGAAAAACATTGTGCTCTCCCATCACAGAAAGTACATCAGGTTTCTAGATGTAGGAAAACTAGGGGAACCAGTACGGGAAAAAGAAAACAGCAAACAAATTGCTTGTAGTTTCTGATATCTTCTTGATTCGTTTGAAGTTTTGTCCCAGCAAAAGAAAAATGGTTCCAATTACTCCAGTACTCTATTTCCATGAACCCACAATGATGGTTTTTAGTGGCTTTGTACCTTGCAAAATCTGAATCTTCACTTTGAAAATCTTCATGAACACACAAGAACAAACTGGGATGCTTCCATGCTCTGTTGAAATGAAGATCTCCATGTAGTTTTGGCTGTAAAGGATCAAAAAGATCCATGTTAGACAGCAATATGCAAAACTAAAACAACGAAAGTAGGCAGAAATTTACATGTACAAATGCTGGATTAAATTCATGGAATTAAACTGTACTTTTTCTCTTGCAGCTATGGACATGGACTGTGCCTGGTGGTATTGACCTGAATGATCGAGCTGTAGATGATGACAACCAGCATTTTGTGAATCTAGAGGGTGAAGGCGTGCATTTTGTTCAACCAGCTCAGATTTCTGCAAGTAACATGTTGCGATCCGCTCAGGCGCTGACACTAGAGGGGGAACAGGGCACACACTTTCAAGTGATGATTTGGACAGCGATGCTGAAGTTGGGAAGATGCAAAACTACAATACAACAAGAAATTCTTCTATCAATGGAGACAACGCAAAAATTGAAAAACATCAGAAAGTATTATCTCTACGTGGCAGTGTATGGAAAACATGATTATACCTTAGGTATGAGTGCAACATCATAGCTCTTTGTAGTTTTCCTGTAGAAACTGAATGTTGAGAATATAAATCTTAGTGGGGTAGTGTTGAAACTACATACCCCACTGAAATTTTTAAAAAATAAATCTAAACAAATGGTGTCCAGTAACGTAAAACATACAGTAACTATATATATGGTGTGTCAGCTATATCAACATCAAAAAATACATATAAGTGCCACTGAAAAGCCATATTAATGGAACTTCTGGTGTTAAGTTTTGTTTGATAATTTTAAATATAAAAAATGCATGCAAGGTACATACTTATGGAACCTGGCATGGAGTTTCCATCTAATTTATGAAAAAAATCCGAAAATACATCTACATGCCATGGGAAAAAATCTCTCCCTATGGAAACTACAACTACTACATATCCAAACTATTGAAATCATGCGAAAAATAATAAAGTACCCGTGATAAACTGCATTGTAGTTTTTATATCGAATTTACATCGACTTAATGAAAGTTTTCATCTAATATATACAAGAAATGAATGGACCTCAAAAGGTACATTCTACGTAGAAAATACACGAAAGAAAAAACATCTCTCCCCATGGAAATTACAACTACTACATCTCCAGACTAGTGACATCATGCGAAAAAATAATCAAGTACTAGTAATAAAATGCACTGTAGTTTCTATATCAAATTTACATATATTAGATGAAGTTTCCATCTAAATATATGTAAAAATACATATGTGCCTACATCTGCATGTGCAAAATCGATACTGGGAAATACATTTCATACAAACACAACTACAACAGTTGTAGTGGTCTTCAGACCATAGATGTAAATTCCAATATACTAACAAATTTAACCAAAACAGTTATCAAGATGTGGATTAATTAAGGATAAAATCATTGTATGTAACTATGTAATTATCTACAAGTACAGATTTACAACCTACTAGGAAAAGGCTAGAAAATCAAGATACATGCTGAAGAACGCACACACAAGTAGTTATATCCTTGTCCCTCAGTAGATGTACTCACGAACACAAACATGCTGAACTGACCAAAAATGTAACACAAACAAAGACGCATATTAAGATGCCCCCAGTGGAAAGTCCTCTCACCTTGATCTTTGGACGAGCTTGTCCCTATGTAGTTATACTAACGAAACGCAAACGCTCAAGCCATGATTTCAGATTCCCTTCCAAATCAACCAGAACAAACGACAGAAACATCGGGTTACATTGAAATTCTAGTGTTCTCTAGATGCAAAATCTCCCAGCGAAAACACATAGAGAAGGCCGCAGGGGGCTCACCGCCATCGAAGCAAAACGAACCTGGGAAAAAGCAACGAGGAATACCTGAACGAAAATAAGAAGACCAGACTGAGATCTCACCTAGGAGAACCCCTGTGAAGCCTCGCCGCCGATAACCACCTCCGCTGTCCACGCTCCCACACCCCGCCGGTAGAACGTCGCTGCAGGAACGCGTGAAGGAACCCAAGGATTCGCAGATAGTCGGGGCCTCGACGCCGGGCTGATTTGGAGGCGGAGGATACGAGCTGGAGAAGAATAGCGGTCGCGCCGTCGAACCACCTCCGCTGCCCACGCTCCCACACCTCGCCGGTAGACCGTCGCCGCACGGACGCACGACACAACCTCTGGATTCGCTGATAGCCGGGGGCTCGACGCCGGAGAGCCGATTTGGAGGCGTTGGAGACGAGCTGGAGAAGAATCGCTGTCGCGGTGCTCGAGTGGGAGAGGAGAGGAAATGGGGAATCACGGTCGGGAGGGTTCTCTCCGCAAACGGCAGAAGGGACTGCGCGACCACGTGGACCGACCAAACGCGCGACGTCGGATCGCGAACGGACGGCGCACGACGCGAGCACCGCGTAAGGAATAGATCGTGCGCGCGCAACGATTAGATTTTGCGTTGTTTATAAATATACTCCCTCCGATCCGCTTTTTTCTGTCGTGGGAAAATAGCTCTATGTAGTATGTACAAACCAAGAGCACAACCGCCGACTTTTTTCTAGGATCACATGGAGTATAAGTTTTCTCACCACAAGAAAAATTGTTAGTTCTGCTAGAAATAAGTCATTTTATTACTGTTACACATTGCAAGCGTGCGATTATGGGGCGTTGGCGCACGACGAGCTTGACGACAACGCTTCCCTCTAGACGGAGATCACTATGGACACAACCCACAACAATAGGTCGCATGGACGGTGAGGATATAGGAAGCCATGTGTCGACGATATATAGTAATTGGTATTTTTAAATGGTCGAGACTGTAGTCCGTTTCCGGTGGGTATTAGACGCTTAACCAAACTAAGTGAAGTCACATTACTGGAGGTCGGTCGATTCTCCTCGATCCCATGTGCCATCGCCACCACTGACTCCAATGCACGCCATCAAATTCTTCTCCTCCCGCCACAACGCAACACTTCTCCTCATCGTGTGTGAGACCGCCACAATGAGGGTTTCTCTTTCGATGTGGAGACTGTGAAACATGATGGATTCATCTTGTCAAATCCTTGAGATTGGTTTATCTAAGGAAACAGGACAAGAATCCGATCTTAATAGGAGACGGAAACTCTCGAGCGGCTCAGAGTCGCCCCGAGTAGGTAAACCCTAACCTAGGGTATGCGCGGCCTATCGTGGACCCATCTCGTTGTGGAGAAAAAAAATGGGGATTCATGATTTCAAAGTGTTGATTTTAGAGATATAGAGTTCACGATTCGATTCCGACTACCTCTATAAACTTGAGGTTTAAGACAGACTTTACTCTTTTCATTCATCTTGAATACATTGTTTTCTTGAATTTCTTTGAAAGACGTCCATGGATGTCTACCCAATCAATGAGGCCAATACATGTGAGCATGAAACCAGACAGCTAAAAAACCAAGATCAAGGCGACACGGACAATTTTTCACACCCTGTTTTCGCTCGACTCATGTGGCAAGAACTTCCGGTGTTTGTGGCACACTCGACATGAAACCTATTAATCGAAGACGACATACATGACTTTATCACTTTAGGTTGGGTACACATTGAAGGCCGTCACAATGCACACTTGGCAGGAGAGATTGTAGGCAGGTGCTCGATGTTGGTTCAAGCTAGCTCATTGGTCCTATCGGCTAAAAGTCATGTCAAGGATGATGCCTCGTTCCGAACACAATACACGAAAAATATAGAAATGGAGAAAACACATGAATAGAAAAGGAATCGAGTTGAGGAAAAACACTCGAGTTTGAATTTGTTAATGATGCTTTCGCCTCTCGATCCGATGTGAGCAAGTAACCAAAAAAGTTTCGGTAACATGTTTATAATCCTATGAAATTTCCCTGAAATGTGGAAGGTGCACTCATGAAAAATCCATTGCAATAAAAAAATCATGCAAAATTCCTCTATTAACAAAAACATCTCATGATGTCCTACGCTCATTCCTATGGACCAAACGCCACAAAAGTTTCACACATGTTCGGAATGCAGCGAAGGGAAATCACATGAACGGGAAAAATTGCAAGACTTTGATGCCATATCTCGTGGATTCATACAGTCAGGAATGAAAAACTCGGAATGTACAACATAGTTGTTTTGATGTAGAAATTTTGCAGGAATCTGTTTCGTCAAAAGATGGAGAAGAAGAGAGATGAAGACGCATGTTGCCTTGGATTTCTCAAAAAATATGTGGTAGAACGAAGTAGTGCAAACGCTTAAAATTCTCTAGAAAGATCAAGGAAGAAGGATCTCAGTCAGGGGCGGAGGCCCCCCACCCCCACACACACACCCACACGGCCACACCCACACACACAACACACACCACCATGGATTAGTTCATATCTAGCACATGAACAGTGCATTTTTTTTTTCTGTTTGCTCTATTCAGCCCCCTCAACATGCTAATTTGACTAATCTTGCCTCCACCACTGATCCCAATAGGAGTGTTCAAAGCAACAGTCCAAGAGGCGTCTTAGAAGATTTTTCTATATAGTTTCATTCCAGTAAATTTTACACTCCCTCTGATCTTATGTAAGTATCGGACGTTACACATGTTAGTTGTGCTACCATAGTTGAAATTCCACGACACATAATTGGGATCGAGGAAGTAGAAAATCGTTTGTTCCAAACGGGCTTCATATTCCAATGGAAGAGCCATTCTGGCATTCCTGTGTCACAAATGGGCCGCCACCGCCTGACCATTGCACGGGGGTTCCACCGATAGCCAAAAATGCACTTTACTTGCTTTGGTGAAGGATTAAAAAACACACTAGCTTTGCATCATACAGACATTGTTTCCTCTGTCCCCACGAGAGAGGATTCAGTCCCTCACCTGCATTTTATAATCTGCAACATGTCTGGGAACACATGTGTGTGGTGCTTCACAAGTTCAGGTTACTGAACTATGTCGTGTCAACACTCAGAAAAAACTATGTCGTGTCGAACTTTATTTTATAATCTGCAACTAAAAATAGCCTTAGAATTAGAAATTTGGTTAAAAAAAGAAATAGCAGTAAAGCAAAAATACCCAAGGACATATGACGAATTATCATAATCCACCGTCATCCCAGAGACCCAGACACATTAGAGGGCAGAGATCTTGGCCATTTTGACTAATCTTAATTTCATGAAAGATTATATTTCATGAGCGAACCACAAGGACAAAAAAATCGCACCCGTCAACATAGACCACGCCATTGCCTGTTTCAACTGAAATGAATAGTATAATTTAAACTTGCTGTCGATATGCACCGAAAATCGTACTCCCTCCGTATCAAAATATAAAGGGAGTAATTAGCAGCTGTACCGAAGCAAACTGGCAGATCCGAAACATAAACAGACAACGATCGCTCCTCCCATGTTCCTCTATTGAAAATGGAAATGTCTAAGCAAAGAAATGTACACCGCAGGTTAGCATTTTCTAATCGTCCTCCTTGAATCACCGTGCTAATGGAGGAGAAGGCACGTGACTGATCAATTGGATTGCCGCGTTCTTTTGTTCCTCCCCCTCTAGGAAATTCCTAGGATCCTCCTCAACGGCATCGGTGATCTATGAAGCATAGTGCGCAGCCTTCAGCAAGGGACTCCCTCCCCCTTATTTTTTGACATCATCATTGACCCGCTACAACGAATTCTACAAGTGGCCACCGATAATGGGCTCCTACATCAACTCCAAGGGGAGGGTGCTCAGTTCCGCACTTCACTATACGCCAACGACGCGGCGATTTTTTGTGGCTCCCTTCAAAGAGGACGTCTCCACTCTTGCGCACATTCTTTCGGTCCTTCAAGACCTCCCGACCACCACCACCACCTTCCCTATGCGCTACCTCGGCCTCCCCTCACGGTCAAATGCCTCAAGCGAGTCCACCTCCAATACCCAATACCTAGAAGACAAAACAACCGCCAACTTGTGCCATGGGCGGGGAAATGCTTCATCATTGTCGGGTGCAAGGCTCTCGTCAAAGCCGTTCTCACCTCTCATGCTATCTACCCATAACCGCCCTCATTATCCCGACGAAAACCTTGCAAGCCGTCCTAAAATTTATTCGGCTTTCCTTTGGGAGGGAACCGACAAATGCAAAGTAACTTGGTTGGCGGTGTGCCGACCCACCCCCGTTGGAGGACTTGGCATTCTCAACATGGATAAGTTTGCTAGAGCGCTCCGTTGGCTTGGCTCGAATGGACAGCCCCGGAAAGGCCATGGGTTGGACCTCTCGCAACAAGGGTGACTTGGACCTCTTCTACGCTTTGACCAAGATTAAAATTGGGTATGGCAATAGAGCTTCCTTTTGGGACGCCCCCTTTGGCTTTTGGGACCAGCCCTAGGTGCATCACACCCTCCATCTATGCTCTCTCTCCAAAAGGAAGAAGGGGTTCCGTTAGAAAAGCCACCACCGATGACGCTTGGATTCTCCAAATTGACACTTCCGATGGCCTCTGTGTCCACCACCTCGAGGAGTTTACGAGACTTTGGCATTTCACCCCTCAACTTCAACTTACCGAAGACTCTCCGAATTCGATTATTTGGAAGCTCACCACTTCGGGTGCCTAGACTTCCTCCTCGCCGAACAAGTTACAAATTGTCGGCACCATTCATTCAAAGATGGACTCCTTCGTGTGGAAGAATTAGGGCCCCCCAAGCACAAGTTCTTCTCGTGTATTATTATCCAAAATAGGGTGTGGACAACCGATCACTTGGAGCAAAGGGGATGCCCAATGGTAGCCCCCTTTGTTGTCGGGAAAACAAAACGGCGCGTCACCTCTTCTTCACTTGCCGCTACACCGTGCGGATTTGGGGGATGGTCAAAGCTTGGGATCAAGGACTTCACCCCGTCGGATTGGTCCGCCTTCGTTGATGGTCCTTCGTGGTGGGAGCACCTCCTCATTGCCCACCACGGTAGGAAAAAGGCCACCGCCACACTCGTAATGTTGGTCTCTTGGGAGATATGGAATGAACGGAACCAACACGTGTTCCAAAATATTAGCACCTTGCCCTACATCATTATTCCCCGGATCAAGTTTGAAGCCCGCACTTGGGTCCTCGCGGGCGCTAAACATTTGGGTCTTTTGTTACCGGTAGAGTAACCCGTGTGTGTTCGTAACTTTTAAACCTTGTCCTAAAACTTATTCTTATTCAATGAATTAAGGCAAATATTTTACCTTTATTTAAAAAAAAAAGGGCGACGGGCAGCAACATGCTGCATCCCCACGTTCTTTCTCGAAATTAAATAGAATAATTAATATCAAGTAACTGAAGCACAATAATTAAAAGATAAATGTTTCTCATGAAATAAAACTGGTTTTTATTTTTTAAGCATAACTTTGTAACAATCAAACAACTGATCCAAAACTTGACTTTTAAGAGTCCATCACTACAACACGGTTTAGTTTTTGGGGTACTTTAAAGTGCCCCCATATTTGAAATTTGTGTCTTACAAGATATTACAATAACTTTAACCAAGTGCCACATTTATCCATGTCTTTAAAAGTATTTGGGGCACTTTAAAAAATACCCCAAATATCTACATTAAAGGTACTTCAAAAAATGGGACAATAGAAAAAGAGGTATTTCGGGAAAAATGCCCCCCCAAAAAATTTGCAGGAACTCTGAGAAAGTGCCCTCAAAAAGTTTTGGAGTCAAAACATGTACTCCGTTCGTATCTTAATATAAAACGTTTTGGTAGCTCAGTATTTGGTTACAGAGGACGTACCGCCTCCGTTCCAAATTACTTGACTTAGATTTGTCTAAATACGGATGTATCTATACTTGTTTAGTGTCTAGATACATCCATATTTGGACAAACCTGTAAGGGCCCCTCATATTTACCAAAGTCCGAGGTGCCCGCGTTATGTAAACAGATCACGATCCCAATGATCAGTGCATCGCGATCACATAACCAACTGGTATACAAAGTTACATCATTCAAACGTACATACACGTCTTACACAAATAAATAGTGGTCACATGACCAAGTCTGCAATCACTGTCACGCAGGACAGAATTAACTACGATATAGCGGAAGCTCTCGGATAGCGTCGGCCCTCGTCACAACTGGACGCATTCCCACAGAGCAGTTGACCGGTGACACTCAGTTGGCGTAGTCGTCGGCGTACTCCTCATCTTCGGCGTAGGTCTTCTTGTTGAAAATCTGGACATTGGAATATCCAGGGACACAGCCATGAGTACAATTACGTACTCGCAAGACCACCACCAGGCTTAAATTTTCATGATAATGCAAATAAAACGTTTTCAAAAACTGGGATAGCTGCTATATTTGACTATAGGTCTTAGTTTTCGTAAACGATGCCTTTAGACATAGAGAATACGACATCTCTATATCTTTGTTAAAAAGAAACATTTAGAGATAGAATTCTCTTTTGTAGAGATCGCCGGAACTATCTCCACTTCTTTGTAAAACATTTTGTAAAACTTTTCAAGGACACTAGGATAGGGATGCCCTTTTTTTTCCGGGTTCCGACTGGTTGACTCCCCGAGACCACCATCTTCGCCCAAAATCCGTACCTCCCAGGTACCTCCTTGATGTCTCCTTTCTCCTTTGCCGAAAACAAATTTTTCCTTTTTAAAACATAAAACACCCATACGCCTAGATCGGGGGCCTTTCCAACCGTCCATGACCGAGGACTCGGCTATTCGAATAGATTTACACTCTGCAGAGGTGGTACGCTTTCACCACAAGATTCGGATGGTCTGCCGTGGATCAACCACGGACTGTACAGAGACAACATGCACACATCAGACGGCCGATCCTAACTTCCACTATGTCAGCGCTAGTATAAGAATATCCTCTTCGAGTGGGTTTGTTCTCCCCGGCACCGAGTGAGCTAGCCGTATCGATCCGGTTTCCCCTAGTCTCACACCGCCATGACAGGAGACCCACCGTTGCTTCCCGGTGGCACACGCAGTCCACACTTTGTATGCCCATATCCAGCATTCGGTTCCGGGGACTCTAACCCCTTCTAGCCAATTGAGGAGTATTCGAATACTAATACCAACAAGCTTCCGCTAAGCCCCGTGCCCATTTTGAGGTAATGTGGTTGTACGGGTTAATTGTTCGGCGCGGCCGCTAGGGTTGTACTTTGTTTTCAAAAACATCTCCACCTCCGACTGCTCCCAGCAGCTCGGGGTTTTCGTAATCATCTCCGATTGCTCCCAGCAACTCGGGTTTCCATAAACATCTCCGATTGCTCCCAGCAACTCGGGTTTCCATAAACATCTCCGATTGCTCCCAGCAACTCGGGTTTTATAAAACACTTTCTCGCCGATTGCTCCCAGCAACTCGGGTTTTTCCTCCGAAAACATCTTATCAAAGACCAGGCTCCCATCCTATAGTTTTGAGATAAGAATATAAGGATATACTACTAGAAAATATAATTTTCTTGATAGCGCCTTCAGTAGAAGGCTTCTCAAGTGAAGACCTATTTTTATAAAACCTAATATATATACTAGTAGATATCTTTGGCCAAACAATATTTTGTAAAATAGTTTTTGGGAGGCAAAATGCCACGAAAGAAGTAAAACATGCATTACTTTATTTTGAAAACAAAACATGCTTGTAAAAATAATAGGATTTCAGTAGAGTGGTGAGGTGGCTTGCCTTGGTCAATGGATTGTCCCTGCTGCTGAAAATCAGTGAACTCCTCACATTACTCCTCAGTCAGAAATCCCTCCTCGCGAGTTTCTAGCGTCGCAAAGATAAAGGCACAATCAACACATGGTAGAACAATCATTTCATCACCGCACATAACTAAAAACAAGGCAGGCAATACTAACATACTTTCTACAATCAGTAGCTAAGCAATTTTTAATTAAAGATATTTACTTTAAATTCTTAGTTGAGTGGTTAAACAAACAAGCATGATTAAATCATCTTTTCTATACTTAGGCATTATTAGCACTTCACAACTAACTTCATTTTATCTCTACTCAAGCACTAACAGTACTAACATATCCTAACAAGCCAAACAACAATATCAAGCAAACAACAGTACCAAACAATTTACAACAAGCACAAACACATTTTCATAATCAAAAACATTTAAATCTACTTCATTTTATTAGTGGCAGAAACACTACTTTTACCAATTAATTCACACAGGGAGTTTTATAAACCTAAAAATAGGGAAACTCTAGGGTTGTACTCTCTGCCACTAACACAAGCTAACACAATTGGATTTACTCCAAAACAAAAATCACAGAAAATAAGAAAAATGCACAAAGTGCATCCTGCCACTATATTCAAACATCTACCAAATCTATTCTGAGCATCAAAACACTATGGGGTAAAATTTCAGAGAAAGGTTACCCCAAGAGCTTTCCAACAAAGTTGGATTCACTCCAATTGGACACTCCTAGCTCCTGCTATAAATAAAACACTACAAAGAACACATTCTACAAGATTTAGTACCAAGCAAAATATACTAATTATTTTAGAGCAAGATCACCTCTGCATGCTCAAGCATACAATCAGGGACACTTCCAAATTTACTCTAATTTAATTGCACTAGCAGATATACCAGAAACTAATTAAACTAAGCATGCATTTAAAACAGAAACAGAAAATAGAAAAACAAACTAAAAAAAATTAGACGGGCTGCGCTGGGCCAGATCTGGCCAGAGCCAGCCCGGATCTGGGCCGAGGCGAAGCAGATTCGGCCCAAACCATCCTCCGCACGCGCGGCGACGGAAAACGGTCAACGCCGCTGGCCGCGTTTGAACACGGCCGTCGATCCGGAGATCGACGGCTCACGTCGTCGTCTCCCTCGCGACGTGGCCATGGCCGACCAGGAGAGAGAGGGAAGTGACGCGGCGGCGTGAGCTCACCTCGGGCGGCTAGGGTTCGAGAGCGGGGCCGAGGGTGAAGGAGAGGAAGCAGGGGTGGTCGGGGGTGCGCTCAGCGGTGACGAAGATGCTCCATTGGCGCGGCTGTGGCTCCACCTCCGAGCTTCGGTCGAGGACGAATGTGACGCGCTCGAGCACCTAGAAGGAAGAAACGAGCCACGGTGAGATAGCCCTCGTCGAGGCGTGCAAGAGAGGCCAAGAATGGCGAAGAAAAAGGGAGAGGAACGACGGCAATCGCCGTTCGGAGCCGACGGTTGCCGAGGGACAATCTGCTTCTCCCGGGATGCAGAGGGCTCGGCAAGAAGCGTAGCTCCGTGGGAGGGGAGAGGGTGTGTGTGCGTGCTCTGGGGAAGAAATGAGACCAAGGGGTGGACGAGAGAGTGAGAGGTGAGCTTGGCCCGATCTAGGGTTTTCCCGGGTTTTAGAGAGGGAGAGGGGAGCTCAGGGTGCTCTGATTGGCTCCAGGGTGGGCGGTGGAGAGGGGACAGAGAGAGCTTGGTCGGGAGGGACGTGTCCTGACCAATGGAGAGGGAGGGAGTGATCTCCCATTTGTCCACGGTGGAGAAGAAGGGAGGTGGGTTGCCAAGGTGGCAAGTGGAGAGAATGGCAGGTGGGGTCTGAGGGGGTGAGGCTGTCCAGGTCGTGTGAGAGAGAGGAGGGGGGGTTTAGCTTGCTGATTTGATGAAATTTAGTTAGGAAAAGATTGTTAGTGGAAATTAGAAGGTAGCCTACTTTGTCATCAAGCACAAGTCACACAGGTGCTCAATTCTGGTTAGAAAAGCATCAATAAGCAAGAACAGAAGACATACAATAGAGTGGTGAAGGTGCATTGCAGAAAGGATCTAAGACATGGTTAAAAAAGAAGTGTGCAAGATGGTATAAAATAACAGGTCCAGAAAATTCAGAGTTTAGGACTTAGAAAATTTTCTAAGTCACAGGAATCTGATAGAGAGTAGCTATGTTTAGCAGATGATCTCTTGGCTTTACACCAATCCAGAGGTAGTGAGATAATTTTCTGTAAATAGTACTCACCCCAAACATGGATGTTACCAAAAAGAATCATCCAAAAATAATTTCTAGATAGGAGGATTAAATAGGAAGAAATGCTATGTTTTAACAGAAAAGAAGATAGGTCCAGAGAAGGTTTTGCAAAGTTTTCTTCAAGATTTAAAATAACACACGCAAATATTTTTGAATAAAAGGGTCACATATGACCATAGGAATGTTGGGTAATTTCGCTAAAAAGTTTGGAAATACTGTTATTCACAAAATATTTAAAAATCCATTTATGGTCTTTTGGTAAGTAAATTATTATAAATAAGAAAAAGCTTCCAAAACAAATATTTTTGAATTGAGATGAGAGGTTATATCATATGGATCACAGAAGTGATTTTTAAGAAATAACTCTTTTGAAAATTATTTGAGATTTCTTGTGAAAACAAAGAAAACAAGAGGCTTTTTAATAAGCACCAAAACATTGGAGAGAAAATGGTATTAATGGTCAAGGCAAGAACATTGGCTATAATAGTGGTGAAATACAAATAAAGAGAATGGCAAGGAACTTAGGTTGATCTCAAAGGAATAAGAAGTGATTTTAGAAAGGATGCAAAGATAAGAGTGGTATATACACTAATTGAATTGTCATCAAAAAGGGCATTGGGATCAAATGATAGGAGGTTTCAGATTACCCTTTCAAAACTTGAATAGAAGGTGAGGATATGGGATACAATTTCCTTGATGGATCATTGATGAGAAGAGCAAGATTTGCCATAATGGCATGTCTCCAAAGTTGAAAGTTTCTATTAGCTAAAAAGACATCTTAAGATAGGAGAAGGTATATGGACTATTTTACTTGTCATAACATTGATCACAAGGGTCATAAAATAACTAGGTTGAGCTCCAAGGTGGATAATTAGAGAGGTCATCGACACAAACACAAACCACAACAAGTCAAACAGTGCAACATGGGTGAAACACATCCATAAACAACATAACTCAAAAAAGTTTTTGCTGGTTCTGATTTTTGGCCCTCTAATAATTGTGTTTTTCTGGCCTCCCAAAATTGGGTTGTGACAAAACCCAAATCAACTAATTTAGAACGGAGGGAGTACATGTGTGTAGAAGAAAATTGCACGTGCTTAGGGCATCTCCAGCCGCCTCCCCCAGCGCCCAAAAAACCGCCGAAATGGCCTGGGAGCGTCGTTTTCCACCCAGTCGGCCCCCCAGGAGCCCAAATAGCGCCGGATCGGCGGAAAATTGCGCCGGCGCTCCCAGGCCAAACCCAGCCCACCGGTTCGGCCTAGGGGGGGGGGGCGAAATGGCGCGAAACGGAATGTGGGCCAGAGCTGTCAGTGGGATAGGCGAAATGGCGCGGAATCACGGGCGGAAAAACGCTTCGTCGTCATCTCCTCGGCTCCCGCGCTGGTCAAAAGCCTGCCGGAGTAATGGCCGTGGACTGCCGCGCCGTTCAGCGGCGGCCGACGCGTCCAGTCGATTGCCACGCGCCGGAGTAATGATGCGCCACCGTCTCGCCTCCCTCTGCGCCTATTTATTCCCCGCATCTCGCCGTGGCAAGGCACACCATTCCCCATCTCTCCATCTCTCTCATTCCCCCGAGCAAGAGCAATGGCCGAGCGATACCCCGGAGATGAAGCTGCGGCGAACGGCTTCGGCCGACGTTTCCTGCACCCGGAGGAGGCCCGCATGTTGTACGAGGCCGGGTACCCTACGCCGCCGGACATGCGGGTCCCCGGCGAATGGCGCCTGAGCGCCGGAGGCGTCCCCGTTCCGCCGCCGCCAGAAGGAGCGGATCGCGTCTACGCGATCCAGGACGTCCTCGCCGGGCTCTCCGAAGAGCAGGCGGCGGACCCGCGCTGGATCCGGCGAACGCCGCCTTCTGGACGGCGTACTTCCTCGAGCGCCACCGCTGCGAGCTGGAGGACACCAACGACAACGGCCCCGTCGCCGGCCGGAAGAACGCCGGGGGGCGGAAGCAGTGGTGGAGCGCTCGAGGGCGTACCCTCGCGTACGTCCTCGAGCACATCCACGCCGGGAACCAGCCCCGGCTCACCATGCCGCCGCGGCAGGCGCCGACGCCTCGACGCCGCTTCACCTCCTGGCTGCCCAGGAGGATGGGGACGGCTTCTTCGTCGTCTTCCTCTGGCCCGCTCTCCAGCGGGTCCCCGCACACGCCGGCGCTCTCGGGTCAAGCCCGAGCCGGAGGACACGCCGCACGGCGTCGTCCTCAACTCCGGGCGCTGCGTCCGGTCGCCGCCAAGAAGGCCCAGCGGCGGGATTCGCATCAACGAGCCGCGCCGCGCACCGTCGCTGCCCCGAGGCCACCTTCGCCTCGTCAGGCCCAAGAAGGAGCCTGGCACCGGCGGCGCCACCTCCAAGAAGAAGAAGGCGGCGGTGGAGTGGGTGGCGCCACCGGAGTACGTCCGGGCGGCCATCAAGGCGGAGGCGCCGGACGACGACGAGGAATTCCCCGGCGAGCAGAACGCCGTCACCCGCCTCCATGCAGGACGCCGCGCCGCCCATGGTCGCCGCCGAGGAGTGCTCGGACGAGTTCATCTTCGAATGGTCGCGCAACCAGCACGCCCAGGAGGAGATTGCGCTCCAGCAGCGCCTTCTCGACGAGGCAGCGGCCAACCGCCGTCGCGCCGCCGCACGCCGGCCTCCTACTCCCCCTCGTCTGGCGAGCGGCGAGGTGATCGTCCTCGACGACAGCGACGACGACGGCGCGTGGTTCGGCGGCGGCGCCAACAACAACGAGGCCGGTCCGAGCCACTTTGGCGGTGGCGCGCCACCGAGCGACGACGACGACGGTGGCGACTACACGGCGTTCTACAGCCGGCTGGGCATGTAGATCGCCGTGTTTTAGTTTATGTTTAAGTTTTCGGCTTATATTATGTAATGAACAATGCGAAATTCGCCTATATAGTATGAATTTCGCCTAAGTTTAACGAATTTCGCTTATGTTTGATGAATTTCGCCTAACTGTTTTTTTTTTAATTTTTTCGGCCCAATCCTAGATTTGGTCACGGCTGGGAAATCGCCGAACCCATGGCGAAATAGCGCCGGTGTCCCCCAGGCCGTCCAAAAAGACGCCGTTTTTCGGCCTGGGGGCCGAACGGCTGGAGATGCCCTTAGACACGTGAGCCGCACCGCCTAAAAGGCTAAATCCACGTTTTACGGAAGAGTATATCCTGCAAGTTGTCTTCATATGTTAGCCGGCCCTAGCGGATTTTGTCGCCGACCCAGCCGGCGGCTAACCGCCGCCCCGTGGATGTTTCCGTAGTAGCCGCCGGCGCGGTGATGGTACGGACGGCAACGCCGCCCCTCGATTCGGTGCTCAGCATACCGTACGTCAAGCATTGTGTAAGCGCGTTTTTCTTCGTCGCAGTAAAGTAGAGTAGCAGCAGTAATGGCGATCAGAGAAAGTCCACGCGGAACCAACGCGGCCACATGAGCGGGGTCCACCGCGAAGGATTGGAGTACAAAGACGGCGATGACCCTGACCTGTCATGTTCGTCCAGCAAAACGCACCATGGGAAGACCGCCAGGAAAGAAAAAAAACGGCAGTATTTCTCCGAATCTGTGATCTCGGTGAATAAACAAAGCGCGGCAACTTGGTCCGTCCTCCTTTGTTTAGCAGCACTCCTTCCCTCGAACCCATCGCTAGGGGAGAGAGAGGGAGGCAGGTCCGGCCAAGTGGTGCTCACGACACGACCACCGCGCCTAGTCCTCTTCCTCCGCCCCGGCCGAGCTGGGCAGCAGCAGCAGTGGTGCCGGTGCTAGAGCGTGCGGCGGGGCGTGAGTCAGAGAAGAGGGGCGCGCGCCAGGAAGAGATGGAGAAGTACCTGCAGGAGAACTTCGACGTCCCGTCCAAGAACCCCTCGGACGAGGCGCAGCGGCGGTGGCGCTCCGCCGTCGGCACCCTCGTCAAGAACCGGCGCCGCCGCTTCCGCCACGTGCCCGACCTCGACCAGCGCCAGCAGGACCAAGCCAAGCGCCGCTCCGTCCAGGTACACAAGCACCATCTTTACTATCCATCCACGCACTGCTCAAGACCTCAACAACAAGCTCGATCTCATCTAGTACCTCTCGATCTCCTAGGCTTACTTCTACCGTTTCAAATCTCATCCAGTGCGGCTCACGCGCTGCTTCCTTCTACCGTTTCAAATCTCGTGCCCGGTCGGTTGCTTGATCTCTTCCACCTGGATGCGCAGTATTTCGTAGTAGTAAAATTTTGCAGTATTAGCTTTGCGGTGTTGCCATCAGATCGCGACGGGGACATTAGCAACCTTCCCTTCCCAGATCTGCATGCCCTCTACAGTATAACGCCCATTGAAATGAACAGTTTAGAAAGATTCCAAAATCAGCATGCTTTTCCTGTTATGGCAAGCCTGTTTGGTAGTGGCCTAGTGGGGCATCGTGTGTCCGTATCATGTTGACTTGACCCTTCCGTCCTTGGTCTCGGCTCTCTGGGCGGCCAAGCTGACTGCGACCGTCCCTCTCATGGGGAAGCTTCCGCGAAGCAGCAGCCTTGTGAAGAATCCCGTCCAAACTCCAAAAGGCAGACCTTTATCTCGTCTTCTGTCCATGGTGCCCCATCCTCTTGTCGCCATCTCGTGCAAAATGCCGAATTGAAGATCATAGCTTAATTGGCTCCTCTAGCATTTATGTTGGCCTTTATTGTTTCACTGTTTATTTGCTTTGGAGAAATCTGGCATTATGTCCCAAGTTCATACTACTAGATCAGTGCCATGTGCTCTCTTGGTTGCCTCTTCTGTAGTATGCTCCACAATCAACCCCACTCTGTCCGGCTTGATTGCGGTTAAAATTGTAAATCACATACTTCGGTAATAGGCAATGTAAAAGAAAGGAGTATATGATGGAAGCATGACAAGAGAAAGGACTTCGTGAAAGTATGTACTGCGATACTGGAAAAATGTCAAGACAGAACACCACCAACGTATGAAACAAACACCATCTGAAATTATGCGTCATGCATGATGCAAGGAATGGGGAAATAAAATAAAATAAAAATAGGTCACCAACTGGATTACCAGATACATTAGAATCTCTAATAACATGGGAACCAAACTTTATTTGCATTTTATTTAATTTTTCTAAATTTTGAAATATGTGTTCCAGTAATCTTTTGCTTTGTTATCATTTCGTCCTCCTGTTTCATTTTTATAATATCATTGTTGTTTTCCACATCTGTTCTTATGTTTTGGCCATTTTCATTTTATAATTTTATTATTATTATTTTCCACAGCTGTTTTTGTGTTTCGACCATTTTATCATGCACTATTTGGTTGCTAAATAAGACCTATTTTAATATTATCTGATGTAGCATACTTGATTAAGACATTTGAATGAAGGGATGATTGGTTGATATAGTTTAAGTAAGTACATCCTTAAAGGTGGAGGACCTATGTGTCATGCACTCCTTTAGTATTGCTTTGGACAACAGGCACATGCATTCCAAACCATGTAACCATAAAGTTGAGAATCTTTGTAGTCACTAGGGAGTTAGTTTCCACTTCCTAGATTAGAGAATAATTTAGGTACAGATAACAAAATCTTTTGGCTACTTTTTTCTTAGACGACCAATTAAGTCTTGAAAGAAATACCAATCAGCCTGCCAACTAGTTTGGTAGGCTGTTATTCTTCTTCGAGATGCTTGGCATTCTTTTTCAAACCTAGACGCGTGTCAATTAACTGTCTTGCCAATAATCTTGATGTGGATGTATTTCCTTCATGCTCAACCGGTTAACTTATCTTCTTTTTTCACAATGATGCCGGAAAATTGCAGGCATCTCATTCTACCAATCAGTTTATTTGGTTTCTTCTAAAACATGCAGACCTCCTGTCAGACCATTCAATCAAGCAGTTAAATCTTTGGCTCATTTCTGCATATCACTGAAAGTAGTGAATGTATATGTATTTATATGAAAAACAAATGACCTAGGATGATGCAGGTTTTTCTGGCAACCTTAAATAAATATTATCAGCATTTCCTAAAAAAAATCCCTTTTACTTGAATAAAATCTATGTACTATCAGGCCTTCACTACAGTTTTCGAAAATAAGAAATTAAATAGGAAACGTGGACCTCGACATAACTTAAGTGCAGGAGAAAAAAACATCATTAATTGTATTAGAAATCTTTGGGAATCAGGATTCAGCGGTGCTACTTTTTTTTTCTGGAACACGTGTGTCATCTTGAGGAAAAAACTTCCATGTTTAGCATATTCATCTTATTTTTGTGAGGAATTGTCTTTATCTTATTTTCACCCTACTGATATTTATTGTTGCCACCCAAAGGGCTTTGGTCTAATAAATGTTTTCATTTCGATGAGTAAGAGACTAGTATTGGCGTTGCTTACTGACTACTGCATTGCAACTTTGTGATTGTATCCTACATGCAAGAAATAACCTATATCTTGTATGTAACCAGTAAAATGTTTCCCTTGTTCGTGGTTTATTTTCCAGGAAAAAATTCGGGTTGCCCTCTATGTGCAGCAGGCTGCAATCACTTTCATTGGCGGTATAAGTCTATGTGATAAACTTTTATATCATTGTTCCCCTTGTCTCATAAGTAACTCTATTTTACTTGTGTACCTTTCTATGCTAAAGGTGCCAAGAAGAACGAGTACCAGCTAACAGAGGATATAATCAAAGCTCGATTTTCTATCAATCCCGAAGAACTGTCATCAATAACAAGCAAGCATGACTTGAAAGCTTTAAAGATGCATGGTGGTGTAGATGGGATATCCAAAAAAGTCCGTTCAACATTCGACCATGGAGTATGTGCTACTGACTTGGATACAAGACAAAGCATATATGGTGTCAATCGCTACGCTGAAAAACCTTCAAGAAGTTTCTGGAGTTTTGTTTGGGATGCATTGCAGGACACGACCCTTATAATTCTGATGGTATGTGCTTTGTTATCTGTTGTAGTTGGCCTGGCATCTGAAGGTTGGCCCAAGGGCATGTATGATGGCCTGGGGATAATACTCAGCATTCTCTTAGTTGTGATGGTTACTGCTGCCAGTGACTATAAGCAATCTCTCCAGTTTAAGGAGCTAGATAATGAAAAGAAAAACATATTTATCCATGTAACCAGAGATGGCGTCGACAAAAGATCTCGATATTTGACTTGGTAGTTGGTGATATTGTGCATTTATCAATTGGTGACCAAGTACCTGCTGACGGACTGTTTATACATGGATACTCCCTTTTGATTGATGAATCCAGCTTATCAGGTGAGAGCGAGCCAGTGTATACTACTCAAGATAAACCATTCATCTTGGCAGGAACTAAAGTGCAAGATGGTTCTGCTAAAATGATAGTAACTGCTGTCGGTATGCGCACAGAATGGGGAAGGCTGATGAGTACTTTGAGTGAGGAGGAGAAGACGAAACACCATTGCAGGTTAAGCTAAATGGAGTTGCGACCATTATAGGAAAGATTGGCCTGGTATTTGCCACACTAACATTCTTAGTCCTGATGGCTAGATTCCTTATTGAAAAAGGTACAACAGTTGGTTTGTCCAAATGGTATTCTCCGACGCATTGACTATAGTAAACTACTTTGCGACAGCGGTCACTATTATTGTTGTTGCTGTTCCCGAAGGGTTGCCGTTGGCTGTTACTTTGAGCCTCGCGTTTGCAATGAAGAAGTTAATGAATGACAAAGCGCTTGTTAGACACCTTGCGGCGTGTGAAACAATGGGATCTGCTGGTACAATTTGCACAGACAAAACGGGAACTCTGACTACTAACCATATGGTGGTTGACAAAATTTGGATAGCTGAGCTTTCAAAGTCAGTTTCAGGTAACAATAGTTCGGAAGATCTGAATTCTGCGATATCTTCAAGCGCATGGAGCCTACTTTTGCAGGGAATTTTTGAGAACACTAGTGCAGAGGTGGTCAAAGGAAATGATGATAAACAAACTGTTTTGGGCACCCCAACAGAAATAGCAATATTTGAATATGGCTTGAGCTTGCAAGGATATAGTGATGCTGAGGATAGGAGCTGCACCAAGATTAAGGTTGAGCCATTCAATTCGGTCAAGAAGAAGATGGCAGTATTGGTTTCTTTACCTGGTGGCACATACCGTTGGTTCTGCAAAGGTGCATCAGAAATTATTGTGGAGATGTGTGACAAGGTGATTGATCAAGATGGAGATGTTATTCCCTTATCAGACGCTCGGAAAAAGGACATCATGGATACTATCTACTCGTTTGCTTCGGATGCTTTAAGGACATTGTGCCTGGCGTTCAAGGATGTGGATGATTTTGATGAGAATGGAGATAGTCCTCCTAGTGGTTTTACTCTGATAATCATATTTGGCATCAAGGACCCTGTGCGCCCTGGAGTTAAGGAAGCTGTTCAGAGCTGTATAACTGCTGGTATCACTGTGAGAATGGTGACTGGTGATAATATCAATACAGCCAAAGCTATAGCCAAAGAGTGTGGCATATTGACTGATGACGGTATAGCAATAGAAGGACCAGATTTCCGTAATAAGAGCCCAGAAGAAATGAGGGACTTGATACCTAAGATTCAGGTCTATTTCATCTTTCTTGGTCTATCAAGTGTACCAAGACCTCTGAAAACTAACATTTATCAACCTTTGGCAGGTCATGGCTCGTTCTTTACCATTGGATAAACATTTGCTTGTGACAAACTTGAGAGGTATGTTTCAAGAGGTGGTTGCCGTGACAGGTGATGGTACAAATGATGCTCCTGCATTACACGAAGCAGATATTGGGCTTGCTATGGGCATTGCAGGCACAGAGGTACTATTTTCTTATGTATTTTGATCTTATAGTAGCATTAGTAGAAATTGCAAAGGTTAGATGTTTAAGCTGAATGTTGATATTGATTGTAACAGAAGTAAAATGGCAGAATGGCCGTTGGCAATGATAACTTATTTACTTGTCTTGTATTTTTCTCTTTCGTCTAAGCGTTGGAATAATTATTTGCTGTGTCTTACCACAAATTAACATCTAATCCATCAGCATTTTCATTTCTCCTTTTCTCATTGCACTAACCTGTTACTCGATCATGCAATGAATTGTTGCCTTCGAGAAACTCTTGTTAATTGTGGAAAGTTCGTAATAGTATCTTGGATTTTTGCAGGTTGCGAAGGAGAGTGCCGATGTCATAGTACTCGATGACAATTTCACAACTATAATAAATGTTGCAAGGTGGGGTCGTGCGGTTTACATAAACATCCAGAAGTTTGTGCAGTTTCAGTTGACTGTAAATATTGTTGCTCTAGTGATCAACTTCGTCTCAGCATGCATCACAGGTGTGACAAAAGTCTATGTTTTCATTTGAATGTAGTTTTATTTTCCATATAATGGTTCTCACAGGTATTCATGTTCTCATTCTTGCATCACAGGGAGTGCTCCTCTCACTGCTGTGCAGCTGCTGTGGGTGAACATGATTATGGATACATTAGGAGCTTTAGCTCTGGCAACCGAGCCCCCAAATGATGAAATGATGAAGAGACCGCCTGTTGGGAGAGGGGAAAGTTTCATTACCAAGGTCATGTGGAGAAACATCATTGGGCAAAGTATATATCAGTTGGCTATACTTGGCGTTCTCATGTTTGGCGGTGAAAAACTTCTGAACATCAACGGTCCAGATTCTAAGACCGTTATCAATACGCTCATATTCAACTCCTTCGTGTTTTGCCAGGTAAGCAATGCATTCTGGAGACAATTTCTAGTTAAAGGATCGGGATCCCCTGTTTCAACTGGTGAACTTATTATGCAATTATAATGACGATGTTTCTTTGAACGATGTTGCACCAGGTATTCAACGAAGTAAACAGTAGGGAAATGGAGAAGATAAACATTTTCCGTGGTCTGTTCAGCAATTGGGTCTTCATGGGGGTCATGACCGCGACAGTGGTGTTCCAAGTGGTGATCATCGAGTTTCTCGGCACTTTTGCTAGCACTGTTCCACTCAGTTGGCAGCTCTGGTTAGTAAGCGTGGGTCTAGGATCCATCAGCTTGATTATTGGAGCTATCTTGAAGTGCATACCAGTTAAATCTGGTGGAATCCCCGCGACTCCGAATGGTTACAAGCAACTTGCCAGTGGTCCTGATGACATATAGCTGGAGAGGAGTAAAGTGAATAAATGCCATATTCGATACCTGTAGACTTCAGGATGGATCACGGTTGCATTTTGTATTTTCAGCTCGGTTGCATCACCAGCCACTTTCTTGGTTCAGTTTTGCCAGTTTTGTTGATGTCATTTGTGGTGTAATCTGAATGTACTGGGCTGTTACTTACTCCCTCGGTTCACAAAAGGATGTCTCAACCTAGCTCAAATTTGCATATATCTAGACATGATTTAGGGTGTAGATACATGCAAATTTGAGCTAGGCTGGGACATCCTTTTATGAACGGAGTGAGTATTTGTTTTTGTTGGTTTGGAATGTCCAATCCAACATACTACCTTAAGAATCGTATTGCTGGATGCTAGCTGTGTTTGAATCTGGTGTCAGACTTTTTGTTACGTATATGTTAGCAACAATAATAAAACGATTTCCAAATAGGTTCATGTGTATGTGGAGGTAATTTTGGTTGGTAACAGCATACCGACAAAGTTCAATTGATGTAAATAAAGTTGTTTGAACTTGAATATGGACAAAAGAAAAAAAAAAGTATGATCAAATTCCAACACACAGATATTTTCAGTGTAGAGAGAGATCAAGCATATGTGACCGGCATTTTCAAAGTTCCAAACCATCCGCAGGCTCTACCATATACAAGTTTCCAATTTCCGTCTCAAAAGAGACATCTTATCAGCAACACAACGACATCACTCAAATTCAAAGAAACTAAAACTCGGTTGAAAAAACATTTCAACACACATCAGGACAACACACTCGAAGCTCAGGCTGAACTACGTGGCCATCATGCAATGATGAAAGGGAGTACGGTCAACATGAATGCCTCGTAACTGAAAGTTGCAGACCCCGAGTAAGCCGTGTCCTTCTCCTTGAACTTCTCAGTCAGACCCTGCAGAAGTGTTTGAGACGAATCAGCACGGTTCATTACATAACATACTGTTTGTGCAGTATAATGATGGAATTACCTTGACTGTAAGGCAACACCTGCATAGATAAACAAACAAAAAGTTAGGACTGTATTAAAGCATGAGAATACTTTTGCATCCAAAAACTAAGCAAAATAAAGAGTCCAATTGATGCACAGCCACTTTTCAGTGAGACTTCATCAGTTGGGCACGTCTTTAATTCACAAAATGGAAGAAACCGACTCAACAGTTTGAGTTAACGACATAATAGAATGATCAACAAGTTAATAGACACTTGACTCATGACTGCATGTCTGCACCATAGAGATCTACGATTCCACCATTATATTAACAAACAAATCTGATGTCCCTAAACATTATTGAGCTAGAAAAGCTGAAGTCCCTGAACAACATCAGACTGCACTAAGCTTAGAACAGGAACGCTTCACCAATATCAAACTCAAATAAGAGAAGAAATAACTGAGAACTGATAAAACTTTTCTTCAAATAGAAACAATAGAAAGTTAATCCAATTAAGTTTTAACAGGTTCAATATTAGAGCTTGTGCTGTTTATTTTGGAACAATCAGACAAATTAAACCAAAGTAGTAATCTTACTCAATAAAGTTATCATATTCGACTGCTTTGCTCATGCCTCCGGTCTTGTCGAATTTAGACACAAGCAAGTCTAGCACAGTTGGAGAAACTGAATAACCAAGACTGAGAAGAGCATCACGCAGCTCTGATGCATCAATTTTACCACTTCGGTCACGGTCAAACCTCTCAAATATAGACTGCACAAGAACAAAGGGAAATGCACGTGCATGGTTAATAAGTACTTCATCGGATTATCTGATTAGCTCCCCACAAATAAGTAAAGAAAGCTTGAAGTTGTAGCCTCTCACCCTCCAGTTCTGAAGACTGTAAAAGACAGAAGTGAACTCCTTGGGCCCTGGAAGAATCACATGACCAAATAAAAATGAGAGAAGCCAACGATAAAAGTTGAAATAGATACCAGTATCTGAAAGATGGTGCTGATATTAGAGTTTAGATCAGTCAAATAGTCCAGAACTAATTGTCGAAGCGTCAAACAGAAAAGAAAAACCCCCAGAGAAAGGAAAAAAACAAGTACCACCTCTGTCGATTATATTTAGGGACACCAAAACGTCTTATATTTAGGGACAGAGTTAGTACCAGATAATTTTTTTAATTCAAAAGGAATATAAGCAAAACTTACTACAAAAAACCAAGCATAAAAGCAAACAGGCATCAGATCACAAATTCAAACTGCGCTGGAGTTAGAATTATCGCTTCTAAACCCCAGTTGACTTGCATACTAGGTGAATTCATCCTGCATATAAATTGCTGCTTGAGACAAACTTTGCTGAGGTCTAACTTGAAAGGCATCCCAATGGTAACAAAAAAAAATATTTACAAAATTATAAAAATATGTATGTACACCAGTGACCTCAAACTTGTCGGCATTACAACTAGAACATCGGTTTTCACGAGAAATGCATATTCAATTTCGGCCGAAGGGCTCTACTTATTCTACATCGCATACACAACCAATTTGTTTTGTGCCACATGATAGTTTGTTTCTTAGAATGCAGTGTTATGCCTTAGAACACCATTGAATAGCATTCCCCCAATGAACAAGGTTAAACTGGACGTATAGAATTTACCATCTCAAAATAATGTAGAGAATTCACATTTCACAGGAACTTGTATCAGGAAATGCAGCTCTCTTTTTCATGAGGGTCGGAAATGCAGTTCTAAGAAAGCAAGCCTAAATTTAAAAACCATGTTACATCACATTGAGATAGAAAAAATACTTCAATATAAGAAGATGAAAAAAATACAATAATCAGCTAGTGGCTAGTGATTTGCTGTGATCGAGCGTACATAACAACATTAAAAAAAACTTGTGGTTGGAATTCCATTGGAGAAGTCCCTTATTGACGTTCTAACTAACGGTTGCAATAATTCCCAACAGCAACCTCATCCTTTGATGATTTGAATCCAACAGCAGGTCACATTCCCACAGACTGGAACCCAGACAAGTTGAGCCCAATTATAAGTTGTCGACAGTTCTACCGACATCTTCTCCGTGGATTTTTTTTTATCATCTTCTTAATTGCAGGATCGCATCGCAGCGACAGGTAAGTAGAGGGAAAGGAGGATGCGCGTAAGATAGATGGAGTTTTACCGATCCTGCGGACGTTGGTGCTGGTGAAGAGGTACATGAGGAGGTGGACGGTGCGGAGGCTGAAGCTCTGGTTGTACCCTGACAGCGCGGACTGCAGCTCCTTGTCGTCGATGGTCCCGCTGCCGTCGCGATCCGCCGCCTGGAAGCAGGCCACCACGTTGGGGTCTGTCCCCTGCGGGAACGCGGACGGCACCAGGGCGGCGAACGGGCTCCCGTAACCGCCAGCACCGCCGTACGGCGCCGCCACGGGAGGCGGGGCCCCGTACGGCGACGACGAGGGCGGTGGGGCGCCGTAGGGCTGCGCAGTGGGCGGGGCCCCGTAGCCGCCGCCGTAGGACTGGGGCTGGCTGGAGGGCGGCGCGCCGTATCCGCCGCCGCCTCCGTAGGACTGGGGCTGGCTGGAGGGCGGCGCCCCGTATCCGCCGCCGCCTCCGTAGGACTGGGGCGGGGCACCGTACCCGCCGCTGCTGCCGCCGTAGGAGGTCTTGCCGTCCTTAGGGGGCTTGTGGCCGTAGGGCGGGGCGGAGGGGGCGGGGGAGGAGCCGTAGGGCGGCGGGGCCCCGTAGCCTCCGCCGGCGCCGCCGTAGGGGTAGCCGGACATGGGGTTGATGACTCGGTGCGGTGGTGCTTGGCCTTGGGGGAATTGAGAATCGGACGAACCGAGGAGGCGGTCTATTCTGTTCTCTATCTGCTTTTCTGTTGCCGACTTTTGGACGAGGAAAGGTGGGGGAGCAGAGGCCGTGGTTTTATGTTGGACAGCGCCGGGCTCGATGACGCGGTGAAATTACGACGCGGCCATGCACATCCCAACTACGCCACCACACGGTAGCTGCGAGAAGATCGGACACGTCCACCGGGCCTGACGCGCGTTAAGCAATCGAGGAAGACGACGCGCTTCAACGGAGAGAGCCGTGAAGCTTGCCCTTCCAAGAATTGCACGAAGGTTCTGCCTTGTTTTCACGTCATCCGTTCCATCTATGGGCGGAAAGAGATCGAGAAGGGATCAAAATGGTCTTTTTGAAACAAAGATCGAAATGGTCTGTACCTTCTCTCTTTTCAAGAGGTTTTTAAATCCGGAACACACGATCGATGGTGGGGCCAAGGCAAAAGCGAAAATCGAAAAAAATCATGTTCTTGAATGCTTCAAGAAGTTGACTTTCGTCCAAGACTTGTGTTTGGTCCAAAATGAAACACAATATTTTGAAAAATTCCACCGTACCGTATGTCCCAAAATAAATGCGATAACGTTGGACTGCCTCTCGAAGCTAACATGAATCGACCATGGGACTCCACCGAGGAGCGCAACGATGACATGATGTGGTCGACGAGCATGATGATGACACTAGGCTTGACATCTCTCGAGCAGGGGAGATGAGGACAAGATGGGGGTGCTGGCGAGCAAGGGTGGATGGGCCGAACAAGCTCTAAGGTCAACGGATTAGCATTTATTTCATATAGGAAAAAAGTTTTAGAACAAGTGAACTTCACTAGACTTTCCTCCTAGACAAACAAAAAACTCATTGACCTAAAAAAAAAGTACGACCCTAATGGAAACTATTTTGTGTGAATTTATATGGGCAAGGCTCGGAATACAAGTGACATGCGAATAAACAATCTCATATCTGCCTTACGTTCCGTGGATCACGGTTATGGCTTAAGAAATCGTCTTCTCAAGCTGTGCTACTGGAGTCAAATGGTGGATCTGCAAGAGACAAACATGTGAGAGTCGGTACAAGCAGGGGCAGAGCTAGTCCACGACCACACCCAAGGACAAACTGACTATCCAACCAGGCTAAGAACACTATTTTTCTTGATTTTTGGTGCTTTATTACAACTATTCATTAGGATTTTAGTCTCAATCCCAGGGAGGCATAGCCGGGTTGCCCTGGGCCTGGCTCCGCCCTAGGTATAAGGTGGTGCTATGAATAGTTGGTCGGACATGGTGAGTGTGGCAAGAGCAATGTAAAATATTGAAGAGAGAGAAAATAGTTGTTAGAAGAGTTGTCACTAGAGAATTAGAGGTCCACAAGAAGAAGTAGACGTTTTCCTGTATTTTAAAACAACTGAAGTTATAGGATTATCCTAATTTAAACTACTTTAAGTTTGATCAAATTTATTAAAGAAATGTATCAATAACTAAAACACCAATTTAGTTTAATTAGATTTATCAATAAAAAATACTATATAGATTTGAAGTTATAGATATTAACAATTTTCTATAAATTTGGTGTTTAGAGAGGTTTGACTTAGGACAAGCTAAAGCTTTGATCGACAAAGGGTTGAAAAGGGGGGAAAACGGTACGGAAGTCTATCAACAGTGTCAGCCGGTGGAGTGAAGTTGTGGTTAGATAATGCGAACAACAAGGGCAAAATCATTTTGACACATGGGAGTATATGCTCATGCCACCGGAAAAAATATTTTGAAATGTCAAAAAGATCCGGACAAAAAAATTCACACATACGTCTTGACATTTGATGTGCACACACCAAATTTCACGAAAAAGACAAGTTTATTGGCATGTGTATAAAAGAAAAAATGTCTCAAAAAAGGACTTCATTAGCACAAAAATTTGTCTTTTTAACACTGCATAAAAAATGTTGGTTTTCTGTTAAATAAAACATTGTGAGCGCATAGAATGTGTAGATGTAGCGTAAAGTTATTGTCCGATTGACATTTCGATGTATGTTTAGATCGTATTTTAAAAATGATGCCAAAACATCGCTCACGTACAGCCAGGTCCGATCATACCACCGGAAAAATATTTTGAAATGTCAAAAAAAAATTAGACACAAAAATTCACACATACATCTTGACATTCGATGTGCACACACCAAGTTTCACGAAAAAAGCGACATTTTGGTTGGCATGTGTAAAAAGAAATGCCTCGTAAAAAGGATTTTATTAGCACCAATTTTTGTCTTTTTTAAACACGGCACAAAAACTGTCGGTTTTATGTGAAACAACTTTGTGAGACCATAGAATGTCGAGATGTACCATAAACGTTTTTTTTTTAGAAGGATCCGATCACATATATAAGGCAGCCCAGTACATATTACAAACAGGTCCAGAAAGAAAAGAAAATTACAAGGAGGACCAGGAAATATGCAGAGAGCCCCCTAAGCCGCCAAGAAGAAACACGATCAGATCCAAAAACCGCGTGCCCGAACTCTGGACCTCGCCGGAGTCGCCGTACCTCCTGCCGCCGGGGAGCGAGCACCTCCACGCTTTGTAGAAGACCGCAAGAGCCGTCCGCCGCCCCGCGACGGAACCGAAGCCGATGAACACGCACGGCCACAACGCCAGCTCCCCCGCACCACCTTGCTTTCCCGCCGTCTCGGCGCCGTCTCGGCCAACCTCCAGCAGCACCACACAACTTCCCGACGACCACTCCCCTCGCCACCACGGCCGGCCGGAGTAGCAACGTCGAGGAAGACCACCTCCAGAACCACCACCAAAACCGGAACACCAGCCTCCAGCAACTTCTCCCCACACCACCACGGCAGGCCAGAGAAACAAGGCAGGAGGAGGGCACCGGACAAAACTTACTGCAGACCACCTCCACGACCTCTCCGGCGACACCACCGGAACGGGGAACAGAGGGGGAGGACAAAAACTCTAACACCGCCGCCATCGCCGCCGTCTCGATGTCGGCGAGAGCCACACACACACCTAGACCTAGGCTGTACACGCACAGCAACCTCCGGAGCTCCCCCTACCTCACAGCGCCAGAACGGCGGCCGGAGGCAGAGGGGAGCGGCGGATTCACCGGCAAGACCAGACGCAACGCGGTCGCCTCCTTATCACCTCCTCTCTACTGTAGCGAGGGGAAAGCGGTGGGGAGACTCTGTATACCATAAACGTTTTTTGTCCGATTGACATTTCTAGATATGTTTAAATCGCATTTTAAAATGAAAATGATGCCAAAATGCACTCACGTACAACAAGGTCCGATCAACGGTCTATCGGCTTCTACCGTACCACGTACACGACGAAACGACATCCACTTACACGCGTCCAGCTCCGCGCCCGCGTCGCTCCACGTCCACGGCTCCACACCCTCTTCCTCCCCATGGTATGGGTGGCTCAGACCGCCGCGCGTAAACAGCAGTCCAGTCCAGTGTCGCAGCAATGGCCGCCATGGTCAGAGCATGCATGCCGCTCCGCACCCCTCCTGCCGCCGCGTCCTCCGCCGCCCCCGCGGCGGCTGCCCCGAGCAACCTGCGCTCGAGCGCCCGCGTGCTCGTGCTCGGCGGCACCGGCCGCGTCGGCGGCTCCACGGCCACCGCGCTCTCCAAGCTCCGCCCCGACCTGAACATCCTCATCGGCGGCAGGAACAGGTAATTGTCACTTCTGTCGCATTCCGTCAACTTGAACTTGGAGCCTTTAGTTTCGGTAATTAGTAAATTCACACATTTGAACTTGGAGTCGTGGCTAGCTATGTTGGGTTGCACTTATCTTACAAACTGCTAGTATCGAAAATCAGCTAAAAATGTATAGATAGAAGCGGGTCAAACAAGCACTAAACTAGACAAATGCGTGATAGAACAAACGTAGATTATAATAATCCACCATAATGCCAAAGGCAGGCCATATATTAACGTGCGCCGTAGTTTAGTTCTCTCTGAAAGCATCAGGTACTTGTACCTCTTTTCTAGATAGCCTCTGTTTATATGCGTTCTAATTTGCCAGGGAGAAAGGCGAATCATTGGCATCTAAACTCGGCGACCAATCTGAGTTTGTGGAAATTGATACCGGCAACGCAGCCATGTTGAAGGAAGCGCTACAGGGTCAGTCATGGAAATTATACAAAAACTGCTTATGCTGTGCTTAGTTGAGACCAGTGTGTAATTTTCCTCCAATACCATGAGAGACATAACTTGAGATTTGAAGTTTTGAACTTTCCCCAGGTGTAGATCTAGTGGTTCATACTGCTGGACCTTTCCAAAGGGAGGCCGAGTGCACCGTCTTGCAGGCTGCGATATCGACTAAGGTAACTGAAAACATGCTATCCCTGAGGAAGTGAGAAGTGCATAAGTCTTGCGACATTCGTTGAACTTACTGATATCTTAATTAACTGAAAAGGCTGCTGGCTAATTTTTGTAAACAGACAGCATATATCGATGTCTGTGACGATATGGACTACTCATGGAGAGCCAAAGCTTTCCATGAAGAAGCAAAAGCTCAAGGCGTTCCAGCTATTACAACTGCCGGCATATATCCTGGAGTGAGCAATGGTATTACTTCACATTCCTGTCATACAATACAACACCTCAATTTGGCTTGCTATTTTTCGATCTACATAGCACTACAAGTGTGTAACCTCTGATGGTAAGTTAGACAAGATATGCTATTCCAAAATATTATTCGTTGCCAAAAATTATATTTCAAAATCAGATCCAAGAATGCAAATGGAAAGACATTTTGTGAATCCAAGCTAGTATTAAAGAGGTAGGAACACAGGAAACTCCGAAATTGCCAAATTGATATGTGTCATGTATTCATATGCCAAAACTCGAAAGATATCTGGAAGCTTAAAGCTATTGGGAAGTATGTTAACCAATAACGGAAACTTATGAATGTGTTCGATCTTTTCCTTACAATGACATTTTCAGCAGGAACTTGTTACTGTGGTACCAATAAAATTAAGCCCGATAAGAAGAAAATTGCATGAAAAAGATGCTTTGTTTGTTCTGAAATTGGACGCTGAACAAGTACCCTATAAACACGAAAAGAAGTCTCATTCTGCTGGAAACGTACAAACTTGTGCACTTGGATGCCTAACAAGTGCCTATACATTTAGATGAGTGCTGCATCCTATTTTTAGTTCTTATTGGTGTACTGTATTGTTTTCCAACAGTGATGGCTGCTGAGCTTGTGAATGCTGCCAGAAATGAAGATGGGAAACCTGAAAGACTAAGGTTAGGAGATCTTTATATTTCCTGGAAAAGGAAAAGTCAAATTAGACATTAATTACAGAAGGGTGGTTTGATTCTCGATCCATATTTATGGCCATGTTGCTAATCCTTTCTAGATTCTTCTATTATACTGCAGGTTCTGGTGGTGCTGGCCCAACGATATTGGCAACAAGTTTTCTACTTCTTGGGGAGGATGTAATTGCATATAACAAAGGTACTTTTGACTTGTTTATTATGACACCTATGATACTTCTCAAACAAGTGGAAAGACGAATTCATTATCATTACCTATATAGGAGAAGAAATAAAACTGAAGCCCTACAGTGGAGCTCTCAACATTGATTTCGGAAAAGGGGTCAGAAAGAGAGATGTTTACTTACTGTAAGTGCTTGGTTACTTCTTTAACCCTTTTATATCTTACAGTTGACAAACCACAAATACAACATGGTGAAAATTTACTATTATTTTTATATTTTGCAATTGACAAACTGCAACTCCGCCTATGTCTTCTAGGCATAGCCGGTCCCAAGCCCGGATAAAGGAGGAGGGTTGTGATAGGCTTGGCGAGCCAACGTAAAAACTAGCCAGTCCCATGGATATGAAACCCACGAGAGTAGTACTAGGGTGGGTGACCTCCTGGAAAGTCCTCGTGAAAGGTTTCATATCTAAGGGTTGTGATAGGCTTGGCGAGCCAACGTAAAAACTAGCCAGTCCCATGGATATGAAACCCATTTGGACGAGAGTAGTACCAGGATGGGTGACCTCCTGAGAAGTCCTCGTGACAGGGTTTCATATCTAGCCTACCCCAACTTGTTTGGGACAAAAGGATTTGTTAAGGTTAAGCAATTGACAAACTGCAAATCCACGCCAACTATTTTCAGGAATTTGCCTGAAGTGAAGAGCGCTCATAAATTTTTAGGTGTGCCAACTGTCAGCGCTCGATTCGGTACTTCCCCTTTCTTCTGGAATTGGGGAATGGAGGCTTTCGCAAACTTTTTACCTGTTGTATGTGTTCTTCTCAATTACCCCTTTTTGAATTTCATGCGAGCTCTTTTATTATTATTTCCACTAGTATTCTAGTGATAGTAATTAAATATAGTGGAAGTTACAAACAACCAACAGCATTTGTTTTCCTGCCATTTAAACAATTAACTAGTACTATTTGTTAATGGGCTTGAAAATGAGGATTAATAATTAGGATGAAGCTGATGAGTTGGTGCTTATTAGGAGTACATCTGACTTCAACTTGGTTCCTTTTAGGAGTTTTTGAGGGATAAAGAAAAGGTCGGAAAGTTGGTTGAATTAGTTGATCCCCTTGTCCGAGCCATTGATGGCATTGCAGGGGAGCGTGTCTCCATGAGAGTAAGTATTTCCTTTACCTCTATTTTCAAATACCAGCTCTATTCAAGCTGTGTCCAGAGTTGAGCATACTAATTCTCCTCAAGCTGTCTGTATTTTGAGAACATACTATTTCCGCTCCAGCTGTGTCCAGATTGTTTGATCAAATTTATTTTTTCTGTGCAGGTAGACTTGGAATGTTCAAATGGACGGAATACTATTGGGTTGTTTTCTCATAGAAAGCTGTCTGTGTAAGAACAACAAGCTTCTGCATCCATGACCTAATTGATCCTTTCCATTCCTGATCACCGGCTATCAGATTAATTATCCATAGCTTGCAGTGAGCCAAATATTATTATGAGCCAAATACTTTAATCAACATAAGATCATGTACTCTATGTTCATGAGTTTCCTTTGGTTTTAAAACGTCTATATTTTTTTAAAGGAGGTCGTACCCCGTCCTAAAACATCTTTATGTGGAAGCCATCTACATTCATGCTTATTTAAGTTGACAATATCGTCCTATTTTTTTCATTTCTACTTAATAGTTGAAATGATGCAGCTTTTTATGTCGTACCTTTTCTTTATTATTATATCTCGATATCTTATATAGTACTAGTACCTTTTAATTTCACAAAAAAACGATTTTAAGCAACAAAAAAAATGGAGCAATACTTACTGAATGGCTCATTTCACGAGCTCTGGTGTACTTTTCAGATTAGAACTCACAACCCTAAATTTTAATGATTTAAGCTTTGAAAGTTGGAAAAATACTTACTGTATGGTTCATTTTACAAGTTTTGGTGTATGTTCTCAGCCAAGAAGTGCAAAGGATTATTCTGTGAAAGTTTAGAACTCACAACCCTAAATCGCAACAATTTATGCTTCGAAATTTGGAGCAACACTTACTGTATGTTTCAGTTACAAGCTTTGGTGCACTTTCTCAGTTCAGAAGTGCACAAAATTGTTGCATGCAATCTATATGCATCTCATCTAAGCATCTTATATTGTATTTTCAGATCGTGGGCACTTCAATGGCTGCATTTGTTCTAGCAGTTCTGGAGGGAAGCACTCAACCAGGTGTTTGGTTCCCTGAAGAGGTGAGCAGTACTCTAACAGGAAGACGAATAATAGAATAGTTAACACGAGAAACTCCTCTCCGCCACGCAAAAATAAGAGAAATTCCTTAACACTTTCTAAAATCTTCTCAATTATTCTTAATGCAGCCAGAGGGAATAGCCATCGAATCAAGGAAGCTACTTCTTGAGCGTGCTTCCCAAGGGACGACAAACTTTGTGATGAACAAGTGATTTGTTCTCTGTCCAATTTCACAATTTAAGTGGTCAACTAATATTTAGTATGCTAGCTAACAATGTTCCATCACTTGGATTTGCAGGCCTTCCTGGATGATAGAGACCGATCCAAAGGAAGTTATCCTAGGAATATATGTGTGATAACAACTGGATAAAACATAAGCTTGGATCTGGATACAGCATTTTACAACTTTATCCTACTTTTGTCAATCAAATATTGGAGAAACTTACAAAGTTGTGGAGGTAAGATCAGGGATAGAAAGCGGCAACGAGTCGTGGTTCAGCTTTTGCATAAAGCAGAATCCTCTCCGCCGCCAATCCTGTGTGATTATTTGGTCATCATGTTGGAAAGGGCTGTAAATAACATAATGATTTTGTGCGCCAGAAAAGCGCAGAGTGAGCAAAACCTTGTCACAGAAAGTAGCCAGTGAAAAAATATGTACACAATCAATAGCTGAACTATATAATTACAGAAACTGGGCATTACTGTATGGAAATGGCCTCACCTGAAGCTGTTGGATGCATCAAGGATCGCATTAAATAGCAAAGTACACGAATACAATGTAGAACTATGATGCATCAAGATGGAATACAAGAAAAAGAAATATCAAGGTTGAATCAAATATGTGCAAAGGTGCTCTTGGCTAAATGTTTCCACTTCTCATTATGTAGCATTCCATACAAGCCAGTAGAGTACTGTTACCCCTTTCAGAGGTAGATTAATTTACACGAAGAGGCGTGTGCCACACACTAATAAGGGAATTGAACAACAAATCATCACAAAGCCAGATCGACCAACGACAACACCACAGCTAAAGAACACTTTCTTTTTTTGCAAGCTCCCCTAGCAACTCCGGCGAGTCTCCTGGTGTAGCAGCCTCCGTCTGTGTCGCCTGTGTGGCCCTTGAGGAGGAGCAGGAGTAAGAGTAACAACATTCTGCACCCAGTGCTCCACAAGCCTTTCTACGGGAACCTTGATCACATCACGGCGAACGCCCATATCTGACACATATCGCCCAACACAGTACATGCTGCTTGTCACGACTGCCAGACCACCAGCGCTAGTTGTCAGGAAACGTAAGGGTGAAGAAGCCACTGTGCTGACAAAAGCCATCACGGATGCCATCTGCCCGCTGCGCCCAACGCTATAAGCAGTCTCGACAAGTAGCTCTGTCTTGCAGTATATCGCGAAGTCCTCGCAGTTGTTCTTAAATAGACTATACATGCCAAAGCCATTGTTGAGGAGGTGCTGGGCACGTTGGACGACAAGATGAGCAGCATCAGAAGGAGCCATAGTGCAAGTTCCTCCGCGTGCTTTGGCGAGGAAGAAAGTGGGTGACACGGCATAGTCGAAGAGGTAGAGACTGCCCCCGTCCAAGAAGCAATCGAGGCAGGACATTATGACTCCCTGAGGCTTGATGAGGTGGCCACATTTCTCGCAGGGAGGGCCGTCCCCCGTTGCGGGAGAGGAGCTAAACAGAAACTTGTCCATGAATGTTCCTGTCCCGATTTCCTGCCCAGCTGCTCTGGTGAAATGGATAACCATGCCATCTCCAGCGTATATCCCTGAAATTGGAAGATCAAATCAGAAAACGGAAATCACACTGCAGAACAGGAAAACTTGTCAAGAGGGTGGCATGAAGTGTTGAATCGATGAACATATGCATGGACAATATTAGTAGGCATAGGCAGTATGAGCATCGATTTTCGCATGCAATGTGGCTTGAGAAAGAAATAGATCGGTCTATAGAATGATATTCAGAGTCTAGTAGCCTAATGAAGCCACGATGGATTTCCAGGCATTTGCATCAGATAGGAAGCACTCGAAAACACAATTCATAAATGTAGGCCACACGACTCTTCACAGGCTATGGCTGAATGACATAACACGCCAAACAACCCTCAAATCGGCCTGAATCAAAACAATTGCATCGTTGTGAAATTTGTTTACGCCACATCCCACGTGGTAGAGGAGATCCCGTTGTAGACCGTCCACGCTGAAGAGCAAAATTCCCAAGATCCATGGCTATTTGGAAGACCTCTTCGATAATATAACACTTCAACGTGGACCAGGGCTAACCTCATACAGTAGCATTTTGTGACCGGCAAAATTAATTCCCCCTAAGAAGGCATTGTACAGGCCGAATCAGCCGAATAGATGGATTAGGAGATGAACACATTAACATCTATTGCTGCAGAGCATGTTCAAGGTGATCCCAGACCCGGAGGAACAAAATGTGCGATTAATGGCGGTAGGGTCCTTAATTAATCCTTCGCTAATCAAAGAATCGATTGACAGAGATAGCTTGGGGGATTGGTCGAGAGGGGAGGAAGGAGGGGATTACCGACCGTGGTGGGCGTAGATGTAGGCGGTTCTCCACGAGTAGATGTGATCCCCGGCGGTGATATCCTCCCGGCCCACTCGATTCGACAGGACCCCCACCATTCGATCAACCGACAGAAATTGAATCCCCAAATCTGAAACGAAGAAAATCACCAGGGCTAGAGCATTATCATGACTATTCTCGCCGCGCGGCCTTCCCCTTGGAGGCGGGGAGACCCTCTCCGGCTCGGCCTCGGGGTGTCGCTTGCTTAGCGGCAAAGAATGCCCTGGATCAACGCGGATGGAGACGGCAATTCGGTTGGGTTGGTTACTTGGTTGCGTTAGGATGACTCCAACCGAGCGACGCATTGAGTCCGCGCGCCTCTGTTCATGTCCGTGGGGCCAAAGACATGGCCCAACGGGACGACGCAATCGGACCCTGGTCTTTTTTTTTCCGCCGCGACGCATTTCTGGCCTAAATTTGGGTCACCGATGCGTCGCCCCCGGACGCTCGCGGAGCGCTCCTGTGTCCTCCTCGTGTCCGACCTGGCCCCGCGTGCCATCGACCCCAACGGGTAGAGCAGCCACCTACCCGCAATAACTGTGGGCGGTGGAGCTCTTTAAAAGGAGCCGGCCGGGCGAACCCTAGAGCACAAACCCTAGAGCTCTCCTCCCCCACCACGGCGGCCACCACCTCCAACCACAGATCCACGCGCCGGAATGGTTGGAGAGCCGGCGCCGCAGCATCTGCTGGACCAGGCGGAGCGCGCGCGGCAGAGGGCACGCGGACACCGGATGCCGACCAACCCGACATGGCCCGGCATGATCCAGCACCCCGACGAGAGAAGGACGGCGGAGGCCGCGTACTTCGACTGCATCGACAACGACGAAGAAGAGTACGTGTACGCCGCCGGAGTCGCGGCGGTCGCGGCCGGCACCGCGCCGCCCGAGCCTCCCATCGGCGTGGGTGGCTGTGTCCCCAGCACTGAGGACGAGGCGGTGCAGGCAGCCCACATGCAGCTGAACGCGCAGAGAGCTGCCGCGTTCATGTCCGCAGCGCGCCTCAAGGCCGGAGCCCCTCTTTGATCTTCCCCCTTGCCGGCCGGTGGTCGGTTATTAATTTTCTTTAAGTTTAGGTTTAGGTTTTAGGGTTTAATGTTAGGAGGAAGTCCTAGATTTACTATGTAATTTCAGTTTCTAAAAATATAATCCTAGTATTAAAAAAAAGTTTGGGGAAAAAAGTGGCAAGCAGACTCAATGCGTTGGGCCCGTTGGGCGCAGTGGCCGGAAAGGGGCGGGCCTGAACCGGACGCGCGTCCTTTTGGCGACGCAAACAGACCAAACGCGCGTCCGTTTGCGTCGCCCCGTTGGAGTCATCCTTAGGATAGGAAGCAAGGGCACGAAGAAGCGGCCGTTGTTGCCCTTGCCCGCGACCGCAAGCGCTACGACCCGTGGTATCGATCAAGGCATCTGCAACAGTCCGATGTCCACTGCATATATAGGAAAAATAATTTGGTAAGAAAGAAATAGAATAAAATTTTCTGCTATTCTACATACATTATGATTTTCATATTAAATATTTTATAGATGATATAATATAGTATAACTAAACTACTAAGTTATTTCTCTAAACATGCAGGGTGCCATGTCAATAAGCTTGCCACATCAACAATTTCTACCCACTGGTTTTATTAAAACGTTTTTTATCACATAATAAAAAACTCTAAACTCAAAAGGAGTGAAGTGGTAAAAGTAAACAAATTTAGAAAAATTGATGTAAAAATCTACATAATATGCAATAATTTTATGTTCTGATTAACTTGTGCAACACATTTGCAAAGTACTGGCACAAATGTTCTCTAAACCTATGTGATGATAATAATTAACTTGTGCAGAAAACTTGCAACATCAAAAATGAAAATCGACGTGATACTATTTACTCATGCAGCATAATTTTAACAGCAAAATTGACAACTTAAAACTAACGCAGCAACAAACAAAACACATGGAACAACCTTTAATAGCTAACACAACATCCTTTGCAGCGAAAATCTCCAAGAATGTACTCCCTCCGTTCCGAATTACTTGACTTGGGTTTGTCCACATAAAGATGTATCTAGACACTAAACAAGTATAGATACATCCGTATTTGGACAAACCCAAGTCAACTAATTTGGAACAAAGGGAGTACAAGGATAATTCGTAGAGCATCCAATAGGAACAAAACACCTTTTGCAGGGCAACAATATTGTACACAAAGTCCACCCAAGGCTCCCCTTTCCCCTCCCCTTGCTACAGTAGAGAGAGGAGAAATCGGAGTCGCCCTCTTTTCTCCCCGTGGTCGCCGGCGAGCCCGTCGATCTCCCTCCCCTCCGCTGGCCGCTTCGGCGGCGGTGTGAGGGGGGAGAGACCGCGGTGCCTCGCGTCGGGCGTGTACATAGGGTAGATCTAGGTTTTCGGGTGGCGTCGTGTGGGGGGCGGCGGCGTTGCGGCGGTTTTGTTTGCACGAGCTTGGCCTCCCTCTCCGGTGAGGGCCTCTGGGTCGGATCCGGCGAGCTCGGTGCTGTAGATTCCGGCCATCCTCGTTGGGTGGTGCGGTTAGGGTGTGCTCGGCCGGCGTGCGCGGCGGCGAGCTGTTTGTTCCGGGCTGCCGACGGCGAGGCGGTGGCGGCGTCTGCAGCAGTGGATTTTGTGCCGGAGCTCTTCTTCCGCGTCGCTTGGTGCTGCTCCGTCGCCGGCGACGAGTTCTTCGGCTGCTTGTACAGGAGAATCTTCTTCGGGATTTCGGAGGTCGTCATCGACTTTTGGTGCGCGGCGCTGGTCTCTCTGGCTGGCCATGGTGGCCTGGGCTGGAGTGACTTTGTCAGCGTGCCCTGCGTCTTCTCCGTCTTGCTCCGTCTTGCTCTGGCCGGCCGTGGAGGCGAGGGGACAAGCCGTGATCAAGATGGGGCTGCGGCGGCGGCGGCTCCGGCAGGTCATCTTCGAGCTCGGCGCAGGGAGTGGTGGAAGAGTGGTGGTTGCGGGAAGAAGCAGCCTTGGCCGTATTTCTTCATTGTGTTTCGGTTCCGTTGCGTGCAGCGGGCGGCTTCTGCGGCTTTCGTCATGAGTGGGCTTTCTCCTTCCCGGGAGTAGTGGTGGTCTGGGATCGTCTTCTCCGGTGGCTCTGCGGCGGTGAGGATTTTCTCCAGGCATCGCGGTGGTTCGGCGTTTGGCCTCTGTTTCGTCAGGCTTCGCCGTTGTGTTGAGTTCGTCGACCTGTTCATCTGCGTATTCCTGCTCTTGATTTGTGTTCTGTGTTGTATTTGGTGTTGAATACGCAGTGTGAATCCTATCAAAAAAATATTGTACACAAAGTCCGCATACATATGCGCGCGCACACACACCGGATTCGTACGTGCATATCCACTCAAGTTCTCTATGAACAGTTTTTGCGTCCATCAGTGCCAATCTCTTTCATCCCAAGCTTTTCTAGCATAGATGATGTGATGGATACTCAGTGAGGAATGGATACAAATATGTGACAAAACACATCTTGTTGTAGTCACGTACGGCTCAAGCTTTCTACTAAGTCTCTCTCTCTACGTCTTTCTAGCATAGGATTAAGTCGCACTTCAACAAGATGACAACACCTATTAGAAACCATCGTTGTGTCAATGCATGTTAGTATAAGGCGACCTTCGCTATAGTGCCTCCATATACACATCTACTCATGTTTGTGTCGCTACTACGTGTGTGAAGAGATACCCGCTACTTTATTGTTGTTTCTAGGACTAAAACAATGCCCTTGTTCAACTTAGTCCTACAAACCATCTAGCGGTGTTATATGAACCACATATTGTGCTTATGTTGAGATAAATTTGAAATTAGAGAATTATTTGGCACAATGTAAGTTTAGGAAGTGTTATGACATATTAGCCATATGTAGGACTATTTTAGAAACCGACTTGTTGTGCTTACCTGGATAAATTTGAAACCAAGAGATTATTTGGCACCATGTAAGAGCACGATGTAAGATGGAGTATTTATTGTGACAAATTGGCTATATGCAGGACCTTTTCAGTTATAAAATTATCATTTTCTAAAGTTGACCAACTTTGTTGACCCTTTCATTCGAGTAATTAATGACATTGTAGGAGAGCATGTCGCCATGAGAGTGAGTATTTGGACAACTCTGTTGTCAAGTAATGTGAGTTTGTTTTGTCAATGCCCATAGCAGTGTATTGATGACAAGTTAATCAAGTTGGCTTTGTGTTGGGTAGATTGACCTGCAAATTTCAAATGGAAATACTATCGGCTTATTTACTCATAACGATCTATCCATCTAAGCGCTGTCGTGACACGATACAGGCTGGTTAATCATTAACCTAATTAGTCTTCTCTCAATCCTTGTTTTTAACCCAGCACTCCTAACAAAAAACATACAAAAAAATCCATAGACCTCACAGGTCACAACTTGGTGGATTTGATAACTTTTTAAAGATAGCCCGCGCCTTTTTGTGGTGAAGATAGGCAGTTCAACTTGATTTTCGGATCAGTGGGCTATGTAACAGCTGCATTCACTCTAGCAGTTCTAGAGGGCATACCGGCACAACAATCCAGGCGTTTGATTTCCAGAGGAGATGATTAATGGAAGCAAGAAACTGAATTTCCTAAGCCTTCCTCAAACTATCCTAATTCTTTGTAAAACGCAACCATAGGGAACAAAAATTGAAGCAATAAATCTGCTCTCTGACGGGTATCTCAAGGGGCAGTGAACTTCACCATGAACAGTATAATTTACTCTTTCGAATCAAATCAACCAAATAGTTTCAATTGAAAGAATATGGCACTTGAATGCAGGCAACCCCAGATGGCAGATGCTGATCTTAAGGGAATTTATGTTTGAGAAAAAAAGTACTCGGCTCCGGGCATAGAAATTTCCTACTCGGTTTATGCATGTGTTTCTGTTGGCGCAGCATCTCGCTGTGCCTCTTCTTCTCCTTCTACCTCTGACTCTCTCTCTCTCTTCTCTCACGGGAACTCTCTCTATTTTCTTGTCTCAAGAACACACACACGCACCCAAGCCAAGAAAGGACAAGAAGGCTTTGCCGTGACCCTCTCCCTTGACACCCACGAGTGCTACATTTTTCCTCTTCTCATTGATTAAACAAACATGCTTGCAGCTCTCTTTTTTAGATAAAGAGCTTTATTACTTATAAAAGTATTACACCCAGCCTCTGCATATTAATGCACACAGCCGCAATCCAAGTGACCAAATAAAAGAGTATGAAGCACTAGGCGAATTACAATCAAGAAATGAATAAAGTAGAACGCCAGCGCTGGAGACGATCACTAACGCCTATGGAGGACCAATACGGCGATCAAGCGACCATCCATGTCGGGAAAAAATATCTCTCGCCACCTCTTCCAAACGTGCACATGCCTCCGTAAAGAGGCCTCGATGACCCTCCGTTGTAAGGTGGACCACGAACGGAGAATACTTGTGCACTGGTAGATTACCTGCAAACGAGAAACATTTTATTATTGAAAACCTTGTCATTTCTACTTAGCCAAAGCGACCAAATAACAGCTATCGCTCCCCACCCTGATAACGGTCTTATACTTTTTATCGATCCCATGCAGCCAATTACCAAAAACATTAGCAACAGACTTTGGTTGATATAAGTTAGACGCTATCTGGATGGATGACCATATAGAACGTGCGAAACTACACTCGAAGAATAAGTGTTTTATTGTCTCTTGTTGTGGACAAAACATACACTTCGTACTTCCATGCCAATTCCGTTTAACAAGATTATCCTTAGTTAAAATGACACCCCTACGAAGATACCACGTAAATACTTTATTTTAAGTACTTCGTACTTGCAGCTCTCTTAAATAGAGCTAGACACGCAGCAGCCCCACGTCCTAAGGCCACTCACACCACGTTCCCCTCTAACTAATCTAGCTCCATGCACGCACGCACTAACACTTGACTTGATCTCCTCCTAGATTCTCTCCAGGAACCACATAGCTTGCATGCACTAACTAATGCACCGGACTGACCACCGACTCACTCGGCTAACAACTTCATCATGCAGTACTGCAACTCGTTCCGCTCCAGCCTTCGTCGCGTCTTGCCGCTTCTCACAGCCATGCCGCGCTATGGAGCTTCACCTTCTCGACGACTACTACATGCCGATACATGGAATCAAGATTAAAGGCTAACATCCCCCCCCCCCCCCCCCCCCCCCCAATCTTGATCCTCCAATCTTCATCACGGTTCACCCGCAACCTCTCGCCGTTGACGACGCCCTCGCAGCGCCGAACTCCACGTCGTCTCGGCGCAGCATCACACTGCAACGTTTATTGGCTTCACGCCAACTCTTCATGATGATGATGGCATCGCACCAACGCCATCGGCAACCAGCGGCATCACACCGCCGTCTCTTCTCAACGGCATCACACCGTCGTTCTCATAGCAGCGTCTCACCGTCGTCATCTTGTGCAGCATCACACTGCCGCAGTGCCCGCCGGCATCTCGCCGCCGCCGCCGGCTAACAGCCTCGCGCCGTCGTCTCCTCGTGGCAGCATCACACCACCGTACCTAGCGCCCGACGGCATCGGCCGCCGCCGGCGGCACCCAGCGGCATCGCACCGCAGTCTTCTCGTAACGGCGTCACACCGTCTCCTTCGTGTGGCAGCATCACGCCACCATCTCCTCCTCGCGGCATCACACCGCAGTCTCCTTGTCGCCGCAGCATCACGCCACGGCCTCCTCTTGACGTGGACGACGCCTTCGCGACGCCGATCACCACGCCGTCTTGCCGCACGCAGCGACCACCTCTTGACGTGGACGACGCCATCGCAGCACCGGTCACCACGCCATCTTGCCGCACGCAGTGGCCTCTTCTTGACGTGGACGGGCCTTCTCAACGCCGATCACGACTCCATCTCCTTCTCCTAGCAGCCTCACGCCGCAACCACCCGTCGACGACATCACGCCGCCGAGCCTATTTCTTGCGCCATCGGCCTCCATCTCGCATGGAGTCTGCCGCGCCCCCGCCTTGCTCGAGTCATCTCCCCCTGCGCCTCCACCACAGGAACCAAGAGCGGGTGGCTCTGATACCACCATTAATTAAATTTGGATCCCTGTATGAATTATGTTTGGAGCAGGCTGCTGGAAGTTGAAGCCGTTCAAGTTCGTTATTGTGTTTCCGTATGATTCATTTATTACATGGATGTAAATAACATAAATGATTATGTACTGAACTATTGATGTACCCTACAAAAAAACATGCTTGAGGTACGATCACACAAATAATGGTGCAGGAGGTGCAGAGAAATTTCTCAAGCTATCTGGTATTCCATGGACTGCTGAGATCAAGATATTTAGGCTATCATGAATAGATTTACATTCCATAAAAGCTAGAAAGAACTGATGATGCTTTCTTAGCTACGTACTTTACATTGTAACTCTGACATCTATTGGCAACAACGATGAACCTTGTCTTACAGCTCTTGTTCAAATAATGGCCTAAAACTCTAGTCTACATCACCATTGATGTCGCAGGGAACAGCTTATCCAGTAGGGTATACACACCTCCACCCAACAGGAATGCACCACTGCCAAAGCATGTGTTAGTGAAACGAATTTTTCATTAAAAAATGCAATGCTTCAGACAAATAGTTGATATTTTTCTGTGGATTTTTTCTTAAAGAAAGGATGTTGGTTACAACCTCTCTAAGGAATCGGAGAGTCACAATTTTTGGTAAACAGTTCTCAGCAGTACTTTGCTAAAGCAATATACTAAAGAAGAATAAAAGGGTAAGTTTAATGTATTATCATTTCCTAAAAACAAGCCAAAGGAATTTAACGGTGAGCCCTTTGAACTGAGATAGTGAAAGCAAAAAAAAATGCTAAATAAGGTGAATTAAGTTCCAGCCTCCAAAAAAGGAACTTGATATTTCTTATATATGTCAATTATAATGTATTGGTCACTGGCGATGAATATACAGTGTATATAGATAGCTAGATGGACAGCTAAATATTTATAGACTTTAAGCATTTAGTTAGTAATTAAGCACTGTAAAGTATATTTTCAGTATTTATACAAGGAACTAGACACAAATATTTATAGACTTGACAGCTTGATGCACATTTGACCTATAAAAGCTAGCAAGAGTTCGCCGATGTGAGAGTTGATTTTTTCTCAACAAAAAGGATGCAAGAACTAAATTTGGAATCTTGACCAGCAAACACGAACAAAGTAGATACCTGATAGGGTTTATCCATGTGGAGTATCTTCTGAATGACAATAAACTCTACAAAAGCCAATTAATTAATCAGATATTAAAAGTGAAATAAACTGGTGTGGTTGATCAATTGGATTGGTTGTCAGTGAAGCATAAGAGCAATTCAAAGTTACAATTTTGCTGGTAATATCTTGTCTGCACTTAAAATTTTCTGCAGGTATACCTGCAATGCTCCAGCAAAAGAAGCTGCAATGAGAAGAGGTGCAACATAGCCGGTAGTATACGTCAACAACAAACTTCCCCCAATAATTGGATCCTGACAGAAAAACGTTGACGTTGTAGTGACAGGATTGCATATCATTTTAGAAAAATAAATAAGGTAGAGCAAGCTAATACTTCATGTCAGACTACTGTGTGGACAGAGTAACCAAGCGCGTTTGAAGATAATATAGATTGGAAATCGGAGAATTTAGAAGGACTGCAAATCAATTACGCAACCTACTGATGTTAATAATTGAAGTATATTCTGGAAATCTTAAATAATTTTGATTTCTGAACTTTAAGTTACATAATAAACTATTGAGGCACTTGTATCCTTTTATGCATACTCTTGAAGTGGCGACATATCCCAGAAGGGTAGCAAGAACAGGTGTGCTGCAAGGCGAGGCTGCTAATGCAAATGTAAGGCCAGCAAGATATGCTTGTACACCTGACAATCAAATACGGTCAGGAAAAATTAAGATATTACAGAACTATGATTAGAAGAAACATAATGACATATACACAGTATTAGATAGGAATTAAACAATAATGTCAAGAAGCATCACTGGAAGGCAAGTTAGCTGCAGCAGCTCGAGGGTCAAAATCGCTGAAAAATGAGGGAAGTTGTAACTCAACTACCTGCCAGATACAAGATGATCAGAAGAGGGACAGTTTAGGGTAGCTACTAAACAATAGCAGAATATATGAAATCCATCTAAAGAAACAACCACTGTGCCCAAATTTTTGTAATTATAAAAAAGGAAAGAAATAACCATGGAAGCAACAGATAATTGATTTGGCCTAAGGTAACATGGTAGAAAAAAGTTTGATTCACATGCGTCACTTTGTAAAGTTTCGTTTTGGCTTGTCATTTACCTCCAAAAGGTTCAATCCCATGATGATTCCTAAACCAGAAGCAGCCACTGGGAGTCCTTGTCCTACCTGCCCGTAAGCTTTGCCAGCAAAAGAAGCAGCGACGCCAAGAATGGCTAGGGTTGTTGCCAGTCCTAATGAAAAAGCAACTGAATTTCCAACAACCTACTAGGTAGAACAAAAACAACATTTATCTCATGAATATATGAAGGGAATTGTAAACAATAAATGGGTAAATTACTCACACAAGTGTTCTAGAACAAGTCAATTTTGCGCGTAGTATTCATTCTGACTGATAATTGATAATTTATTTTGGTTCTCTTATGGCATGTTGAACCTGAATATGATCAGTTGTCTTAAATTACCTCAGTTTTATCTTTTCCAGAACCAAAAGCGCCTGAAAGATTTTAAAGGACGTGTTATGTCAATGTCACCAGTGCTCACCAATTTTGGGAATGAAACAGTACATTTCAGAATGGCCACTATACTCACCTATATATCCCAGAGTCAATGGAAGAACACTGAGTGTACACGGAGACAAGCTAGTTACAAGTCCAGCACCAAAAATTACTGCCAAGCTGAAGAACGGGGAAAATATCAGAAAGAAAGAGATATGAACCAAAAGGAGAAAAATAAAGGATGTTGTGCCTACAGGAAATTAACTGCAAAGAAAAAACCGACCTAGTGAAACTGAGAGCCGACAACTGATCCACAACAGCCTCATTCGCTTGCTGCCCAGCTGAAATAACAAACCTCCAAACCAATCTCCGATGCTTAAATCAGCCAAGAGAAGTCCCGATGGTCCTAGCTGAACAAGAACAAGTGGTTTGCAGGGTTAACCGTCCGTCCAGAAAGATTTCCCATTTTAGGTTTGCCCAGAAGGCCAGAAATGCAACAAGCAAGAAACAAGGAGGCCCAAACATGGCCTAGATAGTATCGAAGTACTTGCAAGAGTGTACGTGGTTGATTTCTTATACATAGCGTGTTGACTATGGCTTGCGAATCGGCACTGTCGTACTGTACTACACTACCATCACAGCTTAACAAGATTAACCATTCTTAAATCACAGCTTGAAAACTGAAAGCATCACTAATTCCTTACTGATGAACGATAAGTTCAGAACAGAACAAAATTTAAGGCGCTTAATGCTCCCTCACCAGCGAATCCCCAAGGTCGGCAGCATTTGCAGACCCAGCAGCAACCAGACTCCCCACTGCAACCCAGAAATATCAGTTTTCGCAGGCCATTTCATCAAACACGTTGCCAGCGAGAGAGATAAACCCGATACACAAGAGGGAAGCTTCAAGCTAGTACCGGCCACAGATGACAGCATGATCGGGTGCGGGCGGAGGAGGGAACGCCTTCCCTTGACTCCCGGTCTGGCTCCATGAATCTCTGCGCAAGTTTTTCCTCACGGGATTACGTATACAGACAGCAGATTAACGAAGCGGAATCACGAACGCACGGTACGCGCGTGCGCGCGAGGTCGCGCAAATAGACCCGTACCAGGGGAAGAGGAGGGATTGGAATTAGTAGCATGATCTGGGAGGTGCAGGCGGCGGGAGACCACGGGGCGGGTGCTCATGGCGACGGGAAGCATCGCGGATGGCCGGAGGAGAGTGGAGAAGACGAGCTGCGTCGTGCTGAAAAGTATGGAGAGGGTGTGGACAAGAGAAGAGGACGAGTGGATGTTCTCACGCCTAAGTTCCCCGGACGAGACCATTTTTACAAATCGAGCCATATATGGATTACAGGGGTTGAATGGATGATGATTTTTTTTTCTGGCACTTGTATCAAATTGTTTTCTCTGGTTGGCTAAAACTTCCTACATGTACAACGTGTATCTAATAATCTAAACGTTTTCTTCAGTGTGTAGATTCATTCATTTTGGTCCATAGTCTACATTAAATATTCAAAATATTTTATATTTGTGAAAAAAGAGTATCACGCAAACTTTGCAAAGAGATGTTTATACTGAAGACGCTTAGGGTGTGTAACGATAGGGTTACATTTGTGTTTATATTTTGCTCAAGTTTACGTACCAAACATCATGGCTATCTGAATTGTACGTGCTACCTGGCGACTGTACTAGCATATGCGATGATATCATTTAAATTGACTCAATGTTTAAATTTAAAATTGCCTCTCAAACCGCCAATTCTATTGAAAATCCGTTTTCACCATTGACTACAAGACTGGAGGATACTATTTTGGGTAGAATGATATCCTCTTTTAGATCTTGAATATCTAAAAAAAAACCATGTACAATTATAGTGAAACTGCTCCCTGCAAGTCCGACAACTACATTATTATATCTGTTATGATGTGAAAAAGTCGTTGAAACAGAGCAGTACTGGATCTAGTTTTGAATCCCTCATCGGGGAAAACTTAAGGGAGTAAACAGATCGCTAATCAGAATGACAATTTTTTTTGAAATTTAAGCGACTACTTCTACTGAACTATTACACGGTCATCGACCAGAACAGGGATCAGAAACGAGGGAGGATCAGAGAACCAGAACTCCCGAGCACCCTGCGTGGCACCGTGACGAGCAAGCAGATGCGCGGCCTCATTTGCTTCTCGTGGGCAATGCTGTATCGTCGCCATGCCTAGTTGCAACAGAAGCAACCGGCAGTCATCAGTAATCACCGCTCCCAAACCTCTATATTCTGCTGGATTGTGTATAGCTTGCACCACATCCATAGAATCAGATTCAACCACCAGAGTTTGGGTTCCGAATTGCTCGGCAAGTTTGAGTCCGGCTAGCAACGTCGAAGCTTCCATTGCCGCCACATCAGTTGCAGCATCAGTATGATCACAACAAGCTGCAATAAAATTTCCTCCGGAATCTCGGATGATAGCTCCTGTTGCTCCTTTCCCAGAATCAGGATAGAAGGCAGCATCCACGTTTAGCTTGTAAACACCATTAGTTGGTTTCTTCCAACCTTCTCTTCGAATTCGACAGTTCACCTTCAGTTTAGCAAAATTTGCCACCATACCTTTGATGTTAATTATTGACCTCTCAACACTCGGAACAGCCTCCTTATTTTTTATCCGCCTTCTCGACCACCAAAGGTACCAACATGCTATCATAACCGCAGCTGCTTTATGATTAATATTGCAAGTTACACCTCCTGGCCGTTTGGAGCATAATAGTTCCTCGATAGTAATTGAACCAGACCTGTCCAATTCTATTGCAGCTTTGACACACTCAAGCAGATCAAGGCCACGCCACACCTCCTGAGCACGGGGACAGCAGAACATCATATGCCTTAGATCCTCAGCATTTGTTGTACAAACTGGGCAATTAACAGTTGACCCAATATGTCTGTTTGCCACGGTACATAAACACGGTACTATGCCATGTAGAGCTCGCCACGCAAAAATCTGAATTTTGCGGCTAACCTTAGTTTTCCAAATCTTTTCCATACATCGTGAGGAGTTGATCTATCAGCACCATCTGCTCTTGCAGCTCTCCTCCGATATTCACATCTCCATTCCATGTGATAGGCAGATTTCACCGAGAAGCAACCATTTTTATTTGGTTGCTAGGCAATAAAATCAGGCTACCCAAAATTCGGTAAAGGAATCTGCAGAATACGCCATACATCCACTCCCTGAAGGTTATCACGTAGGAGCTGTTCATCCCACTCTCCAGTAGCTGGATCAATAAACTCCTCAACTCTGGATAACACACAATTACCTCTAGCAGAGACCACCTTCCTTGTCGGACTAGATGGTATCCAGTGATCTGACCAAATATCGATTGTTGCTCCATTACCGGTCTCCAAATACATCCTCTCTTGAATGTTTTTAACCCTGACATAATACTCTGCCAAGTAAACGAGGAACCTTTTTTCAAAACAGCATTAATCAAGTCTCCATCTGGATAGTATTTAGCTCTGAGAACCTGAGCACAGAGAGAGTCAGGTTCACTCAATAGCCTCCAACATTGCTTTGCTAGCATTGCTTGGTTAAAACAATGCAGGTCCGGAAACCCATGCCTCCTTCTTGTTTTGGAATGCTCATCTTCCACCAAGCCATCCAATGCATCTTTCTTTGGTTTGCAGTACCACCCCACCAAAATCTAGCAATTGCATTGCAAATTGCTTTACAAACCTGCTTAGGGATATTGAACACCGACATTGCATAAGCCGATATAGCCTGTGCTATTGCTTTCAGGAGAATCTCCTTCCCTCCCATTGACAACATCTTTGCATTCCATCCACTAATCAGCTTGCATATCCGTTCCACCAAATGTTGGAAACAGTCACTTCGGTCAATACCAACCAAAGAGGGCAAGCCCAAGTATTTATCATTGAGAGATTCAACAACAATATTCAGGTGTTCACACACATCAGCCCGAACCTGCACCTCAGTGTTTGGACTAAAAAAGATGCTCGATTTTGCATCACTCACAAGCTAGCCAGAACTTGCACAATACATATCCAGGCATTACGGAGCGATGTGGCATTAGACATATCAGCTGTCATCAAGATCAGAGAATCGTCAGCGAAAAACAGGTGTGAAATGACGGTGCACCTCGGCACACTCTGACCCCTTGAATACCACCATTCATCTCCTCATACTCTAGAAGGCTTGACAAACCCTCGGCACAGATCAAAAACAGGTAAGGTGACAGGGGGTCGCCCTGTCTGATACCTCTAGTTGGAGTAAAAGATTCAGTCTCATCAGAATTGAACCAGATCCTGTAATTAACCGAAGTTACACAGGCCATGATCATATTCACCCAACTTTGCTCAAACCCCAGCTTAATCATCATGTCACGCAGAAAACCCCACTCAACACGATCATACGCCTTATGCATATCCAGTTTAACTGCACAAATGCCTCTCTTCCCTGTCTTCTATTTTGATTGCATGGAAGGATTCATAAGCAACCAACACGTTATCAGTGATTAAACGTCCTGGTACGAACGCGCTCTGAGTTTTTGAGATAATCTCAGGCAGCAGATCCTTTAACCTCTTGGACAAGACTTTAGAAATTACCTTATAAATCACATTACACAAGCTGATAGGATGAAATTGTGTGATTAACTCCGGACTATCAACCTTTGGAATCAGGACAATAGCAGTTTCATTCCATCCGTCAGGGATAATCCCAGTATTCAGGGCCTTCAGAACCTCCGTTGTCACTTCATTTCCGACAACAGACCAAACTTTTTGTAAAATATCGCATGCAATCCGTCAGTTCCTGGTGCCTTGTAGTCACCAATACTAAACATGGCTGATTTAACTTCCTCAGCCGTGTATGGTTTTCTCAGAGCCTCATTCATTTCTCTTGTAACCCGTGGTTGGACACGGTTCAGTAATTCTGCATCAGTTTGCTGCACCTCCGTCGTAAATAGAGACGAGAAGTAGTCACGAATGAAAGGTTTGAGTTCCTCATTCCCCTCAATTACCTCCCCATTTTCCCTTTTCAGGTTTAGAATATTGTTCCTTTTCCGACGTGCTTTCGCGAAATTATGAAAGAACGTAGTGTTTTTATCTCCATGCAGTAACCAATCAGCCCGGCTTCTCTGCATGTAATGTACTTCTTCTTGCTCTAGCGCAACTTCAATTTTGCGTGTTACTTCTTTCTGTTGCTGTGCAGTTTCTTCATTCATCAGGCCACTCAAGAGCTGATCCAGCTCTTTTGTCAACTCTTAATCTTCTTTCTTGGAGCTTTCAGGACTGTCCGATCCCATTCATGCATCTCGGAATGGATCGAAGCAGTTTCTCCATAACAGGTGCATTTGGTGGTGCATGCACCCAAGCCGTGGAGACAATGTCCCCTACCTGTTCTTCCTTCAGCCATCTACCTTCGAATCTATGACGATTCCTTGAGGTATTAGTCATAGCAGTGTATGTTTCTGTATCAACCAGAATCGGTCGGTGATCTGACCCAGGGGACGTCAGATTATGAACAGCTGCATTTGGAAAAAGTCCTGACCAACCAGCGTTCCCAACAGCTCTGTCTAATCTTTCTCTGATGTTTCCACTCTTCCAAGTGAACACATTACCAATGTAACCAAGATCTTCTAATCCGCAATCAGATAAACAGTCACGAAAGGCTTGCATGTATGAGAGTGGCCTTGGAGCTCCACCCTCCTTCTCCGATTCAGAAAGAATCTCATTCATATCACCCAACACTAACCAAGGCATACTAACTTGGCGGTGTAAATCTCGTAAGTACTGCCATGTCCGGTATTTGTGGCGCCAGACAGACTCACCATACAACCCCGTTAACCTCCAGTCCTTTGATACGTCTCAAACATATCTATAATTTCTGATGTTCCATGTTGATATTATACCAATTGTTACATGTTTTATATACACTTCAAAGCATTTTTATGCATTTTCTAGGACTAACCTATTAACAAGATGCCACAGTTCCAGTTCCTGTTTTCGGCTGTTTTGTATTCCAGAAAAGCTAGTCTGGAAATATTCTCGGAATTGGACGAAACTTGGACAAGACCTCCTATTTTTCTAACACGTACACAGAGTCCAAAAGAGAGACGGAGGGGGGCCGCGAGCTAGCCACACCATGGGGTGGCACGGCCCCACCCTCTGCCGCGTCGTGGGATGGTGTGGGCCCCATGGGCGTCTCCTACCGCCGCCCTTTCGCCTATTTATTCATCTTCACGGGAAAACCCTAGACACCCAAGCCATTATCCACGAAAAGTTCGAGAGACGCCGCCGCCGTCAACCCTAGCTCGGGAGGGTTCAGAAGCTCTTCCCGGCACCCTGCCGGAGAGGGGAATTATCGCCGGAGGGCTCTACATCACCATGCCTGCATCCGGAGTGATGCGTGAGTAGTTCATCTTTAGACTACGGGTCCATAGCAGTAGCTAGATGGTTGTCTCTCCACTTTATGCTATCATGTTTAGATCTTGTGAGCTGCCTATCATGATCAAGATCATCTTATTGTAATGCTACATGTTGTGTTTGCTGGGATCCAATGAATATTGAATACTATGTCAAGTTGATTATCAATCTATCTTATATGTTATTTATGATCTTGCATACTTTCCGTTACTAGTAGATGCTTTGGTCAAGTAGATGATTGTAACTCCAAGAGTTAGTATTTATGCTAGATAGTGGGTTCATTCCTCCGGTAATCTGGGAGAGTGACAACAACTTCTAAGATTGTGGATGTGCTGTTGCCATTAGGATATAATATTCAGCTCCACATAGGTATCAATATAAGTCAGATCCCAGCAAACACAACATGTAGCATTACAATAAGATGATCTTGATCATGATAGGCAGCTCACAAGATCTAAACATGATGGCACAAGTGGAGAAGACAACCATCTAGCTACTGCTATGGACCCATAGTCCAAGGATGAACTACTCACGCATCACTCCGGAGGCGGGCATGGCGATGTAGAGCCCTCCGGTGATGATTCCCCTCTCCGGCAGGGTGCCGGGAAGAGCTTCAGAACCCCCCGAGTTAGGGTTGACGACGGCGGCGGCAGCGAATATGTTCTGGATGAAAGGCTCGGTGTTTTAGGGTTTTCACGTCTCGGGGAATAAATAGGCGAAGGGGCGATGTCGGCGGACCCCCGAGGGGCCCAAACCACAGGCGGCGCGGTGGGCCCCTGCCGCGCCGCCAGGTGGTTTGGCCACCTCGTGGCTCCTTCGTCTCTCCTTCGGACTCCGTGTACGTGCTGGAAAAATAGGGACTTGGCCTTTTGTTTCGTGCAATTCCGAGAATATTTCCAGAAGTAACTTTCTGAAACCAAAAACAGCAGAAAACAGGGAACTGGCACTGTGGCATCTTGTTAATAGGTTAGTCCCAGAAAATGCATAAAAGTGATATGAAGTGTATATAAAACATGTAGCAAATGGTATAATATAAGCATGGAACAGCAGAAATTATGGATACGTTGGAGACGTATCAAGCATCCCCAAGCTTAGTTCTACTCGTCCTCGAGTAGGTAAAACGATAACAACAAATAATTTCTGAGGAGACATGCTTTCACACAATCTTGATCAATATATTGCAAGGCTCATGTCATGAATGAAGTGACTCAAAGCAATGATCTATAGTTTGCTAACAAATAGATAAAGAGTAAACAATGAATCATATAAGCAAAAACTTTTCATGAATAGTACTTTCAAGACAAGCATCAAAAAGTTTTGCATAAGAGGTAACTCATAAAGCAATAGATTCAAAGTAAAAGGCATTGAAGCAACACAAAGGATGATTAAGTTTCAGCATTTGCTTTCAACTTGTAACATGTATATCTCATGGATAGTTGTCAACATAAAGCAATATAACAAGTGCAATAAGTAAATATGTAAGAATCAATGCACACAAAGTTGACACAAGTGTTTGCTTCTAAGATAGAAAGGAGTAGGTAAACTGACTCAACATAAAGTAAAAGATAGGCCCTTCGCAGAGGGAAGCAGGGATTAAATCATGTGCTAGAGCTTTTTAAGTTTTCGAAAGCATATAGAGAGCACAAAATAAGTATTTGAGAGGTGTTTGTTGTTGTCAACGAATGGTAGTGGGCACTCTAACCCCCTTGTCAACCAGACTTTCAAGAGCGGCTCCCATGAAGGACGTTATCTCTACCAGCAAGGTAGATCATCCCTCTTCTCTTTTGTTTACACATGTATTTTAGTTTCTTTATAGATGACACTCCTCCCAACCTTTTGCTTACACAAGCCATGGCTAACCGAATCCTCGGGTGCCTTCCAACATTCACATACCATGGAGGAGTGTCTATTTGCAAAATTAAGTTGCTTACTGATAAATCAGGGCAAAACATGTGAAGAGAATTATTAATGAAAGTTGTAATTAATTGGGGCTGGGCACCCCGTTGCCAGCTCTTTTTGCAAATTATTGGATAAGCGGATGTATATGCCACTAGTCCATTGGTGAAAGTCTGTCAGAAGTAAATGACAAGATTGAAAGATAAAACACCACATACTTCCTCATGAGCTATAAAACATTGACACAAATAAGGAGTAATAAAGTTTTGAATAGTTTAAAGGTAGCACATGAAATATTTACTTGGAATGGCAGGAAATACCACATAGTAGGTAGGTATGGTGGACACAAATGGCATGGGTTTTGGCTCAAGTTTTGGATGCACGAGAAGCATTCCCTCTCAGTACAGAGTTTAGGCTAGCAAGGTTGTTTGAAGCAAACACAAGTATAAACCGGTACAGCAAGAATCACATAAAAACATATTGCAAGTATTATAAGACTCTACACTGTCTTCCTTGTTGCTCAAACATTTTACCAGAAAATATCTAGACCTTAGAGAGAACAAATATGCATCCCAAGTCTCAACAAGCTCTACGGTAGTTCTCCACTACTAGGCTTTAACTACATGATGCAAGAGCTTAAACATGATCTACTTGAGAGCTCAAAACAATTGCAAAGCATCAAATCAAACAAGACAATGATCTACAAGAATGCATATGTCTTTTCCAATACCAACTACTACATGTAGCATTTTCTTTCTTCCAAACAAACACCAATCAATTTATTTAAACATAAACTCTCCAAATGATAATATAATGCAGCAAGAGAGTATTTATAAACAAGTGCTAACAGCTCGAAGAGATGCATGAAAAACAGGAGCTAAAAGCACTGCAGTAGCTAGTTAAGAATACTCAACAAATATAAGTGAAGAACATGAGTATTCACATGAAAAAGCGGAGCGTGTCTCTCTCCCACACAAGGATTGCTAGGATCCGAATTTATTCAAACAAAAACAAAAATAAAAACACACAGACGCTCCAAGTAAAGCGCATAAGATGTGAAAGAATTAAAATATAGTTTCACTAGAGATGACCTGATAAGTTTGTTGATGAAGAAGGGGATGCCTTGGGCATCCCCAAGCTTAGACGCTTGAGTCTCTCTGAATATGGTTGGGATGAACCACGGGGGCATCCCCAAGCTTAGGCTTTTCACTCTTCTTGATCACATAATATCACCCTTCTCGCTTGATCCTTGAAAACTTCCTTCACACCAAACTCAAGACAGTTCTCATTAGAGGGTTAGTGCATAATCAAAAATTCTCATATTCTGTAATGATACAATCAATCCCAAAGCTTCTGGACATTAGCTACAGCCACCAATGCTTTGTGGAGCAAAGAAATCCACACAAACACAGTAAAAGAGCGAATGCAAAACAAAAGGCAGAATCTGTCAAAAACAGAACAGTCTGGAATGACGAATTTTTTCGAGGCACTTAAGTTGCTCAGATGGATCTGGCCTAAAATAATGAAAGTTGCGTACATATCTCAGGAATATGCGTGATTTTTTCAGAATTTTTTGAATTTTCTACAGGGAGATAAGCTCAAATCCGTGACAGCTAAAAATCTGTCACTGCGCAGAAATCCAAATCTTGCATCAACTTTCAATATAGAACTTTACTTGGCACAACATTGCGATAAAATAAAGATACAAAGGAGTTGCTACAGAAGTAACAAAACTCCTTGAGAAAAACTAAAAATAAAAGATAAAGGGTTGCCTCCCTAAAGAGCTTTCTTTAATGCCTTTAGCTAGGCTAAAAGATTTTAATGATGCTCTCATAGGAATAGAACTTGAAAAACAAAAGAGAGCATCAAGAGGCAAATATCAAACGCATTTAAGTCTAACCCACTTTCTATGTAAGGGAACCTTGTAACAAAATAAATTATTGAAGCATAAAGCAACTAGCATAAAGTGCCAGAAACAATGCTTGTACGTCACACGTCAGTTGCTAGCTCAAAGTTGACGAGGGAATATTTCCCCGGCAACAGTGCCAGAAACAATGCTTGTACGTCACATGTCAGTTGGGAACCCCAAGAGGAAGGTATGATGAGTGCAGCAGCAAGTTTTCCCTCAGTATGAAACCAAGGTTTAATCGAACCAGTAGGAAAACGAGGTTTGCTTCGAATGTGTTGGTGAAGGAGTGTAGTGCGGCGCAACACCAGGGATTCCGGTGCCAACGTGGAACCTGCACAACACAATCAAATTACTTTGCCCCAACTTAATAGTGAGGTTGTCGATCTCACCGGCTTGCTGAAAACAAAGGGTTAAACGTATCGAATGGAAAATGATGTTTGTTTGCATAAAACAGTAGAGAACAATGATTGCAGTAGATTGTATTTCAGATGTAAAAGAATGGACCGGGGTCCACAGTTCACTAGTGGTGTCTCTCTAATAAGATAACTAACATGCTGGGTAAACAAATTACAGCTGGGCAATTGACAATTGATAAGTGCATATAACATGCATGTGTGAGTTGTGGTGTCTACTATGAGATTCATTTGGTCATTACGACAAAGTACATAGACCGCTATCCAGCATGCATCTATGCCTAAATAGTCCACTTTCCGGTTAACATCCGTACCCCTTCCAGTATTAAGTTGCAAGCAATAGACAATTGCATTAAGTAATGTGCGTAATGTAAACAATACATTCATCCTTGAATAAATCATTGTTGTTTTACCCCGAGTGGCAACAACACATCTACAACCTTAGAACTTGCTGTCACTATCCAGGTTAAATAGAGGTTGAACCCAACTATCATGCATAAATACCCACTCTTGGAGTCACAAGTATTCACTTGGCCAAGGCTTCAACAAGTAACGGAGAGCATGCAAGATCACAAATGACATAGACATGATAATATAATATTCAGCTCCACATAGGTATCAATATAAGTCAGATCCCAGCAAACACAACATGTAGCATTACAATAAGATGATCTTGATCATGATAGGCAGCTCACAAGATCTAAACATGATGGCACAAGTGGAGAAGACAACCATTTAGCTACTGCTATGGACCCATAGTCCAAGGATGAACTACTCACGCATCACTCCGGAGGCGGGCATGGCGATGTAGAGCCCTCCGGTGATGATTCCCCTCTCCGGCAGGGTGCCGGGAAGAGCTTCAGAACCCCCGAGTTAGGGTTGACGACGGCGGCGGCAGGGAATATGTTCTGGATGAAAGGCTCGGTGTTTTAGGGTTTTCACGTCTCGGGGAATAAATAGGCGAAGGGGCGATGTCGGCGGACCCCGAGGGGCCCAAACCACAGGCTGGCGCGGTGGGGCCCTCTGCCGCGCCGCCAGGTGGTTTGGCCACCTCGTGGCTCCCCTTCGTCTCTCCTTCGGACTCCGTGTACGTGCTGGAAAAATAGGGACTTGGCCTTTTGTTTCGTGCAATTCCGAGAATATTTCCAGAAGTAACTTTCTGAAACCAAAAACAGCAGAAAACAGGGAACTGGCACTGTGGCATCTTGTTAATAGGTTAGTCCCAGAAAATGCATAAAAGTGATATGAAGTGTATATAAAACATGTAGCAAATGGTATAATATAAGCATGGAACAACAGAAATTATGGATACGTTGGAGACGTATCATTGCTGCTCACCTTAATAATTTTGTTGAACTTTGTGAGATGCAAAAGTATAAGGAAATAGATGGTGATATTATTAAACTGAAACTTTTTCCTTTCTCTTTGAGAGGACGTGCTAAAGATTGGTTGCTATCTTTGACTAGAATTAGTATTGATTCATGGACTAAATGCAAAGATGCTTTCATAGGAAAATATTATCCTCCTGCTAAGATCATATCTTTGAGAAGTAGCATTATGAATTTCAAACAATTTGATAATGACCATGTTGCTCAAGCTTGGGAGAGAATGAAATCGTTGGTAAAGAATTGTCCCACCCATGGACTGACTGCTTGGATGATCATCCAAACCTTTTATGCAGGATTAAATTTTTCTTCAAGAAACCTATTGGATTTGGCCTCTGGAGGTACCTTTATGTCCATCACTTTGGGTGCTGCAACAAAGCTTCTTGATGATTGATGCATGTAAAATGCATACATGAACTTTGCACTTTAATTGCTTATATTCCAATCATATTTGCATCATATAAGGGTTATATCAATGTTTTATCATGATTTTGGAAATATCTTAATGATTTCCTATTTTTATAGAATTAACCCTGCATAGGCAGAAAACCCTAGTTTTGTATTTTAATGTTTCAGGGACCCAAACGTCGTCCAAATCACCTGCAAATTTAGGGGCGTCATTTTTTGGAAGGAAGAAGACCTGTGGGCGAAGGAAGCGATCAAACGGAGGCCCGAGGGCCAAAAGAGGGGGGCCCACGCGGCCACAGTACCAGGCCGCGTGGGACCCACCCATCTGGCCCTCGAGGCTCCGTTGCCGTTGATCTTTGCTCCACCGACTCTGTCTTGACCTAAAAACGCCTATAAAAAGGTCCCCCGACGTTCTCTGGAAGGAGGCGGCGGAGAAACACGGAACCACGAAACAGAGAGTCAGAAGGCTGCCGCCGAAGAAGATCGGAGGGGGGAAACGCCGCCGGAGTCACCTCCGGAGGACTCCACCCCCTCCGGCGTGTTCATCATCAACATCTACAGCAATAACTTCTCCACCATCATCACCATGATGAAGGGGGAGTAGTCCACCCCCTGGACTAGGGTTTGTGGTGGTAACTTTTGTATCTCTCTCTCTCTTGAGCTTCACTAATTAGTACCGTATGAGCTGCTGAACATGATTACGGTCATCTATGTAATACCTTTGTGGTGAATATTGTGGTGTGAGATGATTTGTTATGCATTTACTGTTGTGTTGGAGCTTTTGTGATTTGTCATACTTTGAAGTATGATGTATGTGGGTACGGGATGGCCGATGTGACACGGCATAGGTATTGAGTGACACAGTACCGCCCAACATCCTTTATCTGGGGGTAAAAAGAAATAGTATGATGTGGGAGTGAGAGAAACCACGCTAGCCTTACGAGGGGTGACCTAGCAACACAAATGAGTATTTCTTTCAACTATGTGTTTTAGGACATATAGCAGTCATAAAAAGCTACCATTAAAACATGACAATTGTGTGTACTTTATCTATAACATGATGATCACCGTAGATGAGAGAGAGAGGATTAAGTGAACCCATGAACCATGTCCATTGTTCCTATAAGAAACACACACTTGAGCCTGTCCTCTTGCTATATAGAGGATTGGGTTTTCTCTCTTTGAGAGCTTTCACTTGCTACTACCTTTGTCTTGTCCTCTTGCAAAGAAGAGGATTGGGACACTTTTACATCCATCAAACCAGCCATCTTGTTCTCTAAACTTGTTTAGTGCATAATCAACTAAAACTTGTGACACTTTAGTTGTAGGGAATAGATAACTTTTCCTTCTTGCTCCTGCGGATCGATACCTTACTTCCACATTGAGAGGTGCTACAGTGATCCCTTGCTCTTGGGGGTTATCAATGATACGATGATAAATTATTCTGAATGGCACACCGAAAGAGCTCCACAAGGTAAGAAGGTAAATTCTGTTGAAGAAATCTCTTCCTTGAGTGATAAGATTGATACTATTATGTCTATGCTTACAAATGGAAAAATGCATGTTGATCCAAATAATGTTCCTTTAGCTTCTTTGGTTGCTCAAGAAGAGCATATTGATGTGAACCTCATTAAAAACAATAACTTCAACAACAATGCTTATAGGAATAATTTTGGTAATAGCAATTATAAGCCCTATCCTTTTAATAGTGGCAATGGTTATGTCAATTCTTATGGTAATTCCTACAACAACAATAAGAGTGTACCCTCTGATCTTGAAGTCATGCTTAAGGATTTTATTAGTACACAAACTGCTTTTAATAAAACTGTTGAGGACAAATTAGGGAAAATTGATGTTCTTGCCTCTAAAGTTGATAGTCTTGCTCTTGATGTTGATTTGTTAAAAATTAAAACTATGCCTCATGATGTTAAAGAGAGCAAAACTCTCAATGCTATACAAGTTAAAATTGATAATAATGTGAGGATGTTAGCTGATTTACATGCTAGGTGGGCAAGAGAGGATGAAATTGCTAAAAAGAATAGTATTGCTAGAGTTTATACTATTACTACTACTGAAAATGCTGTAAACTCAAGTGTTAAAAAACCTCCTACTATCAATGGTAAAGTAATTGGTGTTGGCAATGTCTCTACTTCTGTTGCAAAACGTTTAAAATTGCCTGAAAACACTGAAACTGTTCCTAATAAAAGTACTAAAAAATTCAAAACATGGGAGACAATGGTCCCATTACCTTTGATAATAATGATTTTGATTTTGATGGTTGCAATATTTCTGAAGTAATTAAGTTCTTGCAAAAGCTAGCTAGAAGTCCTAATGCTAGTGCTATAAACATGGCTTTTACTAAACATATTACTAATGCTCTCATGCAAGTTAGGGAAGAGAAATTAAAACATGAAGCTTCTATCCCTAGGAAGTTAGAAGATGGCTGGGAGCCCATCATTAAGATGAAGGTGAATGATTTTGATTGCAATGCTTTATGTGATCTTGGTGCTAGTATTTCTGTTATGCCTAAGAAACTCTATGATATGCTTGATTAAGCACCTTTGGAACACTGTTATTTGGATGTTCACCTTGCTGATAATACTATAAAGAAACCTTTGGGAAGAGTTGATGATGTTTTTACAACGGTTAACAATAACCTTGTCCCCGTTGATTTTGTTGTTTTGAATATTGAATGCAATGCTTCTTGTCCTATTGTTTTGAGAAGACCTCTCCTTAGAACTGTTGGTGCTATTATTGATATGAGAGAGGGGAATATTAAATATCAATTCCCACTCAAGAAAGGTATGGAACACTTCCCTATAAAGAAGATGAAGTTACCTTTTGATTCTATTGTTAGAGCAAATTATTCTGTTGATGCTTCTTCACTTGGAAATACTTGATTCTTATTTTCTACGCTAGCTGAAAGGCGTTAAAGAAAAACGCTTATGGGAGACAACCCATTATTTTATTTCTGTAATTTTTCTTTTCTTTTTGAGTCAAGGAGTTGTTTACTTCTGTAATAATTCCTTTGTATCTTTATTTTATCGCATTGTTGTGCCAAGTGGAGCCTCTAATAGGAAAATGATGCTAGATTTGGATTGCTGCGCAGGAACAGATTTCTGCTGTTCACCGTTTTACTTCTGTAAAATCACAAAAAAATTATTTAAATCTGCAAAGTTTTTTGCGTGATCCTCAGATATGTACGCATCTTTCGTTAGTTTTGCGTTTTTCGATCTGAGCAACGTAAGTGCCTCGAAAAACTTCGTCTTTACAGACTGTTCTGTTTAGACATATTCTGTCTTTTATTTTTCGCATTCTCTCTTTTACTAGTGTTGACTGGAATTCTTTTTTAGGGTGAAGAGCTTCACATAACATCAGTGGCAGTAGTTAATGTTAAAAGTAACGGTAATGTTTGTGTCCTTATAGAACATGTAAGTTTTTGATTGTGCACTAACCCTCTAATGAGAATTACTCTGAGTTTGGTGTGGCAGAAGTTTTCAAGGGTCAAGAGAGAAGGATGATATAATGTGATCAAGAAGAGTGAAAAGTTTAAGCTTGGGATGCCCCATGAAACTACATTTTAATTCTTTCACATCATATGTGCTTTACTTGGAGCGTCTGTGTGCTTTTATTTTCAGTATTTTATTTTTCTTATGGTCAACTTGATTGGACCCTAGCATTCTTGATTGGGAGAGAGACACGCTCCGCTTTTTCATATGAATACTCCTATTCTTCACTTATACTTGTTGAGTATTCTTATCTAGCTATTGCTATGCTTTTAGCTCCTGTTTTGCATGCATCTCTTATTCAGAGCTGTTAGTTCTTTTAAAGAAAGTACTCTCTTGCTTCACTTATAATTGTTTGGAGAGTTTATGTTGAAATAAATTGATTGGTGTTTGGTTGGAACAGAAAATGTTGCATGTGGTAGATGGTATAATGGAAAAAGCTTACATATTCTTGTAGATCACTGTATTGGATAATTTGATACTTGTCAATTGTTTTGAGTTATCAAGTAGTTCATGTTTAAGCTTTTGTATCATGTAGTTAAAACCTATTAATGAAGAACTACCGTAAAGCTCGTTGAAATTTGGTTTGCATGATTGGTATCTCTAAGGTCTAGATATTTTCTAGTAAAAGGGTTTGGTTAACAAGGAAGACAGTGTAGAGTCTTATAATGCTTGCAATATGTTTTCATATAAGTCTTGCTGTGTCGGTTGATATCCTGTGTTTGCTTCAAATAACCTTGCTAGCCTAAACTCTGTACTGAGAGGGAATGCTTCTCGTGCATCCAAAACCTTGAGCCAAAATCCATGCCATCTGTGTCCACCATAACTACCTATATGTGGTATTTCCTTGCCATTCCAAGTAAATTTTTCATGTGCTACCTTTAAACTATTCAAAAATTATTACTCCTTTTTGTGTCAATGTTTACCAAGCTCATGAGGACGGGGTGGATGTCTTTATGTCAACTGTCAAACAGACTTTACCACCGGACTAGCGGCATATACATCCGCTTATCCATTAATTTTGCAAAAAGAGCTGGCAAATGGGGTGCCCAGTCCCAATTAATTACAACTTTAACCGCTTAATTCTCTTCACATTTTTGCCCTGATTTATCAGTCAAGCAATGACAAACAGTGAAATATCTGCATGTGTAAACAAAAGAGAAAGGGATGATCTGCCTTGCTGGTAGAAATAACGTCCTTCATGGGAGCCGCTCTTAAAAGTCTGGTTGGCAGGGGTCATATTGTACTTTCCATTTTCTGATTCGTTGACAATTAACAAACACCTCCAAAACTTATTTTTACTCTCTTATGATTTCAAAAACTTAAAAAGCTCTAGCACATGATTTAATCCCTGCTTCCCTCTGCGAAGGGCCTTTCTTTTACTTTTATGTTGAGTCAGTTTTCCTACTTCTTTCTATCTCAGAAGTAGTGTCAACTTTGGTGCAACAATTTTTATATGCTTGTATATTGCACTTATTATATTGCTTTGTGTTGACAAATATCCATGAGATATATATGTTGAAAGTTGAAAGCAATTGCTGAAGCTTAAATCTTCCTTTGTGTTGGTTAAATACCTTTTACTTAGAATCTATTGCTTTATGAGTTAACTCTTATGCAAAACTCTTTGATGCTTGTCTCGAAAGTACTATTCATGAAAAGTTTTTGCTTATATGATTCAGTTGTTTGCTCATTATCTACTTGCTAGCAAACTATAGACCATTGACCTGGATCACTTCATTCATAACATGTGCTTTACAATACTATTTGATCAAGATTATGATTGTAGCATGTCACCTCAGAAATTATTTTGTTTTTATCGTTTTACCTACTCGAGGACGAGTAGAACTAAGCTTGGGGATGCTTGATACGTCTCAAACGTATCTATAATTTCTGATGTTCCATGTTGATATTATACCAATTGTTACATGTTTTATATACACTTCATAGCATTTTTATGCATTTTCTGGGACTAACCTATTAACAAGATGCCACAGTGCCAGTTCCTGTTTTCTGCTGTTTTTGTATTCCAGAAAAGCTAGTCTGGAAATATTCTCGGAATTGGACGAAACTTGGACAGAACCTCCTATTTTTCCAACACGTACACGGAGTCCAAAGGAGAGACGGAGGGGGCCGCGAGCCAGCCACACCATGGGGGCGCGGCCCCCCCTGCCGCGCCGTGGGGTGGTGTGGGCCCACGGGCGTCTCCAGCCGCCCTTTCGCCTATTTATTCATCTTCACGGGAAAACCCTAACACCCGAGCCATTATCCACGAAAAGTTCCAGAGACGCCGCCGCCGTCAACCCTAGCTCGGGAGGGTTCAGAAGCTCTTCCCGGCACCCTGCCGGAGAGGGGAATCATCACCGGAGGGCTCTACATCACCATGCCTGCCTCCGGAGTGATGCGTGAGTAGTTCATCCTTGGACTACGGGTCCATAGCAGTAGCTAGATGGTTGTCTCTCCACTTTATGCTATCATGTTTAGATCTTGTGAGCTGCCTATCATGATCAAGATCATCTTATTGTAATGCTACATGTTGTGTTTGCTGGGATCCGATGAATATTGAATACTATGTCAAGTTGATTATCAATCTATCTTATATGTTATTTATGATCTTGCATGCTTTCCGTTACTAGTAGATGCTTTGGCCAAGTAGATGCTTGTAACTCCAAGAGTGAGTATTTATGCTAGATAGTGGGTTCATGCCTCCGGTAATCTGGGAGAGTGACAACAACTTCTAAGATTGTGGATGTGCTGTTGCCACTAGGGATAAAATAACCGATGCTTAGCTTAAGGGTGCGCCGTTAGGTCTAATGCATTTGTTTACATTACGCACATTACTTAATGCGATTATCCGTTGCTTGCAACTTAATACCAACGGGGAACTCGGTATGACAACCTGGAGGTGGATTATTAGTCATAGACGCTGTTGGATAACGGTCTATGTATTTTGTCGTAATGCCCACATGAATATCATAGTAATCATCATGTCATATATATGCATTGTCATGCGCTCAATATTTTGTCAATTGCCCAGCTGTAATTTGTTCACCCAGCATGTTAGTTATCTTTTATGGAGAGACACCACTAGTGAACTGTGGACCCCGGTCCATTCTTTTACACTGATAATACAACCAACTGCAAACATTGTTCCTTTTCATTCTCTGCAATTTACTACTGTTTTCCACACCATACGTTTAATCCTTTGTTTTCAGCAAGCCGGTGAGATTGACAACCTCACTGTTTCGTTGGGGCAAAGTAGTTTGATTGTGTTGTGTGCAGGTTCCACGTCAGCGCGCCACTGACAACCTTCAGAAGTGATTTCTTGCTCCTACTGGTTCGATTAAACCTTGGTTTCATACTGAGGAAAACTGCTGCTACACTGTTTCATACCTTCCTCTTGGGGTCTCCCAACGAACGTGTGATCCACGTCATCATCCTTCTCCGGGTATCTCCAGACACAAGCACGTCAATATAGTTTTTGTGCTCGTACTTCAACTGAATATTGACATGGTGATCCCACATCAACAACAGCCCACCAGCTCGCCCATTACTAGGCATCACCAGCTTATGTGCATAACCGAGTTTAACTCGTAATCTCTCACCACTATCTCTGTCAAGATGAGTTTCAGACAGAAACATTATCTCATGCCTGTGTTGCCTTCTGATCGCTTGGAGCGATCTAATTGCCGGGGAGTTGCCAGCTCCCCGACAATTGTATCCGCATATTTTCATTGCTCCTGGCGGTACTCCTCGAGGGAGCCCGCCAATCCTAAAGATGGATTACCATCATTGATAGTATCCTCCGTCCGTTTGTGTCTTTTCTGCAGTTGCACCTTCTGCGGTGTTGTTTCCACATTAGGTATCCCATCCCTTGGCTCCACTGAATCGTGAGCCGAGTTTGTGAGCAACAATGTATTCTTCTTCGGTGGCTCATCCCTACTAACCACCAACCTTTTCCGCAGCGACCTTCCAGCGGTTTCACCCAGGTTAGAGCCAAAGCTCGGAACATCTTCGTCCATGTCCTGGCGGTCCTTTCTCATATCAGATCGACCCCCACGACCATTCCTACCTCCACTTTCTGGAGTTACCGGTCTGTGGTCTCACCGCATATTCTTTCTTTGGCTGATACCAGAAGTCCTCTTGTGGTACCATCATAAAATCACCATACTGGTACTTGGTAGGATCATGAGCACCCTCACCACATTCATCTGCAACATGTCCAATAATACCACATTGTGCACAGAACCGTGACATTTTTTCATACAAAACAATGAACTTCTGTGGAGGTTTTCCAGGGCTAACCGTCCCTGTAACGAAGCGCATCAGAGCTTTCTTCAAATTGATTTTGACATAAACTCTCACAAACTTCACATAATCAACACCATTAATTCCCGTTTCTGCATCCAGAACCTTGCCCATCCTTCCTGCCATTGTTTTCGCCACTGCAGCATTGCGAACCAGGTCCGGCAGTCCCATAATACGCACCCACACCCTAATCGAATCCAAGGGTATTGTCTCAGTGTTCATCATATCATCGTATTCCTCAATGACAACAGCCTGTCTCCTGAATAACCACGGTCCTCCATGCATGGCCGTCTTCCAGTCACCGAGGCAGTTAAATTGTGCGATAAAAGTATAGTCGTCTAGATCACGAAACGTAACCTCTCTAGCCACCGTCCAAGCTACTTGCATCTTCTGGTAAAACGCCGTATGGCTAAAAGGGGATTTCAAACATACCTTGATGATCACAGCCCACTTCATGGGTGTTCGATTTTCCTCGATCAACCCCGAGAGATCGATCGCTTCTTCTTCCTCTGCTGTAATTTCCAGGCGGTTCAGCATCTCCTCAATTTTTTCTCCAGTTTCCGGGGTATGAGCATCCCGTTCTTCCTCGGCCGCCATAGATTCAACCGCCACTTCCTCTCCGCTGGCCTCGCGGTCGAGTTCGCTTTTCCGCCCGAGTTATCGGCCATGTTTAGGGTTTCAGCTTCCCCCTTCCTTCGATCCAGGACCAAGGGCTCCTGGGAGTTTGCTTCGACGTCGATCAAGGCGAGGGATCTCCAAGATCGGCGGCGATATGGTGGACTCCTACGGGATCGCCGCAGGAGGAGACCTAAACCCTAAACGAAAGGGTACAATCAAAATGACAATTTAGCAAGTACATCATCTTAATTTTCGTATTCAACAATTAATGTGATAATGTCACTCATAGGTGGTACACCTGTGCAGAAAAGGATATTGGCATGCTGAGAAATTGGTAACCGAAGTAAAGACTAAAATTTGATCGTGACCGGAAAAAATGGTAAGGTGGAATTTGGCCACCATCCAAGCATACCCTAAACACACTTCGTCACTTCCCACGGCGCACTAGTCACACGGGAAAAGCGTGCAAGAAAAGGCTAGAACAAAATGTAGCATGCCACCGACCGAGTGAACCAGTGGCGCTCTACTAGCCTACTCTGATGTCCGAACCCGAGCCAGCACACACATTTCCATCCTCGGTGGTTCTAATCCTTTCCCTTTTTCGCTTCGTCTTCCACCTTGCCTCGTACGGCTCGCGCCTCGCTCCCCAGTCCCCACTCTCGTGCTCCTCCTCTCCCCTCCAATCGCCTCCACGCCGCTTTTATAACCCCGCCCGCCCAGGCACTCGCCCCACCTCCCCAATCTGACGGCGCGGCGCCGCGCAGCTTACCGAAGCGCTTGGCAGCTAGCTAGGTCACGAGGAATCCCATTCTTGCTGCCGCCGGGAGCCTCGGCGAATAGCTGTCCTGATAGGCGGCGCTCCTCCTCCCAGCCATGGGGGGTCGCAATCGGCGATGGCAGACCAAGCGCCGCCACGACCGCCCTTCGAACCCTCGTCCTCCTCCGCCTCCGTATCCTGGTACGGTTCACAACCTCTTCCCCTCTCCCATCTCTCTCTACGCGATATGATTGAGATTAAGTGCCCATCTCCTATGGTTTTATTGGGTTAGGAGCTCGCCGATCTAGACATCTACTTCTTGATTCAAGCTATGTGTTGGTTTTTCTAATGTGTTAGAAACGGACCTGTCTGTCGATTCAGTTCGCACCATCCTGGGAATGACACGAACAATTCTTGTATGTGGTCCAACCGATTCAGGCTTAAAACCACGGTTATTGGTCTCTTATCTATGTATAACACTAGGGTTAACATTCCTTTGAATTGTTCTTACCATCAGAAAAATGTTGTGCCGGAATGTCGGAAAAATGTTAACTTTGGGTTTACTAACCTACCTATTGGAGGTAGCCATTCCTGGTTTCAGTAGGGAGGGTAGTGCAGTTGCAATGTGCATATTATGTACCTACAACAGTACAGGTGGGCAACTTTTTAGCTGCAGTCTGCATAGTGTATCAGCCATCTGCTCTGCCAAGAATAGGATTTGAGTCTTAACGAGGTAGCATCAATTTGACTTAATGGAATTTCTCCGGGAGACAGAGGCATGGAAGTCTAAGCAAGTTCTACTGCTTTTGGATGCACCTTCTTTTGTAAAGGACGTACCCAGTGCTGAGAGCTCCCGCACTGTGCGGGGTCTGGGGAAGGTGTCAGTGGCAAGCCTTACCCTCACCTAGTGCAATGTGAGGAGACCGCGACTCGAACCTGGTACCTCTCGGTCACAGGCGGTGAGGCTCTACCGCTGCACCAGGTCCGCACCTTCTTTTGTAAACTCTAGAAAATTTGTAGCACTGCCTTCCCCTGATCCACGAGAAGAAAATAATTGATGAAGAAAATTTTAGTACCTTAGTTTGGTCGTACTTGCACGGCTGTTAAAAGTTCTAACTAACCTGAACCTAGATATAGCATGGATTGGATATAGAGGGAAGGAGCTGAGATATAATGTTCAAACATACTAACTTTCTGAAAAAAAAAATTTATAACACTCCAAATTGTTCTAAAAAGCCTATGGAGGCTTAGAACAATGGCCTCAAATTAATATAAATCACAATAGTGCAGAAAGAAAAGTGTCGACTGTATTGAGTATTGAGTAATGACACTAAAGGAAGGCTTGAGCTTGCCTCCTTGGAGGAGGAAGGAAGAACATTTTTGGCGAACCATATTGTAGACGGTGTTACTCGGGCATGGACACGGCTGTACGGGTATAGCCGTATAGGACTACGACTTGGATTTGCTTGTACGAGATCCGACAAGATTTTTTAGGACACGCTAAATAACACTTGTAATCTGACATGGATTCGGACTGTCCGGTCCGGCAAATTTTTTAGAACAATGGTGCTCGTGTAACACTAGTTATAGTCATCTTGCTGAAGATGTACTAATGGAGAAATAAAATATAGAGGTATATTCATCTCATATGTCTTAAACGGATGTGGGACCGTTGAATTTAACTTGCTACGTACCTGTTACCATTTCTGGTATCATAAAAGTTTAACCTGCTGGGGATATGTAACCATAGTGTGCATGTTTTCTTCCGGCAGTAGGATATCAAAAGTATGTTCTGTGCGATGATGCACGACAATTTTTTCCCTCGCTCTACTGATTACTACTATTTTGAGTGACATTATGTGGTGACATAGGAGCATTCCTATAGAAGGAATGTTGTTGTTATAGGATTGAACCCTTTCCGTAGTATTTTGAGTGACTAATTTTTTTGGTTTATTTTGAATTGTTCAGTTTGTTTTGTTTCAGTTCTTGAAGGATTTCTGTTGTTCTTTACGAATTCAAATTACTTGTTTGTGGTGTAATTTGACCTTACATTACTAAATTTGAATTACAAACTAAACCCTATACTGATTAGAGGGTTCGACAAATACTTGATTCACTGCACTGGCGGAGCTTAGTAGGGGCCAACCCGGGCCATGGCCCGCCCAGGATTTTGCCAAACATGTCTATAGCAATGCATCAATAGCCCAATTGCTAAAGCCCAGTTCACTGATACCAGCAGAACAACTACTCAAGCCCAGTCCAGTAGTTCCGCATCCACCAGAGCGAGGACAAACGAGACAAGCACCATCATCCATTCGGCCATTCCCCTCTAGCCTCTAGGCTCGTTCTTCTGTGCCAGGAATTCAGCCACTAGGATTGAAAATTTAACATAAAGAAAAAAGGGATTCAAGAAAACGAGTCGGGCAGCAGCAGCCACGAGTCGCCAGCATCTCATGAGTCACGTCGCATATCCAGTTGTACGAGCACCAGCTAAAGGTCCAGCTGCCGGGCAGCGTCGGTGGCGTTGGCGCGTTGCAGCGACGAGCTCAGTCGAGCGTCTCCAATTCCCTTTCAGTTTCTCAAAAACCAATCTCTTCAATTGCAGCAACACAACACGCTAGCACATGTAGTTTTTCCCCCTAATTTGTAGCTAGCGATTGGATGGTTTGAAAAAAAAATCTCATGCAGCTCCGAAGTCTGAATTACCCTTTAACACATCACCAACCCGAGCTAAGAATTGGATTTTTTTTGACTCTTTTGTAAGTTGGCCCGCCCAGATATTTGTTTGAAGCTCCGCCACTGATTCACTGCACTTCAGCTGCCCTGTACTTCTATATTTAACCTGCTACCCTACTACAGTTATAGTTGAGCATTTGAAAGATGAATGGTCCAACAGTCCGATTCATCTTTTCACCCTTATATAGCAACCAAAAATACTTCCGTAACTTTAGTCTGTTTGAAATGCACTTCTGTTTGGCAATTCATTTCTCCCACAGGATTCTGTACTAAACCTGAAATCCTAAATCAGCATGTGGCCTTGATATTTATGTAGCAGAGGATCAAGCAATCTAGCCTGAAGATTATTCTCAATATGTTTCCTTTTTTTGTGAGGGATTCTCGATATGTTTTCTTTTTTAGGGGTTCTCGATACGTTTCCTATTTATTCTTGTTTGCATGATGCAGTAGGTAAGGACCCTTTTATTTGGTACCATGATTCTGATATTGTTTTAATACATGTAGGGTATGATCACGCGAATAATCAATTCCCAGTCCCACTATGGGAAAGGGAATTTTGCAGTTATGTTGGTGGCATTTCCTGGCAAAGGTTCTGTGAAAACAAGCATTTTGCTTATATCTTTAAAGAGATAGAGCAATGGGATGATTCCGCAGCTTTTGAGAATTTCCAGAACGCAAAGTCGAGATTCTGGTCTAATTATCATGGCCAACCATCTGATATGCCTTTACCTGACCCTGATTTGTACATTGAGAAGGTTGACCACCGCTGCAAAGTCGACCCTGAGTTGGTTGCTGACCTGGATAAGGTACGGCTACCGTTTGAGGCGGACAATGAGTTCGCCATAGCTGCCAGCAACAAGTCCCAGAATGGAAACTGGGACGTCTATCTAGAAAAGCCCGCTGAAGTCAACAAGTGGGAAGAGGACAACTCAAGATCCAACATGGGTTGGGGAGTGCCTTTGAACAGTTGGAATAAAACCAGCTCTGGCTGGGGTGATGCTCTGGTGCAGCCCAGTTGGGGCTGCTCAAGCAACAACCATTGTGCAGCAGATAACTGGAATAGCTACCATGGAGCATCCAACAACACATACCAGGATCAAAGCAACACAGACCAGGATCAAAGGAATGGATATGGCAGGAAAAGGAACGGTGGTGGATATTCCCAGCAAAGGAACAACAAGTCGAGGAACCAGGCCGAGGACTACCCGAGAGGCAGATGGCAAGATAACAGGGGAAGGAATAGCGAGCGATTTCCATTTGACAATATGCCAAATGGACAGAGAGCAGAGCGTGGCTTCTGAGTTAGTGGTTCTGAAAGAATCTGTGTGAGATGTTGGTTGGATTTATAAACTGTCCAACATCTCGTTTCTTTTGTCTGGAGCTGTGTGTGTAATAGTTGGATGTTGGAAGTTGAAACAATGTTACCACCTGTAAGATGTTATGGGTTTGGTTGCTACTCGTTGAGGTATTTTTCCTCTTCCTGTTTTGGGTTTGGTTGCTGCTCTTTGAGGCCAAATGGACGTGAGAAATGTTGCTGCCATTTCATCGTGAAGATAGTCTTCTCCCGGGATGGGCTTCCATTGGCACAATTTTAGATTCACTTTTGGAAGTTCCATCGGAGAATCTGAATAGTTCAGGGATCAGCCTGTTCTATGACGAGGCCTCGTCAAGGATGCATGAAAATCAGGATATTTCAGTAGCTGCGAGGATTAACAAATAACTTGCACCAAACCCATGTTTAGCTATATACTGTATTAAAAATTCATAGTATTACGTGCTTTTAATACTAAATTCTTGGTAAATCGTCGACTGGTGTTTGTGCAAAAAAGAATTTAGACTTGACTTGAACTTGTCACCAAAGAGTCGAGATGAGCTTTAATCTTTTAAAACTGAGCTCGGTGACGGAATGAATTTAACTAGTAGAGTCAATTAGTTGCTCGTTAATCAGAAGAGACATGAGATAATGCGAATAATGTTGTTGATTGTTGCCATTTGTGGAGTAGACCTGTGCCCCTATGGTGTAAATTGTTGAAAGTTATGATTTGTGGAGTAAAATATGTGCCCTAAATAAAGTTTAGTAAATTTGAGGCCCTCGTTAGAACGTGGGATATGAAAACACATGAACATGAAAATCATAGGAATGTGAAAGAAGTTCAACCGGAAAGCATAGGACCTAAATTATTGCCAATAATCTGTTTGGAAAGCGGGAAACATGAACTAAACTCAAATTTTTAACAATCCTTAACAAGGTGGATAACATCATCGTTTTAGTAGATGTTTGTAGAGCTTCACACAACTGCTCTTCAAAAACATTTCTTCACCATTAGGGGTTCGTACACCACCGATACAAAATATACAACAATTAATCAGTTCACACCACTTAAGAAGACTAATATTAAGGGATACTAGATGATACCCCGCGCGTTGCAGCAGGCATAAAGAGCAACAACATATATGTAAAATCTGCATAAACAGTCTTGTGAAGGTACAACACAATGAAGATGGTAGTTGTGGGAAAATACAATTCAATATTTCATGTAGAAATGAGAAATACAATGACTGCAACCTACGGTAAGCTCTAAAAGTTAGAAGGGGTAAAATAGATAAACAGGATGCTACATGTATATTGGCTAGAAAAATGCACTGCAAGCATGTTAGACATTGATGTTCATGGTATGAACTGACTGCACTGGAGTCACTGCATTAGTTGAATTTGAAATGGAGGAGCCCTCTCGACCCCCTCGCGCCGCCACCCCAGGGCGACGCCAGGGGGACCAAATCCCAGCGCCGCCACCCCCTCTCTCGTCCGGCGAAGACTGCCGCCGTTGCCGCCGGCCTATGCAAATTCATTCCACCTTTTGTTGATGACGACCTCACTGGCAAAGTCAGTGATTTGCACAAACCACTAGCAATTCTTGCAAGCCAGGACCGACACTGGCATTGGAAAGGGCCCTTCCCATAAGCATTAAACTCCTTCGAGACGATGATCATATACAAGTCATACCCATCTAACTAGATGTAGAATTCCCTAAGACGAGGTTGGTAATGTAGTGGGCGAGCTTTGAAGTGTTGTTTCTGCTTGCCCGCTTGGCACCGTCGACTTCAACGCCTGGGTAGCCATCAGGAGAACATTATAAACTCATAGCCCAATGGACTAGGACGGTTGCAATCAACAAGGTCAAACTTCGACTTTGACCTTCGGGTTCTTACACATGAACCATGCATACACAAACGGGGAGACACCACCGAAATCAAGCAAACGACATACACGTGACGTCTGGGTGAAAATTCAATCCCATAAGTCTAATCTCATTGCACATCATAAAATTGGGAGAACCTACAACATGATCGACGGGGTGAACCGATGAAGGATCCGTCCTTGAAAGACCACACAAGAGGCTGATAAAGGTTCCACCACCGCCGATGAAGGGGGAGCCGTCGATGAACCGCCGAAGATGTTACATCAGTCGTCGGTGGATGGGCGGAGTGCCAACGGCCGCCACGGGCGAACGACGTAAAACATGCAAATTTTCATTTTGATTCAAACGGGGCGGGCCCTCAGAGTCAATTCAAGAAGGATTTGAAAAGTCTTCCTACCCCGTCTTTCCCCTCCCCGCCACTGTAGAGGAGAGAGGCGATTTTTTGGGCGTCTTCACCGATCCACCGCGTTCGCCGCCGCTGAGCCGCGGGATTCCTCTCCTCCGCCGGCCGCTTCGGCGGCGGGAGGGTGGGGGATCCCCGGCTCCGGCATGTACATACGGTAGGGTAGGGTGGAGGTTTCGCCGGCGGCGCTGTGGAGGAGGTGGTGGTGCCGGTGGTTGGTTTGGTGTCGGGGCGGTCTTCTCCGGCGGTGGTGCTCTTCGGGGCTCCCCGTCGCCGCGCCTGACTTGCGGGAGCTCGAGGCCCGGCGTGGTGCTCGAGTTCCTCCGCCTCCCATCGGATCTGCGCTGGCGGCGGATCTGGCGGGTGGAAATCAGAGACGGGCGAGCTCGGCGGTCTCTCTCTGCGTCGGCGACGAAGTGGGCTGCGGCAAGGTGGTGTAGCTCGAAGGAAAGGGTGCTCGCCGTGTCCGTTTACCGGCACAATCTCCGTCGCTGCGCGGCGGGTGGGCTCTGCGGCGATCTTCAACAAGAAAGGCTCCCTTGGGCGGTGGCTAGAAGGAGGTCAGCGTTCTTCGTCTCCGGCGCCGGTGGTGTCGCTGTGCTCTGCTCTGGATCTGGTTCCCCTACGTATGGGTTGTTGTTCTTCGTATTTGTACTGTCTACTTTGTATTCGGTACTATGTTGAATATACGTGGGCTTTTCAAAAAAAAAAAGGAAGGATTTGAAAAAAAAACAATTTTGAACATTTTTATTTTGCGATTAATTTCACTCGAACATTCGGCGCCGGTCGTCCAGACTCCAGAGTCAGGTTGGTTGACCCGAACCGCATCTCTGCCCCTGCCCAGACCAAAAGCCAAAACCAAACCGAGCAGAGCCTCCCCTCCCCGACGTCCTCTGCTTCTCCCTCTCTCCCGGCGACTCTGCCCATTTGTCTAGGGTTTTATCCGGCGATCTCTCCTTCCTCGCTCCTGCCTTGACGAGGCACCCGGTGGAGAATGACCGAGGTGGAGGAGGTAGGCAACAGGATGGAAGCGCAGCTGCGCCTCCACGCGGGTCCGGCGGCGGCGGGGGAGAACGGCGATCTCCCGCTCCCCGCGCTCTTCGACAGGGCTTCGCACCTCCACTCGCTCGCATCCAGCTCCTCCCTCGACCAGGTCCCCCTCCATCCTTCCTCCCCGATCGCCGTCCCTCGATTCGTGCGATTCCTCCTCACGTGCTCGGTTTTGCTGCAGGAAGGGATCCGCAAGGGGGTCGACCTGCTGCGCCGCTGCGATGAGATGGTCAGAAATCTCGCCCTCTTCTCCTCCAACGAGACCAAGGAAGACGTCTCCACCGCCAACCTCAAGTACCTACTCGTATGGCCGGGCCCCCGTCTCCCTCCTTTTTTGTCACCGTCGCATCTGAGATTCATCTCCATTTCGTGTCTGCCTACGTGTAACGGCCGCGGTTTGTATCATTGTATGACCTGTGATTATGTTGTTTGGCTTCTTCAGGTGCCGTACTACCTCGGTGAAATGACTGAACAGGTGGAGCAGGAGGACCGTATTCCAGTTCTCAAGGCGTCACAGGATCATTTGAAGGTTCGCCCGTCACACCTTACTTGATTGATTCTCTCATGATGCATTCGTTAGGGGATTTTATCTGTGTTATAGGATCACCAAATTTACCATGCCTTAATTGTTCCTGCTGTGATCTACAGGAGTTCATATCTGTATGTGAAGCGTTGGAGCTTATCCCAGAGAATGAGCTCGAATTATATAGACAGGGGCAGTCTGAAACTGCGGCGAACCGAAGAGCACAAAAGGTGAGGCTCATTCACCCTTTGCCGCCGTATAATCTTTAGGACTCAATCAGAAGTCGAAATTCTAGTACATGAGAAACACTAATATGTGATAAGCATGGAAAGGCGGGACACATAGGCCACTCACCCTCTTGTTATATTTTTTTAAGTCGGTTGTATATCATATAGGTTACTCAGTTTCCGTAATTCTTGTGCTAGGTTGCCCGGTTCAAGCGGCAAAAGGCTGCAGAAACAAAGCTCCAAGAGATCAAAGAGAAAAAAGAAAGGCGTGGGCGATCATTGAGAGCAGCAGCTTTATCAGCTCCTATTGAACCTGGTGAGGAAGATGACTTTGAGGATGATGGGGAGGAAGAAAGAGAGGTTAGCATCGGACATCTAGGTAGTATTGTATATTTGGGCATGAATTTTAATCGGACCTTGTTTGAAAGATCATACTACCACCATATATGCTAGAGTTGCAACATGATATCTATATTTCAAAAGGATCCAGATTTGAATTATGTTTGATGTACTAGAATATAAAGCTCTGTTCGCACCTGAAGAAACAACGAATTTGATGTTCCAGCTTGGTTACTGAAATCCAATAGGGGATTGACAACATGTACTAAATTGCCCAGTAATACATGTCAAGATTAAAGCTAGAGTTCTACCATATTACTTCTCTACCATCAGATCTAACAGTTTTAATTTTCGTTATTCCTATGGTGCTTAATGTCTCTCATTATTCACAAGACTACATTAATCTTTGTGTAGAATGCAGACTGCAGTTGGTAAATTGGTCTGTTTGGCACAAAACACCAGGCTAGATAATTTATTTAGATAACGCAAGGTGACTAGCTATTTGCGAATCTTTTTCACCTTTGCACCACCATTACAATTTGGCTAGTGGAACATAGAAGCCGAGATCACATGTCAGCACTGTGCCCCCTGACCTGATTGTGGCTGAGTGGGGGTTGATGGCTGGAATGTAGCTGCGCATCGCCGTTGTTGCTTGCTGCTCCTCCTCAGCCTCTTTACCTTTGTATCCCTGTGATTGAGCTAGAATATTGCCTGGCCCTTTCCTTGCTGTGGTAGCTGTTGCTGCTTCATCGGAGAATGACATCGGTGCTGGGTTTGGAGTCAGCGCTGGGAGGATAGGTGCTGGAAGGAGGCTGCTGGTTGGAGGAGACACCATTCGATGGAGGCCGCGGTGTTGATGTGTTCATGACTTGAGTCGAGGGGATAGATATTGGGTGAAGAAACATATGGGCTGTCCTAGGCTGGCCTAACAAGTAACAACTCACATGCTGATATATTTTAATTTTCTTTAGTATATTTTAGATATAGGATTTTGAACACTTATTTGCTATACCTGATTTTATAACCTCTAAAGAATTGAACTTGTAATTTTAATAGAAAAATTCTATATCCGATCAAGATCGTCGACCTAAATTTGTTTGCTTTGCGACCCATCGTCCCATTGTGGTGACCTGAAGAGGTATATACCCCTCTTTGCACCTCGACCTGAAGACCCAAATTGGAATCTAAGTGAAATGGTTTTGTAGCCAAGGCAATTCCGTGGGAAAAGATACCTGACTGTTTTGTGACTAAGATTCCAATTTACTTGTGTGATCTGCAATTGTTACTCTTAATCTTTTGGGATATTGTCAATTCAAGCTTTTCGGATCTTTTCCATGTGTGACTTGCAAGCTCATACTGTTAAAATGTTATTCTGTAATGTACTTTAGTGCTATTAGCATGTACTAGTGTACTTTGGTTATATTATCAGGCAAAAACTTATGAATATCTGATGTAATTTTGATTTATTGTTCTATGCTGCAGGCTTGGATTGCTAGTATCTCATTGGCTCTCTGCAAGGTTAATTATTGTTCTCTTTAAGTTGCCGTACTTCTTTTAAGAATATTACTCCCTCTGTTCACTAATGTGACGTTTTGGTAAAGCTAAAGTATATGACTTCAAAGGACTCATTTCTTTTTTTGCCTCTGTAGGCTTTTGATCTTGTTGACATGTTAAAGAAGGAAGAAGAAATGCTTCTGGCTGTAAAAGAAAGAAAAGAAAAGGTAAAGGAACTAGTAAAAGAAACTTACATGCTCAATCAGTAGCATCTTGGGCTGATTCTCTTCATCAGAATATTTATAGTATTCTTTCTCCTGCTGGGAGCACCTCTTTTGTACGTTTAGGATAATTTTTACAATAGTTGTGTTTGACAAACTCCCTGGGACCAATTTCGTCTCTCTGAACTTCTTTTCTTGGAAGTAACAAAATATATCACTTGAGTTTCTCCTACTGTTGAACAATTTGTGGTTATTTATGAATAGTGTATAGTATTAGGCTTTGTGAGGTGATCCTGTAGAATTCAGCTTTCTATCGGAAAAAAAGGGTTGCAGATATTGTTTTTTGTTTGGCCCCCTTGTGCTGTAATTTGTATGTACATGGAGATTCCTTTCCTAAAAAAAATGTAATTTGTAATTTGTAGGATGGGAATGCATTTGCTCGTGAAATGCTCGATGAGCGTACACAAAAGGCTGAAGCCTGGCACCATAATGCTGCCAGTCGTGCACCATATTCCAAGCCAGCTAAACCAATCACTTGTGCAACTTTTGCTCAAGACGTCATTGAAGGTAGAGCAAGTGTTTCACAAGCTCATGACCACAAACACCAACCCATGATATTTGGGCCTGCAAGCCTTGTTGGTGGGGGTCTAACCAGTGAAAGAGAAAGAATGGCAGCACAAGTTTTTCAGCCTAGTTACAGGTATTTCTTTTAACTTGTCTTATTCTGCTTCAGATGACATAATATGCCGCTGGCGACCTTTTTGTCGCGGAAGAATGGGGACTGAACACTTTTTGTCACAACTTCTAATACTTACATAACACTACTTTGTTGCATTGAGCATTGTACAATACACAGATACATTAATATTCAAGCATGTTCCCCACTCTGTTAGTTTTGCTGCTAGACATTAAAAACGGTTGCTGATTTTGACTCGTTGGAGACAGATACTATGTTTTTATGTTAGATAAAGCATCCCATAATACCGTGTTAAAATGTTACGCAAAATGGTCAAAAGATGAAAATTCATCTGCAGGGACGATATAAGTTCCCCCTAAACATGCAGCAGTTGCCTTTAAGCATATTTCTAATCTCTGTTTTGATGGTAAACGCTTGGAAATATGCTTATGATGCTGAGGTAATCATTTGGAGGTGTGCATTAGATGCAGTCATAGTTTATGACAAAAAGGTCCAAGTAGACAGATACTTCTACTATTCTTCTGCATTATATAAAAAAACTTGACCTACATGCACTAGCTCATCTCGCATTTTAAATTAGAAGAAACAACCAAAGCACCGTGTGGAGGCCAGGTCTTGAACCCCAACTATTAGTGGTAGAAACCAGTAGATATTTTCCTAGAATGTGAAACCATTTGTAGGTTTTATCTCCTGAAGTAGTGTTGCATTGCCTTGTTCGAACAGTCTGTGGTATCATTTCCAAAGCACGTCAGCCGCTCTCTGATACAATTTTTATGTTGCCTTTTTGCCTGCATGGGGACTATAGGATGCCGACAATGAGCATAGAAGAAGCCGGGTTAACTGAAATGAAAATTATGGAGCAATGGCAAGAAAGTACCGCCAAAATGATTCAAGAGGCCAGCTCCTCTTGGCACAAAGATGACACTAGTTCGGCCCAAGACGATGAGGACGCCGAAGAGGAGAAAGCGAGGGCATGGGATGATTGGAAGGATGAAAACCCTCGCGGCGCAGGCAACAAGAAGCTCACCCCCTGCGGCTAAATAGTGAGCTACCGACACTGGTGGAAATACCACATGATACTGATGTCCATGTTGCCGTGTGATGTTCAGATACTATTATTTCTTTTATTTCACTTCTTATGTTTGCTGAGTGGTGTAGTATGTTATATAAAAGTTCTGCTAGTGCATGATTTCACGGAAAGTCAAAACGGAGGCCGAGGTACATGTAGATGTAGCCCTTCATTTTGCCAAATTTTAAAATCATATTTCGAAGTTCCAAAAATATCTGAAAAAATCTCGGACATAGACAATAGGGCATTTCTACCAACGTGCAAAATCTCAACTCAAAATAATTCATATTCTAAGCTACACAAAAATAATGAGTTCAATTTGACACTATTCAGTACCTGTCAGATTCAGATTTTGTCATTTTTGCGCAGCACAAAATACAACATATTTATTTCTGTGATTTTACACATTGGTAGAATACAACATAATATACATCTAGTATTGGTTTCAGATTTTTTAAAACTCTAAAATATGATTGTCAAATTTTGCAAAATAAAGGGCTACATGTAGCCCCAGCTACATATCGCCGACTGTCATGATTTCATTTTCATCCATAGTTCCATACACTTGTTGAGATGGCCTGCATCATCAGGAGTCCAACTACCAAAGCTACAGCAGTGAACAAAACCATACAAACGGAGAACACCAACTACCCCTCATAAACAATCGGAAAAAGAACAATGGAAAATAATACAATTCTTCCAGCAGACTTCTGAATCGCTTGCAAGACATATAGTTGCAGATCCATCACCCGACCACATGACATATCATTAACATTGACAGAAACATTTCTGTGAAATACTCGTTTTGTCTGTCAAATTTATCTTGCAACTGGCCAAGCAAACATCAGATTAGTAGTTGATTTATCATAAGAACAGAAATCAGTCTGTCAAATATAAGGATTCCCTCCAGTTTCTTCTCTTCGGAACATTTCCATAGTGAACACCGCTCCTTAAACAGCAACCAAATATAATTTTAACTATTGCAGGAACTTACTCTGTACAAAAATATTATGAGAATATGAATGAATCAGATAGTAATATAGAGTTAACATGGTATCAGTGCCCTGATTTGGTCAGCTTCCAACAGATTGCTCTCACTATTAGAAAACGAAATATGTGAAGATAAATGAATGTTCCTCCAACCATGTAGCTTATACGTCCGTAACCAGTGACGGAGCTAGGACCAGTGACCAGTGTTGTCAAACCTCAAATATAATTGCACTGATGTCAGAAACCAGATTAATGTGGTCAATTCCGGTGTGTCCATAGCTAAGGTTTCTTTACTAACCAGAATTTAGTGATGTCGCTTGACCACATAGTCATAGTGCAGCTCCGCCACTGTCCGTAACCACCATTTTAAACCTGAATCTTTACAGGCCATTTTGAAAAGCTTTGACAACACATGTTTATAGTACTACAATCACTGGAAGAATTTGAATATAACTCACAAAGAGGTTAATTCAGAATCCCTGAATCTTCCCACAACCTGATCTGAACCTCATCTTTGCCTTGAACTTCCAATAATACCATCGACTCACACGATCCTCTTAAGTCTTAAGAGTCACCACCAAACATAGGATTCACCATTCCTTCGACGCTTTTGCTGCGGAGGGCCTTGCGCGTCTTCGCCCTCATTTTGTCCATCACCTCCAGCGGCCTCAGCAGCCTCATCTCTTGCAACGACATTGTTCTGTTGCTGCGATCTTCATCCTCAACACCGCCACCATTGACAATTTGCTCTTCAGCAGCGAGTAGTGCATAAGCCTTTTCTGTATCGAGGAGCGTCATGTAGCCATGAAGAGTATCTTCTCCACGGGCTACTCCTGCCTCGTTCAAGTTCTTGACTTTGTCTGGCCATACTTGTGGAGGGCCTGACGGTTGGTCTCTTCGGCTGCAAATTCAAATAGGTGACGCTGCTGCACCTCTGGCCCATACTTGTCGACGATGTTTGAGGACGACGTGTTCAGATCCTTCGCCTCCTTCCGACATTGGGCGAGATACATGGTCCAGCACTGACCGCGGATCTCACTGCTATTCAGGGCAACATAAGAGGCGGATACGGGATGCAACTTCGTTTCGTGCTCTCTGTCTCTTTACGTACGTTCTTCATTAAAAATATATGTATACGATTTACTTGCTATTAAAATATCTCGTTTTTCGTGCTATGATAGCATAACAGACGGTAGATACCACTATCATCTCTTTTCTCATTCATTGTCATGCCACATAAGATTCTTGTCAATATGTTATGCATGACACTAGTTATGATACCCCACTATGGCTAGTCTTAGAAGGCGAACCTAAATCGAAATATAATGCATACGGCGAGCGAAGTCACCGGCGACGAAGATGTTCACCTTGTTGCCTGGTCGGGTTACAGTAGAGAAGGTCTGCGCGTCGCCTTCGTGGGCAGCCGGGCTGGTTCGATTGTAGGGCAGTAGCAGAAAGAAGTACACATTGCCCCACACGGCCATATATTTCATCCTTTTCGAATTAGTTGATATATATTTATCTATATTTTGATGTATTTAGTCATATTTTAGTGTCTAAATTCATAGGTGATAAATGTGTGCCAACTAATTTATAACGGAGAGAGTAGCACCGTCCCTGTAAATTAACCAAATACGCTTAAAAAGAAGTACACACCCCAAATGAGTTTCGGAAAAAAAGACGCCACACCTGTCACGAGGGCCGGTTTTGTCCATGTATTTTAACCAAATACACTTGTAAAATTGCATGGACCTATTTAGACCCTCCTAAATACCCGGCGCATCTTCGTTGACATGCTAGAGTTTTTACGGGTAAAAAAATTTATAAGACATTCCAAGAGGGTCCTAAACCTCTAAGTTTTACAAAATCAGGCAATTGACTTAGGAGAAGGAGTGTAGAGCGACGTTTCGCATAACTGAGATGGCAACCAACACAACTCAATTATAGCTAATAAACATTTTAAATTTGAATACAGAGCGGGCCAAATCAGGCCCGCTTCGCATCTCTACTCCTAGACAATTCCAGATGATTTTCTTGTGCCGTATTGATTTACGATGGGAGTAGAATAGTTGATGTGGGCGTACCCTTTGGGTGCCCCTCCATGAGAACACCTGGTGTACGTATAAGCTAAAACCCAACAGCAAGCCTGCCAGAAGACCGCGGCCAAGGCCCACGAAGGGGGCCCAACAAGGAGAAGTACACTCCACGGCAAGCGAAACTAGGTCGGTAGAGACCTACCTCACCTGTAAATCTGATCGGATGCGAACTCACGAGACCCAGCCTCCTATATAAAGGCTGGGAGGGCCGCCGATCTAGGTCACGCAATACTCATACCACCAAAACCCTAACGAGATCGCCATCTCGCCGAGACGCCATTGTAGCTCTTTGTACACCTCATACATCAATAACCAGATAAGAAGGAAGTAGGTTGTTACCCTCCGGGGCCTGAACCTGGGTAAAACCTCGCTTGTCAGCCGTCGATACTACCAGCGCTACCAAATCTCTTCCCCCAATCTCAACCCTAGGTACCGAACCATGGGATTTGCCGTGGTACCCCCACGTCAATAGTCAAAGATGTGTACTTATTTGTTTCCCCTTACACGACTCTCTAGCCCGTCCGCCGCCGCTACCGAGCGCTGCCCAACCCATAGAATTGTTGTGCGAACAATTTATAGTTGGGCCACGATTAAATTTGAAGGATCAGAGGGGTGGGATGAATAGGCGACTACAAACTTTATTCGTTGATTTTGCAGATAATTACAGATAAATAGGGTGTACCTAAATACAACTAGATTAACAATCCTAAATGATACGATAAACAATACAAGTAAGTAAAGTAATGATTGAATTAACTGCAAGCGGAGGGAGACGATGTCTCCTAGATTAGTCCTTGTATAGGTTACCATTCACCTAGTCTTTGCTATGATTGGAACTAATCCCTACTAGTAAATTCGCACGTGCAATGCACATGTAATATTAGGACGAATCTGCAGTAACCAACTAAGAGATATAATCTCATTGTCCAAGTAAAGTGACAATATACAATCGTCACAGAGGTATAATAATAATGTACTTATGAAATATCCAGGTAACACATGCTCAAAATTCAACTGAACTGGCATTTTTTAGGAAAAAATTATATCCCAATATGCCTGACCAAATATTGTACAAAATCAATTACTCTGACCTTGATTGTTTCTAGATAACCTTTATTTGGGTGGTTTTGTTTGTCTCGGAGGAGTGCCATCAGTCACCTCATCCTACCCCATCCTGCAACTAAGTTTTCCTCCTCCTCGTGGCGTGTCCATAGCCGCCAAGCCCGCATAAACCACCATGGACCAGTCAAAAACACTATGAGAGACCAAAGACATGTTCAAATTTGTAGGACAAAAGCATCAGGTATAAAAGCATGCTTACTACAGAAGTTACTAACAAACCAAAGTTTAACACGTTCTTTCTTATCTATAAGAACAACATAACAGGACTCTATAATAGAGGATATTGAAAAATCATATGAAAGATCAAAAGTCTCTGAAGTTTAAACCTAACGATTATTAGCATGAAATGAGTTGGTTTTCAGCACTATCTTTCATTCCATGTCTAACGGAGAACTTCACAAAATGTGTATTCCAGGTTGAATACAAAACCAATATCTCGGGAAAATATATCCCATCAATAGGAGACTGTTGGCAGTAGGATTTAACTGGTCCCCATTCTAAATATAAAGGTCTATCACAAACAGATTTACCAATATGCCGCTTTTCCTTATACATCTACGTATACAAAAAAGGCAACAAAAACAAAGAAATATCCATGCTCGGGAACATCCAGTCTTTCCCAAACGCATTATAAAATCGTTAACTGACCTTAAGAAAGCTGGTACATTAATGAATCATCTGCAGTTTGGTATGCACTTCAAGCAACTTCAATTTTACAAAAGATGTATAGTGCTAACAATCTTCTACTATACTAATCCATACAGCAGATAAGAACTACATTCTTCCTTTTTTGAGGAAACTACGGCGGGCATGAAGCCGGCCTGAACCACTTTATAGAACCAAAGCAAAAAACCAAGTCTGTACAAAGGCAAAGCCCTAGAACATAAAATCACAAAGGGAAAAAGCTAAGCTGTACAAGCTATAGCAAACATAAGAACTATATTCTTGTTCAATGAATGAAGATATATGGGGGGCAGATAACCCACGAAGTTGGAATTGGAATAGCAATTTTTTCCCCATCCAAAGAAAAGTTTCTGGTACCCATCAGAAGTAACACTGCAGACCAGCACCAAAAAGAAGAAACCAACAAAGTGCAGCAGTAACCATGCAAAGGTCTGAATGTTCCCTCCATCGATTCAAAGATTACCTGATTGATTTGTCAACTGCAAGGTATTCAGTGCACAATGTTAAACCGTTGTCTGATAATATGAGGAAATTTCCTCCGCGTGGAAGAAGAGTCGCATCGGCCATGGCTATAGTAGATAATTCACCTGCCTGATTTGCGTAGATAGGAACTTGGGCTGAAGGCATTTCCGAGAGTTTGAGAGGAAGCGGCAGCGACGGTAACTGCTCCGGCGCGGCGAGGACAGCCATCCTTGGCGGCGACAGGGTATTAAAATCCTAGCACGGCAGGTGGTTCCGTCTCCCGTCATAGCCACAACGGTCGTCCGGGGTGGAGGCAGTATCGGATCTGGGCACGACAACGAACATCATCATCATTGGTGTCTCTTCTCGAGGATGCGGTGGCGCCCGTGGGTGGGATCGCACATGGATGCGGCTAGCAAGGACGGTGGGCGACGGTGCATGGCATCACGGGAAAACGGCGGTGGGCGTGAAGGACGCAGGGAAGCGCGTTTGCGTCGGAGATCGGGGCATGGCTGCGATTTGAGTGGCGGCGTCGTGCAGCGTGGCGATGTTACAGGGGGAAGTCGACGTGCGTGAGGTCAGATTGAGCGTTCGGCTGACGGACAATGTGTTTTAGCGCTAAAGGCGGGTGGTAATGGAGCCGTTAGATGTTGACTAGATGGCTGTGATTTGTTGGATCTGCCCCCTTCTCTCTCTTTTTATATTGGTATAGATATAGATTAGATAAAGACAGATGGTAATGGAGCCGTTAGATGTTGACTGGATGACTGTGATTTGTTGGATCTGCCCCCTTCTTTCACTTTTTATATTGGTATATAGATGTACAAAACTTGTAAACTTTTCCAATTAAGTAGTATATTTCAAAATACAAACTGCACTAGGACTAGTATCCAACTCTACCACGTAGTGATTAGAACAGGACACCACTACTACCACGTACTCTGCATGCAAGCTGACGGGATATACTAATACACAAGACATATGTTTGGCAAGACATTGAAAAGTCACTTTACCTCCCAAGCACCGGTGTTCTCTCTGTTCAATTTTTTTTAAACACATATTCAAAAGTTTCACAAAATCTGAAAAAAAAATCCAGCATGTTCTCGATCAATGGTGTGTACTGCAAAATCACAATGCGAAATCTTTTGTATTTGGTCTACATAAAAATAACAAAATTTGAAACAACTGTACACAAATCTGTACATTTCTCATTTTGTGTCAGCCTACAATGCAAAATATTTGCACCCATGTAGAATACAACATTGAGAACACATATGATTTTTTCGGATTTTTTTGAAACTTTTAAAATTTCGTTCCAATTGTTTAAACAGAGGGAGCATGGAGCCCGTGAGCAAGAAATCTTCATAATTTCAACTTTTTTTTTTGAAATTTGAAATGAATCACAGTTCTAATTTTTTTAGAAAACATATTCACAAGTTACAAAATAGTTGTTGTCGAAGAAGTCGAGTTAGTCGTCGGTGTTACAATCATATATTTGTAATGGTTCGATCTGGCTATGTCCATCCATACATCTACGTTTTGTACGGGTATTCACAGATGGCGCGTTCATGCATATCCTGTCAATACGGATGGTCTACACAAGTGTGTCACTTGATTGAAGATAAAGTGCAAAACACAATACAGTGTGTATGTGGCCGTGGATTTGCTGCCACTTTGCACCGCACCCAGTAAAACAGGCACATAGACCGTTAGACTTGTGTGCTAGCGAGTCGCATCCGTGGTGCACACTACTAGCATGCATGGGCATTTTCACCTCATTGTGGCTATATATAGAGGTCCTCGATTTCTCAAAGAAGCCATCCAGAGCGCTGCAACCTGCAAGCTTCTTCTACACCCATACATATACTCTCACATATAGGTTGCTGGTTAATTTGCGAGCCCGAGCCAAAATGGTACGTGTTCTCTCCTCTCATGGAGGTGTTTTTTTCCAGTTCTAGTGTAGTAATTAAATTGATGGTGTACTTGTTGATTAATTCAGAGCAAGGCTGTGAAGATTGGGCCATGGGGTGGAGCCGGCGGCGATGAGAGAAATGTCCAGGCGACGCCCTGCCGGTTGGCTAGCGTGACCATCTATAGCGGAGAAGGAATTGACGGGATTTCCTTCTCCTACGTGGGCAGCGATTACATTCAGTACACCGACGGCCCCTGGGGTCGCACTCTCAACACCGAAAGCACGGTACGTGAAATTATTTTTCGTTTCGTAATTCCTCTAGTAAAACAATTATTGCTTTATTTATTTGGGGCAATATACCCAAACCCGACGGCCACCTAGCTTGCTAGGGTTATGCAAATGCTTAGACTATCCACTATGGAGGTAATAATATATACTAACATATGCATGTTACTATTCTATTTTAGTCTCCATTGTCTACATACCTCTTAATTACTACACATATATATTTCATGCAGATCACCTTCGACCCTACGGACTATGTCACGGAAATCTCGGGGACGTTTGGTATAGCATATGACAACAACATCGTTACGTCTCTTAAAATTGCCACCTTCAACGACAAAGATCCCGTAACATATGGTACACCGAACGGAACTCCTTTCCAGATCCCGGTGCTTGATGGGGGTAGGGTCATCGGCTTCTTCGGACGCTCTGGCGACTTGCTGGATGCAATTGGGGTATACGTCATTCCATGAATGGCCACCTACTCACTGGAGGATTGAAGGAGTATACGTTTCGCACATGCTTGTTAGTTGTTACCAACTTGTTGTGTGTTTCATGTTTTCATGTCGTTGCAGTTTACTTTTATTACTATTTCTTTCGTAAAGTGCTTTGCATATGTGCGTGTGTACTATGTGTGACGCCACGATCCAAGTCGTGGGATGTCGCGACAAGTGTGTGAATCATGGTGTATGTCATCTTGTTGGTTAGCAAGTATGAATAAAGGAAAACAGTCCAATTCTATCATTGGATCTGGGTTAATTTGTGGTGCATCTTGCGAAACATCAGTCTCAGCGCCACCATTGGTCCGCAAAAGTAGTTACTCTCATGCTCACTGGCGGAGCTACATTGGTCTACCATTGGGCCACCAAGCTCTGGAACACTTTCTCTGGCCAGTGGACACATCACATGTATCAATTTTCAAGAGGAAAAAACCTCACTGTTGAGCTTGTTCCTTCTGGTCATACCCCTCTCCAACAGGAAAAAGCTCACTGTTGAGCTTGTGGTTTGAGAGGAAGTAGTCCTTTAGTCTACTAGGATTGCCGGCGACAGGGTATTCAAATCCTAGCACGGTAGGTGGTTCCGTCTCCCGTCATAGCCACAACGGTCGTCCGGGGTGGAGGCAGTATCGGATCCGGGCACGACAACGAACATCATCCTCATTGGTGTCTCTTCTCGAGGATGCGGTGGCGCCCGTGGGTGGACGGGATCGCGCATGGATGCGGCTAGCAAGGACGGTGGGCGACGGTGTCGGGGGAATACTTTCTGGATTAACCCGCGGCCCAGTGCGACTTAACTTACTCGCACTGACGAAGGCCCACTTGGGAACAAGCCCAATATTGAACCGCCATAAGGGAAAGATCTAGAAGACATATCCCGGAGGACGTGAAGACCAAGTAGTCTCCGAGTAGGCCTCTGTGGATGTATTCCTTATGGGGAAGTTTCCTTTTGTAACCTAGCGAGCCTCTGTGTATATAAAGAGGACTCGCAGGACTTAGAGCGGGTCAAGCTATCAAGCCCTAAACCCTAGCTCATACGGCGAGTACCAGATCGGATCGCCTCCATTGTAACACCTCGATTATCATATCAATACCAATCTAGGGTAGGCAGGAAGTAGGTCTTTTACCTCACATTGAGGGGGCCGAACCTGGGTAAATCTGTGTTGATCTTTGTTCCTGCGATCCCAAGCTCGGAGATGCTTGACTCGCATAATCCCACACCTACGAAGTCATCTATGACACCTGACGTGACAAACCCACGACAGTTGGCGCCCACCGTGGGGCCTGCGGTCAAGAGCGTCACGTTCCGCGCAGGATCCATGAAGGGAGCTGAAGATCTTGTTGTTGGCCGTATCATCACGGTCAATGGCACACCCCTCATCGACGATTCAAGCTGGGGGCCGGAAGCAGATTATTTGGAGACCGGCCACGTCATCCCGTTCGGATCCATCAACGTCTTCGTCGGCTTCATCGGTGGCAGGTCCGTTAGATCGGTCCAGAAGGCGATTCAGTAGAAGAAGTCGCCGATGACGGGGAAGAATCCGTGGAAAGCATGGACTCGCAAGAGTTTGGGTCCATCATACCTGCCTTTGAAGAAAGTTGCTGGGGTTACCCACCAGAAATCACATCATCACCAGATCAAGAGATGGCACAAGTCGCGGTTTACATGGCCGGAGGAGCAGGTGCATCAGGAACTGCTGGAGAAACCGAGGCATCGGCACCCCCAAGCAACCCACTTCTTGTCCTGTGTCAGCCACGAACGCCGCCCTCCGTGCAACAGAAATTGAGGCCGCCAGGGCCGAGCTCCTGTATGAGGTTCGAAGGATGGAAGAAGAGCGCCGCAGGCTCGATCAGATAAACCAAGGAATCCAACAGGAGCGGCAGAGAGTAGCCGCGCTGGCTGCGACTCAACAACAGGTTGACCCGCAAACACAGCTGCGCGCGACTCAACCAACAGTGGAAATCCCGCTCACTCCAGCCGCGACGGGAATCCAGACGACTGCGGAAGGAAGGGTACCAACAAATCAAGAGACCCAGCAACAACCAAGGAGGTTTCACACCCCACAGGGCCATTACCAGAACCCTGTCGATAATATGTATGCTGCGGCTAATATCTTGACTCAGATGGTACCAACAGGCGATGACCCGGTCAATGCTGAGGCGCGGCGCGCGATTCAGATGTTAAGTACGGCAGTCCTGCAACAAGCCAATAGGGCGGAAGCCGAAGCACAGCTGCCCCTCGTACCAGCCAATCACAGGATTACAGCAGAAAGAAGCGTCCAGAGCAGGCCACCAGAGGACGTGTCAGGAGTCGCACAGAGGCAGCAGGAGCAAGTCGCAGAAGCGCAGGCGAATGCACCATTGATGCAAAAGCGGCCCGCAGATAACCCCGCAGGCGCGACCACAGCCCTGTCCTCGCGACTCAAGGGACCGGCGTGTTTCACTGAGAGGATCAGATCGGAACCTTTTCCTGAAGATTTCAAAGGGCCACGCAAGGTGGCAAACTATAACGCCAGCATGGATCCAACCACTTGGCTCAACAATTACGAGATGGGCATGAGCATCCTAAACGCATCTGAAGAGATCTGCGCACGCTACCTAAACATGATGCTAGAAGGAGCAGCGCACATATGGCTGCAAAATTTGCCTCCCAACTCTATAAATACTTGGGAGGAACTGAAGGATGCCTTCATTAAAACTTCCAAGGAACTTGCAAGCGACTCTGCAATATAGAAGATTTAGAGCGTTGTGTCCAGAAGGAAGGCGAGTCAAGTCGCCATTGGATGAAAAGGGTGGCAGAAATAATACACTCCTCAGATAATATACCACCAAGCTCAGCCGTCCTGGTGATGGAGAAAAACTGCAAGTTTGAGCCGCTGATTCATAAGCTGGGTCGCATGAAGGATAAAGTCAAGAGCCTCAGCGAGGTGATGGCTGCGGCTAACAAATATGCCAGCTCAGATAAAACCAGAGACGCGTCAGACGGAGAAGAAGAGGAGGTTGCTGCAAAAGGAAAGAAAAACTCCAACAAGCCCCAGCAGCAGCAAACGAGCCACAACAACACGAGTCAAAACAAACGCAAAAGCGAAGATGGTCACTCAGGGCTCGTCGCCAATACGCGTGGAGGATTCAGAGGCCAGCGTGGAAGGGGTCGAGGATACGGCTCCCGTCCAATCAATATGCAAGAAGTTTTCAACCGGCCATGCGACCTTCATGCGACAGGTGATGGACGGCCAGCGGACCATACCAAGGCGCAATGCCATTATTACAAAAAGTGGAAAGAAGAGAGCCAACACAACGGGGGGAATTCCCATGAAGGAAACCCTAGTGCGGCTCATAACACAAACATTGGGCAGCACGGCGCGAGTAACCCCAGGCAGACGGGGCAGTATCACACAATAGTTATCGATACCTCCAAAAGGAAGAGAAATTGAGCCGCAGAAGTCAGCAGGTGAACGCCGTGATACCAGCAACACCCTTGGTTAAGGTGGTCAGAATACGCGTAACCTGGAGTCGCGACGACCACCCGCCACAGGTACGGGAACCTGGCAAGTTGGCACTGGTTGTGGCACCATACGTTGCAGGATACAAGCTGACCAAAGTGCTTATGGATGGAGGAAGCAGCATTAATATCTTGTACTACGATACTTTCCAGCGTCTAGGACTCAAGGATTCCAGCCTGCAGCCCACGTCAACAGTATTTCACGGCATTGTCCCAGGAAGGTCCGCACGACCAGTGGGGAAAATAACCCTAGGGGTAACTTTTGGAACAGAAGAGAACTTTAGAAGTGAATTCCTAAGCTTCGAAGTGGTAAAATTCCAAAGCCCATATCACGCCTTGTTTGGAAGAACGGCCTTTGCTAAGTTTATGGCCAGGCCATGCTACGTGTACCTACAGTTGAAGATACCAGGACCAAAAGGGGTCATCACAGTGTACGGAGATAGAGAAAAAGCAATAGAATGTGAGAAAGGAGATGCGGCTTTCGCAGAATCCGCCTGTGCCGCGGAAGAACTAAAAGGTTATAAGTCGCAGGTGGACCCAAACGATATGAGTGTGGTTACCACGCCATCTGCCGAGCCACCAATGAAATTCAAAGCGGCCCAGGACACTAAGCAGATAAATCTTGTTCCTGGCGACTCATCCAAGCAAACTAGCATTGGAGCACACATGGAAGGAGCAGGAGAAGGCCCTCGTCGCTTTTCTCCAGGAAAATAAAGACATCTTCGCATGGAAGCCGTCAGATATGCCAGGGGTACCAAGAGAATTAGCAGAACATAGCCTCAAAGTGAACCCTGCGGCTAAACCAGTGAAGCAGCCACTACGGCGTTTTCATGATGACAGGAGAAAGGCAATAGGAGAGGAAATAGCTCGCTTGCTGGCTGCAGGATTCATCACAGAGGTATACCATCCGGAGTGGGTGGCAAATCCAGTATTGGTTATGAAAAAGAACGGTACGTGGCGAATGTGCGTTGATTACACCAGTCTTAACAAAGCTTGTCCAAAGGATCCATTTGCTTTGCCAAGAATCGACCAAGTAATTGATTCAACTGCTGGGTGCGAGCTGTTATGCTTTTTGGACGCCTATTCAGGCTACCATCAAATCAAGATGAAGAGGAGGACCAAGAAAAGACGTCCTTCATCACACCCTTCGGAGCTTTTTGTTATGTCAGCATGCCCTTTGGGTTGAAGAACGCAGGTGCGACTTACCAAAGATGCATTCAGAATTGCTACATGAGCAAATAGGTCGCAACGTTCACGCCTACGTGGATGATATTGTGATTAAGTCGCAAGTTAGCCAGGATCTTATTGTGATCTGGCAGAGACATTCACAAATCTCAGAAAATACAACATGAAGCTCAACCCCACAAAGTGCGTCTTTGGAGTACCAGCAGGAAAGCTATTGGGATTCATAGTATCAGAAAGAGGCATTGAGGCCAATCCTGACAAGATAAAGGCCGTGATGGATCTCCAAAAGCCAGAAAAGATAAAAGATGTGCAGCGACTTACTGGTTGCGTAGCAGCTTTGAGTCGCTTTATATCAAGATTGGGAGAGAAAGCACTACCTTTGTACAGACTGTTGAAAAAATCAGACACCTTCGTTTGGGACGCAGAGGCCGACGAAGCTCTGACAGCCTTGAAACATCAATTGACAAATGCTCCAGTTCTGGCGGCTCCAAAGATAAAGAGCCAATGCTACTATACATAGCGGCAAATTCCCGCGCTGTGAGTGCTGTCATGGTTGTGGAGAGACAAGAAACAGGAAAGGAATACCCTGTCCAGAGACCAGTATACTACGTGAGCGAAGTCCTCACAGCTTCCAAACAGCGTTACCCACAGTGGCAGAAGTTGGTGTTTGGAGTGTTCATGGCGAGTCGCAAGCTGAAGCACTACTTCCAAGAGCATCCAATAACTGTGGTGAGTTCAGCACCATTGGCAGATATCATTCGTAATCGAGAAGCTACTGGAAGAGTCGCTAAGTGGGCGATCGAGTTGGGACCACATCACATCAGTTACGAGCCGCGCACATCAATTAAGTCGCAAGCCCTTGCAGATTTTATTAACGATTGGACAGAAATCCAAGTTGCTCCTAGCATGGCAGAAACCAAATACTGGACCATGCATTTTGATGGGTCAAGACAGTTGCAAGGCTCGGGGGCTGGAGTTGTTCTAACATCTCCCAAGGGAGACAAGCTGCGGTATGTGTTACAGATACACTTCAACTGCACAAATAACGTGGCGGAGTACGAGGCACTGCTTCATGGTCTACGTATAGCAAAGGAGATGAACATCAGTCGCATACGCTGTTTTGGCGATTCAGACTTGGTGGCACAGCAGGTCTCCGGAACGTGGGACAGCAAGGATGCGAACATGGCTGCATATAGGAGAGAGGTGGACAGAATTGCTGGACATTTCACTGGATACCAAGTTGAACATATTGATCGGAGACAAAATGAAGCTGCGGATGCCCTGTCTCGGCTTGGATCCAACAGACAGTCAGTCCCACCCAATGTTTTCCTGGATGAACTGCACAATCCATCAGTCAAACCTCCAGCAGAATTGACATTGCAGAGCCAGAGGATGATTCAACTTTAGTCGCAGCCCTGCATGAACAGCCAGGATGGACAGAGCCATACATGGCATATTTAAGTCGCGGAGTGCTGCCGGACGATGAAATTGAGGCGCGCAAAATCATACGACGATCAAAGGCCTATACAATCATCAACAACGAATTATACAAGCGCAGCGTATCAGGAGCATTCCAAAGATGTGTCTCACCAGAAGAGGGACGAAAAATCTTGCACGAAATTCATTCAGGCGATTGTGGCCATCATGCTTCGTCAAGATCTTTGGTGGCAAAGGCGTTCCGACATGGATTCTTCTGGTTAACAGCATTAGCAGACGCAGAGCAAATTGTCAGAGTGTGCGATGGATGTCAAAGATACGCTAGGCAAGATCATATGCCAGCCCAAGCACTTCGCACAATACCCATCACATGGCCTTTTGCCGTATGGGGTTTTGACATGGTAGGGCCTTTCAGACGGTCTTCAAACGGAAAAACTCACCTCTTAGTCATGGTGGACAAATTCACAAAGTGGATAGAAGCAGAACCTGTGGGAGATTGCGAGGCTGAAACAGCAGTCAAGTTCTTGAAGAAGGTCATATTCCGCTTCGGTTACCCCCATAGTATCATTACAGACAATGGGAGCAACACCTCTGAAGGGGCTACACAGATATTTTGCGCAGACAATGGGATAAGATTGGACCTCACGTCAGTAGCACACCCGCAGAGCAATGGACAAGCTGAGCGAGCTAACCAGGAAATTCTCCATGGAATTAAGCCGCGCCTTATTGAAAAGGTCGAAGCATCTCCAGGATGTTGGGTGGAAGAACTGCCAGCAGTACTGTGGAGCTTAGAACAACCCCTAACAGATCCACAGGATTTACACCATATTTCATGGTCTATGGAGCAGAAGCAGTCATGCCCAGCGATATCATACATGATTCACCAAGAGTTGCGGCTTACATCGAGACAGATAATGAGATAGCTCGGCAAGACTCGGTGGACACATTAGAAGAGGTTAGAGACTTGGCAGCATCAAGGTCAGCAGTATATCAACAAGACTTGCGACGCTATCATGCCAGACGCATCAAAACCCGCACCTTTCAAGAAGGCGACCTAGTACTGCGACTTAAACAAGATCACAAGGGAATGCATAAGCTGTCCTCTCCATGGGAAGGACCCTACATCATCAGCAAGAAGCTAAACAATGGGTCGTACTACCTGCTGGATGTAAGGGAAGAAAGCAGCGAACGCCATGATTTCGAGGATCGTCTCGAGGCACCTCGCCCTTGGAACGTCGCACACCTGCGACCGTACTATACATAAGAAAAGGCTAATCAGAGCCAAGCATCATCCTTTCCAGCTTTATAGCTGAGTATCATCACAGCCACTCAGGGCTAGAACTTCAACTTTGGTCGCCACCTAGGCGCGACCTATGCAACATCTGATCGCCACCCAGGCGCGATCGACCCTTGTATCAGAAACCGGCTGCCACCTAGGCGCGGCCGTAAACTTTGTATCATCTCTGGTCGCCACCTAGGCGCGACCGACCCCATGTATCACCATGGATCGCCACCTACGCGCGATCCAACCCTATGTATAACACTCGGTTGCCACCTAGGCGCGACCTTATGTGTCATCATAATCAAAGCTTATCATAGCTTAGCCTATCATGGCAATATCATTATGTTTCTTGGGGTCTTTGTTACCCTGAAACAGCCATTTATTGGCAATTATCAAATTTACCTTAAGTTGGATTGCTACTCGCATTATGTGGCCAAAGTACTGGGGTGTGGCGTCAATCGAGCTTGATTGCCTATCATGGCCGCTCTCGACCCTGAACACACATATTCCTAGGAAATACTGAGTCGCGCGAGTGCCCACTTAAGGATTCAGATGGCCTAACTAGAGGTCGATGTACTGCTTATAGTACGGCAACACCAATTACAATTACTTGTAACTTAACAATTGTTTTATCATGATATCAAGTTACAGGTGATGACCTTCAGAGTTCTCTGAGAAGAATTGAGATGATTACCACATAACATCCTCTCAATCCTTGGGGGCTACATCATATTATCATCAAAAATTTGAAGATAGATCGTCATCAAGTTCTGAAGCTATCAGGATACTCTAACAAAGAAGCTCACGAAGTCAGATGATCTTCCAGGTGCGAGTCAAGGCCAAACTTGCACAATTATAAGCCGCGAAACAAGGAAAAGCGCGGCCTAAGCATTCAAGATCAAGAAATACTATGAAGTTCAGGCCACGCTTGGGGGCTAATGTCGGGGGAATACTTTCTGGATTAACCCGCGGCCCAGTGCGACTTAACTTACTCGCACGGACGAAGGCCCACTTGGGAAAGCCCAATATTGAACCGCCATAAGGGGAAAGATCTAGAAGACATATCCCGGAGGACGTGAAGACCAAGTAGTCTCCGAGTAGGCCTCTGTGGATGTATTCCTTATGGGGAAGTTTCCTTTTGTAACCTAGCGAGCCTCTGTGTATATAAAGAGGACTCGCAGGACTTAGAGCGGGTCAAGCTATCAAGCCCTAAACCCTAGCTCATACGGCGAGTACCAGATCGGATCGCCTCCATTGTAACACCTCGATTATCATATCAATACCAATCTAGGGTAGGCAGGAAGTAGGTCTTTTACCTCACATTGAGGGGGCCGAACCTGGGTAAATCTGTGTTGATCTTTGTTCCTGCGATCCCAAGCTCGGAGATGCTTGACTCGCATAATCCACACCTACGAAGTCATCTATGACACCTGACATGACAAACCCACGACAGACGGTGCATGGCATCACGGGAAAACGGCGGCGGGCGTGAAGGACGCAGGGAAGCGCGTTTGCGTCGGAGATCGGGGCATGGCTGCGATTTGAGTGGCGGCGTCGTGCAGCGTGGCGATGTTACAGGGGGAAGTCGACGTGCGGGAGGTCAGATTGAGCGTTCGCTGACGGACAATGTGTTTTAGCGCTAAAGGCGGGTGGTAATGGAGCCGTTAGATGTTGACTAGATGGCTGTGATTTGTTGGATCTGCCCCTTCTCTCTCTTTTTATATCTCTACTATATAATACGAGTAGTGTTTCTTCCTTCGTCCGTCACGGTGGTACGCCGTAAGTCACGGTCGTCGTACGTCGTACGTCGCTACAAAAACCGGATGCAACACGATCGGTAAAAAAACCGGTATATCTCTAACAAAAACCGGTATATCTAGAGACGAGATCAACCACGATAGGAAAGCTACCGATATATATATATACCTGCCCACCCACGAGGCCACGACCATCGAGCAGATGCCGCGGCCTCGCCCTCGAGATCGATCACGAGGAGGAAGACCAGGAATGGCGAACTGTGCCGACGGCCATAACCTGTGCCGACGGCTATTTATCGGGGCCGTCGGCACAGGGGTGTACGAGGATCACCGCCCACAAGGCCCGTCGGCAAAGAAACGGCCGTCGGCACAGATGTTCTATCCCGACGGCACCCGTCGGGACACAGGAAGCCGTCTGCACAGAGGTTAAGGTGACGTCGACGGCGATCTGTGCCGACGGCCAAGCCGTCGGCACAGGTCTCTACCATTTTTTAACATTTTTACCCTAATCTTATTTTTTATGTATCTATTTATTACTCTCAATTAAGTTTAATATGTTTTATTCATATTCTATGTACATAGCTTCGCCGAATAGCGGTTTCCACCCACATAAAATAACGTCGCGAATAATTGTCTATACCGGAGCGTCGGAACCCCACCTAAATCTAGGTTGTTCCATACCATATGTATGTATACAAGTGCTTTTTGTGAAGAATGTTTGTAAAACTTTTGTCGAAAATCAAGTTCATCATTTCACATAGCAACAAGTACACATTAAAATACTCTATGCAAAAAGCAACATAGATCAAATTAATATGCAAAAATTATGACGGTTACATCTTTATTTAATCTCCGGTTACAGCTGAATCGATCGTCCTCATGCTATTTTTATTTAACTAACTTCTGCCTCGTACTAGGCCGCGGGTGCATCACGGGGAGCGCTCCTCACCCAAAGAGTAGGAACCATCACAGGGTAAATACTCACATGATAAGGATTCCTTTGCACTGCCTGCCATGTATTAGTATACATCGTATCCAACAGATGCATGTAGCGACGGACGTGCGCATCCTCCTCCCTTATAGGGCGACGTACCTCCTCCTCGGGGGCCGGCTCCCTCTGGAAGCTCCCTGGCCCTTTATATAATTCCCCACTATTTGTAACCTGGGAAACAAAACACACGGTTTCTCCTAGCTATAGCCCGGCACTGATTCACGGTCGAATATCGTTGCATTCAGTGTCGGGCATAGCTAGGGAACCCGAATGTTTTGTGTTTGAGCGCCACTTCGATCCAAGCAGCGGTAAGACGTCTCTGATGATCTACAACCGTCCGGCAAAACATCTCTGATGATCTGCAACCGTTTGGAACGGTCGCAGATCATCAGAGACGTCTTGCCGCTGGTTGCCCAAAGATGCCTCTCTGACTGACGCTGGAATGTTTTGTGTGAGTGAGTAACATGTCTGAGGAGTGGCCTATTTATAGGCGTCGTGTGTTTCTTTCTGGCGCTGCTGACCCGTTGGATCAGGAAGAAGCACACGGATCGTGTGTTTCCTTCCAGTCCTTGTGAGCCATTGGATCAGCGGTGTGTTTCTTTCGAGCGCTTGTGAGCCCTTGGATCAGGCAGAAGCACACGGATCGTGTGTTTCCTTCCAGTGCTTGTGAGCCGTTGGATCATCGGTGTGTTTCTTTCGAGCGCTTGTGAGCCCTTGGATCAGGCAGAAGCACACGGATCGTGTGTTTTCTTCCAGTGCTTATGAGCCGTTGGATCATCGGTGTGTTTCTTTCGAGCGCTTGTGAGCCCTTGGATCAGGCAGAACCACACGGATCGTGTGTTTCCTTCCAGTGCTTGTGAGCCGAACTCAAGCTGACCGTGATTCGTACGGTCATTCCTGTCTCTGGGTAGTACACAGCGATGATGACGACGATTTCATGCCATCGTCAAAGGAAAGGCCGCAACCGAAAGTTGTATGTTTTCGGCAAGGCCACAACCGAAAGTTGCATACAAGTGTGTTGTATGTTTTCGGGCGAACCGGATGGAATCTTGTGTCGATTTGGGGTAGACTTTGGTTTCTGATGTTCCTATGGCCTAACCTAACACAACCAGGCAAAAAAATCCACTGGGCTACCCCCTTTCGACGCACGTCTATGAGGGTAGACGAAAACGTTAGGGTTTTTCCAGCGGATTTAGGGTTTCGCCGAAGCGGGGCCCCGGAGCGTCGGAACCCCACCAAAACCTAGGTTGTGCCATACCATATGTATACAAGTGTGTTGTGTGTTGTAAATGTCCAAGAATCTACTCCTAGGTGTGACCGACATCACCGGCTTCACTTTCTCTCTAGTGAGTTTCTGCACTTAGAGGTGAAAACTCGCACTTCGGACGAAATGGGGGCAATCTTGTAAAAACTTGTGATAAAAGTTGGTTTCCCATGTGCCTACGGCCTAACCTAACACAACCAGGCAAAAAAGTCCACCGGGCTACCCCCTTTCGACGCACGTCTATGGGGGTAGACGAAAACGTTAGGGTTTTTCCAGCGGATTCAGGGTTTCGCCGAAGCGGGGCCCTGGAGCGTCGGAACCCCACCAAAACCTAGGTTGTGCCATACCATATGTATACAAGTGTGTTGTGTGTTGTAAATGTCCAAGAATCTACTCCTAGGTGTGACCGGCATCACCGGCTTCACTTTCTCTCTAGTGAGTTTCTGCACTTAGAGGCGAAAACTCGCACTTCGGACGAAACGGGGGCAATCTTGTAAAAACTTGTGATAAAAGTTGGTTTCCCATGTGCCTACGGCCTAACCTAACACAACCTGGCAAAAAAGTCCGCTGGGCTACCCCCTTTCGACGCACGTCTATGGGGGTAGACGAAAACGTTAGGGTTTTTCCAGCGGATTCAGGGTTTCGCCGAAGCGGGGCCCCGGAGCGTCGGAACCCCACCAAAACCTAGATTGTGCCATACCATATGTATACAAGTCTGTTGTGTGTTGTAAATGTCCAAGAATCTACTCCTAGGTGTGTCCGGCATCACCGACTTCACTTTCTCTCTAGTGAGTTTCTGCACTTAGAGGTGAAAACTCGCACTTCGGACGAAACGGGGGCAATCTTGTAAAAACTTGTGATAAAAGTTGGTTTCCCATGTGCCTACGGCCTAACCTAACACAACCAGGCAAAAAAAGTCCACTGGGCTATCCCCTTTCGACGCACGTCTAGGGGGGTAGACGAAAACGTAGGGTTTTTCCAGCGGATTCAGGGTTTCGCCGAAGCGGGGCTCCGGAGCGTCGGAACCCCACCAAAACCTAGGTTGTGCCATACCATATGTATACAAGTGTGTGTGTGTTGTAAATGTCCAAGAATCTACTCCTAGGTGTGACCGGCTTCATCGACTTCACTTTCTCTTTAGTGAGTTTCTGCACTTAAAGGTGAAAACTCGCACTTCGGACGAAACGGGAGCAATCTTGTAAAAACTTGTGATAAAAGTTGGTTTCCCATGTGCCTACGGCCTAACCTAACACAACCAGGCAAAAAATTCCACTGGCCTACCCCCTTTCGACGCACGTCTAGGGGGGTAGACGAAAACGTTAGGGTTTTTCCAGCGGATTCAGGGTTTCGCCGAAGCGGGGCCCCGGAGCGTCGGAACCCCACCAAAACCTAGGTTGTGCCATACCATATGTATACAAGTGTGTTGTGTGTTGTAAATGTCCAAGAATCTACTCCTAGGTGTGACCGGCTTCATCGACTTCACTTTCTCTCTAGTGAGTTTCTGCACTTAGAGGTGAAAACTCGCACTTCAGACGAAACGGGGGCAATCTTGTAAAAACTTGTGATAAAAGTTGGTTTCCCATGTGCCTACGGCCAAACCTAACACAACCAGGCAAAAAAGTCCACTGGCCTACCCCCTTTCGACGCACGTCTATGGGGGTAGACGAAAACGTTAGGGTTTTTCCACCGGATTCAGGGTTTCGCCGAAGCGGGGCCCCGGAGCGTCGGAAACCCACCAAAACCTAGGTTGTGCCATACCATATGTATACAAGTGTGTTGTGTGTTGTAAATGTGCAATATCCTACTCCTAGGTGTGACCGGCTTCATCGACTTCACTTTCTCTCTAGTGAGTTTCTGCACTTAGAGGTGAAAACTCGCACTTCAGACGAAACGGGGGCAATCTTGTAAATCGACTGGCCTACCCCCTCTCGGCTCCTCAAGGTGGTAGACGGGAACTTTGACTTATTTCCAGCGGGTCTAGGGTTTCGCTGAAGCGGGGCCTCGGAGCGTCGGAATCCCACCCAAACCTAGGTGTTGCCATACATATGTATACAAGTGTTGGGTGTTTGAGATATGAAATATCCCACTCCGCTGTGTGATCGGCATCACCGGCATCACCGACCTACCCCCTCTCGGCTTCGGTCAAGGGGTAGCGGGGCCCCGAGCGTCGGAACATATTGAACATATTAAAGTAAAAATGAATAAAAATATATTGAACTTATTAAAATTAATTTAGAGTAATAAATAAATACATTAAAAAAGATGATGTAAGTGAAAAATAAAAAAAAAGGAAAAGCCAATGCCGACGGCTGCCGTCGGCATATGTCCTATACCTTATCCTTATCCCGCCACAGCTCCTCGACCACCCATCCGCATTTCTTCGGGCGACTACCCGCTCCGCGGCTGCCCCGCCCCCGCCGCCCTGCTCCGGCCAGCCACGACCCCGCCCCCACCCGCCCCTACCCAGCCCCGCCGCCACCCCGCCGCCGGCAACCCTGCCCCCTCCACCCGCCAGCCGCCATCCCCGCCACCCGCCCCTACCCAGCCCCGCCGCCAGCCCTTACCCACCCCCGCCGCCAACCCCGCCGCCGCCAACCCCGCCCCCTCCACCCGCTAGCCGGCAACCCCGCCCCCTCCACCCGCCAGCCCCTACGCACCCCCCCGCCAGCCCCCCCTACCCGACCCCCGCCGCCACTCGCCCCGCCTCCGCCGTGCTCCCCTCTGGCCGCACCGGCCCCGCAACCTCGCCGCTCCCCTCGACGTGCTACCCTCCTCGCCGCAGGTACCCTCCGCACCGCCAGGTGCTCCCCGCCCCTCCCCTATTTTCTGTGTATTTTAGATTTAGTGATTTTAGGAGTAGGATTTTAGGAAAATTAGTGGTAGAAAAGAGGAAAATAGATGGAAAATTAGTGGTAGAAATTAGAAAATAGCACAATAGAAATTATAGATGGAAATTTAGTGGTAGAAAATAGAAAATAACAAAATGATTTAGGGATAGATGTAGCAAATAAAATGTTGTTGACAATCATAGAAGGAAAATAGGTGTTAGTGTTTTTATATATTCATTTCATATATGACTAACCCGTGTATCAAATGCTTTTACTTAACTAAGTATCATGTCGGAGCCGGAGCGAAAGTTTCGTGGTGTTCATCGGAGACCCACGAAGATCCGGACTTGGGCAGCTCAGATCACAGTGGATCACAGGAAGATCCAGCTTGGTACTTTCAGGTGCCCGTGGCAGGCGGCCCGCGCCTACGACTGCGCGGCGGTCCAGCACTTTGGGGCGAGAGCGATCCTCAACTTTGAGGATGAGCGGAGCGTGGCGCATATGTTAGCGCCAGATGGCATGAGGATCGCGACAAAGGCCGAGGAGAGGGAGCACCGGCAGGCAGAGAGGCTGCTCAGGGCGCGCCACCAGCGCGAGGAGGATGACCCCTTGGTTAAGGATCTCCTCCTTGATCCCCAGGTGATGGCGGTCCAGTACCAGGTTTTCAGCGAGGGCCGCAGCAGCGTGGGCAGGGCGAGGCCGGCCCCTCCGGCACGCAGCAGCAGGGCGAGGACTCTAGCAGCAGCCTGTCCTCTTGTTGGGACCGCTTGGACGACGCCACTGACACCGGCGCGAGTCGAGTTTAGGATGTCTATCATCCTACCTGTCGTACTACTAGACTTATCTTGCTACCTGTTGTACTGCTAGACTTATCATACATGCTACCTATGTATTATTGTGCTACTTGTCTATATGTGTTATGTTCAGCTAATATGGTTACATCGTTCTGTGGTTTATTCTGTTTTATGTTTAATTATTAGGTAAAATGGAGGGATATTTGCTTATATATTTCGATTGTTTGTACTTTTTAGATGACGTAGCTTCCCGCCAGCCAGCACCGTCGGTCCCGCGCGTCGTCGCGGCTTCTCCAGCTGAGGAGGGCCGCCTCGGTGCCCTTTGTTTTGTCGCCCTCTTCCGGAGCACGTCCTCGACCTTCTCCGGCCACCGATCACGCTTCGAGGGTATAAATCTTTCGCCTCTCTTGCTGCATAGGTTTATTTTGGTCTAGATCACCAAGTCAATCGCGTAACCAGTCAGATCCCATCCGGAAGTGTTACAAATTTATAAATATGCAGGATTGTCCATCTTTGCATATTTATAACCGTAACACTTCCGGGTTGTCCTGTTGGACAGTCCGAGTACGTGTAGATCGGGTCGTGTTCCATGTTCTACCCTTCCTGAGACGTAATTTCGGCAGCACCTCCCTGTTGTTCTTCGGATGCACACCCTCTCGCTTGACAAGCTCGAGACGTGTATTCTGAAGAACAGCGGGGAGGTGCTGCCGAAATTCCGTCTCGGGTCGGGGTAGAACATGGAACACGGCTCGATCTACACGTACTCGGGCGGGATAGGCCCTCCTGTTAGAAGTGTAGGTGAACCCTTGCATGATGTAAAGATTAAAATTTGACCGTAATTAATCTGGTGACACTAAATCATTTTATTATTACTTGGTGCATATTAAAAGACTGCGTGCTTGTTTTGCTCCCAATAAAGCAGAGGATGGCTGATAATGTGTGGATGTACACTGGCCGTGTCGATAAGATTAAAAGAACAGAGGAGTGGGAGATGAAGACCAATATATTAGTGAAGGAGCTAGGGCGTGGTTCAAAGGCAAAAGGAGTTCGTGGAAGGTGCCCTTGCACTCATTGCAAGAATCGTGACCGTCAAGGAAAGGAAGATATGACTAAACATCTTTGGTTGTATGGGTATACGCCTAACTACGTCACGCATGTCAAATTTGATCAGTACGAACGTCTCAGAGTTGGGGTGATGCGGCAGCGGATCGATGGCAATGAGTACGATGGGTTAAGAAACATGCTAGATGATCACCATGCTGCTTACATGCCGGATTCGCCACCTCCACAGGAGGAACAGGAGGAACCGGGTGAACCGGAGGCACCGGATGAACCGGAGGAACCAGAGCCAACCGCGAAGGCTTTCTATGAGACGATGGCCTCGGCTACGAAGCCTCTATACGAGGGTGCAAACGTTTCTCAGCTCGATGCCGTAGCTCAACTACTAAGTGACAAGTGTCAGTTCTCCACCACCCGTGCAGGTTTTGAAGCTAATCTGACAACATCTGGTAACATGTTGCCCAAAGGGCATTGTCTGCCAAAATCCATGCACGAGACGAAGAAACTATTGGGATCGCTCAGCATGGATTATGAAAAGATTCATTGTTGTCCAAAAGGATGCCTGTTGTTCCGGAAACAATATGCAAATGACAAGTATTGTAGCCTTTGTGGGGCCTCTAGGTATGAGGAGAAAACGTTGCCTGATGGTCGGAAGACGCAGGGAAAAATCCCTGTGAAGGTTCTTCGGTACCTCTCATTCATAAAAAGAATGCAGCGGCTTTTCATGTCCGAGGAGTCTGCCAAACAAATGACTTGGCACAGGAAAGGGAAGAGATACGTCGACGAGTTAGGACGGGCAAAGATGGGACATCCATCTGATGGTGAGGCATGGAAGAACTTCGACTTGAAACACCCCCTTAATTCAGTAGATGCTCGGAATGTCAGAATTGCAATAGCAACAGATGGGTTCAATCCATTTGGGATGTCGACTGCGTCATACAGCTGCTGGCCCGTGTTTGTTATTCCGCTCAATCTCCCTCCTGGGGTACTAATGCAAAGGAAGCACATGTTTCTGTCGCTGATCATTCCAGGGCCCGAATACCCGGGGAAGAATTTGAGTGTCTACATGCAACCGCTTGTGGATGATTTGCACCACTCATGGCACAATGGGACGTGGACATACGACCGAGCATCAAAGAAAAACTTCTCGATGAAAATTTGGTTCCACTATTCCATGCACGACCTACCCGGGTATGCCCTATTCTGCGGATGGTGTACAGCTGGTAAATGACCATGCCCAGTGTGCATGAACCAACTTGAGTTCCTTTGGCTAAAGTCAGGTCGCAAGTATGTCGCGTTTGACAAGCATCGACAGTTCCTCGAAGGAAGGCATCCTTATCGAGAAGACCAAAAAAACTTCACGAAGGGCGTAGTTGTGCGTGAAGAAAAAGGATACCGAAGTTCGATGGTGCAAAAGTTGATGCCGAGCTAAGTGCTCTCGTGCCTGCTGTGGGACCTGGCCCACGATTTGAGGGATATGGTGTAATGCACAACTGGACTCATGTGGCAGGCTTAACGCAGCTAGAGTATTACAAGGACCTCGAACTTCCCCATAACATCGATGTGATGCACACCGAAAAGAATGTTGGAGAGATGATCTTTCACACAGTCCTGAACATTCCTAAGAAGACAAAGGACAATGTGAAGGCTAGAGTTGATGTTCAGAAGCTCTGTGATAGGGAGAGATTACACATGAAGCCTCCTAACCCTCGTCAAAAAAATTGGTTTAAGCCAAATGCCGACTACTGCCTTGATAATATCCAAAAGAAGGAGGCATTCAAGTGGCTCAAAAACATCGCCGTGATGTTCCCTGATGGTTACTGTTCCAATATAAGTAATGGAGTCAATCTTCTTACAGGAAAAGTCACTAGGCTCAAGAGTCACGACTATCACATATGGATTGAGCGGTTGATGCCGGTGATGCTTCGAGGGTATCTCCCCGATAGTATCTGGCGAGTGCTTGCGGAGTTGAGCCATTTCTTCCGCACGCTCTGTGCGAAACAGATATGTCCCCTGATTATTGCGAAGCTGCGTGATCTTGTGCCGGAGTTGCTATGCAAGTTAGAGATGATCTTTCCGCCAGGCTTCTTTGTTCCGATGGCACATCTCGTTGTGCATCTCGCGAACGAGGCACTCTTGGGTGGACCGGTGCAGTTTTGTTGGCAGTTTTGTATTGAGAGAGAGTTTAAGTACATTCGAAACATAACTGGAAACAAAGCTAGGATTGAAGCATGCATAGCTGAGGCAACAATACTCAAGGAGATGGCAGACGCCGTGACAACGTACTTTCCCGATGAAGTTGCCACTATGCATAACCCGGTCACTCGGTACAATGTCGACGAGCCCAAGAATGACCCCAAGCTCCTCCTCTTCCAATGTCCCGGTGGCAAGGCTGGTGCCGGTGAAAAATGTAAATTGACCAAGGAAGAGAAGGATTGCAACTAGTAACTCAGTTTCGGTCTAATACGTATTTTCTCCTTTTAGACAATTCCAAGATGAATACTGGTTGGGAACGGTGGATCCCGATCCCGCGGAGCTGGACACTCTTCTGAAAGAGGGTGCTCACGGAGGGAAAAAATTTGTGTCTTGGTTCATGGGAAAAGTAATTTCTAACGTGTCCCTCTTACCTTGCAATATGTGACTTGTCCCTCTTATTACACGTAACTAATGCACAAAACAATTTGAACCGTACTTGTAGGGAGCTGATCCCAACGTTGAGATGACAAATGAGCTGAGATGTGTTTCCCAAGGATTTAACCGTACCGTCATTAAGTATGAGAAGTATGATGTGAATGGGTTCCGCTTCCATACAGAGTATCACCAGAATAATCGTCCTGGAGCAAAAACTGTAAATACTGGGGTCTTCACCAAATGATCCAGAGGAGCCGATGGAGCCAATTACGTAGATTACTACGGAAGGTTACAAAACGTATACGAGCTGACGTTCAATCGTACGAACATAGAGCTCAAGCTCGTTGTGTTCAAGTGCCACTAGTTCGACCCATGCACTGGACCACATGGTGGACAGAGAAGTGAGCCTTCCATTGGGTTAGTTGAAGTTAAGCCTTCAACCACCTATACCGGAGCCGATGTCTATATTGTGGCTCACCAAGCCAAGCAAGTTTATTATTTGCCTTACCCATGCCAGAAAGAGAACCTCAAGGGCTGGGAAGTCGTGTTCCGGGTATCCCCACATGGTAAGCTACCCAGGCCCTCCGACGACGATTACAACAACATTGACCCTAAAACATATGAGGGAATTTTCTATCAAGAGCAAGAGGACTTCGGGCACTTTGACTTACAAATAGGTGGGCTCGAGGATCTCGAGAACAATGCACACACTCGTGGTGAGTCAGTGGTGGATCTGAAGGACATAGATGTGCTCTCAAAGTTTCATGCGGAAAATGACGACGATGACGAGCCTGGCGATGAGCTTCCGCCCTATTACTCACGTGATAGTGATAGTGATAGTGAGAATGAGAACCAACACCATGATGAGGAGAGTGATGACGATAGGTGACGGTCTATAATGTCTTTATGCTTTAGTAATTATTTTCCAACATGCTTCTTAATTGCATTACGTCTTTATGCTTGGTATCTACATGTTATTATGTCTTTTATTGTTTAGTATTTATTTTTCGACATGCTTCTTCATTGCATATGTCTTTATGCTTAGTGTCTACATTTTATTATGTCTTAATGCTTACTTGTTTTCTCTTTCTCAATACAGTTGATTGAACAATATGAGACAGGGCAAGGGAAGCGCTTCTGGTGGTCCTTCTCCCGGTTCTTCAGCTTCTCCTGGTGCTTCGCCTTCTTCCGGTGCTTCTGCTGCGCCGATCCGATGCTCACCTATTATCAGCCGGGGAGATATGGGGTTCACCCCGTCGCCGTCGCCGCAATAGATGTAGGGATTTGGACGTCTAGACATCTAGCTATGTATGTATCTACTTGATGATGGTCCTATGTGTGTATCTACTTGATGATATATGGAGCCATTGTGTGATCTTGTTTGTTGTGAATTTGTCGTGATTTTTGATTATTTTTTCTGCTATTTTTGCTGCAAAAAATGAGCCGCTGGAAAAAAAATTCTGGGCGTACCTCTGCCGACGGCAGTGTGCCGTCGGCACAGACCTCTTAATGTGACCAAATGGGCGTACCTTTGCCGACGGCACCGCCGTCGGCACAGGTAAATCCCTGGAGCGCCCAGCTGCCTCCACGTGGCGACGCTGTGCCCTCCACCTCGCCCGACCAATGTGGGCCCCACACGCTGCTGTGCCGACAAAGTAGGTGCCGACGGTGCGTCTCTGGCCGTCGAAAAAAGCTGTGCCGACGGTTTTCTTCTGTGCCGACGGCCAGGTGGCCTGTGCCTACGGGGCACTATGCCGACCACCCTGTGCCGACGGTGGCCATCGGCATAGGTGTGTGCCGACGGCATTGGGTCCTTTGCCGACGGGCTGCGGCCGTCGGCACAGGTGGCCATTCCTGTAGTGAGGATGGAGAAGTAGGAGGAATCGCGTTCGGACTCGGCTACGTGTCTATGCCGCACCCTTCGTCGCCTCCGTGCTGTCGATGCCAAGAAACCCGGAGAACTCCACAAAGTGCCTCCGGGTCGACCTTCGAGGATGACGCGAGAGTACGCGACGACGGTTCTGAGGATGGAGTGGGCTTCCAGTTACGTACCGCCTACCGAACCACGTCGAAGACGCACCCTTCCTTGGCGTGGCGTACGGCGTGGCCGGGTACAGCGCCGCGATCGCGACATGGACACGGCGTTGGGGAGATCCAGGTGAGGGATTTTTTCGGTAAAGAGGTGAGGGATGGATACGTTGTGGTGGCCGAGCTGGAGCGGGTTGTGCGGATGGGCACGGCGCAGGATACGAGAACATGGCGGACGCCATCGCGGGCATCGCGTACGAGATGTCAAGGAGCCAAACAAAAGACTGGCCGTTCAGCACTGATATCCAGAACCAAGCCGGGAGTGGCCAGGCTAAGCGTAGACTGTCGACGATGAGCTTCCGCACGCACGACATGGAGGAGAGGTGGCGGCAGGTCGCCGTCACACTGACCTGCTTGCTCTGGTCGTTATGCGTACTCGCTTGGCCGGGCACTCTGCTTGCTATGGTGTAACTTGTTGTATGTTGCTGCTTGCTGTAGGTGCTGTTCTCGCGTGCAATGGTGGTCGGCGGCCGGATAGCAGTGAAACTAATAATCTCAATCACATTTTCAAATATGGCTGCAAGCAAAGGATAGCTGATTTCACTGATGGTTCAGATAACTCGACTGTCGGACTGTGACAGGGGCAAAGCAAGAGAAATTTTAATTTACAATAAACTGATGTGTATTTGTCCACTAATAAACAGCCTTAAAGGACTAATTCATCGAGGAACCGGCACGGCCACCGTGTGAAGGAGTCGAGGATGTAGCAAGAGATTTATTCCATATGGACATATGGTGACACTCTATGCAAAGCACATGCCACTCATGATCACCATGTGTTGCTGAAATACTCCCGTGCAATATACAAGGCATATTTGGTTTTCCTGGCAATCAATGCATGAAGTTATATACCCATGCATCATCTACTTGAGGATATATACTGGGGCAGCCCAATTTCAGAAAATTGCGTCATCAGCAGGAATCTTGCGGTGTGACCGGAGAAGAAATTAGCTTTGGATACTTTCTTTATCTAACTTGGTGAGAAACTTTTTAAGTTGCAGCGAAGAAGAGATATCTCAAACTTCATATTCTTTATGGTTCCGGGAGAAGGAAAACTCGGCGCCGACTGCCGATTCGACGAATAAAATACTCGCAACCAGACATTGCAGCGAGGGAAGCTTCAGAGAAGAACGCCCGAGAGCACTCAAGGGTTGGCTATTGTTACGCCGGGCCGTTGGTCCGCCGCTTCAGCTCTTGGGCGACCAGGATCGTTGAAGTCGCGCTCGTCTCTGTCGGGCTCGGCAGCGGCAATTACCATGTCACTGGGAAACCAAGGGGCGACACGGCAGCGCAGCAGAGGGAGTCCGGAGTCAGAGAAAGGACGGCGTTGCGGCACACGGGCACAGCAGCAGCGGCCGGCGGCAGCAGAGGGAGTCCGGTAGCTGCGGGCGTGCCTATAAGTTACCGCTGAGTAGCTAGAGCTGACAGGGAGAAAGAACTGCTCCTGTTGCTGTATGTGGTGTTCTGCATGTTGTTTTGGTTTGCTAGCATTTTCATCAGAAAATGAAGTGTGATCATCGACTTTGTACCATGTTTTCCTTGGTGTCGACCAGTTGATTTCTCTTGTATAATTACTTCCGTGGCATAGAGATAGAGAGAGGGTATACTTAAATAAAATATGAGTTCAATCTCTACTTCTCTATCTCTATTTTTTGGATTACTTATAGAGGCACTTTGCATGGATACGATTTGGTATGAAATGATATATGCAGCAGCTTATATGTATTTATCATCACTGTCCTCGCCATTAATTTCTGTTTGAATGCTTATTTCTATATTTTTTCACCATCTCATGATTCCTTTTACGCGAAACAAGAATTTGATGTTAAATGGTGCCATCTTGCCTTCTCTTAATACTTTCTCATGGTGCCCTGGGAGTGTTCTATTATACCTACTTGCAACAAAAGGTGTGAGGTAATCACTTCTCACCAGCTCTATACTAGCTGAATCATTCTTGAAGGTTTTCTTCTTTAAATGAGATGACTTGAACCAAGAGAACAAAGACTTTATACATATTTATCTATGATTTCAGTTCTTTTATATCAATGATATTTAAACACATAAGATTGGAAAATAATTGGCAACTTTTTATTTGTCTTTTCATAAAGGTTGGTGTATAAACGTGTAATGGGTGTGGCCAATATATATTCGAGGGTCCGTTTGATGTCACTGTTAAATATTTGTACCCGTTGCAACGCACGGGCACTTTGCTAGTTGGTATAGATATAGATTAGATAAAGGCAGGTGGTAATGGAGCCGTTAGATGTTGACTGGATGGCTGTGATTTGTTGGATCTGCCCCCTTCTTTCTCTTTTTATATTGGTATATAGATGTACAAAACTTGTAAACTTTTCCAATTAAGTAGTATATTTCAAAATACAAACTGCACTAGGACTAGTATCCAACTCTACCACGTAGTGATTAGAACAGGACACCACTACTACCACGTACTCTGCATGCAAGCTGACGGGATATACTAATACACAAGACAAATGTTTGGCAAGACATTGAAAAGTCACTTTACCTCCCAAGCACCGGTGTTCTCTCTGTTCAATTTTTTTAAACAAATATTCAAAAGTTTCACAAAATCTGAAAAAAAATCCAGCATGTTCTCGATCAATGGTGTGTACTGCAAAATCACAATGCGAAATCTTTTGTATTTGGTCTACATAAAAATAACAAAATTTGAAACAACTGTACACAAATCTGTACATTTCTCATTTTGTGTCAGCCTACAATGCAAAATATTTGCACGCATGTAGAATACAACATTGAGAACACGTATGATTTTTTCGGATTTTTTTTGAAACTTTTAAAATTTCGTTCCAATTGTTTAAACAGAGGGAGCATGGAGCCCGTGAGCAAGAAATCTTCATAATTTCAACTTTTTTTTTTGAAATTTGAAATGAATCACAGTTCTAATTTTTTTAGAAAACATATTCACAAGTTACAAAATAGTTGTTGTCGAAGAAGTCGAGTTAGTCGTCGGTGTTACAATCATATATATTGTAATGGTTCGATCTGGCTATGTCCATCCATACATCTACGTTTTGTACGGGTATTCACAGATGGCGCGTTCATGCATATCCTGTCAATACGGATGGTCTACACAAGTGTGTCACTTGATTGATAAAGTGCAAAACACAATACAGTGTGTATGTGGCCGTGGATTTGCTGCCACTTTGCACCGCACCCAGTAAAACAGGCACATAGACCGTTAGAATTGTGTGCTAGCGAGTCGCATCCGTGGTGCACACTACTAGCATGCATGGGCATTTTCACCTCATTGTGGCTATATATAGAGGTTCTCGATTGCTCAAAGAAGCCATCCAGAGCGCTGCAACCTGCAAGCTTCTTCTACACCCATACATATACTCTCACATATAGGTTGCTAGTTAATTTGCGAGCCCGAGCCAAAATGGTACGTGTTCTTTCCTCTCATGGAGGTTTTTTTTCAGTTATAGTGTAGTAATTAAATTGATGGTGTACTTGTTGATTAATTCAGAGCAAGGCTGTGAAGATTGGGCCATGGGGTGGAGCCGGCGGCGATGAGAGAAATGTCCAGGCGACGCCCTGCCGGTTGGCTAGCGTGACCATCTATAGCGGAGAAGGAATTGACGGGATTTCCTTCTCCTACGTGGGCAGCGATTACATTCAGTACACCGAGGGCCCCTGGGGTCGCACTCTCAACACCGAAAGCACGGTACGTGAAATTATTTTTCGTTTCGTAATTCCTCTAGTAAAACAATTATTGCTTTATTTATTTGGGGCAATATACCCAAACCCGACAGCCACCTAGCTTGCTAGGGTTATGCAAATGCTTAGACTATCCACTATGGAGGTAATAATATATACTAATAACATATGCATGTTACTATTCTATTTTAGTCTCCATTGTGAGCAGTCTTAGATACCTACATACCTCTTAATTACTACACATATATATTTCATGCAGATCACCTTCGACCCTACGGACTATGTCACGGAAATCTCGGGGACGTTTGGTATAGCATACGACAACAACATCGTTACGTCTCTTAAAATTGCCACCTTCAACGACAAAGATCCCGTAACATATGGTACACCGAACGGAACTCCTTTCCAGATCCCGGTGCTTGATGGGGGTAGGGTCATCGGCTTCTTCGGACGCTCTGGCGACTTGCTGGATGCAATTGGGGTATACGTCATTCCATGAATGGCCACCTACTCATTGGAGGATTGAAGGAGTATACTTTTGCACATGCTTGTTAGTTGTTACCAACTTGTTGTGTGTTTCATGTTTTCATGTCGTTGCAGTTTACTTTTATTACTATTTCTTTCGTAAAGTGCTTTGCATATGTGCGTGTGTACTATGTGTGACGCCACGATCCAAGTCGTGGGATGGCGTGACAAGTGTGTGAATCGTGGTGTATGTCATCTTGTTGGTTAGCAAGTATGAATAAAGGAAAACAATCCAATTCTATCATTTGATCTGGGTTAATTTTTGGTGCATCTTGCGAAACATCAGTCTCAGCGCCACCATTGGTCCGCAAAAGTAGTTACTCTCATGCTCACTGGCGGAGCTACATTGGTCTACCATTGGGCCACCAAGCTCTGGAACACTTTCTCTGGCCAGTGGACACATCACATGTATCAATTTCCAAGAGGAAAAAACCTCACTGTTGAGCTTGTTCCTTCTGGTCATACCCCTCTCCAAAAGGAAAAAGCTCGCTGTTGAGCTTGTGGTTTGAGAGTAAGTAGTCCTTTAGTCTACTAGGATTGCCGGCGACAGGGTATTCAAATCCTAGCATGGCAGGTGGTTCCGTCTCCCGTCAGAGCCACAACGGTCGTCCGGGGTGGAGGCAGTATCGGATCCGGGCACGACAACGAACATCATCCTCATTGGTGTCTCTTCTCGAGGATGCGGTGGCGCCCGTGGGTGGGATCGCGCATGGATGCGGCTAGCAAGGACGGTGGGCGACGGTGCATGGCATCACGGGAAAACGGCGGCGGGCGTGAAGGACGCAGGGAAGCGCGTTTCCGTCGGAGATCGGGGCATGGCTGCGATTTGAGTGGCGGCGTCCTGCAGCGTGTCGATGTTACAGGGGGAAGTCGACGTGCGTGAGGTCAGATTGAGCGTTCGGCTGACGGACAATGTGTTTTAGTGCTAAAGGCGGGTGGTAGTGGAGCCGTTAGATGTTGACTAGATGGCTGTGATTTGTTGGATCTGCCCCCTTCTCTTTTTATATTGGTATAGATATAGATTAGATAAAGGCAGGTGGTAATGGAGCCGTTAGATGTTGACTGGATGGATGTGATTTGTTGGATCTGCCCCCTTCTTTCTCTTTTTATATTGGTATATAGATGTACAAAACTTGTAAACTTTTCCAATTAAGTACTCCCTCCGTTTCAAAATATAAGGCGCGCTATTTTTGTGCTGGTCTTCGGTGCTCAACTTTTACCGTTAATATATAATAAATTATGTGGATCTAGAATGTATAAATGGTATCGTTGGATTTGTCTTGCAAATTTCTTTCATTTCATATATTTTAATATTAATTTTGTAGACATATTATAGGTACAAATCATGGTCAAAGTTGGATGTCGTTGACCAGCGAAATTAAAGGGCGCCTTGTATTTTGGGATGGAGGGAGTAGTATATTTCAAAATACAAACTGCACTAGGACTAGTATCCAACTCTACCACGTAGTGATTAGAACAGGACACCACTACTACCACGTACTCTGCATGCAAGCTGACGGGATATACTAATACACAAGACAAATGTTTGGCAAGACATTGAAAAGTCACTTTACCTCCCAAGCACCGGTGTTCTCTCTGTTCAATTTTTTTTAAACAAATATTCAAAAGTTTCACAAAATCTGAAAAAAAATCCAGCATGTTCTCGATCAATGGTGTGTACTGCAAAATCACAATGCGAAATCTTTTGTATTTGGTCTACATAAAAATAACAAAATTTGAAACAACTGTACACAAATCTGTACATTTCTCATTTTGTGTCAGCCTACAATGCAAAATATTTGCACGCATGTAGAATACAACATTGAGAACACGTATGATTTTTTCGGATTTTTTTTGAAACTTTTAAAATTTCGTTCTAATTGTTTAAACAGAGGGAGCATGGAGCCCGTGAGCAAGAAATCTTCATAATTTCAACTTTTTTTTTTTGAAATTTGAAATGAATCACAGTTCTAATTTTTTAGAAAACATATTCACAAGTTACAAAATAGTTGTTGTCGAAGAAGTCGAGTTAGTCGTCGGTGTTACAATCATATATATTGTAATGGTTCGATCTGGCTATGTCCATCCATACATCTACGTTTTGTACGGGTATTCACAGATGGCGCGTTCATGCATATCCTGTCAATACGGATGGTCTACACAAGTGTGTCACTTGATTGAAGATAAAGTGCAAAACACAATACAGTGTGTATGTGGCCGTGGATTTGCTGCCACTTTGCACCGCACCCAGTAAAACAGGCACATAGACCGTTAGACTTGTGTGCTAGCGAGTCGCATCCGTGGTGCACACTACTAGCATGCATGGGCATTTTCACCTCATTGTGGCTATATATAGAGGTCCTCGATTTCTCAAAGAAGCCATCCAGAGCGCTGCAACCTGCAAGCTTCTTCTACACCCATACATTCACATATAGGTTGCTGGTTAATTTGCGAGCCCGAGCCAAAATGGTACGTGTTCTCTCCTCTCATGGAGGTGTTTTTTTTCCAGTTCTAGTGTAGTAATTAAATTGATGGTGTACTTGTTGATTAATTCAGAGCAAGGCTGTGAAGATTGGGCCATGGGGTGGAGCCGGCGGCGATGAGAGAAATGTCCAGGCGACGCCCTGCCGGTTGGCTAGCGTGACCATCTATAGCGGAGAAGGAATTGACGGGATTTCCTTCTCCTACGTGGGCAGCGATTACATTCAGTACACCGAGGGCCCCTGGGGTCGCACTCTCAACACCGAAAGCACGGTATGTGAAATTATTTTTCGTTTCGTAATTCCTCTAGTAAAACAATTATTGCTTTATTTATTTGGGGCAATATACCCAAACCCGACGGCCACCTAGCTTGCTAGGGTTATGCAAATGCTTAGACTATCCACTATGGAGGTAATAATATATACTAATAACATCTGCATGTTACTATTCTATTTTAGTCTCCATTGTCTACATACCTCTTAATTACTACACATATATATTTCATGCAGATCACCTTCGACCCTACGGACTATGTCACGGAAATCTCGGGGACGTTTGGTATAGCATATGACAACAACATCGTTACGTCTCTTAAAATTGCCACCTTCAACGACAAAGATCCCGTAACATATGGTACACCGAACGGAACTCCTTTCCAGATCCCGGTGCTTGATGGGGGTAGGGTCGTCGGCTTCTTCGGGCGCTCTGGCGACTTGCTGGATGCAATTGGGGTATACGTCATTCCATGAATGGCCACCTACTCACTGGAGGATTGAAGGAGTATACGTTTCGCACATGCTTGCTAGTTGTTACCAACTTGTTGTGTGTTTCATGTTTTCATGTCGTTGCAGTTTACTTTTATTACTATTTCTTTCGTAAAGTGCTTTGCATATGTGCGTGTGTACTATGTGTGACGCCACGATCCAAGTCGTGGGATGTCGCGACAAGTGTGTGAATCGTGGTGTATGTCATCTTGTTGGTTAGCAAGTATGAATAAAGGAAAACAATCCAATTGTATCATTGGATCTGGGTTAATTTGTGGTGCATCTTGCGAAACATCAATCTCAGCGCCACCATTGGTCCGCAAAAGTAGTTACTCTCATGCTCACTGGCGGAGCTACATTGGTCCACCAAGCTCTGAAACACTTTCTCTGGCCAGTGGACACATCACATGTATCAATTTCCAAGAGGAAAAAACCTCACTGTTGAGCTTGTTCCTTCTGGTCATACCCCTCTCCAACAGGAAAAAGCTCACTGTTGAGCTTGTGGTTTGAGAGGAAGTAGTCCCTTTAGTCTACTAGGATTGCCAGTTTATTTTCCTGCACAAAAACCTGATACTTTGTTTGTTGTTGTTCCATTATCACCATGATGATAGTGGAACCAGACCCTGCTATATGGGAAAAAAAAATCAATTTCCAACTTTTCAAGATGTACAAAATATATAGTCCCACGATCGAATAGTGCAAAGAATGAGTTGGAGGCTTGGAGCATCTTAACTCGTAAATATAAGAGGGGATTTCTTATTCCGTTTCTCCAATTCTCCTAGTCACTCTCTAAAGCTAAAGCTTGATGTAAATGTTACTCGCCGTCGTGGGAAGAAGAGCGAGAACCAGGCGGCACAAGAGACACACACGGATAAGCTTTTCTTTCGCTGTTTTCGAGGAAGTACACGCTGACTCTACACAGCCGAAATTCCTCCCCCGTTTCCCGAGGGAGGACTCGATGAGATTCTTTCAGGTCGACGCTGTTTTCGAAGAAGAGCGAGAATCGACGAAGCTTCTTCTGTCAATCGGTGCGTGAGATTAGAAAGGCGCCTTCATCGATTCGTGCGATTAGAGAAAAGAGAAACCATGTTAACAAACACTGTATCTATCTATCCGGTAACAAACAGTGTATCTATCGATCCGGTCGTTTTCCACGGCGCATGATTTGACCGCCTCAGCTCTCACCACCAGTCACCATCTTGTCGTTGTTAAAGTACGTAGGACAAGTGCTACTGGTTTCATGCATGCAGACGACCGAGGGAGGAGAAGCCTTCAAATTAAGCGCGCGGAGGGGGCGAATAAATCGCAGCAAAGGTTGGTCCGCGCGAACCGGTATTTTCCCGCGCGAAGCTTCCTCGAAGCTTCACTTCCTTCCTCCCCTCCTGCCAATGCCATGACCCTTATAATTCCCTCTCCGGCCGGCCGTCTTCCGTTCCACCACCACCACCCCGCACTTTCCTTTCTCCCTACGCGCCAGCTCCTGGTCCATCCTTTTGCGAGACCATGAAACTTGCCAATTTCTTCGGTGCCTCCTCTTCTTCTTCCAAGAAGGAAACGTCCAGGAAGGGCAAGGCATCGGGAAAGAGCGCCAAGAGCTGCTCCTTCGGCTCCACCGCGTCGTCGTTGGCGTCCGATGAATCCGTCACCACGCCTAGGACCGTCCTGCCTCCGTCGTCATCGCCGTCCGTATCTACCTCCGGCACGGCCAAGACGCCGGCGGCGATGGTCGCCGTGACGCGGCGGGAGCTGGAGGTGGCGCTGCGGAGCGTCGTGTCCACGGAGGAGGAGCTGGCCGCGATGCTCGCCGAGGCGGAGTCCGGGCTTGCGCTGGAGGTGGTCGCGGCGGCATCCGCGGACGAGGGCGAGCTGAGGGACATCTTCAAGGTGTTCGACGCCGACGGGGACGGGAGGATCTCGGCCGAGGAGCTCCGCGCCGTGCTGTCCTCGCTCGGCGACGACCGGTGCTCCGTCGAGGACTGCCGCCGCATGATCGGGGGCGTGGACACCGACGGCGACGGCTTCGTCTGCTTCGACGAGTTCACGCGCATGATGATGCATGTGCCGTGAATTAAGGGTGCTACCTACCGATCTAAGTAACTTATCGCTGTTCGTTCGTTTGTTTATTTTTTGTAACTGTAGTATTTTGGAGTGAATCAGGATTTGTTCTTGATTTGCCATGTGATGTGAGTCTACGGATGGTGATGAATTCGTGATCTGTCTCCACAGATACTCGTACGTTAATAGGCTATACTGAAAATTCTCGAAAAATTCAGCATATTGTGGTACTATAGTAGTGTTTGACATGTAAAGTTTCACCTTGATATGTTTTGTCGTTTGGGGAAATTAGTCGATTTGCCGGAAAAAGAACTAAACGGGAAAAATATTGAGCGAAAACGCCACACCTCAGAGCGATCATCTTAACACTCATAATCATACATATCCACATTGTACAATCTGAATCCAATATCACACAATCTACACAACAAAAAAAGGTAAGATCTAAAATATTGCCGAGAAAGCCAAAAATCAGGGGATTTAGATGTCGGTAGTGAACTTGGCACTTGAAACGGATGGCTTCGCTGGGCGCCAGCCCGCCAAGTCGAGCTCGGGGAGCGTCAGGGCCATAGATGGTCAGGACGAATGAGGAAGACACCACGACGCTCAAAAGTTGGCGCACGAAGTCCCAACATAGCGCACCAACTATCGGTTTTTGTATCCAACTAGTGAATTATGTATACGACCATGAGGTTTCAAACACCACACAGGGGGCCAAACGAACCATTGTGGAGTACAGGCCACACCGAGATCGCCGAACATGGATTCTATGAGATACTTAATGTAAAACGACTCAGATCAAATCTAGACTATCTTGTCAGACTTTAGCGTAGAAGCAAGCATGTGTAAACCTGTTCGGCACCCCGTAATTCTATTTCCTGCCAAATATATCGACAGATTTAACAAACTTGACCCTTTTTTTGAATTCATTTCACAAAATTGACCCAAATCCAAATTAATTCACGATCTGACCCTTTTCAACAGCGCCCGCCTCTGGGGCGCCATACCAGACTACACGACGCCCCGGCCAAAGGCGTCATGGATGCTACCACGTCAGATTAGACGAGACCCACCTCGAAAGCACGACGCCCCAGACTAGGGCGTTATGCCTACTAGCATGGCGCTGAAGCCAAGGCACCGTACTCCTTTTTTTAGTTGGGGAACATTGAGAACAGAACAAATAGTGTCCATGTACTACTTTAGTACATGTAAAGTGCTCTGCCCCATTGGTCCGCAGCGTGCTATCAGCTCTCTGATGACCCACAAGTATAGGAGGTGTATCGTATTACTTTCGATAAATAAGAGTGTCGACCCCAACGAGAAGCAGAAGGTGCTGGTATATAGTTTTGATCAAGAATTCACTGTAAACACTAGCAGACAAGTTTTTAGGGGTTTTCAATATAGCAGATAAATACAGTATGAGTAAATAAACGAGAGCAATAATAATTACAGCGAGTGACCCAATCCTTTTGAGTGCAAAGGACAAGCCGGTTGTGTTACTTGTGATTAGCAAATGTTCCTGAGGACACATGGGAATTTCGTCAAGTGCTTTCGTTTCATGTAGTTGATTAATCTTCAATGTTTTGATAAGTGTTGTGTGGATGAATCTATGCTAACGCACCGCCCTTCCTAGGACTAATACGTACTTGTGATTATACCCCTTGCAAGCATCCGCAACTACAATAAAGTAATTAAGATAAATCTAACCACAACTTTAAACTCTCAGATCCTACACTCCCTTGTGCACTAACTTACCAACGGGGGTTCAGGTTTCTGTCGATCCGGCAAACCCACAATTAGCAAGCTAAATACACAATGCATTCTCCTAGGCCCATAAAGGTGAAGTATCATGTAGTCAACGTTCACATGACACCACTAGAAGAATGACACCACAACTTAAATATCAAGCCATTAAATATTACTCAATATTATTCCACTACTAGCAGCAAGACCTTCCCCATGTCCTCAAGAACTAAACGAAATACTCACAAGATATCATATGGATCATGATCAGAGGTGATATAGTGATAAGTAACAATCTGAACATAAACCTTAATTCACCGATAAAACTCAATAGCATCAACAACAAGGAGTAATTAACACCGGGAGAGTCTCCCCAATGAACTAGACAAGGTGCAGCTCTAGATGTTACAGCGGAACGGAGTGGAGCAGTGGAGACGATGATGGTGGAGCGGTGGATGATGAAGATGATGATCCTAATGAAGTACAGCACGATGACGGCAACGATGGCGATGATTTCCCCCCTCCGGGAAGGAATTTCCACGGCAGATTTCTCCCTGCCGGAGAGCTTTTCTCTCTCTGTGGTTTCCGTCCCGTGGAGGCGGCGGAATATTTCGTGGACGAACCTCCTCGATGTTTAGGGTTACGGGGGAGATATACACGAAGGGGCAGCGCCAGAGGTGGTCCCAGGTGGCCACGCCAGGCCTCGGCGCCGCCCTCCTCCTGGCCGCGCCCAGGGGTGGCGTGGGGCCCACCTGGCCCACCTGGAGCTCCCCTTTTGGCTAGCTCCGTCATCTGGAAAAATAGGAACTTCGGCGAAAGTTTCGTGATTTTTGGAGTTTCGCAAATATATTAGCTTGACGGTGCTTTTTCCAGCTGAAATCTGGCTCCGGCAGATAAATCCCCAATAATCATCAAACATGCAAAATAAGATAAAAATAACATAAGTAACATGTATTAATATGACATATATCGATGAATAACAGTAAATTATGATATAAAATAGTGATGCAAAATGGACGTATCAACTCCCCCCAAGCTTAGACTCGCTTGTCCCCAAGCGAAAAATGAGCTCAGTAAACAAGACCACGGGTTTATGGAGTGAAGTGTCGCTAATAAAGAATACGGACAAGGAGCATCAATATTTACTTAACAAAACAAATCATTTTAAACAGCAACTTCTCTGTATATAACTTAACTTGAAACAAGTAATGAAACAACCACAAATAAAGGTACATAAAAGAAATCAATTGGTGGTGGCAACCTTTGTTCTTGGTCAGAGAACAATCAGCAATTTAACTTATCTTTCAAGAAGAGTCTTTATACTAGAACTATATCGCAGAACTTGCATGCTCAACCATCACGGTTCTCTTTGCAGTCAAAGAAAAACTTTCAAAGTTATATTCTCATAGATAAAAATCTTTGTGCTCAAACAAAGGAAGAATAAAAGACATGATTGAAAGTATTACAGTCTATAGATGGTTGTATCTCAACAACGCAAATGCTTGCTCAAAGAAAGAGGAAATAGGTGTACTGACTCAACATAAAAGTAAAAGATAGGCCCTTCGCAGAGGGAAGCAGAGATTAGATCATGTGCTAGAGCTTTTTATTTTTAAAACATATGTAAAAATTGTTTTGAGAGGTGTATGCTAATGGTCAACAAATCAGCGATAGAGTTTTTATCATCTTCCATGCTAACCAACTTTTAGAGCGGTTCCGAGAATTTATATACTTTGCATTATATTATGCACTTATAGCTTTGACACTCCTCCCCACCATTTCTTTTCACAAACCATGGCTAACCGAATCCTCGGGTGCCTGCCAACAATCTCAAACCGTGGAGGAGTGTCTATTTAATTACTTTACAGTGGTCTAATCAGCTCTTGTGCAATATAAAATAGATAAGCAGATGTAAGCTGCTAGTCTGAGAAAATTAAATTAGCATGGAAGATGACAAATCCAACTACCACGTCCTTATGAGCTTGGTAAACAGTGACACAAAAAGGAGTATTTGAATGTTTTAAAGGTAGCACATGACAAATTTACTTGGAGTGGCGATGAAATACCACGCATAGGAAGTTATGTGGACACTCTGGAGGGTAGTGGCTAAAGGTTTTGGATGCACGAGAAGTATTTCCTCTTAGTACAGGGTTTAGGCTAGCAAGGTTTGGTAGCAAGCATAAGAGTTGAGAGAAACAAACAAACATAGATGTAATAAAAACAATCATGCTATCTTCCTTGTAAGCAGAAATATTTAAACTCAAGAATGCTAATCTCATGGGCTAACAAGAAAGAAAGATAACAGTGATAATATTTTTGCAAGAAGTTCTCTCTTCCCTACTTAAGCTTCAAAGTATTGTTGCTACTGACCAATGCTAAGTTTGCCACAACCAACTAGATTTACTTGCTGCACCCAAAGTGACGCTACTACTAACATCAAGATCAGCATATGAAAAGAATTTGCAAACTAAAATAAGGTGTGCAGGAAGTAAAGATAAAACTTCTCATTAATATTCCAAACAAAAGCAACCTCACACCAACGGATACATTTATAACCAACTAAGGAGTGACACTCCAAATTGCAAACCATCTCATATGATAACTTCTCTACTCATGATACTACCACAAAATTTAGAAGGTAAAAGATAAAAGATAATGATACTAAAAACACTCCCCCCAAGCTTGGAACAAGCTGAGGGTGTGTTGTTACCCGTGACGAATTACTCCTTTGGTGGGGATGGTGATGATGGAGATCCTTCATTGAAGTACGGGTTGACGACGTTCTTGAAGAAACTATCCTTGGGGGCTCCAGGCGAGGACATGGTGGATCTAGTTCTTGAAGGAGAAACCTGACAGAAACAACTCGAAAACAAACGCGACGGAAACACGAGATACGGACCTCGGGGGATCCGGGGGATTAAATACCAGAAAATATCATGCCAAAAGGAAAGTCCAGGTCGAAGCGGAGTCGAAGATGGGCTCCAAGGCGCCCACGCCAGGGCCCGGCGTGGCCATGGTGGGGCCCGCGCCCAGGGGTGGCGTGGTGCCCTCGAGCACTGCTTCCGTCCCTTCTTCGACTTGTGATTTCCAAAATTGAATAAAAATAAATAATATAATTTTTTAAAGTCGAACGCGAACTTTTCTTACCGAAACTCATACCTATTCCAAATCAGCTTCTGCAGTTTCCTGTTTTTGAGTTTCAATGAATTCTTCCGGAGTTACCACTTGAATAACATCAACATTTTCATTATAAGAATCTCCAGAAATATAGTGCTTGAGTCTTTGCCCATTGACCACTTGTGGTTTGTCACCATCAAGCGAATTAATTTTTATTGCACCTGAGCGATAAACTTCTTCAACAATATAAGGCCCTTCCCATTTTGAGAGCAATTTTCCTGCAAAAAATCTGAGACGAGACCTATACAATAGAACTTTATCACCCACGTTAAATTCTCTTTAAAATCCTCTTGTCATGCCATCTCTTAACTTTCTCTTTGAAGAGTTTAGCATTCTCATACGCTTCACTCCTCCATTCATCTAGAGAACTCAATTCAAGCAATCTCTTTTCACCAGCTAGTTTAAAATCTCTATTAAGTTCTTTGATTGCCCAATAAGCTTTATGTTCTAACTCTAAAGGTAAATGACAAGCTTTTCCATAAACCATTTTGTAAGGAGACATGCCCATGGGATTTTTATAAGCAGTTCTATAAGCCCACAAAGCATCGTTAAGCTGTCTAGCCCAATTCTTCCTGGATTTATTAACAGTCTTTTGCAAAATCAATTTAATTTCTCTATTTGATAACTCTACTTGACCACTTGTTTGAGGATGATATGGTGAAGCAATTCTGTGGTTAACACCATATTTAGCAAGAGTTTTTCTAAAACCACCATGAATAAAATGAGAACCACCATCGGTCATAAGATATCTAGGTACACCAAACCTAGGAAAAATAACATCCTTAAGCATTTTCAAAGAAGTTTTACCATCAGCACTAGAGGTTGGTATAGCTTCTACCCATTTAGTAACATAATCAACAGCAACAAGAATATGAGTATAACCATCTGATGGAGGAAAAGGACCCATAAAGTCAAATCCCCAACAATCAAAAGGCTCAATAACAAGCGAATAATTCATAGGCATTTCATTACGTCTACTAATGTTACCAACTCTCTGACATTGATCACATGATAAAATAAACTTCCTTGCATCTTTAAAGAGAGTAGGCCAATAAAAACCTGATTGTAGAACCTTTTGTGCAGTTCTATCTCCAGCGTGATGTCCTCCATAAGCACTACCATGACATTTGTCCAATATTTCTTTTTGCTCATGTTCGGGAACACATCTTCGCATAATACCGTCTACTCCTTCTTTATACAAATGTGGGTCATCCCAAAAATAGTGCCTCAAGTCACAAAAGAATTTCCTTCTTTGCTGATAAGTAAAAGTTGGAGGCAAATATTTGGCAACAATAAAGTTAGCATAATCAGCATACCAAGGACTTTCATGTGAACTTACCTTTATAGAAGCCAACTGTTCATTTGGAAAATTATCATTAACAGGAATAGGATCATGCATTATATTTTCCAATCTAGATAAATTATCAGCAACAGGGTTTTCAGCACCCTTCCTATCCACAATATGCAAATCAAACTCTTGTAACAGAAGAACCCATCTAATAAGTCTAGGCTTAGCATCCTTCTTATCCATGAGGTATTTAATAGCAGCATGATCAGTATGAATAGTTACCTTGGAATCAACAATATAGGGTCTAAACTTATCACAAGCAAATACTACCGCTAAAAATTCCTTCTCGGTGGTAGCATAGTTCTTTTGAGCAACATCAAGAGTTTTACTAGCATAATGAATAACATTTAATTTCTTATCTACTCGCTGTCCTAAAACAGCACCTACAGCAAAATCACTAGCATCACACATAATTTCGAAAGGTAAAGTCCAATCAGGTGGTTGGACGACAGGAGCAGTTATTAAAGCCTTTTTAAGAATTTCGAATGCTTCCTTACAATCATCATAAAAAACAAAAGGTACATCTTTTTGAAGAAGATTAGTAAGTGGTTTCGAAATTTTAGAAAAATCTTTAATAAACCTCCTATAGAAACCAGCATGACCAAGAATACTACGAATACCTTTCACATCCCTTGGGCAGGGCATTTTCTCAATTGCTTCAACTTTAGCTCTGTCCACTTCAATACCCCTTTCAGAAATTTTATGCCCAAGAACAATTCCTTCATTAACCATGAAATGGCATTTCTCCCAATTAAGAACAAGATTAGTCTCTTCACATCTCTGCAAAACTTTGTCAAGATTGTGCAAACAATTATCAAAAGAAGTTCCATAGACGGAGAAATCGTCCATGAAGACTTCCACAATTTCTTCACAAAAGCCATGAAAAATAGCAGACATGCATCTTTGAAACGTAGCAGGAGCATTACACAAACCAAAAGGCATACGTCTATAAGCATACGTTCCATAAGGACAAGTAAAGGTAGTTTTCTCCTGGTCCTGATGTCTAACAGCTATTTGTGAAAAACCGAATAACCGTCAAGAAAACAAAATGAGTTTTCTTAGACAACCTTTCTAACATTTGATCAATAAAAGGCAGAGGATAGTGATCTTTCTTAGTAACCTTATTAACTTTTCGAAAATCAATGCACATCCTATAGCCAACTACTACTCTTTGAGGAATAAGCTCATTATTTTCATTTGGCACAACAGTTACTCCTCCTTTCTTAGGAACACAATGAACAGGACTAACCCATCTACTATCAGCAATAGGATAAATTATACCTGCATCAAGGAGTTTTAATACCTCATTCCTTACCACTTCTTTCATCTTAGGAATTAAACGACGTTGATGTTCAACAACGGGCTTTGCGTCAGGCTCCATATTAATTGCATGTTGACAGATAGCAGGAGAAATCCCTTTTAAATCATCAAGAGTATAACCCATAGCTCCTCGATGTTTCTTCAACACCTCTAACAATCTTGCTTCTTCATCACCTGAAAGTTTAGAACTGATAATAACAGGATATATTTTCTTATCATCAATATGAGCATATTTAAGTGTATCTGGTAAAGGTTTTAAATCAAAGACAGGATCCTCCTTTGGTGGAGCCGAAATACCCAAGTCTTCCACTGGTAAATCATGCTTGAGAATTGGAGGTTGACGAAGAAAGATGTCGTCAATCTCATTTCTCTCCTCTGCAAATACCTCGCTCTCATGATCTTCCATAAATTGTAAAGCATTGTTAGGAGCAACAGCAATAGAAGCAAGTTGTTCAACCTTTAAATCCTCATTAGGCAATGCAGTTTCATAATGATTCTTAGCAAATTTGGAAAAATTGAACTCATAAGATTCTCCATCAAATTTAGTATAAATTTTCTCTTTCTTACAATCAATAATAGCACCACAGGTATTCAAGAAAGGTCTACCAAAAATAATAGGACAAGTTTTACTAGCAGCAGAACCAAGAACTAAGAAATCAGCAGGGTATTTAGTCTTACCACATAAAACTTCAACATCTCTAACAATACCAACCGGAGAGATAGTTTCTCTATTAGCAAGCTGAATAACCACATCAATCTCCTCAAGTTCGCAAGGATTAATTTCATGCCTAATTTCCTTGTAAAGATCATAAGGAATAGCACTTGAACTGGCGCCAATATCACAAAGACCATAGTAGCAATGCTCACCTATTTTGACTGAAAGCACAGGGACACTTGTTTTCCGGGCTCTTTTAGGATGTGTAACAATGTTAGAAGCTTCTTCGCAAAATTTAATATGTCCTCCTTCTACATTTTCAGTTACAAGATCCTTAACCATAGCTATTGCAGGTTTTACAGTTATTTGCTCATCAGGTTCTTTAGCTTTCCTTTCACTTTTATTAACCACACTAGCCAAAATAGAATGTTCTTTTACTTTTACAGGAAAAGGTATTTTTTCAATATAAGGTTCTGGCAGAATGCGATCAACAGTATGAACTTCAATGTTTTTAACAAGAGCAGAATTAATGTTATCTTTATAAGGTTCATGATACTTTTTCCACCCCTTTCTAGGAATATCGAGATACGAAGCAAAAGCCTTATAACAGTTTGCAATAATTTGAGAATCAAGACCATAAGTAGCACTAAAATTACGAAAACTATCAGTCTCCATAAAAGATTTAATGCATTCAAAATCATAATTTATACCTGACTCTCTACCTTTGTCGTTCTCCCATCCTTCAGTATTTTCCTGGATACGATCAAGAAGGTCCCATTTATCTTCCTCTTTCTTCCGTGTAAATGATCCAGAACAAGAAGTATCCAATAAATCTTTATCATGAAGAGAAAGCCTTGCATAAAAGTTATTGATAACAATATTACTTGGGAGCTCATGAATGGGCATTTGAGCATTAATGACTTCAGCCTCCCCCAAGCTTGGGCAATACTTTCTCCATCATGAGGCCAAAAATTATATATAGAGTTCCTGTCTTTATGGATCTCACTAAGAGGATAAAATTTGGAGTAAAAGAGAGGAACAATCTCGACCCAACTCAATGAGTGGCCATTTTTAAGCAGACTATACCATTCAGCAGCTCTGCCCTTCAGTGATAGAGAAAATAATTTCCTCTTGACTTTGTCCATAGAAATACCTGCACACTTGAATAACTCGCACAATTCATGTAGAAAAAGCAAGTGATTACCAGGATGGACAGTTCCATCATAGCGGTTATTCATAACACGTTCAACAATTTTCATAGGTATTTTAAATGGAATTCCCTGAGCAGGTGGAGGGTCATCTACTACCGTAGCAGTGGTAGTAGTCTTCCCAAACAGTGATTCGAATGGAGATGACTCCATGACAACACTTACAGTAAATATTTCCCTTACCAATTCTTCTTACCAATAGCGCTTCACTCCCCGGCAACGGCGCCAGAAAATAGTCTTGATGACCCACAAGTATAGGGGGTGTATCGTAGTACTTTCGATAAATAAGAGTGTCGAACCCAACGAGGAGCAGAAGGTGCTGGTATGTAGTTTTGATCAAGGATTCACTGTAAACACTAGCAGACAAGTTTTTAGGGGTTTTCAATATAGCAGATAAATACAGTATGAGTAAATAAACGAGAGCAATAATAATTGCAGCGAGTGGCCCAATCCTTTTGAGTGCAAAGGACAAGCCGGTTGTGTTACTTATGATTACCAAACGTTCCTGAGGACACATGGGAATTTCGTCAAGTGCTTTCGTTTCATGTAGTTGATTAATCTTCAATGTTTTGATAAGTGTTGTGTGGGTGAATCTATGCTAACGCACTGCCCTTCCTAGGACTAATACGTACTTGTGATTATACCCCTTGCAAGCATCCGCAACTACAAGAAAGTAATTAAGATAAATCTAACCACAGCCTTAAACTCTCAGATCCTACACTCCCTTGTGCACTAACTTACCAACGGGGGTTCAGGTTTCTGTCGCTCCGGCAACCCCACAATTAGCAAGCTAAATACACAATGCATTCCCCTAGGCCCATAAAGGTGAAGTATCATGTAGTCGACGTTCACATGACACCACTAGAAGAATGACACCACAACTTAAATATCAAACCATTAAATATTACTCAACATTATTCCACTACTAGCAGCAAGACTTTCCCCATGTCCTCAAGAACTAAACGAACTACTCACAAGACATCATATGGATCATGATCAGAGGTGATATAATGATGAATAACAATCTGGACATAAACCTTAATTCACCGATAAAACTCAATAGCATCAACAACAAGGAGTAATTAACACCGGGAGAGTCTCCCCAATGAACTAGACAAGGTGCAGCCCTAGATGTTACAGCGGAACGGAGTGGAGCAGTGGAGATGATGATGGTGGAGCGGTGGATGATGAAGATGATGATCCTGATGAAGTCCAGCACGATGACGGTGACGATGGCGATGATTTCCCCCTCCGGGAAGGAATTTCCCCGGCAGATTTCTCCCTGCCGGAGAGCTTTTCTCTCTCTGTGGTTTCCGTCCCGTGGAGGCGGCGGAATATTTCGTGGACGAACTCCACGATGTTTAGGGTTACGGGGAGATATACGCGAAGGGGCAGCGCCAGAGGTGGGCCCAGGTGGCCACGCCAGGCCTCGGCGCCCCCTCCTCCTGGCCGCGCCCAGGGGTGGCGTGGGGCCCACCTGGCCCACCTGGAGCTCCCCTTTTGGCTAGCTCCGTCATCTGGAAAAATAGGAATTCGGCGAAAGTTTCGTGATTTTTGGAGTTTCGCAAATATATTAGCTTGACGGTGCTTTTTTCAGCTGAAATCTGGCTCCGGCAGATAAATCCCCAATAATCATCAAACATGCAAAATAAGATAAAATAACATAAGTAACATGTATTAATATGAAATATATCGATGAATAACAGTAAATTATGATATAAAATAGTGATGCAAAATGGACGTATCACTCTCCGAGATCTCGAGTTTGATTCCAGTTTTTGCACCAATTGTTTTTACGGAAATTTTTGTTGTTTTTAGTTTTTCACTCAACCAACATGTAATGTATGTTATACAAAACATAAAATTCATTTTTTTTTTTTGCTTTCGGTTTTTCACATAAGTAGGCAACGTTGCCAATTCTGCGTACAAAACATAAATTATAATTTTTTGTTTTTTTTTCGATTTTCACTCAACCAACATATAATGTATGTTATACAAAACATAAAATTAATTTTTTTTGTTGCTTTCGGTTTTTCACATAAGTAGGCAACGTTGCCAATTCTGCGTACAAAACATAAATTATTATTTTTGTTGCTTTTTGTTTTTCACATAAGTAAACAACGTTGCAAATCCTAGTATATAAGCAAACACATCGACGTGAAATGTATGTAACAAATAAAAGCAAGGGTCACGCTATTTGACTCACAGTGAGCCGTATCTTTTGAACCGTATTGAATTTTTACGTCACATAAATTTTTGCCATACTTCTTAAGTTAGTAAGAACATAAGAAAATATTAACATGACGTAAAACTTTTTATGTGGCGTTAAAAAAAATGATGTGAAATACACATTTTTAGCTATTTTTTACACTGGTGTGACTAATATATTGCATTTCTTATGTAGATTTTTGTATTGTGGGACAACATGAATGTAATTATTTGGATGATAAACATATTTTTTTGTAAAACAATATAAAAAACCTCGGTTGCAAAATAACTTATTATGCACCTGCGTGCAAAATAGGGTGTCTAATAAAAGCAAAGTATATATATCGTATGTGTGCTTATATACAAGAATTTGCAACGTTGCTACTAATGTGAAAAACAAAAAGCAACAAAATAATTAATTTTATGTTTTGTATAACATCATGTATATGTTGGTAGGGTGAAAAACAAAAAGCACACAAAAAATCCCTTGTATATAAGCACACACAGCGATGTGAAATGTATATGTAACAAATAAAAGTAAAGTATATATACATACAAGAATTTGCAACGTTGCCTACTCATGTGAAAAACAGAAAGTAACCAAAAAAATTATTTTTATGTTTTGTATAACATACTGTATATGTTGATTGAGTGAAAAACAAAAAACAACAAAAAATACGGGAAAAATATTGGTGCAAACCATAGAATCGAACTCATGACCTGAGAGAACAAACAATAAAGCACGCACCAATGGGCTAGAGCTCAACACATGTATCTAATGAATACCTGGGTCATCTTTGTTCTGTCTGCGATTTCCCAACGAGCCAGAAAAAAAAAGGAGCACAACGCCTATGCCGAAGGCGCCATGGTAGTAGGCATGACGCCCTGGTCCGGGGCGTCATGCTATTGAGGTGGGCCTCACCTACTCTGACGTGACAGGATACATGACGCCTTTTGCCGGGGTGTCGTGCAGTCTGGCACGACGCTCCAGAGACGGGCGCCGTGAAAAAGGGTTAGATCGTGAAATATTTCAAATTTTGGTCCATTTTGTGAAATAAGTTCAAAAAAGGTCAAATTCGTCAAAATTGCCAATATATCAGGGGAATGGGAGCCGCCGGATGATACACTACATGATAACCCTCACACTCATTATTATCATTCACCCACCATAAGCGTGATCGGGGCATACCTCAAAAGTCCAGAGCATACGACGGATAACATAAGCCGCCAAAAACGGCATGTAGAGTCTTTACTGGACATTGTTCGTCGGGGCATGAACCTTTATAAATCTGTGTCTACCATGTGCTATACTATCCCAATCTCCGAGCATGACCCCTCCAAAATTGTGCCGCCCAAATAATATATAGTAGATATATTATATTATGAAATATATCTTATGGTGGGTCTATCGACATTGCACTTAGTCAAAGTTAAATTTATTTGACTTTTGACTAAATTTATATGTGTATTTGTAGACGAGTAGTACATGTGAACATTTGTTTAGATGTATATAAGCATTTATAGTACAACGGACATACTTATTTACTTGGAACTCACATGTTACACGAATCGTGATTCAAATTTAATGTTTAGTGAGTTGCAACCCATACCTAACTGGAAAAAAAAAGTTGTAACCCACTAGCAACTCAAAATCTCAATTGCAACCCACTTACACGAATCACGACGTAATGTATGGATAGGAAGTTGCAATCCATGTGTAACTAAAATATTCAGTTGTAACTCACTTACAACTCATAAATCACACAAACCACTATGCATATCTAAAGACTAGGAAGTCGACTGAGATTTAGTTAATATCCATACATATGAGAAACGGCATTTCCTTATTTATTTAGCTGGTTTATTAAATTTTAATATAAGATTTTAAGTTTGTACAAAACCTGTACATATTAATGGCAGCACCGGATGCAGCCCATGTACAAAATATTTCGGACGGCACGTTCCTTACTTCCTTTGTTGCCGCCAAGAATGGCAGATAACCTGGCAAGCAATTCAGCCCTAAAACTAGGTGAGTTAGGCCCGTTTTAAGCCCATTATAAGTGGGCTGCCATTCATCTGTAGAGAGCACAACCACCCTTTCTGGCACAGTGGCACGCGCCGTCCGTCTCGTGTTCGTCGGCGGGGGTGGCACAGCCACCGCTGAACCCGCTGCGTGTGAGGGAGGCGAAGGCGACGGCGAGGCGTGGGAGAGGACGCGGAGGGGGAATAAAGTAGCATAGACTTCTCGCTTACAAATCTCGACCAGCGAGCGGCGGAGCGCGCGCGTCTTCTCGCCTCCGGGCGGCAACCGCTACAGGTAATATTACCCTTGACCGCTTGCGTGCCCACCTCACCAGCCTGTGCTCGGCTTGTGACATGCGATGGATTTGATTAGGCCTCCGCGCTGCGCTAGGTGGAGGCGAAGCATTGCCCTGCAGAGTCCGTCATCCACGGCGGCGGCGGCGGCGGCGGTAGGGATGCGTATAAGTTCGTCGCGCTTGTTTTAGTTCGATTTCCTTCCCCCCACTGCAGTTGCTCCCTCCATTCGAACCAACTTCCGCGATTTTTTGCAGGGCTGCACATGAATTGAGCACGGGAGCAGAGGCATATCAGTTAGGGAAGCCAGCGAGTCGTGAATTGTGGTCATCCCCGGAGAGGTGCGACATCCCTTCCCCCAGATTTTGTGCACGTGCGCCCCTCTTCTGAATTGTTGGATTCGTGTCTATCGACAAACACGGGCATATGCTATTCTGTTCAGCTGTCGTCAGCTACTCGGCTACCTGAATCTTGTTTTATTCTGACGAAATAATTTGCAGCATGATCTCAACGGATTGCTTCTATTTTCAGTCTGACTATTACTGCAGATACTTGAGTTCTGAGTCTAATGCTGCCGTAATGTGACGAAACCATGATGTGAGCCTTGATATTTCTAGTATACAAACCTCTGACAGTGCTCTTGCACAAAACCATACCAGCTAGTTACTGTCGACAATACTTAATACAGAGTACTTGCTAATTTCACTATGCCAGGAGTTTTGTGGCAATTTATATTAAACAATTAGAATCAACTTTCAGTAATGTGTGGAATTTTACTGTATGTTAGATATGATACATTTCTCTGTAATAAGTTAAAACATGTTTGTTTACCAAAATGCTTGGAAAGTTAGGTGCAAAACCTTGCGAACATGAACTTTAAATTATCCGAGAAGCTGGAAACATCACAGGTGGGTTATTTTCTGGTAAGTACACCTTACGAGAAGTAGTGTGCCATGTTAGGAACCACTAGTGATGATTTTGGGCATGTCCAGTTGTGCATGGTTGACTCGTGTATTTACTTTGCATGGACGGTTTCTTAGATGTTCTTCAGTAAGCAATGCCTACCTTTTTTCCTTCTTAAGCTCAAACGTGCATTTTTTTTACTTTTGTTGCATGCTCCTTTTATCGGTTCTTCCTGCCATATCATGTCAGGTATGTTAGTGAGAAGGTTCTTATTCATGTACAGATGCTGCATCACCACGACTATCATGTCAGTTATGTTAGTGAGAAACTTATGTAGTGATAAGCTTTTGTTCTTAAACCTGAACGTCGACTGTAGTTTACTTGAATTTCAAGACATAAGCCTGGACATATTCATGTATTTCGTACTCTCTTGGATGAGATGAAATCTTTACCACATATACTGAATGATGGCTGATATTTATAAGGATTCCTCAAGTTCTTCTAGAGGGGAAAAATATGGGGAGGCTGGACAACAAAATTTTATCTTATGTATGATTGATAATCAGTGGTTACTGTTGAGTCGCTATGTACACTTACTGTGTTACCATTTTCTCATTTTTCATCCTTTCCATATATGATATATCAGTGACGATTGGCTTGCTTGGGGTGAATTTTCTTTCAGAGGATAAAACCTTTAAATTTTCCGGTTATTAGTTTAAATGTAGCTTTATCTGTCCAATATATTTCTTCTTCATTTTTGTATTTCTCATTAAATAGTCAATCGGTGTACACCATTGTTTTTGTTTTTAGTTGGAATCTTTGTTGAAGAGATTGTAAAAGAGCATATCCAGGGTAGCGTCGGGGGTATCTACCCTGAGAAGGAGCAATAACGACTAACGACCATAAAATGTCTTGCTATTCGTGCACCACTTTGTGAATATCATTTGGCATCAACATATCAATTTTTCTATAATTACTTGAAATCGGTTATTATTAGTACTAACGTTCAGAAAGTTTATATATAGTGCATGTATTTGAATTTAAGGACTGGTTTCTGTTTGATGACAAAAAAATCAGTGCAGATTCTTTATTACATGCTATCACGAAGAAAACTTTTCTTTTTTCTGTGGCAACCAGTTTTCATTTGAGCTATTATTTGATTGTTATTTGCTTATGTCATGCCAAATGATGGATATAAAGAAAATTATTATTATGGTGTCATTCTGTTTTTCCTTCTCGATGAACCTTGCTTCAGCTACCACAATGAGTTTTCTTTGGTTCCTGTGATCACATTAACACAAAGAAGTATTCCCTCCGATCCGTATTTAGTGTCGTGACCTGCCGTAGTACTTCGTACTAACCTAGTGTATTCACGCGACACTTTATTTATTTCCTGGGGCAAGGCAAGGTTTGATCCTTACTACAAATTTCCTGCTGATACCTCTTACCCTGCTTCTTATTTGACCTCTCAAGTTGTGAATATGATGTTATTTCCCCTGCTTTGACATTTCTTACAGCGTCCAGAATGCGGGTTCATGCGCTCGCCATCCTCCTATTAGCCTCCCAAGTCTTATCTGCCCCACTTGATGCACACGAGGTGGTGGGCAGTTGTCGCTACGAGAAGACAAGTGCAGCTGTGCTCACATGCCTGCAGCCGGGTGGGAAATGGAGTCCACCATCGGCGTCATGCTGCAAAGCATTGCTGTATGCCATTGATCAGTTACCGGGCAGTGTGGAGAAGGGGGCGTGCTGCCTGTGCCGTTACATGAGGGCAAAGGGTACTTCGCCTGGATTGGTAATGTCATACAGTATGTGTCAGGGAAAGGACAGAAATATTGTCAACAGATGGAAGTTTCCGATCACATCGTGCTACGGAGGTACACATTTATGTCAGGTTTATTCAGACTTCAGTTATATATACATGAACTCTCTTTTAGATAATAGTAATATGACAATCAGCTAGTGTGAACAATTTAAATCCCGAAGCTGTACATTAACGCTTTGCTGTTTTCTTTAAACCAGTTTGTCAGGGTAGCAAAAAACCATCTTCTACCCAGAAGGATCGCCCAGTGGTACACGCGCATGGGGCCAGCAACACCATCTTCATAGTCATGTGGGCGGTCGCTGCAGTGGCACTCTGTGTGGTGCTGCTCGTTTGCTGTTGGTACTTTTGGTGGGTTAAGCAAGCAGCAAATTCGCCCAAATCATCCGAGTCTACGCGTGGATCGTTTCTGGAGGATGGGGAGCAGAGGAGATCGTCGTCTGGCCGTCATGACTCGGCGCAGCTAAAACTACGCAGGGCGTCGACTTCCCGTTCATCACCCAACAGTTGAGGCGCTCTGAACCATGGTTCAGAATTACTGGTGTTTGAATTGAAGGACGTGCAGAAATCTTTGCTGCTTCAGAGAATGATCCACTGCCCGACTTGTTTAGACCACGTTCCTATGCTATCGCAAAGGGGAAAAAAGAATGCTATCAAAGTATATGACAACTTGGCGATTTTGATTAGCAGTAGACTGAGGCTTATCAAATTGTGCGATCTCTGCAGTTCTCATTTGAATCTAGCATGGTGCCACAGTTTTGCTTAAACTCGTCTCGAATTCAGAGTTCTACTTTGTTGAAGGTAAGTTTTTTTTCTTTAACTGGACTAGTAGCCTTGCACGTGCACGCACGTCTCAACTAAATTTTGTGAACACATCATTCTTTGTATATTCCAAAGTAGTAATACTACTGTAGTATGATTAATTATGGTCTAATTTACAAAAATTAGCCAGTGAGCAACATCCGACAAGATCACTCATACATGTTTAATACCTTGAAATTAGTCAGCGAGCAACATCCGACAAGATCACTTATACGTGTTTAATTTCCTCATTCCACTGTTCAAGATATCTTCCGATATTTCGATTTATCATCCGATTTATCGCTTATCGGTGTCTGATCGATAAGATAAATCGCCCGATAAATTTGCCAATATGCCGATAAATCGACCGATATGCCGATAAATCGGCCGATTTATCTCTTATCTTGGGTCGACCGATAAGTTCCCGATAAACGATATCCCCAACATTGCCTCATTCACAAAATGAAGCATGTTGAACTTGCAAAAGGGAAATGATTGTGTTCAAAAGAGACAGATAGATGGAAAAGTTTCAAGGGAATCAAAAGTTCTGTTATATAAAAAATGTAAAATATCCATCTAACTAACTAACTCTAAAATGTGGATCTAAAAATGTAAAATATTCCATGAGGAATAATAAAACAGAGTACATACGGATGAAATATATGATCGATGGAAGAAGAATTAATAACTGATATTTATTCTTGAACGTCTATAGGAAATAGTAAACACAGCTGGTCGAAACTCCAGAGAGTTAAGCAGATCGGCGTAACCATGGTCCGACCACATTCTTTTAATCCTGCATATAAGCCTGGTAGATCATTAAGGCATCCCTCATCAAGCAGATCGGCGTAACAAGGTTGATGTACAACACATGGAATCATGCTAACATAATTGATAACCACACTGTCAATCTATCAATCCATATTAAACTGATATCACTACCGTATGGTTAGACATGAAGTAAGGCAAGGTATATGCAGCAGCACAATCATGAAGCATAACTTTGTGTGAAATAGCTAAACTGTATGTAAGCTGCTTCTTAGAATTCCCAGACAATAGCATGATACACAATGGAATATATTCCGTAAATTGAAATAAAGATATAGGAGCTTCAAATCACTTTCAGAAGACCAAGATAACATGTGAGAACAAACAAAATCATATGCTAAGAAAGGGCGAGAGTTTTTCATATAAATAAATGTGCATACATGTTATTAAGTACATCTTCTAGCAATCAAAAATAATGGTCAGACATAAAAAAAAATCTGAATAGAGATGGATGTAAGGAATCAAGGTCTTAATCTTACCTGTCATGTAGTCCAAGGGAGAAGTTGCTTCTTCACCGCTCGCTGGTCGTGTGCCTGATAATTCCTCCCAGAGTGATGTGCATCCACTATAAATTCTTCGTCAGATGAAAAACTGGCAAAAAAGATCCCCATAAAATCAGCAATTAACTATTCCGCTACATTCAGATGAAGGCATGAAGCTAACAAATAGTTGTTTATTGGACCTATGCGGCAGGGTCGCTACCCTGAATCATGTGTGGCATCATCCAAACGCGGCATTCAGCGTCCCATGGCGCGTGAATTCAGGGCGACCAGACGACCACGTTACAGGAGGAGGACGGAAGGGCAGCGGCAGTTTCCGGCGGCGGCGCTGCGTATGGGCCCATCGAGCGAGGTAATTCGTAGCTGTAGGCGCTCGCGGAACTTCCTTGGGAGTCCGTCCTCATCTCCTTCCTCGGATCGACGCCCTGGGTCCTCTGCCCCAAGCCCACCACCGCAATACCATTGGGGATTTGGGGAAGAAACCTATCCAGCCGAGGTAAACGTTGTAAACTCACTTGCGGGAAGGGGTCGGCGGCCTGCTTGCCGTGGTCGCGTCGGATAGGCGGCAGGGCGGCAGCGGACAGGGCGCAGGGCACAGTTGTGGAGACCTCGTCCACCTCACCTCCATGACTCGCCGCCGCTAAAGCCCCCGTAGCGATGCCACCAAAGCCTCCCCCAGTGCCAGCCTTGTCACCACCTATCCCCTCTGGTCGGCCGGCCGCGTCGTGCGGGAGACAGGACCGGGATGCGGCGCATCTTGAGCCCACGCCGTGCGGGGGAGCTCCGGCTAGTCTCCACATACAGTAACTTTTTGTGTTTGTTCTGCGCTAGGGACAGGAGATGAGAAATAGACTCGTACCGGTTCGCTAGACTTGTGTTGAGTTGCTCAACACGGAACGAACAATCTCGTTCGTTGGTCAGAGATCGTACGGCATAAATTTAATGTATTCGATCAAGTTTGCTCTTTTCTCTACTATATAATATCGTTAAGCGACCGTGGTACGTCGCGGATATTTTACACAAAACCCCCTAGGAAATCCGAAATCAACCCGCAGTCCAGTACCACCCACCTTATCCTCTCCCCGTATCGTGGATCAGCTAGGCCCGACGGCGTCGGCAATGGCGTCCTCCTCTGCGGACGGTGGTGCTGGTCAGGTGGGAGCGGTCGTCCTCTTCCTCTTCTCCACGCGCAGCACGCTCTCTGCCCCGGCCGACCTCATCCCTCGTGGCCTGCTCGCACCCCTCGCAGCGGTCTCCCTAGCAGTGGAGCTCGCGATGGACCCCTCTGCCTCCGCACCTTCCTCCAGCGAGGCCTCGCGGCCCAGCTGCGCGCCTTGGCGGTCGAGCTCGCGCTGGACAGCTCCGCCTACGCCCCTTCCTCCACACTACGCCTGTTCAGATCGAGGCATTGCCGTTCTCCTTGGACTCAAGAGTTAAACCAGGAAAAAAGGGTCTGATATTTGTTTAGGCGAGGAGATTTCCCACGCTGTGAATTCAGGAAGAAGAGCGCTTGCAGATGAGCTCCACTTGCTGAGGAGCTGAGCGCTTGTACTACATCAGCTCCACTTGCTTTTTTTTTTTAGAAAAGGAGGGTGCGATTCCCCGGCCTCTGCATCGAGTGATGCACACAGCCATACGCACTTATTAATTTCAACCAGAGTTACAGAGTACAATGTTGAGCACAAAACTGAAATCAACCTGTCGACAACAAGGGTCGCTACCACTATGATGGGGGTGACTAACACCAACGCACATCATCTAAAACCCAGTTCAGCTAAACACTCAACGCACACCGACATGTACGCTTTAGTCGCTGCCGACGTCTTCCACGAACCCATCTTCAGAAAGGATCAACACCATGACCTTGCAAAACCGGTCTGCCGTCGGCATCGCCACGATGCCAGACAGCGCCACCAAGCGTGAGTCCATCGACCCGAAATCGAGACCCCGCAGCGCCACGCCGCCGAGACACACCGACATCGACGTGGTTGATGACAACCGCTCCGCCAGCTGACCCCCTCCAGGTAGTTCATGTTCCAAAACGATGCCCTCAAGAGGGTGAACGACACCATAGGTGACGCCATCGTCCGATCTGGAACAGATCTAGGGTTTCCCCCGGAACCAAACGGAGCCCGGTTCTCACCGAGGTGATGGCGCCCGAGGACGCCACCATCGTCGGCTCCAAAAACGGAGCCCGGTTCTCACCGGCCAACCCGCCCCACATGTCGTCGATCTACCCGAAGAAGTGCCACTTGCTGAGTAGGTGCGGTTCTCTCTCGCAAAAATCGAACTGCTCAAAACAAGGTCGCCGCCTTTTGCTGTATGTGGGTTGCCAACAAAATGGGAGTCATTGATAGTGTAGTCAGGGCATTATGAGAATTATAGCTGAATACATTATACATTTACATTATACATTTGTTGATTTAGAAATCTGATTCAGCAAAGGCAAATAATTCTGCAAATTCCATATTTTCTAAATCTTAGATAGAAAACTCTCAGTCTAAGATGGTTCGCTCTATAGAACCTTGCCTCATTTTTGCGTTTTTTTTTGTCCAGTGGCATTGAATGGTAACTCTGATTGTATCTGATAAATTTGGACGTTGCTACGTCGTGGTCAACCTCGATCTAGCTTATAGCGAGCTCAATTCCGACAACCCCAAAAGGGAAAGTGACCCCGCGCGCGACAGTACAGAAAAGGAAAAGAAAGAATCACACGCTTGCCCCAGGTCCCGGGACGCGCGGCCCATGTGCCCAAAACTGGCGGGTCACGCACCCCAGGTGTTTTCCTTCTTCCTTCCTCCCGTCGCGCTCCATAGCCGCCGCCGCTGCAGGAAAACACCCAGAGCTCGCCCCCAAACACCAAATCCACCATGGATTCCAAGGGAAAAACTTACATCCATCAAGAAGCTGTGCCGTGATCTGAACTTCCCGTGTCCTCCCTCTTCCCCAGTTTTCCAACCAGTAAAGCCAAATAGAAAGCAAATCTTCCCCATATCAAAACACAAACAAAATACATCCAATCACAAAATCTCTCCAGATAATTCGAAGTTGCATCTCCCAGCCAAGGGGAAGTAAAAGTTTCAGAAAAAGATCTGAGAAACTAAGGTTTTCCAGCAAGTTGAGTTCTTTAGAAGTAAAACATCAGATCTTCCCCTCCAAACACCTCCATCATGTTTTGTTCAGTGCGCCATTACCTGCTTCCCTCGTTCAGTTTGAAAATAAGGTCTGGAATTTACATCACTGGAAAAAAGAAAACATGTGCATTAGTTGGTTGTCAGGAAAACGTGATAAAAAACATGGCTATTTATTTGTGGAAAAATTGTAAAATGTAAAAAATATGAAATGCTGAGCATGAAGTTGTGGAGAAAACCTAGGATTTCCTTTACAAATAGTACCATTAGTTCTTGGTGTAAGAAAACTGAAAATTTCTTAGTGTCATATAAGTTCATTTTGTAGATTCTTAGTGTCATATACTCGGAACTATAACAATTCCTTACACCCCCTTTCTGCACCCATGCTATGTTCTGAACACCATATGCACCATGGTTTCTAAAAAATGAACTTATAGTGCATGTAAACAGTAGTCTCTAGGTGTTCTAGGCAGCAACATGTAGATAGACACTGAAAAAAATACTTTGACAAATGGTACTGACATCGAGGATAATAGTAAAATTCTTATCGCAATTTAAAAATTGTCTTACATCTACCATTAGGATTTTACTCAAAAAACTACCACCTAGGTGTTCTACAGTTCATTAAAAACAAACACGAAATGATAAGAACAAACATAAAAAGGATTCAGTACCAACAAAAGTATTTTACATCTATAGCATTATGTAGAAAATAATATGGTACTGGAGCAACATCCTTTACTTGTATACATGTGCCTAGTTCAATGAGGTTAGTTTTCACTTTTAAAAGAAAAAATCCATCAAAAAAATAACTCCATGATCCACAAGGTCGATCTAGCACTCTGAAAAAAGTTCTACTGCTACCAATTGCTACCAAGGTCAATCTACTGCTACAAGTGCTACCACGACCATTATACAATAAGGATATACTGCAACCAATTGCACTGCATTAAAAAGTCATACTGCTACCAAGTGAAAATAGAACCCTTTCATCCAAAACATTCTCTGAAAAAAAGTTCCAAGAGGAAGCATATAAACTACGACGACCACAAAAAAGGTCGAGCTAGCACTCTGAAAAAATAAGGGGAAAATGGCCCCAGAACAGCAACAAAAAAATAACTGAATAGAACCCTTACATCCATAAATTTTAGTGGCAGGTCACACGGCAAGAAAAAATGCATCTACAACAAAAAAAAGCTTACATCTACACAACTATCCAGTTTTTGAGTCATGCTCAAGGAATTTGCATGAAAACTTTGCATGAGCAAAAAGGCAGTAAAACGCCTAAAGTTACATTGTGAATTTTTTTTCCTAATGCGTGTCGAGTTTGCAAAAACTTAGTAAAAGTAACTTTTATAAGAACTGAGAATGATCACATGGATGTCGATTTTGAACATGGAGGCATTCTATGTACTGCGATCTAGTACATCAACATGCTATGCATAATAACATCTAAAAACCCCTATGAGGTAGTGCTTAAAAAACATTTCAAGGCTAATCTGGAAAAACATCTCAGAAAATCAATAATACCGAAAGTGGCTTGTGGCTTTTTACATCTGGGTGAACTTGCATGCAACTCTGAAACGAACAAAGCAAGGATCTGTAACTTTACACCCCATGCTAGTTCTCTCTGAATATGCTATGCACCAGTGAATTTTGAGTGTACTATCTGCAGATTACTCTTTTTACACCACCATGCTTGTTTTCTCTGGAAACTGCTATGCGTCAGTGAAGTTTGAATGCATAAATTCTGTAATAATTTACTGAAAGTTTACACCCCATGCTAGTTCTCTCTGAATTTGGTATGGATATGTGCATGAACATCTGTAACCAAAACCAGATAACTGTCGAACTTACATCTGAAACCTAACAAACGACTAAGATGGTTTTTCTTTACATTTGGTTGAATTTACATGCAGCCCTGACGAAACACAAAGGGACCGTGCGGCATGAGCATCTGCAACCAGCCCCGAAATCCAAGATCAAAATTACATCTACTGCCTGTGTAAGGCTTACATGCAAACTCTCGACGACGAGCAAAAGGAGGTCGCCTACACACAAATCATCTCCAACCATTTTGAGACGCAAATCGCCGCATCGGCTCCGACAAAAAAAACAGTAGCTCGGAGATCTGTGGTTACCTGTATGAGATCCTCCGGGAATCCTTCACGGCTAACACCCATCACGTGCGACGGCGGCTATCTCGGTGCCGGACGCCTCGCGTGCGGCGGCGGATATCTCGGTGCCGGAGTCCCTCTTCCTTCACTTCCCAGTGCTTCTCCAGCTCCGTTCCCTCCGCCCTAGCTTCCTCTAATCTACGGCGTAGTATCCCGTCGATTCCCTCCGGCTGCGAGGGCCAATCGCCTGAGGAGACGCCGGCGAAATTGGCCGGAGAAGGCGCGGGCGAGCGAGACGGGGGAGGGGAATGGGGGTTCTCTCTCCCCGCCCGGTTAACTGCTACGTGCACACGACCCCATCGTGTCTGGAAGTAACGATGGATCGCGCGCGCCGTCCGATCTTCATCGCGTGGACGTGACGAGCGAGCTCACGATAAGCCAGAACGTGGTCGACTAATAAAAAGAAATTGCGGATAAATTTGCATCGCTCTGCATTATTTGTTTCTAATGCAGTTATTCGACAGTCAGTTGCATGTCAATGTCCAAACTAAACATAATCATTTGTTTCCGTCGTCCAATGAATTGGTGCGATCAGCATGCACTAGCTAGCCTTCTTGCACATGCATGAAACTGTATAGTTGCCACACAACTCTGATCAGAATATATAACTTAGCTCCTATGTAATTACAATGGTTTATTGCAAGATCGACCATGGTTGCAACATGTTTTAGTAAAACTGTGTTTTCTGATGGCCCAAGTCTGCATGTTTCAGTTAATGATTAATCTTTAAACGATCCTTCCGTATTTTGACTTGCATATCCATGACGCAAGCAGAGAAGATTGAAAGTAACCGGTATTATTTTTTCTTTTTCTTTTGTTTTTTGTTTGGAGACAATTGTTCGGAAAAAGACTGGATTAAAATTCAACATATTTCTAATTGTCTTCAGCCAAAATAAGTATGATTTTTCAGAACTGTAAGCACATATAAATTTTCTTTACCCGTTGCAACGCACGGGCATTTAGCTAGTCTCTTCTCTACTACTCCCTCTGATCCAAATTAGATGACTTGTATTTGTAGATACATCTACTTTTGTACACATGGAAGTCATCTAATTTAGAACGGAGGGAGTATATAATATGTCTTCAGGTGATAATACGTTTTTTCAAAGTTTCGGTTCTACCCCTGGGTTTTGGGAGAATTTACAGCCACTGCCACCTATAAGTGAAAATAACGGTCGAACTAATTCTTTACCCAGAAATCGGTGGTACGTGCGGAGGTTAATCTTCTCCGTCAACGTCATCACGGACCGCGGCACGGACGCGCGGGCGGAGGTCGAGTGGTTCCATCGTCGTGGCCAGCGGCAAACTCCGCTGCCGCATCGCCCTGGCAAGCTCCGTCTCGGCCAACTCCGGCACGGACGCGCGGGCGAAGGTCGATTGATTCCATTCTCACGGCCGCCGGCAAGCTCCACTGCCGCCGCAGTCCGGCAAGCTCCGCCGCGGCAAACTCCTCTAGGCGTAGCCCCGGCAAGCTCCGCCTCGGCAAAATCCTCGAACCGCAGCCCGTGGCCAGGACGTGCAGCCCGCGCGCACACGCATGGAGGGGGATTGCGGAGAGATCGAGCAGGTCGTGGTTGACTCTGTTCGATTGGTTCCATCCTCTACCGCTGATCGATTGGTTGCATCACGGGACCAACAAAATATCACGCGCTGGGCCAGGCCGTCTCGAATTTTTCTCCTCCTTGTTACCATCCCGTTTCCGCGATCCCCACCATCGCGCCGCCCAGATCCCGCTTCGAACATGACTCACGGCGGCGAGCGTCCACGTCGAGGAGGTCTCCGACGACGACAAGGCATGGGAGGCCATGCGCGTAGACAGCTGTAGGCGCTGGATCTTGCCTCCATCAACGCCGGTCCGCAGGCACCGGTTTTCTCTTCAGCGAGCACGGAATCGTCATGGTGCTGGAGATGTCTTCTCAGGGCAGCATGGTGCATCCGTCTCCAGCATGTGTCCCCCATCGTGGGAGATGCAGTCGCCCGCTTCCGCACGGTGGAGCTAGCTCCAAGCAGCACCGATGGTGGATGGATATTTTTGTTGTTTACTTTCCTTTAAATCTGTGAGTTTACATTTTTGTTCCTTCCAGAATTCTAGCTTTCATTCCGTTGCTGTACCAAAATGAATAAATTCGTCCATGTGGTGATTAATGTTTCGTACTGCTTTTGGTATTTTTCAATCAATTTATGTTGGTTTAAACATTTAGATGTTGACAACTTGCGATATTTTCTTAGTAGCAGCGGTACTTTACTTGATGACGTCTTCATAGGGTTCCAAAAAATTAAAAAGATTAAAAAAAGAAAGAAGTTGGAGAGAGAATATGTATTTATCGATATATGTGTAGAAATCATGTATTGTCATGTCGTTTGACATATTTTTTGAATTTAGGATAGTTATTTCATCAATGTGTTTATATAATTTTTTTATATCCCGTAGCAACGCACGGGCATTCACCTAGTCTCTACTATAATATAGCTTAGCGACATGGTACGCGTACGTCAAAGCGGTAATCGCACGATCGGTAAAAAAACCGTAACATCAAGCAAAGCACAATCCCGATCGGTGAAAAAACCAGTGAAAAATCGACGACCGGTACCATTGACGGATACGACTCGCTGCTGGTGCCTACCTTCGTTCCTGGGCCATGGGCTGCTTGCTGTTGTCGGGTTGTTCACTAGAACGGGCTAGAGCAAAGGCCCAATTAAAATTCATGTTTTTTTTCAACAGAAGTAACGACCATTCCAAGCACCACGGCCGAATAAAAACAACATAATCAAGGAAATGAGCTCCTAAACAAAGGACGAGCAGTGAGATCTCCTTCTGTCTTTAGTGCACGTGCAGCCTTTCAGTTCATTCTTATTTAGATATTGTCAAACAATAGTGTCTGCCATTTTTTATCTGCCATAAAAAACTACTTTAATCATTTCTTACGACGTCTGAATCCAATAGAATCACAGTAAAAACAATTTCAAAGTCCAATGTGTTAATCAGATCGGTCATTTACCGTACTAATCATAAAGACCGAGACAAAAAAATTCTAGCGTACAAATCGATGTCACTAGGCGATATAGGAAAAGGCTCGTGCAAATCAGATCGATAGAGGATTCAATCAAATTCGTCTATCGAGGATCAGTTTGGCGGGTGAAATAAAGAAACGCCCCTATGCATGCCTGCGACGTCTCGGTACGTACCAAAAACCTGAAGACCGACACGACGACGTCTCTCGATCAGAAAAAATCAATTTCCCAAGTAAACTAAAGACTGATTTTTTTTAATCTTTTGTGAGTATCATTTATAACCCGTTGCATCGCACGGGTATTGTGCTAGTAATAGTAGTATAGATATAGATTTGTGGAAGGTATGTTAATTATACGTTAGGGATAAGTTACGTGTGCAGAACCGAAACCCAACAGAATCCGTCCAGTGCAATATAAAAGCATCGCATCGAGCCGGCCGATTGGCTTCAATCCGTGGCTGCAGCGATGGATCCTGACTACTGCGTCGTCAGGGCTAGCACTGCTGTTGCGATCTTAGTTCCCCTGCTTCTTCTGGTTCTCTTGTTCGATCAGCAGGCGAGCGCATTATTGGATAGCGTCCCCTACCGGCCCAAGGACGCCAAGGTGGTCGCCATCGACATCGGCAACACCAATTCTTGCGTCGCCGGGTACGCCGACGGCAGGGCGGAGACCATGTTCCAGCTCTGCATCCCTTCATGGGTCGCCTTCACAGGCAACGGCACACTCCTCGTCGGCGACGACGCCAGGAACCACGCCGCTGTTGACCCCGGATCTGCCATCTTCGGCTTCAAGCGTCTCGTCGGAAAAAGGTAATGCAATACCTAGGGAATATTCACCTCTTTATCCGGATATGCACGGAACGGAAGAATAATTTGTTAGCACATTACTGCTTGGCTTGTATTGCATGGCTTGTATTGAACACCATCAAAACCGAGCGGTAGCCAGTTGCCGACTCCAACCTCTTAGATCCATAAGCTGTAACTCCTGCTCCGATTGGTGTTGCGGTAAAAGGCCATGATCACGAATTTTTCATCAAAACAAGAGTTGGCTTCATCTTTTTACCCCCCAGTTTAATATATCTTTTATGCTAATTAAACCATTTAACAGATTTTAGCCGCATTAATCATTTAGTGATTTTTTCTTCACCTTTTACCCATTTTAGGATCATGTGAGCGTTGTGACTTGTGTGCCCCAGTAGGCAGGTTCATGTAGCGTGCCACTCGTAAGTGGTTTCCTCATAGTTTTTTCCCACGACCGAGCGGTATTTTCCATACGACTTCGATTTGTCATGTGTTCCTAACATAAGAGAACTACCTAGCAAATTGCTTTCAAATGTTTAAAAGAGATGAAATGTGGAAACAAATCACTAAATAGTTAATTCAAATGTAAACCTATTTAATAGGATAATTAGCATGCAAATTGTCAAGCTGGTTGGTAAAGACTAGAATTGTTATGGCTGCTAGGGTTTGAGTGGAAAAGAGAGAGCTGCGAGGGCGCGAGAGAGCCGGCAGTGGGGGTCCTTTCCCGCGGCCGGGCAAGAGGGAAGGATTTTCCTTCTTAATTCTTGCTTGATTAGATTGATACATCTCCTCTCCATATATAGAGAGGTTTACTTGACTCCCAAGCAAGGCTTACTTGACCCCTAAGCAAACCCTAAGACTAATGGGCCCAGCCCCATCACGTACTCTAACACTACACCCCACCTGGACATGCAGCTCGTCCTCGAGCTGCAACCTAACGATGATTCGACCCCACACAAACCTAACGCCTAAAAAACAAGCCTTTTACATCTCGGCCTATTGTATTGACCTGAAATAAGCTAACCTGAATGAGACTCCGACTCTTTATTTTTTACTCCGAACGATAAGGCGAGAATCCTGGATCCCAAGGACACCATCGGGACCAAGGGAGCCCTCGCGGCGGACGGCGGCGGAATGCAGTGGTGCTATGCGGTGCGCTCCTGTCGGTGACACCATGTCTTTTCCCCGCCGGCTGACTACCGATGTCGCAGACTTGGAGGTCGCTGCCCGCGGGAAAAACAGCATGCCCGCCGCCCGTGGGGGAAACCACATGCCCAAGATCCCCCACGCAGCGGACGAGATCGAGGTCTGTTGCGCCGCGAAGCGCAACTTGGAGGAGCTGCGGCTGCAAATCACGCATCTCCCGCACATGCCGACGCGCTAGGAGGCCGCGCACAGCAGCCTGCAGCCTCACCGCCGCCGACACGTGGTGGGTAGCGATCCAAGCCGGAAGCGGTGACGGCGACGGCTGGAACTTGATCTGTTGGATGGGATTGTCCTGGGACGGCGGTGGCGCTGCTGGGAACGAGGTCGTCTCAATCCCGTCGTAGGGCATCCCATGCTGGAACGTGATGACCCGCGCCGTGGTCGCGGCCGAGGGCGGCGGCGGCGCCGGTGTTGTGACCATGGAGGACCCCCCCCGTGGAATGGCGCACCGTCGGGACCGGCGTAAGGACCGGTGAAGCAGGAGGAGCCGCCGTACTGTTGGGGTGGCGCCGGTGGCGACTGGATGTGCGGCGGCGCCCAGGCCGCCGTATAGATCGGCCCGGAGATGGACAGCGGCAGCGGCGGCTGCAGTAGCCTGGCGTCGAGTGGCGGCGATGACAGCAGCAGCGTCGGCTATCGCGGCCCGGCGATCGCGGCGGAGGCCGCCTGGTGCAGCGGCTGCCACGGCAGCCGCGCCGGCCCGTAGGCGGCGACTGATGGCTCGGCTGGCGGCGGTCCGTAGGGACCGGCCAAGAAGAGGCAGATCTCTTGGACGGCGGTGGTGAGATCGCGGATTGCTCCGGAGATCTCCTCCGGGGTGAGGGCGACAGGAAGCGGCGGCGACGGGGTGAACATGATCGAGCCTGAGAGCTCTGATACCAGATGTTATGACTGCTAGGGTTTGAGCGGAAAGAGAGAGCTGCGAGGGCGCGAGAGAGCCGGCCGTGGGGGTCCTTTCCCACGGTCGGGCAAGAGGGAAGGGTTTTCCTTCTTAATTCTTGCTTGATTAGATTGATACATCTCCTCTCCATATATAGAGAGGTTTACTTGACTCCCAAGCAAGGCTTACTTGACCCCTAAGCAAACCCTAAGACTAACGGGCCCAGGCCCATCACGTATTCTAACAAGAATTCACCATGAAAACAATAATGTTCGTGCATAGTCAAATCGAAAAACATGGTTGGAGCACTCAATAAATATTGTGGATGTGTGGTGTCTTATCTGCTCCATGAAGCCAACTCCCAAAAACCCGAGGCTGTGTTGTTTTGAGAAAATAATGTAAATATGAAGGCACTCCAATCTTTGATAACATTCGATAAAACCTAATTTCTGAAAGAAAAAATACATCACATAACCACATTTTTTATTTCGGCAAGATGTATCGCGCTACTTATCTTTCATCAAACTACTCAACAAAACTGACCAGCATGGCCCACACGTCAGTTCTCACGTGGCACAGACAAAGAAAGATTGCAAGAGTTGGGTTTAGGGTTATTTGGGGATTAAATGAGGATACCAAAGTTTTGGATATATGTGGTGCCGCAAATGGTGTTCGTGAGCTTAATTACTTAGTTTATTTGAAGTAATTTAAAGTGGACCAAGTTGAATGGACAATCCTATTAGTTTTTTTATGAGTAAGATGAAAACGAGAATTCTGATTGTGATACATCTTCCTTAAAAAACTAGAAATCAGCAGAGATCGATCTGAAGGATCAGCCCATCTGATCTTTTATTTGATTGGGATTGGGATTTTGTTGCCCAAAAATATGTTTATGTGACAAAGTTTAAAAAATTGTGGTTCTGTGCGAAATTACTATTAGCTCATAGGCTCCCTCCAGTCCTTGAAAAATTGAAAACCAGATTTTTATATTTTTTTTCTAAAGATAAAAATACAGGGACATTTACACATCTAGTACGTATGACACAAGTTTCATTGAAATATATCATCATCCATGATCTACACACAAAAAAAAAAAAGCCAAGGGAATAAAAAATGAGTTTTCTCTCGTTTAGAACCTCAACTTTGTCGTTTTTGTGTAGTCTCAAAATATATTTCTTACCGGAATTTTGCAGATTTTTTTAACTTAGTAGTATTTATGCACACCCAAAAAAATAGAATTTGTTGAAACCCATAAATATCATGTTTCTTTTCGGGAGTGGTGTTTTGGCTCCCGGGCATATGCACCCTTTATTTAAAATGCATTTTGCACATATTTTGAAATGTCAAAAAATTTGGAAAAAATGTTCACGCATAGATCTTAACATGTTATGTGTTCAAAAAGTCGTTTCACGAAAAACCGACATTTTTTGTGGCTTGTATAAAAAAGAAAAAAATTGGTGCTAGAATAGGGCTTTTCAGGACACTTTCTTTTGTCTTTCTGACTCAAGGCACAAAATATTTCTGTTTTTGGTGAATCGACTTTGTGAACACATAGAATATGAAGATGTATCCGCAAAATTTATTTCATATTTTTTTGACATTTTGAAATATGTTTCTCAAATACCGGGTGCATATGCACCCGGGTGCCAAAGTAAATTTCCGTTTTCTTTTACAGCTAGTGACAAACTTTTGGTTTTGTGTTACTACTGTCCCAGTGATTGGGGTTCTTCGTGGTAATCGTAAAGCACATAGTTTGTTAACATTTTATTTATGCTTTTGAATGATATCCAAATAAGCTTTACGTTTGTTATGCCTTTTGGTTGCAGATAATTGGTTCTCTAAAAATTTGCTACTATCAAAACAACCCCTTAGCAACGATGGGCCACCTAAGTTAGCAGCAATTTTATTTTGTGAGGAACATTTCGTCATAAATGTTAGCCCACAATTAGAACTGGAAGTTAGTGGGGGAATGCCTCTACTTGGCCAAATTTATTTGAAAATATGTGTTCCACCATTATCTGGATCAATGATTTGGCGCTGTCTTTTTTCCATTGCGTATCGTAGATGGGACCACTGGTATGACACAGAGGTTGTGCAGAGAGTGATCAAGACAGCGCCATACAAGCTCGTGGAGAAGAACTTAAACCCTCATATCCAAGTGAAGACCAATGGCGGCGTGGCCAAGGAGTTCAGCGCCGAGCAGATCACCGCCATGGTTATCACCAAGCTGAGGGAGGCAGCCGAGGCCTACACCGGCCACAGCGTCCGCTACGCCGTCTTCACCGTCCCGGAGCACTTCCACCAGGCGCCGACGGAGTCCACGCGTTATGCCGGCTGGGTCGCCGGCGTGCGCGCCACGAGGATGCTGGCCGAGCCAATCGCGGCCGCTATCGCTTACGGCCTCCACCGGAAGCTCCACGAAGATGGCAACGCCCTCGTCCTTCACGTAGGCGGAGGAACCACTGAGGCTAGTGTCCTGACCCTGGTGGACGGCGTGTTCCACTTCATCTCGGCGCGCCACGACCCGTTCCTCGGGGAGACGACTTCGATCAGAGGACGGTGGACCACTTCGTGGAACTGATCAAACAGAGGCACGGCAAGGACATTAGCAGTGACAAGGAAGCACACGGAAAACTCAAAACAGCGTGCGAGCAGGCCAAGAAGGTGCTGAGCACTCGACGCCATGCGCAGCTCACCATCGAATCACTCGTCGAGGACGGCCTCGATTTCTCGGAGACGCTGACTCGGGCCAAGTTCGAGGAGCTGAACCAGGATCTTTTTCTGAAAGTCATAGCATTGTTGGACAGGGTCATGGTGGAGGCTGAGCTAGAGAAGGAGAAGATGATCGATGAGATCGTTCTCATCGGTGGGAGCACCATGATCCCCAGGATTCGGAGGCTCGTCACGGACTATTTTGACTGAAAGGAGGTAAACGCGAGGCTGAAACCTGACGAAGTGGTCACCCTTGGGGCTGCTCTGCTTACCCATCCCTCGGCGAATGGATAGCACGTACATGGGAGTTCGGTAATCTCTGTCAGGTTGGGGTATGTCTCTTGATACTGTGTTACGACTGTTTATAGTTAAGTGAAGTTCACTGTTATTGTTTGCCTGGATGGATCATGGATCTTGTCGATGCGTCGCGGATTCAGTTTTCTTGTGCAGTCATGGTTAACTAAAAACAATGTTACATAGATTTATTTTATCTTTTTGTATAATCAATGCGACACTTTATGTTTCAGCTACTTAGAGCAGTGTTGTAAATAACAGTGAAGCGGATTTTCTAACGGCTCTGCCCTTACCGGTGTAACACATCACTGGGATTATTTTCTATTCTTATTTTGGTATATAAAAATTGAGTGGTGTGTTTGTTTGCATGATAAAACGTGCATTTTTCTATCTATACATATCCATCTTTTCTTATTTTCATGCTCAATTTTGTACTTGCCATATATTTTGAACCCAAGTTCACTTTTTTGTCTGTTTTGATATTTGAGTTCGTTGTGTTGAAATCTCCAAAACAAGATCAATCTTGAACATGTTTTGAAAAAGTCTAAAATTCGAATTTGAAATTTTATTAAACTATAATTAAATATTAATGAAATTAATTTATCATAGTTGACTTGTTTTATTTTGATATGACATATATTCGAGTATAATAGACGTTTAATGCATATTTCATTAATTTTTTCTGACACCACATATATTTGATCAAGATTTCGTACATATAAACAATAACGGTTTAGCCTCAAAATAAATGTGGAATAAAACAAGTGTTTAATTTGTCAAGCACAAAACCTAAATACACAAGGCTCAACTAAGGGCACACCGTAGTTTATGCTAAAATGGATACACAACTATGTGCAAGAAAGATATGCAAGTTCAAAGTGGATGGCTATTAGAGAGTAATGCCCGTGTACAAAGTTTCAGTATAGAAATCACCTCACCGAGTCAGGCCGAGGCAATGCTTTATCCCAAATTTCAGTTTCCAAATGGAAGGTAGTCTCTGTTGTAGTGCGGAGAAAGAATGCACTCCAATAGCCACAAGACTCACCTTATTTTTCTGGTGCCCCCGCACAATGCAAGATGCCACGATTCCACTATGAGGTTCTATGAGAGCAATCATCAAACCCGTACAAATTGACCGGAGTAATCTTCACAACTTAATTGGTGACTCACGAAGTTTGTCATAATCTTCTCACCAACATTGAGCTCCACGACAACACTAACCGTTTAGGGCGCCCAATCACCAAAGAGTAACAACCTCTAGGGCACCTAGACACACAAGAGTTATAATCTTCTCGAACTTTACTTCCACGCATCATCGTGGAGAACTCAAACAGATACAACCAATGCAATGACAAGAACTCTCAAATATGTCATTTTTTTTTTCTATAAATGGAGCTGCGAGAAAAAAAAGCTACCTTCACTATGTGTGGGTCTTTTTTTTACATATACCTCCTTTTTTCCCTTCTACAACCAGCAGACCTTTTATTTATTTATCATTGAACATATTTTTGGTTTACGGTTCATACTTGTCAATGATGCTTGATTAGGATTATTAACAAATCTAAGCTACTAAATGATCCTCGCCAAAAAATTGTACTCCATAGTATATTTTTAGTCAAAAGTCAATGTCTTGTAAAATTGACCCATTAATTTGATAAAAATATGAATATGTACAATACTCCCTCCATTTTTGTACAAAATCAGTATCAGTAAATCCACCATAGAGTATAAGTTTTCTAGTATTTATATTCGATAATAAAGATGTTTATATTGATCTAACTTAGGTGACACTAAATTATAACTAAAAATAGATGTATTATTTTTTGGAGCGGAGTTAGTGCTAAAGATTTCTCTCCTCCTTGTCTGTCAGAGTAACACCAATTTACAAGCGACCCATTGCATGTCCTTAAAATGTCCCCATAGTTAGTTTTCAGCAACAACAAAAAGTTAATTTCGGTAAGAACCAAAATGTCCTTGTAAGCTTCTCCAATGTCCATGTCTGTCTGGCCAACAAAAGTCAGCATTCTGGGGAATAAAAAAACAAATGACAAGGGGGAAACCCGCATTGCAATCTTCTATTTTTTCGCAAAGTAAGACAAAATCTCAAGTATTAGATTCTTCTCCTCTCTGTTCAGGAATATCAGGAATGACGCTTTTAAAATTGAAAAGGCTAACAGACGCTATCGGAAACAGACGCGCTCTTTTTTGGTTGTGTACGCGCAGTTGTATCCTGAAACAGAATGGTTTGATCACAAGCTTGTCCCGTACCTTGCGATCCAAATGCCGGGGATGAGTTCCAAGAGAATAATCTCAATCTTCTCAATTACTCCACCGAGACGCGGACAAAGTTGGCATCGCGCATGCCGCAGATGCGTCCAGCCTTGGAGAAGGGTTGGCTGCAAGAGACAAGGCCACCACATTGGAAGGTATGAACTCCAGGGCTCGCCATTCTTGTTGCTTTCGAAGAGGACGACGAGATCGAACAATGCCAATGTCTTGACTCGATAACCTTAATTACTTAGCTCGACATACGCTCCGGAGGTAGTGGAAGCACCCACTGTTTTGGTCATTGATCGAAGCAGAGGAGGATAGGAAAAGCATCATGTTCCAGCAGCAGCTGCAGGAGGACGTGCTGTCGTCGGCGACGTCGTCGCCGGCGTCCACGCTCTACTCGCCGACGCCGTATGCCGCCACGGGGACGTGGGTGCAGGAGCTGAGCTCGGACCAGTGCAGCGTGCGGCTCATCGGCCTGCTGTACCAGTGCGCCTCCGAGGTGGCGGCGGGGGCCTTCGACCGCGCCAACCTCTGCCTCGAGCACATCATGCAGCTCGCGTCGCTGGACGCGCCGCACACACTGCAGCGTCTCGCCGCCGTCTTCGCCGACGCGCTGGCCCGGAAGCTGCTCAACCTCGTGCCGGGCCTGTCGCGGGCGCTCTTATCGGCGTCGGGCTCCGCCGACACGCACCTCGTCCCGGCCGCGCGCCGCAGCATGTTCGACATGCTCCCGTTCCTGAAGCTCGCGTACCTCACCACTAACCACGCTATCCTCGAGGCCATGGAGGGCGAGAGGTTCGTCCACGTCGTCGACCTCTCCGGCCCGGCCGCCAACGCGGCGCAGTGGATCGCGCTGTTCCACGCGTTCCGCGGCCGGAGCGAGGGCACGCCGCACCTCCGTATCACCGTCGTCCACGAGAGCAAGGAGTTCCTTGCCGGCATGTCTGCCGTGCTGGCCAGGGAGGCCGAGGCGTTCGACATCCCGTTCCAGTTCAACGCCGTGGAGGCGAGGCTCGAGGACATGGACTTCGACGCGCTCCGGCACAACCTCCGCGTCAGGTCCGGCGAGGCGCTCGCCGTGAGCATCGCGCTGCAGCTGCACCGCCTCCTCGCGGCGGATGACGCTGGCAGTGGCAGGAGGTACGGTGCAGCGGGCGGCCTTACCCCGCTCCAGATCATCGCCCGGTCGAGCCCTAGCAGCTTCGGGCAGCTCCTGGAGCTGGAGCTGAACACGCGGTTGCAGCTGAGCCCCGACGAGTCCGCGCTCTCGCCGCAGTCACCCATGTTCTCCGCCGCGGGGCAGGGGAGGCCGAAGCTCGGATCGTTCCTATCGGCGTTGAAGGCGCTGTGTCCCAAGATCATGGTGGTGACGGAGCAAGAGGCAAACCACAACGGCGCGGCGTTCCACGAGAGATTCGACGAGGCGCTCAACTACTACGCGTCGCTGTTCGACTGCCTGGAGCGCGCGGCAGCGGCGGCGCACCGGGGCAGTGCGGCGGAGGAGCGGGCGCGTGTGGAGCGCGCGGTGCTCGGGGAGGAGATCCGGAGCATCGTGGCGTGCGAGGGCGGGGAGCGGAAGGAGCGGCACGAGCGGGCGCGGCAGTGGGCGGGGAGAATGGAGGCTGCCGGGATGGAGCGGGTGGCTCTGAGCTACAGCGGCGCCATGGAGGCGAGGAAACTGCTGCAGAGCTGCGGGTGTGGCGGGTCCTACGAGGTGAGGCACGACGCCGAGGGCCACTGCTTCTTCTGCTGGCACAAGAAGCCGCTCTACGCCGTCTCGGCCAGGAGGCCGGCCGGTGCGGGGTATCACCACGCCGGCGGCGCAAGGTCCAGATGAAAGCTCGTGAGCCGTGATCGTCAATGGACTCGCGCGTTCCTCTGTTTGCGCCTCCGCTGCATATCTCGTGCCGTATGTGTGTTCTAATTGAGGTACTGCCGTACTGGTATATGTTAGTTTGACTCTGCAAGCATGGATTGGATTGGGGCCTTGGGGGTGAACAGCTTGATTCTACCGAGTTCGCTACAGAACAGTTGCTTCGAAAAACTTCGAAAGTCAAATCAATTCTATTTCGAAACGAAGCATTGCAGGGTGGTGACAGACGGACCTTGGACCGGCCTCTCTCGTCTACAGTAACCCAGAGAGGGATTTGTGAGCGACCCGGGCGTACCACCTCGCCGGCGCTGAATCGGCGGCTTCCCCGCCCTCCGCCGGCCGCTCCGGCGGCGGGAGGACGGGGAACGCCGATTCGCGTCGTGTACATAGCGTAGGTAGGCTTAGGTCTTCCGGCCGGCGGCGTCGTGGTGGAGAAGGCGCTGGCGGATCGGTTTTGCTGGGGGTGGCACTCCTCCTCGATGGCGGCGCTCTGCGGGGCTCCGGCGTCGAGCTACCTCCTTCGTCGGCTGGCGGTTCTTCGAAGCTGCCTCGTTCGACTTCCCCGTGCCGGAGTCCGTGGATCAACGGCGGATCTGGCTCCTTTTGGTTTTCAGGAAGAAGCTCAGGCGCTTCGGCTCTTCATCGACGGCGGCTGCTGGTGTAGACCCTCCGGGGTCGGCGATCGGCGACTTCCCAGTCGCTCGGGGACTACTCCCGTTCCAAGGCTTCAAGGGCGTAGGAGCGACGGCGCGCCACCGACGGCGACGGTGCTATGTTGCAGGAGGGAGTGCGTTGTAATTTTTATCTTTGTGTGGACCTCTCTGTAACTTGCCGGATGTTTCTGGCTTCTTTCTCCGCAAAAAAAAGAAACGAAGCATTGCAGGATCAAAATCACATCGGAACTTGCTACATCGATCCTCATTTTATTTGATTATTTCTAGCGTTCAGTGATTCTACGTTTTTCTTCGATAAATGGCAAAGTTATTACTCAAAGCGATGCGCACACAGTTAAATAGAGATTCTAATGCACTATAAGAAAGTGAAAACTCAATGTTTTTTTTTTGAAAGTTAGCAGGAGCTCTGCTAAATTTATTGATTAGAAGGAGAGTACCACAAAAACCGAACAAAAAGGCAAAAAGGAACAAGAAAAAAGAAAATTGTATATGGACACTTTTTACTGTTAAGAATCAACCAACCGTCCTTTGCTGGAAGGCTGAGAATTTTGCCAACCTGATATTGCGCGCGGGCAAATCCTACCGGAAACTGTTCACTGCAGATTTTGCCCGCGTGCTATATCGTCGGACTTTCACCGCTGGAACCGGTTATGATCAGGTCGAAAGGCATAGTCGATGGACAACAGGTTAATATTCTTGTACACCTATTGTTGGTACAGACGCAGCCGTCTTTATGATTAGCTGTAAATGGAAAAATCTCAGTTGTAACTTATGTGTAACTCATGTGTAACTAGAAAATTGTTCAATCGTCAACTCATTTGTAACCCAGCGCAATTGAAAAAAAAAAATCCCGTTATAGCTCATATACAACCCACTGCAGCTGAGAAAATGTCAATTGCAACCGATGCGAGACTCATGTGTAAGTGAGAAAAGTCTTAACTACAACTAATATACAACTCACAAGTTCCACAAATCACAATCCAAATCTAATGGTTTTACATGTGGGTGAGCTCTGGGCTAATTTTCACATGAGTGGGACTTAACTAAACCATCCTTTCATACACATATGAGTTAAGATCTTTATATGAAAGACGATATTTGAAAAAGAGGTGGTATTGAATATCCATAGGGCCAACAGAAAGAAGCTTAGCACTCTTATTGGTGGAGAATTTCTACTAAGTATATTTGAGTAGATAGTTTTACAAAAAAAATATAAACTCAAACGTTCGTATCAAAACGATACAAGCTAAACGAGTTTACATAACCGTACATATCCAGGATATAAGCCAAAAAAGTTTACACAACCTCTCCATATCAAGATGACCTATCGAAAAAAATGCCGCATGTGTGGCTCATATGAATGAAGCCTAAAGGGGCGATTGTATCGCTATACGTGTGGTCAAAATATATCTCTAACATGTACACACGGTCACAAACAACGGTTCTCACGACGTTGAACAATAGACCATATAAGAAGCACTTGTAAATAATCTGCATAGGGGATAATTTTTATAATTAAAAACCATTTCATTTCTATGTTAGCAGGGATGTAAGCAGATAGGGTAATTTTTCGCATCGAATCAGCTTACGAATCCGTTAAAAAAAATTATATCCGGTTTGAATGAATCCAGCAGATAAGGTTTTCCGATTCCGAAGTGACAATCCAGATATGTGTAACAGCCCAAAGTGTGAAAATCTAAAAACCTGAATAAAATTTTCGCTTTTGCATTTCATGCATGCATCAGGGCATTACTTGTTGAATTGCTCATGTTGAAACCAAGTTTTGGACAACAAATCAAACCAAAAGGGAAACCAAAAGCAATACTTGTTTTCAAACACGTTACACTCCAATGAGTTTGTGGTGACAAAACCAATTCAAATAACTTCCAGATTTGTCAAGGAAGTTCCAAAAGTTCCAAAGATAATTTTGACAAACTATTTTGAATTGTAAAACAAAATAATAGGGGAGCCACTCAAAATTGCCTGTGAGCAATTTCTATTTTATTTTCCTGCCAAATGATTTCTAAATAATCTGGAAAAATTAGGGGAACTTTATATTAATATAAAGAGACTCCCCAAAAATTGGCATAATTTTTGGAGGTGTTTAAGTGACCCAAATAATTCAAAAACAGTGCATCCAGTACCAGGAAGGACCAATCGGTGATGCTTTTAAAACTTCCAGGGACTAAATTGCAAAATCTTCATCTCCCTCGCACTGTAGCGACCGAGCTGCTGCTCGCGCCGCACCGCCGTCTCGCGCGCGCACGGGCCCCCCTGCTCGGCCTCCACTTGCACGGGAGCAAGCTCCACGAGGCCACCCTCTGCTCCCCACCTACTCCTCCCTCGATTGCTCCCCGTTCCTCACCTCTTCGCTCATCCCGAGCCGCCATGGCCGCCAAGCTCCGCCGCCATGCCGCCGTCGCCTGAGCGCATCCCGTCTAAATCGAGCGCCACAGAAAGGTCCGCCGCGTTGCCAGCTACGTCTCTGCCAGAGGAATTGAGCGGGGAGGACGTGAATCGACCGCGCCGTCCGCTTTTTCGCCGACCACCGCCGCCGCTCCGCCGGACGAAATCGTCGCTGTCCGTCCACCTCCGGCGCCGCCGTGTCTTCGTACGTGACCCTGGTGAGCTCGCCGTCCCGTAGCACCCCTCCGTGCCCTCCCCCTTGCTCTCACGTCACCGTGGCCACCATGGCCGTCGCGTCCATCGCCGTGGCTCGCCACGCTCGCACGGTCGGCCGCAGAACCGGCTTAAACCGGCCAGGAGGCCGTTGTTCTCGGGCCCCTAACCGGCCTTGGGCCCAGCCTAAGCTGGGCTGAGAGCCGGGCTTCTCTGCCGCCTGCCCGGCCTCGAAGCCGGCCCAACCGGCCACAAGACCGGACCCCTCTGTTGCTAGGCCGGCCTGCCAGCCGGCCCAGACCGGGCTGGAGGCCGGGCTGTCTGTTTTTTTTTTTGAGTTGTTCTTTTTCCATTTCCTCTCCGATAGCATATGTTTCCCCGCTACTCCCTCGCGCGTTAGGGACATCGACTCGATGATTCGACTACTTCATTCGCTCCCTCTCGAGTTCGAGTAATTAAGTTTTATTGTTGTTGAAAATAAGTTATTAAAAGAATAAACTTAAAAGGGGGAATTAAAAATGCAATAACTTTTTATCGGGACCTCGGAAAAATGTTTTCGATATACCAAAATGTTCAGAAAAATATGAATCACCCAGAATCATCATCATCATGCATAACTGATCACAACTACAATAATGTACATTAGTAGCACTATAATCACTAAATTTTAATATGGGGTTATTCCAATTAATGCAAATAATATAATGGGGACCCCATTTAACTTGTTGATCATGTTCAAAGCTATTAGGTTGCCTTTAATAATGTCATGCCATCATGTGTTTGTGCATTGCATTTGTTAAAGCATGTGTGGTGATTGATTGCTCTTCTGTGGTTATGTTTCGATAGATCAAGCCGCCGGGGTTACTCCACAATACCCCGAAGAGCCGTACTACCAGCACCTTGATCAAGGCAAGCGTAATCCCCCCTCTGAGCATGTCTTATCCTATTTTCCACAAGTATTTTCTCCACTATAATATTGCATGCGGTTCCAAATGTCAATTTGATTCGGATTAGAGTATCCTATAGTTGCATTATGATTTCCATGCCATTACCTGCTTTCCCTCCCATTATCCATAGGATTGTATTGTTGGCCTGAAATACTTAACTATGCAATGTTGATGCTTAGCCATGCTTAGTTAAATGCTTAGCATTCCGGTGGATGTTCCATTGTTGGAAACAGGTGTTGAGATAAATGGTTGATGGTGGAGGAATGGTGGAGACAGGTAATAAAATGCTTAAAGGTGGGGATGAGAGGCCACTTTGGTATGGTGGTGTTTTGTCTCACTCTCGCCGCCTAGGTGCGAGTTCTTTACCTCTTGAACCAAGAATGAGCGCGCTTCCATTCGGTGGGGTATATGGAGCCCTCGTCGACCGACTAACTTGCGGCGGACTAGCCGAGGGTCCTCTAGTTTGGCTTTCCATTTGCGCGTGCGTTGAGGATGGTGGCCAAGACTGAGATGAGGATGGTGGTGTCAGGAAAATAAGTGGCCGCGGGACAGGGTGTGGAGGTACCCTTGTCCTACCGCCACTGATGATCCTGGGTTAGTCTCAAGCAAGGTAAAGGTTGTAACCGTTCCCACTCAGCCGGCTTTCCCCGGAAGAGAGCTACGTGTAGGCAATGAGCCGGGCGGTACCGAAGGTAAACACAGTGCACCCCTGCAGGGTTAAATCTTTTCGAAAAGCCGTGTCCACGGTTACGGACAACTTGGGAAAGGACGATAAGATCATAGAATAACTTTAACGGAATGATTAAAAACTGGGTACTAGAGGTACCACTTCAAGATGTAAGGTGAGCTTCCTCGAGGGTGATTCGGGGAGGTGCCTTTGATGAACAGGTACAGGGTTGATGATGGTTGATGATGAGAAAGGTGATCAAAGAAAGAGTACTTCTTACCTCTTTTAAAAATACTCTGAATAGTCGATGCCTTGAGTTATGTTTTCATAAATAAAATCAGCTTTATGCAAAACAGCCATAAACTTTGAAAGCCTCATCGAGCTAAAGCTCTATATATAATCTTGCGAGTTCGTCGAACTCAACGTCGTTTGTTTTGTTTCAGAGGAGGACTTCACCGACCTCGAAGGTGGGTTCTTTGTGGACGTCGACGAGTAGTCTGGGGTTCCCAGGTGGCAGCTTGGGACATCCCGGAACAGCTGGCGCTGGATGTTTATCTGTAGGCCTCTTAGGCCATATTTGGATCTTGTTGTTTAGAACAACTAATTCGCTTCCGCATGTTGTAATGTTGGGTCTGTGACCTCTGGTTGTCATTTGCTATCTTTCTCTATTATAAGAGTTGAACTATAATGATTTGTGTCGTAGAGTCTGTGATGTGCCAGTTGTTCCACAAGTCTTGATCTCTCTATTATGCATTGAGGGTTGTGCCTGTGTTAAGGCATCAATCGGGGTGTTGCGTTGCCGATGATCCATTCCGAGCAACGCCTGCCAAAGGTTTTGGCCGGGGATTGGTAAACCCGTAACCTCCGGTTGTATCGCTTAACCGGTGACACACAGCATCACTGTATAACAGTCGGGTCGGGCGCCACAAGTTGGTATCAGAGCAGTACTGCCTGTAGGAAACCCTTCTACTGGTCGATGTTGAGTCTAGTGTTTGTGAAAATATTTTAACCTAAAAATGAGTTGTGAAAACCATCTTAGGATTCTTTTTACTCCTTATCTGGTTACCTCTAATCTCGGAGCAATCTTACCTCGATTTGAGTTAAAGGTTTTACTTCTCATCTGTTACTTCAAAATTAGAAACGTGGTTGGGTTCTACCTTTAGTGTTATGTGTCACGTTGCTCCCGCTGCGTTGCAATCCAAATCAACTCAGATGTTTACACTGTTACTAATGAATTGATCCTTTTTGGGTTTTAACCCAAGGACTTGAACATAAGGTCCCGGATTGTGCCAACTAGAGTGTGTTAAGTTGTGATTCTTAACTCTCGCTAGTAGCACATGATGCTGATCTTTGACCCAAGTTCTATCTTGTTGATTCCTTGTTAGTTGTTGCACAATGTATTATCGTCCCTAGTCTGTGTACTTGAGTAGACGCTAATGCTATTGTTCGACCATTCGGAGAAAGATACTAACTGTGTCATTGTCAAATCTCCAGAATGGCTCGAGGAGGCCGTGGAGGCCGTGGAGGCGCGGTAACCACAAATGATGAGGATGATCTGCCGCCACCACCCTCGATGGCTCAGGTCTTGATGGCCATTGAGGAGAACCGTGGGCGCAATGAGCGCTTGCTTGAGCAGTTGGTGCAGCAGAATGCACGGAGGAACGAGTGCAACACTCTCACTGAGTTCCTGCGCTCGCAGCCACCCACTTTGCTGATGCTAAGGAGCCACTGGAAGCTGATGATTGGCTTCGTGCTTGGAGCGCAAGTTCTCCGCGCTCATGTCCCAGTGGCGAGCAAGTCAACTTTGCCACCTATCTTTGGTTGGTGCTGCTGGCTGTTGGTGGGAAGCCATGTGGCTTTGTTTCCAGCCAACCATGTCTTCACTGGGCTGATTTCGCACTGCCTTCCGTGCGGAGTACATTCCCAGCCGATCATGGATTTGAAGAGGAGGGAGTTCCTGGATTTGCAACAGGGACGGATGGACCTCCGCACTTATGGTCGTGAGTTCAACCATCTCTCTCGTTACGCCCCAAGGGACGTGACCAATGATGCTGACAAGCAAGAGCTGTTCCGCAAGGGTCTTACGCTCTCCGCTATGAGTATTGCCCTTCAGGTTCCAGACCTATCAGGAGCTGTTCAACCAGGCTTTACTCTGAGCAAGGAAGAAAGGAACTTGAGGCTTCCAAGAGGCCCGCACACGGGGACCACCAGAGTTCCTCGGGTTCTGAGAGCAAGAAGCGCAGGGTGTTTGTCCCTACAGCGCGTACCTCGTGCTCCATTCATGCCGAGGGCAGGATACAGGCCACCACCTCCGCGCCCCACTACTTCGACACTTGGGGTAGGCGGGAGTGGGTACCGTCCTATGCTACCTGCTCCACCTGGAGTCACTTGCTACACCTGTGGCCAGGCTGGCCACTACTCCAGGGAGTGCCCCCAGAAGGCACCTCTCGCGTTAACTCCTGCACGAGCCCCTGCCACTCCAGCTGGCAAGGCTGGACCTATTGTGCGTGGTCGCCTGAACCACATCTCTGCTGAAGAAGCTGAAGAGGACCCCGGCGTTCTCATGGGTGAGTTACGAATCAACGGCAATTCAGCTACAGTTTTGTTTGATTCTGGAGCATCGCATTCATTCATATCCATAGCTTTTGCAAAAGACCACAAAATACCGTTCGAGAAAATGAGCCGTCCCTTGGAGATCTCCACTCCTGGCTCCAAATGGCAAACCGATGGGGTTACTCCTGAGTCCAGATTACTATCGGTTACTCTCCTTTCCTTTGCTTTGGTAGCTCTGAGGTCAAGTGGCATTGATGTCATACTGGGCATGAACTGGCTAGTAAAATACCGGGCTAATCTCGACTGTGCTGCCAAGACCATTACGTGACCACTTTCCGGTGACATTGTTAAGTATTGGTCTGCACTATCAAGACCTCCATCTTCATCATACCCAACTCACCGAGATCCTCCTTTGCTTTATGGAAGGCGAATCCCTCCTGAAATCCAGGACATACACGTGGTGTGTGACTTCCCGGATGTGTTCCCGGAAGAATTGCCTGGCATGCCTCCTGACCGAAGTGTGGAGTTTGTCATAGATCTACTTCCCGGTACTGCTCCAATTTCCAAGAAGCCCTACCGTATGCCGGTGGAAGAGTTGGCTCTGTTGAAAGAGCAAATTGATCAGCTGTTAGCGAAGGATTTCATCCAGCCTAGCAGTTCACCTTGGGGTTGTCCGGTACTCTTTGTCAAGAAGAGAGATTCTACCGTGCCTCGTCTAGTCTCTGACTATCGACCGTTGAATGCGGTGACAATCAAGAACAAGTATCCTATTCCTCGCATCAATGATCTGTTGGATCAGTTAGCTGGTGCAACGGTATTCTCCAAGATGGATCTGAGGTCAGGATACCATCAGATCAAGATCAGAAAGGAGGATATTCCAAAGACGGCATTTGTTACTCGATATGGCTCATATGAGTATACCGTCATGTCCTTTGGTCTCACAATGCTCCAGCTACTTTCATGAGGCTCATGAACTCCATCTTCATGGATTATCTTGACAAGTTTGTCGTCATTTACATTGATGACATCCTCGTTTATTCCAAAACCGATGAAGAGCATGCCGAACATCTTCGTTTGGTTCTGACACGACTTCGAGAACACCGCCTCTATGCCAAGTTCTCCAAGTGTGAGTTTTGGTTGGATAATCTCGTCTTCCTTGGTCATGTGATATCCGCTAATGGTGTGGCTGTCATTCCCGACAAGATTCAGTCCATTTTGGATTGGAAAACTCCAATGTCAGTCAAGGACATTCGTAGCTTTCTCGGATTGGCGGGTTACTACCGCCGATTCATCGAAGGTTTCTCCAAGATAGCCAAGGCTCTGACTGACCTTCTCAAGAAGGATAAAAAGTTTGTATGGACGGCCGAAGCTGAAGAGAGCTTCAAAACACTGAAAGCCAAACTCACGACTGCTCCTGTGCTTGTCCTGCCGGACAAGCAAGGATTTCGTCGTCTTCTGTGACGCCTCTCTACAAGGCTTGGGTTGTGTGCTAATGCAAGATGGCCATGTGGTGGCTATGCTTCTCGCCAATTGAAGCCGCATGAGCACAATTACCCAACTCATGATCTAGAACTTGCCGCGGTGGTCTATGCTTTGAAGCAATGGAGACCATACCTGTTTGGTAACCGTTGCGAGATCTTCTCGGATCACAAGAGTCTGAAGTACCTCTTCACCCAGCCGGATTTAAATCTCAGGCAAAGGCGTTGGTTGGAGTTAATCAAGGACTATATGTGAGTCTGAACTATCAACCCGGCAAAGCAAACGTCGTGGCTGACGCGCTAAGTCGGAAGTCCTATTGCAACAATCTGATGATTGAAAAGGCCAACCTGCCTTCACGAAGAGTTTCCCGTTTGAACTTGGAAATTGTTCCCTCCGGCTACCTTGCAAATCTGGAGATCAAATCTACTCTTGTAGACCAGATTAAGGATGCTCAGAAGCTGATGAGGGTATTCTGAATATCAAGAAGAACATTGCTAGCGGGAAGGCCAAATGTTTCTCGGAGGATGAATCCGGGGTTGTACTTTGGTGACCGCCTGGTGGTGCCAAAGAACCGGAATTTGAGGGAGCTTATCCTACAAGAAGCTCATGAATCACCTCTCTCTATTCATCCCGGTAGTACTAAGATGTACCAAGACCTTCGATCCCAATTCTGGTGGACTCGTATGAAACGGAAATTGCCAAGTATGTGCTGAATGCGACAGATGTCGACGGGTAAAGGCTGAACATCAAAGACCTGCCGGCACTCTCCCCCTATTGCAGTTCCCGAGTGGAAATGGGATGAAATTGGTATGGACTTCATCACCGGGTTTCCCCGATCTCAAAAGGGCAACAATGCAATCTGGGTAATCATTGATCGTCTTTCCAAGGTTGCTCACTTCCTACCAGTCCGTGATGATATACGTGCAAGTCAACTTGCTGACTTATATTGGCTCGTATTGTTCCATTGCATGGGGTCCCTCTGAGGATCATATCGGACCGTGGAAGTATCTTTGTCCAAGTTCTGGCAGAGTTTCCAAACTGCTATGGGGTCCCGTCTCAACTTCAGTACCGCCTACCATCCCAAACTGATGGTCAGACTGAAAGAGTGAACCAAGTGTTGGAGACATGCTTCGGGCATGTGTAATCTCTTTTGGCAAGGGTGGGAAAAGTATCTCCCTTTCGCGGAATTCTCCTACAACAATAGCTATCAAGCTAGTCTGGGCATGGCTCCCTTCGAGGTTTATATGGAAGAAAATGCCGCACTCCTCTAAATTGGTCCGAGACCGGAGAGAGGGCACTCTTTGGTCCGGATGTGATCAATGAAGCTGAGGAGAAGGTTCGAATCATAAGAGAGAATCTGAAGATTGCTCAGTCTAGGCAGAAGAGCTACTATGATAAGCACCATCAGGAAATTCACTATGAAATTGGTGATAAAGCTTATCTCCGCGTCTCTCCCCTTCGTGGCGTTCGCCGCTTCGGAATCAAAGGGAAATTGGCACCTCGCTATGTTGGCCCTTTCACCGTTCTGGCCAAGCGAGGAGATCTTTCTTATCAATTGGAGTTACCGGTCAAATTCCCAAATGTACATGATGTGTTTCATGTCTCCCAACTTCGCCGGTGTTTCAAGGATCCTATCCATGGGGTCAATCATGTGGAGCTGGATCTCCAGGACGATCTCACTTATCGCGAGCATCCTATCCGTATCCTGGATGAAGCCGAAAGTAAGACCCGTAACAAGACCACGAAGTTCCTAAATTCAGTGGTCTCACCATTCCGAGGAAGAAGAAACTTGGGAACGAGAGGCTAGTCTACATGAAGAGTATCCCGACTTCTTTCCGCAACCTTAGAATCTCGGGACGAGATTCCTGTAAGGGGGGTAGAATTATAACAGCCCAAAGTGTGAAAACCTAAAAACCTGAGTAAAATTTTCGCTTTTGCATTTCATGCATGCATCATGGCATTACTTGTTGAATTTCTCATGTTGAAACCAAGTTTTGGACAACAAATCAAACCAAAAGGGAAACCAAAAGCATACTTGTTTTCAAACACGTTACACTCCAAAGAGTTTGTGGTGACAAAACCAATTCAAATAACTTCCAGATTTGTCAAGGAAGTTCCAAAAGTTCCAAAGATAATTTTGACAAACTATTTTGAATTGTAAAACAAAATAATCGGGGAGCCACTCAAAATTGCCTGTGAGCAATTTCTATTTTATTTTCCTACCAAATGATTTCTAAATAATCTGGAAAAATTAGGGAACTTATATTAATATAAAGAGACTCCCCAAAAATTGGCATAATTTTTGGAGGTGTTTAAGTGGCCCAAATAATTCAAAAACAGTGCATCCAGTACCAGGAAGGACCAATCGGTGATGCTTTTAAAACTTCTAGGGACTAAATTGCAAAATCTTCATCTCCCTCGCGCTGTAGCGACCGAGCTGCTGCTCGCGCCGCACCGCCGTCTCGCGTGCGCACGGGCCCCCTGCTCGGCCTCCACTTGCACGGGAGCAAGCTCCACGAGGCCACCCTCTGCTCCCCACCTGCTCCTCCCTCGATTGCTCCCCGTTCCTCACCTCTTCGCTCATCCCGAGCCGCCATGGCCGCCAAGCTCCACCGTCGTGCCGCCGTCGCCTGAGCGCATCCCGTCTAAATCGAGCGCCACAGAGAGGTCCGCCGCGTCGCCAGCTACGTCTCTGCCAGAGGAATTGAGCTGGGAGGACGCGAATGGACCGCGCCATCCGCTTTTTCGCTGACCACCGCCGCTCCGCCGGACGAAATCGTCGCTGTCCGTCCACCTCTGGCGCCGCCGTGTATTCGTACATGACCCTGGTGAGCTCGCCGTCCCGTAGCACCCCTCCGTGCCCTCCCCCTTGCTCTCACGTCACCGTGGCCACCGTGGCCGTCGCGTCCATCGTCGTGGCTCGCCACGCTCGCACGGCCGGCCGCAGAACCGGCCTAAACCGGCCAGGAGGCCGTTGTTCTCGGGCCCCTAACCGGCCTTGGGCCCGGCCTAAGCTGGGCTGAGAGCCGGGCTTCTCTGCCGCCTGCCCGGCCTCGGAGCCGGCTCAACCGGCCACACGACCGGACCCCTCTGTTGCTAGGCCGGCCTGCCAGCCGGCCCAGACCGGGCTGGAGGCCGGGCTGTCTGTTTTTTTTTTGAGTTGTTCTTTTTCCATTTCCTCTCCGATAGCATATGTTTCCCCGCTCCTCCCTCGCGCGTTAGGGACATCGACTCGATGATTCGACTACTTCATTCCCTTCCTCTCGAGTTCGAGTAATTAAGTTTTATTGTTGTTGAAAATAAGTTATTAAAAGAATAAACTTAAAAGGGGAATTAAAAATGCAATAACTTTTTATCGGGACCTCAGAAAAATGTGTTCGATATACCAAAATGTTCTGAAAAATATGAATCACCCAGAATCATCATCATGCATAACTGATCACAACTACAATAATGTACTTTAGTAGCACTAGAATCACTAAATTTTAATATGGGGTTATTCCAATTAATGCAAATAATATAATGGGGACCCCATTTAACTTGTTGATCATGTTCAAAGCTATTAGGGTGCCTTTAATAATGTCATGTCATCATGTGTTTGCGCATTGCATTTGTTAAAGCATGTGTGGTTATTGATTGCTCTTCTGTGGTTATGTTTCGATAGATCAAGCCGCCGGGTTACTCCACAATACCCCGAAGCGCCGTACTACCAGCACCTTGATCAAGGCAAGCGTAATCCCCCATCTGAGCATGTCTTATCCTATTTTCCACAAGTATTTTCTCTACTATAATATTGCATGTGGTTCCAAATGTCAATTTGATTCGGATTAGAGTATCCTATAGTTGCATTATGATTCCCATGTCATTACCTGCTTTCCCTCCCATTATCCATAGGATTGTATTGTTGGCTTGAAATACTTAACTATGCAATGTTGATGCTTAGCCATGCGTAGTTAAATGCTTAGCATTCCGGTGGATGTTCCATTGTTGGAAACAGTGTTGAGATAAATGGTTGATGGTGGAGGAATGGTGGAGACAGGTAATAAAATGCTTAAAGGTGGGGATGAGAGGCCACTTTGGTATGGTGGTGTTTTGTCTTACTCTCGCCGGCTAGGTGCGAGTTCTTTACCTCTTGAACCAAGAATGAGCGCGCTTCCATTCGGTGGGGTATATGGAGCCCTCGTCGACCGACTAACTTGCGGCGGACTAGCCGAGGGTCCTCTAGTTTGGCTTTCCATTTGCGCGTGCGTTGAGGATGGTGGCCAAGACTGAGATGAGGATGGTGGTGTTAGGAAAATAAGTGGCCGCGGGACAGGGTGCTGGAGGTACCCCTTGTCCTACCGCCACTGATGATTCTGGGTTGGTCTCAAGCAAGGTAAAGGTTGTAACCGTTCCCACTCAGCCGGCTTTCCCCGGAAGAGAGCTACGTGTAGGCAATGAGCCGGGCGGTACCGAAGGTAAACACAGTGCACCCCTGCAGGGTTAAATCTTTTCGAAAAGCCGTGTCCACGGTTACGGACAACTTGGGAAAGGACGATAAGATCATATAATAACTTTAACGGAATGATTAAAAACTGGGTACTAGAGGTACCACTTCAAGATTGTAAGGTGAGCTTCCTCGAGGGTGATTCGGGGAGGTGCCTTTGATGAACAGGTGCAGTGGTTGATGATGGTTGATGATGAGAAAGGTGATCAAAGAAACGAGTCACTTCTTACCTCTTTTAAAAATGCTCTGAATAGTCGATGCCTTCGAGTTATGTTTTCATAAATAAAATCAGCTTTATGCAAGACAGCCATATAACTTTGAAAGCCTCATCGAGCTAAAGCTCTATATATAATCTTGCGAGTTCGTCAAACTCAACGTCGTTTGTTTTGTTTCAGAGGAGGACTTCAACGACCTCGAAGGTGGGTTCTTTGTGGACGTCGACGAGTAGTCTGGGGTTCCCAGGTGGTAGCTTGGGACATCCCGGAGCAGCTGGCGCTGGATGTTTATCTGTAGGCCTCTTAGGCCATATTTGGATCTTGTTGTTTAGAACAACTTAATTCGCTTCCGCATGTTGTAATGTTGGGTCTGTGACCTCTGGTTGTCATTTGCTATCTTTCTCTATTATAAGAGTTGAACTATAATGATTTGTGTCGTAGAGTCTGTGATGTGCCAGTTGTTCCACAAGTCTTGGTCTCTCTATTATGCATTGAGGGTTGTGCCTGTGTTAAGGCATCAATCGGGGTGTTGCGTTGCCGATGATCCATTCCGAGCAACGCCTGCCAAAGGTTTTGGCCGGGGATTGGTAAACCCGTAACCTCCGGTTGTATCGCTTAGCCGGTGACACACATCATCACTGTATAATAGTCAGGTCAGGGCGCCACAATATGGTATAGGATATAGTATGTCAAATAGCTTCTGAATGTATATTAACCAAAAATTAGTTAGAATTTGAAGGGGATCATATGCAGAAAACAAAAAATTCCTAACAACGATAACCGAAATAGCCAAGATCTATTACTATGCAGATATAAAGTAACGGAGGGAATCGATATTCATACCCTTGAAGACCGAAAGCGTTACGCCGCAAGGACGTTGACGATGAAGATAGCAGCACCGACCTTAAGATCATGTAGTCGTACCCTCTTCAAGTGCCGCATGTGCAGCACCTCGTAGCTCTACACACGTACGGTGCAGACGACGACCACCGGACTCCGGTCCAGTGAAGAAGCGGAAGTTGGAGACTTAGACCGAAGAATCAGCAGCACAGCGGTGTGCATATGGTGGAGAAAACCTCAACCTATGTGCAACTCCAATTGCGGAGTCACGTCCAAAGGTGAGAGAGAGAAAGAGAGAGAGAGAGAAAACTTGGTGAGCATGATCTTCGATGAGTTTCTGCTGACCCAGAAAGTTGGAGTAGTTAAGTTGTGCTTCTTCCAATGTTTCGAACCCTTCATAGCTATTGTTGGAGAAGCCGACAACTTGATCCTGGTAGGTTCTCCAGGAGTTGTACACTCCTGGACGCCTCCCTCTGTAGACGACATACCAGTTCATCTATGAACAGAGTACAAACATAAGAGGTTAATGAATATACATGAATTCATCATTAGTTCAAAGCAAATAATAAAAGTAGAGCAGCATGCATGATCATTACAAAAGGAGGATCATAAGTTCATCCTATCACTATGGTGTTAACCTACCACCACATCAAAAAGCGGGTGTCATCCTACCACCAACGTCATCACGAGATGGGTTAGTATATACCACCTCACCAAAATATACATGCCATAAGAGAAGTTTTTAAGCCCTAGCTAAGCCAAAATATACATCATCAACATCATCATCATCATCTTCTTCTTCATGATGCTGCCGGCACCACCTACGGATGGCAATGGGTACCCAATACCCGCCAACCCGATGGGTACCCGCACTAAATGGGGAGGGTTTGGTGTAGAAAAAACCCGCAGGGTGCTTAACGGTAAAGATTCATACCTGACGGGTTTAGCGGAGGTGGGTATGGGGGTGCCAAACCCGGACCCGCAAACCTGCAGACCCGTCTAGACATGTAAATCCCACATGTCATTGCTTCACATCCTACTTTTTTTTTTTGAGAAATTTGCCTCACATCCTACTCCCCACGCACGCACACCAGGCCAGCCCAAAGCCCACTAGCGCACCCAGGCCACACATACACACACCAGCATGAAACGCTCCCAGGCCACACACCAGCATGCAACCTAGTGATCGAATCGTTCGATCCCATCCACAGTCGCCTCGAAGCCGCCGCCGCCACCAGCACGAAACCTAGCCTTCTTCTCCTCGTCCCGTCGCCACCATCAGCTCCTCTCCCCATCCCGTCGTCCAAGCCCGTGCTGCCGTGCCTCCTCCTCTTACCGGCGCCGTCCCGAGCCCGTGCCTCCTCATCTCCTCCCCATGGCTCCTCTCTCCTGTAGCACACAACGCCTCTAGCTCGCCGTCCCTCTTCTCTCCCCAAGCACAGACGTCGGCCGCCTCTCTCTTGCTGATATGCTCTACCGCCGGCCGACGTCAACCACCACGTCACCTCTACCTCGCCTGGAAGCCGCCGCCGCCACCTCCCCTCGTCCCCTGCACCAGCTCCTCGAGCTCCGCCGCCGCCACCTCCCCTTGTCCCTGCTCCGACTCCTCGAGCTCCGCCGCCGTCGGGTACCCATCGGGTCCCGCAAACCCGGCGGGTGGCGGGTATGGTGGAGTCATGTACCCGTGGCGGGTATGGGGGCGGGGAGAAGGGCGGGTGCGGGTATGGGAGTGCCAAACCCGCACCCGAACCCGGTGGGTGCCATCCGGAGCACCACCACTCGCAACACGCCTAATCGGCGTTGTGCTTGGCGAGGAAGGTCCTCGGCCAAAGGGTCATGTGCTGCAAATGCATGCCCACGAAGCTCACCCCCTGTGCCTTGTTGTCCACAAGGTGGCTAAGAGCTACCATGAGAGCCTCCTCGGAGAAGCCAACGGCGTCCATGATAGCCTGGTAGAGGTCAGGGTGCATGTCAGTTGGCTTGCTATCTCGACTGGCCTGGGCGACCTCCTTCATAGCTTCGGTCATGTTGGCGAACGCCTGGATCTTGTCGTCGCTGAGGGCTCCCCTCTTCCTCTTCCCTCCAGCAGCAGCTGCCACCGCAACTCTGGGATCACCATTACCATCAGCAAGCTTGTCCGGACCATCGAGCACGATGATCTCGGACTCCTGGGTGTCGCTGAAGTCAGGCTGCGCTCCCAGAGGATCCCTTGACCCCCTGGCAAACTTGCTAGTGGCCAAGCCATAGGAGAAGATGATCTGCATCTGTGTGTAGTTCAAAATTGGCTTGTTGAGGAACTCGGCGTCCTTGGGGCGATCCTAACATACAAAGGATAGTGTTGTTAGGTGAGACTCAAGTTGATGCTTAAGGTTTACAAGACAGGGATGATGTGCTAACCGTGACGTGCCCCTCGTAGTGATCATTCTCAAGGATGATGGTGAAAGTATGCTCACACCATTGTGCCCCGCTCAAGTCACGGAGTTTGCTCACCTGGAGCCACTTGAGCCTCCACTTCCTCAGGTGGTTGTACACCTGAGTAGAAGTGACCTCAGCTCCACAGTGAACAAAAAAGCTTTGGCCACGGTAGTGGGATGGACCTCTTTGAAGCCCTTGTCGGTCCTAACCCCAGTCTTGATGAGAGCACACATCTGGTTTAGCACAAAGGTGGACATGAATGGAAGCCATTTCATGGTCCCCTTGACCCCTGCCTTAGCCTTGGCTACCTTGGCTTTCACGGTCACATCCAGAGAGGCAAGATAATCATGCAGAGCCACGGTACTGACCGGATCAATAGGAGGCACATGCATCTCGAGCTGGGAGTCGTCAATCCATGAAGGGATCTGAGAGTCCCCAGTGGGGATGAGGGCCTGACTAAACTCTTCGCCGGATTCCTACATGGGTGACGCATACAACAACAGGCAATCTTTGGGAAACAGGTGTACACGACCTAAACATCGATGACAGAAGCAACAACAACAAAAAGTGTAGATCTAACAGATTGTACCATACATCGTATGCATCAGCATCTAGTACAACATCGTATGCATGATCAACTTGTACAAAAGGTGCTACAGATCTAACAGAATGTACACTACACATGAAGACCACGAACATCAGCTTCTAGAAATCCTACACACGCTCATAGATCTACAAGATGGTACACATGCTCAAGTGCCTACGATGCTACACATGTTCAACGATCTACAAGATGCTCAAAGGAGGTGCAGATCTAGGTCAGGAAAAGAGGTTTTCTACTTACAGCCATCGGTGCAGCTGAGGACGAAGGAGGAGACGTCGAGGAAGAAGAGCAACTCCACCGCCGTAGCCGCCACTGACCGGAGAAGATTGCGCCGCTTACCTGCTCGCCGACTGGAGGTGATATCTCGGTAGGAGGGGGAAATGGAGGGTTGAGTTTGGGCGGTGACCGGAGAGGGTGTAAATAGGGTGGAGTTTTCGGCGGGAGGTGAACGAATTTATCCCGCCCCTTTTTCGCTGCAGCGCGCGGGCTCCCGCCATCTCCATGCTCGCACGAGCTCCTGCAGGAGGGGAGCGAAAATTACCGCCGCGGGAGGAGAACGAGCTGACTCTAGGGGTGGCCCGATGATGCTTTGATGAGCGTGCTGGCCTGACCCGGGAGGTTGCCCAGGCAACCAAACGCCGGGCCTTTGCAGCTGGTGGGCCCGGGCTACCAACCCTAAAATTCCTGCCACCATACTGCGCACCTGGAGATGAACCCCACCGCAAATCACGTACTACTACTCGATATCGCACAGGCGGTACCAATCGCTTTTCCTCTCCTCCATGGCTTGGCCGCCGCCGCACCTCGACCCGCCTGCTGCTCACATTGCCGGTCAACCCCATCTACGCCGCTCCTGCGTGTCTGCCCCGCACCGCGCACTACAACGCCAATCCCCACGTGCACCACTATTGGACGCATCCTTCTAGCCGCCTCCCTTCACCGGATGAAGAAGGACGCCATGGACGCGATGACCCGCATACCCTTGCGGTCGAGGCGTGATTGGAAGCCGTCAATGGCGACTTGCGGCAAGATTCCTCTGCCGGTCATCGCCTGATTCGATACAGGGTGCATAGAGGGAGACAGAACACCTAATTAACTGAGTACTCCAAGGCTCCAAGCCCGTCTTCATGATTTGGAGATTGACGAGGGGTAACTAAATGCAGATAATTTATCCTTTGCGTTTAATATTAGTGCATCTATATCAAACAAGGTTATCCCCTTGGAGGAAATGGACCGGAAGAATCAGAGTCACAAAGTTTACCCGCAGAGATAGAGGTAATTGCTTTGTTGATATTTCTTCTTTATTTATGTATGTATTTCCTCATATATTTTTTTCACTTTCTTCTGTCATCTGTTTTCACATAGAGTTACAAATTCATGCCCAACCAATTCTGTACTTTGCTCTCCTGAAGTCTATTTACTTGGAATCAAAATCAGTGTCAGTTTCCGAAACAGAGTCTTGCAATCAAACACTCTCCAGTAGAGTTCCCAAATTGGTTGTCCTTGAAAATAGTACTGAGGTGCCATTGTATGAAATTGACTCTTTGTAAGGGGAAGAAACTATTGGTTTTATTTTAACTAATTTCTTTGCCACTAGAGGAGATAGGTGCAAAGGCTCATTTTATAATGACAAGGAATCAGGTGTTGCACAAAATATTCTCAATTTTGTGCATCATGGTATGGACATGTATAGTCCTTCGACATTTGTTCATTTTTTTTCTTTTACGCACCAGGAGAACATTTAGCATATTTCATTTTTCGAGTTGCTTTTAGTCAGAGTGTAAGAAGCCAATCTTTTCCAACCAGCAAGTGAGTTACGTATGCTCAGTGGCGTTGACATCTAAAGCTTAGGATGAGATTCTATTCCATCTGGACCAGCTCTTCATCATGCTTAGCTTGGTGGCTTATCATTGCTCAAAAATCTTAATGAGAGAATCAAGCACATTTTCAGTGTATAGTAAATGTGACGTGATGGGAGATCTTCAGATGCTGTGCTGCCGTAAAAAAATTGGCGATTCATCAATGAAGGACTCATGTCAGGTGGGGCGAGCCCTTTGCACTCTGATTGTTCCTTTCTACTGAGGTGGACTGTCGGTAAATAGGTCATAACTTTGATTTGGTATTCCAAGTTTTGTTCTGATAGTTTCCAGCATGCACTCAGTGTAGGTGCTTATATATTTTGTACTGAATGTTCTTGCCATAACAAAAATGCCAGCCTCTAAGTTTTGAGACCGAATAATGTAGGTATGTAGTTGGTGGTATTCCAATGTATGTATTTCTTACTTAAACAATGTAGCTGGTTGGACTGAAAAAATGGTTTAGTCCAGCATCAATATTAGTGAAAACTTTCAGCTTGGCGCACAAATTTCAACGACCATACTTGTGAATAACTATAGTGGCCCTGATAGAAGAGTATCTTTTATCACCGTGTGTCGTTGATAAATATGATTTGATGCAGCGTTGTAGTATTGCCTCTCATTGTTTGATCAGTATTCTTGCTCCTGTACTTTACTGCTGATCATATATGTGGTCTTGGACATCACTGATCCATTACCATCTTCATCAAGATTCTGAGATAACCATCTGAACCAATCAACTTCATTGTCAAAATAAATATATTGGGCCGCTGTATAGAAATGTCTTATGGTAGCATGTTAAATCTATATATCCTTTGAGAAGAACATTGCTTGCCTTATAAAATATCGAGATTTCAAGAAGACATAAATGTTATTATTTGGGAAATAACTGCCTCTCTCAGTGTCCTGATTTTTACATGTGGAAACTTTGACTAAAGATAAGTATATCAATGAACTTGTTCAATATAATGAGTGGTAAATCATAAATATTGCAAATACAAGGTAATCATAGGTCATTCTATTTTCCTTCAAGATACGATTTAGTATATACACATAACTGCTAAATCGTGTTGTGAGTTGCAATGGTTAGTCAGAACTGGAAAGTGGAAGTGCTTTGGCATGATTTTAGTGGTCAGTTATGTGACGATCCTGATTATTATATTTTCTGCCATCGAGACATTGCAAAATTTCCAACTTTGTTGTTCCTTCGTGAATCCATTATATTCATTACCTGGTCCATCTTTGAATGCTTCTGTAGCTAGCAATAACACCTAGGCAAGTTCGTTGAATGTGACCGATTACACTTGTGGCTCAATAATCTTGGTATGTTTTATTTTATGGTTGCTTTTCAGTAGCTTGCATAATATCCTTAAAGAGAACAATCCAAGAAGCTCTCAAAGGAGACACCAAACGACTCCAACAATTCATGGAGTTTGCTCTTATTGTTTGTACCATGGTCTTATGAATCTTTTATCTCTTTTCTATAGTTGGTTGTTTGTGTAAGTCAAATATGATTGCCCTCTAGAAAGGGTCATCTATAGTGGACAGCTCATGGTACGGTGATTCTAATGGTACTATGTTTGCATGATGGATATTATTTTTAAGAATGCAAAACATATACTGCAATGGACCCTCATATGCGTTAAAAAAATATGTGTTTGGTGTTTCAAACATGGAAGTCGATTTGAAACTCTTGCTATAATATACTTTATATAATTTAACGAAATCAACACATGCATTCCACGTGCCTAATTACTACTCCCTCCGTCCCAAAATAAGTGTCTCAAGTTTGGATAGATACATTCACTTTTAGCCAAACTTGAGACACTATTTTTGGACAGAGTGAGTAGTAAAAATAAATAAAACTGTGAGGCCGAGAGATGTTGTTTTTCTGAAAACGGAAAATTGCACTCATGTAAATCCACATGGATAGGGCCCAGCGATACAGGCCCGGCGATCCCTTATTGTTCTATACGGGCTCGGTGATCCCTTATTGTTCCGTGAGGTAAAGCTTACACTGCATATCACCATCACTTGAATCGATTATGGTCATACCATCTGTATGACAATGCGATTGACATGATTGGTAGGTGGTGAGGTTGTTTCGTATGTCTTGCCAGTTAGATAGTAAATTTAGGGACTGGCAATCGAGGTCCTCGAAATCAAATCATCCGCAGACTGCATACCAGACATCACACTGATCTTTAAATTTATGGAGTGGCTGCTTGTTATCGTACTGCTTGCTCTAAGTCTGAACTGCACAATTCAGTTAGGTGGCTGCACTGGCCTATGCTCTTCAGCCTATGGTAATCTCTGTGGTCCGTGATCTTGTATTCTTTCCCTCTGTTTTTTCCTGAATGTTTGTTCAACGCAGCTTAAATTGTATATTTCCACTGCTTAACTTCCCATTTTTTGTTTCTAAGCTATTATTTCTCATTTGATTTATTAGATGTATGTATACATGTTGTTCGGCATAATTAATCAGAATTGTGCACATAGCAGGTACTGTTAGTTTGAACAAAGATGGCGCCTTCCAGTTCCCTGTGTACCACAGGAAGCACCCTTGCCTAAGCTCGTCGATCCATCCAGCCAAGATACCTGCAGAGGCGAGCCCCATCATTGGGAATCATGACATCCACGAAGGCAAGTTCTTCATGGCCATCGGCCTTGGCACACCGCCTGTGTCCAATCTTGTCACAGTCGACACTGGCTCCACGCTTTCCTGGGTTGTGTGTAAACCATGTCAAATCTTTTGCCACACAACCGCACCGGAGGCCAGAGCCGCATTCGACCCCCGCAACTCTACGACTTACCAGCATGTCGGGTGCTCGAGCAGAGATTGCACTCAAGTGCAGCGCAGTCTTGTCGCTCCATTCGGCTGCGTCGAGGACACTGATACCTGCCTCTACAGCCTGCGATACGGTTCAGGTTGGTCAGGTCAGTATTCGGCAGGCAGGCTAGGGAAAGACAAGCTCACTCTCGGGAGCGGCTCCAGTATAGTCGATGGCTTCATCTTTGGGTGCAACGAGGATGACTATTTCAATGGCCGCGAATCGGGCATCATTGGCTTTGGGGATGAGAGCTTCTCCTTCTTCAACCAGGTAGCTCGGCGCACCAACTACAGTGCCTTCTCCTACTGCTTTCCAGGTGACCACAGAGCCGAGGGATTCCTGTCTATCGGACCCTACCCCAAGTACAATCTACGCTATACCCATTTGATCCCCCAGTTTGGGGATAGACACGTGTACTCGCTTCAGCAGATCGATATGATGGTGGACGGGAACCGGCTCCAAATCGATCCATCTGAGTATGCAAGGCGGATGCTGATTATTGATTCTGGAACTGCCGACACATTCCTATTAGCCCCGGTGTTTGATGCTTTCAGGAAGGCTATGATAACGGCAATGCGAGCTAAGGGGTTTGTGAGCAAGACTGGTGGCGGGAGGACTTGTTTCACGCCTACTGGTGGTGATTCGGCGGTGGACTCGGATGACCTTCCAACGGTGGAGATGAAGTTTACGAGGACTACCCTGAAGCTGCCACCAGAGAACGTGTTCTACGGATTATCGTCGTCAACTGGTGAAGTTTGCTTGGCCTTTATGCCGGATGTTGCTGGTGTGAGAGACGTCCAGATTCTGGGGAACAAGGCGACGAGATCATTCAGGGTTGTGTATGATCTCCAGGCCAGGTTATTTGGGTTTCAACCTCGTGCGTGTTGATTGGAGAGACTGATCTATTTTCCATTAAAAGGCAGTACTAGTACTCTACTGTAATACTAGAATAAACAGAAACTACTGTTTCGTGCTACTAGATCTTACTATATATAAAGGATGGTGGAATCCGCGCCCTGTGATTCGTCCACGTCGCCGATGTCCGCTGGCCGTCCGATCCGTGCGACGGACGGCCAGGATCGGCCCACGTCCGGGCGCGCACTGTAGCTAGGTGATTTTCTTCCAATCACTCACTGCCACGCGTCCCCGGTAACCAGCCGGTGCAACCGGTTCGCACCCGGTCACCCCCACGCACGATTTTTGACGCACGAAAATAGCAAAAAAAACCTCGCGATGGACCTGTTCGCAAATTGCCGGAAATTCAGGGGCCTGCTAATCTCTCCTTTTCCTCATTCTCTCCGCGCGAGTCCGCCGTCGCCGGCGCCGCCGCTCAGGACCTCGCCGTCCAAATCGACGGGCACGACGAGGTGGGCTGCCCCGGCCTCCACCTCCTCGCCCTCGATCGTGTCCCCAAACGCCGCGGGCGCACCGGAATGGCCGCCGCCGTGCCGCACCGCGTCCGCGGGCCGTCGTGCTCGCTCCGGGGGCCAATAAGGAGCGGCGCCGCCGATCCTGGGCCTCTCGCCTCCGTGCGCATCCAGCGTGGTGCAGCGCGCGGCCTACCTCGCCGTCATTCGACGGCGCCGCCGTGCTCGCCGCCGCGGCAGGGCCAGCCTAGGGCAGAGCTGACGTCAGCGCGACGTCATCGCGGGACCAGGTTGCCAGTTTTTTTTTTTGAAAAAAATCCGAAAATTCGGGGGAAAAATGCGTGAGCCCTGCTAATTTATATACACTTCTGGAAAACAAAAAAAATGTTACAAATTCAGTAAATTTAAAACTATCCACAAAAAAAATGGAATTATGACAACACATTCGCGACATGCAAATTTGCATACTTTTAAGATTTAAATACCTTTAAAACCTAACCATTTTACATACGTAGAAAAAAATCAAATCCAAATAGCTTGCCAATTTGACCAATATTAAAAATCTAGACAATTTTTCAGCCATGAACCTGCTTTCGAATCCGTTAGCTTCCAAATATTCAAAAAAAAACCCAAATTTTCATACTTGAGTTTGACCCATATGAGCTTCGAATGTTAGTTTCCCCAAATTTAAATTCTTTACGCTGCGGTTTCCACGAACAGTACAGATAGACCGTCACCACAAAATCTAAGCATTTAATAAACGTAAAAACAATTAAAATACGAATACAATAGCTCCCCAATTTGACCATTTCAAAAATTTGAACAACTTCACAACCTAGACAATTTTTGAATTCCAACAATTTTATGATCGAACAATTTAAATTTTAGCCCACGGGCGCGGTGAAAGCCGCACTTAGTCCCCTGGTAGTGCCATAATACACGGAGAACGGTGATTTGGCTCCCGAGCTCCACGGAGCCCTTTTTTTTGAAAAATGGAAATACACATTTTTGAGTTTCCAAAAATCGTGAAAAAAATCACAGGTGTAGGTAGTGCCGGGACACACACGTGTGAATTTTTTTGACTTCAAATTCGTTGTATTTTGGGCTGTGCAAAAAAGACAAATTTTGACAGATTTTCAAAATTTTGAATCCGTATTCCGATTCAGAAATTTGCCTTTTAGATCTAGACCAGAATATAACGAATTTGAAGTCAAAAAACTTCACGCGTGTGTGTCCCGGCACTACCTACACCTGTGATTTTTTTCACGATTTTTGGAAACCAAAATGTGCGGATTTTAAATTTTTAAATAACCGAGCTCCATGGAGCTCGGGTTCTAAAAGGACTTTCCGCATAATACAACCTTTTTTTGCCTATCTTATTTTAAGTCAAAATGCTAAACTTGGGCTTAAAGATGTTCATATTTTCTCAAATCAAGTTATTTGCCTGCATCATGTAACTCCAATACTCAGAACCCATGAAGACCATATAGAATCATGCACGCTTCTCGTTGTGCGTATCTATCATCATGGTAAGTCTACTAATCATGTGCACGTTTTTGCTCCAAATCTCGTTGATTTTCAACTAGTTGTAGGTGTCGGTTTGACTTCGCTTATTCATAGCATAGCATGCCGTCACTAGTAGCCGCATAATTTACACTTGGAGAGGGGTGCACGCGGACTAGCTGGAGGGTTTGCCCGACGAGTTTCACGACATTCCATTTCCTTCTCTTGGCCAATCCGTACTAAATGTTAAGTAACTAATAATTTAAGTTTGATTTACCTGTTCTGTTTTTACATTCTCGCATTGATGAATATTCTTCACAAAAACATGCAAGCCCTTTGAGAAATACTTGCAAATACTTAGCTGGAGTACCATTTAAGATTTAAGGTTGAAGTGTTCCAGCTGCAACATGGTGCCCTTTTTAGCGTGTACCCTTCATGGAGTAGGGCGATTTTGCATATGTGATCTCTTCTACAGCGTGGTGCAGAAAAAACATGTTGTGCAGCGTGGTTTTTTTCCTATTTTTCATATAATATGGAAAAATTCATATCTTTAAATTCGTAAATTGAAATTTGACAAATAAAATGTGTAAATCGATTAGAAAAATGAGATGAATCCAAATATTACATCCATATCATCTTTTTCATCATGTTTATAACTTTTTGCAACATATTTTTATTACATGCTTAATTAAAAAGTCATTTTGGCACTTAAAAAAATGGAAAATGATATTTATAATAATATTTTAAAAATTGTTTTTGGCAACAATGTTTGCCATACCAAGACACACATATGTGTCAATATATGGATACTTTATCACAAACTATGGCACATGGTCCATTTTGACCATTTTTTTCAATAAAATAAAGAAAGTGAAAAAATACTCAAAAAGTGAAATCCTTTGGCATGTACACCTTTTATGTGTACTAGTTACTAGAAATAATGATAAACCTGAGTTTGGTCAAAGTTTTCAAAAAACTTCTTCACAAAAAGGTCAATCGCCTATAGACATGTATAAGTTTCGAGTCAAATGACCTATATATGATCATCCCCGTGTCATAGTTTGTGATAATGTGCCCATATTTAAGATTTAGGTGTGTCTTATTATGAAAAACAATGTTGCAGAAATGAGTTTTTTCAAATTATGTTTATAAATATCATTTTTTAATTGTCAAAAATGGCATTTTTTGTGAAGCAAGTACAACAAATATGGTGCAAAATGACACCCATCCAATTATCACACAAAGTAGGCCATATTTTATTGATAATCCAGCAATATTAGGAATTTTCTCTGTTTCTACCTCATTTCGCATATTTAAATGACTTTATGCCTATTTTCCGAAATTAATTCAATTTTAAACTACAAGTGTGTGATAGTTTGATCTGATTTTTTTACAAAAATCATTTTAAGATATACCAGTAGTGGTTATATCACAGAACCATCGATAGTTTTGAGAAATGCAACCCCTTTGGATGAATAGGCACGACGGGCATTTTGACCGTTTTTTCAACAAAATAAAAGAAAGTGAAAAAATACTCAAAAAAATAAAATCCTTTGGCATGGAGTACTTTTATGTGTACTAGTTGCTACAAAAAATGATAAACTTGAATTTTGACAAAGTTTTCAAAAAACTTCTTCACAAAAAGGTCAATCATCTATAGACATGTATAAGTTTTGAGTCAAATGACCTACATATGATCATCCCCGTGCCATAGTTTGTGATAATGTGCCCATATTTGAGACATTGGTGTGTGTTGTTATGACAAACAATGTTGCAGAAATGAGTTTTTTCAAATTATATTTATAAATATTATTTTTCATTTTTAAATTGTCAAAAATGGCATTTTTTGTGTAGCAAGTATAACAAATATGGTGCAAAATGACACCCATCCAATTATCACACAAAGTAGGCCATATTTTATCGATAATCTAGCAATAATAGGAATTTTCTCGGTTTCTACCTCATTTCGCCTATTTAAATGACTTTATACCTATTAATCGAAAGTAATTCAATTTTGAACTACAAGTGTTTGATAGTTTGCTCTGAAAATTTTACAAAAATCATTTTAAGATACACCAGTAGTGGTTATATCACAAAACCATCGATATTTTGAGAAATGCAACCCCTTTGGATGAATAGGCACGACGGGCATTTTGACCGTTTTTTCAACAAAATAAAAGAAAGTGAAAAAAATACTCAAAAAATGAAATCCTTTGGCATGAAGTCCTTTTATGTGTACTAATTGCTAGGAAAAATGATAAATATGAGTTTTGACAAAGTTTTAAAAAACTTCTTCACAAAAAGGTCAATCATCTATATACATGTATAAGTTTCGAGTCAAATGACCTAGATATGATCACCCCGTGCCATAGTTTGTGATAATGTGCCCATATTTGAGACATAGGTGTGTCTTGTTATGACAAACAATGTTGCAGAAATGAGTTTTTTCAAATTATGTTTATAAATATCATTTTTCATTTTTTAATTGTAAAAAATGGTTTTTTTTTGTGAGGCAAGTACAACAAATATGGTGCAAAATGGCACACATGCAATTATCACACAAAGTAGGCCATATTTTATCGATAATCCAGCAATATTTTCTCAGTTTCTACCTCATTTCGCCTATTTAAATGACTTTATGCCTATTTTCTGAAAATAATTCAATTTTGAGCTACAAGTGTGTGATAGTTTGATCTGAAAATTTTACAAAAATCATTTTAAGATACACCAGTAGTAGTTATATCATAGAACCATCGATAGTTTTGAGAAATGCAACCCCATTGGATGAATAGGCACGACGGGCATTTTGACCGTTTTTCAACAAAATAAAAGAAAGTGAAAAAATACTAAACAAATGAAATCCTTTGGCATGGAGTCCTTTTATGTGTACTAGTTGTTAGAAAAAATGATAAACATGAGTTTTGACAAAATTTTCAAAAAACGTTTTCACAAAAAGGTCAATCATTTATAAACATGTATAAAATGACTTTTTATTAGGCAAGTACCAAAAATATGTTGCAAAAAGTCATATACATGATGAAAAAGATGATATGGATATCATATTTGGATTGTTCTCATTTTTAATCAATTTAGACATTTTATTTGTTAAATTTTGATTTACGGATTTAAAGATATGAATTATTCCATATTAAATGTAAAAAGAAGAAAATAAAGTAAAATAAATTTATTCTTATTTATTCAAATAATATTATTACATAATCATTTTTATTTATTTAAATAAATTTTCAAAATTTAAACAATAAAAAGTGTAACACCATGATCCGGGGTTAATATGGTTGATATGATATTAATATCAGTAAGTTCTAACATCTCATTTGGTAGCTAATTTGGAAAGAACTCAAAAGTTAATCGTGGTTAGACTCGAGCAATTTGATGATGGGTGACCGAACGAGAAGTTTGACTAAGGTAAGTACTTTGACCTAATATTAAGTGTGTGGCTAAGTGCGAAATTCGAAATTTGAAAAAAAAACAAAAGTTGGAAAATTTGGATTAGAATTGAAAAAAATAAAAAAGATAAATTTTTATTTTTTTAAAAAATAATTGGGAAAAATAATTTTAGAAAACAATATGCCGACGGACTCTATGCCTACGGCTTTGCCGTCGGCACAGCCTATGCCGACGGATTTGGTCTATGCCGACGGGCGCGTGACCTGTGCCTACGGGGACCTATGCTGACAACCCTGTGCCGACGGCCACCGTCGGCATAGGCATGTGCTGACGGCTTTGAGATCTATGCCGACGGCCTTTCCTGTAGTGGTATATTTTTCACATTTGTATAGATACCAATGATATTTTTGTCGCAATATATGAATATTTGGTGTATGAAATGTGCAGTTAATGAAATATAATTGACAGATTATATTGGATGAAATATATTCAGGATACTAGCATGGGCCAACACCTATATTAGCATGGTCCTGCGGATTCCAACCATGTGGGATGGTTCTTAAAACACACACGATTGAGAACAATAAAAACGTTTGCGATGGACAACACAGAAGCAGTTATGTCTAAGCCAGTGCGACCTTGCGAATACACACGGGTGAGGGTATGATAATCCGTGTGTGATAGCTCCAACATCGCACATGATTTTTGATTGACTTCTATCACACACGATTTTTGATTGACTACTCATCGCCCACACACGCATGGTGACGGTTTAGTAAATCGAGTTCGACGGGAGAAATCAATCATGTGGGATTTGACTCATTTGTACCAGTGAGGAGGTGACGAATTGCACAAGGAAAAAAAGGACAAAAGATACTCCCTCCGTTTTTTAATATAACATGTTTTAACTAGCTTACATGTTGACTATGTGCACACTCAAATAAGTGTACATACACACTAAAACATGTCTACATACATGTTGACACATGTGAATATGGACAAAAACTAAAACATCTATATTTATGAACGGAGGGAGTAGATCGGAGTATAATATATTTCTCTTAGAAATTTGCTACTCTAGAAAAGTGATCGAAGAGTAAATAATAAAGTACCACTTTACTATAAAAATGTAAATCTAATAAGGAGATGGAACTAACTCGGATATCATTTAAGCTGTTGCACAAACTCCTGATTGGAATATTGTAAAAATAGTAAAAGTCACTATTATATTATCCTGCATCCTCTTTTATATGTACAGTTATTGTGTTTCTCGCCCCTCCAGTGATCAAATCCTGAACCTTGCAACATTTGTATGCGTGTGCGAACGCTTTTCTTTTCAAATTAGTTTGCAAATGCAGAAAAATATTTCCCACGAGGCAAGGAGCACTAGTGCTCGAGTGGCAAAAGGAGTTTCCACTCTCATTGTCTGTTTCTGTGGCACTGTACAGTTGACACCAGACACTGTTGGGGACTTATGGGTCACCCTGGCAAATCTAGCGTCGAATTGATTGAACTGAACTACCAGCAAATTAAGAAAGCTAGCTAAGCTTTGGTCTGCAGTATTTCAGTCCTATGTATGTTTCAATGACGGTCAAAGCATATACTACTCCCTCCGGACCAGAAAATCTGTCGGAAGTACACACTAGTAGAAAAGGGGCATTTCGTCCACCACCATATTTGTCTTTAGTCCCGGTTGCGTCTCAAACCAGGACTAAAGGCTCCATTTGTCCCGGTTCGAGGCGGACAGGGCGTCCGCGGGCTTTAGTCCCGGTTCGGTTGGAACTTTTAGTCCCGGTCCGTGGCTGGAACCGAACTAAAGAAGCGAGCCCCTTTACTCCCGGTTGGTGTCTCAAACCGGGACTAAAGATACACCCTTTAGTCCCAGAGACACCAACCGGGACTAAAAAAAATCGAATTTTTTTCCCAATAGTTCTGCCGCGGTTTCAGATGGCCGCTATTTCTGCATACGATGTCGGAAAAAAAGGTATAATATATCAAAATGATCGGCAAAAAATTAGCATTCCGAATTCAACAGCTTAAGGCCGTTTGGAATTTTTTTAGATTTTTCAAATTCGAAAAGAGCCAAAATTTAGATTTTTAAAATTTAAAAAAAAATTCATATTTGGATTTTTTAGATTTTTGAAATTCGAAAAGGTTTAAAAAAAATGATATCATATTTGTATTCCTCACATTTTTTGATAATAATGGATATATTATTTGTCGATTTTCGTTTTACAGATTTAAAGATATGAATTATGCCATATTAAATGAATAAATGCCAAAAAAGTAATAAAATATTATTATTACTTATTTTATTTTCATTGTAATTCAAATATTATTATTAGTTATTCATTATTGTTTACTTAAATAATTATTTGTGGTTCCAAAAAATAAAGACGTGTGACACAATGGTATAAGAGTTAATAGAATTGATATGATAGTATTGACAACAAGGAACAACAAGATTCGTGGTACCACCGCAGGAAGGAACTAAGAAGTTAAGTGTGCTGAGGGTGGAGTAGTGTGAGGATGGGTGACCGACCGGGAAGTTCGACCAAGACTGGAATTTGACCAAAGATTAAATGTAATTAGTGCTAAAAAATGTCCAAGTGAGAGTTAATGAGTCAAACATTCGAAAATAAAAAATTCAAAAAAAAATCGAAAAAAAATCAGATTTTTTCCGTGCCCGAGCCGGGCGCCCAGGTGCAGACCCTTTAGTCCTGGTTTGTGACCAACCTGAGACTAAAGGTCCCTAAACGGGGGACCTTTAGTCCCGCTTCTTTAGTCTCGGTTGGTCAAACCGGGACTAAAGGGCCTCCCCACCCGGGACAACAGGGTCATTTTCTAGTAGTGACAGCTATATGATCGTACTAGACATGTTCATTCTGTGCGAAAATTTTAGTGGATCGGAGGGAGTATCTCTCTACTGCGGTATGACCAGTTACTACTCTATCAGGAGTACACACGTACGCATATGCATCTTCACTTATTTTAGTAGTATATATCGAGCAAATATATATTAATTATGGTGTCAAGAAGAATACAAGGGATGCCACATCTCCGGCTGTGCATAACCGAACCGAAACCGAAAACCGAACCGAAAAAACCTAACCGCAACCGAGTTTGTGGTTTTTTCAGTTTTACGGTTAGGTTTAGGTTAGCAAAAAAGCTAACCGTAAGGGACATGGTTAAGTCGGTTTTAAACCGAAATGTTTCGGTTAAACCGAAATTAACCGAATGGCCAAGCCCAACAAGGAATCGTGCTTCCCAGGCCCAGTACAGGATCACGTCGACATTAAATATAGGCTCTGTAGTGCTTATTGAACATGGAAACTCCAGAAACCTGCTGGTTAGCACGTCCATTTGCTTAGCTGAGTGGTCATAGGTCGTGAGTTCAAATCCCCATGGCCCCTTTTTTTTTTTATTGGCCAAAAAATCACTCTTTTTTGTTTCTTTCTCTTCCAACACGTTCATTCTTGTTTAAGCAAATACAAAACTGTGATAGATAATCATAAAAGTTAGGTGACGTTCAAAAATTCGTGTCAACTTTGGTTAGTTTGGTTATTACCGAAACCGAACCAAAATCAAATGGTTATTACCGAAACCTAACCGTATTTTCGTATAAAACCAAATTTACCGAAGTATCAAAACCGTATTTACCGTATAACCGTATAAATCAAACCGAAATAACCATTTTAACCGAACGCACAGCCGGAGCCACATCCCTCCCGTGAGTGGGACCAACTAACGACGTAAAATCTGGGTTATGTGCAACAACTGCGGCAAACACTAGTGTTTTGTGGAAAAAACTTGTGGCTATTGTTCTATGCAAAATAAAAATCCCCAATAAGTAGTGTTACATGCTAAAGCCCTGAAAGGATAGGGGGTGGAACACGGAGCGTGTGAAGAGAACGCACGTAATAATTATGGAGTAGTGATTTGGTGCTTAAGGTTGAGGTGTTAAGTTCACTGGTGCTTAGCGGGCGAGGCTAGGACGACATAACAAGATGGTTATGTAATGTTTGATTTCTTTCAATTAAGTGTAAGTGTACTATGGATTCATCAATGGAATGCAAACACTATGCGTAAGTCGACCTACAAAGGTCAAAAATAGATTTCTCTTTCATCATCCAACGTTTATAAACAGGCACATCATGATTTTGCATTTTAGTCCCCAACTTTTGGAAAATCAACCTCTAAAGAGCAATTCCACTTAAACAAAATGGTATATAGCGTTGCCACAAACCTCTCTGATATTTACAACAAAAATTTCACCATGGTGATTTACCCCTATTATTGCAACAAAATTATGGTTCATTTGCAAGAAAATTCCTCACCCTGTGCAAAAAAAAAAGACTACTATTGTAACAAATCTTCGTAACATTTAAAAAATAATAACAATACAAAAAAGTTGTTAAACAATTTTCTATTTGCTACAGATTGCTTTTCAATTAAAATCACCAACAATTCCATCAAAATAACGAACGATTACAACAAAAAACTATGAGTATGCAGCAATTAAAATGTGGGTAAGAAAAAAATGTTTTACCGCTGGTTCATTTGCAAGAAAAGTCACTACATATTTCAATAAAAAAGCACAAATAATTAAAAACCAATGTGTTTACAGAAATTTGAAAAGCCCGTAAACAACATTCAAGAAAACCCACAAATTTGAAGCAAACGCCAAGAAAATGTTGCAACATCTGCCGTGTGATTTCGCAACAAAATGCATACGTGCATGTTACATAATTGGAAGCATGTCAACAACAAAAAATCCGGAGAAAACACAAACTTATAGTAAAAGCACCCTTGAAAACCGTACAACATCTCATGTCTGCTTTCTCAATAAAAATTCTACTACTTTGTTACCAATTTAAAAAAAACATACCCAAGTGGCGTTGGAGCTATACTAGCTAGTATGTTGGACATGTTGGGTTGTCAGGCTTCCGGGAGGCTAGGCATCAGACGCCTGAGACGAGCTCGGTCTAAGGATGGCAATGGGTAGGGTATGGGGGTGGGGGGGGGGGGGGGGGAGAGAGCAATACCATAGCCATACCTATATAGTCAATGTGTACAAAAATTCTATGCAAACCCGTCACGTGGGTATGTAACTTTACCCGTACCTATCCCGACGGGTACCCATACCCATTGCGTACCCAACGGTAGATCAAATAATTAGCAAGTTATTCACGATTTTACATTCATCGACAACACATTTGACAAAAAAAAACAATTTATCTCAACTCAACAACAAATAGATGAGTACATGACAATTATCTCACTCAAATTGACAATTGATGATAGCTCTAACATAGGTTAAGATCCACATGTCTTATATAATGGGTAGGGTATCTATATACCCACGGGAATAAGGCTATACGTGTACCCTACCCATGACTTAACAGGTAGGGTACGTGTACTACCATGTGTATAAAATTGTGCCCATATCCTTCCCATGCGAGTACAGTATCCGCCGGTACCCATAAACCTGTGCATGAAATTGTCATCTTAGCTCGGTCGACTTACATGGGCCTCATTGGATTACATAATTTTAAAAAGGTAGGAATAGGAATAACGCAGGACTGAGATGTCATGTGAAATGGATTCCTACAGGATTCTAAAACGCAGGAATTGTCCAGCAGGTTTCTTTGGATGATGCACATGAATTGAACATATGAATTTTAAAGGATTGATGAGAGAGAGTAGAGAGATAGAGAGAACTGCATTGGACTTTGCGTAGGAAAATTAAAATGAGGTTTGATCTCATGTTGAGAATCCTATGTAATTGTGGTCATAGGAATTTGATGCCCCTGTCCTATGATCCAAAGGGTTTCCATAGGAAAAATCCATAGGATTCAAATCCTCCAAAATTCATATGAAAATCCTACAATCCAAAGATGGCTGAAAATGGGGAAGAAATATATTCCTTCAAAAAAGATAGGTTTGTTGTGCTCACATTGGCCCAGCCCAAGCCCACTCCCAAATATATGTCCATTTGATTGAGATCTGTAGATGGCGAACAAACACACCATTCGCAAACTCAACTTTTTTCACCGGTCTCACTTTTACCACACACACACACACACACACGAAAACCTAACGTGCGCCACAGTCACCCGGTACCACACACATACGTTGATACACCACGACAACACGCAGCGTTAGAGCTGGTACCGCCACTGGCAGGTGGGGTCACCGTCCCGTGCAGCCGGCGGCGTCCCCACCCATCAGCGAACACACAGTACGCCCTACTGTGCACTACACCAGACACGATACTGTAGCGCGAGAAATCAAACAGTGTCCATCGCTCTCAGCTCAGCTCCCTCTCGACGGAGAACCACAAAAGAGAGGAGCTGCAGTGCAGCGTCGCTGTAGAGCAAAGGGGGTTGATAGCTAGCCCCTCCTCCTTCCCTAACCTTTCCGTCTTCCTCCCTCTCCCCACTGTCCCAAGCTCTCTCCTCCCTCCCTCCCGGCCGCTAGCTTTCCCCTTCCTCACATCCAAATCCTTCGAAATCTCGTGAAAAAAGCCGGGATCTTTTTCAATTGGCTACTAGTGTGCTACATGAGATCATGAGCTCCGAGGACTCGCTCAAGTCGCTGTCGCTGGACTACCTCAACCTGCTCATCAACGGACAGGCGTTCAGCGACGTGGCCTTCAGCGTGGAGGGCCGCCTCGTGCACGCCCACCGCTGCGTGCTCGCGGCGCGGAGCCTCTTCTTCAGGAAGCTCTTCTGCGGCCTCGACCCGAACCACCAGCCGCCACCGCCGCCGTTCAACTGGCCAACCACGGGCGGAGGCTCACGTGGGAGCGCCGGCGGGGGCGCCCCGGTCGCGCCGGAGCTCGTCATCCCCGTCAGCTCCATCCGCTACGAGGTTCTGGTGCTGGTGCTGCAATTCCTCTACAGCGGCCAGGCGTCCGTGGCGGCGCCCAAGAGCGGGCCGCTCCCGGGCTGCGGCGCCAGGGGATGCTGGCACACCCGCTGCGGCGCCGCCGTCGACCTCGCCCTCGACACCCTCGCCGCCGCGCGCTCCTTCGGCGTCGAGCAGCTCGCCTTGCTCGTCCAGGTGGGTGGGGAACAAACACCATGCCACTGTCATTCCAATTTGCATCCATCCATGTGCACCCAAATTACCCTTTTTCTTGGGATCTGCAAGCATATGCTAACCCCCGATCTCCAGTCGTCGACGGCATTAAGGATGATGGCTGTTAGGCCTGCCATGATTGGAGTTGGAGCTGCTAGGAACTTCTTTTCGTGTAACATGGAAGCATGCAAGCTAGCTAGTCAGAAGAATCAAACCCCATGGGCGTCTGCGCCGATGCTGCACCCCGCTCAGCTCACCCTGACTAGATCCCTACTAGGTTGCCCCCCTTTGCCTTGATCCGATCGATTGATTCACTCGCTGCATCGGCAGAAATGCTGCAGATTCCAGCCAGTGCACTCACTTCACTCGTCAGTAGTCCTCCTGGCCATAATTTCTTAAGATTTCCCCTCTCGGTGCTGTGTGTACTGGACGAGTGATAGGACTGAGTCCTGGCCTGCAGCTACTGTCATGCATCACTTGTCATGGAGCTAGCAGCTCCTCCTCTGACTCATCTTTACTAGGAAGGGTCTTTTCACGCCCTCGTTTGTGTCTGTCCCTTCCCTCACATCACATCCGTCTCCACCCACTCACTGCTCCACCACCAGCGCAACCTATTGTTCCTTGCTTGCGTCGCGCTAGGGTTTCTTCTTGGGGATCGATCCCAACAGCTCGGCATCATTTCCCAGACATTGTTGGTGTACATGATGCAGCAGCATGCCATGGAACATTGTTATGCAAGTACATTTTGGCGTTAACTCATGATGCATGCACGGTTGCGCACTAGCGATCGGGATTAAACAGTGCATTTCATGCAGATGATTCTTTAGTTTTGTACTGATTAATTAATTTATTAGTGTTTCATTGATTTCATTGTTTGGGAGATCGAATTGGCTTGTTGCAGAAACAATTGGAGAGCATGGTGAAGGAGGCGTCCGTGGACGACGTCATGAAGGTGCTCATGGCGTCCCGCAAGTTCGAGATGCAGGAGCTGTGGGGCACCTGCTCCCACCTCGTCGCGCGCTCGGGCCTCTCCGCCGACCTCCTCGCCAAGCACCTCCCCATCGACGTCGTCGCCAAGATCGAGGAGATCCGCGCCAAGTCGCCGCTCAACGCCGCGGGCGGCGCCTCCGCGCCTCGCTCGCCGTTCCTCACCCACCACTACTTGCCCATCAACAACGCGCAGTCCTCCGCCGCCGACCGCGACCACAAGATCCGGCGCATGCGGCGTGCCCTCGACGCCGCCGACATCGAGCTCGTCAAGCTGATGGTCATGGGCGAGGGGCTCGACCTCGACGACGCGCTCGCCGTGCACTACGCCGTGCAGAACTGCAACCGCGACGTCGTCAAGGCGCTGCTCGAGCTCGGCGCCGCTGACGTAAACTCCCGCGCCGGTCCGACGGGGAAGACCCCGCTTCACTTGGCCGCGGAGATGGTGTCCCCCGACATGGTGTCCGTGCTCCTCGACCACCACGCCGACCCCAATGCCAGGACGCTAGATGGCGTCACGCCGCTGGACGTGCTCCGGGGGCTCACCTCGGAGTTCCTCTTCAAGGGCGCCGTGCCGGGTCTCACCCACATCGAGCCCAACAAGCTCAGGCTCTGCCTTGAGCTCGTGCAGTCGGCGGTCATGGTCACCATGCGCGACGACGGCGGCGATGGCGGCGCCGGAGGTGCAGGGGGAAGCGACGGGGGCGGGAACTTCGGTCGGGGAGACGCCGCCGACGACAGCCTGGTGAGCCTGACGATGAACTCCACGCTCATGTACCATGGCCAGGAGATGGCGCCGCCGCCGGGGGCCGGCGGGGGGAGGAATAAAGGGAACAGCAACAACGGCGGCCGCGCGAGCCCATCCACCTTGTACTTCCCCAACGGCTTCCCATGATCATCTCGTCCACAACAGCGCCGGCGGTATCAGTCTAGCTCGTTTCCCTCCTATCAAACATATCTCCATCGTCTTCCTCTAGCTCGAATGCTCGATCAAATGATCTATCTTTGCTGATGATTAAGTTTGTGGCGTTATCGTTCGAGATCGATCGATTTATAAGATGGTATAAGCTAAGTAGCTAGCGACTGTATCGCTAGGAATTGAATGGGTCGATCGACATATGATCGAGTATGCATGGCCAAGAATTTCATGGTATTTGATGTGGATTCTTTCGATCTTTTCGCATGATTGGCAGGTCAGCACTCAGCAGGTGCAGCAACTGTTGCTTATTTGTTCAAACCAGTACTAGCTAGTCAAATCCCGTTCACGGGAAAGTAGTCAATGTTCATCTTAATCGTCAATGCATGTTGAGAGATTCATTGCTCCTGGATCTGGATGCATGATACTATGATGCAGTGTTGAACGCTATACGCAGATTGGCGATTCAGCAGTTGCCCGTGTTTTTACATGCATGTCTACTTTATGCAGCTTTCGGTGACTGTAGTAGGCTTTGGACGATAGAGCGCATGGCGTTCGACAAGGCGAATCTAAGTGTGTGGAATCGAATGAATGGCCACACAGGGATTGCGCTTAGATTTCGCATGTTACGGTCACAATATTTGTGTCGACGATATATAAATTTGTCTTACATTTTTTATTTTCTGAGGGAAATTAAGATATATATTTGTCTTAGATCCCGAAACAGAATCGTTGTTGATAGTACTTGATCTAAGATTTTACCGCCTGGGTTGCCACGCCGTAGACGTGCCATTTAATTAGTTGTCATCTAAGAACGTAGCACATTCAACGCGTAAGTTTAAATTTTTCAAAATTTGAACTAAAATAGTTTAATGTCGTCTCGTGATCTCATCGTTAATAATTCCAAAACATAGCTTTGAAATGTAGCAAAAGTCAAATTTTGAATTGTATAACTAATACAATCTTCCATCAATAAACTAAGAGCGGATTTCACTTTTTACCACAGTTTATTGTGTATTCGTTACATTATGTCTGGTTTTGCCCTACTTATTATAGTTTCTCCGTTCAGACCACTTAGCTCACTTGTCAAGCAGATGTGGCCACATTGACTCGAAAGCGTAAACCAGGTAGACCTTGTCTCACTAATGGCACAACCCGTCACACTTCCTAGCTTGACATGGCATGCCTCGAGTGGAAGAGTGAGCGTCCAAATAATGTCCCCTACAAATCACAGTTTTGGTTGGGCCTTCTAATTTTTTTGATGTGTAATGTTCTGAATAAGTGGATTATGCATATGTACTCAAGATTTTGTCAAAACTAAATGGGTGTGCTACCCATGAACGCTTCCCTGCTCGGCCTGTGACCCGCCTCATCTCACGTGGCTCCACTGCTTGATGGTTTGATCAAGCCATAGACATTCGCTGGTTCCCACGAAGTCGATAGACGAATAGAGGGTTGCAAGGAGGAGCTATGCGGTGTCTCGCCGACAAAGGTTGACATATTTGTACAACGAGAGCTAGTGGGACGGGTTACCGGTCCGGTGGGGAACAAGATATGGAGGACACACTCAACTAGTTTACACGTCCGAGTTGTCGTCCTAGTGACTAATCACATTGGCCTAACAGGTGGGCCCATCCGGTCAAAACGGGAGGAGATTGTTAAACAGAGTAGGACTTGACATAATGTGACAACTTCGTGATAACTTGTGACAGAAATTTGAAACGGGTAAAAATTGTAAAAAAAATAAAAAAACAAGAGGTAAAATGTGGAATGGAATCACAAGTCAAAGATAATTTAAAAAATCCCAAATATGTTAACATGAGACCATGGATGTAGAGGAGCGCTGCTATATAGTGCAAATACTATATGATGATGTTGTTCTGCAGTTTCGGATAATGTAAGGCATTCTACATCGGACTGATATCTTTGATAGCATGTTCATCGTCCTGTGCAATAAATAGTATGCTATTGTCCAATATCAGGCGACAACGCGGTTAAGTAAGACATGTGGTTTAATTTCTTTTCTAGACTGTAGGTGTTATCAGCTGTAGTGCATGTGACGGATGGATAATCCATGGGTTGTACCCCAAACGGCCAAACATGGGAACTGTTTTGCTCATTGTCACTGTGTGGTTGCTCTTATTAACTCGAACTGGCTTTATTACTTTACTAGCTAAGCATGTTTGTGTTGAAGTTCATCTCGCTTCTTTTGCTCGGCGAACGAGTCTGCTAGAAACATAAATACATAGGACATTAGCTGCTAAGTGGTAGCTCCCACACGGCTTCAAATAAGTTTGACACAAGTGCATGGAGGTTTTAGATTTCAAGTTGAAGTCAAGCGGGCTTACAAAAATTGGAAAATGAACTTTAGTTGTTCGACTTCATTCTTCACCAACTTTAGTCAAGGATATTATTACATTATGCAAACATTATGATAGCAGCATATATTACACTGACACACAAACCTTTTAATAAAAATTTCAACAAAAAATACTTGACAATTATTTTCTTGTAGTCTTACTTATTGAAGCATTGCCGCTGGAAATATGAGCATTTTTTCGCATGATTTAATCCGTAGAAACAGCAGATAAAACTTGACTAACATAACAGAAAATAATCAAGTCATGCAATCCAACAGAGAGTACACAAACAATAAGTCTAAAAAACTTCATAGAAGAAGTGTTTGAATCATGATCTTGAATAGATGAAAGATTACGGCCATTGGAAGATGACCCGCCTAAGGTATTGTCTTTGGCAGCCATGTAGCCGAAGAGGTTGTCGATGTCGGTAAAGTAGTTGTCAGCGTCATTGGAGAAGAAGCCAGTAATCACGCAAGATCGCTCCCCAAAAATCTTATCACCCATCTCTCGTACAGATCGCACGAGGCGTGATTCCGTAGGCCTGCTATCCCGTCCGGCGCAATGCTCTAAAACCAGGTGGAAGACACATGTGGTGTGACTTGTGGCAAATGGATGAGGAGCGACATCTTATATAGACAAGGTAGGAGGCGAATAGTCCGCGAGAAGCGGAACTGAAGACACCAAGAGACCCTTCAGTTCGTGTCCCACTCGTGCATGCCGAATCTTTCAATTTCATCTCCCACTAGCGCAAAATGTTTCAGGTTCGGTGCAACCGTTCGACTTCATCCAGTCGTGTGTGTAAAAAAGAAGATAACCTAACAAAAGGACACGAGAGAAACAAATGTTCCATGGTCTCCTCCGAGTCATAAAAGCAACTTTTTTTTACCCCTTCCATTGCTGCTTAGCCAAATTATTTTTAGTAAGTAAAACTTTTAGATGAAGAAATCGCATAAAACTTCTAAATATGCGGAATCTTAAGTTTCCAAACGTATCTAGGTAGAAACCTCGTATGACCATTCATATGGTCCGCGTACATAGATTTTACCAAGAAAATATCAGAGTCAGTTAGCTTCAAAACAAATAAATTGACTCCTGAGATAATTGTACTATTGTCCAAGGTTGACATCAACTAGAGCCAAGCATTCCACGTATTCCCCGTTAAGGTTCACTTGCATCGTGGAGGCGTCGACGGCAAGCCTGACAACGTCATTCAATTGATCTCTCTTGAAAATTGGTTCGCCGCAGCGGCTTCTGCCTGTGCGCATTTGGTGCGCGCTGAGAGTCTGTTGGACCGATTTGTGCTCCCGGTGCACCATTGAGCGGTTTGGTTGAGGACTCCCGATTTGGATGATGTGTTTGTTTGTGAGGTCTGGACACACGGCTCCGATCATGTCTACTCCCTTCATCAAGATTGTAGGTGTAATGACTTTTGTCTTCGGGAAGGTGGCTTCCGTTTGATTGATGTATTTCTTTGTAAGGCTTTGTTATTTTTTATTATTAATAAAAAAAGTTTTGTCCATCATTCTAATGCAGAGGCCGGGGTTCAACCTCCATTTCGGGAGAAAAAAAACAACCAATGTTTAATGGAACCTGGGATATATATATAGAACATGTGCCAACAATCACATTGATCCATTTTTAATAATACTACGAAATACAATCAGAATATGCTAAAATAACATGTTTTATGATTACAGTCTTAATAGGATCAGGAAATATGCAATTTTAGATGGGTGTAATATATGAAAAGTCTGAGCACATTATGATTACTAAAATCACTAGATAGATGGATGTTCTTTCCTCTAAAAAAAATGAAACATTGAAAATGTACCGGACTCCGTGCTATGCAGAAATATCCTATTTCTGCCCACTGTTTAAAGTAAACTTAAACAGTTACGGCTTCCATCAAAACAGGGATTTAAACTGTAGAAACAGTATGTAGCTATTTGAAAATCGCTTTGTTTATTTATTTTTTCTGAAATGCAATGGAATAGTGTAAAAGCACAATCCCAAATTTTTTTTCTTGTGGTATTGCAACTCCTTCATCTCCTGTCTGTAGATGATTTTGAACGCACAACATAATTCTGTAGGTGACAACTGACAACGTACGCTGTACAAGTACTCAATACAATTATGTCGCTGAATAGTGCTTGTACCATGCACATGGAAACCTTTTTGGCTGGTTGCATCTCCCTGGTAAATTCATAATTTGCAACATGTATTAACGCTCTCGGTTGCCCTTGCTAAATAGATTTGTACTATAGCACTGTGCATACGTACACGCCGGAGCTAGCCCCTACGCCATGGTACTATGCTATGCTGCTCCGCCGCGCCGCTGTTAAAAGGGGAAAACATCACACAATAAAAGCGTGGTCTCCCACCGTGGTTCCCCCACCCTCCTCCCCGACTGTTCATCTGGCTTGGAATTCCACTATTTCCATCCTCTCTGTCGATCGATGACGCCGTGCCCGTGGTGGGAGGCATGCATGCATCAGCCTATAGCATCTTCATTTCATGCACAGTTCTTCGTACGTCGTCTTCTCCAGATTGTAGTAGTTGGCGTGGCATGGCATTTCACTCGTCTTATCCATCGATCCCAATGATATACTACTACGAACTCGCTCGAGCTCTCCATAGGATAGGATGACTCCAACGGCCGATGCATCGAGTATGCACGCGTTTGTTCCTATTCGCGGGAGCCAAAATCATAGTCTAACGGGGCAACGCAAACGGATTACGTACGCGTTTGTTCCTATCCGCGGGAGCGAAAATCATGGCCTAACGGGGCGACGTAAACGGATCGAGATCTGTTTTTCATTCCACCGCGGCCCATCCTCGGCCCAAATTTGGACCAGGTTTGTGTCGGCCGCGGGCGCGCACGGAGCGCTCGTCTGTCCTCCCCTAGTCCGCCCCTGGCCCACGTATCCGACCATTCCCCACCCCAATCTCCTCCTCCTCCCTCACCCTCCCGCCGTCGCCCCGTCGATTTGGCACTGCAGGCCATTCCAGGGACGCCGTCTGCTGCTCTTCTTCCCCGCCGTCACCGGAGCTGCTTCCTCCCCGCCACGGCCGGTGAATCTTGCGGCCATCTCTCTCGCAGCGCCCGCGACACCAACGCCGCCCACAAGGTGTTCGGCCGTTTGCCCCGGCAAGAACTCAGGTACGAACTCGGTCATGGATAGCTCTGATGAGTGGTACTACAAGAACTACATCATGTACCGGTCATCATCAGACGATTCCTCCGACGATGAGAGTGACGGCCTGGTTGCCACCCTCATCGTCAATGAGTACATAGAGAGGATGCGGCCGGTGTTTCGAGGGTCGTCGCCGGGCCGTTGACAGGGATATACCTTTCGGGTACCCTACCATGAGGGTACCTGGTGCACGTATCGACTAGGCCCAACTATCAAGAGCCTACATGAAGCCCATGAAAGAAGGCCCAAGAAGATGGAGTATCCTCCAAGTTAGGCGAAGCCATAGTCGGTTTAGACTTTCCTTACATGTAATCTGAGTCGGTTGCGAACTCACGAGACCCAGCCAATTATATAAAGGCTAGGAGGGCCGCCGATAGAAGGACACGCAATACTCGAACCACCAAAACCCTAGCGAGATCAACATCTCGCCAGGACTCCATTGTACCTCGCATATACCCTCATATAAATACCAGACAAGCAGGAAGTAAGGTGTTACTCTCCGGAGGCCTGAACCTGGGTAAAATCCCTGCTTTTGCTTGTCAGCCGACGAAACTACCAGCTCTACCACGTTCTCTCCCCCGTAATCTCAACCCTATGTCCTTAACATGGGATTTGATGAGTTAACCCCTCGTCAGCCGTTCTCCTGCCTTGGACCGGAACAGGTCAGCTGGCCATGTCCAACTCTATGGGGACTACTTTCGTCGGGTGAAACCCACATATCCTCCCAAGATTTTCCGGCGCCGTTTCCAGATGAGAAGATCATTGTTTAATCGTATCCGGTTGGGGGTGATGCATTTCGATGATTATTTCATTTGCAAAAGAGATGCGTGTGGTGCCCTCGGCTTCTCGTCCTATCAGAAATGCGCGGCCGCCATTCGTATGCTTGCATATGGAGTTGCCGGTGATCTTGTTGACGAGTACGTGCGGATGAGTGAGTCCATGTGGCTAGAAGCAATGTACAAGTTTTGCAGAGCCGTGGTGCTGGTGTTCGGCCTGGAGTACTTGAGGGAACCCAATGTTGCAGACATGACCCGGCTCTTGTCCATCAACGAGGCCAGAGGCTTTCCTGGGATGATTGGGAGCACAGATTGTATGCACTGGGAGTGGAGGAACTGCCCATTTGCTTGGCAGGGGCAGTACAAGGGCCATGTTGGGGCGTGCACGGTCGTACTTGAGGCCGTATCATCACAAGATTTGTGGATTTGACACTCGTTTTTTTGCATGGCCGGCTCGCACAATGACATCAATGTGCTTCAGTGGTCTCCGGTGTTTAACAAGCTCTCCAATGGCCAAGCACCCGAGGAGACATTTGAGATCAGTGGCCGGGAGTACAAGAAGCCATACTATCTTGCTGATGGCATTTACCCTACATGGACTACATTTGTGAAGACCATCCCGAATCCAAATGATGAGAAGAAGAAGAGATTTGCCAAGGAACAAGAAAGTGCTAGAAAGGACGTGGAGCGTATATTCGGTGCCCTCCAGTCTCGATGGGCTATTGTTCAACACCCTGCTAGGACATGGGACAAGGACACCCTGTGGGAGGTGATGACAGCTTGTGTGATCATGCACAACATGATTGTGGAGGATGAACGCGATCAGAGTATGCATGATCAGGCATGGCAGTTTCAAGGTGAGTTGGTTGAGCCCTAGGGATCGTCCACATTTGCTCAGTTCCTCGACTTTCACCGTGACATTCGTGAGAAGGTGGCCCATGTTCGGCTACAAAATGATTTGGTGGAGCATCTCTGGCAGCACTACGGGAACCAATAGTTCCATTTGATGAACTACTGATTTCCTATTTATTTGGTTTGTAAGACTATGAGTGGAACAATTTGACACTAGTAGGAATGTGCTTATAGCCACCAACCTACCGCTGGCGGACGGCCCAAGGCGACCGCCAGTGCTATTACCGTTGGCGGGCGGTTTACTGAGTACGCCACGGGTGCTTCACGTACCGCTGGCGGACGTCTTAACGTGCACGCCAGTGGTAGTATCAGGCAGATGCCACGAGGCGGGGCTAACTACCGCTGGCGGACGGCATCAGCACCCGCCAGCGGTACCGAAATTACCGATGGCGGACGGTTTGGCGTGCCCGCCAGAGGTAGTTGGCTCGGCTGAGCCCAGCTGAAAAAATAGCCCAGGTTACCGCTGGCGGGCACGCCAAACAGCCCGCCAGCAGTAAGTTAACTACCGCTGGCGGACGAAAGTGCGTGTCCGCCAGCGATAACATGGGAAAGTGGCATAAGTGCGGCCACCAACCATTTTCCTCCATTATTGCACTTCACACTTGCTTCGCTCACTAGCTCGAGTTTTTCTCATTTGTGGCTAGTTTCCCCCATCAAATTTATCACTTTTAGCCAATAAAATTTTATTTAGTTGATAGATCCCACTAAATCTCTCTCCCACATCCATCTTTGACCAAAAAAATTCACTCAAGTCACTCCTACCTCAAGATCTAGATTTCATCTCCGGTCGACTCCCGCGGTTATTTTGAAGTGTGTTTAACTTAATAAGGTGATCTTTTATCGATATAAATGCATATATGTAAAATTTGGTCGGATAATGCCGCTCGTATCCATGCGAAATGTTGAAATGGCTTGGAATGTGTGAAAATTGTGTTGTGACGGATGAATTTGTGTTGTGATGTGTGAAAAAATGATGAGGTGCCAAAAGCATGCCGGAATGTTGATTCATTTCTGTTTTGGCAACTTTTGGCACTCTCCTTAGGTCCTATTTGTAGGAAGGTCATGGCGAATTTTTTCATGAAACCCGATAAAATATAAAATGGTGCTTAATTATTGTCTTGATTCTACAACCTACAGGTGATAATGGTTATTATGAGTGAACGTGTCATGAATACATAATTGAGACACGCGACGGAAGACATGTTGCGGAATAAACGCAAAGACATACAATGTCCGTGTCGAACATGCAAATTGGAGTGCGGCATCAGCCCATTTACCGGAGATTTGCCGACTCACCTGCTCAGGCGTGGTTTCATGGATGGCCACACTCGTTGGATAGAAGATGATGAAAATGATGGTGTGATACGTCTCAAACGTATCTATAATTTTTGATGTTTCATGCTTGTTTTATACCAATTGCTACATGTTTTGCATCTATTTATATCACTTTTACACATTTTTTGGGACTAACCTATTAACAAGATGCCGAAGTGCCAGTTCCTGTTTTCTTTTGTTTTTGTATTCCAGAAAAGCTAGTCTGGAAATATTCTCGGAATTGGACGAAACTACACTGGGGTCCCTATTTTTCCAGAACTCACCTGACGAAGCGAAGAAGCAACAGAGGAGGGCCACCAGGGCCCCACATGCACCTAGGGCGCGGGGCACCCCCTGGCGCGCCCTAGGGTGGTGTGGGCCCCTCGGGGGTCTCCAGCCGCCACCCTTTCGCCTACTTATTTCCCCCGACGTGAAAACCCTAAGTACCTGAGCAAATATCCACGAAAAGATCCAGAGACGCCGCCGCCGTCAACCCTAGCTCGGGAGGGTTCAGAACCTCTTCCCGGCACCCTGCCGGAGAGGGGAATCGTCACCGGAGGCTTCTACATCGCCATGCCTGCCTCCAGAGTGATGCGTGAGTAGTTCATCCTTGGACTACGGGTCCATAGCAGTAGCTAGATGGTTGTCTCTCCACTTTGTGCCATCATGTTTAGATCATGTGAGCTACCCTACATGATCAAGATCATATTATTGTAATGCTACATGTTGTGTTTGCTGGGATCCGATGAATATTGAATATTATGTCAAGTTGATTATCAATCTATCTCATATGTTATTTAAGATCTTGCATGCTTTCCGTTACTCGTAGATGCTTTGGCCAAGTAGATGCTTGTAACTCCAAGAGAGAGTATTTATGCTAGATAGTGGGTTCATGCCTCCGTTTAATCTGGGACAGTGACAGAAAGTTCTAAGGTTGTGTATGTGCTGTTGCCACTAGGGATAACCTAACGATGCTATGTCCACGGGCATATGTGTTTGTTTACATTATGCACTTTACTTAATGCAATTATCCGTTGCTTGCAACTTAATACCAACAGGGGACTCGGATGACAACCCGGCGGTGAATTATTAGTCATAGAAGCTGTTGGATAACGGTCTATGTATTATGTCGTAATGCCCAATTAAATATCATAGTAGTCAACATGTCATGTATATGCATTGTCATGCGCTCACTATTTGTCAATTGCCCAGCTGTAATTTGTTCACCCAACATGTTAGTTATCTTTTATGGAGAGACACCACTAGTGAACTGTGGACCCCGGTACATTCGTTTACACTGATTAAACAACCACAAACTGCAAACTGTTCCTTTTTCATTCTATGCAATTTAATACTCATTTTCCACACCATACGTTTAATCCTTTGTTTTCAGCAAGCCCGTGAGATTGACAACCTCACTGTTTTGTTTGGGCAAAGTAGTTTGATTGTGTTGTGTGCAGATTCCACGTCAACAGTCCAGACTCCCTGCAACAGCTCTTTTTCTGGCGCTGTTGACAACCTTCTGAAGAGTTGCTGCTCCTACTGGTTCGATAACCTTGGTTTCTTTCTGAGGGAAAACTTGCTGCTGAACTGCATCATACCTTCCTCTTGGGGTCTCCCAACGAGCGTGTGATTCACGCCATCATGGTGCGGAGGCAGGAAATGATCAGGAAGGGAAGCAAGACAATAACGACGAGGGGCAAGAAGACGAAGAGCCTAATCCCCAGCATGATGATCAGGTTGAAGAAGACGATAATGATCAGGTGGTACCTGCTGAAGAGGAGGACACACGGACATCGCTAACTTCAGTCATGCGGGACCCTCATCTAAAAGAACTGTTTCTTCAGAAGACGACTAACAAGGAATCTAAGCTGGCGCAATTGGAGAAAGACTCAAATACTCCGTTGTATCCAGGCTGCGACCCGGATACGTCCTGCTTGAAAGTATCGCTTGATGTTCTGCGGATGAAGACAAGACACAAATGGAGCGATAAAAGCGTCGACGATAATCTGGAATACTTGCACGGTATCCTTCCGAAGGGCAACACGTGTCCTCAAAATTGCCTTGTTGTGTACGGTGCACGATTTGCCCGGCTGCGCATACGTTGGTGGCCAGGTGTCCCACGGACATAACGGATGCGTCAGGTGCATGGATGATCCGACATTCCACCAGCTTAAGAAAGTCGGTTCTTCGAAAACCGTCTACATAGGACATCGAAGGTGGCTACGCAATAAAGACCCATGGAGGAGGCGTGGAGGCCTTTTCAACGATGAAGATGAGCTCCGAGAACCTCCACGTAAGAGGAGCGGCGATGAAATTTACGAGTTGCGGAATGGTTGGGAAGAGTGTCCTGAGCCGGGAAAGAAGCGAAAGGCGCTAAAACCGCTGCATGGTGTTTGGAAGACGAGGTCTGTGTTTTGGGACTTGCCATACTGGCCCATCTACAGTACGCCAAATTGCCTTGATCTAATGCATATCACGAAGAATGTGTTTGAGAGTTTGTTTGGCACTGTGCTCAACATGTCGGACAGGACCAAAGATGGGCCGAAAGCAAGAAAGGACCTGATACATATGAACATCAGGGAAGAGCTTCATGGGGGACGCCAAAAGGGGGATGACGACCAGTCGACGGATGAGGAGACGGACGGTCACGATGCCAAAAGGGTTAAGAAGAATGACTATTACTGCCCCCCCCCCCCTCTTGCTTCACTCTTAGTCCAAAGGAGATCGAACAATTGATCAAGTGCCTTCTAGGAGTCAAAGTGCCGTTGGGTTACTCGGGGCTGATAAGCAGATTCTTAGACCCGCTGAAAAAAAAGTTCAGCGGTATGAAGTCTCATGATTGTCACGTGATGATGACACAAATATTCCCAGTTGTGATCCGAGGGATAATGGACAAGCATGTCCGTGACACCCTTTTTGGACTCTGTAACTTCTTTGACGTGATCTCTCGAAAGTCAATCACCCTAAAGCAACTCTCAAGGCTGCAGGAAGAGATTGTTGTGATATTATGCGAGCTTGAGATGTACTTTCCGCCCGCATTCTTTGACATTTGCGTGCATCTGTTGGTCCACATCATGGATGATATCATCCATCTCGGATCGTTGTTTCTCCACAACATGATGGCGTTCGAAAGCATCGTTCAGGGCTTTTTCACTGAAGAGTGCATCTCTTTCTACACGAATCATCTGGAGGTTGATAACAGACGAGGGGTACACTCATCAAATCCCATGGTTAAGGACCTAGGATTGAGATTATGGGGAGAGAACGTGGTAGTACTGGTAGTTTCGTCGGCTGACAAGCAGAGGAAAAGATTTACCCAGGTTCAGGCCCCTCGGGTGGAGGTAAAGACCGTACTTCCTGCTTGTCTGTTATTGATCGCGTGAGATTATGAGGTTACAAGGTGGCTCCGGCGAGATGTCGATCTCGCTAGAGCTTTGGTGGTTTGAGTATGGCTTAATCCTAGATCGGCACCCCTCCCAGCCCTTAAATAGGCTGGGTCTCGGGAGTTTGTAACTGACCTAGTTTACACATAAGGAAAGTATAAACCGACTATGCCTATGTCTAAACTTGGAGTGTACTCCATCTTGTTGGGCCTCTTGTCTTGGGCTTCGAGTTGGCTCTTCGCTATTGGGCTTTAGTCGTCACGTGCACCAGGTACCCTCACGGTAGGGTACCCGAGATGTATACCCTTGTTAGTAGCCCCCGAGTACTTGTCTGACTCGAAGAATCGGGCATGGACTCGTTCGTAGTGCACGTCATATGCTTTGTATTCTGTATATTTATAATTGGAATTCCTGTATGAATAGCACATGTTGGCTATGTCGAGTATTTCATCGACTGTGTTTTCTGCTTATGATGATCAAGGGATAATAGCTTAGCAGGCCCAGTACACTCGACGGATCGGGACTGGTTAACTACACATTCGGGTAAAACCTTACTAGCTTTCAATCAAACTCGAGTCCTCGCACTCGAATCTGGAACAAACTGGTCAGATTCGACTAGGCCGTTGAGGTCTTACTGAGTCGATCTGCAGTATAACTTTGAATTTTTCCCAACGCGTCCGTCGGGATTTTTCATCATGTCTGCTGACACGGAAAGTATAAGGATTGACATTGCTGGAACGGTCCTTAGCCCAGCTCGAAAGTTCGGCGGGTCTTACCTTTGCACTATGCGTGCAGCATCCGAGGTATTTGCGACGGACGCAACTCGGGAATGTTTCGAGTATGATTTTGTATATGAACTGAGTCGATTCTTTTATCGACTGACCTTTTGACATTATTCTATCGGGTGCGCGACAGCGCTCCCGATAGGAGTAGCCCCCGAGATTGTGCTTTATTACTTGTAATGGAAGATAATCTCAAAATCATTTTGTCTTGAGCATCTTTAGTCAAAGAAATTTTTGATACGCTACCGATGGGAGTAACATGACTTAGCCGTAGGAACGGTCGAGTGACCAATTTTGTCTTATCATTGCTTTTTCACACCCGAACCAAACAAGGCAGTCGAGTGACCAATATGCGTTGAGCGGACTCGAATGTATTTCTGATCAAAGCGCTTGTGACGACGTCATGGATGACGTTTTTTGGCGACTGCGCTGCCTGACACGCGTGGCGTGCGTTATGCTGCGATGGATGGGACGTGACACATAGGTGGGCCCATTTGTGCAGAGCTGACCGAACAATGGTGCAGTTTGGACTTGATTTGACTACTCTGGCCCACTTTTTACGGAGAGGTGATTATGGCTCCTCTTTTTGCGTGCGTAGTGGGCGGAGTGGCCGGCGACGGTTGCCCTCCGCGTTTGCCATGTGTACGGTGAGATTGCGTGCATAGCACACGGTTAGGATCTGAATGGCTGTGATTGCCTTTGATTTGTGGTAAATAGGGGAACGGCGCTGGCATTGTTTTTTTACTAGCCATTTGCTCTGCGCGCCGCCCCTGTTCCATCTTCTTCCTTGCGCCCCTACTCTATTGCTCTTGTGCCCAAGCTTACGCTGTTCCCTTAGCCACCGCCGCCATGGCGCCAAAGAGGAAAGCTACTGCCTCCGACGCGCCCGCGACTGACGCGGCCGCTCTGAAGGGGAAGAAAACCGCGGCAAGTGCATCTGCGGCCGCCGTCGACCTCAAGAAAAGCGACGGCGACTGGATGAAGTCTACGATCAAAGCGGCACATCTCGAGAAGTTCCGCGAGGACGGACTGCTGCCGCCGGCGGACCAGCTTACCGTCCGCGCGCCATCGAAAGAGGTACTCCCTGAGCCTCGCGCAAACGAGCGCGTATGTTTTGCGGAGTTTTTGCCTAGGGGTCTATCTTTTCCCCTCCACGACTTCGTTCGTGGTTTGCTGTACGCCTATGGGGTGCAGATCCATGATCTCACCCCGAACGGCATTATGCACATTGCCTGTTTTATGGTATTGTGCGAGTGCTTCCTGGGAGTTGCTCCCAGCTGGGCACTTTGGAAGTCTATCTTCATGGTCGGCCCAACAACCGAGGCGGCCGAACCTATCCAGTTGGAGGCCTTCAATCCAAGTGCGCAGCGACACCCGATACTTTGCCCTGAAGCCAGTCGACTCGGCGCAAGGGTGGAGGAAAAGGTGGTTTTATGTGCGCGTCGACCAGGAAGGGGTCCCAGCATTTTCGACTGCTGGTATAGCCGCTAGGACGAAGGCCTGGGACCATGAGCTTTCGACTGAAGAAATGGCGGAAGCGGCGCCTCTGCTGGAGACGATTGGAGGACTGCTAAACAGCGTCACTGGTGTGCATCTTCTTGCCACCTTTGTGAAGATGCGGGTGTGGCCGCTCCGCGCGCGAGCTCACCCTATGTGGCAGTATGAAGGTCCTCTCGACTCCACTCGAATGAACAAGGAGGAGCTGTCTAGGAGCGAGCTGGTGTCACATGTGCGGTCCATCACCAGCACAAAAGCCAGCGAGCCCTGCAACGTCGACTGCCCTGTCGCTCCTTATGGGGCTGAAAAGCCTTTGCCAGAGGTTAGTGAATCTATCGAGTTTATGATCTCCTGCTTTTGTTATTCTGCTGTGCATCTTTGTGACTTTCGACTGCTGTATTTTGTATGCAGGGCCACTCGACCCTCAACCCTTCCTCCTCTTCCCGAAGATGGCCCAACTCATGAAACAGAGGTGACGGTAGAAGCGAAGGGAGGAGATGAATCGCCTCTACCTTCGGCTACCACATCTCCCACAGAAGAGGTTGAAGAGGAAAGGGTTGAAGAAGCACAGGACAAGGAGCTTGCCACGACTGATGATGTGAGCGAGGTCCCTACTCGCAAGCGCCGTCGGGCGGCCCAAGTTGTGTCTTCCTCTATGAGCTCACCCGCAAGGAGGAGGATTTGAGGGATGATGGAGACTCGACCTCCTCACATTCTGCCAAGGCTGCTCCTCTGGATGTGAGTCCATTGTGCTCAGCTCCTCCTCCCAAGTCGGGTGAGGAGCTGCAGTTTGGAGGCCCAATGTTTGACGACCTCGACAGTGAGGAGGAAGAAGAGCACAGGTTTGCTCCTGAGCTTTTTGTACTAAGGTTTTTACTTATTGAGTACTTTTGCTTACGCTGTATGTCTTATGTCACTCGTAGTGCCGAGACTGTGCGACCTCCACTCCTCCAACCGAGAGAGCTGCGACTCCAGATCAGCCAGAAGCTTCTCCTGTTGCGGCTGAGGTCGTGAAAACAGTAGCCACGGCCACTACCATTGAGGCCGCCAAGATTGTGAGTGCATTGACTCCGAAATTGGGACTTCTGCTGCCAGGCCTGCACCCTGGGTTGAACACGTAAGTGTCGTTTGTCGAATCCTCATACTGGGATTATTTGTGTACAACTTATGCTGGTTCCATGTGCATGCAGCCCTTCTACCTCAACCTGGTGGAATTAGGCAAAGCGTTTGTCCAGGTTGAACAGGAGAGAGACAATCTGCGCGCTGTCATGGAGCAACTCAGCCGTAAGTGTGTTGGACTTCTGTATTCGAAGTTCTTTTTGCTCTGTCTTTGCTTTGTCGATTGTGAATGACATCTGGCCATCTATCTCAGGTGACAAGGCATCTGCTGAGTCCCGGGTGAAGGAACTGGAGGAAGCAATCGCCTCCCAGCTGCTGAGTCGAAGAAGAATTTGGATGCCGCCAAGGACGCAGCCACCGTGCGCGAGAGAGAGTTTGCTGAACGACTGGCTGGCCTTACTCGGGACGTGAGAGGTTAGCAGCTTTTCCTTTGCCTGCTTCGTGTGTACCCTGTTGGGTATTATGTTTTAATATTTACTCTCTGGTATTTGTTTGCAGAGGCGATTGATGTGCCAACACCTACTGACATGATCAGAGATGAGTTATCACTCGACCAGGTTATAGGTGACCTTGGTACTCAATTTGTCCGGGCGAAGGATGCCCTTGCCAAGTCTCCAGCACCCTCGCGCCGTACACAAGAACGTGCTCCCAGCGATGGAGGTGCCTTCGACTGCTGACGGCTTCGCTGATGTGCTTGGACCAGGAACTTCGACCATGACGGACTTTGCTCGCGCCCTCACGGTACGCGGTTCGGAGTCCACCCTCAAGCTGATACTAGGTCATGGGATAGAGGGTAACTTCGAGGCGGCGATGTCTGACTTCCCTCGGAAGGCCGGCGGAAGCTAATATCTTTGAAGCATGTTAGCGAGCCAGCCACCCGGCTGGCCAACCTTTTTATGAACACCATGGAACGCCGGGCAACAGAGGTCGCCGCCCGTGCGAGTAGGGCTAGGTCGGAGTCGGTGTCTGAGAAGTAGGGCAGCCGCGCCTTTTATGCCTTGTAATTAAACTTATGACCATGCGAGTATGCATGCGCTTTTGCTACCTTTGTATGAACTTAATTTCCTCTTTATGCTTCTGCCTGTAAGGCTATGTGCTACTGCTCGACTAAGCTGTGTGATGAATCTCATGTCTGATTGAAATTTTTATGATGTTTGGAACAGAAACGGCCAGCCGCCACTTCATCTGGCTTGTCGCGGCATGCGCCCCTACTCGATCTCGAGCTCAGGTGGCAAACGATGCCGCAGTAATGCGTTATATGAAGGCTCGAGTCGCAAAACTGGAGCAAGAGCTGGAGTGCCTGAGTGAGCTGGATAGGATGAGGGCGAGGCCTGCTTTACCCACTCAGCGAGAGGAGTATGTGCTTGGCGAGATGGAGATCGTGAACAGACAACTCGAGTGTAAGCATGACTGCTCATCTCAAGAGTTCATAGTCTGTCCTTTTTGTTCACCCAACGTGTGTTGTTGCAGGTTTTGTTCCAGATTTCCAGGCGGAGCAGGCTCGTGTAGAGCAGTTGAACAATGCGACTGACGAACCCACGACTGGCCGTCAGCACTTTCGCTTGGATAAGCACCGAGCACGCATACTCGCGACTCTGCAGGATCGAGTGTGGCGGAGCACTATGCTGCTTGAGTTATGCAGGTCGGCCTTCAGTCGAATCAACCAAATTTTTTCCGACAGGGCCGCAACCTCAAGGAATCCACGCGTTGCTCGGGCTTTTCCGGAGTGCAGGTCCCATTCGAGACTTTATCACCCAGAAGCTTGTGGATGGAGCCAACGCAACGATGGCATATATCCGAAGTCAGCGTCCAAATATGCAGCTACGTCCACCCGTCCTGGATCGACTTTGTCCAGTCGCATCTTGACGATACAGTCGATCATGCGAGGGTGTTGGTTGAGTGCTATCATGCTCAACTTATGGGCCCTGTTCTTCCAGTAAAGGACGAACCGGAAGATTAGGGTTTTTCTGTATAGGGGACAGCCCCCGAGTGTAAATTTTGCCACTTGTACTTAGTACATATTTGTTCACTTGTATGTATGCAGCCCCCGAGTGTATCGAGTGGGGTTTATGAAAAACACTTTAATAGAACATGAATTCTACAGCCCCCGAGTGCTCGAGTGAGGCTGTGAATTTTTGCGATGTTTGAAGCTTCAACTCATGTTATTGAGCAACTTTTTGTTTATGTATGATTTTTACGACCCAGCCCCCGAGTATTCGAGTGCGGCTGGGTATTATGTTTGAAGGAGCGAGAGCTCACGTTTTGAAGTAGCGCAGCCCCCGAGTACTCGGGTGAGGCTAAGTTGGCGAGTAGTTTGTGCGAGTAGTAAACAGGGAGAAATATGAGGAATCATTGACTATATTCCATTTTGAATGTTAGCTGCAGGCCGCCTCATTAAAAACCTTCCAGTCCCCTTAGGTACCCTGGTAAGGAAAAGAGCGCGTCTGAAACCTGCAGCCATCCGACATATGTGCCTATTACATTATGCGACTGAGCAATCTAAGCATAGAAACGGCGCAGCTGCGCAACGTTCCAAGGATTGTGCGAGAGTTCGCCTGTCTTCGCGTGCTTCAGTCTGTATGCTCCACCACCAATGACCTCGGTGATGATGAAGGGTCCTTCCCATGGAGAAGCAAGTTTATGCACCTTCTTTTGCTTCAGTCGAAGTACCAAGTCGCCAACCTCGAAGGATCTGGTACGCAGTCGACGGCTGTGATAGTTGCGGAGGTCTTGCTGGTAGACAGCTGTGCGTGCTAGCGCCGTGTTGCGTGCTTCTTCGAGCAAGTCGACTGCATCTTCGAGTGCTTCATCTGCATCTCTTCGTTGTATGCTTCGACTCTTGGTGCATTGAACCTTACGTCTGATGGCAGGATTGCCTCTGCGCCGTAGACCATGAAGAATGGGGTAAATTGTGTTGAGGCGTTGGGTGTTGTGCGTAGGCTCCATAGCACAGACGGGTTCTTCGACCCAAGCACCCGCGGCCCTTTTGAGTGGCACCAGGAGGCGTTTCTTGATTCCGCTCGTCACAAGTCCATTGGCCTTTTCGACTTGGCCATTGATTGCGGGTGTGCCACAGATGCATAATTGAGCGTGATATCTTGCTCTTTGCAGAAGGATCGGAATTCCTCAGCCGTGAAGTTTGTACCGTTATCAGTGATGATGCTACTTGGCACACCAAAGCGGTATATGATGGATTTTATGAAATTGACTGCTGTAGTGGCAGTCGAACTTGTGATAGGGACTGCTTCAATCCACTTGGTGAACTTGTCGACCGCCACCAGAAGGTGAGTATGCCCTCCATGGGAGGATTTTTTGAGTGGCCCAACCATATCGAGCCCCCACTGGGCGAAGGGCCAGGCCAATGGTATTGTCTTCAACGCCGATGCGGGTGCGTGCGGCTTTGTGGCGAATTTTTGACAGCCGATGCACCTTTTGACTATGTCCTCCGCGTCTTTGAGTGCTGTGGGCCAGTAGAAGCCTGCGCGAAAGGCTTTGGCTACGAGTGATCGACTGCTGGCGTGATGCCCGCAGGTACCTGCATGAATATCACGAAGGATGGCTTGGCCATCTTCAAATGCTATGCAACGTTGGAACATACCTGATATGCTGCGTTTGTAAGTTCACCGTTGATGACAGTGTATGCTTTAGATCGTCGAGTGACGCGTCTTGACTCTGTTATGTCTTCGGGTACCTCGCCGCGGAGTATGTATGCGAGGAAAGGTTGAGTCCAAGTTGGCTCGATGAGGAGTACCTCGACTGGCGGGTCCTCTGTGCTAGGTGCTTTGCTCTTGGCTGGTGCGGCTGATGTAGGAGATGCTCGCTTTTTCTTGATGGACTGTGCTCGATGCGCTCGAAGAAGACACCAGGTGGAACTGGTGCTTTGGTCGCGCCAATGTTGGCTAACTTATCTGCTTCTTCATTGCTCTCACGCCCTATGTGCCGCAACTCGCAGCCTTCGAAGCTGCCCTCCATGATGTTGTACAGGTCACGGTAGGCGATCATGTTATCTGCGATTGCATCGCAGGCCTTCATTGTTTGCTGCACCACAAGATTCGAGTCACCGTAGATCATCAGTCGAGTGCACCCGAGGGCTTTGGCCATCCTCATGCCATGGATCAGGGCCTCGTACTCTGCTTCGTTATTGGATGGGAACTCGAATCCCATCTGCAGGATATAGCGAGCTTGTCGCCTTTTGGTGATATGAGGATGACACCTGCGCGCCCTTCGTTTTTCTTTGAGCCGTCAAAGTACATAGTCCATGAGTTGGACACATCTGGTGCTCCTGGCAGCTGAGCTTCGATCCACTCGGTGTGGAAGTCAGGTAAGACTTGTGCTTTGATGGCCTTCGGGTAATCATACTTGATGTCTCGCGGTGCTAGCTCGATGAGCCATTTTGCGACTCGCCCAGTTGCGTTGGGGTTTGTGAGGATGTCCCCGATCCCTGAGGTGCTGATTACAGTGATCGGGTGCTCGGAGAAGTAATGCGTCAGCTTCCTTGAGGACATGAACACGGCGTAGGCCAGCTTTTGATAGTGCGGGTACCGCTGCTTTGATGTGGAGAGCACTTCACTCAAGTAATAGACTGGACGTTGTATGCTTTGGGCGTGTCCCTCCTCCCTTCGTTCGACTACCAGTACGGTGCTCACCACCCTGTTAGTTGCAGAGACATATAGGTAGTGGCTCGCGTTCCCTTGGTGCGACGAGGATTGGAGGGCTTGTGAGGACTCGCTTGAGGTCCGTGAAGGCTGCTTCGGCTTCTGCGTCCACTCGAATTTATCTGCTTTCTTCATCAGTCGATAGAACGGGAGTGCTTTTTCGCCTAGCTTGCTGATGAATCGACTGAGTGCTGCCACTCGACCCGCAACTTTTGCACGTCATGGAGCTTTGAAGGCCTTTGCATCGTCAAGATGGCCTGTATTTTCTCCGGGTCTGCCTCGATTCCTCGAGCTGAGACTAGATACCCGAGGAGTTGCCCGGCTGGCACGCCGAACGTGCACTTCTTCGGGTTGAGCTTGATGTGGAAGCGTTTGAGGTTTGCGAACGTCTCTCGCAAGTCATCGAGTAGTGTGTTTTCCTCCCTTGTTGTGATGACGATGTCATCTACATAGACCTGGACGTTTCGCCCAATTTGCTTCTTGAGGCAGTCTTGCATCATGCGCTGGTAGGTTGCGCCTGCGTTCTTGAGCCCGAAAGGCATTGTTGTAGCAGTAGACCCCGAGTGGGGTTATGAACGCCGTTTTCTCTTCATCCTCTTCCTTCATCCTTATCTGGTGGTAACCCGAGTAAGCATCCAGGAAGGACAAGCGAGCGCACCCGGCGGTGGAGTCGACGATCTGGTCGATTCGAGGTAGTGGAAAGTGATCCTTTGGACACATTTATTGAGTGCTGTAAATCTACGCACATCCGAAGGATATCTGTGTGCTTCTTCTCTACGAGTACGGGGTTGGCCACCCATTGTGATTTCTTGATTCTCTGATGAAACCTGCTGCGAGTAGCCTGTCGACTTCGGCTTCGACTGCGGTTCTTTTTGGGCCGGATATGCGGCGCATTGTTTGCTTGACTGGTTTAGCATCTGGAAATAATTGGAGAGAGTGCTCGGCGAATTCCCTGGGAATACCTGGCATGTCGGCTGGACACCATGCAAATATATCCCAGTTCTCACGGAGGAATTCGACGAGCGCGCTTTCCTATGCGATAGGCAGACTCGACGAGACATTGACTGTCTTGGTCGGGTCAGTCGGGTGCACCTGATGCGACTTGTGTCATTGGTGGCATTGAATGCTCTGTCGACTGCCACCTTTTGTGCTCGGCATAAGTGTTCGATCGTTGGAGACCGCTAGATCGCGAGTGTTGCTTCCATGCCAAACATCTCAGAGATTTTGCTAAACTCTCGGTCGCAAGAGTCAGACTTTTGGAAGTTTCCCTTGACTGTGATTACTCCTTTTGGTCCAGGCATCTTTAGCTGGAGGTATGCGTAGTGTGGCACCGCCATGAATCGAGCGAACGTCGGGCGTCCAAGTATAGCATGGTATTGTGACTTCCAGTCGACAACTTCGAACTCAATCGACTTGTCCTGAAGTGGTTCTTGTCCCCGAACGTTACGTCGAGTTGTATGGTGCCTTCTGGGCTTATTGCTTTCCTGGGACGATACCGTGAAAGGTATTTGAAGATCTTGGCAGGTTTTCGACTGACCTGTTCATTTTGCGGAGCGTATCTGCGAAGATGATGTTTATGCCGCTGCCACCATCCATGAAGACCTTGGACATGGCGTAGCCTCCAATTTGTGCGTCGAGTACCAGAGCAGAGTGCCCTGGACGAACACCGATGGAGGGTGGTCCTCTCTGCTGAAGCTTATTGCGTTTCAGAACCCTTCAAGAATTCAGTTACAGCAGGAGGTGACATGACCGCCATGTTTACTTGTCGAGTGCGAAGTTTTTGCTCCCTGTTGGAAGGGCGACCTTTCTGTATCATGTACATCTGCCCTTGGGGCGGAGGGTACTGAGGTTCGTCCACCCGAGGTACGGCTGTATGGCACCCGCGAGATTTCCGCCTGCGCAGGCTGTGGTGGTGGGGTGGTGCCATCAGAACAGGCACATTGTTTGGCTGAGGCACGGTGCAGGCAGTGCGTTGCGGCTGCCTTTCTGAGTTTATGTAATCAGTCGCCATTTGGTCGAATCCCTGCAGTTTCTCATCGAGTGATTGGAGCGCAGTTTTCCGTCTTCCCCTTGTACAGGTGGAATCTGCAATCAGCATCCATCTTTTCTTCGAATGATCGCTCGGATTGTGCCCGGATCGTGACTTGCGCCAGTCTTTCCTCTTGTAGCTATCACTGCGTTGGCCGCGGTCTCGACTGTCCCGGCGATCATCTCGACTGTCCCGCGATCATCTCGACTGTCCCGTCGATCTTCTGACCGTCGGTCGCTTCTGTCTTGGTCATTGCGGGGTGTGGAGAACCCAGCCGCCATGAATTCGGGTCTGTCGTCGTCGTAGTGACGTTTTGAACGCTTGCGCCTTCGGTCGTCTCTGTATGAGTCTCTGCGGCTTCGACTGCCGCTTTCATGATTGTCACGGGGTGAGGACCCGCGTGTGGTGCGCGCCATGTCTTCTCCGTCTGCCCACTCAGTCGCTCATCAAGAGGTTAGCCACAGAGGTTGGCTTTTTGCGACCAAGTGCTTCTTTGAAGTCGCCTGGCGAGGCCCATTATGAAAGCATCCATGGCCATATCTTCTGAAATTACTCCGACTGAGTTGCGTATCTCAGTCCATCGTCTGATGTATGACCTCAACGTTTCGTCTGACCGTTGAACGCAGGCTCGCAGTCTTCGAACGTTTTTGGCGCTCACATAGAGGCTCGAAGTTTTTGATGAAGTCGTGCGGAAGTGATCCCACGAGTCGTATGTTGATGGAGGTAGAGCCTTGAGCCAGTCGCGGGCTGTGCCTTCGAGCATGAGTCGTATGTATTGCATGGCTGTGGTGTTTGTGCCTCGCTGGCACGCGACAGCCAGCCTGTAGTCTTCCAGCCACCCGAAGGTTCCTGTCGACCCGTGTACTTGGGCTGTTCAGATGTGAGTTTGAACCCTTTGGGCATCCGTGTCTCGCGGACGCGTCGAGTGAAGCACAGAGCTCCATGTGGCTCAGGCTCTCGATCAGAGTATGAGTCGCTACTGTAAGATCTGCGTGATCTGCTCCTGGACCTGCGCCTGCGCGAGCCGCTTCTTTCCTTCGAGTGGTGGCGACGACCACTGCGATTGTGCTCTTCACGACGCGTGTCAACTATGGCACGATCTCGACTCCCTCCTGGAGTTTTGGATTTGGCGTATGGCCTTCGCGCTAAGGCGAGTGATTTGATCTGTTGGCGATGTAGTTTTGCATTGGGGTCATCAGCTGGAGGCTTGATTGCTCTAGGTATGCTGCAGCGTAAAGAGGCACCCGCAGCTGTTTTGGGTACTGGCACTCCCTCTCGTCGTATGTCATGAAAGAGTTGCCTAAGTTGCGGGTGAGTGCCGCCTCTCTCGCGAGAGGTGTGACAGCCTTGATCTGGGTCTTGTGTCTGCTCGCCCGGTGGAGCTCAGGGAGAGCTGTCTTCTTCGCGCACTCGACAAGCTAGCTTGCTTTTTGCGTTCTTCGAGTGTTGCTCTGACCTGCCGCAGTCGAAGTGATTCCTGCCAGTTGAAGTACTGGAAGGTCAACATCTCCTCTTGTGTTGCGTCTGCTGGCATCATTGTGCACTCCTTGATGACTTTATCTGCTTTTGCTGCCATCTCAGCAGTGATTGTGAGAGTTGTGACTCCGTCCGGCATAGTAACTGTGCACGGGAATTCTGTAGGCCTGCGGCTGGCCGCAGCATCTGATGATTCTGCGGCGATGGCAACGTAGACCTGCTGGGGTATCACCCGAGGGTATGTATGTGTTTTCGAGTCCCGTCATGGACTCGACGTCGTCATCAGGCTCATGTCGGAGTCGATATGCCCATCGAGTGGTCCGTCTGGACGGATCTCGCTGTCGATGCCTTCATCGCCTATGCTCATCTCGCGTCGGCGAAGTTGTTATGAATCTCGAAGTCGAGGTTGTTGTTGGTGCAGATCTCGGAGTCGACGTGGTTGTCGATATGAGTTTCGGTCGTCGAAGTCGCTGAGGGAGATCCCGCAGTCGAAACTTCCTCGAGTGGGAGATCGAGCTCGGGATCGTTTGTGCGGTATGCTGATTCGGCCTCCTCACCTTGGAGTTCTCAATGAGCTTGTTCATCTCTCGAGTGACATGGTTGTTGCAGACGAGCAAGCTTGGAGGATCGACGATGGTATGGACGCAGTTGATGGATCCGCAGTCGAAGGAGCCGCAACCGATGGAGCCTCGGGTGCGGAAGTCGCGAGTTGGCGTGGATCTGTCAAGTCCTGCACACCAAGCTTGTTGACGAAAAAATTGAACGAACCAACGGTTAAACCCAAACCTGACTCGAGATCGGAGAAGGTCTCCTGGAATTCTGGCGAGTGTGGCTCGAAATCCATCAGAGGATCTGATGTGCTTTTGCAGGTGAAGCTGGCGTGCTGCCGTTTGTCGAGTGAGTCGGCGAGTTGCCGTGTGCCGCCTGAGTAGGCGAGTTCTGGTTTGTTGATGCAGCCGGCGAGTTGCCGTTTGTAGATCCGATCGGCGAGTCGCCGTTTTCCGATGGAACCGAAGAACCGTGAGTCCAGCACTATTCTTTCCCACAGACGGCGCCAATTGACGAGGGTACACTCATCAAATCCCATGGTTAAGGACCTAGGGTTGAGATTATGGGGAGAGAACGTGGTAGTACTGGTAGTTTCGTCGGCTGACAAGCAGAGGCAAAGATTTACCCAGGTTCAGGCCCCTCGGGTGGAGGTAAAGACCCTACTTCCTGCTTGTCTGTTATTGATCGTGTGAGATTATGGTTACAAGGTGGCTCCGGCGAGATGTCGATCTCGCTAGAGCTTTGGTGGTTTGAGTATGGCTTGTCCTAGATCGGCACCCCTCCCAGCCTTTAAATAGGCTGGGTCTCGGGAGTTTGTAACCGACCTAGTTTACACTAAGGAAAGTATAAACCGACTATGCCTATGTCTAATCTTGGAGGGTACTCCATCTTGTTGGGCCTCTTGTCTTGGGCTTCGAGTTGGCTCTTCGCTATTGGGCCTTAGTCGTCACGTGCACCAGGTACCCTCACGGTAGGGTACCCGAGATGTATACCCTTGTCAATAACCATGTTGGTTTGCCCCCTAACAAGCACTTTGGCAAGTTCGGGGTCAGGACCGGTCACAGAAATGGTGCGAGGACTTACATGTGGGCTTCGCTCTCGAATGGCCGACTTAACAGGGCAAACTTAGTAGCTCTCCAACACCTTGAAATGGTCGATCTTGGGTGCAAAAGCACAAAAGCACGATTAAGTAGAAGTACATTGACCAGGGCAGGCAAAAGACCGAAGGTGAAATAATCAGAGAGCACAACTCCTCTTTCTTGCGTTGGTTCAAAGATGAGCTTGTCGCTCCGCCAACGGATATGCAGAAGGTAGATTCTTATACGACTTATCACGTGGCCCCGCCCCAACCTCCGCGACTTTCAAGCAATGTGATATCAACAGGTTCACTTTCTACAACGGAGGAAAAGGACAAAACTTCTGACTATCAAAACTCAGGGGTAACGATGGAATCCTACGTCGGTGACAAAAGTTCAGATACTACGAAGTATAGAGGAGATCTGGGAGCTTAACTACTCTGGAGAGAAGGTGCCGATGTTCGCGTGAGATGGGCTAGGTTATCCACCGTCAAAAAAGAAGACCAATACTTCACCACCATGGTTTTACCCAAGCCGGCACTTCATCAAGCATGAACGTCACCGCACAAAATGAGCCATGGGTATTGGCTAAGCACGCGTCTCAATGCTTCTTCATAACTGACCCGTCAAAGCCTAGCCATGTGGTCGTGAGGAGATGCAAAAGAAACATCATCGGAATGGATGGAATTGCCAACGAGGACGACTTCAAAACCGGTTCGGTGATCCTAATATTGAAGATGATGATGAAGATGATGAGAAGACGACATACACATTCAGAAGAAGCAGAACCACGCTACCCGCGAGAGGAGGTCTTCCATTCAAAAGAAGAAGTCATAATGTGGGGCTAAATTATGCAACTGCGACAAATAAAGGCAAGAAGATGCGCAAACGCTAAGAGAAAAGCGCGAGACTGTGTTATATAAATTTGTATTTGAGATGTTAGAACCAAGATGTATTTGAAATATTTGTAAATGGACACAAATATTTCAAATGTATTTTGAGATGCGCAATTGTATTTGAAAATATTAAGGAGTAACAAAAACATCAAAAAAATAACAAAAAATAAAAAAGTACCACTGGCGGGCACGGAGGCTGTCCGCCAGCGTAATACCATACCGCTGGCGGGCACAAGCGCCTATCCGCCAGCGATAACGTGGGGCTCCTCTAACCCCTACGTCCACTCCTCCTCTTCCCCATTTCCCCACCCGCGTCCTCTCCTCCTCTAACCCAAACCGGCCGCCGCCGCCGTGTCCACGCCGCCGTCGACCCAGCCCCGCCACCTCCTCCTCGCCCCTCTGCGCCCCCCGCCACTCCTCCCATGGCCGCGACCACCCACGGCCGCGACCCCGCCGCCACCTCCGCCCACGACCACCACGGCCGCGACCCCGCCGCCACCTCCGCCGCAACCTCCTCGCCCCTCCGCGCCCACGCCGCCCCCGGCCTCCTCCTCCCCCCACCTCCTCCTCGCGGCCGCCGCGTCCACCCCGTCGCTCCGACCACCCCACGGCCGCCGCGTCCACCCCGCCACCCTGACCACCCGACGCCGGACTCGGCCTCCTCCTCCACGCCGCCGCGACCCTCTTGGTGAGTTCCCCCGTAGCCTCCTCCCTCCCCTCCCACCCGGTGACCGCCGTGGACACAAGGTGTTTAGTGAAATGCCTCTATTGTTTTTTTGCTCATATTTTGTTGAAATGCCTATATGATTGATTCATGTGAATGTGGTGGATGTGAATGATGCATATGAATATGTTGGTGGTGGTGGATGTGATTTGGTGGTGGTCGTGATGTTGTGTTTGTTACCGGCCGGAGATGTCGACATTTGCGAAATTTGAGTGGTTGTGATGAATATAAAATGTTTGCAGGTACCCTTGAGGCCCTTGAGATTGCCGGAATGTTGATTAGCTTCCATTCCGGCAAATTCGTATACTCCATATGTCCTATTTTTAGCAAAGGTCATGCCGAATTTTTTTTGTGAATTTCGGCATGAACTTTTGCTAAAATAGGACATATTTGAGTGCCCGGGTTTGTCGCGACGGACATTCTGGCAAACTTAGACTCATGGGTATCTTAGTACTCAATTAAGTGAAATTTTCCCGTTATACTAAGTTTGACTTTTCTCGTTAGTGCGAATATGGCTGACAACAACGAGGCCGGGGTTCTCAGAAAGGAGGCGAGGATCCAATGCAGGAGTACATCGAAGACGCACTGTCAAAGACGTTCCACTCCCTGTTTCCTGCCATCCGTGATTTCGTTGGAACTTGGATGAAGGGAGGCCAAGTAGAGCCTCCCCCATGATCGGCTACGGCTACGGAAACTCTATCACCAATTTGACGCCTATTGTGCAAAACCGTGATACGCCAGAAGATGAGCCGGTGAACAAGCCTAAGAAGGCACAAAAAGATACAAGCAATGTAACGTGGATGACTCCAAAAGTCGGCCGGAGCAGGGGACTGATAATCGGTTTGTGGACAGGATACCCATCAAGAACTGGCATACGACGCATCAATTGGCTAAATCGATCCTGCCGGATTGGTTGGTCAAAAAGTTGTCTAGGGATTTGTTGGACCTACATGAGCTTGTTCTTTTTATGGAGACAAAACTTCTCCAGGAAAAAGATCCAACATACCCGGTTTTTATTGCAAAGGTACCAAAGGGCTTGGGCTTTCTCACTGAAGCTGATGATGCAGACCTGCTCTTTCTGAGATTTGATGATATCTTCAGAATGTTCCATATGCTCCCGCTCCACCCATCCATGGTCCGCCTTGTTGTGCTCAAATTGGCGCACCAGATCAAAATGGAGGATACACCCGACATCGTGATAGTTGACCCCTACTACATGCAAGAAATGTTCGTGAACAACCCACAGGGTAGGAAAGCGGCGATGCGTTACCTCGAAATCTCTTCCTCGAGAATGTTCCCAAGCGCAACTTTATCTTGCCTTATTTCCCGAGTAAGTCATTACTAGCCGTCATAACATGCTTCCATAGATTTCCATTGTTGAATTTGCATCTACAATGGTGAATTTTTGCACAGAATCGAAAATGGCACTCTCATCTCGTTAGACATGGAAGACTCGACTGCCTTGTATCTCGACAGCGGGGATCGTTATCAAGACAACGAGGATCGGTATAAAGAGAAGACTACTAGGGACTACACCTTCATCAAGATGGTTCTGAATGATGCTCTCAATGACTACGCCTTAAAGGGCGGCCCTATAAAAAAGAAGTCATATGATCATGATGAAAAGTATAAATTCTCCCACAGAGTTTACTTCCCCTGCATCAAGCAGGATTCAAGCAGTTAGATGGAGTCATGGTACCTCATCTATCAAATGCGATGGTTTTTGAAGTTTCAACGACGAAGCCAATTTGTTGGTGATATCAACAAATGGTGCGCAACACTAAAGGATGCCACTGATTATGTTATCAGCGATGAGTTTCGTTACATCCAGAAGATGATCACGCGAATCATCATGCGTGACGTCCTAGATGACTACGGTGAGTTCTACTTCAGCCCTAAGCCACCACCTAACGACGAGATAGAAAGGCGCATAAGATGTTCGGGTGATGACAGACTATTCAACTCGTTAGATGGTGCTTTCCGGTTCCCGTAGATACCGAAGATAAGGGTGAGCAACAATCAATAGTGTTCGTACACTATATCCCTAAATTAACTTGCCTAGTTTCGAAAGTCACTCAACTTGCTTAGTAAATTTATGTTACTTTTAATTATTGTAGACATGCTTTTCAGTTGACCCTACTTCATTTCTAGAATGCCGATGATTAAAATGTTGCGACTCGGTGTGATCCAGGGGCGGGGCTAGTGAGCCTTGTGATATGCACGAGTACAGAGATCTCGTGCATCCTACTTGGCTCACTAGCCCCGTCCCTGAAGCATGTGTCCGACCTAAATATGAGGCACAAATTCAAATCATTTTTGTTTGCTTTGGTTTTCTTCTATCTTATGTACACACATATTTTTTCTTACAACTCTTATTTGGCTTATACTTTTATATGCGTCTTGTGTACAGAGAAATGAAGAAGTGGTATGTTGTACGAAGGTCGTGTTCCACGAGTCTATGAAGAGTTGGAAGACTGTCTAAAGCAAGTGAACAAGTTCGAAGGCAACAACCACAAAAGCTACAAGAGTAAAGCGGAGGCGGAAGCTAGGTACTTCAACCACCTTCTTGAGGAAGAGAGGAAGAACCGGATGAAGTCCAACATCATCGTGAACAACCACAATAGTTACAACAGTAAAGTGGAGACAGAAGCTAGATATTTGAATCACCTACTTGCGGAAGAGAGGAAGAACCGGATGAAGTCCAACTTCATCGTGATCCCCTTCTTACTCATCGTCATTGTCATTCTCTTGTATGTGATTGTGGTTTAGATGACAGTAGTTGATTTGGAAAACTTCCATGTATGAATCTATCGACATGTATTCGTGTATGACAACTTGGCTATTATTATGGTTTGTAATGCATGTGATGAAATAACAATTTGGTCATTTGTATGTGGTATTGTCTATATTCCTGTTGTTTCGGTCGCCCATACCTGAATATACTGTATTTATACTGGATATATATACCGCTCGAATACGATTTTTTGGAAAAAAAATAATACCACGAAATAATAGCGCTGGTGGACAAAATGGCTTACCGCTGGCGGACAGAGCACCCAGACCCCCAGACCAGCGACAAGTACCGCTGGCAGGCGCGGAAGATTACCGTTGGCGGTTGCGGACGCGTTGCCCGCCAGCGCTGTAGAACCTACCGCTGGCGTGTGATTTTGTTGCCCGCCAGCGGTAACACCGTCCGCCAGCGGTATTTGTTACCACTGGCGTAGTCATCGCTGGCGGGCGCCGCCTGCCAGCGGTAGCACATTTCCGTCCGCCAACGGTAGGGGTTTCCCTACTAGTGTGATATTTGTGAAACAATTTGTATTATTTGCTGAATTATTTGGATTGTAATAAATATTTGCTAAACTATTTGGATTGTATTATTTGTATGGTGTGATTGATTTTATTATGTTCAAAACCTGGCCGGGTAAAAAAAAACAGAGATCAAAACCCTAGCCGGGGAAAAAAAGATCAAAACCCTGGCCGGGCATCGGCCCGTTGGGTGCAGTGGCCAGAAAAGGGCGGACCTGGGCCAGACGCGCGTCCGTTTGCCGACCCAAACAGACAAAACGCGGACCAAACGCACGTATCCGTTTGCCGAGCCAAACAGACAAAACGCGGCCCAAACGCGCGCGTCCGTTTACGTCGGGCTGTTGGAGTCATCGTATTATTTTGTCTCTCTCGATCCGTTTCATATAAATTAATGATTATTCGTCTTCTGCTCCTTGTTTGTGTAACAATCCGCTCTTGTTTGTCTTGCAGGTCATATATATAGTGGTACTGTTTCCTTGCCGATAGAGAGAATCTTTACAGTGATCCAACGTCCCATCGAATTGAATGGCATGCTGTCTAGCTATAGCCACAGCTAGCTCCATCCTTCTTTCCGGCCGGCCTGTCTCGCGCGCAATATATTTTTTCTGTAATCTCTGCTGGATAATATTGACGTACGAGTAGTAGTACGTACGTGCTACACAGTGTGTCTTTATTGTTCCTGTTGGTAGTGTAGAGGCTTTGGCGGGCAGGGGCGCATGGCACACGGCATGGCTTCTTTTGTTAAAGCAGGACTACGGAGAAAGAATACACAATGCAGCAAACGACTACACCCTGCAGCAGTGTTCCGACTCTTTTGGCGATCACTTTGAAAGCGCGGACGTATGCTTTGACCTCTGCCTGCCCATGAATTAAGAAAAAAATCTCACATGCACATAAATGTCTATGGAGCATCCCCATATCCATATGGGTATTTTATTTAAAATTAGGGGGTTCTTGTTAGAATATTGGGCCCATTAATGGGCAGCCCATATAAGCAATTCTGAAAATCTCAAATTGGCTCATGTGCATGGCAGAATTTTGGAGGTGCAAGTACGTGACTAAAGTTTAGTCCCATACTGCTAGCTTAGAGAGAGCTGCACCACTTTATAGTGGAGTGTTCTATCACTTGGTGTGTTGGCTGAGAATAGAAGGCTCTCTCGTGCGCACTCCTCCTCCTCCTCCGCCGCCGTCCGTCACGACACGCCGCGGGTTGCGGGAATGAGCCGAGCCGATGCTTATATTTTTGCAGTTCAGGAAAAACGAGTCGTGTTAGCGTACGTGTACAGCTTAGCCAATTCGGATCGCTACCGGATCGTGGGCTGCTGTAACCGACTCAAACGTGTGCGACGTGGCCGGCCCACGTTGTACCCGTTAGGGTTTTCCGAACCGCACTATATATTGCCGTGCACTGCGTGCGCCGTCACACACCGAACCAATCTAGGTTTTGCCAATCTCGTGCCTTGCGCCGCCACCGTAGTCTACTCCATCCCGTGCGCCGGCGTGCACCGGCGAACGGGACAGCAGGTCTCCGGAACCGCTCGTCCTTGTGATCCTGTACGGGAGAGGGCGAATAAGGTTTTTGGGAAGCGCTCCGCGCGACTGCTTTCAAGTTCTTCATCACGGCTCGCCTCCCTGGACGATCGCCGGATCCGCGGGCGACTCGTCTCCAACGCCGTCTTCTTCGAGCTGTTGCTGATACCGAAGCCGCTCAAGCTGCTGCGTCGCTGCTTCAACGACTGCTTCATCTACAACTGTTCGGTACGTGCGACATAAACCGAACTGTTTTACTATGGATATGTTGGCGTATGTGTTGCTGCTGTTCATGTTAATTAGTACATCTAGTATGTTTGTGTTTAACATGTTAGTAGTTGCGGTTGTCATGTTTAATATTCTGGAATTAATCATGGAAATTATGCCTAGTATTCCAACAATCCAAAAACCTTATATGTGTTATAGGCAATTTCCTGAGTTAAACATGGGACATCTATCCGATGCGCTGAGACCGGACAAGTTTGCCGGTGTGGACTTTAAGAGATGGCAGTACAAGACCACACTGTGGTTGCGATCTCTGAAAGTGTTCGAGGCTAGTGAGGGTTTACCTGAAGGAACTATATCTGACGAGGATCAGAACAAGTTCAAGGAAACCAATACTGCCTTTGTGGGACTCGTTCTGAGTGCTCTTAGCAACAAGCTGTTTGATGTGTACATGCACATTACAGATGCCAAAGAGCTCTGGGAGGCACTGAACGCTAAGTTCGGTGTAGCAGATGCTGGCAGTGAACTGTACATCATGGAGAGCTTCCATGACTTCAGGATGGCTAACAACCGTTCTGTAGTCGAACAGGCTCATGAGATACAGTGCATTGCGAAGGAGCTTGAGCACGCTAAGTGTGCCTTACCTGACAAGTTTGTGGCTGGATGCATTATTGCAAAGTTGCCCTCTTCATGGAGGAACTTCGCCACAACTCTCAAACACAAGAGACAGGAGATATCGGTTGAAAACCTGATAGCGTCTCTTGATGTTGAGGAGAAGGCTCGGGCTAAGGACACCGCTGAGAAAGGTGAAGGTCAGTCTAGCGCCAATATGGTGCAGAAGAACTTTCACCATGGCAAGAACAAGGCAAAGAGTAAGCCTTCCTTCAACATGCCTACCAAGACTACTTCTTTCAAGAAGAAGAAGAAGATGCTGAACAAATCTGAGCTAAAGTGCTACACTTGTGGAGAGCTCGGACACTTCTCTGTGGACTGCCCAGATCGTGCAGACAAGAAAGGGAAGAAGCATGTCAACGTCGTGACCGCTAGCAATACTGATGGGTATGGTAATTTACCATTTGTGCTTTCAGTATTTCAATCTCCATGTTGGTGGATTGATACGGGTGCTAATGTTCATGTGTGCGCTGACATCTCTATGTTCACATCTTATCAGGTCGCCGATTCAAGCGTCTTAATGGGGAATGGATCACATGCTTCTGTTCGTGGTGTTGGCACGGTAGATCTGAAGTTTACTTCGGGAAGATCGTGCAGCTGAGGAACGTGCAGCATGTCCCTACTATGAACAAGAATCTCGTTAGCGGCTCCCTTCTATGCAGAGATGGGTTTAAATTAGTCTTGGAGTCCAATAAAGTAGTTGTGTCAAAGTTTGGACAATTTATTGGTAAAGGGTATGAGTGCGGAGGCTTGTTCCGCTTTTCATTATCGGATTTTTGTAATAAGTCAGTAAACCATATTTGTGGCAGTGTGGATTCGGATGCCGATGTGTGGCACTCTCGTTTATGTCATGTTAATTTTGGTTTAATGAGTAGACTTTCCAGCTTGCGTTTAATTCCTACTTTCACCGTTGCCAAAGGTTCTAAGTGCCATAGCTGTGTGCAATCTAAGCAACCTCGAAAGCCTCACAAGGCAGCCGAGGAGAGAAACTTGGCACCTCTAGAACTCGTACATTCGGATCTGTGTGAGATGAATGGCGTGTTGACAAAAGGTGATAAGAAATATTGCATGACTTTAATCGATGATGCTACTAGGTTCTGCTATGTATACTTGTTGCACACTAAAGATGAGGCTATGGACTACTTTAAAATCTATAAAGCTGAAGTAGAAAATCAATTAGAGAGAAAGATCAAACGTCTTAGGTCGGATCGTGGTGGCGAGTACTTCTCCAAAATATTTGATGAATTCTGTGAGGAACATGGTATTATTCATGAGAGGACGCCTCCCTATTCTCCCCAATCAAACGGGGTTGCTGAGAGGAAAAACCGCACGCTGACCGATTTGGTGAATGCCATGTTGGACACTGCTGGTTTATCTAAGGCATGGTGGGGGGAGGCTTTATTGACTTCGTGTCATGTCCTGAATAGAGTTCCAAACAAGGATAAAAAGAAGACCCTTACGAGGAGTGGTCTGGGAGAACACCATCACTTTCTTATTTACGCACTTGGGGATGTTTGGCGAAAGTCAATGTGCCAATTCCTAAGAAACGTAAACTTGGACCAAAGACAGTGGATTGTGTCTTTCTAGGCTATGCTCATCGGAGCATTTGCTATAGATTTTTAGTGGTTAAATCTGAGATACCTGATATGCATGTTGATACTATTTTCGAATCTCGTGATGCAACATTTTTGAGAACATATTTCCTATGAAGGATATGCATAGCATTGCTAGAATTTCTTCTGAGATACTTGTTGAACCTAGTACATCTGTTGATCATTCTGAACAACCACTTGTTGAGGAAGTCCTTGAGAAGGATGACAATGAATCAGCTCCCAAGAGGAGCAAGAGACAGAGGACCGAAAAATCCTTTGGTGATGATTTCATTGTGTACCTTGTGGACAATACTCCCACGTCCATTGCAGAGGCATTTGCATCTCCTGATGCTGATGACTGGAAAGAAGCTGTCCATAATGAGATGGACTCGATTCTTTCTAATGGAACTTGGGAATTATCTGAAAGACCCTACGGTTGCAAACCGGTGGGCTGTAAGTGGGTGTTTAAGAAGAAGCTAAGCCTGATGGTACTATTGAAAGTACAAGGCAAGGCTAGTGGCCAAGGGCTACACCCAGCGTGAAGGCGAAGATTACTTTGACACCTATTCACCTGTTGCTCGTCTCACCACCATTCGTGTACTACTTTCCCTGGCTGCCTCCTATAATCTCTTCGTTCATCAAATGGACGTGAAGACAGCTTTCCTTAACGGAGAGCTGGAAGAGGAGATTTATATGGACAGCCTGATGGGTTTGTAGTAAAAGGTGAAGAGAGAAAGGTGTGCAAATTGTTAAAATCTTTGTATGGGCTGAAGCAAGCACCTAAGCAATGGCATGAGAAGTTTGACAGAACTTTAACTTCTGCAGGCTTTGCCATTAATGAGGCTGATAGGTGTGTATATTATCGCCATGGTGGGGGCGATAGTGTTATATTATGCTTGTATGTTGATGACATACTGATTTTCGGTACAAGCATGATAGTGATAAATGAGGTCAAGTCTTTTCTGTCAAAGAGCTTTGATATGAAAGATCTGGGACAAGCTGATGTGATCCTGAACATTAAGTGATTAGGGATGAGAGTGGGATTACGTTAACGCAATCACACTATGTTGAGAAGGTCTTGAGCCGCTTTGGTTATATAGACAGCAAGCCTTCTCCAACACCCTATGATCCCAGTGTGACACTCAGAAAGAACAAGAAGGAAACGAGAGATCAATTAAGATATTCTCAAGTGATCGGTTCACTCATGTACCTTGCGAGCGCGACAAGACCTGATATCTCTTTTGCTGTGAGCAAGTTGAGCAGGTTCATGTCTAACCCGGGTATTGATCATTGGCATGCACTTGAAAGGGTCATGCGCTATCTGAACGGTACAATGAGTTATGGGATTCACTATTCAGGGCACCCTGCGGTGCTTGAGGGATACTGTGATGCGAACTGGATCTCAGATGTTGATGAGCTCTACGCCACAAGTGGATATGCGTTTATTCTTGGAGGTGGTAGTGTCATGGAGGTCTTGCAAACAGACCATTTTGACGAGGTCAACCATGGAAGCAGAACTTACTGCTTTAGATACAGCTTCTGTTGAGACAGAATGGCTGCGTGAGCTCTTGATGGACTTGCCGGTGGTTGAGCAACCATTACCGGCCATCCTTATGAATTGTGACAACCAGACGGTTATCATGAAAGTGAACAGTGCTAAGGATAATGCGAAGTCATCAAGACACGTTAAAAGACGCTTGAAGTCTGTCAGGAAAATGAGAAACTCCGGAGTAATGACTGTTAGTTATGTTCAAACTGACAAAAACCTGGCAGATCCCTTTACAAAGGGACTATCACGTAATGTGATAGATAGTGCATCGAGGGAGATGGGGTTGAGACCCGTGAGCGTTACACCATAGTGGTAACCCAACCTATGTGATCGGAGATCCCGTGAATTAGGACCTGGGAAGAACAAGCTAGTGGTTTAACTGAGGAGAGTTATTTTGTAACCCTCTCCGTGGAAGATGCATAACTCTCACATTCTGTAAGGCAGGTTGGCAATATGCCTTAATGTGTTTCTGTTGGCTATTCGTAGCAAAGGTGCTATCCTACAGAGCGACCTTGAAAGAACACACCTATATGAGTCCGACTGTTAAACGTCGCAGTCTATGAGATTTGGGTGATCTCTAGTAAACTCATGAAGAGACCAGGGAGTATGACGCATATGCTCCACCCGCGGGGTAGGCTACTGGCAGCCACGTACTGGTTATGACTTTGAGTGAAGTCTATTGGCACCAAACTTGCAATTCAAGGTTCGTCCATTGTTCAAGTTGCTGGTAGATGTAGCTTGAAGCTCTAGGCAGAAGTTCAACTTAACAGTCTCTGCTGAAACACTGGTATATAAACAAGAAACGAGGTTTGGCAAAATCTCTAAATGGGAATTTGAGATCTGGTGGGGGATTGTTAGAATATTGGGCCCATTAGTGGGCAGCCCATATAAGCAATTCTGAAAATCTCAAATTGGCCCATGTGCATGGCAGAATTTTGGAGGTGCATGTACGTGACTAAAGTTTAGTCCCATACTGCTAGCTTAGAGAGAGCTGCACCACTTTATATAGTGGAGTGTTCTATCACTTGGTGTGCTGGCTGAGAATAGAAGGCTCTCTCGTGCGCACTCCTCCTCCTCCTCCGCCGCCGTCCGTCACGACACGCCGCGGGTTGCGGGAATGAGCCGAGCCGATGCTTATATTTTTGCAGTTCAGGAAAAACGAGTCGTGTTAGCGTACGTGTACAGCTTAGCCAATTCGGATCGCTACCGGATCGTGGGCTGCTGTAACCGACTCAAACGTGTGCGACGTGGCCGGCCCACGTTGTACCCGTTAGGGTTTTCCGAACCGCACTATATATTGCCGTGCACTGCGTGCGCCGTCACACACCGAACCAATCTAGGTTTTGCCAATCTCGTGCCTTGCGCCGCCACCGTAGTCTACTCCATCCCGTGCGCCGGCGTGCACCGGCGAACGGGACAGCAGGTCTCCGGAACCGCTCGTCCTTGTGATCCTGTACGGGAGAGGGCGAATAAGGTTTTTGGGAAGCGCTCCGCGCGACTGCTTTCAAGTTCTTCATCACGGCTCGCCTCCCTGGACGATCGCCGGATCCGCGGGCGACTCGTCTCCAACGCCGTCTTCTTCGAGCTGTTGCTGATACCGAAGCCGCTCAAGCTGCTGTCGTCGCTGCTTCAACGACTGCTTCATCTATAACTGTTCGGTACGTGCGACATAAACCGAACTGTTTTACTATGGATATGTTGGCGTATGTGTTGCTACTGTTCATGTTAATTAGTACATCTAGTATGTTTGTGTTTAACATGTTAGTAGTTGCGGTTGTCATGTTTAATATTCTGGAATTAATCATGGAAATTATGCCTAGTATTCCAACAGTTCTGAGCATGTCAACGATCGAAGGACCTGCCATTATCAATAGGCAGCATGGATATGATCGAGATATACAAAGAAAATAAAACGGGTCAACTAAAATAATTAACTAATGCAAGATGGTTGAACAATGCCAAGTACAAGTATAAATGCAATTTATTGATCTCTTATATTTTCCGACATTTCTCGGCAAATTATTTTTCTCAATTTGTACCTCTGCGTGGCCATCATCTCCCACACAATGGTTTTAGCTAGAATCACAGGTCCATCGAACCATGTGCTTAGAGGAGATGGGGACAACAAATAGAGCCACAACATTCTTCCCTCGGTCATAGGATCATCCAAGGGTAGATACATCAACGTCGATTATTATGACAATAAAAAAATTAAAAAATATTTGTGGTAATGGTGATGTTTGCTTGTTGATGCACGAGGAGGCAGAGAAAGGCAGTGCAACAATGTTCAGATTCGGGAATTGTAGGTAGTATCCAGAGGAAGTACTGATCAGGCGTTAGCTTAAATATGTTGTGGTGATTGGATGAGCAGTATCGGTTGTCTACATATTGATAGTTCAAGGAGTCATATGGACTATGTGGGCAAATAGATCAACAATGGGCCCATGACTTAAAACCAATAGTTAGAAAATCATTCGATGAGAAAGTGCACCCTCTATGTGCCCCTTGCCTGCATAAGGGTTACAGTTAGACTTGTAGGCTCACCTAAGACCCTAACCATAGAGGGATAGGGATAATGGGTCCACGTATCTCACCTCGGCCCACAGGACGACCTAAGCACGCGGTGGTGGCAATATCGGTGATGGCTTACAGTCCACTAGATGGATCTGGTAGTCGTGAACATCGAAGAAGAGGAAGCAGTGGTAATGGCGGTCAATTTCCCGTGACATATGAGCATACATATAGCGTTTATGTGATAGTTCGACGAGGAGGGGCCTAGAGATGGTAGCGCTTGATGAAATGGACTGGTGAGATCGTGGGAGTTCCTAGTAGGCATCAAGGAGAAAATGTAGATGTGCTTGCGTGAGGCTTATGTTGGATTATTAGGCATAATTTCCATAATTAATTCTAGATATAAAGCATGATCGCAAGAGCTACTAACATGTTAATCTCGAAAATACTAGACGTATTAATCTATTCTATTATATATTAAAAGTACATTATGGGCTAACCAGAAATTAGAGAAATAGGCTAGAAAATCCCACAAAAATCAGAAACATATGTCCGTTTATTAGCATAATTAGCAAATCTCAACGTAGAGCTAGCCCGTTCACATCAAGGTTCAGGAAAATTACCCACCAATGCCCTTAAGTAATTTTACGCATGCCCCTTCGACGTCAAACTAGAAAATAGAACGATCTGAAAGATTAAAAGTCCTCACGTATGCCGCCGCCGCCGTACTCACCCAGGCAGATCGCCTTGCATATCTCACGTACGCCGTTGCCGCCGATACTCCCTCAGGTTTTTCATGTGATTATCTTCCCCGTACAGGCGTGCATGCATACGGTTATCAAGTTTTAATTGCGCCTCATACCTGCGCCATGCATGCAGGCCTGAAAAATTGATCGATGGATTGTGGAATCGTCTCTTGCATGCCTCTGCATGTTGCAAGAGATGGATCGATCAAGTATTGAGGACTTCCATCATACATCCACATGGATCAATCGATTGAAGATTTGCACACGTACGTACAGCTTTGAGTTAGGCTGTCCATGCGCCGCCGCCGTCAAGGCCCTATTCCGATGCTGCGGCATGTCCTCACACTTCAGCTCAGACCTACGATGCCGTTGCAGCCGCCGACACGGCGTATTCCGATCTGGTGGCATGTACTCACGTACGCTGCCGTAGCGGCCGTATTTTACGTCCCCGGCGTGTCCACTTTCTCAGCGTGCAGCCATGTGTGTACAGTGTACACCAGGTTACCAGCAGTCTTGCAGGATTCATGCATCTCAGTCGATTGAGAGCATGGATCTATGCATGTGCATGCAGGCGCGTAACACTGAGATGGATCGATGGTGGATTTTTCTCAGGCACACAGCTGGAAAGTCTAGAGTTAGGTAATGGCATGTGACTATCTTATTTTACCAGCTCAATCAATTTCTTTACTATACAAGATAGGATATAGGATACAGTCTATAGCTATATCTGCTTTAACAACGTATAAGGAGAAGTCTACATCTATTTACATGCCATAAAGTATTAGTTATGTGCACGGGTGTGAATTGTTGCTAGCTCCTCTGATTCAGCAGTTACTGTTCTTCTTCGTCAGTTGAGTGAACATCTTGCTATCAAGGACCTTGGTGATCTTCACTATTTTTTGGGCATGGAAGTAAACAAAACTGATGAAGGACTCATACTCACTCAAGCCAAGTATGCTTCAGATCTTATAGCTCGGGTTAATATGACAGGATGTACTCCAACTCCCACGCCGATGTCAAATGTGGATAAATTATCCTTGAATGATGGTACACTTTTAGGATCAGCGGACATCACAAATTACAGAAGTATTGTTGGAGCACTTCAGTACTTGACCTTAACTCGCCCTGATTTGGCCTTCTCTGTTAACAAAGTTTGTCAATATTTACATGCTCCCACAACAGCTCATTGGACTGCTGTAAAACGGATTCTACGATATGTTCAAGGTACATTACATACTGGTATCACGTTTCAACGATCATCTTCTACTTTGCTTAGTGCCTTCTCAGATGCTGACTGGGCTGGATGTCTTGATGATCGACGTTCCACTGGTGGATTTGCTATATTTTTTGGTCCCAATCTAATCTCCTGGAGTGCAAGAAAACAGTCTACTGTTTCACGATCTAGTACTGAAGCTGAATACAAGGCAATTGCTAATGCTACTGCTGAGCTTATTTGGGTGAAGCTTTGATTCGTGAACTTGGTGTTTCTCTTAAGGAACGTCCGTGTTTATGGTGTGACAATCTAGGAGCTACATATTTATCAGCAAATCCCGTTTTTCATGCCAGGACTAAACATATTGAGATTGACTATCATTTTGTTCGCGAGAGGGTTGCACAGAAACTATTGGATATCAAGTTTATCTCCAACAAAGATCAGGTCGCTGATGGTTTTACAAAATCGTTACCTGTAAATCTTTTGCATGAGTTTACGCGTAATGTCAACCTTAGTAAGGTTAAGATTAAGGGGGTGGGGGGGGGGGGGGGGTGTTAGAGATGTAATACTAGTAGGATACGGTATGGTATAGTATACCAACCGTATCCTACTCCAACTTGTAATACCCCGGCAGGGGTTGTTCCTGCCCCCATATAACACGTAACTGAACCCCAGGATTGGGGTATCGTTCCCTGCATACGAACGTCGACAGGTAACACCCCTGATACATCTGTGACTACATGTTGAAAAAATAAATGTATTTATCCTCTCATAGGTTGCGAACGCGGATCTAGCAGAGCACGCAAGTTCTACCTTGACGGCGAATATTCATTGCTTGTGTCAGATTTTTTAGTCTCGTGGACTTCCACTTGAAGCTGCTTTTTCTTTTCTTTTTTCCCATCAATAAACCATGTATTCAATCTTTGCCGAGCAACCTATACCTGAAAATCAAAATAGGATCCATAATTGGGTATATCTCCTAGACTAATCTAGCATTCAAATATATATCTATTATTATATATTAAAAGTACATTATGGGCTAACCAGAAATTAGAGAAATAGGCTAGAAAATCCCACAAAAATCAGAAACATCTGTCCGTTTATTAGCATAATTAGCAAATCTCAACGTAGAGCTAGCCCGTTCACATCAAGGTTCAGGAAAATTACCCACCAATGCCCTTAAGTAATTTTACACATGCCCCTTCGACGTCAAACTAGAAAATAGAACGATCTGAAAGATTAAAAGTCCTCACGTATGCCGCCGCCGCCGTACTCACCCAGGCAGATCGCCTTGCATATCTCACGTACGCCGTTGCCGCCGATACTCCCTCAGGTTTTTCATGTGATTCTCTTCCCCGTACAGGCGTGCATGCATACGGTTATCAAGTTTTAATTGCGCCTCATACCTGCGCCATGCATGCAGGCCTGAAAAATTGATCGATGGATTGTGGAATCGTCTCTTGCATGCCTCTGCATGTTGCAAGAGATGGATCGATCAAGTATTGAGGACTTCCATCATACATCCACATGGACAATCGATTGAAGATTTGCACACGTACGTACAGCTTTGAGTTAGGCTGTCCATGCGCCGCCGCCGTCAAGGCCCTATTCCGATGCTGCGGCATGTCCTCACACTTCAGCTCAGACCTACGGTGCCGTTGCGGCCGCCGACACGGCGTCACTCGTAGAAAATGGGTCTTTGGTCCAGAGCCGCCCCAGCCATCAATCCCGGTTCAGAGAAAAACCGGGACCAGTGCCTGGCACTGTCTCGGTTCGAGCTGTCAGGGCCCCGTGGAGCATTGGTCCCGGTTCGGTTGGTGACATTAGTCCCGGTTCGTGGCACGAACCGGGACCAATGCTCCAGAGCCAGACACGTGCCGTGCCTCGGAGCTTTGGTCCCGGTTCGTGTCTCGAACCGGGACTAATACCCCTCCCCTGCCTATATATAACCCACCCCCTCTTCTCTCCTCTGTTTTTTTTTGCTTGGATTGGTGGGAAGTGGGTGCTAGTTTTTTTTTCCTTTGCCACGCACAAGATGTGTTCGATGAAATGCCCGACCCACACTTAAGTTCACACAAAACGATATCCTCGACCGAGGTTAGCAACTTTATCCTTTTCATCTGTAATTGATACAGAAATATTGCATGTGTCGATGTACGGTGGTCATTTCACTATTCAAGATGTTATTGTAATGGTATTTGATAAACTTAATTATATGATGCAGATGGATGCACGGATGCGATGGATGTACGGCGAACGACGCAGTTCCGAATTTATTGCAGGCCTGCATAAATTTATCGATGTGGCTGAGGCAAACAAAGTGGATAATTTTATGCCTTGTCCATGTGTTGACTGTCGGAACGTCAGGGAGTACTCTAACTCGAAAACCATTCAAGGCCACGTGCTTCGGAGAGGTTTCATGCCCAGCTATAATTGTTGGACCAAGCACGGAGAAAGAGGGGTTAGGATGGAAGACAATGAAGAAGAGGAGGATGATGACAACTATCCTATGTTCCCTGAGGAATGCGGTGATACTGTAATGGAAGACGTTGAAGAAGAAGGAGGTGAACATCGGGCATCAGATGAGCCCGCTGATGGTCTTGGTGGGGTCATTTCTGATGCAAAGCGAGAATGCGATACAGAAAAGGAGAAGCTAAAGTTGGAGGCCATGCTAGAGGATCACAAAAAGTTGCTGTACCCAAATTGCGAAGATGGCAGCACAAAGCTCGGTACCACACTGGAACTGCTGAAATGGAAGGCAGAGACTGGTTGTTCTGACAAGGGATTTGAGAAGTTACTGAAAATAATGAAGCCGAAGCTTCCAAAGGATAACGAATTGCCCGAGACTACATACGAAGCAAAGAAGGCTATCTGCCCTCTAGGATTAGATGTGCAGAAGATACATGCATGCATTAATGACTGCATCCTGTACCGCGGTGAGGAGTACGAGAATATGGATAAATGCCCGGTATGCAATGCACTGCGGTACAAGATCAGACAAGATGACCCTGGTGATGTTGAGGGCGATGACGAGCCCCCCCGGAAGAGGGTTCCTGCTAAGGTGATGTGGTATGCTCCTATAATACCACGGTTGAAACGTCTGTTCAGAAACAAAGAGCATGCCAGGTTGTTGCGATGGCACAAAGAAGAGCGTAAGAAAGACGGGAAGTTGAGACACCCCGCCGATGGGTCCCAGTGGAGAAAAATCGACAGAGAGTTCCCGACATTTTCAGATGACGCAAGGAACTTAAGATTTGGTCTAAGTACAGATGGCTTTAATCCTTTTGGGGAGCAGAGCTCCAGTCATAGCACTTGGCCCGTGACTCTATGTATCTACAACCTTCCTCCTTGGTTGTGCATGAAGCGGAAGTTCATTATGATGCCAGTGCTCATCCAAGGCCCGAAGCAACCCGGCAACGACATTGATGTGTACCTAAGGCCATTAGTTGATGAACTTTTGCAGTTGTGGTCCGAACCAGGTGTACGTGTGTGGGATGAGCACAAACAACAGGAATTTGACCTACGAGCGTTGTTGTTCGTAACCATCAATGATTGGCCTGCTCTTAGTAACATTTCAGGACAGTCAAACAAGGGATACAATGCATGCACGCACTGTTTAGATAAGACTGAAAGTATACATTTGGGAAACAAGAATGTGTACCTGGGGCATCGTCGATTTCTTCCGAACAGTCATGCCGTAAGAAAGAAAGGCAAGCATTTCAACGGTGAGGCAGATCGCCGGAAGAAGCCTAACCTCCCTGATGGTGATGTTATATATGACATGGTCAAGGATTTAGAAGTAATCTTTGGAAAGGGTCCTGGCAGTCTATCTGTTCCGAATGACGCTGACAACCACGTACCCATATGGAAGAAGAAATCTATATTTTGGGAGCTACCCTATTGGAAAGTCCTAGAGGTCCGGTCTTCAATCGACGTGATGCACGTGACGAAGAATCTTTGCGTGAACCTGCTAGGCTTCCTGGGCGTGTATGGGAAGACAAAAGATACACCAGAAGCACGGGAGGACCAGCAACGTATGAAAGACCCATACAACAAGCAGACGGATAAAGGGCGTCAATACTTAAGCAGCTACGCTCTTACCAAAGCAGAGAAGGAAATCTTTTTTGAATGCCTGAGCAGTATCAAGGTCCCGGCTGGCTTCTCGTCAAATATAAAGGGAATAATAAATATGGCAGAGAAAAAATTCCAGAACCTGAAGTCTCATGATTGCCACGTGATTATGACGCAGTTGCTTCCGGTTGCATTGAGGGGGCTTCTACCGGAAAATGTTCGAGTACCCATTGTGAAGCTATGTGCATTCCTCAATGCAATATCTCAGAAGGTCATCGATCCAGTAACTCTACCAAGTTTACAGAAGGCTGTGGTCCAATGTCTTGTCAGCTTCGAGTTGGTGTTCCCCCCATCATTCTTCAATATTATGACGCATCTCCTGGTTCACCTAGTCGACGAGATTGCCATTCTCGGTCCTGTATTTCTACACAATATGTTCCCCTTCGAGAGGTTCATGGGAGTCTTGAAGAAATATGTTCATAACCGTGCTAGGCCAGAAGGAAGCATCTCAAAGGGCTATGGAACAGAGGAGGTCATTGAGTTCTGTGTTGACTTTATTCCTGACCTTAAGCCGATTGGTGTTCCTGAATCGCGGCATGAGGGGAGACTGAGTGGAAAAGGCACGCTAGGAAAGAAAGCACTGATATGTAGGGACGGGCATTCTTTAACTCAAGCACACTACACAGTTCTACAAAGTTCCACCTTCGTGGCTCCGTATATCGAGGAACACAAGAATTATGTACGCTCCAAGAACCCGGGGGAGGCTGACTCCTGGATTAAAGAAAAACACATGGAGACTTTCGGCAGTTGGTTGCGATTACAGCTCATGAATGACACCACTGTCGGAGATCAGCTCTACTTGTTGGCCGCGTCACCATCTTCGACTGTATTGAATTTCCAAGGGTACGAGATAAATGGGAATACATTTTACACGATCGCCCAAGATAAAAAGAGCACCAACCAAAACAGTGGTGTCCGCTTTGATGCAACAGACGAGAATGGGCAAAAGGACACATACTATGGTTACATAGAGGAGATATGGGAACTTGACTATGGACCTACTTTTAAGGTCCCTTTGTTTCGGTGCAGTTGGGTCAACATGAATGGAGAAGGGATAAAGGTAGACCAGCTGTACGGAATGACAACAGTGGATCTCAAGAATCTTGGTTGTTACAGGAACGAACCATTCGTCCTAGCCAATGATGTGGCTCAGGTTTTCTATGTGAAGGACATGTCCTCCAGACCGAAAAAAAGAAAAAATAAGCAAACGAATACATCAGACGATGAGCCAAAGCGTCACATAGTTCTTTCAGGGAGTCGAGGACAAGACAGACATGTCAGCAGATTATGATAAGTTTGATGAAATTCCGCCCTTCACAGTGAAAACTGACCCAAGCATCCCGTTAAATAATGAAGATGCTCCATGGTTACGGCCGAAGCGATCATAGGCCAGGGACATACGCGAAGAAGGGTTCATGGCATTTATGTAAATCAATGTAATGTATTAAACCTTTATGTGATGTGTAGTAATGTATTAAACCTTTATGTGGTGAAAACCATAATACATAGCTCGGGTCCATTTTTATTTAACCATAATACATCACGAATAATATCACTAACTTTTGTCGGGTCCTAAGCCACGGGGTGCTGAGCGGCCGGCGCTGCGCACCCAAAGAGCAGGAACCATCACAGGGTCAATACTCACGTGAGAAGGATCCCTATGAAGAACCATCCACCAACCGGGACATCGTCGCCGAGATCTGAAAAAATGAGTGGGGAATTTGATCAAACACCTAGGTAGGGGAGGGAGAGGGCAGCACCTTGGTAAAAACACGCCCAAAACACACGGTTTCCCCGTCATACAGCCCAACGGTGGCTCGTGAGTGACTGCATATCAAATGCACCGTTGGGCTGTATGACGGGAATCCGAATGCTTTGTATACCAAAATGCTTTGTAGATAGAACAAAACATACGGTTTCCCCTGCATCCGTCAGCCCACCGGTGGCTCGTGAGACGGCAAATCGGCCTTCGATCCAAACAGCGGCAAGACGTCTCTGATGATTGCAACCGTCCTAACAAGTGTTGGGATGTTGCTAATCATCAGAGCCTTGCCGCTGCTTGGATCCGACCGAGGGGAGGGTTCACCTTCAGCCCCGCTCTAGGAACTCCTGCCTCTCAGAAATCTTGCTCTCTGCTACCCGTGTACTGCCAAAATGAACTACAATGAGTAGACACTGAGTGCTGAACATGTCCGGGAGGGGGGCTATATATAGGGTACGTGTGCTTCTTTAGTCCCGGTTGGTAACACCAACCGGGTCATGTGGCTCACGAAGTGGTCGTGATACTGCTGATCCAACAGCTCACAATCCCTCAAAAGAAACACACCCCTGATCCAACGTCTCACAAGCGCTTGAAAGAAACACACGATCTGTGTGCTTCTTTAGTCCCGGTTGGTAACACCAACCGGGACTAAAGGCGGGCTTTGCGGTCACGACACATGTCCTCCCCCAGCGCTGCCCTGGGCACGTGTCCTCCCCCAGCGCTGCCCTAGAGGTCTTTATATATTGTCGCCGACGGGGTAAACCCTAATCCACCATTCCTAGCCACGAACGCATCGTCTCCACGAGATGGATCCGCCACGCCCGCCGCAGCGCCTTCTGGACGAGGTCGAGCGTCCTCGGCAGAGCGCGCTTGGGCACAACCGCGGGAGCCTATCCCGCCGTATGCCCACGAGCCCGGCGTGGAGAGGAATGCCCAGCTACCGGCCTCCTGCTCCACCAGGTGCCGCCGCACCTCCACCTGGCGCCGCTGCACCTCCACCAGGCGCCGCCGCTCCTCCCGCGGAGGAGGAGGACGACGACGACTTCGACTGGAGCGACGACGGGGAAGAGGGTTGTGTGTTGCAGATACAGGAGGCCATGGAAGCCTCCTTCCAGTCTGTCCGCGACTACCCTGTCCAGCGAGCCAAGACTGCCTACCAGCTCAAGGCGAAGGAGGCTTCCGAGCTGGATTAGGCGTTGAAAGACTCATCCTCCATGGATCTTGCCCTCCGCCGCAAACGTGCGCGCAAGAACCGGGCGGCCGCCCACGGGGCTGGCTCCTCCCGCCGTTCCCCTAATCCTACGGCCTTGAGCCAGCAAGTCCGTTTATGTAGAATAATGTTGGTGATGTTGGATCAGGGGTGTGTTTCGTTCAAGCGCTTGTGAAACGTTGGATCATGTGTAATAATGTATTAAACCTTTTATGTAATGCATTCTATGGAATGTATTAAACCTTGATGTGGCTCACGAAGTGGTCGTGATACTGCTGATCCAACAGCTCACAATTCCTCAAAAGAAACACACCCCTGATCCAAAGTCTCACAAGCGCTTGAAAGAAACACACGATCCATGTGCTTCTTCCTTATTGGTGGGATTCTCACTATATATGTAGTCATGCATGGCCTCCATTGGCATAGCACATCTAAACTCATATCTGCAACCTCATCACTCTCCCATGGCTTCCACCGTACCCACTCTAACCTACTCAGAGGCGGAGGCGCTTTGCGCCTCGAACTACCCATGCCCGCCCGGCTACGACGTCCCCGCCGGCTGGAGGCTGAGCACCGGAGGCGTGCCGGTCCCTCCTGTCCCTCAAGGTTTGGTGCGCCGGGCGGCCATCACGACCACTACTACCTCGAGCTCACTCCGGAGCAGCGGATGGATCCCCGCTGGCATCCCGACTACCGCCCGACTTGGGACGCCTTCTTCATCAATCGGCGTGAGAGGGCGCTCGCCAGGTATGAGGAGGACGACCCTCCTCCTTCGAACTTCAATGAGGCCAGCCGTCGGCTGTGGTGGAGCGGCCGGACTCTCCAGAGCGTCATGAACTACATCACGGCCGGCGGTAACCCCCGCCTGCGCTACCCTCACTTCCAGTCCAGGCGAGCGCCGCCCGACGACAGCGACGACGACGACGGCAACTACGACGACTACGAGGACGAGTATTATAGGCCTAGGCAGGAGTATGACTAACCTATGGTTCGTCTATGTACCCAAGATTGTTGTCATTAACTACTTCTGGTCTAGCTAAGACGACGATCGTGTAAAATGTATTCTTTATCTCTGCATTTCCAAGTCTATGAAGAAGTTTTTTGTAAACTATGTCAAAACTCAAGTTTATCATTTATCCTACCAACTAGTACACATGAAAGTACTCCATGCCAAATGATTTCATTTTTTGAGTATTTTTCACTTTCTTTGACTTTTTTAAAAAAGGTCAAAATGGCCGCCGTTACTATTCATTGTAAGGGGTCGAATTATCCAAAATTATCGACGGTTCTGTGATATAACCACTACTTGTGCACCTTCAAATCATTTTTGAAAAAAATTCAGAGCAAACTATCACACACTTGTAGTTCAAATTTGAATTACTTTCGAAAAATAGGCATAAAGTCGTTTAAGTAGGCGAAATTAGCTAGAAACCGAGAAAATTACCAATATTTGTGGATTATCCATAAAATATGGTCTACTTTGTGTGATAATTGGATGGGTGCAATTTTGCACCATATTTGTTGTACTTGCTTCACAAAAAATGTCATTTTTGACAAACGAAAAACAAAAAACGATATTTAGATAAGTAATTTGAAAACATAGAAAATGGTTTTGGATTATTTATTCAAATTTAAACACTTTTCATGTTGAAAATCTTTTCAGATTCAAAACCATTTGAAATTCATATTCAAACACCTAAATAAGAAAAAAAAGGCGGGAAACAACATTTCAGAACTGAAAAGTTCGAAATAATTTTGAAAAGGGACTCTTTGGTCCCGGTTTATACGAAGAACCGGGACCAATGAGTCCATGGACGCGCGAGCGAATCTGGCATTAATTTGCCAGGGCACTGGTCCCGGTTGCTGCCATGAACCGAGACCAATGCGCCTCATTGGTCCCGGTTCATGGCAGCAACCGGGACCAATGCCCCCTGGTATAACTGCCTGCGCCCTTTTTTCTTCCCCATTCCACCCAAATCGCTCAAATTGACTAAGGACGGAGAGAAGCGCGACGCGGAGCGAAACTATGCCGGCAGGCTGCCCGACTCCGCGACGCGCCCCACGCCGCGCCCCGCCGCCGCCGTCGACGTCCGCGCGCTCCACGACCGCGCCCCCACGCGCCGGCCTCCTCCACGCGCCGGCCTCCTCCATGCGCCGGCCCTCCTCCACGCACCGGCCACCCTCCACGCGGCCTCCTCCACGCGCGGCCGCGCTCTCCTCCACGCGCCGGCCTAGCTCCTCCACGCGCCGGCCTCCTCCACGCGCGCCGCCTCTCCACGACCGCGCGCGCCCTCCACTGTGTATTCCTACGCCGCGCCCTCCACGGCCGCGCCCCCGCTCGCGCCGCGCCCTCCACGCCGGCCACGGCCTCGACGGCCGCGGAGTTAGCGCATTTTTGTACTTTTTATTTGTTCATCAAAATGTTGGCAAAATGTTGTACAAATTGATATGAATTGGACTGTTTGCACTGTTTGAACATGTTTGTATTTCGGCGTCAATATTTGATTGAATTTGTGTTAGGAAAATTTGTGGTCCGATACGAGTTTACGATAATAGTTTACGGGTTTACGAGTTTGCGATACTAGTTTACGGGTTTACGAGTTTACGAGTTTACAATACTAGTTTACGGGTTTACGAGTTTACGATACTAGTTCATGTGGTCCGATACGAGTTTACGATACTAGTTCCGACCTATACGAGTTTACGAGTTTACGATACTAGTTCATGTGGAGCGATACGAGTTTACGAGTTTACGATACTAGTTTACGGATTTACGAGTTTACGAGTTTACGATACTAGTTCATGTGGTCCGATACGAGTTTACGAGTTTACGATACTAGTTTACGATACTAGTTCCGACCAATACGAGTTTACGAGTTTACGATACTAGTCCATGTGGTCCGATACGAGTTTACGAGTTTACGATACTAGTTTACGAGTTTACGATACTAATTAAGGTGTTAGAAAAATTAGCAAATTTACCTTTGTATTCACATTTGCATTCACATATCCGATTCACATTTTTGTGGGTAGATGTATCTTGACATATGGAACAAGTTACCCAACTAAAGTTTTGTGCATTGTTCTTAATTTGCAGAAACTATGGAACGAGACGAAAATCAGGAAAACATCCTCGAGGATATAATCCGCGGGCCGGAAGATGTTGGCGATGTCACCTCGCAGTTTCTGAACAACTCCGGTGAGGGAGATGAGTCTCTCAACCGAAGAGACGGCTCCGGTGAGATAGAACCCAACGGCTGGGGTGAGGGAGAAGTCGGCGAGGGAGAAGCCGACGAGGGAGAAGCCGAAGGCTCCGGTGGAACATTAAATGTTGCAAACTCCGGCGAGGTGCATATACATATATTAATGAAGCCGAAGATTGTATTAATTAAGCCTCTGCTGTCTATATACATATATTGACGCTCTTTCTTCTTTTAGCCCTCCGGATCGAGCAAATCTTCTGTAAGGACAAAACGAGGCCCAGCCAAAAAGTTGGGCGACCAAGAAAGGTACAGGATCGAAAAAGTCGCTGAAGACGGCACACCGACTGCTCCCCCTGATGTTCAAAAAAAAATGGTAAAGCAATGCGGAGTTCTTGTTAGGGACTATATGCCGATCACCGTTCGAGAATGGCATCAGCCAAAGGAGGGAGGAGTAAGATATGTCGGCGAGGTGGGCAAAGAAAGACTTTGGAGAAAGCGCATGCTTAATTTCACCCTGCCGGCGCAAGAGGTGGATCCAGATGAGGAGGATCCAAATGAGGCAGAAAAGATTGCCCGGCAAAACATGGAGAAAAAAGTCAAGGACTGGTCTCTTAAGAAGATGGCCGAGCTATTCAAGAACTGGAAGAAAAGATTGAACAGCGAGTTTGTCGAGAAAAATAAGACTCCGGACTTCAATAAAGGGTATGAGAAGATAAGGGACGACTGGGAAGAATTTGTGGCGTACAAGAAATCGGAGGAAGCTCAGGAAAAGTCTGCAAAAAATAAGGCAAATGCTGCTAAAAAGATCTACCACCATACTATGGGGCTTGGTGGCTACGCCTTTAGCATGCCTAAGTGGGAGAAACTTGAGGCGGACCTGCTGGCTAAAGGGATCACTCCAGAGCCACTCGCATGGATCGAACGGGCAAGAAATTGGTTTTACGGGCATGGGGGCACGTTGGACGCAGAAGGGAAGTGCATATATAACAGAACACACAAAGATAAGCCCCTACTACCCATCGAAGGCATTAGAAATGCAGTAAAGGATGTTGCAGAGGGACGGTTCATTCCCGATAGAGAGGATGACGAGCTCACACGCGCCCTTGGGAATGAGGAACACGACGGACGAACACGAGGCGTATCAGGCTCCAAGCCCAAGACAATTGTGATTCCCGAGCACAGGAAGAAATTTCCTAATAGAAGCCATCAGAGGAGAAAGGAAAGGGAGGCAATGGAAGCACGCGCTGCTGCAGACCGGCTGCGTAATATAGAAGAAGAATTAAAGCGGCAGAAGGATCAAATTGCCGCACTTTGCCAGCAAGGTACTAGCGGCCAATCTCAGCGGCACATGGTAGAAGCTGCATGCGATGGTACCGGCGGCCCATCGAATCGGAAAAGCAGCGTGGCTTCCACGGAGCTCCAGGATGGTACTGATGATGCAGTGACGGTGGCTCCACTTCGTCGCTACCCAGTGGATGATATTACGGAGAGCACACCTTGTGAGCTGCATGTGAAAGTTTATAACTTAACCATGAAGGTGGCGGTCGGCTATGCCGTACCAATTGGATCTAATCCAACTTACCATTTCTCTCCGGTTCCAAATGGCTACGCTGTTGTCGGGGTGGATGAAGTGATGAAAGATTTTGAGGAGCTGAAGCTGGAACACCCTGCAGGTGAAGATGGGGAGGTGCTTGAACTTGGAGAAGCCAAGAAAGCGACCATTCTATGGATAAAGGAATTCATCGTGCTTCCGAACTGGCAGCCAAGGCCATCGACTCCTCACCAGTCTCCAGAGCAACAGTCCTCTTCACCGCCTCAGCAGTCTCCAGCGCAACAGTCCTCTTCACCGCCTCACCAGTCTCCAGCGCATCCGTCTCCGCCGCCGCGTCAGCTGTCTCCGCCCACCGCTGGTACTATGAGGGGTAAGCGATCACCGAAACGTAAAAGGTCGCCCCTCCCAAAAGTACCTCATAAGAATCTTCCCATGAGACCTTATGACTATACGGTGGAGGAAAATGCCGCGATGGCAACTGCCCAACATAAAGAGTGGTTGGCTAGCTTGAAGAAGCCGAAAGCGGCAGAGTTCCCCTCCACCCCAGAAGAAAAAGCCGCCGTCTTCAAAATGCTGAAGACCCTTGAACAACCCCCGCCAAGGCTGACACCAGACTATGACCGCCAGATTTGCAAGTCGGTTCAGGCAAATAAGGAGCGGTCGAAGAGTAGTAGTGCAAGCGGGAAAGGGAAATCAGTTCCCCAGCTAGGAGAACAGAAAAAGCAGTCGTGCCCCCCGCTCAAAGTGTTTTCCAATACCGAGGAGGGGTCGAGCACAGGTGCGGTCCACGTCGATCCTGAGTTTGTTGCAATCTACGGAGAAGCGGCCGCTGCTCAGGGCATGTCTATTCAGGATTACTTAGCACAATTAGAAGTGTTCCAGGAAGTAGCATACACTTACCGGTACGGGCATACTCTCGTCAAACCTGAGCTAGTCAACGGTCTACCAACAAAAATGCGAAGATTGCATAAGTGGTACATGCGAGCCTATGAGGAACGAGAAAACTGGATCTACGTGGCCTATAGAAACGAGCATTACGGGCATGGAAATGGCGTCGTAATGATTGAATTTTCTGAATTATTTCAGTTATACCAACAAGACGCCATCGACAAAGCCATCGACAAAGCTATCCTCAGTGCCTATTGTCTGTAAGTATTATTTCTGTAATTAAGTCTCTAGCTAGCTCAGCTCATTCATTGCATATATAATCTTACTCATCACTATATTAATTATGCAGAATGAAGATTCTCCAATGCAAAATAGGACAAATCTATGACATTGGGTTCATTGACCCATATTACATTCATCAAGTATCTCTCCAACGTCATTACAACGACACAGAGGATAACTTGGTAAGGGCGTTAAGGTTTAACGAAACCAAAAGGGAAATACTATTTCCTTACAACTACGGGTGAGTGTTACTGTCTTGTACACATTCTATTTCACTTACTCGATGTTAAGTGTATAACTGATGACTTTATGCGTGCGCAGCTTCCACTTTATTCTGCTAATCATTAAACCTGACAAAGGAGTAGTACATGTCATGGACTCGAAACGTAAACCCCTTGAGGAGTGGGCGGACATGCAGGAATGCCTCCAAGGGTAATTTCAATCATTATGTCACTATATCGGCAACTTTCCGTTCATTCCCTGGTAGCAAGCAATTAATATATAACTCCTTTATTCATTTTCTTTGCCGGACAGGGCTTGGAAACGGTTCACCGCCAAGGCTAGGGGTATTTGGGCAGAGGAGCTTACATTTGAACAAATAAGTGTAAGTTATCATGCTTGATTATTATTCCGCGCATCTCTTTGATTTTAGTTTCAATACCATTATCATGCTTGATTATTATTTTGATTGAACTCTGTTCTCGTAAATGCTTGAGGCAGGAATATGGGAATAATTTATGTGGATACTATGTTTGCGAGTTCATTCGCCAGACGACCCAAGAGCGATCCAAGAGCCTGTTCTTAGAACAGCTTGAAGTACGTAAACAATATTCACAATTTTAGTTTATTGCCATCAATTGTGTTTAGTTTCATTCATATATATTGACCCCTTCTTTAAATTAGATCGAACGGTTGCGGGACGGTCTTCTACCACAAGATCGCGTACGAGCAATTCAAGAGGAAATTGCGGGATTCTTAGATGCAGAGGTCCTAAATCCGAAGGGAGAATACTATGGGAAGGTTGAAATGCGAGTGTAAAAGAGATGTATATATGCATGAAACTCGTGTGTACATGTAATATGTTCGACCAAGCACGACGAATGAGATGTGTGTAATATATTCATGACGATGATGTGTAATAGTGGTTCCTTCATTGCTGTATGTAGTACCATCGAATTGAGTGCGAGATGGAGAGCCGGCGAGTGAGAGATGAGCCGGCGAGTAGTACCTGCACAGAAATATCGAAGCTTGGCCTCGATATGCCGGCGATGAGAGATGGAGAGCATGTCGACGATGCGAAGAAGGGAGACGACGGAGGCACCGGCGAGAGGGAGAGGGGGCACCGGCGAGAGGGAGAGGTGGCCCAAATATACCCTAAACCCTAAATACAAAAAAAAAACACTCATTGGTCCCGGTTCGTAATGAGTCTCCCCCCACGCCCAGCCAGAACTGGCCACGTGGACCAGCATTGGTCCCAGTTCGTGAACCAACCGGGACCAGCATTGGTCCCGATTGGCCAGTCCCGGTTCGGCAACCGGGACTGAAAGCCCAGGCGAACCGGGATTACAAATCATTTTTCTACTAGTGCGTATTCCGATCTGGTGGCATGTACTCACGTACGCTGCCGTAGCGGCCGTATTTTCCATCCCCGGCGTGTCCACTTTCTCAGCGTGCAGCCATGTGTGTACAGTGTACACCAGGTTACCAGCAGTCTTGCAGGATTCATGCATCAGTCGATTGAGAGCATGGATCTATGCATGTGCATGCAGGCGCGTAACACTGAGATGGATCGATGGTGGATTTTTCTCATGCACACAGCTGGAAAGTCTAGAGTTAGGTAATGGCATGTGACTATCTTATTTTACCAGCTCAATCAATTTCTTTACTATACAAGATAGGATATAGGATACAGTCTATAGCTATATCTGCTTTAACAACGTATAAGGAGAAGTCTACATCTATTTACATGCCATAAAGTATTAGTTATGTGCACGGATGTGAATTTATCATTTAGTAGCATTACAAATATAGATTATGTTTAAAATATTTGGCAAGAATTGATCTGTTGTTAAGTTCTAATTTTTTAGCATATAAATGTGAATTGTGGTTTAACCAAATTGTTTGTTCAAGCCAAATCTGCTCAAACAGGTAGAAAAAGGAGGAGCCAAACTACACTTCATAGTTGATATTCACGAGAACAAAGTCGGATCACAAAGTCGGCCCAGCTGAGCTACGCACTAGGTATGTTTCTATCCATTGATCACATGGAATCAAATAACTGATTTATCATTTGGTAGGATTATGAATGTAGATTATGTTTAAAATATTTGTCGTGAATTGCTCTGTTGTGAAGTTTTAATTTTGTAGCAATAAAGTGAATTTTGTTTTAAAGAAATTGTTTGTTAGACAAACAGTTCAAGTACATGCATAAAGATTAGGTTTGAGCAGCTCCTATAAAAGAATAAACAAAGGTGCCCACACTTATTTTTGGTGAACAAACCACATAGGAGTGGTGGGCTGATAATTAATTTATACATGAGGATCTTACAAAAAAATTGAGATATTAGATTAGAGTTGCTTCAGAAGAATAAAGAAAAGGTGTGAGCACTTTTTGGCTACACAAATTATGCAGGAGTGTCGGGCTAATTAGTTAGTACTTCATGCATACTTGATCTTAGGAATTAGAACATATCGGGTTAACTAATTATGTCTTTTTTAGTTTTGAAGAACAACACGGATGCTGTGTGCGCATACTTCAAATATAAAGCTACTCCTTATTTCTTTCATTATCTTTGCTTTTTTAGGTAGTGCGCCTAGAAGACCGATCATTATCGTAGAACATCAAGGGTGTATGAATCAAGGTTTTATGAAAAATGTACGGAAGCATATACATGAAACATGTATCTACCCCATTCATTACAAAAGTTAAATATATTAGAAGTTTGCATAAAAAATATCTGGTAATTAATTTGGCGGATCCTCTCGGTAAGCAAAACCCAAATTGTTTTATCTCCATAGAGGTGTGTGGGTCCATACATAATTGAGTATTATCTTTGCAAATCAGATACAGCTCACATGTCTCCACATATTATAGAATCTCTGCAAGTATTATCTTCGTGAAAAATACGACGTACAGATCTAAACCCACTGTACAATCTCTCCTATGCTCCAATACGATGGATATGTGAGAGATCTTCTAGACTGGCGAGTTGTAATATTCCAATAAATTGTAACCAGTCTCCTCCATATTTTCATCACGCCCATGTTATACCTTCTCCGGCGGAACCTTAAACTTAAGCAAATGGCCTCCTAATTAAATGCAACTTGAGAAATGATTGGTTAAGACTTCCTCACGTTGCCTGAAGAGCACTAATTACTGCACCACTTGCTATTGCCAAGAATCCTTGCATACCATGGTATTGAGTTTTGCACAATGACACTCCATGACCACTTCTTCATGTTTACCATTACTTGCTTCTGTTATATTTATGCATTAGTATATATTGGGGGAACAAAAGATGACCAAGCCACCTATTTTGTAAGTTCGTATGATAGACGGGTGAACACAAAGATGAATTTACAGGTAGGTAAACTATATACACATTCCTCTTGTATATAGTACATGCGATGCTTCTTAAAACAAAGGCTTGGTTAATGCAAAGTCTAACACAACATTTACACGTAGAATAAAAATTAATTTTTTATAGCATTCCGCACAAGCCGTGCTGGAATTCATGTGTCGAAGATACACTGCATTCTGTTGGATGGGATTTGTTAATTTCATCAAGGAGAAAAACTCTGTTGTTCATAAATTGACTAATAATTATAACTATGAAAAGCTAGAAGTCTCTTATTTCACGACGATAGTCTTGGAAAAGATCCTTGCTATTAAAGAATTGATAAAATATACGAGAGGGTCAAATAAATTGTTAAAAAATAATAATAGATGATTAAGAAGTTGCCCGTGCATGTGTGCGGGCCACCTTGCTAGTTAACATGAATAGCAGCAAGACGTCTACGAACACAGCCATCGGAACGTGACGAACATACCAAACAATTGTAGATGAAGTAGTCGTTGGAGCAGCGACGGCAGCAACTTGAGCGGCGACGGTAGCAGCTCGAAGAAGACGACGTTGGAGACGAGTCGCCCGCGGACCCGGAGATCGTCCAGGAAGTCGAGCCGTGATGAAGAACTTGAAAGCAGTCGCGCGGGGCGCTTCCCAAAAACTTTATTCGCCCTCTCCCGTACAGGATCACAAGGACAAGTGGTTCCAGAGACCTGCTGTCCCGTTCGCCGGTGCACAGGATGGAGTAGACTACGGTGGCGGCGCAAGGCACGAGATTGACAAAACCTAGATTGGTTCGGTGTGTGACGGGCAATATATAGTGCGGCTCAGGAAACCCTAACGGGTACAACGTGGGCCGCCCAAAACTATACGCGTACGCAAAAACTCGTTTTTTCCCAAACAACAAAAATATAGGCATCGGCTCGGCTCATTCCCGCAACCCGCGGCGTGTCGAGACGGACGGACGGACGGCGGCGGAGGAGGAGGAGGAGTGCGCACGAGAGAGCCTTCTGTTCTCAACTAGCACACCAAGTGGTACAACACTCCACCTTATAAGGTGGTGTTTGTCTCCTCCAACTAGCAATGTGGGACTAAACTTTAGCACCACATTGCACCTCCAAAATTCTGCCATGCACATGGGCCACATATGGGCCAATTTGAGATTTTCAGAATTGCTTATTTGGGCTGCCCACTAATGGGCCCAAATTCTAACAATCCCCCACCAGATCTCAAATTCCCATTTAGAGATTTTGCCAAACCTCGTTTCTTGTTTATATACCAGTGTTTCAGCAGAGACTGTTAAGTTGAACTTCCGCCTAGAGCTTCAAGCTACATCTACCAGCAACTTGAACAATGGACGAACCTTGAATTGCAAGTTTGGTGCCAATAGACTTCACTCAAAGTCATAACCAGTACGTGGCTGCCAGTAGCCTACCCCGCGGGTGGAGCATATGCGTCATACTCCCTGGTCTCTTCATGAGCTTACTAGAGATCACCCAAATCTCATAGACTGCGACGTTTAACAGTCGGACTCATATAGGTGTATTCTTTCAAGGTCGCTCTGTAGGATAGCACCTTTGCTACGAATAGCCAACAGAAACACATTAAGGCATATTGCCAACCTGCCTTACAGAATGTGAGAGTTATGCATCTTTCCACGGAGAGGGTTACAAAATAACTCTCCTCAGTTAAACCACTAGCTTGTTCTTCCCAGGTCCTAATTCACGGGATCTCCGATCACATAGGTTGGGTTACCACTATGGTGTAACGCTCACGGGTCTCAACCCCATCTCCCTCGATGCACTATCTATCACATTACGTGATAGTCCCTTCGTAAAGGGATCTGCCAGGTTTTTGTCTGTTTGAATATAACTAACAGTTATTACTCCGGAGTTTCTCATTTTCCTGACAGACTTCAAGCGTCTTTGACGTGTCTTGATGACTTCGCGTTATCCTTAGCACTGTTCACTTTCATGATAACCGTTTGGTTGTCACAGTTCATAAGGATGGCCGGTAATGGTTTCTCAACCACCGGCAAGTCCATCAAGAGCTCACGCAGCCATTCTGCCTCAACAGAAGCTGTATCTAAAGCAGCAAGTTCTGCTTCCATGGTTGACCTCGTCAAAATGGTCTGTTTGCAAGACCTCCATGACACTGCGCCACCTCCAAGAATAAATGCATATCCACTTGTGGCGTAGAGCTCATCAACATCTGAGATCCAGTTCGCATCACAGTATCCCTCAAGCACCGCAGGGTGCCCTGAATAGTGAATCCCATAACTCATTGTACCGTTCAGATAGCGCATGACCCTTTCAAGTGCATGCCAATGATCAATACCCGGGTTAGACATGAACCTGCTCAACTTGCTCACAGCAAAAGAGATATCAGGTCTCGTCGCGCTCGCAAGGTACATGAGTGAACCGATCACTTGAGAATATCTTAATTGATCTCTCGTTTCCTTTTGTTCTTTCTGAGTGTCACACTGGGATCATAGGGTGTTGGAGAAGGCTTGCTGTCTATATAACCAAAGCGGCTCAAGACCTTCTCAACATAGTGTGATTGCGTTAACGTAATCCCACTCTCATCCCTAATCAACTTAATGTTCAGGATCACATCAGCTTGTCCCAGATCTTTCATATCAAAGCTCTTTGACAGAAAAGACTTGACCTCATTTATCACTATCATGCTTGTACCGAAAATAAGTATGTCATCAACATACAAGCATAATATAACACTATCGCCCCCACCATGGCGATAATACACACACCTGTCAGCCTCATTAATGGCAAAGCCTGCAGAGTAAGAGTGCTGTCAAACTTCTCATGCCATTGCTTAGGTGCTTGCTTCAGCCCATACAAAGATTTTAACAATTTGCACACCTTTCTCTCTTCACCTTTTACTACAAACCCATCAGGCTGATCCATATAGATTTCCTCTTCCAACTCTCCGTTAAGGAAAGCTGTCTTTACGTCCATTTGATGAACGATAAGACCATAGGAGGCAGCCAGGGAAAGTAGTACACGAATGGTGGTAGTCGAGCAACAGGTGAATAGGTGTCAAAGTAATCTTCGCCTTCACGCTGGGTGTAGCCCTTGGCTACAAGCCGTGCCTTGTACTTCTCAATAGTACCATCAGGCCTTAGCTTCTTCTTGAACACCCACTTACAACCCACAGGTTTGCAGCCGTAGGGTCGTTCAGATAATTCCCAAGTTCCATTAGAAAGAATCGAGTCCATCTCATTATGGACAGCTTCTTTCCAGTCATCAGCATCAGGAGATGCAAATGCCTCTGCAATGGACGTGGGAGTATTGTCCACAAGGTACACAATGAAATCATCACCAAAGGATTTTTCAGTCCTCTGTCTCTTGCTCCTCTTGGGAGCTGATTCATTGTCATCCTTCTCAAGGACTTCCTCAACATGTGGTTGTTCAGAATGATCAACAGATGTACTAGGTTCAGCAAATATCTCAGAAGAAATTCTAGCAATGCTATGCATATCCTTCATAGGAAACGTGTTCTCAAAAAATGTTGCATCACGAGATTCCAAAATAGTATCAACATGCATATCAGGTATCTCAGATTTAACCACTAAAAATCTATAGCAAATGCTCCGCTGAGCATAACCTAGAAAGACACAATCCACTGTCTTCGGTCCAAGTTTCGTTTCTTAGGAATTGGAACATTGACTTTCGCCAAACATCCCCAAGTACGAAAATAAGAAAGTGATGGTTTTCTCCCAGACCACTCCTCGTAAGGTGTCTTCTCTTTATCCTTGTTAGGAACTCTATTCAGGACATGACACGAAGTCAACAAAGCCTCCCCCACCATGCCTTAGATAAACCAGCAGTGTCCAACATGGCGTTCACCAAGTCGGTCAGCGTGCGGTTTTTCCTCTCGGCAACCCCGTTTGATTGGGGCGAATAGGGAGGCGTCCTCTCATGAATAATACCATGTTCCTCACAGAATTCATCAAATACGTTGGAGAAATACTCGCCACCACGATCTGACCTAAGACGTTTGATCTTTCTCTCTAATTGATTTTCTACTTCAGCTTTATAGATTTTAAAGTAGTCTAAAGCTTCATCTTTAGTGTGCAACAAATATACATAACAGAACCTAGTAGCATCATCGATTAAAGTCATGAAATATCTCTTATCACCTTTTGTCAACACGCCATTCATCTCACATAGATCCGAATGTACGAGTTCTAGAGGTGCCAAGTTTCTCTCCTCGGCTGCCTTGTGAGGCTTTCGAGGTTGCTTAGATTGCACACAGCTATGGCACTTAGAACCTTTGGCAATGGTGAAAGTAGGAATTAAACTCAAACTGGAAAGTCTACTCATTAAACCAAAATTAACATGACATAAACGAGAGTGCCAAACATTAGCATCCGAATCCACACTGCCACAAATATGGTTTACTGACTTATTACAAAAATCCGATAATGAAAAGCGGAACAAGCCTCCGCACTCATACCCTTTACCAATAAATTGTCCAAACTTTGACACAACTACTTTATTGGACTCCAAGACTAATTTAAACCCATCTCTGCATAGAAGGGAGCCGCTAACAGATTCTTGTTCATAGTAGGGACATGCTGCACGTTCCTCAGCTGCACGATCTTCCCCGAAGTAAACTTCAGATCTACCGTGCCAACACCACGAACAGAAGCATGTGATCCATTCCCCATTAAGACGCTTGAATCTGCGACCTGATAAGAAGTGAACATAGAGATGTCAGCACATACATGAACATTAGCACCCGTATCAATCCACCAACATGGAGATTGAAATACTGAAAGCACAATCGGTAAATTACCGTACCCATCAGCATTGCTAGCGGTCACGACGTTGACATGCTTTGGCGCCTTCCCTTTCTTGTCTGCACGATCTGGGCAGTCCACAGAGAAGTGTCCGGGCTCTCCACAAGTGTAGCACTTTAGCTCAGATTTGTTCAGCATCTTCTTCTTCTTCTTGAAAGAAGTAGTCTTGGTAGGCATGTTGAAGGAAGGCTTGCTCTTTGCCTTGCTCTTGCCATGGTGAAAGTTCTTCTGCACCATGTTGGCGCTAGACTGACCTTCACCACCTCTCTCAGCAGTGTCCTTAGCCCGAGCCTTCTCCTCAACATCAAGAGACGCTATCAGGTTTTCAACCGATATCTCCTGTCTCTTGTGTTTGAGAGTTGTGGCGAAGTTCCTCCATGAAGAGGGCAACTTTGCAATAATGCATCCAGCCACAAACTTGTCAGGTAAGGCACACTTAGCGTGCTCAAGCTCCTTAGCAATGCACTGTATCTCATGAGCCTGTTCGACTACAGAACGGTTGTTAGCCATCCTGAAGTCATGGAAGCTCTCCATGATGTACAGTTCACTGCCAGCATCTGCTACACCGAACTTAGCGTTCAGTGCCTCCCAGAGCTCTTTGGCATCTGTAATGTGCATGTACACATCAAACAGCTTGTTGCTAAGAGCACTCAGAACGAGTCCCACAAAGGCAGTATTGGTTTCCTTGAACTTGTTCTGATCCTCGTCAGATATAGTTCCTTCAGGTAAACCCTCACTAGCCTCGAACACTTTCAGAGATCGCAACCACAGTGTGGTCTTGTACTGCCATCTCTTAAAGTCCACACCGGTAAACTTGTCCGGCCTCAGCGCATCAGATAGATGTCCCATGTTTAACTCAGGAAATTGCCTATAACAAATATAAGGTTTTTGGATTGTTGGATTATTAGGCATAATTTCCATGATTAATTCCAGAATATAAAGCATGATCGCAAGAGCTACTAACATGTTAATCTCGAAAATACTAGACGTATTAATTAACATGAACAGCAGCAAGACATCTACGAACACAGCCATCGGAACGTGACGAACGTACCGAACAATTGTAGATGAAGTAGTCGTTGGAGCAGCGACGGCAGCAGCTTGAGCGGCGACGGTAGCAGCTCGAAGAAGACGACGTTGGAGACGAGTCGCCCGCGGACCCGGAGATCGTCCAGGAAGTCGAGCCGTGATGAAGAACTTGAAAGCAGTCGCGCGGGGCGCTTCCCAAAAACCTTATTCGCCCTCTCCCGTACAGGATCACAAGGACAAGTGGTTCCGGAGACCTGCTGTCCCGTTCGCCGGTGCACGCCGGCGCACGGGATGGAGTAGACTACGGTGGCGGCGCAAGGCACGAGATTGGCAAAACCTAGATTGGTTCGGTGTGTGACGGCGCACGCAGTGCAAGGCAATATATAGTGCGGCTCGGGAAACCCTAACGGGTACAACGTGGGCCAACCACGTCGCACACGTCCGAGTTGGATAGCAGCCCACGATCCGGGAGCGACCCGAACTGGCAAAACTATACGCGTACGCAAAAACTCGTTTTTCCCGAACAGCAAAAATATAGGCATCGGCTCGTTCCCGCAACCCGCGGCGTGTCGTGACGAGACGGACGGATGGCGGCGGAGGAGGAGGAGTGCGCACGAGAGAGCCTTCTGTTCTCAACTAGCACACCAAGTGGTACAACACTCCACCTTATAAGGTGGTGTTTGTCTCCTCCAACTAGCAATGTGGGACTAAACTTTAGCACCACATTGCACCTCCAAAATTCTACCATGCACATGGGCCACACATGGGCCAATTTGAGATTTTTCAGAATTGCTTATTTAGGCTCCCCACTAATGGGCCCAAATTCTAACAGCTTAGTGGTGGAAAGTGGTACTGGATAATCCGGGGATATCCTATAGTAATCGAAAAAAGTACAGATGGATGTGAAAATATAAGCCGAAATAAAATGAAAATGGATGTAGAAACATCTAGATCTATTTAGCAAATACAAATGTGGCTTTGAATTTTGAAGCAAATGTCGGTATAAATGTGGATGTGTCCGGAGCCGAATAAAATTACTTTAGCCATGTTAGTAATTCCAGGCATGTATGTCTATTATCCAACCCATAAATCAAACAAGTGGGGAAATATATTTTTCTATGATGGGACCTAATACGGTGTAATTGCTAATTATTTTACGTAATTTGTCGCTAAAATTTCAAGATCTTTGTATTTGTCTTGAATGAGTAAACATATGATTTGTATCTGTATTAGAGTTACATACGCTTTGCATTCGCATCGATAACATTTGTCTATGTCTGCATTTGTATTCGTTCAAAAAAATATGAAAAAGGAAGTGGGAAAGACACTATTCGATTTGTTTCCACCCCTAGCGAGGGGTAACGCGAGGAAGAAGGGTGACAATGCTAGGAGTGGGTATGTGGACGCTGAGCTGCAAGAAGAGGGAAACAAGATCTTACAAATTAAATCCAATGGTTATATAGAAAAAGTTGGGCAAAAACAACAATTTCTAATTATTTGTGCTGCACATGTGTATATGGACGCTCTCCTTTTTTTCCTAGACGAAGTAGCGCGCGCGGAACCAGTGGTGGGCTTTATTCAAGGAGCAGAGAGCAGCAGAGTGATGCTCCCCGGAAAGCTAGTGAGGTCCCATGTTGCATCGCTGCTAGCTTAACGAACCAATTATAAGGGCAGCGATCGCAGTAGCGTCCAGATGCAGCTGCAGGCCCTGACCAGATGCAGCGAGGTCCCTCATTTGTCGCTAAGTTACAAGATATTTGTATTTGTCCTGAATGAGTAAACATACGATTTATATCTGTATTAGAGTTACATGCGCTTTGCATTCGCATCGATAACATTTGTATATGTTGTATTTGTTTAAAAAAAATGAAAACGGAAGTGGGAAAGACACTATCTGATTCGTTTCCACGCCTAGCGAGGGGTAACGCGTGGAAGCTAGTGAGTGACAATGTTAGGAGGGGAGTATTGTGAACGCTGAGCGGCAAGAAGACTGAAACAAGATCTTACAAAATAAATCCAATGGCTAAAGAAAAAGTAGGGCAAAAACCACAATTTCTTATTCTTTGTGCTGCACATGTGTATATGGACGCTCTCCTTTTTTTCCTAGACGAAGTAGCGCGCGCGGAACCAGTGGTGGGCTTTATTCAAGGAGCAGAGAGCAGAGTGATGCTCCCCGGAAAGCTGGTGAGGTCCCATGTTGCATCGCTGCTAGCTTAACGAACCAATAATACGGGGCAGCGATCGCAGCAGCGTGCAGATGCAGCTGCAGGCCCTGACCTGATACAATGCATGCCTCCTGAGAATATCTAGTGATACAAGACGTTGGCTGATACAATGCATTCCTCCCATGCCTCCTCGTCTCCTTTCCTTCCTGTGTGTCACCACCACTGACTGACCACTGGGCACTGCTTGCAAGCGGCTATCGCAACACTAGATGCCTTTTCCGTTCTAGGCTTTGTGTTGTACTGGATGGTAGGTACGAGTAGCTAATGGTAGCAGATAATGGTCCGAGGCAGCTGGATGTAACTTGGATTAAGCAGACTCTCAACTCCGTACATGCATATGGCGTGCCCCGGTGCAAGAAGATTTGAGTGTGGTGAGAGCATCTCCACCGGCATCCCCGGAAATATGTCCGACGTCTTTTAAATATATTCGTTTTGGGGAGCTGGGATACAATGAGAGGTGGTGCCCTAGCGACGCCCCAAATAGACTGGACAAGTGCCAGTATTTGAAATAGACCGGACAAGTGCCAGATTATCAGATTCTTTATGGAATTTATTTTCAGGTGAAAAACATGGTATAGGGTGTGTGCGTAGCCACCGAGAATTTCGTCAATGGATCTCTTGAGGACGTAGGCCCACTAGATCCACTAACCGGATTTCTATGACCACTCGGTCCACTCACTCGATCCGCACACCGGCATATTGGCACATAAAATCCTTCCAGTGGATTACTCGTCGTCCGCGGGTGACATGTTCGCAGGGGCGTGTCAGAACGTTGTCCGGCGACCCGAGAAGATCTCTAAACTTGAGGGTGGCTCAGGGATGATGGACAATTTTCAGAGACGCTGGACAGAGATGGCGGTACCGCTGGGAATGTTTTTTATCTGAACCTCCAAATGGCCTTGGGTTGCTTTGTGGGTGCTGATGGAGATGCTTCTGAAGATATGAAAGATAGAGGAAACATGCCGAGGCCACGAACGAATCAGCCCGGGCGTGCGTGTTCCTTTGTTTCGTTCAAAGAACTAGCGCTCCAGGTAGGTAGTTTTTCTACTGTAGGTACTCCACTAGTTTTTTTTTTTTTGAGAGAGAGATCAGAGATGGTTCTCCACTAGGTTTTTTTTTTTTTTGAGTGGTGGTACTCCACTAGCTAGTAATAAGTACTATGCCCGTGCATGCGCACACGTTGGGCCGGTGCATTGAGGGTGACCTTATGGGCCCAATTAAGATGGGGGTGACTAGACACATGAAGTGTTTTAGTCCATTTTCCTATCTGGCACGGCCCATTAATAGTTTTTCTTTTATACTCTTCCTGCCACCAATTTAGTTGACATAGATTTGTCTAAATACAGATATATCTAATCTACGTCAACTAATTTGGAATGGACTGAGTATATCTTTACGCAATCATTAGAAAACGAGTGCTTGGCTACCCGGTAACCAGTGCTCCCTTTATTTTATTAAAAAAAAATCAAAATCCATGTTTACACGTTTTTTAAATTCTGAAAAATAAAATCCTGCATTTGTCAATAATGTATTTCATGAACATGAAATATATCGATTTAAAATACTTTATATTCCGAGTTACACAAAAAATGAAAAACAATGTGTGAATGTGAGTATACACACTTTTAAATCTTCAAAATATACAATATACTGTCATATTTTTGCAGCCCATAATACAAAAACAATAGCATTGTGATGTTACATATTTGTAGGATGCATCATTGACTACATCTAGATTTTTTGTTTCAGAATTTTTAAAGTTGTAATTATAGGTTTAAAATTTTAAAATAAACATATCACTCGTGGAGCCAAAACGACTTTTGGCTAGAAAACGGGTGATTATTGTGACGATTTCTAGTTTCCTCTATTTTATGATGCGTGGGTGTTCCATGCTTGACAAGTGTCACAATTAAAGAGTTTTGCTGGGAATTTTCTTCGAAACGGATGAGTGGTATATTATACATTTTTTCTAGATTCAAAATTCGAAATGAAATATCTTTAGAACCCTTCGTCAGAATTATGAAAAGTTGTGTCCAGTGCGTCGAGATCTTCGAAAAAATATCACATGTTGATAGGTTTCACAAACTTTCAAAAACTACTATACTTGAAAGTTGGTGTTGTTGGTCTACGCAGCTGGATGTCGGGGCGGCGAACCCGAAAGTTTGGTAGTGTTGAGGGCATCAACCTTGTGTCTTGTGGGCGACGAGGTCACTTTGGCGCAGTTCTCCTTGAGATTCGATTTCTTGACCTAAGTTCAAGTGTAACGTGCTTGCTCCTCCCATAGTAGTCACCACGTCTTCTCTTTGGCATGCATTGTTGGCTTGTCTCGATGAGTGTGGCATCCGTTGTTTAGTCGGTGTGTTTGGGCTTGGCCCTAGGCGTGTTGGTGTTTGGGTGGGTTTGGCACTTGTCATATTGATTTTCGCCCAGTTTTCCCATGAGTTAACTGGACAACTTTCTTCTTAATTAATGGAAAAGACAAAGATTTCGCCTTCGTTTCAAAAATATACGTCCTGGCGGTAGAGGAAAAAATATATTTAAAAACATTTATAAAAGGGAAAGGAAAAAAAAGAAGTCCCGAACTGATCCCGCGCCAAGTGCGCCCTGGTTCATTCACTCACGTGCAATATGCCATACGCTTTTGTAGCGGCTCAATCTTGATGAACTCCATTCACCATGTGGAAAACAATTTCGAAAGCACTTTTATGATGCATCGTCCCACCTAGCCGTAGAAATATGCCATACGCTCTTGTAGCGGCTTGATTTTGATGAGGTATTCAAAACTATACACCATGTTAATAAATTTAAATGTTTTTGCTCGACTTCAAAGTTGCCAACCAAAGATATATAAAATTGGTAGGACAATATTATTGAAGTAATCAACCAATAATTTGCTATAAAAAAGGTTGGCAAAATGCATGTTACTGTCTTAGTAACAAAAGAGTTCGAAAAAAGTTGTGCTCGAAAAAAGTTTGTGCTCATATGATATCTAGTTTGGACCCCTCGTTGATATGAAGCATACAGTTACAACAGGTTGAGAATCGGGCATATAGTTTGGGCTAAAAAACATATTTTTTGTCTATAAAACAACTATAAATCAGATGAGGTCACGTAACATTAATTGGTTTCTTATTGTGTGTACATGTAATTTTTACTTTTTCCTTCCGTTGGATTTTTTTATTTTGCATTTCGTGCATAGTTTTAAAATTGACATTTTTGCATGAATAAATTCTTCACCGGATTGTTTTCATGCTACAGTGGTAAAATTCTAAACCCCTTTGCTACATTTTTGTAATAAAAATGTCACCCCTAACTTGTTGGGCTGGCCCACCGGCGAGATGGGGCGTAGCTCCCTCTATTTCCCGTCCTATTGCAGGAAATAGAGTTTGCACTACTCTCTGCTATATCCTCTGCCGTGGTTCCTCTGGCCGGTGCCGCCTAAAAGGCTGGCTTCATGGGCCATTTAAAAATATGGCCGAATAAAATATATTTTTTTACTTTAAAAAAATTATGATGTATCTACTTATTTATAAAATCTTAGATCAATGGTGCAAAAAAGAATCCATGAAAATTTTCTAGAACCTCATGAACTTTTTTTCGAATCGTTAATTTTTTTTTGTCATGTGTAATTATTTTTTAACTTTGCGATTTTTTGTAAAACTCTACGAACAATTTTGTTCAAACACATGAATATTTTTTAAAAATCGTAAATATTATTTTGAACCATTCACGATTTTAATAACCATGATTTTTATGGCATGGCCATTCTAAAAATAAAATAGAAAAAAAGGAAAATGAAGAGAAACATAAATAAAAATATGAAGGAAAAAAGATACATAAAATAAAATACTACATCCGATCCGAAAGGAACGTCGGAGGTTTGTACATGCCAATTGTGCTGCCTAGCATGTATTCTCGCGACACTTTTTACGGACTGGAGGGAGTATAGCGGGCAGCAAATAGGATTTGTCTGCTTATGTGTTTCTCGGCAAACCCTATGCGGCGCCCGTTAGCGCCGCATAGGGCTAGCGCCGCTAAAGAGCTGTTTTCTAGGCCGGGCCCAATTAGGTACGCACTCTTTCCTTTTTCTTTTCTTCTCTTCTCTTTTCTTTTCTTTTTTTCTTTCTCGTTTTTCATTAGTTTCTTTTTTCGTTTTTCTTTTTTGTTTTCGTTTCCTTTTTCGTTTCTTTTTCTGTTTTCGCTTTTTGTTTTTGTTTTTTCTTTTCTGCTTTGTTTTCGTTTCTTTTAAAATTGGAACTATTTTAAAATTTGAAAATGGTTCCATTTTAAATGGTTCTAAATTTCAAAATGGTTTCAAATTAAAAATGGTTCCCAATTTTAAAATTGTTCATTTTTTTAAAATGGTTCTATTTTTGAAAATGGTTCCAAAATTTAAAAAGGTTTCATTTTGAAAATGGTTCCAAATTTTAAAATTGTTCCATTTTGAAAATGTTTTCAAATTAAAAAATGGTTCCATTTTGAAAATGGTTACGAATTTGAAAATTGTTTCATTTTTTAAAATGGTTCCAAATTTTATAATTGTTATTTTGAAAATGATTCCAAATTTAAAAATGGTTTCGAATTTAAAATGGTTCCAAATTTGAAAATTGTTCATTTTTAAAAATGATTCCATTTTGAAAATGGTTCCAAATTTTAAAATGGTTCCGTTTTTTAAAATGTTTCCAAATTTAAAAAGGTTTGAATTTAAAATGGTTCCAAATTTGAAAATTGTTCATTTTTGAAAATGGTTCCATTTTAAAAATTGTTCCAAATTTTCAAATGGTCCCATTTTGAAAATGGTTCCAAATTTGAAAATGGTTCCATTTTGAAAATGGTTCCAAATTAAAAAATGGTTCCAAACTAAAAAATGGTTCATTTTGAAAATTGTTCCAAATTTAAAAATAGTTATATTTTGAAAATGGATCGAATTTTAAAAATGGTTCGGAATTTAAAATGGTTTCAATTTTAAAAATGGTTCTAAATTTGAATTTATGGATTCAAGAAAGTAGCAGGTACTTAGCCAAAAAAAGTACACAAAACAAAGCAGAACAGAAAAGAAAGGAAATGGATGAGAGAGAATAAGGAGGAAAGGTTTGCATATGGGTGGATCCGCCCCATTTTGTCTCATGTGCATGTGCATTTGGCGGATAGAAAAAGGAAAGGATTTCACCGTGAAGGTGCGCAGAAGTCGTTTGTTTATCCGGACGGATTGTCACTTCCTGACCGATCGGGGGGCTAATGGGCCGGCCCGCTTCACCTTTTCTTCAGGCGGCACGAGGCGCTAACGGGCGCGGCGCTGTATATCAGCTCCCGTGTCTCTCCCTAGCATAATGCCTATTAATAACTGACGCGCTGCGGCCTATGGGCTGAAAAAACCTAGCCGAGTTGCAGGTGCTGTTGGATTGCAGGAAGGCGGCCTCCGGGTAGAAATTACGTGCGCGCCGCAAAGAGATTGTATGGGCACCGTCCGTTCCAACCGCCAAAGACGGCGAGACACGTTGAGACGACTACGACACGACAGACGCACCGCGCGTAGGACTCCAGGTCTCCTACCATATCCCTCTCTCCATGTCTCCTCAATTTTTGTTCAAACAGCCTTCCAGGACCATATACCCCGCGCCGCCGTGCGATCTCCGGTAACATATATAGTCCGTTCCATCCATCCATCATCTCCTGGGTTCCGACCATGATCATCAACGCCAAGCTCGTGGCGCTCGCGGTCGTCACAGCGGCGGTGCTCCTGTCATCGTCGACGCTGGACAGCGGCGCGCCGGCGACGGGCCGACGGTTTTGGAGATAAGCGACGTGGAGCTGATCCCGTGGACGGCGGCGCGGCGGGGCCGGAGAGCGTGGCGTTCGGCGTCAACGGCGAGGGGCCCTACGCGGGCGTGTCGGACGGGAGGGTCATCAGGTGGCTGCCGGCGGAGCGCCGCTGGTCGAGCACTCCTCCGCCGCCGCGCCAGAGCTGTAAGCTGCTTTCTCCCTCTCTATCTCTGTCTTCTTCCTCCCACAATTCCATATACATACTGCTTTGTGCGCTGCATGCATGGTCGATCAGTGTAGATCGAGCAACCAATCTGTTGCATGTTTCGAGCTTGCATATCATTGACGGCGCTTTGTTAATTTAGTCCTCGATCTATATTAATCAGGGGTGTTCATCGATTAATGGTGCGATTAGGCGTAACATCATCCGCTCGATGGAGAAGTGACATGGGGTCACCGTACCGTACGTACTGTAATGGAGCTAAATCGCTTGGTAATGTCACCGTCACGGTATGGCTGATTTGCCGCGCTAACCGCCGGACGCAGAATTGTCGATGGCTCCACGCGCGTATAAGCAACCAAATGTTGCACTGTTATCTTCCCGTCGCTTCTCCAAACACCGTCTCACATAGCTATCTTTCCCGTCCTTCTCCAACACCCGTGGCAAACCGCTGATCGGATCCAGATTTTTGTATTCACAAATTGAGCAGGATAGACCCCATAGCTAGATGAATTATGTGATTTTCTACTACGAAGACGATGCCATTATTTTTTAAAGAAATCTCAGACATCTTTTTACGCATTTCATGCATCTGAATCAACATTCCCATAATCTAGTTTGGGATGGTGACTAATCCATCTGTCAAGTCTAATCTGATATCGGTGTTCAGGAGCAAATCTAGGAAAATCTGGCAATGAGTGCAACTATTGTAGAGCTATTCATGTCTTTTCGGGGAGTAGTAGAGCTACAGAATTAAAATTTGCAATGAAGTTGCTAGTAGGTAAAGGAACGACATACCAGTTAGATATCGCGATAAAATATCATTCCAAGGCCTCATCGTGGCTTCTTGGAGTGTGGAGATAAAGCAAAACATGTCATATTCACATAATTTGCGTGGAAAATGTAAAAAAGGTTTAAATGGGAAAGAAATATTCTTAAGATGAACATGTGGTGAAATTACACTTCACAATTTCGGCTATCGATTATTTACCTTTTTAAAGCGATCAATCACATCACCCTTGGTTATAGTGGAAAACATATCTTTGTCCATAAACCAAGTTAGACAACACTCGGATTTCTTATCCATTTTATTCTGCAACATATTTTGACAATATTATTTGCGAAAAACATCTCTCGCAAAGTCAGCACTCCCTTTGAAAGGGGAAGAACTAGCTAGCTTCAGGCCATGGTGATTTTTGTACATAACTATCAGGAGATCGGAGGTGATTAACGCGGATCCACACAAAAAATGTACCTCTTTCAAATTTAAATTAAGCTTTCTAACGAGAAAACAAACTGACCACACCCATTCAATAAAAAATGCACTTATATTGAAGAAATAGGCTTTCGCCCCGCTATATTAATATAGCAACCACCCGATACAATTTTGAGACCACCGCTGGGGCAAAACAGCACACTCATGCCCAAGAGAAAAGAAAGAGAACAAGAAAAGAAAACAAAGCCGACATAGACGGATCAACGAAAACAAAGGTGACTCGCAACCGCTGCGCTCTCTCCGGCAAAGTCCCACCACTATCCTAGCACTCTGAAATGTCGCGTACCGAACAACACCTCCAAGAAGGAAAACAACGACGACGCTGCTGCTATCCCGGACTGGTCCTAGGGTTTCCCCCGTACGCTACAGTAGTGGGGAAGAGGTACACCCGACGCCCTTCAGGAAGGAACAGCGACACCCACAAGCATCACCGCGGCGGTGTCAAGATGACAAGGATTTCTCCCGACCTCGAAAAAACCACCTCCCTGGACACTCCGACATGCTCCACCCATCTTGCCACCCACCAACACAACGCCACCACGGAATTGAGGACACCAAAGTCGTATCACCAGGCAAGCACAACACGACCGGTCGAACCGAGAGGAACCCGCCGTAGACAGAGCGGCAGTACCACAGCCACGTGGGAGGGATCGACCTCCACCGCCGTAGACGGTAACTGACCGACGCAGCACGCAGGAGCACACCAAGCCACATTGGAGCCGAAGGGCGCCGCAGCACAACCACCTGGAGGACTACCTCCACCGCCATCGGCGGGTGCCGACCGGACGCGGTAGCAGAGACACACCAGGCTGGTCAAGCCCGGCCGGCCCCTAACAGGGTCCGTGAAGTCTCCGCCACCACACTGCAGCACGTAGGCCGACGCCGCTGCTACCCTCAATCAGCACCACAGGCTCGGCCGGACCCGAACGGATCCGCGAAGCTCCCGGCGCCATGCTGCAGAAGACGTGACGTCGTCGCTGCCACTCCGTCACACGCAAAGTACCACAGTCAAACCGGGTAGCCGGGTCGAGCTTGGGCCCACACTGACCCAGATCGGTCCCAAAGGCCCAGATCTGGGCCTGCAGGGCCCTGGCCGAACCTAGCTACCCGCACCACCAAATGGCGGCGCCGCCCGCTGCGCTCACCTTCGGCCGCAAGAGAGGAGCAAGGGGCTCCGCCGTGTAGCCGCGCCACCGACGCCAGGGAACACCACCGGAGCCACACCACCCCGCACGAGGAGGGCACCGGGGGGGGGGGAGAAGTAGGGGGCCACCGGCGCCGCCCCGGGCCAAGCCCAGCGACGCACGCCAACGGCGACCGCGGCGAGGAGGAGGGAGGAGAGCTCTGGGTGAGGAGCGGCGGCGCGGCGGGCGGCCGTCGCGAGAGGAGGAGAGCGGGGGGGGGGGGGGGGGGGGGGAGTGCGGCGCGGTCCGGCCGGACGACGGCCCAAGCGCGGCGGCGGCTAGGGTTACGGGCGGGAGGATGCGGTCGCGAGAGGAAGGTCGCGAGAGGAAGGTCAAATGCACTTATATTGAACCAAGATAAGTTGTTGTTGGTCCCTTAACCGTTCATATTTCATATAGTTCACATTTGCTTTCCCATCGTCCTTAACCGGAAAATTGGGTGCCTTATATGATACATGGATGTATCCTTGCTTTGCGACGTGTTTTTTCACTCAACATGTCACGTGCTCATTCGGGTTGGCACCTATAAACTTGTCATCTCGACATATGATTTACAAAAATCACAAAAAGGAAAGGAGAGACGAGAGAGGCATGTTTCCATGTAGGCTTGAGCACCGGATTTAGAGGGGAGAAGAGAGGAGGCATGCATGTTTCCATACGAGCCTTGAGCACCGGAATTAGAGGGGGAAATAGCAGATAGTGAGTATAAAATCATAACTAGGATGTCAAGAAAGTACTAACGTGGATATGCTAGCGATAAAAGTACTTAGGGCTAGGGAGGGACCGAAGTTGTATGAATTTAGAAAATAAGTGACAAAGTCATAGAAAAATGTTAGGGGCGAGAAATATTCTACGAAAACGAATACATACTCCCTTCTTCAATGTATATACAAGGTCGGACTGCAAAGTTGGGTTTTCCACGAATACAATACCCCCAAGATACCCCGCGCAAGTTTGAGTCGTTTGCTACATCGTGAGTTGATTATTTTTATTTTGTTAGATGCACGCGACTCAACAAGCCCAGGGCATGAGGGAATTTCGGCGGAACCAAGCAAGTACTTTTCAGGAGTGACATAATTAAATTGAGGATCAATCAATTATTTTATTTTACTTGTCATTAGAAACTTTGGAGATGGGCCATGTGTATACGGAAAGAGGGAGCATATATTGAACTTAAATAAAATAAGGGACTAAAATTTCAGAGAGTGGATGTACAACCCAACCCCTTAGGTCAAATCCTCATGGAGACAAAATTGGGCTCGTGGCGCTCTTCTTTTCCGTTGGAAAAGGAGTAAACTTTGTTTGAGCGTTCAATCATGTGAGATGGATTTCAGGTAGCTAGCGAACTTCTAATCAGGACAGTATGTAGTGTTGTCTGATACGTCGTATTCCATGTTTTTTTAGACGTCACATTCGAGTTGAGAGTCGGGGGACAGATATCAGGTCGACGACCTTTAATTTCAGGTTAGTTGCAACCGTGAGACAAGAACGACATTAGAGTACGAAGCCAACCCGAGACTACTGTAATTACTGAGCATATGCATCACTATTGAAGAGTCGTACCAGTAGTCCAGTATACATTCATGTCCATACTTTATTGCCTAGCCCGAAACTTGGAATAATTGTCTTGGCGAAGCCCTTCGTACGTGCTCCTGATCACCGCGGCAGCGATCCTCTTGCTGGGCGGCGCGGCGGCCGGCGTACTGTTGTGACCCCTCTCGTGGACGGGCGGCGGTGGAACACAGTTTAGGGCTTGTATTCCGTGCTTCAAGTTTTTGGTCGTCAAAAAATACGCTAGAAAATGGGTTTAGTCATGGAATTCGTTTCTTTCTCTAGTTATGCTGTACTAAGTAAGCAAAGTCCATCGAGCTAGAGAAAAATAATTAGTGTTGTAATATGCTATCCACGTTTACCTATCAGTATCAGCTCAGACGGTTGGCTTGTGGAAATTCGGTGCAGAACTTTAAAGACTGTCACATCTCGTTGAGTAACACGGATCACTCTTTTACTTTGTATCAGTACATGTAAGGCAACGAGTATGATCTATCCCTAATACTACTAGCATCTCTGACTAAAACTTATCATTTGTGTGAACTGCAGGCTCGACGGATGCAGAGGATCCCAAGACCCGATGAAGGAGCACGAGTGTGGACGCCCACTGGGCCTCAAGTTCAACAATAAGACCGGGGACTTGTACGTTGCAGATGCCTACTTCGGGCTCAGAGTAGTCAGCCCTGAAGACAACGTGTCCAGGCCGCTTGGACCTGAACAGGCTGGAAGCCCATTCAGCTTCGCCAACGGCATAGAGATCGACAACGAAACTGGAGTCGTCTACTTCACCGAGACCAGCACAAAGTTCCAGAGAAGTAACTATCCCTTCGTGTTTCTTTCTTCCACTCAGCATCCATCGATTTGTGTAATCTAACGGGTGGGGCACGAATTCCTTCCATCTCGCAGGGAGTTTTTGAACATTGTCATATCCGGCGACGCCACCGGAAGATTGCTCAAATATGACCCCAACACCAACGAGGTGGAAGTTTTGGTCGACGGCCTGGCGTTCCCTAATGGCGTCCTCCTGAGTGAAGACGGATCCCACCTTCTCCTCGCCGAGACCACAACTGGCAAGATCCACAGGTACTGGCTCAAGACAGCCAAGGCATCAACCCTCGAGGAACTCGTGCAGCTACCGGGGTTCCCGGACAACATCAAGGCGAGCCCGAGAGGCGGCTTCTGGGTCGGCCTCCATGGAAAGCGAGGCAAGGTCGCCGAGTTGTCCACCACTTACCCGTGGTTGAGGAGGCTGGTCATGAAGCTTCCCCCACGACGCGTGCAGCGGGTCATGGCTTTACTCAGCCGTTTCGGGCGTCACGTGATCGCTCTGAGGGTAAGTGAGGAGGGAAAGATAATGGAGGAGGTTGTTGTCCATGGTGCGGCGAGGAAGATGTTCGCGTCCATTAGCGAAGTGGAGGAGAGGGATGGGTGCTTGTGGATTGGCTCGGTTCATTTGCCTTTTCTTGGGCTTTATACTTTATAAATGCAGTGATATAGATGGTGCAAACTGCAAACTAGGAACTATGTCTCGGTTAGTTATATGATTTTTTTAATACTATGATACACGCACTAAAAGTCGTAGATGGAGTTTTAGTTTTCCTTATTGCCTTATAATCAAAATATATACTTGTTCAAGTACATAGTATGTGAGTTTTACACCATACTGTTTGTGTAGATCAATAGCGCCTCTTTTTACTTTTATTTTGTAACTAATGTCACCATATTTTTACTCTTTATTCTCGTGTATAGATCAAATTATGATGTGATTTTTAATCTGTACGGTAGATTTCCCTACTGCATAGCTTTGTATTTCTCAATAAATATTTGCCACAATAATTAATTTCGTGTCAATTTTTTTGGAAAGTAAATCAAATTTCTTTTCCAACTTTTTGAGCCAGGTTGATATTATTGTGTGGATGGATGTGTTTGGTTGCTTGCCGCTATTTGGTACATCTTTGCAACCCAAATTAATAGTGAGCTCGGCCACCAGGTCCATGATTTAGACCATATTCTCTGATCCATTTGGTTGGCCGCATTGGCCCTTTCTGTGTGAGTGCACAAACTTACTCCCAATATTTGGTTGCCGGGTTTGACATTGGCCTTTCCGGCCAACCATTGTCACCCTTTTGCACATAGAGACTTAACCATTATCACCCCTAAACCTCTGATCATCCTCACTTTTCCCCTCTTCTCTCTTCAGCCGTTGCCATCCTCGACTCCTCAATGGGATGCCATTATATATTTTGCTTTGTATTTGTCCTATTATTTTTCTTGCTAGTGCTAGGAAGTGATGTTCATTTTTTTACTTTACTAAATGTTTCTGGTTTATTCGGGGATGGGGAACCGTTAGGAATTTGCTACCCAATGGGGTGGGGATGGTAGAAAATGTATCCCCATGACAGTTAATGGGGATAGGGATGGGTGAAAATTTGTTACACGGGGATGGTTTTGGTTGAGCAATTTTTTTTTTTTTAAGCTTGGTTTTGGTTGACAATAACCAGTGGTAAGTGTCCCCGTTGCCATATTGAGTGGTGAGGTTACTCAAACATAACAGAATGACATAGACAAATAAGCAGCTCAAAAATATGACATACTAAGTAGTATCACATAAACTAACATTTCTCCAACAACATTACTGATGCACCACGAGTTTAGTAGCATAGCTCGTGATGCACACAAGTTCATCACCGAGGGTTAGTACATAGTGCATACCACCTCACAAAATATACATAACTGACATCAGCTCTGATCAAGTCTCATTTAACTAACTAGGAGGTATATGTAGAATCAAAATATATACTGGTTTAAGTACTTAGTATGTGAGTTTAACACTTTACTGTTCAGAAAGATTGATAGTGCATCATTTTATTTTTTATTTTGTAACTAATTTAACATTTTATTTTATTTAATCTCGTGTGTGGAGCGAATTATGATGTGATTTTTTAATCTGAACAGTAGGTTTTCCTATATGCTTTGTATTTCGCAATAAATTTATGCCACAATGTATTAACTTCGTGTCATGATGTGGAAAAGAAATCTAATTTCCTATATCCAAACAAACTACAATAGATGTTCATAGTGGGAAGAGTTGGTTCAGATCTTCGAACCAAAGGTTGGTGTAACTCATATGTGGATATAGATGCTTCAGGGTGTAAATCGATAAATATGCCAAACAGATCACACGTGCTAAACAGTAGGTGCCATGAATACTTAAACTCGAAAGGAAAAAAAAAATGCATAGCAGGACAGAGGTTGTACGGCAGAAATCAGTCTTCCAGGTTACACAGCTAAATAGTCTGATGGGTGCTAAAACAAGCAAGAGTTGAAATACTGCCTGAGCAAGCTAAGAGTAATGTCATATAAGCTCTCAAGCCTCAAGTCTTCGTATCACAAGGCTGTCAAAACTTTGGTGTGTGCGCGTCTCTCCTTTCTCCTCCGCTACAGTAAAGAGAGGCGAAAGGGAGAGCTTCTCGTTTCTTCGTCTCGTCGCCGGCCAGGTCGGGGGCTCCTCCCCTCTTCGTCTGTCGCTTCGGCGACGGAGAGGGCGGGAGCCCCGGATCTGCGACTCCGGCGTGTAGATAGTAGTCTAGGTGTTCCATCTGGTGCGGGCGTTGTCGAGGTCGCCGCTCCGGTGAGGAATAATGGCTGGCGGTTCTTCCTCGTCCCGGCATTGCCTCTGGTGGCGTCGGAGAGCTGCCGGAGGTGGGTGCTCCGGATCCGTCGATCTGGTGAGTTTTGGGGCTCTGGGCTCGGTCGCCGTTGCGAGGAGGGTACCTGGCTTTTGGAGTTTTTGTCCTCTGTCCCTCTCCTCGTCGCGGGCGGGTGTGCGCTGGCCTGTCTGCGGAGGTTCTGGAGGTGGTGGTGGTGCGGCCTGCGCCCGGCGGTGGTCGCCGGTGGTCGTGCTCGCCTGAAGAGGAGCGCTCGAGGGCCGTGGTGCTTCTTTCCCTTGGCCGGCCGAGGTGGCGAGGAGGGGAAATGGCGCTGGCTCTGTGCTCCACGCGCGGGCGTGTGTGGAGCTTCTTTGCAGCTGTTCTGGAAGGTTTTCTTGCAGGTTTGCGATCTGGTTCTCGCCGGAGTTTGCGGTCTGACCGCCGGATGGTTTCGGGGCGCCGCCCCGCCGATGTGCTCTGCTTCGTCTTCAGATCCCGCCGTCCGCGACGGGTGGATACTGCGGCGACATCAACGAGGATCTTTCCTCAAAAGTTTCCTTCCGGCGACATAGCTGCCGTTCCCCGCGTCGTCGATTCTTCTGTTGGAGCGACGGCGGCGACGATGGTGCGTGCGGTGGCGGATTCGTTGGTTCAGATAAGGTCCCACGGGCTTGTTTGTATTTTCGTTGTTTGTAGGGTCCTTTCTGTAATTTGTAGAACAGCTGGGTTGTTTCTAGATATTCCTTGTATTTCTGTGTTTCCTGAGTAATATATCCAGAATTTGTATCAAAAAAAAAAGTCTTCGTATCACCGCCGTCGCTGTGATTCTGAGAAGAAATGCCAGGATTTGAACTTGAAGCGTTAACCTGAAACATGAGTAAGGATCAAATACAAGACAATGGTACTTTCATTTCATCACAGGTAGGAAGTTTAGAATACCCATTCGAGAAATGGAAGGTTTGGGTCCTCATTCTCATTTTCCTATTTCCCAAAAAAAAAAAAAAGGTGCACTGACCAGTCAAATGATGTCGCTAAATTGTGAAGTCAGAGCTAATAATTGTTAGACATGTATAGTCTAGTTTACTGTATATCCCATTATATAAGGGTTTCCTGCATATTGTACACATGTACTTGTAATGGCCTTTGACCCCTGTGAATGATAGTTGCTCATTCCCAACATGGTATCAGAGCCCAGGTTAGGGTCTCTCTCGCACGCCGCAACTCCGTGCTCTCTCCACCACCACCGTTGCTAATTCCGGCCGGTTTTCTCTTCCCTTTTGCTCAAAATCGAGCTTGTCGGCTGCTGCTCCTTCCTATCATCTTCTTCCTTGCAAAATTTGAGCCCAAATCAAGCTTTTTCGAGGTCAAATCGACCTTGTTTGTGCCTGCTGCGCCGCCGCCTCGGGCCTGCCTGCGCCACCGCCATCCGTGGCCTGCTCACCGCCGCTACCTCTCGCGCCGCCTCGGGCCGTCGCCGCCCTCCAGCCGCCGCCTCGAGCCGCTGCCTTGCGGGCCGCCCTCAGGCCGCTGCTCCTCCGGCCTGCCCTCCGGCGGCCGCTCCTCCAGCCGGCCTGTCCTCCGGCGGCCGCCCCTTCGGCCGCTGCCCTTTACGCCGCCCCTGGCCTGTGCCGTGATCCTCCCGTCGCTGCTCTCAATCGGGAGTTGAGGCCGATCCCGATCTATTTCGTCGGTTGACTTTCTAAAAAAAAACAAGAGAGAGTCGTGATGTCTTCTTCGGGCTATGTTGCAGTCCCTCGGTGCTCCGTGATTTTTGACGGCACCAACTATGCCGAGTTTGTGGGCTTTATGTGTATCCACATGCGCGGCCTTGTGCTTTGGGGCGTTCTCTCTGGCGAGTTTTCCTGTCCGCCGTGCCGCGTTACTCCTGTGGCTCCTACTCCTCCGGTGCCACCTGTTCTTCTCGCATATACTTCTTAGGCTGATAGGATGCAGCCAAGGATGCAGATGATCGTGCAGTTGAAGTCTACGATCAGCAGGTATCAGTTTATTCCGATGCTCTTTCCATCTATCGGGATGAGTTGGCTGCTTACACTCAGTGGTGCAATGATGATGCTCGTGCTGCTGCTGTTCTCACTGCTAGTGTCTTGCCTCAGTTTGCTTCTGAGTTTATGGGATTAGGCACTGCTGCTGCTATGTGGACTTATATTTGTCAGCGCTATCAGCCCTCTGGTGATGCTCTCTACCTATCTGTGGTGCGTCAGGAGCATGAGCTTCAGCAGGGTGACTCTACTGTTGATGAGTTCTACACACAGTGTTCTGCCATCTGGCGTCAGCTTGACTCTCTGAGGACAGTTGTTTGTGGTGCTTGCCGTTGCTGTCAGACAGTGAGGTCAGACTTGGAGTTTCAGCGTGTTCATGAGTTCCTGTCTCGCCTCCGTCCCGAGTTTGAGCCTCGGCGTGCTCACTTACTTGCCCGTGGTCGTGTTCCTATATCAGAGGTGCTGGCAGAGGTTCGAGCTGAGGAGACACGCCTCCGTTCTGCTGGTTTGCTTGTGACTCCCACTGTGCTTGCTGCCCGAGCTCCTGTGTCGTCTGCTCCACCGCTCCTACCCACTCCTTCACGGGGGATGGGTGGGCGCCCTGCAGGGCGGGTCGGCCTCGCATGTTCTGTGACTACTGCAAGAAGCTAGGTCACCTCGAGTCCACCTGTTTCAAGAAGGAGCGTGACTTGGGTCGCTCCTCTACAGTGGGTCGTACGCCTTCACCGAGCTCGTCACTCACTGATCTGGACATTGTGCAGCTCAAGCGTCTGCTGGCTTCCTCAGGCTCTTCCTCGACAGGCACCGTTGCCTCGCTGACTGCTTCCACTACTGCTGCTTCGTCACCGTCGGCTACACAGCCAGGTACATCTCTGTGGGTTCTGGATTTTGGAGCTTCCTTTCACATGTCTTCTGATTCTTCTGCTGTCTTCTATTCGACTCTTGATTATCCTGTCAAGACACCTCTTCTTGTTGCTAGTCGTGACACTCTTTCTACCCCGTCTTTCTCTGTTCCTAGTGTTTCTCATGTTCCCCGTCTTACTAGGAATCTTTTCTCCGCTGCTCAACTTAATGATTCTAGTTGTCGTGTCATTCTTGATACCGACTCTTGCTCTGTTTAGAACCGTCGCACCCAGTCTCTAGTTGGAGCTGGCCCTCGGCGCCGTGATGCTCAGGGCCTTTGGGAGGTTGACTGGCTTCGTGTTCCTTCCGCTGCCACCACACCCGCCAGTTCGCATGCTCTTGTTGCCTCTTCTTCTGCGTCCTTCCAACAGTGGCATCATCGAATTGGTCATATCTGTGGCTCTCGCTTGTCTTCATTAGTGCGTAAGGTGTTTTAGGGTCTGTCTCTGTTTCTTTACATTGTAATGGTTGTAGACTTGGCAGACAGACTCAGTTACCTTATTCTACTAGCGAGTCGGTATCCCGTCCCTTTGACTTAGTTCATTCTGATGTATGGGGTCCTGCTCCTTCGATTCAAAGGGGGCCATCGCTACTATGTTCTATTCATTGATGATTTCTCCCGCTACACTTGGCTCTATTTTATGAAATCTCGCAGCGAGGTTCTCCCTATATACAAGCGATTTGCTGCCATGGTTCACACCAGTTTTCCACGCCCATTCGTGTTTTTCGTGCTGACTCGGCTGGTGAGTACATCTCTCAGATGTTGCGTGGTTTTCTTGCTGAGCAGAGTACCCTTGCCCAGTTCTCTTGTCCTGGTGCCCACGCTCAGAATGGCGTTGCTGAGCGCAAGCATCGCCACCTTCTTGAGACGGCTCGTGCGATGATGATCGCTGCCTCTCTTCTTCCCCACTTTTGGGCTGAGGCTGTTTCTGCATGCACCTATCTCATCAACATCCATCCTTCCGCGGCCTTGCAGGGTGGTATCCCTATGGAGCGTCTCTCTGGTCGTTCTCCTGACTACTCCGCTCTTCGTATGTTTGGGTGTGTGTGCTATGTCCTTCTTGCTCCACGAGAACGCACCAAACTGACTGCTCAGTCAGTTGAGTGTGTTTTTCTTGGATACAGCGATGAGCACAAGGGTTACCGGTGTTGGGATCCTGTTGGTCGCCGGCTGCGTATTTCGTGCGATGTGACTTTTCATGAGTCTCGTTCATACTATCCGCGTCCTAGCTCCTCCTTTTCAGCTGAGGATATCTCCTTCCTCATCCTTCCTGACACATCTTCTGTGCACATGTTCCTCCTCCACCTCCACCCCAGTGAGTCCTCCCGTTCCTGATACACCACCGACGCCTCCCTCCTCCCTCCTCCTTCGTCCCCTACCGCTCTGGTGCATCCTCCTCTTTCTCCCTTTCCTCTCCACTATACTCGTCGCTCTCATGCCGTCGATGATCATTCCGACGAGCCTTCCACTTCCGGCGCGCCTCCTTCCCCGTCTACACGGTTCATAACCTTCGTGCTCGACCTTCGTTACGGCCTCCTTCCCAGTACGGTCTTTCTGCTGTCGCTGAGCCCACTTCCTATCGGGATGCCATGGCTTGGCCTGAATGGCAGCTTGCGATGGCTGAGGAGATTGCTGCGCTTGAGCGCACCGGTACGTGGGATCTGGTTTCCCCTCCTCCCGGAGTTCGTCCCATCACGTGCAAGTGGGTCTACAAGGTTAAGACTCGCTCTGATGGTTCTCTCGAGCGTTACAAAGCTCGTCTTGTGGCTCGTGGCTTTCAGCAGGAGCAGGGACGCGATTATGATGAGACATTCGCTCCTGTGGCCCACATGACCACTGTCCGCACCCCTCGCTGTGGCTTCTGTCCGTCATTGGTCTGTGTCTCAGCTTGATGTTCAGAACGCTTTTCTCAACGGCGAGTTGCGTGAGGAGGTTTACATGCAGCCACCGTCGGGCTACTCTGTTCCTGATGGTATGGTCTGCTGCCTTCGGCGCTCCCTTTATGGCCTTAAACAAGCCCTCTCGCCTGGTTTGAGCGCTTCGCTTCTATGGTGACTGCTGCTGGTTTCGTGCCTAGTGACCACGACCCAGCGTTGTTTGTTCACACTTCACCTCGTGGCGGACCTGCTCCTCTTATATGTCGATGACATGATCATTACTGGCGACGACTCTGAGTACATTGCCTTTGTTAAGGCCCGTCTCCGTGAGCAGTTCCTGATGTCTGATCTTGGTCCACTACGCTATTTTCTCGGGATTGAGGTTTCTTCGACCTCTGATGGTTTCTTCATCTCCAAGAAAAATACATTCAGGATCTTCTTGCTCATGCCGCTCTTGGTGATGAGCGCACTGCTGAAACTCCTATGGAGCTCAATGTTCAGCTTCGTGTTACTGATGGTGATCACTCACAGATCTCACACGCTATCGCCATCTCGTTGGGAGTCTTGTTTATCTAGCTGTCACTCGTCTAGATATATCACATCCTGTCCACATTCTGAGTCAGTTCGTTTCTGCTCCCAGCTCTGTCCACTATAGTCACCTCCTCCGTGTTCTCCGATATCTTCGTGGCACGATCTCTCGCCGCCTTTTCTTTCCTCACTCCAGCTCTCTCCAGCTCCAGGCCTACTCTGATGCTACGTGGGCTAGTGATCCTTCTGATCGCCGCTCATTGTCTGCCTATTGTGTTTTTCTTGAAGATTCTCTCATTGACTGGAAGACGAAGAAACAGACTGCAGTTTCCCGCTCGAGTGCTGAGGCTGAGTTGCGAGCGATGGCTATGTTGACGGCTGAGGTTACCTGGTTACGCTGGTTACTAGAGGATTTTGGTCTCTGCTTCTGCACCGACGCCCTATTGTCAGACAATACATGTGCTATCAGTATTGCCGTGACCCGGTGAAGCATGAGCTCACCAAACACATTGGTGTGGATGCCTCCTTTATGCGTGCTGCTCTGCAGGGTCAGGTTCTCGCTCTTCAGTATGTGCCCTCTGAGCTACAGTTGGTGATTTCTTCATCAAGGCACAGACTAGAGCGCAGCATGGTTTTTTTCTCTCCAAACTCAGTGTTGTTGATCCACCATGAGTTTGAGGGGGTGTTAGACATGTATAGTCTAGTTTACTGTATATCCCCATTGTATAAGGGGTTTCCTGCATATGTACACATGTACTTGTAATAGCCTTTGGCCCTGTGAATGATAGTTGCTCATTCCCAACAATAATAAACCCAAAAATTTGAGTGGATGGTACGGGTGATGTTTAACAATCAATAAATGTTGCCTACTCTGAATGTTCTTAGTTCCGGAACTCTTCCTAGTTTTACTTTGTCTGCTATTTAAAGGTATATAATAAAGAATAGTTCTGAATCCCTTGATTAGATTACTTGACAACAACCAAAGTTACTTCTACATCCATGCTCAATAAGCACATCTATGCTCAATTAATCATTGTCCACTAAATAAGATTGGAATCGACACAATAAGTGTTGCATCCAGAGCCAGTTCATAAAAGTTAGGGGCACCTACATAAACCTTGATAAACAATTATGTGTACCAGTACTAATGTAAAATATGCCGAATGTGGATACCTACTATGTAACAGCGCTGTGAACAGAGTAACAAGACAATTTGCACAGTTAGCAAAAAGAATTAAAGTACACACCTACGCATATATATATATATATATATATATATATTAAAATGGCAGTTACCAAACAGAACTAAAGTACACACCCAAGCATACATGAAAATATGGGATGGAAAATAATTGTATACAGGGAGGTCTATCAAGTGTACGAAAGGAGATAATACAATTACTTTGCTTATATTCAAAAGAAGCTAATCTGGTTATTTACTGCGATTAAAACAGATAACGGATACAGGAAACAAGAGCTACCAAACTATAGCATAAAAGGAAAACATCAATAAATTAGAACAAATATAAATATTTACCTGATTCTGTATAGCACTGTGGATCATACGAAGGATACTCAATGTTGCTTCCCTTGTAGCCTGTGGACAGGTTAACTTTATTAATTTGGCACGTTTCAAGGAACAGTAGTTTATGATCTGGATACTAATTTAACACACCATACCTCCATAACACTAGAATAATTCTTCGTACGAGAAAGTAAATTATCCTTATCCCAGTCTGCTCCACCAAATTAAATCGCCGGAGGGGCCTTGGTTGCTTGAGTCTCATGCAATACATGAGTTACAACTTACAACACTAGTAAGGTGCACTACTTCTTTTCAAATGATTGTCGACCATCAAACATACTAGAAGGAAAAGACGCGCGATGCCGCGTCCGCCTTTTAAACCAGACTACAGATATACAATTAGTAGGAATGGAGAATTTTCAGTTTTGCATCGAACTTGCTTTAAAACATTTCAATTTCACTGCGGCAGCTGCTAAGTTTAAAATCTAAAGTTGTGGTAACTATCATTGACGTGCAATGCAACCATTGAGGCATATGGTACATCGGTAGTTCTGAATAGAAAAGCAGAGAAGTAAACACAAATATATCTGCTCAAGCAAGTTGAGAAATACATAACGCAACAGAGTGAAAATGAACCCCTAAATACAAAAATGATAGCCTTTGGGAAGTCGAGGAAGGACACACATGTTAGGACGGTTCAAACCAAGTACAATTTAGTCGAGATATAATTAGGGAAGATATAATTACACCTATACATGCAGACGGTCAGACCCAATAGGCCAGAAAGGATCAATAACAAATCACTATCTCCTAATGACATCACAATCTGCCCTGCCATGCCATCATTCGGTATCCATGGAAGACAAATCAAACAGTAGGACAACAATGGAAAGTTATCTGAAATAATCATCTGAATTCCATTCCCATCTTCATTGAGAAACAGTTATATCCCAAAACGAAGAAGAATATTTAAGATGGTATGAACTACAGGAAGGACCGTATCTAGGTTTCGTTATGTTAACCAAAAACTCATGTATCACTACAAAAGTATGAACAGTCGCTGTGTTTACATTATAGTCCAACAGTTACGCATAATGCGAACATAGGATGCTGCATTTAATCAAAGTTAGCAAATTTTCAGTATCTCCTTCTAAGATCAGACAGAACTATAGTGGAAGTAGAGACAAACATTGTAGTTGTTGTTAGCAAGAGCTATGATAATATAGATGAGAATAAACTTCTAAGCCAAACTGTTTCATAGATAATGACTTCAAATAATATAAGGACTATATACAACAAATATATATGAAATCATTAAAACTGCCAAACACAATTATAACATCGTGTGGTGAAGTATGCTCGTATCAGGCTTTCAAATATATGATCAAGTGAGATTTTTTTAATATTTCTTGACCATAACTTGACATCATAGATATTTATGTACAAAATGTAAGTTGTAGTGGCTAGAGATCGCATACCTGGCAGCACTGCACGCTACTGCAATAAAATTTGAACAAAAGAGGCACTCCAAAAATATATTAGTATATCAATCACTATATAAAGAGATTCCTTCCTCCTGCTACTATGGCTTCTATTTGGCTTCAGTTCAACCAATTTGTCATTAGAGGGCAAGAAACATATCTGCTATAGATGGCTCCTAATAACATCAGTCTAACAACTACATGGCCGGTCTCACTGAGCAAATTTGCTGTCAAGCAATAACCTATCATCGAACTGGGAGGACACTGCAGGTATGAATCATTTCGAATGAACTACCAGTAGTATCTAATGGATTTCAGAGCTGCAACCCAATGAAGTTCAGAACGAAGAGAAGGATATCCTCTCGTCTTCTGATGGATACTAACTAAATCCACACCACACATGAGAAATATGTCTAAAGTGTTTTGTGTTAAATATTACCAACGAAATTCAGCTTGTATAGCAAGTGAAGACCACAACCCATGGCTCCATGCATACTCCTGGTGTATCAGATAACATGCTATAAAGCATCAGATAAGCAAGCAAAGATTCAGCAATCTGCAATTGCATTACAGAAGTTCAGAACCACCATTTAAATGAACAAAAATAATAATGGAATTCAGCTTATATACCAAGTGAAGACCACACTTGTCTTCGGCTTTAGCAAATAGCAACTCACTGTGTAAATTATCCCACTGGGAAAAACAATTGAACACCCAGCCCACACTCTTTGAGTAGATCTTGTCATTCATGGCGTGATAAACAGTGGAAGTGTGTAGCAGCTATGCAGAGTTGAGATTGTAACGACAAGAGAACAAGGCTGTAGCCTAGTGGCAAGGTGTGCACGGTGGTGCACCCTGCGGCCAGGGTTCGAATCCCATCGGGATTGAATTATCTGGTGCTCACCCGGGTGGGTTCTTCTATAAAAAAAAGTCCTGGGTGCTAGGCCATGGATCTCATTTTTTTAGATTGTAATGACACTGGCTTACTCCAATGTAGAGGACAAACTTAGAGGTTTCGAACCAGAGATTACATTAGACTGAAGGGGAATCGGGCACGGCCTCCACTGTTGCAGGCACCAAGCAAGGCCGTCATCGCCGGCGTATGCGAGGACCTCCTGGCAGCACAATATCATACGTGGCACAAAAGCCAGGCCTGCAGCACTGTCGATGCAGTACCACAACCACAAGGTGAACACCAAAAAAGAACAGCAAGAACTCGGGCAACAAAGTAAACAAAACAAGCAAGAGGAATCAACCACAAGCAGGAAGAGAGCCAGACAACCCATGTAATGTACCATAGGAGCCCAAATGGCCAGGAGAACTATCCAGCCGCCCACTTCCGCTGAAGTATGACAAACAAACGCATGAAAAACAAACACATGACCATGTGAAATCGAACAAAAAACAGAGCAAGCAACAAACGGAAGTATCAGCACAGCTTGCATATAAAGGCAAGGAGCAACAGGAACAAAGTTAGAGAGACCAAACATTAAAAGAAACTTGAGCAACACCGCAATAGGCAACACAAGCGAGGAGGCAAAAAGGGAGCAGCAAGACCAGGAACTTGAGCGATGCAATCGACCAACAAAACAGGAGACCACTCCTGCACCTACGAAGCTAAACACCAAAAAAAGCACCGACATGGCAAATTCATGGTACGCAAGCAATCAAGCACAAAGGCTTATGGATTGTGAACTGGTACGGAGATAAAATCCCAAAGAAATTTGGAATCTGCTACTCCTGAGCACATAAAAAGTGTATGAAGATTAACTCCATTGGCAGCATCAAGCAACTTGATGCGTGAACTACAAATTGGCTTACATGTCGGACCAATAAACAAAATCAAAATGCAATGTATCTGAACCTGTCTAATCATGCACTTAGTGTTGTGTATCTTCATAGGTAGTACTGTAAGTTAAATGGCCTCCATTTAATTTGTTCCGTGATTAAATAGAAGTATACTCTGTGGCCAGATTATGTCATGCAGTATCAGTCTATCAGACTCATACATGCAGTATCAGTCTATCATCAGACTCATACTCCACTGGCTCATACTTGAAGAAAACTTTCGTGAGACAATAAACAAAATTGATCTTTGTGAAAATGAAAAAGAGGAAAATCGATTTGATTGAATCGAATCACTATATATCAAGTCATAATTTTTGGTGACTATGTAGAACCAGAGAGAGCACTTGATCTCATAAACAAGCTAACAGTTGAACTATGATACTTGAATTAGTCTTGCTTTGTTAACTCCTGGTCCTTTTATCCAATATTGCAAAGAACAAGGTGCGCAACATTAGTGTCATAATATAGCAATTCACAAACCTTAAAAAGCAAGAAGGAAACTGAAATTCCACTGTAACAAGTCTGTCTAATGTGAAAGCAGTACTAAAGGATGTGAGCTCATCGGCATTGATAAGACACTTGAGCTCATAGGCAGCAGCAAAGCATATGTATCGAAGTAACTGCATCAGAAAGCCATAACTATAAGCCAGTAAAAAGACCTAGAGACATATATCTATCATATGTACCTAGACACATTATGGCTGCTTCAAATCTTACCTGGACCATGTAAATTTTAGAGGGAGTTGCAGAAGCGTTAGCTCATTGAGTATGTAAGACAAAATCTTCCACAGGCGTCAATCAGACACAGTCCAATGGCCAAAATCAACTAGCTAGGTACTCCCTTTAGGCTTTCATGCCTTTTCTTACTCTCATATCTATGTGTTTTGCTAAAGCACTAACTACTACAGGCTTTGATGTGGTAGATAGCACCTGCTATGTCCTCATAAAGCCTAGTCGCTCTGCTAATCACAGCAAGAAAATATATACATGGCAAATGACAAAAAACTAATTTTAGCAAAGGAAAGCACTGCTTTGATAATGATCTGTATCACAACAGCTGCATGCCATGGCACGCTGCTATACTCCGCTTTGACCCTACGCAGGAATTAAGACAATTAGTTGTAGATTTAAACAATTTAACCAACCGCACCTATTGCGACAGGGGGACATATCACAATTGGCAACATCAACACAAATCTTGGGCCCATAGTTATGAATCAGACAAAAGCATAACTGAAAAAAGAAGAGAGCCATAGTGGACAAACAATCAATCCACTCGGGCCAAAAACACACCCACAGTTCAAATCCCACAGGGAACCCACAAGCGACATGAAGCAAACCCTAGATCGGATCCCGCTGGTGGCCATGAACTGCACCTCACCAATGGCGTGTAGACAACCGTATTCGATGATGGGTCTGCTCATGGAGGTCGGACCCGGCGAGATCAGCCACCGAGCGGGATTGGATGGACCACACAGGTCTGGCTCACAGGACACTACGCCCACATCTGGCGGCCGCCGGGGAGAAGATGGTGTGGACTCGGGGAGGCTGGGAATGAACCGGGCCAGGTCTGGAGGAAAGAGAGAGCTGTGTCAGAGAGTTTGGGGAGGGAGACGGCCGGTGGCACCTTCCGTCTGAGGGACACGTTTTCTTCCTTCCGACTCCGGAACGAACCGTCTAACTATTCGGAAAAAAAAAACGAACCGTCTTAATGTACCATTCAGCCACTGACAGTGGGTTAAAAACGTGACTCACCACAGCTCAGGAATCCCTGGGAGTTTAGTTTTTGGAGAGATATGAAAACAAAAAGGTATACTAACTTCAATTTAGATTTTTAAACTACCTGTTTTGGAAAGTTTGGAAATATTTGATTAATTTGCATGCTTATTTGCTGGCGAATCGCATCATCCAATACACGCGACAGATAACGATTGATTGTTACGCCAGTGCGCTGTGCAGATGCCTATCAAACAGCAACTCGCCCATTTGTTAAAATTTCCAGAATAATGAAATTTCGTTAAGATAAGTTTGAATTCAGTCAACGTACAGACGTACAGTTCCTTCGTGCTCACGTTGATGAATGTCACTCCATGATTTTTCATTCCCAGAGAGCTCCTGCTCCCATGTCTCCCACTTCTTCAATTCCCAGCCTTCCGCTGTTTTGGTCTGCGCACAATGCCTCCATTCTTGTATACATCTAAACGTACAAGTGACTTCACAAAGATGTAGGATTGCATGTTGCGAGGCTTGTGGGGGCTAAAATCTAACAGTTCTGTCATCTTATCCAATTTAGCATTGAAGCTCTCCCAAGAAACTCATAGGGAAATAGGCTACCGTAATCTGGCAGTATGATCTTATCCCCGTGAGCCAAATTTGGACCGGGAATGCAATCTGGCGGGTACTCAATATTGTACTTCTGGCTCCAACTTTGCTCCGTTTTGTTGTCAAGCGCCCAGATCTGCAGCTTACCATAAGGCCTTCTGGGCTCAGAAGGATACGTTTGAGCAGTTGCTACATATATTCCATCTATTTCTCTGGTCCAGTACCGACGAGGAAAAGGCTCTGCATAATCTTCAAGCACAACTGCTGGCAGTTCTATCCGTGCAAAACTTTCTTCACCGAGATCAAAGGTTATAAGTGCATGCTGCCATCTAGCTGCATGTCTTCAGTTAGCCAATACATTATTCCATCAACATTGATTGCACCCGAGTTTTTGACACAATTCAAGCTTAAGGCTTCTGGAGTTCTGATATCTCTCCATTGCTCAGCACCAAGCGTGTAACTTGAATGACGCTGAATTTGTTGTCAATATGGAGGCGAGAGCGACCCTCGCAACGATCACCAAGGAAGTGTATAATCTTGTATTCATTTGTCGATGGGTGACATCCAAAGCTGTAGAACAAGTGATCGCTCCTCAAATTCTTTACAGTTTCTTCAAATGCTGGTGTTCACCGGTTGCAAGGTTAGCTATCTTGATTGTTGATCTGTTTGTATATAAACAAATCAGACCATTGCATGAACCACAAGGAAATCATCAGGGCCAATCACTGGCACTGCACATGTGGACTGTGACAGGCTCCATCAATCACAATAGCATCAGCAGGGTAGGGCTCTCCTGAAACTGACTCTTGCGAAAAGAATATTAACACACAATGGGGCGCATGCTGGAGGTGCGAGGCGACAAAGTGGGGATCCCGGATGACTGTGTGCCATTGCTTAGAAACATAGATGCACCTCAACAAAGTGCTCACTGGAAGCCTCAAGAATATCCGCTCAATGAGGTCTCCTGGGAGACAGTTTATAATGCATTCCTCATTTCTCTGCTTCTTTGGTTTGGTTTTCACAGAAACCATAGTAAGCAAAATCTAGTCTCCCAAGGAAGCTAGGTACTGAATCCTTCTGCGAAACCACATTAAAAAACAATAAGTCAAAATGCGTAAATATTATGACTAAAGTAATGCGCGCGCAAATAGCATGAAGTTTAGGCAAAGATTAACAGTTTTTATAGGTTTAGCGGCTAAGAATGGGAAAAGAAGGAATAAGTGGCGGACATAGTATGGCTATTGGCTAATTAATCGTGAACAAGTGAATATACATGAAAGCTAAAAAATACAAGAGTAATATTAAACTAAAGCAGGATAAATTACGAAGTGAGTGCCCCACTAGTGAAATTCGCCAAAATTATACCCCACAACCTGAATGACTACCGGCAAAACAAAGTGTCAATTTAGTGCAAGAATCATACAACTTGGAATAGTTTAACGTTGAAGGATTGGACAATTTGGCATACATAAAGATGTACGGATCCAGATGAACTAGCAAACTACACCATCGTCAAAGAGTGCTGGATGAACCAGCAAACACCACGTCATCGTCACAGTGAGACAGCAAGTGCCCAAAACTTTGTATTCTTTTGTACAAATCAGGATCAACCAGCGACAAACGGCCCTAATTTCGAGAGGGCGCCTCGAGTAATAATAACAAGCGGTGGGGAAAACTCTTCCCCCCCTTATTCTCGAAAAAAAACAACGATGTGCCGGTTGAAAGCAGTAGTTTCTGCATCTTCTGTAGCAGCTCTCTGCTAGTCCGATGTATTCTCGCATCGTGGTACAGCAATGCCGGACTAATCAAGCTAAGCCAGGCAAGGGACGAAAAGGCACTATGAACCGGGGTGAGGGGTCCTTACCGTCACCGCCACCGCGTTGACCTGAAAGCCACCAAGACCCCAAGACGAACCCTCATGCGGGCAGCCGCAGAGGCTCCTCTCCCGCCGGATCAAGGCTGCCGCGCGCCGCGCCGCGCACGGTCGATCTGTGTCTAGGTTGAAGCGGGGAAATGGGAATTGGGGGATTTTGAGGGCGGGGGCGTCGGCCAGCACAAAGCAGAGGGCGTCGAGCCCGGACGGCCTTTCCCGGAGAACAAGACCTCGAGTCTACTGGCTAGGCCCGCAAAAGGATCCACCATAACATGTCATTCCTAATGCTCCCTCGAAAAGAAAAACATATGTCATCTATATCTAAATAGGAGCAACCCTTCTCTAAACATGCAAGGTATCCACCTCATCAAACATCTCTGAGCAATCATAAGCTGTCACGTCCCTTCAACTCTGCCACCCCAGCCTAATTTTTTTTGTTCCGTTGATAGTCTATGCTGTTTTCTCTTCACCTCTCCTTCAAGGTAATTATGCCACATAAAAGCCACCTAGAAGGTCGAGTTGTGCACTTTAATATCTCTGGCAGGCAAGCCTCTTCGTTTCTCCTTCCACCCCCATGAATAAGCTCAAGCTTCCTGGACCTCCAGACCTCATCATCTTCCCCACTGCTATTTAAGAAATCGCTACGTGAGGTTCTTTACCAATCCCCTCCTGCCTGCTATCACAAGCGCCTTCTCAAAAGTAAATATGAAGTCACCACATCCACAAGTTTTTACCAATCCCCCTTCCACTGTCCCCCCCTCTGTCAAATTTACATTTTTATTTTGAAGAAGTTTGGGTTGGACTGAGATTTTTTTTAATGAAACGAGGCAAAAACTTTGCCTTTTTTATTGATATAGTAAAAGCAAACGGACACGCCTAAGCCAATAAAAAGGAATTACATGCTGTAAAACTTAGGAAAGAATCTCTCCTAGGTGCTTAGCACCCGCCAGCATCCAGTTCTTCCCTTCGTCCTTATTTTTTCGAAAAGAACCGACGCATAGTGAATTTGTTGTTGAAGACCCAAGCATTCCGCTCTTTCCATAACTCCCAAGTTAGCAGAAATTAGCTGACTTGAGTCCTTTGGGTGTGCAGTTGGAGTCTAGCAATAGCCTGCCAAGTAGGCAGCACAGTGGGGTGTCCATTGCCCAAGTCCTGTACCAGGGAGGGGCAAGACAGACAGGAAGCAGCGGCCTGCCAAATGCGTGAAGAATCGACATTCGAAGAGGATGTGTCTGCCGTCTCATCGTGGGATTTGCAAAGCTGGCACAGAGGGGTGGGAGGCCAACACCTAACAGCGAGGCGATCCGAGGTCCACAGCCTGTTTTGCACCACAAGCCAGGAGAAGAACATGCACTTCGGGGTGCCCAGGTCCTTCAGACTAGGTCGCCGAAGGAGCAAGGAATGGATCTCATGAATTGGGCTTTGTATGCGAACCAGCCGAGTAGCTCCCATTGGAGAAAGGGTCCAGTGATGGTGTCTGTAGTGCCCGGCGTCAGCGTGACCTCCTGAAGGCACCCCAAAGGTTGATGAAACTCAGTCATGTGATCAACAGTGAAGTTTGACCGACATGTCCGCTACCCAGTTGAGGTTGGTGAGAGCGTTCTGGACCGTCTGTTTTCTTCTTGGATGCCTCGATTTTTTTGGCGCAATAGCATAGGGGCCGTCCCATTTAGCCAAGAAGTCGTCCAAAAGCGTGCCGTCATGCCGTCTCCAATGTGACATCTATGGCACGTTGAACAGCTCTTTATCAGCGGCATTGTTGGAGGTCTCCAGCCAACCCATGGCTTGTCCGGGGCGTCCCACTCTAGCCAAAGTCATCTCAGACTCAAGGTGGCAACGGGGACGGGGATGACCGGGGATGACTTCACCATCCCCGCCCCGATACCGTCAATCCCCATACCCGTGAGCCCCATGAAGCTTCGCGGGGACAATACGGCCCCCATCCCGTAATAGCGGGTACCCGGTATCTGTCGGGTATCCATGGGGATCTTAATATATACTTGGAGAGGTGAGATTAGAGAGGATATGGTTGCTGGAAGAGGTGAGAAAAATAATTGTGTAGAATCTATAGGTTTTAACCTATATATTGTGCATATCTAGTACACGTGGCACAGTTATGGGGTATCCATGGAGTCCCCATGGGGGTGATTTATCCCCATCCCCGCCCCGCGAGACTAACGGGTATCCGCCAGACAATACCCACGGGGAGAATTTGTCCCCCATCCCCCGCTCCATGATGGGTAAATCCCCATGGTACCCGTCCCACGGGGAATATTGCCATCTTGATCTCAGACGTAGGGCTCGGGAAAACTTTTCAAGGTTAAGAATTTCGAGCCCCCCAGCTTCTTTGGACGGCAAACCTTCGTCAACCAACTTTGCACTTTCCTCCACTGACTTTGTCGCTAGCAGCCCAAAGCATGCTTCTTCGCAACATGTCGAAAGCTTTTAAATAGCCTTATCAACTCTGATGACGGTGACGAAGAATACCGGCAAGGCAGTGAACACCGATTGATGAGGGCTTCGCACCCGGCTCGGTTGAGGAATTTGGATTTCCAGGGTTTAGTCTTGATGCAAGTTTATCGATGTATGGCTGAAGGTCAACCCGTCTTAGCCTGCCTAGAGAAAGAGGGAGGCCCAGATACTTCATCGGGAACTGCGCCAGAGCTGCAGGAAGTTTGTGAGGATACCGTTGAGGTCAATGTCGGTGCATCAGATGGGGTGACCGAGCTCTTCTCAATGTTTGTCATCAGACCGTTACCTCACGAAATTGTGCAGAAGGGCAGCCAAATTGTTGACATCGTGTGCGCTTGGTTGCAGAAAAATGACTGCGTCATCAGCGTAGAGGGATATGCGCGACTTGATGAAATGCCCAGGCAGCGGGTGTAGGAGACCAGAATCCGTAGCAAGCTCTAGGATCTTTGGGAGGGTATCGATAGCCAGGTCAAACAACAGTGTGAAAGGGGGTCTCCCTGCCTCAGTCCACGTCCATGAATAATCTCTTTCCTGGATGTCGTTCAGGAGGACTCTAGAAGTGGTAGTTGAGAGGATTAGCAAGGCCCATGCCGCCAGTGAGTAGGGAATCCCATACGCTGCATGAGGTCCAGCGGTAGTCCCATCTGACAGAGTCGAAGGCTTTAGCGATATCAAGCTTTATGAGCATGACGGGGGTGCGCTTTTGATGAAAACGTCTGGCCACACCGCGAACATACATGAAGTTGTCGTGGATGCTTCTAGTCTTGATGAACGCGCTTGACTGCTGGAGATGATGTCGTTCATTTTTGGTCGAAGTCTAGTGGCCATGCCTTGGCGATAATCTTGGGGATCACGTGAATAAGGCTGATGGGTTTGTATATTTGATGCACTCAGCGCCCTCCTTTTTAGGCAGCAAAGCGATGTTGGCAGTGTTGATGACATGAAAGTTGTTGATGGTAGTCTCAGAGAAGCTTTTGATGAGGTGCATGAGGTCATCCTTTATAATCTTCCAGCATGAACGGAAAAGGTTGCACGTGAAGCCGTCAGGCCCGGGAGCTTTATCCGGGGGGAGGTCCATAATGGTGCTCTTGATTTCCTGTTCCGAGAAAGGCAGCCCCAGATCATCAAGGTCATGTAAGGTGGGCTCGATGGCATTCCAGTTGAAGTCATGGGGCCGCAGCGGTGGAGCCCCTAACACCGATGAGAAGTGGTCGTGAAATGTTGCTTTTTTTGACATGATTGACCACCATCCCTCATTGCGCTTGAACCTCTGGAGGGTATTTTTCCGAAGCCGCGAGTTAACTCTCAGGTGGAAGAATTTCATATTGGCGTCCCCCTCACGGAGAAAGTTGATTCTAGAAGCCTGTCGCTTGCGAGTTCGCTCGAGGATAGCGAGCCCGATGCGTCCTTTAGAGTTGTTCGAAGGGCAGACTCGGCAGCGATAAATCTCTGGATTTCTGAGCGATGTCCGCTGGAGTATGACATCAAGGGCCATCATGAGTATTGCTTATGGTTGGAGAAAGGCCCCTTGCTCCAAGTTCACAAATTTTTAGCCACCTTCCGTAGCTTGTGGTTGATGATGTGCACGGGCTGAGTATGCGGTGTGGGCTCGTTCCAAGCAGCGGAAACGATATCCTGAAAGCCCAGCATTTTGGTCCAAAATTCTCAAATCTGAAGATAGGTGGTTTTGGCGGGCCACTGTGATTGGAGAGCAGGAGCGGGCAGTGGTCTGACAAGGCAGAGGATAGAGCATGTAAGGAGTGGGAGTCGAAAGCCAGGTCCCATCTATTGTTGTAGAAAGCCCGATCCAACCGAACCAGTGTAGGGTCAGCCCTCTCATGCTCCAAGTGTACTTTCTGTTCTGAAGTTTTATTTCCTTGAGCAGGCAGGTGTTGAGGGCTTGGCGGAATTGTCCCATGAGGCAGAGGTTGAGGTTATCATTGTTCTTGTCAGCAGCTTGATAAATGAGGTTGAAGTCCCCAATGATGAGCCACTGATGCACCTAAAATGCATCTACTTTTCCAAGCACTTTGCTTCATAATTTGCTCCGGAATCTTCCCATATTTGAATAAACCTGCTGAATCTGACGCTGTTTTTAGCAAAGTCTCGTTTCTGGTTATTTTTGCAGGAAATTAAATCGGGGAAAAATACCACGTCATTTTTTATGGAAAAGGAGGACAACGTGCAAAGGATGGACACGAGGAAGCGCCGGAGGCCCAAAAGAGGGGCCCCACGCGGCCAGATCCTTGGGCCGCGTGGGCCCACCTAACTGGAGCCTCGGCGCCGCCTCTCCTTCGGCTTTTCGCGTACCCCCTCATATATACGAAAAAGTGGGTGCCCTAAGAGGGGAGAGCTTTCGCGAAACACACCGCCGCCGCCACCACGATCTTCGTTTTCGGAGACAGATTGCTCCAGGATTTCTCCTCCGGTGGAGGGATCCGGAGACCGTCTTCACCGCCATCTTCACCGCCTTCATCTCCATCGACCATGAGCTCCCTCTCCATCACCATGTGTGAGTAGTCCGCTGTAGGCATGTGAGGTGGATGGGGATTGGATGAGATTGATCATGTAATGATACCCGTTGTTCGAGATCTTAGGGGTTTATCTTGAGGATATTTTTGTATTGTGTTGATGCACTTATGCTATACTTAATGCTTGTTACTAGGGCCCGAGTGGCATGATTTCAGTACTGAACTTATTTTGCTTCATCATATAATTGAGTTTGGTATTTATCTGCAAAGTGTATCACCTGCTATTATGTTGAACCTGCGAACCCTAAAAGTGACAGTATAGGGAAAACAAGGGGGAGATGTTTTAGTTTGAGGATTCTATGTGTTCATGAAGTGTTAATGCGTTGTTCCGGGCTATTCGAAAGGGTAGACCTTAATTACCTGTAGTTCCAAGTTGGCCCCGGTGAAATGGGCAGGTAGGACAATAGATGTTGTGCAAATTCTCTTGGTTAGTACGCACAACTAATTATGGAACACATACCTACATATATCGAGTTAGAGATAAGTCCCATTGCTATTTATATCTTATTATATGATCAATCTTATTCATGCAACACCCCGCTATCACCTCATGCCTACGTTTTAAATCTCTGAGTTACACTTTCACTTTTCCGGTGAAAACTGGGAAACCCTTGTTCACTACTGCTGTTCTATTTGCTACTTGAATCATACTACTGCCATCACTATCACTGCTGCAAGTTTATTGATATACAGGTGTGGTTGAGAGTGACGCCTCAATTGCCAAAGTCTTATTGGTATTCTTGTGTTCCCATCGTGTCGAACTATAAATTTGGGTAATACTTCCCAACGAAGATTTCAGCGATCCCCTATACTTGTGGGCATCAAGACATTTTCTGGCGCCGTTGCCGGGGAACCTAGCTTTATTGGTAAGACAACTTGTTATCATTTATTTGCTGCATTTGCTTTTTCCTAACCATGGGAAAGGAAAAGATTACTCCGAAGGAAGTGAGGCCTTCAACTACTCGTAGAGGTACGACTTGCTAAGTAGGCCAAACTTTTCACCTAATGTGCTTCTGCTGTTGTTCCTAAGAAAAAAGGAAAAGTTTTGAATAGTTCACCATTGTCTAAGATGTCTACTAGTATGAAAATGATTTAATATGTGGTAGCATAGACAATGAAGTGACACCTGAAACACCTGAAACATCTGAGATAACTGAAACACCTGAAACTCCTGAATCTTCTATTATTGAAAATGTTGAGTCTGAATTAGAAGATAATGAATATTGTGATGATGAACATGAAACTTCTTCTGAGGAAGAGGATGCATTTACTATGGCTTTTATGGATTCGAATTTTGATAAATTGGATAAACTTGATAGCTATAAAAATTCTCCTCTTGATGATTATTTCCCTGTTACTGAGAAAATGAATGCTCCAGCTATTAAAATTAAAGACAAAGATTATGAGTTTAGTGTTGATCCTGAAATAATTGAAAAAGCTGAGAAGTATAAGTTTTATGGGAGAGACAATGAGTTCCCTTTTGAACACATTGCTGATTTGCATGATTTATCTGTGTTATTTGGTAAAGATGAAATCCACCAACGCTATTATTTCTTAAAGTTGTTTCCTTTTACTTTGGGAGGAAATGCTAAAACTTGGTATAATCGTTTAGAACCTGGATGTATTACTAGCAAGGAGGAATGCTTGCAGGTATTTTATAATAAATATTTCCCTGCTGATAAGATTCATGGTTTAACTATTGAGATTAGCAACTTTTCACAAACAGAGAAGGAGGATTTACCCCAAGCTTGGGGGAGGTACAGTAAGATGGTTAGGAAATGTCCTACCCATGGCTTCAAGAATAATGAAATACTTGATATATTTTACAATGGACTAACTGAAAATACAAGAGGCTATCTTGATAGTATTGCAGGTAGTGTTTTCAGGGAAAGGACCGTTGATGAAGCAATTGAGTTATTGGAAACTATCTCTAGAAACTATGAAGATTGGAATATTGAAATAATAGATGACAGAGAGATATTTCCAGAGAAGAAAGGAGGTATTCTTGAATTAAACAATGAGGCAATGAAGGGAGCCTCCAAGGATATGAAAGAGAAGGGAATTAAAACCTCTCATCTTAAGGAATTATCTGAAATGGGTGTTAAACTTCCTATTGATCGACCATGTTTTCCAATCCCAGTCAATGCTATAAGCTCTTTGGAAGGTAATGAAAAGGTAACACCTCCTATTGATGTATCATATGTTAATGATTTTGCTTATCATAATAAACCTGAAGAGCATGATATTAGAATGAATATGATGGAAAACTCTCATAAAATTAAATTCCTTCGTGAAAATATAAATGCTAGTGTGGGAGAAGTTAGAAGAATTGTTAAACACTGTGAAATGATGAATAATCAAATTGAACAAATGGTTTCTCTTCAAAATCAATTGTATGAAAATCTTATTGAGAAGAAACAGGTTTGTGGGGTTAGTACTAGAGGTGGTGCAAGTACTCAGGACCCTGACTATCCTGAAAACCATCCCAAGAGAAAAGAGCAAGAGGCTCTCAAAAGGAAATCTTCTGCAGGAAAATCTCCCAATGGAAACAAAGGCATTGATGATTCTCAAGAACAAGACAATGATATTTCTATTTCTGATGCTGAGACCGAAGATGATAATGTTGAAGAAGAGGAATCATCTCCACCTGAAGAAGATCAACATGAAGTTGAAAATATTGCAGAACCTGAACCTCCTGAAAAGGAAGACCCTCAACCATCTACTGAGAAGAACAAAAAGAAGAATCATCCAAATCCACAAAAAGGTAAAGAGAGGGATCCATGGGTACAAAGACCCATACCATATCCCCAAGAGGTAATGAAATCTTTGGATGATGCTAGGTTTGAGAAATTTTTTGAGTTGATTAAAAATTTATGTTTGCAAATTCCTCTTGTTGATGCTATTAAAATTCCTCCATACTCAAAATATATGAAAGATATTGTCACTAATAAAAGGAAGATACCTAATGATGCAATTACTGCTATGCTTGCTGATTATTCATTTGAAGGAAAATTGCCTGAAAAGCGTGGAGATCCTGGTATTCCGACTATTCCTTGTCGTATTAAAGAAACTTATGTGAAATATGCACTATGTGATTTAGGAGCTGGTGTTAGTGTTATGCCTTTTTCTTTATATAAGAAACTTAACCTAAACAAATTGGTTCCAACTGAAGTTTCATTGCAAATGGCTGATAAATCAACTGCTAAACCTATAGGTATATGTGAGGATGTTCCTATCTCTATTGCTAATGTGTTAATTCCTACAGACTTTGTTATATTAGAAATGCCTGAGGATGATAATCTATCTATTATTCTTGGAAGACCCTTTTTAAACACTGCAGGAGCTGTGATAAATTGCACTGAGAGCAAAGTGACATTTAATGTAAAAGGAAATGAGCATACTATCTATTTTCCCAAGAAGAATCTGTTACAGTGATAAACAAGAGTGTGAATTCTATTCAAAGAAATACTATTATGATTGGAAGCTTTGAAATTGCACTACCACCTCCTGAACCAAATATGCTACCTTGATGATTGGAACTATTCCAATCAAGTATGAGGTATCTTGAAACTCTTCTTTATATCTATAAAATAAGAATCATGTATTATATCTTTTGCATATTATTAATGAGACTTGATCAACCTCATTACTAATGTGGAAATGATGAAAACTTGATTCCCATAAAAATTTGTATTGCATTTTAATTTTATTTATCTTAGAATTTTAGAGTATATGCATAATCATAATTATTTCAGAGTTCAGAAATTCCAGAATATGAAGTTTGAAAAATTCTCTTTAGAAAATTGTCTCTGAAAATTCCAGAAAAATTTGGAGGTAAGTTATTTAACCAGAGGGACCATCTGCCAGAAGTGGGACACCAGGAGGCCACCAGGGACCAAAATGGGGTGTCCCACGCGGCCAGATTCCTTGGCCGCGTGGGACCCACCAACTTTGTCCCCAGGTGGTGTTAGGTGAGTGTCCTGTGCCCATCTCCTTCCCCTCGACAGAAAACCACTTCCAGGTATTTTTCCCAAATTTTCCCGAGCTCGTTCTTCCTGCTATCCTTGGATCTCCAAGTTTAGGGCAGATTTTTCAAATCTGTTTGGTGGGATTGCTCCTTGGTATGTGACTCCTCCACCCATCCAATTATTTTTTGTTCTTGTGCCTCATGTATGAAGTATTTTGCTGCACTAGGTGTCACCTAATATGCTTGAGAAATCCATGGATTTAAGTTTTCTAGTTGATATGGATGCATGATATTGATGTGGAGACTAGTTATGGATGGCTCAATGTTGTTTTAGAGTGCTACATCTTAATTTTTGTTGAATATTATTTATGGGCAGCAAGGTACCATGATGAACAAAGGCAAGGCATTGCTTGGGATGAGCTCAAGACCGAGGAGAAGAGCATCTAAAGTCTCCCTTAATTATGATGACAACCATCTTTGGGAGGATGATGCAGTTTTTGTGGGGAGAAGCTGAAGATCCATACAACTAGATGGCAAGACCCCATGTTCTTGAGCAGTGGGGGATAAAAGAAGACTTCGACACCTTCGCCAATGCAACTGGTTTGCTTGAGTTTGCCCAAAATCCACGAGGTACATACGAGGAACTCTCGCGAGAATTCCTCTCCACATTCAGGTTTGAGGGCCCTGAGATCTACAAGCACAGTAAGAAGAGTAAGGCACCCACTCCTACCTTTGTTTGTAAATTTACTATGAGGGGGGAGCGCCTTGTTATGTCTTTGGAGGAGTTTTGCAAAGCTATTGGTGTGGAAAACAGGGGTAGTTGGGATGAAACCCGTGCTGACTCCAACCAGGAGCTTGTTGCATTTTGGCACTCTATTTCTGTTAACTCTCATGATAGATTGAATAGGGGTAAATTTACTCATATACAGCACCCAAGTTTGAGATACTTTGCGTTGTTCCTTGCAAGAGGATTTCTTGCTAGAGACAACAATTCTGCTTGCACGGGACCAATGGTTTATTTACTTAAATGTGCAAAAGAAAACACCACATGTGGTATAACTTGGGAGTCATTCTTGCTAGATCCTTGCATACGGCTGTGAGTAGAAATATTACTGATCAAACCCCTATTTATGCTGGTGCTATTGCTACTTTAGTGTATGAATACATTAAAGATGAAAGAGGTTATGGTGATAACATGGGTACTCCTGTGATAGAGTCCAATTTACTCGATTTTGCTTTGACTACCCGTATGGATATAAGTGTGATGCATGGGGATCATTATTGGTATAACTATTTGAGTACTAATGGACAAAGAGTGCCCATTAGGCTCCCCCGTGCTGACCTTTTTGACAGGAGTACCGGAAAATGGATTGTGGAAGAGATGCCGCCTCAAGAGGAGCCACAAGATCCAGGGATGCAAGGCTACCAACCTCGAGAGGAGCCCCAAGACTCAGGAATGCAAGGCTACCCATATGGTTACTTCCCTGGAGGTGGAAGTGGATACAACTACTACCCGGGATACTAGCTTGATCGCAAGCTTGGGGGAGTACCTCTCTCCCTTTCCATTCATTGTGTTATATCACTGTTATCTTGTTATGTTTTAGTTTCTTGTTCTAAAAATCACAAAAACACAAAAAGATTTCATTTGTTTCTTTTGTTTAGTTACTTCTGGACATTTACTTTATGCATCTTAAAACTAAAAAGAACAAAAACATTTTCGTTTTATTGAATCCAAAGTGAAAACGGAGGTGCAGGAATTGCTGAAATCTGCTCACTGTTCTATTTTTCATATTTTCTCTGTAACTCCGAATGAGCTAAAATTTTAACCACTACTGCAACTTTTCATAACCTACACACCCGTAAATTATGAGATTTTTCTGAGTGTCTAGGTAGGGTAAAAACAGTACTGTATGCAGTAACATTTTATGGCAGATTTGAGTTTTTATTGCGCAGTTCAAATTGGGAGAGGAGAACAACAATGATGAGTTGATGTGCATGAAGTGGATGAAAGGTATGACACCTTTGCCTGCTTATGTGGACTTTTTAATAACAGCAAGTGCGCACATCATAGTTTCTTTAACATCTAGGGAAGTGGTAGCAAATGTTTATCTTCTCCGTGTTCTAGTATGTTATATTATGATGCAAGTGAGATAATATGTAGCGACAACACTTGGATGTGAGTTGAGTAATTGTGGCTCTAAACAAAGGTCTACGCATCCCATTGTGCTTGCTAAACTTGCCAACCAAAGAATAAAAGAATTTTTCAAATGATAAACATGAAGTCATATGCTTGACAAGCTTAGTGGTTGGGAGTTAACTTAAATGTGCTGACACATGGAAAGCTTTCAACATTGCACTAAATTATATTTAGTTGATATCATGTACCTTTGTTTATGGATGCTTATCATGTGCGAAATAAATGTGGAAACTTAGTAAGTTTGAGGAGTAGGAATAATTGGCTAGAGAGACGCCTGGGCCGCCAACCTAAGCCATGCATCATTCATGGTGGAAATTTACAGCGTACCATAGTGAACATTCAGTGATGCACATCATAATAAAAAGCTACACAAATAGTAAATAAAAGAGTGCTGAGATTGTTCATTGTCTGTTTGTCTTGTCGTTTGGACATGGGCTTGTTCCATGTCTTGGGACAAGAGGTACCCCAGTTGACGCTCTTGATGACGCTTTTATTACTTGCAATGACTGAAAAACTCGAACTTGCCTAGTGACCCGAGTTGAGTAGCACGTGGTGTAGGTACTCGTATTCACGGGGCATGAGACTTTCAACCTCTAGTTGGTCAAGCATATGAGTCATAATAGGGAACACCAAATGGTTTGATAAAACTGAGAGCAAGGTTGTAAGCACAATGAGTTCATTAGTCAATAAAAGAAAGAATCAAAAGATCTCAAAAATCTTGTCTTGATTCAATTAAAAGCGATGCAAGAACCTTTGTTTATTTCTACAGTTGGGCAAACTCATCCAAGTATTGACACTTCATGATATTTCTCTTGCAACATGTATAAATGCTTTAACACTGATTAGATATACCTTTGCTAGCATTTTGTTATTTGTTATGGAAATTATGTTTTGAATACTTGTTGGTATTAAACGGTGTTACATATGCAATGCAAAGTTCTTGTCAAAGTCTTTTTATCGCTTCTGCACTATGTTTGAGTTGTTCGAGGACAAACAACGAGCTAAGCTTGGGGGAGTTGATGCACCTAAAATGCATCTACTTTTCCAAGCACTTTGCTTCATAATTTGCTCCGGAATCTTCCCATATTTGAATAAACCTGCTGAATCTGACGCTGTTTTTAGCAAAGTCTCGTTTCTGGTTATTTTTGCAGGAAATTAAATCGGGGAAAAATACCACGTCATTTTTTATGGAAAAGGAGGACAACGTGCAAAGGATGGACACGAGGAAGCGCCGAGGCCCAAAAGAGGGGCCCCACGCGGCCAGATCCTTGGGCCGCGTGGGCCCACCTAACTGGAGCCTCGGGCGCCGCCTCTCCTTCGGCTTTTCGCGTACCCCCTCATATATACGAAAAAGTGGGTGCCCTAAGAGGGGAGAGCTTTCGCGAAACACACCGCCGCCGCCACCACGATCTTCGTTTTCGGAGACAGATTGATCCAGGATTTCTCCTCCGGTGGAGGGATCCGGAGACCGTCTTCACCGCCATCTTCACCGCCTTCATCTCCATCGACCATGAGCTCCCTCTCCATCACCATGTGTGAGTAGTCCGCTGTAGGCATGTGAGGTGGATGGGGATTGGATGAGATTGATCATGTAATGATACCCGTTGTTCGAGATCTTAGGGGTTTATCTTGAGGATATTTTTGTATTGTGTTGATGCACTTATGCTATTTAATGCTTGTTACTAGGGCCCGAGTGGCATGATTTCAGTACTGAACTTATTTTGCTTCATCATATAATTGAGTTTGGTATTTATCTGCAAAGTGTATCACCTGCTATTATGTTGAACCTGCGAACCCTAAAAGTGACAGTATAGGGAAAACAAGGGGGAGATGTTTTAGTTTGAGGATTCTATGTGTTCATGAAGTGTTAATGCGTTGTTCCGGGCTATTCGAAAGGGTAGACCTTAATTACCTGTAGTTCCAAGTTGGCCCCGGTGAAATGGGCAGGTAGGACAATAGATGTTGTGCAAATTCTCTTGGTTAGTACGCACAACTAATTATGGAACACATACCTACATATATCGGAGTTAGAGATAAGTCCCATTGCTATTTATATCTTATTATATGATCAATCTTATTCATGCAACACCCCGCTATCACCTCATGCCTACGTTTTAAATCTCTGAGTTACACTTTCACTTTTCCGGTGAAAACTGGGAAACCCTTGTTCACTACTGCTGTTCTATTTGCTACTTGAATCATACTACTGCCATCACTATCACTGCTGCAAGTTTATTGATATACAGGTGTGGTTGAGAGTGACGCCTCAATTGCCAAAGTCTTATTGGTATTCTTGTGTTCCCATCGTGTCGAACTATAAATTTGGGTAATACTTCCCAACGAAGATTTCAGCGATCCCCTATACTTGTGGGCATCAGCCACTCAGAATCATCAGTGGGTGTTGCAGCTATTGTCTCGTCCAGGAAGTGTCTCTTTTCAGCATCAGTACTGGGGCCGTAGACCGTCGTGAGCCTGAAGGCAGTGCCACAGGCACGAATGATAACATATGTGGAGATGAGATGCGTGCCAATGTGGATGTTGGTGATATCAACGAAATCGTCATTCCATAGCAGAAGAATGCCCCTCTGGTGCCAATTGAAGGGCGGTGCGCAAAGGATCTAAGACGCGAGCCCCCAATGTAAGAAGCAGTCTGGTCGTCAATGAAGTCCAGCTTGGTCTCTTGGATGCAAGCAATGTGGCATGTGGTCTGAGCGATGATGGCGTTAACTGTGTCTTTTCTTGCCTGATCGTTCAAGCCACGGATGTTCCAGCAGATGATGTCGAGGATTAGGCCTAACATTTGTAGAAGTTGGTGAAGATGAAGAAGTTTGTCGATGGCAAAAATTTGCTTCGCGAAGTTGGAGGAACACAGATGGCAAAAAATTGCTTCGCTAAATTGGCGAGGAGTTGCTTCGCGGTAGAGTTACTTAAGGAAGTGCAGCGGAGGTGCAGTGCAGTGTAGCTAGGTTCGTGTAGTAGTGCGAATAATGCAGGTAAATGACATGACTATGCAGATGTAGCGTCATCAGCATGAGCAGCTAGCTCGCTTCCTCTTGGGCCAGCCATGGCGATCAGAGCTTCATCAGCATCGATGATGGACGGCATGTGAAGACAAAATAGCGTGATCAACGCCTGAATTGTTGAAGCAGGGAGTGCAGTCTTGAAGTAGTTGACAAACTCCCGCCTTGCTTTCTCCAGCGGCATCTCCGGCTCTTCGGCGCTGCGATCCCCATCTTGGCGTTCAGGACACGGACGGCTTTCTCCATGGCAGGCAGCTGCGGCTTCTCTGCCAAACGGGCACTGCGATGAGCCGGCACAGTTTCAGACAACGTCTGGCTTTGCTTAGCTACCAAACACGCCCAAAATCGCTCAGGACTGAGATTTGGATATTAGATGCCTAGCATCAGGGATTTAATTCTAGGTGCTCTTGGGAAGAGGTTGGGATTTATGTTGTTGGATCTGTACTGACTGCTCCGTTAGAATATTTAAAAAATCGAGAGAAGAGCATATTACAACCCTCAACTCTTGCTAGAGTTCAATTTACAACCCTGGAGTTTAATACCGGTTAAGAAACAACCCCGAACTATGGAAACCAGCTAAAATCACTCCTGGCCCATGGTTTTGACTGGTTGCTGTTTGCCAAAGACATTAAGTTACGGCAGTACAGCGAGGTGTCACGTCTTTCTTGACCATTCATCTATTTCCTTTAAATTTGGACAGAGTTTTGTTTGAATTTGCATAGGATAAGTCAACTTGTCATAGAGATGCAAGATACCATGATAAAATATCACATGCCATCGAGAAAGCCATCAGTTTGGCGTTACAAACCAAAATATCAGTTTGACATAACAAAGAGAAAGCCATCAGTTTGGCACAAAGGGAAAAGACACAAGTTCGACATTACAAACATAAAGCCATCCTCTTTGAACTTCTTATAGTTTTGTCTGATAACAACTACTTCTTCATCATCTGATGAGCTATCTGCTGGTATAAAATCACTAACGTCGGAATTGTCTTCACCTTCTGCATTTTTCTTCTTCTGGTCTTCTTCCAAATCAACTGCTGCAACATCACCTCCACACCTCTCTTCTTCATCAGCTCCGAAATAGTCTTCTTATTCTACGACCAAATAGTGCAATTGTTTCCCAGGAAATAACCAGTGCAAAAGTTGTCCCTCTACGACCAAATAGTGCACTTGTAGTTGTTGCCAGAGCTCATGGATACTCAGCCTATCACGTTCAACATAAGACATTTCTTCTTCCCCCCCCCCCCCCACATAATGCACTGCCCTGCCTTCTTGGATGAATTCTCCATTGAAGTGAAAACGAATTGGAAGATAATCGGATGGATCCATGCCTAGTACACAAACGAATCCATTAATCTATGACCTAATCTCCAATCGATAAAGCTTTTTGACCCAATCGAAACCCTAAACGGAAAATCAGAAAAGGGACTCACTTGATTGAGGATGCCGGTCTTCTTCGTCTCACTCCGGCATCTCTTCCGCGTCCTTCAGCGTCGCCATTCACCCGAGGTTGCCGTGGTTGCGGCGATGGCAGTCAGGTGCGGCAACGGCGGTGTGGCGTCCGCAGACAAGTTCGGTGGCTGCGGGTGAGGCTGCGGTGGTGGCGGCGGCGGCGGCGGGTGAGGCTGCGGTGGAGCGGCGGCGCGGGTGACCTGAAGTACGGCGAGCTGGGTCAGCGGAGGCAAAGGTGGGAGATGGGTCGGGCCAGAGGAGGAGAGCGAGCTGGGTCGGGGACTCGGGATGTGGCAAACGACAACGACGTGAATTAATGCTCCAGTTAATGCCTTGCTGACGTGGCAAATGAAGACCAGTCAAAACCAGTGTCAGGATGGGGCCGGGAGCGATTTTAGCTGGTTTCCATAGTTCGGGGTTGTTTCTTAACCGGTATTAGACTTCAGGGTTGTAAGTTGAACTCTAGCAAGAGTTGAGGGTTGTAATATGCTCTTCTCTCATTTAATTCTGCTTGGAATTGTTTTCAAGGACACGCAACCCAGATCTGCTTGGAATTGTCCTTGAGAAGTTGAATATGATTCCTTCTAATTTCCTTTTTCTTGCCGATTCATTCCAGACCTCCTTTCTGACTCGTGTTACCAACATGGGGACCATGGTCGCTGGAGTTGTCCGACCATAGTAGCTGCACCTTCACACCCAGTCCAGCAACGCCTCCCCCTCAAATCATTATAGCGAGCGATTTTGGGCGTGTTTGGTAGCCTGTAGCTACTTTCGCGCTTGACGGATCATGGCTGCCCAGGGCCTGGACTCGCAGAGCAGGCCTAAAAACCAAGTTCACCATCCCATTTGGTAGCTTGCATCGCATAAGTGGCATAGTTCGGTGCCACCCGTTTGGTATCCTGCAGCCAGGCCCTAAAGGCTTTGACGATGCAAGGTGGTGTGTTTGGTTGCACCCAGCCTATGTTTGTGCTCACCTCTTCTCTGTAGTGGTCACGTTACCGCACAGAACAACACACAAGGACTACAAAATAGCAGTTCATACATATCTAATAGCGGTTAATCCAGTCCTAGCTAATACGAATGGCAGTTCATGAGTACTTTCCTAACTACTACGAATGACATAGCAGTACTTTCATTACAGACCACTGGATGGTTTTGCTACTAAACGGGGTGGGGAATCAACCGTCTTCTTTTTCGTCGCCATGCTCTGCTTCTTCTTCTTCTTCTTCTTCTTCTTCTTCAGATCCTGGTGTTGCCTCTGTCAGCCCACATTGCCTCAGCCCACTCCATTCTCTTGCTCTTCCAAGCTTCGTTGTCATCTAAGGCCACACCATGGCCTTCCTCAACCTCGTCTGCTGTGACATCTGCCTCATCTGGGACATGCTTATGAAAACCCAAACGAAGGATCCAGTTGTGAAGAATGCAACATGCAAGAACTAGCTTCACTTGGGTCTCGAAAGTGTGAAATGGCTTCTGGTTAAGGATTTTGAATCTATTTTTCAGTGCAGCAAATGCCCTCTCTACCGTAACTCTAAGGGTAGAGTGTCTGAGATTGAACAATTCCTTAGCAGTTGCTGGATCAAACCTTGCACTGAACTCGTTTAGATGGTACCTGGTCTTTCGGAAGGGTGGAAGAACTCCTGGGCGCATGCATATCTAGCATCACCGAGGTAGAAGTTACCATTAGGGATATTAATTGATCCCATCAGGTCTAGATAAGCTGTCAGCAAGAATGGTTGCATCATGTGCTGATCCTTCCCATCCAGCTAAGACATATGTGAACTTCATATCAAAGTCCACTGCAGGTAGTCTAAGAAATTATCATACTTCTCTTCTCAAGAGAACCCCTTCAAAAAATTATATTCACAACAACATATATCTACAAATCTCGCTGCAACGTGCGGGGTATCATTTAGTATTACATATTTTTGCAACATGTAACTCTGAGAAACAGAGTTAGGACAATCGCTCGAGCGATGCAACATATTGTCCTCTAATTCATTTGAATCAACTAAATACGGTAACACATGGACGTCCTGACGGTTTCTACAAACATCCAAGATCAAAAACAAAAAAAATGCCTGTCACGTCGCAGGAGCAAACAGTGGAAGGTTTTCCTGGGCATCACAAACAATTCAACTGGAAGGTGGGGAAAGGTACGGTACCACTCAAAATCAGCTAAGATAAATATCTCTTTGCAGCGAGCCACAAGATGAAGTAGATAAAGCGAACTGATCAAATACGGAACGGAGGCAACTTCATCTCCTACTTTATATACGATTCAACAGATAAGTGTTTGCCATTGAGCGAACATGAACATGGATTAGAAAAATCTTGTAACAACGTTCCAAGCATATCTTGGCAATACCTAGCTGCTATCACGTTTCACATCCGCTGCAAGTCTCTTTGGAGAAGGTTCAGCAGAAATCAGCTCGTCATTAGCTCGTTTCATGCCTCTGCTAACACTACTTCCAGTGCTTCCTGTTGCTGCTGCAGTTTAGAAATGGACGCTGTCGTTTGACGCAGCCACTTGTGAATCCAAAGATGCAGCTCTTGCCACAGTATTACTACCATTCTGCTCATGACTTGCCTGTAAGACAACCCTCTTCGTAATCTTATCTATGCCGGAGCTTGGGGTAGACACTGCTTGCTCCAGTTCTTCAAGCTGGATCAGAACAATTAAGAGATGTCACTGTTCATCACAAGCAAGAAAATCATCTTCTTACTTCATAGAACAAACCAAATAGGTAACATGAGTGAAACCCATTTTGTTCACCTTTTTCTGGAGTTGGGCCAATTTTCTATTGAGGAGAGATATCTCATCTTCCAAAGTAAATTTTCCTGAGTGTCCTTTAGCAGCACTTACGATAATATCTATATCAGCCAACAAAGCCTCCTTGCCATTTTTCAGATTCTGTTTAAGTGACTGGCATACTGAAATAGCCTTTGCACAATATGGGATCGCATCCCCAACCTTGGATGCTAACTCAAAGGCCAAATATATGCGGAAGTTTCTAGAATTGAATTAAGGTAATTAACATTGGAATAATCTAACTCAAAGACCAAAGTATTACAATAGACCAGCATTTTCTACCTGACATTTTCTCTAGAGATCACAGTTCGTCCCCACATGTACACTAACATGTGTATTTTAAGCAGGTGAAGGCACCATTTGGGTTAGCTCAAGTTATTTGAAATTATACACTAACATGTGGCTTTCTGCTAGCAGAGTAATTGGCACTATTATCACCACAAGTCCACAAAGAGGATACAGCAAGACAACTCCTGTCGTGGTGGGATCATGACAGATGCCATGTGTATGGCTAAGATGGGGCCGAATGGTCGTTGGGGGAATCCGGGGAGGATTTATGCACTCAAGAAGTGCACACGCAAGAACACGCAAGAACACGAACTAGAAACCAAGAAAGCAAGAACACAAAGCACACCACGATGTACCCTGCTTCGGGGCCCTCTTGCGGAGGTAACACCCCTACTGCAGCACTATCCTACTCAGTGTATAGCTCAAAGTGACAAGTACAAGCTGCTCCTCGAGCTGTATGATGATACAATGGTGAGAGCTTGAGGTGGGAGATGAAGTTACAAGGAGAATGAACCAGGGTGCCGGGGTCTCTTCCCTCGTGATTGATCGATCTCTGCGTGTGCCTCTCCTCGCGCAGGAGGGGTGGAAGCCCCCTATATAGGCCAGTCGGGTTACCGTAGTGCCCCTCGCCGAGCACTGTAGCCATGCCTCTGCTTTGGTCATCATTGTACTCCTGTCAGGGACAAGACATGGCCTGCCCATCCCCTGCGTCACCACAGTGGAGCTAGGATGTCCCCTCTGACAGAGACAGGACATAGCCACGCCGTGCTACCTCGTAGCCCTGACCCGGATCTCACGCGGTCAGCGGTCAGAGGCGTGCAACCCGCCGAACCTGGGGCACGCCTCTGCCATGCTCCGTGACAGACGCTTCCGTGTCAGGCATGAAGTGACAGGAGCATTGACTCCTGCCCGAGCTACGGCCTCCTGCCGTGGTTAGCCCGGGTCCTGCGCTTACGATCTTTTACCAGGTCGGACCTCACTTCCTTCCAATAGCATCTCCTGTACTCACAACACAAACCATAGCACCGAGGTATTAGGTCGGCTGACCATAGCTCGGACAGTGAACCTCGGCCCATGCCAACGGGAAAACCTCGGACCCCTCTGGGCCAAGATAGGTCGGTCTTTATACTCTCTAGGTCAAGATGAAGCTCGGTTTCTCCCAGGCCCAAGCAGGTCGGCCCTCTCCGTACCTCGGCATATACTAAAACTTTTCTTATGTCAAGCCTTGACCCTACCCGGGGGTAGCCCCCCGACATTAGTCCCCGAAGCTGGTGCGGTCCTACGACCTCGGATGGAGGGCCGTAGCAGATTCAAAAACAAACAAGGCACCACCTCTAAAACCAATCTCCAACATAGCTCTGCCGTGGTACTTCCCACAGACCATAATTTAACCCGAGGTTGATATGCAATCTGATCTTTCCGAGCTTCTTGACTCAGCACAATCTTGCCTCAAGATTTTCCGAGGCACGTGGCGAAGAATCTCTGCCCGGACCTCGAAATCCGGACCTCGGAAAGACAGGTCCTGACCACACGCCGCCCTCGTCAGCCGGACCCACCGAACAACGCACCTGCGCACTCAAGTGCGAAGCCAACTTGACCGCCCACGACTCCTCGATTCTCACGCTGACCAGCACAGGGAATCCGAGGCTTGGCGGTTGCCACTCCGCGGCCCACGATGTGGCCGATCGTGCGGCCACCAACCGCGCAACCGTGCGCTCACCCGCACATGATCCCGCGCCTTCCCGATAACCGCGCGGTAGTGCGCCGTTAATGCACGCCGTAACCGCATGCGGCGTATAAATAGGGGCCCAGGGGTAACTTCATCGTCTTCCTCCCCACTTGCCCACTGCTCCGCGCCCATTGCTCCGTGCGCTCTGCCTCCATCGCCGCCGTTGAGCACTCGCCGCTGCAACCTCGCTGTCTCGAAGAATCTCGCCGGAAACGCGCACCGCGCCTTGCGCCGCCACTCCATCGTCGATCCTTCCCCGATCTTCGAGTACCTCACCGGTGAGTTCCTCATCTCCCCTCCATTGCCATTGCCATGAACAGGTTCATCCTTCGATGAACTCGAGGATCTGGATGAATCCGATGAACCTGAGGAACCCGATGCTCTATCTTTGCACTCTTTTAGCCATTTTCAGATCTTATCTAGACTTGTATCAGACACACCCGTAGCACTGTCTTTTTAGGTGCCCCTTGATGAACTCGAATTTATCTCCCTTTTTAGCTCACCGGTAGATCCTTGCTAGTATCTGCCACGGTAAAACATGTTTCCCGCCTAAATCCTTTAGCTCGGTTGCCTTGAATGATCCGAGGTATCTACTCCGGCTGAACCTCGAACTGTCCGAGGTACTTACCCCGTTGAACCTCCCTTTTCTGCAGGAAAGTGCCAACATGTCGGCAATTGCTACGTCAAACCGAGCCGAGGTTTCCGCCAGTGAGAGAGGTGGATGGGATGGCTCGGACGTCACCGACGATGATATCAAATGGCTCAAAGAAACTCATCGAATCCCAGCCGAACTGCTATATCGGCTTCACACTGGGGACGGCGAACCGATCACCAACCCCGGCGAGAAAGTGGTGTTTGTCTCTCACTTCGAGCGCGGATTCGGACTTCCGGCCAGCAAGTTCTTTCGGGAATTTCTGAAGTTCTTCGGCTTGCAGCCGCACCATCTCCCTGCTAACTCCATGCTACAGCTGTCGTGCTATGCAGCTTTCTCTGAAGGATACCTCGGCCTCTGGCCGAGCGTTGAGGGCTGGGCCAAGTACTTCCAGCTGAAGAAACAAGCATCCCCAACAAGGAGGTTGTGAACAAGGATATGACTGCCTGTGGTGCGGCCTCTATCTCACCCCGGCTGGGCTCCGAGTTCCCACGGATCAAAGGCCTGGAGAGCTGCAAGAAGTGGCAGCGATCCTTTTTCTATGTGAGGAACCCCGGTACTGTCGACCTCATCAACCTCCCGGACTTCCAGCTCGGCCCTCCCACTGCACAACTCAATTGGGATTTCAACCCGGAGGACGCCTACGCCGAGGTTCAAGAGATCCATGAATACATGCTGGATCTCAAGAAAAGAGGGTGGGGTTCCGATGACATCCTCCGGACTTTTGTGGATCGAAGAGTCAGCCCCCTTCAACAACGAGCCCATAAGATCTGCCATATGGAAGGTCTACTCGATCCTACTCGGATCAGCAGCAAGGCGCTCTCCAAGGCCTCAGTTTGGCGCCGGGTCAAAGCCGTTGCCCAGACTGAGATGGACGAGGAGTGGACATGGGGCGTGGAGCCTCACACAGAGAAAATCTTCCGGAGCAAGTGAGTACTTACTAACTTTCCGAGCTTACGCTCCGGTCTTGCACACCTCGGTTGCTTCTTAACTCAATTCTTTTTTGCCACTCCTGCAGCGGTTCGCCCGGCAGCTGATCGAGGACGGCCCGGAGCCGTCGAACTGGGCGCCTGCCCGCCTCGCCCTGGAAGGTCCAGAGACTGAAGACCCGGACAATGAGGATCACCTGCCGATCCCTAAGGCCGTTCCGAGGTCCGCCCCAAAGACTAGCTCCTCCAACCCGGGTAAGAAACAAGTTCCCACTTCCATCAGAGACTGGTCTGACGACGATGATGACGATGACGATTGCCAAATTCTGGAACCTGTCAACGTTATTCCCATTTCATATGCTCCTCCAACATATAAGAACTTTCATCCAGCGTCTGCAGCTTCCCGGAAGCGCTCAGGACCTGGTACCTCGGATGCCGAGGCTTCCAAGACCTCGGAGACTGCGGCGCCCAAAGCCAAGCGTGCCAAGAAGACCTCGGCGAGGCGCAAGAAACGAGGCCCGTGGAGGAAGATGCGTAAGTCACCTTTGCTCCTCCTTACTTCTCACGCTGCTCCGAGGTTAAGTTTTTACACTCTAACTTAATCTTTCTCTTTCGTCTAGCCCGGCTCGGCAGGTCAAGCAGAGCCATAGCTCGATACACTCACCACTGCCTCCAGTGGTTGAAGCTCAGACCACCGAGGTCGAGGTTAACCTCGGAAGCCCCGCCAGAGCCTCTCCTCCAGAACGGTCCATTGACCTCACCAGCCCGGAGAAGACCATCTCCTCCCCGGCGCGCGTCTCCTCCGCCGAACTTCCACCGCCGAGCTCTGACTCCGGCCTGGGGCACTCTGCTCCCCGCCGAGATCAGACTCCTCCGCCTCCTCAGAAGGATGCGGAGACAGATCGCGCCAAGACTCCGGTTAAACCGTGCAGGAGCCTCGGCTCTCCCCCAAGTCTCAAGCTGCGCGCAACCAGCAGCAACAGCAGCAAAAGAAGAAACAACAACAACAACAACAGCAGAAGCAAAAGCTCCAGCAGCAGCAGAAAGATTCAGCTCAAACGTTGAGCCCCCCAAACAGCCACAGCAAACTCCGATGCCGCCACCGCCACCGGGACCCAAGGCTGCGAGCACCCAACTGGTGCCGCACGTTCCGCGCCGAGTCCACCTTGACCAAGATTGCGCCCTCAGCTCTCAGGTCGCCACCTCCCGAGCTCTTTTTGCTGCTACCACTCAGCCGGACATCAGCAGCTGGGAGGTCGGGCAACTCCGGACCAAGAGCGGGAACAGCTTAGGCTCGGAGAAGCACTATGACATGGACTGGAACTCGGCTGACACTGCCGAGGTCTCCTCTAACCCGAGCTCTGAGCATCAGTTGGACCTAGCGCCGTGCTCCAATCTATCTACAACATGCAGACTGCGTCCTTGATTGCAGCAAGAAGGCCTCGGTAAGTTTCTTTACGCAACTCTCTTTCTTCCTTTGAAACCAAATGACAAACATACACTTCCCAGTCCCCGAGATTCGGGTTGAGCAATTGACACTCCACCGAGTTAAAATTGCTCGGCTTGAATCTCAAAAACTTGTCATTTCTCCCATGCTGAGTCCCCGAGGCCAATGCCAAGTCCCCGGGACTCAATTGGGCCTCGGGTGCTAGAAATACCTCGGATTTATCCGAACTGATCTCTCTATTTTTTCAGGAGTGCAACAATGCTCGGACAAGGTCTTCAAGAACCTCCTGCTGGATCACAACAGATTGAAGAAGTCTCACCGGACTCTTCTATCCGCAAGGAGCAGAGCGACAAAGATTACGCCTCCAAGTTGAAGACAGCCGAGGATGAAATAGCTCGGCTGCAACAAGAGCTGAACCGGGCTAATGAAGCCAAATCTGCTGTGGAGGACGCTATGAAGGTCAAGGACCAGGCCGCCGAACAGCAGCAAAGCTTGCCAAGACCCTGGAGAGCCGCGCCACCTCGGCCGAAGCCGAACTTACCGCCCTCCGAGCTATCTCGAAAAGCTGGTTGTCCGAGCTCGCTCGGATTAATCATCAAATGGACAGTAAGTTTCTTTTCCCCTTTTCCTTATTTTCTGCCGACCTACACCCGTGCCACCGTATGCCTTATTTCAGCGACAGCCTTTTTGTCTTCTTCAGAGAACTTCGAGCACTCCAAGGACAAGGCTATCCGCGAAGTTCAAGCAGCTCGGGCAAAGAGGGCTGAGACAGAAACTCTCAGCGAAAGCTGGGATATCCAGGACCACCTTGTTGCCCTTAATGCTCGGATCAGGCCGCTCGAGCCATTGGAACCAACTTGTTGATGCTGCCATCGAGGTCCACCGTGCCCTCTGGCCCAAGGTTAAGACTCCCACTTGCATCGACGAGCTCGCCACGAAGCTGAAAGGAGCCGAGGCTAGACTTCGGGAGTGGAGATGCTCGTCAGCTCGGGCTGGAGCGGACAAGGCCCTGGTGTTCGTGCTGTCCTGGTATGAAGATGTTGAGATCCACACTGTTACCTCCCTGCGCAGGGGCTCTCCTTGGAACTCCACCCCTGATGGCATTGCGAAACGCCAAGCAGCAGCCGACCGCTTTGCTAGTTACGCAAACACCCGGACCTTTGATGACGGGCGCCTCTACTCTGAGGACGAAGAGAGCTCGGACGAGGAAGCGGAGTCCGGTGAAGAAAGTTCTGAAGGCGAGGACATTGACTTTGACGAGCCTGAGAGCTCCAAGGGCAAGGCCGGCAAAACAACCGAGGTGGCTGAAGGCTCTGATGATGACTTCAGCTTCGACGAACCTCCGAACTCCAAGGGCAAGTCCGGCAAAGCTGTAGCCACCGAGGTGATCTCCCCGACGTGACGGACACCCGGCATCCACTCCAACAACCGAGGTTGCTTCCGCGACCGAGGTTGTTCCTGCGCCCGAGGTTGTTCTGCGCCCGAGGCTCCTGCCCGACTTCTGCGACCGAGGTCTCTTTCCGAGGCCTGAACTTGTCTAACAAAACATTAAATCCCCGGTATGCCGGGTGCAGATGTAACAGACCTTAAGTAGTTTGCTTGCTACCAGTACTATTAACTTGCTATCCGAACCATGCTTTTCTAAGAACTTTATGCCGAACCCTTTTGGAACGAGTCCCCGAGTTCACTTTCGTGTTTACTATATCTGGCATTCTTTGCTCTTGTCTACCATTTAGGCGTTCGACAGTCGAGTCACAAGATTGTTGTTTATAGCATACAGTACTTAGCAAATCTCGAAGTGTGTTTCAAAACCATCCGACATAAACGAAAGGTAAAGACAGGGGTTAGTAAACGACACATGCCGAACTATATTTTTGGACCGAGTCCCCGAGTCCATTTTCATGTCTCCCACGTTTTTTCATCTTTGCTCTTGACTACCTTTAGGCAGATGCCAGTCGAGTCACAAGATTAGTTACATAGCACACATTACTTGAAGTTTGAGACGAGGTTCAAAATAGTTCGGCATATGAACGAAACTGACAAACAGAAATAAAACACAAGCACAAGAGCGAGGCAGTCCCCGAGCTTCAACCTCGGAGTGCCGACATTTCATTAAGGATTAACCGAGGTACATACATTGCGCCTTTCATGAGTAGAAAGGTCGGAGTAGAGCTACATTCCATGGTCGCCTGACCTCTGATCCGGGGTTGTCCAGCCCATCTTCCCTTGGTTCCTGCGCATCTATTAGATAGTACGAATCATTGAGCAGAGCTCGGCTCACAATGAACGGTCCCTCCCATGGAGGTGACAACTTGTGCCGCCTTTCTTGCGCTGCACCAGCCTCAGCACCAAATCTCCCTCGTGAAACACACGAGGGTTGACACTCCGGCTATGATAACGTCGGAGACCTTGTGGTATATTGCTGACCGAGATGAGGCCAATTCTCTAGCTTCCTCAAGCAGATCTACTGCATCCTCCCGAGCCTCTTTTGCCTCGGCTTCAGTGTACATTGCCACTCTGGGCGCATCATACTCGATGTCAGTGGGTAGCATAGCTTCTGCCCCATAGACCATAAAAAATGGCGTATAGCCAGTTGATCGATTTGGCGTGGTCCTTAGACCCCACAGTACTGCTGGTATCTCATCTATCCAACACCCCGGCGTTTTCAGCAGTGGTTCAATGAGCCGAGCCTTGATGCCGGCCAACACTAGAGCATTTGATCTTTCCACTTGTCCATTAGACTCCGGGTGTGCCACCGAGGCTATGTCCAGCCGGATTCCCTTGTTCATGCAAAACCGAGCAAATTCTCCAACAGCAAAGTTCGTGCCGTTGTCCGAGATAATGCTATGGGGGTACCCATATCGCAGAATGATCTCCTTCAAAAAGTCACTGCTGAATGACCATCCAACTTCCGGATTGGTTTCACCTCGATCCACTTGGTGAACTTGTCCACCATCACCAGTATGTGCGTCATGTTACCTCGGGCTGGTTTGAACTCTCCCACCATATCCAAACACCATACCGCAAACGGCCAAGTGATAGGAATTGTTTTGAGCGCCGAGGCTGGCATATGCGTTTGCTTGGCAAACCTTTGGCATCCTTCACATCTCCGGACTATGGCCTCTGCATCAGCAAGAGCAGTGGGCCAATAGAACCCATGCCTGAACACCTTGGCCACCAGAGCTCTTGTGCTGCAATGATGACCACACTCTCCTTGGTGGATCTCCAAAAGCATCTCCTTGCCTTCAGCTGGCTCGACACACCGTTGCAACACCTCGGTTACGCTTCTTTTATAGAGCTCCTTGTTGATGATGGTGTACGCCTTGGCCCTCCTTTGGATTCTCCTAGCCTCGGTTGTGTCACTTGGCAAGCTTCCCTCCGTTATGAACTTCATGATTTGCTCCGCCCACTCCGGCACTGGGTGCAAAGGAAAAAGTTCCTCGTCCACCTCCATTGGTTCGGCCACCATAATCTCCTCCATTATTTCCTCCACCATCCTGCGACCAGTCCCCGAGTCTGATGAGCAGTCCCCGAGGTTCGGTGCGCAGTCCCCGAGCTCTGCCACGCAGTCCCCGGGTCCGACCAAACGCACCCGACGTCTACCTCCATTGGAACAGGTCCGGGCTCTTGCTCCGCCGGGATGAAAATAGATTCGGATTCAGGAGAAGGTTTGATTGAAGGAGTTCTCAAGTGATTCAGGGCTACCCCTGGTGGTACTGCCTCTTTCGATGAACCGAGCTTTGACAACACGTCGGCAGCATCATTTTCTGCCCGAGGTATATGCCTGTACTCACACCCTTCAAAGAACCCGGATATCTTTTGCACATGGAACCGATATAACGCCATGTTGGCATCCAGAGCATCCCAAGTTCCAGAAGATTGTTGCACCACCAGGTCGGAATCGCCGAAGCACTCTACACGCCGGATACCGATCTCCTTCGCCACATTGAGGCCATGGATTAAGGCCTCATACTCCGCCACATTGTTTGATGCTGAGAAATGAATCTGCAGCACGTATTTCAGCTGATCTCGCTTTGGCGAGGTGAGGACTATTCCAGCCCCCAGCCCGATCTTTGTCTTGGACCCATCAAAATGCATTTTCCAATAATTATAGTCCGGCCTGGGTGGCTCATACTGCATCTCGGCCCAATCACAAAAGAAGTCCGGCAACGCCTGGGATTTAATTGCATCTCTTCTCTCATAATGTGGTGCATATGGAGACACCTCAATCGCCCATTTGGCAACTCGGCCAGTTGCATCTTTGCACCCGATGATCTCCGAGATTGGAGCTTCGCACACCACCGTCATGGGATGCTCCTGGAAATAATGCTTCAACTTCTTGACCGCCAGGTAGACACCATACGTCATCTTCTGGTAGTGAGGGTAATTCTGCTTCGAGGTAGAGATCACCTCGCTCAAGTAATACACCGGTCTCTGCACCGACCTGCCACCTTCTTCGCGCTCCACCACCACTGCCACACTTACAACTCGGTTTGTGGCCGCAATGTAAAGTAACATCGGCTCATTGTGCAATGGTGACGCCAACACCGGGGGTGGACAACATCTTTTTCAGCTCACTGAACGCCACGTCGGCCTGCGGGGTCCATGTAAACCCGGTACTTTTCTTCATGAGCTGGTACAAAGGTAAGGCTTTTTCTCCCAGCCGCTACAAATCGGCTCAACGAGGCTAGGCACCCTGTGAATTTCTGCACATCTTTCAAACACTTCGGTAACTTCATGTTCTCAATAGCTCGGATCTTGGCCGGGTTAACCTCGATACCTCGGCTAGACACCAGGAATCCGAGCAACTTTCCAGCCGGGACACCAAAGGTGCACTTGTCCGGGTTAAGTTTCAACCAAAGGAGAGTACGTTTCTCCTTAGTTTTGATGACGATATCATCGACATACACTTGCACATTTTTGCCCATTTGAGAGTGCAGGCATTTCTGCATACACCTCTGATAAGTTGCCCCGGCATTTCTCAGACCAAAACACATGACACGATAGCAATACGCCCCATACGGGGTAATAAAAAGTCTTTATTTGATCTTTCGGGTTCAGTGGTATCTGGTGAAAACCAGAGTACGCATCGATAAAAGACAACAGTTCACAACCAGCAGTGGAATCGATCACTTGATCAATCCGAGGTAATGGAAATGGATCTTTCGGGCACGCCTTGTTGAGGTTAGTGAAGTCAATGCACATGCGCCACACCTTGACCACGGCTGGCTCGTCTTTCTTCTTTTCCACCAAGACCGGATTGGATATCCAGTCCGGATGCAGCACCTCCATAATGAACCCGGCTGCAAGCAACTTAGCCAGCTCGTCCAGCACCACTTGTCTTCGGTCGTCTGAGAGACGACGGGTCGGTTGCCTCACCGGTTTCACCTCCGGCCTGACAAATAAAGAGTGCTCTGCCAACTCCCTCGGAACACCAGGCAGGTCCTTAGCGACCATGCAAAGATATCCCGATTCTCACGGAGGAAGTGACAGAGCGCGCTTTCCTATTTCTCGCCCAGCCCGGTCCCAATGATGGCCATGCTCCGGGTGCTCCGGGTCAATGGGGATCTCTTGGTCTCCTTGGGCACCTCGAACGCTGCAGTTGAGTCCGGGCTCATCAGTCCGGATGCGCCGAGCTGCGTGGACTGCGCCATTGCCACCACTTGTGCAGCTTCTTCTTCTCAGCTGCGATCACCAAAGCTCGGCCAGATTAGACCCCGCCGAGGCACACTGAATGGCTCGCTTGTAGTCACCCGAGATGGTTATGATCCCATTGGCCCTGGCATTTTCATCTTCAGGTATGCAACATGGGTGGAAATCATGAACTTGGCCAGAGCCGGCCTTCCAAGCAATGCATGGTATGCACTCTCCAAGTCCACCACCTCGAACTCGATACTCTCAACTCGGCAGTTATCCTTGGTTCCAAATGCTACATCCACCCATATCTTGCCCATGGGTGCACAGGAAACGCCAGGCACAATCCCATGAAAAGTACAACTGCTTGGCATCAACTGATTTGGCGATATGCCCAATTTCACCATTGTGTCTCGGTACATGATGTTGATGGCACTGCCATTGTCCACCAGAACTCGGGTAAACCTCACATTGTTGTAGGCCCACACAACGTCGGATCTACCACCAGGGCATACTTTCCAGGGCTCGGCATGATCCGAGGTGTATCTTTCCTGCTCCAAGTGACTCCTGCTCAGACCAGTTCATATAGGTCGGCACCACCGGCATTACTGCATTCACCTCCATGGCACGCCTCTGCACACTCTTCTTGTCAGTTGGCTCGGTCACAAAGACCACATAGCTCGCATGAGCCTCTCTATAGTCATTTCCGGGGTATTCATACTGCTGACTTGGTCCGGCACCATTGTTGTTGTTACCTCGGACATTCACACATTCACGGTCTTGCTGCTGCAGGCCTCGGAGGAGGTGCAGTGGTTATGGGGTAACATTTGCTCCGGACAGATTCGGGTTAGACCTCGGCTGAAATCTCTGAGGTGGTCCTCCTCTGTTTCCTCCGGCCCTTGCCCCTTCTTCCTGATTCTGCGGTTCCAGCTGCACTGCCGGGTTGAATGGTTGGCTGGCTTACGCGGGTCGGTCGTATGGTAACGGCAAGGACCATCTATCATTGATTCATAAGTCAAGGGTGGCTCCGGGTTCGGACTAAATGCCGGACCATTGATTTTCGGCCTCTGGACACCTCCAGCTCGGGCTGATCCGGGTTCACCGCTGCAACTTGGTTCGAGGTGTATGGGTAGTCCGGCTCCCTCCTCTTTGTCCGAACTCTTGGCGGTCATTACACCTTGGTCCGAGCCGGTTGTTTATTGGCTCCCTCCTTCTGTTACGTGCTCCTGCCTCTGCTGCTGGCTGCATCGGATCACCAGAGCATAAGAATCTGCAATCCGGATTGCTGCTAGGGATTTCGGCATATCTCTTGGAGCCTCTGCCACAGCATGCTGCCATGTCGGCAACCATCTGCAAACCAGGAAATGGCCTGTGCCTCTACAACTCCTTCACAGGAATTCCGAACATTGCTCCACCGAGTTAAGAATTCTCGGTCAGTTTCATGATCATCTTGCTTACATGCTGCCAGGAGCTGAGGTCGGTTTGGCCTCTTGTATGTACTAGCAAAGTTGCTGTTAAACGCCAGCTCCAAGTCTATCCAGGAGTTGATACTATACTCCGGCAAATTATTCAGCCAGATCCGAGCTGGACCTTCCAACATGTGCGGGAGATACCGGACCGCCCATCGGCGATTGCCCCCGCTATGTGCACCGAGGATACATAATCTGTCAGCCAATCTTGCGGCTTGGTGCTCCCGTTGTATGGCTTGGTGTTCCGACCTAACTGGAACTGAGATACTGGTGGTGGTGGCTCCTTCATGATCCGAGGTCCAAAACACGCCGGACCAGGAGGGCCTTCCTCCTCCAGTTGCTCGGACAAGTAGATTCTATCCAGCTTGTTACGAACATCGCCTGGAGCTAACATCCGACCTCCTATCCGAGGTCCCAACGCCCCATCCACTCTGTGGTATCCAGCTCGCGCCATGGCCGAGTCTCCATCATCGTATCGGTCATCGCCTTGACCGACATTCTGAGGTTGCTGAACATACTCCGGCTCTGCTGATACTGCCCTGCGGCCGGGGTTGTTGCTGATACCTCGGGGGCGGAGGTGGTTTACCTCGGCCAGCCGATGCTGCTTGCCCGCCATTCTGATTTCCCTGACCGGAGTTACCCTTAGCTCGGCTTGCATTGCCTTGGCCGGGGTTTCCCTTAGCTCGGCTAGCATTGCCCTGGCCCACCTTCTGCTTTGCTGCTAACACCGGATCATACATCTGCAGCTGCTTGTTCTGACCCGAGTGACACTCCGGGCTCGATCGGCTCCTCCGACGAGTGGAGACGAGGCTTGCCCCTTGGACACCTGACTAACTGGCCTAGCTGAATAAACCATCTGCGAATCACCAGCCCCGGCTCTGCGGAGAGCCTCATTCTGCTGATTAGCTACATACACCAATTCATTGACTCGCTTCTGCTGCGCACGCCATGCATCTCCAGTCAACCCGGATAGCTCGGCCCTGCCTGCCTCGGCAGCTCTGAGGTTCTTAGCAGGGGAACTATACACCGGCCTTCCAGTCGACACGCGACTCTCACTCCTAGCCGAGGTGGTAGGTCGAGCCTCCCTGTTCATCTCATCATTGAGCCCTTGCCTCTCTGCCGCACCTCGGCTAACCTATTGTATCAGCTGCACCGGGGTGAAGCCATTCGCTGCATTGTACTCACGCAGATCTCTATTGAACTCATCTCAGCTGCTATCATTGCTACAGCCTCCTTTTGCAACAAGACACGCTTCTCCTCTAGCTCGGCCGCAGTCACCACTATATCTACTCCGGGATCTACAGGATCTGCTAGTGTCTCCGCTATCTCTGTTAGGACTGCACCTCGGCCCTGCACCTCAGGGGTGCCAGGCAACTCTTTCTCTAGCCTGGGCTTTGCAGCTCTCACCTTAGCCACCACCTCGGCCGGCTTGGTTGTGCTGGCATCTCCTTGCCAGCGGCATCAACCGGACCGGTCATCATCACCTCCACGCAGCTCCCGGGGCGAGTGATACGCCGACCTAGAGCCGCAAGGAGAGGAGTTTCGTCGTCCACGAGCACCTGCTCCGGGTACTCGCGAACAACCTCGACAGCAACGTATGTGACGAAGCTGCCAAGCATCATGGTGAAGCCATGCTCGGGGAAGGGCTTGCCGGCGAAGCACCCCGCATTGTCGCTGACGAAGTTGAACTCACCGATCTTGGCGATAAGCCCGGAAAGAACACGCTCGCCTGAGCCCGTCCGGATGTAAACTCCCTCCAACGCCTCAATCTGCCCCACGGTGGGCGCCAACTGTCGTGGTGGGATCACGACAGATGCCATGGGTATGGCTAAGATGGGGCCGAATGGTCGTTGGGGGAATCCGGGGAGGGTTTATGCACTCAAGAAGTGGACACGCAAGAACACGCAAAAACACGAACTAGAAACCAAGAAAGCAAGAACACAAAGCACACCACGATGTACCCTGCTTCGGGGCCCTCTTGCGGAGGTAACACCCCTACTGCAGCACTATCCTACTCAGTGTATAGCTCAAAGTGACAAGTACAAGCTGCTCCTCGAGCTGTATGATGATACAATGGTGAGAGCTTGAGGTGGGAGATGAAGTTACAAGGAGAATGAACCAGGGTGCCGGGGTCTCTTCCCTCGTGATTGATCGATCTCTGCGTGTGCCTCTCCTCGCGCAGGAGGGGTGGAAGCCCCCTATATAGGCCAGCCGGGTTACCGTAGTGCCCCTCGCCGAGCACTGTAGCCATGCCTCTGCTTTGGTCATCACTGTACTCCTGTCAGGGACAAGACATGGCCTGCCCATCCCCTGCGTCACCACAGTGGAGCTAGGATGTCCCCTCTGACAGAGACAGGACATAGCCACGCCGTGCTACCTCGTAGCCCTGACCCCGGATCTCACGCGGTCAGTGGTCAGAGGCGTGCATCCCCGCCGAACCTGGGGCACGCCTCTGCCATGCTCCGTGACAGACGCTTCCGTGTCAGGCGTGAAGTGACAGGAGCATTGACTCCTGCCCGAGCTACGGCCTCCTGCCGTGGTTAGCCCGGGTCCTGCGCTTACGATCTTTTACCAGGTCGGACCTCACTTCCTTCCAATAGCATCTCCTGTACTCACAACACAAACCATAGCACCGAGGTATTAGGTCGGCTGACCATAGCTCAGACAGTGAACCTCGGCCCATGCCAACGGGAAACCTCGGACCCCTCTGAGCCAAGATAGGTCGGTCTTTATACTCTCTAGGTCAAGATGAAGCTCGGTTTCTCCCAGGCCCAAGCAGGTCGGCCCTCTCCGTACCTCGGCATATACTTAAACTTTTCTTATGCCAAGCCTTGACCCTACCCGGGGGTAGCCCCCGACAACTCCAATATGGTCAGGTCTAACCAAATGTTCCAAGATGGCTAGAGATTCCAAGTAGTAACCGATTGCGGTGTCTGTGTCCCCTGCAAAGGTAAAAAATTAAACGTGAGGCCTAAGTGACCATTCATCTAGCTAATATACTGGTAACTAAGAGAACTGAACTACCTCTTTTCATACAGACTTCAGCGAGAGCACTAAATATATTAACTTTCACCATTGTTTTTTCTGGGCTCTCCACAACTATCACTCTTGCAATATCCAACATTTTCCAGGCCAGATGCAAATCAGAATTAGCTTCATTGCATGTCATTTTCACACCCTCCTGATCTTTGCTGTTCATTTCCCCTACCAAATGACTATATCAGCACTTACAACAGAAAGAAGAAAACCATTTTTTATTTATAAAACAAGAATAGTTTTATTGTTCCTGGCCTCTGAATCAAGCATGCACCCAGCTAAGAAGAAAAGCACATTGAACATGATAATTATTTTAGTTATGGGACTACTCGTATTTGCCAGAAACAAGAATGAGATGGATACACATGTGCAAATAATCCCACTTAATCAGCATATTGTGATCACATAATACATTAGTGCATTTAAAACATATAGTTGGAATTTTGATGGAAATGTAATCAATTATTCACATCATTGGTTAGCTTTCGTAACACATGGTTGCTAAAAAGAGGAACAGTAACAAGTACACTAGCTAAACAAAATAAGTAGAATGAAGCCGGAGATTCATGGACCCATGCCTATTTAATCCAGCATTGGCATTCCAAGTGTACAACTAAGAAACACAAAATTAATATATATCACTCCGTTCCAAATTAATTGACTTCCATTTGCCCACATGTAAATGTATCTAGACATGTTACAAGTATAGATACATCCACATTTGAACAAATGGAAGTCAATTAATTTGGAACGGAGGGAGTACATGACAAGCTTTCCTGTGAGCAATAAGAGCACTTCTCTGTTTTCTGAAACATACGAGTTGCACCTTAAGAACTATTAGCAAAAAAAAACATTTGGTCTCATGTGGAATGATGATGCGAGAAATACGTCTGGGCGGCAAGCAGTTCAAGTCCAAAACTACCAACTTGCATTGGCACGAGTACACTACCAATTAGCAGTTTAATAGGTACACCCTTCGATAGGCTCGGGCAGACGATGAGAAATGAATGTAATCCGTAGAGTTTATCAATTATATAGATAAAAAATTGATAGTACTGTCTTCCAGGGCATAAGACTGTCTGAGCCGCAGTTTCATGTTATGGTTGTTAGGTAAACTAATCCCACAACTTTGTCTACAAGAAACTAATCCCATGGGTGCAAGTGATATACAGTATACCTTTGTTGTGGCCCAGGTGGTAGCAAGCCCACGTGACAGAGAAGTCCAGGTCTAAGTCAGTTTAGAGTTAGTATGAAAGAATAGGTTGAGTCCAAGTATGTTATGAGTACGTGTCCTCCCAGGACGCCTTTTCCTTGTTTGGCTTTATAAGCCCCATGGCTGTAACGTAAGGGCAAGTAATAAGAAAATTCTATCTTCCCTGTGTGCTATCCCGACCTAATCTAATTCTCTAATTCCCCAACCTCTGCTGCCAACCAGCGCCGGCCACGGCGCCTACCCGACACCGCCGGCCGCGGCCTCCGGTGAACTATCCGTACAGCCTTCGAAGTAAAGGATACAACATCTTGGTATCAGATCCGACCACCATGGCTTCCGATGACGACAAGAAGAAAGCAACCGATGGTGACATGGGTACAGCCCTTGCTGCTATGCAGGAGGCTATCCTTAAGAAGATGGAGGAGGGATTTGCAGCCCTTGATTTACGCATCAAGGCCTTGGAGGAGAAGGCAAACGGCGATGGCCTCCTGATAAAGCTAGCAGACCTCCAGCCACTCGCTTCATCTGGTGTTGCAACCATGGCTTCAGAGGTTGCCGACACACTCACCACCTCGATGGGGTTGCCCCCGACGAATCTGCCGCAATACTCGCAGCAGTTTCCTTTGTTGTCACAACAGATGCCGACAGTGGCACGGTTTGCGGCAGGGACATCAACCTCGGCAAGGCCCTATGCACCACAGCCGCATCAGGCGAAGTTTCCATCGATAGTACCAAAACAACAGCAATCCAGCTTTCCAAATTGGCCCGCTCCTCCCACCCCCAACATCACAGCGACGACAGGACCCCCCCCCCCGCTACCATAAATTGGACTTTCCTAAGTTTGACGGCAAGGAAGACCCGCTCACCTGGCTGAATAGGTGTGAGCAATTTTTCTGGGGGCAACGCACGGATGAGGCTTCCAAAGTTTGGTTGGCAGCCTATCACATGGTTGGCGTGGCTCAGGAGTGGTACATGCACTTGGAGAGGGACGAGGGGATGCCATCATGGCTCAGGTTCAAAGAGTGTTGTAATCTGCGCTTTGGGCCACCGAGCCGAAGCAATCCTCTAGGCGAGATTGCACGGATGCACCAATCCGGCACAGTGACAGAATATGTGGAGAAATTTCTGTCCCTGCTTGCGCACAATGACCCCCTTTCGACAAAGCAGCAGGTTCAATTGTTTACGTCAGGCCTCACCGACTTGCTCCGTGTGGATGTTGAGATGCAAAAGCCGCTGGACCTTCAAGTCGCCATGAGTATGGCACGTGCTTATGAGCAGCGCACAACTATCATAGCAGCAGACTCTAAGGAGAATTCGTCCACGGCCATTGGACAGCCCCATGGTATGTCCTTGATGGGTACAGTTCCAGTTGGGGAAGAACGGATGCTTCGCCGGTTGACAGCAGCTGAGATGGCAGACAGAAGGGAGAAGGGACTATGTTTCAACTGCGATGAAATATTCTCGAGAGGCCACCATTGTCAACGCCTTTTCTACCTTGAAGCTATCGACGACGTCAAGGAGGAAGAACCGCCATGAATTACAGCTCGAGGACGAGCTGTATCTGCAGGGGGAGAAGTGTCGTGGCCCAGGTGGTAGCAAGCCCACGTGACAGAGAAGTCCAGGTCTAAGTCAGTTTAGAGTTAGTATGAAAGAATAGGTTGAGTCCAAGTATGTTATGAGTACGTGTCCTCCCAGGACACCTTTTCCTTGTTTGGCTTTATAAGCCCCATGTCTGTAACGTAAGGGCAAGTAATAAGAAAACCCTATCTTCCCTGTGTGTTATCCCGACCTAATCTAATTCTCTAATTCCCCAACCTCTGCTGCCAACCAGTGCCGGCCACGGCACCTACCCGACACCGCCGGCCGCGGCCTCTGGTGAACTATCCGTACAGCCTTCGAAGTAAAGGATACAACAACCTTCTTCAGAATCACATCTATGCGAAGGCAAGCTATCAAGCACGATGTCATAAGGGCTAGTCTTCATCCCTTGTTAAGGAGGTTCGCTTGCCAACCAGCGAGGTATTTTTCTGCGTTGGTGAAGAGGGGATGAGGTCAGAGGAGGTGATCTTGTGGGTGGAGAGAGGTAGGCCGAGGTAGGGTTGGGGGAAGGACGAGATCGAGGTTCCTAACGTGTTAGCAATGTCATCAGCTGTGTGGGGGTCGAGATGGATGGGGATGAAAGTGGACTTGCTGTAGTTTATGGTCAGTCCTGTAGCTACAGCAAAGTCATCAAGGATTACTTTTAGGTTATGGGCAGCAGATGGTGAGGCTTTAACCATAACGAGGGTGTCGTCTGCGTACTGTAGGGCCACAGGAGGGAGGTCGGGGCAGAGAGGGTGGTGAAGTAAGCCAGCGTTAGCAGCGTGGGTAATCATTTGAGGTAGGAGGTCAGCGATAGTGTTAAAGAGAAAGGGGAAACCACGATGGCGCAGGATAGTGATTAGAGCGTTCCAGTTAACAGAGTCGAAAGCCTTTATGAAATCTAATTTTATGACAATGGAGGGGGCTTTCCTTTTGTGGCAGCAGTGGAGTAGGTCAGCAGCGTAAACAAAATTTTCGGAGATCGATCTTCCGGTGATAAAACCAGTTTGGTCTTGGTTGACGAGGAGGGGGATTAGCGGCTTGAGTCTGTTGGTGAGAACCTTGGCGATCGCCTTGATTGAGCCATTTTGGAGTGATATGGGTCTGAAAGCGTCAGGTGTGCAGGCGCCTTCTTTTTTGGGGAGAAGGATAATGTGAGCGCGGTTGATAGAAGCAGTATCTGTTTTAAGCGCATGAAAATCTCTGAAGAGGTCGAAAACACGATGTTTTACGGTGCTCCAGTATTTTTTGTAGAACGCGGGGCCGAAGCCGTCAGGACCAGGGCTGGCTAGGGCATTCATGCCATGGAAAGCTTCTACAATTTCTTCATCAGTGAAGGGGGCGTCGAGGTGGCGAAGCTGGGGTAGAGGCGTTGGGTAGATGTCTTGGAGGGAGAAATTCCAAGTGGTGGGGGAAGCCGAGCCAAGCAGAGTCCTAAAGTAGTCAGTGAGAGCAACCGACTTCTGGTTGTGGTTAGAGAGCTCGACGCCATTGACTTCTAGAATGGAAATTTTGTTTCGACGGAGGCGGTTTGAAGCGGAGGCATGGAAGAAACGTGTGTTTTCATCGGCCTCGATGGCGGCCCGAATCTTACCCCGCTGTTTCCAGCAAGCCACCTTTTCGCGGACGGTTCTTTGAAGGACAGTAATGACCACTTTTCGAAGGGTAAATTCATGAGGCGAGAGGCACCTGATTTCTTCTAGCGTGTCTATGATGGAGATGATTGTTTTGCAATTGTTTTCCCGGGCGTTAATGGGGGCGATTGTTTTCCTCCAGGTTTTAAGAGCCGTTCTAGTGCGTTTAAGCGCGGCAACGAGAGCAGTAGCAGCATTTGAACTCTCATGGGCGACAGCCCAGGCGTGCTAGACCGTGGTCCTGCAAGAGGCCTAGTTGGCCCATGAAGATTCAAATAGGAAATTGGCGGGGCGAGGGATGCCTGATTGGATTGAGACTATGATCGGGACATGGTCGGAGACAAAACGAGTGATCGAAGAGACAGAGGAGTTGGGGAAGATGAGGTCCCAGTCAAGGTTAATAAAGACGCGGTCTAATTTCTCTAACGTTGGGACAACTCTGTTGTTAGTCCAGGTGTAAGCACGGTCCAGGAGGGGCAGCTCAATTAGGGAAAGGGTGTCGATGGTATCGTTAAAAAGATCTGCTTCATGGTGCCTGAAGGAGTCATTGTTTTTGTCGGATGGTGAGCGCATAAGGTTGAAATCACCTAGTACTAGCCAAGGAGATCCAATAGGAGGCGTGATGGATTGGAGCTCAAGGAGAAAATCTTCTTTTAAATTATGATCGGTAGGAGCATAGATATTAGTGATGTGGAGGAGTATGGTGGTAGCTAGGCAGGAAACTATGGATGTGAGAGTAAAGTTTGTGTGTGATTGTGAGATGAGAGTGAAGTGGTTAGTCGTGAAGGCGTTGATCATGCCCCCAGCCGAACCAATAGAGGGCTTAAAGTGGAAGGCGTCCAGCGAGGAGGGCAGGAAAGATTTAGCTTTAAATTTATCTCTCCTATCTAAAAGAAAATTTTCGTTCCTCTCGTACGTCGTATCTTTCGTCTTCATCCAACATCGTCCTTCGGTTTTTCTTCCTTCCACAACGCGGTAACAACGCCATTTAATGCATGCCTAACACAAACAACGGAAATCAATATTGCCTAATCATCTCTGGCATAACACAAACGGCAGTTACCATTCAACATTAAATGACGCATATTTCCCGCCTGCAACATCTCAAAATTATCATCCCGCCTATCCCATCATATATAACCCCGTCCCGTAACCTCATCACCAAACGAACCCGAGTTGAAGCTACAGCCATGCAGAGTCAAATCGTCGTCCGTCGCCCTGGCACGATGAGGGTGATGGCACCTCCGATCACCAGGCAACCCAAAATCTTTCCTGCACCATATCCAAAAAGTCGCATTATCTCGTATTCTCATGATTATTCTCATATTTATACAGGCAAGTTAGATTCAACGATGTTGAATACTTGCACATCCACAGCTCCTGGGATACCACGGCGAAAATTATCTCTGGCCGAATCAAAGAAACAAGAAATGGAAATACTATCTACCGTGCCATCCTCGCCGACATCGCTGTAAGTTCATACTCACTCTCGCGTTGCCAACCATGATCTTGCATAATCTCCTTATGATTGCCCGGCACACAAGCTCCATGATTGAACAATCCTGAAATAAAACCTGGCCAATTATTTTACCACCATCTTTGCATTCCATCCGTGGAGCACACATTAATTTAACCGATCACCTAGCAGTGACAATCAATCGTCATATTTTACGTTCGTTGATTAAGCCCTTCCATTCAGTAATCGCCCTTCCTTAATTTAATTTATCATTAACCCCAATATCAGGAAAGATCAATCATCATAATTGACCATCCTTAAATCGCCCTACCTCCAATTTATTTTTCCATTAACCCCGACATGAGTCAAAGATCAATCACCAGGATTTTACGTTGCTTTCTTCAGAATAATAACCCCAACATCAGCCAATATCAATCATCTTTATTGACCTTCCTTAATTGCCCTACCTTTAATGTAATTTTCCATTGACCCCAACATACGTCAAAGATCAATCACCCTAATTTTACGTTGTTTTCTTCAGAATAATAATCCCAACATCAGGCACTATCAATCATCTTTATTGACCTTCCATAATCACCCTACCTTTAATTTAATTTTCCATTGACCCCAACATACGTCAAAGATCAATCACCATGAATTTTCGCCCCTTTATTCCGCATAATAAACCTTTCTTACTCCGCCTACCTATAAAAGTAGACCAAACTCTCTGTGCATGCGATCTACACACCCCTCCACGAGAGATTACAGATCAGCCGGCCTCCTTGTGCACCCTCTTCCTCCTCCACCACAAACATAACTCAAAATTCTTACTCTTCGTCTCAGGGTATCATCACCGATTTTACGCGTCAGGTATGTAATGAAAGCAAGACATCTCCCTGTAATAATTGCTTCTTACCTTTACTTATTGTAAATGATGATGCATATTGGAAATACTATAAAAAATACTGTCTGTGCACATCAATCATTTGGCTTTTTACTTTGCAAATTACGAAACATGTGTGGGTGAGTTGTATATTAGATTACATGATTCAGAGATCATGAATGTCCGTACTTTCAATGTTCATAATCAGAATTTTGCTAACAACACGCCTTTTCGTACCATCAAAATACCAACCCTTTAATTTTAACTGTTTTGCTAACAACACGCCTTTTCGTAACATCAAAATACTAACACTTTAATTTTGACTGATTTGTTGTAGATGGGATCAACCGAGGTTACGACAGAAGAGCTGCTAAGTATAGAGATTAATTATGGTAAAATGAAAAATTACATGATGTCCTTCCCTCCGAAGACAAGATTGATTCGGATACATGACGCATGTTTGAAGCGTGAAGATTTAGAATGTCTGTTCGAAGACGATGGTTGGCTCGACATCGACGTAAGATGCCATATCCCAACGCAGTAAAACTTATGTGATTGACAAATGAATGATGTGTTTGCTTATTACCTACAGGTCATCAACGCCTATATTTATTACCTACGGGGCCAAGTCCAACTACAAATCAGAGCAGGTGCTCACGTTTGGCTAGATACAACACACACATCTGCAATACTTAAGAAGGGATGGTGAAGTTCCCATAAGTCCAGAAGATTTTGACAACATTGTTCGACGGGCTCTTAATTACCTAGGACATGACATGGTAAGACCACATGCATGATTTATTGAGTTGTAGCTATTACTACTGGTTCTGATAGGCCAAAATGTTGCAACTTGCAATTTTTCGCAGCTTTATGTCCCAGTTCACGTGACTCAAAAGTCAAAACCATTGGATTCTAACTAATGTCGATGCAAAAAACCAGCGTATACAAGTACTAGATTCGTTTGGTCCCCGGATGAGACTTCCGAGGTACAACTTACGGTGAGTAATTACTAATCTCATACCAAGCTTTAATGATTAAAGTGTTAGAATTTTGATGTATAATCATAATCTTTTAAAAAGCTTCAGGGCCTGGAGAATCACCTTAAAATTGCTGCTCAAGACATTAGCTTCGACATGGGTGATAAATGGGTGGACAATTATCGAGTGTATTGACAAGCCGCTGCAATCAGATGGGTATGTCACGGTCTTAAAAAATGGTCCAATGTTTGGTAGCTTACTACATTTCACTATTAAGTAGTTCCATATATTTACCCACTCATAAAGACCATGTTTACAAATATTGAAGCTCATCGTGCGGCTTGTTCGTACTCAAGCTCATGGAAGAATGGACAGGTCACGAGCTAGCACATGTTGTAGAACAGGTATTTTTTTCACACTCACGAGCTCAGAATCATATCAAATTCAGCTATTTGCAAAAGGGTATCGAACTAATTATTTGCTTAAGATTACTTTAGTGATAAGAAATATGGAATCTAATGTACTGGTTTACTCACTTTGCTAGCAGCACGGGATTCCATAATAAGTTTTGCTTCTGCCAAAACAAAGGTACCACTTGGGGATCAGATATGTGACTGTAGAATCTTAAGAATGGCAAATGTCAAAGATCAGATAATCATAATTTCATTATCAAGAGATATCTCACCTCAGCATCCTTGCGTTCTTGCTGCTTTGTTTGTGCGAAGATTGCAGATAATGCACGCTTTCTCTCAGTCTCATGAGCAGCATTGAAGGGCTCCTGAGAAGAAATACAGATGAAGATATGTGGCTACAGCAGAAGCTATATCATAACAATGATGCAATCAATTTTGGTAGGGAAAAAGATTAACTTGCACCTTCACCAGAGGGTTCCCCGCAACTTCATCAAATGACCTAGCTCTTGCGATTAAAAGAGCCCGAGTAACTGCAGCAAGAAAGAGGTCAATAGTTACATCATAACGAACTCAAAAAAAACATAAACTGAATTGCTGGACATACAATAAGACTGATCATACATGCTAGCCTTAGCAATTAGTTAATATGCTAAACAGAAAGACATGCCTTCTTGTATTTTTCATAAAACCTTTGTTTTGTACTGATGGCTGCCTAAATAGTCTTTTGAATCAGCCAAAGATGCGTCAGTTTTGGCTATGTTGAGTGATTATGTACCCATTTTTATCTAAAATTACATTTTGAGCTATTTTCTTTACAAGTTCGGAAGTTCCTACCATAGCAATATAACATTATTTCCATTGCCAAAAATTCAAGAGAATCATGTACCGAGTTTAGCACGTTTGGTGCCTTTTCCCCTTTACTGAACATATTTCTTTGATGGTTTCAATTCCAGGTTCAGGGTCATGGCACCGTCGATTGCCTCCTCCATAGCTACTCATTTCTATGCCCAACAATCATATTCTGAAATAAATTTAAGCAAATAACTTGCCCAACAATGTAAATTTCTGAAGACATACCGAGTAGGCTGTAGCACTTGAGGGCGTTTCGGCTGCGCCGGTAGCGTTTCCGCTCGACGTCAAAGGAGACATGGTCGGGGGGCGCATCGGAGAGAGCTGGGAGAGGAGAATGGTCAGAAGGGCTGGGAGGGGTCGTCGTCGCCAAGTCCCTCGCCGTCGGAGCTAAGAGAGCACCGTCGGCCCAGCAAATCGAGAGAGGGAGCTGAGGCGCATCGGAGATGGCTGGGAGAGGAGAATGGTCAGAGGGGGTGGGAGAGGTCGTCGTCGCCAAGTCCCCTCACCGCCGGAGAGCACCGTCGGCACCAGCAAATCGAGAGAGGGGAGCTGAGAGCTTGGCCATGCTATTTGGTGGAGGTGCGGGTGAGAGACTGAGAAAGAATAGGGAGAGGACTGCTGGAAGAGATAGAGGATCGGGTGAGAGAGGGATATTCTGGTTAATACTTCCTTGTTTTTTTTTTTTTGCTTCCTGCTACTTACTACTTTTTTTCCTTAATCAAATCCCACCGCTGAAGTTTGGCTATAAGCTTGTCTTTCATTTCTGAACATCCGAAGCCTTGTCATGAGTCACAATTTTAACAACGTGCGTGTACAAATGATGCATGTACGGTTATGGATTATAACTACTAAATATTCACGTTCCTGTAGCAGCGCACGGGCATTTTACTAGTCAATTGTATCAAGTTTAGTCTCTTGGAGGAAAACAGCGTTGGGCCTAATAGTGACTAGTTCAGAGAGTACGTCAGCGCATTTGAGAAATTGGCCTAAACGCCGTCTCGGGTCGCCGCCTGAGGAGGGCAGCACCTTAGAGCGCCAGCGGCAGGCTTACTTGGGCCTGTGGGATGGCCCCTTACGGACCAGGCGGCGGCTGCAATCGACGACCTCGTAATCTCCGTGAAGAAGCCCAAGAAGAAGAAGATTGAGCGGCAGATGTCACCGGTGGTGGCCTAGATGCTGCAGTTCATGATGCCTGAGCACTCATCCTTGCCTTTGTGGCAAGGTGCTTCTTGTGTCCGTGGGGTTCAGTTTTGCTGGACCAGACCGAGGCGCCGTGTAGCTGCTAGGCGGGGTTGTCTGTGTGTTGTTGATCAGGGCAGTTTATTGTCATGGCGAGCACTTGAGGACTTTCCACCCGAGGCTAGAAGGGCGGCTAGCGGGGCCATCATCCACTCGAGGGGGAGGATATGGAGTGAGAGGAGCCGAAGGACCTGCCGCACTGTGGAGATCTCGACTGCGAAGGTGGCGGCGTTGGTGTGGAAAGAGGTGGCGCAGCGGGCTTATGCCCACACGCAGGATCCTGGAGACTCGTAGTTAGGCCATCTCCAGCCGTCCCCCCAGGAGGCCTTTTTCGCGCCGGCCAAAAAGCGCCGTTTTCCTACCACTCGGCCCCCAGAAGCCCAGTTAGCGCCGTTTCGGCGGAAAATAGCGCCGACGCACCCAGGCGAAACCCAGCCCACTGGGTTCGGCCTGGGGGGTGGGGCGAAAGGCGACGTGGGCCAGCTCTGTCAGCGACGCGGGGAAAATGGCGCGGAACAGAACGCCCGTGAAGCGGCGCGTCCTCATCTTCTCGGCTCCCGCGTCGGTCAAAAAGCCTGCCGGAGTTATTGGCGTGGCCAGCGGCCAATGCTTCCGCCGGTCAAAGGCTGCCGGAGTAATGGCGTGGCCGGCGCGCGTCGTTTCGAAGTCCAAACGGAGGCCACAAGGCGCAGTATCTTCGCCTGGCCGCGGCGCGCTATAAAATCCCCCACCCCTCGCCGTCCGTCCACACCAGCTCTCGCCTTCCTCGCTCTCGCCAGCCCCTCGCCGTCCTTCTGCTCTTTGCCTCCCTCTCGTCCATCCTTCGCCAGCAGCAATGGCCGACGACGGCGCCACCGCAGCCTCCGCAAGAACGAGGCATGGGCCCTGTACCGGTGCGGGTACCCGTGCCCGCCGGACATGCGCGTCCCCGGCGCCTCCGGCGGCCAGGCAGCGTGGGCGCTCAGCACGGGGTGGCATCCCCGTGCCTCCCATCCCTGTAGGCGCCGAGTTCGAGTACGCCATCGACGAGGTCCGGGAGGGCCTGACGGCGGAGTAGGCCCCGGACCCGCGCTGGAGGGCGGAGGGCAACTCCGCCTTCTGGACGGCGTACTTCCAGCGCCGCCACGAACAGGACCTCAATGACCGCGGCACCAACGGCCAAGTGGAGGGCCGTCTCAACCGTGACAGGCCCAAGCGGTGGTGGGGCGGCGAGGGGCGCAGCCTCGACAATGTGATGGAGTACATCGCCAACAGGAACACACCGCGCCTGGAGATGCCGCCGCGCAGGGCGTCCTGGACCCCGCGGCGGATGGGCGCGGCGGCCTCGTCGTCGTCGGGGAACTCCTCACCGCCACGCTCCTTCCTCCGCCGCCTCGTCAAGGCCAAGAAGGAGCCCAAGCCGGAGCCGGAGCAGGAGGAGGAGTGGCCCGGCCTGAAGGAGGCGGAGGAGGCGTCCTTCAACACCGTCCAGCCGGCGCTGCCGGAATGGGCCGAGGACTGGAGCCTCCGCTCCTTCACCGAGGAGGAGGTGAAACGCCAGCGTGTGGCCCTCGCCGACCTGGAGCGCAGGCGCGCGGAGGAGCGCCAGCAGCGCTAGCGAGCTACCGCGGCCAATGCGGGCCATCGCAGCCGCATCCCGCCTCCTCCCGTGGCGCCGGAGGTCGAGTACTACAAACTCGACCCGAGCGACGACGACGAGGACGACGCCTTGCAGAAGGCCCTGCTGCTGAGCAAACTGCAGCACGGCGACGACGGCGCAGGCCCAAGCAGGCCCCCCGGCGGCGATGACGGCTCCGACGACGGCGACTACAGCGCCGCGATCCGTGCGAGCCTGGGCCTCAACTAGTCGCCCCGGGCCGAATAAAAGTGTTTTTAATTTTTAGTTTTAGTTTCTGCCAATGTATCTCAGCGAGTTTACGCCAATATGATGAACTCGCCGTCTTTCTGTTTGCGCCATTTTTTGAATTTTTGTTGGGTCTGGACACGGCTGGTGAACGCGTCCCCCCCAGGGCAGTTTCGCGCCGCTTGGCGCCGCGGCGCCCAAGAAAAGGCGAAGTTTTGGACCCTGGGGGGCAACACGGCTGGAGATGCCCTTAGTACTTTGTAATGTAAGGGGTTTTTTCCCTATTTCAAAATTCTGTACATAACACTCTTTTCTATCTAATCGAAAGGCAGAACGACTGCCATGTTCCTCAAAAAAAGAAATTGGCCTAAACCTCGGATGTTCCAAGAAGCAAAGGTAAAAATGAAATTAAGCATAAGGAAACGATAGATCACCAGAGAGCGTGGAATAACATAAGAAAATATAGGTGGTCTTAGTACTTAAAGGTTCAGGACAGTACAGGTCCGGGTTACATAGATAAAGCCCTGACATATCAGGGAACTTGCAAATAAAACGTAGGAGATAGATAGGGTGGAGCGGTTTGATCCAAAAGCGTGATGGTAGAGGTAGCGAGGCCGTCATCGGGATGCAGAAGCAGCGCCACGGCGAGCAACGTCGAGTCCGATCGATCATGGGGCACCGTGGGGCACCTCAGCGTCGGCCACGGCATCTGCATCGGCTGGTTCGGCGCCGCAAGCCAGGGCAACCTGACGTAGCGCGGCGCCAGAGGCAACAGGGTGGCCGGGGTCGTCGATGATGCGGGAGTCGCGAACATCATGTCTTGCTTCCCTCTCGCCAAACAGGATATAGCTAAATACAACAACAAAAAAGACGTTCCTTTTTTGGGCTGCAGACGACACCTGCTCGGAAGCCCAATGCTTAGTTGCCTGGGACAAAGTGTGCACACCTAAGACTGCAGGTGGTCTAAATTCAAAAAACAAAAAAAAGACTGCAGGTGGTCTAGGCGTTAAAAACCTTGAGATTCAAAATGAGTGCCTACTGTTGAAATTTGCTTACAAATTCTTGCATTCTGCTGATTTGCCGTGGAAAACTTGGATTCTTCACCATTCACCATACCCCATGCACCAAACAACACACTCCACCTTCCTAGCCTCCATTGTCAGGAAAATATACACATCCTTCGCCAAATTTCACAATGCAAAATTGGCAATGGCCGCTCCACATATTTCTGGCTTGATAGATGGCTGCTTCCAGAACCCCTCGCCACCGCCTTCCCTGCCATTTTCTCACACCACCTAAAACAATTTGACTTAGTTGCTTCGATGCTGCAGGATGGGATCGAAACTAACCTGAGAAACAGGCTCACCTCGGCCACTTGCTCTGAGCTTCGGTCGCTGTTTTTCTGTTGCAGGATGTCTCGCTGAATGCCCTCGCTGACGACAGGCGCTTGATGGATGGATCCCGGTTCACTGCCATGGGTGCTTACGCTGCGCTCTCCGTGCAGTTGCGTGACGATCAGCTCGCCCACGTCTGGGACTCTTTCACCCCGCAGAAGATTAAAATCTTTGGATGGCTTCTACACTTCGACAGGCTCAACACCCGCGCCAACCTCCACAAGAAGACGATTCTGGACACTGCTGCGTGCCCACGATGCACCCTGCCGGTTGAGGACCGGGAGCACCTCTTCTTCACCTGCGTCGCCGCCCGTGCTGTATGGTCCAAGATAGGCATCACCCCCTCCTTCGGACAGTTCACCGATCTATGGAGCTCTTCGCTGCTGGCAGGACTCCCCTCTGACGTCTGGCCCTCCATCGCCCTTGCCATATGCTGGAAGATCTGGGACGCTCGGAACGCCAAAGTGTTCAGGGCAACTGACCTCACTACCTCTCTCCCTGTTGGTAACATTGTAACGGATCTGAACCTTTGGGTAAATCGATGCAAAAGACCGGAACAAAAGGAACACGCCGACCTGTGGTGCTCGTTCCTCTCCTCACGCCGTGCGTGACCTTGTAAAAATTGCTGCGAAATAAAATTCAGGTGGGGATTTTGTCCCCCCGGTGACTTCTCAAAAAAACATCTATGCGAAGGCGGAACATGCTCAACATTGCTAAGAGAGGCTGATGAGCTCCCAGCATCTTTGTTGGCTGTAGCTGTAATTTTGATTGATTCTTCCTTTGGTGCACTCTTGGAAACACTACCCAAAGGATTGGTCGCCTCTTGAGCTTTGCATAGCAAGGCACGCCCGTATCTGTAAAATGAGCTGGCACACTGTGGAGCAATTATTCCATAATGTAGAACCCTACATGACAACAAGTCGCAAATTTGTCAACGCAACATTTTTAAGGTTATAACATAAGCAAATGGAATAATGTAATCTGAGGTATCATAACCATTATTCTGAAACAAGGAGCTAACTGTGTTCTGTTGACCGTCTTTTATAACAACTGACCAGTGCTTGACAGGATTAGGAATGACAACTCTGACGCACACCTAAATAAACTGCACATGGATGAAAAATTTGCAACTAACCAGTACTGGAGATGAATGGTAGGGTTTCTCAAATCTGATAACACCTATCCCTCAAGCAATTGGGTTTTGAAGTTGATTTGATGCTCATCGAAATACAGACATCATAAAAAAAGATGACAGGCTATAACTCCCAAATATGGTATCAGTTCACAAAAGCTAACAGAACTCACTAATACGTCAAACACCAACACATACACCGTCACCCCCATTGTTAAACATATAAAACCAAAACACCACACTTGGGAACTACGTCATCATAGATCATTTTAAATTCTACTAATGAGCTAACTAGAAGTGTAGAGTGTAGTTCAGCACCTGAAAAAAACGCTGAACTAATTGGAAGTCTTTTTTCTCTGACAATCCATCAGTACGTATGCTACAGCCTGTCTGTGAGAAGAAGTGGAGTTCGGCAACAGGACCCTAACCTGATCTTGAGGGCACGGCTGAAGCAGTCACTTGCATTGGTGAAATTCCCCTCCTGCATGGCCTTGCACCCCTTAGCAAACAGCTCATGTGCAAACTTTATTGTTGCCTCCTTTGTAGGGTTCCGCAGTGGGGACTCAGCTTGAGTGACTTTGAGCACAAAAGTCTAGCGGTGACTTTGCACTAGATGTACACTGTATAATGTTTAGAAAAAATGAAAAAATTCCAGTAAATCTTATATGTTATACTATGCATACTGTGAAAATTTCGTCGTTTTTGGACAAGTAATTTGTGAATAAACATCATTTTTAAATTCATTACACAAATTTGAACTTAAAATTCAAATTTCTCAGAAAAATTGAAAAAATTCTATTAAATCACATATTCGTTAGTATGCATTAGGACAAAGTTTCGTCGTATTTGGACATACAGTTTGTGAGTAAATAATGTTTTAAGTTTTAGTCTAAAAATGTTCACTCTTTTCTATCCGTTGGATCAAGTTTAGATGGCTGAGATGAGAGCAAAGTCACAGCTAGACTTTTGTGCTCAAAGTCACTCAAGCTGAGTCCTCCGCAGTGGCGGCAGGTCGTGGTGTTTGCCCCCTAGTGCTCTGAGCCTAGTGTGTGGAGTGTAGAAGGCGACAACTGGAATCAAATTACAGAAGTCATAATTATCACACACCTTCCTAACCCGATCTGATTGTAGTTCGATTGTGAAGAGTCCAGCAAATGTTAGTACGAAAATAACATTTGATCCCTCAGCAAAGCCCAACACATCCACTGTTCCTGCATCCACAAGAGCATCATTTGGAGCAAATTTTCCAAGTAGATGACCCGGCTCAGTACCCACTGTCCATCAGTGCCATCATTCACCTTCCATGAGCACAATTTGAGCCGAGGATCCATGGCTTCGCTAACTCCCAGTCCACCGCCCTCCGCCCGGATGAGGTTATAGCTATAGTCCACGCTGGGATCTGGTGGGTCGATCATAGTCAGGTTGTGCCTGGCCAAGTCATACTCCAGGATCATCCCAATGTAGGACATGAAGTAGAGCCGAGAGCTCCCGACGAGCACGCTGGAACGGTCACCAAAGTTGCCGAACACGCCGTGAAGTGAGGTCGGCTCGCCCCAAGCGCCAGTCTCGGACGAGTATACGCACGCCTTGGTAACAAATTCCTCGTCGTCAGTTTCATACTCGAGGGTGAAGACGAAGACCACACGGAAAGGACCCCGAGGCAGTCGCCGTGGTCAGGGGCGGAGCCAGGATTTAAACTTAGGGGGGGCGAGCGACGAAAACCTAAGAGCTAGCAAATGCCTAGAAGTAGTTGAAGGGTTGGTCAAAAAATAAGAGTGCAATGCTTGATGTCGTCCAAAGCAAGACTGCCTTGCTCAAAATGAGTGAGATATGTGTCGCTCAAGATACACATAATCATCTTTTTCTAGAAATGATGTACAACCCCCGACCACTATGATACCACTATGTCAAGTATACTAAGGTAGATATCGAGTCTCGACATATTTGTTTGGCGACAAGCTAATAGTATATATAACATCACAAATGCAGAAAAATCTTTGAAGAAAATTATCATATGCTGGGCAAGAAGTTAGTTATTTTTTCACTAGTTTATACGTACAGTGTTACTGAATTCTTAATTTTCAGCACTATGGAGATCAAATCATTTGGATGAAAAGGCCATCTTCCATATTGTTTCTCATGTTATGAACTAGCAATGTAAACCTAAACTAGTAGGACAAATTAAAAGAGTTAGATCTGGTTAGCAACTGTACCTTAACTAATCTTGTGGTGAATTGGTCGGACAATCTGGACGGTTGTGTGGACTAAGCGGGCAGAAGATCAGTTGTCGCCTCCGTATTACTCAGCTGCCTGAACACACGGGCAATCAAAGTCCAACGTCGGTGGCGGCGGCGAGAGCAGCAGCGGTAGCGAGCGGCGTGCTTCCTCGCACCCTGCCAATCGAGATCGATCGACCTGTCGATCTGATTAGGCGAGAGTTTTTTTTTTTGGAAGATTAGGCGACAGCTGAAGTGGTCGATCAGATGGTTGTACCTGTACGTGGGTGGGTACTTAGCAGATGGGCTATTATTTTTTACTTGTTGGGCTTCCGTTCCTGAATGGATACTTCAGTTTGGGCTTAACTACTACTATGCGCATGAATTAGATATGGCTGTTAGCGCGTACATACATCTCCTAATACTACCAGACACCCATATAAATTGTTGAGGGGGGCGATCAGTTGGGGGGGGGTCCGACCCCTGCTAGCCCCCCCCTGTCTACGCCCCTGGCCGTGGTCGCACCTGTCCGCTGCGCAGACCACGGCCGCCGTCGGGGAGCTGCTCTCGCAGGACACAGGAACCAGCACACGCTGCTGGGCGCCCGTGATTGGCTCCCACAGGAGCAGTTCCTCGGTGCCCTGGCCCTTGGAGAGGAAGAGGGCGCGGCCGTGGCAGTAGTCGAGGGCCTTCCAGGAGCGGTAGTCCGGAGCGGCGAGCGAGAAGGAGGAGGCGGTGGTAGGTATGAAGCGTGGGATGTGCTCGTCACGCCAGTTGTGGAGGAAGCCGAGCATGGGGGACGTCCGGTGGAGATCGTGGAAGCGGCGTCGGAATCCGGGGTGCGAGATGGCGCTGCTCCAGGTCTTGCAGACGACGGAGGCGCGAAGGAGGCAGGCCGGATCGTCCGGCGGGAGGCGGAGGAGGATCTCCTCGACGAGCTCGTTCGGGAGCTCCGGCGGCGAGGCGCGGCAGCGTGGCGGCGATGCCATGGTGTCCACTGGGTTGATGGGGGGAACGGTGGAGTGGTTGGGCTCAACCAGGTTAGGAGGTTGGAGCCCGAGTTATTAGACTAAAACATTTTTTTCCAGATAAAACTAGCAATGTCACTTTACTCCTTCCGTTCCAAATTAGATGATTTTCATTTGTCCACATGCGGATGCATCTATACCGAAGTATTATAATGGTTTCATGTACACTGATGTTATATTTCATATAAATATTGACATTATATTTCATATGTATAAAATTATGAATTAACACAAACCGATGAATAGTATAATTTTTAAAAAATTAATTGAAATTTTATATTAAAATATTTGACGGTACACACGTCTTTGGTCGTAAAAAAAATCCCAGATTCTCGAAAAAGTTCACATCCCAGAAAAATGGTGACATGAGCAAAAAACCGAGCATGACATCAGTGCGTCGAGCCAATGACCGCCATCTTCACACTCATCAGTGGTGTCATCGCTTCATTCATCGGAGGAAGCCCATGATGGCATGATTCATTCATACCAACGTATGCTTTCCTTCAAGTAGAAAAATGCAATTAGCCTATGTTATGAGCAAACAACCAGGGACATGGGGTTGGAAGTGGGATGGTGAGGCGTTGCTTGGCGGGGCGGGCGCCTCAAAGTGGCGGAGCTATAGGCACGACAACCAACATGGTTTTGGGCACCTGAGTTGTGGGGGAGAGAGGCTTTCGAACAAGAAATTTGGTTGGGAGCTCGGTGATCGTTCTCATGTCTTTGGCGCTATGAGGGGCACGAAGATATTAATAAGATTGACAACGGACTTATGATTGGGGAGATGAGGACGAGTTTGGGATACGAGCGAGGTGGCAGGGGCATAGATGAGTTTGATGATCGATGTGGATGAGCGAGGAGACACTGGGGGACTAGCTAGCGGAGACAAAACGGGCGATCATGTTGCAGGTTTTGGGATTTTGGAGATTTGATAAGATGAGTGGTGGTTTTGACTGGGTGGGAACCGACTAGTCTGGATTCTATTCAGGTTCGGTCTGGTTTAGCGACTTTTCTTGTGTCACCTATTATTGTCGACGTAAGCATATTTCACCTAGTTCTCTAATGCCAGCGTCCTCGAATCCGAGCTTTTTTCTTTTGAAATTTCATGTTGAATGACATGCTTTGGAAGTTATTCATATCCTCAGAGTTCAAATTCTCCAACCAAAAGTTACTGCATTTCACTGAAGTTTCAGCAGGGTAAAGTTTAAATTCTTGGAAAGGTGGTGGCCAAGAGGGAGACCAGGGGGTTGAGAAGCTACTACTTTTTAATACTTGACAACATCATATATAATTAGAAGTACTGTAGGTTGTGCTGATGTCCAAGTTTAAATTCTTGGAAAGGTGGTGGCCAAGGGGGAAACGAGGGACGTACGCCGAGGGCAGCCGTCGGCGTAGGTTGTGCCGATGGCCTTCGGGATTATGCCGACGGCTTTTTAGCCGTCGGCGTTTCGCCTGCTTCCTGTAGTGTTTGATAGCTTGTTATATCTGATACTGTAACATTTGACTTGAAGCTTACTAGTACTGATGTCCAAGTATACAAAGTTAAAAGAACCAACCAGCAAGTCCGTGGAGGTATAAACTCAGTAAAACAAGTGACAAAACAAGTGGTGCGATAAGAGGATTCATCACGCGAGACATAAGATAGTGAGTGGCTTCGGAAATTTATATGAGTGAATGCTTGCGATGACAAATTAAGTAACATGTTCATGAATCTGTACGCGCCTGGAACAATCAGTTCAGGTTCAGAGGCTCCCAAGTCTGAACATGCTTCAAATGTGTGCTTTCCACCGTGCAAAAACAATAATACATATACAAGGTTTTGCGCTCCGAAGCGTTCTCTGAAACCAAACCTTATAGCTGATGCCTTTGTGTATAAGGCAAGAAGGCCATTGCATGAACCAAACATGAAACCATCAGGCCCAATCGCTGGCACTGCATGATATCATCATCAGTAGGGTAGGGCTTCACCGAAACCAAACCTTGTGGGAAGAATAAAAGGGCATAACGGCGTTTGCTGGAGGTGTGACGTAGCAAACTATAGGGATCCCGAATGAAGTTGTATCAATGCTTGCAGATACATGCGCACCTCAACAGACTGCTAACTGAAAGGCTCAAAAATACATGCTCAACGAGGTCTCCGGAAAGGCGGTTTATGATGCATTCCTCGTTTATTTGCTTCTTTGATCTGACTTTTTCAGTAACCATTGTAAGAAACTAAATGTTGAGGCAATTGAGCTGCATAATTCGTTGGCAAACATACATTTCAATGAGGGTATACTGGTTAGAGTTTGACTTAACGAATACGATACACAAACTGAAATTTAAATAATTAAGTGAGCAAAGAAAAAAATGAAACATATGAATTGTCTTGCCTCGCTTCCAAGAAACTGAGGCAACCCAAAATATCCACCGCTCACTTCTCCTCGCTAAAAGAGAGTTCACTCGCTCTAATTACCAATATATTAATTCTGCGCTAAAAAATGATCGTCCTATCTCATGTACTCACTAAATTATTACCAATAGATTAATTCCACGCTAGAAATCTAGCCGCCATGACATATGTTGGAACATAGACAAGAAGGGGCATCGGGGAAGGAAGAATCCCGCTAGCAAAATAAGACATCGAGAGAGGACTCACGAGCGCAATTAGGATTAGGTGAGCTCTGCCGTCATCGCCAAGCTGGGCTCTACACTCGACGATGGGTGGATTTCACGCCGCCCGCCAGGTGAGGAAATGATTTCCCGCCGCTTCCCCTGTCCTCGGTTGTACTTGTTGGTGAGGGGTTCTGCCAAGGAGGAACAAGAGGAATGGAAATTATGGTACTCCCATGTTTGGCCCAATTAAGCCAAATGCTACACCATTGCCTTACCCTGGTTCTTTTTTAGGAAAACCATATGGGTTTATATGGATCCTCTATTCCTCTTATGCATTATGTTCGATATCAAGGAAGACCATTTTGGCATCAAAAGGAACTATTTTTTCAACAAAAAAATCTCCATTTGCGTTTTTGCTTTACTTTCTTTTGGGAGAAACCAATCAGGCATATTTATTGATTATCAAATAGACTTGCATCGTCTCAAAAATCGGGAGGATCCTCGTGTCAAACAGTGGACAAGGAACCCTCTGCATAAGCAACAAGGTATATGCCACTACGTCGTTGGCCATGCCCTTAGGTGGAGGGCATGGGGCAACAGGCTAGAGCCACATCGTTGGCTATGCCCTTAGTTAGAGAGCACGGGGCAGCAGCTTGGTGATTCCACCATAAATCATGCTCTAAGGGCAACTCCACGCGCAGACCCATCTGGTCTGTTTCTGTTCGATTATATCCGTTTGGGGAAAAGACACGACTAACGCGCCGACGTGAACATACCGATGTCTGTTTTTCTGTCCGCGGGGACCTATTTTTGGCCCAAATTGTTGCAGAGTTTGTGTCCGCTCTGGACACACGTGGACGACCGCGGTGTCCTCCCCTGGCCTGTCAGCCGTGACACAATCACGCCTTGCCTCCTCCTCTTTCCCTAGTCCCTCTCGCCCAGCTCCAACCCGCCCTCGCCGTCGTCGGCCCGCGTCCTTCCTCTTCGCCCCACCTCTCTCTGCCGCCACGCCGCATCCCACCGGCCATATTTCGTTGCCGTCTCCACCGACTTCGTCGTAGTACGACTGCCGGGAAACCGTTAGAGGCTCATCCACTACTAGGACTGGCCTCGCCTACAAGGTGTTCGGCCGTTTGCCGGAGGTGTTTGTCAGGTACGAATTCACCACCTCCCATGATGGATAGCTCGGATGAGTACTTTTACAACATCTTGTATTCCTCGTCCTCCGATTCATCATCCGATAATGAGAGTGATGTTTTGGTTGCTACACTCGTCGTCAACAAACACATTGGGAGGCATCAACCATTGTTCGGGGGCTCGGTTCTGGCCGTGCACCGGTGTTGGATCATAACAGAGAAGGGGGCCATGTCCAACTCCTCAAATATTACTTCCACCGCACAAGCCAACATACACGGGCCCTATTTTCCGGTGACGCTTCTGTATGGCAAGGCACGTTCAACCGCATTTGTATATGAGTGATGGGCCATGATGATTACGTACAATGCAAGCAAGATGCCCTTGATAAGATTGGCTTCTCCTCTTATTAAAAATGCACTGCGACTGTTCGGATACTTATATGGAGTTGCCGGTGATCTGGTTGATGAGTACATGCGCATGAGTGAGTCCAATTGCTTTGTCAATGTATAGATTTTGCAAATCTGTGATTGCTATGTTTGGCCCAGAGTATTTGACAGAGCCCAATGTTGATGACACAGCCCGGATTTTGTCTATTAGCGAGGCAAGAGGATTTTCAGACATGCTTGGAATCATAAATTGCATGCTTTGTGAGTGGAAGAACTGCCCATTTACTTGGCAGGGGTAATACAAGAACATGTTGGCAAGTACACGGTCATACTTAAAAAACGTGGCTTCACAAAATCTCTCAATTTTGCATTCCTTTTTTCGCATGGCCGGTTCCCACAATGATATCAATATCGTTCAACACTCTCTAGTATTCTCTTGGCTTTCGGAGTGCAATTCCCCCGTGGTGAGCTATGAGATCAATGACAACTACTTCACCAAGGGATACTACGTAGCTGATTGTATCTATCCACCGTGGACTACTTTTGTGAAGACAATCTCCGATCCCAATGGAGAAAAAAAAGATAGGTTTGCCAAATAACGAGAGAGTCGTATAAAGGATGTGGAGCGTGCTTCCGGTGTGCTCCAATCTCGGCGGGCTAATTTTCGGTACCCTACTAGAACGTAGAGCTTGAACACTATGTGGAGGTGATAATTACTTGTGTGATCATGCACAACATGGTTGTAAAGAATGAGCGTGATGACAACATCTACGACCAAGTTTGGCTGGTGGAGCGGCAACATTTGCACAATTTATCCATTTTTATTATGAGATGCGTGATCGGGATGTTCAGAAGCAATTAAAAAATGATTTGGTTAAACATATGTGGACTTATGTGGGAAACCAAGCATAACCAATTGATTTAGTTGCTATAATTTTATTTCAATTTGATTGTAGGAGCTATGTGATTTTATTTAATTTGGTTGTAAAAAACTATGCTAATTATGCTTATTATCTTGCGCAACATTTGGTTAAATGATTATGTGTCCCAATATGTTGAATCATGAAAAAAGATAAGACAGATCAAATGGGCCACTCAGTTAGGTGCAGTGGTCATGAGAGTCTCGATAGGGCCGGACGCCTATCCGGCTGACGACCCAATTAAATAAAATCTTGATATAAAATACTCACTCCATTTATTAATATAAAATGTTTTAGCTTTTTACCATATTTATATGTATCTTCATGTATCTAGACACATTTTAGTGTGCATGCTCATTCATTTTAATTCTGTTAGTGTCGTCGGTGCTGAGTTACAAGCTGTCTGTGTATGCCAAAGCATTTTAAAGGAGCACCACAAGTGGCAAGTGCGGACCACGCTGCGGTTCGGCGCACTCGTGTTCGTGCCCGCTACGAAAGCCAATTCATACACAGCCGAGATAAGACCTACCGGTCGATACCTGTTCCAAAAGGAAAATCCCCGCATAGTCATCCTGATTCCGGGGCTCCAGCTAAGCCTCCACCACGCCGCCGCATCTCCGTCTCTCCCCCCTAAACCCCCGCGCGCCGCCTCCGACGACCATGGCCTCCGCCCCCGCTAAACCCTACTGCTGCTCCTCCCTAAACCCCGCCTCCCCCACCCTGCCCGCCAGGCGCGCGGCCCTCTCTCCCTTCCCTGCCGCCAAGCCCCGCCGCTTCTCTCATGGCCTCGCCGCCGCCGTCGCCGCGAACCCTAGGGCGCCCCGCGCCGCCGTCCGCGCTTGCCTGGCAGCCCCGCGGCGACCGGAATACATCCCGGACCGCATCGACGACCCCAACTATGTTCGCATCTTCGACACCACCCTCCGCGACGGGGAGCAGTCCCCAGGGGCCACCATGACCAGCTCCGAGAAGCTCGTCGTCGCGCGCCAGTTGGCCCGCCTCGGCGTCGACATCATCGAGGCGGGGTTCCCGGCTCCTCCCCCGACGACCTCGACGCCGTGCGATCAATCGCCATCGAGGTGGGGAACACGCCCGTCGGGGAGGACGGCCACGTGCCGGTCATCTGCGGCCTCTCGCGGTGCAACAAGAGGGACATCGACGCCGCCTGGGAGGCCGTGCGCCACGCCCGGAAGCCACGCATCCACACCTTCATTGCTACCAGCGAGATCCACATGCAGCACAAGCTGCGGAAGACACCCGAGCAGGTGGTGGCCATTGCCAAGGAGATGGTGGCTTATGCCCGCAGTCTGGGTTGCCCCGATGTTGAGTTCAGCCCGGAGGACGCCGGCAGGTACAACTCAAACTCTTCTCCTTAAATAAAATACCAACTGCCAATTTGTTTGATCTGCAGGCCCATTTTGTTCAATTATGACTATAAGATAGGTCTGACACTTTTGTTTCTAGAAGTAGAATCTGGTTTTAAATAATTAAATTGCCATTTCACCTGCCATGTGTTCTCAAAATTACTGCATGCTTACTATTAAGTACTGAAGTTGCCGTGGTTCAGAAAGTAGTATGTATCTTCAATAGCTTGACTGAAGAAAAGATGACTGGTAATGGCTTGTTTTTGGAATTTTTCATTGTCAAGTCAAGAAAGGGTGGATATACAATTTTCGTGGCCATGTTGAAACTTCTTTCACGATATATGTATAGGCGTATTTGAAGTATATTTTGGCCCAAAGTTTTAAGTCATGTGGGTCTATCTTCAACTTTATAATCATATTTACAAAACAAGCATATGACTGTGGTATGATAGGTTTCGCTTTGTTATCCAGGTCAAACAGAGAGTTCCTGTATCATATTCTGGAGGAAGTAATAAAAGCTGGAGCAACAACTCTCAACATTCCAGACACTGTTGGATACACCCTTCCTCACGAATTCGGGAAATTAATTGCTGACATAAAAGCGAACACTCCTGGAATTGAAAATGCAATTATTTCTACTCATTGCCAAAACGATCTTGGTCTTGCAAGTGCCAACACATTAGCGGTAATTCCTTTTCTGTATTTAATTTTTTTATTTGGTATGATCATGTTACTAATTTGACTTAGCTTTAGGGTGCTCATGCAGGAGCACGACAGCTAGAGGTGACTATCAATGGTATCGGTGAAAGAGCTGGAAATGCTTCCTTGGAGGAGGTGAGCTCCTAATAGTATGTTTGTATTGTTTTGCACAACTTCATCCTATTCGGTATTGAAAGATATGAATGTGATCTGCTAAGGCATTACTACTTGCTACATGTATATAATATAATTTTTTTACCCCATTCCAGGTCGTCATGGCTATTAAATGTCGCCGAGAACTCTTAAGTGGCCTATATACTGGAATTAACTCCCAACATATTACTATGACTAGCAAAATGGTATATATTGGTGCCTCTTGTATTGTTCCTTTTCTGTTCTTCTGTCCTTGTTATAATATTCAGGTAACCTTGACTCTTGTGCAAAATGCTATAACTATTATAGGTACAAGAGCATAGTGGACTTCATGTGCAGCCACATAAAGCTATTGTTGGTGCCAATGCCTTCGCTCACGAAAGTGGAATTCATCAGGTACCTGAATTTGCAGTCTCTTTTATCATTATTGCCGTTCAAGTTTCCAATTACCATGTTCCACTTATCGATGATTAGTTTTCGTTCATAGTATGGCACAATTTGTCTTTGTTCGTTCTCCTTTCTCAACCTTCCACTAAAACATGTCTAGATACATGTGTGCCAAAAAGGCTAGAAAGCTTACATTTAGGAACGGAGGGAGTACAACTTATCGATGTGCTAATTTTGATCTCATTGGTATATTTTTACCATTGCCATGTGTACCATTCTATAATAGAATGATAAAATTTAGTTCTCTTTTCATTTTCTTTTTGCAGGACGGGATGCTTAAATTCAAAGGAACTTATGAAATAATATCGCCTGATGATATTGGTTTAACACGTGCAAATGAGTTTGGCATTGTTCTTGGGAAGCTCAGGTACCATGCAAATACATCTTTGCCCCTTAGTTGGCGTGCTGCAAAATTACTATATGATACACTCCTCTTGTATATGGTTCTCTTATGAACTACTACCTCCGTTCCGTAATATAAGATGTTTTAACTTTTGTTCTGATACGAATGTATCTAGACGCGTTTTAGTGTGTAGATTCACTCATTTTAGACTGTCTGTAGTCCATATTGAAATATCTAAAACATCTTCTAATTTGGAACGGACGGAGTATCTATTAACTTGATATGGTGTGTGACTGTATGTCTTTGTCTTCCAATAAAGAAACCCCAAATGTTTACGTTTTGAATGTGCACAGAACATAGGTTTTTATCAAATGGCCATGTGTAAGTTCGGCTTTGACAAAACCTTAACGACACAACGCGTGAGACATTTGTGTCGAAGTGCAAAAAAACCGTGGCAGTCCCGTCAAATACTCAATTTTTTCTACTCCCTCCGGTCCGAAATAATTGATGCAAGAAGTGAGCTACGGTAGTACAAAAATAGGGCTGGCAACAGTCAATTCGGACCGGAGGGAGTACATAATATGAGTATCTTAGAGAGAAGCAGGTAGTGTCATAGTACAATCTGTCATTAAGGGTGCTATGTACACCATTGCATTCTTCTTTGGTCACAACCTAAATAACTTAGTTCTTCAGCTCAACCTGGACCATTTGACATGTAGGAAACTTCTGCTTAAATGTGTTTTTATTTACTTAACACTATTTATCATCTGTACCATTCTAAATTAGGTTAGCTTGATCCTGCTTGACTACATTTAGATAGACATACAATGGTGATTTAGGTCAAATTTGAGATTCCAAACCATAATTGCTGTTTGTGGTCTTTTTGTTTCAGTGGAAGGCATGCCGTCAGAACTAAACTAGTGGAGGTATTACTTGGAGAATTTGGTCTTGTTTCTAGTTATGCAATAGGTTATCTCTTTTATCTTACCAAATGACATTCTTCCCGTACAAACATGTAGCTTGGATATGAAATCAACGACAAGGAATTTGAGGATTTCTTTAAACGCTACAAAGAGGTTGCAGAGAAAAAAAAGGTAATTCTTTGCTACAGCATGTATACTTTCTCTATAGCTTCAATGATATTCTTGACCATTTTATTCCGCTCTATAAAACAGTTAAGCTGGATGGCTTCACAAAATTATTTGATAATGTATACCTTCCATGTTTTACTTCTTCTATAGCATTTCTCTATATGTTTTCACTGAACCATATATTTTCTTTCTATATATTACTCGTCAGCAGCTTGTGTTCTCCATTCAATGTTTCCCCGGAACTTCAAACGCCCAACATGCATGAAAGTTAATCTAGTTTTCCTTTTGTAGCGTGTAACTGATGAAGACATCGAAGCTTTATTATCTGATGAGATATTTCAGCCTAAGGTTATTTGGTCCCTTGGTGATGTACAGGTATTTTCGGGTTGTATTCGAATCCTATTTGTTTTGTGGTAATAAACTATTACTTTACTGTTACGATTCACCTTTACAGGCAACATGTGGAACACTTGGTTTATCTACAGCAACTGTTAAACTGATAGGTCTTGATGGAGAGGAGAAGATAGGATGTTCAGTTGGAACAGGCCCAGTTGATGCAGCTTACAAAGCTGTTGACCAAATAATACAGGTTAGCTGTTGCTATATTCTCCGTTTTTCTTGCTGTAGTGAACTACTCCTCCGTATCAAAATATAAGACTTTCTACCTACTTTCTACACACATGTATCTAAACATGTTTTAATGCAAGATTCACATGAACCTTGCACTAAAACATGTCTAGATACATATGTGTAGAAAGTCTTATATTTTGAAACGGAGGGAGTAGTTTCTTTTATTTTTATACTCCCTCCGTCCCAATTAAGTGGCGTACTTGTTTTGCGTGCACCAAGTTTGACCATCAATTTGAACATAAAATTTGTGTTATGTGCTTTGAAAATTATACCATTAGATTCGTATTTGAATAAAGTTTTTAATGGTATGATTTTTATTACCTAATTTTCATTTATTATTGGTTAAATTAATGGTCAAAGTTCGTGCACACAAAACTACGGCGTCACATGCAATGGGACGGAGGGAGTAGGCAAGTAGTAGAGTATTTCCATTACGATGAAGAATAACTTATGTGCATAACGTAGTTTATTAACATCGTTACAATATTGAAACTCAAGTCAGAATGTAACTTTGTACAATTATTGGCGTGCAATGTCTAGCCTCCACAACTATCTTCAACAGAATGGATACCCTAATCATTTGTTGAAGATGAAATTACCTATATCTGACTTGTAACCTATTGGGGTTAGGATGTTTTTTGGTTAGAACCTCAAGAAAGAATTTAAATATCAGTTGTGCCAGCTGTAGGTCCATTTTAGTGCAGTGATGTTATTTAAATGTTTCATTGGTAAGATAAAAATACACGTTTTCTCTTTTGTTTGAGAACTAGCGCACCTTACAACCTGTGTGTTAATCTGTAATTAACATGTATCGAATTTTTTTCATCACAAGCATTCTTATTATGTCAACTGTCATCTAGTTGACCTCCCGAGATATATTTCTGGTTTACGGATTATTGTTTGATCAGAATCAGAGATCTGACATAAATTACCTTACAATACACAGATTCCGACTATTCTTCGGGAATATAGCATGACTTCTGTCACAGAAGGCATTGATGCAATTGCAACTACTCGAGTACTCATCACTAGAGATGTCAGCGGTAGTGAACATACTACGTCTGCTTACTCCAATCGTTCCTTCAGGTATAGGTTCCTTTCCTATTATCTATTGTTTCGTATTCCCTTTAGTCTTCTTACAAACTAATCTCTGTGCATGTTGACCTCAGTGGGAGTGGTGCAGCTATGGATGTTGTAGTGTCCAGCGTCCGAGCTTACCTGAGTGCGCTGAACAAGATGTCCAGTTTTATAGGCGCCTTAAACGCCAGTAGCGAAGCACCGGAAAGCATAAGTGTTCAGACCTCGGAATGAGCGTCGACATTCCTTTTCGTCTGTCATCTCCGGAGCATGGAGAAAGACCTGTCGAAGTGTTGAAAATCTGCATTACATGTCAGTAAAGATATGGTTCCTGTTGTAGAAACTGGGTATTCCAATTGGTGTGCATCCGAAGGTTGTCTTGTTCTCCTTGGTGGATTGAACTCTAGGCTGAACTATCAGCAATGTCAGGACGTACTATATGTACTGTATAATCGCTGTTAAACAACCATACCCCCAATAAATAAATAAATAATGATTTGCTCAACATAACATCATGTCTTATTATATCATGTTCCAGTTTTTTATGGACAAATTGCGAAATACAGAGTGTTAGGGCATCTCCAGGGGCAGCTACCAAAACCTTGCTATCCGTTCAAAGGGACAATTTTGTCTGCGGACAAAAAACCGTCCCCGAAGGGGAGCTAGCAAACTGTGGAAAAAAAATCCTATACGACCCATGGTTGTATGATCCACCGGTGGACCATATCCAGGTTCCTACATGTCCCAAAAAACTTCTCAAAGCAAGTTCAGAAGCGGATCTAACTAACATCTGTTTTGCCACGTGTATGGTAGTGGACGTGGTCCAGTGATTGGGTCCCGTCGGCTAGCCACACCTCCTCCATTGGAGCACCGCCACACCTCCTTGCATCCTCTCCTGCTTTCTATAGCACCGACTAGCTCCCCCAAACCTCTGCTCCTCCTCGGATCTGTTGCATGCAACCAATTCGGTGATCTAACAGCCAAGGTGATTTATTTTATTTTTGTTTTGTGTCATTGTTTTATATTATTTCCGGTGCGTAGTTTATTTATCTCGTTCGTAGATGATGCATTTCGCAGTCGATGTGTTTTGAATTTGGAATATTTTGAAACCGTATAAAGTTAGTAACTTCGGTTATAGTTGATTTAATTAAAACTCCAATATTTATATTCAAATTTGTTGTTCTTGATTAAGGTATTAAAAACTGGATTTTGGCCGGTGGACAAATGGTAGGTTATCCTTGGGATGTGTGGTAACTTTCCGCGTACCATATTGTACGGTCGACTACAAAATGGTATGTCCATTTGGTAGCTCACATGCCCTTGTGGACGAAAAGGATACAAAATACAATGCTCGCCCCATTTTAAAATAATTGAAGTTTTGTTTTGTCCTAAATCAAACGTTTTTGTGTTTGACCAAAAATATAAGAAAATGTGTCATTGTCTATAACATTAAATCTATACAATTCGAAAATATATGGTACGATGCATGGTAAATGTTGATGTATTTTTCTACAAACTTGGTCAATATTTTTTTAAATTTGACTTAAGACAAGCCTTAAATTTTAATTATTTTAGGACGGAGAAGTACTGTTTTCCTAGGCTACGGGAACTATACACACAAGCGTGTCGTGAGTTGCTGCGTTTTGATTCCTTGGTGAAAAATCGGACCATTTCATGGTTTTCTACACTGCGTGTAATTAAATTCCCAAAAAGTTGTCCTTGTCCGAGGAGGACATGGAGCCGGATTCCGATTCCTACAAGACTACAACTCAACAAGTACCTACTCAATCTCGAGGTGTCTGACCCGTCTTACAAATTCAACAAGCACCCGTCCGCTTTTCTCCTCTCCAGATCGCAACCTACCGTTCTATCGTCGTCGTCGATAAACATGGAAGCCGGCGGCTACGACGGCACCATCATCTTCCGGGCGAGGGCACGTCGTGGACGCACCAGCTCCTCCCGGTCGAGGCAACGCGAGGAGGACTCGAGTCACTTGACCGACCAGCAGTTAGACGAGCGTTGTCAACAATACGCGCCCGTGTGGCTTCCTAGCCGGTCCGAGCGCCGCGCCGCGCCGGTCGTCCAGCAAACGACGGTCTTCGCGTTCAGCTTCCCGAACGGCGTCCCGGAGTTCTCCGACGGCAGCCACAACGACATCGCGGCGGACGACGGGTACCCGGACGGCGACGACGACAACGCGTACCCAGACGGCAACGACAACGGCACCGTGGTGGACGACACGTTATACCCGGCGGACGGCGACATCGGCGCCGCCGTGCCGGCCTGTGGCGTGGCCATCGCGACGCTGCCGGAGGCGGTCGCGGGCGAGGCGACGCGGGGGGAGGAGTGCGTGGTGTGCATGGAGGCCATCGAGGAGGGGCAGACACTTAGGATGCCGTGCCCGAACTCGCACCGCTTCCACGAGACCTGCATCTTCCGGTGGCTCACCGTCAACGGCGTCTGTCCGGTTTGTCGCTTCGCGCTGCCGCCGGCCGAGGAAGGCACGGACTCGTGCAGTCATACGGACACCGAAGCTGCTGAGGAAACGGTAACTGGGAGCGATGCAGAGACAGACGAAGACGACGAGGCGGAGGAGACGGACACGCGGAGCGGTGGAGAGACAGACGCATACACGACGGAGACGGACACCAGGAGTGATGCAGATGCGGAGACCGACGCTGAGAATGATTTACAGTCAGAGTCAGATGCTGAGAGTGACTTACAGTCAGAGTCAGATGCTGAGAGCGACTTAGAGTTAGAGTCAGATACCGAGAGCGACTTATGGGAGGGGGTGTTTTGATTAGACTTATTTCCATTTTTTTTATTTTGGCTTAAATAAGTGATTTTGACTTTTGATTTGATAATGTTGCATGATGGTATGTCAAAGAGCAAAAACACCTATTTAGATACTTTTGTGTCTTGCAGAAGCCAAAAATAAGCATTACCAGGGCGTGTTTGGTAGCATGTATTATCTTGGCATGCCTATCTGGCTATCTCTTCTGATACATGCTGACCCTACACATGCTGAGGTGATACAACCATGTCTTCTTATGTTGTCTGGTTGTCTTTATAAGTATAGACATGTTTAAGCTTGGACTATATTTGGTAGCCTGTATCGAGTTAGACCTGTGGTGGTGAGAATACACTGTTCAAAATAATATTTCTCAAATATTTCGGCGGAGTTTGTAGAATAGAGTTTGTGGAATAGCGTTTTCACGAGAACTATTACTCCCTCCGTACATAAAAAGATGTCTCAATTTTATCTAAATTTACATGTATCTAGATATACTTTACTGTGTAGATACATACAAATGTAGACAAAATTGAGACATCCTTATGTACATGTACAGAGGGAGTACATAGATTGTAGCGCTATACCAAGAACTCCACGATATTTACCATCAGAGCACATGCAACATGACTGAAATTTAACAAAGCAAAAGCGATACCGCAAAATTCAGATCCTCAATCTTGGGTATCACAGAGGAGGGGAGGACCTTATACACAACAATGATCTGGATAGAGAGAGATTGGTTCGTGCTAGTCATACTTTGCTCAAATGTTTCGTATAAGTACTCCCTCCGTTCTTAAATGTAAGATGTTTTAGGTGTTGTAAATGTTATTTAAATGCATATCAAAATGAGTGAACAACACAATAAAATATGTCTAGATACATTTGTATACATATGAATATGGTCAAAATCTAAAATATCTTATATTTAGAAACGGAGAGAGTAGTATGGAGTACAACTGTACAAGATACTGATAAGCTAAAAATGGTCGAACGAGAACCCATCGATATTGCTGGTGCTTACTCTTGTTGCCTTCTTGACGCGGTGGAGCTCGAGGCTCTGGTGCCTGATTAGTACTCCCTTCGTTTCAAAATAGATGACTTTTATTTGTCTAGATACGGATATATCTAGACTTGTTACACATCTAGATACATCCGTATATAGACAAATGTAAGTCATCTAATTTGGAACGGAGGGAGTAGTACACGATACTGATATGGTCATACGGATATGCAAATGGAGCGTGGCGACATTTTGCTTGCTTGCGGTTGCAGCCTTCATGATGAAAACGGACTGAATTTCACAGAAAAGCCCCGTTTTTGGGTAGGATGCAATGTACACAGTTTATTTTTCAACTTGTAGCGCATTATGCTTATGTACAATTTTAGTTTGGACTTATTTTGTACTCTACTTCAAACTGCACATTTTTGCTTAATTTGAAGAAAGAAAAACGAGTTCCATAAGCTAGTGAAGAGTGATCCCATTCTCGACGATGGCGGATCTAAGATTTTACGTTAGGGTGGGGCAACTAGATATAAGTTTTTTTGTACCAAAATTGTAACATGGTAAAATATGAAATACACGATTTTCGCCCCAAGGAACAAATCCCAACTACTAGCAGAACCACAATTTTAAACTAAGTGGAACACGATTTTAGCAGTATTGAAACAAATTAAAGTTATATGCGAAATAAAATTTTGGACTAAATGAAACAAGCTATGGGCTAACTGGAACAAAATTTTAGAAATTGTGTTTTGCAAATTCTGGCTTGCACGAGGACTAAAAAGAAAAATAAATTAAGAAAAGAAAATATACAGAATGAAAAAAGAGAGAAAAACGAAATTAAAAACATCAAATGGACATGATAGAAGAAATGACGTATAGAGAGACCAGAAGGAAGAGAAAGAAAAGAAGGAACGCAGGGTCGCTCTTATACATGCTACCTGCTGTCGCTTTTTGTTTGTCTCACGTTAAATTAGCCGATGGGCTTGTTTGGGCCGATTGTGGTACTTTGGGTGATGCCGAGCAAATTCCACCACACCGGCCCTCGCCCCTCGGTTGTTTTTTCTCACACAAGTTCCGAAGATCGAACTATCCATCTATCCCTCCTCCCTCGCAGGCGACTCCGAAACAGACACGGGCACTGACGGACACCGAGCCGAATTCGATCTCGTCTCTGCGTTAGCATGAGTCCACAAATATCGACTTCCCGACGTCCCCACGAACACTCTTTATATGCTCAGTCCATCGTCACAAATCTCCATCTCGCCTGCCCAGGATGTCTGAGCACGACGAAGCAGCAGCAAATCCAGGCAGACGAGTGAGCGCACGCACACGCGCTTTCTCCAATGGCGGCGGTGCGCACCACCATCACGGCGACGCCGCGGCGGCCGGAATACGTCCCGGACTGCATCCACGACCCCAACTACGTTCGCATCTTCGACACCACGCTCTGCGACGGGGAGCAGTCCCCGGGAGCCACCATGACCAGCACCCAGAAGCTCGTCGTCGCGCGCCAGCTCGCCTGCCTCGGCGTCGACATCATCGAGGCGGGGTTCCCGGCCTCCTCGCTCGACGACCTCGACGCCGTGCGATCGATCGCCATCGACGTGGGGAACACGCCCGTTGGGGAAGACGGCCACGTCACTGGCGGAGCTTCACGGGGGCGAAAAGGGCGGTCGCCCCCCAGCCCATGTACAGCCCATAAGTATTTGGGCCATTTGAGCATTCTAAATTAGCCCAAATGACATTTTTCGCCCCCCAGAAGCCCATCGCCCCCCCCCCCCCCCCCCCCCCCCCAGATTTTCGGCCCAAGCTCCGCCACTGGGCCACATCCCGGTCATCTGCGGGCTCTCGCGGTGCAACAAGACGGACATTGACGCCGCCTGGGAGGCCGTGCGCCACGCCCGGAAGCCACGCATCCACACCTTCATTGCTACCAGCGAGATTCACATGCAGCACAAGCTACGTAAGACGCCCGAGCAGGTGGTGGCCATTTCCAAGGAGATGGTGGCTTATGCCCGCAGTCTTGGATGCCCCGATGTTGAGTTCAGCCCCGAGGACGCCGGCAGGTACAGTTCAAACTCTTCTCACTAAATAAAATACTAAATGCCAATTCGATTGATATGTAGGTCCATTTTGTTTAATGATGACTATAAGATAAGGCTGACAGTTTTTTGTTCTAGGGAGTAGAATCTGGTTCTGAATTGCAATTTCACCTGCCTGTGTGTTTTACTGCATGCTTACTATCAAGTACAGAAGTTGCCATGGTTCAGAAAGTAGTATACATATCTTCATTAGCTTTACTCGTATACTGGTTGAAGAAAAGATGACTGGCAATATCTTGTTTCTGGAATCATTTTTGTCAAATCAAGAAAGGGTGGATAGACAAATTTTGCGGTCATGTTGAACTTTGACTTTTCACGATTTGTATCTGGGCGTATTTGAAGTATATTTTTTGCTTGGCCTATGCTTTGTGCAGTAAAAATACCAAAGTTCCAAGTAATGCGGGTCTATCTTCAGTTTTACAATCATATTTACAAACAAGCATGAGGCTTTTGTATGATAGGTTTCACTCTGTTATCCAGGTCAAATAGAGAGTTCCTGTATCATATTCTGGAGGAAGTAATAAAAGCTGGAGCAACAACTCTCAACATCTCCGACACTGTTGGATACACCCTTCCTCATGAATTCGGGAAATTAATTGCTGACATAAAAGCAAACACTCCTGGAATTGAAAATGCAATTATTTCTACTCATTGCCATAACGATCTTGGTCTCGCAAGTGCGAACACATTAGCGGTAAATCCTTTTCTCATTTAAAATATTATTATTGTTTTTTTTGTGTGATCATGTGTTACTAATTTGACATAGCTTTAGGGTGCTTATGCCGGAGCACGACAGTTAGAGGTGACTATCAATGGTATCGGTGAAAGAGCTGGAAATGCTTCCTTGGAGGAGGTGAGCTCCTAATAGTATCTTTGTATTGTTTTTGCACATTATTTACAACTTCATCCTATTGGCCAGTGGAAAGATATGAATGTGATCTGATAAGGTATTATTACTTGCTACATGTATATAATTTGTTCCCCTTTTTAGGTTGTCATGGCGATTAAATGTCGCCGAGAACTCTTAAGTGGCCTATATACTGGAATTAATTCCCAACATGTTACTATGACTAGCAAAATGGTATATATTGGTGCCTCTTGTATTGTTCCTTTTCTGTTCTTTTGTCCTTGTTATAATTTTCAGGCAATCTTGACTCTTGTGCAAAATTCTATAACTATTCTAGGTACAAGAGCATAGTGGACTTCATGTGCAGCCGCATAAAGCTATTGTTGGTGCCAATGCCTTCGCTCATGAAAGTGGAATTCATCAGGTACCTGAAATTTGTCATTTATTAGTGATGGTTAGTTTTCCTTTTCATGGTCATACCTGAAATTCATCAGGTACCTGGAATTCATCAGGTACAATATGTCTTTGTTCGTTCGCCTTTCTCAGTTACCATGTACAACTTATCAATGTGGTAATTTTAATTCACTGATTTATGTTCTCATTGTTATATTTTTTACCTTTGCTTTCTCAACTATTCTATAATAGAACGACAACATTTAGTTTTATTTTCATGTGTTATTTTGCAGGATGGGATGCTTAAATTCAAAGGAACTTATGAAATAATATCGCCTGATGAAATTGGTTTAACTCGTGCAAATGAGTTTGGCATTGTTCTTGGGAAACTCAGGTACCATGCAAATACATCTTTGCCCCCTTAGTTGGCGGTCTGAAAATTTTCTATTTGATGCACCTCTCGTATATTATTCTTCTCTCTTATGAACTATCTATTAACTTGATATGGTGTGTGACCGTATGTCTCTCTGTTCCATCTAACAAACCCCAAATGCTTTGATTTTGTATATGCACACAACACAGGTTTTAGTCAAAATGCCACGTTTTATTTTGGCTTTGACAAAACAGCGCAAACCCTATTTGATGGCACAGGGCGTGAGACATTTGTGTCGAAGTGCAAACAATACTGTGGTAGTCTGTCAAATACTGATTTTTTTCTACATGATATGAATATCTTGGAGAGATGTGCAGGTAGTTTCATAGTACAATCGTCCATTAATGGTGCTATATGTACACCATTGCTCTCTTCTTTGGTCACAACCTAAATAACTTAGTTCATCAAGCTCAACCTGGACCACCAGACATATTTACTGCCCTATTTTTCATCTGTACCCTTGTAAATTAGATTAGCTTGATCCTGCTTGAGTACATAGATATACATACAATGGTATTTTTGGTCAAATTTTAGATTCCAAACCATAATCGCTGTTTGTGATCCTTTTTTCAGTGGAAGGCATGCCGTCAGAACTAAACTAGTGGAGGTATTACCCAGAGTGATTTGTATTTTTTTTAGTTACTGCAATATGTTTTCTCTTTTTGTTATTCTTACCAAATGACATTCTTGCCGTACAAACATGTAGCTTGGATATGAAATCAACGACAGGGAATTTGAAGCTTTCTTTAAACGCTACAAAGAGGTTGCAGAGAAAAAAAAGGTGATACTTTGCTAGAATGTGTACACTTTCTCTATAGCTTCAATTATTCTCGAGCATTTTATTCTGCTCTGTAGAAAAATTAAGCCTAATGGCATCACAATATTATTTGATAACGTCTACCTTCCATGTTATCACTGAACCATTATATTTTTTCTATATATTACTCGTCAGGATCTTATCTTCTCCATGCAATCTTTTCCCCTAATTATATAGCTGGAACTACAAACGCCCACCATGCATGAAAAATAATCTAGTTTCCCTTTTGTAGCGTGTAACTGACGAAGACATCGAAGCTTTATTATCTGATGAGATATTTCAGCCTAAGGCCATTTGGTCCCTTGGTGATGTACAGGTATTTTCGGGTTGCACTCGAATCCCATTTGTTTTGTGGCAATCAACTACTCCCTCCGATCCCCAAAAATAGTCGGAAGTCATACGTACCAATTGTACTGTTTGCGTTGTTTTCCAGCGAAACTTTTAACGGATCGGAGGAAGTATTACTTTACTGTTACACTACACCTTTACAGGCAACATGTGGAACACTTGGTTTATCTACAGCAACTGTCAAACTGATAGCTCTAGATGGAGAGGAGAAGATAGGATGTTCAGTTGGAACAGGCCCAGTTGATGCAGCTTACAAAGCTGTTGACCAAATAATACAGGTTAGCTGTTGCTATATTCTTCGTTTTTCTTTCTGTCATGAACTAGTTTCTTAAGCAACTAGTAGAGCATTTCCATTGCGAAGAAAAAAACTTAAGTGCAAAACGTAGTTAATTAACATAGTTACAATATTGAAATTCACCTCAGAATGTAAATTTGTGCAATGGTTGGCGTGCAATGTCTTGCCTCCACAACTATCTTCAACAGAATGGATACCCTAATCTTTTGTTGAAGATGAAATTACCTATATCGGACTTCTAACCTATTGGGGTTAGGCTTAGGATATTTTTTACACTACAGGAAACAGAGACTATGCCGACGGCCTTTTGCCGTTGGCACAGACACGACTGCCGTCGGCACAGACCTATGCCGACGGGGGCCGTCGGCACAGGGTCGTCGGTATAGGTCCCCGTAGGCACAGACAATCTGGCCGTCGGCACAGGCTGTCCCGACGGCCAAGAAGTGGCCGTCGGCACACTATTCGTCGGCACAGGTAGGCCACGTGGCAGGTACTGGAGCGTCCAGGCGGGATGCCGTCGGCACAGGTGGAACACGTAGATGGATCTGGATCGTTCAGACTGGAGGCTCTGCCGACGGCATTGCCGTCGGCACAGGTGTGACCATTTGGTCATATTGCGGTACCTGGTCACACATGTGTTGACGGCATTGCATTCCCAGATTTTTTTTTAAATTTGTTCCAGCAGCTCGTTTTTCCAGCAAAAATGGCAGAAAATAAAATCAAAAATCATGACAATATCATCACAAACAATATCACACATAGGCTCCATACATCATCCCAAGCAATATCTTCAAGCAAAATGCTATATCATCAAGTAGATACACACATAGTACCATTATCATACATAGCTAAATGTCTAGAGGCCGAAAGCCCTACATCTATTGCGGCGACGGGGTGTACCCTATATCGCCCCGGGTGAGAATAGGCGATCGACGGCTCGGCGCAGCAGCAGAACCACCAGAAGAAGGCGAAGCACCAGGAGAAGGCGAAGCACCACGCGAAGCACCAGCAGAAGTACCAGGAGAAGGACCACCGGGATGTACCGGTGTGATCTCACGCGAACCCGGCGTTGCACCAGGCGAACGATCAGCATCGGGATCAAACCCACCATCCGACGAGCATCCCGTTCCCTACATGTTTGAGCAAGAGTTAGCACTTGCGAGGCAAAAGGAAAGCGGCAACCGGTGGTTTGGCATCAAACTTACCGGGGTCGATGAGTAGTAGGTGAGAGCGAACTCGTCCTTCGATGGAAACCGTGGACACGGCCCCGGCTCCGGAGGCTCCTCCATAGAAGGGGGGACCCGCACTCCAGTGGAGAAAAAGTCCAACACCGACTTCAAGATAGTTTAGATGTCAGACATTGCAAAAATAAAGGTTCAAACTAGGGAAGTGAGACTTGTCATATTAGACAAAAATAAAGGTTGAAACTTACAGCACGGAACAACTTTTGATACGAGGAGTAGGCCTCATTCGTCTTCAGCCACGCGGCATAGGCCACCCGATACTCCGCATGAGCAGAAGCGTAGGCTGCCTCAAGATCGGGCTACAATTTCGAAAATAATGAATCTCGTCAACTTAGTCATGCAGGAACAAATGTCGAAAAGAGGATGAAAATGAGAAAAACTTACATCGGTGGAAATGGATCGACGAGGCCGTGGACGAGACGGGATAAGGGGGCTGCCGTCAGGGAGGGTAGCTTTTGCCTGCGTGAAGGTCAAGGCAGGCACGACCACCTTCTCAAGAACGAGATTACAACCATGCGGCCTTCCATGCCCCGAGAGGACCATCGACCTCCTGGCTCAAGGGGTCATCCACCTCCGGGTGAAAAGAAAGGAACGTCGTGGAGTAACTGTCCAAGGCCTCCTTGGCTTTGCTGTAGTACTCAGGTTGCTGGGGCTGAGGCTTCGATAGATCGAGCTTCTTCTCCTTCATCTTCTGCCACGATTGCAAGTGAGTGCTTTCTGACCCATATCGGCGTCCTGCATCGCGAAAAGAAATGTTATGCGTACCAAGTAGAAACATGAGGGGAAAATAAATGCAGGTCGTTCCATGTATATATATATACCAGCTTTTCCTTAAAGCGGAAGTGGTTGCGGCTTCCCGCACTGTGTGTTCCCTCGGTGCCTCGGTTTGCCTTGTTCCGCTGGCTCATGGCGTCGAACTCGGGGTCTCCCCCGACCCACCTCGTAACCAACGCATCCCATCCGGCTTCTTTGCCGTCGGCCCAGTCGGGCATAACCTGATAATGCAATTCAAGAAGAGATAATGCAATGGCAACTTAGCAGCAATATAGAATTTCATTGACAGTTTACTTACTGAAAAGTATTCCTCCCTCGTCATCTTCTGTGCCGTCTTCACATTCTCCGCCTTCTTGGCCCTCTTACCCGTCTTCTCATACGTGAACTGATTGGCGGACGTATGCTTTTGGTTGTAGAATTGCTATCGTGTCAACCTCACACAATGAGCACGCAAATTGCTAGCCGCCGCTGCACTATGCTCCTCCACCACCCGAAAATGCCGCTTCAACCATGCATAAAAAAATTGTGAGAGACATGGGTTAGCACGGTGGGGTCATAAACTATGAACGGAACTCGAAAAATATGTCTTACCCAAAACCCGGTGATCACGGCGTCAGCAGCTGACTGGAAGCCCGCGCTAGGGGCAATCTCATAGTCCGCCCATTTATAGGCTAACTTTATCTCGTCGTTGGGGCCCACTTTGTACATGCCTGGCCAATATTTCCTAATCAGAGCTCCAAGCAAGCTCCCAGGAGTGCGGGGAATCTTAGGTGTTGGCCATGTCCATTTGCTGCACAATAATCAAACATTAGTACATATGCCAAAGTGTTATGACCAAAATGAAATTACATGTTCAAAATTACAAAATTAGTACACTTACTCAACGCCCTTAGGAACAATGATGGCTTTCGCCTCCTCGCTCTTAGGCTCCTTGTCCTCGTCGGGGACTCCCGCTTCGCCACGCATCTTCCGTCACTTCGGGGCCGCCTCCACCTCAGCCTCCACCTCGCCCTCCACCCCGTCCTCGTGTCAAGACCCGGTCTCCGCCTCATCCTCCACCTCGTCCTCCAACTGGGTACTGGGAAGCCACGTCGCCAGAAGCGGAGGGCAACTCGGAAGGCACGTCGTCAAAAGCGGAGGGTGGGTGATCTCCGCCTCGTCCTCCACCTCATCCTCCACCTCATCCTCCACCTCGTCGTACTCGCGCACCCTCGTCCACGGCGTAACGCGAGGTGGAAGGTCGTCCACTTCGTGTAACTCCAGGCTTTTGTACCTTCATCTTACTCATCTTACTAAGTAAGGTCGTCGTGTTTTCCTTGCCTTGGCTCATATTGTTCAATCAAGACTTCATTGAGAAACAAAAAACAAGTAAGTATAAAGACATAATAAAATGTCGACACTAGAAGTTTATTACATGCAGTAGGAGTGTTTACAATCCAAATATAATTCAGACACACAAATATAAATTGAAAGATGCAAATATAAATTCAGAGACAGCTTCAAGAACCTTTTTGCGTGCTGCAATATAAAGAAAACTTTCCCTCTAATGTGGTATGCTCCAATATATTAAAATGTCGGTGTCCTATATATAAATTCAGATAATGCACAATGTTGTCTTAAGAATACAAAAAAATAAAGTAGGGTAAACTCATACTTAATCATCAGCATTCTAGAGAATACAAAACTATAAACAAGATTCAAAAAAATTATGCCTCATACTTAGAATATTATTGGAAACACACAAGCAATCCTGATAGCTTTGTGGAACCAAGTAGGAGGCACACAACTTTCACTTACGCCACCTCCGAATCACATAGTGCCACATCATTTTAATCATCGGCAATCTAGAAATGAAACTAGAGATAGGCATGCTAGTGGTACTAGTTCAGTTTATAAGGTTAATTCAAGTTTAGAAGTGGGAATTGACCATCTTTTTCTAGTGGCCATGTTTACTAGCAATCAAACATTTGGTACAGAGCCACACCTCTTCCAATATAGGTACAAAACGCATAGATAAATGTTTGTTGATGCACTTGAGTATAAGATCTTTTCTAAGTAAGAAACGTCCGCAAAACCAATCTGAAAATTATGATAGACTAATAGAATTGCAATGATCACTATAGCCTAGCACTCTGAGCAAATATTCCTGGATCATGTTTGTTCCTAATTGCATTCCTAGATCATGTTCTTTTCAGCTTAATTTGTGGATCCTGTTAAGTGTGCTCTACAAGTGTCCTATGGTAGTCACTCAAAAGAAACAGTGTGACTTTTATACTGATGAATCAAGCAATTGATGATTTGGCATAACCTATATATAGAAATTCAAGTGTAATCTGTTGCGCAAACACTAAAGAGAAGCAAGCAAGTCCACCACGGATACCTCTAGCAGAGCGCGGATGGTGAGCTTGATGGTCTCCTTGCCGTTGGTTGATGAGGACCCGCGCATCCGCCTTGAGCCCCGTGCGTCCGCGGTCGACTAGGGACGAGTTGCGGTGGCCTGGAGGAAGAGGTGGAGGGCGGCCGAGGAGGGGCTTCACCGGCGGGCGGCGGCCTGGAGGAAGAGGGCGCGGGGAAGGAGGTCGCAGGAGGGGCGAGGGCGCGGGCTGGTGGCGTCGACGACGGGAGGGTGGCGGAGAGGGGCCGATGTGGTGGCGCAGGGTGAAAAAGCATATTTGCTCTAGCCTCTTTTAGAGTCTAATGACAACACATCAACGTGTCTAATATGTGCTTGACATATGCAAGGGATTCACATGTTCATGAAACGTCAAGTCGGGAAACGAGAGGCCCGGAAAAACCATGCAGTAGAGCTTATTTGTGTCTGGCGGTAGTACCGCTCCTCCTGGAGCGGAACTCCTGCAGCTCAGCTGGTACTTCTCCTGGCGGTGGTACCGCGCGGTACCGCTGGTGTCAGCCAGCGGTAGTACCGCTGGTGGTACCGCCAGGAGTACCGCTAGGCCAATTTGCTCTCTGGACTCGCTACGGTACCCAGCGGTACCCGCCTCGTACTACCGTTGGGTTCCTTCAAATTTATTCGAAGGAGCCCAGCGGTACTACCGGTGGTGCCGCGGTAGTACCGCCAGTCCTGGCAGCTTCGGTACCTCTCAGCGGTACCGCTGCAGCTGGACCGTGCAGTGCACTTGGTACCGTTGCGCGTCCAGGCAACGGTAGTACCGCTCTCCCAGCGGTAGTACCGCTGTGCTATTTTTGCACATAACGGTTCGATTTTCTGGGCTCCCTATTTAAAGACTGCTTCTTCTCCAAGAAGCTGAGCTCGCCCAAAAAGAGAAGAACACCATTGTTGCAAGCTCAAGAATCATTAGATCTCCCAATCCCTCCACCCAAACTCACTCATACTTGGAGGATTGAAGGAGAAGGCCCGGATCTACAACTCCACCGAAGCGTTCTTCATTTCCCCCTCATTCACTTGAGGGATTTGAGCCTAGGGTTTCCACTAGGAAAACCTAGGCATCTTGTTGTTCTCACTTGCTTGTTACTTTTGTGTAGCAGGTGTTGTTGTGCTTGGGAGCCCCCAATCCTTTTGTGGGTTGTGCCTCAAGTTGTTGTAAGGGCTCCGGATTCCGCCTTGAAGGATTCCGATAAGGAAGGTGAACCGAGCTTTTGGGCAAGGTTCATCGGAGAATAGGGTGAGGCCATTTGTGGCGTCTTGAGTTTGATACTCACACCCCTCCAACGAGACGTACTCCCCTAAAAAGGAGGAACTCGGGATTAACTCTTTGTCTCCGCGTGCTTCCCGTTCGGTTACTCCTTTCTCGCTAGTTCTTACTTGTATCGTGCCTAGTATAGTGTTAACTTGACATATAGGTAAATTCACCTTAGTTGCATATCTAGAGAATTTACCTTTGTATCAAGCCTAAACTCGAAAAAGAACTAAAAATTGAGTAGCACCTATTCACCCCCCCTCTAGGTGGCCATACGTATCCTTTCAATTGGTATCAGAGCAAGGTTCTCTTGTTCGGGCTTAACCGCCTAAGAGTAGTATGGCCCTTGATGAGCATGGAAATGAGATACCCGAGCTTCCTTCCGTGCCCACTTCGGTTTCCGTGGAGGACTTCAATTCCTTGAAGTCCAATATGGAAACCAAAATGGACAAGTTGCAAGAGATGATCATGCAACTCATGGAAGCGAAGGGTATCTCACCTCCACCCACCCCCCGTTCGTCGGAGGTTGACAAACCCGAGAAGGATGTGGGTGATGGGAAGAAAAAGGGGGTGAACAAGATAAAATTGACACCCATCTAAACCACCTAATGGTTCGGGATTATATGGTTCCGTTCCGTTCCCATATTCTCCCGACCCTATTATCCCTCATCCTCCTATTCATCTAAGGGGAAACCCACCTAAGCTAAATGCATCTTTGTTTACTAAATGGCAATCTTCTATGAGATCTTATGTGAACAGTGCTTCTATCGAGCTTTGGAGGATCATTGAGCAAGGGTATCAAGCCGTGGATGAATCCAACAAGACAAGAAGAGAAGTAGTTGATTGTCAACTAAATGCCACCGCTCTTGACTTGATCCGTGATGCCGTGGGAGAAGATGATATGTCTCACATCGAGCATTGCACCACCGCCAAAGAAGCATGGGCGTGCCTTGTTGAGGTGTATGTTGGAAATGAAAGCATGAAGAGAAACCGGTTTGAGGAAATGAGCAACAAGGCCGAAGGATTCTTCATGGAAGATGGAGAAGACCATGAGCAAATGTTCCGAAGACTCAAGTCTCTTGCCAATGCCTACAAAGCCCTTGGTGGGACTCATGTGGATGATGCTTGGGTCAAAAGGAAGTATGTGAATGCTCTCTTGCCTTTGAAGGGGCCGACTTGAAGAGTCTTCAAGGAAGGCTCAACTATCCTCAAATGACCTCCAACGAAGTCATGCAAGAGATACAATCTTTCAAGGTTCAAGCCAAGATTGCTCAAGACTCTCGTGCCCGAGCTATTGGAATGCAACAAGGAGCCTCTCTTGCGTTGAAGGCCAAGGTGGTTGAACACAATGAAGATCAAGATTGTGAAGATGTGTCCTCCATGGACCCCCAAGAACTCAAGAGCTCTCATAGGGACTATGTGGCTCTTGCGGCAAGGACCTTTTGGAAGAATCCATCCAAAGCCAAAGCCCAAATGGAAGAAAAGGCCAAATCTAGTGGCTTCAAGGATGGCAACCCAAAGTTGAAGACTTGTTCAATTGCCAAGATAGATTTCACTATGTTGCCATGTGCCCCTATGAGAACCGTGAAGATCATGGAGGAAGGCTTGTTCTCAAGAAGACTTTATCGTCATCATCCTCTAGCAAGAAACCCTTCTTCAAGAAGAAGAGGCCTCCTCCAAGAATGGTATTGGTGACAAGGGAGGAGTACATGTCCGGGGGTGAGAGTGATGAAGAAGAACCCACAAGTGAAGTGGCCGCTATTGCTATTGCTTCTTCAACACCTTCATCCCTTTTCGAATCTCCCAATGAGAATGTTCCAATCCAATCCGCCAAGTGTCTCATGGCCAAGGCCACCGAGGTATCATCTCCTTCCCCCTCCAAGACTATAAATGAAATGGATGATCTTATGAGTCTTAAAGTTAAGGAAGAAAATGTTGCTTTGGATCGTTTCTTGACTAACTTGCAAGGTGAAGCCAAGATTCGTTTCGAATCTCTCTTGAGCGATTATGGGCGGATTCAAGAAGAGCTTGATGAAAAGGAAAGACTTGAAAAAGAGTATGCTAATGATATTGCTTCTCTCACCTTGGCTCTTGAGGAAGAGCATGAGCTTAGTGCTTCTCTTGAGGAGAAACTTAAAAATCTTGATGAGTCACAAAATGCAATCTTTTCTCAAATCATTAAAGAACGTGACCTTGCAATTGCAAAATATAAGCTTTCCAAGAAAGAGAAGGTTGAATTTGGTGTTGGTCATGATAGACTAACCGAGGAGCTAGAGAAGCTCACCAAGGCTCACAAGGCCTTGGAGGGTGAACACTCTACTCTCACCAAGTCTTTTGAACAACTTCAAATTCAATCATCTAAATCAAATGTTGCTAGTTCCTCTACTACTTCTTGTGATCATGCAAATGTCATTGAGGAAAATGCTAGGTTAAAGAATGAACTTGCCAAGGCCTCTAGTCCCCAAAGTAAGCCTATTGTTGATCTTTTGCTTGCGCAAAAGCCACACATTGGGAAGGAGGGCCTTGGCTATGTTGCCAAGAAGAAGAAGAAGAAGAACAAGAAGAACCAAGCCCGCACAAGCAAAGAAGACTACCATTGCGAGTAGTGAAGCCACAAGGGGCGACACTCCTCGTAGTGACTTTGCGGGACATGCTAACCCCAACTATATTCTTTATGTTGATTATTATGGGGATGTGTGCTAAATATGTTGGTCCTTATGATGGTTACATTGCTTACTCTATTTGGGTCCCTAAAACCCTTGTTGCTAACAAAAGAGGACCCATTGCAAAATGGGTACCTAAAACCAAGCAATGATCTCTTGTAGGACTATGCTTCCGGTGGATCGAAATGGGTGATTGATAGTGGATGCACTAGTCATATGACCGGAAGCAAGGAGATCGTGACGGAGTTGAGAACAAGCTTAAATCAAGCAACCGTCACTTATGGAGATAACTCAAAAGGAAAGGTATCGGGCCTCGGCAAGGTGGTAGTTGCAAGGGATATCACCCTTGTAAATGTCATGCTTGTTGAGTCCCTTGGTTATAATTTAATGTCCGTTCGTGCCGTTAATAAGATGGGTTTTGCCGTCCATTTTGATCTTGATATTGTGGTACTCATGTGGAGCAAGACTCTAAAGGTCGCTTACGTTGGGTATGTCGAAAATGAGTTGTTTGTGGTAGACTTTTCGGAGTCAACCAACTCTCAAACGATGTGCCTATTCGGAAAGGCCGACGTGGGGTGGTTGTGGCATCGCCGCTTATCCCATGTCAATATGAGAACTTTGCAAAGTCTTCACAAGGGTGGCCACATCCTTGGACTAAAAGAGAATGTTTCTTTTTCTAGAGATCGTCTTTGTAGGGCTTGTGTTGAAGGAAAGATGCATGATTCTCCCCACCCACACAAGACCATCATTTCATCAACGAGGATATTGGAACTTCTTCATGTTGATCTCTTTGGTGCCGTGCCTCAACCAAGTCTTGGTGGGAAGAAGTATTGTTTGGTGATTGTCGATGACTATTCAAGATTTACATGGGTTTATTTCTTCAAGTTGAAGAGTGAGACCCAACAAGCCGTCATTGACTTCTCCAATGAAGTGCAACGTCAACACAATGTTCCTATATTGGCCATTAGAAGTGACAATGGCTCCGAGTTCAAGAACTACACCCTAAATGAGTTTCTTAGTGAAGAGGGAATTCGTCATCAATATTCCGCTGCGTATACCCCTCAACAAAATGGTGTAGCCGAGAGGAAGAACCGGACCCTTATGGATATGGCAAGATCTATGTTGGCGGAGTTCAAGACCCCACTCTTCTTGTGGGCCGAGGCCATCTCCACGGCATGTCATTCATCTAACCGCCTCTACTTCCGCACGGGCAAGAAGTTCACTCCATATGAAATGCTTACCGGCAACAAGCCCAATATTTCCTACTACCGGGTGTTCGGTTGTAAGTGTTTCTATAAGATTAAAGGTTATCGCTTAACTAAATTTGAGTCTAAAGCTTTTGAGGGTACTTTTGTTGGTTACGGTGCCGAATCCCACACTTATAGAATCTACGACAAGACCTTCGGGACTATTGTAGAATCTTGTAGTGTGGAGTTCGATGAGAATGACGGCTCCCAAGTGGCGCAATTTCATGTTCGTGATGTAGATGATGAGGAACCTCAAGATGCAATAAGGCGAATGGGCGTGGGATTCTTTCGCCCAATCGAGATTTCTCATGAGGCGCCTCAAGAAGGACCAAGCTCCACCCATGTGGAGCAATCATCATCACAAGTGGACACCGCACCATCCGATGGAGCAAATGAAGCACCAAGCCAACAACAAGTTCAAGACCCTCCTCAAGTTGATCAAGTTGCTACGCAAGAACCAAGTTCTCCAATCATTGATGCTAGCCATGATCAAGACCAAGGTCCATCTTCCCCTTCAAGTGATGAAGGTGTGCATATTGAAGACCAAGGTCATCATTCCGGTCAAGACGGGGACACAAATGATCAAGATGATCAAGATGAACAAGATGATCAAGAAATTCCTCCAAGCTCTCGTGAGGACATCAACACCCGTCGTCGTGCAAGAAATGTCAAGACCTTGTTGAGAAGGCAACACTTTTTGGACAATATTATTGGTGATTTGAAGGGCAAGGTTGTGACTAGAAGGCAATGCGCAAACTTTAGTGCCCATCAAGCTCACATATCCTTGGTGGAACCAAAGAAAGTCTTTGAAGCTATTGAAGATCCGGATTGGTTGGATGCTATGCATGAAGAGCTCAATAACTTCAAGCGCAACAAGGTGTGGAAGCTAGTGAGAAGCCAAAAGAGTGCCGCAATGTTATAGGCACTAAATGGATTTTCAAGAACAAGCAAGATGAACATGGCATGGTGGTGAGGAACAAGGCAAGATTGGTGGCTCAAGGGTTCTCTCAAGTTGAAGGCATTGATTTTGGAGAGACCTATGCTCCCGTGGCTCGCCTTGAGTCCATCCGTATCCTCCTTGCATATGCTTCTCATCATAATTTTATCTTGCAACAAATGGATGTGAAAAGTGCTTTTCTTAATGGTCCACTCAAAGAATTAGTATATGTTAAGCAACCACCGGGGTTTGAGGATCCCAAACTCCCTAACCATGTCTACAAGCTCGATAAGGCACTCTATGGCCTTAAACAAGCCCCACGTGCGTGGTATGAGCACCTTAGAGAGCTTCTAGTAGACCGTGGATTTGAGGTTGGGCAAATCGATCCCACTCTCTTTACCAAGAGAGTAAAAGGGGAGCTTTTCATATGCCAAGTCTATGTGGATGATATTATCTTTGGCTCATCTAACAAAGCTTTCAATGATGAATTTTCAAAGCTTATGACCGATAGGTTTGAGATGTCTATGATGGGAGAGTTGAAGTTCTTCCTTGGTTTTGAGATCAAGCAATTGAGGGGAGGGACTTTCATCTCTCAAGCTAAATATATCCAAGACATGCTCAAGAAATTTGATATGGTTGGTGTTAAGGAGAAGCGCACTCCAATGGACACAAAGGTTCATCTTAAACTCAACCCAGATGGTCTTGATGTCGACCAAAAGGTATACCGTTCCATGATTGGTTCTTTGCTCTATCTTTGTGCATCTAGACCCGATATTGTGTTGAGTGTAGGGGTGTGTGCAAGGTACCAAGCCGCTCCTAAAGAAAGCCATGAGATGGCGGTCAAAAGAATCCTCCGATATTTGGCTCATACCCCAAAGTTTGGTTTGTGGTACCCTAAGGACAAGGTTTTCTCTCTTTGTGGGTACACGGACTCGGATTGGGCCGGTGATCATGATGATAGGAAGTCCACTTCCGGGGCTTGCCAATTTCTTGGTGGTTCCTTGGTGAGTTGGTCTTCCAAGAAGCAAAATTGTATATCTCTCTCCACCGCCGAAGCCGCAAGTGCTTGCACCCAATTGTTATGGATGAGGCAAACTTTAAAGGAATACGGTGTCATTTGTGACAAAGTGCCTCTTTTATGTGACAATACAAGTGCTATCAATATTGCCCACAACCCGGTACAACATTCAAGAACCAAGCATATTGAGATTCGTCATCATTTTATTCGAGATCATGTTACCCGTGGTGATATTGAGTTAAGCCATGTTTCTACACAAGACCAACTTGCCGATATATTCACGAAGCCTCTTGATGAAGCAAGATTCACTTATTTGAGGAATGAGCTAAATATCGTGGATTCAAGGAGTGTGGCTTGACTATTTTGCATACACACCTATGTCTTAACTATCTATTGTGTTTAGGTGTAGGCATGGACATAGGGGGAGTGCGGTCCTAATACATTGGACCATCCCTCCCCCATTATGCCGATAGTAAGATTTCATTTGCTTTTCTATTTTCAATTCATGAAAATGTGAGCTTAAATGACGAGTGTTGGTTGTGAACCCAAGATACATCTTCGCGGTGTCACGCCATAATCTCATACATGGTGGCCTAGGCCACCGCCCTCCTCTGTGTGAGGAGTTGGATCTTATTTTTTTTTTTGGATTTTATTTGGACCTCTTGTGTATCTTGTGGAGAGCACCAAGTTTGGCTTTTCTTGTTTGATTCTTGCAAACTTGGTTTGCCTCTCTTCCCCCAGTTACTTTCTCTATCCTAAGCCAATATCCTATCCATAAACACTCTCTCTATTTGTAAAACTTTGTGACCAACCCGTCGACGTTTCGTGGCAAAAGTGCCCGGTACTACCGGTGCCCTCGCGGTACTACCGCTGCCTGGAGTTTCCAGGCACAGCAGTCCCTCGAGCGGTACCGTAGTCACCAGGTGCCTAGTACTACCGTTGATTCACAGCAATTTTTGCTGGAAGTCAATAGTACCAGGTAGCGGTACTACCGGTGGTCCAGTACTACCGTTCCATCCCAGGAGCGGTACAACCGCAGGCTACCGTCAGTACCAGCGCGGGCGGTACTACCGCTGGGTGCGTTTTCACCAGGGGTTAAGTTGGGTGTGGAGCGGTAGTTTCTTTTCTACCCTCTCCACCCCGACCCCCTTTTCGAAACACACCCCACCGCTGCCGCCGCCACGATTCGTCGCCGGGGAGCCCACCTCCGGCCTGGATAGCCCCTCTCCGGCCAGAAGGAAGCTCAAGCACCCTCTTCTTCCTCCTCTCCTCCGCGATGAGCTCCGGTAATCTCTCACTCCTACCTCTCAACCTAGTCGATTCGTTGAGATGCAATGGAGTTAGGTTTTTCCGTAGTTCTTGTGGTAGAAGTTGTAGGAAATAGATGGTACTTAGTCTAGGATCCTCATTGCAAAGTTTTGTTGGAAGTTTCCATAGATCGAGCGAGTACCGGGAAGTCAACCGCTAGATCTGAAGGTAGCGGTACTACCGCCCTCCGTGGCGGTACTACCGCTCTAACGGTACTACCGGTGGACCAGCGGTACTACCGCTGGAACTGGCTGTTTCCAGAACTGTGCAGTTTGGATTCTTCTCGTTTGGTCTCAGATGTTTTTGCAATACTTATCCTCCCTGCTATCCTCCTTTGCTGTCACAGGTGCTGGCAAGCAGGCTAGTGGGAGTCACACCAAGCGGGCTGCTAAGCGTGCTCGTTCAGGCAAAGGCATTCGTGAAGAAGATGATGAACCTGAAGTTATGCCTGAGAAGACCACTCGTCGGCAGAAGTCTAATGCTGCAAAGGCCAAAGCTGCTCAAAGCAAGTCACTCAACCTTATGTCATCCAAGGATTTTGTTCGAGAGAGGCGGATGAATCCCTATGCCACTCCTAAGCTCAGCACTTTCACCACTCCGGGGTTTCACAATCTATTTCAAGAGAAAATATTCTATGAAGTCCTTCCCAAGCACAAGACCAAGGTTGTTGAACAGTTTTGCATTGACACCGACCACATGGAGAGGCACCTTGGGTACTTTGGAGAAGCTATTGGCATTTGCAAGGAGTTTGGGATTTATGACTATATTGGGCTGCAACAGAGTTTCAATGATCACCTTGTCATGCAGTTCTTTGCCACTGTTCACTTCTTCTCCGACGAGCCAAGGCGGATCAAATGGATGTCAAAAGATGTAATTCTTGAGGCCAAGTGGAGTGAGTTTGCCTCTCTTCTTGGCTTAGTTGACAATGGCTTTGTGTTGAATGAAGATGCTCAGCAACAATTCTTCCGCATCAACTATAACTCACAACCGATGAAGCCCGAGGTCCTCTATGATCTGTACATCCAAGGACGTGCCTTGGTGGGGTTCCAAAAGAACTTGCTAAAGGTTTGGGACATCATGCACAGGATCTTCCGCAACACCGTTGCACCCCGTGTGGGCAACTTTGACCAAATCCATGGAAAACTTATTGATCTCTTGTTTGAATCTTCTATCATGGTTGGGCAAGGCAAGAAACTTGATGTGATGGACATCATATGGCATGAGATGTATGCTGTGGTGATGAAAAGGAGACCTTCCATTTTTGGTGCTCACGTTATGCAGTTGATCATTCACACGTGGACGAGGAAGAAACTTCCTTTGGCTCTCTTGGACAATGAGGAGAATCCCACTGAGCACAAGGTCAAGGAGCTGAGCATAAAGAAACATCTTGCTCCGCTTATCCCCGATGAAGACGAAAGCTCCTCCAATGATGAAGATGATCCCTTGTTTGAGCTTCCTCCCAAGGCGAATGCTCAAGATAAAGGTTTCAAAAGTGGGTGGCTGGTGCTATGAAGACCATCTTTTGCCGCCAAGACGATGCTGACAAGAGGGCCTATAAGGAACATGTTAGGAACAAGAAAGAGCGTCAACTCACTCGTCAGCGTTTTGAGCACCTAGGCGTTCCAGTTCAGCCCGGGTCTGAGGACAGAATTACTGCAGAAGCTGATTGGCTCAAGCACCGTCGCCCTTGGGTGGATTACGATCTTCAGGATGATGCTTCCTCATCTCAGCCCGATATCCCTTGGTCTCGCACTCAGATTGGTTCCTCCACTGCTCATGCTGATACAGAAGTGTCTGATGATGATGATGAGGATGGTGATGCACATGATGGTGATGGTACAGATTCTGCCGAGAAAAGTGCTGAGGTCGCCCCGGCCACTACCTCCGATGAAGACTCCGGCGAGGAGTGACTTCCACTAGGGTCGTTAGCATCGCCTCTCCCTTTTTGGTGTCATGATGCCAAAGGGGGAGAGTGTTCTATTAGGTTCTCCGGGGTTTTGCATGGTTGAGGGCACAAGCTCGTTTCTTATATTTGGTGTTTGTCTATCGCTTGTGCTCCTCGTTTTTATTTTGCTTTCGTTGAACTCATGGGGTAAGACATGTGAGAACTTTAAATTCTTGTAAGACTTTGTCATATGTGTGCAAGACTATGTATGTTTTTATCTCTTGTCTTACCTTTGTGTTTTTCTTTGATCTTGCTCGGTTTCCAAAATCTAGGGGGAGTGTTGATCCTAACTTATATGCATTTTGCATTCAAAAGCAAATTTATACTAATGCATATTGTTAGGGGGAGCCCGTCTATATTTTGTGAACCATTTTTTTGATGTGTTGTCATCATACTCCAAAAAGGGGGAGATTGAAAGAGCATATTTGCTCTAGCTCTCTTTTAGAGTCTAATGACAACACATCAACGTGTCTAATATGTGCTTGACATATGCAGGGAATTCACATGTTCATGAAACGTCGAGTCGGGAAACGAGAGGCCCGGAAAAACCATGCAGTAGAGCTTATTTGTGTCTGGCGGTAGTACCGCTGGCGCAGCGGTAGTACCGCTCCACCTGGAGCGGGACTCCTGCAGCTCAGCTGGTACTTCTCCTGGCGGTGGTACCGCGCGGTACCGCTTCAGCCAGCGGTAGTACCGCTGGTGGTACCGCCAGGAGTACCGCTAGGCCGAATTTGCTCTCTGGACTCGCTACGGTACCCAGCGGTACCCGCCTCGTACTACCGTTGGGTTCCTTCAAATTTATTCGAAGGAGCCCAGCGGTACTACCGGTGGTGCCGCGGTAGTACCGCCAGTCCTGGCAGCTTCGGTACCTCTCAGCGGTACCGCTGCAGCTGGACCGTGCAGTGCACTTGGTACCGTTGCGCGTCCAGGCAACGGTAGTACCGCTCTCCCAGCGGTAGTACCGCTGTGCTATTTTCTGCACATAACGGTTCGATTTTCTGGGCTCCCTATTTAAAGACTGCTTCTTCTCCAAGAAGCTGTGCTCGCCCAAAAAGAGAAGAACACCATTGTTGCAAGCTCAAGAATCATTAGATCTCCCAATCCCTCCACCCAAACTCACTCATACTTGGAGGATTGAAGGAGAAGGCCCGGATCTACAACTCCACCGAAGCATTCTTCATTTCCCCCTCATTCACTTGAGGGATTTGAGCCTAGGGTTTCCACTAGGAAAACCTAGGCATCTTGTTGTTCTCACTTGCTTGTTACTTTTGTGTAGCAGGTGTTGTTGTGCTTGGGAGCCCCCAATCCTTTTGTGGGTTGTGCCTCAAGTTGTTGTAAGGGCTCCGGATTCCGCCTTGAAGGATTCCGATAAGGAAGGTGAACCGAGCTTTTGGGCAAGGTTCATCGGAGAATAGGGTGAGGCCATTTGTGGCGTCTTGAGTTTGATACTCACACCCCTCCAACGAGACGTACTCCCCTAAAAAGGAGGAACTCGGGATTAACTCTTTGTCTCCGCGTGCTTCCCGTTCGGTTACTCCTTTCTCGCTAGTTCTTACTTGTATCGTGCCTAGTATAGTGTTAACTTGACATATAGGTAAATTCACCTTAGTTGCATATCTAGAGAATTTACCTTTGTATCAAGCCTAAACTCGAAAAAGAACTAAAAATTGAGTAGCACCTATTCACCCCCCCCCCCCTCTAGGTGGCCATACGTATCCTTTCACAGGGGGCCGGCCGGAGGTGGGACGGCCGGAGAGGGCGGGCGGCGGCCAGAGAGGACGGCGAGGGGCTGGCGGCGCACGGGGATGAGAGTGGGTCGGCGCTGTGGTGGGTGCGTGTGTGGGTGGGTGAGTGTGTGGTGGGGATGGGATGAGGATAGGGTGAGGACCTATGCCGACGGAGACGTAGTACTTTTTTCCTTTTGTTTTTTAAACTCCTATTGTTGTTAATAATAATATTTTTATACATTATAATGTAGGGAAGGAAGAGGTGTTTGTATTATATGGTAGGGCCACACGCAAATTATTTCGGCACTCCGAGGCCCCGGTTCGGTGAAACCCTAGATCCGCTGGGAAAATCCTAACGTTTTTGTCTACCCCCTTGAACGCGTAGAAAGTAGGTAGGTTTGGGTGGGTTTCCGACGCTCCGAGGCCCCGCTTCGGTGAAACCCTAGATCCGCTGGAAAAACCATAACATTTTCGTCTACCCCCTTGAACATCGTCTAAAGGGCATAGGCCAGTGGAATTTTTTGCTTGGTTGTGTTAGATTAGTACGTGGGAACATCGGAAACTAAGTTTTGTAACAAATCAACACAAGATTGCCCCCGGTTCGCCCGAAACGAGAGTTTTCACCTCTAAGTGCAGAAACTCACTAGAGAGAAAGTGCAGTCGGTGAAGACGGTCACACACCGGAGTATAATCTTGGACATTCAAAACACACAACACACTTGTATACATATGGTATGGAACCACCTAGGTTTTGGTGAGTTTCCGATGCTTCGGGGCCCCGCTTCGGTGAAACCCTAGATCCGCTGGGAAAACCCTAACGTTTTCGTCTACCCCCTTAAACGGCGTCGAAAGAAGGTAGGCCAGTGGACTTTTTTCCTTTGTTATGTTTGGTTAGGCCATAAGAACATGGAAAACCAACTTTAATCACAATTCAACACAAGATTGCTTCCGGTTCGTTCGAAACGGGAGTTTTCACCTCTAAGTGCAGAAACTCGCTAGAGAGAAAGTGCGGTCGGTGAAGCCGGTCATACCCGGAGTAGGTTCTTAGACATTTACAACACACCACACAATTGTATACATATGGTATGACACAACATAGGTTTGGATGGGTTTTGACGCTCCGAGGCCCCGCTTCGGCGAAACCCTAGATCCGCTGGAAAAACCCTAACGTTTTCGTCTACCCCCTTGAACATCGTCTAAAGGGCATAGGCCAGTGGACTTTTTTGCTTGGTTGTGTTAGATTAGTCCATGGGAACATGGGAAACCAAGTTTTGTAACAAATCAACACAAGATTGCCCCCGGTTCGCCCGAAACGAGAGTTTTCACCTCTAAGTGCAGAAACTCACTAGAGAGAAAGTGCAGTCGGTGAAGACGGTCACACGCCGGAGTAGATTCTTGGACATTTGAAACAAACAACACACTTGTGTACATATGGTATGGCACAACCTAGGTTTGGAGGGTTTCTGACGCTCCAGAGCCCCACTTCGGCGAAACCCTAGACCCGCTAGAAAAAAGTCAAAGTTCCCGTCTACCCCTTTGAACGGAGTCGAACGGGGGTAGACCAGTGGACTTTTTTGCTTGGTTGTGTTAGGTTAGGACATAGGAACATGGAAATCAACTGTTATCACAAGTTCTCACAAGATTGCCCCCGTTCGCCCGAAAACGGGAGTTTTCACCTCGAAGTGCAGAAACTCACTAGAGAGAAAGTGCAGTCGGTGAATACGGTCACACACCGTAGTAAAATCTTGGACATTCAAAACACACAACACACTTGTATACATATGGTATGGAACCACCTAGGTTTTGGTGGGTTTCCAATGCTTCGGGGCCCCGCTTCGGTGAAACCCTAGATCCGCTGGGAAAACCCTAACGTTTTCGTCTACCCCCTTGAACGGCGTCGAAAGAAGGTAGGCCAGTGGACTTTTTTCCTTGGTGGTGTTTGGTTAGGTCATAGGAACATGGAAAACCAACTTTAATCACAAGTCAACACAAGATTGCATCCGGTTCGTCCGAAACGGGAGTTTTCACCTCTAAGTGCAGAAACTCGCTAGAGAGAAAGTGCGGTCGGTGAAGCCGGTCATACCCGGAGTAGGATCTTGGAAATTTACAACACACAACACAATTGCATACATATGGTATGGCACAACCTAGGTTTGGGTGGGTTTCCGACGCTCTGAGGCCCCGCATCGGCGAAACCCTAGATCCGCTGGAAAACCCTAACGTTTTCGTCTACCCCCTTGAACATCGTCTAAAGGGCATAGGCCAGTGGACTTTTTCCCTTGGTTGTATTAGATTAGTCCATGGGAACATGGGAAACCAAGTTTTGTAACAAATCAACACAAGATTGCCCCCGGTTCGCCCGAAACGAGAGTTTTCACCTCTAAGTGTAGAAACTCACTAGAGAGAAAGTGCAGTCGGTGAAGACAGTCACACACTAGAGTAAAATCTTGGACATTCAAAACACACAACACACTTGTAGACATATGGTATGGCACAACCTAGCTTTGGGTGGTGTTCCGACGCTCCGGGGCCCCGCTTCAGCGAAACCCTAGACCCGGTGGAAAAAAGTCAAAGTTCCCGTCTACCCCCTTTGAACGGAGTCGAATGGGGGTAGACCAGTGGACTTTTTTACTTGGTTGTGTTAGGTTAGGACATAGGAACATGGAAAACCAATATCCACCCCAACACTTGCAATAATATTTACACACATGCGATAACACAAACCAAAATTTGCATATTCCGAGAGACAAGATTCGCGTCGTCATTTTATGTGGGTGGAGACCGCTATTCGGCGTAGCTATATACATAGAAAATAAATAAAATCATATTAAACTTAACTGAGAGTAATAAATAGATACATAAAAATGAAGATTAAGGTAAAAAACATGATGACTATTTTCGGTGAAACTATATACATATAGCTATTCGGTGTATCCATATACATAAAAATGAAAAAAATATTTTAAACATATTAAACTTAATTGAGAGTTATAATAAATAGACAAAAAATGAAGATTATAAAAAAAAACTTGGAAGCTTTGGCCGTCGGCACAGATACACGCATAAAAGGAAAATACGACGGAAAGAAGAAAAAAAGTAGGAAATCTGTGCCAACGGCAAAGCCGCCCGCACAGGTGGAGCGTCGACGTCACCCTATAGTGTTATCTCATTTGCTTGAGAACTAGCGCACTTTACAACCTGTGTGATGATGTTACCCTGAAAATAACATGTATGGATAAATTTTATTGCAAGCCTTCTTATTATGCCACCTATCATGTAATTAACCACGCGAGTTATATTTGCTAGACAGTGCTTGTCTCTTATTTCTGTTTTACGGATTATCGTTTGATCAAAACCAGAGATATCACATAAATTACCTTACAATCCGCAGATTCCGACCATTCTTCGGGAATACAGCATGACTTCTGTCACGGAAGGCATTGATGCAATTGCAACTACTCGAGTACTCATCACTAGAGATGTCAGCGGTGATGAACATACTATGTCTTGTTACTCCAATCGTTCCTTCAGGTATGGCCCTAGAAATCATCTCTCTGTCCTAGGGGTTCCTTTTCGAGTATCTATTGTTTCGTATTCCCTTTAATCTTCTTATTACAAGCTAATCTCTATGTATGTTGACGTCAGTGGGAGCGGTGCAGCTATGGACGTTGTAGTGTCCAGCGTCAGAGCTTACCTGAGTGCGCTGAACAAGATGTCCAGTTTTATAGGCGCCTTGAACGCCAGCAGTGAAGCACTGGAAAGCGTCAGTGTTCAGACCTCAGAATGAGTGTCGACATTCCCGCATAGATCTTTAGAGGTAGACTAGCACTAGTGGATAGGTGGAGATGTTGCGAGGGGTGGTGCGAGTTTGGCGCATGTGCCAAATCACGTGGAGTTGTAAATGACCTCTTGGCCCCTTCTTCTATGAATTTGATACACCTTTTCAAGGTGTTGTCATAAATGATAGCAAAGAAACGACGAAGTGTGGAACGATCAAACCAATAGGGACACGAGATTTTAACGTGGAAAACCCCTCCAACAATGGAGGAGAAAAAACCACGGACGCCAGCCAGCAATACTTCACTATATCGGGTGAGGTTATAAACGCCGTGGGTTTACAATGTATGGCTTACCCCAACTGGCGGATTACAAGATGAATATATGGTGGCATAAAACCCTAAGTCGGCTGCAGTCCGACCCGGAAACGAACCGTACCGTACACGGGACGCTCCGCTCTCCTTCGTCACAAGTTGGCCTTCATCAGTATAAACAAATTTAGATCACCACAAAATAACACTCCACCTTGAGACAAATTCCATCTTGTAGCATGAACGGGAATTTCACCCTGAAACAACAAAGAAACACACCTTCGGCGCCAAATAGCCTCTTGGTCTAGAGAGTGATACCAACTAAGTCTGAGCATAGCTCAAACTTAGTAACAGGAACTGGCTTTGTCATCATATCAGCAGGATTATCATGAGTATTTATCTTGCATACCTTCAGCTTACCTTGTGCAACAACATCACGCACATAATGGTATTTGACATCAATGTGCTTTGTTCTCTCATGAAACATCTGATTCTTAGTAAGGTAAATAACACTCTGACTGTTACAAAACAGGTTAATGCAAGTATCATCTCCACAAAGCTCAGCAAACAAACCTTTCAGCCAAACCGATTCTTTACATGGTTCAGCAATAGCCATGTACTCTGTTTTAGTGGTAGACTGAGCAACAACAGATTGCAACGTTGCCCTCCAACTCACGGCAAAACCACCAAGCGTGAACACATAACCTGTGAGGGATCTTCTCTTATCCAAATCGGCAGCAAAATCTGAATCCACATAGCCTGCGAGTCCCTCATCAGTCTTGCCGAACTTGAGTCAAGCATTGGATGTGCCACGAAGGTACCTGAAAATCCACTGAACAGTCTTCCAGTGTTTTTTATCAGGATTAGCCATATATCTACTAACCAAACTCATAGCATATGACAAATCTGGACGTGAGCAGACCATGGCATACATTAAAGAACCAACAGCACTAGAATATGGAACTCTAGACATGTACTCAAAATCCTCATCCGTACTAGGACATTGTTCAGCTGACAATTTAAAGTGAGGAGCAATAGGAGTACTAACAGACTTTGCATCATGCATGTTAAAACGATGAAGAACTTTCTTAATGTAATTTTGCTGACTAAGAAACAACAAACCAGAATTTCTGTCACGGGTAATCTCCATACCTAGAATTTTCTTAGCAGCACCAAGATCCTTCATCTCAAACTCGCTACTCAACTGTGACTTGAGAGCAGCGATATGTTTCTTGCTCTTGGCAGCAATCAACATATAATAACAGGTATATAGGTGATCCATTAACAAACTTAATGTACACACATCTATCAAATTCAGACCTCTTAAAGCCATGTGACAACATAAAAGAATCAAACCTTTTATACCACTGATGAGGGGATTGTTTCAAACCGTACAAGAACCTTTTCAACTTACACACAAGATCCTCCTTACCCGGCACTATAAACCCTTCTGGCTGGTCCATGTATATCTCCTCCTCCGACTCTCCATGCAGAAATGCAGTCTTAACATCTAACTACTCAAGCTCAAGATCACGCATAGCAACAATACCGAAAAATGTACGAATTGAACTATGCTTTAAAACTAGAGAGAAAACATCATTATAATCAACACCTGGAATTTGACTGAAGCCTTTTGCAACTAACCTTACCTTAAACCTCGGAGGCTCGCTAGGAGATAAACCCTCCTTTCTCTTGAATATCCACTTACAGCAGACTGTCTTCTTTTTCTTAGGCAACCGCACAACATCCCATGTGCTATTTTTCTCGAGTGACTGCATCTCTTCTTGCATAGCAGCAATCCACTTCTCGCGGTCACCTGAGCCAACAGCTTCAATATACATGGATGGCTCATGTCCATGCTTCACCTGTTCTGCACAACTCACATCATAATCAACAATGTTACAATCTTCAATTAAACGTGGTCGAGGACCACAATTTCTCATGTGTCTACGAACAACAATAGTCTGATTTTGTGGCTGCAAAATAGGGGGTGAGTTCTGAACATTATCATTGTCAGAATCAGAAGAATAAGATGAAACAGAATCATCTGTAGTAGCACCACCATTGTCAACAGTGACATTTTACTTTTCAACAGAGTGCTCCACCTCGACACGAACCTGTTCTTCCTCATCAGAACTATCTGGAAAACATCTGAGGAAGACTTATCAAAGTACATAACAGATTCATTGAAAACAACACTCCTGCTCATAAATGCCTTGTTAGTTTCGGGATTCCATAACTTGTATCCTTTTACACCTGAACCATAACCAATGAACACACACTTAATAGCTCTCGACTCTAACTTTCCATTATCAACATGAGAATAAGCAGTGCAACCGAAAACCCTAAGCTGTGAATAATCAGCAGGAGTACCTGACCATACATCAATGGGAGTTTTCTTCTCGAGGGGAATAGATGGTGACCTGTTTATCAAGTAGCAGGTGGTGGCAGCCGCCTCAGCCCAAAAATGCTTACTCATGCGAGCGTTGGAGATCATGCAGCGAGCTTTGGAGATGATGGTCCTGTTCATCCGCTCCGCTACACCATTCTGTTGAGGCGTGTACGGGATGGTGAGGTGCCTGACAATGCCTTCTTTCCTGCAATAATCATTAAAGGCATTCGAACAAAATTCACCACCATTGTTAGTACGAAGCAATTTCACCTTCCTTTTTGTTTGCCTTTCTATCATAGCTTTCCACTCTTTAAAAGCAGCAAACATATCATCCTTATTTTTCATGAAATAAGGCCAAACTCTCCTAGAGTAATCATCAATAATGGTAAGCATATAACGAACACCACCATAAGAGGGCTTACGAGACGGCCACCAAACATCAGCATGTACATAATCAAGTGTACCTTTGGTGGTGTGAACTGAAGCATTAAACTTAACTCTTGTGTGCTTACCGAAAATGCAATGTTCACAGAATTGCATCTTACCCAAACTGCAGCCTTGCAGTAGCTCTCTCTTGATCAGTTCTGTCATACCAAGTTCACTCATATGTCCAAGACGCTTGTGCCAAAGGTTAGTTTTACTAGCGTCATCATGAGAAACAGCAGCAACAGTACCAGATAAAGTGCTACCTCTAAGAACATATAATTTAGCAGAATTCATATCACCAACCATAACAATGAGAGAACCTTTTGATACCTTCAGGAGTCTATTCCCGCCGGCAAACTTGTACCCGTCACAATCAAGGGTACTGAGCGAGATCAAATTTCTCGCCATGGTTGGTATGTATTTCACTCCCGTCAACGTGTGTGTCATACCGTCATGTGTCTTGATCTGAACAGACCCAACACTAGCAATGATACATTGTTGGTCGTTGCCCACACGCACGAAATCTCCAGTCTGCACTAACTCATAATAACTGAACCAATCTTTGTTACAGCAAATATGAAAAGCACATGCAGTATCTAGAATCCATTCATCCTGACAAGAAACACATGCAGCTAAAACAGCTAGGCATTCGCCATCAGAACTACCATCAACAACAGCAGCCTCACCGGTATCATTACCTTCATTATTTTTCGGTTGGTAAGTACCTTTTCTTTTCTCCTTGTTCTGCAACTTCCAACAGTCATCAATGACATGATTAGATTTCTTACAATACCTGCAGAACTTGTCTCGTCCTTTGGACTTTGAGCGACTTCTGTCACCCTTGCTCTTATCTCTTTGTTGTTGTGGTAGTGATTATCTCGCTGCTCAGGCCTCCCTCGGACCTGCAAAGCATCGCCCTTGGAGGACGATGACTCTTCTTTCTCTACCATACCTTTCATATTTTCCCTCGTCAAGAGGGTCTCATATACTTCGGCAGTGGTTAGTTCAGTACGACTCAAAAGTACGGTATCATGGAAATTTGTAAAGGAATTTGGCAGCGAGACAGAAGTAAAAGTGCTAGATCTTTATCATCATATTTTACCTCCATCGACACTAGGTCGGAAACGATCTCCTTGAAGATCGATATGTGGTTCATTACGGAACCACCTTCTTGCAGTTTGTGCGAGAACAACTTCATCTTCACATTCATCTTGCTGGTGAGATCTTTGGACATGCAGATCGACTCCAGCTTAGCCCACAGTGTCGCTGCGGTTTTCTCCTGGAGTACTTCTTGCAGAATATCATTAGATAGATGAAGTTGAATAAGAGACAAAGCCTTACGGTGTTTCCGCTTCTCAGTTTCGCTCCAGGTCGCATGTGCCTTGTCGCCGAATTTATCCAGTGACTCATGAAGATCATTGGATTGTGCGAGGATCGCACGGATCTTGACCTGCCACAACAAAAATCTCGTCTTGTAGTCCAGCGCCGGTAGATCAAATTTCATCGATGCCATCGCGAAACCCTAATCTGAAAACAGATCTGAAACAGGGCTCTGATACCACTTGTTATAAACGATAGCAAAGAAATGACGAAGTGCGGAACGATCAAACCAATGGGACACGAGATTTTAATGTGGAAAACCCCTCCAACAATGGAGGAGAAAACCACGGGCGTGATGGCGTGAATCACACGCTCGTTGGGAGACCCCAAGAGGAAGGTATGATGCAGTTCAGCAGCAAGTTTTCCCTCAGAAAGAAACCAAGGTTATCGAACCAGTAGGAGCAGCAACTCTTCAGAAGGTTGTTGGTGGCTCGCACGGCGCAATACGATCACCAACGTGGAATCTGCACACAACACAATCAAACTACTTTGCCCCAACGAAACAGTGAGGTTGTCAATCTCACGGCTTGCTGAAAACAAAGGATTAAACGTATGTGTGGAAAATGAGTATTAAATTGCAGAGAATGAAAAAGGAACAGTTTGCAGTTTGTGGTTGTTTAATCAGTGTAAAAGAATGGACCGGGGTCCACAGTTCACTAGTGGTGTCTCTCCATAAAAGATAACTAACATGTTGGGTGAACAAATTACAGCTGGCAATTGACGAATAGTGAGCGCATGACAATGCATATATATGACATGTTGACTACTATGATATTTAATTGGGCATTACGACAAATACATAGACCGTTATCCAACAGCATCTATGACTAATAATCCACCGCCGGGTTGTCATCCGAGTCCCCGTTGGTATTAAGTTGCAAGCAACGGATAATTGCATTAAGTAAAGCGCGTAATGTAAACAAACACATATGCCCGTGGACATAGCATCGTTAGGTTATCCCTAGTGGCAACAGCACATCCACAACCTTAGAACTTTCTGTCACTGTCCCAGGTTAAACGGAGGCATGAACCCACTATCTAGCATAAATACTCTCTCTTGGAGTTACAAGCATCTACTTGGCCAAAGCATCTACGAGTAACGGAAAGCATGCAAGATCTTAAATAACATATAAGATAGATTGATAATCAACTTGACATATATTCAATATTCATCGGATCCCAGCAAACACAACATGTAGCATTACAATAATATGATCTTGATCATGTAGGGCAGCTCACAAGATCTAAACATGATGGCACAAAGTGGAGAGACAACCATCTAGCTACTGCTATGGACCCGTAGTCCAAGGATGAACTACTCACGCATCACTCCGGAGGCAGGCATGGCGATGTAGAAGCCTCCGGTGACGATTCCCCTCTCCGGCAGGGTGCCGGGAAGAGGTTCTGAACCCTCCCGAGCTAGGGTTGACGGCGGCGGCGTCTCTGGAACTTTTCGTGGATATTTGCTCAGGTACTTAGGGTTTTCGCGTCGGGGGGAATAAGTAGGCGAAAGGGCGGCGGCTGGAGACCCCCGAGGGGCCCACACCACCCTAGGGCGCGGCAGGGGGGGCCCCGCCCTGCGTGTGGGGCCCACGTGGCCCTCCTCTGCTGCTCCTTTGGTCCGTCAGGTGGTTCTGGAAAAATAGGGACCCCGTGTAGTTTCGTCCAATTCCGAGAATATTTCCAGACTAGCTTTTCTGGAATACAAAAACAGCAGAAAACAGGAACTGGCACTTCGGCATCTTGTTAATAGGTTAGTCCCAAAAAATGTATAAAAGTGATATAAAGTAGATGCAAAACATGTAGCAATTGGTATAAAACAAGCATGGAACATCAAAAATTATAGATACGTTTGAGACGTATCAGCATCCCCAAGCTTAGTTCCTACTCGTCCTCGAGTAGGTAAACGATAAAAACAAAATAATTTTTGAGGTGACATGCTACATCATAATCTTGATCATATAATATTGCAAGGCACATGTAAATGAATGAAGTGATCCAAGTCAATGGTCTATAATTTGCTACCAAATAGATAATGAGTAAACAATGAATCACACAAGCTAAACGTTTTCATGAATAGTACTTTCGAGACAAGCATCAAACAGTTTTGCATAAGTGTTAACTCATAAAGCAATAGTTTCTAATAAAAGGTATTTAATCAACACAAAGGAAGAATTTAGTTTCAGCATTTGCTTCAACTTTCAACATATTTATCTCATGGATATTGTCAACACAAAGTAGTATAACAAGTCCAATACATTGCATATAACGCATGTTGTAACAAAGTTGACACTAGTGTTTGCTTGTGGAAGACAGAAAGAATAGGAAAACTGACTCAACATAAAAGTAAAAGAAAGGCCCTTCGCAGAGGGAAGCAGGGATTAAATCATGTGCTAGAGCTTTTAGGTTTTTGAAAGCATATAGAGATTGCATAAAATATTTGATACTCCTCCCAACCTTGCTAACACAAGCCATGGCTAACCGAATCCTCGGGTGCCTTCCATCAATCACATACCATGGAGGAGTATCTATTTTTGAGAGGTGTTTGTTAATTGTCAACGAATGGTAGCGGGTGAGAACAGTATTCTACCTGTCGAACGGACTTTTAAGAGCGGCTCCCATGAAGGACGTTATTTCTACCAGCAAGGCAGATCATCCCTCTTTCTCTTTGGTTTACACACATTCAGGTATTTCACTGTTTGTCATTGCTTACTGATGAATCAGGGCAAAAGTGTGAAGAGAATTAATTGGTTAAAGTTGTAATTAATTGGGACTGGGCACCCCGTTGCCAGCTCTTTTTGCAAGTTATTGGATAAGCGGATGTATATGCCACTAGTCCAGGTGTAAAAGTCCATCGACAAATAGAATAAAGAATAACCACACTAATTCCTCATGAGCTAGTAAACATTGACACAAAAAGGGAATAATAACATTTTGAATAATTTAAAGGTAGCACATGAAAAATTTACTTGGAGTGGCAAGGAAATACCACATATAGGTAGTTATGGTGGACACAAATGGCATGGATTTTGGCTCAAGGATTTGGATGCACGAGAAGCATTCCCTCTCAGTACAGAGTTTAGGCTAGCAAGGTTATGTAAGCAAACAAGAATATCAACCCGTACACCAAGTTTTATATGACAAACATATTGCAAACGTTATAAGACTTCATACCGTCTTCCTTGTTAACCAAACCCTGTTATTAGAAAATATCTAGACCTTAGAGATACCACCGATGCAAACCAAATTTTCAACAAGCTTTACGGTAGTTCTTCACTAATAGGCTTAACTCATGTGATGCACAATTTAATCATGATCTACTTGTTAACTCAAAACAATTGACAAGCATCAAGTTATCCATTAGTGATCTACAAGATTAAGCAAGTTTTTCCTTATACCAATTACCACATGCAACATTTTCTGAACCAACCAAACACCAATCAATTTATTTCATCAACTCTCCAAACAAATATAAGTGAAGCAAGAGAGTACTTTCTACAAAAGAAAGCTAATAGCTCTGACAAGAGATACATGAAAACAAGAGCTAAAAGCTGAACAGCGCTAGATATGAATACTCAACAAATATAAGTGAAGAATAGGAGTATTCTCATGAAAAAGCGGAGCGTGTCTCTCTCCCAATCAAGAATGCTAGGGTCCAGTCAAGCTTTATTGAAAATAAAAGTGCAATACTGAAAATAAAAGCACACAGACGCTCCAAGAAAAGCACATATGATGTGAAAGAATTAAAATATAGTTTCACTAGAGATGACCTGATAATTTTGACGATGAAGAAGGGGATGCCTTGGGCATCCCCAAGCTTAGACGCTTGAGTCTTCTTGAAATATGCTGGGGAGATCCATGGGAGCCTCCCCAAGCTTAAGCTCTTCACTCTTCTTGATCCTATTATATCATCCTTCTCTCTTGACCCTTGAAAACTTCCGTCACACCAAACTCAAAGTAGATCTCATTAGAGGGTTAGTGCATAATCAAAAATTCACATGTTCTATAAGACGCAATATGATTTGTTACTTTAAACATTAGCTACAGCCACTGATGTTATGTGAAGCTCTTCCACCCAAAAAAGAATTTCACTCAACACTAGTAAAAGAGAGAATGCAAAATAAAAAGGCATAATCTGTCTAAAACAGAACAGTCCGCAAAGACGAATTTTTTCGAGGCACTTACGACGCTCAGATCGAAAACTCTGAACTAATGAAAGTTTCAGACATTCATAAAGATTACGCACAAAAATTTCAGATTTTTAACAATCTGGTGATTTTAGGAATTTCGTACAGTGAACAGCAAAAATCTGTTTCTGCGCAGCAATCAAAATTAAGCATCATCTTAACATTAGAGGCTACTCTTGGCACAACAATGCGAGAAAATAAAGATACAAAGGAGTTGCTACAGAAGTAAACACTCCTTGACTCAATAAAAGAAAAATTGCAGAAAAAAAAATGGGTTGCCTCCCATAAGCGCTTTTCTTTAACGCCTTTTAGCTAGGCACAAAGCATGCATCAAGTATTACCAAAGACATTGAAATCTCCCAACCTTTCGGTGGGATCGTCCTTCTTAATTGGAAAGAAGAACCTTCGATTAATAGGAGTATTGAATTTCATAAACCCATACTTTGCATTAATAAATACTCCATTGTTCTTTAAAAAGGGCTTCCAAGGACAATATTACCAGGAGATTTTGCAAGAATCATAAAATTAACAGGGACAGTCTTATTCTGAATAGTAACCTTAACATCGTTAATAATCCCTATACTTTTTATGATTGTTCCATCCGCATGAAAATGAAAAACAGGGTAACTAACCATATTATCATATTTTAATAAATCATAAACCATTTTTGGCATGATGGACATTGTAGAACCAAGATCACAGTAGGCACGGAACTTTTCATTACCAATATTAATCTCAATGAATGGTTCCCAATCATTTTTTAACTCAACTAAAGGTTGTTCTTTAAGATTATGGCTCAGAGTTAAATCATCAATTGACTTTTCTATTTTATCTAGCTTAGCGAATATCCCAGTTTCATCCACCATTGGAAAAATTGCCAAACCACTCAAAATATTATGAGCTTTCATTGAATCAATCTCAGAAAAGGTTTCCCCTACCATGGTATCTAGAGCAAGTTGATAGACAGAAAATAAACCATGGTAGAAATTTTTTATAAGAACTCTCAATCCATCTTAGGTTGCACCTTCTTGTGCAATTCCAAAATTCTCGCCCAGGCATTCCTAAAGGATTCCCCACCTTTCTGCCTAAAAGTAATAATTTCTCCCACAGGTGGCACTACGGAAAAAGGAGCAGAGCTAGACATGATAACTAACAAAAAAAAACTGAAAATAAACTAAATGCAAGTAACTAATTTTTTTGTGTTTTTGATAATTGAAAGCAAACAAGATAAAATAAAATAAACTAAGCAAGACAAAAACAAAGTAAAGAGATTGGAAGCGTGAAACTCCCCTTGCAGAAGACTGCTGTCTCCCCGGCAACGGCGCCAGAAAAAGCTTGATGGCGTGAAACACACGTTCGTTGGGAGACCCCAAGAGGAAGGTATGATGCAGTCAGCAGCAAGTTTTCCCTCAGAAAGAAACCAAGGTTATCGAACCAGTAGGAGCAGCAACTCTTCAGAAGGTTGTGGCACGGCGCAATACGATCACCAACGTGGAATCTGCACACAACACAATCAAACTACTTTGCCCCAACGAAACAGTGAGGTTGTCAATCTCACTGGCTTGCTGAAAACAAAGGATTAAACGTATGGTGTGGAAAATGAGTATTAAATTGCAGAGAATGAAAAAGGAACAGTTTGCAGTTTGTGGTTGTTTAATCAGTGTAAAAGAATGGACCGGGGTCCACAGTTCACTAGTGGTGTCTCTCCATAAAAGATAACTAACATGTTGGGTGAACAAATTACAGCTGGGCAATTGACGAATAGTGAGCGCATGACAATGCATATACATGACATGTTGACTACTATGATATTTAATTGGGCATTACGACAAATACATAGACCGTTATCCAACAGCATCTATGACTAATAATCCACCGCCGGGTTGTCATCCGAGTCCCCCGTTGGTATTAAGTTGCAAGCAACGGATAATTGCATTAAGTAAAGCGCGTAATGTAAACAAACACATATGCCCGTGGACATAGCATCGTTAGGTTATCCCTAGTGGCAACAGCACATCCACAACCTTAGAACTTTCTGTCACTGTCCCAGTTAAACGGAGGCATGAACCCACTATCTAGCATAAATACTCTCTCTTGGAGTTACAAGCATCTACTTGGCCAAAGCATCTACGAGTAACGGAAAGCATGCAAGATCTTAAATAACATATAAGATAGATTGATAATCAACTTGACATAGTATTCAATATTCATCGGATCCCAGCAAACACAACATGTAGCATTACAATAATATGATCTTGATCATGTAGGGCAGCTCACAAGATCTAAACATGATGGCACAAAGTGGAGAGACAACCATCCTTGAACCCGTAGTCCAAGGATGAACTACTCACGCATCACTCCGGAGGCAGGCATGGCGATGTAGAAGCCTCCGGTGACGATTCCCCTCTCCGGCAGGGTGCCGGGAAGAGGTTCTGAACCCTCCCGAGCTAGGGTTGACGGCGGCGGCGTCTCTGAAAATTTTCATGAATTTTTGCTCAGGTACTTAGCGTTTTCGCGTCGGGTGGAATAAGTAGGTGAAAGGGCGACGGCTGGAGACCCCCGTGGGGCCCACACCACCCTAGGGCGCGGCAGGGGGAGCCCCGCGCCCTAGCCACGTGTGGGGCCCACGTGGCCCTCCTCTGCTGCTCCTTTGGTCCTTCAGGTGCGTTCTGGTAAAATAGGGACCTCCGTGAAGTTTCGTCCAGTTCCGAGAATATTTTCAGACTAGCTTTTCTGGAATACAAAAACAACAGAAAACAGGAACTGGCACTTCGGCATCTTGTTAATAGGTTAGTCCCAAAAAATGTATAAAAGTGATATAAAGTAGATGCAAAACATGTAGCAATTGGTATAAAACAAGTATGGAACATCAAAAATTATAGATACGTTTGAGACGTATCAGGGCGCAAGCCGGCAATAATTCACTATATCGGGTGAGGTTATAAACGCTGTGGGTTTACAATGTATGGCTTACCTCAACTGGCGGTTTACAAGATGAATATATGGTGGCATAAAACCCTAGGTCGGCTGCAGTCCGACCCGGAAACGATCTGTACCGTACCCGGGACGCTCCGCTCTCCTTCGTGACAAGTTGGCATTCATCAGTATAAACGAATTTGGATCACCACAAAATAACAGGTGTATCCTCGAGAAAGTGTCGACATTCCGTTTCGTCTGTCATCTCCGGAGCATGCTGAAAGACCTAGCGAAATGTTAAAAATTCTGCATTACATGTAGTAAAGATCTGGTTCGTGTTGTAGAAACTGGGTATTCCGATTGGTGTGCATCCGAAGGTTGTTATTTTTTCTTGGTGGAATCAAATCTAGCCTGAACAATTGCAGCGTCAGAACATACTATATCTACTGTATAATCTCCAAGGGAGCTACCAAATCCTACGAACACACTACATGGCAGGCTAGACGTGAGAAAGTCTCCCCGTTTTTAGGGCAAACTAACCAACCAGCTGGCTGCACGATCTGTCAGTAACAACACAAGAAGTACCTCGTACAACAAACTAAACAAGCAACCTACCTCGTAAAGAGGATTCTCTTAAAAAAACAGTAAAGAAGATAAGACCCGCTATACACGGCAAAATCAAATAGATTGATATTTATCTGACGCTTAAATATCTTTAAAAAGAGTCAAAATCAGTTAGGTTTTATCGCAATCTTCTACAACTAACAGAGCTGGTGGGAATATATATGTTCACCGTTCGGTATCTTCATCGACCATGCATAGTTTGTGCCTTCCATCTCCCGATCGGCCGCCATGCCTACCAAAAGAGATATCGACAGTCTCTCCGCCTCCACCATCTCCGCTTCTACGACTACCGGCGACAGCCACTTGCTCAAAATAACTGGTTACTCGAATAGCAAGCTACTCGGCAATGGCGTGGCGGTGCACTCCTGCCAATTTGAAGCAGGTGGCTACAGGTGGTGCATCTTGTACTACCCAAGATCCAGGAAGAGCGCAGACAGCATCTTTCTTGCCCTCAAGCTCACTACCAAGGACGTCAGCAGCCCAGTTCACACCAAATTCCGGTTTACACTGATCCCGCACCACGGCAAGCCGGCGCCGGCCAAGACGTATTCTAACTCTTCTGGGAAGTCCTTCGGTTATACGGGAGATTATTGGGGTTATTCATTCATCACAAGGGAAGAGCTCGAGAGCTCGGAGTACCTTGTGGACGACTGCTTCTCCATCCGGTGCGATGTGCATGTCGTAAACACATCAGCGGTGGCAGATCAGGTCGTGCAGAAACATGACCTCCAGAGAATGGGATTGGCATGCAGCTGTAGTGACGACCTTTGCAAACGCCGTCACGCATCAGCCTTGGATTTGCAGAGTGCTTCTGTGTCAGGGTCCATGACGCCAATACGACGCCGCATTAGAGCCGCATGGCTTCGCCTGTTCAGGCGTAAACATTAGTTTCTGCTTTTAACTTTTTATTAATTTCGCGATTCGCGAGGATACACGATTATGAAGAATAATGCGATCACCCATGTCTATCACTTCATAAATTGTCAGCATAAATATTACTTAGTAGATCCGAATAATTGTTCTTTGTTATTCAGATCTCTGGAGATAAAAGATATGTATAGGTTTTTTTTTTTGAATTTTTCCACGTATATTAAACCAGCAAAGAGTACACGATTACATCGATTACAAAAACAAAACTAAAAGAGACTAGCAAATCTATGAGATCTTCAAGCTCTTTCTTCATCCATGACACAATCTTGTACTTTTCTGAAGGCAGCCGTAGAACAACGCCAACACCACCAAACCACAGACCTGTGAATACCACCGAAGGTTCTCCCTTTTTAATTTTGAGCCGCAATGCCAAGTCTTTGTGCACGCACGCAGCCATTAAATTAATCAAGCAATATCGGCAAGAGCATCACCACTGATATTTCAGGGACAAATAACCGAACCACTTTGTCGACGTCGTTGGGAGCCGAGAGAACGAATCACCATTGCCGAAGACGTAGTAGCCGGGATAGATATTGCGAGGACAAACCTCCTCGCGACAACCATGAGAAACAATCCAAGATTGATCTGACGAAGCAAGATCTGAAGAACCATACCTAGACAGACTTAATCTTCCAAAGCCACCATTGACGTCGGGAAGGATATCTCGCCGTCGAACGAAGCATGGAAGATCACTTATTGCAGACGATATCATCTCCATTAACGAAGAAGATGACGACCAAAACCAAACTCTACCATTAAGGACCTTCAAAAAGCGCCGTGCGCAGGTCCGAGGTCCCCACCCCTTCTAATGCCAAAACGGCACCTAGAGGAGACGAGGACCCGTCGAATCCTTGCCGGCGGCGACGAAGAAGCTGCAGATATCACCGGCGGCGGCGGCTAGGGTTGAAACCCTAGGCCGCCGCCACGATCGCCTCCTCTCTCCTAAAAGATATGTATAGCTAGTTGCCCTGCATCTTGTAGTAAGACTCCATGACCTCTTCGGATAGGAGTCCGCGCCTGTCTACGACTTGGAGGAGAGGAAGTAGATCCCGAGTATGTGACTGATTACCGGGTTTTTTTTCCCTTGGAACTCGACATCTAGAGTGATTAATGACAAGGATTTGGTTACCACATGAAAAACAAATCTTGGAGGGGCCGGGATTTCTGGTACCACGGTTACTGGGAAATTACCGATCGGTTACCAGAGAAGATTCTCAGTTAAAATCAAACTTTAGACAATAGAAAATTAAATAAGATTTTGGGAGGAAGATGGCTCAAATTCAAACGGTCCGGGATTTTTCGCTCGATAAACTTATTTACCGGAGGGGGCCAGGAAATCCGGTTAATGGCTCGTAATCGCGGTAACTCGGCCGGTAACAAATCGTTTATTACCGAGCATTGGAAAAAAAACACTTGGCAGACAAACTCATATACCGAGTATTTGTAAGACATTACTCGGCAAATTCTAGATACTCGGGAAACTGGGGGAAGAGATAGTAATCATAATTGTATCAACATTCCCGGTTACAAGTTTACATTGTCTCTGTGAAGGACTTGGTACCATCTGATCATTTCCCAACCATATTATATATCACATTGATATAATCATTGGATCAGTGCTATCTGTTGATGCATCAAGTTGTACATCGAAGCTGTTTCCAGTTATCCTAAATGTCAAATTTGTTGACCTGTTCCCCCTTGTCTTTGTGAGCAATATTGAGATGAGTGGACTTCGGCTTTCTAGGTATGGATTTATTCGAGCTACTCACTCCGTTTCTAAATGTAAGATGTTTTAGTCATTTTGCACATTCAAACGTATACACATCTATATAGACACGCTTTAATATACATGTTCATTCATTTTAATCTGAATGTAGACAACATATGTTATATCTAAAACATCTTATAATGTGAAGGAGAGTATTAGACATACCTCAAGGGGTGAAAACACCACTGGAGCTGTAAAAAAAATTGTGTCCACTAAAAAAACTAAACATGTACGCGGCGGTAGGCTGGGCCACAAAAAACAGCACGAGTACATTAGAAGCAGGAGCTCATAACGACCTATAATTCTTTCTGCACCATCCTGGCCCAAATTAGCGCAGTGTTTAAATGGACCGCAAGTTTACCGGCCCTTGGTCGGTTTTTTCACACTAGTACTGAGCGGGCCGGAAGCCTTGCGAGTTGCAAGCGACGAAAGATCGAACTATCCATCTAGCTCTCCAATCTTTGCCAAGTCGTCGCGTTTTTCCTCGATGGCTCTGTCTTCCGCATCATCTCTGTTCCATCGTGTACAAAGTATAAATTGAGTTATAGGGTTTGGGGATCGGATGGGGGGTCGATGAGGGTTTGTTATTAGGTCCCCAAAGTTAGGGTTACCAACGTTGTTTTCCGCATCATCTCTGTTCCCATGGCGTACAAGAAAGTACGGTGAGGGGGCAGGCTGTTCGTACCATGTTCACAAGTCGCAACTGGTTGGGAGAGACAGACACACGGTGATGTGGGTTGGTCCCGATTTTCACGGATTTGTACGGAAGGAGCGATGAACTCGAAGAACACGCGAAGAACGAAGAACACAAAGAGGGAAAAATCAACACACAATTGTAAATAGCAAGTAGCAACCCGGCAAGACTCGATTGGTAACATATCCCCGTGGGCAGCCCCCAATCCTCCTCCCCAAGCACACCTTACTCTTAGAATTATTTGTCCAATTGGTCAATCCAACCAACCCAATAGAATCACACTAGGATGAAAGATTGGCAAGTAGCAAACTACAAGAGGAGCCTTGGTATCCACGCAGGGATCTTCTCCACAAGGGGAGGCCTTGGTTCATCTCCACAAGGGAGGCCTTGAGTCATCTCCATAGGAGGAAAGAGACACTTGAGAAGGAGGAGCAAGGCTCTACTTAGTTCTCAAATCATAGTCTGACCCTAGATCTAGATGGGGATGTTCTATTTATAGTCTAGGTGGGATAGGGGTGGATAAGTGAGGAGACACGGGTCCTCTGCCCGAAAGGTTCCCGCCGCAGCGGTAGTACCGCTGGAGCCAGCGGTAGTACCGCTGGGCGGGCCTCGAACTGTTTCTGAAGTCAACCCGAGCGGTAGTACCGCTGGACGGCGGTAGTACCGCTACGGTACCGCTGGAGCTGCCGGTAGATCGAGCAGAGGGCCATTTTCGGCGGTAGCGTTGGCGGTAGTACCGCCCGGTGGGGCGGTAGTACCGCCCGGCTTCTTCTGTCTCGGCTGGACCCGGGCGAAGGCGCGGCTGGCTTGGCTGGGTCTGGGGCGGTAGTACCGCTGTCCCCGGCGGTAGTACCGCCGCCTGTGACTTGTCCCCATTCTTCTCTCCTTCTCCTTCGTCTTCTTGACTCGAATCTTGTCCAACTTCTACACTTCCTTGGAGATCTTCAAGAGGCTCATGGCTGAGTATGCACAAGGTGTCGGAATGAAGTAGCAAGCCATTCAAAGGAGTATCGAGATCACACATGGATAGGAGCGAATTCACCTTATCATGAAGTGCTTGACCTTGCTCTTGTCATTGGGCCACTTGTTGTAGGAGACGTAGGTCGGGCTACATCATCTCCCCCCCCCCTTGGAAAAGAGTCGTCCTCGACTCTTGGTCGTCCTCATCGCTTGATGTTCCAAGGTATGGCGATAGGTCGGCGACGTTGAAGGTGTCATGGACCAAGTGTTTGGTGTGGAGATGTCGATCTTGTAGCATTGTCGTTGATGCGCTTGAGAACCTTGAAAGGTCCATCTCCACGAGGGTGAAGCTTAGACTTCCTTGCATCCGGAAAGCGATCTTTGCGAAGGTGTAGCCACACAAGGTCTCCTTCTTCAAATATCATGGCGCGCTTGTGTTTGTTCATCTTCGTAGCATGGTCTTTGTTGTGCTTCTCAAGCGTAGTTCTTGTTTCCTCATGGAGCTTCTTCATGTACGCGGCTCGCTTGTCGAAGTCCATGTTAACTTGCTCACGAGTGGAAGTGGTAGCATGTCGAGCGCGGTGTAGGGGTTGGAGCCATAGACGACTCGAAGGGTGTTCTCTTTGTTGCGCGGTGAAGTGCTCGATTGTAGGCGAACTCGGCGTGTGGGATGCACTCTTCCCAATTCTTCAAGTTAGGCTTGATCAACACACGAAGGAGTGTAGATAGGCTTCGGTTCACCACTTCGGTTTGGCCATCGGTTTGAGGGTGGTATGCGGTGGAGAATAGTTGCTTGATTCCCATCTTGGCCATCAAAGTCTTCCAAAAATAGCTCACGAACTTGGTGTCACGATCCGACACAATGGTCTTGGCACTCCATGAAGACGGACGATTTCCCTGAAAAACAAAGTAGCAATGTGTGAAGCATCGTCGCTCTTGTTGCAAGGTATAAAGTGTGCCATTTTAGAGAAGCGATCAATGACGACAAAGATGGAATCCTTGTTTGTTTTAGTGCGTGGGAGTCCTAAGACAAAATCCATAGCTATATCGGACCATGGGTGATGTGGAATAGGCAAAGGTGTGTATAACCATGAGAGTTTAGAGTAGACTTAGCTTTGAGACATGTAGAACATCGTCGAACTAGGCGTTCCACATCACGCTTCATTCTTGGCCAATAGTAGTTGGTGGAGAGCATGGCGTAGGTCTTGTCGTCCAAAATGACCCATGAGTGTCCTCCATGAGATTCCTTCAAAAGGACCAAACGAAGCGAAGACTCGGGTATACATAGTTTGTTAGCCTTAAACAAGAAACCTTTGTGCAAATAGAAATCACCAATTCCTTTGTGCTCCGAACATTGAGCGAAAATGTCTCCAAAGAAAGCATCGGTAGCATACAACTCTTTAATCTCATCCAAACCCAAGACACTAATGTCAAGACGTGTAAGTAGGTTGGCCTTGCGGGATAGAGCATCCGCGACCACATTGTCTTTACCTTTCTTGTATTTGATTACAAAGTGAAAGACTCAATGAACTCAACCCACTTAGCATGTCTTTTGTTCAAATTTGTTTGACTTTTCAAATATTTCAAGGATTCATGGTCGGAATGAATGACAAATTCCTTAGGACGAAGGTAATGTTGCCACACATCCAAAACACGAACCAAAGCAAATAACTCTTTGTCATAAATGGGGTAATTCAAGCGAGCTCCATCTAGTTTCTCACTATGGTATGCGATGGGTCTACCATTTTGCATAAGCACTCCACCAATGCCCAATCCACTTGCATCGCATTCAATCTCAAATGTCTTAGAGAAATCCGGAAGGGCAAGGAGTGGTGCTTCGGTTAATAACCGTTTGAGCTCATTGAAAGCAAAATCATGTGCATTGCCCCAAATGAAAGGTACATTCTTCTTTGTAAGTTCATGGAGGGGGCAAGCAATTGTGGAAAAATCCTTGATGAAACGGCGGTAAAATCCGGCAAAACCAAGAAAACGTCTCAACTCCTCAAGTGATGTCGGAAAAGGCCAAGTCCGAATTGCTTGTATCTTGCTTCATCACTTCGACTCCATCCGAAGAAACAACAAAACCCAAGAAAACAAGTTTGTTGGTGGCAAAAGTGCACTTAGAAAGATTTGCATAAAGCTTTTCATTGCGAAGAACCAACAAAACTTGAGCAACATGAGAAGTGTGCTCTTCCAAAGACTTGCTATAAATAAGGATGTCGTCAAAGTATACCACAACAAATTTCCAATGAAAGGACGCAAAACATGATTCATGAGACGCATAAAAGTAGAAGGTGCATTGGAAAGACCAAATGGCATGACGAGCCACTCATAAAGACCAAGCTTAGTTTTAAATGCGGTCTTCCATTCATCACCTTCACACATGCGTATTTGGTGATATCCACTTTTAAGATCAATTTTGGAGAATATAGCGGAACCACAAAGCTCATCGAGCATATCATCAAGCGAGGGATAGGATGGCGATACCGAACGGTGATGGCGTTGATGGGGCGACAATCCATGCAAAGGCGAAGAGTGTTGTCGTGCTTGGGTACCAAGATGACGGGCACGGCGCACGGACTCAAGCTCTCGCGGATATGTCCCATGGCAAGAAGTTCTTGTATTTGCCGCTCGATCTCCTTTGTCTCTTCGGGGTTGGTGCGGTAAGGAGCGCGGTTTGGTAGCGGTGCGCCGGGAACAAGGTCGATGCGGTGCTCGATTCCGCGTAGAGGAGGTAGTCCCGGTGGCACTCTTGAGGGAAGACATCTTCAAAGTCCTTCAAAAGAGACAACAAAGAAGGAGGAAGGTTTGTGAAAGTGTTAGTCATAGAAACTTCACCCTTGCATATGAGCACATAGTGAGGGTGGATGGGTTTTCTCTCAACTCCCTCATCTCTCTTTTGTGGCAAATAGTGTAAGTTTTGTGGGAACTCTCTTTGAAGTGTCACACTCATTTGGCTTGTGGCTCTCACTCACTTTATGGTGGGTCTCTCGCTCACCACTCATCTCACTAGACGAACGATCTTGTTGTGCCCTTGCAATAGTCTTGGCGTTGTCGGCGATGACTTGACTTGGTGTCATGGGACGAAGGACGAAGGTCTTGTCGTTGTTCTTGAAGCTATAGTAGTTTGTCCTTCCATCATGCATAGCACCCTTGTCAAATTGCCATGGACGCCCAAGGAGTAAGTGACAAACGTTCATAGGCACAACATCACAATCAACCGTATCTTCATAGGCTCCAATCTTGAAGGACACTTGCACCATGTGTTGAATCTTGACGGCTCCGGTATCACTCAACCATTGCACATGGTAAGGATGTGGGTGCTTCTTGAACTTCAAGTTGAGCTTATCACAAAGTTCTTTGCTCGCTAGGTTGTGGCAACTTCCACCATCTATGATGACCTTGATGGACTTTCCATTGACTCCCGCTCTAGTTGAAACAAGTTGCATCTTTGGTCTTCTTCTACTTGAACATTGGTGGTTAAGCTCTTGCCACAACCAAGGAAGGGTCTTTGTTGTCGCCATCACAATATATCTCACTTTCTTCTTCTTGAGCACTTTGCATTGTGGCGACCTTGTTCAAAGCATTGTACTCATCTTCACTCATAGATTCATACTCTCCCATGTCATTGATGATCATGACCTTCTTGTTGGTGCACTCAAAAGATTTGTGCCCTTGTCCGCCGCACTTGTAGCATTGCAAAGTCTTGTGCCGGACGAAGATCCTTGAGGCGCCTTGGAGGAGGGAGGTACTTTCTTGAAAGGTTGAGGCGCTTGAGGTGTCGATGAGACTCTTGGAGGACCTCGAGTGTTCGCTTGAGGAAGAGCTTGTGAAGGTGTAGGAGTTGACGAAGAAGGCTTGTTGGCGTAGAATGCCTTTGTCTTGAGGTATTTGAGCTCTTCAAGCACGTGGCGCTCGGCCTTGGAAGCTTGATGTACTAGCTCTACCAAAGAGGCATATGGTTGGAACTCCACGATCTTCTTGATGGGATAGTTGAGGCCATTCATGAAACGAGCCATGGATTGCTCTTCGTACTCGTTGACATTGGCTCTCATCATGGAGATTTCCATTTCCTTGTAGTACTCGTCAACCGACTTCAAACCTTGCTTCAACTCTTGCAACTTCTTGTATAAGTCTCTAGTGTAATGGCTTGGCACGAAGCGCTTGTACATGTTTCTTTCATTTCAACCCAAGTGTCAATTGGTTGTTGGTGGTTAGCGACGCGAGCATCTTGTAGTTGTTCCCACCACAAGAGAGCATACTCTTCAAACTCCATCGAGGCTAAGGCAACCTTCTTTTGTCGGAGAAGCGTTGCACACGGAAGATCTTGTCAACCTTGAGTACCCATGAGAAGTAAGCTTCCGGATCACTTGTGCCGTAGAACTTGGGTATGTCAAAGCGGACGTTGGTCAAGTCATCATAGTCGTCACGTGGCCACCACGTGGGAATGCACGTCCACGTCTCCTTCGGTTGAGTCCATCACCATTGTGTTGGCTTGACTCGTTATCACTTGACTCGGAACGTTGGTGTTGGTGACGATCATGAGGAAGCTCTTGACGAGGCGCATGTTGAGGAGGTAGCTCTTGTTGAGGAACGGGTTGCTCGACATTGTTCGCATTGTCATGGTTTGATGACGTGGCCTTGGAGGATGACGAGGGTGACGTCCTTGTTCACCAAAGTCATTCGCACCCGGAACGCCATTGTCATTAGCCAATGGGTCATGACGATCACGTCGTGGCGGTGGTGGTGATGGTATGCGTGCGCGACGATCATCATTTTGGTGAGGTTGTTCTTGATGCGCATTGGCATTGTTCGCGTGAAGATCATGTGGTTGTTCAACGATAGGAGGAGGTCGTTCATGGGCGTCGCTCCTTGAATCATGTTGACGTTCTTGTCGAGGTTCATGACGTCCATGATGTGCTTGTGTCGACCTTGAGGTGCTTCTTGTACGGCTTGAGCGTGAAGGAGCTCGTTGTCGCGCAAGGTTGTTGATAGCTTCGGTCATCCGCTCCATGTTCGCATTGATTGCGTTGAAGTTGGCATCATGAGTTTGGAGACGGCGCTCGTAGCGGCCTAAGCCATCACGAACAAGGTGTCGAAGACCGACGAACTCGGATTGGTGACATAGCCATGATCACCGCGAACTCCACCATGGATTTCCTCATCCGAGCTTGAGCTTCCGTTTGTACTTCCCCTAAACATTTTCTCAAGAACAAGTGAGATGTGTGGTAAGAAAAACCAAGACAAACTATATCCCAAGTATAATGTGGCTTGAGAGGAGAGTATCCGGTTCTAACACCCAACACACACTTATGAGGATAGGAAGGTATGAAGTGGCAAACGAAACAAGCAAACCCGCCGACAAGTATATTGTCAAAGGTAGAGAAAATCCACAATGATCAAATTACCAAAGAAACTCCAACCACAAAGTATCAAGAAACACACACAAAAGCGAATGATGGGGTTGGGCACCAAAGGGCGAGCACTCGAAGATAGACAACCTAACGAAGACTACGTGCTCAAATGTCACCCAACACAAGAAGGACGCTAGCTCAATTGCTTTTTGTGGGCAACGGATTTGCACAAGAGTTAACACTCACACTCACTTTGGCGGTCTTAGCTTTGTCGCAACCTACAAGAGATGAACTTGGCACCACTTGATTCTTTTTCTCTTTTTTTTTTGATTTTTGCTTTTTGACGATGATTCCTTCTCTTTTGCTAGTGCCAAGCTCTCTAACGATACACACTCGCCAATACTTGAAGACAAACACTCAACACGTGCAATGCCTCGCAATATCACCGAGCTAGTCCAATAGGTTAAGTTGCGCGAAAGGAAGAAGGGCTCACAACGGAAATGATGGTGGGGGAATGTCGAGTCCTTGGTGGCGTCGTCGCTTGGCGTTGATGATGCGTTGCTGCGGAAGCTTGTCGATGTCGTAGACGTAGCACACCAAGAAAGGACTCAAACCAAAGAGGAAATGCCAAAAACGAACCGAGGAAAAGAAAAAATTTCTGAAAAATCTGCCCTGGCGGTAGTACCGCTGCCCCAGCGGTAGTACCGCTCCTGGCGGTAGTACCGCCCGGTACCGCTGGAGGTACCGCTGCGCACGGATCTGCGCGAGTTTGACTCGAATTGGGCGGAATTGGGCTCCAAAACTTCCTCGAATTCGTGGGAAATCGGCAAAATTAGGCTAGGGAACGCAAACAAGGTGGAGGGGGTCCTAAAGCAACAGATCCATGGACAAAAACTACCAAAAACGCAACGAATCGACAGATCGGCTCGAATCAAGGCAAGGCTATTTTTGGTGGAAATTTTCGAATTTCTCAAAAACGAAGAAAAATTTGGTGGATTTTGGTGGAAACACAAATCAAATCCGTGTCAACCTAGAGCTCTGATACCATATGATGCGGGTAGGTCCCGATTTTCACGGATTTGTGCGGAGGAGGATGAACACGAAGAACACGCGAAGAACGAAGAACACAAAGAGGGGAAATCAAACACACAAGGGTAAATAGCAAGTAGCAACCCGGCAAGACTCGATTGGTAACAAATCCCCAGGGCAGCCCCCAATCCTCCTCTCCCAAGCACACCTTACTCTTAGGATTTTTGTCCAATTGGTCAATCCAACCAACCCAATAGAATCACCTAGGATGAAAGATTGCAAGTAGCAACTACAAGAGGAGCCTTGGTATCCACGCAGGGATCTTCTCCACAAGGGAGGCCTTGGTTCATCTCCACAAGGGAGGCCTTGATTCATCTCCATAGGAGGAAAGAGACACTTGAGAAGAGGAGCAAGGCTCTACTTAGTTCTCAAATCATAGTCTGACCCTAGATCTAGATGGGGAGGTTCTATTTATAGTCTAGGTGGGATAGGGGTGGATAAGTGAGGAGACACGGGTCCTCAGCCCGAAAGGTTCCTGCCGCAGCGGTAGTACCGCTGGAGCCAGCGGTAGTACCGCTGGGCGGGCCTCGAACTGTTTCCGAAGTCAACCCGAGCGGTAGTACCGCCAGACCCAGCGGTAGTACCGCTGGACGGCGGTAGTACCGCTACGGTACCGCTGGAGCTGCCGGTAGATCGAACAGAGGGCCATTTTCGGCGGTAGCGTTGGCGGTAGTACCGCTGGAGCGGTAGTACCGCCCGGTGGGGCGGTAGTACCGCCCAGCTTCTTCTGTCTCAGCTGGACCCGGGCGGAGGCGCGGCTGGCTTGGCTGGGTCTGGGGCGGTAGTACCGCTGTCCCCGGCGGTAGTACCACCGCCTGTGACTTGTCCCCATTCTTCTCTCCTTCTCGTTCGTCTTCTTGACTCGAATCTTGTCCAACTTCTACACTTTCTTGGAGATCTTCAAGAGGCTCATGGCTGAGTATGCACAAGGTATCGGAATGAAGTAGCAAGCCATTCAAAGGAGTATCGAGATCACACATGGATAGGAGCGAATTCACCTTATCATGAAGTGCCTTGACCCTTGCTCTTGTCATTGGGCCACTTGTTGTAGGAGACGTAGGTCGGGCTACATCACACAGACCCTTTCCTGGACAACAATGATAGGGAACCATCTTAAGCATCAGCAGAAGGCACTAAAGTTCTTTATGCTATCTTTCACTTCCTGCTGCAAGTGAAATCAGGTGAGTATATGAAATATGAGAGGAAAAAACGTAATTAAAGCTTGAGGTATTTCCCGTCTGAACTCGCATTTGATTTTCTGGCAAACAACACAAACCTTGGTTACACAACTTTGATCATAGAGGACATCTTGCAAAACCTAAAGCCTTGCTACACTCAGCTTGCGCACAAAATGCATTAGTGGATTTTACTGAGACTGTAGGAACAACAAATAAGCAACTCAACCAAGTATTATCATATAACATGCACGATCTGATCATAACATTACAGTTCACCATATCACACCAAACATAACAACAATATCAATTAAATCATATGAATCTCGATCATGTTAGGCAGCTCACGAGACATTTGTATTGAGAAACATAAGTGAAAGATAACCATCTAGTTACTCCTATGAACCCGTAGTTCAAGTATGAACTATTTACGCATCATCATGGAGACGGCTGCGGTGTTGTACATGACTCCGGTGATGAATTCCCCCTCCGGCAGAGTACTGGAACAGGGTCATACATCCGTCCACGAGAAGGCGGCGGCTCTGTATCGTATTTTCCTGAAGCGATTATTTTTTTTGTCTACGTATTAGCTCAGAGAATTTATATAGGCGAAGGGGCGAGGCAAGACGACAGAGGAGGAGACGAAGCGCATGTAGGGCGTGGCCCCTGGGCTGCACCGTAGGGTCGCGGCGTCAGGTGGGTGCCCCCTTTTTGTTCTTTGTGTCAGTCTCGAAAAATTATGTTGTTTTCGGATCTTTCCCGTATTTTATACCCGTAGCTTGATTTTTGGCATTTTTTTTGCGATGCAAAATCAATAGGAAACATAAACTGGCACTTGACACGGGGTTGTAGGTTAGTACAATAAAGTAATGTAACATTATATAAAATCATGGTAAAAGCATGTTGCAATGGTATAATATTATGAAACGATAAAAAAATTAGATATAGATATGTTTAAAATATATAAGGGAGGCATAGTTTGTTGACTGCATCAGCGAGGAAGTCGAACGTCCCGAACCGGAACATTTCACGAGGAGCGGCAATGAAGACTTCAACATGGCCGATGGTGAAGGATCAAAGATGGCGCCTAGAGGGGACGAATATGCGACTATTTTTTTTATAAAAATCATTGATTTTAGGGGTAATTTTGCATAAATAGGGTGAACCTAAAAATAACAAGGTGGACAATCCTATATGAAGTGATACATGATACGAGCAAGTAAAAGGAAGGATCGAAATAACTGGATTGGAAGGATACAAAAAAAATGATGATGTATGCCGAAGTTCAAGTCCTTGGGGGACTCTAATATATGTTGGAGAGGCATTGGAAAACCGAACCCACACGAACCTCACAAATCAAGCCGTCTTCTCAAGGAAGCTCTCCAAACCAAGTGAGAGCCCTTTCACTAAGCGGGATATGGAGGTAATCCTCGCACCTATACACACTAAGAAGCTTCCATGCAAACCGAACCACCTAGGGTTTCCCCAAAAAAACACATGAGTAAGAAGCTCTCAATGAACTTAATGGTAAGTCAGCTTTAGGTTGGTGAAAATGTAGATCTAGGGCTCCTCTTTCGATTCTCTTCAAGGTATGAAAGATTGGTTGGGGAAATCAATATGAAACGAGCTTATTGGATGCAACAATGGTGGGAGAAAGGTTGGTGGTCGTGGGAGATGCAGGCTACACGCCGAAGACACCTGTCGATAGTCGAGCAACGATCCCTGATGGACAGTGAGGCGTGGCGTAACACCTCTTTTGCACGCTGCGTGTCCATCTAGTGGCTACAAATGCCAGAGGCATTTTTTGTGACACAGTTATTTTTGGTAACTTTTAAGTGTCCCGTATCACAACCGTAAACTTTAGACTAGTCATAGTGGGGATTATCATACACTAGTATCATGCACAAAATACTAGTTTATGTTACTACTTTCATAATGGATAGTAACCTATGTGTGGGATTATGCAATATTGTATTTATTGTTATGTACCCTCATCTTGTTTTGTAATGTTTACTGTTACAATATCTAACTATAATAACACTATCATCTCTCATCATTAATTATAGTAACATATATCATCTTTTTACCTGGAGTACATGATGTATTATACTCCCTTCGTCCGGGAAAACGATGTCGCTGAAATGGATGTATCTAACACTAAAATATGCCTAGATATATTCATTTTAGTACATACTTTTTCAAACGGAGCAAGTATGCTAGCCTATTAGGACGGGTTTTGACGTTCCACTTCCACTATATGGGCAAGCCTAAAAGCGCTCAGTAAAGTGTCGATGTAGTGAGAGCCCCATTCCTGCGTTTGATACTCTAATCGTGATCGGCGGACCAAAATTATGTTGACATTGGCACTGTCCCACTGTGATAATTATCTTCAAGGAAGCTGGTGGAAATTTTTTTTTAGGGTTTCTTTGAATTGCAAGATTTAGAAACACAGGAAGAAGAAAAACACAGGATTGAGATGTCCTATGATGTGAATTCCCACAGGATTTTGAAAGGCAAGAATCAGATGCCTTTGGATGGTGCAAATGAATTGATCATACGAATTTTGAGGATTTATGACAGAGAGCAGAGAGAGTAGAGTAACACTGTACTGGACTTCGTGAAGGAAAACTAAAACGGAGATTATATGCCATTGATTTTACCAAAAATCATTGTACATGCCCTTTTCCCTAACATGGCCACTGCAACACAATTTCCCTTTTGGACAAGACCATACAGTTTTTCTATCCATTAATTTAATCCTCAACACCTTTTCTCAAGCTCTCACAGTATCCCCAATTATTATTTTATTTAAACCCACCTAGAAAAGCCCCGAAACATGCCCCTCCCCTCCTCTGGCTGTCGCAGCGTCACTAATCTCAGCCCCACTCCCCACCCAACCAAGCCAAAACGCGCACGGCCATGGCCACGGCTATTATGGCCATGGACGCCGGCGCGCTGCAGCTCCTCGCCGCTGCAGTTGCCATCTTCGTCTCCGGTCTGGTATTCCGATGGTTTCTTGTGGGGCGCGCGGTTGGGGGCCGGAAGCAGAGGCCGCGGCTGCCGCCTGGGAGCAGGGGGCTGCCCCTGATCGGCGAGACGCTGCGGCTGATCTCGGCGTACAAGACGCCCAACCCCGAGCCATTCATCGACGAGCGCGTGGCGAGGCACGGCGGCGTGTTCACCACCCACCTCTTCGGCGAACGCACCGTCTTCTCCGCCGACCCGGCCTTCAACCGCCTCCTCCTCGCCGCCGAGGGCCGTGCCGTCAGCTGCAGCTACCCTTCCTCCATCACCACTCTCCTCGGCGCGCACTCCCTGCTCCTCACCCGCGGCCCCGCACACAAGCGCCTCCACTCCCTCACCCTCACCCGCCTCGGACGCCCCGCCTCGCCGCCCCTCCTCGCGCACATAGACCGGCTCGTGCTCGCAACCATGCGCCAGTGGGAGCCCACCGCCACTGTCCGCCTCCTGGACGAGGCCAAGAAGATCACCTTTAACCTCACCGTCAAGCAGCTCGTCAGCATCGAGCCCGGGCCCTGGACAGAGAGCCTCCGCCGCGAGTACGTCAAGCTTATCGACGGCTTCTTCTCCATCCCCTTCCCCTTCGCCTCACTCCTCCCCTTCACCACCTACGGCCAGGCCCTCAAGGTGCTCGTCCACTTGCCTCCGTCCCTCCCCTTTCATATGCACATTGCCTTGTGCACAAATTTGTCTGTGTTGTTGATGTGCGTTTGCCGTAATTTTCTGTTATCTGTTTTGCTTTAGTCGAGGAAGAAGGTGGCCGGAGCGCTGAGGGAGGTGATAAGGAAGAGGATGGAGGAGAGTGGTGTGCCGGAGGAGGTGGAGGGAAAGAGGGAGAAGAAGGACATGGTGGAGGAGCTTCTTGAGGCGGAGGGTGGGAGCTTCTCGGAGGAGGAAATGGTGGACTTCTGCCTGTCCCTGCTGGTTGCTGGGTACGAGACCACGCCCGTCCTCATGACCGTCGCCGTCAAGTTCCTCACCGAGACGCCGGCGGCGCTGGCAGAGCTTAAGGTATGGAGTCAGTCATGTAAATTGTTTGGTAATTTGTCAATTTGTGTGCACGTGTGGTAGTGGGTACTGTCAAATATGGCCGGACCCTAGCCCCTAGTTGGATTTCTCAACCGATTTCATAATGTCTTTTTTATAATTGGGGGATTGGTTAGGTAAACCTTTTATGCATCAGCTCTCATCCAACAGAAAATTTGCTGCTGCCGTCTTGTTTTTTTTGGGTCGACCTCAAGTGCAGTTTCTTAATTCAGATAATATGTTGTTAATACATGGTTATTGTTCAATTTGTTTCTAACTATTAGCATCCTCGTTTCGGACAGATGTGATGTTGACTGAACCTTTATCTGCCTGTAATCCATCAATAGATCTGATATGAACACAAAATTCTTTTCTTCGAATGGCATGTTTGCACATGGTGTATCAGTGTATGCATAGAAAAGGTATTTTTCTTGTTATTTCTTTTACAGTTTTGTCTCCAAGTCTGTCCAACCTAGCAGTGACAGTAAAAGTGAGAATTATTTGCAGGAACCAACCATAATGTGGCTGAATACGAACCTCTTTTAGATTAATTGCCTTCAGTAAATTAAGCCATTGTATGTTATCTCATTGTTTTCGGTGATATGCTGCTTCCATACATGTGCAATTGATCCTGATGTCTTGGTGACTTTACAGAAAGAGCATGAAGATATGACAAAGATGAAAGGCGAAAACCAACCCCTAGAGTGGAGCGATTACAAGTCAATGACATTCACCCAATCTGTAATGATTCGAATGCCGCTGTATTCTCAAATTGATTTCTATTTCATGTTAAAAATGCGATGCCGACATATTTCTCAAGGATAACATTTTATCATAGTGGGATTTTTCACATCGTAATAAAGGATGACATTTCTGCAGGTGATAAATGAGACACTTCGTGTGGCTAACATCATTAGTGGCGTATTCAGACGAGCAAACACTGATATTCATTTCAAAGGTATTTCAGTTAACACGCCCAAGGTTTCGAGACCTTTTGGACAGGAACCATCGCTAATGTGCAACATTTGCATTATTCATTTTTAGGCTACACGATTCCGAAGGGCTGCAAGATTTTCGCTTCATTCCGAGCTGTGCACCTCAATACCGAGCACTATGAGAATGCCAGGATGTTTGACCCTTGGAGATGGCAGGTACTATAATTGCGACTGGCCTACTTGTTCTGTATGTCATTGATGAAAGAAGTTTAGCAAATGCACGCAGAATCAAACAGTTTTGATGGTATTATGTGCTCATTTTGTTGCTGGTGCAGAGGAACAATAAACTTCAGAATGAGGTCGGGGCGAACCTGTTTACTCCGTTTGGTGGCGGACCCCGGTTGTGCCCTGGCTATGAGCTTGCTCGTGTTGTCATCTCTGTTTTCCTCCATCATCTTGTAATGCGTTTTAGGTAAGCCATCTTTATCATTTATTCAAGATGTACTCTGTTTTTTAGTGTTAGTGTCTAGATCGTTGCAAATGAAATTCCAAATTAGATGCCACTCTGATTCGTTCGTGCATGTTGACCAATGATTTTTCAGTTGGGAAGCGGCTGAGGAAGATAGGCTTGTCTTCTTTCCCACCACTCGAACCCTGAAAGGATATCCCATCAATCTCAGGCGAAGATCGTAATCTATTTGCTGAGCTCACATTGGTCTTCAGCTGCTCCTAGCTTGAAAGCAAACTTAAACATAGATGAAGAGAAAAAGAAATCAGTGATAGCTAGTCTACTTTTGGTCCGTTAGTTTGTATCCTTTGTAACCTGGTATGTCACAACAGCAAGTTGTGCTGGTTGTAAAATATGTGGCCTAGACCGTTAGTGTGTACTGGTTACAGGAGACATTTTGTCGTTTTTTTTTGAAAAGGGAAGGACCCCGAAGGGTCCAGAGCTGCATTAACCAGTGGTACAAATTACACGGAGCCCCTCAACGGGAATGGGAATTACACACAAGCCCCTAGCTTTTACACAGAGACCCTTGAAACTATGGAAAGAAATGCGAGCAGGTCCCTTGCCACCGGCGCCATTGATGGGCTCGACCTCGTGGCCGTCAGCTTCAACTCCGGGGACGAAACCACTTGGAGAAGAAGCGACACTGGTCGCCACGATGGAACCCTTGAAGATCCTCCGAAGAAGGAAGAACCTAAAGCACCTCCTGTGCTCTAGAGCGGATCGGCCCTGCAGCCTTGGATAATAGCGACGCAGAACCGTCGTTGTTGATGACTTCCGCGGAGCGCAGCTCGAAGATCCCTACACCGTCCCTCCAGATCCGCAGCCGGAACACAGTCCCGCACCTCCCCCTCGCCACCGTGGCCGGCCAGAAGGAAGGGGATTGCGCCAGAGACGAAGCTTGAGAGACAGCAGCGCATATTGAAGATGCCTGCGCCGTGGAGCTCCTCCTCCTCGCCCTCCCTCCTCGGGAGCACGACTAAGGAACTGCGCAGCTTCCATTTTGCACCGCGCGAAGGCAAAAGATCAAACCATCCCATGGTCTTATTTACGGAGATCGCCGAGGCGCACCACCTTGCCTGCAACTGCGCCCGCCACCAGCGCATCACAGCAAGGAGGAGCTCCCACAGCCCGCACCAGATCTGGCCAGGAAGACCTGATACTCTACTCCAAGTCGCCATATAGGACAAGCTACCAAGTAAACTTAGCCTACTATGTACAGAGCAGCGGCCGGATCCTCGCCTCAGTCGCTCCCCGTCGGCATCGCCGGCCGGAAGGACCTCGGTTCGGTCCGGGAAGAGAGGGGCGACTCTCAAAGTACTGTAGCAGAGAGAGAGAGAGGGGAACGGTGAGAATGAGAGCCCCAGACATTTTGTCGTGTATGTGGCTATCTAACATAAATAACAGATGTGTCGCAGGATAATCAGCAAGATTACGGAAAGTTATTTGGACTCCCGAGCTCCACTGATCCAAAAAAAATTATAAAATTCAAAAATATGTTTAAAAGTTTCACACAAATCTGAAAAAAATCGCATGCTTTCAATGATGTATACTACTATAAGCATGCAAAATCACAATGCGAAATGTTTTGTATTATGGACTTAACAAAAATGACAAAAGTTGGAGATCTAAAATTATACATTGTTCACTATAATCAGATATATACACTTGTCATTTTTTAGCTCAAAACTCAATATATTTTGTATTAAGATTCTTCATGATTGTAAGATAATTATGAGAATATGCATGATTTTTTCAGATTTTTTGAACTTTGAAATATAATTTTGATTTTTTGAAAATAGTGAGCTCACGGAGCTCGGGAGCACGTAATCTCCACTCTGAGTGGAATTTCTTGCACCTGAGATCTGCTACTTTAAAATTTCGAAAAATATATTTAAAAGTTTCAGTAAAATCTAGAAAAAAATCATACATATTCTTGATCATGTATCCTATAGATGTGAAAAAAATCACAACACGGAATATTTTGTCTTCCGACCTACACACAAATGACAAATTTACAAATCTGATTATAATAAACATTGCATAGTTTTAAATCTCTAAATTTTATTATTTTTGTGTAGATTATAATATAAAGTTTTTTGCATTGAGATTTTACGCGCTTGTACTATACATCATTGGGAACACACATGGTTTTTATAAAAAAAATATGAAATTGTAAATATAGTTACGAGTTTAAATTTTTGAAAGAATAGTATTTATTTGATTTTTAAAATTCTATAATTTGAAAATTTTCCTAAATGTAGCCAATGGTGTATTCGCAAACGTGCAAAATATTAAATAATTTACATTAGGCAGATAAAAATGATAAAAGTGTGGATCTCAGTATGCATTTTCCAATCTATAAATTTATCGTATTTTGCCATTTTTATTTGGCCCATAATACAAATAATTTTTGCGAGAGTCATTTTTTTTTGTAGAACGTGCCAAAATTTAATTCTAGTTTGATTTATTTATTGTATTAGTTGTATAATTCTCGCATCCTACTCGCACAGAAGCACATCCTACTCGCACCCGGTCTATGCTATTCTAGAAGAACGGAGAGGAAGCAGCAAGAAAACCATTACGCGCACAGTGATGCAATCAATGGTCTGAGATCGCTTCAATCCAGAGCTTGGCCTCGATCGAAGAAAAGCAACAGTTATTACGACGCAAGCTGCAGGTAGCCGACACAGCTCCGTGCGTCCCCCCGACGAGGGGTCACATCGAGAGGTTTGTCCCTAGATGTTGTTGTAACCGATGCCGCACGCTCGCCTGGCCCCAGCGTCCACGTCCACGTCCCATCCATGCATCATCCATCACGCGACAGTACAGTGGCGGCAACAGCTAGACAGATATGTATAGGCACGAATATCTATCTTCCCATGCAAATTCTCGACACATATGATTTTTGGAGAATCAGATTATGAAGAGATAAAAGGCAACAGTAGCCCGACCTTAAATTAGTAAGGTTAGAGAGTTCACACAAGCGATTACATGCTGCGGCATACAGGTTAGCCACAAGGGAAAACACCAAACTACAAGGATAGAGTTTGCACAACACCACGCCACCAAGGAACCTGCCCTAACAGCACGGCGAAACTCAGGTACTACTCGGACTCCTCGGCGATTTGCTGTATATAACAGCTTTAGACTTCCCACCTGCTCCACGATGCTTTGTTTGTCCTTCGGCTTGGCGGTGACGCACCAGAGCTGCAGAAAGATCAAAGTTTTGAAAATCACATCAGCCGGATGCTTAATGTTTTTGTGTTCAATAGCAAGTTTATTGCGAACATTTCAAAGAGCCCAAGATTGGGCAACGAACAGATGCCACACTAACCGACGTCTTTGCCCCGACAAAGAACTTAGTATGGCATAAAACTGAGCATAGTTAGCCGAACACCATCTACACCCTAGTAGTTGGCGCAACACACTCCATGAGAACTTAGCTAAAGAGCAGGAAAAGAACATGTGAGAGGCGTCCTTATCGGCAAGGCACAGCGCACACATGCCATCCGAAGGCCCTCTCCTAGACGCCAACTGCAGCCCCGAAGGGAGCTTGTCTAAAATTAACTGCCAAGAGAAAATCTTGATTTTGAGCGGCAGCTTAGCCTTCCAAACATCGGCAAAATGCTCCACTGTCGCCCCTTGCGATAGTTTTGCATACATCGAAGCCACTGAAAAAAAAACTCCATGCTCCTCAAGCGCCCATGAAATGCTGTCAAGGCCTGGAGCTAGCCTTGTTTGCTGCAGCAGCTGAAAAACTTCCTCCCACTGTGCTGCCCCAGCCTGAGTAAGCATGCGTCTGAGCTGAATACCCTGAACAACATCGGCCACCGAGATGTGGGGATTAGTACAGACCGCAAAAATCAGCGGAAACCTATCCCTTAGTAGACCGGCCCCATGCCAATCATCTAACCAGAACAATGTCCGCTGACCATTACGAATCGAATGCCTCGCCCCAAGCTTGAACAGCTGCTTGATTTTATTCAGGCTTCTCCAAAACTGCGACCCTTTTCTAGAATTGCAGGCAAAGATATCGTTGGTAGGTAAATATTTTTCCCTGATTAACTGCGCCCAGATAGAGTCTTCCTCCTGATACAGCTTCCACACCCACTTGAGCATCAGCGCTTTGTTCATCAATTTGGAGTTGACGATCCCCAAACCGCCAACCTCCTTTGGCCTACACACCGCTGGCCAATTGAGCATGTGGTATTTCCTTTTCGGCCCGGACCCCTCCCAAAAGAAACGCGCCCGTTGCGAGTTGAATTTGTCATGCACTCCATCTTGGAGGAGGAGCAGGCTCACGCTGGGCGTTCGGGTTTACCCGAAATTTCGGGTCGGGTTTTTCGGGTAAAAATGAATTTGGGTTTTCAAACATGTTACCTGAGATTTGCTCCAAAAATCTGATACCCGACAATTCGGGTACCCGTAATTTCGGGTCCGGGTTCGGGTAATCCCGAAATACCCGAGAATTCTGGAGAGGTTAAAAATAAAAGCTAAAGATGAATTTCAGCAGCATTTTGGCAGCAATTCTACGTTATATCTGCAAAATTTCAGCAGCATAGCAGCTAGCAGCAAGAAAATGACAGCATTTCATCAAATTGACAGCAGCATAACAGCTAGCATACACACGAAAATGACAGCATTTCATACTCCAATTACACATGTTCTAGAGTCTAGACAGTAGACAACAGACAAGAGCTTGCAAAGAGCAGCTATTAAACAAGTTCTGGACAGCAAAACAAGTTGAAATTTCACACTCCAAGGCTCCAAGTCAGCAAGTCTCCAGCTACAAGCTGCACCTACACAAGTCCAGTAAGAATTTGCAAGAGAGCATTATTATCTATATGATGAGTTGATGACTTGCAATCTTGTATGTAAAACTTCATGTTGAAAACTGAAATGTCAAATGCTTGTACCTTTATGAAGATGAACCAGGTTTGGATAGTGACATGCTCGCAACCGACTTGGAACTTTCTTGTGCAGAACCCAATTATTATCAATAAAACTAGTGGTGACAGTCATGTATCCATCTAGCTGTTGAGATGTCCAGCAATCAGTTGTTAGACATACCCTTTGGCAAGAGTCTTTCAAAAACTTCTTCACTTGTGCTTTCTCTTTGAAGTAACGACGTACAACATCTCGAGTGGTGGTTCTTCTAGATGGCACACTAAAACGTGGACAGGCCATGGACATAAATTTCCTAAAGCCCGACTTCTCACCAAACGCAAATGGCAGCTCATCTTCATTATCATCTCAGCAAAAGCTTCCCTAAGAGCTTCTTGATCAAACTTCCAAGTTGCAGGGACTTCTCCTTGAGTTGCTTGCAGAGTACCTTGACTTGGATCTTTAATGAACTTGTCAGGATTGTGTTTGCATGCACTTAAGTGCTTCTTCAAGGCTGATGTACCATAACCCTTCGATTCAGCCTTGATTTGACGCGAGCAATATATGCATTTGCCGGCTATCACGACACCAGATTTATCCTTGACCTTTTCAAAGAACTCCCACCATTCAGACCTTGTTGCCATCTGCCTCCTTCCTCCCTCTTTCACAGGTTCCTTCTCCAAATCAATGACCTCTTTTTCAGCAGCTTGCTTCTGCGTTTGTTGTGCTGCTTCTGCAGTTGAACCTTGACCTACCGATGGCTGTGAACTAGGGCAGATCTCGTGTGACGAAAAATCATTTTCCATTGGCACAATTGCATTATCCTCCTCCATATCCATCTACAAAACAAGTAGATAGCAGAATCAGGTTAACAACCAGATTGGAAGAACCTTAAGCAAGTAGACAACATACTAACAGAGGCATTTTGGTATATGATAGGAACATAGCGACTTGAGAACAACATTTCTGCTACATGTTTATCTATTAACAGAAGATAACCAGTTAACCACACAAAATCTCCATTTAAAATTAATCTCTATTCTATAATAGAACATATATCACCATTATATGGATCATCTACCATCTAATCATCTACAGCAGAACATGACGATTGAGGACAACATAACATGAGGAATAAGGACATGCGACAATAGGAGGATTGGATCGAAACTTACATTGGTCGCCGATTCTGCAGTGCTTGACGCCGTGTCGCCGTCGATTTGTCGCCGCTGCACCAGTACAACGTCGGGAACGGGAACCAGAAGAGGGCGGCGGACGTCGGAGCCTGCTTCTCATCAGCGTCGTCGTCGCGTCGGAGAAGAAGGGCGAGCGGGCGAGTCTGCACCGCCGGCGACCGTACTAAATGGGGCAGCGGACGGCGGCTGCCGGCTGTGGCCTGTGGCAGCTAGGACATGGGAGAAGTTGGCGGTCCTGTATGTGGCGGCTAGGGCATGGGAGTGGGACTGTGGGTGTGGGAGGCTGGGAGCACGAGGAGATGTGGAGACTGGAGTCTGGAGAGATAGGGTTTCGGGAGAGAATCGTGTGTGCTGGGCTTCACGCTGGAGCGCATCGCGTGGGCTACTGGGCTCTAGGCTGTATAGTGTTCGGGTTAAACGGGAAATTCGGGTTCCGTCGGGTGATACCCGAGATACCTGAACTAATTTCGGGTTTTCATATGTGATACCCGAGCAAGTGATCGGGTTCGTCGGGTGCGGGTTATACGGGTTCGGTTCCGGGTTTTTGGGTTCGGTGTTCGGTTTTCGGGTTTTATGCCCGGCGTGAGAACAGGCCCATCGCAAAGGTTATGAGATTCGCAAGACATGAGTTGGAGAGGATCAGCCTCCCCCCAGAGGACAAAAACCTCCCTACCCAAGGTTCAACCCTATCGGCCAACTTCTGCACCAGGAAGTTCCACTGTTCAATGGTCAGCTTTCTATCCGTTACCGGCAGCCCATGATAAATAAAAGGAAAAGTGCCTAGTTTGCAGTTAAGCATATCCGAAACCCTTTGACAATGCTCTCTCGGTTTTCCCAACACTATCACCTCACTCTTGTGGTAATTGATCTTCAACCCCGACATATCCTCAAAACACATCAATAAGAACTTGAGGTTTGCGATTGCCCTGTCATCATCCTAGATTAAGATTAGCGTATCATTCGCATACTAAAGGTGAGTAATCCCCCTGGGATTAAGTGAGGCACCACCCCCTGGATGTGCCCGGTCCTTGCTGCCGCGGACAGGATAGCCGACAACCCTTCCACTACGAAGTTGAATAAGATAGGGGAGAGAGGATCTCCTTGTCTCACTCCCCTTTTGTTACGGAAAAACGGCCCCATCTCCCCGTTGATGGAGATTGCAGTATGCCCTCCCCGAGCAAGTTGCTCTAATCTGTGAACTACCCCCGGGTCGAAGCCTTTCCTTCTGAGAACCTCAGTGAGGAAGTCCCAGTTAACCCTATCATACGCCTTTTCAAAGTCCAATTTCAGCAAGATGCCCTCCAGCTTCTTGTCATTGAGCTCATGAACAATCTCCTGGAGTGCCAAAGCCCCATCCAAGATGAATCGTCCTTTTATGAAAGTTGTCTGATTCGGACTGATGACCCTGTTCGCAATTGGGTCCATTCTAATCGCAAATGCCTTCGAAATGATCTTGAAAATCACATTAATAAGAGCGATGAGGCGAAATTGCGAGATGGACTCGGCCCCTTTTACCTTCGGAATCAGAGTCAGCACCCCATAGTTGAGCCTGGAGACATCTATCCTACCCAGGATAAAGTCATTTAGAATGTGCAGCACCCCGTGCTTGACTAGATTCCAGCAGTTTTTAAAGAACAGGACCGGAAACCCATCCGGTCCTGGGGCCGTATCCGATTTCAAAGACATCACCAACGCTTCTATTTAGATCGTTTTATTTGTAGGATTAAATACTGTAGGGACGTCTAGGGATGTTTTGGTTGCCTGCACCATTTTTCGCCTTGTAGGGGATGGCTCCGTAAGGGCACTTCCAACGGCTCCCCGCATACGGACATAGAAATGTGTCCGATCCGTTTGGGGTGGACTGCGAACAGATTTGGTCTGATCTGTTTGAAAAGGGGAGTGCCTCTAACGACTCACAGTAAAAAAAAGTCCCTTTCATGAAAAAATAGTTGTGCCGCCCATATTTGCATTTTAGTCGAATTGCAAATGAAATAAGAATTAGACATAGAAAATAGTACAAATATTGGTCCACTCAAATAAGACATAAAAAGGTACGAAATGACATAGTTCAAAATACAAATTAGTTCAAATGACATGAAAAATAGTGAGAGGGAGTCACACATCATCGCGTTCTCGGATCATCTTTTACTTCTTGAGGATCTAAGCTCTTTGCTTCTTTCTCTAACTTCTTCTTTTGCATCTCCAAATAGCATGTCATGACCTCCTCCTTGTCCTTGCGTTTCTCCACGTACCTTGCGACGGTGAACTCCTACTTGCCGGTGATCAACCCCTTCAAGGTCTCCTCCAATTGTGTCATCGTCGCCTCGCGTTTGGCATCTTGCTTGGTGGACTTGTGTCCCCTCGGCCGCACCGCCCGGCCACTGGAGCTTGCCGAGCTCCACATCACCATCACCATCTTCGTTGGACCGTTTCTTCGATCCATCGCCACCCCTTTTTTCAAGTAGTTGTAGAGCTTGACCCACTTCGGGCATCCCTTGATCATGTCCCAACAATAGGGCAAGGTGAACTTGGTCTTATACACCTTCTTGTGGAACTCCAATGCTTGGAGAAGAAGGTCCTCAACCCCAATGCCACTCACCGGCCGGGCCTTGACATGATTATAGGCGGACTGGAACTTGCCACATTCGGTTTGAATGTGCGACCACCTCTTGTTAAGAGATGTTTTATTGCAATCACTCTCGATCTTGTAAGGATACAATTTCCTTTGCTCATGGAAATGCCTCCACACCCTACTCCAAAACGCGGTGCCCTTTTTGTGGGCACCATTGATTGCGCATTGCCCACATGTCATCAAAGTCTCACAAAGAATTTGATCCTCCTTGTCCATGTACGACGTCGTCCGTGCGTTGTTCATCTTGAGATCGGTAGTGAGTCGGGCGTGCTCCTCATCTAACTCTAGCGGCTCTTCATAAATGGAGACCACATCGTCTCGTTGAACAACGTGGAATGGGCCACCCCATTTGATTGTTTGATTTGATTTTTGCCTGAATCTAGAGAAACGAAGACACCAGGGTTTGGTTGTAAACGTGCCCCCACTTCTTCTCACCTCTTATTCCTTGGTGAACTTACCTCAAATCATTACACATGGAACAAACTTCTACATGACAGCCATATGTGGAGCGGTGAGCAGATAATGGCGTGGCGCGGCGGCAGAGGAGACGGTAGAAGCTTCGCGGCTGAAGCGAAAGACGCGTTGGAGTGGAGACCACAAGATGAGACACACACATACAACATGAACACCGTGATCAAGGATATCAAGAGGATCATGGCGGGGTTCACGTCTATGACTTTTGGTCATGTCAAGCATCTGCTTAATAATTCAGCACACGCTCTAGCTCGTCGAGCTGAACTTTTTTTTCGTTGCTATTTTCCGTGATGGGGTCTAGAGTGTATATGTGATACTCTTTGTAATGAGTTAATTTGATCAGTAAGGTGTTGAGTTCTCTAAAAAAAAACATCATGAACATGTTTATAGGTTGCCATGAACACAATGGAGTTCACGACAGCTAACGGCAGAGGTTAAATGGTGACGACAAAGAGGTTGAAAAATACATGTATACCAATCTCATTCGAAACACATACATACCTACAATACAAGATCTACTCGTACATGTCCGCTGAAATAGATAAGTTAGAACATGAAAGTTGTGAGTAACGGCAAGATGAATATACTCGTCAAAGAAAATTTCAAATGTTCAAACTAGTGCAACGAATTTCGCAAAATTGAAAGGGGACAAACATCGGTCCGAAGTTGAGAAGTTACAAATGTTGAAACTCGGAACCAAGCACGGAAAGGGAATCACAACGTCAACGTGCACAGATTTCGTGTACAATTTTTTCTGAATCAAAATATAGTTGTGTAAATTAGAGAGCATTATATGGACCTTTTTAAAAGAGGCGAGGAGAGGAGATGGGCATTATTTAGCCTAGGCTATATGGAGCCCGGATTTATAAAAATTCGAAAAACGGTATTTGTAGTTTGAATTTTTTTTATAAAAAAGATCTAAGATGTAGATTATGATGTATTCTAAAAGTGTGAAAAAATTCAATTCGAAAGAATCTGTATATTGGGCTGTGCAAAACTGACAAAATCGTGGATCTGAAATAGTGAATAGTGCAGATTTTGAAACCTTAACATTTGTCTGAATCTTTCATTTTTTATGTGGCCAAAATTACAATGAAATTCACCTTCAGATTTTTTTCCCGTTGGTAGAAGCATCATTGGCTACATCTAGAAAAAAAATCAGAATTTTTTGAAACTTAAATGTCGAATTTAGATTTTGAAAAATAGCAGGACCTATGTAGCTCGAGCTCCATTTTATGTTTCCGGTGAGGAGAGCACAAAATTACCTACCTGACACAGAACATGGGCTGACTCCCTCACACTCGGAGAGCCAGCGTTCCTCTTGAGTCAGACGAGCACTGATTTAAGTGCGATGCAGATACGTGTAGCGTACCAGATGGTTTATTTTTTGCATCCAACATGTCTATCTTAGATGCATGTAGCTAACCAAACACACCCTAAGATTTTTTTATAAAAAATATTGTTATTAGTTTTCATATAAAACTAGCATTCACTTTAACCTTTTATTTTTACAATTTTTGATGGAACCAAACAAACTTTCGTGTGTAAATTTTACAGTTAGCATAACACTGTAATCTTTTTTTTTTCTTATTCCTACGTTTTTTCTGTCCCATGAATCAGAGGTCCTATAAAGTCTTCCTCAGACTCACATACACCATCTACTAGTCGGCAAGGGCTAAAGATCTCTCCGGGATCATCGGAGAAGGCTAAGTCTTTGAAAATTCTATGTAACTAGAGTAAATTATCACAGTACCACCATCTACTAGTTTTTTTTGCATGGTAATACGATTCTCATTGATAAATAAAAGACGAGATACAAAGTACGTATACACCGATCTTACAGATCTGGAAAGATAGGATAAACCTATGTGACAAACTAACGCCTATCCATCTTCTTTGGCACCACCGTAGCAGTCACCAAAGAAAAAGTAGACATATCACCTCTTCACCCGAGCTCGACGTGGCTCCATCGCTGATCATCAGCTTTCGGACCTCCAAAGTAGTTTGCCATAGGACAAACCATTGCCGTTGAAAGAATCAGACCGGGGCAGCACGGCCCCGGACACGCCATCGAACTTCAGCACTGGCACCCCGTACGACGACGTCGGAGTAGGGAACCAGAACCGTCAGCCTCCAACCACGAACCCACCACAAGGTACACCATCTTCCAGCTGTCACCAGTGCAGACCACCGTCTGCACGTACTCCTGGATGAATCCTCTCTGCTCCACCATGGCGTCGGAGACAACGCCGCAGCAACAGGGACAGAGCAGGAGGAAAAACCCATCTGATGGAGTCACTGTCGCCGCCTCGCCGACACCATCCATGAACCCTACAGCAATCGATCTGAAAGATCGGCAAGCACACAAAGCCACCAACTTCGAGACGCCGCCATGAAGGACAACGCCAGTGTGGGAGTAAAGTTGAGCCAGATTTATTTGCCCGGGCGCCGCTCCCACCACCCCAACGGCGCACCATGCCAGAAACTTCCTAACCCTAATTACCATGCAAAAAGGGGTCCCCCTCCCTCCTGCCGCCGGAGCGGCAAGCGGAAGGAGAGGGGCCCAGCTCTTCCGCTGGTGGCCTACTGGCCTGCGGCGGCGACGGCGGCTAGGGCAGGAAAGCGAGTCGCCTCGCGAGTTGCCTACCATCTACTAGTCGGGAAGGGCTAAAGATCTCTCTCCGGGATCATCGGAGAAGGCTAAGTCTTTAAAAAATTATAAGTAACTAGAAGGATAAGGCGCGTGTTGCCGCGCCCAATTGATATTGAACTATAACATCTCTTTAGAATTCAATGCATGAGGATACACTAGTAGGGATAAGCCTTTTAGTGGCGCACCATTTTGGTGATTCTGTGGCGCATGGGGCATGCGCCACAGACATCACGCCACAAAAATATTTATTATGTGGCGCACCCCGTCCTTGCGCCACAGAAAAAATTTCTGTGGCGCACCCCCAGTTGCGAGATGCGCCACAGAAAACAACAATTATGTGGCGCACCCCTACCCCGGTGCGGCACAGATTTTTTTTTGAATTTAAAAAAAGGGCGGCCAAATCTAGATCCACAGAAAACAACAATTCTGTGGCGCATCTTGCCATGTGCGCCATAGAAATATCACATTTCTGTGGCGCACACTCCCCATGCGCCACAGAAAGTCACATTCTGTGGCGCACCAGGCCACATGCGCCACTTTCTGTGGCACACCTTGCCATGTGCGCCACAGTAACTTCATTATCTATAAACTTATTTGTTTTTACGTTATCATGTTTAGTGTCTAGCAATGTTCTTTTTTGTCACAACCCAAATTTATTTCAGACAAAATATTAGAGGTAAATAAAATAACTAAATATAGAGAGATGTGTCTTGATTACTTTGGAGACAACAAAGTCACGACGCCACGTGAGTATCATTCGTCACTGTTATTGAAAATGCGCGCGCACACACCCATTCAACTATGTTGTACATGAAAATGTCGCTTAATACGATTGAAAAAAATTCTATACCAAAAAGATTCGAAGAAAAACTATTACTATGAGAAATTCTAATGTCATTCCCAAAACTTAGAATAAGTTACCGCCAGACTGTAAAGATAATCGCCTTGATGGACCATTACCAAGATGTAAAATAAAACAAAAAACTTCATGATATTTACTTGAGAACGCTCTTTAAGAAAATCATAATAAAGTGAGAATTAGCAAAATCACTAACAAATAGTGGACATCTGTCCGAAAATTACTCATTATATAAAAGTTGGGAAGAATGGCGAGCTCTCAGCCCCCCACGCACTATTCATGTCATTGTTCATATACAGTGTTGAACAGTGCCGGGTGGCCCCACATGTCAGCCAGAGAGCGCGCGGGCATTATGCAAACAAAGACAAGCAATCCCACAAAATACTCCGCGCTCCTGCACTTTCTCGACGGCAAGGACCCAAACACAAATTCGCAAAACTTCAGGGCCCTCGGTGGAAAAGCGTCCACGCACCCCTCCTCCCTCTCTCTCCCCGCGCGACGCTGCGGGTCACCGCCGGCGCCGCCGCGCAGCGCCGTCGCTCCGCTTCTCCTCGCCCAGATCGACGGACGCTGGGGCCTCCGCCGTCCGCGGATCTCCGTCCTCGCCGCGAATCGCTTGCTGGGAAGGCCGGGAGGCGCCGGAATCGCCGCGCCCGTGGAGTCCGTTCCTCCGCCGCGTTTGGTCGCCGGCGCGGATGCTCCGGTGGCCAAAACCGAGCGGCGCCGCCGCTCCCCGGCCACCCCGTCCAGGCGCGTTTGAGGCGCGCACGCACGCGTCCTGGCTCGCCGTCCCGCGGCGGCGCCATGGTCGTCGCCGCCATTGCCGCACCAGCCCCGCCCACGGCTGACATCAGCGCGACATCAGCATGGGCCAAGCTGTCAGATTTTTTTTTCGCCACGCAAATTTTCAGAAAATGCGAAAATCTTGACAGGTGGTCCCTCTGCTTCATACAAATTCCAGAAAAATGAAAACTGTTAGAAAATCAATAACTTTAAATTTACGCGCTGCAAAAATATGAAAATATAGCAAAATAGTCACAAAAAAATTCCATGCATACCGTACAACTAAAATTTTACATTTGAATATTTCACAATTTAAAACCCCTTCAAATCAGACCATTCTATATACATAAAAACAATTCATATCTAAATAAATTCCAACTCAGACAATTTTTAAAATCCGAACAATTTCCAAACGTGCCTTCCTTCGAATTTCAAAAAATTCCAAATTTGACAAACTTCCGAACGTGACCGTTTTCAAATTCGACGTTTACCCCACAAGCGGGAAAAACATAATGAATATATCGGCATACACACTAAAAAAAAGAACGTTCACCATCTACAACATATGATGAAATTCCAAATTATAATATTTTAAGATTTCGAATGCATTTCAAATATGAGCATTCAATAAACTCAAACAGGATTCAAATATAAAAAACAGATCAACATGAACAGGGAAAAAAAGCGCTGGCTATTTACAACTACGATCAAATTCTAGATTCGAGTATTTTAGATTTTCAAATGCCTTACAAAACAAAACATAATTCAAGTAATTACAACAACTTTACATATATTGTTCTACGGTATTTACACAATTTTCCAAAACTTATTAAATGTTCGAAAATCAATAACTTAACGTACGCACGCCGATTGCTTACGGCATACAATGAAATTTTACAATTTGAATATTTCAAACTTTACAACACTCTTCGAAATCTGGCCATTTCATAAAACTTATCACAACAACACGGCATACAAATTTGAATATTCCCAAATTTTAGATGCATTCCAATAGGCTTAGATTAGGATAATTTTATGCGAAAGAACACTCATATTTGAGCATTCCAACTCAAGTTACAAATTTAAGAATTCCAAAATTTTATATGACTCCCGAATCTAATTATTTGGTAAGGACTAAAAGATTTCAAATTTGAATATACTCTAAATTGTCCAGCTTCTAAAACCTATTTGATCATAAGCATCACAGAAGTAGATGCTAATAAATTATACTAACATGAAAACATATTCACGCATCTCAATTTGGTAATTTTTCTAGAGGAATTCTATATACATAGATGTGCATTTCCACCCATTATGAACTTACATTTAAAATTAATAATTTCTGAACATTTCAAACTGCTTACAAATTCGAGAAACTCCAAAGTATATCAACATGCCCACAAAAAATGTGCCAACTATTTGCAAGGATTTTTTATTTCCGAACATTTTTAATTGGTTACTACTTGGACATTTCAAAACTACTCAACAATTAAATATACGATGAAAAAAATACAAAATGCTAAAAAAAAGTATACCCGTTGAACATAGAAAACAATTTGTAAAAAAAAAAGAAAACATCGAAAGATCAATATCCCTGAATATATCCGCTGCAAAAATACAAATAATATATCAAAACAAACAGAAAACTACATGCAAACTACCTATGGTATGAAAAAACATTGAATATACACCTTTCGTCAAAATGTGTGAATAATTCAAATGCACTTTTCCTAATTTCAATTAACTATTGACATCGAAATACAAACATGTTCGAACATTTCGAATTACTAGACATTCGAATATTGTAGAAAATATATAAAAAAAACTCACAAAAAATGATACCTATTCATAAGAAAATAAGAACATTTTCGAACATTCCAATTTAGCCAACATTTAAACAAATATCCCAACATTCCGAAAATGCCAAAAAAAAAACGCTACTTGCTTATATCAAAATACAGCTAGATTAATTCACTAAGGGTGTGGCGATTTCAAACTGCTAAATATTGGAATATTGTGCATAATATATCAAAAAAAATCGAACAAAAATGCTACGTATCCGTAAAAAATAAAAACATGTTTAAACATTCCGATTTGGGCAACATTTAGACATGTTCCAACTTTCCATAAAAATATATCGAAAATGCTTAGCAAAAACGCTATTTACTTATATGAAAATATAAACGTACTGATTCACTACGGGCGTGGCGTGAAGCCACGCCAAATTTAACTAGTAATTGATTGAGAATTAGCAAAACCTTGTAGAAGACATCGCTTGTGCTCATTCTCTCGCCCACGTTGTTACGGGAAAAATCCTAGATCTAGGTCTCCCATATCGGACGATGGTGGTACGCGGCGACAGGAGGGAGAACTGCATCGAGACGCACATCGATAACAGCGAGTCTCGACGGTGGGGCATAGCGGGGTCTCAGAGGCGGACCCGTTCTGATGGACGGACGGGATGGTGGGTGGTGGCATTGTCTTGTGTCGTGGTGGCGTCGACGACATGCCTGGCAAGGTCAGTGTGTTGATCTCTCCTAAAAATTGGTACGCGGAAAAGGGAGTTGGTGACTTATAGAGCGCACGCAGAGTGTGCATGCTGAGAGGTTAGTGAACCGGCATATGTTCCCGGCTCACCTTTTTGGTCGGTTTGGTGAGGCCTCCGATTTAGATGGCGTGTAAAAAATAAAATTTCCCAAAAGGTGGGGCCACAATCAAGAAGAGCTCTTCACTTTTAGGATGCTTATAGTAAGTGAGGAAACAAATTAATTACAATGTAAAAGAGAGCAAATAATCGGAGTCCAAAGTAAAAGGGAGAACAAAAAACCATTTTATGGAGCTTATGATAAGTGGGGAAAAAATAAATTACAATGTGAAAAAGGCAAATAATCAAAATGCAAAGTAAAAAGGGGCAAAATATAAAATTTCCCAAGTGGTGGGACCACAATGAAATCATAGGGAGCTTAGTATTTGTCCAAAGTAAAAGGGAGAAAAAATCATTTTATGGAGCTTATGATAAGTGGGGCAAAAAATAAATTACAATGTGAAAAGGGCAAATAATCAAAGTGCAAAGTAAAAAGGGGCAAAATATAAATTTCCCAAGAGGTGGGACCACAATGAAGGAGAGCTCTTCAATCCAATCCTAGGGAGCTTAGTATTTGTAAGGACTAGAGCAAATTATCACAGCACCAAAACGAGACGTAAATCGGTTGTTCTCAGACTTGAGAGTGGTCCCGGTACGTCCAGATGGCCCCGGGCCTCGACTAGCTACATCTGCTTGGACAGGTTACTCAGATAGATATGCCCGATCGAATCTTGAAGCGAGACGAGACGCATGGATGGAAGGAGGTGAGCGTGGCGGGACGGATGTGCCTTTCATGCGCGCACGCACGCAGGGATCGACTTGCGAGTGGTCTGTTGGGCTGTCGCGATCGTGAAAGGGAGAGCGCATGCAAAAGTTGGCGTCGCTCGCCGCATGACCTGTCGGAGGTCGACCTAGGGCAATCATGCACTCGATCTCCGGCCCCTCGGTCGCATGTGTTTGATCCACTTTCGTGGAGGAGGAGGAGGAGAACCGCGACGCTTCGCCGAATTCTTCCATGCATGATCCGTGCATGCACGCACATGCATCGGATCCCTTTCGGAATTCCGTGGAGCCGGGCCCTGTATATCTCTATTGAGATCGGGCTACCTAGCACTGTTGAGAGCCATCTCCACCGCCACACCCGGAAAAAGAATTCCGATGGCCACCCCCTCAATTTATGTCTACTTTGGGGGCTTCTTTGATTCCCGGGATTTGAAAAACGAAACAATATGAAGATTGTAGGAATAGATTGTCATGACACTTGAAATTCTAGAGGAACCAATATTTCGTCAAAATTTCGGACAAATTTCATGAAATTTAACTGCTCTCTCTGTGGGGCGAGAAAACTTAGTATCGCCCAAAAATTTCGGTAACATTTAAAAATATCCCAAACGTAACCCTTCTAGTAGTAAGAAATGCAGATTATGTCATACAATTAGCATCATCGAATTAGTATTTTGTCCGGGTTGTATTCTGCTAGGTCTCGAGTTCGAATCTCCACAATTACACATATTTTTGCTAAATAATTTTAAACATCGGACTTGGAATCTGGACGATATTTTTGAAAAATTTCTTTAAATTTCGTTGATTTCTCGAAATTTGCGAATCTCGGTCAGCTGTGAGAAAAAAACAAAAACGGAATGTTGAACCCTGGGAACCAGTAGCAGATGTTGTTTGATTGCACAGCAGAAAAAACGCAGGAAATTTGTATTGAGATTGATAGCATATCATAGTTTCATAGACGCATATGAATTTTTCCAAGAGGTCTCACCTCTTGTTAGAAATCCAATAATATTGTAGGGTAGGAAAGAAATTTATAGGAATATTGGAGGATTTAATCCTTTGAATAACATGCACACACACATATTTTTGCTAAATAATTTTAAACGTTGAACTTGGAATCTGGACGATATTTTTGAAAATTTTCTTTAAATTTCGTTGATTTCTCAAAATTTGCGAATCTCGGTCAGCTGTGAGAAAAAAACGAAAACGGAATGTTGAACCCTGGGAACCAGTAGCAGATGTTGTTTGATTGCACAGCAGAAAAAACGCAGGAAATTTGTATTGAGATTGATAGCATATCATAGTTTCATAGACGCATATGAATTTTTCCAAGAGGTCTCACCTCTTGTTAGAAATCCAATAATATTGTAGGGTAGGAAAGAAATTTATAGGAATATTGGAGGATTTAATCCTTTGAATAACATGCACACACATATTTTTGCTAAATAATTTTAAACGTTGAACTTGGAATCTGGACGATATTTTTGAAAAATTTCTTCAAAATTTCGCTGATTTCTCGAAATTTGTGAATCTCGGTCAGGTGCGAGAAAAAAACGAAAACGAAATGTTGAATCCTGGGAACCAGTAGCAGATGTTGTTTGATTGCACAACAGAAAAAACACAGGAAATTTGTATTGAGATTGATAGCGTATCATAGTTTCATAGACGCATATGAATTTTTCCAAGAGGTCTCACGTCCTGTTAGAAATCCAACAAGATTGTCGGGTAGGAAAGAAATTTATAGGAATCTTGGAGGATTTAATCCTTTGAATAACATGCACTCTATAGAAAAATTACTATGGGTCAAAATCCTATGCAATTCAATTCCTTTGAAAATCCTTTACATCAAAGAGGCCCTGGAAGTGTTAGACACATGTCCGGGGACGCGGCCCGTAGCGGCACCGTCAAATCAAAAAAATTGTATAAGTGCGTTTCATTCAAATTTTGAGATGAAGTCATGTTACGAAATTTAAACGTAAATCCTCCGCCTCCTCCTTCGCGGTGCCTCGTCGGATGCAGTGTCGATGGGAACGTAGCCGGGGCCAGCCTCGAGGGTATCAAACACAACTTGACGACGGGCAGCTTCTGCCCGGACGAACTCGATTTTACCTCGAATAGTGCGGTTGGTATCTGACCATAATCGCGTCCGCTCGACGACGTTGTTGCCTAGCGGTGGATGGACGTCGGTGAAGCGGTTGAGCGTCGCTTCTTGCTTCTCCTAGAAGAACGTGTGCCAGTAGGGACTCTCGGTATGGTAAAATAGATTCAAAAACAACCAGAGCTTCTTCTGGCGGCGGTAGATCACGTACGTGAAGTCGAAATGCCTTTGGGAACTGGCGCCACTGGCACACCGTGCAAACAAATGGAAAAGCCTTTCAGCGTGAGTATACTGTGTTCGGGCAACTCTTTAGCCTCGTGTCAAGAGAGCCACTTCATGCTCATGACGGCGGTAGTTTGCGGGTGTGGCCGACGACGGAAGGAAGACTGTGTGAGGCGAGGGAAGGGAAAGTGTGGGAGGCGAGGTGAAAGAGTCCATGCCGCCGGATCCGGAGCAGGAGGAGGAGGACGCCAACGAGTTGGCAACTCCACCACCCACACGTCCGACGGGGGCCCTATGGAAACCTTGATCCCCGTGGTCGTCCCGTTTGGCTAGTGCAGACCCCGCATGGCTGTCACAGGCGGTTGCATCGGCACAAGCGTCGGCGTGGCAGCTGGAAACTCCAGTTAGGGTGTCCTTTTAATTTTATGTAAATTACGTGTAAATGGGTTTGAAATTGAAATCATCTCTCCTATATATGCAATTTTATACGCCTATGACAAACAGGACCTACAAGTCAGATTGCTTGTTCGGGTGTTGTCCGGCACTCCAGGCTATTCTAAACCTAAAGTTTGCCGAAAATAAATTGGGTCGGGTCAGGCAACGGGTACGGTTGTGGCCGATGTACCTCATTGGGATATTGGGGTCGGTAGAATGCATCCAATAGTACTGAGTACGGGCACTTGTATCTAGTGAGATCCTTGTGGCCGGCCATGTGGGAAAAGCCGGACAGAGCTAACCATGGGATCATTGGTTTCCTGTTTACCCAAAGCAGCTAGTAACAAATCGCAGCACTTGTATTCTTTCCCTCTCTTATATTTCTACAGTCGTCGCTGGCCGCGGTTTGAGTTGGATTTCGGCTGAACAGAGCACAGGAATTGCTATGAACAGAGCACAGTACCATGGAGTACAGTGCTAGTAGCTCTTGCACTGTGCCACTTTGACCATGAGGCCTTTCTGCAGCAGCAGGAGCCCATCTCACAAGCATTAGCCACGTGATTATGATTTTGATTCCGTTTGAAGCTCGCACCGACATACGTGTGCGTATGTACTCACCGACCGACCGAAGTCATACACACAGGACTACAGGCAGGAGACATGAGTACTCAGTCTCAGTGGACGTGCCTGGTCGTCTCCCTCCCATTTCACTGTAGCGGGAGGCGATTTCTTGGAACCACCCAGTCGATCCTCCTCCTCACCGCGGATCCGCCGGATCCCTCGCCCTCCGACGGCCGCTCCGGCGGCGGGAGGGTGGGGGATCCCGCCTCTCGGTTGTAGTTAGGGAAGGCTCTTTTGGGGCTCTAGCCGGCGGCGCCGTGGAGGCGGTGGGGTCGCCGGTGAGGCTTTTGGTGCAGATTCGCGTCCCCTCCGGCGGCGGGGCTCGGTGGAGTCCCGCGGTGGCGGGTCTGCTCCTTTGGCGGCGGCGGATCGGCGGATCCGCGCCGTGCTTCGATCCATCGCCAGATCCAGTGCTTCGGTCTCCGTGCTGGCGGCGGATCCGGTGGAGGAGGTGCAGGGGTGCTGCGGTGTGGGGAAGCGGCGTGCAGGCGGAGGATCTGGCCACCTCCGGTGGAGGTGGGGCGGTGCTGGCCCCAGGTCCGGTGCGGATGGAGTTCGGGGTCTGTGGCCCCGGCCGACGAGCGTTCATCGACAGTGGATCCAGCTCTGCGGAGCTGGTGCTTGCAGCGGCTCTCAGACGCCTTCGGGCTAGAAGCTCCGCCGCGCCAAGGTGCAGGTTTCCGAGCTGCCGCGTTCTTCGCCGATGGTGGAGCTCGTGCTGGCTGGGATCCCTCGTCGCGGTTGACGGCAAGTCACGGCAGTGTTGCCTTTGTTTCCTTCCTCTTTTCCTCGTGTATTTGGGCTTGTATTTGTTCTCTTTCTATGAATACTAGTATGGAAAATGCAAAAAAAAAAAAAGGAGACAGGAGTACTCTATTTCTTTTTTAGGCTCCAATGAACACGTATGGCGTGTTTGGTGGGCCGAATGCAGGCCAACCAGGCCTTGTGAATGTAAGAAATACTCTCCCGTATCCATATAAAAAAGTATAGAATCCACTCTCAAATCCACCCCTTCGGACACATTTCGTCCTCAACTCAAAATTGGAGGCGGTTTTGATGTGCTGATTAGGCTCTGAGCTGGCAAATGATTTTTCTGTCGATGCTGACTAGGTAAATGCTGGACCCACTAGTCATATATGTGTCTTAGTCAGAAATCCCCAAATCGATCGATCCAGCTCGCCAAATCCCTAGCTTGCAACACCGCCGGTACCTCGCTCCGCCGCCGCACCTCGCTCCACCGCCGCAGCTCCGTAGCTTGCCGAAGATTCGTCGCCATGGTATCCGCCAGCTCCAGCAGTAGCGCCCTCCGCCGTCGTGCCCCTTTCATCCCACTGATCCCTGAGCCATCGACGTGGAACTCGACGACTTCGCTGGGATTGGAGAGCTAGGAATAAGTAGTTGTCCAGCAGATGATCGAGAAAGGAGCACAATCAGATTGGACCTTGGTAAATCGAAACCAGTGGACACAAATTAATTAGCATCTCTGTATATTTATACTTGCATTGATAATCAAATATACGTGTTCCTGTCTAATCCAACGAAAAAACATGCAGCGTGTTACAAGACGAAAATATCAAAGTTTACAACGCTGGCTCCGTGGCAACGCTCTCTACAAATTAAGAAATGGTCAAATGGATTTCAAAGACAATAGGTATGTCTATAATCAATCTAAAAAAATTTATGTCTATAATCAGGTCCTGATCCTCACATGCATAGGGTTGGGCATCTGCTGGTAGCGCATACGTTCCTCGTCTTGGTTGGTGGGCAGAGCGAAGCGGCAGAGCGGGCAGAGGCGGCTGACACGGAGCCATTCAGAGATGCAACCTTCATGGAACGCGTGGGCGCACGGCATCCTCCTCAGCCTCTCCCTTCCCCAAAAGCCTGCATGCACACCGAGCAGTCCTTCTCCCTCGCCTCGCCGGCCGTGATCTCCGGCAGAGCGGAGATGGCCCTGGCCAACGCCGGGACAGCGCCGAATCCGCCGTTCCTGTACGACGGCATCTCCGCGCCCGCGGCGTTGATGACGGGCGGAGCGAACTCCCACCTGAACGGCATCCGCCGCGGAGCCACGGGCGTCCTCCGCCGAAGAAAGGCCATGATAGAAGAGCGTGCTGGCGCTTCGACGGGCTCGGCCGACTGCCTCCGGCAAAAATACGAGTGCGGTTCCGCTCTTGGACAGCCTCCCACTGTCGTCGTGATGTTGGCGTCACTAGAAGAAAACGGGCCTATAATCCCGGTCGGCAACGGGCTTTAGTCCGGTTGGCCAACCGGGACTGCTCAACTGGGACTAAAGGACCCCCTTTAGTCCCGGTTTGGCACGAACCGGGACTAAATGCACTCCACGTGGCCACGGGCGAGCTCGTGGGGTGGAAAACCTTTAGTCCGGTTTGTATCACGAACCGGGACTAAAGGTTTTTGTCTTTTTTCCTTTTCAATTTATTTAGGGTTTAGGGGGTTAGGGTTTAGGAGGGGTTTAGGGTTTTGGATTTTATGTTTTCCATCATATGGAGATCACGTCGATACGCCAAAAACAAGTTTTCGTATACATAAAGTTCATACTACACACGGAGATCACGTTGATGCAATTCATACACATAATTTGGTATATATATATCTATTTAATTACATGGAGATCACTAAATTACATGGAGGCATATTATCGGAGATGGTGTTCTCCTCTTTCAGGTATGACCTCCGCAAGCAAAAATCCCGCCAATTCCTCCAATTGCTTTTACGCGGTCCTCTGATAGGAGCGCGTTCCGCATCTTGCCATCTTTAAAAGAAGGATATCAATATGAATATATGAGTTGTGTGTATATATATCAAATCATCTTTCAAAAATTATGACTAGTATTTACATACTTCAATTTGTCTTCGATTTCTGCGGTTCTCACTGGTCATCATGTGAATGTACTCGCAAACGTAGTATGCACATAAATTAGTCCCTGTGGCTGCCTCAGGCACCACTGTACGAGAATAGAATTCAATCAAATAATAATCAAGCATGATAATGGTATTGAAACTAGAATTAAAGAGATGCGCAGACCTAGATAGTACTATTTACCTGGTTCAGAACAAATTGCAGCTCCGGTTTCCATTCACCGGCTTCATTCTTGATGAACCGTTTCCAAACCCTGCCCAGCAAAGAAAATGAATAAAGGAGTTATTAATTACTTGATATCAGGAAATGAACGAAAGAGGCCGATATAGTGCGATAATGATTGAAATTACTTCTGGAGCATATTAGTCAGGCTCTTGTATTGATCAGGATCTCTCCGTAATGAGTCCATGACTTCAACGGTTCCTTCGTCAACTCTAATGATTAGCAGAATCCAGTGGAAACTGCGCACGTTTATATAGCCAGGCATGCATAACTCATCAATTACACTTAACATCGAGTAAGCAAAATAAAATGTGTACAAGACAGTAACACTCACCTGAAGTTGCAAGGAAAAAGTATGTGTGTTTTGATATTATGTTCCTTTAAAAACCGTAGCAAAAGTTTCTCCTGTCCTTGGGAAAGTATTGAATGGTATATTCATGAACGTTATTTGGGTCAATGAACCCAATGTCCCAGATTCCCTCTTTTTGCATTCGAGAATCTTCATTCTGCATAATAGCGTACAAAAAATATAGTGAGGATAATTACAGGCAATGACGAGCTGAGCTAAAGACTTAAATTACAGAAATAAATCACTTAGAGACAATAGCAAGTGACGAGAGATTTGTCGAGGGCGTCTAGAGTGTATAGCTGAAAAAGTTCGGTAAACTCAATTTGCACCTCGTAATCTTGTAAGAAGTGCTCTTCCTTAACGTTCACCATGAGCATGGTTCGCTGTTCCTTTGCGACTTTCATGTACCAGTCATGCAATCTTCGCATTTATGTTGTTAGATTCGAAACCTGCTCAGGTCTGACCAGAGACTGCCCGTGAACATATTTCCATGCTATCTCAGCAATGGGGTAACTGTCGCCTATGACTTGAGGAGAACACTGAGACCAGTACCGTCGTCCTTATCGGGAAACACCTTGAGCGGGGCGATCGATTGTTGTTCCTATTCTCCGAGCTGGGGAACTTTTTTTCCCGCTTTTCCCTAGTGAGCTATATGACTTCTGAATAGCGCGCTCATAGTCTGATGGCAACTTCGTTCCGGGTCCGATAAGTTCTTGTAGAAGCGCTCAACGACCTCCGGAGCTAGTTTCTCCTTTGGCTCGGGCTTTTTCGGTGCAAGTTGTCTTTTGACATCGCAGCCACGATCGCTCTGTTTTCCTCGCAGTCCTTTCGTAAGTTAACTTCTCAGGAGTCTTGTCTTTTGACTTCTTTCTACTTTCTTCTTAGTCGGCGAAGCGGTGAGCTTCCGCTTATTTAGCAGCTTAGTGGGCGGAGAAGGCTGACGCGGCGGAGATGCAGATGACTCGCGCTGGTCCCTCTCGGGAGGTGAGGACTTTGCTGAGGTGGATTGCTACAAGGAGGAGTCTGGAGGGGTGGAGTCTGCAAACACGATGTATTCCTTTTTCCATAGAATGATACCACCCCTAACTTCTCTCAGTGTCGTCTCCCCGTCACCTCCAGCCTGTCAAGCTCCATGTCTCAAATCCACTCAGAACTTCATCCACCCCGACACGAGCATAGCCAGCTGGAATCTGACTGCCATGTAAGTGTGCCCCAGGTTCATTAGGTAAAGCAAAGCCGACCGCCACCTTGAAGGATATGTTCTTCATTGACTGATGTAGATCACACATTGTCTTCTCCGTGATAGCATCCACGGGGTAGCGAGCCATCGGTGCTTCATCCATCAGTGCATCATGATCACCCAGGAGCGCCGTGGAACCCACGCTGCTTTTCAGCTGAGATGGGACGTTACCATCGTTGAATGCAGGATCTTCTTGCTGCCGCTCAGATGCCCTTTGCTGGCTATTAATTATGTCCAGTTGCTCCTGCTGCCGCATGACCATGCGTTGCAATTCCTCTTGATTTGCTTCTAGCCGTTGGATCCGGTCTGCCTCCAGCTTCTTTTTTCTCTGACGGCTTCTATAAGTGTCAGCGCTCTCGGAAACCCAGCTTCCACGGAACACCGGGGCCATAGCCTCGTGTTCGTCCTTTGTGTTCAGGATTCCCGAGGGCGAGTGTCAGCTCGTCGTTCTCTCTGTCGGGCTTGAACGTTCCCTTTCGAACTTTTTCTATTGCTTTAACAAGATCTTTGGTGACCGTTTGAAGTTTTCCTTATTTTTTCCCTTGGAATAAGCTTCCCTGTCTTGGGTCCAACGATGCCCCATGCCCGTACAACCAGCGCTTGGACCTCTCGGGAAATTTCGCTGTTTCTGAGTGACCCCTTTAGCAATCAGGTCGGCGTCTCTTTTTTCCTACTTAGGCGCGGCAGTCTTGTAGCCACCTGGCCCCAAAACATGGTGATATTCCTTTTTCGCAGCATTTATCTTATTTTTTCCTACCTTTCCACAGCTTCAGACGATTCCTTGTACGCCTTAAATGCATCCCAGTGATAATTTTGCTTCTCTAGTGGTCCAGTGAATGTTGGAGTTTCTTTTTTCTTCTTATATTCAGCTCATGTTTTTTTCTTGAAGCTCTGGAATTGTGTGGCCATTTCTTAATAGCCCACTCCTGACTTTCAACTTCATGTCAACTTCCAGACCTGGCGGTAGGTTGAAATGTGTCATGAGCGTTTTCCAAAGCTCATCTTTGGATCTTTGGTCGACAAAAGTAACTTCCCATCGTCATCTCCCTTTGGCTTATGCCATTCTCGAATGCTGATCGGGATGTTGTCCCTAACAACAACTCCACATTGATTTACAATTTTTTTGCGTTCACTGCGGGAGCAAGCGGTTCGCCATCTTCAGCAACTTCCTCGATCGGGAACCTTTGATTATCGCCCAACCTTTTGGTCGGGCCTCGTTGACTTTTACCAGATTGGCTCGATCCGGAGGGTTAAAAGAAAAAAGATTCGTTAATAAGTGCAATACAAATCAATTAATGCATCTAGTGATCATGAGAGGCTTAATATACCTCGCCGGAATTTGTTAAGGGTCCTTCGTCTCTTCGTTCTACCTCAGCTCCGTAGTCATTCAAAAATTGTGAGCTGTAATCTTCTCCAGCTTCTTCACCGACATCTTCTCCACCTTCTCCACTGTCATATATTATATTCATGATTTCCTCTTCACAACCGTCGTCTCTGCCGTGGGCGTCCATAGCTTAACTACAAACCAGATGTAATATGATAAGTGATATGCCAATATTCATCTTCATATACACAATATTCATCAACAATATTTACACAATATAACAAATTTAGCTATTTTCCACAACTGTTGCACAAGTGACACATTTATGATTAAGTAATTGTCATATCTCGTGAAACATAACGCTAAAGTATTAACACAAGATACAAAAATTTCTTAACACAAGTATTAACACAAGGTACAATTGTCATATATTATCCTGCAACAAAATTTTCTTAACACAAGTATTACAATTTCTTAACACAAAAATTCATACAAATATTGCAACAAAAATTTCTTAACACAAGTATTACAATTTCTAAACAAATTGTCATATAACAAAAATTATCCTGCAACAAAAATTTCTTAACACAAGTATTACAATTTCTAAACAAAAATTTCTTAACACAAGTATTAACACAAAACTAATTAGATAGTTAACACTAATAACTAACCTAAACGAATTAATTTTTCTACATGAACATTTTGCCTAAACTAACCTAATTAGAAACTAACTAATTAGAGACTAACCTAACATTTTGCCTAATTGGAAACTAACCTAACATTTTACCTAATTGGAAACTAACCTAACACTAATAACTGACCTAGAACTAATCTAAACTAACCTAACATGGCTTGACGGCGACGGCGGACGGGCGGCGGATCGATCGAGTTGAGGATGCCCTACCTCCGGCGAGCACAGACGGGCGGCGTTTTGAGGGGGAGGCGGGCAGGGTGGCGCCGGCGCAGCACCTTGGCGGGCCTCCGGCCTGCAGCGCGAGGCAGGTGAGGGGAGGGCGACGTCGGCGTCTTGGAGGCGGAGGAGGCTGGCCAGGGCAGCACCTCGGGCGGGCCTCCGGCCTTCAGTGCGAGGCAGGGGAGGAGAGGGCCACGGCGGCGTCTTGGAGGCTGGCCAAGGCAGCACCTCGATCGGAGGGCGGGCGAGGCAGGGACGGGACGGGAGGCGACGGCGGCGTCGTGGCAGGGCAGGGGACGTGACGGCGACGACGGCGTCTTGGAGGCGGAGAGAGGAGCAACTGATGCGGTTTGAGGAAGATGGATGATCGGGGAGATCTAAAAATCCCAAATAGACCTTTAGTCCTGGTTGGTGCCAACCGGGACTAAAGGTCTATTTTTGGGCGGCCGAAAACTCGCGCGCGAACTCAGACCTTTAGTCCCGGTTGGCAACGCCAACCGATACTAAAGGTGTTTTCGAGTTGTTTTTTTGTTGCTCTATTTTCTTTTTGTTTTTTCTGTTTTCTTTTATACCTTTAGTCTCCTTTTTCTTTTTCTATTTTCTGATTTCTTTTATATGTATTGATTTAAGTCAAATTAATTTCTAAAAATAAGTCAAATCAAGTCAAATTACTTTCAATATTTATAAAAATCATATCTATATTTTCTGATTTCTTTTATATGTATTGATTTAAGTCAAATTAGTTTCTAAAAATAAGTCAAATTAGTCAAATCAAGTCAAATTAGTTTCAATATTTATAAAAATATTTAAAAAATATTTATAAAAATAATATCTATATTTTCTGATTTCTTTTATATGTATTGATTTAATTATCCAAATCAAGTCAAATTAGTTTCTAAAAATTTGTAAAAATCATATCTATATTTGAAAACATCCTCAACAACTTTTGGAGCATCCAATATTTGTAAAAACATATCTATATTTGTAAAACTGATATCTATATTTGATCATATCCCGCCCCAAATTTCCAGCCAAAAATACCCGCCAAAATTTCCCGCCCAAAATTTAACCATCCAAATTTTATGATGTCGTGCGACTAAACACATCATTGAACAAAACACACGGTTTCCCCGAGCTACAGTCCCACACTGTTTGCGATATCGTCACATGCAGTGTGGGACTGAGCTCGGGAATCCGGATGATTTGTGTTGGTCGACCTAAAGTAAACTGAAAACTAATTGTACTGAATACCTAAATACAGCTGAAACAAAACACCCGGTTTCCCTAGCTACAGCCCCACAGTGATTCACGGTCGAATGCCTTTACATTCACTGTGGGACGCAGTTAGGGAATCTGAATGTTTTGTGTTTTGAGCAGAAGAATGAGTGAGGAACCTGGCTGAGATGGTGGCCTATTTATAGGCGTCCTTAGGGATAAGAAACTGGTGCCAAAGCGAGAAGCAACAGAGTTGGAAGAGGCGGGAAATTTTCCCGCCCACCGCTCTGTCAAATTTGCGCGGCAAATCCAAAAAAAATTGCGCGTGTTCTTTCCCGAGTCCCGCTGAAAATTGCGCGCGCAAAGCCCACCTTTAGTCCCGGTTGGCATTTCCAACCGGGTCTAAATGGGCAAAAGGAAACATATTATGGTTACATAGAGTTTTCTTCTGAGTTTTCATAACACAGTTACATAAAAGGTTTAATACATTATTACACATCACCAACATTCCTATCTAGCGTTTGGGTATAAACTTTTTCTTCACGTGTGTCCCTTGCTTATAATTGCGCCGTAAACATGGAGAATCTTCATCATTTAACAGGATGCTTGGGTCAGTGTTCACTGTGAAGGGCGGAATTTTATCAAACTTATTGTAATCTTCTGACATGTCTGTCTTGTCCTCCACTCCGACGATGTTTCTTTTCCCTGAAAGAACTATGTGGCGCTTTGGCTCATTGTATGATGTATTCGCTTGCTTATCTTTTCTTTTTTCAGTCTGGTAGACATGTCCTTCACATAGAAAACATGAGCCACATATTTGGCTAGGACAAATGGTTCGGTGTGGTACCCAAGATTGTTGAGATCCACTGTTGTCATTCAGTACTTCGGGTCTACCTTTACCCCGCCTGTCAGGTTGACCCATTTGCATAGAAACAAAAGGGACCTTAAAAGAAGGTCCATAGTCAAGTTTCCATATATCCTCTATGTAACCATAATATGTGTCCTTTTGCCCATTATTCTTTGTTGCATCAAAGCGGGCACCACTGTTTTGGTTGGTGCTCTTTTTATCTTGGGCGGCCGTGTAAAATGTATTCCCATTTATCTCGTACCCTTAGAAAGTCAATATAGTCGAAGATGGTGTCCTAGCCAACAAGTACAGCTGTTCTCCAACATTGGTGTTATTAATGAAATGTGTTTGCAACCAACCGCCGAAAGTATCCATGTGTTTTCCTTTAATCCAGGAGTCAGTACGCTCCGGGTTTTCGGAGCGTACAATATTCATGTGTTCCACGATATACGGAGTCACCAAGGTGGAACTTTGTAGAACTGTGTAGTGTGCCTGAGTGAAAGAATGCCCGTCCATACTTATTATTGCTTTCTTTCCTAGCGTGCCTTTTCCACTCAGTCTCCCCTCATGCCGCGATTGAGGAACACCAATCGGATTAAGGTCAGGAATAAAGTCAACACAAAACTCAATGACCTCCTCTGTTCCATAGCCCTTGGAGATGCTTCTTTCTGGCCTAGCACGGTTATGAACATACTCCCTCCGTTCCTAAATATAAGATGTTTTAGCTTATGTCCACATTCATATGCATACAAGTGTATCTAGACATATTTCATGTGTAGGTTCACTCATTTTATTATGCATGTAGACAACATGTGTAACATGTAAAACATCTTACATTTAGGAACGGAGGGAGTATTTCTTTAAGACTCCCATGAACCTCTCAAAGGGGAACATATTGTGTAGAAATACAGGACCGAGAATGGACATCTCATCGACTAGGTGAACTAGGAGGTGCGTCATAATATTGAAGAAGGATGGTGGGAACACCAACTCGAAGCTGACAAGACACTGGATCACATCCTTCTGTAAACTTTGTAGAGTTTCTGGATTGATTACCTTCTGAGAAATTGCATTGAGGAATGCACATAGCTTCACAATGGGTACTCAAAAAATTTCCGGTAGAAGACCCCTCAATGCAACCGGAAGTAATTGTGTCATAATCACGTGGCAGTCATGAGACTTTAGGTTTTGGAACTTTTTCTCTGCCATATTTATTATTCCCTTTATATTTGACGAGAAGCCAGACGGGACCTTGATACTGCTCAGGACTTCTAAAAAGATTTTCTTCTCTTCTTTGGTAAGAGCATAGCTGGCAGGATCTTGATACTTCTCTGGATTCAGCTCGTCTCGTTCGTTCATACGTTGCTGGTCCTGCCGTGCTTCCGGTGTATCTTTTGTCTTCCCATACACGCACAAGAAGCCTAGCAGGTTCATGCAAAGATTTTTCGTCACGTGTATCACGTCGATTGCAGAGCGAACCTCTAAGAGTTTCCAATAGGATAGCTCCTAAAATATAGATTTCTTATTCCACATGGGTGCGTGTCCGTCAGCGTCATTAGGAACAGATTGTCCGCCAGGACCCTTTTCAAAGATTACTTTTAAATATTGGACCATACCATATATATCATCACCAGTAGGGCGGGTAGGCTTCATCCGGTGATCTGCCTCACCTTTCAAATGCTTGCCTTTTTTTCTTAAGTGATGCCTTTTTGGAAGAAATCGACGATGCCCCGGGTACACATTCTTCCTATATTTATCCAAATATATACTTTCAGTCTCACCTAAACAGTGTGTGCATGCATTGTATCCCTTGTTTGTCTGTCCTGAAATATTACTAAGAGCAGTCCAATGATTGATGGTTACAAACAACAACGCTCGTAGGTCAAATTCTTCATGTTTGTGCTCATCACACACACGTACACCTTTTTCACGCCACAACTGTAAAAGTTCTTCAACTAATGGCCTCAAGTACACATCAATGTCGTTGCCGGGTTGCTTCGGGATTTGGATAAGCACTGGCATCATAATGAACTTCCGCTTCATGCACAACCAAGGAGGAAGGTTATAGATACATAGAGTCACAGGTCAGGTGCTATGACTGCAGCTCTGCTCACCAAAAGGATTAAAACCATCTATACTTAGACCAAAACTTAAGTTCCTTGCGTCACGTGCAAAGGTCGGGAAGTCTCTATCGATTTTTCTCCACTGCGACCCATCAGCGGGGTGTCTCAGCATCACGTCTTTCTTATGGTCTTCTTTGTGCCATCGCAACAACTTGGCATCCTCTTTGTTTTGGAACAAACGTTTCAACCATGGTATTATAGGAGCATACCACATCACCTTGGCAGAAACCCTCTTCTTGGGGCGCTCGCCCTCAACATCACCAGGGTCATCTCGCCAGATCTTATACCGCAATGCACCGCATACCGGGCATGCATTCAAATTCTCGTACTCCTCACCGCGGTAGAGGATGCAGTCATTAATGCATGCATGTATCTTCTGCACCTCTAATCCTAGAGGGCAGCCAACCTTATTTGCTTCGTACGTACTGGGGGGCAATTCATTATCCTTTGGAAGAATCTTTTTTAATATTTTCAGCAACTTTTCAAATCACTTGTCAGATACACCATTCTCTACCTTCCATTGCAGCAATTCTAGTGTGGTACCCAGCTTTTTCTGGCCATCTTCGCAATTTAGGTACAACAATTTTTTGTGATCCTCTAACATGCGCTCCAATTTCAACCTCTCGTTTTCACTTCCGCAGTTTATCTGTGCATCAAGAATGGCCCGACGAAAATCATCATCGGGCTCATCAACAATGGCCTCTTCTTCAGCTTCGTCTTCCCCCATTGTAGTACCACCGTGTTCAGGGAACATAGGATAGTTGTCATCATCCTCTTCTTTTTCATTGTCTTCCATTATAATCCCTCTTTCTCCATGCATGGTCCAATAATTATAGCCGGATATAAAACCGGACTGCAACAGGTGGAAGCGAAGGGTTTTGAAGAAGATTAATCCTTCGTATTCTCTTCTGTTTGCCTCAGCCACATGGAGAAAATTATGCAGGCCACTAATGAACTCGGGACTGCGTCAGCCACATGGAGAAAATTATGCAGGCCACTAATGAACTCGGGACTGCGTCGGTCACCGTACATCCATTGCCAGCTCATCTGCATTATATAAATATATAAAAAACCATTACACTACATCGTGAATAGAGAACTGACCAAATTAATTAATACAAGTTCATCACATTAAAACCAAAATGGAGTAGTGACCAAATGTAATACATAGTTCTCATAAAACATACATTGAAACTGACATATAACTATCTAATGCATTTAAATGCAACAACAAATGCGATCAAAATCGCAACTAAGTTAACCATTGATCCAACAACATAATGATACCAAGGCTCTTTATTAATTGCATATTTTCTAATCTTTCTAATCTTCAAGCACATTGCATCCATCTTGATCTTGTGATCATCAACGATATCGACAAGATCCAACTCCAATTTGATCTTCTCTTCTTCAAAAAAAAATTCAATTTTTCTTTCAAATCAACGTTTTCTTTTTCAACTAAATTTAACTTCTCGACAAGAGGGTCGGTTGGAATTTCCGGTTCACATACCTCCTAGATAAAAATATCTATGTCAAGTGTTCGTCGGCATAATTGTCATAAACACGAAATGAAACAAATAGTTATAAAAGATAATATACCACATCCGAATCATAGATCGGACGAGGGCCGACGGGGATAGATATCAAAACCATGGCACTATACACATAAAAAATAATCATACAAGTAAGAAAATTATACAAAAGTAACTATGCATCTAAATCATACAAGTAAGATTTTTTTTAAATATAAGAACAAGAGGCTCACCAAGGTGGTGCCGGCGACAGGACGACGCGGGCGATCGACGGCAGTGAGGACGTGGACGGGGACGGGACGACACTAAAATCCACAAATCATACTTTAATTTGAGCTCAAATTGCATATAAAACATATAAACTTTCTATTTTAGGCATTTCATCAAACACCTAGCTAGCACTAGAAACATGAAATGAGCTAAACTAGCAATAAAATGAGCTAAACTAGCAATGCCAGATGAAAGGATTAAGTTGCTAACCCTTGGATAGACGGGGCGCCGCCAATCTTGACAAATGGTAGAAAAAAATGGGTTTGAACTCGAACTTGGGAGAGGAAACGTAGGGTTCGCTGTTGCAAGGCCGGCAGGAGTAAAAGAGGACGAGCAAGAAGTCGGCAAAAATGGATTCGCTGCTGCTCAGTCGCGCTCAGACGTCCTGGGTAGGCGAGATGAAAATTTGTGACGATGAGCCAACCATGCAAAGCGTGTATGTGGGGACGACAGGAAGTCGATACTTGTAGACCCACTAACGCAGAGGCGAGATCGAATTCGGGTCGGTGCCCGTCTGTTTCGGAGTCGCCTGGGATGCAGAGGAGGGATAGAAGGATGGTTCGATCTTTGGACGCGCTGTACTTACGTTCCTTGTGTGAAAAAAACCAACCGAGGGCCGGCGAATGAACTGGTCACTCGCTATGTATGGGCCTGTCCGGCTAGGCTGATGTTTACTACGGAGTAGTGCACCGAGCAGGTCTCCGACAGACTGGCTGCTGCGCTCGTGTACATGGGCCGTAATGGCTTGGATTCTGATGAGACGACACAGGCCCTCCAGTGAAAAGAAGGCTTCACCACGCAACGGAGATCCACCTGAGGCCGCGCGGGAGAACGGATGGAGCAATCCAAAGCCTGTGGCACCACCAGTCCAGTGAGCCGCCGCCGCCGCCGCTCCTCTCCATCGCCGGCACTCCCGATGGACGACGACGACCTCCTCCGGGAGATCCTGCTCCGCCTACCCCCACTGCCGTCCACCCTCCCGCGCGTCTCCCTCGTCTGCAAGCGCTGGCGCCGTCTCGTCGCCGACCCCGCGTTCCTCCGCCGTTTCCGCACCCACCATGGGAGGCCTCCCGTCATCGGCTTCTTCTCCACCTTCGGCAGCCCCGTTTTCACCCCCGCGCTAGACCCGCCGGACCGGATCCCCGCCGCGCGCTTCTCCTTGCGGCTTGAAGAAGGCCACCACTACCAGCTCCTCGGCTGCCGCCATGGCCGCACCCTCCTCCTCAACAGGACGCCGCGGCCCTTCCTCCTGGTATGGAACCCCGTCACGGGCGATCAGCCCCGCGTGGCCGTTCCCCCCGAGTTTTCCGACAGCGACAAGATCGTCATCCTCACGGGGGCGCTGATTTGCACAGCCGGCGACCGAGGCCACGCGCACGGCGATTGTCACTCCGGCAGCTTTCAGGCGGCCCTGCTGGCCACTGACAGAGGAAGACACACCCAATTTTTCGCAAGCATTTACACATCGGAGACCAGCAAATGGAGCGAAATCACCTCAACATCTTTCATACAGTGCGTTGGGATATCTCCTGCTATGAGAAGTTTTCAACCTATCATCACTCCTACTATCTTGATTGGGAACTCAGTCTACTGGTCGTATGTAATTGCTGGCGCTTGCATTGTTGAGTTTGACTTGGATAGGCAGAAAATAGCACTAATAGAGCCACCGCCAGATGTGAACACCTACAACGACACCGTTTTCGCAGTTACGCGGGCTGACGATGGTGGCCTTGGCTGTTTCATTGTGTCGGATTTCCGCGCCCAGCTATGGAAGAGGAAAGCTGGTGATTGTGATGATGGTGCTATATGGGTTATTGGAAGAACTGTTCAATTGGACAAGCTTCTTTCGCTCGGAGCAGCGGGCAAGAGGAAGTCACTAGCTTTAGTGGGGTTTGATGAGGAAAACGATGTGACGCTTGTAAGGACATCCTGTGGTATCTTCATGGTCCATCTCCAGTCAATGAAGTTCAGGAGACTTTGCAACAGTGGCAATGCCAGGAATATCCATATGTATCACGCATTCCCAAGCTTCTACGCAGCAGGTAATAGCATGTCTTTACTTAATCACTTTGCAGTGTGACAAAGCTAAATTATATTCAGTAACTGTTGATGAAATGCCTCACATAATCCTTGAGTTCAGTACTGATGATCGGTTCAATTTTTCTTTTGCTCCTGGATGAATTCCATAGGAACAGCAGTACTCAGGTTAATGCCCTCGTATATTGGCCATAAGCATAAATTGTGTTATGGAAGTAATCTTTCGCGAATAGCTGCAGTGCAGACCTTTACAGCATTAGGTTTGATGACAGTTGGAAATTGAACTAGTACGTGAAGACTATCCTTGAACCAACTCAAATGTCAAATGGATAACTCGGTTAACTGTCACACTCTGACCTCAAATCCATTGCATCTTAATTTCATCGGTACTTTTATCTAATTTGATATTGCTATAAATCCTACGATCATAACAGTGAGTTGGTAGGAGCTCTTAGCATTTGACACGATAGTTCATTTTTTACATGCCATGAGCCCTATTGTAAGTGGCTGTCCATTTGTATTAGTAAAATATTCAACTAAATTTTATTTGGCTTTTGTCAGTCATATTAAAATCTGAATACCTATGTTCACTTTTGCTTGTAGAGACATTTGTAATATATGGAATGAGCAGATGAGATAAGTTCTACATACTATCTTTTTCGTTGCATAAAAGACATACTTTAAGCAATTGCACGTCGTTTCAGTGTGTGATACGTAACAGTTGAAAACTGAAGAGATCTAAGTGGAGTGGAACGCTGGGCTTGAATCAACTGAAACGCAAATGAGTAAATTGGCACTTTCAGAAGCTTTTTTGATGATTTTCTCTCCGTTGATTTCGTCCAGAATAACCTTTGCTCGTATCGATCTCATAGTACAAATAATAGTAGTATTTCCTCCGTCCCAAAATAATCGACATAGGTGGACTTGGTATTTTAGATTTGGAAGTAATGAATATAGCTCTTTTATCAAAATGGTTGTGGAAATTATTTAATGAAGATGGACTGTGGCAACAAATACTTCGAAAAAAGTACTTGGAGAAGATCACTCTTTGTCAAGCTGTCAAAAGAAATGGTGATTCTCATTTCTGGCAGGGCTTGATGGAGGTTAAAAAGCTTTTCTGGGGATGTTGTCGAATACAATTAGGAAATGGGGGAAAAACAAGTTTCTGGGAAGATCATTGGACTTCTGACGAGAGCCTATCTAAAATGTTCCCAAGACTCTTTAGCACTTCTCTGAACAAAAACATAACTGTCAGTGAAGTGGTTAACAGAGGATGGGCTTCGCTTAGATTTAGAAGGGCGCTGGTAGGAGTGTTAGGAGAACAGTGGGCGTCGATGAGAAGGCTTTTCAGAGACATAACACTAAGTGAGGAACCTGATAGGTTGATATGGACATTAACCAACTCAGGAATCTTCTCGGTTAAGTCTTTTTATAATGCTATGCAATCTCGTAGAGTGGTGCCATATAAATTCCTTTGGAAAATTAAACTACCTCTGAAAATCAAGACGTTCATTTGGTTGATACTTAATAAAAGTATTTTAACAAGAGATGTCTTGAAACACAGGGGGGGAGATTGTGAGGAAACATGCTTATTTTGTGGCAAAAATGAATCCATTAATCACTTATTCTTTGAATGTCCTCTAGCTAGGTATATATGGAATGTGGTTGGCTGTGCATTTGGAACAGGCTTCCAATTCACTTCAGCTGAGCATGCCGTATCAGTTTGGCTTAGAAGGAAAAATAAGAAACTAAGGGGTTTATGGTCGGTAGGAATTGCAGCGATTTTGTGGGGGATTTGGAAAACCAAGAATGCTGCATGTTTTGAGAAGAAGTGGCCAGAGGAGCCACTAGATGTTATTTTCAGAATCTCATACTGGATACAATGGTGGGGTTTATTGCAGGTGAAACAAACCGCAAGGGATCGTCTGGTGTACTTCGCTAGACTCCTGGAGAAGGTAGCGAAAGAAATCTTTGGTGCTAGAAGAAGTTGGACCCCGTGGATACCCAGGTTGACAATGTGATGAAGAAGGAAGAAGCGGAAAAAAAAAAGACGGGAGACGTTCTGAGAAAAGGATCGCAAATAAAGCAAGAAAACTGGCGGTTGGAGTTACAGGAGTAGATAGGATATGGTCTTTGTAATTTCCTCCTTGTTTTTCTTGCTCTCTTTACTTTCCTTTCCCTAGTCTGTCTCGTCGAGACTCTGTTTACGCTGTTACTGGTGGTTGTTGTGGTTTTCCTGGTGGTTGACGCGTTGTGGATGTAAAACTCTGTAGCTGTGGTTTCATTAATGAAATCGGGGCGGATCCCTCTTTATCTAAAAAAAAACATGTATTTAGACACGTTTTGTATAAATTCACACATTTTAATCCGTATTGGTCTACACTGACGTCAAATATTTTTGGACGAAGGGAGCGCTAGTTATGCCTTGTTGAAGTGTCTTGCTGCAAGCGAGGAATCCATTTGTACTACTCCCTCCGGTCCACTTTAAATGTCGCAACCATAGCACAGGGTTAATCCAAAGTCACAATGCAAGCCACGACAATTTTTATGGATCGGAGGTAGTAGAATAAACTAATTTCCTTAGGCTTTATCATACATCATGTCTAAACAGTCAATGAGTCAAGATCTTTTGAGTATGCTCTTTTGAGGAGTACCAAAAATAAGTCATTTAATTCTTGTGCTTATATGTCCCTTATTTCCGAGGTTAATGCAATGTTGTTTGTTTATTCCTAAACTTGTACAGTACCAAAACGAGCAATGCAAGTTACATGTAACTGTATACGTGTCGGTTCATCTCATTGTCCCATGTTGCTGACTAATTATGCTCGTACATAGGCAGTGGCGCTGGTGATGGAGATAGTGAAACATCGCACTATATATAAGATGGTTGTATGGTGGGATGTGCTAGTATGCTACTGAAAAGATGGAGTCATAAGATTATCTCCTGGAGGACATGCCTGCTTTTCGTCGATAGTTATGCTGGTTTGCTGTTTCAGATTGCTAGCTGCATTGGCTTTGCTTGATGATTTCCTCATGGAAGTATTAGCTCCTATATATTGTGATTCGTACTTCTATACCTGGAAAGATAAGATTCAAAAGCTATATCTTGTCATCAGATATTGCTGTTCGTACGATTGAAGATCATGTCGTCATTTATTGTACTGTTGTTTATGAGACGATGATGAAGTATAATTGAGAAAAAACTCTTGGAAAATAACAATTGACCGGCTGTATTTCCTCATCATATTGTATGTACATAATGTAGAGGCCGTGTAAAGAAGATTTTGCGCTACTTTCGACTCGGTCTAACTGATCTGGCTAAGTGATTAGTTCATATGAGGCCCACCATATTTACTTGATCATTTCGGTTTATGGGTAAATGCTTGTGGTCTTTGTTATATATCCACTACCACATGCACAAACATGTACATAAAAATTGCTTTTTGTGCTTTACTTAATGTATGTTCGTATAACACATATTGTTCATTTACATAATTTCAATTCCAAAATAAGCCATGAATAACTACACAATACTGACCTGAAAAATATCTACTTCAAATGTGAATTTCTCCTTCATAGACTCTCTAGCTCTAGGCATTATTTTTCCCTTCAATATCAGAATAAGTCTAGACAAGTTCTCTCCTTCTATATGGTCATATATCTCCTGGATAGTACCAATTCTGACAGGCTCGTGTGGGCAGAATAGAATTTGCAACTGAAATAAGAGTTAACCATAGTTAAAGTGTACTCCTATGTTACTCTCTCATAAAAAGTGAAAAATTAGAAACCGCAAGCAATAACAACATGCACTAGAAAGACAGAAGCACTAGGTACTATATCACATTCACAAACACTAATTTACGACTGTTTTCTTGGTGTGAACGATTACCCATCGCCACAACTTACACGCCTGGACCACGTTGACACTAGACCCCATCACTTGTCTTTTCGTTTCCCCTTTCTTTCCGATCCTCATTTCTCTCTAGTGTTTCTTTCCCTTCACCGCAGAGCAGCTCCACCATAGGGACTCGCACCTTCATCCGTTTCCCGCTGCATCCACCACAAATGCCATGCCCCTCCCCGTCCATGCCACCCTTCGTGTCGGTGTATGTGCTGGAAATTGGTGCGGTAGGAGCCAGATCTAGGCTTCCGTTATTAATCGAGGCGAGGGCCAGATCTGGGACTTTTTTGGGCAATCACAGCTCCCACGGACTACAGGAGGTAGGGTGCTTTATATAGGTTTTTTAGTGGTTTTCATCCCCTTTTAAGTTGCAATTTGTAGGGAGTGAAAGTTAGTTTTTTTTGTTTTGAAAAGGAGAATGACCCCGCCTCTGCATCGATTGATGCACACAGCCATACTGAAAGTCGGTTAGTTGAAAGCTTGATTTGCTTTGTTTTGGTGGGTTGAAAGCTGATTTTGTTGGCTGGAGGTGCCATCTTCGACGAGTTAAAAGTTGGTCTACATTGGTACAAAGTAGATTCATCCAGGTTATTTTTTTTAGATGAAAGTTGATTCGCTATGTTGAAGTGTATATGTGAATTGCCTAGCCTTTCCATCAGTTCGGACGTTTGATTGTGTTGGCTAGTGCATGAAACATGACATGCTATCAGAGCCTAAGGTCTCGAGTTCGAGTCCTGGTTTCCGCAATTTATTCTAAAATTGTTGTTGCCCCCTCTTTGTCTACGTATAGGCCACTTCTTTCATACGTGAGATTCATGCACCGTCGCTTTCCTGACTTTCTTCGTCACACGTGAGAGAGGGTGTTGAAGTGTATATGTGAATTGCCTAGCCCTTTCCACCAGTTTGGACTTTTGGTTGCGTTGGCTAGTACATTGTCGACACCCTGCCATCCGGGGCTGTCATGATGAGGGGTCGCGCAGGCCAACATAGGCTACGCGACTCCGGTGCGAAGATCCCCAGAAAGACCCGCCACGACCAGGGAAGCCTCCCGGGGCAGCAAGGCCTCCGGGGTAAGTCCACGGCTGTCTCCGGGACTTGCCCCTCTCCTGCCTCCTGGCATACACCTGGCGCGCTTCATCTGAAACCAAGCTAGTATGTGACACGCCGACCAGGACGACAAGACAGGACGGGCGTGGCACGGCACGTGGATGACTCGGTGGCAAGCCCTCCGCACCTCGCCTCCCCTAGCAGCGCCACGGGGCTACTGTGGTGGCATGACTGCGTGAGGTGTCACGCATGCATTTCGAACAAACTGTGGCAACCCCTTACCAAATAAAAGGAGGTCCATGTCCACTAAAAAAGAGGACGAGAAGACATACGCACAAGCAATAGCCCAAGAAGTGAGGAACACATCCTACTCCTAGCATAGACCCCAGGAAGAGCATTCGTCGTCTCGGAAGGAGAGACTACCCCACTTGTACTCATATTCCACCATCAATCCAAGAATCAGACAAGCAGGACATAGGGTTTCCATCTCCGTATGGCCTGAACGTGGGTAAAAAACCTTGTGTGCTTTCCGTTTGAGATTGGCGTCACCTTGGACGAGCACGAAGGAACTCCTCGCGCCCTCATGCCGAAAACCTACTAAAAATTAGCATGCGCCTGGCACAAGTTCAGTGAAGAAGAAAGGTTGCCAGAAGACTGACATCCTCTCTTTTATCCTCCTTTATTTCTCAAATTCGCGACGCATCCTCTGTTCCAGCCCAATAGGACTCTAGCACACTAATGAGCAAAGATCTAGTGTCGGGATGGTGCCCAGTCATTCTACAGGATGAGCACGGAAGCACAATAGCACATAGGGAATCATAATTGCCAGGGATGGAGCAGTAAAATCACCTTGTCGGAGTGGTTGGAGGCACGGGCGGTGGAAAAGGCGAGGCACTCGAACTCAGGATTCTTTGCCCACCACGCGCGGAACTCCGGGAGTGTGCGGGCGAGCTCGGACTCCGGCACGCTGTACCCGCGGTCGCGCAGCATCTCCAGCGCCGTGCGCCGCGCCAGGAAGAGGCGGTGGCTCTCCTGGTTCGGGCTGTCCCCGCGGTCGACCATCGAAGACATCCAGCCGATGACCTCGGGGACGTCGTCGATCCCGGGGCCCATTCCGAGGGCCGAGGCGGCGGCGGCAGGAGAGGGGGACGGGGACGGGGACAGTTGTCAGTTGGGCGCAGCAGTGGAGGCGGCCGTGCTGCTCGACAGCTTGTCTACGCTCTCGTACAGGGTTTTTAGACTCGCACGCGGACCGGACCAAAACCTAAACTCTCCAGACAAAATATACGGACGCATTTGGTCCGTAGGATTTTTAAAATGCAGTAATAGAAAAGGCAGAAATACGATAGAAATGCATGTATATAAAATAGAATTTTGAAGACAACTGGAATTTGTAAACTGAGTTTTGCTCACAAGAATAGAAAAAAGTAAAATCCTCATAAACAAATTCAAATCGCATAAACATGTATATTTAGGAATTTTAGTATGGCACTATAAACCTTGGTCTCTTTCTTCGAGCATAGGAACTTGAAAAGTAGGTCCAAATGAATTGTAAAAAAATTAAGTTTTTCCTTTCAAACTATATTTTAAAGCAAGTTTTCTATTCCATTGGTGCATTTTATTTGAACCAAATAGTGACACCATACGGAAAAAAATCCTAGCCTATGCTATTTCTCCACTTTTTTAAACCACACACACTCTAGGCTCTACGTGTGTTCTCTATTTGAGTTATAAGGAGGTTTAGCATCTCACGACCAACCTAGCCAATCTCACCTAGCCAATCTCGACAGGGAAACCACACACATGTACACCATAGCAATATGTAGTCATGTGCTCTACGCATTGTCATCTACTCCACCATATAGTTTAAACAATTTAGCAGTATAACCACCTAGAGACGAGCGTGCCTTTCAACACAATAACAGTCGAGGATGATATTAGGCCATTTATGTGGGTTTTGAGCTTAAGGCTAATGTAGTGATTTAATAATAAATACTCCCTCTGTTCCTGAATGTAAGGCGTATAGTTTTATGCACGAATATTAAGACATGTGTATTTTGCATATGATGGACTCATTTGTTTTTGAAAAAAATCGGAAGAGAGGAGTTCCCAATAGTCAACAAATGAAAACATTCTGTAAAATCTCTCCTTTCGAGATTGGAACTCATTTTTTGATGGGTAAAATCGTTCATAAATCGTAATAAACCCTATATTTTAGAATCTTTCTAAAAAAATTATACGTCTTACATACAGGAACAGAGGGAGTACAAAGAAGATGCACATTCAATACAAATATATACCCAATGCAGTAAATGTAATGTGGGGATACTACAAAAACTTTCTGGACAAGAAATAAAAAGTGCAATGGGACTTAGATGGTCTAAGGCTGCTCACAATGGGAGTAACTTAAGTAGTAACATAGGTGTCACCTAAGCAAAAAATCTGATGTGGCATGTAGTTAATGAGGAGAGAGAAAAATAGAGTAACTTAGCTAGTTACCGTCACATCACACTTTTCAAGAGAAACTGAGTCTATAAAGTAATAAATGAGACCATCTATGACACTATCTCTATGTTACTTTGCACTATGAGGATAGTAACATAGTATAAAAATATGTGTATGTTACTACTTGAAGTTACTCTCCACTGTGACTAGTCTAAGGTGAAAGGGTTAGTTACTGTTGGCGGTTGCACTGCACTCTGCACTCGTTTAATTGAAGTAGTCATTTAATCAACCAGATGTGACCCACACGTATTTACCATTACTGACTATAGTTTTACATTTACGTGTACTTGTGGCAAAATGAGATTTAATTAGTTGAATACCTTCTTTGTATAGAATATTATGTGAATCTCGAATAAGTGCGTGGTTGTGATGTCATCCTCGCCTATCACCATGGTATTTTCGCATCGCGTGGAACACGTGAGTTATCCCAAACCCAAAAAAAACCATGGTATTTTCGCCCTACAGACCTATTCCCCTCTTCTCTCACATAGGTGGTGAGAGAATACGCAATGATGTATGTTTGTTGTAAGAAAATACGCATGCATATTTTGTGGTAATCTTAAATGAATGAATATGAGAAAATAGGAAAAATATATTTGTGCAAAGGAGGATAGGGACTACAAGTTGAGAAAATATGGGTTAATCTCACAAATTAGTAGCATGAACCTCAACCAAAGAGAGTGATGTGTCTCGGTTTTTTTCTTTGTCGCCAGATATTTCATAGATCGGGCTTTCTATAGATCCTCACGAGTGATCAGTTCTCGCACGAATGCTTTGATCCAGTAAGGCCAACACTGATTCCTTCTTTTTTTTGGCAACCAACACTGATTCATTCAAACGTGTCAACTGGACCATACAGATGAATATCTTGTCTTCGAAAAACTTGCAATACTCCATGTCAAACCTTCAGAACCTACACAACTCACTTTTCGTCCATGAGTTTGTGTCAATGGATTCATTTGATAAAAAAAACTTGAGATAAGGGGTAAGTGCCAAAAAAACATTTGAACACCCAATGGTTAGTAATATTGTTTTCCAAAAACTTTATGTTGATTTACTATGGTGATGGCCCAATGTTGTAAACCGTTGATTACAAGATTGGAATCTCTTCTACAACCTCTTTGGATCACATGACTATAGAAACCCAGGAAAGAATTAACGTAGAATTGAAATGTCATGCCAGACTGATTCCTAAAGGATTACTCTAGAAATTCAATAATTTTAAAATTTCAGGTTTAGAAAAATAAACAATGATGCATTGGATTTTTTTTTGACAATCAATACCATGATATATTTATGGTAGCAAATAGTACATGGTAGAGATACACGAACCAGAAACTTGCAAAACTTCAAAGTCTTTCTTCTTTCATGACACAATCTTGTACTTTTCTGAAGGCAGGCATAAGAAACTGACAAAGATACCGAACCATAGACCTGTAAATACCAACGAGGTTCTCCAATAATTTTTCACCACAGTGCCAAGGCTACGTGCACGCACGCAACCATTAAAGTAATCAAACAACATCGGCAAGAGTACAAACACCGGTATTTCAGGGAAAACAACCAAACAGCCTGGTCGACGTCGCCGGGAGCCGATAGAACGAATCACCATTGTCGAGGACGAAGCAGTCGGATATTGATATTGTCTTTAAGATGCAATTTTGTCTGCTATTTTTTACTACAGGATGCTTAAACTCCCCCCAAAACATTATTCTAGACACCTTCGGGAAAAATATATACATACGATTTCCAAGATTACAACAGATGTCCAAAGCATCAGTAAATATTTAAAATGATATTGGTCTTCAATGCATGTTCGAACCCAATCTAAATATCTCAAGCAAAATTAGTATTCGGAGTTAAAATTTTGATCTAATGGATGATCAAACCATCACTTATTTTTGAACTAGAGGGAGTAATAGAGCATTTCTGCTATGGTTTCGCCTTAATTAAGTTGCACATGGATGTATTTTGCATTATAGAATTTGGGACATAAAATGCGAGACCACTAAATTGCATATAAAATATCATGTGGCACTTAACTTGATATCTCTAAAGTTTAGCCATGGCAGCTTACAAAACAGAAGGGGACGCGGTATCGTTCCCATTCATTGTTTACAACTGAGCCTTGGCTGCAGCACAAATATGATGACCCGAAAAAAAATCAAACGACAGACTGAATCAAAGGAATAAGCCACCTGCGACAAGCGCTTCACCACATGTGAGAGCACGAAAAACATATAACGCTCTTGATACATTCGGAAGATCGCATTGAGTAGGTGGCTCCAGCCTGCCAGGAACCCATCTTGAAATTTCAAGTTCTCTACCAACAGAGCAAGTTCTACAAAGAAATTAATTCTGCAGCAAGCGTGCATAAGCATGTAAACCACCGACGGCGCAGGATGGTAGTTTTTGGTTTTGATCGAGTATCGACGACATAATCCAACCTGGAAGAGACATTTCTCCAGAGGGCAAAAAGAAGCGACATAATACAATTAAGTGTTGTGCCTTCAGCATGTCATAAATCAGAACACCTTTACTTTGCATGTTGGACAGTCGGTGTCCCTGGGAACATCTTCTCTAGCTTCGCACTCGAGAGAACCTTGTTAGGGTCCAGCTCCATGCGTGCCTTGTTATACGCATCAACGGGAAAACGCTTCCGCAACCTAACCCGCAGCTCAGCTAGTTCATCCTTGTCCTTCGGAACCTAAGGAGAGGAATCGGAAAGCGTTAATTCAGAGGCGCACTATTTTGTTAATAAACAGTGCAAGATAGCTGAGCGAGCAACTGTTATGCCTGCAAGAGAAAAGACCATTCTCTTGTAATTAACAGGTCTGATGCTAATCTTTCACCATGTCTGCAGCAATAATTACTAACAAACACCTAATGGTAGGTGCATAGATCTTGCAGGTGCTAGTAAAAGTTGGTACCTCAATTTTGGCCCAGTGTTCATATGCAGAATAATCATCCCAGAGACTAGTTTGCGTCAGACTTCTGTAGTTGAAGAACTCCTCGGTAATGTCCTTCCTTTGGCGAGGGTCCGATGTTGGTAAATACATTATTATACCAACCTGTATTGCATAACCACACACTAAGTTTTTTAATAGTACTAACAAAGAAACTATTAACTAAAAGTTGCAACAAGGTAAAAGTTACATTGCTAAAACCGAATAAAAATAATGCAGCTACAGTGCCTATGCATCAAGTCTTGCAAGAACCTGGTAACACCTCTGAAAAATAACTCACAGAAGATTGTGAATCTCCAGAGCAGTCAAGTTAAATGTACTGTTAGTGTTCTATCATGCACTCCTTTCAGGTTGATTGTAATTTATATCCCAGAATATGAAAAGTGTTCTGAATTTTTCCACATCATCTACAGTGAAACGAATTCCATTTTGAACAACGGCCTGATTATTATAAAAAATATAAAGAATAATAATTAAGCAGACTGAAGTAACTGAAACAAACACGAACAACACAACATGAAACAAAGCTCTTCCCATGACTGAGTTATCACTGAAACTGACACCAATAGATCACAAGAAATACTGATTTATGTAGGTATGGCAGCTATCTGCTAAGTACACATGACATGGAAATGTGCAGAGTAGCAATGTATTTCATCAGCTTGTAAACTAATTATCAACGTCAGTTTAAACTGAGTTATACAGGAGCATGTCCTCTAATAATTGGGATAAATACTGCAAATGCGTCAAAAATCATGAACAAAGTTTTAAAATACCGAGAGATACCAAATATAGAATAGGGCATATTCTATATCTCTACAAATTTTAAGATAAACACAAATCCCATTTGAGACGAGAAGAGAAATATTATCGGGGAATAGATATGACACATTGTTCAGTAACTCAGTAGTATTTGCCTGGTAGCGTGCAAATCTGAATGAGTTTGATCTTAAAATTTTGCATGGGCATGGAATATGACCTCCTCCCCTCGGTCTGGTATAACTAAGATTTTGTTACTCACACGTCTGATTTTCATGCAGTCTGCATCATTTAACCCATTTCAGCAGATATAGACCCATATATAGGACAAGTATAAAATAGTTAGTCAATACAAGAAACTCTAGGTGGATGACGGCAATAATAATATTGATTAACAAAACAACACGAAGTTTACAGAAGAACAAGTTACCCATGAAAATATATCATCTTCTTCGGAACTTGATGCTGGGCTCATGGGACTCCTGCTGCGGGCAGTCCAACGCTGCTCAATAGGTGCAGGTGCAGGTACATCTTCCTTCTCAATCAACCGTAACAACTCCTCCATAAAGTCTAAATCCTTCATACTTGGTTTCGCTAGAGTTCCAGTAGGGAAGCAGGTTTCAGAAACCCACTGCTGCCCACCACAATCAAAACCTAGTATTTCATCACTCCAGCCCATGCGATATCCCTCAGATTTCTTCCAGTACTCAGCTTCTGCTTTATTAATCCTGATCACATGATCTTTATCCAGAGGATCAAGGGCAAGCAATTGATCTCTCAGTTCAGTAAATGATAGTTGATCAATTGCTGGGTCTTTACTTTCTGCTTCAGTTCTGAAAAGAATCTATGAAGTGGCATAAGCTAGAAACCAAAGCAAAAGAAAATTTCACTATTGCTGAGTAAAGCTAGAAAATTTAGTGCGGAACATATTCGAAATTAGTATTAAGTATTTTACTTGGCTGCGCCAACATCCAACTTGAGCTTGCTTGTCTATCATTTCAAGGTAACAACAGAATGTTTAACTGTAGGCATAAAAAAGTCCCACCTGACATTTGTCTACATTATGACGTACGCAACTATTCCTACAAATATGTTGGCACCCCAATGCCTTTCTGCACAAGCCTCTAGAGTGACAAGGGTCTCAAGGTGGAGAGGTCAAACTCACTAATAAATGAGTAGGAGCAAGCTAAATACACAATGGTCACCAGAGGAAAATCACTTGCTCCTATCATTTCAGTTTCTAACCAAGAAAATATTTAGTTGATTCATTTGGGTACATAAGAATATCTGCATAACAGCAGAGTTTCTAAATGAAGTTTGTCAGTAGTCAACTGCGACTTTCAGTGCAAGTGTACTTGTAATGTGCTCTCCTGTTAACCTAGATAGGATTATGATGCATTTGCATACAGAAAACCATGGAAGTGCTGCAATTCCTAGTACCAAACCATTAGCCATGTGTTCGCACCTATAGTTCTTCAGTGACTCTCGATAAAGGTCGCGGACATGCTGCAGGGCTTCATCCTTTCCATATCTTGATGCCAACTTTGGAGTTTTCCATTTTGAAGGAGGATTACATTGGACAACCACAACTGTATCAGTATATGGAATCCACAAGTACTTGATATGTTTGTTTTCAGATAACCATTTCCTGAAAAGGGTGGGGAAGTTAGAAATTCCTCCAGTAAAGGACGCTGACTGTACAGACTAATCAACTGAGACAGTGTAATATTACTTGTGGTTTTTCTTGATCTCATCTGCGTTAGAAACAAAGGTATGCTCAACAAGTTGGTGTCTTTCTACACATTGAAGAGTAACTTCTGCAACGACTCCTAGGCCACCAAGTCCACATCGGGCAAGATAAAATAAGTCAGGATCTTTCTCCCTCGATAACTCTAATGTCCCTTTGGCAGGAGTAACCAGTTTCATGCTAATAACCTGCTCATCAATTGGAGGCAATCCTGCACCAGTGCCATGGGCACCAACCTGTAGGCAATCGATAATAGCATTGAAATTAGTTGTATATAAATGCTTTTGGTCTAAAATGAAGTTAGTGGAGGTTAAGCTTCATTCCCGCAAGTTGTAGAGCAATGCCAAGAAAATAATAGAACCCCTCAAGCAGTAGGGCGGGGAAGAGTGGGGCATACATATTCTGATATTCAAATGTGAGTACACAGTTGATATGCCCACAAGGCAGTGACATACTATTCAGCTAACATACTATTTGTGGGCATGATGTTGGTACTCGAGATCCCAGACGGCAATTTGTGGGCATGATGTTGGTTTATGGACCTGTTACTTTGATGCCATAAGAACTGTCCATAGCTAACATACTATTCAGTGCTCCTTTGAGCAATACTTATCTCTCTCGAGAAAAAGGGAAGTACGTACGGAACAAAGTTTTCATTTTTGGTAGAAACACTTGGAATTCTATGATAAAACGATGTCAAAAACATTTGTAGCTGGTAAAAAAGTTCAGTAACTATGTGCAAATAAATATAGAATAAAGAGCAAGCAAAAAAAAATTAAAACTATCTTGTTAAATATCAAGTATTAAAGAATATTTGAGTAAGAAATCTAAAAAAGAGCTGATTTGATGATAAGACTCGACTGAAGATAAGCCTGAGTCTTTTTATATACCATTTTCTGCTAACTGATTTGTCTCTGAACTAGCAAGGCCTATCTAGTCCTTTCGTTAACAGGTGCAAGGACATGAACTGAATCTACAAGTACAATACACGTGGAAGTTTTGCCAATCGCTAGAACACGCAATTTTTGCTACATTACATGTGTTTCAGTCCCCGTAACAGGCTATGAAGCGATGCTTTCTTGCTTTATGTGAATATAACAGTAAACTGTTGGAGTGTTGCTAATGTTAAAGTTTCATGGAACATCTTCACCCAAACTTTGCTCAATTTGTTATTGCCAATTTTGATACTAATGTATCAGAATTCATCGATACAGCTCTGGTTGTAAAACGAAATTGAGAGATTTTACCCCACCAGGTCATACCTGAATGATGCCGCCGACCTGCTGCTCCCGAATAGACGCGAAATTCTGCAGCGTGAGACCATGCTCTCGGAGATTATCCACGAGCTCGGCAACACGTATTCCTGCTTGCACCGTGACAGTCTTCTTCTTGACATCGACGTCGAGCACCTTGTCCATGAGGGCAAGGTTGACCATGCCAGCCCGGGAGAGCCCGAGGCCATTGGGGGAGAGCCCAGAGCCGACGGGCCTGAGCCTGCGTCGCTCCCTGTGGGCAGTGGCGAGGGCGTCCTCGAGCGCGGGGACGGAGTCGGGCTGGAGGAGGACGCGGGTGTGGACCTCGTGTGTGCCGCTCCAGTTGGAGACGGTGTGGAGGTCGTCGGGGAGGGGCATGTACTTGAAGGGGACGGCCTTCTTGTGGAGCGCGTCCGGCGGGAAGGGGAAGGAGTAGTAGGTGGCGGCGCCGCAGCCGAGGACGAGGAGCGCGTAGCCGGCGTACTTGCGGAGGTCGGCGTCGGAGGCCGGGAGCGGGGAGGAGGAGGAGAGGGCGCGGATGAGTTGGAGGTGGTGGTGGGGCTGGGAGGGGGATGCGGCGCGGCGGAGGAGGCGGGAGAGGAGGAGGTGCCGCATCGTCGGGAGTGGGGAGCGGAAGTTGGTGCGCGATGCGGCGGTCGAGCGTGGCCGGAAGAATGGCGACGGGGGCGGCCACGGCACCAGATCGCGATGGGTTTAATTTGCCCTTCCGTCAGGAAACGGGGGTTTTCGCATTTCTTTTTCCCTGATTTTTTGATGTAGGACGGACAGTGTTCGATTTATTCGAAAAAAATTGGAGAGAATAGCCAAAATACCACTAGTGAAAACCGAAGTTGCCAAAATACCACTAGTGAAAACCAATTTGCCAAAATAACACTCCTTACTCAGTTTTTCATGCCAAAATAGCATTGTCAACGAATTTCTGTGAGTCAAAATTGTCAGCTTTTTCAGTATTCCAATTGTACCCCTGTAAAACCTATCTCTATCTCACATATTTCCTCAATCTCTCCCGCACGCAGCAGCCTCGCACGGACATGGCGGCGCCAGGAAGCGGACGCCGCCCTGCCGCTCCCCTCCGCCCGTCGTCGTCCTAGCTCCGCCGCCCTCCGACCTGCGCCCTACCTCCGCCGTCGCGCTTCGCCCCCCCCCCCCCCCCCCCCCCCCGACCGTCGCCCGTCGCGCTCCCACGCGCCCCCTGCACACCGTGCTCGGGCGCCCGCCCCTCGTCGACCTAGCGCCGCCCTCCGCCCTACCGCCGTCGTCGCGCTCGGGCACCCGTCCCTCGTCGACGTAGCTGCGCCGCCCTCCTCCCTACCGCCGCCAGCGCGCTCCACCCCTGCAGACTGTGCTCGACCGTGGCCTCCCCTGCAACTTTGAGGCGCTTCACGGCTGCGACCTCGACCTGCGACCTCGACCTCGACCTGCACATCGCCTGCGACCTCGACCTCTATGGACCTGCAGCAAAGGTATGCATCATTTCCACTCCCTCATGTCTCTAGTATCCATCATCGTAAGAGCAAGAATCTGCAAATTTAGAATTTGGTGTGTGTTTGTGTTTTACAGTGGATTCGATGGATGATTTCAAGGTAGAGATAGATGTGCAGTCTTACTTGACTATTCTAGATGGCAAAAGAAAATATACAAGAGGCAGGACATGGGATTTTATGGCTGGTCGGGGCTTGTCTGTGGCACAGATAAAGGCTGTTGTGGAGGAGAAATTCAGGTGGTCTACTGATCAAAGAATGACCATTTGGTATGGATATGATGGTGAGACTCTCCCACTGATTTGTGAAACAGAGATAGCTGAATTGTTTGATAGATGCTCTAGCACAAAAGTTGTACGGTTTGGTGTGACCATTGAGAGCAAACAACCACACAATGAACCTGCTCCTGTCATGGGTGAGAAGGAGGATGCTCATGGCATGGCCGAGAAGGAGAATGATCAGCCGGTTCGTGCACCATTCTTTTGTTGGCCGAAGCAAGCCTATGCAGGGGAGTATGAGGATGATGAGCCTGTGGAATGTAACGGGGAGAACACATATTTGCAGCGAGAGAATGATGTGTCGAAGGAGAATGCCGAGCCAGAAAAGAATGCGGAGCCGGAAGTAGCTGCTGCAAGAGTTCCATTGGGAACACTAGATGTTCCCAACTCTTATGATCCTCAACATGTGGCAGGAGATGACGAGGCTCTACTTGCTAACAATGTGGCTCCCACTTATATCCATGACAAAAACAATCCTCGAATCGAAGTTGGAGCCACATTTCCTGACTACAAAGCATTTAAAGTTGCATTAAGGCAACTAGCAATTAGAGAAGATTGGTCCTTTGACACGGAGTATAGTGAACCTACAAGATTTAGGGCTAAATGCAAAGACAAGGATTGTCCATGGAGGGTACATGCCGCCAAGTTAATGAACACTAAAACTTTCATGGTATAATTATTACTTTTGTTTGCTGCTTGCTTTAGTACTTTTCACACATTTTGCTCATTTGTTTCATTTTATTGTTGTTATTGTAGGTAAAGAAGCTTCCCTTTGACCATACTTGTGGGAGTGCTAATTGCAGCAAGGGAATGGCAAATAGAGATTGGCTTGCGGATAAAGGGAAGGCTGCACTTCAAGAGGATGGCACTGTAAGTGCAAAACAGCTTAGAGATCAGTTGCAAAGGGAGTTTGATATCAACCTTAACTACATTGATGTTTGGAAAGGGAGAGCTCGTGCAAAGGATCAATTGGAAGGTACATACAAGGAGAACTTTAACTTGTTGTGGAGCTTGAGGGCCAAATTGTTGGCAGCCAATCCTGGAACTATATTTGAGATAGACACCAAAACAATTAAAAACAAGAAGGGCGATATTGTGCATGTTTTCAACAGGTTGTTTATTGCCTTCAAGCCATGCATTGATGGGTTCTTGGCAGGGTGTAGACCCTATTTGGGTGTTGATGCAACTTTTCTGAGTGGGAAATACACCGGACAATTGGCAGCCGCAATTACCGTGGATGGACACAGTTGGATGTTTCCGGTAGCATTTGGTATTTTTGAGAAGGAAAATAAAGATAATTAGGTGTGGTTCATGGAACAACTGAAAGTGGCCATTGGAGAGCCACAAGGGCTTGTGATACATACTGATGCATGCAAGGGGTTGGAGAGTGCTATTGGTACGGTCTACCCAAATTGTGAACATAGAGAATGCATGTTGCATCTAATGCTCAACTTCAAGAAAAAGTTTAAAGGAGACATACTATATAATATGTGGCCTGCAGCTTGGACATATGAAGCAGAGAAGCATGCATCACTAATGGCAGAAATAGAAGCACACAACGCTCAAGCAATTACCTATTTGAAAATGCATCACAACCGTGTGTGGACAAGAAGCAAATTTTCAGCAATGACAAAGGTTGAGTATGTGTGCAATAATTTAGCAGAGGTTTTCAATAATTGGATCAGGGAGGTAAAGCAGCTTGCACTTGTTGAACTTCTTGATAAGATTAGGGAAATGATTATGATATTGCTATCGAAAAGGAGAGCGGTTGCTGAAAAACTGCTAGGTAAGATACTACCTAGTGTGATAAAGGAGTTGAATCTGAAAAGCAAGGGGCTGCATTACTTGGAAGCAAGAGCATCACCAAATATAGCTGAGATTTCAGGAAATGGATGGAGACACACCGTTAACTTAGAGAAAAAGGAGTGTTCTTGTCGGAGATAGCAGATTTGTGGTAAGCCATGCACACATGCTCTTCGGTTCATATTCTCCAAACAAGCCAAGCTTGAGGAATATGTTGACGAGTCCTTCTCGGTGGAGAGATTCAAAGCGGCATACAAGGGAGTTCTCATGCCAATTAGGGGCAAGTCGCAATGGCCTAAGGTAAATCCTGGGTTTGATATGGTTCCTCCTAAACTTACCAGGACCGCTGGACGTCCAAGAACTAGGAGGATACTAAATCATACCGAGGGTGGAGGTAGAAGACATAAATGCAAAAGGTGTGGAAAAATTGGCCATCTCAAAAAGACATGCAAAGAGCCGGAGACTGACAGTGATGTTGACCGAGGTGCTACGCCTCCTCCAAGGTAATTATCTTTGTGAGTTTGATTGCTTCCAAATGTTTTGCATATTCCTTATTAACGGTGTGTATTGAATTGTAGGAAAAAATCAAAGGTTGAAGCAAGCATTGCAACACCTTCTTCTCCTAAGACACCAACAAAGCAAGGTACTGCACTTGGTACTACACTTGGTACTCCTACAAGTCCAATGACAAGAAAGAGGGCTGCAGCTATTGCAATTGCTTCTTCACCTCCTAGTGCATCTACAAGGAGCAAAACTGTTACTCCTAGCCCTCTTCCGCGAGTTTAGTGCATGAGAACCATGATGTGTCAACCATGAGAACCATGATGTGTTGATTTCATCTTCTTTTGGACCATTATGTCTAGTTGTTGGTGCTGAAATGATGTATATTTTGCTGTCAAATTATGCTGAAATGCTGTGAAAATGTGTTCAAATGCTGTTATTTTGCTGTGAAAGTGTATTGAAGTGTGCTGAAAAGCTGACAAATTCTGTTATTTTGCTGTGCAAGTGTGCTGAATGCTGTGAAAGTGCTGTTTTGCTGTCCAAATGTGCTGAAATGCTGTCCAAATGTGCTGAAATGTTGTCATAGTCCTATGTGAAGAGGTAAGGGCACATATGTCTTTTTTTAGACTGAGTTAGCAACTAGTGGTATTTTGGATACAAAAAACTGAACGTAGTGTTATTTTGGCAAGTTGGTTTTCACTAGTGGTATTTTGGCAACTTCGGTTTTCAGTAGTGTTATTTTGGCTATTCTCTCAAAAAATTGCGAAACAGATTTATTCGAAATTTCAGACACCGAATTAAAACGGATTTAGATCATTGCTCGATTTAAGTTCTACGCGCTTTGGGTGTCCGAGGACATGTTCGGACAAAATAAATGATATAGACCGTGCGTTGTCACAATATTTTTCTTCTCCACACTGCCCACATTTTTTTCCGATAAGAGGATCTTTATTACTTACAACCGCACTGCCCACATGTAAATATAAAGTATTTAATATTATAAAACAGAGCCACAAATGTTCTTTCCGTTAATATTATGTGTTCCTTCGAATATTCTACTAGGGTATAATGTGTTATTTCATAAACTATTAGACCGGTATATTTGTAGCAGAATTTTACAAGATGTCTACTCCCTCCGTTTTATAATATAAGATGTTTTAGCATTTGTCCACATGCACATGTATATAAATGTATGTAGACATATGTTAGTGTGCATGTTCACTCACTTTAGTATGTATCTAGACAACATGTGCAACACCTAAAACATCTTATATTAAAAAACGGAGGGAGTAGTTTGCTACTCTCTCCGTTTTTAAATGTAATATGTTTTAGATATTCTACATTTTATCTAGATGCATACTAAAATTAGTGAACATACACATTAAAATATATCTAGATATATGTGTATACATGTGAATATGGAAAGACTAAAACATCGTACATATAAAACGGAGGAGGGAGTACAAACTAATTAACACAGCTCCTTCTCAATTCTAATGAAAGACGAAGGTAGTAAGCGAAGCGAGCTACACCATCATCCAGCTTGGTACATGGCGGTGCATATGTGGCTAACTAACAGATTTTGGTATGACCAAGGCGAAAAAAACGCTGATCGATCGAATACGAAAATCTGATTCCTTATCCTCAAATAGCAAAAACAGTAAAGGAAAGATCATACTCCCTGCACTCGTTACCATGTGTTTTGGGTTTAATCAAAATAAAATATTACAAACTTTGACCGCCTATATACGAAATAAAGTTGGTCAATTTTTTCAAAAACTATTTTGACTAAACCTAGGACACATGGTAATTAAAAACATAGATAGTATAGCAAGAAAACTAACATCAAGCACAACATAACCAAAGGGCTTAGATTCTGTGACGCAAGGGCATTTGAGTTTGGGTCACTCATGTGTGGGCCCACACATCAGCGACCAAAGTCACCCGACAGTACGTCAGCCAATCGTGAATCCAAAATTCCCCTATTTCTGTATTCGTGAATCCACCGGCGGTCGCTGCTCTCCAAGGCTTCCTGGCCGCGATCGTGACGCTCGTCCACGGACCCACCGGTGCTCGCCGTGCTTTGTCCGGTGTCCATGGCCACGCTCATCGGCGCCGCGACGCCGCAACTCCCTCGCCCGCGGCGTCAGGAATCACCGGCGCTCATGCCATGGCCATGCTTCTCGACCCCGTCCCTCACAGCACCGCGGCGTCAGCAGTCAGCACATTGAAATTGGATTGCTTGTTTCGCTAGGTGCCACTCTGTCAGGACCGTATAATCAGGAACCAATTTTCCGCAGTCTTGTATTCAGCCAAGAAGACACAATTTCGACGCAACACAGCGAGCAGGAGAATTCCGTCAGCTAGGAGAGGTAGCACGCGTGCGACAATGGAGAATGGAATGGGATTATAGCGATCTTGAACTGAAAAGTAGTGGGTAATTGGGCCATACTGCTTTGAGATTAGTTTGGCTATGTGTCAGTCGATCGAGCTGGTTCAGCCATGGGCAGTGCTGAGCGTCCTCCGGAGGATTTGGGGCAAAAATCCTCCGGGTCCAACGCTTGACACGTGTCCTCCCAATCCGTTTCGCCAGGGCCACCCAACCAGCACGCGCGAGACGGGAAAAATTCCCCACCTCCAACCATCCCGCGCACAGCACTGGCACACCTTCAACTCCACCGCACCACCGCCCCGCTCGAAGCACGGTCTAGATGACCGGCGTAGTTCGTCGCCGGAGCCACGCCGGAGCAGGAGAACCCTGTCATGGCGTCACCGGAGAAGAAGTCGTCGCAGCTTCACCGACCAAGGCCTGCAGCACCGCCGCCTCCAGCTAGCTGCACCACGGTCCACCGCTCGCATCGCCGCGCGAACCGACGGTAGCACCACGGCTTACCGTCGGGGGAGCACCGCCGTCCTCCATCATTCCATGGCAGCATCGCCGCGACCGACGGTAGCACCGCCGTCCTCCCATAGCAGCATCGCCGCGAACCTATGGTAGCATCGCCGCCGACCGACGGGAGCACCGCCGTCCTCCCACGGCAGCATGGCCGGGAACCGACGGGAGCAGCGCCGCCGACCGTCGGGAGCATCGCTGTCCTCCCATGGCAGCATGGCCGCGAACCGACGGGAGCACCGCCGTCCTCCCATGGCAGCATCGCCGGGAATCAACGGGAGCACCGCCGTACTGCCATGGCAGCATGGCCGCGAACCGACGGTAGCACCGCCGTCCTCCCATGGCAGCATCGCCGCTGACCGTCAGGAGCACCGCAGCCCCGTGATGGGAGCACCGTGCCTGAGCGCGTGCAGCACTGCCCTCCACAGGTGGAAGCAGAAGGCGCCGGCGAGCTGGTCGTTGTAGAGTCTCATGTACTCGAATCTTTGCTCGATGGCGTGAGGTAGAAGAAAGAGGATGAGAAGGAAACGAGTGGACAGGAGAGAGCGCGTGAGGAGGTAAGGTAGCAGGGTAGGTGGTGGGCCTGGCTCGGGTGTCCACTTGAGAAGGAAACGATAGGGACGCGTGGCGCGCTCTCGAGCCGGAGGACGCGAGAGCGGAATCCTCCGGGGGCAGCGAAGCGTTTTCCTTCAGCCATCGGGGGCGTACGACCCTTGTGGTATAAGATTTTCCTCCATAAAATAGTATCATTAAACGGTCTCATTTATTTAATTGTAGACTCTTTTTTTGGGAAGCACCATTTAATATGGTACTCTATGTGTCTCATTTTTTAAAACGAATGCGGTAGGGGAAGTCCTTACAGCGTTTTTTTTTTGAAATAATAAGAAACTAAATTTGCGTCCGTGAGGACTTGAACCTGGGTGGCTGAGTTGTACATCCACTTCCCTAACCAAGTGAGATGAGCTCACTTCTTCTATGTGTCTCTTTTCACATTAATTAGCTGCCACGTCTCATATTTCTTACTGAAGTGGCACGCATATCACTATCTATGTTACTCCTACTATGGGTAGTCTAAAAATGGGTAGTCTAAAACAATACTCCCTCCGTCCTTAAATAAGTGGACATCTAGAAATTTTAAGACAAATTATGGAGAGTAGTAAAAAATGCATTGGGAAAATGCAAGTCACCATCTCTCTCCTATTTAATTATCCCACCTCCAATGAGCTAAGGCCTGTGCCAATGCATCGTCTCTTAGCACGTTAGCATAGGAGTATTAAAATTTTAAGAGACAACCGTGTCAATGGGTTGTTTCATAGAGGTTGTCTCTAATTTAATGATTTGGGCCTCATGCATGCATATGATTGGACAGGCACACTATTTTGCCTATGGCCACGTGCAAGGGTTGTATGTTAGCTAAGATACAACCTCACCATCTCTCTTCATTAACTAACATGCCACATAAGCAAAATGCCTATGAAACCGTGCTAAGAGACTTGCATTGGCATAGGCCTAAGTGCATGTAGAAAAAAAGGAGACCATGTGTTGAATGTTATTGGGCTTGATTCCCGTGCGATGAGAGAGAAGCATTATTATCTACTTTTAAGTGCATTGAGAAGGTAGAAGTACACTCTTTTGTGGAAAAAAAAATGAATGCTAAACGTCCACTTATTCGAGGACGGAGGGAGTAACTGAGAGGTGTCATTCCATTTCATTAATGACATAACATAAATAACAATTTCGTTGCAGGGGTGAAATAAAGGTAGCATCGACAACCATTAACTTATAGTTATTATGAAAGAGAAAGGAGGTCGCATATGCAAATGATTGACCATCATGTACTTATGTAAAGTTTCATGCACAAATTAGCATCGTTGTGGCTTTTCAAGAAAAACAAAATCTAAAGAGACCTTACCTTTCATATTTATCGTTCTTTTTCGTGTAGAATACAAATCAACTCATCTTTTCACCACAATTTATAGGTTTTTTGATACCTACTTGCATGATTGAATAATTTGATACTTTAAAACCCAATACCAAAAACAAAGGCTCAAGCTACGCGAAAATCGTCCTAGAAAAGAGTAAATGTAGGACCCTCTCCCCATCGTCGGATGGTCATCCAACATTGAGAACCAGCCATAATATTATTTTGCATTTAGCCCTCATGTTTCTGGAAAACAACCCGCTCTAAAACAACAACTCCACTTAAACAAAGGGTACATCGCATTACTCCTGATCATCTCGATATTTACAGTAAAAATGTCAGCTTGGAGATTTATCCCTATTATTAAAAAAATAACTAGAGTATTGCAACAAAATTCTTACCCTCTATACAAAAATATATACTATTGCAGCAAATCATTGATAAAATCCGATACAAATAATGCTACAAAAAAGTGGTTAAACAAAACAAAAAAATCTTGCTGCAGATTGATCTGAAACAACAATTTCAACAAAAATTAGAAACGATTACAATAATAACACATGTGCTTTTAGCAATTAAAAAATGGGTAAGTAAAAAAATCCATAGTAGAACAAATATCACCAACTATTTTGACAAAAATATAAGCGATAGCAACAAAAATAACATGTGTCCTAGGTGTGGACTACGTCTCGTCTAGTCGGAAACCAACTAACACATGTGTTTGTAGCAAATAAAAAGTGGGTAAGTACCAATTTTTTTTCCACAGTACATTTAACAAATATCACCAACTATTTCAACAAAAATATAAATGATAGCAACAAAAATAACATGTGTCCTAGTTGTGGACTATGTCTCGTCTAGTCGGAAACCAACTCTTTCTATACAATAGCTATTTCTCATGCTACAAAATCTACTCTAAAATGTCCTAGGTGTGGTTTTTTTAAAGGTTTGGGCAGCTTATGGGGGTGGTCGAAAACAGCTCTAGGTATGCGGTGAATTATGTTTTATGGTTCTACTTTGGCTTTGTACATTTTATTGATCAAAATTATAATTTATTAGGTCATCAATGTCTTTGGTTACGGACATGAGTACATTTTCACTAGATTGGAGAAGATGGTTGAGAGCCCTCTTGGAAGATGTCAATTTGCATAGAAAATGACATCAAAACAATAATTATGGATGAAATGGTAACAAAATGGGAGAAATATCAAAATGGGGAAGACATAAGGTCCCCGTTGATTATTTTTATAGTGCAGACACCTTCTATGTTTCCATGTACTCTTGTGTCACCAATTTTGATCATTGATTTAATGAGTTATCTTAAGAGTTGTTTCAAAAAAATCTTGTCTTGACTCAAAAGATTCAGTTTTTAGGTTCAATATGCATAAGCTTACTCGTCTTACATAGATGTATCATGGAGATTTCGCTAATTTTAGCACGAGGATATACAAGATTATCCTGAGCTATTCATTATTCATACACATAGAATTGCATACTTTTGAGATTTTTTAATATTTGAAAGACACGTCATATTTCCTCTGTTTTATCACCTCATTGAGGTGACAACTCTTTTACCAGTGATGACAACAACAGTTGAAAAGACACTTCTCAGCGACGAAGATCATCAAGTCCAAGCTACAAAATAAGATATCCAAGATGGCTACTTGATAACTTAATGATGTACTACATCAAGCAAGAGAGATTCAAATGTCTTGATCGATAAAATTAAGCAATTTTTTTTATAAAGGTAGAGGTTTGTCATTCCATTGGATTTCTATACTTCATTAAAACCTTATTATCGGTATGATTTTAGGTTATAGGTATATTCAAGTATGTTTTTATTGTCTAACTGGTCCTATTAGAATCATTTAGTATTGGTGTCTCAGGGCTATTTTGATCTTTAATATTTTTTAGAGTTCATCATACCGCACATTTTTTCCGTCCTCCGTCATCCATGCGCACATGTTTGTTGCATCCAGAAATTAGCATCTTTGTGTCCTTTATAGAAAAACAAATCAGACCATCTTTTAACCAAATTTTAGAATTTTGAATACTTCCTCCGTACCAAAATATAAGAGGCGCTATTTTTATGCTAGCCTTTGATGATCTACTTTGACCATTAATCTATACATCTTATAAAGTAAAACCCCACTAACATGTAGTATTATTTATTCTTCTATCTCAAAATGCAAGCTATCGACATCATCCGTTCTCTTGGCCAACCAAATATCCATATCACCCACTAACATTTATTAAAGCCAATATTTTTATTTTTATTTTTTCGAAAATGGGAGTTCCAGCCTCTGCATCGAAGAGATGCATACGGCCTTTATTTCATTTATTCAACAAAAGCTGGCAAAAAGCTATAGGAAGCCACCAAACAGTGAAAACACCACAATCTAGCACAAACAACAGAGGAAACGAGGCCACAGCCGTCGCCGGCTCCCTGGCCAACTCGAAATAGCGCCTTGTGCACACGCTCGAAAATCGCCTCCACCATCTTTCTCCAACCAAACTTCAGCGTGCCGATCGAAGCAAAAGCTCTCGCCAGGCCTGCGGCTGATGCCACCATGACACCAGGCTACGCCCCCACCCTGCGCAAGTCCATCAAATCACGACCGTCGTCAAGTCCTCGCTGCACCATGCCGCCAAGACCTATCATATTCGTCATGGTAGATGAATCTCTGCTCCACTGGTAGACCACTCCAGGCATCACATGTTCCAAAACGATGCCCCAAGAGGGAGAATCGACACCGAAAGTGCCGGCATCGTCCGATCTGTAGAACCGATCTTGGGTTCCCCCGAAACAACTGGATGGGAGGCGGAAGAATCACATGACGACACCTTCATCAAGGTAACGACGCCCGCGGGCGCCGCCATCGTCGACCCCGACCACATCGGAGCCCGCACTCACCAGCCATCATCATCCCCTCTAGATCCTCCGCAAACAGTGGCAGGATGCCAGGCATGGCAGCCACCGGAGGTTGGCAGCCTCCAGAGATCCATGCAACATATCCACGTCATTTAGTTTTCATCCATCCAATTGTCCCCGTCACCAATTTTTAATCATAAAAAAACACGCCAATTTAATTTTAGCCTTTTGACAGTTTGATCAATTGAATTTTTCATACTTCTATAAACAATATCATATTTCATTGGTCCTCTATGCATTTATTTACACGATAAAATTCTTAGAAGATTTAGTATATAGTAGAAAGATTCTTTCATTCCGTATATTATCATACTAATTTTGTGCACATATTATAAGTACAACGCCGTTTGACCAGCGAAATTTAAGGGCGCCTTATATTTAGAGACGGAGAGAGTACTTACTTGCGTGATTCTATTAATGAATAATTTGATAGTACTACAAAACCCAATAGTACTAAAATAAAATAAAAATAAAGCGAGCACGGTCGGGTGGACAGAATCCATGCCCACGGGTTTGTTTTACGAAGTTTGTGTGGAATTAATGTGATCTTAGCATCTTACTAAATGGGGGAAGTACCTAAGAATGTTCCGGCCAATGCGCGGGCCAAGCAGAAAGAATTGACAGAGAGATCCGCTGAGACGACATAGATCACTTCACGGAATTGGCAGCTGCGAAAAGACGACATAGATCCGGCTAATCCTTCGATCTTGATTTTTCCGAGCATTTTCACACTCCCGCTGGAGTCAAGACAGTCAGCAACACAAGAACTCTAGCAGAGCCACCGGCCATCGTCCCTGGCCGCGTCGTCGTGACAAGGCGTTGTTACCGCGTTGGCGTCTCCTGGGAAATTGGCACGACTTCTCCCGGCGACTTGCAACGCGATCCGGACGCGCTCCAATCACCATCGCCGTCGATAAAACCACCTCCTTTTCGACACTGAACTGCATAGCATCGGAGCTAGCAGCTCTGCTCAGCGAACAAGCCCCCCAACTCCTCTGTTGGCGTTGTTGGCTCCGGTCCGCCACCACCGGGCGTCGCCGTCGCCGGTGCCGCCGACCCGGTCGCTCCGGCACAGGCCGTTCCTCCACCACCGGGCGTCGCCGTCGAAAGTGCCCCCGACCCGGTCGTTCCGGCGCCAGCCGTTCCGCCATCACCGGGCGTCGCCATGGCCAGTGCAGCCGCCCCGCTCGCTCCGGCGCCGGCCGTTCCGTCAACACCGGGCGTCGCCGTCGCCAGTGCCACCGCCCCGCTCACTCTGGAGTTGGCCGTTCTGCCACCATCGCCCCGCGTCGCCTTTCACAGTGCCGGCGCGGAGTCGGACTTCCTCTGGGAGCTGCGCAAGTACGTGCTGCTCCTGGCCACGCTCGCGGCCAGCGTCACCTACTCTGCCGGGCTGAGCCCGCCAGGCGGGTTCTGGCCCGACAACGTGCAAGGCGGCGCGCTCCTTGCCGGCGACCCGGTGCTCCCCGTCACCTACCCCCGCCGCTACAAGGCCTTCTTCTACTGCAACGCCACCGCCTTCGTCGCCTCCCTCGTCATCGTCAACCTCCTACTTGTCCGCTCCCTCTGCAATCGCCGCCGGTGGCTGCGTGCGCTCCAGGCCGCCATGATGCTCGACCAGTTCGGCCTCATGGGCGCCTACGCCGCAGGCAGCTGCAGGGACGAGGCCATGTCTGCCTACGTCTTCGCCCTTGTCGCCTTGGTCGTCTCCTACGTCTCCGCCCACGTCTTGGTCTTCGCGCTGTTCGCCCCCAGGGCTCGCAGCGGCGACATGGACACGACGGACGGCAGCGTGGAACGCGCGCGCAAGTACCTCCTCATCTTCGCGACTTTGGTGGCGACCATCACGTACCAGACCGGGCTGAGCACACCGGGCGGGTTCTGGCCAGGAAGCGAAGCCAATGACCACCTCGCCGGCGACCTCTTGCTCCGCGTCCACCACCCGTCGCGCTTCATGGTCTTCTTCTACTCCAACACCACCGCATTCGTCTCGTCGCTGGTCGTCGTCATGCTTCTCATGAGCAAGACCGTGACGCGGCAGGGGTTCCGGTCGTACGCGCTCTGGGTGTGCACGGGTGCGGCCATGCTTGGGCTCATGGGCGCCTTCGCCTCCGGGAGCTGCCGGAGCATCAAGACCTCCATCTACGTCGTCGCGCTGGTTGCCGCCGTTCTCTTATACATCACCCTCCAGGCACTCGTGTTCTTGTGCAAGCCTGTGAAGAATTTGATCCACGATGTGCAAGTAGCACTAGAAGGGTACCTCAAATTCGAGAGATTGGAGCAGCAAAATGACCAGCATCAGGAAAGCAGAGCATCCGAGCACGGCAATTCCGAAGCGTCCCAGATTCTCAGGAGATCGCGGATGTATCTGCTCCTGCTCGGGATTCTTGCGGCGAGCGTCACATACCAAGCCGGACTGAACCCGCCGGGCGGCTTCTGGCAGGGCAATGCCGCCGATGGTCGCCACCACTACCTCGCCGGCGACCCGATCCTCCACATCACCTATCCCCGGCGATATCTAGCCTTCTTCTACTGCAACGCCACCGCCTTCATCGCCTCCCTCGTCATCCTCATCCTCCTCCTGAGCAACATATTCAGCACCCAGGGGATCAAGTACTGCGCGTTGCAAGTCGCCATGATCCTGGACCTGTTCGGCCTCATCGGCGCCTACGCCGCTGGAAGCTGCCGGCAGGTGTCCAAATCCGTGTACGTCTCGGTGCTCGTCGTTCCGGTGTTCCTCTACGTCGGCATCCATGTCCTCGTGTTCATGTTAGAAGTGTTCCCGGCTTGCGAGGCATGGCGCCAGGCGTTGAGGGAGAAGCTGGAACTATACGCGCCCGGCTGGCTCAAGGAGGTGTTCGAGCACGCCGAGGAGCAGGAAGCGGCGGCGGCGGCGAATGTGGAACACGCACTGGAGAAGAGCCGCAAGCTTCTGCTGCTCCTAGCAATTCTCGCGGCGAGCCTCACCTACCAAGCGGGCCTGAGCCCGCCGGGCGGTTTCTGGCAAGAGAGCAAGCTGGGAGGCCATGTCGCCGGCGACCCGGTGCTCAACGACAACTACCGGCGACGATACCTGGCGTTCTTCTACTGCAACGCCACGGCCTTCGTCGCTTCCCTCGCCGTCATCATGCTGCTGGTGAACAGGAAGCTCTCGACGAGAGGGATACGGTGCCACGCGCTGCGGGTTTGCGTGATCCTAGACCTCGTCGGGCTCTTGGGCGCCTTCGCCGCCGGGAGCAGCCGGAGGGTTTCGACCTCGATCTACGTCCTCATTCTCATATTCGCGGTTCTACTCTGCATCGTGCTCCAGGTCGCGCTGGTCTTGTCGGACACGGCGCGCGCTCTGGCGGAGAGGTTCATGTCACAAATCGGCGCCGTTCAAGACGACGCCAGAGCCGGCGGGCTGCCGATCACGGCAGCCGGCGCCCGACAGGCGCGTGATCTCTGGGACGAGAAGCTGCCCAAATACCTTCTGCTGCTCGCCGCGCTCGCGGCCGCCGTCACGTACCAGGCCGCGATGAGCCCGCCCGGCGGCCTCTGGGGCGACGGGCTGACCGAACACGTAGCCGGCGACCCGGTTCTAGCGAGCACCTACCCGCGCCGGTACAAGGCCTTCTTCTATTGCAACGCAACGTCCTTCATGGCGTCCCTGGTCGTCACGGTCCTCCTCCTGATCGAGAGGGTGAGCAACACGCGGCCGGCTCTGTTGGCGCTGCACGCCGCCATGATCCTGGACCTGTTTGGCCTCATGGGCGCGTACGCTGCCGGGAGCTGCAGGAGGGAGAGGACGTCGGCGTACATCTTGGCGCTTGTCGTCGGGGTCTCGGTCTACATTGCCGTGCTCGTCGTGGTGTCCATCGGCGTCGCGCGGTGGCTGAGAAGCGCCATGGACGAGCTGGCGGAGCGAGTGAGGCGTTGCTTCTTGCTGCATGATTTGTAGGAGGGCCTGGCACCATGGATCCCAGATTTGGTAGTAGGATTTTGTTTTAGTAAGGACTTTGTGTATTGGGACCCCAAATGCAGTTTCTGAACATCTGCTTCGATCCCAAATGCAGTCTCAAGAATTTGATGGGTCCCAAATGCAGTCTCTAAGAATTTGATGGATCCCAAATGTAGTTTCTGTTTTCATCATGCCATAATAAGTAATTTGGTTATATGGGTTAAAAACTAGTTAAGTTGATCCTATGCACAAGTGGAGCTCTTTGAAGGAGAAGAAAATAAGTAAGGAAATGTCACATAAACAATATTCTCTGTTACTACATCCTTTGCATACCAATTGGCTTGAATACAGTTATCCTACATCTAATAATTACAAAAGTAAAGAGAAGATTTGGAAAGTGTACAAAATCTATAAACACACCCAGTAGAAGTAATCGCTGCGAAAAGTGTACAAAATCTATAAACACACCCAGTAGAAGTAATCGCTGCGATATTTCCGTGCTGTCGTCTACGACAGAAAGAATCAATGATGCTATCTATGAAAGAATACTTGGATGGTGGGCAAAGAGCAATCACCAGCCAACTGTTAGCTCTTCTCTCTTGAGTCAATTTTGTGTTCCCCTTTTTGTCAATGGAGTAACTACTGTACATCATCGGCGAAAGCCCTGTAAATGAAGTCCCGGAACCGCTTGCAGTACTGCTTTGGGTCGACCGATATAGAGTTGGGATCATACTGCATGGATTTGTAGGCATGCTCCAGCTTCTTGCTGATATCATAGTCTTGCAGGATGTCAATGATCCCAAAGAACAATATCACGTCCTGGAATTCGCCTGTTGGCTCACCGATGAGCAGGGATTCACTTTCGGGATTTTTCACTATGTTCTCCACCCTCGAGTGCATGCTAATCCCTAGTTTTGCTGGTGCTTTTCTGCAGAAATCGTAAGTAATGTTGCCCCTCAGATGTCAATATTTGTCAAATGTCAAGATGAATGCAATGTATGGTTTGGTGGTATGATTTGAGCAGCATAAACTGAAGCGCTGTATACAAGGTTGTGATAGTTTAAAGCTTCTTCAGTGGAATCATATCTGATTGTATTATTTTGATACTAACCCAACAGAGCCATATGTGTTACGTTGCTCTGCAGGCAATACTTTTAGTAGCAAATAACAGTAAGCAAGAATGCATTAAATACCTTGTCTGTTCGTCATCAGCGGCAGTAGTAGGTGTCCCATTGTCAGCATTGCTGCTGTCTGTAACCAGAAAAGAAGAAGAGATTTTCAGGCTCGTCGCTTCAAATGTATGTATGAGTAGTTCTACAATTGTAAATATTTGTAAGTATTTTCTCGAAAATATTTGTAAGAGGCATTCGTGGGGCAACATATCTTTGCATCGATCTTTGAAGTGAACGCCCACCAAAAGACTGTAATCCATAATCCTCTCTTGCTCCAGCAACTCGCAATCTCTGTCCACTTGCCTGGTAAGAAATATAAATCATGAGTATAATGGATGCTTAGGTGTCTTTAAATGCAGTTGTGATTCTTCTGACATGTTTAAGAACCACTGGTGGGACAGCTTTCCATTTAAATATCAAAACATGCTTTACAAAGACTTATAACACATGCAAGTACCAGCATAAAATAGTAAGCAGATGAGAGGAACCATGATATGCAATTAGGCAGATGGGAGATGTACCTGCAGAAGTCCTGAAACCAGGATCCTCCTAACCGAAAAATGAAATTGAGATCAAGATCCTTGAGCGTGGTGGTCTCGTCAATTTGATCAAGGGGTTTGTCTGTCATCCGACCAAGCGAAGATCCTTTCAAGTCGAAGCGCCGATGGATTGAGTAGTGAGAGCAGAAAAGATTCCCCATTATAACAAACCGGACCTAGATTACATAGCAACAAAAGCTCAGCCATCATCTTTGGTCTTAATACACTGAATTTCTAATAGCCTCCTAACCTTTTTCTGAATAGCCCCTGTGATCTTAACACAGTGCAGACCAAAGAACTTAGTTATTAGAGTATTGTCATAAGCACGGACATGCTTATAATAGGCTGGAAGCATCCTAAGAAGCACCTGTCAAGAATCGAAATCACCGCCTGTATCAGACTTAAACTTCCATGTATGGGTTAGCTAAGGTGGAGAAAGGAATCTACCTTAACTTCTGCTTTCTTCATTGTTTTGATCATGTACTTATCATCATTGGTAAGGTAAAAGAAACTTCCACTTTTACCGGGTGACGACAGTTCCAGGAGTGCATCATCCCCACATATCGAGATCATGTAATCCGCAGGGTCGACGTCGAAGAGTTTGCGCAATGTTCTGGATTGAATCACAGAAGAAAAAATTAGCCCCATTCTGGAGGCTCAAGGAAGCAATTGAGACCACATGCAGACCTAAAAACCAATGGGCAGTAGTCCTTCCACCGGAAATCACACGATTGGTGAGGCGGCGTATGCTTCGATCCTTCCGGAGGAAATCTTGTCCACACCTTCTCTTTAGGATCAAATGCCGATGATTTGAGATCCAGTGAGGTAGGTGCTGACTGCCTTCCCACAGCATGCCTGCGCACCCAAGAGAAACCAACAGCAGCTAGATTAATGAATCAGCAACAGAGAAAAAAATTGATGGCAATGGAAGCAGTGACAGTGGTAGCCAAGAAGAAGAAAAGAAAGAGACCTGATGCCCAGCTGCAAGTTGAGCATGAGCTCGTAGTTCCTGTGCCCCTTGGAAATCGTCTCCCCCTGCTTCTTTCCCGGCTTCGGCGCGCGGATGCACGAGAGCGTCCGCGACCATGCCCTGTCTGCCCGAGTACTAGCATCCTCGCCACCCTCATCCCCCAGAGCGAGACTGTCCAGGTCCGACACGCTGCTCCTCCGGCGCACGGTCGACACCCTCCCTTGGTCGGCGCTGACCTCCGGCGGCCGCCACACCGGCTTCTGCGTCACGGCCTCCACCCCGGGCCACGTCAGTATCTTCTGTGACGGCAGCAGCGATACCGTCTTCCCCTCACACACCTCGAGATCCTCGAGCAGCTTGGTGATCGCCTCGCGGGGCTCTCGGGGCACGGGCACAGCAGGGCCGCCGGACGGCGGATAGTAGACGCCCTTGGCGTGCGTGACGCCGGACTCCTGGCACCACGTGCCGATGTACATGCCGCCGTCGGCCCACCGGAACGTGCCCTGGCCCTTGGGCTTGGCGTCCTCCCAGGAGCCGTCATAGCGGTCGCTGTCCGCCCATATCACGGTGCCGCAGCCGTGCATCTCTCCGGCCTTCCAGGTGCCTATGTACTCGTGACCTTGGCGCCAGATGTAGCGGCCGTGACCGTCCTGCAGGCCGTCGCGCCAGTGGCCGTCGTAGACGTCACCGTTGGCGTAGGCCTGCGTGCCGCGTCCGTGCCGGAGGTTGTTGGCCCAGAGCCCGGCGAAGGTGTCCCCGAACTCGCCAATGTACGTGCCTTGGCCATGCATGTAGCCGCCGGCGAAGTCGCCCTCATAGGTGGCGCCCGACGGCCACGAGAACTTGCCGCGCCCGGCCGCGCGGCCGCGGCGCCAGGCGCCCTCGTACATACTGCCGTCCGTCCAGAGGAACTTGCCGGCGCCGTGCGGGAGGTCCCCGCGCAGCTCGCCCTGGAAAAAGTCCCCGCTGAACAGCAGCTGCTCCGAGTGGCTGGGCTCCCCGAGGTCGGCATCACTCTCGGCATCATTGGCCTCGGGGGATGCGCCGTCAGTGTCGTCGGCGCCGGTATACTGGTAGGTGGTGTTTGAGGAGGCGACGGAGAGGGTGCCAGCGGGGTCGACGAGGCCGTCGACTCCGGCGACGGCTGCGGGGAAGGCGGCGGCGCCGCGGCGGATGGTGGTGAGCTTGCGGATGCTGGCCTCCCAGAGCCGTCCGGCCTGGGGCGGGAGCTGGTTTGCCTTCCTCCCCGTCGACGCCATGGCGTTCGCTAGCCTAGCCTAGGTGGGCGGCCTGATCGAGGTCGGTCAGATGGACGGAGGTGGAGGGAGGCCGTGCATGGCGATGATGGCCTCGAATTTTTGCATGGCGTTGAGAGTTTTGGGTGGGGAGGGAGGCTGGGAGGAGTTGTCGGGGGCATGGTGCCGAGGTGAGCTCGGGGGCGCGACATTTGGAGGGACGCGCGCGGGAGGGAACAGTCTGCTTTTGCTCTGTGTTTGCTGCCCGCCATACTAGGGAGCAGAGCGACACGAGCGGGTTCGCGCGCCTCTTGGGAACCTCGTCTTGTCGTGCCTACTGCCACAGTTTTACCTGTGAAATGCACTGCTTGAGTGCATCTTTGGATTTGTAGAAATTTCATAAGATTTTTTTTATGATTTCAATCCTTAGGAATTTTTCTTTTGGATCAAAAAGAATGGTGCTACCCAAATTCCTATGAAATATATTCCTGTCTCAGTTTCATAGAAATTTGAATATTCATTCCAACCTATGAAATATTGCTTTGATACGAGACAGGCTTCATCCTGACAGCCACAAAGCTTGAAGGCCAGTTCGACTCATTCAAGCTTCCACCGAGCTCGAGCCGAGTCAGCACACTAGTGGATCAAGCTTGGTTGGAGTAGTTGACAGCACTATCCTACCCAGTTCCAAGGGGATGCAAAATATAAGCGGAAAGGGCAACTAGCTGTGGTAGGCTGCAGCGGCAACGTCTGCTCTGGTCTTGGGGACATCGACCATGGTGACTCTGTCAGTTTCCTCCGTGGAAAAGGCATCGTTTGTTTTCCCAAGACCAGCTCGTTGACCTGTGTCTGGGGCTCGTGCAACTTGTGAGCTCTACTTGGTCCCTGTGGCGACTCCAGTTGTAATGCTACCAGGAGCTACAAAACTGGAATAGTACCCGGCAAGATTACACTATATCCAGATCCCTGTTTCCACTATGAAACTGTATCCCACCACATGTGAATCAGACGAGCAGCAGCTCATGTTAAGAGCACGACAAAATAAACAGGTCTAATAACCGAGGCTACAATGTGCATTTCCACTTAAACATCATTTTACCAGCAAGCAGACCATATTGCCAGAAACCAATTGGATTGCTGGGTACATAAACCCCAGAGCAGCCTACCAGCAGATTAAGGATGGAGACCACGCTCTAATAACGCTGCATCAGCCAGTATTCAGGCTAATGACTACACAAATCATAAAATAGTTCCCTAGCGGAAGAGTCTTCGAATTTTCACCTTTCCGGACTTCAAGAATGTTTCCTAGTTCCATCTCACAAGCTGCTGATTTCTCTATAATCATCTCCCTGCAGACCTGCCAAAAGAACCAAGATGTATACTGTTACTGATTAAATCCTCAAAATGTATATATAAATCCTGTGAAATATTATTATATATCTACAACTAACCGATCCTAACACTGCAACAAAAAACATAACAACTGCAAATACGAACATAAAATTCAGAGATTTCAGGATGACTTCCAGCCGAAAAGCAAAAAACTGACACGCCATATGATATAGAAATTGTCTATTTTGTAGCAGCAATTTGTCTGAACTATTGCTTCACATTCATGGTGTAACCGCTAACCAGTGCATGCATCATAGTACCATTGAAGAAGTCTAAATGAAGTCTCCAATGATGATGAACTAGTCCCCAACAGGTGAAGCTGCCAAGGTACCAAGTCCTCATGTAAGGACCATTTTCATACAAAAATTTGTTTGTGCCAAACCAGCAGTTGATCCTTCGATGTTCACTGGGTCATTGACTCATTGGTGATCTCTGTTCTAGAACGTTAGAGGTTACCGAGTTCCCATTGCTCTTGGGAAGCGCCTTTGAGGTTGATTCCATTTCATTAGTGGACACTTGGGTATCACCCTTCACACAACCCAGCAAGCCGTGACCAAACAATTCAAAGTAAAGAAATGCAGTGCACTTCTACTGAAAGCCAACATCCAGAATGCCTTTGACACCCTTTCGTGCGAATCTCTGCTGGAGGTACTCGTTGCGCGCGGTTTCAGCTTATATTGGACAAACCAAATTGCCTTTTGCTTCACACAACTTCATGAGGATTTTGCTCAATGGTGACCTGATGGAACATTGATCACAGGAGGGGACTGCGGCAGGGCGACCCGCTGTCCCCCCTACTCTTCGTCGTCGCCATGGGTGTTCTAACGGACATCTTTGATACCATGAATTGCTCGGAGCAAAACCCTGATTGTCAAGCTTAGGTACTGTGATCTTCTCCGAACCAGTTTAGCTAGGTTTTGTTACTGTCAAGCTTAGTCTTAGCCAGTTGACTATTAACTGTTCTTCAGGTACCATGAGTTACTCGGAGGAAAATCCCTAACATCGATAGTACCATGACATATAAGCTTAGTCTTAGCCAGTTTGATATTTTGCAGTTTACTCAGTTGAGATAATTTTTGCGAGGATAGTACCCAAGGAATTCAATGGGTTGGATACTTTTTTTCGCTAGACATTTTTCTATACATTTTTTATGGGTAATTTTTCAATCATAGAAGGGTTAAACTTCGTGCTTTCTACTGTGTCAAAACCATCGAAATCAAGTAATGAACTCACTTTTTTTTCTTACATCTAGCCATTGTTCAAAACAACCAGCATTGTCAAACTAAGTAAAGTACTAGCATCTCTGTGCTAAAAGAGAAGAGAGCAAACCTTGGTTATTGGTGACAGTGAAAACCTCGTAGGTACTTAATTCCACACAGCACAAATCCATCAATGAGCCGACCCAATTCCGCAGAAGTTCTGTCACACCAATCCGGCATTTTTCTTCATCTCCTCTTCCCTCTTGATATCCCTTTTCTTCTTCATCTTCAGTCTCGGTTTGATGGTACGGTGCTCCAAATGCTCGGCCTGAAAGGCGACCATCGCCCTGAGCACCCTCACCATCGTCTCCTCGATCTCCGCGCCTCTTCCCTCCGGCTCCAGCAGCCGCAGCGCCCTTGCAACTGCCTCCATTGTACTAATACACCCCTTATGCGGCTCCTTCTTCACCACGAGCTCCGACTCGAACATGCTGTCCCCGTCGACGCCGCTGTCGACGGGCAGGGAGACGGGGACGACGAACGAGGACAGGAACGAGATGCTGGCGGCGTGCATCTCCTTGGCCTGCTGCCAGGTGCCATCGAAGAGGAGGAGCGTGGGATTGGCGCGCGCGGAGGGAGGCGTGGACCGGCACCAGGAGGCGAGGTCGGAGGCGGCGGGTGAGGGGAAGAGGAGGAGGACGGGGCTTGCGGAGGGAGGGGGGAGGAGCGGGGTGGAGGAGGGGCGGAGGCGGCGGCCGGGGAGGAGGTGGAGTTTGGCGAGGCAGCGGGCGAGGAGGGGGAGGGTGGAAAGCGGGTTGCGGTGGAGGGCATGGGGGTGGTGGAGGACAAAGACGGTAGTGGATGTGTGGAGCGGGGACGGGGGCAAGTGCGGGCAGAGGCAGACGCTGGACGGGCGGCCGCAGCCGGCGTGGCAGATGGCGCGGCCAGGTGGGGTCGTCGTGGCGGCGGCGTCCTCGTCGTCGTCGGAAACGGAGGAGAGTGGGAAGTCCAAATCCATCTTGTTTTTTCTTTTTTTTTCCTTGGAAGAAAGAAGTATACATATGCCCCCACTCTGACTCGAGATCTAGTGATCCGTTATTCAAAAACAAAAAATAGTATTTGTAGTTTAAAAAATATAAAATAAATTCTGGTACAACCTATAAGTATGCAAAATCACAATACGATTTATTATTACGAAAACTGATAAATGATGTAAGTGTGTTTTCTGATAAATAAAGCTCGCCGCATGGCTTTCCCTAAAAACAATCACAATGCGAAATTTGTTATACTATGGGCTAAATAAAAACAAAATCTTCTATATTTTGGAGATTTAAAAGTGCATATATACATATCACACATTTGTTATTTTTGGGTTGGTTTAAAATATACTGTTTCAAATTGAGATTTTGGGCGTTCGCTAGTGTCTAGGAGCCATAGATCTGCACTTGACATTTTGGACAGAGAATATCACCACATCTTTGTAAAACTGGACAGAAAACACCACCTGACCCAGGATTTGGCTGTTTTGCATGATGGTTTTGCACACGCGGCGAAGTGCAGTTACGCAAGGGCACCACGCTGGCAAAGTAAGGTCAGCTGGTCCAAATGAACCCTGCGACCTGGTTACACCGAATCTTGTGTGGTCGCTTCACCGCCTCTGCTCCGCGGCTGCGACGGTTCCTGTGCGTGGACGTCAATGGCGATGCGACGACGGCGAAAGATCAGCGGCTGGTGTGCTGATCATGGTTTTGGTTACCGGTCGGGAAATCCGGTTACCGGTCGGTAACCGGATATCCCGAGCACCCTCGGGAAATGGTCATACCGGACGAAAAATCCCGAAATTTTGAATTTTAACGAATACTTTCGGTAAATGGTTAAACTGGGAACAAAAAAATTGAATTTTTGAATTTCAGATTTCAAATTCGTCCGGTAACCGGTCGGGATTTTCCGGTAACCGCGGTAACCAGAAATCCCGACCACCCTCGGGAATTTTTTTCTACCGGTAACCAAAACCTTGGTGCTGATTCGAGGGTGGCGCGACGAGGAGGTCATTGTCTGCCTCTGCCCTCAAATAATATTTGCGCAGTTCGGTGCTGTGTGGATCTTTTCCGTTGCACCCGAGGCCGGTTCCAGGATGATTTGGGGGTCGATTTGGTTAGGCTTTAGATGATGACATATGCATTTGGGGGTCGATTTGGTTAGGCGGGTTCCAGGATGATTTGGGGGTCGCTATTTGTATACATATGCATGTGGATAAATGGATAAATGGTAAAACATCTCATGTTAAAAAAGGAGGGAGTAGTTGTTAGTGGTCGATTTGTTGAGTTGATTTTGGTGTGGGTTTGGCTCGGTTGGACTGGAAAATGGAGTTTTTCTGTCAAAATTCAGATAGTTCAGTAGGTATGATCATGTAGTGTAAAAATACCGTTCTTTTAGGGTTTTCCTAGGATTAAACTATGAATCCTCTGACTATTTGTCTGTGATATTTCCTTTTAGTGGAGAATTTGAACACAATGGCAAGGAATGGATTTATAAAGGTGGGAAACAGGACATGTCAACACTGCTGTTGTCGAAGCTGTCATTGACTGAGTTTAAGAAACACATTGCTGATCATGTTAGCTGCTCAGAAGATGCTCGTGCTGATCAGGTTTCTAGTTCACAGGCAGCTCCACATCACGTTTCTAGTTTACAGACGCTAATAGCAGAGAAACTACACACAGACAAAAGGCTCAAGTGGTGGATAAGCAACAAGAAAAACCATGGCAAAATGGAGAGGAGTGAAATGTGCGTGCAGAAACTAGTCCTTTTGTTGATTTCTTTTGTCGGGTGTTATGTACTGCAGATCCGGCCCCTGCAGATCATGTAGTCCAGCAAGGGTTAAACGGCCAGCAATTGAGATCCACTAGATTTGCTATCCAGCAAGCTACTTAGAAAATTTGTCAATTATAGCTTGAAAATCAGCACGACGAAGCCTGCGGTCAAAGAGGGGCATGCCAAGGTATATGCACGAAACAAGCAACAATGAAGCCAAGGGCCGCTGGCACCGGTGTAAGATCCAAGTTTTTTTTTCAAGGACGAGCAACAAATTGTTGCTGTCATTCCATTAAGATTAGAAAGGAGCGTTTACAAGAAATTTTACAGAGGGATTCATCCACTACAGCGAGGCAAGACCCACTCTCTATCTTCCTCACTGGAGTCGTCGCCTACTCCTCGCGCTGTCCCGCTTCCGTGCACGCCTCGTTCCAGAGCAGCAGCTCCTCATCCGCTTTTCTCACAATCTCCAGCATGGTTGCGCTTCTCCTGTCGAAGACTCGTGCATTTCTTTCCAGCCAGAGGTGTCGCATGCCCACAATCATGGCAGTGGCCAGCTTTCGCTGCTGCTTGCGGCTCCAGCCTCCAGGGCTTCAACTTGGTGCACCACCAAGCTCGGATAGTGGTGGTGCCGGCAGGGGTTATTTCCGGCATGCTTCTCCTTTGACAGAAATTGAACCAGAATTCCTTGGAGAAAGGACAGGATACCAAGAGATGGTCAAGCGTTTCTCGGGCTTGGTCGCATAGGGTGCATTTGTCCGGCGCTGGGAGCCCTCTCTTGCTTAGGCGATCTGCGGTCCAGCACCTGTTTTTCATGACAAGCCAGCTGAATATTTTATCTTTCAGAGGAGCTCTACTTCTTCACAGCATGTCAGCATAGTCTGCCTCAGTTTGCCCCAAGAAGAAAGCAGCATAGGTTGTTGATGCGCTGTATTTTCCATTAGCCGCTAGCCGCCATATGAACGAGTCATCCACATCTAAAGATCCAAGTTCTCACACCTAACCGGCAGAATAGAGCTTTTAGAAACAGTTGTGTTCAGGCCAGTGACTTCTCCAAACAGATTGGCAATGCAGGAAATGGCCGTGGCATCTTGGACTTCAGGCTTCACGAAAATCATCACATCATCCGCGTTTGATACTTGTGCGATGCTTAACTCCTTGGAAGTGGACAGCTAATCATCGTTTTCAGCTCCTTGGCTTGGTGGAAAGCAATCTCCACAACCTTAATTGGCGAACTCAAATCCCCAATAATCTCAAGTTTCTCGCCTGAATGGCTATTCGGCATAAGTGGCTGACTGTAGATAACCTTGCAAAAAGGGGGTGGGCACATAATCCTTCTTGTTCTTTGTGCAACAATCAACATGAGTCAGCTCCTCACCTGCTACCTGGCTGCTCGTTTGCTTCTGCGGTTCGGCAGTTCTGCATCTCAGCTCCCGACAAATATGCTTCCCCCTGCCGATTGTATTTCCCTCGAGAAATGGTGGCTACACTGCATTTCATGCCTCCCATGCTCCCGGCTGCAAAGTCTAAGGGCATGAACGCGCTAGTTATGTTGGTCTGGTGACGCCTTTGGAAGGAGAGAACGCTCGCATTTTCTCGGCCAAGGTATGCACAATCCAACAACTCTGTGACCTTATTCTGGATGACCTGAAAAGCTGGAAGTTCGCTCTCATACCTGACGCTAGATGGCTCTGTGGTCATGTAACTTAACTCTTTCTAGACTTTTTTGCCTTTCTTTAAACCGTGTACAGCTTTTGTATTTCCCCAGCTTTGTGTGGGTTTTCTCCTATCTTAATAATGAATGAAAGCAGCGCTGCTGCGTTCGTCCGAAAAAAATTCGTACCTGCAAGCTAGTTACATTGTGGAATGGAGGGAGTATATAGGTACAAGCATGTCATGATACAAAGTATATATGTGTAATTGACTAATTGTGCGTATAAAATTGGGATGTTTGAAATAAATTAAAGCAAGAGGCTACTTTTTTAGCCGGTAGTAAGTGATGGTAGTTAAGGGAGTGTGGCTGGTTTTAAAAAAAAAGTTTTAATCACTCTTCTACCTCACAGTTAAAGTGAAATTGCATGACCGAAGTTCGATTGAACCAATTTTTTGGCAAATGGAACAAATACAACAAATGTAAAGTGCAACCGCACTTAATAAAAAGTTATGGTTGTAATCAATATATGTCACGATCTAGGTTGTGGAGGGGGTAGTCGTGAGAGTTGGGAGGCCTGGGGCGAACTGGTTTAGATTTGGGCACCATGATGCCCTAGGGATAGATCGTATCTGGAGGAAGACCTCCCCTTTCCTGTGTTTATTTCTTTGATACCTATTGCACGAGTACTACCTGGATTTATATAGGAGCCAGCCAACTAGAGATAGAAACCTTATCCAACTAGGACTCCTGATTCTAAACAACGACTATTACATGGAAATAAAGAAAGGTAAAAAATCCTAATATAGGAAGGTTCAGATATGGCCTTATTGCTTGCACCGCATGACATCACTCCTCCCCTTCGACAAGCAGCTCGTCCTCGAGCTTGAAAGAGGAATAGTCTGCCATAGAAGACTCGGCCACTCATGAATCAGTGCTTATTTCTAGCAGATCAGTCGCCTCTTCTTCGGAAGTATCCACCCAACAAGCATAAAGGCGCTTGCAACGATGGCTGGGGCTGTACTTGTCGTCACAGTTGTAGCAAAGGCCCTTGGCACACCGCTCGTCCATCTCGACTGGCGATAGCCACATGAGTGGCCGCTTGTTTGGCAATGCCACTGTAGCCTTGGGCGGAGCCACAAGTTCTGGAGTAGATGGCCTAGCGCCTCCACAGGAGTTTCCCTTGGGAACTAGAGTAGAATCAGTGTCTTCTAGTGCGTCAAGCTCCTCATATGCCCGTGCATGATCCATGGCATCCTCCAGCGTCGTCGGGTACATGAGCTTGACATCTGTGCGGATGGACTTATGGAGACCAGCCACAAACAACTCTACTTGGTGGGCCTCTGTGAGTCCTTCGCATCTGCAGACGAGGCTTAAGAAGTTATCCTCGTAGTCATCGACAGAGCCAAGTTGACGCAGGTTCTTGACCGCCTCCAGCTCGGTGTTCCAGATTTTAGGCCCGAAACATTGGTTCAGCAATGAACTAAACTCATCCCAAGGCGGTGCGCCGTGTGCAAGCTTGAGACGTCGGTACCATAGTGATGCTCGCCCGGCCAGATGATAGGATGTGAGCCACACCTTGCCGCTTTCCGGTGTGCCATGCCCATCAAAGAATTGCTCAATACGAGTGAGCCATGGCAGCGCATCTTCTGATCCATCAAAGATGGGAAATTCCAGCTTGTGAAATTTGGGTTTCCACTCGCCTGTGCCCTCTGGACAAAAAGGGAAACTGCGGTGGGGGCTCTGCTTTGCCTGAGCGGGATCCTCCTTGCTGAAGATTTGACTGGAGCTGCCTTCTCGAGGCATGCAATGGCATCCTGAGTGGCTGTAGCCTGCTCCTTGAGGTATGCAATGGCAACCTGGTTGGCTGCTAATTGCTCCTTGAGGTGTGCAATGTCCACCTCAATCTTGTGGAGGAAGGTGTTCTGTAGGTCATCCACGATCTCCTTCTGTGCAGCCGCGAGCTTCTGGTCAAGCAGCTTCGAGATGTCAGCGAGGGAATCCATGGTTGTTGGTGGTGGGGAAGATCCAAGGATCGGTGAATCTGATACCAAGTTGTCACGAGCTAGGTTGCGGAGGGGATAGTCGTGAGAGGTGGGAGGCCTGGGGCGAACTGGTTTAGGTTTGGGCGTCGTGATGCCCTAGGGATAGATTATATTTGGAGGAAGACCTCCCCTTTTCTCTACTTATTTCTTTGATACATATTACACGAGTACTACCTGCCTTTATATAGGAGCCAGCCAACTAGAGATAGAAACCTTATCCAACTAGGACTCATGATTCTAAACAACGACTATTACTTGGAAATAAAGAAAGGTAACAAATCCTAATATAGGAAGATTCTGACATGGCCTTATTGCTTGCACCACTATATGACAATATACAACAAGCAAAAGTGCAATTGCATAAATAAAGTGCAGTTTTTATAAGAAAAGAACAGCAATTGCAACAAATACAAGCTAGAATCATACATACTTGTATTTTTTAGATTTTCTGGAAAGAAATACAAGTGTTTTTATTCTACTAAAAATTGGTATATGAGTAAAGTACTCCGGAGTAATATTGCTGAAGAGGACACGTAGTCCAAATTAAATGTAGAGATTTTAAAATGAGCCAGTTCAATAGAGGTTGGGACGAAAAAATCTTTTTTTTGGGTTAATTAGATAAATGTCACTTTAATCATGCAAAATCGAAAAATGCCACTACATTTTGCTCATACGTCTCTAGATGCCACTATACTCATTTCAGATCCATTTTGGTCGAAACACTTGATACATATTTGCCCCAGACAAATTTGCCCCTGGACCCACCACTAAAACAAGATGGAAGTCCAGCTCATATTTTCCACTGTCCCATCCCTTCCCTCTGTATGATGGTTTGGGCAGCGGCGGCGGCGGCGGCGCGCCGGAGGGAAGGCAGCAAGGGCGCCACCTTGTTAGGGTTCGTGCGTGAGGGACAGAGGAATGGGACGTGAGAAGCATTGGAGATGATCTGGTTGCTGCTCTTGTTTTAGTGGTTGGACTAGGGGCAATTTGGTCCAAGATAATACGTATCAAGTTTTTCTACCTAAAGTGAGCTGAATTGGATAGAGTGGTATCTAGAGACGTATGAGGGAATTGGAGTGGCATTTGTCAAAAGTTGCAAATTGGAGTGACATTTTTTTGATCTCGCATGAATTGCAGTGGTATTTATCCAATTAATCCTTTTTTTTCTAATTCTTTGGTAGGGCTCTTGTTGTTTGCAGAGCCCCCGGGGAAACACCAACACCTGGGGTATCGTCGTGACAATACCCACTCACTCCACTGGTTGTGTCAAAGCTCACACATGCAACCTCGAAACGATTGTTCCAATACCAATAATTTTAATCGTTAAACCTAATCGTTGTAAGCTTAACTTGATTATTGATTCCATCAACTACACTATATGGTCCACTGCATAACACCACGTAACAGGTTTGAACAGGCCGCTCTCGCGACCATGGCTTCCACGGGCGAAACAGTGGCGTCAGAAGCCTGATCTCCTCTCTCCGGTGCCATCTCCGGCCGCTGCGACCAGATCTGGCCACCCCTCAGCGTCCTCTCTCCACCAATACCCACGGTATGTAGCGGCGTGGTCTACCCACACTGCAGCGACGCTGCTGCTCCCAGAGCTTCCGCCAAAGCCCCATGGCTGCCGAACTCCCGCGACTAGCTAGGCATCAAGTTCAGGGGTCACCGTCGTCATTCTCCCCGTGCCCTGCCACGTCCGAGCCTGAGGAGGCGATCCCGGAGGTTCTGACCGAGCTACAGTACACAGCCGTTTAGAATCCGGCGCTCCTGGCCCCGCCTGTTCTGGGCCGCCCCATCGAGTTGGGATTGTGTAGGCGACGACTGACGCTGGCGCCGCCGGCCTTCAACGCCTTGAGTAGGCAGCAGCTGGCTCTAGCGACGCCGACCTTCAACGCCTCTTCGCCGAGCTGCGCATCCTCGCCGTCCGGTTCGCATTTCTCGTGCCTCGACTCTAATGTGAGATACAAAGAGGAGGAGGGCTCTACGCTGGAGGCCCCCACTGTGCCCGCGTCAGCAGCGTTCCTCGGGCCGGTCGCGCCAGCTTCGCCAACCACCGCCGCCGCCGCGCTGGCCGCGGCCGTCCCGGCGTCCCGCAAGGCCGACCGGCTGTTGGGGGCAGGTTGGCTCGTCCTCGTCGCCCCCATAGGACCGCAATAGCGGCCGTGCCTTCCCCCTGACGACCCGTCAACCCTGCTGCCATTGTCGGGGGCTCCATCGTCCATCCCGAGGCGTCCTTTGAAGAAGAAGTCAGCGTTGCGAGGAGCTATTGCTCGAAGGCGGTTCTGGTTGCTGCCGACCCGACGGCCAGCGTGGGGCATAAGGAGGGGCTTGGGTCCGACCCGACCATGGTGGTGGTGGGCCTCGGGTCCTTGTCGATGCCGCCTGCTGTAACAGCCCACTTTTGGTAATGCAAATTATGGACCAAATTTTCACTTTTTGCATTCCATGCATGCATCATTGCATCCATTTGCAATTGCTAAACAACACACTAACTTGGTTTGGCAACATTGGAAAACAAAATGCCCAACTTGCTTCAACCAAATCTCACCACAAAGAAGACACTTAAACTTGCAAACAAAAGTACTTTGACAATTCAGATTTGTCAAGGAAGTTCCAAGAGCTCAAATCAATATCTTGACTTGCTTCAAAACTCTAGAAGAATATTACTTTGGAAATTCTCAAAAATGTCTATAAGCAACTTCTTATTTTATTCCCCAAGCAAATGGACTCCAAATGCCTTGAAATTTTTAGGAGTGTTTGCCCAAGGTACAGGGAGGTTACACAAAAATTTGCATAATTTTTGGAAGTGTTTAACTGCCCCAACTAATTCAAAAACAGTGCAACCAGTGCTGAAATGGACCTGTCTATGAGGAATTTAAAACTTCCAGGGGCTAAATTGCAAAATCTTCATCTCCTCGCTGTAGCGACCGAGCTCCCGCTCGCGCCGCACCAACTCGCCGAGCTCCTCCCGCTCGCGCTGCGCCGCGGCCCCCTCTGCCTTCACCGCAGGAAGACACGCACCCTGGGGCCCTCTCCTCCCCATCCCTCACTCGCTCCCCCTCCCGTGCTTCCCCTTCTTCTTCTCCCCCGAGCTCCCGAGCCGCGCCATGGCCGCCGCCTAGCGACAAGGCCGTGGTCCTTTCCGAGCAGATCGAGCCCAACCACCAGCGCCGCCGTGATCCCCTCTCCCTCCTCCTGGGAGGAATCGATCGGAGGAGCTGGACAGCGACCGTGTCGCTCGCTTCCTTCGCTGACCACCGCGTCGCTCCGCCGCCCGATTCCGGCGCCGTCGACCTTCCTCCGGCCACCCCGACCACCCCAACTCGCTCGTGGTGAGCCTCCCATGCTGTTGTCCCCTCTCTCCTCTCCCCCTAGCGCCTCGCCGAGCCGTGCACCTCGCCGCGGCCACCGTAGCCACTGTCAACCTCGCTCGTTGCCCGGTCGTGGAGACGGCTGAAGCCAGGCTAAATGTCGTTCTTCACGGGCCCTTGACCGGCCTCAGAAATGGCCCAAGCCGGCCGAGAGGCCGGACCGCTCTGTCGCCCAGTCGGCCTCGTAACCGGCCGAAACCGGCCTCACTGCCGGGCTCCTCTGGAGCCAGGCCGGCCTAAAACCGGCCCAAACCGGGCCAGAGGCCGGTTTTGACTTACTTTTTTTTGTGCTGTTCTTCTTCCATTTCCTCTCCGTTAGCATATGTTTCCCCGCTCCTCCCTCGCAACGTAGGGACATCGACTCCGATGATTCCTACTAGTTCATCTCTCCTCTCGAGTCGAGTAAATAATATATTTATCTTTGGAAATTAAATTATTAAAAGCAATTATTTAAAAAGAGGAAATTATAAAAATAATAACTTTTAATCGGGACATCCAAAAACTGTGTTCCTTATATCAAAATGCTCAGAAAAATGTGCACTAACCATTTGCATCACTTGCATGCATGTTTACATGAGCTTAGCACAGGAAAACATTAAAACAAATGTGGAGCTATTTCCTCTCTTGTTGAATAATTATCTCTGCACCCCATTTAAATTGGTAGACCTTGCTATAATGATTTCAGTGCATTAAAAATGTCATGCCATCATGTGTTTGTGCATTGCATTTGATGAAACATGTGTGGTGATTGATTGTGCTTCCGGTGTTGTTTGTGCATCGGTAGATCAAGGAGGTGAAGTGCCACCCCCGTCTCGTGACGATCCGTACTACCAGCCGTATCAACAAGGCAAGCGTAATCCCCCCTCTGAGCATTTTTTAACCTATTTTCCGCAAATATTTTCTCCACTATAATATTGCATGCGGTTCCAAATGTCAATTTGTTTTGGATTAGAGTATCCTATAGTTGCATTAAGATTCTGATGCCATTACCTGTTTTCCCTCCTATTATCCATAGGTTTGTATTGTTGGCATGAAATACTTAACTATGCTATGTTGTTGCTAGCCATGCTTAGTCAAATGCTTAGCCGTCCAATGGATGGTTCATGTTGGAAACAGGTGATGAGATAAATGGTTGATGGTGGAGGAATTGTGGAGACAGGTAATAAAATGCTTAAAGGTGGGGATGAGAGGCCACTTTGGTATGGTGGTGTTTTGTCTCACTCTCGCCGCCTAGGAGCGAGTTCTTTACCTCTTGAACCAAGAATGAGTGCGCTTCCATTCGGTGGGGTATATGGAGCCCTCGTCGACCGACTAACTTGTGGCGGACTAGCCGAGGGTCCTCTAGTTTGGCTTTCCATTTGCGCGTGCGTTGAAGATGGTGGCCAAGACTGAGATGAGGATGGTGGTGTCAGGAAAATAAATGGCCGCGGGACAGGGTGCTGGAGGTACCCCTTGTCCTACCGCCACTGATGATCCTGGGTTAGTCTCAAGCAAGGTAAAGGTTGTAACCGTTCCCACTCAGCCGGCTTTCCCCGGAAGAGAGCTACGTGTAGGCAATGAGCCGGGCGGTACCGAAGGTAAACACAGTGCACCCCTGCAGGGTTAAATCTTTTCGAAAAGCCGTGTCCACGGTTACGGACAACTTGGGAAAGGACGATAAGACCATAGAATAACTTTAACGGAATGATTAAAAACTGGGTACTAAAGGTGCCACTCAAGAATGCAAGGTGAGCTTCCTCGAGGGTGATTCGGGGAGGTGCCTTTGTAGAACAGGTACAGTGGTAAATGGTGGTTGATGTTGAGAAATGTGATCAAGAGAAAGAGTTACTTCTTACCCCTTTTTAAAATTACTCAGTTTAGTCGATGCCATGGAGTTATATTTCTATAAATAAAATCAGCTTTATGCAAAACAGCCTAAAACCTTGAAAGCCTCATTCGAGCTAAAGCTCTATATATAATCTTGCGAGTTCGTCGAACTCAACGTCATTTGTTTTGTTTTGTTTCAGAGGAGGACTTCACCGACCTCGAAGGTGGGTTCTTTGTGGACGTCGACGAGTAGTCTGGGGTTCCCAGGTGGCAGCTTGGGACATCCCGGAATAGCTGGCGTTGGATGTTTATCTGTAGGCCTCTTAGGCCATAATTTGGTTCTTTTTGTTTAGAACAACTTAATTCGCTTTCGTTTGATGTTGTAATGTTGGGTCTGTGACCTCTGGTTGTAATTTGCTATCTTTCTCTATTATAAGAGTTGAACTATAATGCTTTGTGTCGTAGAGTCTGTGATGTGCCAGTTGTTCCACAAGTCTTGATCTCTCTATTATACATTGAGGGTTGTGCCTGTGTTTAGGCATCAATCGGGGTGTTGCGTTGCCGATGATCCATTCCGAGCAACGCCTGCCAAAGGTTTTGGCCGGGGATTGGTAAACCCGTAACCTCCGGTTGTATCGCTTAACCGGTGACACACAACATCACTGTATAACAGTCGGGTCGGGGCGCCACACCTGCTGCCTCTGGCAGCCCGGTCTTTATGAAGGTGAGCTCTGTCGTCCTCGATGACGATGACGCCGAAGAGTTGGCTCCGCAGACGTCGATGGCCTCCACCAAAGGCGTTGTTTCCAGCTGGGTTCACGGCGACGCTGATGTGTGTCATGTTGAGGAGGCGCATGCGGAGCCCGGCAGCAGCCTCTCTGCTCCTGCAACCACTCTAGGTGATGAGGAAGGCTGGGTGCAGGTGGGTCGGGGTGGTCGTCTCGGCCGCGCAACATCATCTCCGCTTCGGGAAGAAGGTCTCGGCCATAGCCTCGCCTTCAAGCGTTGGGATCACGGGAGGTGTTTTCGGTGCCTCGAGCGTGGCCACCGGGTCAACACATGTTGTGGGCCCTTCAGATGCATCCGATGTCGTTATCCTAGTCATCGGGAGCGTTTCTGCCATTCTCACTCTCATGCTGCTCGTTGTCGCTCTCCAGATGCTCGGGCTTGTTCTCCGGACGCTCGTGCTCCTTGCCAGTGGAGCCGTTCTCCGTCCGCTCAGCCTCGTCGCCCCTCGTCGACTCAGAGTTGTGACGGGGTTGTGTGCCACTCGTCGTTGCGTGCTGCGGTGCAGCCAAGACCCTCTCCTAGGTGTTGCGAGGAGTTCAATGACTCTGTCTTTCAGTCCCACTTTGCCTTGTTGCGCATGGAGCTCCGTCAGCTGGTCGCTGACCGCATTGAGGAGGCGTCTCGCCCCCTTCGTGAAGAGGTGGTATCTCTCAAGTTGTTGTTGACATGCGTTGGTGATTCTTTGCAGCCGACGGAGGCATGTGCTTCTGGTGGCCTCGGGCTCACCCCTGCACAGGCTTCGTTTCCGATTGACTCAGTTGAGCAGAAGTCTTCTGTGGCTGAGGAAGCACTTCACTATGGTTGTTTCTCTCCTCGTGGTAGTCCCTGCCTGTCGTCGCAGCTTGTTGTGACGACTGCCTTTGAGGGTGAGTACATAGGTGGGATCTTGGCTCCGGTCCTGCCGATCACACCAGAGTTTCAGGAGTCGTGTGGGGATTCATCTTTGGCCTCGTTAGAGTCTTTGACGGTGGCCTCGATGCCCTCTGTGGATAGTGGAGGAGTGTTGGCTCCTAGCTCTGAGGTTCTTTTTTGCTAAAGAGATTTGCGGTTTACTTGCCTGTTTAGAGGCAACTAGTCCTGCTTATGGCAAAGGCATTGCTTGCGTCTTGGCAGGGAAGGTTTCAGAGGACCTAATCAGGAAGGTGGAGAAATCCCTCAAGACGATTTCTTTCAGGGGCAAAAGAAGAAAGAAGGGATTAGCAAGGAAAGCTTGGGTAGATGCGTGGTTCTAGAGTTGCCGTCAGTTCGTGGTTGTAATAGGTAGAGGGAGATTGTTGTTTTGGGTGTTGCTCTCTGTGATTGTGTGGGCTCCTCCCTGTGGTGTTGATTCTTATATGATTTTCGTCCGGTTTCTTCCGCTAATAAATCGGACACCCTCTTCTTAATTAATGATAAGGCAAAACTTTTGCCTTTGTTTCAAAAAAAATCAGTCCACTGCCTACCTGGGCTACATTTAGTATCAGATACTGATCAATGACGCTAAATTGATTTATCGGTTGAAGATTAGTTTTACTATAGCAAACTGGTCTCCAGTATCCTGATACCCACTGTACACATTCTGGTTCTGAAAGTTCCCAGAAGCATCACTTGCATAGTTGCATTGTTGCCCGAAACCAACTGCACCAAAGGTGTTTGCAAAGGTTGCATCACACTATATTGCTTTCAGATATTGATCGATGACGCTGAATTTCCTACTGTACTTTGATTACATCGATCCCGACCTGGTTGGTGCAAGTTTTATCCTTCGCGCTGGCCGCCGTGACGAAGCTTCGCAGGTTTCTCTCCGCGGGCCCGCCAGAAGCCATTGCGTCTCGCGCCATCCCTTTCAGAGCCTCCACTCTTTTCCTGATTTCCACGGCCATCGCCCCACTGCCCATGACCAACTCGACGCACCTTGCGAGCTCCTCCCCGGCGAACACGCCCTCGCCGTTGCGCTCTCCTCTGACGCCAACAGCCCACTCATCCTCTATCAAGAACGCGTTCGTCGGCTGGTCGAACATGCTCGGGGCGGCGACGATCGGCACGCCCAGGGCCACGGCCTCGAGCGTGGAGTTCCAGCCGCAGTGCGTGACGAAGCATCCCACGGACGGGTGCGACAAGACCGCCGGCTGGTCGCACCACTCCACCACCATCCCCTGCCCCTCCTGAACGACCTCGTCGAGGCAGCGGCTCACGTCCTCCTGCCGCGCGTCCTTGCGCACGACGAGCAGGTACGGCCGCCCGCACAGCCGCAGCCCGTGCGCGATCTCCTCCATCTGCTGCTTGCTGTACGTCCATATGCTGCCAAACGAGACGTACACCACCGACGTCTCCTGCTGCGCCCCGAGCCAATCCATGTACCTGATCTTGTCGGCGCCGGCGTGGTCGAAGAGGTGGATCCGCGCGTCGGCCAAGGACCCAACCACGGGCCCGACGGCGGACACGTCCAGGTGCTGCCTCATGGCCGTGAGTGCCGCAGGTTCAAGCTCCTCGAAAGTGTTGACGAGGAACTTGGCGCTCTGTCGACCCGGTTCGTCCATGTACTCGAACAGTTCGCGGAACGCGTCGTTGACGACCTTGACCGTCTCGCCGCCGGCAGTGTCGACGAGGAACGACGGGAAATCGCGTATCCGGAGAGGCTGGGACAGCCCTGGGAAGGTAACCTCGTACGCGGGGTCGGTCGCGTGGGACGCGATGAGCTCGCCGTAGCCGTGGAAGTAGTGGTAGTAGGCGGCGAGGACGGTGGCCGGCTGGATCCAGAAGACGGCCATGGGGATGGCGTGCTCACGCGCGACGTCCAGTACTGCAGAGGGGAACACAAGGCTGGACACGATGCACGTGACCGGCCGGCCGCGTGCTGCGAGGCGCGCGACGATGGCCGAGAGGCTCTGGGAGCACGCGCGGCGGCGGCGCGCCCTATCATCGGCGTCCTTGGAGCGGGTGCCGTCGTCGACGCCGTCGGAGTAGGGGGCGTAGGAGATGACACCGTCTGTGGCCTCCTCCTCCTCCAACACAGCGTTGCCGGGCGAAGGGAACATGCGGCGGTGGGTGAACAACGGGACCGAGAGAGTGGCGAGGACGGAGCCAGAGCCGTTTACGTCGTGGAGCTGCACGAGGCTGCGCGCGAGGACGCGACACGGGTTGAGGTGGCTCTGGATTCCGTAGGCCACAAGTAGGAAATGGCGGCGCACGCCGTCGCCACGGCCGTGCGGCAGGCATTCCGCTTCGGCCATGACAAGATCGATCGGGTGGTTTGTTTTCGTGTGTGTCTCGGTGTCCGTCTCTCTCTGTGTGTGTAATCTACTACTAGTACGTACAGTAGCTCTTAGTAGTAATAAGCGTGGGAAATTGCCGAGCTGGAACGAGTCAATGAGTTTGATTTTTTTTTTTTGAACAAGGGAAGGACCCCGAAGGGTCCAGACTGCATTAATCGGTGGGCATACAGATTACACCAAGGACCACAAAGTAAACGAAAATTAAAACCAAGTCCCTAGCTTTTACAAAAAGGACCTCCACAACAAAATTGGGAACGCAATTGAGTCCTTCTCCACCGAGGAAGACGAGCTCAACGCAGCGGCCGTCAGCGCCGTCGCCGGGGACAAAGCCACTTGGAGACAGAGCGACGATGGATGCCGCCGTTGAACCGATGGATGGCCTCCACAAAGGCACGCCGGCCAGGAGGCTGAAATCGCCATGGCACACACAGCACCATAGCACGGAGCGGCCCCAATGGCCAAGGATAACGACGGCAGAAGCTTGCCGCCATTGACGAACTCCGGAAGTAGCAGCCTGCACATCTTCCCAAGGAGCAGCAGATCCCAAGTGCACCACTTCTTTCCCGTGACCTCCACGGCTTCGAAGAGCAGCAACACCGAATCCAGGAGCTCCAGCACAAAACGAACAATTATTGAGGCAGCAGCGGTTACGATCTGTCACCGAGGCCTTCCACCATGGAAATCCATCAAGTGAGCAATCTTCCCACTCCGACGGCGCGTCCGCCCCGCCGCCAGGGTAGCTGCTGCACATCCCCCACCATGCCGCCCTCTTATCCTTCTCCATGCCACCGAGGCCATCCAGAAGAATAAAAAGACAGCAAAGAGAGAGGATGCAGAGGTGCTTATTGAAGGAGGTTACCCGCGAACTGCCACCCTCGCCCTTCCTCCACCTCGGAGACTCGACGAAGCACAGCTCGCCAGCGCGCTCGATGCCGCACCCGAGCATCCGAGCTACAGACCTCCAGGGGAGAGAGGACGGCATAACGCCAATCTCCACGAAGGGCAGGACGCCGGAACCGGCAAACTCTAAACTACTACCTATCCTACTACTGTACAAAGCGGGCCGGCACCCTAGAGCATCTCTACGCCAGCCAGCGCGAGCGCCGACGGCGAGAGCGGCCGGGATCTGGGGGAAACGGCGGTGGACTCTCAAGCAGGGGAAGGGGAAGGGGAAGGGGAAGAGAGCTAACTGTTCCCCCAATGAGTTTGATTGAGAGTGTGCTCGACGGCGAAGCCAGTTCGCTGGATTTCTTGCATCGAGCCAAAAAATGTGAGGTCAGCACTGACGGTATACGAGATGACAGCCTGACATTCGGAGTATAGGATGGACTAAGCGAGGACGCCTACTGGAAGATTGTTTATTGACATGCTTAGGGTATGTTTGTTTGGGTTGTTGACAATCAGCGGTAGCTGGTGGGCTGTGAAAAAGCAGTTGTGGGAAGCAGCTGTTGCAAGCAGAGATTTGATGTTTGGCAGGAACACTTCATGGCAGCTGCTGCTGTTGGATTTAGGGGTAAAATATCTGTAATGCCCCTGAGTGCTGAAAAATGTTATATAAACACTGATTTGAAACGAATTAGCTGTTTCTGAGTGTTTTAAGAGCTGAATTGTCTTTAGCGTGCTTTGTATTGGAATAATTTATTGAAGTGTTTTGTATTGGCGTATGCGGGGACAAACATATATCTATTCATATATGTCTAGCGAAACAAAAAAGTTAAAAACACGAAATTTGACGAAAACGGCAAGATTGATCTACTTGTGAAAGTAAATTTCAAGCTGTGTACCAAGTACGATGAATTTTATAAAATTCGTCTAGAGATGGTGTGAACTTCGGTCTAAAATTAAGAATCAACATTCCACAAAAGTCGAAACCTATCACGGAAATGGAATCTAATCGTTGACACGCACGCATTCCGTGCATAAAATTATTTCGAATCGAAATATATTTATGTGAGATGGAGTATGTCACCCCATACATGTAGATGCGAAATTAAACATGCATACATCCAGGTTAAGCTCGTGTGTCGAGGTGTGCCCTCGGCAATTCTCATGGTTGCTATAACTAGGGTTGATTGTGTGGTAGAGAACGCGTAGTATTGGTGGAATCGACGGCTGACAAGCTGGATTTACCCAGGTTCAGGGCCCTCGAGTGAGGTAAAACCCCTACTTCCTGCTTGTCTGTGTTTATGATTTGAATATGGAGGTTACAAGGGTTCGACGAACAGTAGATCTCGTCGAGGTTTTGATGGCTATGGATTGCTTGTCCTTGATCGATCACCCTCCCAGCCTTTATATAGGAGGCTAGGCCTCGGGAAACACAACCGACCAAGGTTACATGTATGGAAAGTCTTAACCGACTATTATTTGATCTAGCTTGGAAAACTCTCTTCGTCTTGGGCCTTTCTTCATGGGCTTCGATTAATCCTTGGGCTTCTTTGATCATCACGTGCACCAGGTACCCTTATGCTGGGGTACCCGCAGAGTATAACCTCGTCATTAGCCCCCGAGTACTTGCTTGCCTCGAAGAGTCGAGCATGTGCTCCCTTCATCGTGCACGTCATAGTTTTCTTAGCTTGTTCTTCTGACCGATGTAATTCTTCAAGCTCTAATTTGTTTCAATTGTATGTGTATGCTAACCGAGGGATACTGACATAGTAGGCCTGATTCACTCGAATATCGAGCTCAGTTAACCGCACATTTGGGCGAAACCATACTAGCCTTCAGTCAGACTCGAGTCCCCGGGCTCGAGCCTGGAACGCAGTCGAAAGATTTTGCCTAGGGATATTGACATAGTAGGCCTGATTCACTCGAAAATCGAGCTCAGTTAACCGCACATTCGGGCGAAACCACACTAGCCTTCAATCAGGTTCGAGTCCCCGGACTCGAAGCTGGAACACTTTTGAAACTTTTGCCTAGGGATATTGACATAGTAGGCCTGATTCACTCGAAAATCGAGCTCAGTTAACCGCACATTTGGGCGAAACCATACTAGCCTTCAATCAGGTTCGAGTCCCCGGACTCGAAGCTGGAACATACTGGACAGACTCGACTCAGGCCGTTGTAGGTCTTACTGATTCGTTCTGCAGTTTAACTTTTGATACCTAACGCGTCCGTCAGGATTTTCATCATGTCTGTTGACACGGAAAATTTCAAGGGAAAACACTGTTGGAGCGTCCCTCGGCCCATCTCGATTGCTCGGCGGGTCTTACCTTTACATTTGCGTATGCAGCATCCGAAACATCTGCGATTGGCATAGTTCGGGAATTTATGAAGTTTGATTCTTTGCTTTGTGAGTACTTAATGCTTTCAATCGAGCCTGTATTCGAGTGAATTTTTCTTACCTTGTTTGGAAATCTATGGGAGCGCGACAGCGCTCCCATGGGAGTAGCCCCCGAGATTGTGGTTTATTGTCTTGCAATAGAGGACAATCTCAAATCATCCTTTTACTCTGCTTTTTGTCAATCGAAATATTTTGTCTTTGAAATCTATGGGAGCGCGTCAGCGCTCCCATGGGAGTAGCCCCCGAGATTATGCTTTATTTCGTTTGAAGTAGAGGATAATCTCAATAATTTTGCTCCTTTTTGATCAATCGCAACAAATTTTTGATATGCTCCCATGGGAGTACCTTTGCTAGTCGAATCCTTGCGTCGATTGTAGTCTCGAACCCACCACTCGAATGTGGACGTTATCACTGCCCCTGACGTCATTCATGACGTGTTTGGCGTGCGCCCGCCAATTTGACAAGACGTGTCTGTGTGGGCCCAATGCTCAGAGTTTTGACCGCAGAAGACGCCGTTTCAGCTTTGATTTGACCGGACGTGGCGAATTTTTCGCCGCGCCATCATAACCTCCTAGGGTTTTGTGCGTAGTGGGCGACGTGGGATGCGACGGTTGCTCTCTGCGCCCGCCACGTGTACGGCCAGATGCTATGTGCATTTGGACGGACGATTACGATGGGTTTTGCGTTGTGCGGTAAGTAGCAATATTTGCGCAAGATTCTGATTTACTTGCCATTCACTTCCTCTGTTCCTCTTCTTCCTCGCGCACCGCACACCATTGCTCTGCCTCCCAAGCTCCTTGCGCTTGCTCCTTGCGCAATGGCGCCAAAGAAGATCAAGCGTGCCGCTGCAACTGCCTCCGCCACCGATCCATCGGACAAGGGGAAGGATGCGGCCAGCGAGTGAGCCTGCCGATGCGCTTTTGAAGATCCCCGGTGACTGGACCAGATCCAGTGTAACCGAGGATACCCTTTCTGAATATCGTCAGAAGGGTTGGCTGCCACCAGCTGACCAGCTGGCCGCGCGTGCTCCAGGTCTGGAGGTACGCCCTGACCCTCGCAACGGCGAACGCGTCTGCTTCGCTGAATTCCTTCCCCGCGGTTCTCTCTCCCTTTGCATGATTTTGTGCGAGGGCTTCTGTACGCCTATGGCCTACAGATTCATGATCTTACTCCCAACAGCATTATGCATATCGCCTGTTTCATGGTGCTTTGCGAGTGTTTCTTGGGAGTGTCCCCCAGCTGGGCATTGTGGAAGCATATCTTCAAGGTGCGCCACAATTGCCGGGGTAAACGCCCTTGCCCGGTGGGTGGATTTCAAGTACAAGTGCGAAGCGATTCGCATTACTTTAGCTTGAAGACAGTCGATTCTGCCCAAGGTTGGCGGACCAAATGGTTCTATGTGCCAGTCGACCAAGTGGTGCTCCCAGCTTTTTCGATTGAGAATCCTCCGAAGAAGACGGTGGCCTGGGACCACCCATCTCTCCTGCTGAAGCCAAAGAAGCCACCCCTTTGCTGAATGAGATTGGAAAGTTGCTGAAGACTGTTTCTGGCATTCAGTTGATCAGCACTTATTTGAAGATGCGAGTGTGGCCCATGCGCCTTCGTGCCCACCCGATGTGGCAGTATGAGGGTCCACTCGACAGCACCAGGATGAGCGCCTCCGAGTTGACGCCAAAGGAGCTCAGTGCTCAGGTGAAGAAAATCACGAGCATCAAAGCTTCCACAAAAATCGACTTCAACTTTTCCCACGTCCCCTACGGGCCAGAGAAGGCCTTACCCGCAGTGAGTGATTCTTTTTTGCCGTTTTTATGCCTCACCATCTGCCTTTGCATCCTTTTTGCTTCCGTTCTTATGATTATGAATTGTACTTGCTATATAGGGTCACTCGACTACCACCTCTCTCCCTCCTCTACCCGAAGCCGGGCCTACTGTGGAGACGGCAGTACAGGAGGAAACCAAGCTGCCCATTGCTGACCCTGCTTCTGCCCACTCGACTCCTCAGGAGAATCCCGAAGAAGAAACAGGGAAGAAGTGGAACAGGTTGTAGCGGATGCTTCGGATGAATCAGATGCTGAGCAAGGTCCTCGCAAGCCTAAACGCCAGCGTTTGGTTCTTCCGGAGTCTTCGAGTACAGAGGATGAGCAAGGGGACACCGGAAATTCGGGTATCCCTTCTCCTGCCAAAAGCCACCCCCTGACTGTCTCCCCTCTGGCCTCTCGTCCTCCTGCCACTTCGAGTAACACCTCTCGACTGGGTGTTTTCTCTCTTGGTGACGAACCTGATTCCGATGAAGAAGATGAGCCAAGGTTTGCTTAATGTTATATTCTTATATTTGCAGCCGCGCCTTTATGGTTTTTTTTTTGATTGCATGTGCTTTTGCTTTTTGATACAGTGGCAAATCGCCATCTCCCCCTCCAGTCGCGGACACATCGATTGTGGCGCAGCCATCCACCCTTCCAGAGGCAGCACAAGGCACGTTCTTGAAGCGGCCAAGGACGCAACTGAGCTGATGGTTGCAATTTGAACAAGGAGAAGGCTGCCCCAACCGCGGATGTCGTGGCTTCCTCCTCCAAGCCTGCCTCTTGGACTGATCACGTGAGTGCTTCTGTTATTACTTATACTTGAAAATTTTGTTTCTTCTGCACTCGACGATAACATGCGTATTCTGTTTCAGCCTATGTATGCCGCCCTGGCCCCTTGGGTCCAGTCCTTTGTTCGGGTGGAGCAAGAGAGGGACTCCCTGCAGTCAACTTCGACTGAGCTTGCGCGTAAGTGTTTTTTGCTAAAAACTTTCCCTTCTTTTGAAGTTATGATACTAATCGAGAATGTTTTTGAACTCCGCAGAAAACAAGAAGTCAGCTGAGGAGCAAGTGGAAGGCCTGAAGAAACAAGTGCAGGACTTGCAACCAAGCTCTCCACCCAGCAGTCTGAATCGAAGAAAGCACTTGCTGATGCTCAGGACGCAACCACTCGCCGGATAAGGAGCTTGCTGCACGTCTGTTGGGCTTGGCCCGTTCTGCCAAAGGTGAATGAACTATTTTTGCGAGTAGCTCTTTGGTTATTTTAGCAGCTTTTGCTCATAACTTATGCTTTCTGAATTTTGAAGGTTCCGAAGGCACCTCGGCTTCCACTAAGCCATCGAGTGACTCACTGTCACTCGATGATGCAATAACGGAACTCGAGTCTGTGTTGTCCAAGACCAAAGGCGAACTGGCTACCATGACCAGCACCCTTAGCAATTTGCACGCGGGGATGTGTCCTACAGCCGCCGCTCCCTCGACTGCAGAAGGACTGGCTGCAGCTTTTGGCGAAAGATCGTCGATTGTGGCGGATTTTGCCCGCGAACTCACGGTACGCGGCTCGGAGTACACCCTCAGGCTTTTGTTAGGCAATGGTGTAGAGGCCGATTTCGACAGTGCTTTATCGGACTACCCGAAAAAGCCTGATGGAAGGCCGCTATCATTCAGGGGTGTAACCGAGCCAGCTACTCGTCTGAGCGAAATCTGCGTCCAGACTATGGAGCGCCGGGCTGAAGCTGTTAGGGCTCAGTCGCGTAAAACTAGGGCAGAATCCATCTCACAGGCCTAGGAACTTTTTATTCTGTAATTTGATTACTCGAACCTGGCATGTATGCTTTTGCTACTTATGTTTATGCTAGTATATACTTTTGGGTGCTATTGTTTGAATGAAATTTGCTGAATCATCTGAATTTTGCAACTTCGTGTGTCGGGCTTCTGAATGTTGCGTTTTATGAACCAGCCACAAGAGTGCGAGTTGGTGGACCTTCTCCTTCTCATATTCGAACATCTAGTCGAGCAAGGGATGATACGAGGGCACTTGCTCTTGCAAAGAATCGAGTGAGTGAACTAGAGCAAGAACTCAAAAACACTCGATCTGAGTTGGAGCTACTGCGTTCCAAGCCAAGTTTTGCTACCCAACGCGAGGATTATGTTCTTGGCGAGATGGACCACATAAACAGGCAACTCCAATGTGAGTTTATGACACCAAAAAGTTTTCTTTGCTTGCATTATGCTTTGGACCAATAGTTTTTTGGCCTTTTGCAGGTTTTGTTCCCGATGCCCAGCAAGAAATAGGAGGGTCAACCGACTCCTCGATAGTGCTGTTGATGTACCAACTACTGGCAGGCAGCATTTTTATTTGGACAAGGTGCACGCTCGCACACTTGCTACTTTGAAGGATCGAGTATGGCGAAACGCCCAAGTGCTCGAGATGTGCAGACGTATCTTCACTCGCCTAAATTATGCGCTTTTCCCGTCAGGGCCTCAACCTCAAGGCTTGTTTCCCTTGATCGATATCTTTCGAGTGACGGACTCAGTCAAAGAGTCTTTGATGCAGCTTGCTATTCTTGGATCCAACGCCACTATGGCTTACATCCGAGACCGTAAGCCAAATTTTCGATTCGACCTCCTGCAACTGGCACACTTGTATCCAATCACATTTGATCGAGACACGCTCTGCTGCTGAGGAACTCATCGATTGCTGCAAGGAGCAGCTTTTTGGTTCTGTACTGGATACAAAGGATGAGCCAGATTCTTAACTTGTAAACTTTTTGAAATCCTAGGCATTCTCCATGTAAATATGTTATCTTGTATTTGTGGCGAAATATTTATATGCGTATATTTATGACAGCCCCCGAGTCTATCGAGTGGGATTTTGCCAGCCCTCGAGTATATCGAGTGGGTTTGTAGTATTTTTGCTTGACCCAGCCCCGAGTATATCGAGTGGGGTTTTGTAGTATTTTGCTTGACCCAGCCCCGAGTATATCGAGTGGGGTTTTGTAGTATTTTGCTTGACCCAGCCCCCGAGTATATCGAGTGGGTTTTGTAGTATTTTGCTTGACCCAGCCCCCGAGTATATCGAGTGGGGCTTGGGTTTTATGCTCGAGCCCCCGAGTGTTTGAATAGGGTAAACAATAAAAGGCATATATGAGGAAAATGTATCTTTATTCGAAATGTGTTTTCGACCAGCAAGCCGCCTCATTAAAACCTTCCAGTCCCCTTAGGTACCCTGGTAAGGGAAAAGAGTGCGTCTGAAACCTGCTGGTTCTTCCGATATTATGCGCCTATTACATATCTATTCATAGAACTGACGCAGATGCGTCTTCTATATACTAGTGTGACTTGACGACATGTTGACCGTCTCTGAACCTTCACTCGCCTGCCCCTTGTGCTTCATCGCGTCGTTGATGACCTTGAGCCCTCTGTCGATTGCCATTTTCTTGCTTTCTGGTAGAGGTGTATTGGAGACCTCAAGCTCGGCGAGTGATTGCTCCATCCCGTACATCTCTGAGATTTTGCTGAAGTCACGGTCACATGAATCTGACCTTTGAAAGTTCCCGTTGATCGTGATGACTCCTTTTGGCCCTGGCATTTTGAGCTTGAGGTAGGCGTAGTGTGGGACGGCCATGAATCGAGCGAAAGTGGGGCGCCCAAGTATTGCATGGTATTGTGATTTCCAATCGACCACTTCAAACTCAATCGACTCGGTTCTGAAGTGAGTAGGGTCTCCAAACGTAACATCGAGTTGTATGGTGCCTTCTGGGAGCACTGCTTTGCCTGGGACGATGCCGTGGAAGGTACTTGCGGACTTTGGCAGATTTTCGACTGATTTGTTCATTCTACGCAGCGTATCTGCAAAGATTATGTTGAGACCGCTACCTCCGTCCATGAAGACCTTGGTCATGGCGTAGCCTCCAATTTGAGCGTCGAGTACCAAGGCTGCATGCCCTGGTCGATATACTGCGGGTGGGTGGTCCTCTCGATTGAAGTAATCGGAGTTTCTGACCCTTTCAAAAAAATTGTGATGGCTGGGGGTGCCATGACCGCCATATTGACGTGTCGAGTGTGTAATTTTTGCTCTCTATTGGAGGGACGTCCTCGCTGGATCATGTTCATCTGCCCGCGAGTTACGGGATATTTTTGTTCATCTCCTGCTGCATCTGGTGCACGGCTGCTGCCATTTGTGTTCCCGTAACGGGTTGTGCTGGCACCATGTATACTGGTGTCGTTGCGCTGGTGCTGGTGCAGTATACACCTGAGTAGCTGTGTTTGTGGTGGTATGGAATATACCTGTGCTTGTTGTACTTGTTGCGGTGCTGGATATGCCTGAACAGGTTGTGCTTGTGATGTAGTCGATGGAATCTGCACTAGTTGAGGAGGTGCACGCCCATCTCTTTGCAGTCGCAGTATATGTTCAATCGCAAGTTGATCAAATTCCCTGCAATTTCTCAGCGAGTGGTTAGAGCGAAGCTTACCATCATCCCCTTTGTAAAGATGGAACCTGCAATAATCGTCCATCTTCTCTTCGATTGACGCTCAGGATCTTTGTCTGCTCGCCTGCGCCACTCTGGCCTTCTGTAGCTATCTCGGTCGTCGCGTCTGTGCTCTCGACTGTCACGTCGATCGTCTGTACGGTGGTCTCGATTACCTCGGCGGTCGTCGTATGATGATCTCGATTATCACGATGATCGTCGGTCGTCTGTCAGTTTGGTCGCGACTGTCCCTTGACTGGACAAAGCCTGCTGCAATGAAGTTTGGATGGTCATCGTCGTGATAACGATTCTTGCGTTTGCGCCTTCGATCATCTCTGTAGCTATCTCTGCGGTCTCGACTGCCCCCTCGTGATTTTCATGTGATGCTACGGGTCGATTGCCTCGTACGGAGTCTTCTCCGTCTGCCCACTTTGTTGCGAGTACCATGAGTGCGGCCATTGTTTTGGGTCTTCTCGACCAAGTGTTTCTTTGAAGTCTTCCCTCCAGAGTCCGTTTTTGAAGGCGTCGATTGCCCTATCTTCTGATACGTTGCCTACTGAGTTACGGATGGTGGTCCACCGCCGTATGTACGATCTCAGAGATTCATCTGACTTTTGCTTGCAGGTCCGGAGCTCCTCGAAGGTTTTGGGGCGCTCACATAGAGGCTCGAAGTATTTGATGAAATCACCCTTGAAGTGTTCCCACGAATCGTAGTATGATTCGGGTAGCGATTTGAGCCAATCGCGAGCCGTTCCTTCCATCATAAGTTGTATGTACTGCATAGCTGTAGTTGTGGTACCGCGCTGACATCCGACTGCCAGCCTGTAATCTTCTAGCCAGCCTGATGGCTCTTGTTTGCAGTTGAACTTAGGCGTGGTAGCTAGCGAAAATTTCTTGGGCATACGAGCCTCCCGGATCCGTCGAGTGAAGCATAGCGCTCCACATGGCCCGATTTCTGCTTCCGAGTCTGAGCTGTTGCTGTATGACCTCCTCGAGTGGCTCCTACTGGAACGATGACGACGTGAGCTTTTTCGACTGCTCCTTCCCCGAGGGCTTCGACTGCGACGATCCCGATCTGTATCTCTCCTTGGAGTTGCTTGTGGATGCTGTATGGCTTGTGCTGCTATTGCAAGTTGTTTGTACAGTTGGAGGTGCTGATCCCTCTTTGGGTCTCCTGCAGGAGGTTCGATTGTTCTGAGGTAGGTGCCTAGCGTCATCAGCGCCCCGGCTGGCTCAGTAGGTATGGGAACTCCTTCCGCGTCGACTGCCATAAAGGCTGGGTTTAGGTTCCGAGTGACCGCTGCACGATCTGCGTCTCCGAGGTTGATGAATCGTGACCTATTCGCGGGGTCGTTTCTGCCCGTTGAACTCGTAGACAATGCTCTTCGCCGGGCACTCGATATGCTGGCTTGCTTTTTGCGTTCTTCGAGTACTGCTCGGTAGTTTTTTAACCGTATCGATTCTTGCCATTGGAAATATTGTAAGGTTAATACCTCTTCTGGAGTTGCGTTTGCTGGTAGCATCGTGCAGCTCTCGATTACTTTGCTCACTTTCTCCGCCATCTCTGCGGTGATGGTCAGCGTGGTTGTTCCATCTGGCATGGTGACTGTGCAAGGGTATTCTGTAGGTCGACGGCATGTTGCGGCTGCTGATGTTTCTGCTGTACTCGCGGTATATACCTGGTACGGTACCACCCGATCCTCCATCCATGTGCTGCTGATGCGTTTTATGGATTCGGCGTCGTCGTCCAGGCTCATGTTGGAGTTGCTTTGCTTGTTGGGGTTTCCGCCACAATCGAGTATGTCTTCGAGTGCTTTGTCCAGGCTGTCTGCGTCGCAGGTGAATATCTCGTGGCTAGCACGGATTTCTGGGCCGTTTAGATCGGCGAGATATATGTTGTCGTCTATGTTCTCTTCGTTCCCGCGACGTCATTGCAGTCGACGATGTCGTCGAGCGACTCGATTGAGTTGTTTGGGCGGTACGCAGATTCGATCTCGCTTCTTCCAAATCTTTTTGCCACCTCGTTACGGAACTCTTGCGAGGTCATGGACGTGGCAGAGTCGCTTGGCGATTGGATCGGGACGATCTGTGACGATGTTGCGCCCAAGATGGATAGTGTTGCAGTCGAAGCGTTGTCGATTGTCTCCATGTCGAGTGTCTCCACGTCGAGTGGATCTAACAGGTCCTGCACACCATCTTTATCGACAAAGAAGTTAAATTTTCCAACCGTAATATCCAAACCTGATTCGAGTCCGGCGAAGGCTTGCTGAGCTTCCATCGAGTGCGGCGTGAGCCTCCTTGGAGATTTTGGCGAGTGATCGCTTTTTGAATTGATGCTGGTGGATCTTGCCGGCGAGTTGCTGTTTGCAACGGTGGTTGGTGATTTGCTTTTTGATGATGCAGTAGGCGAGTTACTTTGTGCAGATGCGATCATCGGGTGGCCGCTTGATGATGAAACCGGCGAAACCGTGAGCCCAATACTACCTTTTCCCACAGACGGCGCCAATTGTCGAGGTGTGCCCTCGGCAATTCCCATGGTTGCTATACCTAGGGTTGATTGTGTGGTAGAGAACGCGTAGTATTGGTGGAATCGACGGCTGACAAGCTGGATTTACCCAGGTTCAGGGCCCTCGAGTGAGGTAAAACCCCTACTTCCTGCTTGTCTGTGTTTATGATTTGAATATGGAGGTTACAAGGGTTCGACGAACAGTAGATCTCGTCGAGGTTTTGATGGCTATGGATTGCTTGTCCTTGATCAATCACCCTCCCAGCCTTTATATAGAAGGCTAGGTCTCGGGAAACACAACCGACCAAGGTTACATGTATGGAAAGTCTTAACCGACTATTATTTGATCTAGCTTGGAAAACACTCTTCGTCTTGGGCCTTTCTTCATGGGCTTCGATTAATCCTTGGGCTTCTTTGATCATCACGTGCACCAGGTACCCTTATGCTGGGGTACCCGCAGAGTATAACCTCGTCATTGTGTATGTAACAAGCATCTATACATCGATCAATCACAGTGCGTACAGGAAGAGGATCTCTTCAGCAGGACGGACGCCGCTGGACGGAGGATGTTGGGGAATTCCTACAGGAAGAGGGGCACATCGCGCACGAGCACGGCGGGCTCTGTTGGACGGCAGGATGATGGGGACGAGCTCCTCTTCTAGCTGGGTCGCGAGCTTCCGGTGGTGAGGACGGTCACGGGAACGGCGGCTCGAACTGCTCCTGTCGCCGCCGGCGACGGGAACGACATCTACCGGTCGTGCCCGGGTCGATTCGGGTATGCTTGAGTTGGTGACGACCGGGAGCAGAGCAGGGGGAGGAAGTCATGTACGGCGGCGGCAAGGAATGGCGGCGGCAGGGAAGTCCTAACCCTAGCCCGCCATGGCAAGGACGCGAGAGCGAGAAGGGTAAAAAGGGTCGGGGGCGTCTGGCTCACCGTTTCGCACGGGGTGGTTGCGAGTGGCAGATTTCCTGTAAATGTAGCAAACTCCAGAGGGCAGATTGGTCCGATGCCACTCAGGAAGCAGCAAAAAGCTCGGGAAGGACCTCCCGCTTAGGTTTTGGCCTGGTCACCTCGTCTAGTTCATTTCGGAACCGCGCTTCTCCGAAGCGCTTTTCAATTTTCGGGTGTTTGTTTAGGCTTTCGCTTTTAGACTCCAAAAGCAGAAGCAGAAGGCTAAACAAACAGGGCCTTAATCAGCTAGACCTGCTTTGTTGTCTGGCCATACTTCTTGTCAGACAGTGCTAGTACTCTCAACAATTCACGTGTGAATTATTGGAAGCGTGTGTTGAAATTGAAATATGTTACTTGTTCTCAGAATGAAATATATCCCTTGTTCTCAGATTGTTATACGTACTGTTTGCTAGAAATTGGTTGCCTGTGAGAGTTGTATTGTACTAGAAGTCTTCAGTAGCATCATCTGAATCAATCTGCACATTATGCAGTACTAGTATTTGATGGGTCCGGAGCCGGACTAACAGTCTGGCGTTCAGAGATGTACAGTAGGTGCTAATTCAGTATATAATATTTGTCAAATAATATTCAGAGAAGTTTACACTTGTCAAGTACTCCGTAATAATGAATTGTCTGCCAAACAGTCAGCTGTGCAATTATACTGAAATGTTGCCTGTAGTCTGAATGTTGATATTTCATACTTCAGATATTATGCCTCCTATTACCGAATAACCTATCAACTCAAGTGTCTCCTGTCTCACGGCATGCTTGTATTTGTGATTGATGTGATCTCTAAAGAAGCTGTATTATTTAGGAATTGGTATTACAGTTAGATTACAGAATACTAGTTATAAAGTTTTATCAATCAATCACAAATACATGCATGTTGTGTACTAGCTGATAATGTTGGCCATGTCTATTATAATTATATACTCATTTCACACTAACTTAAAGTCTCGTTTATTTGTATTGTGACTTTGTTAATGCCGATGAGGCCCTTTTAGCTATAAAATTGTATCAGGACAAACCCCGAGAAAATCCCTCATCTGCGTTTCATTTCTCATATCTAGTGTGACGATTCTTATTTCTTGTCTAATGTCATATATTAAGCTTATTTCACTCTTTTCTCCAATTACCGGTCAGGGTGATTCTTTGCTAATTTGTGGACAATACTAGGGTGCAAATGTTGTGATTCTGTTGACATCATCTGTGGTCTTTGTAAATTTACAAACTAAAATATTCTATTTCTGAAATAGCAAATTTGATTAACCATTTGTTATGGTTTTGTCCCGACGATATCTTCAAAACTAGACCTGTGTTTGTACTTTTGTACTGCAATTTTTAATCTTCAAAGTGTCAGCGACCATCCTGTTGATCAAATGACACCGAGAAACATTCGTCGACGACAACGACTCACGGGCGGCCCAAGAGAGCTATCAGGCCCTCAACACGGCTTGCAGGCCGAGAATGGGCCAAATAGTTCTTGTAAGTAGGTAATGCGTGACGGAGTGCTATTTGAGGAACGAACACTCGATTAGAAAAAATTGGCTAGGAAGTAGAACTTGGATGGCGGTGCCGTAGAATGGAGAGTAGGGTCGGATCTCGGCGGGATCAGCTTGAACTTCTCTATATCTCGTTTATCGTATCAGTGAGTGAAATCGCAGCAAGTACTTTGCACAAAGCAATCCACTATATCTACCCTAAGTTACTACGTGGAATTTGATGCAAAATACTCCCTCCGCCCGCGATAAGTGTACATTTAGCTTTTATTTTTTAGTCAAATTATTCTAAGTTTGGCCAACTTTATCCAAAAACTAACACCATCTGTAACATAAAATTATTATACTATGAAACTACATTTTAAGATGCATATAGTGATATTAATTTCGTGTTATAAATGTGCCAATTTTTAAGCTACTACACGAACACTTATTCAGGGGTGGAGAGAGTAGACAGACAACTAGATGCCGCGTGGAGGAGACCACTGACCGCGTAGCCGGTCTCCGGGACGCCGGACCGGCGCAGCAGAGAGCGGGCCGGGAACCGGCAGGAACCGTAGGACGTCGGCGCCCCACGGCCCTGGGAGTCGATGCTTGCGTACGCGGCACGGACGAACTCCCCGTACCGGACGAGCTCGCCACGGAGCGCGCCGTCCAGCGGGCTCAGAAGGCCGTCCCAGTCGCGGGAGCCCTGGAGCTCCGCCCACTGCTCGCCGATCCGCGGCATCGACGACGACAGCCTTGACACCGGAAGAGGAGGCGCGAAGGAGTTCTTGATGGTGCAGCGGCGGCGGCGATTGTCACGCCCTTTGAACGCGACGCAAGGTAGCAAGCGCGAAATCCCGAGACGGAAGCCGTCATGTTCGAGCACTCAGCTCCCGATATGACAATATATAGCGTTCATCGAAGTTTTTATATGTACTCCGTATATGGTAGGGGGCAGCGGTGTTCTTGGACGTGAAAACGGCGGGAAGGTGGCATGCGACGAGTCTTTCGTGTCAGAGATGCTTGCTGCATTTCGGGTAATTTTTGCAGGGCTCTCGATCGGTGTCCTCATGTTTGGAATTGGTCGCCAACCAAATGCTGAAATCTTAGGACTGACCTTTGGCACTTGGGAATGTCCTCATGATAAATCATGTTGTGGTTGAGAATGTTACAGCTCAAGTCTTAGCTTTGTACTTGTTGAATTTTGAATGTTTAGCACGTGGCATATGTTAGCTTCACTATGTAGGGTTGCATCATCATATCCACCAAAGATACTAAACGCAAAATAACGAGATGATCCAACCAAACATGCCTATGAATAACTTCCAACCACGAGAACAAATCATTAATCGGACAGCTTTTTTTTTTTTTTGTGCTCTATGTCCATTAAGAATCGAACTCCAATTTTAATGTCTTTTTTTATTACGGAACTTCGTCAGAGGGCCGGGAGCTTCCCCATTTTAATGTCTTCGGTGTCTCGTCAAAACTTTCAGTAGGATGCAACACCCTCCTTAACAGCGAGATGTTTGTGTGACACTCGATCCATGCTACGCGACTAGTGACTCATGTCCTCTCTAGTGTGTTTACGTAGTGGGTGTGTCTTTATGTGTTTACATCGTTTTATGTATTTCTAAAAAATAATTAGCGTACCACAACCTCGACTATATACCTTCGACTTTAAGTAAATATATCTAAAGTTTTTTAACTACTTTTGTGTAACAAAAAACATCCAACAAATATAAACAAATGCAACATGTAAACATGATGACCTGTACAGCTTAAAGCTTTAGAAATGCATTGTACGATAAAGGAAAATATTAACTTGTTGTAGCCATATTAACCCACCCCTACCATGACACATGAATGTGACCATATTCCAAACATATTGGTACATTGGAGGTTTTATATCTTAGACAACACATATGCAAGAGCATCTTCAAAATTGTGTGCCACTATTTTATTGACATGGAAAGGAAAATGAGAGAAATCCATCTAAAATAAAGTTTCAAATTCCAAATACTAAGGAAAACTAAAATAAAGTTTCATGTCTTATTTGTTTCCTCCAACAAGATTCAATTGTCAATTTATTTGTTGCAATTAATATTTTGATCAAGGAAATCACGTTGTTGGCTCAACCGCAACAAATTAAGGGTGTGTTCGGTTGAGTGGCTATCCCCTGAGTGGTTAGGGATAGCCACTTTTTTGGTGGTTGTCCTATGTTTGGTTTAGAGGGTTGGACGGATAGGGATAGCCAGTTTTGGGGGGATATGCTGCCGAAACGGTGGTTGAACTCATCCGACCAAATGTGGCCAAGGGGTAAATTCACTCATTGTTGCTTGACCTCTTCCTCAAGCACAATGCAATTATCACCCAGTTATCCTTGGGTAGTACGGGGTTGCGTTTCGTGTTGGAGTTTATTGCCCGTGTTTGCCCATAAGTTTACAATTATGGATGATATGTGGTAGTGCATGATTTCAATATGGTACAAAGAGTCAATAAAACTCAATCTTAAAATGTCTACATTGTATGATAATTAAAAGATCTCGATCATCCAACTGGTGCATGCAGTCCTACGCCTCATTCCAGCCTTCCATTCCATGAGCTAGATTGCTCAACTGCTCTCTTAGTTACACTCCATGTCTACCTAATTCTCCATTGTCTTTCTCACCCAAACCAGGCTCCATAGTATTCAAAAGGGAAGATGACCAGATGGGCAATGTAGAATTGTGCGAAATAGTGCTGCATAAGAGCATCTCTAGCAGATCCTAAACCTTAAAACAACCCCCTCAAACTCATTTTGAGGGGCAGAAAATTAACTAGCAGAACATATTTTGTAACCGAAAACTTAAATTTATCATCATCTTCAGTTCACCCGAACTAACATAATTTACATAACTTGTTAACTAAAGGGTAAGATCTAGATAACTCTAACCTAAACCTAAACCTAGGCGAAAGGGGTTCCGGGAATCCCTCATTCGACCTGCATTCGGGACGGCGCCGCCGAGCTCTCACTCCTCATCGTCGTTAGAGATGTCGACGTACTGGCGCTGGAGGAGGCCCTCTAGCATCAATCCCGCTGGAAGCCGTGCGGGAGCTGGTCGGCGTTCCACACCTCTCTCGCGGAGTAGTTGGAGACGGAGGCACTTTTGCGTGCCGGTTCTCTGACTTCGCGGCAACCACCTCATAGCATAATAATTCAAATAAAATATATATCTAAATAGGGAGAACTTTTTTGAATCTGAATTTTTTTTATATCTCCAAAAAATTTAGATCTAAACTTTTTTAAAATAATAAAAGGTGGAAATATTTAAAATCAGAACATTCTTAAAATGTGAACAATTTTTAGATTTAAATAATTTTAAAAACTGAGCATTTTCAAAATCATAAAACAAAATTAAAATTAAATTAAATAAAAAGGAAAAATAAAACAGAAAATAAAACAAAAATAAAACATAAACAATAAAAGGAAAACAGAAGAAGAAAAAAAGAAAATGGTAAAAAGGAAAATCCGCCAAATGGGCCAGGCCAGCAGAGGATCCCTTCAGGTGTCGAGGCCGTCTCGCGCCGCGTGCGGGCGATAAATTGGATTTGCGCGTTTTGCCAGAGACAGGAATAGCAGAGCGCTGACGGGTAGTTGGACCCACGCTGAGGAGCCCGTTGCGCGACAAAATGGTAATCCGTGGCCCAGGCGGCCAGTATTGTCCAACTTGCAATTTATCGTTCGTAGTCAACAGAAAAAAAAAACTTAATTTCGTTCATCAAGGGATATCGGGCCAGTGAGGGCACCTCCGGCGAGAGGTCCTCCGCTCTGCCACCTTCCGATCGGCGACAATACCCGGCGCTCGTCCTCCCAGATCCCGGGAGGCAGCCCCGCCGAGTTCTCGGTGGTGTATGCGGCGCCTGGGGCATTGGGGAACCCCTAGGCGCCGGGCCGCGAAGAAGGAGGCGGCGCGCCTGGGTGGCGCATCCACCTCGTCGCCTCATCTCGGAGACTCGGGTCCTCCGCGCCTACGTATTCGTCACCACCGACTTCCATCACCGGTGATACCCCCTCCTTCCTCGCCCTTACCTTTCCCGCCCCGGTTGTATTTCTGGCCAGTGGCAGCTAGGTTTAGCATTAGGCGAAACCATCCGAGCTCGGTTAGTGATTGACTCGGGGAAGGCGGAATCGGCCAGCATTCATGCCCCCGTTTGTCTGGGATTCTTTTACAAGACTGCAACTTAATTATTTTGGGAATGAGGCTCTGTTGCTTCGGCAGTTTTAGTACTAGTTAGTGTCTGTTGGTGATTCTCCGGTGAACTAGAGGAGATCTGGTTTGTAAGCAGTAGGCACCTTTGGTAAATTAATTAATAACAAGTATTAAATTCATGTTTGCCCAATCCAGTTATACTAGACACGTGTGGCGGCATTATGCGTTATCGAGCTGTTATTTGCTGTCACCCGCTTGGCTTCACCATGCATGGCGGTATCGTGTATCTATGTGCTTGCGTTGCTGTGATCTACAGCGGAGCTGTTTTATACTTGGCGTATATCTTTTTATCGGATGGACAAGTTGTCTTTAAATAGCTGACCTGTTCTTCTCAGGTTTGTAGAGTGTACATGCTTGCATATGAAAAATAAAAGGTGTTCTTCTTGGTCTATATGGTTAGAACATATGTCGATGAGAAAAAATTCAAACAAATTTTTTCATACTGCATCCAAGTTGTGTTTCCATGTTAATAAAATGAGCCTCTTCTTTCTAGGTTAAGACACCAGAATATGGCGGCTTGGCGAGTTAAAATGCGGTGCCAGAGAGTCCTTTGCTGGAGGCCATGGAATCTCACATGCCTTATCGAAGATTTTGTCAGTCAAGTGATGCTTAATAGCTATCACCATCATTTTTTTGCGACTTCAGACTTTGGGTGAGTTGTTACTCGAATTCCACATGCTCTAGCTTGTAACGTAACTTCTACTTGGCTTGGAGTGTCACAACTGAAATTTACTTATATGGCAATGAACTTCATCGACTCTCATCTTTTACTATTACTTTGTATTACTAGAAATCTGTATTGACTAGCCATATCAGACAAAGAAGCATCATGATTCATGTCTTGATGTATGATATGAAATTTACTTATATGGCAATGAACTTATCATTTAATTAAGGTTTGTTAGTTAACTAATCATTTTGCATAAACCTAGTGGCTAGTGCCCAGTCTTTATTACCCTCTTTTCACGCAAAAATGTTAACACTGTAAACAAATTTGAATTGTTGAGTCCATAGTGTTTGTAGTTAACGAATGTGTTGAGTCTGTACTATAGTGTCCAGTCTTTATTATCCTACTCACATTTTTTTGCAAAACTCAGCAGTTAATGTATGAACCTTGCGAGTATGCTTCTTGATAAAAGATTTTCAGTTTGCATAGTTACATAAAAACAAACCCACGTCCTTCAGCTTGTTGTAGCAAATAGACCACTTTCATTTGCTAGCTGGATGATCAAATTGGCAAATGCATTTGTTTAACTAAATATATGAAATACGGAATCACCAGGAATTGACACAATTAGTGCTACTGAATTCGGCACTATTTTCACTGGGATGTATCAGACTATACAACTGCAGTACCAATGTTACATTTGTTCGATCCTTCTCTTCATATGTATGCATCTGTCAGCTATGATCTCATACAGTTGCTTCGCCTTATTGTATTTTTGTTTACATTTGTTTCTCCCTTTGTGTTCGGTGAGCTTCACAGTTCGCACAGATCGATCTAATTTCTCTTTCAACATTTTATCTTTTGCTTATAACATGTTAGAAATCTTTCAGTTCTAAAATATTTGAAGGATGCTGATTTTTCATGTCTTCTCCTTGCTTCTGGATTCATTTCTTTGTTGATTGCCATTCAAGGGAGTAATTTTTTTGGCAGGGTGCCATATGAAAATTGTAGTTATAAGTTTAAGAAATGAAATTGTTGATGCCTCGAGAAGCTACAGTATGTCATGTCACGCTTTGAAGATGATTATAATCTAATGAATAACTAACTTTCTTCAGCAAGTAAGCTACTTCATGGGATTTTGATCATCCGACTGTTAGCCTTATATTAGTTCTGTTTTTCTCTGATGTTGTTAAACATGCATAGGAACAATGATCCGATTTTTCTTGTGTCTGAATGTACTGTAATTTGAACATTTTTCGTAGAGTTTTGGACTCTTCTATCTTCGTCCCTTGACTGTGTGTGTCTCAATTTAACGAACAACTATGCTGTTCCTTTTTGAAGGTGGTTATTACTTTCTCTCATGCTCCATTGCTCCTCTAAATGATTAACTTCCAGTGGCATGTTTGTTATGTTGGTGCGTTTCTTTTCAACCTTTTGTTTTGCAAATTTCCTGTTTTTTCCCTTCGTCAAAGCATATGTACCCTTCCCTGTTTATACAAACTCAGTCCACTGTGTTTTTTTCTTGTCCTATTGCGAGTTTCTGATCTTGTTATTGCTATTTTGGTGTTGTCTTAGGTATGTGAGCAAATCGTATGTAATCTTACATTTAGGGTATTTGATATATGTCATTTCCAAGTTCATGGTTTTGAGAAACACCATTACTTTTTTCGTATTTGAAACATGCCACTACGAAGTCTGCATACTTCGAGATATAGCATTACACACCATTTTAAGGCATTTGGGAGCAATGCATACCTGTATTCACTTAGTGTTTTTCATAGGGACGGGTATGCCCCTCTAGCCAAGCTTATCCATTCGCCTCTCCAAGCTCATTCCCTGTCGCCGGCTCGCCGCACCCAACTGCATCTGAAGAACTTGCTGTGCAAACCATGTACCAACACCACCTCACCAGCATGTGGGTTAGGGATTAATGCCACAATCGTGACCTTCTTGATATCTCTTATATATAGCCAAAGATACAAATACACAAGGAAAGAATCCCAACTGATCCTAGCCATAATGGCCTGATTACAGCAGACACTGATTATGGGAGCGATTAGAATATATGCAAACCCTTCCTAAAAAAATAGAGAGTATATGCAAAACAAATATGCTGATATTCGGTTGCCTAAGAGTGTTTGGTCCTTTCTTCGCACTGGGCCTATTAGGATTAGCTGCAGCAATAATATTTCCAACTGGATGCTATGTTTACTCACATGGAAGGCCATTTATGGCTGAATTTCTCCATGGTCGACTCCTGAAGATGAAGCTGTCTGGATTCAAGCGCTCAAGCGGCCACCCGTGGTTGTGATTTGGGAATGAGATGAGAGGGTAGAGAGATGTTAGTGGATCAAGCTAGACCGCGCGCGGGGGGCAGGGGGGTATCTTCCTCCCTAAAAATATGAAGTGAAATATGTAGGATGGTCTAAAATGGTACGTAATAATGGCATAGTTTTAAGTATGCATATTGAGCAATGGCATATTTGAATTTTTGACCATAGAAAAAGGTAATGGTATTTCTCAAAACCATGAACTTTGTAGTGGCATTTATCAAATTTACATATTATTATTCATGTTTCCTTTTTGGTACCTTTTCAAGACCAGTAATGTCATTTTTAGTACTTTTGAAGACCTATGTTGAACATAGTAATTTTCTAAACAGGTGTTAACTTAATTGTAGGGGGGTTGAAAAGTTTATAAGCTGAAGGCGCGGATGTTAAGTTTTGCCAAACATGCTTATAGTTCTAACTCGAACTCGTCATGTATATGACTTTAGACTCAGCATTACCTTCTATGTCACATGACCATATCCAAGATTTTAAAATATGGGTTGGAGGTGATTTGGGGGCAAGGAGTGGACACATGACTGTAAAACTAGCTCAAGTTGCATTAATACTAAAAGGGGAAATGACATCGAGTTGGATGAGCAATAGAGGATAAACTATGCTAAATGGCGGGAGATGGGAAACCTATCGGATTATGAGATGTGTCTGAAATGTGATGAGATTATTTATAGATGCATTTTACAGAATTCTTTCCATGAAATACTTGGCACCTTTGATCAACATATCTGTTTGCATATAATTGTTTCTTTCCGGATTTCCTACATAAACCCCATACACTATCTTATACCCATCTCCTCAGCTTAATGAAAGGATATGGATTCTACCTCTATCTCTAATCTTTCCTATCTAATTAACTCTCCTTCCTAATTTTTAAATAATATTCCCTATTTAGTATTTATTAATATATTACCTACTCCGATATATCTGCACATAACATCTTGGTATATGTATTTAATCTATTACTTCCTTAAAAGCTTAAGAAGTTATTAAACAAAATAATCCTCGTGGCTAAGCAAGCAATAGACTACGGGATCAAATGCCAGCAGATCGACATTAAGCACAACTGCACATGTATTTTGTGCAGTAGTGTGACTCAGAACTGTTGCCTTCACTTCCACGCAACACTGGTACCAGAATGTTGGCACCTGTTTGCAAATGGCAAGTGCAGATTATGGTAGAAATAATGTCAACTTGAGCAGACTTTGCATAACCAAGTTCCTTGATTTTGGGCTGGTGTGTTTCAGCTTGCGGACAAGTGGACCAGCCTGATCGATTTGTTTGGGTTGTAGCTTATCTGGTTTGCATTGAAGCAACTAGTCTTTTCATTGGTTTTGGCCCAGGAAATGCTGATGCATTAAAGACACAACTTTATGAGTAGAAAATGAAACAGAAAATTAAAGTAAGCAAAAATTGTTACCTATCTACTTCACAATTGTACCAAGGAAATAAAATATTAAGATGGAATAACTACATTAGTCAAATTTTATGGAAAAAACATTTTTACTAAAACCAGTCTAATGCACTGTTAGTAAACATAGAGCAAGCATGAATAGTTTCTGTCATCGTGCTCCACCTTAACTGGTATTGTGACTCCACTGCTGTGCTCGGCCTTGAGCCAGTAGGGCTTCATTGTGACATGCACAATAATTGGTTTGAAAGTATATGTTATTGCGAGGTGCTTTTCTTTCTGTCTTTCGTTTGAGATTTTGTATTAGGAAGCGTGAGTGAACCACCACTGCTGTCAGCCCATCACCAAGTCCAGTATTTGTAGTAGCAAACTATAGATGGTTGTAGATAGCTTGCTAACGAAATTATGTCAAAGAAAGAAACCCAGCGCGGCGGATGGAGGGAAGCAATAGGTTGGCAGTTCGATTCTTGCCTTATGTATCTGATTGAATTATTTCTCCCTTTTTTCTGTTGTTATGGCCAAACTCCCAGTCTAGCCCAGCTTTAATAATTACGTCCATTTTGCCATATAGCATTGGCCTATTGGGCAGTACAGAAGAGGTATCAGGCCCCTTTCAAAATGATTTATAGTGAAATATGATTTCTATACTCGCTGGTACGCATCGGAAGTATGAGAATTGCCAGTCTTAACACTGACCTAGTTTAGCTGTTGGTCCCCACTGACCACTATGGTTCTGCAGTTACATTTAAGAACTGAAAGATTAATATAAACATCTAAGCAACGAGAACAATGCATACTAAATGCAGTTACACACTTACACTACGGATGTTCCCTAATCTTTCTAAAAAACCGTTATGGCATGCAGATGCTCTGTATCGGTCTCATTGTACTTTGTGTTGTTCTATAGGCTCTCTTTGTTATTTTAGTCCTTGTACCGCATATAAGGGTCACATATTTCTACGATGTTTGAACTGTTGATTATGTTTAGTAATCCATTTGGTAATAAATATCTTCTTCATTATAACCATGTATCGAAATCCTCTGATTGTTTTTATAGAACCAAATGCAGCAAGGTGGCACCTGAATTCATGGATAACTCTCCATATTGATATTGTTGAGCGATCTATTTGAGGCACAACGGAGGATCCTCTTGATACAATGTGCTTATCTCAGGTCACTTACCTTAATGTTATTTCAATCATCTAATGGCCAACTTTACAATTGTGCACTTCATGAAATACTACACTCTTGCTTAATTTACTGCATTATTTAGGTAAATTTTAATTTATTGCAACCAATGAGCAAGGCAGTGTTCTTTTCATTTATTACACTTCCATGAACAGAATAGCACGATAAACTAGACACAGTTTCTTGTTATTTCCTTGGATGAAAATAGTAGCACCAGAAACTTTTGTTGCCCCTTCTAAGTTTTAAACAAAGAAGCGGCAAAGCAGTGTGTTGTTTATGACAGTGCATCCAGTGCAAATATGATGCTACTGTGATTTTATAATGCTCCCTACAACTCCATATGTACATTATGTTAAATAGCGGGCTGCTTCACAATATTCAAGTCCCCTGTTATATTGTTTTTCTTGCTTATGTCTTACCAGGATACTTCAAAACATGTCATAGGGTTTGTTATATACTATACTAGACATGGCATACAGTACCAGACTCGTTTTGACCGCAAGCATCAAGACAGCAGGTACTTCCTATTCACTTTAAATACATTCAGTGCAGCAATACCATGCCTAGTTTTTTCTTCAGATATTTCTCCATTGAAACAACAAATGACCTTTCATGGTCTGCAGTGTGCTACTCTCTGAACTGAATCGATCTTAGAAACATCATATTCATGTATTAACAATCAATCAGGTGACAGATTAACGAGTATGTTGCTTAATTCCCCAATCTATAACTGCTAAAAGTTTTGGCTAATCAACAAATATTGGGCAAAGTATTCAAGTGTCTGTTTCATTTCATTTTAGGACATTAACCTGTTTGATACTGTCTTCATAATTTCTAAGAAGCGTTAATATCTTTCTTGGGTTGTGGATGGTGTTCTTAATTCTTACCAGTTACACAATTATCCGATTTTCAAGAACTAAGCTGCCAAGTACAAAGAAAATCCATCTTTTATTTTAAAAGTGGAAACAATATCTTGGGCTCTTGGTACTATATTTTAGATGGAGCTCTAGAGGTGTTCATAAATTGTTTTGCTCCAACCTGTAAAACCGCCAGGCACAAAAAATTTAGCTGGCATTGCTGCTGCCATCACATTTAATAAAAAGAAGTAGAACTAGTGCATTGCAGCCAGTTTTCGCCAGGTTGACTCAAACCTGTACCTCAACGCCGCCCCTATGAAGTTCCATTTGCAACATGACAAAGGTAATAAAACAGATCTTTGACATATATCAGAACAGAACATGCTGGCATGCACTTATACAAAGCAGTCAATCATAATCGACCATACTGAAAATATTAATTTTGTGTAGTATATAACCTAAATTGTTTTGTCTAGTTCATTAGCATTATAGATTTTTGAATCGATTTCATAGTTAATAGATGTATCAAATAGGTTTCATGTCCAAAATATTTAGCACAACCTAACCTTTAGATTGTTATGTAGAAAACTTTTCGGATTAATGCAATGCTCGCTTTTCCTCTTTCTGTAAAAATGAAGGAAAAAACCACTTTCTAACCTTGTTCTTCATCAAGCATATTTCATGTTACAGATTTTGTGTGACATTGGGATTCATCTAGCATACTAGTTGGGGCAAACAAATCATGCATATAATAGGTTCCACCTTACAGGATTTCAATGTTAGACATTGTATTCACTTTTTAACAATAAGCTTTTAAGTTACTTTATTCAGGAAAATGGTTGGACAAATTGCATCACATTTATAAAATCTTTGAAATGCCTCCAAAAGTACATTTAAGATGTTCTGCTACATTAATAATAGAAATAAGACGCTCTCCTTTAGCCAACACTTGTTCAATTCTATGGGGCAGCAGCTTTGAGTTTAACGCACAACTTCAACAATTGAAAAAGCTGCAGAGAACATTTTGTCTTCTTAACATCACGCAAATTCAAAATATTATCTTTCAGATGGTAGTAAGTACTCCCTCCGTTCCACAATATAAGATGTTATAGCTAGCTCACATATTGGCTAGGTGCAAACTCAAATAAGTGTACATACACATTAAAACATGTCCACATACATCTAGATACATGTAAATGTGGACAAAAGCTAAAACATCTTATATTTAGGAACGGAGGGAGTAGTAACCATCAAAAGTACATTACCAGGAAAAAGGCGAACATGGTGGTGCTCCGAAGATAAATAAATGACATGGTTCAGTTTCGAGCAATAGGTTTGGTGGAGTAACAGTAACTTCAATAACCTATTCCCTATTCAACGTAATTAATCATGTCATCTTGTTGTTCTTGTTTTAGGTAGATGCAGCACCTTCTTGAATGGGACTTTACAAGACAGATAAACTTAAATAACATGAGCTGGGTTGGTGAAAGCCTGCCCTTTCTCCTGCAAAAAAAATGAACATAGCAGTTTAATTGGTGGTAAGATGAACTGTTACTCAAATACAGGAAAATATTATAACTACATCTAAAATACACAGTAGCAGTTCAAATAAAATGCAGCTTCCAGAAGAAACAATATGTATAGTTAGCAATGGAGTACTATTTTCTATTTAAAAAATGGGGTAGCACGTCTCTTTTTTAAGTAAAAATAAAAACTTAGTAGGCTGCAGCAGTTATATTTCGTAGTGGCATACAAAAACAGGGCATCTGGTGATATCAGGATTAAACAGAAACTAGATATTCGTACTCTAGCGTAGCGAGATGTACTAACAGTTGTTAGATTTGTGTTCTAACAAGCAGGAAAAAGAGGGTGGGTGGTGCTTTCAGAATTTCGAAGAATCGAGTACTTTACTGCATCAGAAGATCCTCATTGCTGATTATGTAGGCAATACATTTTTCTAGGGGTTGACGGTCTGCTGTAACCACTTGATATATGCTGGCATGTGTGTGTTAAAAGGTCTGTTATGAATTTGCTATTTCCACTTGAGTAGTTTAGGCTTAATTAACTGCTATTGAGTATATGTATTCAGAAAATAGCAGATTCAAAGGACAGACAGTATAGCTCAAAGGGTGATTGCGTAGTTGCACTACCTGACTAGTTGCTCATGAGCCCTGACTGTTTTTTTTGCTTCGCTGTCCATTGATGCATCACTCCATTTCCTTCAGTTTCTATAGATGGGCCAAAGTAAGAATCAACATTGGGCTCACTGCTGTCATAGTTAGGATGCATAGCACGACGCATAGCTCCTGCAAAGACACCACAAAAGTAGAGGCAATAGTTAATTAAATAAAAAGTTGAAGGGACATGCAGTAGGCAGAAGATAAATTTTGTTATGCTTAAAAAACAATAAAATGTGGCAAATATACCTAGAAATAAACTGAGAATCTTTGTCTCTGTCAGGTATTTCATGTCTTTTTGTTGAAAAACTGGGATGACCTCATTGAATAACCTAATACTACTGGTTGGGAGACTAAAATATGTTGCATTAACGCCTCTGACCAAGCTACTGACCTCCAACCATGTAATCTCTTGTTTCTTATACATGTCACTACAGAAAACAACAAATGTAACTCTGCATGTTACAGTGCTATAGACATACTTTGTGATGATGTTTCAATAAACCTTAAGTCCATTGAATCTTGTTGGTTAATTATGTAGTGACAGATGGTGTATTGTTTCCCAATTTGTCTCTTCCTATTAAATTGCAATCTTTATTATGGTCCAAGTAGATAACAGCTATTTTATGGAAAATATACCTCTAGCAGTTTTAGAGGACCTGAAATGTATTTTGGACACATATATCTTGTTTGCATATGTTATTGAGTATAATCTTTCTTTTCCAACAGTTCTTTTTGTGCCTATTTTTCTGTTTATTTTTATTGCTCCTGTGGCTAATTTCTAGCACTACCAGTAGATTATTAAATAAGTTCAACACACAACAGTTAATTCAGCAGCCTTAAACTGATCCCTAACACAAGTTAACTGTCGCTTGGCTGCAATTATGTGATGAGTAAAACAAATCACAACATAAGTGAACATCAAACTGCATATGTTAATAATTTATCAGAAAACAATTTTAGTCACAACAGATTGTCAGAAGAAAAAAAGCATTTCGTAGAGCTATGCATTTGATTTATCATGGTCATGTCCTATGTGAGACTTGCATTTAACACCTTCGTGACTTCGTGAGTGTGACACGCAATGGAGATTTTGCTAAGGTGAAGCCATGACACACATCACAACAAAGCTGCAAGCGTCGAGCAAGACCTCTAGAATGATGATCTACATCTTGTGGAAGTACTACTACAATGTTTTAGCAAACCCTAGAGATTTTGCTAGTGAACTATAAAGATATATTATTCATGTATGATCACATAGATGAGATAGGTTGACATGAAAAAACACATAACAGAGAGGTGAAAAGCCAAAGGCTCCACTACTCTTTAAGGGCTTGACTGCTCGCGATATTCACCAATAAGAACAGACTTCAAAAAAGAAAAACTAGACTAACTAGTTAGATGTTCACCACCTTGATTCCCAGCCTACATACGCATTCCTTCTCCACTTCACAAATATGTAAAGCCCGTCACAAACATTGAGAAAAGTATGACACAAGTTGGTTTACTCGTTATATGACAGATGTAGTCTTACCCATATAAATCTTACACACTATTCTAGAGAGTACTCATTTTAAAACATATGACCATCTTTTCACACAGCGAGCCAGCCATGCACAGTTTTGGTTTTCGCCTCAGCCTATAGATTTGAAGTCTGATTTTTTTAAGAAGAAACTGTTTAGAATTTTGATAATCGATAGTGAAACATCAATATGCTCTAAGTTACTACTCCCGCTGTCCTATTTAGGTGGCGTCTTTGTTTTACGAGCATAAATTTTGACCATCAGTTTCACCAATAAAACATGTGTTATTTGCTATAAAAACTACACCATCAGATTCGTACTGAAAGAAACTTTAAACAGTATAATTTGTATGACACTTGTCACATGTTTTACTAGTTAAATTTATGGTTTAAAACTGAAACACGCAAAACAAGGACATCACCTAAGTAGGGGCGAATGGAGTAAAACAAAGGGTCTTGAGCTTTGAGTTGGGAATCAACTCAAGGTTTGTTTGGTTTTAGTTCAAAGTAGGGTTGGGCTGTCCGTGGAAGTCATAAAGCTCAACTGAATGTTAAGAGGGAATAGGTCAAATTTTTTTAGTGAAATACCTAACATTACATCAAGTAGTGAGATAGGAGAAATAAACAAGTGTTCCTATAATGTACCTAAGGGGACTAGAAGGTTTTTAATGAGCGGCTTGCTTGCTTATTATCTATAAAGTGTGCTTAAATTCAAAAAAAAAAAGTGTTCCTATAATGGCAGTAGCATTTAGGTCGGATCATCTCAACCCTCATGTTACCCACGATCCCAATTTCTCCCTATTGTGCTTCGAGTTGCACTAGCAAAGCATGAAATTTAAAAACGAGAATGAAAATACACCTAATCGACCAAGTTAAGCTAAAAAAATCAAGTACCCTCAATCCATAATCCTTTGATTATAATTTCTAGGTGTTTACAGGAGTAGACAACAGTCCAAGCATCCCAAAAAGCAAAGTTTCTATTTAAAATCCAAAAAGTACAACCATACCTAGAATTATTCCACAAACAAGAACTATCATGGCTATATCGGCACAAGATAGTTCTTGTTGCTCCCTCAGTCACAAACCCATTGATTCCATTTAATCCTATTAATATTTGTGATTACAATCCAATCATCAATTATTTATTTTTTATTAAAATCTAGTAATTGAACAATGAACCGGTACAAAGTAACTTTAGATTCGAAGTTTTGTAACATGTCACATGATACAGCTGGTGCAAGTGCGGCTCGAATTGTTCAGTGTTTTTCTAGTATTCAAAAACATTGGCAGGTTACTCAAATCACTTAAAGCTCAACCCACAGAAAGGAACTGCAAGCAAGGCCTTCCCAAGTCAGGCCTAGAAGGATTTGGTGAAACCTTTACTAATGCTTGTTTAGTTCTAGTGTATTTGAAGTGTATTCTACAAGATTGGAGCGTTATCCCGGATCCAAAAGCCCTCTATAATCGTTTATCAAGTCGGTTTTGGATGGAATAATTTCAAGATATCTCCATAAATCACATCTTTTTGTGTAGATTAAAATACTACATCATACTATTGTATTGTGATGAAAAAATATTTATGGGGATTCGAGTGATTGGGTGAAAGGAAGAATTTCAGCAAATCCCCTCCATCCCCAATCCCCTTGGAGATGAAATTACACCTTGCTAAACAAGCCCCAAATATTTTTTTCATCCAAATCCACCAGTATGGTGGGGTATTTTTAATCCACATAAAAATGAGGGGGTTTGTTGGGATATCTTGGTATTATCACATGCAAAACAGGCTTAGTAAACAAATTATTGGGTATTTTTTGGGATCCGGATAATCCCTCCAATCCCCTCTGTAAACAAGGCGTAAGAGAGGTAAATGGAGAGAGCAAAACTGCTTGCTGACGCAAATACTGAAATTTAGGGGGAAATTTAATTCCTGCAGAATTGGAGAAACTTTTCACCATTTCATGCAACAATGCCCCAGTAGCTTACTTTTTCACGGAGCAATACCCAGTAGCTTAGATCCTAACAAAAGCTGGTAACAGCAGCATATCATACATTATAGCGAGATAGTAATATGTTCACGAATAATTTCACAATATAAGTAATAAACAGGCTACAGCCATCAGCACAAGTGCTGCTTTTAATTAACTAGGGAGCAGTAAAATATATTCAGTAAACTTCTCCATGTTAATAAAAAAACCAGCGACAGCCATCAGCCTGTTTGCTGAATTTCAACTAGGACAGAAGAAGTTGATCAGTAAGCTTCGCATAGACAAACTAGCTACATAGACTCCAGAGGTATGTTCAACACAATAATGAGAAGAGCACGATAACTACATTAACCAGCCTTTTCCACGTTACCATTTTCAGCAGGTCCCTCATTCTTCAGCTCATATGCTTGGTAAGGCACCTCACTCATTGGCCGAGGGACAGGACGGCCTGCAAAGTCTTCAGGGAAGAACACAAAATCGGGCCCAAAGTTGAACCTGACCTCACAATTTGGCTCATCAGGTAGTGTGTACATTGATGCCGCTGGGTAGTAACGCCCTCCAGGAATGTCCTCAAAGGCGGTGCCTTGGCATACCCCGTTCTTGAAGTAAACGATCTCACTTCCTACATATGCATTTAGATTAAAATCAACAATCCGAGAACAGGTCAATGGGCAGAGTTTGGAAAAGCTAAGAGAACGGGTGCTATAAACTATCATTGGCATGCAAATGCAAAACATCCATCGCTGGGATTCCTGATTTCAAGATGAAAAACCAACTAAAAAGGAAACACCTACCTTATCCATGCAGGAAAAACATAGTCCAGCAAAATTTTAAAGAAGGTGCGTTGATGACTGTACATGTACTGAACAACCAGTATTGAAAAATTTCAATCAGAGCTACAATAGGGTAACTAAATCCCTTCTAAACATTACCAATGAAATTTCTGATATCACCAACAGAGAAGCACATTTTTATTGATGCAGACATAACATAACGGAAACTAACAATGCAAGACATGAAGGTGCTAATATAGACTGATATGCAAAAACCCCTGAACAAAAGTAGGCCACAGCGTCCTGACGGGCTAACTTAGACATGGTTTTGTTTGAGAATCAGAAAACATAGCTTTGATGTATCAGGGGTGGTAACAAGTGTGATGGGAAGTGCAGTTGTGCAGAAGGGGCAACAGGGGCCAGAATTGCAATGCTATTAATGGAGCATGGTCCTTAAAAAGGTTACATTTGTACGCCTGAAATAATATAGACCGGCCTTAACAGAATTCAATTAGGTCAATTCATGATAAGAATTACTAACTTTGTATCAACTGCAATTGTTGTGTCTTAGGAGACACCATTTGACATACAAATGCTACTTGATTGCCTTTCCTGTTATGTTTTGGCTAATGGAGAATATGCAACATCCATCATTATGCTTCTGCATCAAGTGCCTCTCCTCCATAGTTTAGAGAAAACAATATCACCTACTAATCCACTAGGCAAGATACTACTCCCTCCATTTCTAAATATAAGATGTTTTAGGTTTTTGACAAGTGTGGTCTAGATACAGACCGACATGGATGAACATACATGTGAATCTAGGAAAAGCTAAAACATCTTATATTTAGGAACAGAGGGATTATATGTTTTGGAAGCATCACAATGTGAATGAGTGAATGAAACTAATTTCTCACATGTGCAATTTAGATTTGAATTTTTCACTTCTCCTAACATAAGAGTATAATTGCTGCATACGATCATTTATGAACTTTTCTAGTATGTATGACTAACATTTGAGGAGGGACCTTGACAATGATTACTCACCAGGAACTGGATCCGGTGTTTTTTTCTCATCCTTGAGAGGCTGTGCATGGAAAGGCATCCCCTTGTACTTAACCAGGTCAGCTTGCTTGGGCTCATACAGCTCCCCTTGAGGCAGAGAAATGTAGAACCCCAGGACATCTCCTGCGCTATACCCTTCATTGGCATACTTGGCCCTCCATGCCTTGTACACCTTGGTGCCATCAACGCTGCGGTAACTGAAACCAAACCCGTCGCAGCCGACAGGTGTCTGGATGTCAGCCTTGTTGGTGGCCCAGCCGAGCCGGGCGGCGCCGGAGGGACCGAGGTGCAAGACCTTGACCTCAAAATACCAGGCGCCGGACGCGACACCACGGGTGGCACGTACCATGCGATAGCCCTTGGTGCCGCCCGCGGTGAGGCGGTCCTCGGAGACCTCGATCTTCTCGGATTTGTAGACGCGCGAGAGGAGCACGGGCAGTTCGGGCCCGTCGTCGTTGCGGTCAGCGGCTAGGCGGGGCGCCGGGGTGAGGAGGAACTCGTCCTCGCCGCAGGAGGGCCTGGGGCGGCCGCCTCCGCTGGCGCCGGCACCGGCGCCGCCGGAGATGGCGTGGCCGGGCTGCTTGGCCTTCTTTTTTCCCTTGCGGGAGTTGGGCCTGCTCCAGACGCAGTTGCCGCCCTTCTTCTTGGACTTCTTGCTCGCCGGGGCCGGCGGCGCGAGGCTCATGTGCTTCCTGTTGACGCCCGAGGGGTCGTTGATCCCGTCGTCCTCGACGTCGGCGAGGGCGTCATCCACGGCCGCCGCGTAGGGCAGGGCGAGGGCGGAAACGTCGGCGTCGGAGGGAGTCGCGGCGTCGGAGAAGGGGGTCTCCGGATCCGCGGTGGAGGCGGGGGTGTCGGGGAGGTTGGGGGTCTCGGCGGCGGCTATGGGGGTCGTGGCGTCGGCGGGCGGCAGGAACGGGGTGGAATCGGGCGGCGGAAGCATAGCCGGCGAAGGAGGGGCGGCGTCGGCCATCGGGGGAGCCCGGGATTGGGGATTCGGAGGCGGCGCGAGGGTTTGGTGTGATTTGGGAGGCGAGGGTTTCGATTTTGGCTGTGGGTTTTGTTGGGGTTCGTGAGGAGGAGGCGCCAAAGCTTCCGTTTCCGGTTCGCGTTGCGGTGCTGGGATGACGTTTCCGGTGGACGGCGGTAGCTAGCACTGGCAGGGCACGCACGCGAGGAGAAACGCCGGAGGCCGGAGGTGTGGAGCAAACCCCGCTGAAAGACACAAAGCCCTACGCGCGCGGCCTGGAATTGAGTAGGGATTTCTGGCCGCCGAGCTCTACTGATCCTTTATTATTTAAAAAAAAATCCAAAATCATATTTATAATTTTAAAAATATCTGGAAAACAATCTGGATAAAATCAATGTTATACCCCCACAAAGATGAAAAACCTGAATGTGAAATATTTTGTATTTCAAATACACAAAAATGGAAAAATAATGGATCTAAGTATAGTAAACACTGCATGTTTTCTGAACATTTAAATTTATCAGATTTAGTCATTTTTGTGTCGCCCCAATTCAAAGAATTTAGCATTAAGATTTTGCATACTCGTAGGACACATCATTGACCACATCCAGATTTTTAAAGTTTTTATAAATAAAGCAGTCATGTATCTTGGGAGCCAAATAGAATTTTCAAACGTCTTTAACAGCGGAGATTTCTTGCTCCGAAGATCCGGTGCTACCCTTATTTTAATAAAATTTAAAAAATCTAGAAAAAAATTATGCATATTGTTAGTGATGTATCCAACAAACATGCATAATTTTAGTTTCAATTTTTTTATATTCTAAACTACACAAAATGAAAATTAGGAGGATCTGACTACACACTTTCAAATCTCTAAAATATAAATGATTTTTCATTTTTATATAGCCCATAATACAAATAATTTCACATTGAGATTTTACTTGCTAGTATGATGCACCTTTGACTACATTCTGGATTTTTTTCCAGGTTTTGTTTAACGTATAATTTTTTTTAAATATACTGTTATTTTTTATAAATATAGGGAGCACTAGAGTCGGGAGCCAAAGTAACTTTCCGCAGCCTCTTTAGTCTTTACACTACAAAGACAAATCCCCATTGCACGTCACACGGCTCTCGTCCTCCATGGATCTTCTTCTCTCCTCTGCTGCCTCGACCACATCACAGGGATCTTTCGGACTCGTCATCTGATGGTGTTTTGGCCTTCAGTTTCTGGTTCGTGATCTGGTCAGGGGATCTCGGCGAGTTGTGCCTGAATTTGTGGGATTGCTCAACTCGACGAGACCTGTAATCCAAAGCAGCATCATAACACATGTCGTACCGGAAATGGTTAATGAGCTGAGGACTCTCCTCCTCCCTGGTTCTTCGTCTCCTATCAGAGCATCTCCACCGGGGCCTCCAAATGACCCCCCCATGGGCCAATTGCGGGTCCGGACACAAAAAACCGCCACAAGCGGCACCCCCAAAAGGGTCGCCCCGGGCGAAATCGTGTCCGGCACCCCCGATTGGAGGCCCTCTCGGGGTGCCGGACATGGGGCCGACATGCCCTCCGATAGGGGTGGTCCGCCCGTCATACACACAGCGTCGGCGTGACCTGATTCATTCGCTCCCCACACTCTCCTTCTTTTTCCTCTCGCCGGTGATTCGCACCATCGCCGCCACTCTCGTCGCCGGCTGCTTGATTCGCACCTCGGGGACCAAGCCGCAGCGCTCACGCAGGCCCGCCTGCCGCCGCTCCCCGCCGGTCTGCGACCTCGTCTAGCGCCGGCGCAGCTAATTCAGCCCGGGTATGCCTCTTCTTTCCTCCCGCCCCGCCCGCAACATGTTCGACCATTGGTTGATAGGCTGATTTTATTGATTGGTCATTCGTGGCCTTGTTTCATTGCTTTGTTTCGTTCAATAGGCAATGGACATCGACGACGAGATCATGTTCTTCGAAATGATGGCGGAGGATGCCACCCTTGCGGCGAGGAGAATGAGATGGTCATGGCCGCACTTCTAGATGCCACAGTCGCGGCAGATGCGGCGCCGAAGTTTGGAGGATCAGTTAAGGGGCGGAGGGCCAACAAGGAACGCAACAGAGCAACTGGGCACATGCTCTTGTACATCGACTACTTTGCCACGAATCCGGCGAACTTACCTCATGAATTTCGCCGGCGCTTTAGGATGAGTAGGGACGTGTTCAGGAAGATCGTGCATGGCGTTCGGGAATACAATGACTACTTTGAGTTGAAGAGAGACTGCACCGACCTCCTTGGGTTTTCATCTCTTCAGAAATGCACGGCGGCCATACGGTGCCTTGCTTACGGGCTTCCCGCCGATAAGTTGAATGACTATCTCCGCATGTCTGAGTCCACCGTCGTCGAAGCCACCTACAGATTTTGTAAGGCAGTTGTAAAGGTGTTTGGAGACGAATATCTGAGAACACCAAATGAGGCAGACACGGCTCGTCTCTTGGCACAAGGCCATGCAAGAGGATTTCCAGGGATGCTTGGAAGCATCGATTGCATGCATTGGAACGGGAAGAACTGCCCGTTCGCTTGGCAAGGGATGTACAAGTCTGGGCATCACGGAAAGTGCATTGTTATACTTGAGGCCGTGGCAGACTATGATCTTTGGATCTGGCATGCGTATTTCGGCACCGCCGGTGCCGCCAATGACATCAATGTGCTCCAACGCTCCCCGGTGTTTAAGAAACTTTGTGATGGCCTGATGCATGTAAAATGCATACATGAACTTTGCACTTTAATTGCTTATATTCCAATCATATTTGCATCATATAAGGGTTATATCAATGTTTTATCATGATTTTGGGAATACTTCATAGTTTTCCCATTTATTTGGAATTAACCCTGCACAGGCAGAAAACCCTAGTTTTGTATTTTAATGTTTCAGGGACCCAAACGTCAACGAAATCACCTGGAAATTTACGGGCGTCAATATTTGGAAGGAAGAAGGACTACGGAAAAAGGAAGCAAGCAAACGGAGGCCCGAGGGCCAAACGGGTGGCCCACGCGGCCAGGTACTGTGGCCGCGTGGGACCCACCCGTTTGGGCCTCGTGGCTCCGTTGCCGTCGATCTTCGCTCCACCGCCTTCGTCTTGACCTAAAAACGCCTATAAAAAAGGTCCCCCGTTCTCTGGAAGGAGCGCCGCACAAACACAGAAACACCGAAACGGAGATCAGGAGCTGCAGATTGGAGGGGGAAAACTCCGGCGGGGCGCTGCCGGCGTGGTCTCCATCTTCTCCATCGACTTCTCCACCGTCTCCATGATGAAGAGGGAGTAGTCCACCTCTGGACTATGGGTTTGTGGAAGTAACTTATGTATCTCTCCTCTCTTGAGCTTCACTAATTAGCACCGTATGAGCTGCTGAACATGATTACGGTCACCGTTGTAATTTTATGAGTTAATATATGTTTGAGATTGCAATGTTTGTTTCAGTTATGAGTATAGATGCATATTATGTACCCCGTTCTTGTCTACTTGTTTTGATCAAGCATGTTTATGAGAGCGTGTGTGGGGGAACGTGTGCATTAGTTGGAGTAACGGGGGGTGGCTAGTGCAGTGAACGTGAGAGAAAGTTCTGCGATCCACTTTGGTATCTTTACCTTACTTTGTTACCTCACTAGGGATAAACTAAAATACCATGCTACCGGGGATGTGGGCGTGACCATTGCCACTACTCCATGACTAGATCTAGCATGTTCTTATTTTCACTTCATGTCATGATACTTAATGCTATACTCTGAGTTATCTTAATTACTGAGGTGTTATGATTTAGTTCGCATCTTGGTGGAGTATAAGAGAGGTTAATAACCAAAAGATCTCTATGTTAGGACGTGATGCCCATATATCTAAGTAACTTGTTATCAAACCCTGTGTTGCAATCTCATATGTTAACTTGTGTGTTCCATTGTCTACCACTTTATAAAGAGAGAGTGCATTTGTGAAACCATGAACCCCAGTCCATTTTTAATCATAAGAAACACCTTTCCAACACCATATACCACTTTTCTATTTTCAGCCATCATTAAATCCGAAAATACAAAAATACTTTTCATCTTGCATACATCATTCAAAAAATATCCACCATCATTGCATATTTATTTCTTGTTTGCATTGCATAACTATCCTGATATCATTCTTACACCTTGTGCTTGACAACCACAGGTGAGGTTGAGGACCAAAACATCTAACCTTGTTTTGTAGGTAACCAAAAGAAGGATAAGAAGATAAATCTACCACTTCAGATTCCCCGAGAGTTCGATATTAAACCCTCGAGTCACCCCTCGTGGGGAAAACTGTCTTCCACTTACTATACACTCTGCACTTGGAGTCTCAACCTAATCCCGTTTATTTGTGCAGGCATCAAGACTTGCTCTTCGGGATCATCAAGACGTTTTCTGGCGCCGTTGCCGGGGAATCGTAGCTGAGAGATTTATCCAAGGGTGTGCATCATCGCATTCATCTCACAACAAAGTCAACGTCACCAACTTGTGCTAACACCTAAGCTTGGGGAGGTTGCACCTACGTGAGCACCATCTTATCCATCTTTACTTACAAAGCAATTTATTTGTTTTGTTAGTGTCATTGCATATCATATCATATTTATTTCAGTTTTGCATAAAAAATTAAAAATACCAAAAAAAACTTGCTAAAATGGGAGAAAGAACTAAGCTGTGTGACTACACAAACACTCCTAATGATCAATTTATCACGAGAGCTATTGCCACACCTAAGATAAATGCTGAGAGTTATGAAGTAAGTCCTAGTTTGTTGAACTTGATAACTAGGGAACAATTTGGTGGTAGTGCTATGGAGGATGCCTCTATGCATCTTCATGACTTTGTTGAAATATGTGACATGCAAAAGTTTAAAAATGTGGAAAGTGATATCCTAAAACTGAAGTTATTTCCTTTTTCACTTAGAGGAAAAGCTAAAGAGTGGTTGCATTCCTTGCCATCTGGTAGTATTAATTCTTGGGATGATCTAAAAGAAGCTTTCATTAAGAAATATTATCCCCCTGTTAAAATTTTGCAAAATAGAAACAACATCCTTTCTTTTAGGCAAAATGAAAATGAACATGTTGCTATGGCTTGGGATAGGATAAAACTTATGCTTAGAACTTGTCCCTCACATGGAGTTAATGAATGGACCATATTACACTCTTTCTACAATGGTTTAAACTACATGTCTAGAAACATACTTGATTCTGCTGCTGGAGGTGCTTTTATGAGTAAGACTATAGTAGAAGCTAAAAATATATTGGAAAGCATTTTACAAAACTATAGTCAATGGCATACTGATAGGGCACCTAATCCTTCTAAGAAAGTGAACTCTATTGAAGAAACTAATGATTTGTCATCTAAAATGGATACTATTCTTGCTTTGCTTAATAAACCTAGTGTTGAAAATGTTCCTTTGCAAGAACTAGTTGGAAACAATTCTGAAAATATTGATGTCAACTTCATTAGGAACTATGGTAATAATGGGTATGGTAACAACAATTATAACTCTTATAATAAACCCCCATATGTGCCAAATAAATATGCTTCTAGTGGTAATGTTTCTAGTGACTTGGAAAACACCATTAGATCTTTTATATCTACCCAAAAAGAGCTTAATAAGGAATTTATCTCTAAGTTTGAAAAACAAGATGCTTTGTTTGAAAGGGTAGATCAGCTTACTAAGGAAGTCTCATCATTAAAGAGCATCATTACAGCCCAAAAACATGAGGAAACAATAAAATATTGCCAAGAGGTTATCAATAAGTCTTGGGAACACATTCATGAGCAAGAGAGAGTTGCTAAAGAATCTATTGGGGTAATGAAAGAGGTTGAAGTTGAGGAAGTTAAAATGCTTAATGAAGTCAAGGATCCTTTGCTTGACTTAGAAAATTGTAGCTTGCATGAATTAATATCTATCTTACAAAAATTTGCAAGTGATCCTTCCATCAACACTAACCAAGCAGGTTTTGGTTCTTATATTGCTAATCATGTCTTGAAAGAAAAGATTGCTAGGTACAACCAAGAGGCTATGATACCACCTAAGCTTGGGGATATGTGGATACCTAAGGTACTAGTAACTATTGGAAAAGAGACACACCATGCCATACTTGATCTAGGATCTAGTGTCTCTGTTTTATCTAAAGAACTATATGAAGTGCTTGAATTGAAAAATCTTGAAAAATGCTCTATTGAACTAGCACTTGCTGATGACTCTATTAAACATGCTTTGGGAAAAGTAAGTGATGTTATGGTAGAGTTACATATGACTTTTGTGCCTGTGGATTTTCTAATCATGGATATGGGGAATAAAACCTCTAGTCCTATTATTCTTGGAAGACCTTTTCTTCGTACCACAGGTGCTATCATTGATTCAAAGGAAGGGAATGTAAAGTTTCAGTTTCCACACAAGAAGTGCATGGAACACTTTCCAAGGAAGAGGGAACCACCAAAGTTCAAGCTCCCTCATGAGCTTCGTCCACAATAAAACAACAAGTAAGAAGCCTAGCTATATGGCTATAAAGAAAGCGCTTTGCGGGAGGCAACCCGGTTATTTTTGTGTGATTTTTCTTTGTGTCCTCTTGCTGTAACAAGAGATTTTGTGTCTAGTTAGGTTCTGGAGTTTTTAATAAAGTGCCAAGTTTTACCCTTTTTGGTTTGAAAAAGTTGCTTATAGCGTTCGGAGATTTTATTCCTGCACGAATCAGTGCACGGTATGATTTTTAATTCTTATTCTGTAACTCCGAATGAGCTCATATTTGAACTGTAGTTGCAACTTTTCATCCTCTGTATGCATGAATTTTTTCGGAATTTTTCGAGAAAGTTTGGTAGGGTAGAAAAATACGTTTTGCTGCTGCTGTTTTTCTGGACAGATTCTGTCCCATTTTGTTTGATGCATGCTTTGAGCTTTTAAGTTGAATCTTTTTGATCCAATTGAGTTTATGAGTAGGCATACAACATTATATACTTTCTGGACATTCATATGAATTTTTGTTCAAGGATTATATGCAGCAAGGAACCTATTTGTTTATCACTATTAATGCACCCCACAGAAAAGAGATGGGAGAAACGGTGTTTTGAAGTTTTTTCACAGGGATTGGAGGAGATGCACCAAGAGCTATCCAAGGATGGTGAAGACCATAAGCTTGGGGATGTGAAGACAACCCCACTGGACCTACACACTCTCGGTTTGCACACGTCCAACTTCTGTTTTTCGATCGAAACACTTTATCGCATAAACTTGGAGCGTCGTTTTTGTTTTTGTTTGAGTCTTGAGAGACCACCACACTATCAATTATATATGAGAGAGCTACTGGAAATATGGGTTGAAATATGTTGGATGCTTTTATAAGATTGGGAAAAGGGATGTTTGACTTGATTTTTAATGATACATATAGTTGCATGATTCATGAGCTTGTTTATGAGTAATAGTTTGCAAATTCTTTTTGTAGAGCTATCACTTATTCATGTTTTGGTGCTGATTGTTATTTTACTTGGTTTAACATGGATTAGTTAGTTCTATGGACACTCATGCATGCATCTAGATGGTCAACTTTCTCCCTTTTGCTAGCCCAAAAACTCCAACAAGCAAAAACTTGTTTCCAACACCTTCAACCAAAGTTATTCCAGTGAGTCCACCATATCTACCTATTGGCTTTATGCTATTCCGAGTATGTTTAACATGTTTTGTGTTATCTTACCTCTGAATGAAAATGTTTATGTTATTGATTGCAATGGAAAAAATTGGTTATATAGCTCTCACGAACTTGATGCACAATGTTCTTTTATTTGCATAATAAAACTTGACCCATTGTGATTAAGATTATGATGTTTGTGCTTGATAAATGTTTTGGGTTGGAAGTTAGCCCATATGTGCTGTCACATGCAAGCTTTCAACATGCTCTTCATCTCATTTAGTTGATATCATGTGCTTTTGTTATGGATGCTATCATGTGAAATAGTGGAAATGAAGTAGTTTAAATGAGTTTGTATAAATGGTTAGAGAGACGCCTGGGCCGCTAATCTAAGCCATGCATCATTCATGGTGGAAATTTACTTACATACTATGGTGAACCTTCTGTGATACACCTTGCAATAAAAAACTATTCCAAATGGTAAATAAAAAGGGTGTTGAGATTGTTCATTTTGTTTGTTTGTCTTGTCATTTTGATATGGGCTTGTTCCATATCTGGGACAAGAGGTACCCCAGTTGACGCTCTTGATGATACTATTATGCTTACAATGATATAATTGAACTTGCTTTGTTTCCTAAGTTGAGTAACATGGTGTAGTACTTGTATTCAAGGGGCATGAGACATCAACCTTTACTTTATCAAGCACACTACTCATATTTGCTTTCACTTTAACCTTAATCATTCAAGATGCTATGATAGGGGCAATGAGAGCTTGACACCAATGAATACCTTATTGCAATCATTAACTTAAGTAGAAGAGTTTGGAAGTTGGATGAAACTTATGCATGCTTTACCTCTACTCACATATACATCTTTCCAAAGTGTACACCTATCATATTCAGATTTTCATCTACACTCTATGACCATTGTAGGATGTTCTACTTATCATTATGCATACATGTGTTCCATATTACTTGCTACTATGTTACACTTTGTGAACTATCAATGAACATCCTTGTCTTGAATACTTGATATCACTTCATAAACTATTTGCATATTGCTACTCCTTTGAAGAATGAATCATTTGACTATATGTAGCAATAGTAATCATCTTTGATATCCATTGTTAAGTATTAAATTGCAAAGTCCATGTTAGTTTTATCATCTTCATACTCGAGGACGAGCATGGATTAAGCTTGGGGATGTTGATGCATGTAAAATGCATACATGAACTTTGCACTTTAATTGCTTATATTCCAATCATATTTGCATCATATAAGGGTTATATCAATGTTTTATCATGATTTTGGGAATACTTCATATTTTCCTATTTATTTGGAATTAACCCTGCACAGGCAGAAAACCCTAGTTTTGTATTTTAATGTTTCAGGGACCCAAACGTCAACGAAATCACCTGGAAATTTACGGGCGTCAATATTTGGAAGGAAGAAGACTACGGAAAAAGGAAGCAAGCAAACGGAGGCCCGAGGGCCAAACGGGTGGCCCACGCGGCCAGGTACTGTGGCCGCGTGGGACCCACCCGTTTGGGCCTCGTGGCTCCGTTGCCGTCGATCTTCGCTCCACCGCATTCGTCTTGACCTAAAAACGCCTATAAAAAAGGTCCCCCGACGTTCTCTGGAAGGAGCGCCGCACAAACACAGAAACACCGAAACGGAGATCAGGAGCTGCAGATTGGAGGGGGAAAACTCCGGCGGGGCGCTGCCGGCGTGGTCTCCATCTTCTCCATCGACTTCTCCACCGTCTCCATGATGAAGAGGGAGTAGTCCACCTCTGGACTATGGGTTTGTGGAAGTAACTTATGTATCTCTCCTCTCTTGAGCTTCACTAATTAGCACCGTATGAGCTGCTGAACATGATTACGGTCACCGTTGTAATACCTTTGTGGTGGATCTTTATGAGTTAATATATGTTTGAGATTGCAATGTTTGTTTCAGTTATGAGTATAGATGCATATTATGTACCCCGTTCTTGTCTACTTGTTTTGATCAAGCATGTTTATGAGAGCGTGTGTGGGGGAACGTGTGCATTAGTTGGAGTAACGGGGGGTGGCTAGTGCAGTGAACGTGAGAGAAAGTTCTGCGATCCACTTTGGTATCTTTACCTTACTTTGTTACCTCACTAGGGATAAACTAAAATACCATGCTACCGGGGATGTGGGCGTGACCATTGCCACTACTCCATGACTAGATCTAGCATGTTCTTATTTTCACTTCATGTCATGATACTTAATGCTATACTCTGAGTTATCTTAATTACTGAGGTGTTATGATTTAGTTCGCATCTTGGTGGAGTATAAGAGAGGTTAATAACCAAAAGATCTCTATGTTAGGACGTGATGCCCATATATCTAAGTAACTTGTTATCAAACCCTGTGTTGCAATCTCATATGTTAACTTTGTGTTCCATTGTCTACCACTTTATAAAGAGAGAGTGCATTTGTGAAACCATGAACCCCAGTCCATTTTTAATCATAAGAAACACCTTTCCAACACCATATACCACTTTTCTATTTTCAGCCATCATTAAATCCGAAAATACAAAAATACTTTTCATCTTGCATACATCATTCAAAAACCCAAAAATATCATTTATCATTGCATCCACCATCATTGCATATTTATTTCTTGTTTGCATTGCATAACTATCCTGATATCATTCTTACACCTTGTGCTTGACAACCACAGGTGAGGTTGAGGACCAAAACATCTAACCTTGTTTTGTAGGTAACCAAAAGAAGGATAAGAAGATAAATCTACCACTTCAGATTCCCCGAGAGTTCGATATTAAACCCTCGAGTCACCCCTCGTGGGGAAAACTGTCTTCCACTATACTATACACTCTGCACTTGGAGTCTCAACCTAAATCCCGTTATTTGTGCAGGCATCAAGACTTGCTCTTCGGGATCATCATGGCCTAACTCCACCATGCAACTATGTGATCAATGGCCAAGAGTACACCAAGGGGTACTACCTTGCTGACGGCATCTATCCCACTTGGTCAACATTTGTGAAGACTATCCGCAACCCTGTCGGCGAGGCAGATTGCCATTTTGCTAAGAAGCAAGAGTCTGTTCGCAAAGATGTGGAGCGGACATTTGGAGTGCTTCAGGCCAGGTTTGCCGTCGTCCGCTACCCTTGTCTTTCATGGTCGCTAGCTGAAATGTGTGAGATCATGAGTGCTTGTGTGATCATGCACAATATGATCATTGAGAGCGAGCGTGATACGAGTGAAAGAACAAGGATGTCGCCTAGAGGAGGGGTGAATAGGTGATTAGAACTTTTTCGGTTTAGGCTTGATAAATGCGGAATAAAACTAGTGCTTAATTTATCAAGCACACAACCTAAATATACTAGGCCCAACTATGTGCACCAACAACTTATTCTAAGCAAGACAAGTAACAAGCTGATAGCAAGATATAAGACTTCAAGCACGAAGGCTATCACAATGTAAAGTGCATAAGTAAAGAGCTCGGGTATAGAACTAACCGAGGCACGCGGAGACAATAATGTATTCCCGAGTTCCTCCTTTTTAGGTGAGTACGTCTCGTTGGAGAGGTGTGAGCCACCACAACAGGTTGGTCTCAACGCCACAATAGGCTTCACCTTCTTCTCCGATGAACCGCACCACAAAGGATTGATTCACCTTCCACTATCGGTAACCTTCAAGGCGGAAACCGGAGCCTTTACAACAAGCTTGGGGCACACATCCACAACTTAATTGGAGGCTCCCAAATGACCACAATAGGTCTCAATCACCACAAAGGCGTCTAGGGTCCAATGACCCAAGAGTAACAAGCTCACAAACTTTCAACTTCCACGAATCCTCGTGGAGAGCACAAACTGATGCACAATGCAATGGCAAGAGCACAAGTGCTCAAATCCTTCACTCTCAAATTCCAACACAGCAACAAATTCTAATGGGGGAATAAGAGAGGAAGAACAAAGAAGAGAACCACACAAGAACTCCAAGATCTAGATCCACTAAGTTCCCCTCACTTAGAGGAGAGATGGATTGGTGGAAATGTAGATTTAGATCTTCTCTTTCTTTTCCCTCAAAGATATGCAAGAATCATGGGAGGGATTGAGAGATGGGCAAGTTTTCCAAGGTCAACAATGGCAGGAGAGAGAGAGGGGAAAACGTGCTTGACTCAAGGTCTAATAAGGGGAGGGATATTTATAGTCCCTCCCCGAAATGTAGCCGTTGCAGCAGCTAGGGCCGGAATATCCGGCCCCCCTTCAAAATATCCGGCTCAAAAGTCCGGTTTTGACAGAGGCTCGCACTCAGGGCACGAAAAGTGCTAAAAACACTTTTTAGGGCCGGAATATCCGGCCCCAAACCCCGGATATTCCGCCCCCCGGAAATTCCGGTTGACAGAAACAGAGATACGAAAACTGCAATATCTTTTTCATCCGGACTCCGTTTTCGATGATCTTGGGCTCATTGGAATCGCAACGAAGAGCACTATAAGATCATGCAGAGAAACATCATAGTCCATCATGTGAGGAGGAAACCACAAGAGGAGAGTTCGACCTCTCTTAGAAAACACAAACTGGTAAAACCTCTAACATAAAAAACGCAACAAGATATGCAAATGAAATCCGTTTTTGATGAACTAGAGCTTGGTATGGAGATGAACACAAGCTCTAAATTCTCACATGGATAAAACCCAAATAAGAACCAAGAAAGATGATATGCCAAGTATGCAAAGGTTTGAGCTCTCCACAAAGATGCGATCAAGTTACTCACTTGAGAGCCCCTTTTGATAGTACGCCGCCTATCCTATAACCCGGTCTCCCAAGCATGAGACCGGTAGAAAGGAAAAACTATCAAGATCATACATTTTCCTTGCGCATTCCACTTGAGCTAGATGATGACGATCTTGACTCCCTCAAGTTGGAACACCTTTCTTGATTGTGCTTGCTAACACCTTTCTTGATTGTGCTTGCTAGCACATGTTTGATGAAGACTTCTCCAAATACTCTCCCATATTCCATTATGGGAGAGCCTCGCTAACCTCCGTCTTCATGTATCCATTGCAAGCTTCAATCAAATGATATCTTCCAAGATGGATCATATTGAACTTGCACTTCATAATCTTCTCTCTCTTCACAAAGATGATGTCTTGAATCCTTCAAGACATACTTGCAATATGCTTAACTCTACACATGATCATTCTTCATATAAAGTTCTAGAGTCCAACACATGAACTCCAATCTTTTCCCATGGACAAGATCTATAAGGATATCTCAGTGCAAACATACCGCAGCAGTACAGCTCAGCGGTACTACCGCCAGACAGGATTTCTGCCTGGTACCAGAACTGCAATAACGAAAGCATGGAAACTCCAAATAAGATGAGACCAACTTTGTTGGAAAGAGAACGATCAGAGCTACCATACAAAAATAGAGTAATAAAGTGTGGCATCTAACCTTCCTCAAGGATAAATAGAGTAAGGACACCACACATGGGAAGGCGTGGAGCCTTCCTCAAGGATAAACCAGTAATATTTCCTCCACCGAAAACGCAACAAGTTTTCCAAAGTAAAACCGTTTTCGAACAACTTGGGCTTGTCATGAAGAACACGACAAGCACCAAAACCTCATAGAGATAAAAGTCAAATAAGAACCAAGAAAGATGATGCGAAGTATACAAAGGTTTGAGCTCTCTCCGAACGATACGATCAAGTTACTCATTCGAGAGCCCCTCTTGAAAGTGTGGCATCTAACCTATAAAACGGTCTCTCACTAACACCATGAGACCGAAAAAGATAGAAACCCTATCAAGGTCATACCTTTGCATTGAGCAATCCACTTGAGCTAGATGATGACGATCTTGATCACCTCAAGTTGGATCAACTTTCTTGATTGCGCTCCGCTTGGTGAAGACTTGTGAATTGCTCTCCCATACACAATATGGGAGAGCCACTTCTAGGCACATCTTCACTTGACCATTGTCTCCAAATGGGAGGCAAGCTTCAAGCATGGGATTTCTTTGAGATGCATCTCTTGAACTTGCACTTCTCAAGATTGATGACGATCACCACTTGACGTCATCCTCCATGACCTATATGGAATCTTCCTTTTGATGCAAGCCCATGGGAAAGATACCTAACCCCACATAGATACTCCACACACATATACATATATCATGGGTTAGTTCACAAAGCTATAGAAACAAATGCTTACCATACCATTGGACCAATGATCCCACATGGTACATCATTTAGCTTTGTGTGTTGATCAACTTGAATCCATTCTTTGCACTTAGCCTTGATCAACTTGTATCTTTCCTTCTCTCTTCACAAAGATGATGTCTTGAAGGTGAACATGAATGTACATGCCATCCTATTCTTCAAGACATACTTGCAATATGCTCAAATCTATGCATGACCATTCTTCATATAAACCTTGGTCATCATATAATCTTCTTGAGGCCAACACATTAACTCCAAACTTTTCCTATGGACAAGATCTATAAGGATATCTCAAAGATACACATTAGTCCATAAGGATTGTCATTAATTACCAAAACCACACATGGGGGCAATATGCTCTTTCAGGCTCCCCTGGACCTCCACCAAATATTCAAGAAGTCTCAAGCGTCTAAGCTTGGGGATGCCCAAGGCATCCCCTTCTTCATCGACAATTAATCAGGTCGATCTCATAAAACTATATTTTTATTCCTTTACATAATATGTGTTGTTCTTGGAGTGTCATTTATGTCATGCTTTCAGTTTTGTTTTGTTTTGTTTGCTGGTACTTTTTAATAAATGGATCCTTGCATTCTTGTGTGGGAGAGAGACACGCTCCGCTTTTTCATTAAACACTCTTGTTCTTCACTTATATGTGTAGAGTGTTTAGCTTTTTATTATCTTAGCTTCTAGCTCTCGTTTTTTATGTATGTCTTGTTCAGAGCTATTAGTTACTTGTGGTTAGATTGTACTCTCTTGTTTACATGCATATTTGCTTAGAGAGTTGTTTTAAATAAATTGATTGGTGTTTGCTTGAAAGGGAACTATCATGCAGGAAATGGTAAAAGAAATTCAAATAGCATTGTCTTTAGTAACTTGATACTTGTAAATTGTTTTGAGATATAAACTAGATGAATGCCTAAACTTGTGGATCATTTACTTAAGAATGGACTAGTGGAGAAATACCGTAAAGCTTAAAATTATGATGCTTGTTCTGATTGTTATTTCTCAAAGACTAGATATTCTTTTTGCAAAGTATGTTTGGTTGACAAGGGAGACAGTGTGGAGTCTAATAGTTATGCCTAATGATATCTTGTGGTCATTCACGTATTCGGTTGTTAATATGTGTTTGCTTGACACCTTGCTAAGCCTAAAAACTCTGTACTAAGAGGGAATGCTTCTCGTGCATCTAAAACCTTGAACCAAATATCCATGCCATTCGTGTCCACCATACCTACCTACATGTGGTATTTCCAAGCCACTCCAAGTAAATTTTTCGTGTGCTACCTTTAAATTATTCAAAATGTTATTACTCCTTTTTGTGCCAATACTTACAATCTCATGAGGAAATAGTGAGTGGTCTTTATTCTGTTTGTTGGACAGACTTTTACCAAGGACTTGTATGCTTCATCTACTTGCCATTAATTTTGCAAAAAGAGCTGGCAACGGGGTGCCCAGCCCCATAAAAGATAATTTACAACCTTCACGAAAAACTCTCCTCACATTTTGTTCCTGAGAATTCAGTCAAACATCTGCATGTGTAAACAAAGAAGATTAAGAGGAATGATCTGCTTGCTGCAGAAATAACGTTGCTCATGGGAGCCGCTCTTAAAAGTCTGCCTAGCAAATATAGTAATGTATTGCTCACTATCATTCGTTGACCATAGCATGCACCTCTCAAAAACATATTTTTGTCTCTATATGCTTTCAAAAACTAAAAATCTCTAGCACACGATTAATCTCTGCTTCACTCTGCGAAGGGCCTTTCTTTTACTTTTATGTTAAGTCAATTTTCCTTTCCAATCTTTATCTCTCAGGCAAACGCATCGTATCAATTGAGGTACAAGCCTTCTACATGCTATCTTTATGTTTAACTGTGAAAAATTTATATTGACATTATCTTAAGATAAATAAGTTACAAGTTGAACCTCTTACTGAAAACTTAAATCTTCCTTTGTGTTGGTTGAATACCTTTGCCGAAAGTTTATTGCTTTGTGAACTATCAAGCATGACGAGTCTTATAATTTTCATGTCTCCAAAGTACTATCCATGAAAAATTCTTGCTTAGATGTTACACATGGTTAATCATTATTTGTTTTATATCAACTATAGACCATTGTCTTGGATCACTTCATTCAGTTCATGTGCTTTACATTATTTGATCAAAGATGTGTTGGTAGCAAGTCACTACCAAAAATTATTTTGTTATCATTTACCTACTCGAGGACGAGCAGGAATTAAGGTTGGGGATGCTGATACGTCTCAAACGTATCTATAATTATTGTTGTTCCATGCTTGTTTTATACCAAATGCTACATGTTTCTATTATAGTTTTATATCATTTTATACATTTATTGGACTAACCTATTAATAGTTGCAAAAGTGCACAATGTTCTTGTTTTACACTTTGATGTGTCGCCGCCCATCGCCGTCGCCCCCACGGTCGTCGCCCCCACGGCGCCGCCGCTGATGGCTGCCGCCGGCCACCGTCTCCTCTCCGGGCTGCACCTCTCCATCAAGCTTGATCACCATGTCCATGTGTGAGTAGTCTCCCTCGGGGCCGAGGGCTCGTATCGTAACTATGTGGTTTATCTCTCTCTTCCATGGTGTGATCTTTATGTGATCATGAGCATTGTTAGTATCGCTGAATTCATATGTAAAGTTTATGCTACTCAAGTGATTTTATCTAGTTTCCGGAGTCATTGTTGACAACACGGTACCAAGGATGACAGTGTGGGTAGTTGTGTGTGACTCTATGAATAATAGTTTCTTCGCGGAATTGTGGTGTTTGTTTACTCAGACTTTGAGATGTGCTTTTGTAGCCCTACGCATAGTACTCTTGTTTTATCAAGAAGAAGAATAATCTCGAGTAGCACTTGCTTGCGTTCAGTTGTACTAACGTGTTGAGAGAGACCACTAGTTAAAGTATGATCCCTAGGCCTTGTTTCCAATCATCGGAACACCGCTTTCAGTCACTTTTGTTACATGTTTGCTTGCTGTCATTTTTATTACAGATTACAAATATCACTTGTTACCATCCATATCACTTGCATTTTACTATCTCTTCGCTGAACTAGTGCACCTATACAACTGGCAATTGTATTAGGTGTGTTGGGGACACAAGAGACTTCCTGTATCTTAATTGCAGGGTTGCTTGAGAGGGATATCTTTGACCTCTACCTCCCTGAGTTTGATAAACCTTGGGTTACTCACTTAAGTGAAATTTGCTGCTGTCCTGCAAACCTCTGCACTTGGAGGCCCAACATTGTCTACAAGAATAGAAGCGTGTAGTAGACATCAGAAGGTAGTATTACATATCTTGTTTCTGCATGTGTAGTACTAATGTTTCCAAAAAGTCCTTTTATAGCCCGGGCTACATGTAGCCCGGATTTTTTTTATTTTCTTAGAATTAAAATTTTAAAGTTTCCAAATATTTCGAGAAAAATCATAGAGGTACTAAATGACGTACTCTAAGGTTCTATAAATTTTCAACTCGAAATATTTTGTATACCAGCCTAAACGAAAATGACAAATTTCTGACATATCTGGGAAATTCGATAAATGTACTGTTCATCACCTCAGATTCTAAAATTTGTCTTTTTACACAGCATAATATAAAGAATATTTCGCATTGATATTTTGCACACTCGTGGGAGTAATCATTATCTACATGTAGGAATATTTTCAGAATTTGTTGAAACTTTAAAGTGTCATTTTTGATTTTTTCAACAAAAAAAAAAAGGGCTACAAGTAGCTCGTCCTACAAAACTCCTCTCCCTAATGTTTCTTCATATTTCAGTTTGTATCTGTTTTTATAGAAAATACTGTTGGGAAATATCTTGTTTCTTCTTATTTTTTTACTGGGCATGAGCTCATGTGATCTTAACATATATCCCTCTCAAATGCCGGTGGTACTCAATCTCCCCGCTTTGAAGACAAGATTTCAGTTTCTAAAACAAATACAAATAAAGTAATGTACGTGTTGATACAATAAATGTACAAAGAGAAGACAATTGTTGTGAATCTCAACTAGGATTGCAGGAAACTTTGCTTAGCTATGTGTATAGAAGAAGTAAAATGCAAGGTCGAGCTTCCAAAAGAAATATATTATGCACTGCAAGGCTAGAGGAATTAATTTTCTGAAAAATACTCTAATTTATCGAATCTATAGAGATATGTACACTTGAAAGCATGCTTAAGTTTTACAAATAATGTTGAAAACTGGACGACCACACAATCACTACCACAACAAGGATCATTATGTGAATTATGCAAACTGTGCATTTTGATTTACTTCTCAAAAGATGTGTAATATATGTAAACCGTGCAGACAATAGCAGTGGCAACGGTTGTAAGGGACTCTAATTAATTATATCAATCTGTCCCGCCACTAGTGAGAAATGCACTAGTGGCGTATCAATTTTTCTACTGCCATTGATAAATGGTACAGGTGGCGTGTTTTCCACATGCAACTAGTAATGGAGATACGGGTGGCATGCCACTTACACGCCACTAGTAACCGAACATACTGGTGGCATGCCTACAGAGGGACACGTCACTTACCTGTATTTTAGACTAAAAAAGCTGCCACTGCAGCAAAATGAGCACTCTGGCTCATTTCTTGCGGCCATCGTAGTCTTTATGGTAGTTATATCACTAGAGCATCTTTACAAAGTATTATAACTAGAATTTCTCGACAAAGTATCAAAATAGAACTTCTCGACAAAATAAATAACTAGAACTTCTCGACAAAGTAGTTAGCTAGATAGGAACACTAGATTATCTCCATCACAATTTTCACATCATAGTTGTGGCGGTTGGTGTTCCATGGCATCATCATAACCGCTTGTCCAACATGCAAAGTTTTGCTCACAAGGAAGTGCTTCCACTACTGCTTGATGAAGGCGATGCGGCCATCAACGTCCGTGATGTATGAAGAACGGCTGACGTCCCCTTCTTCTACAAGGTGAAGGCTAGCTCTTTCGTCACTCCGTATGCCACTGATTTCCGCTAGTCTCTGAGGTAGTTTCGAGGATGAAAAAACAAAAAAAGAATAAATGTCATACCGCCACACATGATGATAAATAAATAGGTAAGATAAATAGGTTTACAAACATACCATCATGTGTTTAGATTTGTACTCATAAGACAAGTCACAAAAGGAACAGATGTAGCTACCGGTTGACGGTAGAATCTGAAAGAGGTAGGTTTTCTGATGGTCCCCGAGATCACTTCTTTGGGCGATGATTAGGATGAAATTGGTTACCATCCCCATCCATCTCAGCGTCCTCGGCACCCTCAGGTCACTTCCATCTTGCCGTCCTCAACACCCTCGTCCTTGTCACACCACATTTTTCATCCAGATTGTAGTCATCGTGAGTTGTGGTAAAGTCAAAGAAAAATGAGCCACTTGTCCCAGGGGCGGAGCCAGAATCTTAGCAAGCCCCGGGCCAACTTTGAATTAAGCACTGTAATTAGTGTAAATCCTAGGACAAATCATCAACTTCTACTAATCTATATGTGAAAAAGTATTCTACACCCGGGCCAAGGCCAGGGTTGCCTGGGGTGTGGCTCCGCCCCTGACTTGTCCCATCTTTCATCGTGTAAACGGGTCTTAGTTCGTGCTTTTGTCACATCAACATGGTGCAGGCAATCATGAGAAAGAAAATGCACCTCGGGTAGCGGCAAGACTAGGCTCTGGTGTATGTTCAACCTACAACGTAGCCCGGGTGTCAGTGCCGCAGTTAGGGTTGGTGTCGAGAGAGAGAGAATTCGGGATTGAGGGAGAGAACTGGGGGAGAGGAAGAAGACTGGCAGAACCGAGATTTGTAAAAAAAGTTGTGAAAAAACCGAGAGTTTAATTACTTGATCGATGCCTTACAACATTCGAATCACTGGGTCTTTATATCGGTAGTCACACACTCACTCATCGCACGGGCCACACCCCAGACTTAAACACATAAGGCCCGACAAGATTGACAAACACAACTTGAACGCTAACTCTGAACTAACTGAACCCTTCGACACGCAGAGAACACTGACACGCACATTGAGGTGTTTCGCTCCCGTTCCTACTTCCTAGTCGAACTCGGAATCCCACCGCATCCCATCCGTCCCATCTACGTATCTATCTATAAATAAGATTTGGTGCTCGTAGTTTGGCCTGTTCGATCCCCATCTCCATCGGCCCCGTCTTGCCCCCGAGCGGTCTCTCGGTAGGCATGGAGCCAGTGATCGGAGGATGTCGGTGACAATTATCTACGAGAAAGTGGTGGAAGATCGGGAGCAGTTTCTCCATCACAGTTTATGGAACTGGGCGCATGGCCGGATGCCTTGGAGCGACGGATCCGAGCAGCGTGGATAAGAAGAACATCGGCAGCAGGGCCACCACGACGACGAGGAGGAGGAGCCGTTCAGGCCGCCCAAGGCCGTCCAGGATAATCTGAGGGAGACAACCTGGGCGGCGGCCGGCGGAAGGCTGCAGGCTGAGTGCGCCGTGTGCCTCAAGGACTTCGAGGCGGAGGACAAGGTCAGCACGATTATTCCGTGCGGTCACTGCTTCCATCAGGGCTGCATCTTGCCGTGGCTTCGGGTCAGCTGTGTCTGCCCTCTCTGCCGCCGCGCGCTGACCACTGCATGACGCGTCCACCGAGACGCAGATGGAGGGAGGTGACCACCCCGTGATGAATCACCAAGAACAGCCTTATCTCTTCTTTGGCGGCGCTCTCCAATGTAAAACGGGAAATTTTTATTTTTGCCACACTAGTTTTTGCCCATTTTACTTTTGTCACTCTAAATTTTGACATTTTTCTTTTGCCCTCACAGTTCCTGGTATGAGCAAAAACTAGTGTGGCAAAAACAAAATTTTCCGTAAAAAACCTAGGAGCAGAGCACCATAGTTTGATCTGCTTCTAGAGCCACGATGATGCAAAACTACTCATGTTTCCCAACAGAATGTGTATCTACTCCTCCATGTAAAACTGGTACCAGTGACATCACTGGCGGAGGCAGGGGGACCAGCAGGGGCCACGCCCCCCCCCTAACTTATGGAAAATTTCTTAATACCCCGGATTAGTTATGCAAAGATTTATGTGTTCTATTCTATAATCATCTCCCAAACATGAAACTGCATATACGCTGTTCACAGAAGATCTACTGAGAGATGAGAATGCATGTATGCTGCCACGAGCCTGCATGCTGCATGTGCTTTTCACCTTTCTGTTGTTTCTCTCCCCTCTTTGTAGTCTTTAATATTCGAACACCAAAGCGAGCAAGCTCCAGAACCAGAGATTTTTTTTAAATAATACAATTTTATATACGAATTTTGGACAATAGCATGCGTGGAGAGGGAATTCGAAAAATAGCGTGCCGTCGGCCTAGGGCGCGCTGAAAGTCGACTTTCGGTCGAGGCCGGGCCGAAAGTAGGCCTCTGCGCGACAGGCCTCTGCGCGGCAGAGCGAGAAGCGACAGCCCTCTGCGGCCTCTGCGCGGCAGAGCGAGTTTCGGCCAGGAGCAAGCCGAAACTCTACTTCCGGCCCAGACAAGGCCGAAAGGTATCAGCTCCCGTCGTCCCTGCTTTCTTCTTCCCTTGCCATGATCCGAATTTGTTTCGCGGTCCCGGCTTTTATTCCGCCCTTCTTCTCCCGCCATATTTCTCCCGCCATATTTCTCCCGCCATTTTGTTCCCGCCATTTTCGTCCCGACTTTTTTCTCCCGCCATTTTTCTCCCCCTCTTCTTCTCCCGGTGAGCATATATATATACCCCAGTAGATTTGGTGATGGAGGAGGGGTGTGGTGCGTGGTTATTTCCTCAGTCAGATAGGAACGATGTCTGGTAGTTCGGGTCCTAGTTCGGAGCATAGGTCGTGGTGTGTTTTGTATCACGCCGCAATATGGACTGAAGGAAGTATTAGGGAGGGTAGGCCGAAGAGCTGTTATAGGGAGCTAGTTAGTGAGTGGGGGAACATTCGTGAGGTGGGAGAAATTATAGCCAAAAAAACCAAAATCCAGATGACCCCTGAAGAAATTAGGGATGAAATTGATGGGTGGCGGTGGAAGTGGCAGAGAATTAATGAGCTAAAAGCTATTGAGGCGGGGCTTAGGGACATGCCTATGACACCTAAGTCAAAGATAATCCATTTTTCGCCGGAGGCCTATGCATATCATGTGAAGGTAACTGAGTACCGAATTTATATTATGTTAGAATCTAGTGTTATCGTACTAACTTTTTTCCCCTGATTTTGTGAATGTCCAGCACTGGCCTGCCGAAGGACAGTTTCTGAACAAAGAGATCCCTCATTTTGGATGGATGGAATGCTTTTTGGCGCATGTCGTGATGGTCCTGGAAATGCCCTTCACGCTGAAGCAGTGAAGAGGGCTATATCAAAGGCGAAGAGTGGTGGATCATCCAAGAAAGCCGTTCAAGATGATAGTGATGATGATTTCATGCCTCCTAAACGAGCCAACTCTAGACGTAAGTTGAAGAGTGTTGGTGCATCCAAGGCTGTCGTCGATGAAAATAGTGACGACGACTTCATGCCTCCAACACGAGCACGTGGCAGAGGGAAGTGAAGTCGTTGATTCGAATTAGTTATCATTGAGTTGCATGTAATATTTGTACCAGTAGTTGTTCTATGCAGTGTTTAAAACTAGTGAAGTTGTAACGTGGACGTGTAGTGCTGTATGTTAAATTAATTTATGCAATGTGGAATGTTTCGTACATAGATAATAATATGTCTCGTACATAGATAATAATATGTCTCATACAGATGAACATAAATATGAATATGTCTCACATACAAATAGATATACGTATATGTCTCATACACCTAAGTACCAGTATGTCCCAAATTCACTGGGTCTGTAAGCTGAATCAACATATTCCCAAATTCACTCAAATCAACACCTGACTCGTTTACACCCACATTACCGGCGCCATAGTGCACAACAACATCAACCACTTTCATGACCTAAACAAATTTATTGCATCATCAGATGTCGTTCACTCAAAAATATGACGCACAATTTATTCTAACCGATCGCAAAATTTATTCTAACCGATCGCAATATTTATTCTAACCGATCGCAAAATTTATTCTAACCGATCGCAAAAAAAATTCTAACCGATCGCAATATTTATTCTAACCGATCGCATAATTTTCTAACCGATCGTAAAATTTATGCTAACCGATCGCAATATTTATTCTAACTGATCGCAAAATATATTGCATCATCAGATGCCGACCACTGCCATAATATTTATTCTAACCGATCGCAAAATTTATACACTGCATCGTGCAACAAAATAATAGTACTATAACATTTGTACAACGCATCCACCAAATAAATTATTCCGACAGTCATACTAACGAATCCACTTACTAAAAGTGTCCACACTACTACTAACGCAACCACCAACAAAATACTTAATATGCATCGGTCCACTAACAGAGTATTATTAAACTAAACAATAATTGTCTAGTGACTAATAAGGGTTTACCCTTGAAGCGTGTCGATCCGGTCAGCGCTGCTCTCCGGCTTCAATCTACCGCCACCACTGCTCCACCACAACACCACCTTCTCACTAGGCACCGTTGTTGACCACCATTGCCCCCAATCCTCCACCTCCACACCTCAAAACCACTCCACAATAAGCTATCCCATCCACAGATCCTGCATGCCCCGTCCCTCCTCTCTCTTTTTTACCGATCAAATCTCTGGCAGCACAAATTTTTGCACTGCATTTGGTGGAGGGAGAAGAGCAGGAAGAGGAGAAGAGGAAGAGGAACCAGGGAAGAAGAGGGAAGAAGAGAAGAAAGGGGAGAAGAAAGGAGGCGACGCTGGAGGTTTCGGCAGCTTTCGGCTCGCTACGAGCCGAAACCTGCGGGCCCCGCCTGCCGCGCGCATGCAGCTCTCGTCCCATCCGTCGCCGACAGCCTACGCAGCCTAGTTTCGGCCCGCTCCTGGCCGAAACTTGCTCTGCCACGCAGAGGCCGCAAAGGGCTGTCGCTTCTGTCGCGCAGAGGCCTACTTTCGGCCCGGCCTCGACCGAAAGTCGACTTTCGGCGCGCCTCGGCCGACGGCACGCTATTTTTCGAATTCCCTCTCCACGCATGCTATTGTCCAAAATTCGTATATAAAATCGTATTATTTAAAAAAAAAATCTCCCCAGAACCACCTGAGCTTATTCGTTCTCCGATTTGGAGCACACGTACAAGCTAGATAATTCATTTGGGTTAGCAATTGCAATCAAAATTTCCAGATTACACATGATTTGCGACTGAGTGGTAACTGAAATTGGGTGATATCATATGATTGAGAATTTAAATTATTAACCGTGGATCGATCGAGAATTAGTCTCTCGGAGATTTCTACGTTTGTCCTATATTTCCTAAAAAAAGTCGCATGTAACATTATTTTTTTTCTAGAACAAGTGTTTAACATTAATTGGGGTATAATTATACATATTTTGCTGAAAAACCTATTAATTATGTACAATTTTTTTCATGTTAGAGTTGTGCTCAATCCTCGGCCCCCCTATATGTATTTCCTGGCTCCGCCGCTGAGTGACATGTTTGATTTTACCTGACACTGTTGTAACCTAAATTAGTAGAGCACTGATGCTCTCATGTCACTCACTGATGATATTGCAGTTCTTGCTCTGTCACAGTATTCCTCGACATTGAGTAATAACGATATTTGCTTTTAGTATATATATTAATGGACGGAATCACACAAGGTAAGTTCATGCTGAACAACTTGATGTGTGGGTCACCGATAGACTTGATCAGAGGGGGTGGCTAAACTGCGGCAAGTCCAAGAAACAGCCGTGCACCTCCTTTTCCAATGTCGCTTCACCACGAGAATTTTTTTTTAGCTTAAGGTGGTCGATATCCACCGCTCGAATAGATAAAATAGAATTGACCCAGTTTATAAGGGAAACCGGTCCAAAAACGAGAATTTGGTCCTCTTTGAAGACATAACTTGGGCTACATGACATAAACGGGGGTATAGGTGGGCTAAATGGGGCTATAGCCGGAAATTGTACATGAATTCATTTAGCCCCAAGATTCTTAAAAGGTTATAGCCGAGCTATAGCCGGCTATTTAAAACTATGCATAAACCCTAGTGATTGGCATGCAATTTCTTCCGTTAGAGATTGGTGGACCGAGGTGATTCATAAGAGTGGGGAAGGGACTCTAGGAAGGTTCTTGCTTCTTTAACGTTGTTTGTTTCTTGGGAAATTTGGAAGGAAAGAAATGCCCATGTGTTCTGAAATAATTTATCCATCACTACCATGCTCATCGCAAAGATTAAAGACGAGGCAGCCCTATGGTGTCTTGCGGGTGCAAAGGTTTTGAGTAACATTATGCCACGAAGAATTTATGTATTTGGGGCCTCGACTTTTTGGTCAAGGTTAGGCTTGTAATGCACCTTTAAACTCCTTCCTTATTTAATGAAAATGGTAAATCTTTTGCCTCGTTTGAAAAAAAAACTTTTGTTGTCACTAACAAGAAAATACTAACAGCAACTCTACTCTTGTCTTCCAAAGAGTTCCGACTGAAGAAAAAATATTGGAAATTGAAACAATAAAGAGCTGGAAGAAGTTCAACTATGGCGTTACAATTCGGTAAAAAGGAACTACGGCGTTACAAGAAGTATATACCTGAACACCATCCCAAACAAAAGTGGGATTCGTGCAGGTAAAAGAGATGAAAGTACTTAAGTACTGTATGACATTACAGAGAAGTACACTTGATACAGGAGAGCCACATCAAAATATTTATCTGGAGCTCCATGAAAAGATAATCAGGATCTATTTTACTCACACAGGCATAGAGAATGGAAGATCAAGTAGTGTACAAGTACCAAAAGCATATGACAATTGATGCAGTTTTTCTGCAAGAATCTAAAGACAACTTACTCCGTTCAACGAATATAAGACAAAACCTAAATCATATTTTATATCCTTCAGTTTGGTATCACCCAGTTGTTTGCGGAAGGAAATAACATGTTACTCTTATATCTCCACTTAAGGAGATAATTTTTTTCCTTACAACTGCTTGATCTTGCGAGCTTACAGGATACACAAAATAACCAACAGAAGGTATAAGCAGCATAGTTTGCCTAATTTCTCCCCAGTAGCAAGAATATAATAACAGTGCAGTAGCTTTTGTCAACACCTACAAATACTGTTGATTTGCTAACAGAAGTATCAACAGCTTAAGACAGAGAAGCGCCCTGGATGAACAGTCAGTCTTTCACATCCATCAATCCGCCTGTTGTAATCTGGAAAACGTGTTGGTGGTCAAGGGAAACAACTCTCGACATCTTAGCATTGACAACTTGTGCTACGTGAAGCTTTCTGTCATGCTGGTTAACAAGGTAGACTTAAATTATAAACTATGCCGTGGAAGTCTGAGCAAAGCAATTTTTTCAAGAGTTTAACAACCAATCAAATTAAAGCAATGAATAGCAAATGCTGTAAGAAGTACAGAGCAATAGGATATTGCTTCTCCCTCAGGAAGGTTAGGAGCATCAAAGATCTTGCAGACGCGCTGCTCGCCTTTGCCTTTCCTCAGCATCAACCGAATGGTGGCTGCATGCGCCAGCACGTGGCCTCCCGCCGGCTTCTTGGGGTCAGTTATGAACATACCACCACCGGGATCCGCGATCACTGGAACAAGAACAGAACTTATGGTTTGAGATCCATGAAACTAAGGAGTTTTTATTTGGAACAGACAAGATTAGATGGGAAGGCACACCTTGGTTGGTGATGTACACTGCAACATTGAACTCCTCAGCAATCTTTGTAAGGCGGGACAGCATCTGAGCCAGTTTTTGCTGCAGTTCCAGAGCACATACATTTAAGCAAGTATATAAAATGGAAATATTCGATTATTTCATAAGTTGCTTGACCTTTTGACATAGCTAGGTAGTTAAAGTAGAATACCTGACGCTCTGCAAGTTCACCCCTACCACTGAAATCAACACGGAATAGCGCAATCACAGAATCCACAATCTATCATCTATTATATAATTAAAACACAGGACAATTAATGGCTCAGATTAAGCACTTGAAAACAAACGGCTCAGATTTAAAAAATCTATTATTGGAAAGAAAAAAAACGTCAGGTCTGTTTTGGAAAGAGCGCAAGTTCACGGTGCGCATGCCAGATCGATTACGACAAAGATAAAGAGACTTGACTGCACACGTGAGATCAGTTCAAGTATCATTTATTTTATATTTGCTAGACCCTGCAGGAGGCATATCTGATACCACGAAAGGTAACGTTGATTGCACGTAAAAAAAAGGTAACGTCGATTGCAAAGACATGGAGATGCACGGGGCGATTTTCTCCGGCCGGCCGGCCGCGATGGCTTTCCATGTTCGCGCATGAAGCAACAGAAGAAAATTGGCCGGCACGACAGATTGAAGACATGGCGACATATCTATACACATCGAGGATACCCGGTTTGCATCATCAAATCGAAGATCCGACTCATCAAGCTAAAATCTTCAAGTAATATTCTTCTCATCCCTATATGCAGCTCCCTGATACACGGCCCAATGGGGGGGTCAGAAATCGCTAGATCAATACGGAACATCTGTAAATCAAAGGCACGACATGGAGACGCCGCAGGACAGATCGAATTAAGGCACCTCGACAACTGACGGTTGCATCGGCAAAGCGAGATGACACAACAGGGTGACAGGACGCCAGCAAATCCGCTCGGTTGTATCAGCAAATCAATGACACAACCAGCAGATCAAAGCCGCAAACCAGCTTTGTGGAACGGCTGAAATCTTGAGGTGGTTGTATCAGCAAATCGATGGCACGAAACAAGCACATCAAAGGAACACATCAGCTTTGGGGAACGGCTGCAATCTTGAGGTAAAAGCTGCAATCTTCATCTGTGTTTAATTTTTCCCTCTCAACATGCAATTTTATTGCGAACAACCTGCTATCATGTGAATTATTGATTAGTTAGATCACTTAATTCTAACTAAAATTTATAGATGTATTATCAAGGAGAAACTAAATTCTTGCTTATAGTCAGAGAATACACTGTGACACACTAACATGCATCCTAATTTTAACAAATCTAACCTGCTATTAATCCATTGCAGTTATATACACAATAGAGTTCCAGCAGAGGGGACTCTCTCCATATACTAATATTTCTTAAGGACACGTACAAGTACCCTGAACCATCTCAAATTGACAAAGCGCAGAGATCCGGAACAAGGATGAGCATCTGGACACACTTGCAGCTGTCGAGAACTTCATGATGCATGGGTTGTGCGGAGAAGAAAATCAAAAGTCACCATGCATGATGTACCATGAATGGACCAAACACTTCCCAAGAAGGTACAATGTCAATACCGCAATTCACGAGGATGGCTTAAACGAGAGATGACGGTAGGCAGATAAAAAGGGAGGGGTCAAGCTCGACAACGGATTTGCCGTGCCATACAACCAGGATCTGTTGGTCAAATTTCAAGCACACATAAATGTGGAGTGGTGAAACAGGTCCAGGTCAATCAAGTACCTATTTAAGTACATCCATAAAAATGACGACCAAGTGACAGCATTGCTGAAGGAAAGAGACACGACAAATGATCCTGACAAGATCAAGAAATACCTAGAGATGAGGTACATATCAACAACCCATCGAGAAGCTTCCATTCCATCTTGAAACGAGCAGCAAGTCATTTTCCTGACTCGACAGATCTTGAGAGGATAGTAAGAAGGGAAGGATAAATAATTAAAAAGTTCATTCATTGGATGGAGGCAAAATATACATGATCTAGGAAAAGATTTAACCTACAGAATTCCCTTCAAAATTTGTATGGAAAAGCAACAAAAGGGGGAGATGCGGAAGAAAAGGGACTATGTGATTGGAAGAATCTACTACCCACATCCGACAAGTGGTGAGGGATACTATCTAAGTATGCTTCTAAACACAGTGAAAGGATGCACATCATTCAGAACATTAGGACCGTTGATGGAGTAATTCACCCAACAGAAAAAATCAGCATGCCAAGCTCTCAGATTTCTTGAAAACGACAATGTAGTGGATTGATTGTGTCAATGAAGCATCAAGTTAGGCATTCTAGAACACAAGTGCGTCAGCTATTCATGACCATATTGCCCCATTGTGAAGTAAGAAGACCAAAGATGTTGTGGGAACCAACGTGGGAGGTACTGTGCGAAGATATTATGCAGTACAAAAGAAGAACTATTCTATACTTTACAACGCTGCAGCTTACAACCACGGAGAAAAAGGTGTATGCTCTCATTGAGATACAGAAACTTATGAGGCAAGTACGAAAGTCGCTAAAGGACTATCCAGACATAGACCTACCAAATGCTGCTGAGCTAGAGGAACTTGGGAGAGACTAATAAATGAAGAGGTCAACTACGACATGGACAAACTAAAGGCTGAGCACCAAATCATACTAAACAATCTTAACAAAGACCAGAGAAAAAAGCAATCATGGAATCAATTGACAAAAGGCTAGAAAAACAAATATTTGTGGAAGGCTATGGTGGCACAGGAAAAACATATTTGTGGAAAGCAGTGGTAAAGAAGACCTCACTTATACTTTGGATGAAGCTCCTATGGACAACAAACATTGCTTCGAGGCGTTAGATAAAGCCTTAGAGATATTCTCAAGATCACAAATGATAACAGCGATGAAAAGCCAGTTGGTTGGATGATGGTGGTACTAGGAGGCCATTTCAGACAAAGCCTACCAGTTATAACAAAGGGGAGGAGAAAGCAGATACATAATGCTTCAATCAAAAGGTCGCACTAATGGAACCACTTTGAAATATTTGAACTAACAAGAAATATGCAGCTGCACTGTATGTCAGATGATGCAATACAAAAACAAAAGGTTGAGTAGATACTACAAATAGGCAGCGGAAAAAACAACAGTCGATGAAGGAGAGGATTGGATTAAAATACCAAAGGACCTACTACTACATAAGGAAAAAAAGCAAAATAATAAATAATCCAAAGCGCATACCCAGACTTGCTGCAAACATATCCTGAGCACGAATTGCTAGAAGAAACAACAATACTATGTCCACGGAATGAAACAGGCAAGGAGATAAACGAGTACATAATGAGCCAGATAGAAGGTCAAGAGGTGACATACCGAAGCCTGGATAACGTGTGCAAGGCCACCAAAAACAACACCAGAATGGAAAACATGTGTCCCACTGATTTTCTCAACAACTTGAAGTTCACAGGAATCCCAGACCATCAGCTAAAACTGACAGTAGTTTTTTAGCATCAACCAAGCTGCAGGTTTATTCAACCGTACGAGAATGACCATAGTACAACTTCGTAACAAGTACATCGAGGCACAAATAATTACAGGAACTCACGTCGGTGAACATGCCAAAACATGGGGGGGAAATCTAAGCAGGTGATACAGTATTTCAGTTCAGCTTAGCATGTTCCTGCTTGCTTTACATGTACTTCATGGGCGTGATTCTTTTTCAATAGCTACATACATGTATCATTTATGTTTCTTTTATAGAATATAGTAAATGGAAATATAAACTTTGTCTAGAAACATAAAAGATACGGAGTACATAGTTTATGTGGAGTCCTCATAGACAACAGAGTGAACATGCCAAAATATGGGGAAAACCTCATCTATATTCTATAAACTATCTACAGTAACAAAAATTGGTATACAATGGGCAGAGGATAATGGGATTAGTTACATGAGCCTACACATGCGCCAAAGCTAATATCTCTATTGATACAGACCTCGAGAACCGACAATAGATAACTAACATCTTTCTTAGGAATAGTACAAAAATCCACATCTCACTTATATCGTCTATCTCAATAATGGCTACAGCATGGAGATTTTATTTCTTCTTTCAAATATCTCAGTCATATATTTTGCCTAGAGATTACACCACATATTATTTATCAGATGGAATAAATTTAGCTTTTGTGGGATAGAGTTAGGATGATTGATTTAGCTGTGCCTCCTACTGCCAAGCTCGACGAGACAAGCGCAATCAGATGAATTGGCTATATTGCCACTGTTTTATTGCCGAATGACACTACTATTCCTGCTGAAATTAGATCCGCTCAGCTCCTGTTACAGCCGGGTTGAAGTAGCTGCCCAATATGCAGGTCCGGCCGGCAGCACAGACGGTACAGACGTTGTTGGCCCGCTATACACTAACGCAGCTGTGACCAGAACTCAAGGGACTCTCCTATATTCCCAAATCACGATCGATCTCATAAATAGTACCAAAATCCACATCTCTCTTATATCGTTTTTCTCAAGCAATGGGATATTACGTATATCAAATCTCTCAATCAAGACAAATGAAATCAGATGAACTGGCTCTATTTTACCTGTTTACTTTCCCATTGACACTACCATCCCCAATGAAATTAGATCCAATCTACAGCCAATGACTAAATTATAGATCATCCTACAATCGAAGTTGGGGAAATCAAAAAATTACAAAAAGAAAATACGGAAGCAACCGTGCAGCATTGCAAGGTGAGACTGGAGCAGCGAGGTATGTTTATGTGTCGCCTTGCCTGTCGAATGCGGGCTGCAGCTGTCACCACTGATCGAGAACGACGCGCGCGGCGAGCCCGAGCATCGAGCGCCGGAGCGCCTTCAGGGCAGACGCGGTGGCGCTCGCTCGGCTCCTGTGACTCGGCTGCGTGCTCTGCGAGTCAACCAGCCGGCAGTGCGGACGCTCCCGGAATAGATGGCCGAGCTACGGTCCACCGTGCGCCTCCTCAGATGCACGGGAAAGCCAATGGATTGGGACATTGTGATCCGGCTCCTGTGTAGAGTCGACTACCAAGAAAGGGGATTTTGTTCCTGAATGTCGCGAGAGAGATGTAGAGATGAGTGTGGCCGGTGCGTTGTGTTGACATTTGACAAAGATATTTTACCAGCTGGAATAGGAGCATTTTTTAAATAAAGAAATTGAGAAAAAAAATTGGGCTCAAAGTGGTCGATATCCACCGGTGGAATTGGTCGAATAGATTGAATAGAATTGACCCACTTTATAAGAAAACTGGTCAAAAAACCATACAAACTGTACAAAATAAAATTGTTATAATAGAGGTACTATAGACAGCAGGTAGTGTTTTTCTACAAAATAAAAAATGTGACGGTAAGATAATGGATATTCTAGCCGCGCAAATGCGCGGGCCACCCAGCTAGTTTTCAAGTAAAATAAAAACACATAAGCACAGTTCAGATTTGTCAAGTTATAAAATTCGCAGCAAGGGCATGCCTACCAGAAGCCTGAAAGGCTCTTCAGCCATCTTGGCAGCAAGGCCCAGGAGCAAGTTGTACTGGTGCTCATAGGTGTATGCACGAGCATATATGATCTAAACCAGAAACAAACCGGATTAAACAAAGATCTTGATCTATTCGTTCTTAAATAGATTAAGAGAGATGACACGAGCCATACATTGTCAAGAACAGCATTGGCATCCATCCCAAATCTCTCAGCAATTGGCACAATGCGTTCAGGGCGGCTGAAAACTCCGTTAAGGGAACAGTTTGGAGAAATACAGGAATGTAATTTAATTCAATGAGCAAATAAGTTAGAAGTATTACTCAGTAAATTCAAAGGATACAATGTTCCCTCAGTGTCAATGTAGGCAACCTTCCCATTCCCACCATGCATGTGGAGTGGAAGCTGTGGTTCATTAATTAAGCAAAGGAAGTTACAAATCGCTCCTATTGTACTAGTAAGGTTCATTGACAAACTTCGGCGCGGGAAATTTACCTGAGTGGAGACACAAAGAGTATGAGCCAGCTGGGTCTTTCCTGACCTGCAAGAACCAAGTAAAGAATATGGAGACGAATTTTCGAAAGTTGGAACTGAATTGAGAAATTGAGTAACAAATGTGCACTGGAAGTCAACATTACAACTGTTCTCATAAATTAATCAAGAGCATGCGTGTGTTGCATGATATCAATCTTGCATCAGGGAAAATAGTGATAATATTATTAATGTGGATATCTTTGAATTTTGGCATGTAACAAGTGACACATATTCAATGTTAACGGCACATGAACCATGCTTAGGAATTGCTGTATGCACTGCCATCAATACCTCTAGAAGGCTAGACAATAGAAAAGGAGGTGAAAGAACCTTGTCAGGCTATTACCAATATGTACTAACAAAACTACTAGGACTAGCTACATCTATTGCTAAATATGGCCACACATCATACATTTCAATGATAGAATAAATAGGTGCTCCGTACAATGATCTCAGAAAGAAAAGAAAAAAGGTAACCAGAACATTTACTCACCGGAACTCTCCAAATGCCTCTGTGATGCAGAGTGTTTCAATCCCTCCTTCAAATTATGGAAATATGTGAACAGGTTAGAGCAGAACATCAGGAATAATCAGAACAGAATCAAGGACAATATATGTTACCTCCAAGCAGCTCATCAAGCGCTTGGCTCCCAGTGGTAATCCGAACCACAGACTTTCGCTTCAAAACAAGCAAAAGTAAATAAAAAAAAACTAAAGAACACTGCACATGCAGTAATGAAAAGACTCAAGCATATTCACGAAACAAACTATTATTTACAGTCAGTTTAGCACAGTAGTAGCACCATTGACAAAACAGCCCTAAACTGTATTCTCATCCGATCATCAGTATCTAAGCTCCTACTTCCTTACCTTAATAAGGAGATCACTTCCTGTCATGAAACCCTGAGTCTGCAAACCAAAAATGGTACACAAACTTTAGAAGACTGTATCACACAGAACTGATGGCACAGAAGTTTCAGAACCAGAATCAGTGCAAACAGAATGACTGAATATACCAGAAGTTTTTCAGCAGCCTCGCAGATCTTATCAACCTTTGCTTCAGACAGGCCCTTGATCCCTGTAAGGCTCTGCAAGATGAATCCATGTATATAAACAACATCAGTTATGTGTTGAAGAGATGGAACAACTGAAAGCAAACATGCATCATGCGCCACGAATCAACTTCAGTATGCAACCAAAATATCTAGGGAGAAGGCATGCAGATTTAGGCTGACGAGATTGGGACCTTCTTGGTGTGCATCATCAGGCCATTGCAAGTGTAGATCCCTGCATCCTGCAGCTTCTTCACATCTCCAGCGTTTATTCCCTGCGAGATCACTGTTTGGACAAGTGATTAGTGACGGCCTTACAAGGAAGGTCGCTCAGGATTAAAATTTATGGCAGCGAACAAAGTGCACGAAGGGCCAAATGGATCAAGGAACCAAAGGAGAAGCACGGATTGCACCTAAACCAGCGCTGAAAGTTGCTAAATCTCGCGGAAGACACTAGTAAATTGTGGACGAGATGAGGAGCACAGACTTAAACCATACGCCTCCAAGTGCACGAAAACACATCCATAATTAGTTCAAATATCCACAGAGAACACACGCTATTGAACTAGTTAGTTACGAATTCGAGAAGGTTTCACAGATCAGTGATCACTAAGTCGGATTAAACGCAGAACAGTTCAAAATGGAGCAAAATTCTGACCAACCCGATGAGAAAAAGCGGCACCATCCACCGATTACTAATACTGCCAACTAGCCGATGGAGAGAAATCAAATCGGAGGTCAGCAAAGCCACAGAAATTAAACTACCTAAAGCCTAAGCGCGCTAGTTTAGCCCCGGAACGCACGAAATTGGGGAGAAAACCAAAACTAACCAACACAACCACGCACTGCACGGTGCACACAACACAACCAAGCACATACGGAGGCCAACCCCGCATCAGATTCACCACGAAATAGCACGAAACAGCGATCTAAACGCACGATCTTAGAAGCGGAAGCAACCGGAAAGCAATATTACCAACCCCGACAAGCGCGCGACGCGCGCACACAACGAACAAGCAAGTAAATGCAGCATCGAAGACGAGATTGGGGGATTGGAAAGGGGAGAGGTAGGAGGCGGCGAACTTACGCTTGTCGATGGACTCGAAGCACTCCTCCTCCTCCTCGACCCGGTCGGCCTCCATGAGCTGCAGCTGCCCGCCCTCGTCGTACTGCTTGGACGGCGCCATCCCGCGTGCGCGCCTGCGTCGGAGGAGAAGGTGTTAGGCACGAGCAGCGGAACACGCGAGCGAAGACGGCGAGTGGAAGCGGAGGAGGGGGAGGAGACCTGTACGAGGCGGTGGTGGCGTGGGGGGCTTGGAGGAGAAGGAAGTGAGGCGGAACTGGGGAGAGAGAGAGGTGGTGGTGCCGGTGCGGGTGGGGATCGCTGCGGCTGTGAGGTGGGGGTATTTAAGGGCCTTCTGGTTGGCCTCGTCTTGGACCAAGCCGAACTGCGTAGAGCTCGTGGGCCGTAACACCAAGCCCAACTCCGCTGCTGCCAGCTAAGCTTGTACGGGCTCGTTGGAATTTGAATTTTGAACGGGGAGCACTGTGACGTGCCAATCAAGCAATGGTGTGTGGATGGCGAGCTTGTCATGAATCTTCCGGTAAATTCTCAATATGAAGGGGGTATTGGTGAGTTAGGAAATTTCTCTACTAATCCGCTCTGTCACTTTGAATCTTCCGCTGGGACCATCGTACTATGTGTTTGAAATTTATTCTACGTGGTCTACCATGTTCATGTCACCCTAACTGATTGGTGTATATAGAAATATATATACACTCGAACGGATCTACCTACAGATTTCCCAATAGCTTTTTTATTTAGATCTATCATCCTAAAAATAATCCGCTAGTCTCTAAATTTAGAGAATACTTACTTAATATACAACCTTCTATATCCTCTTCATTTTTTGCGCTTACCATTCTCACTCCCACCACTGCCATCGTACCGCTACTTTCGTCCTCCGCTCACCGCCACAAGTCCATTTCGCCCTTCTCTTGCATCCTCGCGCACCTGAAGTCGTCTGCATCATCGTCGTCTTCCCTGGGCATGGTCACGGTGGATTGAAATCCTCTGACGTAACCAATGGCGATGTGGGTGTCACTGACATGTGGAGGCGCTCGGAGTGGGGCCATATGATAGTGACACAACGTCGGGTTAAGATGTGTCAGAGGATCTCCGTCCGATCGCGGTCGGCGCAGCTCAAGTCGTCTCCCTCGGCCAATGTGTGCCTCCCGCGACCTTTGTTGACGTTGTCCTCCCCTTTCGCGTCTCCATCATGTCTTCTCTTGTCGTCAAGTTCACGTGTCGCGGTCACGATCTCAGTTGTGGACTACTCGAGCTCCAGCATCCCGGCCTGGGCTCCTTAACTTATTTGCCTCGATGTGCACCTCCCTTCTTCCAATGACCTCACTCTGCTCCTAATTGAGCCCCCAATCGACCACAAGCTTGATGTCCGCAAAGTGTTGTGTCATTTTTTCGCAACCCGTGTGATGATTTTGATGAAGTGCAGTGACTTTGGTACTCCATTTTACAAATTCATCATCCTTAGAAGGATTACTGGTTTTTGGGTGGCGGTGATTTTTCTAGATCAGATATTAGGCATAGGGCTTGAACTACTAAAATAGGATGCATCCACAATTGCATCCACGTTTACTTCAAAATCCAACACATCTGTATTTGTATTTGTAAAATAATTCCACTTCTACGTCCACTTCCATTCAGATTTCCACATCTATTTTCATCTTAGGTCTAATGTTCATATATTCACATCCATTTCACTTTCTCAAATACTTTCTCTGTTCCAAAATAAAAATAAAATTAGCAAGTTATTATAGCTTGTTAAACGTCTTGTATTGTGGAACAGAGGGAGCATGACTTAACCAAGGTGGGCACGGGCTTAACAAGACCTCCGGTGATCAGTCCCACTTGAACACTCCATAGCTGTTAGTTTCGTCCATTCCTAAATGAGTTATAACTATCCTCTTTTTTACTACTCCCTCCAGACTCCAGTCCATATTAATTGTTGATGAATCATATTGACTGTTTCACTTTCTCAAATACTTCCTCTGTTCCAAAGTATAATATTTTTTAGCAAGTTATTAAGGTTTGTTAAACGTCTTGTATTGTGGAGTAGAGGGAGTATGACTTAACCAAGGTGAGCACAGGCTTAATTGGACCTCCGGTGATCAGTCCCACTTGAACACTTACATAGCTGATAGTTGCGTCCATTCCTAAATGAGTTCTAGCTATCCTCTTTTTTACTACTCCCTCCTGTCCACTGATTTAGTTCAGCGACAATTAATATGGATCGGAGTGAGTAGATGCTGTCAAAGACGCATCTAAATAGTTTTATATTTTTTACTAGAATAAACTTTGAGAAAGACTAGAAAAGGTACAATAAACCAACTGTGGCAACAACCAAAACATAGCAAACAAAAGTTGAGTTAGCATTATCACCACATATGCATAATGATTAATGAATAACTATATTTTGTCTGACTTGCATAAGGAACAACCTTTTACATGTATAGTCGAGCTTCTGAAGTCACAAGAGAGTAACAAACAGATTGTATACAATCCTAATGAATTCAAGAAGAGATTTTCCCCTACACTTTTGTCGTAATGCTACATAGTACATGAACATCAAACATGGTGACGGTTACACAGTGTTTTTCGATAAAATGACAGGTATGAGCGTGTCCTCAGTTTCTTGTTACCTCTGCAGCAGGAAGACGTGTATTATATTCTATGAAAATAATGAAAGAATATTTATATTGGGGGCCTTCAGTTTATTCTTTTGTAACACTCCTGGCTGTTGACTGGTGGAAGTTATTCCAGCTAATGGACCGGACCAACGGTTCAAGAGCTACTGCCACAAGCACTTGCCGTGCTAGTAAAAAATCCACTTATTTCGTGTGAAGCAGTTCTTTTTTGGTTGAAACTTAATGTGAACATCAAGTGAGTAACTACAGCTTCTGTCTGGCTGATTCAACCTCACGCAGTTGCGCATACATATCCACAAGTTCTTTGGCGAAGTAGGCCTTAGCTTGCGGCCTTTTGACCTGCAAATGAATACAGAGTTCAGACAGAGGTTAGCTTTCCCTTATTTATCTCCTGTAACAGAATTAGTGAGCCTACCTTGAACGTGGGGGTGAGGAGACCATTTTCCACTGTGAATGGTTCAGCAACAAGACTAACAGCTTTGGCAAATTCAAAACCTCTTAGCTGGCAGATGAATAGATTTATTAAGGGGTGATATCCATAGTAGATTACTCACGGAAGAAATATCTAAAGGTCAGAAGTGAAGAGAGAGACCTGTGCTTCCTTTGCAATAGAATCCATGTCAGCCAGGACAGCAGCTTTTGCTCTCGGATCAGCACACACTTGTCTTAAATCATCGTTCTAGAGATTTAGACAGGATTTTGTCAGGACATAACATGTCATGATTGGAGCGTATGCAAGAAGTATAACCATTGGAGGATATATGAAATGACAACACAAGAAAGCATGAACCAGGAGTGTTTCCCAGAAACATTTTAAGCATGAAACCATGAACGAAGATCAAGTCTTGTGGCAATAGTGCGAAGTTAATTAAAAACAGCAAAATGGCAAGTGGTGTGTCTCATTTTCCATGTTTTCCTGAAAACCAACATAATGAGGCAGCAACATGGTCACTCTAACTACACAACCCAGTTAACCACTCGATTATGGCATCCATGAGGACAATTTTAAGCGGGTATACGCAAACTGAGCCTGGCCCTGGTGTCACTTGCACAGTTGCACCAGCCAACAAAAAAATCTTGTGTAAATTTAAGAAAAAATCATAGGTGTACATGCGTGTAAATTTAAGAAAAAGAATCAGAGGTGTACATGCGGGAATATTATATGCACTTGCAGTTTTTGTGAAAATATATGTCCATTAGCAATCGGTATACAATATTCAAAGGCGCTACACAGGTAGTCTATATTAGCCCTTCATCGCCGGCCCTTTTGGGCAGAAGATAATGTAGAGTATTCTACCATGTACATCTATACACTTTTACAGGAAAGAAAAACTGAATTTGCAAATGCTGCTTTTAAAAACAAAATTCCTATGAAAATCCTATATTCCAAGAGGCTATGTTGAATTTGAGTAGAAACAAAGTTTCCCTCACTATGTGGTTTTATAGGTCGGTGGGAATGAAAGGGTAACGTATATACCTGGATTCCTTCTGATGCAGCCCAAGCCTTCAAAACATCTGGTTCAACTGCTACGATGGCAACTAGAAAAGAGTTGAAACTATCACCTGCATCCAAATCAAGAACTTCAGAAAATACATGGCCATGATTGATAGCTACAGCCTACAGCTAACATAAAACCATGAATATTTACCATATATAAAGCATTGCGCAATGAACTTGCACTTAGCATACACATTCTCAATCTTCTCTGGAGCAATGTATTCTCCTTGAGCTAACTTGAAAATGTTCTTTTTCCTGGAAGCCAGAAAATAAAACAGTTAGTAACTGAAGAAGAAAAGTAGTCAAGACCAAATTAAGTATACCGAAACATACTAAATTAGACAACCTAGGGAACTATGCAGATAGTGAATGGGTAATTATCGAAATAAGAAAATACAGAACTGAGAGTTGTGGGATTCCACAAAATCCTCTATGTAAACACTACTTAATAAAACTAAGGCTTTGTGGCAAGTTTAATGGCACAATACAGTGAGTACACTGTAATACTGTTTATGTATCACCGGTTCTTGTTCAGTCTTCGATCATTACCTGAGAAGGTTGATATGCTGCTTTCAGAATTGCAACACTAATTTTACACATTGCGAAGTCGTTATTAGATAGTTACTATTACTAGAATTGTATTTATTCAAACAATTACAGATGGGCAGAAAATTATAAAACTTGAAAATTTAATAGCAGTTCAGAATAGTACTAGGGCTCCTTTGATTCATAGGATTGCTAAAGGATTTGTATAGGATTGGAATCCTATGAAATTTTTTCCTTCGGAACCGTTTGATTCATAGGATCATTTCTCATAGGAAAAATTCCTATAGGAATCTTGTAGTACAAACTTCATAGGAAAATAACATGAGGTCTAACCTCATGGAAAAACTCCTTCACCACAATCAAACAAACTTCCTCTTCCCACAGGATTCAATTAGGCATGCCATTTCAACCCTATGAAATTTCTATTCCTACACTTTTCCTATCATACGAATCGAAGGAGCCCTTAAACTTTCATATATTATAATGCTATGACCAAACATGCAAATCCCAGATAATAAATTCCACTTTCAAGTGTGCTTTAATGGTTTGTTTATTTAGAAACTTCTAAGCAGCATCAGAAATCTGCACAACAGTTAAGTGCAGATAGATCAGCGTAACCTCCCCTCTTAGAAACAGAAGCAGCAGGAAACCTAGGAACATGGATGATAGCATCCTGTGAAACATATCTACTTGGTACACCCTAAATAGCTAACAAAATCATTACCAAAATCCGAATAGCTTAGAAGCGATCCAACATGCTACGAAGCATCAAGTCCTAAAGTGGATATGCGAGCAAAATATAACTTTCAGTAAGTAATAATGTCCTTGCTGTCCATCCCGCTTCAAAATTTCACAGACCTGTCTGTCATGTACAATTTTTTTACTGACAATCAATTTAACTTGGAAATTCATAGTAGATGAATTCTGCTCCTATCTTCCATCGCGATTTTTTAATGATAGTTCTAATAGCTAGCACGTGGACAGTATAAGAGCACCAAATAATGAAAGCGAGAGGCACATAATTGCCAGCTCAACTCCAAAAGGAAACTGCAATGTAGAATGTCATAATAAATGTATCATGCAGTTTTTTTGTTTTACCTATCAATAATTTTCAGACGCCCTCCAGGCAGCCACAAACCTATGTCTCCAGTATGCAACCAGCCATCATCATCAATGACCTCTCTTCTGCAGATTTCGAATGCATTAATTATGGTTCACTTAATAGATTTGAAAGTTCGACAGGAGTGAGAGGATAGCAAATTACGTTTGGACTTCATCTTTATAGTAACCACAGAATATTGCAGGTCCCCTGACACAGATTTCTCCACGAGGATATGGTTGATCCTCAGAAGTGTAATTCATTTCTGGGACATCAACAAGTTTGACCTCTGAAAATCGAAACAACATTTGCATTATGAAAGAGTGAGGAGAATACATAGCATTACTTCATGTTATCTTGAAAATGAAACCTTAGTATGTGAAGAAACAATATAATTCATCTCTGGGTAATGCGATCCAGCGAACATGGATCATTGTTGTGATAGCCTTTGTGGGATTACTCTAGAGTGCGTTACTTGCTATGGTTTGGGTGGTTTCTCTTCCTGACATTAAATTAGCCACATTTTTGTGCTTTTGCAAAAACTTCTTCTCTCTTTAATAAAAAGATGTGAAAACCTCTTGTCGTTCTCCAGAAATAGTAAAGCAAACCCACATTTAAGCATCATTACTAGGGTCGATTCTCTATGCACTACAAATATAGAAAAATTGACTTGATGAGACATTACTCTCAACCTAAGCACAGATTTTAGCAAATGTATCCTTCAAAATCAAACACAAAGCTTACCACAAGAAGGGTTTGGTGATCCAACATGACCAATTAATTTGTCACCATATCCATTGTAGTGATGACACAAGATGTCTCTGTCATTCCATACCCTTCAAGAATATCACCACCAAAACATCTAAAAAAGTTAAAACAGTGTTTACTTGTTAACAACACGAAGTTCTCAATAATCAATGCGCACGAAGGCAGAGCACAGGAAATCATCCTACATTCTTAGGAATTCCATTACATCTGCGGACAATGGAGAAGCGCCTGAAGTCATAAGCCTCACTCGACCACCAAGCCTAGCTTTTATTTTGTTAAATACCAACTTGTCCCACATTGGTGATGGATTACGTCCTAAAACAAATATAGTACGTGAATTTCAATATATGTGCAAGGGTTAAAAAATGTATCAAAATGACAGCACATAAATGAAAAATGGGATGTACTTAAAAGAATCATGAAATTTGCATCTTGCAGTATTTCAGTTATTGCTAAGCAACAGAAACTGTGCTAACTAAAGAGGATTATTATTTAAGTTTCCAATTTGGATGACTACTTGCTATTTGATAGGGAAACATGAAGAAACTACATAAGCTTCATATTTCCAGTGTTCCACATATCAACCCCATTAATCTTATTAAGAGTGACCTAAATGAAGACTTCAAGATCATTTGGACGTTCACTTACACCTTTGTTATTTCTAGTCTCTAGGTTGAACATGGCAACCACATACCGTCATATAAACATTCATTTTTTCAGGGAAAACAGACTATCAGGGTATCTAGGGTATTACAAAACATTAATAAGATAAGTGAAAGGAAAAAAGAAAAAAAAGAGCAAGCCCACTATTATGAGCTAGCTAAAAGCTACTGCAAGACCAACTTGTTTTTGCCTTACTAACCAGGACAAGCTTCTGCTTCCGTTTCCGAAGGAAAACAGAACCCTAGTCACACATAAGTTACGAAGGCAGTAATTCGGACAGAGCTGAAAAGTAAATGGTGTCTTGTAACAGAAATTTTTCACTTTTAGTACATGCTCTTCCAAAAGGAACAGTGTCAGATTTTATAAATTAAGAACTTTTCGCTTGCACCAGCAACTCCACGTCTCCACCAGCTATTGCCAAAGCCTACCATCTCACCAGCAACTCCAAAACAAGACAGTACATGGCCTCAACTATCAGAACCGGACAAATTACTTCCCAATACCAATTCAACTCGGTTTTGGCCTACATGGTGCCATGCATGATGCATCCTCTAGTCACCAACTTAAAGATCAGCACATAAAACAAAAATGGGGACAGGCCACGTTCCATTCATATCTTCTATTAATTTGTTTCTTTGCTGATTTCACAATTTCTAGAATTATGTTTCCTGATTGTTGCCGTGTCACCACAAACAAAATTTTGTGTCAAAAGAAACCTATCTGTGGAAGCCATGTCAACATAAATAGTTATATACAGTGTCAATGACAGCTCTTCTATCGAATAGATGATGTAGAACTACCAATTTATGCATAGCCCCTGAACAATAGTGTGATCACCGTTCACCTACTAGGCTGTATAAGTATCCATGTGTTGATTTAATGCTTAAATAGTGAACAATGATTATTATCTTCACTCTTAATTGGTTGCTAAAAAAGGATGGGGCACAATACTTAAGTGAACTTCATGTCGTGCGTACCGTTAATAAGTGCTTGCCTCTTGGCGTTGTATGCAGTACGAAATAATCTTTCCTTCAGCCCACCAGACTCCTTCACAGCATTTGTAATTCTGTGAAGTAAATAAGCAATGAGCCAGTTACAAAGAAATGATAACCTCACAAGAGATATGGCTAGCAATGTGCACAATGAACATGAAATGTCTAATTACTGGTATAGTTGTATTACGCGGAATAGATTCTGTTATATAGACGGGGGACACTTGCAAATACGGTTGGTCTCAAAGCAGCCAAATCATCCATCAGCTTCAAATTATCCTGGAAACACCGGCAATATACTCATGAGAAGAAGATGGCTGAAGAAATGAAGGCTAAATTAAAAGACAATTATGGATGTAGTAAAGACGATGTGGGTTTTGAACATTTGATAAATGGTGAACTTTGCTTCTTGCAAATCAACATAAAAACAGGATCCGTGCAGAAGGGAAGCCAACAATGGGGTCGTGGCACAGTGTTGGGCGAAGGTTTATGATAAGCAAGATAGAGGTGTACTGACCAAAATACCATGAATCAACAAAACTGGTCCATCCTAATATCCTAGTACCATGACAATTTACTATAATTGGATGGTTAAAATACTATGTTGGACTCTTGGTGTTGAAAGATCTTGCACACGATGTTTCCATCAATTAAATTTTGAATGGCCCGCAGCTTTGACACCAAGTTATCCAGATAAGAAGTAACTCAAGTGTCTGAATACTGTACATCACCGTGGTTCAGTCAAAAGATATGTTCTACTCCCTCCATTCCTAATTATAAGATGTTTTAGATATTGCAATGTTGAACTACATACGGACTAAAATGAGTGGATATACACACTAAAACATGCCTAGATGCCTACGAATCTGAGAAAACTGAGAAAAGCTAAAACATCTTATATTTAGGAACGAAGGGAGTATAAGTAAGTAGTTACTCCAACAATAAATGTGAAGTACTATAAACTCTCATCTTAAATAGTTTCAAAACTGCATACCCCTTGGTAAAATCCAATGGCAACACCATAGTGAAGCAGTGCAATTTGGTTTGCCCTCTCATAGATGTGAGCTAAAGGTAGATACGAGATATACCTGAGGAGATACATCAACGTTGTTAGGAATATGCAACTTGTATTCCACGGGGCCAAAGGCCACAATATATAGTACATGTACAGGTGTAAATATGCAGGGAGCCCCCTATCTAATAGGGAAACTATAATATACAAATATCTCTCTAACACCCCCCCTCAAACTCATGGTGGATCCACAACACTGAGTTTGGAGAGGAAAAATTTATGCTGTGCTCTAGTCTGGGCCTTCGTGAAGAAGTCCGCCAACTGTAACTCTGAAGGCGCATACTGGAGCACAATAATCTGATCCTGCACACTAGCACGGACAAAAGAAGCATCAACGCCAATATGCTTAGTAAGCTCATGCTTCACCGGGTCACGTGCAATGCTAATAGCACCTGTACTGTCTGACAATAGAGTCGTGGGTGTCATAACAGAGACACCAAAATCTGCAAGTAACCACCGTAACCAAGTCACCTCAGCAGTCAAAAGAGCCATAGCTCGCAACTCAGCTTCTGCACTCGAACGGGAAACTGCGGTCTGTTTCTTCGTCTTCCAGGCAATGAGAGAACACCTTCTTCTCATTTAGGTACATCCCCTTGGATTCTTGATACTGGAGCATCTTTTCATATGACTTACGATTCTTCCGCCTTGAGCTCTATTCGACCTGTCGAGTCTCCTGTCTCTGTTCGTACTGCCGATGGTACTCCCATCCCCGTTGCTAGTCGAGGCACTCTTAGCAGTCCCGCGTTTCATGTTCCTTCTGTTGCTCATATTCCTCGACTCACCATGCAGCTTTTCTCTGGTAGTCAGATTGTCGATTCTCGTTGTAGGGTCACTCTAGACTTTGATTCCTGTTCTGTTCAGGATCGTTGTACGGGCGCTTTGCTGGGTGCTGGCCCCCGACGCCATGATGGTCTATGGGAACTTGACTGGCTTCGTCTTCCTTCCGCTGCCACCGCCGCCAGTCTCTCGACCCAGGTTGCCGCAGCCACCAGCACTTTTCAGCAGTGGCATCATCGTCTTGGCCATTTATGTGGTTCTCGTCTCTCGTCTCTAGTTCATCGTGGTGTTCTGGGGTCTGTCTCCGGAAACGTTTCTTTGGATTGTCTGGGTTGTAGGCTTGGTAAGCAGATTCAGCTACCATATCCTCATAGTGACTCTGTGTCCGAGCGTCCTTTTGATCTCGTTCATTCAGATGTTTGGGGTCCGGCTCCCTTCGCTTCAAAAGGGGGTCATCGCTACTATATTATTTTTATAGATGATTACTCACGATACACTTGGATTTACTTTATGTCCTCTCGTAGTGCCGGAAAGCTCGATGTGAGCTATACGAATGGCGGCGGAAAAAAAATTTGCACGAGTTGCGCGTGCGTGGAGAGCTCTAACCTAGCTCTGATACCATGTTAGGAATATGCAACTTGTATTCCACGGGGCCAAAGGCCACAATATATAGTACATGTACAGGTGTAAATATGCAGGGAGCCCCCTATCTAATAGGGAAACTATAATATACAAATATCTCTCTAACAAACGTTACTTTCATAAAATTATAATAAGAGTTTATGTAAATTGAATAAGCTATAGGAAAAGGCATGTAAAGTCCTCACACGTCGGAGGGGTAAAACTTAATGAGCAAGCTCGATCCTGCTACATTTGCGATTAAGTTCTTATGAGAAAGAACAGCTCCCTGTGAACAGATTGGCAACCAACATCACATGTTTGAAACTAGAAGGAGAAGAGTTCAGTGGTGAAGCAAAGAATAATAAGAACATCAAATGATATACCTTTGGTGTCCCAGTTGTGCCACTAGTGTAGCAGATAGTGGCAACATCTTCAGGTTTTGGAGGACGGTAAGCTTGAGAACTCATCTTTCCCTGAGTTAATAGATTGAAAGGACTTCAGAAAAAAGAGGACACGGTATATAGGAATGAGCAGAAAACTAGATGTGTTAGTACCCAATTATTCTAAACCCACATTCATGAGTCAATACACACACACAAAAAAAGGCAATGTCCAGCATGCATATAGAGACTATCAAAAGCACTGAGCACACACATGATTAAGAAAAGAGTGTTCAATCCATGTGGAGTTCTACCATTAATTGCTATATGTTGCAGAGTGGTTAACTGGTCATGGATGTACTGCGACATGACATAGTGACCTGCTAGGCAATCCAGGAATAAAGGAATGTAATAAGCTAGAAGTCCATATTCTTTCGAGAAAGATCAAGGGATGCCACAGATATATGTTTGAGGCAAGCAAGAAGACTATATATTCTGTCCCAAATATGCTCTCATCCCAACCTGTCTAGTGTCTACCGAATGACTTGCAGCCATGCTTTCTGACTATCTTTAGCACAATAATTATCCCATTGTAATACAAGGTGGCCAGCACTATATGTCCCTAATCTCTTAAGTGTATGTGTATTGCACAAAATGGGAACAAATATCTGTTGTACTTGTATACACGTACACACCTCACAAAGAAAAACTGCATACAGGAATTTGACATTCTAGATGAGCTCAATTTTCACCCAAAAAAGAAGAAAATACTTCAACATATACCATTCACACAGCAAGCTAAGAACGGTACAATGCATATTCTAACATAAGCAGTAACTCTAGTTGTCACATCGACTTGGTGTGTACACGACAAATATTAGAAATGGTCTTAGAAGCTAATCAATGCGACAGACATGATCCTGTGCAGCCTACCAGTTCATATCTCAGAAATTGTTGTGTAAATGTTGCACTATATGCCCTTAGAAGTAAGTGCACAATAAAAGGTTTTAAGAAGCCTATTGCACAGGGTAGACGTGTCACTACTTTCATCTACAGGCATGGCAGAATTCTTAGTCTAATGAGGAAGGCGACGGGTGGGCTGGATCTTGTGAGACCCGCAGCCACTCGCTTTGCCACTTCCTTTCTTGCTCTTAGGAGTTTGGTCACACACAAGCAAGCTTTGAGGAGTCTATTTACATGCCAAGCATGGGTTTCAAACAAATTGGAAAAACATAAGCCGGTATGAATGTGCAAGACATTGTGCTTTCTGCGGAGTGGTGGCATTCAATTGATTGGGAACTTGTTGATGAGGCTGTTGGTGCATCTTTGTAGCTTCAAGGTCGCCATCTTCCTAGAACTGCAAATGCAACTCAAAGGGGGTCGACAAGTGTCCAATACCAAAGGCAGCGCAAAAGACTTGCTTCAACACAAGCGTGGTTAGAAGATGACCAAGAGGAAGAACAGGAGCAACAGCCAAGTATCCCCAATGGAGAGGATGATGATTCAGTCATTGCGAATGATGATCAAGATGTGACCGATGATGATCAAGACCCAACCAGTGCTGACCAAGATGGTGGAGAGGACAATGCTACCATTGATGAGATCGATGATGGTTACTGAGACTTGGAGATGAGAGTTGAGACATGAGAGAGTGGCCAGCCTTAAGCCATTTGATTTGATTGTGTTTTGTGAAACCTAATTTATGTTGCAAACTGTTTTTATTTTGTGTTCTGGACCATTTGTTATGTAATATGTAATGCACTCATGCCCATGTTTGTCATCTTGTTTTGCACTTGAAGTCTTGTACTCTCATTTAATTCTCTGTTTTTTTACCAATTGTGGTCTGTTATGTATGTTCTAACATATATGTTCATGTTTATGAAGATTTTCGTTGGGGAGAGGAGAGACGGATGCTATATGGGCTCAACACCAGCAAACTCAAGGTATTTATATCTACCATATAGCTGCCATATTATTCTGTCATACTTATATAAAATTGTCTAAGGCGTCGCGTCGCCTTACGCTTTAAGTGCCTAGGCGGTGAGGCGCCCCATCTCCGCCTTAAGACGCCTTGTCGCCTTAAAACCCATGATAAAAACTAAGAAATGAAAAGTGGTGGGCTATGAGAAGCAACTTATACGCATAACCTCTTATGCATTATTAACGGTTCACCACAAACAGGATACATTGTTTTGAAAGATGAAGGATTGCTCAGGACGTCCACCTGGCTTTGTAGCCTGGAGTAAGTTATAATTTCCACTGCAGTAGTTTCCGTTGAAGATGGTGTATTTGCGTAGTCTCCACCAACTACCTATAAAAAAAACAAGTTAGCACAAATACAGAAGAGAAGATCTCACAGAAACATCACGGGAATATTGCATATATTAGTTGCAAATGGAGTCCAAACTTACCACTATAAGGCGAACTGATGGCATTTGAGTTATAAAGCTTAGCAGCTGCAATCAAGAGATTTAATTTAATTAAAACGATAGCTTGGAAATTAAATATATTCCTTTCTCAATGTACTATGAAGCAATGCAAAGTTGAATGCTGACAGTTGTCTATGAACTGACGTAGTATCCATACAAGTAAACTTTAGGACCAGAGCCCAAGTAAACTAGTTAAGTCTATTTCAAGATGGAGGCCCAATATCCACTGCATTACTCATTTGTATACATGAGTCAGTCCAAAACATAAAGCATCTGGCATTCTGGCATCACGTCGTGAAGCCCTCATAAGAGAGACAGATTCAACATAAATTAAGGCCTTAGCAGGACGAGATAACAACTGGAGTATAGATCAATTCCTCGAAATAACTAGCCAGTTGCCAGTGTTGCTAGTGCTAGGAATGGACTGGTATATCAACGGCATGAGGACTGCAACTTTATGGATTTTAGAACTAGTCATCACTTAAGGCTGTGACAAGGGATTAAAGCTCACATTGCTTGCATGCTGGCCTCCTAGGAGGATTGTAACAAATTCTTTCTATCCAATATAATGAAACACAAAAGTCTTTTGCGTTTTCTAAAAAAAAACTCACATTGCTTAGTGTTTGAGGAACACAGAAAATAGCTTCTACTGTTGCATGGTTCACAATGAACTGAACTGCATCTGGACCTGCAGAAAGTACATTACATAAAATGTTACTAAATGCCTGAAAAATAGAGCATTGATCATATGGTAATATGAACATACCGAGAGTATCATAAAGTGGCACAGATACATATGAATATGCAGCACAAGCATGGTCAATTATGATCCACTCAGGCCTGTTTATAAAATACAGACCAATGCGTGCACCCTGATTCAGATAAAAATATATTATAGTAAGTACAAATAAATTAATCCTAGGAACAAGAGGTAATACTATATCAAGATAGCAATATTGACAATGTATCTGGCCATTTCCTAGTTACTACTCAGTCCGTTATAAGGCTTATCAAATTTTAGTCAAAAGCCAAAAGCTTACTAAGTTTGACCAAAATAAAGAAAATCTCGAGATCTACAATATTGAATAAATACACTATGAAAGTATATGTTATGGTGGATCTGTTGATATTGATTTGATATTGTAGATGTTTGTATTTTTTCTATAAACTTGGTCAAACTTAGGAAAGTTGACATTTGACTAAATTTATAAGCCTTCTTTTTTGGAACGGATGGAGTACTAAAAAACAAAGGATAAGCGCTTGTGTTGATCATGGATGACTCACTTCAGGTATTCCATGATAAATAAGACCAGAACCTATTGCAGTCCTGCTCGTACTAGCTTCTCCATACGTCATCCATTTGTAGCTGCAACATAATATGTCATTTAGAAGAGTCAAACAAGTCAATAATAAAAAAGGCTACTACAAAAGGAAATGATAAGGAATACGTCAGATAATCAATCCTTACTCTCCAACTGTTCCATCAGTGGACACTCTTGTACCCAGATATCTACAATCTGTAAAAGTCTCAACTGCATACCTGCATAATTTGGGATCGCATATGAAGTTGTGCAGGAAATATGGTTACAATACTGATGTTTGAATAATGTTTTCTTCTCTAGAGTGTTCTATACAAAAGATGTATAGTCAAAAGTTCTGCATTCAAGCATTTTTCAGTTCGTAATATACAATTAGATACCCATTATATCATACGATAAAATCGTAGTAGCTCACTGGTAATTTTAACTCGTGTTTGACGAAGATACACTTTCCAGCCTCAAGGCTTTTGCTAAAACAGTTTCGCTTGCAGCTTACTCTGTGTCTAGCTAGGGCTTTGATACAACGCAAAGGGAAATAACTAATGGGAGCCTGGTAAGGAAACAAAGAATGACATCTATTTTGCTTAACTCTAGCATTCTCAACAAAAATTTCTCTTTCTAGGATAGTTCGATAAATAATCCGAAATAATCTGAAGGCTATTGCGGCATGATAGATAATTTAAAACGAGAGTTTGTTAAACATCGGCAGTAACTTAAATATTTGACCAAGTTGAGATGAATACTGAGAAACATAACTACACATGTTCAAGAGATTGTGCAAAATCTTACACAAAATTATCATGCAGCGTTCCAATGTCTGGAGTACCAGGAAATCTATTAACCAAACGCAGAGGTGACTCTGCAGATCTGCAAGATTGGAACAGCAACTGTGAGCAACAGTATAACGGAAAATGCAGCTTATAACATATAAATACCCTACCGGTACACGTTCCACTTTCCAGTTTGCAGCTTCTCGGGAAGAACAACGCTGTAGCCCTGCACTGAAGAAGGTACGCACATTGAATTAAGGATGGTAGTTCTATTTTTAGTAAGTTATTTCTCAAACTACAAAATTCTGCAGTAGGTGTGTCCAGGGAAAATGCTAAGTGAACTCAAACATGCACATGTGAAATCGAGAAGCCATAGGCTGTGAGCTGAAAAAACATTAGTGGTGGTTTGTTTCAAAATAAGCCATTTCTCAGGAAAAGAAAACAAATGCATTGCTGCCCATCTAGTACGTGCCATTTAAACTAAAAACTGCACAGCTGCAAAAGAGAGCCCATATGCTTAGCAACTGTCCATCAAATTTGACAAACGCTTCTAGGATCTTAGAGTCGAAATGGGATATGGGATTAATAACAAAATAGTTGTGTGTCCACATTTCAGAATAGGATATGGGTACGAATCTAGACAGATTTAAGGGGCAGGCTGAAATCAACTGTACATTGTTCTGGTAAAACATGTGAAACAGAAAGGGTCCAAGACTAGTTGAGTGGGAGTTTTTTTAAACCCCAATGAACACGCCAACAACATCACTGCTTATACAAGGAAAATCATGCAACAAATTTCCAAGTTAATGCAGAAAAGGGCCATATGGGCTATTCCAATAATGCCAAAAACTAGCGAGGAAATTTAATATTTATTTATTCGGTTACTTGCTTAGTTTCTGCGAACCCAGGTAAAGCCACAAGACTGGTACTCCCACTGCATGTTTGCTCACTCTAGCATTACAGGAAAGGTATCCCGGCTGCATATACTCGGAGTGTTCCGTCTGATTCACAACTCCCTGTTGCCAACATACTACGGAGTACTAAAAAGTGAAGCTATGGACAGTAGCAGGTAAAATCCCCAATTCAGTTGCTTTCTTAGTTGCTGTGAACCCAGGTTAAGCCACAAGACTAGTACTCCGTACATGTTTCCTCACTCTGGTATTATTGCAGGAAAGGTATCCCGGTTGCATATACTCGGAGTATTCCGTCTGATTCACAACTCCCTGTTGCCAACATATACTAGTACTGAAAAGTGAAGCTATGGACAGTAGCTAACCCAAATCCCCAATTCAGTGCGGAAACAAGCACTCTCTTCCACTATATTACTTTTCCAGTAAAGTGGAATCCATAAACAAACAACGTAAAAGCGAGTGAGCAAAACCCCCACCCCAGATTCGCTAGCCAGTCATAAACCCCAGCGTGATTCCGTCGTTATCCCCGTTAATAAAGCGTAGTACTACGGAATCGGACGCGAAATCCAAATCATAGAGCATCCACCGGAACTATAAGGTCCGTCCAACTCTTGGATATGCAGGTCAAAGGGCATGGGGGAGACCGGGAGAGGAGAAGAGAGGCGTTACCGTGGGCGTACTCGCCGGCGGTGGGGTTGGCGTCGAGGCCGCCGCCGCCGGTGGCGTCCACGTGAGGCTCGAGGTGCGCGGAGACCACGCGGAGGCGTCGCTGCGCGGCGTCCATTGCTGCTGGGGATCGCTCCTCCTCCAGTGGTGTGGCGTCCCGTGCTGGTAGCCTGCTACGCTACGCTACGCCAGTCTCCGTCGATAGCGTTGGATGCTGGGAAGGCGGGGGCGGAGGAGGGGAAAATTATGGACTTGTCGCGTCGTGACGCGAAGCGAACAGACCGAGACGTGCCGTCGAACGTGGTGCTCGAATTCAAGCTCTGACGGGGGACGAAGAAGAAACTCCGCGAGGTTTGTTTCTAGAAGACGGAGGCATAGATATCCCCGACGCAATTTGGAGCGGTTCGGCGAGCACGGATAGGGCCGTTCGGTTGCGTGCGCACGTCGACGGGCGGCGGCATGGCACGGCACGGCGCTCGAGTTTGGCCGTGTCCACACAGCAGTGTGGCTGATGAGTGGATTGGGTTGGGACTTGGGACGGAGATAGTATCCGATGAAACCATCTTTCGGTTGAAGTTGAAAACCACGAAAAAATCATGCATATAAGTTCTAAAAATTCTCAATAAAATTTCATTATGTTGAGAAGGTAGATTTCTATAGACATACAAATTTGTAAGTTAAAATTCAAACTTGTTTACGAGTTACGAAAATGAAAAATTCAGCAATGAATTGCTACTATTCATTGCTGATTTTGTCATTTTCATAACTCCTAAATATTTTTGAGTTTTAACTTACAAATTTGTACATTTATATAACTCTACCTTCCCAACGTAATGCAATTTTATTGAGAATTTTTAAGAACTTCTGAACATGATTTTTTCGTGGTTTTCACCGATTTCCGCTGATAGTTATTTTGCACCGGATATTCTCTCCTTGGGACATGGACAAAGAGCATCTGCCGGCTCCGGTGGGGTATACGGTGCTGCCTACTGTGGCGGTAATCGTGTGTCAACGTCGACTTTCTTGGGCACCTTTGGCTTTGGCACTCACTCGAAACAACGAATACAAGTTGAACCTTTCTATATATAAAATAAATAACATAATGTTGTAAAGGTTGTGATTTTTAATTTCTTATTTTAGGTATCTAATTCTAAATTTATGTACTATGTTATTAACATGGCCTGGATGGAAACATCCACCCTATCAACCAATTAGATGTGAGCAATCTGATTTTTGTCACAAAAACGTCGATGCAGGTAGAGTGGTAGCAACACTTACTCTTGATTGGCAACACCCCATTCTCAAGGATAGGCACTGCACGGCGGTTGTCACGACGACATCAAGCATGCAACCATTCCTACACATCCGTTGGTCGACGAGGCAAACTCCTGTAGGATGGGATTCCGACACAACAAACTAAAGCGGCAACGACAAGAGAATTATAAAGAGAAGACACATGGAGAGACAAGAGAAGGGAGGGAGAGGCGTAGAGGGAGGCGGACAATGACTCCGACGGGATAGTGACACAAAGTGATGCGAAGTGAAAGAAGGGAGCATGAAACTTCCTACAAACACACGTGATAGAGAAAATTGGGGATCAAAGCATTTCTAGCAGATATCCAATTATCCCAAACTGGAACTTGTTTCTGCCCCCCCCCCCCCCACCCCACCCCAAAAAAACGAGTTTTCTGGTTTGGAAATTCATTTGGTAGATCAGATACGCAAAATCTAGACTGAAAATTCGAAAAAGAAGATCACGCTACAGTTTGTCCGACGATTATCACACACACTTCAGATAAACACATTTTAAAAAAAAATGGATAGTTCATATCGCGTAGGTTTAGATGAGTACAAACATTATAAACTAAACTAAAAACAGATACGAAGGCGAGCTCGATGTGCTTTATCGGTGGTCTTCTTCTTCACCGGTTCCGCAACTCGCCTTCTTCTTCACCGCTGGTCTTCACCACTCAAAGCGAACATGCGCCCTCTAAGCCTTTCGCGCATTTTGATGTCGTCGATCGGAGACGCCATCCCATGCCCGCCACGGTCGCCCGTTCTGCACATGGTCGGGCGAGCCATCGATCTACCCTTGCGCGACAACCCTTGCAGACTAATTGCTCGTCTGAGCAAGCTAACCCTAGCGGCATCGAGGGAGAAATCGTGGCGGAGGGATCCCGGATGCGAACCCTAAATGATGCCGTTCATATAGCGGCGGTGGGGACTCTTTTTCGGGCCACCGGATAAAAGTTTCTGGGCCGGAAGCCGGGCCAAACGGCCCGAACAACATATCAGCCACAGATTCTTGTAACACCCGTACAATTCTTTCATATAAGATGTCGCTGTTAATTTGGACACAGTGCCGGGTGATTAGGGCGTGCCATTTCGTGCGGCATTATGGTTTGGAGGGGATGTCGACCCATGCTTTGACTAGACCATGCACATCACAAAAAAATTACTAGCCTTGTTCAAAGTGACTCCGTAATTTTTTTACTGTTCCAAACAAATCAAAACAGACTTGAAAGACGACCCCAATGTGAGCAAGAGTGTAAACCAAGAAAGCAACCGTGTCAAGATGGCACATGCTCTGCGGACTGCGGAGAACCACCACCTCGAGATTCCGTACCACGCATCCGCAATTCCGCATATCCCCCCCTCCTCCCTTTCGTGCCCCGTTTCAGATCGAACCAGCCCCCTTGACTTACAGGTGGGGCCCACACCGTGCATGGTCCCACTTTCATCCGGCAACACACGTGGCTGGCCCAATCCCGTCTCCCTTCCGACGAATCACGAGCACACGATTTCCCCCAATTTTAACCCTAGAACAGAACGCAGGAGAGGCCAGCCGCAACCGGAACAAAAAAGCAGATACCAGCCAACCCAGCCTCGAAACCTCGATCGCCGCGGCAGAAGCTCGGGAGTGCGAGAAGTTTTGCGTGAAGGAATCAACCATGGCGAGCGCGGATCTGCTGCGGAGGGAGGAGGAATTCTACGAATCCCTCTTCGATTCCGCCAAGGGTTAGCCTGGCTTCATTGCCTCAGATTTGCTGGATCTCGATGTTCGTTGTGTTAAAAGTTTTCCTGATGTAGTGTTTTTTTCCTGGTAACGCAGGCGATTCCGGTAAGACCCGTGGGCAGATGATTGAGAGGAAGATTGAAGCCCTGGAGGACATGGCGACCAGGGTGAGGAAGCCTTGTCGTCGATAATGCTACTTTGTTTGGTTCTCGTTATGGAAGATAGGGCGCGAGTTGTGTTTTCTCTAGGTTGAAAACATGGACATATGCATGTGTGGTTCTTGTGAGAGCAATTGAAAATGACGCTAACTTGCCATATCGGTCTTGTAAGAAGAAACACTCATTTGGGAACGGAAGTTTCATCTTTTCATCTCACATGATACATGTGTATGTAGTTAGATGCAACTGTCTGCAATGACGATGAAGTATGATAGCTATTAAGAATTCACATGTCAATCGTTTGCAATGTTACGCAGGTCAGTAACCGGAGATCTCGCAGATGGTTGAATGATCGCTTGCTGATTGAGCTCGTCCCTCGTCTTCATGTTGAAGAAATCAAAGGCCTCTTTGCCCCTCCTCCATGGGGTGAGCTCTAATGCTGATCAACTTTTATAACACGATATTGCAACCTGGCCATAGAATGCGCTGTTCTGAGTCAATATTTATCGAGTGCTCTAGTTTTTTTTTTTTGCATTTAAACCTACATGAATTATGTTAGGCACTTTGGATTATGTCAGCTGTAGGAAACCATCTTTTTTCTTCTCCACAGGCTCATTTTAACTTTGTATCGGTAGTAACTGAACGTCTATGGATTCATGATTTGAGTGCTCTGGGCCATGCTGTTTCCTTTATGTCTTGTTTTCCTTGAAGTGTTTGTGTGAAGTATCTCATTTTAATTGCGTTATCTTTTTTAGAGGCATCAGACGCATCATATGTATTTCTTATGTTTGGAACATCTCATCTGTTTGGTATACTGATCTATTTTTCTGCATGTAGGTGAGGAAGCGCCCCTGTCAGCATTTTACAAGACAAGTGTTGGTGAGTGGGATGCCTTCAGGAGCATTGACATGGACGTTGAGGTATGTTAGCATCTGTGATGCCGACTTGTGCTGTCCATCATTAGTCTGCAATATATTAAACCCAAATCTACGAACTACAGAGAGTAACGGAATGTGCTTAGTATACTGCCATTATATATGCATTGTTTATGGATCCATGATACTTGGAAAGTTCATTATTTGTAGGCAAGATTGATGGAACGCATGAAACAATCATCAGAGAAACAGAAGAATTGTTTGAATGAAGATGAGTTAATTGTGCTGAATGCTTGGCGTCGTATAGATTGCCAAACAAGAGACGCTATGAAGAGAAACTTCCTACCTGAACTGCTTGAAATTTATGAAGTATGACCTTCTGTCTTCTGTTTCTACTTTCTTTCAACCTAGTCCATTATGCTTTAATTTCTGTTGTCAAAATGCTTAGAATCTAAATTAATGATACTATCTGATTTCTTGAACTTGTACTGCTATGTAGCACATGTAGCTAATTTGTTTAACCACATCTATTTGGTTTGTAGCTTAACTGAAAGAAATGTAAAATCTGATATTTTTTATTGAACTGTTGAGTTCTTTAATCAAGGTCAGAATCCATGCACTAGTTAGGAGTACTTACTTTGACTTTGATTATAGTGAAATGTTGGTAATTACAAACTATATAATATTGATGGGCTTGGTGTACGACTAATGAATAAACGACAGTGCTAGCTTATAGCAGTTTAGTACTCTTATTTATAAAAGAAGGAACGTGCTAGTTTCGATCAATATTCTACTTAAAAATTATCAGGAAGTGTTCATTATATTGTGGATCTTATATGTGGAGTCCACGAACTGCTCATTTGTTCTATACTGCTTAATACTTGTTTGCTTCAAATGTTGGTGCAATTATAGATGCTCTGCAAAAAAATATACTTGTTTGTTTAAGATTGCAAATTTTATGTACCACTTTTCCAGGAACGAATTAGGGACTTCATTGGAGACACTATTGATAGAGATGCACTCGTGCTGAATATCCAGGACCCATTTCAGAGGTATCTTCTACATGGTGTGTGCGAGGTAAATATTTATCTCAATCTGTGTAAGATTCATCCGTTTTCCTGGAGGAAGATAAAAACATGTCAATTGCAAGATTCCTGGTTTTAATCACGATGTCGTCGTATGCAGTTCTATAATGTAACATCCATGACTACGGACACGGTAAAAGATGGAAAGCTGTGGAAGACAACAAGTATCAAGAAGCGTTCAGGCACTGGTGTTACCCCCAGAATCACATTGGTCACTTTCCTGAGAACAAAGAAGAATGGGTCACATATCGATGCGTGAGGGTTGGTAGCCCCTTGGATTCCTCGGCTAGTATTCCTCAACAAGGCAAACTTGTTTCATTAGGCTCCATTTAGAATGTACACAAATGTAAATTACCGTTTCATTCCAAGACATGACAAAGCAGGCAAGTGACCACTTGCCCAGTCAACCTGTTCTGCGTTCTTGTTACCTTACCAATCAGCTTACTGGTGGTGTCTAGCAATTTTTTTGTTCAGCTGGCTTTTGATCTAGGTCATTTGAAATTTGGGACGAGACTGCAGTTTTAGTTTGGTCGTGCAGGATATGATGATCGAGCTTAAACTGTTATGACAAACACAGTAACTATGAATGTATCATGCGATTAGTACAAAATATGAGTTAGTTTGTATTTGCACAATCGGTTCCGCTCTATGTGGAGCGCCGACGAGGGGGTTGGGAGGTTGGGGGCGCGGATTGGCTGACTTTGCGTGGCCAAGTCACAGCTACAGTACGCTGACTTGGGCACACACTGTCGTCCGATCGCGAATCGAAGGACAAGATTGAACCAGCACTGTGCGCAAAATACTGTTCACGAAACACTGTGTGGAAACCACTGTGCATGAATACTGTGCAGATCGCACTGTAGCAGCTCACCTGGATGGTCGGTTTGTGATCCAATGGCTGAAAAATGGGCAAAGGCAGCGGTACTGTTCATTCGCTGACTTGCCCACAGCAAGTCAGCGAATCCGGAGCGGTTGGGAGGTTGGAGTATAAAGTGCAAGAAAGAGACCGAGCGGAAGAGCCGGAAGGCGTGGACAAAAGCCATAAATCGGTGGGTTAATGTGCTCACCGCACTCCTCGGACCGACACACATGACACATGCACGACGTTGGCGAGATGGTGTGACGGGCAATAGCTCGTCTGGACCTAGGACACGGACAGCAATCAGGTGCAGTTGCCACTGCAACATAAGCGGTAGCCAAAAAAAATAAAAAATAATCTGAAACAGTTTTTTTTTTTCTCGCACCTACAAATTAACTTCAGAAAACGATGGAGGTTCCTGCAGAAGATCGGTAGAAAAGAGTTTTTAACTTGACATCCATTGAAGTACAAAAGATAGACAAAACAACTGCTATAGTTTTTCCTCGCATTGCTTAACTTTCCTTCACCTGGCTTGTACTTTCTTCCTGCTTCATGTAGCAGATTGACCAAGATCAAAAGATAAACCATACAAAAAATGAGGGGAAAATCTAATCAACTAATCCTAGCCATTGGTTGCATGTTGCCATGTTGGATGGTTGGACCAGAAGCGACTGCTAAAGTTGCATGGACAGCTACTAACTGCACCTGGAGCTCACTGGTCGATCACCGCTGAACGTCCATCGGAACCGACCCTTCTTTCCAACCTTCCTTTGGGTTTCTAGGAAAATGCAACTCCACAACTAAGAGGATCTCCCCCGCTTATCTGACACGTCCAAATGCTTTATGATCCGTGCACAAAATTATAAAAGAATTTCAAATCTAAATGCATTATCAATAATTTCTGGATTTAGATAATTTATTTTTGTAGATTCATGTACTAACAAGAAATTTATGTACATGCATCGACAAAAATAATTAAAACCACGTATTAACATATTTTTATTTTATCAACACATCAATTAGTAGCAATATATCGTTCATTTGATGCAAAATCAACGGTCACGATAAACGGTGGAGATCCTCCTAGTTGTGGAAAAACTACTTTGGGGTTTCTCTACCTTTGAGCTTTATTCAAGCGAGATTGAATGACAACATGCCATGCCACATAGAGGGTTTATTTAGGCTAGGTGTTTCTAGAAAAATTACCAAGGTCATGGGCTGGGCTGCAATTCAAGGTCTCGGCGGACGCAACTGCGATGTTTAACGCCTCTGTCGATATAACTGTCGCTGATAGAGCGCAGGTGACCTTCTGGGAAGATGCGTGGATTAGTGGCCGGACGGTAGCCTCTCTGGCGCCGGCAGTACTAGCCATGGTCAAGCCGGGAATCAGGCGGCGGCGGCGGCGGCGCGTGCTAGACGGTCTCGCAAACAATGCTTGGGCCAGGGACATCGAAGGTGTATTAACCGTGGATGCGGTCGTGCAGTATTTGCACCTGTGGAACGCGATCCACGCCGTGCAACTCGCTGGCGATCAGGACAAATTTCGTTGGAAGTGGAGCGCGTCCGGGAAGTTCACCGCGAGATCTGCTTATCTCGCCTTCTTTGAGGGATCCACGGTCATGCCGGGTGCGCCACAAATTTGGCACTCTTTCGCGCCCCTCAAGTACCGTCTGCACGCTTGGTTCACTCTCCGGGACAGGTGTTGGACGGCTGATCGAAGGCTGCGGCGTGGCTTGGTGTCGCATACGCTATGCCCTCTTTGCGTAGCCGAGGATGAGACCATGGAACACCTGACTATGAGATGCAGCTACGCTGCGGCGATCTGGACGGGTCTGAACACAAGGTTAGGGGTGTCGCTTCCCGTTCCGGGTGCGCAGAGCTCTCTCGCCCTGTGGTGGCATGTGGCCGTGCAAGCCTTGCACTGCACTGATCAGAGAACGGCTAATTCCCTCATCATGTTAGTGCTCCGATCACTGTGGCTGGAGCGTAACGCTCGGGTCTTCGAGGGCATAGCGCTGCCATGGGCTCGGGTTCTCGACGCCATCATTGAGGATTGGAGGCTATGGGCGACTTGTAGATGTAGGCCGAGGAGAGAGTAGTTGCTTCCTGCTCCTTGTAGGTGCCGTGCCCCAAGTTGCATTGGCCTAGTGGTGTGTGTGTGCTGTTCGTCGGGCCTTTGGCCATGGCTTGTAATCCGCACTCTTGTTTTCTCCTCTCGTAAGCTTAATAAAGAAACGCGTAGATCTCCTGCGGGTTCTCTAAAAAAAATAATTACCAAAGGGTTAGAGTGTAAAAACTTGGTCGGCTAGTCCATAGTGGACTAGGGAGAGGATGAGTGTCCATAGTTCATGATAGGCCATCTCTCCATCATACAACGCCTCTTTCATCGTGGGTCCTGGCTTGACTTCCACCTTGGTTTGTGAACCATGATTATGTGCTTATATGTTTGGACTTTTGTTGACTTGTCTAAACGTTGATCATGGTGCCACGTAGGATTATGTGAGACGATTTAGGTATTCTTACGACCCAGGGCGGAGCCAGGATTTCAGCATGAGGGGGGCGAACTTTTTCTTTGTTGCAAATATATGGTTTGCATTTGAAAGAAAGCTACATTATATAAGTTTGAAAGTATCTATAGGTCCAGCGAACTTATCTTAACCATTTTGTGGTGCCAAAAATAGTTTCTTCTCGACATATTATAATATATGCTTTCACATAAATTTGTTCTCGATATAAACTATTTTTTAGTATGGAAAAACTTAGTATCCCCATCTATTAAAACTTAGTCTCCATCCACAAATCAAGAAAATTGGAAAAGAATTGATCTACGATTAATCATTTGCTAATTGTAAAAGAATTGATCTACGATTAATCATTTGCTTTATGCAATTCTACAGTAGGAGACAAGGCATTATGTGATTTATGATCGGTCGTAGTATGTAGTTTGTTATTGATCTACTAACTACTCCAGAGTAGTAGTTAAACCAGCTGTAATTTATACATGATGTACCTGATCAAGCACGAGGCATCCGGAGGATGGATACACGCATGTTGACGGGCAGCAGCCACGACCACGACATCACCGAGATCGATGTTTTGACGAAGGTCCGATCGTCACCGTGGGGTGGAGCGGCTGCTGGCTATGCCCTAGCCTGGGCGGACGGCGGCAATCATGTAAGCCGAACGGGCAGCCAATGGATCGATCGCCAGGTCCAGTCCGTAAGACATGCACCTACGGTTGTAGTGCATCCATTCGAGGCCCAAATGCTCAAATCCTGGCTCACGTAATGGGCTGTTGAGGACCAATTGGGCTTTGTCTCACGTAGCAGAGGGAGCTGCGACTCTGTTTCTTTGTCTAATGGCCGAGTACTAATCATAATTACCAATACTACATACAATTTTTGTTGAGGGGGGCGAAAGGTTGGGGGGTCGGACCCCTGCTAGCACCCCTGGATCCGCCACTATTACGACCACAAGGTTTCACATAACCCTTTTCCACTCATGTTTATGCTAGGATTAAGTGCGACTATACAGAGGAGAGGACACCACCTTCCCCGGACGGTGCAGGAGAGACGATGAGCAGTGGAGAAAGTTGCGGCGAAGGAGATAAGGCTGACAGTAGCCGGATACGTACACAACACAATATTGCACCCTAATAATACTCCCTCCGTTCCACAATATAAGATGTTTTGGCATTTTTCCACATTCATATGCATACACATGTATGTAGACACTTTTTAGTGTATGTGTACATTCTTTTTAGTATAAATGTAGACATATATGTGTAACACCTAAAATATCTTACATTATGGAACGGAGGGAGTACGTTAAATGAGTTGTTCTCCATGGAACTCGAATTTTGCAGTGGTGTAAGGTGGTAGGGCATGGCGAATGAGACATCTATCTGTACGGAAGTCCAATGGTCTTTCGTTCGACATAGCAATTGTGCAGGTGTTCTACTATATTGTAGTAATGCGTTTATCCGAGCTTGCGACACGAAATCCTATCAAATGCGAAAAATGCATTTAGACGATGAAAACTTGGTACATCATTTGCATTTGTGGAGAGTGAGAGTCCTATGCCGCTTTACTATTGGAGCATCAATGCAATATCTAGTAAAAAAAAAGAATCTTTGGGACTAAAAAGGTGGCACAATAGTTTGAGAAGGTGCGCCAGAAGGTAAGGACCAGAGTTCAAATCCTAGATTTGACATTGCTGTTTCTCATTTAGACGTAATATTCTTCAGTGGGAGGCGACGTTCCCGTGGACAGCGTGGCGCCTGTGGTGACTTCGTCAATCTCAAGATCCAACCGTCGGCTCAGTCTTTCGGAGGTGCTCATAGAGGTAGGATGTGCGTGCGTGCGTTCATAGGGGTGAGTGTATGCACGTGTATGTGAGCGTCTGCATTGTACTGTGTTTCGCAAAAAAAAAAGGAAAAAAAAGCATGTCAGTAAGATCAGTCGTTACTCGTTAGCATATTTTTCGTCAATGTAGAATCAATTGCTGTTGGAGGTATGATCAGTCTATAATCTTGTAACAACATCTGTCTATGGTCTTACATAGTTACATAGTCGAAACTTACAAGTTACAACCGTATCTATTTCTTTTGGAAACTTACGACGAGAACGACAATCAAGCTTATATGCATGATATATACTTGACGGAAAACTTGCTCGTCGTGCTCAGCGCGATCCTAGCACTCCACTACTGCCGTTCCATGGGCAGCCGGTGGCGGTAGAGCGGGCAGGCACGGCTGACACGGAGCCAGTCGAAGATGCAGCGCTCATGGAAAGAATGTAAGCACGGCAACCTCCTGAGCTCGTCCCCTCCCTCGAAATCCTGCAGGCAAACCGTGCAAGTGCTGCACCTGTAACCCTGCTCCCTCGCATCGCCGGCGCTTATAACCGGGAGACCCACGATCGCCTCGCTCGACGCCGGGACTGCGCCGAACCCGCCGTTCCTGTACGCGTCGTCGACGACATACGCTGCTCCGGTATCATTCACGGCGACGGCGACGGCGCTCGCCGCCCGCCGCGGTTGCACTACCTCTGTAGGCATTCGGTCGAGGAATTCCCTCAGCCTTTCGAAAGCGGTCTGTGGGTCGTCGCCGTCGTCGTCGTCTTGCGACAAAGCGGTGAACCGTGAACGGCGCGTGCCGGCGCGCCATAAGGTCCTAGGCTATCTGGCTGCCGGCCACCCATGGGGCGACCTCGTCCGCGCCGCGCAGTTGCGGCGACCGGGGGGTGTCCATCTTGCCTTCCTGCACCGGCCGAGAAGATCGATGGTTGGAGCCGAGAGGATGGATTCGTGGACAGGACAACGTATACTGTTGCTGATTTATAGCCAGACGCAAGTTAAAGAGCGAATCGGTTTCGGTTTAGAGCCGCCTTGAGTGCATTGCCGGATGAGACTGGCACTCGGAAATCGGAATGCTGTCACTTTGTTTAGCAGATGTCACTCTGTAGTACTCGTGCCAGTGGGCCAATAAGCTCAACCCAGTGGGCTTAGCTCGCCGTGCAGGTCCAGCTGAGACCCGAGCGCAGACTAGGCTGTTTGTGGTCCACAAAAACAAACTGGGCCAAACAGCGGGCGGTGGAATTCGAATGCCTTTGATGGCAATACGGCCCATCTGCTGGCGGGGGCGTCATCTCTCTCCTGAGTCCTGAAGCAGTGATGAAAACAAGCCAACCGGCTCCAGCTCTCCGCACCAGCTTTTCCGTTTGCTATCCTAAAAATTCTCGGACTTTCACCCCTCTCCCGGGGCACCTCAACGAACCTTCGCATACGGATCAGCCCAGCCCAATCCAATCCCACCGCAAACGGATTGCTGTTCGTGCGGACACGAGTTTCGTCCCAAACCTGGCCCAACTTTGATCCACGTTTGAGACGAAACAGACAGCCTCCCGGTCTACCCTATGTCCTTTCTTATCCGCCTTGGACCCAGTAGCCAGCCATACAAACCCCGCCCCCGCCTACACTTTACCCATCTCGACCGGCCCTCGTCCTCGCCGGTTGTGCCGCTGCCTGGTCTGCCGTTCACTCTCCTCCGCCACGGTCGCAACAACGCTCCGCGGAGTTGGCCCGAACCAGTTGGCCGCTTGCCATACGTTCGTTTTTCCTATCCCGGAGTAGCTCTCCACGGGCCGCCGTCCTGCCCTTCTCCGTCCCCGGTAGCTGCAAGATCGTTGAGTATAAGCGTGATGACGCGAGGCGAGGCTATTCGATCAAGGATGGGAGTTTCAGGGTGAGTTGGTCGAAACTACGCCTAGACCGACGACATTCCAAGAGTATCTCCACGTGCATCATGAGATGTGTGATCGAGCTACACACGAGCGTCTACAGAATGATTTGGTCGAGCATATGTGGATTCATTTAGGAAAACAATAGTGGTGTCATGTCCATTTTATTTCATTGTGTGGATTATGATATTTATTTCCTTGTGCGAACTTTGTTGTAAAATTATTAACCATTACTTATTTTTGGACTATTCATACCTTAATGTGTTCATTATTATTTATTATTCGCTTGCTATAATTTTCTTTTTGTCAAAATAGCTTAAGAAATGGCAAATGTCTGCCCAGGAAACAAAATGCAGCTGACCGTTAGGGTCACCCACCCCTACCGGAAAAAACCCCAAAACCTGTCCGCGGTCCACCCCACACAGACCAAATCAGACATATTTCAATGTTCGTATACGACCACCCAAATCTCTCCTATCTAAAAAAAGAATTTGGTTCCTCCTCGTACGTCGTTTCGTTTCGTTTCATCCAACATCCTCATACGTCGCCCTCTTGCGCTTCTCTCCGCGCGATCAAACGGGCCAAAGCCCAACAAAATTCAACGTCGTGACCCTCTCGACGCCCTCTCTCTCCCCTCTTCGATCTGTCCCGCTCCCTCTCCCTGGCGGCCGCCCCCCGCCGGCCTCGACCACACCAGCGTCGCCGCCCCTGGCCTCCTCCATCGCGTGTGTGGGAACCGCGTCTCCACCTCGCGCCGGGCGCGCAAGGAGCAGCGCTTCGCTTCATGCGTTAGGGGTCGAGGACGAGGAGCCGCGCGTCCTCTCCTGTTGGCGCAGGATGCTACTGCTGAGCACCACCATAGGAGGGACAGGACGCGAGGATGGAGACCCAGCTCGCCTTCCCCGTGGACGAACACGGGGACGACCAAGATGAACATCGAATCAAGGAGTTCCAAGTTCAGAGCACGGCTGGAGACATCACGGAGCACTAACGACAGTCTCAACCAGATTCAGCAGCGCAAGGTGAGAATGACGAATTCCCCATTGAATTTCTTACATTATTCTGCATCTCTAAGATTTGGAATTTCTCACATAGTATGGCGTTGAAGCATCCAAAACACAAATGATTTTTCCCACATTGAATTGTTCGGTTGGATCAATATCCATGAAATATCCATGTTGAACATCCCAATATGTTGGATATTGGATAGCAATATTGAAGTCTTAAAGCCAACCCAACTGAAGTATAAACATGCATTAGCTTTCTGTAGCATGTTAAGCTAGCTGTTCTGGTATCCCGTACCAAAATAACCCCGCAATGCATCAGAGTTGTATAATGCACATAAGCTAATGCTCCAAAATCATAAACCTTAAGTAGACATTGGGTAACGTATGTTTTGCAGGATGCAGGTGTTGATACTGCCGCCTACTAGAGAGCTCACCACGCAAACCGAGTGAGTTATATAGGCTATCGGCCAATTCTTGAGCATGGAAGTGCATGCTTGTGTCGGTGGCAAAAGCATCAGCGAGGATATTAGGAAGCTCGAGGCTGGAGTGCACGTAGTGTCCGGAACCCAGGCAGGTTCTGCGATATGATAAGAGAAGGACCCTGCGCACGAGGGCCATCAAGATCCTATTTCTGGTTAGTGTACTCACCATTCATACTGTATTTTTTCCTGTTTGCTCAAGTTCTGTCAGTCTAACATGCATGTATGATACGATTAAGCCGATGAAATGTTAAACACAGGTTTTAATGACCAGATATATAATGCCTACATATATCTCCCTCCAGTTGGGCTGCTGTTCATCATTTTAAGCACATGAATATGTATGCTCAACGAGTGGTTGATAGTTCATTTAGTTTTCTATTTTCGGATGGTAGAATTTCTACTTTCTTGTTGCATATTTAACTTACCATATAGACACTTGGGATGCATGTCACCTGTTTGATCATTATCTCTTGAACAAAGCATTAATTTGGTGCTTGGAAAGCTCTGTCATTAAAAATTACTCTGCTTGTGCAAGTAGCTAAAACAAAATAGTAAACCTTATATATGTTCAATCAGGTTCAGGCTTCTATGCTAAAATTCGTTGAACGCATGCAGATTGGTTTTTTATGAAGTGGTAAAATAAAGGGAAGCAACGTGAAATTATTTGCACAATCTGATATCTGCATCGTTTCAGGAGGTTCAGAAGTTTGTTCTACTTGATGGATGGAGGTGCACACTATTCAGAATCTTCAGGCAAGACAACCAGTGAACGGCAATAATGTCATCAATTCGTTCTCCCATGTGGGTGCTCTGATAAGCATGCATATCTTATGTTTACTGTTGCGTACTGGGTATAATGTGTACAGGAACTGCTGCGTACTGGGTACATTGTGTGTTAGTGCCCTCTACATGTTTGTTGTTATTTTCTTACACAACTGAAACTATTTGTTTCAGATTACGTGACTGCGTGCACATGCTGATCGACGAGCATGTGTCTGGGCGACCAAATGATATAGGTGGCCGCCGCGCCCATGGCTACCATTCGTTGTGGTGAGCTCTCTGTCTCTTCCTCTTCTTCAGTTTTCTTTTGTCCCATTGCTTAAACGACATTAGTTCCTTATTAGAATTTTGTAATGGATCTGTGACTTTGTCAGAGCGGTTGTGCTCTTAGTGCTATAATTAGGCAAACTGTCAAATCACTCCAATTAGTTTGTCGCTTATTATGTCGGCGATCTTCGGGTTTGTTTAACCAGACAAAGAAATAATCTTATTTAGTTTTATCTAATTGTTCAGCAACTTTAAATACTATAATGTGCACTTTGTAGGTTGGCTGCAAAGCATCAGTTAAGTATGAAAGTTCCAGAAAAGACCCGCATATAATGAGCTATCATTGAATGCATAAATCTGCAGAGAAGAAATATTTGAGTTCAAGGAAACCAATATGCATGACCGGATGGAACTTCAAACTGGGTAAGCTGACGAATCAATTTGCTTTTATGTATGATGCAATTTTTTTTTAACAATTCAAGTTAGACATTGGATTTCTTGCCTCATTCAGTATCATCTTCCACATGTTGCCATGCCATTCAAGCACGGGCTGATGGGAGCAACAGATGTTGAGAAGTTATCACTTGATAGCATCCTTGTAGGGAATATCATATGTCTCATACATTCTCTTCTATTGGATGAATTTGTTTTTGATAGCATCTGCTTACCCTAACGATGCTCACAAATTCAACCTCGTGATTTCTTAATGGCCATAGTGTGTAGCAAAGTTTGCATTAGCATGTTGGACTCATGGGAATTTAGGTGGCTTCCTATGTGGAAATTGAGGTAAACTGTAGTTTACATTGGCGGCCTGCATATTTTGCTTGCAGTTATGGGGAATTTGTCCTGCATGTTTCACTTGCTTTAAAACCCATGCAACTATATGATCGCCGATGCTCCGGATATGGTCGACGCTAACGAGAACTCGGTTCTGTACCCTGACAAGATACATAGTACGGGCTCTCCTGGTTGCCATATGGCGTCCCCGCTGTTCGCTTGGTATCGATGTGTCTCGACTAATTTTGAGCACCCGAGTCTGGTGTCGACTAATTTTGACATGTCGAATTCCATTGGCACTTCTGTGGTAGCAATACAAGTTAATAGAGAACTTATGCATGGTTGGTGCTATACTATTTATCTTTCACTTGATGGTCAGAAGTACTTCCAGATCTCTAAATCCTAGAAATAAGTTAGCTGAAAACCTGTGGGTTCTCTAGCGTTATAGAGCTTACAGTGGTGAGTCAGAATTAAACCGTTGGATTTCATGTCTCATTTAGTATCATCTTCTACAGTTGTCTTAAATCACCGTTGAAAGGTCTACCAGGCATTTGGGAAGAGAAGCATGGTGTCGGAACGTACACAAAATGATTTCTATTTTAACCCAAATGATCCCAATTAAAGTCACTGGAGTGCGTTAAATTATTTTGTAACCAGTAAATGTTTTATTTTAATTACTGAATTGTGTTGTTTGTGTTTTATTCTCATGTAGCTGCTTCATAGCGCGGAGCGTATTTGGAGAGAACTGCCAACGTTCTTTCTGTCCAAACTTGGAGAGAATTGCCTTTTTGATTTGTTACAGCAAAGTCCTGGCCTGAAATAGGCTGAGTAGTTACATGTACAGTCAGCACACTCCAATTCAGATATTCACCTCGCCCAAAAAATTGACAGGCTTCTTCTTCAAATGCCGAGAGGAAAAAATAGTTGATGTACTAAGCTTTTGTTCAAAGAAATTTATGCTTCATGTATTACGCTGTTCATTAAGGATTGTGATTCAATGTGCCACTGACGATGACGCCGTGCTTGGATCGGGACAGGGATAGTAATTTAACGAAGAACTGGTGTCATTTCAGTAGAAATAAAAATGTTGTTTCCAACCAGATGTTTCGCTTTACATTTTGGTTAAATCTATATAATGAGTAGAAACAGATGCCTTGTGTTCCCATTGTCTGGGACTTAACATGTCCATGGTATTTTACATAGAAACAAACCGCAAGTAGGAATGGAGGCGGACCATGTAACCTTTGTCTTGATAATATTCTATTTATCTATGTATAATTAGTTTCATAACTAAGAAGTATTATGATGCTAGAAAAGATACCAGCGAGTTGTTTTTTCCTTCCTCTATAGCAATGAACATGTATTTAGCAGAAATTTTGGCACTCCAGCTCATATGCTCCTGCCCAATTATGAAATTCAAAAAAAAGTAAAACAATACAAACAAATCTGATTTGTTTTGAAGCAAAACATATTCAAATGATCTACATATGTGCAAAGTTTTGCGCAAGTATGACATTTGTGGTGCTCTGAGAAAAAACAAACTCAATGCTCAACATAGGATTTTGAAATGTCTTTTTTAGAGCACTGATTGTTTTACAGAGCAGAACAAATGTATTTCTTGATGAAACTTGACACGTATGTAGGTATGTTTGCTCTCCATTTTTCAGAATTTTTCGGATTGTTTTACTTTTTTTAATTTCGCAATCAGGAGCATATGAGTTCGGGAGATAAAACTGCACTTGTATTTTAGCTAAGCACGTAAACTTAGTAAATTGAAACAAATCTGAAGTCAAACATCTCGTAAACGAAACTAAAATATCATAAATATAATCATCTTATATTATTGAAAAGGTGAAAAGGCAATCATGTTATCACAAATCTGAAGTCAGACATCTTGTAACGAAGTTAAAATATCATACATATGATCATCTGCTTATTGAAAATAAAACCGATGTGCACGGTGATAGAAGAATATGTTGCTCCCGTCGCAACGCACGGGCAATTAATTAGTCAGAGTAATAAACCAGATACATTTCCCATCCACCCGACGGCCGAAGAGCCAATCAATCAAAGAAAATATTTGGGAGACCGGGCACCGATCCAGCGCGGCTCCTCGTAATCCCGATACATTTGTTCGTGTTGAGGATTTGCGCAGGCAGATTGGTAGGTCTCGCCGGCCACACCAGTGCATACTGCAGCGGCAAGATCGATGGATGTGCCCGCGCGGTGCGGTGTTCCGAATAGATACAGTACAGTACTGTAGGACTCGACACGCACGTACACACGCACCAACAGCGGCGCCCGCACACCGACGCGCTCCGCTCAGGTTCAAACAGAATTTTCCGGTGCGGGCGTTGTACGGCCGGCATGGGGCTTGCATGTGCGGGGGCCACCCGAGGCAGATGGCATGTGACCCTTGTCCCCTCCCTCCCGCCACTAGACATATCTCTAGCAGGCCGAAAATTCCATGCTTGCCCACAGCGAGCGAGGTATACCTTCTTCGCCACCGCATGCAATGCAACCAGATAAACTTCTACTACTTGTCTCTCTAGCACTTTTAATCGCTGTCCTATATAAAATACCACGAGCTTACATGCAAAGCCGGCACAGATTTTGTAAAGGACAAAGGGAAGAAGAAGGTTTGGAGACCGATGGATCGTGTGGCTTTTACTCCATCTAACTAAAGCGTAGCCGGCCCGTTGCCACATTTCATAGTCGCGGCTTCTTTTTCCTTTCTATCATGCGTGGTGGAATGATCGATCCTTCCGTTGCTTTTCCGGCACTAGTTATCCAGTGCAGTCGTCGCTCTGTAATGACACGTGAAACACAGCCTAACACACATCATTTGAAGGAAGCAGCGCTAATTAGGTTAATATATAACGTCTCTCTGGTTTCACTCAGTACACCCTACACGCCCCGAATAAAGAAGTAAAAGGACTACTAGCGCACTGTTGTACGCATTTTGTTGTTCCTAAACAGTACTTCCTCCGTTCCAAATTAATTGACTTCCATTTATCCAAATGTGGATATATCTATACTTATAACATGTCTAGATACATATACATGTGGACAAATGAAAGTTAATTAATTTGAAACGGAGGGAGTAGCTTCATACGGTCGTGCGCATGCAAAAATGTAACTGATCAAGGACACATCAAGTTGGATGAACCCAACAACGGACGGTTTTCAATGCGTATATGTCGGTTATGAGTTTTTACAACTCATATGGCGCATATCTCTGACCGTCCGTTCTCGCGATTGAATAACCGAGATTTGGTGTTGAGTATGTTGAACATCCACTTCCCGCACGTATTCCATTCTGTGCGGACACGTACGTCCGATTTCTTTGCTGTCATAGCTAGCTTCGGTCAATAAATCTGGCAAGCCGTTCAATTAGCTTGTTCTGTCGTCCGTAGCTAGCAACCGTTGCACGTGCTAGCTGACTATATGCTGAGAATGTTTTGCATATGACCGTGGGAGGTCCAGTTATCTGGTTGTATGAAACTTATACCGATGCATTTCAACATCTTTGACCGTGCAAAATATATACGGATATATTTTGGAGTACCAGTATATATATTCTGCAGGGAGATTCTTGTGGTCGCCTGCATGGATGTGACGTCTCACCAATATACCTTACCTACATATACTCCCTCCGTTTCAAATTACTTGACTTGTGTTTGTCTAAATATGGATGTATCTAGACACTAAACAAGTATAGATACATCTGTATTTGGACAAAACCAAATCAAGTAATTTGGAACGGAGGGAGTACTAGATATTTTTTCGACCCTGTGCTGTCAGGGATATTGACCGGCCGGCGGCCGGACCGAATAAGCGTAGACATCTGTAGATGGGGGCGCTGTTGAAGACGTAGGCTGATCAGAAAATATTCAAGCCAAACTAGCTTCTTGCTCCTTGTGGCGAGGCAGCAGGCATATATCGTCGATTACAAATAGCGTTTTCCACTCGCTCCGTCGATCTTTGTCCGTAGAGCATCTGAGCATGAGCACCAACTTTTACAGCGTTTTTTTTTTGACATGGCAGCTCTGTGTACATGATGAGCTTGCCTCTTGACAGCAGCAGGAGGGGCCAAGTGCACAGGAACCCAGGAGAGAGCACCCGGAGGTGCGTGAAGAAAAGAGTCAAACAAACAGCACCGCAATCCCACGAAAGCTAGCTACCGAACCATGCATGTCACGTTGCAGGGCGGCGCCCGGATCCGGCCCACTTCTATTAAAAATAGCCTACGCTAGTTATTAGAACGTGGTCAGATTTTTTGATTTTTCCAACTGATTGTGGGCCGCCGCTTGACACTCTTATATGCATGCATGCATGTCGCACATTCTTCGGCCTCTTCCCCGTTTTTGTCTCTGCTAGCCTCGACTTTTTTAAGGAAGAAAATCCTATACGACCTAGCGCTTGACCTTATTTAGCACCGTGCGTTTCAGATCCAACCTAGATGAGCAAAAATTTAATTAACGCCACATGTACGATGGTAGAGCTGGTCCAGCGGTGGTACGTACTCACTCCTTTCCAAATTATTTGACTTGGTTTATCCAAATACGGATGTATCTATACTTGTTTAGTGTCTAGATGCATCCGTATTTGGACAAACCCAAGTCAAGTACTCCCTCCGTTCCAAATTAATTGATTTCTATTTATCCACATGTGGATGTATCTATACGTGTAACATGTCTAGATACATCCATGTATGCACAAAAGTAAGTCAATTAATTGGGAACGGAGAGAGTAATTTGGAACGGAGGGAGTAAAATTTAATTAACGCCACATGTACGATGGTAGAGCTGGTCCAGCGCTGGGTCGTACCACCGCGGGGTCGTATAAAAAGGTAAGGTCTGGACACTGTTGTTGGGAGGTGGAAGAACATGGCGCATATACTAGCAGTAGCACGCGCTTGCGTGCGGCAGACAGCTGAACTGCAGAAGAACGCAGATAATCGTCGGTGGACAGTACGTAGAGATGCGTAGTGGGTACGACTAAGCATTGTCACCTGACTCACTGTCACTGATGAGGCACCTGCATGCCGTGGTCAAACCGTCAAAAGCTATGAGAGAATCGACGGCTTCTGTTCGTCAGATTTTACAACAACCGCGTGTCAGGCCATAATAAGATATACTTCCCTCCGTTCTATTTTAATTGACTCACAAATATCTACATATGGATGTATCTAGACACATTTTATTATTAGGTACATTCATATCTAAATATACGTGAGTCAATTAAAATGGAACGGAGGGAGTACAATAGCACTAGTACTACTGTTTGTACACTGTGAATTTTTAATGTACCATTACAGACGTACAGTACGTTGGACGGACGAGATGGTGTTGACCGTTGTGGTGCACACATTTGCACTCGTGTGATTTGTTTATTGTTTAGTGTTTAGGGTTATAATAAAAGATTAAAAGGAGTAAAAGGAGGTTGGAGACTTGTTCTATTGATCGTGTGACTTTTACTCCCATCTAACTAAAGCCTAGCCTATTGCCCGTCTCATAGTCGGCTTCTTTTTCTTTTTGGGATGCAGGCATGCATGGTATGGTGGAATGATCGTTCGTTCGGTCGATTTTCCGGCACTAGTTAAGGATCTATGTAGTGAGGGCGTCTCCAGTCGTCCCCCAGCGTCTCCACAGGAGGCCTTTTAGCGCCGATTTGCGCCGTTTTCTACCAGTCGTCCCCCTAGAACCCCATTTAGCGTCGTTTTGCGCCGTTTTTAGCACCGTTTTGCGTCGGCGCACCCAAGCCAAACCCAGCGTGCCGGGGCTCGCTTGGCGGGCAAAAGGCGTCCGCGGGTTAGACCTGTCGGCGAGCCACGGCGATTTTCCTCCATATTTTGGTCCTTCCCTTCATAATTTTACTCTTTCCCGCCATTTTCGCCCCACATATATCCCCCCGCCGACCGATCCCGCCATTTCCCTCAGATCTGCCCGCCATGCCTCCCAGCAAATTCACCGGCCCCCGCATCGCCGCCGTCGCCGCGCCCTCCGCCGCCTTGGAGGTGAAGAAGCAGCTGAGGAAGCCAGGGGCAGCGAAGAAGAGGCCACTGGGCTGGACCAACGCCAAGTGGATCGCCGACGAGGCGCGCCAGAAGTCCGACAACATCCAGCGCCGGGCGAGGGAGAAGAGGCTGCGTGAAAAGTGCTTGGCCGAGAGTCTGGCGGAGGCTGCCGCCGAAGAAGAAGAGGAAGAGGAGGAAGAGGAAGAGGAGGTGGAGGAGCCGGCTCCGGCGCCGCCGGCCAAGCTGAGGGTCGGCCTCCCTCCTCATCCTCAGTTCACCGGATGGGCCAGCCAAACCAGCGTCGCGTCGCCAACCGGCTACTCTCCATCCCCGTCGCCGCGCTGGAGCGCGTCCCCGCACCGCTACTCCTCCCCTGGGTACGCTGACGCTGACCCCATGGTGGCTTCAACCCCAACGTCGCCTTTCCCCACCCTCCTCCGGCGATGTACGCTTCGCCGGGCTACTCGCCGTCGCTTCGCCGCGCGCTCCCTTTCGCCCCTCAGCAGTACCCCCGCCTCCTGTTCGGCGGAATGCAAGCCGACTCCTTCATGGAAGAGATCATCACCACCGGCTCGATGGCGACGGCGGCCTGCCTGGGCTTTCTCTCGCAAGGTGGGGAATTTTTCTCACGAAGAGAAACAACGACCTCGCCTTCCTCATGGGAGGCGACCCGGAGGCGATGGACCCCGAGGTCTGGACGTGGTTCATGGCACAGTGGCGCGTGATCCTCAGCCAGATCGCCCCCGCCCCGACCCCGACGGCGACGGCGACTGCGACGACGACTCCGAGCTCCACCACTCCAGACGACACGAGCTCGGCTAGTCCAGCCGACACGAGCTCGGCCACGATCACGCCGCCGCCGAGCACCGAGCCTACCGCCGAGCCTACGGCCACTCTGACCTCTGCCCCTGCTCCGACGACCACGCCCATCGAGCTCGACGATGATGCCGAGGTTGCCGAGGTGTCACCGGCAACCATCTGATCTGATCTGCGTATCAGCAGCATGCCGAATATGGCCAATTCACCAGATCGCCGAACTGTGGCTTCATCCATTCGCCGAACTATATGGCTTTTTTTATGATCGCCCAACTGTGGATATTTCGATCGCCGAACTCGGGCTGTTTTTTGGGCGGGAATGAGAACTTTGAAATTATATTGATTTGTGTTTTCTGGGGGCCGAAACGAGTGGAAACTTCGCCCCCTGGTCCCAGATAGCGCCGGCGCAAACGTAAAAAGGCGCCGTACCAAAACCTGGGGGCCGAACGGCTGGAGATCCCTGACATGTCAAACACAGCCTAGCTAGCTAACACATCATTTGAAGGGAGCCACCGTACTCCCCGATCGAACACTAATACACTATATAACGTCTCACTGGTGTCAGTACACCCTAGTACCCTACACGGCCCCGAATAATTAAAGAGACAAGGACCGCTAGCGTACTGTAGTATGACTTGTTGTACGCACTCTCTTGTTTGTGAACAGCAGCTTCATACGGCCGGTCGTGTGCATGCAATGCAAAACTAGAAGCAAGGACACGACACAGTGGCACACCAAGTTCGATGGCCCAACAACGGACGGTTTCCATGCATATGCCGACGAGTAGCAGTCACCTCCAGACCAGTACGTACTCCATTCTGTGCGGACACGTCCGGTTTCTTAGCTAGTTTTAATTGTCGTCCGTAGCAACCTTTGCGCGATGCTAGCTGGCTATACGCTGAGAATGTTTTGCATATATATATAGGTCGATCTAAATGGCGGGAGACTCATGTCAGTGGAGCCGCTAAATAGGTTTATTGCAAGAGATATCATGAGATTGACGTGTAATTAAGTTTGTTGGTTAATTAAAATCACTCTTCTTCAAATTATGTTTCAAATTTCAATGCAGAGCCCGGATCGAGCAATGGTTTTGAAAGATAAAAACTAAGACGAGATCAGTCAAATGCCAAGCTTTTTTTTTATCAATATGATACGCGTTTCTGAGCTTTCTACGCAACATTCACATGTACTACATTTATATCGGGCAGGGCTAGCTTGCGCGCGCGCGAGCCGTTGCGCGGTTTCGGACAGGCGCACGTGCGCGCGCAAGTGGCCTTCCGACAGCGACGCGACGCGGGAGGAGGAAGACGACCACCGCACGGAGGAGGAAGAGAAGGTCGCCGTTGATCCCCGCCGTTCTTCTTCCTCCCTCCCTCGCGCCTCGCCGCAGCTCGCCATTGATCCTCCGCCACCACGTGCCGCCGGCCATGCCGCCTGCCACCGCCACCCGCGCCCGGCGCCGCTGCCGCGCCGCCTCGGCGCCCCGCCCTCCTCCAACCGCTGCCCACCGCCGGTCCGCCGCCACCCGACCTTCCCTCTAAAGCCCCCCACCTCCGGCGAGCTCTCCACCGCGCCGGCACCCCCTACCCTCGAAGTTAAGTTTTCTTGCTCGCCTCCGCCGCCTCCGCCGCGGCCAGCCGCGTCTCCGGCGGCTCCGCCTCGCTCCATCCTCGACGGTGCCTCCTCCGCCGCAGCTCCCTCCGGTCGCAGCGGCGTCGTCGGTCACCGTCTCGTCGCCGTCTCGTCGCGGGAGAGAGGAATCGGTAAAGGGGAGGAAGAAGAAGGTGGGGAGAGAAAACGTGGGTGGGACCACCCACGTTGCCTACCGCGTCAACGCGTCCGTCTCCACCACGCACGGGCTCGCTCACGCGCTGCGGAACCGCGCGAGCCGTTGCTCGCGCAACAGCTAGCCATTTCCATTTATATCTAACGATCGGTTGATCTTGCCGTCGAGGCGAGAAAAACAATTGTGCCAAATGAAGATGGCGAGAACTAGCTAGGGTGGAATGCATGTATGGCAAAAGGCGCATGCACGCAGGAATCGGAGCATGTCCAGCCGAAACACACAGGAAGAGTCACAACGATGGGGTGATGTGAGCATGAGCACGAACCTTTACAGCATTTTTTTGACAGCAGGAGGGGGAAGAGGGAGTGGCCAAAAGGTATTAGCGTAGGGCAAAACGATGACCCACTAGGGTCTCGGGTCCGTGTTTATATAAGGTGGAAAATCCCCACCGTGGCATGTTCACGGACGTACGTGTCAAGGTCGGTGTACTACACCGTACCTTGTACGTACATGATTACATCTCTAACAACCCCCTTAATCTAAGCCGTATGTATTACATCAAGGTTTAAATTACGCTTAAACTCACGCAGCCTTGCAACAGGCAAGGTTTTAGTAAACCCATCAGCTATTCGATCCTTACTAGAGATAAACCGAATATCAAGAAGTTTACTTGCAACTCTTTCTCGCACAAAGTAGTAGTCAATTTCAATGTGCTTGTCCTTGCATGGAAAACAGGGTTTGCAGAAAGATATGTGGAACCAAGATTATCACACCATAGTATAGGAGCTTGCTTGAGTGAACACCCAAGTTCATGAAGTAATGTTTCAACCCAAATTACCTCAGTTGTAGCATTGTCAAGTGCTTTATACTCTGCTTCTATACTGGAACGAGAGACATTGAGCTGTTTTCTGGCACTCCAAGTGACCAAGTTAGGGCCAAGAAATATAGCAAATCCTCCTGTAGAACGTCTATCATCCAGACATCCGGCCCAATCTGCATCTGAAAAAGCACTAAGAAGAGCAGAAGAGGACTTCTGAATATTTAAACCAACATTGACGGTGCCTTTGATGTATCTCAGAATACGCTTAGCTGCTGTCCAATGTGAGTTGTAGGTGCATGAAGAAATTGACAAACTTTGTTGACAGAAAAGGATATATCAGGCCGTGTCAAAGTTAAGTATTGGAGAGCACCAATAACACTTTGATAATGTGTACTATCTTCAGGACCAAGCAAGGAACCTTCGGTCAAGGATAATTTTTCACTAGTAGACAATGGTGTGTTGACCAAACTGCATTTTGTCATACCAACACGTGCAAGTAAATCAGAAGCATATTTCTCTTGAGTTAATAACAATCCATTCGGTTGTTTCTTCACCTCTATTCCCAAAAAATAATGTAGCTCACCAAGATCTTTAAGAGCAAACTGAGTACTCAAATCATGAAGCAAGGAAGTGATAGCTTTGGGAGAAGAACCCGTAACTATAATGTCATCAACATATATACGCATAAACATGATTATACCTTCCTTGTTATAGAGAAATAAAGATGTATCTGCCTTAGAGGGAATAAAACCGAGGTGGCGTAGAGTGGAGCTTAGGCGAGAATACCATGCTCGAGGGGCTTGTTTGAGACCATATAAAGCTTTATCATGTTTGCAAACAAATTGTGGAGCATTCTGAACCTCAAAACCAGGGGGTTGCTTCATATAAACCTCTTCTTCCAGAACACCATGAAGAAACGCGTTCTTTACATCTAGCTGCCGTAGGATCCATCCACGAGAAACTAATATAGACAAGACAATTTTTGTATAGTAGCTGCCTTCACAACAGGACTAAAAGTATCCTCATAATCAATACCATACCGTTATTTGAAGCCTTTTGCGACAAGCCGTGCCTTATACCTGTCAATGGTGCCATCAGCATTTTTCTTGATTCTATAGACCCATTTGCAGTCAATAACATTTTTGTTAGAACTTGGAGGGACAAGATGCCACGTCTTGTTCTTCATGAGAGCAACATACTCTTCCTCCATTGCCCCCCTCCAATGCGGGTCAGCAAGTGCTTCCGAAATATTTCGAGGCTCTACTGTAGAGGTTAACAAACCATACGGAACAGTGCCGTCAGTTCAACGTTTTGGTTGTCGAATACATTTTTGTAGGCGTGTACGAGGTTCAGGCGCAGGAGGAGCTACAGGATCTGTATCAGCAGAGGATCCTGGAGAATCAGCATCTGTGGGGCCAGGCAAATCTGGCAGGGAATCTGACGTTTGTGGCACAGAAGATCCAGATGGACTCTGCGGGCTGTGCTGTGCAGGAGAGCTGGGCATAGAGGATCCTGGTGCGCTGCCGTCAGCTGACGCAGCGGGCGACGTGTCGGTGTGGGAGAGGCCGGGCTCAGCCGACCGCGCGTGCGACGGTGACTGCTGCATGCAGGTCCCGCTGCAGGGTCGACGTGGCGCCTCCGGGATGGCCATCACACGCGTGACGTGACGGCGGATCCGAGGGAGATCCGGGCGCCTGATCCGAGGCCGATTTAGCTAGGGAATCAACACCGGGATCAGCACTGGAGACAGAATTGTCTCCTGAAGCCCTTTCTTCACCGTTTGAGCTTGTTTCTTGATCATTTTGAATGATTTCTTCGGTACTGTTTGCAGAATTTGCATGTTCATCGAGAGTAACCTGGGGATGGTTAGTGACAGGAACAACAAAAGGCATGTGATCATGAGTATGCACCCCTTGACTAGTGGATGTGGATGGTGAAAGATGAGATGGCAATAATAAAAGTTCTTCGTGAAGACGAGAACCAGCATTTGGACGAAGGGATGCAAAACGAAACACTTTCTCATCGAACACAACATCTCTAGAAATATATACCCGTCCAGTGGAAACATCAAGACATTTTACTCCTTTGTGTCTAGGACTATATCCTAAGAAAACACATCTTTTGGATTGAAAGGAGAGTTTTCTTTTGTTGTAGGGGCGAAGGTTGGGTCAGCACGCACATCCAAAAACACAAAGGGTATCATAGTTGGGTTTGACATGAAGAAGTATTTCCGTGGGAGTGGCAAAATCAAGAACATTGGACGAAAGCATATTTATGAGAAAAGTGGCTGTGAGAAAAGCTTCATCCCAAAACTTGAGAGGCATAGTGGCATTAGCCAAGTAAAGATAGGCCTACTTCAACAATGTGATGATGTTTACATTCAGCGGAGCCATTTTGTTGATGTGCATGGGGACATGATACATGATGGGTTATACCCACTTTTTGGAAAAAGGCATTGAGTTTTTCATATTCACCACCCCAATCAGTTTGCATAGTGATTATTTTACGATCAAACTTGCGTTCAACAATTTGCTGGAAATTAAGAAAGACTTGGAAAACATCAAACTTTTTCTTGAGCAAGTATATCCAAATAAATTTGCTATAATCATCGATGAAGCTTACATAATACAAGTGTTTGCCAACAGAGGGAGGAGCCGGCCCCCAAACATCAGAAAAAACTTGTTCCAAAGGAGCAGTAGAAACACTAGTGGATATAGGATAAGGTAACTGATGGCTCTTAGCTTGTTGACATGGATCACATATGTAAGGATTTATTTCTGGCGAATACGAGAGTTTATTTTTCCTAAGAACTTGCTGAACAATAAAAGATGATGGGTGCCCTAAACGACAATGCCATGTAGATGAAGACGGCTTGATGGTGAGGAAGGCGGCATGCTTGTGGGATCCAGTGAAGACAGGAACAAGGGGATATAAGCCGCCATGACAGGGACCTCTAAACAGAATTTCCTTCGTGTCCTGATCCTTAATCAAGAAAAAGAAAGGATGAATTTCAATAAAGGCATTGTTATCGAGGGCAATTTAATGGGCTGAAAGTAAAATATTTAACGGTCCTCAAACTGGGTTTTTCGTGTTCGGATGTGGATTTAGTTATCCGGTTTGTCCAGCACAATTCAAACACACCACATATATGAGAAGGGTTTAGAATAGGATGAGCATGTCCGCTTGGACCAGACTTTTTCTTTCTTTTGCCTTTCATTTATTTTTCTCTCTCCCTCTTTTTTTCCATCAATTACATGCAAGTGACACCACAATTTAGGTTGACTTTTGGAGACAACGATTGTAAGAGGCCAATTTTAAGAACTGTCCACGGACACGTCTCTGCACAGTGTGGACAGTTTTAGCCATTTCGATTGGAGATGCCGTTGGTTGTTGATCGGACAGAGTGGTGTGTCGGTGGTGCGGCATCTCGTCCGCGCGCTCGGTGACCGATCAGCTCGAGAATATCCGGCGTCACGTTGCAATTAAATTGAATTAATGCGTCAAGTCAGTGGCTGATTCCTCTCGCCTCTTTCATGGGCGTGGGCACAAATGATGGAACTGCATGAGCCAAGCTCTCACCCGCAGCTAGCTAAAGCTTGTCGTGTGCTCCTCTTTTCCTTGGATTTAATCTAGAGGAGGCTCAGATGAGCATGATCGCAACGCTATAGCTGTAGGAGGGCACATGCAAAAGTGTTGAGCGAAAAGGAGTTCAATTTGGTTCCTTTTTGGCTTTCCGAAGTTTCTTCCGGCTGGCTGCCCCGGCCCAGTTCGTAAATTCAGTGACCACCTCCCTTTCTTTGGGCACCACGAGGCAAAGGAACATTCCCCGACTAAAATACTGGTGACCGGGACGGAAACTCATTCTATCTGCCGTGAGGCCCTCATCTTTGTCTAGTTCTGTGTAGGCAACAAATACAAAAGAAAAACGTCGATTCACGGTATCACATCTACATTCGCATTGCTTTTCGATGCTTGTAAAATAAGGTCACTATAGCTTGATACCAAAAAGCGCTTCCCCACCCCTCCGCTCGGTGTGCATTAGTGATAGTACAAATTAGATAGTGATAGAACATTTGGGACCTATTATGGTTTTTACCATTAGGGATAATAGGATGCGATGTCGTTTACGTCCGACTAGTGACAGAAAATGTGTCGCCTGTTAATTCAAGTATAACACATGACATCATCCAATATCATGTTATCGTATTTAATGTAATACTCTATGTTGTCACTTAATTCTAAGGCTGCGAACAATCCATTTGTTCGGGAGAGTACGTCATCTCTATATAAGAATGTGGTGCTCATACGTATACAATCAAAAAATGTATCACCTCTTTTCTTGTGCATAAATGCAATATATGTGCCGCATGTTAACCTTTTTTTATCGTTGCACTGCATTTTATATTTTCAGTTACTAACTATTCCAAAACTACAAAAATATCTCCGCATTTATATTTATATTTTGCGTAGTATTAGATTTTCTCCAGCACCAACGCTCTTTTTGACGCCATTGCATTTAGTTTTACGTACTGTACTTAAGGTTCATTGTACTAATACGTCGTGTTATATGACATCCACCATGTCTAGCACCAACGTCTCGAGGGGTTTGAGATCCAGGCGCACCCCCTGTTTGTTTCTCCGCCCAGACAACGAGAGGTAGAAGAAGAACCTGAACCTTGAGCTTCCGCGCTCATTGAGATGGATCTCACCAGATCTCCGGTCCAACATGGAGCACCTATGGACGAAGACCGCGACGACCATCCGGTGTCGCACAATGGCACCAAGGCGCCCGACCCTTTCTGCATAACGCCATAGGTGGCAAAGTACGCCAGCAACAACATTCCCACTATGCACATCGAGGGCCATGCCAGTGGTGAAGCTACGTTTGGCCTGTGTAGTCATATGGCTACACAAGTTTTTTGACAATACAAGTAAAAATCATGATTTTTTTTAAAGTAATACAATTACGTGTATTTGACTACTGTATGACATTGACTACACATATTTGAAGTGATGGCTCCGCCATTGGGCCAGGCTACCTCTCCCCTCGCCTCGCCGGATGGCGTTCGGGAGAGATAGGGACCGAAAGGGGGAGGCTGACTCTCAACTATAGGGTAAGGAGTAGAAGAAGAAAATTATAAAGTTTGAAATAAATCGAGTTTCATACTTCTTAGTTCAAGCAGTAAGTTCAACTTTACTATTTCTAGCGTCGTGGTGTCATTGTGTGCATCGGAAATCCGCAGCACACATTGCTCATGTCTAGTGGGTGCAGTAAGGGAGAAGTCCCAGGATCGGTTGCCACTCACGTACCTCATCTCGGAGATTTAAAGTTTACTTAATAGTAGTAGAATTATTTCTTTTGTAAAAGTGGATCGTTCATAAAATAAGGCTAGTCACTACCTCACGAATTTCGCGAGAGCGGAGGGAAGAACTTTCACTTTCACTTGGTTTGGTTCGGGCAGGATTATTACCGGCGCGTCGCGTGGTGGTACGACCTGGGCCCCACATTTAAAGCCACCATAATTGCGGCACACCCCCACACCATGCTGCATGATCCTCCTCCTCCTGCCGCCATAAAGCCACCCTTCGGGCTTTGTAATAGAGACAGCTATCCTAACGCACACACTACCGCTAGTACTACTTGCTAGACATGGATGGATAGATACTTTGAAGCAAGCAACGACGACACCAACTCCCCCCCTCTGCAATGATTCAGTGCTGTGCATCCCCCGAAAACATGGCCCGGAACCAACTCGCGTCGCAGCCTCAGCCTAGCTACGAGTACTAGTAGTATAATTTTCTCTTTCTTTTTTGACCTAGGAGAGGAGAGGAGCTTGACTTTTCTGCCTGTATGCAGCCGTGACATGGGACTATAGGACTAGAGTAGTATCCTGCATGGTGTGGTGGTAGCAGCATTCCATTCCATTCCATTCATCAGTCCATCACTCGCTGCTGCCCCACTTTACCGAACCTCCTCCCCTCCTCGGAGAAAGTTAAGTAATTTTCCTATACGTGGAACGAACGGATGCAAGCGACGGAATTATCATTAGAAAATGCAGCGGCAGCAGCTCACTTCGAGCTCGATCAATGATGGCGGTCGAGCCGTGGTTTACAAAGCTCACTATGGAGACCATGATGGCGATCCACGGCCTGGCATGCTCTAATAGTTGACGACGTACCCGATGGAGAGGAGGATCAACGACAGCGACCATTGCCGCTGGCGCCGCGCCGGTCCCAGGCGTTAGGCGGCCCCTGACTGACACGGCGCGTGGGCTCTCTCTCCGGCGCGGCGCCCAGAGGAGATGGATCCGCCACCCGCGACAAACCAGCACCGAATCGAATATACAAATACCACGCCTTGAACTGAAACTTGACTGAACTGAACAAGCTCCGTTCTTCAGACGAAACAGAAAATTTCTTTCAAAACAAAAGGTGATGGGTGACGGCTCGAGGCATTGGAGGAGTAGGTTCCTTCTGGGTCAGTGGATCAATCGATGGCAAAGTTTGGAGCTCGTTGTTTCTGCCTCTGACGGCAGGGGTTTTCCTCTCTTTTTTACCGTGGTAGGAGTTGTTGTTGCAGTGTAGAGGAATCAATTGATTGATGGGAGGGACCAGGCAGGCAGAAATGGCATGCAGAGGCAAGAGGCAGGCAGGGGGCAGTGGTGGTGTTTATTACTGTGGTCATAGGATCGGAGTGTGCGAGCAATTCTGGTGTAACCCAACCTGAATGCAATGCACCTATAGCTAGGGGACAGCCCTATCTTTCTCAGCCCCCGCATCAATAATGTGAGTGAGTGCAGGGTGCAGATAAAATAAAACCCTTGCCAAAAACTGCCCATCATCATCACCACTCTTCTTCATTGCTCCCTCCAACAATTATCATCACCTTCTCCATTCACCTCTGGCTGTCGATCACCAGGGAGAGTACATTACTCTTTCTTCTCCCACACCAAGGAAAGGCAGAAAGCTCAAGGCACTACTGAGCTGAGTTGACAACATTCCACTACTACTACCACTCTACTACGGGGATAAGCTGCACTGCCACTCATGCATCCACAGCACGGAACAAGCAAACCACAAAGCCAACAGATAGATATGCAAGAAGGAAAGCACCACCACCTTCTTCAATTATAAAAAGCATCTCTTATGACAACTATAGATAATTACTATACCTACCTTCGCCTTCAAGGAAGTTCACTTCTTTTTTCAGAAAAAAGAAAAGCTAAGTAAAGAGAAAGGCAGGGAGAAAAGAGAAAAAAAAAAAAAAGAGGAGCGAGCTAAGATGAGATGGGACTCGTTTCCCATGTATACTGACTGACTGACTGATCCAGGCAGCACCGTGATGGCCGGCCGGCCGGCGATGATGACGACGACCGACGATCGATCGAGCAGCACCTGAGAGTCCCTAAGAGCGGCAGCAGCAGCGAGAAAGAAGATCCACCGACCAGTGCACTGGCACAGCAGCGATCCATCGATCCCTCTCACATCACTGAGCAGCTGTTGGGGTTCTCGTCGTTGAAGTAGTTGTAAGGGTCCGCGTGCGGGTGCGGCTGCATCGGGTACGCCATCGGGTACGGCATCGGCGGCCGCCCGTACCCGTACCCCATCGGCGGGAACCCTGCCGGTGCGCCGCCGCCGCCGCCGTGGTGGGCGTGCCCGTGCCCGTCCGTGCCCGTTCATCATCATCTGCTGCTGCTGCTGCTGCATTGTTGTTGCTGCTGCATCATCGCCATGTACTGCTGCTGCGCCATGGGGTTCCCCGCGGCCTGTAGCATCTCGGCGGACCGGACGGCATGCCGCCGCCGCCGCCGCCACCCGCGCCGCCCTGGTAGAACCCGGCGGAGGCATGCCACTGGCCGGCATGCCGTGCGCGGCACCGCCACCGCCATGGGCGCTCCCCACGTGGGGGTGATGGCCCATGGGCCCGCCGCCCATCGGGCCCATGCCAGGAAAGCCGGCACCGCCCATCATGTTAGGCCTCATCATGGCCTGCTGCTGTGCCGGCATGCCGCCCATCGGTCCACCGACACCCAGGCCGGGTCCACCCACGCCGCCCTTCTTCCCCGGCTGGTTCCCGCCGCCCGGGGCACCTCCTCCTCCCTTGGCGTTGTTCGGCTGGCCACCGCCTCCGTTTTTGCCTCCGCCATTGCCGTTGCCGCCTCCACCACCTTGGTTCTGCTTCCCACCGCGTCCTTCTTGCCACCGCCTCCGCCGTTATTGGCGTTCCCCTTGATCTGCACGGGGATCTCGTTCCCGCCCTTCTTGCCACCACCATTTCCTCCGCCGCCCTTCTTGTCGGCGCTCGGTGGCATGGCCATCTGCTTCATCATCATCTTGGGATCGTCGTCGTAGAATTCATCGTCCAGGCCGTCATCGTCGAAATCATCCTCTTCGTCGTAGTCATCGAACTCGTCGTCGAACTCGCTGCCTTCGTCCCCGAAGTCGTCCTCGGGAGGCTGAACTTGACGGACTTGGGGTCCTTCATCGGCGCGGCCGCCGCGAACGGCATCTTCCCGTCCATGAACTGCGGCAGCTTCAGTCCCTTCATCTGCATCTGCTGTTGCAGTTGCTGAAGCTGCTGTGATGTGGGTTGCGGCAGCATCATCTTTGTGTCCTTGCCGCCACCTCCACCACCGCCGCCACCACCTCCACCTTTCTGTCCTTTGCCGCCGCCGGCGTCCTTGGCATGACCCTTGCCACCGGCGTCCTTGGGCTGGCCTTTGCCACCACCGTCGAGGTGTAGCTTTTGAAACTGGTTGGTCATGCCGCCTTTGGAGCCCCAGAGCTCGGCCGGCTTGCCAGCCTTGTTCAGCTTCTTGATGATGGTGTCCGGATCCACCATGCCGGACACCGTCACCTTCCCCTGATCCGGGTCTATGCTGGATTGGAACACACCTGCAGTAGAATTCAACGTATCTCCGTTACAGAAAAATAATGGGCAGGTAATAAACAACTCGCCAATTTGATTTAAAAAACGCATATTTCTCACCTTCAATTTGTGGAGGATCTTCTTGACCTTCTTCTGGCACCCATCACAGTGGATGTTCACTTTCAGCACACAAGTCTGGGAATTTTGGAGGAACAGAGAACACAGGTTCACCAAAATAGCAAAACAAGGAACAACGTAGCAGGGGACATGGAAGGAAACACAGGTGAAAAGAAAAGCAAAGCTGCCTGTCTAATCAAAATGGCAGCAAAAACAAGAAGGAACATAGAATGTCTTGAGTTGAGAGGAAGCAAGAACGCACCTGTATCTTGAGGACTTCCTCCTTACTCATCCCTGACGACCTCAAATGCCGCACAACCCCCAACAGCCAGAGGCTTCACAGATCTGGTACACAGAGGCCTCAAATCAGGGGAAGAACAAACAGCAACCAGGAAACATTGCTCTCTCGAAAAATATACAGGGGGAGAGAGAAGGAATGGTATGGCATGATCAGAAGGGAGAAAAAAAATTGCCTTCTTGCTGAAGATAACTTAATGTCCTGCAATATAATATCTCTTCACACACACTCACACACAAAAGAGTAAGTGCTAAGGGGAGAGAGAAAGGAACAGAGGCTTATTAGAGTTTGTGTGTTTGCAGAAAACCAAGGGCTTGGTCTATTAAGCCAGTGTGGTCCAGAGAAGGAAGAGAGGTAGGAGGAGGAAGAAGAGAGGAGAGCCGAGCAGAGCCTTCCTCTCCAACCCTACAGGCAAAGCAAAGGTAGCTAATAAGAGCTGCAGGCAGGCACCATCATCCGTCTCCTTACCCTTTTATTTCTCCTTTGGCCTTTGGCACTGGACTGGAAGCCTTTCCCTTTGCCCTCAGCAGATTGTGAAATCCGAGTCCTACAAAAGACTAAGCCAAAGAGAGAATTAAATACCCTTTGTCACTTGTCAGTAAGTACAGGGAGATGTTGAACATGTGAGGGAGTACCCAGATGTTATATTACGCTTACCGATGCCGGTTCTTTTTTCTTTTCATTTTTTGTAAAAGTGTTCAACTGGCAATTTCATCGCAGTCCCTCTGTGTAACTTCAGTTAGACTGTACAGTCTACTATTTCCTCTTGGGTCTTGTATATGACTCCTGACAGAGGAATATTCCGTTAAGTCTGCCGGTTATATTTGTTTACAAGGTTTCGAAGAACAACGTGCGACGGAAAACTGGTTTCAAAATTAGTAACAACATCGTTAATATTTACTACAACAATTAGTGTTTACATCCTAAACTATTGTATAACTATCTTCCAAAAACTGGTACAATTAACGGTGTGAAACATTATATCATTGGCATATTTGAATTATTTCCTATATATAATTGTCACATAGGAAAAAAAATTGACCAATGGTAGATAACATTATATAACGGGAAGAATTTGATTCATTTCCTGAAACTCATCAAGATCTATTTCCAAAAAATGGTACTACCAACAGTAGGATATATTATAGTCCCTCCGTTTCTATATGTAGGTATATGTATGGTGTATAAGTTTTGGCTCGGATATTAAAGAATGCTCGTGGAGAAAAAAATTACACCAGTTTCGGACCGTATTAACTCTGCCTAATTGACGTGGTAAAAAAATAAATTTGTAATGAGATAAGGAAACATAATCAAAATCTTTTAAAAATATATTCAGATGTGGTGGAAAGAAGTACACTCTATATTTCAGAATTTTTGGCAAAACCTTAGCCACCTTACATCAAGAAACGAGGGAAGTATAATTCAGTGGTTTTAAGTTACTTCTACAAATGTTTAATTCACTTAAAAATGTATAACCTATATTAGCAAATATTATAATCAGCACATTTTAATTCACTTGCTAAAACCCGTATTTCATCAAATTATAATCAATATACAAAACTAATGTTAATATTTGAGTACGAACATAATGTGTGTGAAGTGGAGTAATTTAGTGGAACGAGTTAGGCCGCAGACGTGGTTTAGCAAAATGTGTTCACTCCCGATATTGTGAAACCATGTAATTTTGTATAACCTTCGACTAGTGGAGGATCTCGGGGGTGGTCAAGTGATCAGTGGACCACCCTACGTTTTCCATGTAGCCTATATGCTATAGTAGAAAAATAGAAATAAATCTATTTCTACGAAATTATTCCACGGTTTGGCCACCTTGACATATTGAGCTGGATCCGCCATGACCAGTCGAAAGAAGGGTTAGCTTCGGTCGACACGCTTCCATGCATCACGTGCGTGTAGAACTCGAGTATGTCCGCACAACCAGGGGATGTGTTAGGTTTTAGGGCTTTTGGATTTGCAAGATTCTCAAAACGCAGCAATACAAAAGAGCTAGATTAGAGTGCCATATCATACTGAATATTTATGATAAAAAAGATTTGCTTGTACACGAGAAAGAGGACATTCCTATGAAATCAGGTGCAAGTAAATCATAAAGGAATACACCATAGTTTGCAATCCTACGAATCAAATAACCCATAAACGAAAATGTACGGAAATTTATAATTCTTAGGAAATATCTTTCACATTTAGTTTGAACAAAGAATGTACAACCGCTTCAGCACACTCTGAATGTTACGATCTAGAGTGATGAAGCCATGTCTCGTTGTAACAATCTAAAAACTTACCGTAGGACCTCGACTGACAAAGCGTGCCCGATCATAATGGTTTACATGCAAACCAGTGGACTTATCATTTTTGTTTGGATTCAACACATTTGATAAGACATGATCCCGAGACAATAGAGCATGCATCCTCCATAAAATCATATGTGCTGGCTTTTGTGGCATATTGTTTTGACATACTTGTTATGAAAAGAGGTCTCTACGCAGCGAATTGCATCCTCGCACAAATTTTGGTATGTGAGCTTCATTCCACGTTTTGAGAAATCTCACATGACGATCACTATTGTACTTATGGAAAACGACAAGTTTAGTTAAGTACACCAATATGCACACTTCTTCATCTCATTGAGATCATGTTTAAAACAACGTCTGCTTATTCGCCCCGCATATGAGTAGAACCCTACGGGTATGGTTTCTCTTAGAAAATAGATCATTCTTTGGAACTCGGTTCCCCAAACAGCGTGTAGGAGTGAGTCCCATATCATCATCAACCTCCGTCAAAACCAACATTACTTTGCCTTTTTACCACTTCTTACCTGGTTGGTCATCATATCCTTCTATTTCCCACATTTCGCTTCCGCTGTAGCTTTATTTCCTTCTACATTTTCCTCTTCTCTATGGACATCGTGTGAGCTGGCTTGACTCATGTGATGCCATTGTCATTATCCATCTTTGTCGAACAGCAGACATAACACCTAACATTTATCAAACACTTGCACTGAGTAGCCCACATCTAGAACTCGTGCTAAATAGACCAAGTCAGTCTCGGCGGTACGGCTTCTATCTTCGGGACACCGTTTTCCCCCTCTCGGCCTCTGAATCCATCAGAGAGAGGTGTCAACCCGCTCTGAAAAAAGTAAAGTGTTGCTTACCTCTTCGTCGCCAAGTGAGGAAGAAGCAAAAGATGCGATGTATTATAATCATAGCGTGTAGTCACAATGAGTGAACAACGTCTCATGCATGACTAGACGATCAAGTGGACTTTCTTATTGAGTTTGGCATCTGACTTCGGCTTCTTCGCGGATATAGTGAGGTTAGGTCCCCACATTCCCCCCCCCCCCCCCCCCCCCCCCCACATCGGATTTATTTGACCGGATATAGGATTGTCATCTAACCCTCTTTGTCGTTTTCTTCTTCAGGGCGGAGATCTGTTTCACATATATGTCACCCACCTCTTGGTGCTTCGACTCACGACTTCTCAGCTGCCAACTCATAAAAGGTCTCCTCTCTCCGACATGGTTCGGAGGATCAGAGGCTGCATCGAGCTTCGCCCATGATACGCCACTGACGTGTACATGAGGAAGATTTGATTCCCCCTAGGACTTTGTATAATTGTCTTGTTATTCAAGGAAAGGTCTTTCTTACTAACTTACCATCAACTAACATAGTTTTTTTAGATTTGCAACTATTTTTTCATAATAAGTAATAAATTATTTTTGGCACGTTAAATTCTAGCAACAGCTAACTGTTTTATAGTTTATATTGACAGGAAACATTTGTTAGTGTGTAATAAATAAGAATCTTCAGATTTTGCATGAACGTTGTAGCATTTGTTGAATGGAATTAAAACATGGTTGGATTTTTCTTAAAGCAATGCTTTGTTACCAAGAACAACCATCTTGTTTAGACAAAAGTTATTAAGAACGTATATGTATCTGCATCGGCGCGAGCAATCAAGGATCATTGTTCTTGTTATTTTCCGCAATAAATTATAAAATAAACGAAAAATAAATTCTAGCAATTGCTAACTGCAATATTGTATATTGATTATAATTTGATGAAACACGAGTTTTAGAATGTGAATTAAAATGTGTTGATTATAATATTTCCTAATATAGGTTATATACCTTTTTAAGAGAATTAAACATTTGTAGGAAGTAAATTAAAACCACTGAATTATATAATACTCCCTCCGTTCCATAATATAAGCCGTTTTAGCTAGCTAAAATGGTTTATATGTGGAACAAACCGATATAGCTACCGTTGGTCGTACCATTGTTTGGAACAAAATTAAATATTAATAAGTTTTAGGAAATGAATCAAATTGATCCCATTATATAATGTTATCTACCATTGGTCATAATTATTTTTGTATGAGAATTATATTTAGGAATTAATTCAAAATATTCTGATGATATAATGTTTCACACCGTTAGTTGTACCACCTTTTGGAAGATATTTAAACATTATTTTAGGATGTAAATCAATATCAACCAATTAAATAGTCTTTCTTGTAGTTAGTCAAACATTTTTCAAAGAAAATAATATGTGATTTTTTTTCAAAAATCAATACTTCACATATGGGAAGCACTTAATTCTCATTATTATGCAGAACCACACCTTGTTGATGACTATTAAATTTTAGCAACCACTAATTATTATGGTACTTATTGGTTAGTTCAAACAAAACCATAATTTATGAAGTTGGCTTTAAACAAATCAAGAAAATACTAAATTGTGGGCATTTCAAAATCACGTTTGTGGTTACTTTTCATAGAACTTTGTAAACTAGAGTTAGGAGAATAAGTTTCTTGAACAACTAATTGTTGCAGTAAATATTAACAATTTCCGTGAAAACTTTAGTTTCAGTAAGCATAATGTTGATTATAGTATTTCCAACCGTTGCCCGCAACCTCTTTATAATATTTATATTACGGACGATTTTATAAAACAAATCCTTCATGACTAAGCATAACCAAAATTGTTGCTCAGGTCCATGCAAAAATCATTTATCCTAGGGTATAGTTGATTAATCCCGTATTTGGTTGTTTTTGCATTTGATTATAAAATAAATTCAGTGTGATAGATTAGCAACCCATGTTACATATTGATCAGTTGTACAAAAGCTTTAGTTTTAGGAAGTAGATTAGAATATAATCACCGGTTACCGTGGTTATTTTTGAAGCATTTTATAGAATAAATTTAGTACAACAACATTCAACCGCTGCTGATTTCCCGACATATATATATTGATGAGTTGCATGAGCCATTTAGTTTTTGGAAGTAAATTAAAATATACCAATGATAGTATTTCTGGCCATTGGTCATAGTAACAGTTTTGGGAGATACTGAATCTTGGGCTAATATTGCTTAATGACTATAAGTGCAACCACATATTACCGACGACGAAATAGGCCGTAGCCCCGCTTTATAAATAAAGCCTCAACGGCCGAACCGATACAATGTGATGAGGGGAACCTCTTACAAAGCAGATCAAATATAAGAAAAAGATAAACAAGAAGAACCAAACTTGCCACCGAGGACAACGAAACAAGCCCTAAGTGACGAGGCTCCACGACGACGCCCCCAAGAGGGTAACGACGTAACACGCCGCCGCCGACGAGACCGGAATGGTCAAGGGTTTTCACCCGGAACCCTAACGCAGCGAGAGTAACCACAACAACGCCCCCAAGAGGGTAACGATACCCGCAAGCATCGCCGCCATTGGTGCCGGAGCGCAGAGCTTTCGCTATGAAAAACCTTCGCACAACGTCCGCACAGATGGAACGCCCATCACCCCCGAGAATGGTCTCCCAACCACGATCTGGGAGTTGCCGCCACCAACTCCAGGAACCCCCAACGTCCGCTTCTCGCCATCCACACGACCAAAAAGCAAGACCATCACCACCATCACGACGCTCGCCGCAGAGACGCCCGTGCAGTCCACCTTCCAGGGCCGCCGCCCCGGCGTCCGCAATCTCAACCCGAGGAGCTAGCAAGTCGTGGCGTCAATGAGGCGGTTGAGCGAGGCCGTCGGCGGATCAAGGCCCGCAAGGTCGACATCGGCAACCCTTAGGAGGAGATCTGCCGTCCTCCACCGCCTGAGGCGGTCGCCGACCGGACGCAGCAGCAGTGCCGGTCAGGCCCAGATCAGCCCAGCAGGCCCAGATCAGGCCCGACTAGCTCCGCCGCCGCGCTGCAGCGCCAAGGTCGCCGATGTCATCCTGCAGAACGACTCACGGACGCACACCAGCCAGGCCCGTTGAACCCAGATCAGGCCCGGTGAGCCCAGATCTGGGCCGAGCATCCCGGCCATGGCGGAGTCCCGAGCACACCCGTCGCCGCCGCACGTGCTGTCCCCGCTGCCACCACCGTGGAACCCCACCGCCAGGGCCGCCGTCCTCCGCAGAGGTCGCCGCCATGGCCTTGATGGCCGACCATCGGGTCGGAATCGCTGCGCCGCCCGAGTACACGCCGTCGCCAGATGCGCCGCCGCCAACCGAGCTCGCACGAACCTCGCAGGTCACCACACCGCCGCCGGAAACGGCCGCGCCGCCACGCCCCTGCCCAACGCGGCGCCCCCGTCGATGGCCGCGACCCGTGCCAGGACCCGCGCGAGGGAGTAGAAGGGCCCCGCCGCCGCCAGCGCCCGGCCCGTGGCCGGCGACGCCGTCCGGCGGCGGCGAGGAGAGGAAGAGGAGGAGAGAGGACTAGGGCGGTGGCGGCGGTTAGGGTTCCCCCCGTCGCCCACGGGAGCGACGAGGAGAACGAGAGGGGAAATTGGGTTATGTCGTGCAACCACATATTTGTTCATGCAAAAGCCATGTATGGTAAAGATATACATGCATGATCAGGAACAAATCGAGGATATGGTCATATGGATGCGCACTGCGCTGTTAGAGATAGACGGTCGGTGCGCGGCTTCCGGTGCATCGGTCTGCAACAGGACAATCTATGTGACGTTGACGATTTGTACGCTCAAGCCTTTCAATTTCAGTTACTCCCACGGCGAGGTGGCACCAGGCAACGCACTTTGATCAACAGGACAATCTATGTGACGTTGACGATTTGTACGCTCAAGCCTTTCAATTTCAGTTACTCCCACGGCGAGGTGGCACCAGGCAACGCACTTTGATCATTTTTGTACCGTACTGTACGTGACCGAATGGCGCTTCCATATCTGATATCTCTGACCAGACAAACAATTTATTTTGACGAGAACACAACCAAAATAATTAACCTCCATGATTTAATACACTGGTCACAAGAATTTCAGTCAGTACTCCTTGCACACCAGGATATCGATTCGAATTCGAATTGTGGAAATGCCTTACAAAAACTCTATGAAGATAGTAGGATGCTGAGTGAAAATAACATATGAGATCACTGCATCTCGTCCGGAAAATTCTGGGGTGACGTGATTTCGTTCCAAAACGAAAGGTCGTGGGGTGAAGTTAACACCTCGCCTTGACGCTACAAGAGTACGAATGTAGTGGTAGACGTACATGCATACGAACTTGGGAAATTTGTTCGCATCTGCAGGGAGGTGTAGGCTGGCACTGGCACCGAATCCATGTGGCTGGGCCACTTTCTCCATGGAAATTTTTGACTTGACAGTAATTTTCCCGTTTTACGTTTTACCGATTTTAGTTCTGAAAAAATAAATTTGTGTAGATTAATCTCCGCGCTAATTTAACGGCCCGAGGTATAGAGGGAAATTTGAGTATATATCGTTGTTAGAAAATACTTAGAAGAGATAATGGGAGGATGGATGTTTGTACCAAGCACCAAACAATATGGTTTTCATTTTGAGATGCCAGCTCTTCTCTTAACGAAATTTGAGACGACAACTTTGCAAGAGTTTGTGAAAGAGATGCCCCTGCTGGTTGTGGGTGGGTCCGAAGAGTGGGTAGGAGGGATACGTGTGTGTTTGAAGAACCATGGGCCACCTAGCCTGGCCTAGATGTTTTACGGGTCTCTTGCGCTCAATCGAATGAAAATTAGCTTAATTCTTATTCGCATGACGTCATCAATCTCAATTACAAGTCAAGTTGTAACTCATGATTAGCACGAATCACGAAGCAAATCAAACGGTCTGGAGCAGTTGCAAGTCCACTTGCAACTCAGCGAATGAGAATTAACTTAATTCTCAATCGCATGACATCATCAAATCCCAATTGCAAGTTGATTTGCAATTGATGCACGAATCTCGAACCAAATCAAATGGTCTGAATCAGTTGCAAGTCCACATGCAACTGATGACTTCATGCGATTGAGAACTGATACGTCTCAAGCGTATATATAATTTTTGATGTTCCATGCTTGTTTTATACCAGATGCTACATGTTTTATTTGCATTATATAATATTTTTATGCATTTTCTAGACTAACCTATTAATAGTTGGAAAAGTGCACATTGTTCTTGTTTTACACTTTGATGTGTAGGAATTGATAAGAACGCAAAAGAAGCCGAGTTGGAGTTGGACTTTGATCTCCTGAAATCTGTCTCTACCAGACAGTTTTTAAATATGTCCCCGAAACGACCCGAAGATGACGGCAAATGAAAAAAAAGTCTAGTCACGAAAGTTTTTGGAAATTTTTCGCTGATCATCGTGGACTTGGACATTGCCCAAAACGGAGCCCGTGGGCCTCACACGGTACCTGGGCGCGGCGGAAACTGGGACCGCGCCCAGGGGTCGTCTGGCGGCCTCGTCCACCGCATCGCGTCGCCTCTTCGCCAGTAAGTACCCCCGTGACCTAAAACTCACACACGCCGAAGGATTTCCCCCGAAACACACCAGAACTCCACCGCTATCGAAACCTAGTTTTGGGGTCAGAAGTTCCTGTTCTGGCACCCTGCCGGGACGGGGATCGACCCCCGGAGCCATCTCCATCGACTACGCCGCCTCCACGCCGCCTCCATGATGGTTTGTGAGTAGCTCCCCCATGGACTACGGGTTCTAGCTATAACTAGTTGGTACTCTCTCTCCCATGTTGTTCAATACAATAGTCTCATGAGCTGCCGTACATGATTGAGGGCCCTTTTGTTTGGGTTGGCTGTGGCTGGCTGTGTGGCTGTACAGAAAAGCAGCTGTGTAGGGAAAGCTGCTGTTCTGAGTTTCTGTCTTTGGCAACCCGGCTGGCTGTCTGGTTTTTAACAATGAAATTGTCGGAAACACCCTTGTAGTCATGAAAACGTGTATATTGTTGTTGATTTACGTGTAGTAAATAACATATGCATCACTAAACTTCATATCAACTACATATCCGTACAATTGCGGTTACATATCCATCACGGATACATATTTATCCAAAATAAATTTCCTTTACATTATACTAGCTAACTCAAATAATTCTAATATTGTTTAGTATTGAACAACGCATCAACAATGTCGTCACCATGGAACATGATAACCGTGCAAGGTAGTTTGTTGCCTTTAGACCTTACAGCCACCAAATAATCACAGATTGCAGCAGCAAGCATTTAACAAACATATATCCATCTAGCACCAATAATAGATCAAGCAACACACGACAGTTCAGATCGAATCCTAGATTCTCAGCTTGAACTGGAGGCGGGCAGGGCCGGATGGGAGGAAGGCGCATGACTCTGGCGGTCGATCTGGACGGCCAGTTCGGTCGAGGACGGCAGGGGCTCCAGGAATCGATGGGCTTCGGGAATGGGATCGTCGCCTCGTCGGAGGCTAGAGGGTACGCGGGGACGAGCGCCGGCAACGGGCAGAGGGCAAGGTCGGCCGGAAGCAGGACGACGATGAGCACGGCGAGCTCTCAGCTAGGTCCATTACGGCGTGGAACGGGGCGGAGCAGCGAGGAACGGAAGCGTCGCTGCCGGGGGCGGCGGGGCGGAGCAGTCGCCGACGGGGGGGGGGGGAGGGGGGGCGGCCGGCAGGGGGGGCGGCCGGCAGGGGCGGCGCGTTGGTGTGGCGGCGCGGCTTGGGGCGCCGCGTGGGAACCCTATCCCTCCGCTCGCTCGGGTTGGGTGGGGAAAAAAGAAAGGCTCGGGCTGGGGGGTACGCTGGGCTGTGAGGTTCCTTCGTGGGTGGTCGAGGGTGTCAGTTTTCGTGTAATAAACAGCAACGAAATGACCATAGTTGCATGCCCCTTCGGATGGTTAGCTGGGAAGCTCGGGAAGCACCTCAGAAGGTGCTTTTTCCCATCTGAAGGAAATAGAGTTGCGTTGGGAAAAGCCCAACGCGAAGCCCGCCCTTTTGTTTCCTTTGCCCAGCTTTTTTCTGTGAAAAGCTCCCAAAAGCTGAAACAAAAGGGCCCTAAGATTCATCTGATGTTATTGGCGTTGTGTTTGTTGGGATCCGATGAATTGTGGAATTATGATCAGTTTGTTCATCATATTATCATACTTATGATTTATGTAAGATCTTGCATGCTCTCCAGTTCATCTGGTAAGGCTTATAAGTATTCTTTGTCTCCTCTTGTGTCGAATCAATAAATTTGGGTTTTTCTTCCCTCGAAGACTGTTGTGATCACCTATTCTTGTGGGTTATCAAAAACTAAGCTAATTCTCATTCGATTGAGAAATAGCAAAACCGATGTTTTACAGGAGAACTTTCATGTCTCACCGTGGTGCATGCATATGGGCCGGGATTATCTCGGTTGGTGTAGGAAAAGAGGCCATCAAATGTGATCAAATCAGTCTATACTTGAGAGGAATGTTGCCAGATTTGGACTGATAGTTACAGTTAAGTATGCCAGAATAACCGAGGAAATTATCAGAATTACTGTATCTAGACCGGATTTCACTCATTCAAGCAAGCGATTCTGGACGCATGCACTTGCAAGGTTTTTTAGCAAACTGCACTTACTATAGGTGCAGAAGCCGTAAGCAATAAAAAATGGTGTTTAAATAAAATAAAATCAAGAAAGCAAGTGATGCTCGTGAAACCGATGAACCGAAACCATGGTTATGAATAGAAAAATTGGCTTACTTAAGTGCAATTGTCGCCCTTGCAGCGGGCAAGGCTAGCTTGCGCGCACAACCGCTCGCGCGGTTTTCGACCGCCGCACGTGTGGTTGTTGGAAGGAGATCGTCGCGCCCCCGCCGCCAACGCCGGCCAAACCGCTTGCGACCGGCACCCGCGGCCGGCGGCGCTTCCGCGACCGCCTCGCCGCCCCGCCCTCCTCAAACCGCGGCCTCCGCCGGTCCAGCGCCGCCCCCGACCATCCCTCTAAACCCGCCCGCAACTGAAGCACGTCGCCGGCGAGCACCGCACACCCGCCCCCCGTTAAGTCCAATCTCGACGGCCGCCTTCTCCTCCGCGCCTCCGCGCGGCGTCGTCGGCGCCGTCTCGGCCTGAGAACTCCGTCGCCGTCTCTATCTGTGGTCTCCGTCGCGTTTCTTGTGGAGAAGAAAAGGATAGAAAGGAGATAAGGAGGAGGAAGAAGGCCACGTGGGTGGGACCCACCCACGTCCCAGTCCATCCCACGCACGCGACGCGCACCGCGCGAGCAGTTGCTCGCTCGACAGATAGCAAATCCCCCTTGCAGCACGCTGGCGGTCTTGCCCGTTTTCTCCACATCGATACTCGGCGGTCATAGGCTTGTGGAAGAACTAATATGAATGTACAATAATGTCCTTGCGCTATAATGGATAGACCATCGGCTCCATGGGTTTGCCATGTGTCTGATTAAGGTTGTATGTTGTTGCTCGAGAGTGGCCAATGGCGCTTGTGTTTGGAAGAGGTCAAAGGGGCCTCCGGCGTTTGCAAAGAGGGGAGAGGGCATAAGAGCATCTCCAACAGGCGCGCGACGCTCCGGCGCGCTAAAATTTTTTTGCAGCGCCAAAATAGCGTTTTAGCGCGTTGGGCGCCTATTTTGTTTTAGCAGAAGCATTATAATTTAGCGCGCCGCAAGTATCGGTCCAGCAGTGGCGCAAAACTCCAGCGCGCGCCCCTAGCAAAAACAACATTTGCACTCAAACATATAACCAAGAAGATCAAACATGCACAAAATAAATCAACAATAAATAGTTTAATTAGTATTACAACACAAACAAATAGTTTTTCTTCAATACAACAAATAGTTCACCAAATAATAGAATAAATAGTTCATCAACAATACAACAATCATACAACAAACATACACCTTCAACTCATTTTTGCCCATTTTATGTCCACCACTTCTCGATTAGATCCTTTTGAAGCTCATCATGCTTTTCATTACGTCTAATGGCATGATAAGATGCAACAAACCGGGCCACCCTCTCAGCCCTGCTCCGCACTTGCACGGGATGTCCCATCAACTCATAGTGAGCATAGTCTAAATCTTGCCCGCGCTCATTATCAATGATCATGTTATGCATGATCACACAAGCGGTCATGATGTACCAAAGCATGTCTTGATCCCAAAATCTAGCCGGTCCTCTCACAATAGCAAATTGGGTTTGCAAAATCCCAAATGCTCTCTCCACATCTTTCCTAGCCGCCGCTTGAGCATTGTGGAAATCAAGCATTTTCTTACCTTGCGGTTTGTGAGCCGGTTTCACAAATGTTTGCCACCTAGGGTAGATGCCATCCGCAAGATAGTAGCCATAGTTGTATGTATGGCCGTTTGCTACAAACTCTACAGGTGGAGTTTCACCTTTTGCAATCTTATTCATGAGTGGTGACCAATGAAGAACATTGATGTCATTGAGAGATCCGGGCATTCCAAAAAAAGCATGCGTGATCGGCCACCGCTTCAAAGATTATAGTGGAATCTTTTTTGTGTCCTTGGAATTGTCCATGCCATGCCGCGGGACAGTTCTTCCAACTCCAATGCATGCAATCAATTGAGCCAAGCATACCTGGGAACCCCCGAGCGGCGTTGAACTCCAAAAGCCTAGCCGTATCTGCAGCATTGGGAGCTCTCAAGTATTCCTTACCAAACACTTGCACAACTCCAAGTGCAAAGCGCTTGACACACATAATGGCTTGACTCTCGCCCATTGCCAAGTGGTCATCGACTAGATCCGCCGGAATACTGTATGCCAACATACGCAAAGCGGCGATCACCTTTTGAAAGGTGCTATGCCCTAGCTCACCAGCGGCATTCCTCCTTTGCTGAAAAACTGATCATGCCTCGCCAATTTCTCCGCAATGTGCTTGAACAACTCGATGCTCATCCTAAAACGGCGCCGGAAATATGACTCGGGGTATGTGGAATGTTCCACAAAATAGTTCCTCATCAATCTCTCGTGAGCACCGATCCTTTCCCTCCACAATTTCTGACCACCGAAAACTGGATAGCTAGGATCATTGCGACGTTCTCCTCCTCTTGAAGATCTAATTCTTCATCGGAAGAATCATAGGACGAACTCATCTACAAATATTAATATAAACTACTTTAAAACTACAAACTAAATGCACCAAATTCATCTACTAAATTAAAGTTTAGAGCAAAAAAATACCTTGCAAGTGTTTTGGCAAACACCTTGTGCGCGCGGAGGTGCAAACGGCCGTCGGGCGCTGTTCGTCGGAGAAACTACGCGCTGGAGGGGTGGTGGCGAGGAAGGAGGTGGAGCAAGCAGCGGCGGCGCGCTGGGGACAAGCGGCGGAAGCGCTGGCGGCGTCGGTGACGGCGGGCCCAAATTCAACGCCGCGGCGACCAGCGCGTATCCATAGCAAGCGGGGGCACGCTGGGGAGGAGCAGAAGAAGCGCCCTGGGTCACCGAAGGAGCGGAAGAAGCGCCCTGGGTCGCCGGAGGAGGTGGGCGAGAGGTGCGGGCGGCGGCGCAGCGCCCAGAGGTTTCAGATCTGGCGGTTGGTCAATTCGCGCGCAAGTTCATCTTCGGCCTGCGCGCTGGAGCGGACGCCCCAAATTTGCAGCTTTCAGTACCGCTTCGTCCAGCCCGCTGGTCCCTTTTTAGCGCGCGGGGTTATGCCGCGGCCGCTGGAGCACTGCTTTCGACCGCGCGCGCTAAACTGACGTTTTTTTGGGCGCGCGGCTTATTAAGCGCCGCTTGGAGATGCTCTAAGAAGTAGGGAAGGGGCCTCTTTTTTGTGGGGAGTTGGCGATGGTAAGCTTGGTGGGGAGGATAGTTGGCATACGACTGTTATTGTTGTTGTTGTTGTTGTTGTTGTTGTTGTTGTTTTTCCTTTTTTTCTCTTGTTACCTTGATGGCCTTGATGAAAACTAGTCTAAATCTCAAAAGAGACCAATTCCATGCTAGGGGGCAAGGGTGTTTACGGTCTAATCTATCTGCAAGCATTGATAGATTACTTGTAGTTAATCTTGCCTAATTTGTCAATTGACGTGAATGAAATAACAATATGACATGATTTTTCTTACGCTCATTAAAGTTGAGATAATCATGGAAGATGGCACTAACAATCCCTTTGACACAAATACATTACCAAAGAATTCTCCCAGGTCAACAAACACGTGTTCCGTCTCACCCCCCCCCCCCCCCCCCCTAGATTCGCCTAAGAATATCTTCGCCTAGCTCCTCTTCCCCTTCTCCAGTGTTGCCTTCATGAGCAAACATGAGAGAGGTTGCTTGGTCTCCACTCTGTACAGTAGGTCTAGGATTAGTTTAAGGTTTCCCTATGTGGAATCTGGCATGATACCGAGTAGAATTTTCACGCTTTGGCGCTTCTGAGCGACATAGTTCGTCATCCAACTTTGTCTTCCAATGGCTCTTCGCGCTGGAGTCAAGATGACGGTCGCAGATCTGGGCCTTGCGTTTTCAATAAGCTCGTTTGGTGGTCTCCTGAGCTGAAGGTGAGTCCCCTCTACTTCCTCTCTCCTTTTAGCTTCCATGGTGGTGCAGGTTGGGGAAGATCGAAGAGGATCTCCGATTACTTGCAGTTGGGTTGTGATTCTCCACTATCGGGGTAGAGAATTGGGCTTCAGTCGACCTTGAAGATTTGGCTGGTGTAACCTATGGCCTAAGGGCAGCCAACTATTTTTTTTGAGGTTAAAAGCGGTCGTACCCGCCATCCGATTAGATAGAATAGAGGTTTCTGTACATAATTTTGAAAAAGGGAAAATCCCTTACAAAATAAGGGCAGCCAACTATATCCTTGCTTCTCTGGCTATTGCTCCCGACTTGGTTGGCAAATGAGAGGCAGTTTGTGGGGACCCCGGACTAGCCGTCCGAAATACCCGATTAGGTTTAACACAATGATCTTGTGATCAGTCTGTCATTGCACATAATCCGAACTGAATACCAAAGTTACATCCATTACAGTACCGAATAAAAAGTCTTACATAAATGGTCATTTAGACCAAGTCTTACATAGGTGTCTTCGTGGGCCAAACCAAAATAATCAGCGGAAGCTACGGCGTAGTAGGCATCAAATCCTAACGACAACCCGACAGGCAGCTGACTCATGGAGATCCCTAGTTCGCGTAGAAATCGCCATACTCCTCCTCGGCGTAGTGCTCCTCGTAGTCTGGCTAAGACTATAGCCAGGGACGAAACCAATATGAGTACATTTGATTGTACTCGCAAACTACCCCAACATGAGTATGCACTAGTTTTATTTTAATTTTAGACTTTTATTTATTTAAAACATCTCTATATCTTTATTGAAAAAGGTAAGAATTTTTTTATAACTTTCTTTAAATAAAATCATCATTTTATTAGTTTCTCCAAACTCCTCCTTTTTCCGACCATAGCCCGTCATGGTTCACTTATCTCCAACAACCTCATACCGATCCGTTGGTATAGGTATATAAAACATTCTCCACTTTAGTTTCTTTTGAAACTCAGTTCTTTTCAAAACTTGCACATGGTCTTAGGACAGCCTTCCAACTGTCCATATCCGAGGACTCGGCTATTCGAATAGTTTTACACTCTGCAGAGGTAGCACGCTTTTCTCACACCCATCCGGTAACTCATCGTGTCAGCCACGTCCCGCCATACAAGGTGTATGCAAAGTTGAGTCACCGACCGTAGCCTGTCCTTTGCTCATGCTAGTATAGGATCCTGCCCTTATGATAATTTTCACCACACTTAACCCAGCCCATCGGAATCTAAGTGTGAGGACTCATAGTTTTGCCCGGCGATTTATGGTGGAACCTTCAATCCTCTTCCTTATCTTTCTATAGAGTTTGAGCGAGGACCCGGGTCAAGGAAGGTCCTCAGACCATCCCTCCATGCATAACGGAGTCGTCTCCGTCGATGAGGTCTCCCATACTAATATGAGCAAATTATATGACTACGCCCTTTCCCATATGTGGGTAAATGTGGTCGCACAGGGTAAGATTGGTCGTCATAGTACTAGGACACACTGTGCATTTTTCATAAACATCTTCATCTCCATTTCTCCACTTCAACACCGACATCTCGGTATTTCGTAACCACACAGTATTTTCAAAAGAGTTTTGAATAAACAATATTTATTTTTCCCATCCTATAGTTTTATATAAACTATCTTATACTTCTACATAGGGTGGCAAAATAATTTCCATATACTTTTTGAAAAGGTTTTTGAAAATCTTTGACTTATGAGTAAATTCATGTTATCAAAGTAGGTGCCTATATTTGGGGTGCAAGCTCAGAGAGTAGCTTGCCTTGCTCGGCAAAGTGACCTTGGTCTTGACCTTCAGATTCAACAAACTCTCCTTCCTCGATAAATCCGACAGCGTTCTCGTCTAATTAATAAACAAACAAATACAAACAATCACTAAACTACTCAAGCAACATCACAATATTACAATCCTAGATGCTCTAAATAGCCACTGCACACATCAAACAATACAATTTGGTTTCAAATTAATTGAATTAAACATTATTTATTTATGTCTAAAACATGGCAGAAACTTGTTGAACATGTTTAATTACACAACTTGAGTTCTGTTAGTCACAAAAATACAAACTAAATTTCTACAGAAAGCTACTGATGTGTAGAAGATAACACAATTTAGTTTGGATTAATTGGAGTTACCAAACTCCCTACATAATTGTTTTAATCCAGTAACTTAATAATCAAGTTTTAGGTACCAATTAAGTTCTGTTGATCCTAAAATTAAATCCTTTTAGGTGTAACTAACCATGACTAAATGTGATCTAAAAAAATTGGTCCTAATTCATTTTGGTTAACCATTAAACATATTTAATTATTTGAGTGCAGAAGGGTTCTCTAAATTCATCTTTAAACTAAGCAATTGTTTTTGCATAATTAATTCTACCAAAATTAGGGAAGCTAATACATCACAGTACCAAGCTAACAAAATTGGTTTGGAATTATTTGGCTTAACATAGTATCAGAAACAAAAAAGTTTAGATTTTAAACCTTCTGTGGCATTTTTAATAATTAATTTTTTATTATTTATCTAATTGAAATGAATCCACTTGGGTTTGTTAAACAATTTCATAAGCTTTCTAGAACATTTGGATTTGATTTGTTTGGATTTGTAAATCTCGAGATATTGCATTTCTAAGATATGTCCAGTACTGACTTTTCCAGGAATTTAAATTAAGAAAACTAGCTCTACTGGATAATGTTGAAATCCCTGACGGGTGGGTCCTACCCGTCAGCGACTCAGCAGAAAACGGTGCGCGCGTGGATAATGTTTAAAATTATGATAGTGGGTCCCGCTAGTCAGTGACACTAATCAGCGAAGCGGTACGATGCCGTTTGATCAAGATCTAACAGCTCACGTTTGACAGCAACGGCGACGACCATTTCTGGGCGGCGCCACCGTGCCTACGACGGTGAGGTGGTCGGAGACTCACCTAGCGTGGCTTGGGGATGGTGGAAATGACGTAGATCGACGGCGGAGACTCGGGGAAGGTAGTGGGGCGAGTGGAGCTTGCTGGGGAGACGTGTAGCGTCGACGGCGAACAGTTCCTTCTCCGTGGTCGTGCACGAACTCCGGCGAGGCTCCTGCGTCGCTCCTGTGCACGATACAGAGGGGAAAAAGGGTGGGGTGAGTGCGGTGTCAATGGTGGTGAAGGTTCGGGCCAGAGAAGTGAGAAGGAGAGGGCAGCACGGCCTCGGCCATGATCGTCTCCCACCTCGGCTCCGGCGAAGCTCGGGGAAGAACCAGAGCAGCAGCGGTGTACGAGAGATGGTGGAATGAGGTGGAGGCAGTGGTGCGGGGTGTGGAGAGGAAGTGAGCTCGGGCGGGGTATTTATGGGCGGAGCTCGGCTCACGGTGGCACGGGTGCAGGGGTGGTACAGGGGCCGTGTGAGCTCGCCATAGCGGCGGTGGAGGTGCGGCTATGATGTGGGGATGCTGGGGAGCAAGGATGGAGGCGTGGCGACGAGCTGGGCATGCTCGAAAATGGGACGGCCTCGGGAGAGCTTGGGCGGTGCGCGGCGCGCACTGGTCACGACGATCCTCCGGCGGGTTAGGGCTTCTGCTGGGTGAGGTGTTGCAAGTGAGGGGGCAGCGAGGTGAGGGAAAGAAGGGGGGCACGGAGCTAGGCTAGTGCGGCGTCGCCACCTCCACGGCACATGGCCGACCATGGCGCGGCCGCGCCGGTGCTGTTCCCCTGGTGCACTCCTCCTTGTCCCTGACCTCTTCTCTTCGGTTTCTTGTGCGCAGAGGGATCAGTGAGGTGCGGGAGATCAAATGGAGGCATCAATTCGACGGATTAAACACAGAATCGGTCGATTTGATCTCGGATTTGGGCTGGTTTGGGAAGAACACAGTGGTGCTCACCACGTGTTCGACCAAATGTCTAGGCCAAATTTTATTTCTTATTTCTGAAATTTATTTTCATAATTTGGTTCAAATATGTTTACTAAGATTTGTGGTGCTGTTTGCATATTTGTTTGACAAGTGCAATATAGCACATTTTGCAATTTGAAATGATAAAGAAAGGTTTTGAATTTCTATTTGAGATTTTTGGAAATATTTATTTGAGAGGGAAAGTTGTAGAATAAAAATAGAGAGTGATTATATATCACTCCACTGAATTTTATTTGGAATAAAATAATTTCTCACTTGGAGAAATTTGGTGTGACACTTGTCACATGATTTTTATTATTTTAGCTCTTGTTTTATTTCTCTTCTTTTCTCCAAGTTTTTATTTAGAGCAAACACATTACCAGCAACAAGAATTATCTATCACAAGCAACAATAGGAAATCAACACATATAAATTAACAAAAGTTTTTGTTAGCTCTCATTTTTGGAATAATACTTATAATATTTTTGTGATGTTACACAGTTCATCCTCGGCTTGTATTCATGTGTCCTTTGTCCGATGCAAGGCAGAGAGGTGGTGTTCTGGCCACCCCAAGTGCTTTCATCCCCGACGCATCTGACACGTTTCTTGGCAGATCTAGAGTTTGGGTCCTCCTTGCATTTTGGTGGACCCATTTGTAACTTTCAGTTTTCTTAAGTCTTTTGTTGAGCTTGTTACCTCCACAGTTTCGAACTAATTAAATGATACCGCGGTCCTTCGAGATAAAGCTATTGTTAAAAGAAAATACCTTTGAAAATAGTGTCAACATATATAGCTACGTCGAAGCAAGGGCAAATCTAAGATGCACAAGCTTGCCGACCGCACAACAGCTTGCGTCATGTGACTTTCTACAATGATGATTTATTCAAAAAAAGTGGCACGTTAGGCATTTTTTTTCAGGGTTTGAATAGTTTCTAGGTCTGCCCGAAACATGTGCATTTGACCTAAGCCACGTCTAACTACCCCGTAGGATGCAAATGCAAAGTAGACATTTGTCAAACTCTTTGTAGGTAATAAAACTAAAACTATTATGGTATATACATATAACCAAATTCTATTTATGGTTGGCACTATAAATATAGTTTTTTGCTCAACCCATTATTTATTCCACAATGATTACTGAAAAAAATTCTAAGGCTCATAGGGCGCATTCATGCATGTCAAGATGTGAAACTTTAGTCCACATTGCTAGTTGCAATAGGGTTGGATAAATATATAAGGTTGGCTCTTCTACCACTAGTAAGACCATGAGACGAACACACATACACGCATGCTCCTCCTCCACTGCTCGTCTCCATGGGTCATGTTTCATTAACAATCGGGTTAGGACCTATGCCACATGTACACGATGAGACATCCTATTAGTTTTGGAGTTGTGCGCCGTCGCCACGACTTCCCTATGTTGCCTGCCTCTAGAACCGTGTCTCTTATGTTCCTATATCAGAGAGGCAATAAAAAAATTGATGAGCGCTCTCGCGTAACCGCCGGCCTCTTCTTCGACATGGCTACAACAGTACTTCCCGACGATGAAAACTTCCTCGTCAACATGGCTACTCGGAATAACGGCATTGCGAACGCGTCTTCTGTCTCTGCACTGTAGATGCTTCTATCTCTTCAGTTGCGGACTAGGTTTTGGTTACTAGTACTATAGATCGACATCGACATATTGTTTTTATATCCAATATACCAAATCACATATATAGTCTCATGAGTCTTTTGTTAGATCCATTTATCATAAATATTGTGATTGCCATGTTTAACCTTTCATAAATATTTGTGTTCGATGTATGCCCAAAAGGCAATGTATTGATACATCTGATTCATTAATTATGTTTCGTGTTTACTATGATATAACTGTATGGTTTTTGAATACGTGATTCAGGAGAAAGCACATACGCACGTGTAGAAAATATGAACAGTAAAATATACCCTAGTCTTTTCTACAGACTAATTTGTTGAATGCTAGATGACTACGCTTTCATGGTAATGGACATTGTATATGTCAGCATCAATGAGTGGCATATTGTTGAAGAACAATATGACTGGGTAGATCCAAGTTTTGGTATGCTAAGAGATTCCGTTTGTTTTGTCCTTTGCTTTATCTAAGAAAGATTATTATACGACATGTCATTGAACCATGAGGTTATTAAGGTTGTGTATACTGGAAGAATTACTTTGGTGTTGTCTACCATCACGGCCGTCACTAGGTGATCATAACGGCAGTTACTGGGTAGTTACGAAAGTGTGCATATGTCTTAATGTTCTAAGATGGGAGATTGCTCCTCTGTCAAAAGAGAGATACGCCCTGGGCTCACTCGGTATGAGAGATATCCATTATGTTCTGCACACAATGCATGGTGAAGTTACACCGTGTGGGATATCGTAATTAGGGGAACGAGTAAAGGGAACTTGCCAGTTAACGAGATAGACGAAGATGTAATGAATCAGTGAAAGATTCATGGTAACATTGACGGATCTATACCGCGGGTAAAGTTTTGGTATCGCGAGTAATGGGAATGCTGTATTAGTAATCAACAGGTTCAACAGAGTATCTTCGCATAACGGTAGTAGTTATTCAGGTCTTCCTCGGGCCTGACCCTGGCTGGTGATTAGATGAGTATATCTTTATCGAATCTGTAGGGTGGACACGCTTAAACTAGGATTGGTTAGTTGTGTATATTGGTTGGTCTGGAACATAGTGAGAGAGTATCATCAGAATGGTATCTGCGTGATAGATATGTTTATATCAGAGAGATTACAAAGGCATACATTAGATGTCTCAGAGTGATAGAAGTTACTATCATTGTCGGATTTATTTCGAGAGTTTATATACAGAAGTTAATATTTATCCGGAGAATTTTTGTCAGCGGATACAGGGTGTCCCAGATCATATAAATACGTTTATATGATAAGTAATTAATTCCGTAAATATTCTATAAAAGGAAATATTCAATTGGGAATTAATTAGACAAAATATATTAATTAATTGACTAAATATTAATTTATTTATTTATTTAATAAATAGTGGAAAATATTATATAAAGAAAATAATATGGAGCCCAGGGGCTGCCTAATGGGAAGGCAGCCGCACCACCAAGTGGTGGTGGTGGGCCAAGGCGCCGAGGGGGAGGCTCCCCCCTTGGCCGAACCCTAATTAATGGGCCTTTGGGCCCATGAGGCAAGGCGGCGGCAGCCAAGGGGCTGACTGGCCTAGGGCGGGCCCCACCCTAGGTCGTGCGGCCTAGGGCGGGGCCCACCCAAGGCGGCGGTGGTGGCTTGGGGAATGAGTCCTACTCCTTCTCCAAGTCACCCTACCCCTTGGGCCACCTATATAAACCCCCACCCCCTCCTATTTGGAGACACACAAGTTTGGAGAGCTTTTCTCTCTAGATTGATTTTTGTCTAAAAGGATTGAGAGAACCTCTCTAGTTTAGAGGGCCCCTCTCCGATCAGACTTAGATCTAATCTCTCTTTTCTCCTTCTCATGTGTTGAGATCTCCACCTTCATATACACCAGTAGTGCTTCAAGCTTGGACGGCGAAGCCCTGCTGAACCTCTCCCAGCGTACGCGTGCGAGCTCTCAGAGGGGTGATACGTCCGACCCTCACTCTGTGGGGCCAAGGAGATCAAGCAAGGAGAAGACGACGAAATCTCTCTACGAGGCTTGGTTGAGAGAATTTGCTTCAGGCTACTTCAACTGCGTCATCGGCACTTCTTCCGCAACTCCGGTGATGGTAATACATTCTGTCTAGATCTTCAGATCTTTCTATTCACATGTATCTTCATAATACAGATCTTGGGCTGTTGCGTAGCATGGTAGTCGAAATTTTAAATTACCGTTGCGCAACCCAACAATTTCATGTGCGAGAGAGGGCAATCAAATGTTTGGCAAGCGCTCTCGAGCAACTTCCCGCTTATTCTCCGACATAGCTACAAATGGTACTTGCCCGACGAAGGAAACTACCTCGTCAAAATGGCTACTTAGAATAGCGGCATTGCAGACGTGTCTTCTTTCTCTGCACCATACATGTCTTTTCCTCTTCTGTTGCGGATTAGGTTTCGGTTACTAGTATTAAATCGATATGGACATGTTGTTTTTATATCCTATTTACAAAATCACATATTTAGTTCCAGGAGTCTTTTGTTCGATCCAATAATAAAAAATATTGTGATTGTCATGTTTTATCTTTCATATTTTTTGATTAAATCACAAACAATGCTAATATATTCAACACACATGTCATCATATTGATGTCTTGGCGGTACCATGATGCAAAGATGTCAAGCGAGATAAGCTTGGTTGTTGTCTCATCATTTGGTAGCTATAGATGAAAACCATGGAATGCAATAATGCTTCCATCCTATCGGTCGATGTGTTATTTTCTTCAGCTCATTTTATTTAAAATGAAACAAATCATAATTGCTCCATTATTGTGCTCCACATAAGCCATGTAACATGTAACACCGAAAATGAACTTGAAAATTGATACTATTATCGGAAGTGTCGTTGAATAGATTCTCGACGAGAGATGGCAAATAGTCTCATCATGTGAAATAACGTGCAAGGTTTCCCAGCACCACCAATACATGTAGGCAAGTATCTGAAACTCCAAGTGAGATGGTCACTTAAGAATGATCGTTTGACACTAGAAGAGATGTGTCGTGCATCTCACGATGCGTAGGTGAAAGCACGAACTTTTGAAATAAATTTGTGCTCGGACTTTTGGTGCTTCATAACTCCCCTCCTTAAGTCATGCCACTTCGATGTGTTGCTTTGTTCGTATATTTTATTTGGTGTACATTGGTACAAGATCTAAATCATATTTCACACCATCCGAAAAAGAAACATAAGCATGCGATGATTAAAAGAAACATAACCAACATTGGATTGTATGTTGGCACCGGCGGAGCTCCAGCCCAAAGGTTGGGCGGGCCAGCCCAAAGAAAACTATGTTTTTTCTCTTTGATGGGCCAAAAAAGTCCTATTGTTCAGTGTTTTGGATAAACTTGGGCGGACCACGGCCCGGTTTTGCTCCAACAGAGCTCCGTCACTGTATGTTGGTGTATGTAGGAGTTCGTTAAACCAGAGTCTAGTTTGTCAAACAAGAAGTGTTTAGAACCAAAATAATTCCCGCACAGAATACCTCAACGATAATAGGAAAAACACTACTTCTGTTTCATCTTCTGCTGTCGGCAGCACTCCCCGTTTATTCATCATCTCCCGTTTCTTTCATCAATAATGGAGGGATGAATGAACCCAGTACTTGCATCTTGGTCCAAGGGGCTGGACCAGGCGGTTGCTTGGACGCACATATCCGTTCTGGATCCGGCCCGTCGTCGTCTAGCTTGGGCTGCCTGCCTGTGCGGTCTTGTCATTCCTATGGGCCTCCGGGACCATACGTACGTACGTGTACGTTTCTCGCGCGGGGCATCACGAACGTACTGTACGCCCGCGAACATTGCGACGTGAGTCAGGAAAACGTTACGATTGTATGTCAGTGCGTTGAATTATATATACATGTACCGTTGTGCCCCACCACCAACCGACTTGATGTGAGGCATGCATGGAGCGATAAGGTAATCAATCATGGGAATGGGATTATACCGTACCAGAGAATCTCCACGCGTGCCATCTACTCCCTCCGTTTCAAATTAGATGTCTTCCACGAACCAGGCGAGGACTATCACAACGGCTCGTGACATCAGTCTCCACTCCCACTGACTTCCGGACCAGCATGCATGCTTGCCGCCGGTGGCTCTGTTTCATCCTTGGGGAAATGAAATCCTGGCGGCCGCGGCGACTGAGGGGCGAACCCTAGAGACCCGCCGCCGACCACCCTCTCTTCCCCCACCTCCCCCGCCGCCGCCGGGCAAAGCCCACGCGGTGCAGGCGGCGGCGGGCTTGTCTCTCCCCGGCGCGAGGGGGGCCCTGCGGGGCGGCGCTCACCTTGGCGGCGGTGTTCTTCGAGGAGGTCGTTGCAACTCGGCGGGGCGTTGGCCGGCGCGCCGTGTCGGGGCGACCTTTCTGGCTACAGGCGGCGGGGACGGCGCCCGCGTCTGCCATGGCCGGGGCTTCACGCAGCGGCGATGGAGGACCGAGCTCGTCCGGCGAGGGGCGACCTCGGCCTGGTGTGTGACGGCCGGGACGGTGGCGGTTCCACGACGGCGGCAGTGGAGGCGGGGTGTGCGGCAGTGGAGTGGCAGGGGCGGCTCGGCCCAGATCTGGGCCTGTTTGGGCCTGATCTGGGCTTGGCCCACGGGTCAACGGCCCCAGCCAGTGCGTTTGCCCGAGCCTATCTGCAGGGTGGCAACGGGCGACCTTGGCGCTGCAGCGCGGCGGCGGGGCTAGTCGGGCCTGATCTGGGCCTGACCAGCCTTATTGGGCTAGTCGGGCTGATCTGGGCCTGACAGGCACTACTGCGGCGTCCGGTCGGCGACCGCCTTTGGCGGTGGAGGATGGCTGATCTCCTCCTATCGGTTGCTGTTGCCGCCTCGCAGGCCTGACTTTGTTGTCGACCTAACTCACCCGACGCGTTGACCTCGCGCAACACAGGTGTCGTCCGCTTGGCTTGAGGTTGCGGACGCCGGGGCGGCGGCCCTGGAAGACTGCGCGTGCGTTTCTACGGCGAGCGACGTGGCGGTGGTGATGGTGTGTCTCTTTGGCCGTGTGGATGGCGAGGAGCGGACAGCGGGGGTCCTGGAGTTGGCGGCGCTTCGGCAAAGACGGCTCCCATATCGTGTTCTGGAGTCCTGGCTCGGGGGCATTGGACAGTCCACTATACCGGTCTGGTGTGAAGGGTGTCCGGGCGAAAGCTCAGCACTTCGGTGCCAATGGCGGCCATGCTCGCGGGTATGGTTACCCTCTTGAGGGCGCTGTTGTGGTTACCTTTGCAATAGGACTCCGGGTGAAAACCCTTGACCGTTGGTCTTGACGATGGCGGCGTGGAGCGTCGTTACCCTCTTGGGGCGTCGTCGTGGAGTTGCGATATGTTTGGGCTCGTTCCTGTGCGTTCGGTGGCAAGCTCGGTGCTCCTTGTTTTCCTTTCTTATCTATGATATGCTTTGTAAGAGGTTCCCCTTATCACTTGTATCGGTTCGGCCGTTGGGCTTTATTTATAAAGCGGGGCGAAAGCCTATTTCGAGAAATGAAATCCTTTCTCGACACGAACGAGCTACCCAAAATGCAACGAAGAACGACCAGGGACTTTTTGGATTGGATTACCTCCACAATTCCTATGGATTGTATTATACTCGCTCCTTTCCAAATTAGATGATTTCCATTTGTCCACATATGGATGAATGTAGACATGTTACAAGTACAGATATATTTAAATTTGAACGAATGGAAGTCATCTAATTTAGAACGGAGGGTAGTACACTTCAATCTGGTAAGAACATTTACTTCCATTCTAATTTCTTTTTACACTCATTCACGTAATTCATTCATGTAGGATTGAGATGTTCTTCTTGTCTTCTATCCAAATGACTACGACTACCCCAAACGGAGACATTCCTGACGGAGAACTGAAATCCCGACAGTCCCAACGCTCCCGTCAGTAAAAAAATGCGTTCCCTGACGTGGATGGCAAACCGTCGCGATAGATTGAAACATTCTCGACGAACATTCGAATAACTATCCCGAGTCGCATGGGCCGTGATGAACAACAAATTGAATAAAGACAGGTTGTTCCAACCTTCATGATTGTTTTATCCGGTTGTCACAAACCTTAGCAGGCCGTCGGGATTCAATCTTTGGCTCCTGCGCGGGTCGTCTGCGCGCGAAGTGTGAGGGGAAGAATTGGTGTGCGCGCGAAGAATGGGTCTTTTGCAATGTGGAGCGGCCCAACGTCAGGAAGGATAGTGTTTATCGCCTAGTCGTCGCCGTGGGCGTGTCCTTCCTCAACTCTATCAATCTATCCTCAAAAAATATAAATCTATTACATACTAAGAACAGAGCGCCGCCTCCGTCAATCACATGGATCCACGACGTGGCACACGCAATGGCCGCTGCCACCCAGTGGTTTTGCTGCCTCCGCTCGTCCAAGTAGTCGGTGCGCCGTTCCACAGTCTCATCTCCCAACGCTGCCCGCTCCGCCGTCGCCTCCCCAACTCGCCACCCTCGCTGGCTTGGCTCGTGCCTGCCTCTTCTCTGAGGCTTCACCTCGGCCTCCATGTAAATATCCTCCTCTCTGCTATCTTCTACTCGCAATTTTTAATCTCTTATCTAATTTATCCTTTCTATTTTCTGGACCAAGCAGTCGCGCGCGCCTCTAGTTACCCAACATCGGAACCCTCGGCTTGAACGGAGCAGATGCAATCAAGCCATTCCTGATATGCATGAAATGTAATTGCTGTTGGAACTTGAAATGTATCAAGCCATTCGTGACGTGTAGCATCCATTTGTGACGGTCATGAGGTTGGACTCTGGAGAATCGTCTCTCACGGCATTTGTCCTGATGGGATGTGATCGTTGAGAGAGGGTTTCCTGGCGGTGTGGCAATCCTGACGTTGTCGTCCTCCCGCCAGGCTTGATTGCTGATCCCTGACGGCAGGCTTTTGTGACGGCTAGTCCTAACGGGAAAGGCGTCGGCTTTTTTTGGTTTCGTACCAAACAAGCTCCGTCTGGAGACGCCGACAGGAAAGTAACTCGCTTCGGCCAGCCGTCGGTAGTAAGCTTCTTTCCTGACACCTTGTTCTCGACGGCTGTTTCCTGACGGGTATCGTCAGGAACGTTGTGTTCTCGACGATTTCTGGCCGTTAGGAATGTCTCCGTTGGGTAGTATACATACTTTTGTCAATTTCTATGTTTTTTTCTATTTCCTTTGTTTTGTAAACCTGTGATCCAAAGAAGCCCTCTACGTTTTTTTACGAGTATTAAGTCTGGGAGCCCCCGCACAAAAGAAAGAGATTTGTTTTTTATGGGAAAAGAAAGAGATATAGTTTGGGAGAAATCAAGGAAATTGGGTCTGCCTTGTGAACTCTTGAGATTGACTGTCCCTGCATTCCTGTGGCTTCATGCGTGCAAGTGCAACCGGGTATGACCGCAGCCGTTGGCTGTGCAGAACCCAAAAGGCGACGCTGCGCCTACTACTACAGCCAGACTGCCTACACCTAGGCTAAACACTGCATGCACATTGATCATGGGTGCAGGCTTTTTACTAGCGGGAGTACTGGTGGAACAGTGGAAATGCACACTAGTGCTAGAGTGGTCAATGGACGCTAGATTCGGCCGGCCACCAGCGCAACGGTCGTGTTGGTGCGCGGCTCCGTCCGGTCAACAGGGGAGCGGGCGGCGGTGTGCGGGGGACATGCCGCCGGAATCCTCGCTGACGTCGCTGCTCCGCCGGTGGCCGGTGTGGATGTGACGTCGAGACGTGGCCTCGCCGGAACAATTTGCCTTTGTCACTGCCGGGGCCTGCTGCCTATCCTCTGCGGTTTGCCTCGTTACCGGTGCACCTTCTGTCCGACGTTCGTCCGGCTGTCCCTGCTCGTAGTGCACCGCTGGGCGTCGCGGTTCCTTTTGTTTGTTTGCGGCGACCGACGGCATGGCTTTTGTTCCTTCACTTCCTTGGTGCAAGCGTGGTCCAGCGGGTCGCCTAGAATTGGGACTTGGTTCCCGTTTAAACAATGGTTAGGTTAACCTAACCTACAAAATAGCCCAATGGGCCTTATGGTTCACCTAAAAAACCTGTTAGGTTATTTAGGTTCGACCTAAATAAACCAAAGGTTCTATCGTCACTAACCTAATCCCGCACGTCGACATGTCTACCGAGCGTCGCCTTTGCGTGCGCCTGCGCCTGCGCCTCCCTCTCTCGCGATTCCGGCCGGCCGGCCGGCGGCGGCGCCTCCCCGCAGCAGTCTCTGCACCGCCTCGCAAGATCTAGCACCTCACCGCCCCATGGTACGCCTCCAACTCTGCTCTGACGCCCACGACGTGAACGGCCATGAACCTTCGCCTCGCTGCTCTGTCAGCTCCGCTCCGCTCCTCCGCCCAGGTCGCTGCCGTGCCTGGTGTCCGTGGGCACTCTTCACATGCGAATCTTGGAAATCGACAAATCAACAAAGGATGAGAGTACAGAAGAAGGTCGCCGACATGGCGCCATGCCTTTCATGGAAGCAGCCGTGCAGCTGGGACAACTTGCCGTGGACAAGGTGGTCGACGTGCCAGTACTGCTGGCCGTGATGCGGGCCGCCACAGAGCTGTTCCCTACATCTGCCTTACCGTGCTGCTGCAATGCTTAGGGCACCCACACTGTGTAGCCAAAAGTGGTTCCATATTCACTTTTTAACTTTTGGAACTAGTTCCCTACATTGTGAAGGTAGTTCCAAAGCCAAATAGTTTGGGAACCGGAGCAACTCCTTGCTCCGATGCCAAATGTGATTCCAAATGAATTAGCAAGGGTGTGTGTTCTGCATGCATCGCTCTCTCCCATGTGAAAGGTAGAAAAGCAGCCCGCTCCTGCCTGCAGTGGGCCCGGATGGTTCAGAAATTTTAGCATCTGTACATTGTAGAGCTCTAGCCAAATTACACGGTGAAGCCAAATTCAGCTTTTGTCAGATTTGGCTATAGCACACGGTGTGGCTGCCCTAGTGCTGGGCGGCGGAGCATTGCCTCTCGTTCTGATTTTTCTTTGGGGATGCGGTTTTGATTTTGACCGGTCAGTATTGAGTTTGATGATTGTTGTTCTTCAAAAGGCTAATGGAATTATGGAAACATTCGATATTTACTCCTAATTACGTACAGTAATACTTGCCAAAACATAGCAAAGTGACATCATTGTATAATAATAAAGTGGTCCGAACCTAAATAACCAGAGGTTAACCATTATAACCTTAATAACCTATTGGTTAACCTATTTGAACCCTTTATACAAAATGGTTAATTAGGTTCGAATCCCAAAAATAAATGGTTAACCAAATCCCAACGTGAGGGTCGCCATACGCGCATAGGCAAGGTTGAGTTGAGATGCAGTGGGGGCGCCGTGGAACCCGAATGCTTCGAGAATATGTCTATGCTAAGATGGTCAGAGTGAGTGGCGCCCAACCGGCCGTACAAAGCTGTTCGGACAGGTGCAATGGGCGCTGGTGGACGACTTGAATGGAATGTGCGGCGTCGCTCCCCACTCGCGGCGCCCAAATCGGTCCAAACGACATTTTTTTGGATTTTTAAAATTACAGAAATCATAAATAACGGTCACAATTTAAAGTTCCAGCCACGATCGGCCACAATTTCTGAATTTTGGCCACGCTTGACCACACTCGGCCACAAACTTGAAAGTGGGGTAATCAAAATATGCCAAAATATACCGGGTAATGTCGCTGCCGGCCACCGGATGTCGCTGCCGCCTAGATGTTGTCGCCGGACTGAGGCACGTAGCCGTCGCCGGGCTGGGTCAGGTCATCGTCGTCCTCCTCCTGGGAGTCGCCCAGGACCTAGTGATCGTGCCCGTCGGCGCCCTCGTTGTCGCCCTGGTTGTCGACCTGGTTGGCGCCGAACAGCGATAGGAGCCCATGTCGTGCGCCGCCCTCGCCAGCGGGTCCATGGTCGAAACGTCGACGGTAAAGATCATGAAATCTTGGCTCCGCTTCTTGACAGCGGCTTTTTTCTTCTCGAGGTCGATCTTGATATCGGCCTTGTCCATCAAGGTCGTCCACCTAGTATTGTTCTAGACGCGCCTCAAGCTCGAGTTGGAGGAGACATCGGCGAGGAACTTGACAATGGACGACTGCACTCTATCCGTCTTTGCCGCCGCCGCGAGGGCCGCCTTTGCCTAGCTTCTTGTTCCCGATAGGCTGCCCCTCTGAGTTTTTTGGATCGGCGTTGAGTTTTTCGAGGCCGTTCGTTTTGAGAGTCTTCCGGTGCGACTTCCATTTATCGCAATTTTGGAAAAGCTTGTAGCAATGCATCAAGCCGAACTCCTTGTCCTTTTTGTGGGTTCGGTACAACACGAGGGCGTCCATGAGCTACGAGAAAGAAATGCGATCATGACGCCTGTGATCACACTAACGACACAAGAAACACATCAAGGGGGCGGCGAAATGGGCTCACTTGATCCGACGGGCCCTTTCCACTCTCTTCCCGATCGCGGATGTTCTCATGGTAGCCATGGAACTTGTTGACGAGGCGTTGAACGATGCGCCACTTATGATGGATGGCGCCTTGGTTGCGATCTGTGTGCACCTTGAAGTAGTCCTTGGTGAACCGGCGCTCGTCAAAATCTGTCTTGATCCTTGCCCAATAGACAGTGCTTGATTGGTTGGTGCTGGTGATCACGCCGTAGGTCACGACCTTCCATGATTTAACCATGCACTCGTCCTCCTTGGTCATCCAAATTATGCCACGGCTACCCCTCTTCTTCTTCTTCTTCTTCTTCTTCTTCTTCTTCTTCTTCTTCTTCTTCGGTGCTGGCTCGCCGGTGGCAGCATCGATCAACACCTCCTCCTCCTTCCCCTCGTCGTCATCCTCATCCTCTTGGTAGTACTCCTCATCCTCGTCACCGTCCTCCTCTTCTTCTCCGCCACCTGCCGCCGGGGCGCCTTTATTGATAATGGCGTCCATCATGCATTGCACGCACACTCCTCCTCCGACGCCATGCATCGCACGCACGTCGTGAGTCTAGTTCGAGTGAGAACTCGTTTTGGTGGAAGTTAAATTTATGTTTGATACACCAACAATATGTGTACATGTCAACATGCATGTGTATGTTTGACGTGTGCCATGTTATACATACCCGAACCTGTATAAACTTTGTCTCCGATGTGTTCACATCGAGATCTGCCGAGTGCCTCGATGTACCAAACACAAATCTGCCGTCGAAAATACACCACGGGCACATAGCAGAATCAAATCGCCAACAAAGCTAGGGATGCACACAAATTCCAAGCGATGAAATCAGCAGGTCATCCTCACAGTAGAATCAGTGTGGTACTAGATTACTTTTAGCACATACTCCCTCCGTTTCAATTTAATTGGCTTGTTATTCACCACATTAAATTGGAACGGAGGGAGTAGGTGGTACGACGCGCTTGGCCCGGCGCGGTGGAGCACTTAAACGTCCGTACGAAGGTGGTCAGCTCCGGTCGAGGCGCATCGGAATGCTGGCCTTTTCAGGAAAAAAATCCGACGACGTACGATGGTCAGTTGATTAACATACCCAAGGAAGGTGCAATTGTCTGGTTGTATGAAAAATTCATACCAATCCATGTCAGCGATCTTGACCATGCATGTTATTCGGAGTACCAGTAGTATTCTGCAGGGTGGCGTTTATTCATATCTGCGTCGACGGGCAGATGAATATTTTAATGGCATTGCATCACAAGTGCAGGCTTGCCCTAGAAGTGGCATTGCATCTCATCCGTCCGTCCAACATACAACAGTTGGTTTATTCAAAAGTCACAGTATACTCCAACAGTAGTGCTAGCATACCAGTGCTGTAGTTGTATATTTTAATGCCTGACACGCGGTAGTTGTAAATCTGATGAACAAGAAGCCGTAGATTCTCTCCAGTCCTTTTGACCACGGTGGGGGCAGCATCAGTCCGTCTCACGTGATGAAAGGATGACATGTGTAGTCATACCCACTACGCAGGGACTCATGCTTGGGCAAGGCATCTATCTCTACTGACTGCAACTATCCATAGACGATCCACGACTATCTGCGTTCTTCTGCTGCCGCACGGAGGAGTATGTGGCATGTTCTGGCATTAAAAAAAAACTCCCAACAGTATGCAGACCTTAAAAATTCGAGGAATGCGGGAGACAAAAACGGGGCAGAGGCCGAAGAATGTGCGACATGGTTAGGTAGGTAGCTTTCGTGGGATTTGTTTGTTCCTTTTTCTCGACGCACCTCCGGCCGGGTGCTCCTCCTTGGTTCCCGTGTAGTTGGCCAGTCCCTCCTCCTGCTGTCGAAAAAAATAATGTAAAAGTTCGCGCTCATGCTCACATCACCTTGTTGTGACTCTTGTTGTGTTTTGTTGCTTTGAACACGGGGCTCTTCTTGTGTGATTCCTCCCTAGTTGAGAGTGGTTGGGTGTGCGTGTGTGTGCGACTTCATAGTTGTGAGTGTGTGTACGTGTATGTGAGCGTCTGCGTTTGTACTGTGTTTCGTAAAAAAAATTAGAGGGTGTCATGCGGCTACTAGCCTCGTTCTCACGATCTTCTTTTGGTACGATTGGAAAATTATACCACATTTTTCCAATCCTTTGGACGTAATTTATATAGAGCTTAAAAAACAAGTGTTTGAGAGCATCTCCACTCGGATAGCCCAAAACGTGTCCGGATGGAAACTGACAGTGTTAGTTAGATATAATGTATAGGCATGTTTGATTTTTTTATACCTTTGATAATTTGTATGGATACTGTCGCAGCAGTGAAACATGGGTTCCCCTTCTACTGCCAAATTGCGTCCACCACCGATGAGCCCACATAGAAGATGGACAAGGCCAACAATGACTTGATAGGTGGGCCAGTCCACCTGCTACTCAAGGACCCGGCAAGAACGACATCGACGTCCACGCGGCTAAGTACCAGAACCCGGGAGACCTTCCGGGGTCTCCCACCCGGTGACCGAGACCAAAACCCGGAGGATCCCTAAGGCCTTTTCCTCTGCCTAGAAAGGAAAAGGTGTTCTCCTTCGTACGTTGAGAAGATAAGCACGTCAGCCTAAGCAAAGGGAAAAGATAAAAATGACTTGGGCGCCAAAGAAGGTGAAGGCACCGGAGCACACCAAGGGATGACGTCATCAGGAAACAACCGTGGTGGGGATGTCAGTCATGCGGCGACGACATCCTCGGCCCGCTGAAGTCAACAACGGCTCCGTGGAGGTGTGGCGCATCAGAGGACTCGTCCACGTCTACTGGCGGCAGGCCAGCACGCGGGCAGAGATGGGTAGAAGGTACGAGGCGACGGGGTCATGGTTTGCGTGGAAGCAGGAGGCGGTTGACGTGTGTGCTTTGTGGAATCTACCGGACGTAAAAATTGTACCAAACTGATTTCCGTGGGATAGGACGTACTTTGGGTGCGTCGGACGAAAAGTTGGGACCAATTTTGCTATTGGAGGCGTAAGTAAGAGACGTTTTTTTGTCCAAAACCCAATAGATCTATTGATGTCGTGAGTGGAGATGATCTTAAATAAGCTGCAAAGAAAAATAAAACATAAAACATTGATGCACTCCTCCTCTCCCTTTTAGTGTGGCTGCAATGTAGTATGTGTCCTTTTGCTCTTTCCGAAGGTGGCTCTACGTACGAGGGCTCTCGTAGTCGTAGCTATAGTGACTAGTGAAGTGAGCAGCTTGGTTGGTTGGCTAGGCTCAAGACTTGACGCTCTACTGACAAAGATCGATGGAGCAAGTGGAAAATGCTATTTGTAATGGACGATGCCTGCTGCCTCGCCACAAGGAGCAAGCTAGTTTGCCTTGAATATTTTCTGATCAGTCTACGTCTTGAACAGAGCACCCATCTACAGATGTCTACGCCTATTCGATCCGGTCAATATACCTGACAGCACATGCGGATGCATGCATGGTCGAAAAATATCTACATGTAACATGGCAGATTGGCCAGACGTCACATCCATGCGGGCGACCACAAGAATCTCCCTGCAGAATACTACTGGTACTCCGAATAACATGCATGGTCAAGATCGCTGACATGGATTGGTATGAATTTTTCATACAACCAGACAATTGCACCTTCCTTGGGTTTGTTAATCAACTGACCATCGTACGTCGTCGGATTTTTTTCCTTTCTCGACGGCAGGCTCTACTGTCTGATCTTTCAGAGATAAATGTACATGTGAATGTTGCATAGAAAGTTCAGAAACACGTACTGTATAAAGCTTGGCACTTGACTGATCTGGTCTTAAAATTTTCTTTCAAAAAGAAGGCATTGCCGCCTGGGCTCCGTATTGAAACCAGTTTTTCTTTTGAGTTTTTATTGAAACAAAATTTAAAGAAGAAAGCTTTCTTAATTAACCGGCCAAATTTAAATGCTTATTTAAAGGCTCCACTCACATGGCTACTGAGTACACCATTTAGATCGTCACGTAAGTTCAGGCAACTCCACCGGTGCGATGCATTAAATTCGCACACGTCGGTTTGGGTCGTGTTGGACAAAAATCAAAATCCAACGCGGCGATGTAAATGCGCCCGGGTCCGTTTTCTGTCCGTCACATGTACGCCGCGACCCATTTCTTGCCTAAATTTGGGCCAGGTTTGCGTCTCCACGAATAGAGACGGAGCGTCTGCGTGTTCGTTCGGTGTCTGCCCAGGCACCTGGCAACGACCCAACCGACGGTCGCACTCCCATGCCGGTCCTTTTTAATGCTAGGGCTCGTGCGGATAGGAAAGGCCACCCATTCCCCATCCGCACACTGCTCCCCGCGGCCAATCGCAACCCTAGCCACCGCCAACCGTCGCCATGAGGAAGTGGATGGGGAAGAGCAATCACGACAAGGAGGCGAGCTCCTCGTTGGGCCAGCGCCCGTACTGGGACAACACCGTCCACGGTACCGTGGTTCGACGTGAACCTGCCAAAATTCTGTTACTTGAATCCCGAGCGGATTCTGATGCCTCCGGTGCCGTCGGGCGGTGCGGCCCATACCAGGGAGATCCAGGAGCGCATGGCCCAGCTACCCCCAACCTCGTCAACCACCCGGCCTTTGACGAGGACGGACAGTTCCCATTGGGACACATGGTTCGACGACGAGCACGATATGCGCCGGCTGGCGTATTTTGGCGCCCGGGCCGCACGGAGCGAGCCACGCTATAGTCCACCCTCTCCCCCGCGCGTCCGTCATGCTTCGGCTAGCGGCCGTGCTCCACCAACGCAGCCCGTGGTGAACGAGGAGGAGCAAGACGAGGAAGACGACCCCGAGTACAAGGCCGCGCTGGCCGACTCCCTGCTAACCGTCCACACGGATGAGCCGGCCCGATGGCAAGGGCTCGTCGTGATGCTCCACCAGTCTGCCGTGGAGGCGGAGCGGCAGCAGCAGCAGTAGCTGTTGGAACAATACCAGCAGCAGTAGGAACTGCTGTCGGCCTGGTTCGCGTCGTTGCATGGGCGGTCCTGGTGTGGACCGGCGGCCCCAACGCGCTGCTCCCGGAGTAGGACCAGGGGCCGGCCACTCCTCTGCGGTGGTGCCACCGGCGCCCCTCTACTAGGCCCCGTACTACGTCATCCTCGATCCGTCGGACGACGAGGAGTAGCCCTCCGGCGATCGGCAACGACGAGGAGTTGCTCTAGCGACTGGCCGTGGCTGTAGGTTTAGGGTTTTTATTTTTATTAATAAATAAAAAACCTAAAATACGTTGCTGTGTTGGGTGTGTTAGGTTGATCTCATCTGGTCGAACCCCAACGGGTCGATCGGTCCCCTTGACCGCGTCCTGATCGGGGACGCCCAACCGCACCAAGGTTGGTGGGCCCCTGTGACTCGCGCTACATAAAGGGTGGGTGGCCGGTAGCACAGGGATTACGAGGTTCACCTGTGCGCCACCGCCTCACCACATCCCCTACCGATCGAGGGTTAGCGCGGTGCTCACGGGAAGCACCACTGCTGTCATCGCCGCCCATTTCCACCATGGCCGGAGCCTCGAGCGCCTCCGCACAAGATGAAGGCAAAGAACCTCCTCCCGATCTCGTTTCTACTCGAATCGATCTACCCTAGGATCCTAGGGATTCAACATTGGTATCAGAGCACTAGTGGCTAGATCGATCTCGGTAGTTGAAAAAGAAAAGAAAAGGAAAGCAAAAGAATTCCTCTCCCAACAAAAACCCTAACCCTAATTTGAAAAGGGGGTAAAAGAAAGCTTACAGCGCCGCCACCGTGCCGCGCCGTTCCTCTCGATCCAGTGCGCATCGGCATGCCGAGGCACTGGACGAAGAACACGGGCGGTGGGGGCACACACCTCGCCACCGCCGAAAGGACGAACCCCTTCGGGGGCAAAGTGCGCGCCACCCAGCCGCCATCCACGAGCTCGCCGGCGCAAGGGGGCAGAGGAGGCTTCGTGCTTCTCTCTCCCTGCTAGGTGGGCTGCAGTGGATGGGAAAAAGAGAATGGAAAAGGGGTAAGAGGAGGCTAGCCGCCGTGGCGTCGCCGTCGCCGGTGGGTTGCCAGCGTCGGAGTTCTCCTCCTCCACGGACCCGCCGCCGGTGAGGAGGCCCGCAAGGGCGTAGAGGGGACCGGCGGTAGCGCAGTCTTCTTCCTAGGCGGGGCGGGCGAGAGCTCGTCGACCGGTGGCCTGCGGCTCGGCAACGCTCGCCGGCCCGAGCGGCTGAGCTGAGCGCGCGCGCACGTCAGAGGTGGACGGCGGCCAGCCGCGGCGGTGGCGCCGGCTCGAACCCTAACAGAGAGCGAGCATGTCGCGTGAGAAGAAAAGAATCGGGCTAGGTTTGACCGAGCGGGGGGTTCCTCCCAGTTTTGATCAAGCGAAAACCACGCTGGACCGTCGGATGTAATCCGACGGCCAGGATTGAAATCCTAAGTCGCTAGTGGGCCGAAAGATACTGGAGGGCCGCTGTCGTGCAGCACTTGCACAACAGGCCGTGGGCCGTTGACGCGTCGCCTCCAGCGGCAGATAAATACCGGCCGCCCGACATGCCGTGGCTCGCACAGAACAGTTTCTCTGTTAATTTTTTTCCAGAGCATGTTTTAACTGTTTTGTCCATTTTTTGGGCAAATTTTCATACAGTTTTTTTCTAATTCAAAATTGCCCAACGAAAATTTTGTTTAGAGAACTGAAAAGTGACAGAAATGCTTTTGCTGCAAATAGTTAAAAGCAATTGCTTAAAAGCAATAAAGTGATAATTATTTTTTTTAAAGATGTGATAAAGTGAATAGTAAAGGTAATTATGGTCCTGTTATTTTACGACCAACTTTGTTAATAACATAATCATGATTTGTTAATCGTTGAACAATGAAATGTTTGTGAAATACAGATAATATTTTACAGTTTCTGCTGTAAAGTAAAAGGACTCTCCTCTAATTAAATTGGAACCAACGGGAAAATTTAATTAGAGAGGAGGAAAAAGAGAAATACTTGTTTAACAGATTAATTATGGTATTGTTATTTTCTGACCAACGTTGATGATAGCAGTACTATAATTATATGAGTTCTAAAGTCAAAGGGCTAGATCTCTGATAATTTTGCATGAAAGTGATCAATTTTCAGAGAAAAGATAAAAGATCAACAAATGCTCTTGAACTATAGAAATATGTATATTTCATGTTTCCGCTGAAATAGAGTTGATGATAATGTCATTTTCCAAACAGAGTTCTTTATTGCAATAGAAATATTATCATCATATTGTTTATGAGTTTTATGCATTGATTCTATTTCTGCCCAACGGTGATGTAGAATTAGTGTAGAAAGATGATGTTTTATTCTAATTTTGCCCAACGGTGATTTAGAATATAGAAGAAAGTTTTAAAGATTTAAGGTGCATATCTTTAACCAGACCAACGAAGGGTTATTTTTATGCTCATTATTGTTTATTATTATTGAATATTTTCTCAGACAAAGATTCTCAAGTTTTCATTCGTGAAAACAAAAGAATGGGTACTTGTGACCCGAAAGATGACCAAGAAAGGTCATAAAGTGAGAGAGTATGTTCTCTCTAAAGAATGACTGCAAAAGAAAAATAATTCTTGGATGTTAATCCAAGAATACAAATAGATCATCGAGAGTCTTGTTTGACAAATGTCTTTCATGTACTCTCCATGCAGAAAACAAATAAATCATTTAGAGTTTTGCTTAACGAATTTCTTTCATGTACCTATATGAAGAAATCTGTGTCTCTTAATTACCCGCATGACGGGAAAAGATGATAATAATACCCACGTGGTGGGAAAAGTCTGGGAAAATACCCGCATGGCGGGAGAAAATTTTGACAAAGGACTTATCCTGTATGACAGGAAGAAGATGTGATGACTCATGTGTTTTTATATCGACCGCACACTTTATGTGTCATAGTTACAAAGCACTTAATGAGTCAAAAGAGAATAAAGTTATAAAAGAACCTAAAGATGAGAATGGCATGCAAGTGTGACTTGCAAAAGTACCATTGAGAAAGAACTCTTGTCAGTTTTGAAAAGGAATGTGTGTAAAAGTACTCCCATACATTAAAAGACAACTTCATTTTGAATGAAGCGGATAAAAGATAACTTCATTTTGAATAAAGCAGATAATCAAAGTTTCGAAATTGTGACAAAAAGGTTCTTGCCACATTTCGAGGGGGAGATAGAGAATGTTACAGAATAAACTCCCCTATATTTCAGATGATGAATTGTGATCGTCTAGGGTGTACGACGGTCATAATAATGATACCCCTAAAGAAAAGAAATAGATGTATTCTTGGATATTTTACAGCTCCGAAAGGAGACTAAGAACGGTACTCAAAGTGCCATAAAGAAGAAAGATTGACAGGTTAACAGAATAAACCCAAATAAAAAGGATTAAGGATACACCATTTTGGAGAAAATGGAGTAATCTGGGGGAGCATGGTATGAACATACCTAAGGCTCGAATAGATTTTATCTGGGGGAGCTTGTTGCTTTATAATAGAGATGAACAAGCAAACATGGATCTTGTGATTTAGGTCCTTGTAAGAGTTATAGCAATAGAAGACTACATAATTAATTGCCTCTAGGCAATGACAGAACAACAACATCCCCATATGAGAAAAAACAGATGACTATAAAGTCTATATCAGAGAAATTTAAATGAAGGTTGATCCCACCTCATTTACAGAAATTATAAGCAGCGCTCAATCGATTTGGACAAGTGTCTACTTGTCTTAATGATTAGAGACTATGTGAATCCCGACGATGTTTGGGACTCATAAGTAATTTCCAATGGAGCCAAAACAGTAGGCTATAAAGGGTCTACAACGCCAATGTGATTCCAAAGGAAATATGTAAAAACCGATTTTAAATCGAAGGTTTTGCGTGAGGAGAATAAACAGATTACAATAAGTGCTAGTGGCACATAATGATCTGAGTTACATCAGATGAAAGTAAAAAACACAAGGGATCTTATGGACTAGAGCAAGTCTCTAGAATCAGAAGTTATTTTGGGTTAAAGAGAATGAGAGGACAATCGCTTTTCTACATACTTATAGAATGGAAATTCATTCCCTAATCCTGTGTATGTGGATGATATCCTACTTGCTAGTGGTGATGTCAATCTACTACCGGCAGAGAAAAGAAGTTCTTGTCCACAAAAGAGTATTCTCGATAGAGTGTCTGTCGTTAAAAGTATCGAGATTTAGTAAGAAAAGAAGAAAAGGGGTATTAGAAATATCGCATGGACATGCTGAGATGAAGTCTCTAAAGCATGCATGTCGAGAAAATCTACGCCTGTTCTTATTGTCATGGGTAATGGAATTCAGAACTTTAGTGTTCCAAGAGATAACTTAGAACAGATCAAGTGAATATAGTACCATATGCTTCAGCTGTTGGAAACTCAATATTACCTGACAATTCACGTATCCGGGTTGTTTTGGCAATGTCCAATCTAGATATAGATCACTGGAATGGAATCAAAGGTATCGGCCTCATGCTAAAAGAAACAGAGTGCTCTCAAAAAGGTTGTGAGCACAAAGATAGATCTATAAATGTGCTCTCAAAAGGTTGTGAGCACAAAGAAAGAATTTGTGAAATGTATTGCGAAATCCACAATTGTCGCTAAATTTCACATTTGGAGTTTTTGTGTGGAAAAGCTCCAGAGAATGAAAAGATTGACATCAGTGTGATGTAAAGACATGTTATAGCATGATATCAGGCCGAGGGACAGGCAAAATGGTTAAGGAAACCTGTACCCGGAATTGAGAATGGTTGACAACAGCAATAACCATTAAGTAATTCACTCCTAAGACAACGAGGCAAGTGTGGTGCCAAACACATTGACACCGAGTTATACGTTGTAAAGGAGAAAGTCCGGAATTATGTTGAAATGCTTGGAGCATAAGAGGAACAGATAAAGAAACACACAAGTGTTCGTAGATCTGCTAATTAAAGGCTTACCGCCAGTGTGTTTTTGGAGAACACATAGTCGACATGGGTTTATGGTATAGTCTATATTATTTTCGGACAATAAAGATGCCCAAAAGTAACATGATTTGTTTCAAAACAGAGACGTATATTGTAGCTGTCTGATTCTATCGGCAATTGAGCTATGACGATGAAACATGCTCTATGTACTGATCCGTGATAAACGAGTAAAGTACAAAGTATAAAGTTAAAAGTAAAAGTTGAGATCAAGGGGGAGAATGTTAGGTTGATCTCATCTGGTCGAACCCCAACGGGTCGATCGGTCCCCTTGACCGCGTCCTGATCGGGGACGTCCAACCGCACCAAGGTTGGTGGGCCCCTGTGACTCGCGCTACATAAAGGGTGGGGGGCCGGTAGCACAGGGATTACGAGGTTCACCTGTGCGCCACCGCCTCACCACATCCCCTACCGATCGAGGGTTAGCGCGGTGCTCACGGGAAGCACCACCGACACCGCTACCCACTGCCATCATCGCCGCCCATTTCCACCATGGCCGGAGCCTCGAGCGCCTCCGCACAAGGAGAAGGTAAAGAACCTCCTCCCGATCTCGTTTCTACTCGAATCGATCTACCCTAGGATCCTAGGGATTCAACAGGGTGCACTCGTCATCACGACGGACACGCACGGACAGAAGCTATTCGTTTAGCAACAAAAACGGACAAAATGTTAGATTTTGGGCCCATTTGGGCAGCCCAATAAAAATTCCTGAAAATCTCAAATTGGCCCATGTGCATGGCAGTATTTTGGAGGTGCAAAGTGGTGCTAAAGTTTAGTCCCACATTGCTAGTTGGAGGAGACAAACACCACCTTATAAGGTGGAGTGTTGTACCACTTGGTGTGCTAGTTGAGAACAGAAGGCTCTCTCGTGCGCACTCCTCCTCCTCCTCCGCCGCCGCCGCCGTCCGTCCGTCTCGTCACGACACGCCGCGGGTTGCGGAATGAGCCGATGCCTATATTTTTGCTGTTCAGGAAAATCGAGTCGTGTTAGCGTACGTGTACAGCTTAGCCAATTCGGATCGCTACCGGATCGTGGGCTGCTGTAACCGACTCGAACGTGTGCGACGTGGCCGGCCCACGTTGTACCCGTTAGGGTTTCCCGAACCGCACTATATATTGCCGTGCACTGCGTGCGCCGTCACACACCGAACCAATCTAGGTTTTGCCAATCTCGTGCCTTGCGCCGCCACCGTAGTCTACTCCATCCCGTGCGCCGGCGTGCACCGGCGAACGGGACAGCAGGTCTCCGGAACGCTCGTCCTTGTGATCCTGTACGGGAGAGGGCGAATAAGGTTTTTGGGAAGCGCTCCGCGCGACTGCTTTCAAGTTCTTCATCACGGCTCGACTTCCTGGACGATCTCCGGGTCCGCGGGCGACTCGTCTCCAACGTCGTCTTCTTCGAGCTGCTAGTGTCGCCGCTCAAGCTGCTGCCGTCGCTGCTCCAACGACTACTTCATCTACAATCGTTCGGTACGTTCGTCACGTTCCGATGGCTGTGTTGTAGATGTCTGGCTGCTGTTCATGTTAATTAATACGTCTAGTATTTTCGAGTTTAACATGTTAGTAGCTGTTGCGATCATGTTTATATTCTGGAATTAATCATGGAAATTATGCCTAATAATCCAACAATCCAAAAACCTTATATTTGTTATAGGCAATTTCCTGAGTTAAACATGGGACATCTATCTGATGCGCTGAGGCCGGACAAGTTTACCGGTGTGGACTTTAAGAGATGGCAGTACAAGACCACACTGTGGTTGCGATCTCTGAAAGTGTTCGAGGCTAGTGAGGGTTTACCTGAAGGAACTATATCTGACGAGGATCAGAACAAGTTCAAGGAAACCAATACTGCCTTTGTGGGACTCGTTCTGAGTGCTCTTAGCAACAAGCTGTTTGATGTGTACATGCACATTACAGATGCCAAAGAGCTCTGGGAGGCACTGAACGCTAAGTTCGGTGTAGCAGATGCTGGCAGTGAACTGTACATCATGGAGAGCTTCCATGACTTCAGGATGGCTAACAACCGTTCTGTAGTCGAACAGGCTCATGAGATACAGTGCATTGCTAAGGAGCTTGAGCACGCTAAGTGTGCCTTACCTGACAAGTTTGTGGCTGGATGCATTATTGCAAAGTTGCCCTCTTCATGGAGGAACTTCGCCACAACTCTCAAACACAAGAGACAGGAGATATCGGTTGAAAACCTGATAGCGTCTCTTGATGTTGAGGAGAAGGCTCGGGCTAAGGACACTGCTGAGAGGTGGTGAAGGTCAGTCTAGCGCCAACATGGTGCAGAAGAACTTTCACCATGGCAAGAGCAAGGCAAAGAGCAAGCCTTCCTTCAACATGCCTACCAAGACTACTTCTTTCAAGAAGAAGAAGAAGATGCTGAACAAATCTGAGCTAAAGTGCTACACTTGTGGAGAGCCCGGACACTTCTCTGTGGACTGCCCAGATCGTGCAGACAAGAAAGGGAAGGCGCCAAAGCATGTCAACGTCGTGACCGCTAGCAATGCTGATGGGTACGGTAATTTACCGATTGTGCTTTCAGTATTTCAATCTCCATGTTGGTGGATTGATACGGGTGCTAATGTTCATGTATGTGCTGACATCTCTATGTTCACTTCTTATCAGGTCGCAGATTCAAGCGTCTTAATGGGGAATGGATCACATGCTTCTGTTCGTGGTGTTGGCACGGTAGATCTGAAGTTTACTTCGGGGAAGATCGTGCAGCTGAGGAACGTGCAGCATGTCCCTACTATGAACAAGAATCTTGTTAGCGGCTCCCTTCTATGCAGAGATGGGTTTAAATTAGTCTTGGAGTCCAATAAAGTAGTTGTGTCAAAGTTTGGACAATTTATTGGTAAAGGGTATGAGTGCGGAGGCTTGTTCCGCTTTTCATTATCGGATTTTTGTAATAAGTCAGTAAACCATATTTGTGGCAGTGTGGATTCGGATGCTAATGTTTGGCACTCTCGTTTATGTCATGTTAATTTTGGTTTAATGAGTAGACTTTCCAGTTTGAGTTTAATTCCTACTTTCACCATTGCCAAAGGTTCTAAGTGCCATAGCTGTGTGCAATCTAAGCAACCTCGAAAGCCTCACAAGGCAGCCGAGGAGAGAAACTTGGCACCTCTAGAACTCGTACATTCGGATCTATGTGAGATGAATGGCGTGTTGACAAAAGGTGATAAGAGATATTTCATGACTTTAATCGATGATGCTACTAGGTTCTGTTATGTATATTTGTTGCACACTAAAGATGAAGCTTTAGACTACTTTAAAATCTATAAAGCTGAAGTAGAAAATCAATTAGAGAGAAAGATCAAACGTCTTAGGTCAGATCGTGGTGGCGAGTATTTCTCCAACGTATTTGATGAATTCTGTGAGGAACATGGTATTATTCATGAGAGGACGCCTCCCTATTCGCCCCAATCAAACGGGGTTGCCGAGAGGAAAAACCGCACGCTGACCGACTTGGTGAACGCCATGTTGGACACTGCTGGTTTATCTAAGGCATGGTGGGGGAGGCTTTGTTGACTTCGTGTCATGTCCTGAATAGAGTTCCTAACAAGGATAAAGAGAAGACACCTTACGAGGAGTGGTCTGGGAGAAAACCATCACTTTCTTATTTTCGTACTTGGGGATGTTTGGCGAAAGTCAATGTTCCAATTCCTAAGAAACGAAAACTTGGACCGAAGACAGTGGATTGTGTCTTTCTAGGTTATGCTCAGCGGAGCATTTGCTATAGATTTTTAGTGGTTAAATCTGAGATACCTGATATGCATGTTGATACTATTTTGGAATCTCGTGATGCAACATTTTTTGAGAACACGTTTCCTATGAAGGATATGCATAGCATTGCTAGAATTTCTTCTGAGATATTTGCTGAACCTAGTACATCTGTTGATCATTCTGAACAACCACTTGTTGAGGAAGTCCTTGAGAAGGATGACAATGAATCAGCTCCCAAGAGGAGCAAGAGACAGAGGACTGAAAAATCCTTTGGTGATGATTTCATTGTGTACCTTGTGGACAATACTCCCACGTCCATTGCAGAGGCATTTGCATCTCCTGATGCTGATGACTGGAAAGAAGCTGTCCATAATGAGATGGACTCGATTCTTTCTAATGGAACTTGGGAATTATCTGAACGACCCTACGGCTGCAAACCTGTGGGTTGTAAGTGGGTGTTCAAGAAGAAGCTAAGGCCTGATGGTACTATTGAGAAGTACAAGGCACGGCTTGTAGCCAAGGGCTACACCCAGCGCGAAGGCGAAGATTACTTTGACACCTATTCACCTGTTGCTAGACTCACCACCATTCGAGTACTACTTTCCCTGGCTGCCTCCTATGGTCTTATCGTTCATCAAATGGACGTAAAGACAGGAATTATATGGATCAGCCTGATGGGTTTGTAGTAAAAGGTGAAGAGAGAAAGGTGTGCAAATTGTTAAAATCTTTGTATGGGCTGAAGCAAGCACCTAAGCAATGGCATGAGAAGTTTGACAGAACTTTAACTTCTGCAGGCTTTGCCATTAATGAGGCTGATAGGTGTGTATATTATCGCCATGGTGGGGGCGATAGTGTTATATTATGCTTGTATGTTGATGACATACTGATTTTCGGTACAAGCATGATAGTGATAAATGAGGTCAAGTCTTTCTGTCAAAGAGCTTTGATATGAAAGATCTGGGACAAGCTGATGTGATCCTGAACATTAAGCTGATTAGGGATGAGAGTGGGATTACGTTAACGCAATCACACTATGTTGAGAAGGTCTTGAGCCGCTTTGGTTATATAGACAGCAAGCCTTCTCCAACACCCTATGATCCCAGTGTGACACTCAGAAAGAACAAAAAGGAAACGAGAGATCAATTAAGATATTCTCAAGTGATCGGTTCACTCATGTACCTTGCGAGCGCGACGAGACCTGATATCTCTTTTGCTGTGAGCAAGTTGAGCAGGTTCATGTCTAACCCGGGTATTGATCATTGGCATGCACTTGAAAGGGTCATGCGCTATCTGAACGGTACAATGAGTTATGGGATTCACTATTCAGGGCACCCTGCGGTGCTTGAGGGATACTGTGATGCGAACTGGATCTCAGATGTTGATGAGCTCTACGCCACAAGTGGATATGCATTTATTCTTGGAGGTGGCGCAGTGTCATGGAGGTCTTGCAAACAGACCATTTTGACGAGGTCAACCATGGAAGCAGAACTTGCTGCTTTAGATACAGCTTCTGTTGAGGCAGAATGGCTGCGTGAGCTCTTGATGGACTTGCCGGTGGTTGAGAAACCATTACCGGCCATCCTTATGAACTGTGACAACCAAACGGTTATTACGAAAGTGAACAGTGCTAAGGATAATGCGAAGTCATCAAGACACGTCAAGACGCTTGAAGTCTGTCAGGAAAATGAGAAACTCCGGAGTAATAACTGTTAGTTATATTCAAACAGACAAAAACCTGGCAGATCCCTTTACGAAGGGACTATCACGTAATGTGATAGATAGTGCATCGAGGGAGATGGGGTTGAGACCCGTGAGCGTTACACCATAGTGGTAACCCAACCTATGTGATCGGAGATCCCGTGAATTAGGACCTGGGAAGAACAAGCTAGTGGTTTAACTGAGGAGAGTTATTTTTAACCCTCTCCGTGGGAAGATGCATAACTCTCACATTCTGTAAGGCAGGTTGGCAATATGCCTTAATGTGTTTCTGTTGGCTATTCGTAGCAAAGGTGCTATCCTACAGAGCGACCTTGAAAGAACACACCTATATGAGTCCGACTGTTAAACGTCGCAGTCTATGAGATTTGGGTGATCTCTAGTAAGCTCATGAAGAGACCAGGGAGTATGACGCATATGCTCCACCCGCGGGGTAGGCTACTGGCAGCCACGTACTGGTTATGACTTTGAGTGAAGTCTATTGGCACCAAACTTGCAATTCAAGGTTCGTCCATTGTTCAAGTTGCTGGTAGATGTAGCTTGAAGCTCTAGGCGGAAGTTCAACTTAACAGTCTCTGCTGAAACACTGGTATATAAACAAGAAACGAGGTTTGGCAAAATCTCTAAATGGGAATTTGAGATCTGGTGGGGGATTGTTAGATTTTGGGCCCATTTGGGCAGCCCAATAAAATTCTGAAAATCTCAAATTGGCCCATGTGCATGGCAGAATTTTGGAGGTGCAAAGTGGTGCTCCCACATTGCTAGTTGGAGGAGACAAACACCACCTTATAAGGTGGAGTGTTGTACCACTTGGTGTGCTAGTTGAGAACAGAAGGCTCTCTCGTGCGCACTCCTCCTCCTCCTCCTCCTCCGCCGCCGTCCGTCTCGTCACGACACGCCGCGGGTTGCGGGAATGAGCCGATGCCTATATTTTTGCTGTTCAGGAAAATCGAGTCGTTAGCGTACGTGTACAGCTTAGCCAATTCGGATCGCTACCGGATCGTGGGCTGCTTAACCGACTCGAACGTGTGCGACGTGGCCGGCCCACGTTGTACCCGTTAGGGTTTCCCGAACCGCACTATATATTGCCGTGCACTGTGTGCGCCGTCACACACCGAACCAATCTAGGTTTTGCCAATCTCGTGCCTTGCGCCGCCACCGTAGTCTACTCCATCCCGTGCGCCGGCGTGCACCGGCGAACGGGACAGCAGGTCTCCGAACCGCTCGTCCTTGTGATCTGTACGGGAGACGAATAAGGTTTTTAGGAAGCGCTCCGTGCGACTGCTTTCAAGTTCTTCATCACGGCTCGACTTCCTGGACGATCTCCGGGTCCGCGGGCGACTCGTCTCCAACGTCGTCTTCTTCGAGCTGCTACTGTCGCCGCTCAAGCTGCTGCCGTCGCTGCTCCAACGACTACTTCATCTACAATCGTTCGGTACGTTCGTCACGTTCCGATGGCTGTGTTTGTAGATGTCTGGCTGCTGTTTATGTTAATTAATACGTCTAGTATTTTCAAGTTTAACGTGTTAGTAGCTCTTGCGATCATGTTTACTATTCTGGAATTATTCATGAAAATTATACCTAATAATCCAACACAAAACATGGACAGATTTCAAAAAAAAAAAAAAAGTAGGCCCGCGCCTACGTCTTCTAGACACGGTCAATCCAAAACATTCTGAGCATATAGGCAGGTAGCACGTGCAGAGGTTGCTACGGACGACAAAACAAGCTAGCTCATTGAACAGCAAAGAAATCTGACGTGTACGCACAGAACGGAGTACGTACGGCCGGGAGGTGACTGTTACACGTCCCGTGCAAAGCCCTCCGACTTATGCATGCGCACGACTGTATGAAGCTAATACTGTTGATGAACAAGAAAATGCGTACAACCAGTTGCTATAGTACGCGCTAGCTTCTTTATTCGGGGTGTACTGACACACAACAGAGAGACGTTAGTGCTGGAAAAACGTCCGATCGTCATTCCACCATGCTCCTCCATGCACCCCAGAAGAAAAAGAAGCCGATGGAGTAAGCCACACGATCGATCGATTGAAGAAGTCTCCAACTCCAACCTTCTTCTTGAGAGATTTTACGGTGCATCGTACTACACATTTTCGAGTGTAGTATATATCTCATCGGATGCTAAAATTAACTGGGCCAGTTTTAGGCCAAGGACAAAAACGACTTCTTCTCTGTAATTAAGCATCTTCTTCAACCAGTACTTGTGAGCCATGAACCGTTCCCCATTCTAAACCAGAAGCACCTCGCGTGTGGCTCACCGGCCGAGGAATGGTGCTTCCAAACATCATTAAACATCCTTAGCCTCGTGTATCCAGCGCCGCACTTGCATAATAACCTCATTAAATCTGCGACCAGTGAGTAGACCTGAGACACGGTATTTCGGAAGCCAAGGCCCGCGCGGAGTCCGCGCCGAGTTCTTCATCACTTCCATATCAACCGGCACGCCCACTGCCACCATGCCGCCTCCATCACCGGCGGGTCTGGTAATCTGCACGGCGTGACCGTGACCAGCCAGGCAGCCACACGAAGGCCTCTATGTCTTGCTAGTCGGCGGCGGCGCATGGCGTTGGCGCCGTCGGAGAAATCAACCTCATCGAACTTGACACATGAGAAAGCGGGCGAACGGGTTGCAGTCCAGGGCAACGTCGCCGGAGGACGGCCAGAAGGAGAGCTGCTTGGCAGGGAGCGGAAGAAGGGCAAAGTGACGGCCAGTGAGGAGCGGAGGAAGATGACGATGCATGCGAAGTTGGGAAGGACACAATCATACGAGGTATGTGCTCTCGCAGAAGAAGAGACACTGGACTGGATCGAACCGCGGCGATGTGGAAGGAGTCGTGGAACCGCGGCGAACCGCAGTCCAGCCACAACGTCGCTCAGGATATGATTCCCGATACGATTGCTTTCCTGTTTTTTGTGAGTGTATTGCCGGAAATACCCTCAGCCTCAAATATACTACCAAAAAAATGGGGTAGTATTACGGATCTGCACCGTCCGATTACCTCGATTGAATGGCCCACGTTGCATTGATGTACTGTAAAATATCTCTTCTTCTTCTTCTTCTTCTTCTTCTTCTTCTTCTTCTTCCCTTTACCCTTTGTTAATATCTGCCATCTTTGTATGCAAAGCTCGTTGTGGAAGTACAGGACAGCGATAAAAAGTGCAGGATTGATAGAAGTATCTCCTTGCTACAAAATAAAATAATGGCGCACTACCTCGTGCTGGGAAAGCATGGAATTTCCGGCCGATGGTGCAGCTAGGGCTAGTGGCGGGAGGAGGGACAAGGGTCACATGCCGTCTGCCTCGGGTGGCCCCCGCACATGCAGCACCATATGCCGGCCGGCCCGCACTCAGAGAAATTCTGACTGACCCTGAGCGGAGCGCGTCGATCGGTGTGTACGTGCGTGTCAAGTCCTACAGTGGTGTATCGATCTGTTGCGAGGTGGCTAAATGGACCACGTGGCAAAATTATTTCACAGAATGAATATTCGGCGAAATTATTTCGCTGAAGTAATCATTTTGAGTGGTGCCAGGCCCTATACTCTACATGGTAGCACATTCTCATCAGGCGCTACACATCTTGCCAGCGTGATGGCTGCGAGGCCCACTTTTGGTAGTATAGCGCCCGATCACAAGACGCTATGGTGCTGTCATGTAGCGCCTTGCAATCAGGCGCTACTCATCTGGCAGTGTTAAGTCGCGCGACGACGCCCTCCCAACCCTAGCGCTCACTCCACCCGACCCGATATAGCCCACAGAGACGGCGGCTGGCGGCTGCTCACTTCCCCCTCTCAAATCCTCTCTCAAATTCCCCAAAATCTGAAGATTTCTTCCATGGAATTTGTCCCCTAGTTTCTAGAGGTAGTCTATCTCATTTCGTTATGTTTTGACCCATTGGAATCTTTTATTTTGGTAGATTTATGTCCAAATCGTGGAAACCCTAGAAAATCGAAATTGACCCCAAAGATGCATGTGCTAGGTGTTGGTGCATTGTCCAATTTGTGGCTTCTATGTTGTCCATGAAGCATTTGGTTAGGGGTACGGTTCTTGTTAAGTTAGTAGTGATTGAATTAACTTTATATGGTGTTGTCATTATTTTAGGGATGGCAAGAATTGTTCATGTTCATCATGTGGACAAGGATGCCTTCTAGAAAGGAAATATTGAACCGGACCCGGATGAGGTGGGCTTGGTGTTTGAGCATAGTCGTACCTATGCCGAGGTTTTGAAAAGAGTGAGGATTGAATTGGATTGGTTGGACACAAGTGATGTTGTAGAATTGGAGGGAAGACATAATGCGGGTCACAGAGTTGGCTCCGACGACTTGCCGTGGCTCTAGGTTTATGGTTTTTATTTTTATTTATTAATGTAAAATCGGTTGTTTGTGTCCCACCCTCTATCTATGAAAAAAAATCTAAAATGCGTCACCGCGTTGGGAGCAATTGTTGACACGACAGATACACTTAGACACAGGGACTGTCCATTTGGAATTTCGGCCATCTGCTGGGCTCTGTGGAAGGCCCGGAACAAAGTTACCTTTGACAATCACAAGATGAAGACTCCTTGTGAGGTGATTTTTCATGTGTCCTCTTTGCTTAATTACTGGGCAGGTTTACACGAGGCTGACAAAGAGTTCTTGAGGATGGGAGCTGACAAGATGATGGTGACGGCGACGAATTTGCTTCGAGTTGATACAAGAAGGGTGCCGACATCGACTGGGGTGTCAGTCGGGATCTGACTGTTGCTGGAACGCTGTCAGGTGGTGGAGTTTGAAGCCTGGTGCTGCTGATCTTGAGGAAGTTTTGGCTGCTACAAGTTATGGGTGGCTGTTGCTAGGGTGAAAGTTTAGTGGCTTTTTTGGATTTGCAAAATTTGATACTCGGCCTGTAATATTGATGCTTGCACTTCTTGTTAGGTTAGATGGTGGTATCAGGTTTTCGCCCCATAACGAGTGATCGACGGCGATCATTCGTAGTGGGTTTCCTGATACTGCTCCAACTCGTTTTCCCTCTCCCTTTGCTTCCTTTTTCCCTATACTCCTGCTGGTTGTATGACATTGTGGTGGTCTTTCCGTTTAATAAAATGGGAAGGGGTGGGAAGCCCGGTTGGAAAAAGGGACTGTCCGTTTGGCAACCAAAAAGGACAAAACATGAAACTTATTTTGTGTCCGTTTGGGTCACCCGTTGGAGTTGCCCACGTATGCGCCAGCTTAAGGTGGAGGGGGCGTGCTGAAAAAAAAGATCAGAGGCCCGCGCGCGCCTACGTTTCTACCCACGGTCAATGCACAACATTCTGAGCATATAGGAAGCTAGGACGTGCAGAGGTTGCTACGGACGACAAAACTAGCGAGCTCATTGAACAGCAAAGAAGTCGGACGTGTCCGCACAGAACGGAGTACGTACGGCCGGGAAGTGACTGTTACACGTCCCGTGCAAAGCCGTCCTTTAGTTTCACTTATGCATGCACACGACGGTATGAAGCTACTCCCTCAGTTACATAATGTAAGATGTTTCAGGTATTACGTAATTATCGTTGAGCGAACGTGTACCCTAATTATCGTTGGGGGGATTTTGTTGCTCCCTTCAAATCATGTGTTAGGCTGTCATTACGGAAATACCGCATGCATGTACCTTAATAGTAACTAGTTAGTGCTGGAAAAGAAAAAGAAAAATGCAACCCACAGGAATGATCATTACACCATGCTCCATGCACCCCAAAAGAAAAAGAAGCCGACGCTTTACTTAGTTAGATGGAGTAAAAGCCACACGATCGATCGATCTCCAACCTTCTTCTTCCCTTTACCCTTTGTTACACCGAGGCGGCGGGCCCGGAACAGGTGGTTTTGATGGCAGCCTGGATGAAGACTGCGTGGGTAGAGGGTTTGTCGACCATGACTGGATCGCTTTCGGTCAATGCGAAGGTCGATCTGGTTGTTACGCCGGGGCGGCGGCCCCGGAGCGGTGGTGTGTGTTGTGGCGTTTGTCGAGTTGGGTCGTGTGGACGACGAGTTGCTTCGTTTGTGCCTTTCTTTTGTACAGTTTGTATGGTTTTTGGACCCGGTTTTTCTTATAAACTGGGTCAATTTTTTAATCTATTCGACTGGTGGTACGACCACCTTGTCCAAAAAAAAATCTGCCGTCTTTGTGTGCAAGCTCGTAGTGGTACAAAAAAAAACTAACTAGTGGTAAGAAAGCATGGAATTTTGGGCCGATGGTGCACCTTAGCTAGAGCTGGGCTAGTGGCCGGAGGGAACAAGGCTCACATGCTATCTGCCTCGTGTGGCCCCCGCACATGCGGCCCCATGCCGACCGTACGACGCCCGCCCACACCCAGAAAAATCCGTGCGCGTCGGTATGCGGGCGCCGCTGTTGGCGTGTGTACGTGCGTGTCAAGTCCTACAGTACGACTGTATCCGTTGGACGCACCACGCGGGCACGTTGCGAGGTCGTCTGTCTACCGCTGCGCAAATCCATCCTCAGCAGGAACAGCGCCCGATCTCACAAACATATTCTTCATTGGCTCTTCGCCTCCGGCTGGATGGAAAATATTCTTCCTGTGATTGATCTGGGTGGGCGTCAGGAGAGGAAGGGTGAAAGCCGGGGAGTTTTGGCTTTGCTTGCTTTTTCTTTTTCTTTTTCGTTTTTCTTTTTTGGCTGTTTTTTTCTTTCTTATTTATTTTATTTTCGTTTATATTAGAAACCACTGTTTTATGTTTTAGGAAAATATTACCTGTCCATATATTAAAATCGTTCAAATACCATACATGTTCATATTTTTTAATAAATTTCGTAAATGAACAATTTTTGAAAATGAACAATTTCTGGAATGATTTTTTTTTTTGAAAATGAACAATTTTTGAATCTGAGTTTTAAAAAATTGTTCAATACCAAGTTCCTGTTCAACAGAGTTTTACAAAATCGTTCAATACCAAATTATGTTCAACGGGTCTTTCAAAAATCGTTCAAGACCAAATTTACGTTCAACATGTTTTTCAAAATTTGTTACAAAAACCGTTTAAACCTAGTTTTCGTTCAACAGAGTTTTTAGAAAATCGTTCAATACCAAATTCTGTTCAATGGGTCTTTCAAAAATTGTTCAAGACCAAATTACGTTCAACGGGTTTTTTAAAAATTGTTAAAGACCAAATTACGTTCAACGGGTTACCAAATCTTGTTCAACATGTTTTGAAAAATCGTTCCAAAATCCGATTAAACTTAGTTTCTATTCAATGGAGTTTTACAAAATCGTTCAATACCAAATTATGTTCAATGGGTCTTTCAAAAACCCGTTCAAGACCAAATTACGTTCAACATGTTTTTCAAAAATCGTTCAACACAGGTTTTTCAAAAATCGTTTCAAAATCCGTTTAAACCAAGTTTCTGTTCAACAGAGTTTTACAAAATCGTTCAAAAATAATTTTCATTCACAGACTTCTTTGTTCACTTATCAAAATTGTTCAAAAATATATTTTGTTCACCGACCTTCTCTGTTCATTTTTTAAATCGTTCATAAATAGTTTCCGTTCACCGCCATTTTTCAGTTCACTTTTTAAAACCACTCAAATGAGGTCAATGTTCTAATTGATAAAAGTTCAATTAAAAATATATGTTCTTATTTTTAAAAATCCTATCAAATTGTCCGTATTTAAAAATGTTCATTTTTGAAATAGATTCATATTTCAAAATTATTCATATTTTGAAATTGGTTCAGGCTTCTATATTTTTCATATTTTAAAATGTTCATTTCGAATTTTAAAATTTTAAAATATCCAGATTTTGAAGAAAAAGGAAGCGTGCAGGGAAACATCAGCCAACCGTACATATGCATTCCCGCATTAAAGTAATTCAAACGTGCAAAAAGAACCGAAACAGAAATAGGAAGCAGTTAACGATCCATTCTACTCCGTAGTATAGAACGCGAAAAGCTGCTGCTACTCCTACGGACGGAAGTGGGCCGGCAAACAAGGCCCATTAGCGTCATTGGGGGTGTGCGGGAGCTTGTTCCCTCCGCGTAACGCGGAAACTAGGAGCTCCGTTGAGTTCGCCTTGTAGTCTCTCCTTTGTAGGTAGCGCTTGTAAGCCCAATAAGGTTATTTTTTGGGCTCACGCCAAGTTAGCCCGCCTGTATCGTGCGTCGCCAAATCCTATTCTATTCTCAATGCATAGGTTAGCTAAGCTCTGCTTACCCTCCTCCCAACGTTTCTTCCACACGTGGGCCGGCCCAGGTAGCACTTATGTGTCTGGTTTTATGAAGCTTCTAGAAGCTTCTGGGGCGGTTTTGCTTGATTTTTTTTCCTGTTCGTTGGTTCAACGTGTACCGTCAGGTTTTACGGTTTTTCCTGTTTTTCACGTTCTTTCTTCCGATTTTTTATGTGCTCTTCACATTTTTCTTCTTTTTTTCTTCTAAATTCGTGAACATTTTCATTTTTTGTGAAAACTTTCATATCCGCGAACTTTTTAATCCACAAACATTTTTAAAATTCATGAACATATTTTTAAATTTAGGACATTTTAAATTCATGAATATTTTTCAAATTCATAAAAAAATCATGAAATTTAGGACATTTTAAATTCACAAACATTTTTCAGGACATTTTAAATTCACAAACATTTTCCAAATTCATGAAAAAAATTCGTGAACTTTTTTGAAATTCAGGACGTTTTAAATTCATGACATTTTTTTTCAAATTTATGAATATTTTTATACTTCATAATTTTTTAAATATGGGAACATTTTTCCGATTTCACCCAAAAATTCTGTTTTTTTTCCTGAACCAGTAGCAAAGGTCGAACAAAAAAATAAATCAAAACGAAGGGCGCGTGCGAAATTTAGCTGGGCCAGACCATCAAGTATGATCAGAAAGGAGTGGGGTACACGTACAATCGATAACCGACACTACGAGTGCCGAATAGGAGCTCGCACGCACGTCCCCAAAATATATCCGCTTCGTGATCCCGTGAACACATGTCCATTTCTTTTACGAGCTCGTTAGAGCAGGTATAATAGATACCATAAAAATTTCTAATGTAAAATCGTTTTCGGATATACCGTAAAATAGTTTACGGTGCAAAACGGTGTCAGAATCAGGGTTCAAAAAAGCGGACTTAAGCGTACGCCTTAGCGCGCTTTAGCGCTGAGCGAGCCCATAACGCTGCGCTAGGGGCAGAAGCGGTAGTTGAGGCGTTAAGCGGCGCTTCGTACCGCTTAGGCGATCGCTAAAGCGGTGAGCGTACGCTAGAGCGGCGCTCAACTGGGAAACGCGTACGCGGCGCGCAACTGGCGGGAGTTTTTCTCCTGCGCGTGGGAAAAGAAGCAGGGGCGGGAAGGGAAATCGAGCAGCGCGGGAATGGGAGTCGAGGGGTACATAAGGGGAGGGGAAAACGACCCCTTCTGGCTAGGGTTAGGAGAAAGGAATCGAGAGGGTATTGGGAAATTTGGTGGCGGCGGCGGGAACCCTCGCCCTCCTCACTTCTGCCGGCGGCGGAGGAAGGGACACAGCAGGAGCGCCTCACCTCAAGCTCTCCCCTCTCCTCCTCTGCAACTCGACTCCAGCAGCACCTGCACGCCGCGCCTCCCTGTCCGCGCCTCCCTCCGGCCATCTCCGACCTCGTCGCGTCCTCCCTGCCCAGGTGAAAATTTTGCCAATCTTCTCTGTTTTTCTTCTTGTTCTTACTCCTTAGTTCATGTTCAGTAATCAGTAGCTCCGATTTGAGGTTGATTTGTATGTGAGATCATGAGATCTAAGTTGAACAGATTGTGGACATTTGTATGTGCGATTTTAGATCAGGATTTTAGATGTTTACTGGTTTAGAGCTTCAGATATGGATGTGGTGACGATATGGATGTGGTGACTGGCAACAACTACATGGATGAGGAGTGAGCCATGATCTTCATGGCGACATGGAAGCAACAGATCTGCTGTTTGCTTGTTTCGTCTGAAGTTTACCTATTTGCATGCATATTTGAACCTGCTGTGCTGTGATCGTTGATGTGTGCTTGTTATGTGTGTGTGATCGTTGATCACCTTATCAGACTTAATTATTTGATGTTTGCTACTATGCTAGCTTTGGTTGTGAACTTGTGATTGTGACTGATTTGATTGTTGTGTGCAATCTGGTATTTCAGTTTATATGTGCTTGCTGGCTTGCAATTCTGCTGCATCATTCATTTATTCACATATATTCTGCTATATCATTCATATTTTACATGCAAACTGTGTTGAATGCTTGGAAACAGGCAAAATTCCGCCGTTTTTTTTAAACGCTTAAGCGGCGCTTAAGCTCGCTAAAGCAGAGAAAACTCTAAGCGAGAGCTTGTCGCTACGCTTACGCTTTACGCTTTTTTGAACCTTGGTCAGAATAGATACCCGAAAAAAGCCTTTCAATCACGCGAGAGCCACCGCCGAGCTTCTCCATCTTCCCCGCGTCCTCACAACGCCTCGGCCAGCAAACTGTGGTCCCGTTGGCCGCATCGACCAGATCTCGACCCGACGCCATGGCCGTTGGAGCACCGCTCCCTACCACCATCGTTCTAGCCTCGTTCCAGTCTCGCCTGTGTGGCCCTGCTGCGGCGAGAACCCCACGGTCAAGCTGACATCCAACCCTGTGCCCTGCCATACTAGAGCTTCTCCCTGTTGACTTGTGCGGATCTGGCAAGAATCGGACTGTCCGGTAAAAGTTGGCCGGATTCTGGGCGTGTCTGCCAATCTCGGGTGATAGTTGGGCTGAAATTTCTCCCCCCCCAACCATCTTCGTGACTTTTCAGTTTAGTGGAAAATCGACTCCAATGCCGGGAATGTGTGGTACACCGGTTACCGAGTTCGGTTTTCAGTTTGCCCTAAAAAAGTTACGGGTCAGCCAAATTTTAAGTATCTGATCTATTCGGTACACTTTTCTTCAAGTATAACCATAAACAGTGGTTATTTTAATGTTTTTCCTTTTTATAGGATCTGTTAGAGAATATCCAGCAGAGAACAAACTCGTCAATCTCACGCTGATCACAAGTGTCGCCTGTTAGCTTGGGTTTAGGTTCCCTGTTTTAGGCATAGACGGTGTCCCATGAGTTAGAGTGTGCGGTTTTTTAACCGCGTTTGTATGATTTTTGGGTCCGATTTCCTGATTAACTGGATCAATTCTTTCTTCTATAATGCAATGCGGAAACTCCCGCCCTGGTTTGTCAAAAAAAAAAAAAAAATTGTCGCAACTTACCTAGCCACATCGGACCTGACAGAGGAGATCGAAAGAAAGCTTATTTGCTAGTACTGTACTACATTAACTGTTACATCCAACTCAGCAGGGCCGGCCTGGAATCCGTTGCTAGAAGAGCACGGGATACAGAATTACAGATGATCAGAAGCACAACCGAACACTTTACGAAAGATCATACAGAGTTGCACACACGCCTTGTTTGCCATTATGTTACACCACCACCATCTACAAAAGGTCTTGCCCGCCCAACGACCTCCCGGCCGGAGATGAGAATCTCCTACTGCATTGCCGTGAGGACTGGAGCTCCTTCCACCTGCAGAACAAGTTCGTCCACAGAGAGGGTTAAGAAAAATTCTTCCTTTTCTCGGGGGCTATATATTTCTTGCACGCTAAGAATCACTTGTCCTTACCATGAAGGTCGCCCCGCAGATTTCTTCCTCGTCTGCGGGGACAGCGGTGACCTTGTTCTTGGGGTTCTCGTACGACTTGAGGCCTCCGAGAGTGTTCCAGTAGAAGCAGCCCTGCGGGAAAGGCGCCAGTGACTTGCCGCAAGATCCCTTGAGCAGGTCGATGTCGTCGGAGAAGGCGACGCAGCCGTCGGCGGTGATGCCCCAAAAGAGCGGCACCTTGCCCTCCGGATCCTACACCAACAAATCAGCAAGAAATTAAACACTTCTGTCAGATTGCCCTGAAATGAGACATTGAGACGATATATACGATCGTCGAGCAGCTTGCTAAATGTGCTTACGGATGCGACGAGAAGTGAGGAGGTGGACTTGTCGAAGAGGACGAAGGCGTAGCTGCCGGTGAGCTGGGAGAGCATGAAGCTGGCGGGGTAGGGTGCCCTGTCCCTCAGCGTCTTGTAGGCCTCGATCACGAGGAGGACCTCGTTGCCGCCCTTGGACAGGCCATACTGCTGGCTCAGACGGCCCAGGTTGTCCAGCACTCCCTCGAACAGGCAGAAGATCTCGTCCTTTGCAGCGAAAGACCTGGATCAACAGACAAAAGGGGAACAATACTAAGTGTGTGCTGAAATCTCAATCACTGCAGTATATTACCATCTTGATTTCTTGATGGTACTCAGCTCAAGGACAACACGAACTTAGGTAAGTGTCCTTGAGAATTCAAAATTAGGTGAAGCATCAATGACTTACTGCAAATCATGCACCTAATACGGAGAAGTAAACACCTAAACTTGTCTGAAAAAAGGAGTGAAAAAAATTCCTTGGATGCTACTCCTTTAGTGCATCTGCCCAGTACACGATAAGATAAGATCGAAGGACAACCAGGCCCTACAAATCATAGCGGCGAATTGAAAGATACTGCCGTATGGTCCAGCGGGTCCATCTTTCCTTTGTTTCTTCCTGATCTGTGGGTATCAAAACCGGGTGCAGTTTCCTGCTAACAGCAACTGCTCCCTCAGGTTGGTATGAACTGAACCAACCAATAACAAACAGATCATAATCATATCTAAGGAGATTTGGTCTCATTGCACTGGCAAAATCCCAGTTTTGCTATAATACTACCGGTTGTGCCAAGAAATTTGAACTGAACCAACCAATATCAAACAGAGCATAATCATATCTAAGGAGATTTGGTCTCATTGCACTGGCAAAATCCTAGTTTGCTAAAATACTACCAGTTGTGTCAATAAAATTTGAACTGAACCAACCAATAACAAACAGAGCACAATCATATCTAAGGAGATTTGGTCTCATTGCACTCGCAAATCCCAGTTTGCTAAAATACTACCAGTTGTGTCAATGAAACTATGTCATCGTCGCAGCCTTTTGGAATAATAATCCATAAGCACCTACTAACTTGCCGGCCAATAGTGCATCACATCAAAGCATTACTAATACATCATGGACTTGTCCATTTTTTTTAAACGATGGTTACTATCCTTGTTGAACTTTTAATAGCCGCTTACCGAAGAATACGAGGCCCGTTTGTTGCGAAGTCAATTGTTTGCCACCATGCCTTTGGAAGGTGGCACGATGTTGACGTGCAAATTGCAAAAGATGTGGTGGCGATTTTCCAGCAGCATACGTGACACTCTCTATGCCAACATAGCAATCCACATCTATTTATCGTTTTTCTTTTTCTTTACATTGCCGCCAAGTCCAACCATTACACGCATGGGGAGATGAAAAATTGAAAAGATCTCATGGGCTCGCTTGGAATGCAGAAATTTCATGTGGAACGATTTAGCTCCTTTATAGATCCAGGAAAATATTTTTGTGTCATAATATATTGTGAAAATAGTTTTTGTGGCGATCAGATCGTTCGCGCATGGCGGCAAATCTATGTCCCAATCACGAGACGCGGAACTAGGGAAGATATTATGCGAGAAATTCCATGGCATATTCTTAAAAAATAATAATGCGAGAAATGGAGGAAACTTTAAGTTGGTAGCTAGGTCCCTCACCTAATGGAATGGATTGCGAAGGTTGTATTATTGCTTACTTTAGTCTTTAGGAAAGCAACATGCCCTTCTAATATGGACAAGACTCTCGGATTATTAGCGCAAGATTCGTGGCAGACGAAACCGAAATGAACTAGCACATTAGACTATCGCGGCTACATCGTGAATTAATATGGTTATTATGTGTGCTCTAATAGATATTTTCTGCATAATTCCTGAGTTCCAAATGACCCTCGATGATCTGATCCAACCGAAGCTACACAGTCAAAATGAAAAGGAAGAGCATGTGACCCGCACGAGTAGCCTTCGCATTGGATTTTTTTTTTCCTTTGGAAAAAACGTTGGATGATATTCCTCGATTTACAAATATTTCCCATGGTGGTAAGCAAAATTGCTTCAGCAAACGAAACGACAGATTGTGACTAGTGATGTGACTATGACTAAGATAACCCACCATATCATCCAGCCACTGAGGTGGGCACAAAAATCATCCGCCACATACGAGAGAGATGGCAGATGTGTGCGATAACGTTCTAGACTGTACTGTAGTCCGTACCATGGTTACCAGCTAGCTAACCTCACCATCACGAAGCTTCAGTAGCTAGAGAAGAGCGAAGGCAGAGCAGATGATTCTGCAGCTCAGGAATATAATAGCTGAACAAATGATTTGTGATGCTACTGCCCGTTTCGTTCGCACAAAAAGATCTGTGCATGGACAGAAATCGATTCCTGGATCATTGAACCTATCCATGGATCTTGCAAAATATTCATGTAAATGATTGAAAGAAGCTTTGCTTTCCCGGAGTTGATCGATTAAGCTGCAGAGAGGGTGTGTTATTGCTACCTTGGGAGGAGGAGGGACTGGTTGGCGTGGGAGTAGGCGAGGTTGCCGAGGGATCCCAGCTCGACGGACACGGCCGGGTCGGCGCCGGCGAGGAAGCGCTTGACCAGCTCGGACGCCCGCGTCTTGGGGGACGGCGTCCGGCTCCCCGCCGCCACCAGCTCCGCCGGCACCTCCACCACCTCGCCGCTGAACACCGCCAACATCTTGGCTCGATCGCTCTCCTCTACGCTCAGGCAAACTACAACTAGGAACAACACTTAGCTACGCAGGGAGAAGGAAATTAAAGGGTGAGTCTGTGGCCTTCCACACTCCTTGGATTGTTGAAACGGAGGAGGGAGAGGCGCCGGTTATATAGCCCCGGGTGGCAGAACCCACGCGCAGGGCCCCTGGTTTGGTTAACCACGTAGGGCCCACGCCGCATTAGCATGGTTCCTTGCGTTAGTTTAAGGTTAAGGCTAACACGGATGCACCTCGTGCACATGGACGTCTCGTAGGTGGATGCCCTCTTTCCACCGGCACGTACTACGACTGTGCTAATCGTGTCTCACCGTCTAACCCTACACAAGAATTCGTAGGAGATAGTACTTATTTGACACGAAAACGAAAGACGTTGGGAAAGGTCGCAGCTTAGGTTTGTCCAAGTAAAGCTGAAACTTTGGTGCTGTCATGGATGAATTAGAGGCGATGAGCTACAAGTTTGTACTATGGCTGCTCGTAGTATGGACTAAAACCAGGGGCAGCTGGCTGGCAGGGAGAGCTAGGTGAGACGGCGAGAGGAAGAAGAAACGGACGCGAGGATTATCTGCACGCGAGCAGGGAAAGAAGAAAATCACGGGGAAGAGAGAGTGTGGTGGATCCGGAGGGAGGGAGGTGCGGGGGAGGGATGACCGGGGAAGATGGAGGAGGATGGCGACGGGTGATGGGGTGTCTGTTTGCTTGCTTGCGTCGCCGTGCGGTTTCGTGTGGGTGACGCGTGTGGTTTCGTTGGTATGCGGAAACGATCGAGGTGGGGGTTGGGAGGGGACCTAGTCTTCACGCCGGAGATTTTGGCCCTCTTCGATCCAGCAGATGACGCCGGGAACTAGCACATGGCAACTGAACCAGGCTCCCGGCGGGGTGCCGTGCATGATCGCCTGCCTACCTTCTGCGGCGCATGCACAAGGGACGCACACAAAGCGTGAGGGTTCGCGTCGCGAGGACACGATGCACGCAAAGCCTGCTCGTTTATGTCCGAGATACCTCTTTAGCAGATTTTGAGTGCCCCTTTGTTTGAAAAGATTTGCAAAGGAGTTGTATAAGGTTCAGTTCATGTGAATTTTCTCTATGGAGTCTATTTGGTTCAAAGGAATGAATCCTCCAAAAGAATATGTATTGCTTTCCTACATGACAGCGGTATATGATTTCTACATAGAGGTGAGACCTCTTGAAAAAGATTCTATGTGTATATGCCAACTAGAAGGGCTTCTTTGAATTGCAGGAATAGAAAAAACAAAGGATTGAGATGTCAAGTGACGTATGGAACTCTTTGGATAGAAAGAATTCTACAGAATTTTTGGATGATTCCAATCTACCGAGAGGTTGGTTGATTCGCTGGATTCTCAAAATAATTGAATAGGAAAAACGCTGAAAATGATAGAAATGTAGTTGCAAAACAGAGGATTCCAAAATACAGAAATCTATTAGTTTGGTTGTATGGTTCACAGGAATAGGAAAACACATGATTACGATAACCATGGTCAAATCAAAATCAAACATCGTTGAGAAAGTATAATTACCATGCTATTGTGCAACTAGAGACCTCGGTCTCTCGTTTATTTGTGCGTAGCATTTTGAAAAAGAGGTCAAATCGGATTGTTAAATTTTGTTTTCCCTTTGAAGCTAACATCAAAAGGAAATTTCATGTCCTTTTGATTTACTCATTGGGGGCAAACATATGAATCGTGTCATCATAGGAAAATTCCCTATTGCTACATTGTTCCTCTATTTTTTTAACCAAACAAGCCGTGATTTTGTTTGGATGCAGCCCCTTTGGATGATAGCATTGATATCGTAAAATTCCTAAGAAATCCATTCATGTGCCCTATATTCCATAGGATTCTCAAATAAGCTCGAATCTCATTTTGGGTCTCTTTGGATGGCAAAATTGGAAAATATAAGAATATGAAAAACACATGAATCTCACAGGTTTGCATATGTAAAACAGAGGATTGTAAAATGCATAAGACTACAGAAATCGTGATTTGGATGAAATGTAGGAAAACACATGAATCTCACAGGTTTGCATATTTATGTTCTTTCAATGCAGATATGTCAAGTCATTCATGTTGCCGGCATGTGCTACACACAATGTCTCTTACTAAGGCGTCAAGTCATGCATGCTACCGTTGGACCGAATGTGCTGATGACAATGACCAGAAACGGGCAGTATGGAACGTCCCAGCTTTGAGCATCTCAATCTAGCGGTATGGTACTGGTGTGAAAAAACTTCTTCCTCTGCTCCCCGTGTCGCACCCCAGGGCGACACCGGGGGCGACCCGCGCCGCCACCAAACCTTCCCAGCACCGGCTCTCCACGCCGCCGCTGCCGCCGGCCCTCGCCGCGGCGGCGGCGGGCCGGCAGCGGCGGGCCCAGCTGCCAAAAGGCCGTCTGGGGGCTTGGTTTTTCGAGGAGGCGCGGCGACGGCAGCGGTTGCTGTTGGGGCGGCGGCGATCGGCGGTCGACGTGCGCGGCCGGGGCGGCGTCCCCGCGTCGTGGAGGAGGCGGAGGATCTCCTCCGGTGGTGCGTCGTGGTGCGCGGGGGAGGACGGCCGCGGTCGTCGTGCGGCTGCGAGGCGGCGGGCCCCCCGGGCTCGATCTGGGCCGGGCGGGCCGCGGCCGTTTTGCGCTGCTGGGAGGCTGGGGCGGCGGCCCCAGGTCCTGGAAGATGGCGCGGCGGAGGCCGCCGGTGGCAGGAGGCGCCACGGTTGACTCCGGCGCGCGACGGCAGGAACCAAGACATCCCTCTGCTCGTCTACTGCTCCCGGCGCTTTGCGGGCAAATCAAGCTCCGGGCGAAAGCTTGCACCGACTCCGCTCGGTGCCGATGACGGCGGCGCCTTCGGGCGTCGTTCCCCTTCTTGTTTGCGTCATCGTGGAGCTCGGATTCTGTGCGACGCGAGTGGCTCCAAGATCTCCGGGTGAAAATCTAAGCTCCCTCGGAGCGGGCGACGGTGACGGACACGTCACTTCCTTGTTGGAGGCGTCGCCTTGGAGCTCTTGGCCCTCGCGGTGCGTCGGTTGGGCAGCGGGATGGCTCTGTGGTCGGGGGAGGCGGATGCCGGGGTGGCGACCCCGGATGGTGGTGGTACGTCGAGGCGGCGGCCTCGATCCCCTCTATTTCGACGGTCCTATGGGGCAGGGCCTTCGCCTAGCGAGGTTTTGGGTGGCGACTTGGTGCTGCGAGGGTAGCAGGTGTGCCGACCCGGCTGGTTCGGCTCCGGGCAATGCGGAGTTTGATCTGGTTGCTACGCCGGGGCGGCGACCCCGGATTTGGCGTGACGTTTTGTGGTCTGCGGGCGGTCGTCTTTAGCGAGGGTAGCAAGGGCTACGAGACGGCTGGTTCGTGCGGCGTTGCGGCTCGTGTGCGGCTTTGGTGCCGAGTGGTGTAAGTCGGGGCGGCGGCCCCGGTGTTGGTGGTGTGTGTTTGGGGCGTTCGGTGGACTAGCGTTGTGTGGGCGACGGTCCCCTCGCTTGTGCGGTTTTTCGGCCATGTTTTCCTCATAAACAGGACATTTGTATGGTTTTTGGATCCGGTTTTCCTTATAAACTGAACCAATTCTTCTTCTATACGAATTGCAGGAACGCCCTGCCCTTTTCGAGAAGTTACTCGAAAAATCTAGCGGTATGCCCGTTAGCAGGTTGTCTTTAGACGGTCGTGTTGATTGTAGAGCCGGTTCAAGCAACGAGTATGCGCGCTATGGCACAAACAAAAGATAGCAAACATGTCGGTTCGTGTCTACCTTGTCACTTTGTTAAAGATGGTGGCGCAAAACTCGGTTTTGGGATGAAAATCCCAAGATCGGAAAACAGTTGGTTTGGTCATCATCAGCACAGGTGCGCGCTAATCCCTTCTTGAAGGTTTAGACTAAGATTTGTGTACTTTTCGTTTGTTGCGATCTCTTACCATATAGTTGGTGGTAGTCTGGCACAGCATGTCGTGAGGTATACGGCATCAGTACTTTCATTTTATTTTTGGGTCGACTTTTTCGGCTTCGATGCCTATCTTTGCTCGTCTTTCAATAATATGGTCGTGTAAATGAGACCATGCAGGAGTAGAGATTTCTGACTCCCAAGCTCTAGTGACATCTTTATTTTAAAAACAAAATCATATTTATAAGTTTCAGAAAAATCTGAAAAAAGTCGGGCATGTTGTCAATGAGGTATCTCACAAACGTGCAAAATCTTGATTTGAAATACTTTATATTCTAAACTACACAGAAATGACAAAAGTGTGAATCTAAATATATACACTTTTAAAGCTCCAAAATACACTTATTTTATCATTCTCGTGTAGCTCAAAATGTAAAGTATTTCAAATTGAGATTTTACACATTTATGATATACATCAGTGAAAACATGCAGAAAAATTCAGATTTTTGAAAACTTACAAATATTTTTTTTAATAGCGGGAGCACTAGAATTTGGGAGTCAAAATGACTTTCCGGACCATACGGCATTAACCAACAATTACATTGTTAATATGAAATTGGTATCACTGGATTCGTTTTCAAGAGCTTAACTGAGATTTTGTATTATATATAAACCGTGTATTAATTAAGTAATTGGTCAAAGTCTTGTCCCAACGAAAGCCAATACGCCTAAAAAGGGAGTATCCAACGACAGAATTTAAGCACCGATAAGTGGAGTCATGCTCCGACAACTCCGTCACTCCAACTAAGCGACGGCCATGAGCCCTCAACTGAGGAAGACTACAATCAGGAATCGGACATTCAGAGGCGCATTGGTGATGTACTCCAAGTCTCCAATCATATATGGGTGCGGATTTCCTGTCACTGGGGGTAGCTGTCCCCCGCACATCTGCCGCACGATTCCACTGGAGATTGAAACGTGGGGCAAAAGCTTTGCCCCATATATTAAATAAGAAAGAGTTGCAAGAAAGCAATTTTGGGACTAGCCCGTTATTATTACAAGGAAATGACTACTCTCGCGGCATCAAGTTGCCCAAATGTTTGGCGCCCGCTAGAACCCACAACCGGGCCTCACTTTAATTCTATCAAACAACACGAAAGGCGGCGTAGACTTGTGTTGGAAAACCCTTGCGTTCCTCTCATTCCAAACCTCCCAAGTAGTTAGGAGAGTAATCGAAGCGACCGCCCTCCGATGAGGGGAGACCTCCGCCATCCTCAACCACCACTCGTTGAAGGAGAGTTGAACCCAAGCGTCCGGCGAAATGTTGTTGATCCCAAGCCAACCCTTGATCATTCCCCAAAGCCTACGCGTAAAACGGCAATGGACAAAGAGATGAGCCACCGTCTCCGTCGTTTGCTTGCAAAAGGGGCATAGGCCGCAATTCGGCCACCCTCTCCTAGCCAACCGGTCCGCCGTCCACACTCTATTTTGGTTGGCAAGCCAAGCAAAAAACTTTGTCTTTGGCGGCGCCCAAGCCTTCCAAATTGTCTTCTCCATGGATGAGAAAATTGTGCCCATGAATTGCAACTCATATGCGGTCTTTGTCGTGTAGTCTCCATTTACCGTGAGCTTCCAACGGATCTCATCACAAATGTTGGGATCAAGATGTATGTTGAGGAGTAGCGCCCAAAGGCCCATGAATTGGGAGAAATGTGCACCGGTGAAATCCTCATCAAGCCTCACTTTACTCACCCAACCCGCACCAACCAAGGCCTCACGGATGGTGCTCCCCTTCTTGCTCGAGGAAGCAAAGATGAGAGGGGCGATATCCTTTGGCTTCTTACCCTCCAACCATGGTGCATGCCAAAAGGATGCCTTTGCACCATTGCCAATTGTGATTATAGTGGCGGAGTAGAAAATGTCCATGTCTTCATTTGTGCACGGGTTGCCGGTTCCCACCCAAATCTTGCTTGGGTCTTTCCATTCTAACCAAGGCCACCGCAACCGCAAGGCCGTAGCAAATTTGGCCGTGTGAAGGATGCCAAGCCCTCCAAACTTCTTAGGCCGGCAAACCAACTCCCAATTTACTTTGCATTTGGCACCCGTGGTTGTATCTTTGGCCGACCATAAGAAAGCGCGTTGAATCTTGTTCAAAAAGGTCATCGTGCCCGGCGGAATGACAAGGGGAGTTAAATAGTAGATGGCTTGAGAGGCGATGACCGACTTGACAATAGAAGCCCGGCCGGCCGTGGCTATGTATTTCCCATTCCATGTAGGTAGCTTGTTTGCGCACTTGTCCTCAAGATATTGGAAATCTCTCCTACGGAGGCGCCAAACCGAGAGAGGTAGGCCAAGGTAGCGAAGAGGGAAAGAAGCCCGCGTAGCCGGGATGCCCTCAAGAACCTCATCAAGATTTATTTGCCCACAACGAATAGGCACAACGGAACTCTTGTCAAAATTTGTGCAAAGCCCGGTAACTTCCCCAAAAGCTTGTAGGATGGAAGCAAAATTTCCCACATCTTCCTTGATGGGCGCCAAGAAAACCGCCGCATCATCCGCATAGAGTGAAGTCCGAAGAATAGTCCCTCTCCCCCTCAACTTGTGGAGGAGCCCCTCCGATGTTGCATTCTCCAAAATTTGTGTGAGGGGGTCGATGGCGATCACGAAGAGAAGCGGGGAGAGAGGGTCCCCTTGACGGAGCCCCCGGCCATGGATGATGGGAGGGCCGGCAATACCATTGAGGAGCGCACGGGAGGTGGCGGTGGAGAACAAAGCGGCAAGCCAATTCCGGAAACGGCTAGGGAACCCACGGCGTTGTAGAAGATCGAGAATATAGTCCCAACGGATGGAATCAAAGGCCTTCCTAATATCAAGCTTGAAGAGGAGGGCCGCAATCTTGCTCTTGTGGAACCTTTTGGCGAGGTTTTTGACATAGAGGAAGTTGTCATGGATGCTTCTCTTTTTAATGAAGGCGCTTTGCGCGTTGGAGACAAGGTCGTTCATAAGCGGCGCCAACCGGAGAGCAAGCATCTTGGAAATGATCTTGGCAATAGCATGAATGAGGCTAATAGGCCGGTAATCGGAGACCCCCTCCGCACCCTCCTTCTTTGGCAAGAGAGCAATGTTTGCGGAGTTCAACCAATGAAAACTTTCGGTGTGGAGGTTACCAAAACGGTTGACAACTCTCATGACGTCCTCCTTGATGATGCCCCAACAATTCTTGAAGAAAGCACCCGTGAAGCCATCGGGGCCGGGAGCCTTGTCACTTGGCATATTGTTTATCGCATTTTTGACCTCCTCCTCGGTGAAAGGTTCGCCTAGGCTCTCAAGGTTAACCTCATCAAACTCAAAACCTTCCCAATTGAAATCTTGAGTACGAGGTTCCCCTCTACCCAAAACCGAGTTGAAGTGCTCATGGACAAGGCTTTGCTTTGCCGCGTGATCGGTGACCCACCCGTTGTTGTTGTTCTTGAGGCGATAAATGTGATTTTTCCTTCTCCTAGAGTTGACACGCATATGGAAAAATTTAGTGTTTGCATCCCCTTCCTTGATGTTTGCGATGCGAGCACATTGCTTCTTTCTAGCCCTCTCCACCACCGCCAAAGCCACCACCTTTCTTTTCAACTTAGCATGCAAGTCCCTCTCATTGGCCGAAAGGGGCCTCCATTCTTGCGCCCTATCAAAATGCAAGATGACAAGGAGAGCGGCGTGCACCAACACCTTGGAGTTGGAGAAGAGACCACGGCTCCATTGGTGAGCTTCAAACCCGTGGTGAGCATCTTGTGATAGAGAGCATGGCAAGGCTCAACATGCGGAGAAGGTTCATTCCAAGCATGTTGCACGACGTCACGGAAGCCCGGAAGGCGGAGCCAAAAATTCTCAAACTTGAAAGAGCGAGGGCGGCGAGGACCCCGGTCATCGGCGAGCATAAGGGGGCAATGATCCGACAAGGACGAGGATAGGGCGTGAAGGACATGGGAGTCAAATTGGAGGTCCCATTCGGCATTGCAATAGAAAGCATCAAGCTTGCATAAGGTTGGCGAGGCACGGCCATTGCTCCAAGTGTAGCGCCTATTTTGGAGGTGGATCTCTTTGAGCTCACAAGTTTGTAAAGCGGCACGAAAGCGGTTGATGCGCCCACGGTTGATGTTGCGGTTGTTTTTGTCTTGGGCCCTTCGAATTTGGTTGAAATCGCCGAGCACCAACCAACGCTCCCCACTAGAAGGCTTTAGGCTCACAAGCTCGGCAAAAAAATCATCTTTCCGATTTGACGCCGTCGGACCATACACCGTGGTTAACATAAAATCTTGATCATCGTCATCGGCGCCAATGATGTGCACCTTCGCGGAAAGGCAAAACTCGGTGATTTGAATATTGCTCATTTGGACAACCGAGTCATCCCACAAGAGCAAAATACCCCCTCTAGTGCCCACAGCTGGTCTCTCGGCAAAGCCTCGGAGCCTATTCCCCCCAATGTAACAAGCCTCAAAAGGTGAGACGGAGGCGAGCTTTGTTTCCTGCAAACAAACAATCTGGCAAGTAGAGGTTGCCACAGTCTCATGCACAGCATCCTGACGGTCGGTGTCGTTCAAACCCCTCACATTCCAATCCAAAAAATTCAGAAGTTGTTCAATCATTGTAAACTATTGCAACCCATAACGGATAGACAAGCGGCAAACGAAGCAGACATGGCAACACAGTAGACAAACAGACAGAGCACACATTGCCAACATGGCAACCCAACAGACACGAACAGACTCCCACAAGAGCAGCAGAGCTAAAGACAAGTTTCTGAACCTGGGACTCCCAGAGAGCAGAGACAGCACAGCAGCAGCTAAAGAACAAACCAGCAGCCCAGCCCTGGTGCGCAGACCAGCAAGCAGAGGCACCCTCCGAAGCACAAAAAGTACAGACCCAGCAACGCAAAGCAGTGGCGTGCACTAACATTGGCAAACTACAGCAGCCCAACACTAACAAGGACTTGATCAACATCTGATCAGTTGGCCGTAGCCACAGCACTCTCCTCCAGCGCGTCATGGTCAAGGCCAGCCGCTCCACCGTGGCTCAGCAGCGCTTCATCGATCGCATCAGCTTCCGGCGATCCCACCTTGAAGATGATGCGCAGCTTGTCCATTGCACGGTCAGACACCTCCCCATGGAAGCAACGAGCAAAGTCCTCCATGGCCTTCTCCGTGACGTCCTCTCCATCTTGCACGATCCCAAGCCCCCTGCAAACGACGGCCTCCGCCGCCTTGGCCACCGGCTTTGACTTGCGCATCGCCTTTGCCCTAGCGCTTGCCCTTCGCAGCGAGGAGCCGACTGTGTGCACGATCTCGACCCCGGTCAGCGTCTTCCTGCGGTTTGCCGGCCTGCATGGCGGCGGCGTGAGGGAGGCCAGCGGCGGCTGCACCGCCGAGAAAAGCGAGGCCAGCGCCTCAGGCTCCTCCAGCACCAAAGCCGCCTCCGACTCGTCTACCTCCTCCGGCTCAGCGTCCACGCTGGAATCCTCCGAGATGCTGCCGTCCTGCGACGGGAGCAGCGTAGTGGCATCCGAGGGCGAGGCAGGCTGCAGCACCGGGGATTGGTCGAAGCCCGGAGGACGCGGTGGGGTGCGCAGGAACGAAGAAGGCGCGAAGAGCTCGAGCAGCGTCCTTGACTCATGGCTATGGACGGAGCGCTCCGTGAAGGTGATCCGCGGCGGCGCGGCAGGGTGGCTGTCAGAAGAGGTGACGAGGAACTGCGGTGCTCCCGTCCAAGGAGGGGACGGGCAGACCGCGGTCGGCGACACAGGGTCGGGGCTCGCTGGAGGCGACTGGGCCGCCCTTGATCGACGGCGCAGCGCGGCAGGGGACGCCGAGCGCACCGAAGCTCTCCCACGCATGCTTGGCGCAGCCGCCGCACCCAGCTGAAGCGTGCCGCCGACGATGATGGAGGCGACATGCCTCCGCTGCTCCCCTCTGTTGCTGGAGCGCTCCCTATCGCGTCCTTGATCCCGGTGGCGGCTGTCGTCGCGTCCACGGCTTTGGGCCGTGCGCGACAGGCTGCGACGGATCGCGGCACCCCACCCCCTGGAGGAGTCGCGGCCGCGCCTATCACGGCGGTCGTCATCATCATCCTCACGGCGCCTGTTGCTGCTCTCTGGCCCGATGCGCTCAGTGCGGTCCCTCGGCGTGCGCTCGCCGTCGATGTGGCCAAAACGCCAGGTGAACCTTGACGGAGGTGGCGGCGGGTCGTCGATGGGGCCGGTGTGGTCCTCAGCGATGTCGAGGTGGACGATGCACCGGCGCTGCAGACCCCGACGCCCACGCTCACGCACGCCAGCCGGCGCGTTTGGGCCTGGCAAGGTCACCCAGCGCAGGCGCGGCACCAGGCTCGGCCGCGCCACCCACGCCCAGACGCAGAGGGCCTTGGTGTACACCTTGGACTTGCAGGCCGCCTCCACATAGTCGAGGGAGCACGCGCTGCCAATGGCTTGCTGCACGGCGACGTCGTCGCACCAGGCGTAGAGCGGCACGTTCTCCACACATAGCCTCACATGGTGCTGCAAGTCCACCTGCTCTGCATTGTCCTCCAGGCGCCAGCCCCGAGCTTGGACCCGCAGCGTGCCGCAGGGGAAGTCGTGGCGCGAGACCACGGCGTCGCGGTGGTGCGGGTAGGTGAAGCGGACGAAGTACGGCTCCGGGAAGTGGTCCGTGACGGTGAAGTCGCCGGGCAGCGCATTTGCCGCCGAGCAGAGCGCACGCACCATGGCACCCATGGCGTCGCGGGACGGCGGCCTGTCGAACCACACGTACGCCGCATTGGTGAGCAGCAGCGCAGCCTCGGCTGTCATGGTCGGGGACGAGTGAATGACGACGAACTCCTCCGCGGGCCTTGGTTCTTCATTCCTTGCATGGCGGGCTCGACGACGCGGCGAGCAGGGGCCACGTCACGACGAGCAGGCGGTGCGAGAGGCGCGGCTTCACGGCGTGGGGCAGCGGCGGGCTCGGGCAGCGTCGCTTCTTGACGAGCGCGGCGGTAGGCTTGCGGCGTAGGCGTGGCCGTGCTTGGACTTGGCGGAGGCTCGAGCGGGTACTTGCAGAAGCGGGCGCGGTGGCCGGAGCGGAAGCAACGGCGGCACTTGATGGGGTCTCTGCACTCGGAAGATCTGTGGCCTGGGCGCCCTTTGTAGAGGCAGTGGAAGCAACGGCCTTGGAGCCAGGCTGGCGGTTGAGGTCGACCGGCGGCTTGAATGCTGCTTGAAGGCAAAGCCGCGCGGCGCGCGGGATGGGACGGCGCCATCTCTCGACGTCCTTGCTCGAATCCCGGCCTTGCGCGCATTGAAGAGGAGATCAGAGGCGCAGGCGAGTTAATGGCCTGGCGCCAGCCCGACCAACCTCCTCCTGCATTGAAGCTTGCCTCAGCGTGCCCAGATGGCAGAGGCTGCTTGCCCCGGAGCAGCTGCTCACGCGGCGTCTCGGGCACCACCGTGCCGCTGGAGGAGGAGACCGGAGCCAACCGCGTCGCCTGCGACGACGGCGCCAGATGCAGATCTGACGAGGCAGGGGCGGGGATTACCTGGGGGACAAAACCAGCCGAGATGCTGGCGGGCGGCGGGGGCAGCAGGCGCGGGGCGGCCGCGGAGGCGGCAGCGGGGGCAGCGGGCGGCGCTGCCGGGCTGGTCAACGCCGGGGACGGACGGTGGAGCCCGGGCACGCGAGAGCTCCAGTCCTGCATCGGCATCCTCCGTCCACTGGAGATTCGTACCTCCTCAGCGTCATTAGTTTGATCTGCATGCGATTAAATGTTCATCCATCTGGGGCGTCCTCCATTGTGGTAACGCCGTGAAGAGTGGTGTCGTGTTGCCGTAGGCCCCGCCATACCTTAGTGGAGCAGCCTAATTTTGTTTGAACTCCCTATTTTGTACTTATCTTGCTTGTTTGATTCTCTTTTCTCGTGATTCAAAACTATCCATGCTGCTAAGAAACGATGGACATGCACAATGGTTAGCTTTTGCAATAATTAATTAAGTTAATGGAATGCAAATTCACACTTTTTTTATGTAACTCGACCACTAGCAGAAAGCTGAGCGTTGTGGCATGCAAACGTGAGTGGTGATGTATAATTTGACAATTTCATATACTTCTACAATGATATGAATAGGGATTTAGAACTCGGAAATTTTCTCAAGAGTTCAATAATTTATTGGTCGTAGGTATTGTAGTTGCGTAATTAGTGTAAGCATGCTGCATGCCCATGCATATGAGTAGCACGAATTTCAGATTAGCCACCGACATAAACATTGCTAGTAGCTCGCTAGAGTATCATTGCATGGTGATCTTTTACTACTTTTTTTTTAACAATGATCTTTCACTACTTGGTAAGGACAAAACGACATGCACATCCATAATTGTTGCACGTACGTGGTTCGAACCACGTCCATTCGGTGGCGATGAGGCCACTAAAAATATTCTGACAACACCTTTTTGCCAGGATGGTGGGATTTGTGTGGTGATTTCCATCTACTTGTGAATCGCGTACACCATTCACCATTCCATTCCCACCCTAACGTCCGTGAGAGAACACGGTTTGCCTGCGAGAGCATCTCCCCACTAACTTAGAATATTAATGCACATGCATGGTTAGCACCTAACTTAGCAAAACCAATCTAAGAGCATCACTAGCAGTGCCCTCAAACTGGTAACCCTCAAAGCCAGTTTGAGGGCCGAGAAAACGCGAATTTGAATGCCCAAAACGGCCGGCGCAGATCAGTGCCCTCAAACCAACCCTCAAAACAGAATATTCTGCTTCTCATTGGCGCTTGGCGGCGGAGGGACGGAGACGGGCGGAGGAGTGGCCTTCTTGCGGCTGGCCGGCTTCTTCTCAGTGGCCGGCTTCTTCTCAGTGGCGGTTGGCGGCCTCTTCGATCGGGCGCGGTTTGGCCGCGAGGAGAGAACCGGCTTCCTCTTCGGGGCGGGTGCGGGGGCGGGGGCGACGGCGGCGGGTGTGGAGCCTGTGAGGACGTGCGCCCTCCTCCTCTTCACGCCGACGTGCGTGGAGGCCACCACGGCGGCGCTCGGCGCGGGGGCGGCGGGAGGTGGCTGCGCGGGGGCGCTCGAGGCGCGGCCGGGCGCGGGGTTCGGCGACGGGGCGGGGGCGCTCGCGGGAGGGGCCAGCGGGGCCTCCATGGCCGGCGGCGGGGCGGGGGCGCTCGCAGGAAGGGCCAGCGGGGCCTCCATGGCCGGCGGCGGGGCGGACGAGGGCCGGCGGCGGCGCAGGGAAGGAGGAGGGCTCGAGCGGTTGAGGGATTTTTCCCTCCCGCGACGCGTCGTTGACCAGAATGCAGGGCCCTGCGTTTTTTCCTCTCAACCCGTGTTTGTGCAGGTTGGGATGGAGTTTGAGGGCTAGGCCTTCAAAATTTTTTTTTCGGGTTTACGGGTTTGAGGGCTCTGTTCCGCGCCAACTTTCGGCCTCAACCCTCAAAAAAGCAGTTAATTTGAGGGTTTGACCATAATGAGGGCACTGCTAGTGATGCTCTAAGGGTAGATTCTACATGCGTAGCTACCGTCGTAGTGAGGAGACAATTTTCGAATCATATATTCATATACACACTCTTAACTTCATATATTGGTCAGGAAATTGTGAAATGCCAGCTGACGACGATCCACCACCACCCGCCAATCGGTGGACAGTATCACCCACAGTCCCACAGTGTTTCACTGAAAGCGACTGACGTAGAACTTCAAGCTCCTCCGGTCCATTAGGCTTTCCTTTTTACTCCCTCCGTTCCAAATTAATTGACTTCCATTTATCCAAATGTGGACGTATCTATACTTGTAACATGTGTAGATACATTCACATGTGTGAAAATAGAAGTCAATTAATTTGTAACGGAGGGAGTACCATGCAATGCCGTGTCATGAAAACGGCTTCCACTAATTAAGACGTCCCGATCCCGTTGGGTACACGTAATTGTGCGTATATATGTGTGCACTGAGAAAAGGCAAGCTGTGCATATACCAAAATTCTTAATCTCTCCAGGGAATCAGGAGCGAGCATCCGACGAGCAATGGTTGAAGATGTTAGACAGAGGTATCGAGACGTTGCTTTCGATGGGTGCATCCAAGAGAAAATTGAAAAACTCTGGATAGAATAGAATCAATCAAGTCACTGTTGGTATCCCTTTGGTGATACACTACAGACGATAATTTCGCTAGCAGCGAAAATTTAATCGAAACCGAATAATTGTGGAGGAAACAAGCTGAGAAAACGACTCACCGATAGATCCATTTGATTATTGACCTCCCCCTTCTAAAAATCTTTGCCTATTGAGGGCACAATCTGATTGTGGAAAGCCTCTTTGGTACACAAAGAAGAAGTTTCAACAGGTCTAAACCCTATCTAGAAACCCTGTTTCACTACCGGAAAGGCCCAAAACGCCGACGGCCGCCCGCCGTCGGCGTACGCTCGCATGCCGTCGGCGTACGGCGGCCGTCGGCGTATCCCCGTCGGCGTAGCAGATTTGCTGTCGGCGTATCCGTTGCCGTCGGCGTACGCACTCATACGCCGACGGCATTGCCGTCGGCGTATGAATGCAAAAAGTTAAAAAAAATTATTTTTTTTAAAATTTTGAATTTTTTTAACTTTTTTTTCTATTTCGAATTTCTAACTCAGCTACATACTAAATCTCTAATTACACACTTAATCATAGGTCAAAGTACTTACGCTGGTCAAAGTTCCCGTTCGGTCACCCATCCTCAAATTGCTCCAGCCCAAGCACGCTTAACCTTTGTGTTCCTTCATTGTTAGCTTCCAAATGAGAAATGAGAACTTACTGATATTTATATCATATCAATCATGTTAACCCCTGATTTAGTATGTTACACTTTTTCATTGTTTAAATTTAGAAAATTCAGTTGAATAAGTAACAATGATGGTAGAATAGTATATTTTTAATAGAAGAAAAAATAAAAATATTTTTATTTTTATTTCCTTTTTTACATTTAATATGGAATAATTCATATCTTTAATTCCGTTAATCGAAATTTGAAAAATAAAATGTCTATGTCAATTAGAAAAATGAGAGGAATTCAAATATGACATCCATATCATCCTTTGCATTGTATAAAAATCGATGGTTTTAGAAAATTGATTATTTTTTTCACAAAAATCAAATAAAGTGGAAAAACCTCGAAAAAAAGGTATCCTTTAACATGGAGTCCTCTTATGTGTACTAGTTGCTAGGAAAAATTATAAACTTGAGTTTTGACAAATATTTCAAAAAAATGCTTCACAAAAAGATCTATCATCTATGGACATGTATAACTTTCGTGTCAAATGACCAAGTCATCCCCATGCCATAGTTTGTGATAATGTGTCCATATTTGAAACATATGGATGCCTTGGTATGGCAAACATTGTTGCCAAAAACAAATTCCAAGTTATTTTCAAGTGCCAAAAATGACTTTTGTTGTGGAGTAATTACCAAAAATATGTTGCAAAAGGCACCCATCTTATTGTCACAAAGGGCACCCAAAAATATGTTGCATAAGTATGTGATAGTTTGGTCTAAATTTTTTACAAAAATACTTTCTAGGTACAAAAGTAGTGACTTTATCACAGAAATATCGATATTTTTAAAAAATGTGACCCCTTTCAATGAATAGACACGACGGTCATTTTGACCGTTTTTTCAAAAAAATAAAAGAAATTGAGAAAATACTCAAAAGATGAATTCCTTTCACATGGAGTCCTTTTATGTGTACTAGTTGTTAGGAAAAATGATAAACTTGAGTTTTAACAAATATTTTAAAAAAATGCTTCACAAAAAGGTGTATCATCTATAGACATGTATAACTTTCGTGTCAAATGACCAAGTTATGGCCATCCCCATGCCATTGTTTGTGATAATGTGTCCATACTTGACACATAGGGGTGTCTTGGTATGGAAAACATTGTTGACAAAAACAATTTCCAAAATATTTTAGTAAATATGATTTTCCATTTTTTAAGTGTAAAAAATGACTTTTTAATTAAGCAAGTAACAAACATATGTTACAAAATGTCATGTGCACGGTGAAAAAGATTTTATGGATGTCATATTTGGATTCCTCTCATTTTTCTAATCAATTTAGACATTTAATTTGTTAAATTTCGATTTACGGATTTAAAGATATGAATTATTTCATATTAAACGGAAAATAGAAAAAATTATACGCCGACGGCATCAAATGTAAAAAATTGAAAAAGTATACGCCGACGGCTGCCGTCGGCGTATCAAATGTAAAAAATTGAAAAAGTATACGCCGACGACCAACCTCTACGCCGACGGCCAAAATCTATAGGCCGACGGCAATGCCGTCGGCGTATCTAAAAAAACAAAAAAGATCTCGGTTGGCCTGGTCGGGGTCTACGCCGACGGTCCCGACATTTGACCGTCGGCGTATGTCCTGGCCGTCGGCGTTTTGTGGGTTTCCCGTAGTGTTTGTGTTATTTTCAGAAGAAACGCATGCCGTTTGTTTTGAATTATTCAGTTTATCTATCAATAAAATCACTATCACTGTCAGTCATTGTCTGTGGTTCGCCAGCACAACAACACTCCATTATTACCTAGTAGTATAATCTCAAGGCATTCAATCTATTGGTGTTACTAAATCCTCTTATTAAAGGAACGAACTTACGTATGGCATAGTCCCTTGTATATAGAAAACGTTGTGCCACAGATGGAGTGGAGACATGATACATCACATAATTTGCTCGTTGCTGTCAACTAAGTAAAGCAACCTTGCAGAATATTCCTGCGGTGACCAGGGAGCAAAGTATCATCGACAAGTTTGACACCGTGATGCATATTGCAGGTAATGCTGCTTGCACACAGGGTGAAAGTGAGGGGTGAGAGGGCAGAGGAAGACAGAATCCGGATGAATCTACATCTCTATATTTGGCACCAACTGGCTGCCTGACATTCTTGATTGAACAAAAATAAGTCATACATATCTAAGAGACTAAGATTTTCAGTTATGTTTTTTTATATGGGGCAAGTTATGTAATTGCCACCATATACCACAGCTGTACATAATCAGCATAGCATGTTCGCAACTTTGCCTTAATCAAAAGGGTCCTGGGTAAGGCTAGTTCTGCAGAAATTTGTTGAGCGAGTGCATAGTTTAGACACTGAACTACCGATCAAAAAGATATCTTTGCATTATTTGGAATCCAATGGGCGCCCACAGAATTGGATAGGACTACGACCCACGGATTTGTGGCATTTTGCCGTACCTGTGGACTGTGGAAAGAATCTAAGGCATCTACGCATGTGATTCAGTGCATGGGAATTGGACTCTTCTTTAGGTTCTGCTAATTATGTTCATCAACTTTAATTATTGATTTGGCTAGATACGCTGCAATAGAAATCACATTGACAGGGTGATCTAAGTATCTAATTGCTGCCTCCCATCTGCTAATTAGTGGTGATCACGTTCTTTTCTAACCATGGTGTTTCTATATACAACACCGGTGTTTGTACAACACCATTAGCGGTTTGGGTATTTATGTCGCACTGAAAAAGGTCTGAAAATATTGTAAGTGAATATTGCATCGCTGTATGTGGTATTGGTGATGATAACACACTCCAACACCATGACAAAAAAAAAAATACTTTCATTATGCACCGCATATTACCGAGTTTGAGTAAACCTATTATGTTCAAAGAGGAGTTTAGCGCAACTTATTCTGGTGCTACTAATGTTGAGGTGCTTATGGAGTCCTGGTGCAAAGGTCACAAACAATTTCGATTTCCTTTCGGTTACTTGCAGTACGATACAAGAGCGTCATGCAAGAAATTAAAGAAATTTGAGATTCTAACGAAAGGCAGAACCATAACAAATAAACAAAGAGATAGTAGTCTAATGGTATTTGTTTTATTTTGCTTTAATTTTCTCATGATTTTGTCCTTTTTAAATTTTCCATTTGCATACAAATATAAAAATATGACATGTTTTAATCCATTGAGTATTAAGTTGACATTTTTTCATTTTCACAAACTTAAGAGGATCTTTATAGTGAGAAGCTTCTAGGGCTACAAGCATTTTGGGTGTTACTGGGCTATCAATGCATGGTAGCACCAACGAAAAATTTCAAACATTTTCTGATTAAACAACTTAATGTGTCAATAATACATACTCAACAATCCCAATTCAAATTCAAATTTTCACGGCGAAAGAAGAAGCAACGCCAGTCAAGCTCTAACCTAATATTTGCCCCCCCCCCCCCCCCGGCGGCGCGGTGCACAAGGTGTTTGGTGGCTAGGTCAAGGATCTCGCCGCTCTGATACCATGATAGATGATTGGATGTGTTGCAGAATATTGATTATATTACTTGATTGAATACTGAGCCACGATGGGCTGTTTATGTAGGGTACAAAACTTGGAGGGTAAGAAGCCACGTAGAGATAGACTTGGATTAAAATCTTAAAACTATCAAATCTATGTTGATTAATGACGCCAAAAGCCAAGATGCAGCTTCTACCTTAGGGTTCGGAACGTCAAGAGAAAGAATAACAGAGTTTTTTTTTTGCGAATGAAAGAATAACGAGTTACTCATGTCTTTGCCGGGGTCGCTCTTCTGGGCGACTCCGGAGGCGAACCCTAACCCTAGCCAAACCTCCCCTCCCCAGCCTTCCTCCTCCCTCGCCGCCGCCGGGCCGCGCCCGTGCGGTTGACGGCGGCAGCGAGGCCCCCTCCTCGTGCGTGGCTAATTTGTGGAGTGAGGGACTCCCTCGGGTGCGGCTTCCTCGACGCGTCCTTGGCGGCGGCTCTTTGACCGGCGGCGGCGCTGCCTGCTGCCCCTGCGGGAGGGACTCGAAGCGGGTGCTTGGACGATGCGGTCGCGGGTAGGTGCTCTGACCGCCTCACGGTCTTGGGCTGGGGCAGGCGCCCCGGTCCCCGGTGAGCCCATCAGCTCCGATCCGGCGGTTTTCGGCAGCCGTGGTGGCTGCTGGCCATCGCTCTGGTGCACATCCCTCTCCCTCAGTAGGTTCGTGGACATCCCCCTCGCATCCTCCAGAGCAGGCAAGACGGGGCCGTGGGTCCGGCGTGGTGGTGTGGAAGCGGAAGCTGGTGAAGTCGTCTGCCTCGGTCAGGTTCTGGTGTGCCTGCCTCGGTGGTGGCTCTCGTCTCTCTGTTCAGTGCGGTGCTGCGAGGAGTTTGGACGCCGGGGTGGCGACCCTGGATGGTGGGAATCTTGCCGGTTGGCGGGCGTGCCAGCGGTTCTGGTGCTGGTCGGTGACCTCGGCCGTGTGGGCGGCGTGGTGATTGACAAGCGACTAATCGTGGCAGCGGTGCAGATGTCGGCTGCGGCGGCGTTCCAAGCCCTGTGTGGGAGACCGAGAGTCCATGCCAAAGGGAAACCTTTGTCCGGGTTTTCCCCGGACCGCGGCGGCGACGTCCTCGGACGCCGTTCCCTTCCTGAAAACGTCGTTGCGGCTCTCTCGGTCCTCCTATGTGCTCCGGGTGAAAATCTCAGATCCTCGGATCGGGCGGCGACGACGCCTTCGCGTCGTGATCTTCTTGAACACGCCGCCTTGGAGTACACGGTTTGTTGCTTCCCGGAGGTTGCGGCGGCAGCCTCTCGCCAATCTCTCTCCGGCAAGGCCTACTTCTTCTTCTGCACATTAGCGTGTCTTGTTTGGGGCTACTTGGTGCCTGTCTGCAGCTCTGCGTGTCAGTGGCGGTGATCCTTCACATGTAATCTCCTCGGTGTCCCTCTCCGAGGCCTCCTTGTTGAGCCTGTCTGCAGCTTTGCATGTCAGTGGCGGTGATCATCGGTGTTTGCCTGTAATCTCCTCGGTGTCCCTTTGCGGCCTCCCTGTTGAGCATGTCTGCCAGTGTGGGCAGTGGCGTTGTGCTTCGGTGTTTACATGTATTCGCCTAGTTCCTCTGTATCTTGTGTGTGTGTGCGGAGTTGCGTTGTATGCTGGGTTCAGCACTGTGTATCTTGTTCGCCGTGTGGCGTTATTAATTTAACGATGGGCCTTTTCGGCCTTTTATCTAAAAAAAACTCATGTCCTTGCCCAACCTGCTACTCCCTCTGATCCCAAGTGTCACAAGTTATACGTAAGAGTTGTACCTGCTCAGCTTTAGTCCTAAGACATTTAAAACAGATACTACCTCCGATCCATATTAGTGGGTATAACTTTGTCTAGATACACATGTATCTAGTCTAAATACTTAACTAGATACATATGAATTTAGACAAAACTATGCCCACTAATATGGATCGGAGGGAGTAGAAGATTTGGGGAGTACGTCTCTTGGCAGATACAATTGCCACATTTCATTCTTGCGCTTTGTGTGAACGACTGTATTAACTCTGTTATTGATTAATCTATTCCCTATTCTCTATTAAAAAGATCATTAAAATGCTCCGGTGTCCTTTTCAGTTAGAGACGGCAGCTGCGTTAAAAAAAACTACTATTAGGTTGGACTTTGCATATCCAATGCTGTCAAAGGTTTCATTAGCACTAGAGAGTAATGATGTATACATAATCATCAATTAGTCATACGGAAATGGTGTCATCCGAAGTACCCTTGTCCATGAATAATTGGCTTCTACGTTAGTGCTGTGCAGTTTAGAAAAACAAAAGCATGGAGTAATTTTAGCTGAAGTTTTTAACCCTCCATGATAATGACGAGCACTGAATCTTTCCCCCTGAGTTTCTCTGCTTGTCTGATAAAAGGGACATGCACGCAATGGCATCAGCAAGTTGACAAGATGCGTACCTAAAGTTCTTAGTCTATTAACTGTGTGTTCCAAACAACTTTGAACTTGAAGGTGATTGTTGGGGCCAAAGGGAACACAATTACACAAGGTATTACAGGAGGAAAGCAAACAAACAATCGTGTCGCTGTAATCACCAGCTCACACCTAGCCAATGGTTTCCAAAAAAATTGTGCATAAAAAAAATGCAAGTTGTAGCGAATTAAGCCTGTGAATGTGATGCCTTGATTTTATACTAAGGGGACTAAGTATTTGCTGTGTAAGCATCTTGGAAGGACTATGCATGATTAGTATCATTGGTGCCCATAGTTTCCATCGGAGATTCCTAAACTAGACAACAATCGAGTCCTTGTAGATGGTAGTCTATGATTATTCTTAGGTAGTTTTGATGGGTACTAAACAGACCAGGTGAGCCCAGGCGCTCTTCGAAAGTATCGGACAGAGAATTCACTGTACTTTCATGTCCGTTCCTTGTATTCAACCGGAGCCTACTAAGTTCCATGCACCAATTAGTTGCCAGTCTGAGCAGCTTGATCTTGAACTCGTTCTGACACCATGTCGAGTTCCATGGAACAATCAGTTCACCCGATAGTTTAGCTTTGTTCATGAAAAATAAGGAACGCAGTCATATTTCACCTAATCTCTTTTTTTTTTCTCTTTTGCATTCCTATTCTGTTTTTGTTTTTTGCGGGTCTGGTATTTCTTTTTTGCTCTGATGCAATCATGCGTGACATGCTCGCGGGAGAAGACAAAGTTTAACTTGAAAGTTCTAGCTGATCCTACTAAAATGACTAGTATGGAAAAACAGCTAAGAGCAAAATGCTCCCTAGCTCAGCAAAAATTGCCTGCCAAATTGTGATTGAGAAAGCCAAACAACGCATGCTCTAGATCTTGCAGTTAATTCAGGTTTGAGACGAGGACTAGTGTTGTGGTGCCATTCAGGATCCATCGAGGTCACACTGGTGAAGCGTGCAAGGTTCCAATGATTTTCACTAAAGAAACATGAAGAGTTGAAATTGTTTCACCTGTGTGTTGAACTGTCTGTGAGAAGAAATCTCAGATGTGTTCTACGTTTGAGATTGCCTTGTCATGACAATTCAGCCAACTGGAAAGAGTAGGTAGTTTGATTTCACAATAAATGGGTTTTCACAATCCAGTTTATATGGAAGGAGGGCTTTCAATGCTTATAACATAGCATAAGTCAGAACAAAATTGTAGCCCTGTGCAATAGCTCCAGGACAACTACGTCAGTGATGCCTGTTTGGTACACCACACAGCAAGATGTGACATTCCTGTAGGGAATGAAGAACATCAAAATTCCATGCTTCAGCCAAGGATTAAGTTAGTCTACTTGTCGATACCCCAGCGACAAATCAAAAACTTTGACTAGTTGCGACTAGTCACGACTAGTCACGCGACTACTTGTCGGTACCCATCGACAAGTTGCGACTCTCCTTCAGCTGCCATTATGAGTGTTAATATTACATGGCCTGGCCCTTGGTGGACAGATTACCATCACATATATCATCACAGTTTAATATGTCAAGAAGGACCTGGTCATTTCAAATGATACCCTCCATTGCTTTGTAGCAACCAGAAATGTCAAACAATTACAGAATACACAACCTATGAGCTGCTATTTATATGGAAGATCATATATCATCCAGAAGAGCTCGCAATGGCGATACTCACTATGGTAAATAATATATACAGACCCATAAGGCAGTAGCCCCAGAATTTGGGTACCCTAAATCGGGCCCAGGTGACCACCAAAAGGGTTCCCATCAAGCTCAGAAGAAGAAATACAAATGCAACAACAATTCCAACATTGAATTCAAGTACAAAGGCTTTTGGATACACTCTTGATGTTTGCATCACTAGGGCCGTTCCTAATCCAACAAGCATGTTGAACATTGGGCCAGCAAAGCAGCCAGCAATGGCGATCGTAGGTTGGCCATTCTTGGCCAAAGCCACGTCAGCAACAAGATCACCGACAGAATTGCCCCATGCCAAAACCGTCATGCCAAGTATAGCTGGAGGGAGATCCATAATGACTCCAATTGCTGCCAGGCAGTTCAGGAGCTCTCCAGCCATGGTTGAGATCCAGAAGACGCTCATTACAAACGATATGAGGGTACTTGCAATGTTCTCCCTTTCTGGTGTTTCTTTCTCATAACGGAAGTGGGATAGGGCCAAACAAAAGCTAACCAGAAGCACAACAGACCAGAGGGGAAAGTGGATTTGAGGGAGAAAAAACACTATCCGGCTATCCAATGGAATGAATGAGCTAAAGGAATATAGCAGTATGAGAGGACACAAACAGATGTTCGCACAGACATAAAATTTGTTCCACTCAGAAGGAAGCGTCGATGGTATTGTGAGCTTCAGAAGAAATGTCACAGGCCAATCCCAAACTCTTGTCACCTGCCAGAGGTTGATGATCATCATTATCATGAAAATCAAATGTTAGGAGGATATTGTTTATGTTTCAGAGCAATACCACAGTAAGCTAGGAACTGACTGCCATTTCGAAGTTGCAAAGACGTACAACACAAAATTCTACAATCATGAACTCTGTTGTACGTAAACGGTCTATTGCTGATCCAATGCTAAAATATCTTAGAAAAAAGATAAATGTATTCTTGTAAAAAAAAGGCATAGCTGATGCCTGACAGTGACCAGCGTAAGCATTGTTTCATAATGGGAACAATTGCCGTAGAATTCATATTCAATTACACTTATTCTGGATTGATCAGCAACAAGTCATGACTTACTAAAGTAAATGGATTTATCACATTTAGAACGAATGATACAAAATTGTGTACATTAAAGATATTCAATCTGCTCTAACTTATGATTTGCAGGGAACCTATACAAAAAAAATTACTCCCTCCAATCCACTAAAATTGTCGTGGAAAATGAACATGCCTAGTACGATCGCATAGCTGTCCTTGTGACAGATTTTCTGGACCAGAGGGAGTAATATATTTACAGTCTCCCATGACACAGTAAAGCTGAACAGTCTGGTAGCCATGGCAAGGATATCAATGACAGTGTGATTGTGCAGAATGAGTACATCCTCACTACTCATGGTTTCAGAACATCGACATATAGAATTAATCTGTACACTGGGTTTTTATTGCATATATGTCATAGCAACTGCATTTTGCAGTAATTCAAACTGACATGGTTCAAATGGAAGGAATTTCAACAATTTTTTAACTATACTAGTTTTCAAGATATTGGAACTCTACAAGGTTATGACATGAGACGTCAAACATAATGGAAGAGTTGTGTGTGGCGTCAAATGTTAAGAATGACAAAATGAGGGCAAATATTGAATCTTGAAGTTGTGATCGTGTACCAGAACTCACAATACTTAACACTTTAGTATACATGAACAGTTGGATTGTCGAAAAACTGCAACACATATATGCAGTGTTTAGCCATTAGTTCATGTGAAAATGGCATCATCCACTTGTTTCTAAGTTATAATAAGGTGGGTTACGTCTGTATGACACAGCTTTAATAGTGTTTAAGTCTCATTCAGACGGTACTAGGTTTCCTCTCTTCAATTATATGTTCTAACTTCTAACTTGCATTCACCTGAGACAGAATAATAAAGGACTTCATCTGCTAGTGGCTGACCAAGCAAAATGGAGTCAGTTTCGCGGAGTAGCAGACCTCGGTAGTTGCCAGCTATCTGAATGTTTTCCGTCGAGATCAATTTTCTACTTTGTGAAGTGTATGCTAACATCTAGTTTAGAAAAATAATTCGTACTGTTTTACAATCACGTTTTTATGTACTAGTAAACACAATGTCTTTTACCATATTAGCAAATCACTAAACACCTAAGGGCAGATTGAATAAAGTGAGGATATGGTGATCATCCTTACTTTGGTCATTCAACAACCTCAAATGTAAGGACCACATGTACTTGACTTGCTGTCCATATATATTTCAAAAATCAAAATAGAATGCAACGTTCTAAAATACAAAGGGAATACCTTTCTGACCAGTTAGCAGATTAAATGCCTTTCTATGTAGCTAATAATCATTCCTCTGAGAAGTGAGAACTAACAATTGTATACTCTTTGAAGTTTGAAAGTATAAGACAAAGCACAGAAGTTTGTCCTAAGCATTTCATACTTTGTTTCCGGCGTTTGATTCAGGTCTCTAAGTTCAGAGCAAACGTGTAAGGTAACCATCAAAAGGATAAAGTCAACCCACTGACGAGAGTTGCAAATAAACAAACCAACAACCTACAAAGTTCAAATGAGTGTTTTGTAGTTGAAGACACTAAAACCAAAGAGACAAATGACCTAAAATTGTGCAATGCTGTCCCAGTCAACTCAGATTTCAGGACATATTCAAAGACAAAAAAGAAGAATAAACTGACTATCGTTTGGTGTGTGCATACCTTCGTTATCACCGTCCAAAAATTCGCCGTGCGTTGTTTCTGATGCTCCACTGAGACTGAGACTGGCAAGTCCATCGGCGCGCGGCCCATGCCATTCGCCATCTCCAGCTCGGTGGAGCTAATCACCTTTCCCGCCGCGCCCAAATCCATATAGAACACTAACCCAACGAAGAAGACGTAGAAGAGCACGAGCCCCACGGCCTGCCACAGGAATATCTCGGCGCTGAGGTAGATGTAGAAGAGCGCCGACGCGGCGATGAGGTAGAAGAAGACGTCGCGCGCGAAGGACGCTGGCGGGACGGCGAAGGGCGCGGCGATGAGGGAGACGGCGCCCACGACGAACGCGGACACGAATGCGCCCGCGGAGAGGATGGCTGCCAGCCCGGCCCGCGGCAGCCCGCCCTCGCCGCGGAGCGCGGCGGCGGAGGCGAACGCGTCCGGGGCGCCGTTGCCGAGCGAGAGGAGCGTGACGGCGGCCATGGAGGGGGAGAGGCGGAGGCGGGACGCGAGGCGGGAGACGGCCGGGGAGAAGTGGGCCCCCGCGGCGGCGGCGAGGAAGCGGAAGTGGATGAGGAGGAGGAGCGCGAGGAAGGGGAGCGAGAGGCGGCGGTCCCCGCGGAGGAGGCAGGAGTGGATGGCGGCGTAGTTGAGGATCCCCGCCGCGGGGTCGGCGCGGACGGAGGCGCAGGCGGCGGCGGTGTCCGGGAGGGAGGCCATGCCATGCGCTAGCTGCCGATGCGGCCGCGCGTCGGTGGTGGAGTAATGCCGGGCGCGAGGAGGGGAGGTGGCCGGTGGGGGATTTGGCAACGATAGTGAGTGGGATCGGCACGGACGCCGACGCGACGCGTAGGCCGAAGCCCACCACCAGGAACAAGAAGAGCGGAGTGGCCGCTGCCGAACTCGAGGTGGTGGGTCCCGTCCGCGGAGAATGTGGAAACGCAACAAGCGTGACCCGGTTTGACGCGAGGACGAGCGTAGCGGCCCACGACCGAGTTCCCAGACCGGCGACGCTAAAGTCGAGGTGGGCCGTGTAGACGTGTTTGGTTACCTGCGTGTTGTTTTTCTTCGTACGCCATGGGCCAAGTAAGCATGGTTTTGCTCCTGCAGGAAAACAAAATGTTCTTGTCTCAGAAAAAAAAAGGAAAACAAAATGGTCTGCCTATTGAGCATAGTTCCGCTCGATAAAAGGTCCGGTGAAAACCAAGTTACAAGTAAATATTGTGGAAAGTTCCAAAAAAATATGAGAAAAATACATCCATGTTGGGAGAGTGATGTTAATGAACTTGCAAAGTTCCAACTCATATTCGTTCATGGTTATGGAAAAGACAAATTCAGCAACATTTACTGTTTGCTACTAATCATTGCTCAATTTGGCATTTTCATAACTCATAAACAATTTTGTGTTTCAACTTGAAATTTTACATGTCTACAGAATTCTTCGTAATTCCTTTTGTTTTTGAGATTTTCTTACAATTTTTAAAAATGATTCCTATGTAGTTTTCACCTGTTTCCACTGAAACTTGGTTTGGCCCTGTTCTCTTTCTCCTCATGTAGGAAAAACATGTGTTGTATTTTTTTTTGGTTGCCCACATTTTGAGTCCGAGTAGAAACGTTAGAGCATCTCCAACCGGCCCCGCCATTCTCTCCCTATTTGTCCTTGCGAACAGTCCGGACAGTGTCAAATTAGAGCAAAATAGCTACCCAGTCGGTCCTCTCATTTCGTCCATGTGTATTCAGTATGTTCGACTCCTCATATCCAGCCCATACGTTTGAATGTGTCCAGGCTGTCCGCATGGCCCACTATGGACCATTTTTCACTTTCTTTTTCTTTCTTTTATCCTGTTCCACCAATCATATGCAAGTGACCGGACAATTTTGGGGGACATGGCTGGACACACATAGGGGTGCAAAGCAGACACGTCTGGACACCGGACATGTCCGCGGACTTATAAGGGCTTAAATTTGCCCGGTCCGGTTGAAGATGCTCCTTGTATTTGTTTGCATCCATGCTCACATATGCAAAGTTTGGGTGTTTGGTTGTGTGCGCACTAATGATTACTCTTACCTCTTCTCCATATGGTGAATTTAGCTCACCCGACCACACTTGTAATAAGTTTATTTTTGACTGTCGAAATAACATACAACATGGGAGATGTGTGTTACAGCAAGAGAAAAGTTGTGGTCAAAGAAATTTCAAAATACCGTGTGTGATAAATTCATTCGTCTAAAAGTTCAAATTTAAACACGAAATCAAAAGGTGATAGTTAAAAAAAACTCGGAATCGATGCGAAAACGGAATCATGTCGTTGACCATATCCTTTTCATGTATACCGCATCATAAAACAATGAACCGGGAAGTAAATGATCAAAAAGTACGTGATACAAAGGTACGCATGGTTGGAAGCGACTCAACCGAAAGGTTACGACAAACATTCCAAGTGTTGGAAACCCCTAGCTGCCACCAGTTCAAGTCGTGCAAACTGATCTACCAATCCACCGTCCGGCGATCTACCCTGAACGTGTGGATACCGTAAAGGCGTTGCACATGTGACCCTCGACGAATAGTTCATGGGATCTGCAAGGTTGTTCGAGGGATCAGACAAGTTGCACTACCTAACGTGTACATGGTTGCACATTTTAGTGGTGGGCCCATGCTAAACCATTGAAATAGATTACTAGATCATGTTGGCGCGCGTTGCCGCGCCCGTCCATTAGGACTGCAGAATTTTAGGACTGTAGAATTTTAGGTATTGAAATATATTAGGTTTTTTTCTGAGAACTGATATATTTAAAGTAGAGCCTATCATTTTACCCTCACCTTAATTAGCAAGCACACCGTCCTAGTTTTGTAACGGTTGATCAGTGCATACCTTTCTACACTTTCTTTAGCTGAGGAAATAAGAGAATATATTAATCAATCCCTATACCTCGTTGTGCAAAATAAATAAAGGTGCATGAACTAATTACTTTGTGATTCAAAGACAACTTTAGATGGAGATTACATAAGCTACACGGAAAATAGATGAATTTGCTATCAGAACATTGTGCTTCAGATATAATCTAAACGCAATTAACATAGTGCTAATACAAGTACTATATCACCCACGTTTAGTTCGGACAAATCTGTCGTTAGTAAAATTCATTAGAAGGTAAAGATAGGCCCTGGACCACCTTGGCATTATAGTGAATAGAACACAAACACCAGGCCTAATAATCGCCAGAATAAGTGACTATTTTGCATGTTTTATCGTGTTGCATATATACCTGTTGGAGCAGCAAAAAGGATTTCACAACAGCTATCAATCATATATAAATCGTGAATAACATTTTTGCATGACAGAGTAGTCAAGTATGGCGTTTCACACCTAGTTATTACAACAATTAAGTAGAGAAAATGTGTAAAAAATCCAGAGGTAAGAAGAATAAGCTATGATTACACAAGAAAAAAATTATGCCCGATAACTAAGCTAAAAAACCAATATTTTCTGCAAGCAAGCTCCAATGAGAATGTCGGCTTCATCGGGAACCTACCAAATTTCATTCCGAACATAGAACAAGCTACTTCGGTTCAGCTGAGACCATGCAAATGAGCATGTGTTGTAACGCCCTTTGTTGTGTCGGCAGTAGCACTTCATGACCGTTAAGGTCTGTCCTTAATTGGTTGTGCCTGGCAATGGTCTTGCTGAAGACATTGTTTTGAGAGCGTGGACTATCTTCAGGGTGAAAACCCAAGGTCTGGCCTTAATTGGTTATGCCTGGCACTGTTCTTCTTGAAGGCGCTGCTTTTGAAGAATTGGACATCAGGTGGTGTCTTGGTGGTGGTTGTGCGGCTGCTGCAAGGACTATAACTCTGTAGCGGGACTTTTCTTTTTATTTCTTCTTCTTATTGTCTTTCGGCTGTGTGCATCCGTAATAGCTTTGGTTATTGCGTTGTTGCAGAGTCTGGGTGTAATTTGTATCTCCACGATATTAATATGCATTCTTTATCTAAAAATATAAAGCTTGTTCTGACTGCCAGGCAACAGAATCTGCATACATTGAAATAACACTTCAGACATATAAAGATTACCTGTGAACTGAGTCTGAGAAAGATTTAGGTGGGAATGGTGAAGGACCGGTGTGTTGTTTTCATGTGGTTTCCTTCTACAGTACATGAAATGTCAATTTGCAGAAATATGCAAGAGATTAACATAACTGCCCTGAATGGATTTGAAGATCCACTCACAGTGGATGCACAGAAGCCACACTAACTCATGCTGGCAGGTTAGGAATACAACCGTAAATATCAACTAAGTGAAATGACATAACAAATCAAAGCCGGATTTAACCAACAATCCAATATGCAACATTCTTACAGCCTAGGAAGCACATAAGAGCAAATCGAAACAGTACTCACATCCTCCTAGTCCTCAGTTGATTGACAAGACCGCAACCAACCCCTCGACAACGTTAATCCATTCAATCTGGAGGTCTCCGCAGGGGCCAGAGTACTCGCTGTCGCCAACAGACCGTGTTGGTCAGGAACATATGGCATGGCCCTAGGGTGGTATAGAACGGCTGGAGAACCCCTATAATCTCTTTTGGCATCATCTGTTACCATGGCTGCACAAAACACATGATGCTAGCAGTGTGTTTCCTGGCAGCAAGGAAAAAAACTATCGGTGAAGCACTTGGGCACAACAAAATGTATTTCTAACGACAATACTTACTATTGTCAACACTCATATTTCAGTACTGGAAAAGTAGTTCGAGCATTTCAATAGTCATATATTTGATATCTCCATCATGCCTTGTTTTGGTAGTAATTTACAAAAGGCGTGTCAATTGATTTCTGGTTCACATATGCAACATGCAGTCTAGTCTTGTACAAAAATCAAACTGCATCAGAACAAACACTGCGCACCTACCTAGCTCCAAAGAACGACAACAAAGCGACACAAGATAAACAAGCATGAAAGCAAATTCACATTAGCTTACCTGCAAAGCAAATGATACAGGGGGCTCTGTAAGCGAGATAGAAGGCAGCACATATAGTTGCTTAATTTAACTAAAGAAAACAACGATTCGAAAAAACAAGCAAGCACATACCAGAAACAGTGGCATTCCTCCGGCCTAGTATACCACCTAGGGTTTGTGCGTCCATGATAAGTTTAACACAATGCCAAGTTCGATTACAAAGAAAATGACCGTTGCTCACACGACCCGCGACACACGCGGCGACCACCCGCGCGGCCTCACGCCGGCGCCGGCACCGGCCGTCCGCGCCACCCACCACCAGATCGACACCGTTTGCCAGCTCCCCCCACCTCCCGCTACCATCCCACCCAATTTCCGGCCAGCGTTTCTCGGCCGTGCACCGCCCGGGTCCGCATCTGCATCTGGATCGAGATCGGCGTCCTCCACCAGCAGCCTCCCCGCCCGGCCGGCACGCTGGACCTCGTCGAAGACCACGGACTGCTCTCCGTCTACGCGCTCGGTTGAGCGCATCGTCACCGCGCCCCCTGCTGCTTACGCGGCAAACCCAGCCCTCGCCACGCCTTCGGAGCTCGTCTGCCGCAGCGTTAATGAGGCGCTGACGACCTGGCGAGCATGCGGCTGCCCCAGCGTGGCACCTCCCCGTGCTGGCATCCTGCGACCCCGCTCCGCCTTCAATGCGCCACCTGCCGCCAGACCGAAGAAGAGGGTCACCTTCTCCATCCCGGCCCCGAGCATTGATGCTTACGCAGCCTCCCCTGTGCATCCTCTTCAAGGAAGGTCTCAGCGCCCTGTCATGGCTAGCTCGGCGGCGAGGAGCCATAGCCCTGCCCCTTTGGAGGAGGGATGGACGCTCGTCACTTCCCGTCGGGAGAAGCGGGAAGCCCGGCTTTTGGTCAGGGGCAGCGACCCCCATTTACGCCACCGGCCACGCCACCTTCAACACCACAACCAACTGCATCAATCCCGCTCCCGCTCCACTCGCGCCCAGCCTCCAAGAACTTCCTCTCGCCGCTGCCATCGGTGCGACGCCCGCGACCACGACACCTACGCCTGCCACGACCCGATCCGGTGCGACCGTTGCGGGAGGTCTGGGCATTGGGCAAGCGGGTGCCGTGACCACCTTTGCCGCCCACCCCACTTCCAGTCCACCACTGTTGCCTCCGCTTCGCCATCACCGCCCCAACCTGCAAGCAACACCACCAGCAGGGCGCCAGCTCGCCTCCGATCTATCGTCGTCTCCACCACTGACAAGCTCACGCCCACGCCCTCCACCACGCCCAAGATGCGCCCGCCGCGCCTCCGCTCCACCGTCGTCGCCCCCGACAGGCCCACACCCGCTCGTGTTCCCGGGCTGTGCAACATGACGTACCATGGCGGAGGAGGGTGTGCTAATGATCAACGGCGCCGCTCTCGCCGGGAGCTTGACCGGGACGCGAGCGGTTCTTCTCGCCGAAGCCAATCGCGCCAGCGCTCCTATGCTCGGAGCCACAGCAGGGGGGACTCCAGGTTCCCACGCCGCGGCGCGGCCGATGAGGGTGGGCTGGAACGCCGCGATGTGGGGGAGTACCGGCATCGCTGCCACTCGCGTTCACACTACGTGGCAAGGAGCCTGAGCCGTGGACACTCCACGCGAGCGCGCCGCCATGATGCGGCCAACAAGGAGGAGCGGGAAGATGACGACGATCGCCGTGGGAGCGAGTTGTACGATCACCCTCAGCGGTACCAGCTGCGTCACCGCGACGACGATGACGAAGACGAGCACCACGGCGATGAGGACTCGCATGCCGATCACGACCTCACCAACCGCGTCCGCTCCATCCGCATCAGGGACCGCTCGCGTGACCGCTCGCCACGCCACCGGCAGGACAGGTCCTCCCACAGCGGCCGCCAACGCCGCGCTACCTCGCAGGTGTCTGCGCCCCTTGAGACGGACAAGCAGCTGACCAAGATGTTCCAGCTCTACATGTCCGGCATCCGTGATCAACTCAAGCTCCTCCTTGGCCAGGGGCCACTGTCACACATGCCTCGGACCCAATGCTAAAGGATGCGGCCTCCTTCCACGACACCTGCGCCGCCTGGATTGCCCGCGTCAAGGACGCCATCAACGACGGAGCCTCGCCTTTGGACCTTGGCCTCTCCACGCCAACCGCAGCGATCTCTGGCCAGTTGGGGACTGAATCTGGTCCGATCACCACCGTGGCGTGCTCCGACCTGGGCACGATGAGCTTCTGGTCCGATGGGGCTACCGAGGAGGAGGAGGCAATCATCACTGAGCCGCGCATCCTTCCGGCATATTTCCTCCGCGCCGGGGACCGTGACATGAGCTCGACCCCGCCTTCTTCCTGGGAAACGGATGCAGATGTAGAAGACGAGCTCGATGAGGTCGAAAATGAGAGCGAGGAGAATGAGAAAGACCTTCAGGTCGCCGGCATTGATGCCCTGTTGGATGAGGCAGTTGTGCATGATGTCTTGTTGCCGCCCGCGATGCAGCCGCTCTTTGTTGTTCCGGCTGTGCCGGTGCTGCCACTGCCCGTTCCCGTGCCTGCTGGGCCTTTGGTTCCTGCTCCGGTGCACCGCAGCGCACGACTTGAGACCAAGCCGCAGATGCCTATCATGGACAGGGCCATTAGGGTTCTGAACCTAAAGCTGGGGTTGATTGTTCCTGATGAAACCCCTCTCGCGCTCGCCCGCAAGATGTACGTCGACACCTACAAGAACCAGCTCACCACATCAAATGTGGGGGCACTGGCAACGCTATTCAAGATGAAGATGCCTCGGGTTGCTGCTGCCGATGACGCCTTGGTGGCCATGGCAGGTCCAGGGGGAGTGGAGATCGCCCCTGCAGTTGAGTTGGAGGCCCACGCCTAGTGCCTCGCATCAAGCCTCCCTGAAGTTTACTGTTTACTGCATTTTGTCGTCTTCTAAGAACCTGCTAAGCATTTCGGCGTCTTCATTTACAACCTCTACGCTTATTCGTCACAAGCCAATTCATATCATGAGTGATCTCATCCTCGACAGCGCAAGTTGGAACGTCCGGGGTCACAACGACCAAGCTAGAAAGGACACCGTTCACATCACCTTCGCGAACACGCCTTGCCACATCGCTTGCCTGCAAGAAACAAAATTGGACTTCATCGACCACGCCACTGCGACTTACATTGGGGGTTATCGGCTTCGCTCCTTCGCGCACCGCCCAGCCGTGGGCACCAGAGGGGGGATTCTGCTTCTTTGGGATGATGATTTCGTATCCATGACAAACATTATTATTGGAACGCACATGATCTCCGCGGATGTCTGCATTAGGGCTTGCGGCACGTCTTTCAAACTCACCAATGTCTACGGCCCTGCTTATGATGCTGAGAAAAGAGCTTTCCTGGACGAAGCCATCGCCTCCACTCTTGCAAACGACATAAAATGGTTGATCCTGGGGGATTTAATCTTATATACCAGGTGGCGGACTAGAACAACTCCAACTTAGATTTGCGCCTGATGGGCCAATTTCGCCAAGCCCTCAACACTTGTCAGCTAAAGGAGATCAAACTTCAGAACATAAATTTCACATGGAATAACGAGAGAGACTCCCCCACCTTGGTCAAGCTGGATCGCGCCTTTTGCAATGCCAGCTGGGATCTCGCCTTCGACAACCATATTCTAAATGCGCTCTCTTCTAATCTATCTGACCACTGCCCACTGATGCTTTCAAATAAGAGCGGCCCCGCCGCCCACCTTGTTTCCGGTTTGAGAATTTTTGGACTAAGATGCTCTGGGGTTTCAGGATACTGTCAAGGCTGCTTGGGATGAGCCGACATCGCACACCCATCCTGTGCATGTGCTAAACCACAAGATGAAACACACCGCCAGAAAGTTGTGTGCATGGAGTAGAAGTCTGTTCTCTGACCATAAGTTGCAGTTCACCATGGCTCTTGATGTGATTCTCCAGCTGGACCTTGCCTAGGAATCCAGGCCCCTTTCAGCTGATGAGAAGGCCCTCCGTGCTGGGCTTAAGAGGAGGGTCATGAGACTTGCGGTCCTGGAAAGAGCTCGCAGGAGGCAAGCTTCGAGGATCAATAATCTCAGGGAGGGGGACACCAACACCAAGTATTTCCATATTCGCGTCAACTCGCGCCGCATGAAGAACCATTTTCAGAAACTGAAGCACGATGGGGGTTGGGTCACGTCGCATGAGGACAAGGCCAAACTGATATTTGAACATTTCTCCCAGACTCTTGGGCGGCCGCCCCCGCGAAGCATGGATCTCAACTGGGATGCGATTGACCCGCAGGTTGGTGATCTGGAGGACCTTGCTCTGCCTTTCTCCTTTGATGAGATCAAGGACGCAATTGAGGATATGCCAGCTGACAAAGCTCCGGGTCCGGACGGATACACTACGACCTTCTTCACATCTTGTTGGGATATCATCAGCCATGATCTTATGCGTGTTATGGATGCCTTCTCGGAGCTATCGATCAACAACTTGCATGTCATCAACTCTGCAAATGTTGCTCTCCTGCCCAAAAAGATGGGGCCGATGCAATCTCTGACTTTCGCCCTATCAGTTTGATCCACGTGATTCCCAAGATCATCGCCAAGGCAATGGCTCGCCGTCTAGCTCCCAAGATGAACGACCTTGTCTCTCACTGCCAGAGTGCCTTCATCAAGACTAGAAGCATCCATGACAACTTCATGTACGTGCGGAACACGGCCAAGCGGTTACACAGAAACCGCACTCCTATGCTACTACTGAAGCTGGACATTGCTAAAGCTTTCGATTCCATGCGCTGGGACTACCTCCTCGACATCATGCAATGCCGGGGTTTCCACCTAGGTGGCGGGCCTGGATGGTTATCCTTTTCTCCACGGCTTCCTCGCGCATTCTCCTCAATGGCATCCCGGGGATGGATATTCTTCATGGACGGGGGCTGAGACAGGGAGAGCCTCTGTCCCCCCTCCTTTTTGACATCGGCATTGATCCTCTAAATAGAACCCTCGATTTGGCCACTGATGACCCACAAGTATAGGGGATCTATCGTAGTACTTTCGATAAATAAGAGTGTCGAACCCAACGAGGAGCAGAAGGTGCTGACAAGCGGTTTCAAGCAAGGTTTCACTGTAAATACTAGCAAACAGGTTTTTAGGGGTTTTTGATATAACAGGTAAAATAAAGTACGAGTAAGTAAATGCGAGTAAATAAAGTACAAGTAAATAAAAGAGAGCGGCAATAATTGCAGCGAGTGGCCCAATCCTTTTTAGCACGAAGGACAAGCCGGTTGTTCTACTTATGATTACCAAACGTTCCTGAGGACACACGGGAGAGATGTCAAGTGCTTTCGCTTCATACCATTGACTTATGTTTAATGTTTTGATAGATGTTGTGTGGGTGAACCTATGCTAGTGCATCGCCCTCACTTGGACAAATACACACTCGTGATTACACTCATTCTGGGTTTCTGCAACAGAAAGGAATTAATTAAGATAAATCTAACCACAGCTTTAAACTCTGGGATCCTACGATCCCTCGTGCATTAGCTTACCAACGGAGGTTTAGGTTGCTGTCGCTCCGGCAACCCCACAATAGATAAACTAAATACACAATGCATTCCCCTATGCCCATAAAGGTGAAGTATCATGTAGTCGACGTTCACATGACACCACTAGAAGAATAACACCACAACTTAAATATCAAACATTAAATACTCATCAACATAATTCCACTACTAACCACAAGACTTCTCCCATGTCCTCAAGAACTAAATGAACTACTCACAAGACATCATATGGATCATGATCAGAGGTGATATAATGAGTAACAACAATCTGGACATAAAGTTAATTCACCGATTAAACTCAAAAGCATCAACCACAAGGAGTAATCAACACCGGGAGAGTATTCCCAATGAACTAAACAAGTACAACCCTAGATTTTACAGCGGAACGAAGTGGAGCGGTGGAGATGATGGTGCTGGTGATGGAGATGATGAAGATGACGATCCCGATGAAGCTTAGAGCGATGACGGTGGTGGTGGCGATGATTTCCCCCTCCCGAAGGGAAGTTTCCCCGGCAGATTTCTCCCTGCCAGAGAGCTTCTCTCTCTCTGTTTTCCGTCCCGCGGAGGCGGTGGTGCCTGGTTGACGGGAGAGTATTTGAGGATGATGATGATGGTGATGATGAGTACTTCCCCGGCAACGGCGCCAGAAAACAGCTTGATGGCTACGTGTTGGTGAACCCCAAGAGGAAGGTTATGATGTAGACAGCAGAAGTTTTCCCTTGAATAATCTACCCAAGGTTATCAATCCAGTAGGACTTGACGATCTATCGGAAGGTTGTTGATGTTGACTCCCCCTGGCGCTAGGGAGCTTGCACCAACGTGGAATCTGCACAGACACAAACCAGAACTTTGCCCAACACGAAACAGAGAGGTTGTCAATCTCTCCGGTCTTGCAGAAACAAAGAGTTAAACGTATGGTGTGGAAAACAGCAGGAAAAACAGCAAGTAACAGGAAACAGATGATTGCAGCAGGTTGTGTAAACAGTATGAGGAAATTGGACCAGGGTCCACAGTTCACTAGTGGTGTCTCTCTCAGAACAGATAACTAGCATGTTGGGTAAACAAATTACAGCTGGGCAATTGACAAATAGAGAGGGCATAACAATGCAATACATGCCAAGATGTCTACTATGAAATCTAGTTGGGCATTACAACAAAGTACATAGACCGTTATTCCAACCGCATCTATGCCTAAATAATCCACCTTCAAGGCAGCATCCGCATCCATTCAGTATTAAGTTGCTAACAACAGATTATTGCATGAAGTAAAGTGTGTAATGTAATCAATACAAGTGCCCTTGGACACTGCACCAATGTTTTATCCCTAGTAGCAACAGCACATCTACCATCTTAGACCTTTCTGTCACTGATCCAGATATCTAGAGACTGAACCCACTATCGAGCATAAATACCCCCTCTTGGAGTCACAAGCATCTACTTGGCCAAAGCATCTACTAGCAACGGAGAGCATGCAAGATCAAGAGCACATAGATAAACAACTTGAATAAACATGGTATCAATATTCATCGGATCCCAGCAAACACAACATCTAGCATTACAATAAGATGATCTTGATCATGTTAGGCAGCTCACAAGATCTAAACATGGAGGCACAAGGTAGAGAGACAACCATCTAGCTACTGCTATGGACCCGTAGTCCAGGGGTGGACTACTCACGCATCACTCCGGAGGCAGGCATGGTGATGTAGAGCCCTCCGGTGATGATCTCCCCTCCGGCAGGGTGCCGGGAAGAGCTTCAGAACTCCTCCGATCTGAGATTGACGATGACGGCCGCGACGGAACTTTTCGTGGAATATGATCGACCGTAATAGGGTTTTCGCGTCGCGGAGAATATATAGGCGAAGAGGCGGCGTCGGTGGCCGAGGGGGCCACCACGCCATAGGGGGCGCGGGCCCACCCTGGGCCGCGCCCTAGTGTGGCGTGGCCCCCTGGTGGGTCTGCTCCGACTCCCCTTTGGACTCCGTGATCTCCTCGTGATATTATTGACGATGTCTTTTGTTTCGTCCAATTCCGAGAATATTTCCTTAATAGATTTTCTGAAACCAAAAACAGCAGAAAACAGGGAACTGGCACTGTGGCATCTTGTTAATAGGTTAGTCCCAGAAAATGCATAAAAATGATATAAAGTGTAACCAAAACATGTAGCAATTGATATAATAACAGCATGGAACATCAAAAATTATAGATACGTTTGAGACGTATCAAGCATCCCCAAGCTTAGTTCCTGCTCGTCCTCGAGTAGGTAAACGATAAAAACAGATAATTTTTGAAGTGACATGCTACCAACACAATCTTTGATCAAATAACAATGTAATGCACATGATCTGAATGAAGTGATCCAAGCCAATGGTCTATAGTTTGCAAGCAAGTAAATAAAGAGTAAACATAAGTGATCACACAAGTGCAAACTTTCATGAATAACACTATAAAACATTTAGAGATATAATAGTCTAACATAATAGTTAGTTCACAGCAGCAATAATTCTCAACATGAAAGTGTTTGTATCAACACAAAGGAAGATAATAGCTTCAGCTTTTGCTTCAACTTTCAACATGTATATCATATAGATAATGTCAATGCAAAGAATATGATCAACCAAACACAAAGTTATGTAAAAACTGTTATACTGGAGTTGACAATGATGTTTGCTTAAGTAGACAGAAAGAAGTGGGAAAACTGACTCAACATAAAAGTAAAAGAATGGCCCTTCGCAGAGGGAAGCAGGGATTAACATCATGTGCTAGAGCTGTAGTTCCCGAAGGCATATAGAGAGCATAAAATATTGTTTTGTAAGGTAATGGTGTATACAGGTGTCAACAAATCAGCAAATAGGCAATACTCTACTTCACTAGTTGATCAAACTTTACAAGAGCGGCTCCCATGAAGGACGTTATTTCTACCAGCGGGCAGATCATCCCTCTTCTCTTTTGTTTACACACTTGTGAACATTGCTTGACTGACGAATCAGGGGCAAAAAGATGTGAAGAGAATTGTTTGGTTAAAGTTGTAATTAATTGGGACTGGGCACCCCGTTGCCAGCTCTTTTTGCAAAATTATTGGATAAGCGGATGTATATGCCACTAGTCCAGGTGTGTAAAATTTGATCAACCAGGAAATAAAGACCACCTATCTACGTCCTTATGAGCTTTTCAAGTAGTGACACAAAAAGGAAATGTAACAGTTTTGAGTAGTTAGTAGATAGCACATGAAGAAATTTACTTGGAATGGTGAAAACACCACATAATAGGTAGGTATGGTGGACACAGGTGGCATGGATTTGGCTCAAGGTTTTGGATGTACAAGAAGCATTCCCTCTTAGTACAGAGTTTAGGCTAGCAAGGTTATTATAAGCAAACATCATTATCAACTGGAATAGCAAGAGTGTACATAAAACACAAGGTTTGACGAACCATAGACTCCCACTGTCTTCCTTGTTAACACATAGCCTTCATCCAAAAATTATCTAGACTACTATGGACTTCCAATTATGCAACAGATTATTATAGCAGAAAATCCTTATAGTAGTTCTTCATTAATAGCCATTACTTACATGATGCACAAGCTTAAACATTAATTACTTGACAGCTCAAAACAATTGGCAAGCATCAAATTACTCAAGACAACGATCTAAAAAGATTCATGTAAGCATTTTATACCACTACCACATGCATAGCATTTTTCTGGTCCAACCAAACACCAATCAACTTATTTGACAACTCTCCAAACAGATATAAGTGAAGCAAGAGAGTACTTTCTTCAAAAGAAACTGAAAGCTCTAACAAGAGATACATGAAAAACTGAGAGCTAACAGCAATAACAGCAACTAGACAGGAATACTCAACAAGTATAAGTGAAGCACAAGAGTATTCTAATGAAAAAGTGGAGCGTGTCTCTCTCCCAAACATGAATGCTAGGATCCAACAAGTATAGCACAGCAAAACAAAACAAACTGAAAACAAAAACACACTGACGCTCCAAGGAAGAGTACACTAGTATGAAGCAATAAAAATATAGCACCATTAGAGATGACCTGATAATTTGTAGATGAAGAAGGGGATGCCTTGGGCATCCCCAAGCTTAGATGCTTGAGTCTTCTTGAAATATGCTGGGGAGGTAAGCCTCCCCAAGCTTAAGCTCTTCACTCTTCTTGATCATGTAATATCATTCTCCTCTATCAACACTTGAAAACTTCCTTCACACCAAAACTTAACAGCTTTTCTCATTAGCAGGTTAGTGCACTAAAAGATAATACTTCAAAGTTCTAGCAAAGACAAAACTCACAAGCCAACTATTTTAAACATTAGCCACTGTTACTAGGCTCAAGTGGGCACTTTTACACGAAAAGAAACCACTTAAAAACTTGTAAAAGAGAGAATGCAAAATAAAAGACAGAATCTGTCAAACCAGAACAGTCTGTAATGACGAATTTTTTCGAGGCACTTACGATGCTCAGATGAAAACTTTTGAAATAATGAAAGTTGCGTAACATCATCAGGAACATGCACAAAAATTTCAGCATTTTTCGATTTTTTCTGATTTTCTACTGAATTAAACGGTGACGAACAGCAATCTGTCCCAATGCAGTCCCGAAAATAAAAACCAACTTTGCATTAGTAACTCTCCTTGGCACAACAAAACAGCAAATAAAAGATACAAAGGAGTTGCTACAGAGGTAAACAAGCATCCTTGACTCAAGAAAACAAAAATAAAACAGCAAATAAAAACATGGGTTATCTCCCAGAAGTGCTTTTCTTTAATGCCTTTGAGCTAGGCATGAAGAGATGCATCAAGTATTGTCAAGACCAGAAAATCCAAAACCATAATTTGTCTTGACACTAGTATCATGTGAGTATTTCATCTTCTTCCTAGGGAAGTGTTCCATACCTTTCTTGAGTGGGAATTGAAATTTTATATTCCCCTCTCTCATATCAATAACAGCACCAACAGTTCTCAGAAAAGGTCTTCCCAAAACAATAGGACAAGAAGGATTGCATTCAATATCCAAAACCACAAAATCAACAGGGACAAGATTGTTATTAACCATTATCAAAACATCATCAACTTTTCCTAAAGGTTTCTTCATAGAAGAATCAGCAAAGTGAACATCCAAATGACATTTTTCCAAAGGTGCAAGCTTGAGAATATCATATAAATTTTTAGGCATAACCGAAATACAAGAACCAAGGTCACACAAAGCATTGCATTCAAACTCACTCAGTTTCATTTTAATAACAGGTTCCCAATTATCATCTAACTTCCTAGGGATAGAAGCTTCAAGTTTTAATTTTTCTTCCCTAGCATGCATGAGAGCTTTGATAATATGTTCAGTAAAAGCCATATTTATTTTACTAGCATTAGGACTCTTAGCTAGCTTTTGCAAGAACATGATGACTTCAGTTATGTTACAATTTTCGAAATTGAAGTTGTTGTCATAAAAACAATGGAGCAATTATCACCAACACCTCTAAAAATTTCAGCACTTTTACTAGGAACAAAAGTAGTGCTATCAGGCAATTTAAACTTTTTTGTAGAGGTAGTAGAGACATTTCCAACACTTATTATCTTTTCACTAACAGTAGGGGGCGCATTAGCATGTGAGGCATCATTTGTTTCATTAGTAAAAATAGTGCAAACTCTAACAACACTATTTTGTTCAGCAATTTCAGCTTCTCTTTCTTCTCTCTCCCATCTTTCATGAAGTTCAGCAAGCATCCTAATGTTATTATCAATTTTAATTTGGATAGCATTGAGTGTTTTACTCTCTCTAATATCACTAGGAATAGCTTTTATTTTCAGCATTTCAACATCATGAGCAAGACTATCAACTTTAGCAGCAAGAGTATCAATTTTTCCTAGCTTTTCCTCAACAGTTTTATTAAAAGTAGTTTGTGTGCTAATAAAATCCTTAAGCATGACTTCAAGATCAGAGGGCACACTTCTATTGTTACTGTAGGAATTGCCATAGAATTACCATAAGAGTTGCTACCATTAGCAGGATATGGCCTATAATTGTTGCTACCAAAATTATTCCTATAGCATTGTTGTTGAAGTTGTTATTTTTAATGAAGTTTACATCAACATTTTTCTCATCATGAGCAACCAAAGAAGCAAGAGGAATATTATTTGGATCCACAACACCATGTCCATTCGAAAGCATAGTCATAATAGCATCAACTTTATCACTCAAGGAGGAAATTTCCTCAACAGAATTTACCTTCTTACCAGTTGGAGCCCTTTCAGTGTGCCATTCAGAATAATTTACCATCATATCATCAAGAAGCTTTGTAGCAGCACCCAAAGTGATGGACATAAAGGTCCCTCCAGCAGCCGAGTCCAATAATTCCTTGAAGAAAAATTTAGTCCTGCATAAAAGGTTTGGATGATCATCCAAGTAGTCAGTCCATGAGTGGGGCAATTTTTAACCAAAGACTTCATTCTTTCCCAAGCTTGGGCAACATGCTCATTATCAAGTTGCCTAAAGTTCATAATACCACTTCTCAAGAGATAATTTTAGCAGGAGGATAATATTTTCCAATGAAAGCATCTTTGCATTTAGTCCAGGAATCAATACTATTTCTAGGCAAAGATAGCAACCAATCTTTAGCTCTTCCTCTTAAAGAGAAAGGAAACAATTTCAGCTTAATAATATCACTCTCTACCTCCTTATACTTTTGCATATCACAAAGTTCAACAAAGTTGTTTAAGTGGGCAGCAGCATCATCAGTACTAACACCAGAAAATTGCTCTTTCATAACCAGATTTAACAGTGCAGGCTTAATCTCATAAAATTCTGCTTTAGAAGCAGGTGGAGCAATGGGTGTACAGATAAAATCATTGTTGTTTGTGCTAGTAAAGTCACACAACTTAGTATTTTCAGGATTACTCATTTTAGCAAGACTAAAACAAGCAACAGGGCAACTCGAAATTAAAAACTAGATGCAGGAATTTAATTTTTTTGGGTTTTTGATTTTTAACAGCAAGCAAAACAAAACTAAAACAAGACAAAAAACAAAGTAAAGAGATTGGAACTGAGAGACTCCCCTTTCCAATAGCCTCCAAGTCCCCGGCAACGGCGCCAGAAAACAGCTGGTGCCTGGTTGACGGGAGAGTATTTGAGGATGATGATGATGGTGATGATGAGTACTTCCCCGGCAACGGCGCCAGAAAACAGCTTGATGGCTACGTGTTGGTGAACCCCAAGAGGAAGGTTATGATGTAGACAGCAGAAGTTTTCCCTTGAATAATCTACCCAAGGTTATCAATCCAGTAGGACTTGACGATCTATCGGAAGGTTGTTGATGTTGACTCCCCCTGGCGCTAGGGAGCTTGCACCAACGTGGAATCTGCACAGACACAAACCAGAACTTTGCCCAACACGAAACAGAGAGGTTGTCAATCTCTCCGGTCTTGCAGAAACAAAGAGTTAAACGTATGGTGTGGAAAACAGCAGGAAAAACAGCAAGTAACAGGAAACAGATGATTGCAGCAGGTTGTGTAAACAGTATGAGGAAATTGGACCAGGGTCCACAGTTCACTAGTGGTGTCTCTCTCAGAACAGATAACTAGCATGTTGGGTAAACAAATTACAGCTGGGCAATTGACAAATAGAGAGGGCATAACAATGCAATACATGCCAAGATGTCTACTATGAAATCTAGTTGGGCATTACAACAAAGTACATAGACCGTTATTCCAACCGCATCTATGCCTAAATAATCCACCTTCAAGGCAGCATCCGCATCCATTCAGTATTAAGTTGCTAACAACAGATTATTGCATGAAGTAAAGTGTGTAATGTAATCAATACAAGTGCCCTTGGACACTGCACCAATGTTTTATCCCTAGTAGCAACAGCACATCTACCATCTTAGACCTTTCTGTCACTGATCCAGATATCTAGAGACTGAACCCACTATCGAGCATAAATACCCCCTCTTGGAGTCACAAGCATCTACTTGGCCAAAGCATCTACTAGCAACGGAGAGCATGCAAGATCAAGAGCACATAGATAAACAACTTGAATAAACATGGTATCAATATTCATCGGATCCCAGCAAACACAACATCTAGCATTACAATAAGATGATCTTGATCATGTTAGGCAGCTCACAAGATCTAAACATGGAGGCACAAGGTAGAGAGACAACCATCTAGCTACTGCTATGGACCCGTAGTCCAGGGGTGGACTACTCACGCATCACTCCGGAGGCAGGCATGGTGATGTAGAGCCCTCCGGTGATGATCTCCCCTCCGGCAGGGTGCCGGGAAGAGCTTCAGAACTCCTCCGATCTGAGATTGACGATGACGGCCGCGACGGAACTTTTCGTGGAATATGATCGACCGTAATAGGGTTTTCGCGTCGCGGAGAATATATAGGCGAAGAGGCGGCGTCGGTGGCCGAGGGGGGCCACCACGCCATAGGGGGCGCGGGCCCACCCTGGGCCGCCCTAGTGTGGCGTGGCCCCCTGGTGGGTCTGCTCCGACTCCCCTTTGGACTCCGTGATCTCCTCGTGATATTATTGACGATGTCTTTTGTTTCGTCCAATTCCGAGAATATTTCCTTAATAGATTTTCTGAAACCAAAAACAGCAGAAAACAGGGAACTGGCACTGTGGCATCTTGTTAATAGGTTAGTCCCAGAAAATGCATAAAAATGATATAAAGTGTAACCAAAACATGTAGCAATTGATATAATAACAGCATGGAACATCAAAAATTATAGATACGTTTGAGACGTATCAGGCGGCGAAAAAATTATGCGAAGTCCGTCCTCAGGATTTTTGGTCAAGACGGAGTATATCACCGAAGGGGGGCACCGGAGGTGGGCCAGAGGGACCAGGCGGGCCCACGGCGTGGCCAGGGGGTGGGCCGCACCCCTAGGCCGCCTGGTGGCCTCGTGGCACCCCTCCTCGAGGTCTTCTGGCCTCCTGCCTGATCTGGTGAGGAAATAAATCCTTTATTTTCCTGGTGAGTTTTTGGGGCTTCCGACGTGTCCTTTCCTGACGATGCTCTTTTCAGCAGAATCCTGGCTCCGACAGATAAATCCCGGGTAAATGTAAAACATGCAAAGTAAGATAAAATAACATAAGTATTGTAATATAATATGAAATATATCAGTGAATAAGAGTAAATTATGATACAAAATAGTGATGCAAAATGGACGTATCAGTCACTGAAGCCGGGCTCCTGCAACCCATCCTGGATAGAATGGCGACGCTGCGTGTTTCTCTCTACGCCGACGATGCTGCTATTTTCTTGGTCCCTTCGGCAAATGATATCTCCAACCTCGCCACTACCCTGCAAAATTTTGGCGCTGTTACGGGTTTGTCCACAAATGTCACCAAGAGCTCCATCTCTCTGATACGTTGCTCAGAGCTAAACCTCCAGGAGATCCTCGCTGATTTCTCTGCTTCAGTCAATCAGTTTCCCATCAAGTACTTGGGACTGCCGCTCTCCCTGGGTAGACTTCGTCGTGCTGATCTGCAACCTTACATCGACAAGGTCGCCTCCCGCCTGCAGCCTTGGAAACGAAAGTTCATCAATAGGGCGGGATGCACTGCGCTGGTCAAATATGTCCTGTCTTCGCTCCCTATTTTCCTGCTGACGGCCATCAAGGCTGATAAGCGCACGCTAAAGGCCTTTGATAAACTGTGTCGAGGAATGCTTTGGAACAACAGTGAAATAGTGAGTGGGGGAAAATGCAAGGTCAGTTGGGAAAAGGTTTGCCGCCCTAAGCAGTTTGGCGGACTGGGGATCCTAAACTTGGAAAAGTTCTCTAGAGCGCTTCGGCTTCGCTGGTTATGGTACGAATGGACTTCTAAAGATAAACTTTGGGTGGGCTCTGAAACGCCAAACGACGATATTGACAGGAGCCTGTTCAGCGCGGCTACTAAGGTGACTGTGGGGATGGCCACAAGGCTTCTTTCTGGGGTTCGTCTTGGTTGGATGGCCTTCCTCCGAAGACCATCGCTCCCGATCTCTTTGCGGCTTCCCGCCGTAAAAACAGACGTTTGCACGATACCCTTCTGAATTTCAACTGGATTTCTGACCTCTCTGTGGACAACTTCACTGCTGAGCACATCTCTCAGTTTGTTCACCTCTGGGACCTGATTCAGGAGGTGGTTCTCACGTCGGGCAATGCTGACACTATCACGTGGACCCTGACAACCAGTGGGAGTTATGCGACAAAGTATGCCTACAAGGCTCAGTTCGTCGGCGCCTCCACATGTTCTTTTGTGAGCATCGTCTGGAAGACATGGGCCCCTCCCAAGTGCACTTTCTTTGCATGGCTAGCAGTGCAGAACAGATTGTGGACCTCTGACCGCCTCGCTATTAGGGGGTGGCCTCATCAACCCACTTGCCAACTTTGCAGATGCCAACCTGAGACAGCTAGGCACCCTTCATGTTTGAGTGTCGTTACTCTAGACGGATTTGGTGCGACGCAGCGGCTTGGCTTCAGTGTCCGGCCCTTTTGCATGACTTGGGCACGACTAGGGCAACGGTGCGTGATTACTGAAAGGCCATCTCCGAGACGACTTCGGTTTCTCGCAAGGGTCTCAAGACGGCGATCATCCCCATCACCTGGGAGATTTGGAAGGAGCGGAATGCACGGATCTTCAACAACAAATTCACTATGCCATCTGTGCTTTTGCAACACATCAAAGGCGAGGGCAGGAACTGGATCCTTGTAGGTGCGAAGAAACTGGCAGAGCTTATTGCTTCTTGAGGAATGACGATCTTTCTTTCTGAGCGAGTTGACGGAATAGGCTGATCCGGGTGTTCTTTGTGTTTTTACCGCTTTTAGTTTTTTTCCTTTGGCCTCGGCCATGTCGTGTTTGCTTCTTCTATATTAATATAAAAGGCAAAGCTTTTGCCTTCGTTTCAAAAGTATACCACCTAGGAGTGGGCCATCGTCGTCTGCTGCACGCTGAATGGAGTGGCTCGTTAGGTGTTGCTCCTCCATGGCAGCAAAGAGCAGGAGGTGGCCGCTCGGATCCATCGTGATATGAACCCTGGAAGCCGAATCCGTCCCCTTCTGGTTATCAGTTCCCAGTTTGTACAAACCTTCGGATTTCAAAGAGGTTAGGGTATCTTGAGAGTTGAGACCCACTCAAAGATGAACACAACCTGCAAGAAAATGATATCGGATTTTATAATCGGTGAGATTTGTAGTGTGGGGAATGGGGATTTCGCAGGACAGAAAATCAGCCTCGTAGAACACCACATGATCCTGGAAGTCATTCTTGAGTAAGAAGGGGGTAACCCTAAACCCTGGGAACGCCTCTGAGACCGAAGTGGGCGTCAACCCTCCACGGATGGACCGGATCCTTCCAGCTCCAGGTGCAGCACCTTCCTGCCGCCGCCCAGCTCCTCCAGCTTCTCGTAGTTCAGTGACTCCACCACATTGTCGTCTATCTGTTGAATCGATTCACGTTTGCGGCATGAATTCCAGACGAGGGAGAGGGGATGAGGGGAGGGAATGGAGTTGAGTACCTGGGCATAAGGTGAGATCAGAGTAGTGCTCGTGGTCAGCGAGGAAGAGCAGCAGCTTCACGACCTTGTCGGCGGCGGCTTGCACACAGGGGCGAACAGAGGAACCAGAGGGTTTGCGTGGGGGGTCGGGACGGGGGAGACGTCGATTTGGTGATGCACACGCGACCATATCTGGACCGTCTGTCCGGGATCGAACGGGAGAGCTTCGATTTGTTTTCCAGAGTAGCGTCCGCGGGATATTTAGCGCAGGAGTGGTGCATCGGACCGTCGGAACCTAGCAGAACAAGCAATCCGACGGCTAAAATCACTAATGGTGTGAGAGGCTTCCTCTTTGGTGCAGTTTTAATATCCCTAATGGCGTTGTGCATGTGTTGCATATTGCGGAATCTAAGACTACTGGTACATTAAGAAGAAACGCAAGATGATGCATTTATAAAGGGGTGATCGACAACAAAATCGACATTGCTTTCAACATCCACAGATCGACAACCGACACCACATAGATTAAACCTGGATCAACCCCCAACTCGAGTTAGCATCTCGATTGGTCGAGTTTCCCTTAGTAATCGTACTTGTGTTTATCTCTCGGGGCATCCGGTGATGGCGTTAGCGAGACGGAGGACACAAAAAGGCGTACGCGCAGTAATAATCTTTGTTTATGCCGACTCGAGAGAGGCAGCATGATCGGACAGAGCGGAAGGACGGAGAGGCTCATATCGGACGGTAATCATAGAGAGGAGTAAGGTTTTCTTTCATTAGATCGGGTTCGAATCCTGGTAAAATTGTGTCTATCCTTATCTGTTGGCCTAAGCTATTTATCGCTTATTACTTACTCTCACGGTTTTTTGAGGTATGGTTTATGCGGGACCTAGATTCAATTTATCGACAAGGGTACAAACATATGGTTATAGTATGATATAGTGGAGTAGGCTCTATGATCCACGGGTAATTGTGCTTCTCCCTCGTGAGTAATAAGAGGATAGAACTGAAAATCTGGAATGACATAAGAAAACACTCTGTAGGTCCCGAGTACGTAAGAAGTGGAATCTTGTAACGTACTGATTGAGATAACTCCATATCACGGGGAGTCAAGAAAAAGGATAGGCAAAGAACTCCATATCCGGGACATATCAGGTGGAAATGGACAAGTTCTGCAAATCTGCAAATTCTTGTTGGGTTGACGCTCCAGTATCATAGGCGTCCTATATGATTTCTATGAGTTTTGTAATTTTACTTTTTATTTTATTTGTTCTTCGATTCTTTGGATGTGTGCAAACTATTTTATATAACATTTGGCGAAAAAGAATCTTTCGTTATGACAAGACTAATTCAAAATGCAAGGATAGAGAATGACAAGTATAACATTTGGTCTTGAAATTCAATGGATTAAATGATCGGACTTTGTGGTCCATTGGTGTAACATATTACATATCACTTTCCCTCAATGAAGAAGCTGATAGCATCGAACATTTGGAACAACGGCATCTTTTATGCATTGAAATTTGGGTCTTAAGAGAAAGGTCATAGCATTTCTCTCTTCCCACTTTATGATACACTGTGAAGAGTGGGTCTTAAGAAAATATTCCTAAGATCGAAACTTAGCACTATGGTTAGAATATAGAGTAAAATATAACATTTCTCTCTTCTCACTTTATGATACTACTAGTTTGTGTTTAATGATTAAATACAAAGTGCAAAATGCAGGTACATGGGAGCCAGCTTAAAACCCATAGAGATTTAAACATTGTAGAATTTAGTGTCTTATACTTCATCCTTCCTGAATTAGTTGACACAGTTTTGTCACACAGTTCTGTGTCAACTAATTCGGGACGAGGGGAGTAGCAAGGTGAGTCCCAACTTATGGTATATTTGAGAAATAAGGATAGGAGACGCCTCAAAATTGGATGGTTTGGATGGCCCGACTAATCAACTGTGAAATTATGAATACCCTCTATGAACATAGGCGAAAATGAATATTTCATTATGACAAGACTAGTTCAAAAGGTAAGGAACGAGAAAGTATAACATTTGGTCTTGAAATTCAATGGGTTTAATGATCGGACTCCATGGCCCATTGGTTAGATTCTTCCCCCTCGATAAAGAAGCTGATAGCAGCCCACATATTTGGAACAACTTACAAATACTTGTCATGGTGTCACACCTCACACGAGAGAATGATGGGTATGTTCGGTTCTAGCTCAAGCTTATCCCACCAAGACCAAGTATATGGCTAGCTAACATTTTGGACGATCTTTTTTGCTTGGCTATGAATTAATGTACCAAGAAAACTAGATACAATTCAATCGAAAATCTGTCCTTTTAATTCAATCGAAATCAAAAATTTGGCCATGACCAAGAAAATCGGTACCACAGGTATTCACCACTCGAAAACATACCCGATATATCTTGTCCAATCTTCGCAATTTTCTGGAGCCACGTACGCAATTTTTGGATATCTCGTCAAGTCTTGCCAATTTGGAATAGCATATAGGAGCACCTGTCGGGCTGTCAAGCTCTCCGTCTTCATACCACCTTGCGTCATGAGAAGGTACGGTGATGGTGTGTTGGCGTCTCCCACTACACGCACCAAGTGACAGCGCGGCATCGTATCTTTTGTAACCTCTCATTGTTGCCGACTGCACGTAATATTCTTCTTCTTTTTGGGAGACCGAGAGCATGATACTAACACCAACGGTCTGAAGAGATGATCAACGAACTCATTTCTCTGGAATTTGTAGTAGACGTCAACTTCGTAAGCCCCCGGACAGGAAGACGCGACTTGGACGCGTCCTGTAGCAGGAGAGGAGATTTTCTGAAAGCGACCCGTCTGCCCACCTCGCTCGCCGGCGATCTGCGGGTTCCTCCGCCTCCGTCGGCCGCCTCGGCGGCGGGAGGCTGGGGAAGCCGTAGATCCAGGCCTGTACATAGTGTAGGGCTAGGTAGGTCCTCGGCTGGCGGCGCCATGGAGGTGAAGGAGGCGTCGGTGGAGGTTTTGGTGCTGGTCTGCGTTCCCTCTCGCGGTGGTGTTCCTCGGAGCTCCGTCGCGCCGCAGCTGGCTTTCTCGAGGCCGCAGATCTACGGATCTGTTCGCCTCGTCGGGCTCCGGCCGGATCTGCGCTGGCGGCGGATCCGAAGCTTGAAGAACTGGTTGAAGACGGCGTTACTCTTTCCTGCGACGACGACGGCGCTCCAGCGAGTAGGGTCTTCGGGCCCGGCGTATGGCGACTTCCCGTCTACCACGGAGCTGGCTCCTATCCAAGGCGTGAAGCGGAGCAGCGGTAGCGGCGCGTCACCGACGGCTCCTCTGCGTCGTCTCCGTCGAGATCGAGAAGGAGTTCTTTGTAATTTCTTGTTCTTTCTGGGTCTTTTTGTAAGTCTGGAAGTGTAATGTTTGTCTGATCCTCGCAAAAAAAAAAAAACTTCGTAAGCCCCATTCTTTTCGTTCCCCGAATAAAAATCAGTGCCTGTTCCCTTCAGAAAAGAAAAGGATCAGTGCCAGACACACAACAACATCATGACCAACCGTTGTAGTTAGAACTAAAATCACTACAACGAAGGTAGTAGGAAATATCAAAAACGAAATGAAGCTCTGCGATGTTTTTCTTTGCAATTCCATCAAAACAAAGTACCTTTGCACGGGTGTGTTGGTGCCACTCTTCCCGACAAATATTGTTACACGTACATAGTCCTATTTGTACATGTTTTGTGAGTATTACATATTCCTTGCGTACTAACATAGGCAAGTAAGCTAGAGGCGCCTACAACATCGATCATACACTTCAAAAAAATGTGAATGCTTAAAATTTGTGCGCCCATCGGTCTTCAGTTCACACTTGAACTAAATACCGGGAGCACACAAATTCTACGCTCAATCCAACAAGGCCCTAATCCAGTCTTAGCTCCAAGCTCCATGCCATTAGCGGGCAACATGGGAAGAGAGCTGCACTTGTTGCGCGTGCACCGATCCCGAATTCCCGATACATGTCTGGGAAGCCAGCTGGAGGTGTATGGCTTGGGGGTTGGGGGGCATCGTGGATTGCTTCGAAGCAGCTGGCGGCCAGAAACCCTAGCAATGGGGAGAGAGAGAGAGAGAGAGAGAGAGAGAGAGAGAGAGAGAGGGGTCTGGGGACGAGGCGTGCATGTTTGCCTCCCTCTTGACCAGCTGCCCAAAGAGGAGTACCCACCACGACAGGAGAGCACCAACTTTGCCTCTGTTGGCAACACGTAGGATGTATGTCGCACGCGTAATCGCCAAAAGAAGGAGGGCCCACAAAGCAGCGAGAGAGGGAACGGCAGATGACCTGAAAAGAGCCACATCTAGCCGGGCTTACAGCTTTAGGTAAAATAGCAGGCATTAGTCCATTCCAACATAATTAATATTCTATCATGAAGAATCTCCTAACATATGTAGTGACAACAATTCTCGGCTCCTCCCCGTGTCCCTCGCTACAGTAGAGAGAGGCGACACCGAGGCGACTCGAAGTTTCGAGCGTTCGCCGGCGTTTCCGCCGCTCCCCTCCGCCTCCGGTCGCTGCTTCGGCACCGTGAGGTGGGGGGAGCTCCGGTACTCGCCGCGCGTGTAGATAGGTAGTAGTTTGTAGGTGTGTGTGCCCGGACGGCGCTGTCGAAGAAGGTGGCGATGGCGTCGGTGTGTTGGGCTCGGTGCTTCCCCTCCTGTCCCCGTTCTGGCCTCGTTGCCGGGGAGGTAGTGAAGCTTGTTCGTCGGATCCTCTCCTCTGTCTTTGCTTCTTTAGCCGGCCGCGGTGGCGAGGGAGGAAGCTGCTGGTTGGTGGGGATCCGTTTTTGGTGGTGGTGGTTCTGGTGGTCTTCTCCGATGTTCCTGCTCTGGCCGGCCATGGTGGCGAGGGGAGCGGCGTCTGGAGGTGGTCGGGTGCTGTTGGGGGTTGGCCTGGGCGTCGCCGGCGCGGCTGGAAGTTGGGTGGCTCCGGGGTGCTAGTGCTGTGGCCGTGTTCGTTCATCGCCTCTCAGTTCCGTCGCGCGGCGGCGGACGGCTCCTGCGGCCGTCTACAAGGTGTGGTGGTGCTCGCGTCCTGGCGGATGGTGGTACGGCGTCGCCGGCGAAGCCTAGGTTCTTGGGAGCTCGGCGCTAGGTCTGATTGCGTTCTCTTCAGGTGGCTCGGGGTGCTCTGTGCAAATTTCTGAGTCCTTTTGTATTTTTCTTTTCTTTCTGGACCTGATTGTAATTTGTACTGAGTTTCCTGATATATGAATCAGATCCTTCCTCCAAAAAAAATGATGAAAGCCGCATGTTTTAACTTGATGTAAATTGCTGATCATATCATGCAGATTACCAACTCATTACTCCAGGTCCCAGGATGACTCCTACCTAGCCTGGCCGGCCCGGCACGTCCGGATTTACAGGGCTCCCAGCGTTCCCCCTCCCCTCCACTTCTACCTTCCCCTCTTCCCACGGCCCACGCACGCGCATCACCTGGAATGCCGTAATGGCTGGCTCATGATGGCGAACGGGAGTACCAGGAGGGCACTGGTACTTGCCAAAGACGCGCATCGCTTTCCTTCCCCAAAACCAAATCAAAACTCCAGAGAAACACAGATACGCTTCGCTTCCCTCCCTCGCCCACGAACGACCCCCCCCCCCCGTCTCATAACTTCGGGGGGCTTTGCTCCCTTCCCCACTTCCGCACTTCCTCCAACTTCCGAGTCCTTTATGTCAGGCACGCCCAACGGCGGCCTCGTCCTCGTGTCTAGCAGCAAGCCTCTGGTCTGGTGCTCGGCCGGCGAAGGGGATCTGCCGCTCGCCTCGCTGACCAAACGATGGTGGGGGAGCCGGCGAAGCGGCTGGCGCGGCGGGTCATGAGGAGGCCGCTGGAGAAGGCCGGGGTGGTGGGGCTCGCCGCGGTGGCCGCAGCCGCCACGGCGCTCGTGCTGCTCCTCTGCGCCGCGTCCTGGCTCCGCTGCTCGGCCGCCGTCGACTACGCGCTCGCGGCGCCCAGGAAGCTCTGGAGCGGCGGGGTCTCTATCGCCGCCGTGGCCGCGCCGACGTCAGAGAGGGGCGGTGCGGCGGCGGCGCCGGTGGAGGAGTGCGACCTGTTCGACGGCGAGTGGGTGTGGGACGACACCTACCCGCTCTACCGGTCAGCGGACTGCCCCTTCCTGGACCCCGGGTTCCGCTGCTCCGAGAACGGCCGCCCGGACGCCTCCTACTCCAAATGGCGCTGGCAGCCGTCGCGCTGCGATCTCACAAGGTTGGTTCCACTTCACTACTCATCCAGTAATTATTGCTCGCCTCGTTGATACAGTACCAGATACGAATCGACGCCCCTACGTCTGGTCCATGGATTTGGGGAGGTTCAGGGCTTAGGACACGAATCGACTCGAATTTGCAGTTTCGCCAAAGCTTGGTCAAGGAGAAAGTTCCTGTTACTAATAGAAATGACTTTTTAGCATCTGAAATGCTCTCCGAGGATACGTGACAGTGCAAGTCAAACATCTGAAATGACATTTTTAACATGATGCTCTGTGGTGTTGGGATGAATGTACACTCAGCGTTCGCGTTCACAAGTTCCAATCCAATACGTGTCCCGTGGATAGGTGGCTGTGCAAGTTTAGGGTGTCGTCGAGTTGGATTTTCTAGCACCTCCTCCTTCGGTGAACTTGTCAAAGCAGATAGGATAGCGATTGCTTTAATTAGAAAAAAATGATACATCAAAATGTAGATACGTGGAAGTCAATTAATTTGGAACGGAGGGAGTAGCAATCAACACTTTTACACTGTCTATATGATGCGGATTAAAAATTGCAGGATTGAGTTCTGACTTGTGAGATGTGGATCCATGGGTGTTAATTTTTATATTCTGAACCCTACTTATCACCCCTTAGATTATTGGAACACGGTGCAGTAGACCACCGTCTCACCTTGGGTGTTGGTATCGTACAGTACGGTTGGGAACTCGATGCCTTTCACCCTCTGCTCTGATTGGATTATAACACAATGTTACGCGCAGAGTTAGTCCTTGGGTTAATATATTAGTTAATTAATTGGTATTGTTTAATTACTCGGTCTGGCATGATGCTGCCATCTTGCCACATGTGATGAGAGCTGGTCTCTTCCTGTAATTTGCTGAACCCTCTGATATTTCTACGTTGTTAAATGTTCTCTTCAGCTGCATCATGGTATGTGGGATAACTTGTTGGTTAACCTCGTTAGTTAAAAACTGTAGTGAGTCTACTCTAGCCTAAATTTTTTTTAGGATTTGTTTTCTGCCTTGTTAGCAAAAACAAACCAAGTATTGATTCTTGTTTTCATGTGTGTGATAACTTTTACCTGGGGTAACTTTGCTGTCCTTCATAACCACAAGTATAGGCTATCTTGCAGAGTTATTCTAGAATATTGCTATGTATATAATAAACGGTTAATTTGATGGAAGCATCATGCAACTGTGGAATGTTCAATACCTTGCTGATTTCTTTTTCCTTGGTTAACCCCAGTCCAGTTTAAGTAAAGTTAAACTTTGTTTTCTAAAAATGGTGTATCAGTAGGCTATACAAGTCCCACCCAAAATAATTTAAAAAATGAAAATGACAATATGATGCCATCACAGCGTTATGCTGTATAATTTCACTACCAAGTAGATATTGATTGATGGTGTTAGTTACTAGTTACATGGGGCTAGCGCTAACTGTAGCCATGCAGTACTGTGGAATTAGTATCATCACAAAAGCAGCTAAATAACAACACATTGTGCCACCGTTGCTGCCATTTGGTTTGTGCCGCCGATGGCATTTAGGATATCCACACGTTTACAGTATGTAAGAGGGCAGGAGCAGGTGTTAGATCTTAAGTAGCGAATAGCATACTGTGCTTAGCACATTACTGATGGACAGCCCTTATGGTGAAACACGAACAGTGCCTTGTAATGAAGTTGGAACTTGTACGTTTGGCGCTTGTGAATTGTGATATAGTCAACCTTTACTTAGAATAACCGCGGTACTAATCTTACTGAGAATATCACCGCCTTTGAGCAACTTGAAACTTCTCAGAGGCCTAAAAATAATAACTGCTCCTTTCTATTGTGCATGTTCATGATTTTTTTACTCCTGATCATGTCTGTGAGTGGAACAACCTTAATAACCTGCACTTCTCCTCTGCCACAATTGATGTCAATTTCTGACCTGATCATATATCTTTCTCCTGTTTCTTAGATTTGATGCCAAAATTATGCTCGAGAAGCTACGAAACAGGAGAGTAGTATTCGTTGGTGATTCAATTGGAAGGAACCAATGGGAGTCTCTACTTTGTATGCTCTCTAGTGCTGTTCCTGATAAGAGCTCCATCTATGAAATTAATGGGAGCCCAATCACAAAGCACACGGGTTTCTTGATTTTCAAGTTTAGGGACTATAATTGCACTGTGGAGTATTACAGATCTCCTTTCATAGTCCTTCAAGGCCGTGCACCAGCTCGAGCCCCCAAGGTTGTTAAGTACACAATTAAGGTGGATGCAATGGATTGGATGTCTGGCCGGGGTAGGTGGAGGGAGGCTGATATTTTGATCTTTAACACTGGGCATTGGTGGAACTACCAGAAAACAATCAGAGGGTAACAGCTAAGATAAATATTGTGTTGACTTAATAACTTGTCGTGTTTTATTGTCAAATGTTTCTTGTAGATGTTATCATCTTTCGACCAACCATACCTTCTTAACATTAATGAATTCACTTTTCAAATTTCAAATTAACATCTACTTAGTATAAACACCAGGAGTTATTATTTGATTACTATACACGCTCTTGTAATTTGGTCATGCATATTCTTTTCTGTTAGTAATTAAACAGGATTATGGTATCACAGTTCATGCCACTGTTGAGGAATATAAAATGTTAAGATGTGGCTAGAGCTAAATGCACAACAAACAGAAACCTTGGAACTCCTTTCGTTCTTTATTAATTCGTACAGAGAACTTACTATGGTATTTCTGGTTCCCAACCTGATATATGTGATGATGGAGACATCATATCTATTATTCATTTTCTTTGCAATCAATCATTTCAGACCAGCATAATTGCATGTTCTGTAGTCGACTTGAACCAGGCTTACTTTATCCATACCAGGGGTGCCTATTTCCAAGAAGGAAATGAGGTGAAGATGGAGATGACTGTTCATGATGCGTACCATAGGTCAATACAAACATTATTCAATTGGCTTCATAAAGAAGTTAACACAAGCAAGACCCAAGTCATCTTCCGTACATATGCTCCTGTGCACTTCAGGTCTGTATAATGAACCACTTATGAACATTACTTCTTCCTTTTAAGTTTCCTTGCTAGAGCATTACCTTGAGAATGCTTATATTTGAAGGCTCCAAACAATATCATCACATGCTGCTGACTTGACACAAGTTTTGGAGTCAGGATTTACTCATCGCGTCTTGATTTGAAACTCCATGAATTACACTTGACCGAAACATTTTTGTTCAATATATAATCCACCTTTCAGCAGCCGTTCTCACCATTTTCACCAATGCATGGCATTATGGGTTGGGATGCTTTGCTTCTGGAATCTCTTTTATTGTTGACATTTTCTATTATTTAATCTTTAAATTCATGGATATATTGACTGCTCTTAACTGGAGCTAATGCTTTCCGCAGAGGTGGTGACTGGAGGAGTGGAGGGAGTTGCCACTTGGAAACTCTTCCAGTTACGACACCGTTTAAATCACTGGAGGAATGGGCAGATCAGCTTCTTCCTGTGAATAATATTTTTGGGAGCAGCATCAAACCCAAATTGCCTGGGTTAGCTATACTGAACGTGACACAGATGACGGCACAACGAAAAGACGGTCACCTCTCCGTATACATAAGCCCTTCAGGACCTGTCCCTCTCAACAAACAGGATTGCAGCCATTGGTGCTTGCCTGGAGTCCCTGATACTTGGAACGAGCTTCTCTACGCCGTCTTCATGAAAAGGCAAACAATGATGGACCAAAATGTTTCCCTTGCTGGCTCAAGAACACTGAACACCGGCTGATTAAATAGATGGAGTAGGCTACCTAATGCTGCCCGATGAAGCTTGGAATCTATGTCCTGTAGGGAGTCCATCATGAAAAAACAGGTTTCGTGATTCTCCTGCACGATGACGCTGTCGATCTGCTTCCCTATTAGGTAGCCCAATGGCGGGGCACATTTTTGTAAGATAGGAGTTGTGGGTTGCAGGAAGCTGCACCACTCTGCTATGTTGTGTGCTGGGAGGTTAGAGAGTAACAAAATTAAAGAAATGCATATAGCTTATTGTGATGTGTATGTTTCACAGAGGTGGCAAAAGTGTCAGCCAACGTGATCATAGCTTAGGGGCTGCAGTCAGTGGTACTCCCTCCGTTCCAAATTAGTTGACATAGGTTTATCATAATACGGATGTATCTACACGTAAAACATGTCTAGATACATCCATATTTGGACAAACCTACGTCAACTAATTTGGAACGGAGGGAGTACTGTAGTAGATTGGGTGCTGTAATATTGGGGAGGTGTTACCGTGGCAATTGTACATGTGAATTCAGGAACCTGATGTGTATATTCTCAGTTGCTCCAGCATTATAAGGAGTAGATGGAATGCCTACATTCGGCTTTTCTATTTTTCTTCTTTAAGATATCATAGATGCTCGGGGCAAATATGCTTCGGGTGATGGCCCCAGGCCAGACTGTATGCCAGAAGTTCTTGACCGTGGTGCAAATGAGTCATCGACTTCTTTGTTTTTCTTTTCTTTTCCCGTGAGGTTCTTTTTCAGATCCAGGTAACATTTGAACCACATGATGGTTACTTGTGGCATGATCTGTAACAGTTGATGCGGAAAATTTCGGTGGATCAACCATCCACTTCGGTAACTTCTCAAGGACCGGGGCGCCGCATGAACTTCAGGTTTCTTTCGTCAGATCTCAGAACCAAAAACAGTTGTTTGCAAACCAAGATTTTGGAACCTACCTTAACAACTTCCTACAAAAACCACAAACGGTTCACTCTCACACAAGCTAGTACTCGTTGTCCGTCCTGCGCAGTACATTTTGGGTATGGGTATGTACTACGAAGAAATGAGTACAAACACCCTTTTTGAATGCTTCGCCTACCGTAAAATGACTGAACATGTGTATGTGCAGCCATATGCAATAGTTTTTTTGTGTGTTATGGAGTTTGTGAACGCGTGTATGTGATCCAGAATTGGTGGAGTACTGTCCAGAATTTATGAGTGGTTAGCTGTTGGAGATTTCTTACATGTTCAGAACCTTTGGTACTAGTACTGTGTATTCAAAGGTAGTAGTAGAATTGCAAATCTCCGGTCTCCTCCTCCCGATGGCTCCATCTCCAGTTCCGACGTGCGGTGCTTCCTAGTCGGGTGTCAGGGCGGCACCCGAACCTAGCCCGCACAAGTTCAAAATGGGCACACGTGTAACTGACATGCTCTGATTTGATCGATTCCCTGACACCTGAACCTAGCCCGCACAAGTTCAAAATGGGCACACGTGTAATTGACCTGCTCTGATTTGATCGATTCAACTAAAAACGTATCATGCGGGCCCATGTGGGACCGCCGCTACCAACCCTACTTTCTAGCCCTAACCCTCGCCAGGCTCGACTGCGGCGGCCGGCCGTTTGCTGAACGAGGAGGAGGAGCCAGGGCTAGCGACCATCACCATGAACGCAAAGTCAGTTTTTGAATCTTCTTTCGTACTCCAACTATTTCTGTCGAGCTTGTGTAAAACTACCACATTTAGGTCAGTGAATACGGGTCAGTATCGATCTTAGTGATTTTTTTTTAAATCTACTGACCATGGGACTAATGACAAAAGATAGCGTTGATTCCTATCTAAATGCATTTTGACACCCGGGTTGACTGGTGAGACCCATCTGTAAGAGCCTAATTGGCAGCATACGTGGAGGTGGAGCTGAGGTGGACGTGGGGCCCGCCTGACAGCATCGCTGAGGTCCACTGACCGAGGTGATGTGGCAGGACTAGACGGGTGCGCACCGTTATTTGTTTTTTATCCTTATTTTTTATTCCATCCTCAACGGTGCGCACCCGTCTAGTCGGTGAGAGCGCCGCCGTACGCCAAAGAGCCGGACGGGCTGTCCGTCACGCCGCCTAGGGCCGCTGGCGCGTCCTCCCTTTCTGGTCCACCCCGCGCCACCTGGGACGAGCGAACTCCAGCTGAGGGCTTGTTTGGTTCAAAGGAAAAGTGAAGAAATAATGTAGGAATAGGAAAGTTTTCTATAGGCACACTATTCATCCGCTTGGTTCAAACGAATTGAGTAAAGGAAAAACGCGGGAAATTTCCCTTTGATTCAGATTTCAAAGGAAAAACGTAGGGCTTTTACAATCCACCTAAAGCTCTTTTTCAATATCCTATGCACGAAGAACGAGACCAAGGTCTGTCTTGACATAAGAAAATGCTAATTATACCTTTTCAAATTGTTTGATTTTGATTTGCTTATTAGTAATCCTATGTTTTTCCTATTCATGTGGACCAAACAAACAAGTTTACAAAATTCTTGTGTTTTTCAATCCTCTATTTTTTGCACTTGCATTTCTACTCCCTCCGTTCCTTGAAGTAAGGTGTATAGTTTTTTAAGAAAAATTCTGAAATATAAGGTGTATTTCATTTGTTGTCAATTATACCCTCCACAATCTACTCCCAGCCTCCCACGCTTAAAGTATGGAATGAAATCCCTATAAAAATTAGATGATTAATTAGGAATCCTCCTGGCCGTGTGTATACCCCACCGACCCCTTAGATTTAGGAATCAATATTCCTTTTCTTTTCTTCACAGATCGTATAGCCTGCATGCATGGCCAATCTGTACCCCTCTCTCACACACATACGTTTCTTAGCAGATCGAGCGCTACTTTAGGAAGTAGTACGTCCGATTTGGGAAGAGTCAATCAGAGAGAAAATCATGCGATTTGTTACCCACTTTAGGAAGTAGTCTGACCGGGGGAGAGAGAATGCCCAAATTTCCATATTTCACTCTAGTCTTAATCGTTCCTTAGGGGTATTAACGTCCAAAAGCAACTAAATTTGCCCTCCCAGCTCATGCGTTAATATTCGTGCAAAAGACTATACACCTTACTTCAAGAAACGGAGGGAGTATCATTTTTCTGCGTTTTTCAAATCCTGGGAACCCAAACAAGGCCTGAAACGAGGGTTCGGCCGAGCCGAACTCGAGCCCACCCCTCGAAGATGATTCTGGGCTCGGCTCGACACTTCCTGGCTCTGGCTGACAGCCCTTCGGGATCAGACTCCTCAGACTGCAAGTCCACGAAGCGGCGATCTCCTTCTGCTGCTCTCCTCGACCCCTCCGCCTCCCAACCAACCACGACCCACGCGGCCGCCTGGAGCTGATGGCCGCCGCGACAGAAGATGCCGCCCCGGCCAGCGCTTCTGAACCTACTGCTGGTGAGTGAGCCTCTTCCAGCTCCCCCTCTCTCGTCCCTCGCTCTGCCGGGGATGCCGCTTAGCGATTTTTTCACTTCTTTTTGTTCCTACTTGGGACTCTGAAGTCTGAATCTCCATCATGGCAAGTTAAGTCTACAATCCACCGAGAGCACTTTTTTCGTTGCAAATTTGGTGCGGGATTGCTGTACGATTTTGATTCCGATTTGTAAGAACAAAACAATAGGCTCCTTGACACAGGTTCTTTTCCAGCTTGTACTATATCCGATCTAAGGGCAGTGTGAGGATACAGGATACAAATCACCCCGTTTCTGGCTGAAAGAACCACAAACACTCGAATCAAATGATATGCTTCATAACTGTATTCTTTGACGAAAACAAGTGAAACGAGAAGAGTACAGTAACCAGACAAATCTGGGACAGGAGAACTAAGGATGACTCCAACGGGGCGACGCATCGAGTCCGCGCGCCTCCGTTCCTGTCCGCGGGGGCCAAAAACACGGCCCAACGGGGCGACGCAAACGGACCGCGGTCCGTTTTTTGGTCCGCCGCGACGCATTCCTGGCCCAAATTTGGGTCACCGATGCGTCGGCCCCGGACGCGCGGCGGAGCGCTTTTGTGTCCTGCCCTAGTCCGCCCCTGACTTGGCTCGCAAATCAGTCCATTCCCCACCCTCCTCCTCCTCTCTCGCCCCTCTCGCCGCCACAGCGCCGCCGCTCCCTCGATTTGGCACTGCAGGCCATTCCGGGGACGCCATCTGCTGCTCCTCTTCCCTGCCGTCACCGGAGCAGCTTCCTCACCGCCACGGCCGGTGAATCTTGTGGCCATCTCTCCTCGCAGCGCCCGCTCGCCCCGGCAAGAACTCAGGTACGAACTCGGCAATGGATAGCTCGGATGAGTGGTACTACAAAAACTACATCCTCTACAACCAGTCATCATCGGACGATTCCTCCGATGATGAGAGTGACGGCCTGGTTGCCACCCTCATCGTCAATGAGTACATAGAGAGGATGCGGCCGGTGTTCCTAGGGTCGTTGCCGGGCCGTTCTCCTGCTCTGGACCGGAACCGAAGAGCTGGCCAAATCCAGCTGTATGGGGACTACTTTCGTCCCCATAAACCCACGTATCCTCCTAAGGTTTTCCGGCGCCGTTTCCGGATGAGAAGATCTTTGTTCAACCGTATCCGGTTGGGGGTGATGCATTTTGATGACTATTTCATATGCAAGCCCGATGCATGTGGTACCCTCGGCTTCTCGTCGTACCAGAAGTGCACCGCCGCCGTTCGTATGCTTGCATATGGAATTGCCGGTGATCTTGTGGACGAGTACGTGCGGATGAGTGAGTCCACGTGCCTAGAAGCAATGTACAAGTTTTGCAGAGCTGTGGTGCAGGTGTTCGGCCCGGAGTACTTGAGGGAGCCCAATGCTGCGGACATGACCCGGCTTTTGGCCATCAACGAGGCCAGAGGGTTCCCTGGGATGATTGGCAGCATAGATTGTATGCACTGGGAGTGGAGGAACTTCCCATTTGCTTGGCAGGGGCAGTACAAGGGCCATGTTGGGGCGTGCACGGTCGTGCTTGAGGCCGTGGCATCACAAGATTTGTGGATTTGGCACTCGTTTTTTGGCATGGCCGGCTCCCACAATGACCTCAATGTGCTGCAGCGGTCTCTGGTGTTCAACAGGCTCTCCAATGGCATGGCACCCCAGGTGACCTATGAGATCAATGGTCACGAGTATGACAAGCCTTACTATCTTGCTGATGGGATTTACCCTACATGGACTACATTTATCAAGACCATCTCCAATCCCACTGATGAGAAGAAGAAGAGGTTCGCCAAGGAACAAGAGAGTGCTAGAAAGGATGTGGAGCGTGCGTTCGGTGCCCTCCAGTCACGATGGGCTATTATTCGCCACCCTGCTAGGACATGGGACAAGGACCAACTATGAGAGGTGATGACAGCGTGTGTGATCATGCACAACATGATCGTGGAGGATGAACGTGACGAGGGCATGCATGATCAGGCATGGCAGTTTCAGGGTCAGTTGGTTGAGCTGGTTGAGCCCCAGGGACCGTCCACATTTGCTTAGTTCCTCGACTTCCACCGTGATGTTCGTGAGAAGTCGTCTCATCTTCAGCTCCAAAGTGATTTGGTGGAGCATGTCTGGCAGCACTACGGTAACCAGTAGTTCCATTTGATGAACTATTGGTCTTTATATTTATTTGGTTTGTAAGACTATGCATTTGTGAAACAATTTGTATTATTTGAAGAACTATTTGGATTGTAATAACTATTTGATGAACTATTTGGATTGTATTATTTGTATTGTAGTATTTGGATTGGTATATGTTTTGTTGTAATGTATTATTTTGCTTGCAATGTGATCAAAAACCCTGGCCGAAAATGATCAAAATGATCAAAAACCCTGGCCGGGCGGACTCAATGCGTTGGCCCGTTGGGTCCAGTGGCCGGAAAGGGGCGGACAAGGGCCGGACGCGCGTCCGTTCCCCGACGCAAACGGACCAAATGCGTGTCCGTTTGCGTCGCCCCGTTGGAGTCATCCTAATCTGTACAACTTGCAAACATACATCGGACAAAATTGGGGTAGGGGGTCATTCTGGCGTAACCGACTGATGCGCCAGCGCTGCCGACACCATTCGCCACCAGCCGAGCAAATATACATTGCTGGAGTCGACCCCCAATGACTGAAGACGTGTATAAATGTTAAGCAACGAAGTGAATTAGTAGTGTATACATTGTAGGTTGCATTGTTCCCCTTTGATGAATGCACAAAGAAGTTGAAAGGAAATAGCACACGTTTTTTTTGTTTTAATTTGGTTGTCCTATGCAAAGGCAATGGCATTAGTTGCTGTATGGTTTTGTATCACTACTTAATGCTAAGATTGTGTGTTTCCATTTCTGGAGCTCATGCTTAACACTTAAGGATAACATGGTAGTATTGTAGCAATGGTCAAGTAGAGAGATGCTACTAAATATGCAAATCTCTATCAAGTTGGAGATTTATTTCTAAAACTTCGCCGTCTTTTGCCCTTTCATGCTTGACCTATTTTCTGCTTTTTAGGTTCTAGTGATAATGAGATAACAGTGGAGGAAACTTCTTTTGTGCATACTGAACCTCTACAAGATGGCAGTGCCCCACCTGTGGTTACCACTGATATGGAAGTTCTCCACGATAAAGTTAAGAAACAAGTCATTAAAGAAGGCCAGGGGAAGACACCCTTAAAATTTTCGACATGCTTTGGTAAGTATGACGCATGTGATTTGTCTGCCTTGCTTAATTGTTAATTTCTCTCTCAGTTTTTTCTTGATTTATTCGATTATGCCACCAATCTATATTACATGCTCTAGTATTTCACATGTAATTATATGTCATGCAAGTGTTATATTTACTGCTACCATGCTGAAAAATCAGTTTACACATACTGGGTAACCATTACATGCGTTTGGAAAGGAAAACATTTGTAACTTTACATGCTACCCTGATGCTAATTGCTCCATGTTGTGTGGAAAACATTCATAATCCCAATTCATGATCATGAGAAGATACTCCTCTCACTTACAGCCTCAATACAGATTACTAGTTATGTCGTGTAATGTCTTTAACTTTGATTGTATGTGTCATGTTTTATCCACCTGCTCCTTTTCCTGCCTTCTTACTTGCATTTGATATTGAAATGGACTGAACCTTCCTGTTTATATTTTTCTTTTCTTCCTTTTAATGGGCAATGATATCCAGTTACTTTGTTGTCTCATATTTTAGTTTTGCTCATTGTTATGCATAGGTAGCCTGCTTCCGTAGAGAAAATCAATATATTTGCATGTTACGCCGTCCAGCCTTAGGTTTCAGAGGATGTATATATTTAGTTATTTGTTTTGTGGTTTGAAGAACTATGAAATAATGGGGTTATGTGTAACACCCCGGCCTGCCCCCGGGCCGAGCCTGTCACCCTGGTAACTTTCTAGGATCTCTAGACTGACCCCACAGATCAACACTGGTCTTTTCTGCGCACTTTGTCCTCACTCGTGCCCATCCTTGGATTGCTCCGGGTCAAGCACGCTTAACCTCGAAGTTCTCTCATGAGCTTCCGGAAAAGAAGTTGCAACTTGTTGATATGAGTATTCTATCAATCCTATTAAGCCCTGAGCCAGGATCTCACATTATGTCTAACCTTTGGTTTTACAGTGCATTATAGAGCATGGGTTCAAAGCTCTGGTCATAAATTTGAGGATACTTAGCAAGAACAGCAGCCAGTTGAAATTGTCATTGGGAAAGGTACAAGTAAATTTATTTCGCATGTTTTATCGTCAATTTTTCACTGTTGCATACATGTCATCTATCATTCCCTTAGGGTGAAAGGTTCTCAGATTCAGACTATAATATTCTGGTTTTCTAGTGGTATGTTGTGAAAATAATTCATCAGTCCACGAGTAACTGGTACTGTTTACACTTACAATGTGAAGACTTGGCATTGGAATTACTCAGAAAAATCACTTTCTACCTGAGCGTATGAAATACTACCTCCGTTCCAAAATATAAGATGTGTTACCTTTTTTCGGATTCAAATGTATCTAGACGCATTTTAGTGTGTAGATTCACTCATTTCAATCCGTATCTAGTCTATATTGAAATGTCTAAAACATCTTATAATTTGGAACGGAGGGAGTAGCTATCATGCCAATTGCCTGTGCAATAACTTTTTTTTAAACATTTGTTCTCATCTACAGAGAAAAAGCAAATGGCTGGTTTGGGCATTGGTGTTGGTAACATGAGAAGAGGCGAACGTGCGTTGTTGCATGTTGGCTGGGAGCTAGGCTATGGGAAAGAGGGAAGCTTTTCATTCCCGAATGTCCCTCCGACGACAGATCTTATATATGAAGTTGAACTCATTGGCTTTGATGATGCTAAAGAGGTAATGGAGAACACCCTCACCTGTGACCTGCCTCATCACCACTCAACTAAAGAAAGGCTTAATACAGTTCAAAGAAAAGGCTTAATAAAAATAGAGCCAATTTTTTATGTAAAACACTAAATACCCGCAAGATTAATAATTTTGTTTACCCTTTCTCCAACACTGAATTTTCTAAGCGAATCTTACAACCATGGTGATATGTCTGAAAAAAATCAGGGGAAAGCCCGTAGTGACATGACGGTAGAAGAGAGGATTGAAGCAGCAGATAGGAGGAAGCTTGAGGGTAACGATTACTTCAAAGAGAAGAAATTTGAGGAAGCCATGCAGCAATATGAGATGGTTAGTGATCTGCTCTACTTGTAGATGTGCTTCATTTTCTGTTTGTTGAGGTACTCCAGATGATGGTGTTCTACTGTTTCCTCTTTTCCAGGCTGTTGCATATATGGGAGACGATTTCATGTTTCAGTTGTTTGGGAAGTACAGGGATATGGCTTTGGCTGTGAAAAACCCCTGCCATCTCAACACGGCTGCATGCCTGATCAAACAAAAGAAATTCGATGAAGCTATTGCACAATGCAGCATTGTAAGTTCTTCACTTGCTCTATCTCGATTCATGAACTTCACTAGTTTGGATTGTGTATAGATTTGCATAAAGTAGATGATCAAGTTTACAGTAGAACTGCTCTGCTTGCACTAGAAGTATCAGTCTGTGCTTATATTCTGATAGTTTACTTCAGCTGCTTTTGTTTTTAATACCTCAACTTTTTTATGAAAAAATTATGACCACCTAGTCGATGTGCAAACAGTGGCTTGATGATTGGTCAACTGAATACTGCAATGTTGCCCCCTTATCTTTTCGGAGAATCATTGAGCAATTACTGTTTTGATGATCGATAATCCTATTCTCCAGGTGTTGTCGAAGGATGAAACCAATGTGAAAGCGTTATTCAGACGTGGGAAAGCTAAAGCCGAGCTCGGGCAGACAGAAGCAGCAAGGGAGGACTTCCTGAAAGCCAAGAAGCACTCCCCGGAAGACAAGGAGGTCATGCGGGAGCTCCGTTTGCTCGCCGAGCAAGATAAAGCCATGTACAAGAAGCAGAAGGAGCTATACAAAGGTCTCTTTGAACCGAGGCCTCAGCCCAAACCCAAGACCACAAATCCTCTTCTTGTCTTCTGGCAGTGGCTCTTGTCACTTGTTAGTTATCTTGCTAAGATTTTCAGAAGCAAGAACGACTAGCAATCTAGCACGATCGTCCTAGTGTGTGCAAGTTCTATCGGTGACGGGGACACTGAACCTGATGATATATCGCTTGTGGTTAAAATGTTCCCACGCAATAACTTATGCCTGGCTCATTTAACTTCACACTTGCGCTTTATAGAATGATACCGAAGAATGTTCATCTTTTATTCAGCATGGTCGTCAAATAGCCCCCACTGCGCCACGGTCCCGTTGCACCAGTATCACGGTCTTTCTACGCCAGACCACAGAGCAGCATAGATTTGTAAGATGTAATGGGCTCTATCTTTTTTGAGAGAGAGAGAAAAGCACGTTATTAATTAAAGCAGATCATTACAAAGAGTCTTCAGAATGTAATCCAGAGTAAGGTTTCTAAAAACAGTGGAAAGAGTGAGCTAAAATGTGTGCTGACTCATTAAACCGACGACGAACATGAAGATGATTAAGGGGACCTCGATGAAGCCGGTGCATAGCAATTTATTAATGTCCTGCATCTATCCTTGCTGGTCAAATTTGTGAAGAAAATCTGCAACCATGTTGGTCATAAAACATCTCATTTTGCTTCGAAACAAGAGGGTGTTAAGAAAAATGTGGAACGAACATTTGGTGTGATCGAAGATAAGTTTGTTATTTCTGCTACCTTTTTTTAGACCGTGCTACCATAGGGGAAACCCCTACGGTGTAACTTTTCAATATATGGGGTAGCAAGAGTTTACATGGGTGAACAAAGAGGGGAGAAGAGAGGGGTCACAACAAAATGACCCAACTCAGAACACAAGGAACATAATAGTAAGCGGTCTAAAAAGCTTTTAAGGACTGGACTAAAAAAGGAAAACACCACACTCCTGCTCGAACCAGGGAGCAGAAAGTGAACTACTGAAAGAAAAGAGCAACACTATCCAACAAGTTTTGAACTAGAGCCGGTTTAACTCTGAATTGATGGAGGAGCAGATCCTGCTTTGTGCGTCGGCGCCAGCGTCCGATGGATGGTTCTTCCCCCTTAAAGATGAAATCATTTCGTTCTTTCCATATGTTCCACGCAACCGAGGCAAAAATTTCGATGAAATTGGAGTGGAGGAAGGTGGCAGCCTCCGAGAGGATTCTAGTCCTCACCTCCTGCGAACAGTCCCAGGTCAACCCAACATGGTGCCAACATTCTGAAGCGAAAGCACAACCAAAGAACAGGTGGTTCGAGTCCTCTAGGGCACCATGATCACAGAGCACACAGTTTGGTCCTCCCTCAACATGCCAGTGCTTGCGAAGCATCATATCTTTCGTGTTAAGACGGTCGTTGATTAGGAGCCAGCAGAAAACTTTCAGTTTCGGCAAGCATTTAGATTTCCAAACTTTGTAGAGAGCTTTATCTTTGGGCAGACATTGAAACATATATTTGTAGAAATTGCCCGATGAATACGATTCCTTGCCCCAAACAAAAGATATGTTGTCCTTGTCCATAGACAGTTCTACTTGTTGATCACACAGGTGTTGGAGCTCTTGAAATTCAGAATAAGCTTCAATCGAGAGGGCCAGTGAAAACATTTGGCTGCTGTCTTGTAAAGAGACCACCTTCTGAACACTCAAATCCGGGCGTTCCACAAAGGAGAAGAGATGAGGTAGCTTGTCAGCAAGCGGTTCATTTTGCACCCAGCTATCTTTCCAGAACAGCACGGTTGACCCATCACCCAGATTGCAATTGGTGATGCTGCGGTAGACTTCCACTAGACTGAAGATATCACGCCACCAGAACGAACCACGAATGGACTGAGCATGTGGAACCCTTCTGAATAAAGGGACCATACCAACTTAACCCAGGGAATGTCTTCTTTGGAGTAAAATTTATGAAGCTGTTTGAGCAGCAACCCCATGTTTTGCAATTCTAAGTTGATTACTCCCAGACCCCCTCTCTCCTTCGATCGACACACTTTGTCCCAGGCAGCAAGTCCAGCAAAAGAGGTAGAGTCCTACCTCTTGTCCCAAAAACAGTGGCGACGTGCGCGATTAAAAGACTTGATGAAAGTTTTGTTCAGCTTGAGAGAACACATCAGGAAAGTTGGCAGGGCCGAGAGAACCGAGTCCACCAACATCAACCTACCTCCATGGGGCAGGAAACGGACACATGCATTCAGCCTGCGTTCTATCTGATCAGTGACAGGAGCAAGGTCTCTACATGTAGGTCTTGCCGTCCCCAACGGTAAGCCAAGATATGTAAACGACAGGAACCCACAGTGCATCCAAAAACGCCGGCGAGCTCAGTCATTCGTTCAGTGGATACATTGATTGGTAAGATGCAGGATTTAGCATAATTCACTCGAAGGCCAGTGGCACCTGCAAAATCTTGTAACAATGCTTTGAGGGCTAGTAGTTGTTGAGGGCAAGCTTCCATACTCAAAAGCGTATCGTCTGCATATTGAACAATTGGGAAATCAGCATCCTTTCTGCTACCTTTCTATATTATGTTCAATAGAACAGATTTAGAAAATCATGAATAGTCATGTTATCAAGCACAATATGATTGTGGAGAGTGAGCACGGTGCTGGTATGGTATTTGATCAGTTTGAGTACGAGACACCTCTTGACGAACCACATTAGAACGGCCCGACCGATTTTTCTGGATTTATCGCCATATGCACCAGAAAATTCGTGATGAAGGAACATGATTAAGCATTCTCGAGGATTAATATGAAACATGAAATTGGTGTAGTCGGGTAAAAGTGAGATCGATGGTCGAAACTCGAAACATCAACGAATTCTTCGCCCGAGCCGTGGCCCGTGGCTACCGGAAAAACTTTACACTGCCTGCCTCATTACCGACCCGGGGAGAATATCTAGTGCTACCACCTATTTGGGTGCTCCCTATGCTACCATTCAAAATCATAATTTTAAATGTTTCAAAAAAAATCTGCGAAAAAGTGAGAGTATTCACAAAATATGTGTCTACAGTCTCTAAAGTTTTCTGATCCAAATTCGAAATGAGTATTGAGAAACAAAAAAGACAAAGTGACACTATTCATGCCAGATTTGTCTTTTTTGTTTCTCAATGCTACCTTTGAATTTTTGCCTTAAAATTTTAGAGATTGTAGACACCTATCTTGTAAACACTCATACTTTTTCGTAGAATTTTTTGAAATATTTAAAATTATTATATTTAGTGGTAGCACAGGGAGCACGGGAGCACTAGATATTCTCTCGACCGACCATCAACCAGTGATCTCACGGATCTCCATGCATGCGGTGGTAGCATAACTGCTTCCGGGAAGGAGCTCGCTTCCCTTCCCCTTCCCACGCTTCCATTCCCGGCGCCCACCCCAACCAACCCTCCCGATGGACGCCGTCGCGTTCCCGCCGCCTCCGCCCCCCTTCCTCGACGACGACTTCGATTTCGGCGACTTCACCTTCGCGTCCGCCGCGCCCCAGCCGGCTGCTTTCGCGGCCTTCGACGATGACTGGGGCGACTTCGTGGCGAGCTCCCTCGGATCCAACCCGGACGGCGGGTCCGCCCCCACCACCCCTCCGACGGACAAGTCGTCCGCCGGAGCCTGGGAGAAGCCCCGGGGTCCTCTGCCCCTATCCCTGTTCGGGGATGACAAGGAGGACGACGACGAAGGACCGCCTATGCCACCGCCCACGAGCACGGCCACGGCGCACCAGCGGACCCCGTCGTTTGAATCCAAAGGGTCGAGGGCCGCGGATCTGAAGGACCTCATCGTCGGCCTCTACGGATCTCAGCCTCCGCCCGCCATCGACGCACCAGAGGCGAGTGCGCCAGAGGTGGCGGAGGATGATGACGGATTTGGGGATGATGGTTGGGAATTCAAGGGCGCCCCTTCCCCGGCTGCCGCACAGGAAGGAGGCAGACCAGCGCACGGGGAAGGAATTGAGGTGAGCTTGTAATTTCTTCCCGTCGTGATACCTTCCTTGATATCTCTGTCAACATTTCATGCTATGTTGAGCCGACTGTTCCAGTGACATTAACGCGATCTGTAAAGAAGGCATGCGCTATTTCAGTGTCACCCTCACAACTGACATGATAAGTGTAACCGTTTCTGAGCTTCCGGGTCCTTCCAATTGCATTATGGTGGCGCATCATGGTATTTTTTTTAGATCAGTACATCTGTCGAAGCTAAGGAAACTTGACACTTCACTGAACACACACAGGTGCTAAGGAAAGAGTTAGCTAGCTTATGAAGCAGGGACATTTAGTTCTTACTTATTTGCTGCTAATCGACTAGAGCTAGCTCAGTTTAGAAAATTTCTAGCTTTGCTCTGGTAAGAATTGAAGTTGTGATCTCTCACATAACTGAAACATTATGATTGTCACAGTCAAGTAATGTAGTTGATCTATTTGAATGGTTGTGTTTTGTCTTATGTAATCTGTTTACTGTCTGTTTATATGTAGAAGATGGAATGTTCGACTATAAATCTATAACTTACACCGTCCATGGTTAATTCAATAATGTACTGCCAACGTCATTTATTCGAAAAAAGCCACTGCAAAAAACGACTTAGGAAAAATGCCTCTGTAAAAAAGGGTTACCTCGATATATGCCAGTGCCACAATGGCATATTTCGAAGTGTTCGACTTTTTTTGTGTCATTTTTCTTAAGTTTTTTTTTTGTGCAATGGCATTTTCGAGTAGGCAAAGTTGACAGCCGCATATATCTTGACCCCATCCTTAGACAGTAGTGTGTCAATTATAATTCGTACCAAAAGTGACCTGAAGTCATGTGTTCAATGAGTCATTGCATATTTTTTGTATAAGAACATACTCTACCTCATTACAACCTTGTTGTCAGTTGTATCTAGCTCTTCGTTTCCTTTCTCCTAATATGGTTTGATCTGAATGTTTTCATATTTTCAGGATATGCCAAAATCATTTGACAGTGCCCAGGAAGACTGGTCACTGTTTACTAGTGTGGATAATGAACTGAACCATTTTCAGACGACAGATCATGTTGGAAATCATGATTCCAGAGGACAAAGTATGAAGAACTTCAATTATCATCCAGATAATAGTTCATCCATACTCAACTTGTACAAAGAACACAACCTAGTCGATGATGTTCATGTTCCTCAAAGTTGTTCAGAAAGTGTGCTGAGCTCTTCTGATTTGTTCTCCAACAATGAAATGGTAAGTATTTCATGGTTATTTTAGTTACCAATGGATACCGTTATTTTATTGCATTATGCGCTAATGATCAGTGATCAGAACTCTTCGTATGGAACAGATGAAAACCATTCCATTAAATCAGCGAGCGATAGCATTTTGATTGACTTCTACCATAAGCTGAGAGAAGAGTCAGTGGCAATGATATTCCGGTATAATAAGGACATTAAGGTCGACCACTTTTTATTACATTTAGCAGAGACATCTTTGGTATTTTTATCCTTTGTAATTCAGTAATGCATTTGTATTCAGGAGGCCGAGAAGAGTCCTACGCATTTGGATAGAAACAACAAGGTGGCAGCAATAGAAGGGGAGATTCAGGTATGCTCTGCTTATGTTCTGCTATATAAACTTTACCTGTGCATTTAGTAATGGCTCTCTTATATGCTGCAAAACAAACAATTTATTTGCTGCAAACAAAAACATTGCTTGGTTTGAATTATTGAACTGGTCATAGTACTTCGCTCAATGTTTTCTAATAATTTCTAGGAAATTTGGGAGAAACTACAAGATTCGTCACTTGCCAAAGGCTTTCGCGTAGAGGAACAGTCTTCGAGGGATGTACGTATTTCTGAATTGCAAAAAAGTATCAAAGAAGAACCAATGAAGGATTTTGAGCAACAATATCATTTAGCAGAAAAATTAGCACTGGTATGTACCATCCTCATTATTGATACATCCTGGCAAGGACTCATCTCTACGATTATCAGCAAAATAATGCACATGGCAAAAAAAATTTGGGAAAAGGAGACCATATATTTTTGTCTTGTTCCATTAATTGGGAGAATCTTGCAATCTATTCTCTTTACTCGAGATCAGTTTCCATAGATGAAAGAATTCTGCGGTCCGCGTCAAGACTTACCTTTAAGTTATCTGTAGATTAAACAAGATTATTTTGCTTCTTCAGTAAAAATTACGTGCAATTGATCTGGGACTTTACCATTTTACCTTCTGCTGCTTGTTCTCAGTGATTCAGATTTGATCTTGTTTGGTTTGAAAATCTGATACTTGAATATAGGCACAGCATGACATGAGTTTGGCAGTTGAACTTTACAAGCACAGTGTGTCAACCCTAAGTATTTTGGAGCTAGCATCCAAAGAGGAGCAATGTGATTATGTCGCCGCATGGTACAGTTTGTTTCTGTCCTGTGCTCAGGAATTGCAGCATGGTGCTGTGATTTGGCAAGAATCTTGTCATGCAAAAGTCTGTGACCAAGTAATTTCTGAAGGTACATATATTTTGAGCAATGAGCGGTACTGTATCATTTGTGTTACAGATGAAGATCAATCATAAACCTGGTATTCTGTTGGTTGTGCAGGTGTTCATTGCTTTATTGCTCTTGGGGAGATCTACAGAGTTGCACAGATCTTGCATTTGTCCATGATGTGTTTTAAGCCCTGGGTTCTTGCGGATCCCAGGATGTTTAGTAACATGTCGGCTTGTTGGGACAGCTGCACTAATGCATGGACTAGTGGCTTAGAAACAGCTCTTAGAATAATCATTGACAGCAATCACTTGGACGCATCTGTTGTTAAAGCTCTTCTGGAAACCATCATTAGTATTAATGAACTTGAGGTGGCCAATCTTCAGAATAGCCTTGCCAACAATGATTCGACATGTCAACTAACACTCTTGCCAACTGGTTCTATACCAGGTAATGCATTCTTGCCAGAAAGGAAAATTTAAACTAGACTGTAAGATGCCTCTTTCTACGGACTAACTAGTTATTTTCTTCACTTAATGCAGGAGCGAAAGTTATCGTGTGGAATGGTAATCACTATTTTGTTAAAGTTGCGAATTTGTGGGCGAATCGGGTATCTTCCAACCCTCCTCAGTTTTCGCTCACTCATGTCTCTTGAATGAATGGCACAAGCAAACATTTGCACGCCTAGTTGAGTAACTTGTCAACAAACTCTGGATGTTCTATTTAGAGGATGGCAATATAGAGTAAAGTAAAACATTTCTAGGACCTGTTGACCCTTGTGGCATGGCACCTGCTTCTGGAAGGTCAATTGGTGGAGACTACGCTCCAATATTGGTCAAAGGCCATTCTTTTGTACAAGTGCCTTTCACGATTCTTTGTCTAGTGCCTGGTAGTGGCACTGGTATAGTGAGCCAAAACGGATGTTTTTCTATAGTAATCATATGTATACCATACATTTAAGTTGTCAAAAGCAGCAGAAGCCGCTGCGACAGCACAAACTCATGAATAGTCATTGGTGTGAAGTGAGGGAAAGTTGTATTAACCTGTTTGAGCTATCTGTACAACTGTAGATTGTGTTTGGTTCAATACACATGTTGCCAGTAGCCTGGAAGTAAAAGTCATCTGTAGATTACACATGTTGCCAGTACCCTGGAAGTAAAAGTCATCTGTAGATTGTGTTTGGTTCAATACACATGTTTACCCTGGAAGTAAAAGTCATCTGTAGATTGTGTTTGGTTCAATACACATGTTGCCAGTACCGTGGAAGTAGAGTTTATAGTTAACGATATCAAATAGCCAGGACTAATTGGCTGTCACCCACGCCGATAGTCGCTTTTCCAACCAGACCCCTTGTCGTTTAGCTAACTGAAGGGAGGAGGATGCGGAGAGGAGAAAGGAAGACCCGCCACCGCATCTCCAGACAGCCACCACCTCCATTCCCTGCCGCCGGCAGTAGCAGAGCCGTCGCCCACCATCACCTGCAACCGTTGCTCATGCAGCCTCCCTCTAAGCTCCGCCATCACCCACCCTGTTCGTCCCAGCACCCCTGTCAGGACCCGATGGATCCTGACGGGATTGGCTCACGAAGAAGAGGAATTTGGGGAAGATCGGTAGATAAATTGGATAAATTGATGAACTAAAATAAAGTAAATTACAGGAAATTAAGGATAAAAACTAGTGTTTCATTTCTTGGTTGCAATCACAGGATACAATGGTGGCTTATAAAGACATAGCCAACTACTAGATGCCACTAAATGTGTAATACCCAATATACCCTCAACTACCAACATATACTCTATTCCATACCCTCTAGTACCTGACATTACTCCCCCCTGAAGCCATTGGTCACCAATGGACAAGTTTCTAAAGAAACTTTTATCATTGACAATTATCCATCTTAATGCAGTCAACATATCAGGGAGGTAGAAATGTAATGAAGATAATATCCATTTCCAAGCTCTGAAGATAGTTTTGTGAAGACAGCAGATTCTTCTCATTGCAATACTTCTTGATATCTTGTTGATGGGGAAACTCTCATTGTTCATTCATTGCCCATTGTTCATTCAAATGATCTCATGGCATTGGGTGTTGTACTAGCCCACTTGCTAATTTGGCGTAGATGAGAACCCAAACATCGTGAGGGAAGCGAACCAGCAGGAACAAAGAGGTAGCATGCATGGTTAGCAGAACTAGTACAGTCCACTAGTTGGGGTCTTGTGTATGTTCAGGCAAATGTATACCAACAGGAGTGAGTCAAGAACAGGATCCCAAATATAAGGAGTTTTCCGTAGACTGTTGTCGTACCAGGAGCAAATGTAATTATCCCGAGTTAAATGAGCAACCCTTTGTAGTCTGACGCAAATAGGATGGAGTACAGAAGTAACATCGTTGGGAGCAATATATTGTTTGCGGGCTGTCAGATTAAGAAAGTGTTCTGCTATCAACTGGCTGAACTGAACTTGATGGGACACTGTATAGTCATCTAATACCCATGTGTAAGTGATACTGCTCACTAGTATAATTGGAGTCCCACCTAGTGTACCGTGCCATGTAAGCGCTGCCACTTTGCTAGATGTATTTGCCATGAGCTTCTGGTCAGCGAAACAACCGTATTCAGATAGATGTGCAGCCATTTGCAAGATGAAGGAATTATCTTGGAGTGCAGACTTACAGCCATTGGGTGCCATGTAATGCAGAATACCCGGGTCCCATAACAGTTTAGCCATGTTTTCAAATGAAGGAGAGGGACAAGCTGTGCCGGCAGAACCTGGAACAACTAGGACAAACAAAGCTGATCCATTCACTTTGGTTCGTGCTAAACCCAAGGCATCACAGTGCATGACAGCAGATTTGAAAATGAATACCCTTCTTACACCGAACTGCACAGCTAGAATCTGTGCCACTGCAGGCTTGTAGACATTTGTGCACTGCAAGTTTGTAGCACTATCAGCAGTTGTAAACAGGGCATATGATGTTGTATCTCCAGGATCCCATAGCAGTCTCATTTCTGTCACACTACACACAATACTAAACTGGCTAGACCTTGTGACATATGGATCAGAGGTCTTTAGGGCTGGGCAATTTCTTGACCTCCCATCATCTTGTGGCTGCAGCTCAAGCACCTCTGAGATAATACTCACACAAGCACTAGTGTGTTCAGTTTCTATCTTCTTGCTTAAACACTTGAGAGGTTGCTCACATTCTTGTTGCTCTTCTTCACATGGTTGCTGCTGTGGATTGCTATCAGACACAACTACAGACTTATTCTACAACAAAGGCTCAGGCATATCTTGCTCTAGAGTATAATTTCCTGGCAGCGCATAGTAGATGTGCTCACTACCATCTGCTCGGACCACAGTTCGGCAAAGCAGATTATGGAGACCATAAGCTTGAGGCAATTCGTCAAGGTTCTGCTCCCTAGGATTGGTTCCTCCATCCTGCACAGCTGGACTCTGATCTGAATGCCCAGAGAAGTTCTCATACCCAAAGCTTGGTGTTGGCATTGTATCTAACACCTTTGGAGCGACCGAAGCAGTACCACTAACTTCCAATGGCGATGAACCAGGAATTGCTGAAGCCGTGTGCTTGCCAATAAAAGCTGCGAGCTGTGCGGCCATAGATGTGAGTTTCGCGAGCTCACCTTGCAAATTTTCGAAGGAAGTCCGGTCTCGTGCCTGCAGCCCATCCAATCGCCGCTTGAGATCGAGGACTGCGCGGGGCATATCCTTGCTGATGTTTGCTTCCACTTGAACCACACGAGCCTGCGCGGTGGCGATGGATTCCTCGGCGCCAGGTCGTGAGGTTGGCATATTACCGAACACCTCAGGGGCACTGTCTAGGCGGGAGTGGGACAGCACAGCCACGTCGTTCTTGTTGGTGTTGGAGGAGGAGGGAAGTCGGTCGAGGTAGATGCCAGTGTTGTGGCGTTGCAAGGCGTCGAGCTCGCTGCCCTGGAGATTGAGCGATGACGCGTGGTTGGGGAGGAAAAATTGCACACGATGAAGCCCTGGACGTGGAGAGAACGCGGCGCACGGCTGGGCGTTGGGTGGTATCGATCCCGGAGCTCCTATGGTTGCCAGCGATGGGTTGGATGGCGCTGTCAATTCGGCCGGCGGTGCGTGAACCAGAGAGTAGGGTAGGTGGATGGTTGGGGTCAGATCGGGAGCGGGTGGTGGCCAAGATGTGGTGAGGAGGGTTGGGCTCGACGATTCAGCAAGGAGAGGAGCACTGGGGATTCTGTCAGGACGGCTCGGGAGTGCGGTGGCCGGCGTCCGTGCGGGCGGCGAGGTCAGGGTGGGGAAAATCGGTTCCGACGGCGTGGAGGGATTTGGGGCGGCGTGGTAGGGATAGGTGATGGCGTCGGCGGGTGCTGGGAAGCTAGCGGCGTAGGGGAAGGCCGGAGCGGGGGAAACACTAGACGCGAGCGCTGGGTCGGGGAAATGGCCGGTAGGGGTCGGGCCCGTGGCGGTCGGGTACGCGGAGGCGGGCGGCGGCGCTAGGGAAGGCGGGTGGGACGCGGTATGCTGGGGCGGAAGTAAAGAAGCCAGGCGCTGGCGACGCTGCATAGGAGTAGGAGGCGTAGGGGAAAAGGTACGGCGCGGTCGCCATGGACGCGAATCTGAAGGTCGGAAGAAGAAGAAATCACCGGAAGAAAATCGAACACAATCGAAGAGAAAGACACTGGAGGGAAGGGAGGGAAGCAGGCCGATCGATCGACCGCTCTGATACCACTTGTCAGGACCCGATGGATCCTGACGGGATTGGCTCACGAAGAAGAGGAATTTGGGGAAGATCGGTAGATAAATTGGATAAATTGCTAAACTAAAACAAAGTAAATTGCAGGAAATTAAGGATAAAAACTAGGGTTTCATTTCTTGGTTGCAATCACAGGATACAATGGTGGCTTATAAAGACATAGCCATAGATGCCACTAAAGGTGTAATACCCAATATACCCTCAACTACCAACATATACTCTATTCCATACCCTCTAGTACCTGACAACCCCCTCCCCTAATCGTAAGTTTAGAGCTCTGCTCGGCTCTGCTTGCTCAAGGCTCAGGTCACCTTCTCGGCCACAGCTGGCGGGGTGTGCTCATTCAGGCCTAAAATGTGTTGCATATTGGCTGTAAGTTATATTACTCTAATGAAACGGTGTCCTACTACAAAAAAAAAAGCTAAGCATTCCAGGCGCAGCTACCTACGAGTATAAGCCCGGAATGGTCCCAACTCAAACAGAATCACGAGATTACAAAGAACAGGCAAATAATTGTACCATCGACCACAGCAAGGGAGTCTCGATTTCATTATTCCACCTGATCATTTAAGTGATACACTGCAACATAACCTGAGCAAATTTCCATAACTAGAACGTAGGTTTCAGAAATGGAGGGCGGATCCTATGTTGACACCATAGGGGAAAGGAGCTCGTTTAGCAAAACTATAGGATTATACATAGCCACCGAGCAACGTTTTGGCCTAGTCAAAAATCTGGCAACCCATGAGCAAGGCTTAGTAGCCTAGTCGTCCAGCTCAATGATCTTCACGACCGAGGAATCCCCCACTTTCTGGCAGACGACAACGCGGTCATGCGATTTGATCACACCGGACGCTTTGCCATGGTCAAGAGCAACCTTCAAAACCGACTCATTTGTAGAGCTAGTAGATTCAGCCTGTAGGACAAAAGAGAAACAAGATCAATACAGGTTATTAGCCAGGCAGAGTAAAATAGTTGAGTCAAAAGCAAATCAAGCAATTCTAGCTACCCAATACATATATCAGTCATTCAAGATGAAGGGCACTGATAAACCAGCCTAACAAACAAGTTCAAGGGCATGCTTGATTAACCCGTTTTATGATGCAAACTGTTCTAATCTGAAGTGCATTAATATATGTGGTATATGTCGCCACCAAGCCTAGTACTATATGCAAAGTATTCAGTTTTCACAATTAAACCTGGGAATATACACTTATAACAGACTACCTTTATCATCTTTATGATCAAAACAAGGATGTTGAAATCAGCAGGTAAATACTAGTTCGGCCTTTCGTATTATATTTTATGCCCATCAACTTAATTTGGCAGGTATCTGAAGCTACAAGAAACTAAGAAGCCATTCCTTCGGGGGGGGGGGGGGGGGGGGGGGGGGGGGGGGGGGGGTTCGATTAGGGCGTGGGCATAAGGGCCTTTACGACACAATCAATAATTCGATTCATTTTCAATTAGGTCTTGCTCTAGCTTCTTTAGGGGTTATTACTTCCTTAGTACAAGACTTAACTACTCAAGCTGCTTTATATACTCATCACCAATATATTGCAGGGTTCATTATGACAGGGGCTTTTGCTAATTGAGCTTTTTTTTTAACCTACCCTATATGATATATGAGAATTCTAATTCTTTATGATATGCCTTCCCTATAAAGGACCCGAAATACCTTGTTTACGTATCATTAGAAAGTGCATTAACATAAATACGGCAGTACGCAGATTGCTCCTTTTTCCCAGAATGGAATTTCTTTTTCAGATTACTTCCGGATTTAGGTGTTTTTCTAGTGAGTCCTGGTAAAGCTCCCAAACGGCTCCTCCACACCACTGTAAGGGCCATTTGTTTTTTGCAATTGAACACCAAGCACGTTTTGAACACATGTTTAAATTATTGTAGCCAACAAAGGTAAGGAAAGTAAACTTACTGGGTGACGTGGATCAGCAAGCATGGGAAAGAGGCCTCTAACTATGAGTGATTGCCTTGCCTGCAGAAAAATAATGCAACAAATGAGTGACAACTGCGTCAAACCCAAGAGAAGCTATACTGTTTCCCATAGGAAAAATAATAATCTACAGCAGATGTTGATTAGCAAGAGTTCACTTGAACAGCTTAGAAACTATGCACTTGGAAAAATAAAGAACCATTACATATCAGCAAGAAAATTGCCAAGAGACAGGAAGGATGTTATATCAAGGTCAACCAACAAGTTAATTGCTAAGTAAAATACATTTTCTACCATTAGATTACACAAACTTCTATATAGTCCTGTTTTGAGTAACATGCTAGTTTAAGCATTACCCATAGAGCACATATATAGTGGTACAAAAGCAGGCTGCAAACAAAGAAACAGGATGTTTACGTACTTCAAATGCGCCCGTGAAGCTCCACTTCAGTTGGTTTGTTTTCAGACGAGGAATGACAACAGACAGAACAGGCATCGTGGGCCTGTACTTGGCAATTAGCCTGCAGATAGGACAAACAACATACAAGATTAATTTCCATTAAATTAAACTAGAGTCATATAGAAGCAATATTCTTTTATTTCTACCTTGCAGCCCTTCCGGATGAGGTAAAGCAAACGATGACAGAAGCCTTCACTTTGATAGCAGCCCGCACCTAGCAAATAGGTAGGAACTATTTCAGCCTTTATAAACCCAAGTTTCATATGCTCTGGAATTGAAGACAGAAAATGTCCATGTAAACAGTAACAAAAGGTTGGGAAATGAAAAAGAAACAAAATACGCACTGCAGAGGAAGCAATAGACTCCAAGTGAGTCATGGGTTCTCCCACGTATTTCACGGTCCGCTTGAAGTACAAATCTTGGTTGAAGACCTTCTCAGCCTGTAAAACAAACCACAAACATATATCACCAAATCTGATGGTAAGATACAAGATGCAGAGGGAGAAGGCTGGAAGGAGGAGTGAACTTCCATTTGAGTACTACAGATATACACTTGCTGATGACATCAAGCCACTGTTTGGAAGAATTTCTTGGTGATGTTTCGGTATTTTGGAATAATGCAACAAATACTACACTTCCAAACAGGCCCCGAGTGTCTATCAAGAAAACATAGACCTCGGAAGAAATTTCACCTCAGCACAAATTCTGCCTACTGTTGAAATAGTCTCAACTGGGTATAACCCACGGAGAGTCTCAGCACCAAGGAGAATGGCATCACTACCTGAACGAAACAATTGGGATTACTGTTAAACTTTTTTCATAATAGTTTTCTTCGAGTGTACAAGGAGCAGCTATATATAAGAGCTAAAGTATATGAAAACCAGCAAGAGGCAAGAAACATCATCAACAACTAACCGTCCAGTACTGCGTTTGCCACATCAGTTGCCTCTGCACGAGTAGGCCTGAGGTTGTCAGTCATACTATCCACAACACGAGTAACGACAGCAGGCTTTCCAGCCATGTTGCACTTGTGGAGAGCAGATTTTTGGAACAAAAACACCTACAGAATGAGTAAGTAAGGATCAAATTCCAAATAAAAGCAGTTTCCAATGGAGGACCCTTAATTTGAAAAGAAAGAAAATTAACTAAAAGACATAACAGAGTCACTAAGCTTCATGTGGTGGGATAAAACACGTTTTAATCAAGCAATGGCTTCAGAACTGCTAAAGAAGGTTGAGATGGCCAACCTTTTCGGGTGGAAGATCAATTCCGAGGTTTCCCCTTGACAGAATTATACCGTCTGCTTCTTCCAGGATTTCATCAAAATGGTTTAAGCCCTGCAAAGGAATAAGGAGTGAATAGGTGGTATATAATCAAATTAGCTCATAATTGTAGAAGGAGTATCTTGAAGTTACCTCCACATTCTCTATTTTGGCAAAAATCAGAGTTTGGCTAAGATCACCTAACTTTGAGAGATACTCCCGTGCCTGTAGGAAAAATACTAGCAACGTTAGGAACATTCTGATGACAAAAAGCAAACAAACTGTAGAGATACAATTAACTTAAATGACGATTGCAACTATCAAGGAAATTCGTCACTTTGACGTATACTCTACAAGTATCCATGTAATACCCTGAGTTACTTACTTGCCGCACATCTTCCGCATGCCTTGTATACGAAAGTGAGAGGAAGTCAATCTTGTTTGGAGCACCCCATTTTTTCATAACCTGAAAGGGATGCATGACCATAAGTCGTACGATGAGTTATAGCAAAGAGCTCTGGTTTGATGAATATCTATTACTTTTAAACTGAAACCCTTTGTAATGACAAAGGGAGGTTCTGAGACAGGTTAAAAGACAAGGAGCAAACAATACGCCAAGAGGTATAAATCACTAAACTGAGAAAAGTTCCTTACATCCTTGTCCTCATCAGAAAGTGTGGGTAACTCGATATGGATCTGGGAGCAGTGCAATGTGAACAGTGGCCCAGCCAGAGTAGCTGAGTTCTTGATCACACAAACGACGTCATCCCCTTGAACTTCAGAAACCTACATCAGGAAGATGAGAGTTTTGGTATCAGAAAAGATGAATAACAAACAAATCCTGTAACGTAGATTTAAAATGTCGAACATGTCAAACGCTAAACTGCAGCATGTCAGACTTTTTACCTCTAGCCAAACTGAAGTAGTCTCACTGCCTGTGAACAAATATTGCCCAACAAATATTGTGTCCCCTGGCTTCAGAGCCTGCAAAGAACAAGATGATAGCTCTTACTTACATCTAAATATGAGTAGCGATTGGGAATCTGCTTGTAGCTACTGAAATTCAAGTAAATGCAGACAGTGCAAGATTCAAGGATATATAATACTGTATAAGAAGTTTTACCTTGGCTAATCCAGAGAAGTTGATGGGCAGCAGTTTGGAGGAGGCCTCCTGGCCCTGGTGAGGGGTGAGAACAACAGACTCATTCTCTTCAAGCGAGATAGTGACTTCGCTCTTGTTCACCACTTGCAGCTCCGGGCCGACTGTGTCAAGCATAACCTGCATCCAAAAAATGACAGAAATGTCAGGTCAACTCAAAACAAATTTTACCTAGCTAGTATCAGATCCATTCTAGTAATAGTTAACTGCCAGCAAAACTGTACACTAAATGTTCAGATGTGTGCTTGCCCACTTGTAAACAAATTTGATTTCATCACGACTTATGTCCACGGATCATTTGTCAGTGGTGACAGCACTTACGGCGCATAGCTTCTTGGTGGCCTTGATGGCGAGCTTGAGGTTCTCGAGCGTCTCCTGGTGGTACGCGGCATCACCCCATGAGAAATCGAAACGGGCAACTGCGAAATCCCCACAATTGCAACATAATATTAGTATAAAATCGGCCATTCACGGGAGCGAATAGGTTTGATGGAGGGTGATACGAACCAGACATGCCGGCCTTCAGGCAGGCGGAGATGGCCTCAACGGAGCGGGACTTGGGGCCCAACGTCCCCACGATCTTCGTCATCGCCGGGAAGAAATTCTGTCGTTTATTTGCGGGGGTTTGCACAAGCAAGCAGTTAGGTTCGGTGATCTACACATAGATGGACAAATCTGAAGGAAGATGAACAACACTTACGGGCTTGGATGGCTCGAGGATGGAGACCATCCGGATGGGCTCCTCGAGGAGCAGGTTGGTGGAATGCATCTTGGATCGCCTACTTGCTCAGATCGGATCGGTGGCGAGGCGGCGACGGCGGCGGAGCGCTGGGCTACCCTCCTCCTTCTTCCCCAAGCAAGAAAGGGAAAAGAGGAATGTTCGAGACCTAGTGCGATGCGATGCTCTTCCTCCTCCGCTCCTTTCTTCTCTTTATTATGGCACCGGAGGTATATGCCTTCCGGTGGGCCGAAGCGGTGGTATGGCGACACGCGGGTTCTGACGGCCGCTGCCTGGTTTTTCTGCTGCGATGGGCCGGCCAGGGCCCGACCCGGAAACCGTGAACCGCCCGGTCTTTGACTTTGGGTGGAAGTTTTGACTCGTTTCTCCTTCCTTTTCTTTTTTGTTGACGTAGACTTTCAAAAAAAATTCGGGTACGTAGACTTTCGTTTCTCGTTCTCTTCTGATGTGCTGTCTCGTAGACATGGACCGTTGCTGTCTTTTACTACTTTTTTTTGTCCTTCCTGTCTTGTTTGACAAGTTGTTTTTCTCTTCTGGAACATTGTTTTCTGACCGGGAAAGGGACGTTTATTGCGGCTATAATGTTTGCCAAAATGGTAGCGGGTTTGCGAATCGTCTTAGATTGTTTCTGATTTTTCTTCCCAAAGTTTAACCATGTGGTATCTGCCGCACCCGACAGCGTCAATTTGTGGTGAATGTCTATCATGAATTTTGTTTGGCTACACGTGGATGTATCCATACTACTTATAAGTATAAATACATATATATTTAGAAAAATGTAAATCATCTAATTTGGAACGAAGAGAGCGTACCATGTAAAGAACAAAAAAAATTGGTACGTGATCGATTACCTCTTGACGTCCAACATCTTCCATAGCATACCTTAACTTGGGGATGGTCGGTCCGCCGGTAGATGTGGCTTCAGTCAATGTGTGGCGTGCTTCAGTTGGGAGTGGTGTACGTCGCCGCATCGGGCGGAGCAGCTGTCGTGACCGGCGAAGGGGATCGGACTGAGGAGCAGAGGAGGGGCAACCCGTAGAGGGCAATCGGCCAATCGGGGGTCAAAATTGAGCAACAGCAGTAGATCGCGACCGAGAACGGGGTGGAGGAGGGAAATTGACCAAGACGGCGGAGGACAGAGGCGGAGCTTAACCTAGCGTGGAGCAGACGAGCTCACCATGGAGGCGTACGCGGGACGTCACCGTTAGGTGGTGGAATTGGGGAGTAGGGAAAAGAAAGAGCTGAAACGTGAAAGGCTAACGGGGTGTTCGTGGCGATATTTCATCTCCACGACGCTCCGCTCGTGCGTATAATCCGGCGCTCAATATTTGCAGCGCGGGATATCACTTTTTTGTGCGCGCGTTAAATTTAATTTAACACGCGCTTTATTTCACAGCGTCTGCTGAGCGTCGTTTTTTTCTCTTGCCTCCGGCGCTCAAAAACGATGATTTTATCATGCGGGCATTTTTTGGGGGCGTGTTGAAGATGCTCTTAACCACGGTGCACATCAATATATCGCTGGCAACCACATCGTACTGTCAGGATATTGAATGTGGTGCTGATATTTTTTATTTTTTTGAGTGTGGCACATCCTGCGAAAAATTTCTGGCTCCGTCACCGGCTAATCGCACTCTGACATTTATGTTTTCATTTTTATTACGGGTCGGTTTCATCTCGATAAATTTTAATAAATATCTTGAAAGGGGTATATTGGTCGTTGCGCGTATTCGTCGTTCCGTGTTGGTCGTACCGTGTGCAACGGTTCGGCTTCGCCTCGATGGATCTGCTTCGCAGAGCTCTAGACGCCTACGACGCATCATCTCGGCTACGACTTTTTCTTGTTCTGCTTGTGGTAGTTGTACGTGCACAAATATTAAGGAAGTACAAAGTATGAGTTATTGATAGTACAAAACACTGTGTACAAACTTCACAAAACAAGGAGTACAAAAACTAAACAGAAAAAACGGTCTACACATACCGGAACTAGAACTGGGAGTACATAATACATAGAGGACGGTGTATAAACTACACAGAACAGGTAGTACAAAAGTACACAGACATAGATAGTACAACTACACATACACAGGTAGTACAACTATACAGGAAACGGAGTACAAAAATACACTATATATGAAGTACAAGGTACACAGAAGTGAGAGTATAAAGTACATAGAAAACGATGTACAAGCCTCCTCCTCCTTCTTCCCCAAGCAAGAAAGGGAAAAGAGGAATGTTCGAGACCTAGTGCGATGCGATGCTCTTCCTCCTCCGCTCCTTTCTTCTCTTTTATTATGGCACCGGAGGTATATGCCTTCCGGTGGGCCGAAGCGGTGGTATGGCGACACGCGGGTTCTGACGGCCGCTGCCTGGTTTTTCTGCTGCGATGGGTCGGGCCCGACCCGGAAACCGTGAACCGGCCGGTCTTTGACTTTGGGTGCAAGTTTTGACTCGTTTCTCCTTCCTTTTCTTTTTTGTTGACGTAGGCTTTCGTTTTTTTTTCGGGTACGTAGACTTTCGTTTCTCGTTCTCTTCTGATGTGCTGTCTCGTAGACATGGACCGTTGCTGTCTTTTACTTTTTTTCCCCTTCCTGTCTTGTTTGACAAGTTGTTTTTCTCTTCTGGAACATTGTTTTATGACCGGGAAAGCGGCGTTTATTGCGGCTATAATGTTTGCCAAAATGGTAGCGGGTTTGCGAATCGTCTTAGATTGTTTCCGATTTTTCTTTCCAAAGTTTAACCATGTGGTATCTGCCGCACCCGACAGCGCAAATTCGTGGTGAATGTCTATCATGAATTTTTTTTTTTGGCTACATGTGGATGTATCCATACTACTTATAAGTATAGATACATATATATTTAGAAAAATATAAATCATCTAATTTGAAACGAAGAGAGCGTCAATATTTGCAGCGCGGGATATCACTTTTTTGTGCGCGCGTTAAATTTAATTTAACACGCGCTTTATTTCACAGCGTCTGCTGAGCGTCGTTTTTTTTTTCTTGCCTCCGGCGCTCAAAAACAATGATTTTATCATGCGGGCATTTTTTGGGGGCGTGTTGAAGATGCTCTTAACCACGGTGCACAACAATATATCGCTGGCAACCACATCGTACTGTCAGGATATTGAATGTGGACATGTGGTGCTGATATTTTTTATTTTTTTGAGTGTGGCACATCCTGCGAAAAATTTCTGGCTCCGTCACCGGCTAATCGCACTCTGACATTTATGTTTTCATTTTTATTACGGGTCGGTTTCATCTCGATAAATTTTAATAAATATCTTGAAAGGGGTATATTGGTCGTTCCGTGTTGGTCGTACCGTGTGCAACGGCTCGGCTTCGTCTCGATGGATCTGCTTCGCAGAGCTCTAGACGCCTACGGCGCATCATCTCGGCTACGACTTGTTCTTGTTCTGCTTGCGGTAGTTGTACGTGCACAAATATTAAGGAAGTACAAAGTATGAGTTATTGATAGTACAAAACACTGTGTACAAACTTCACAAAACAAGGAGTACAAAAACTAAACAGAAAAAACGGTCTACACATACCAGAACTAGAACTGGGAGTACATAATACATAGAGGACGGTGTATAAACTACACAGAACAGGTAGTACAAAAGTACACAGACATAGATAGTACAACTACACATACAGAGGTAGTACAACTATACAGGAAACGGAGTACAAAAATACACTATATATGAAGTACAAGGTACACAGAAGTGAGAGTATAAAGTACATAGAAAACGATGTACAAGCTATACATAACAGGGTGTACGGAAAAAAAAGTTTGTCAAAACCTATCAACATGGGATCTAATTTTGAAGATCTCGACGCGAGAAGCTCAAAAGTGAAAACGGTTCGTAATTTGGATGAATGGTTTTAAAGATATTTCGTTTTAAAATTTCGGTTTTGAAAAATAAAAGGGAAATGCTGACCTCCCACTTTCCACATGCCCTTTCTCTTTCATCTCCCCACTTTCAATCTGGTAGCGACACTTGGCGGACATGCAAACAACCACGGGGGACCGAGCGAGGAGAAGGCGCCACTTTCACGACGTGAGCGAGCCTGAGATTCCTTTGCAAAGGGAACCTTTTTTTGGTGATTTCGGAAACCATATCGTCTAGGAGTCTAGCTAGCCTTAGACCAGCCCACTCAACCCTCTCCCGGCCCATGAACCCCCTCCCCCTCTTCTAACTCTCGCGCTCTCCGGTCTCCACCCTCCACCCCTCCGAGTTCACTTCACATCCCCTTCTTCCCCCGGAACCGAAATAAGAAGGGGGCGCAGAGCAGAGGAAAGAAGGGAAGAGACAGAGAGACGGGGTCAGGAGAAGGGCAGGGAGAGGATGAGGCCTTTCCGTGGGGACGTTGCGGGCCTGACGTCGCTCCGGCTCCGGCGGCTCCTGATGGGGGGATTATAACCCAGTAGGCCCATGAAGAGGGAAGCGTGACCCGCCAGGCAGGAGGCCCGGCCAGGACACCTAACCATCAGCATGGGCCAGGTTACGTCGATGGGCCAGCAAGCTTGTCGGTGACCCGGCTAATAGAGGAAAGCTTCTAGAAGACCCGGGGGCGGTGCAGAACTTGGAGGACACGAAGGCTAGAAGACCTAGAGTAGGACTCCGAGTCCGGGCAGAACCCGGGCTTACCATGTATAGAACCAGGAGACCCGGCCGTCTATATAAGCGGGCTCCTAGGTCATAGTTAGGCAAGGTTTTCAGAGACAGAACCAGATAACAATCACCGCTACCAAGCGAACCCTGTAACCTAGATCAAGATCCGGCTCTGTTGTCGTAGCCGGGTTATCGAGATTGAGATCAATAATAGCATAGCAGGAAGTAGGTCTTTATCTCCAATGGAGAGGCCGAACCTGGGTAAATCCCTTGTCCACGTAGAGCTAAACAAACTCCCAGACACCAGCTTCGCCTTGCCCTACAACTCAAGTTACCCAATGGTAACATCTGTCGTGACAACCCCACGATAGTTGGCGCCCACCGTGGGGCCTGCGTCCAAAGGTGTCATCATCATGGGAGAAGCTATGCGAGGAATCAAGAATTTCGTTTTTGGCGAGGTTACCATCAACCCACAAGGAGAATCCATCGTCGACGATTCTGGCTGGGGGTCGGAATCAGATCTACTAGAATCAGGCGATGTTATTTCAATTGACACGATTAATGTTTTCGTTGGTATGGTACATGCAACTAGATCTGCTAGTGATGAGGAATATGAATCTATGTCAGGAGCCGCCACGCTCGTCCAATCTGATGGGGAGGAATCAGTAGGCACGGCAGAATCCGGGCTACCATTGGTCATGCACGAGGAACGGTCGGGAGAGCTAGCATGGATCCCGGGTGACGCGATGGAGCATGAAGAGGACACATAATCAATCTTGCCCCTGTTTGAAGGTCGGTACGGATACGAGGCAGAAGAAGAGGACGAGGAGGAGCAAGAATACATCGCAAGCCCGGTTAGGAGGATGGCAGTTTACACCGCACCTTCGATTAACGCGGGCGCGTCACCATCAACTACTGTTCCACCAGCCTCAAACCCGGACCAGCAGCAGCAACAGTTACCACAAATACTGGAGCTGGCGGGTCAGAGGATGGATGGAGACCCGGCTTCGGTGACGGATGAAAGTGAAGACACGGCTCGTTACAGAAATAGTTTCGGTTTCCTCAATAACCGGGCTCAGGGCGAAGAAAGAAGCAATACGCCTAGTGCTCCTGCCTTGTTCAACAATGGCCTGGTCCTAGACCCAACAGTACTTACAAGATTGGTTACTCCAGAAAACGCAGCAGTAAGAGCTATGGAGTTAGATACAGCACGCCGGGCTTTGGAACAAATGCGTAGAGATACAATGGCAGAAAAGCAGCAGATGGCAGCCAGACAAAAGCAAATTGAGGAGCAAGAGAATCACCTCAATGACATGACTCGGGTTCACCAGAGAAGACACCAGAGCCGGTTGGCTCCGGGAGAGAATACCATAAACCCAGCAGTACTATTCAGGACTCCAGTGGATCAACCCATTGGTGTGGTTCAAGAAAACCCGGTCATTAGGACACCCGTAGAACAAAACAGAGGACTGATGGAGCTGGGATCGCATTGGCTGGGACACCGGGTTTGCTCGCCGGAGGAGCCGGGGAAATCCGGGTCTGCCACCACGAACACCGAGGTTCCACACGCCGGCGGGTCATTATTCCAATCCAGCGGATAACGTGTACGCCGCAACTTTAGCGCTCGACCGTATTCCCCTCGGAACTCGCCAGCAGAGATTGAAACCCGGCGTGCCATTGACATGTTACGTACCGCAGTAGTTCAGCAAGTTCAGTATTCGAAAGAGAAAAGTGCACTTCATTCCACAACCTATCGTAGTAAGCATACCAAGAGCCGCCATGGCGAGACCCCGCCGTTGGCCGGGCCTGCCGTGGCGCAACAGCAGAATCCACCTCAACAGAACCAGAACAACCAGCAATACCAGCCCGCCCCAGCAGTTTCGGTGGCTCAGCAGATAGTTAATGGATCGCGAGCGAGAAGAGCGGCCAGCGCGAACCCGGCGGCACCTGTTGCAGCACCGCAAGGAGGACCCGGCGCCGCAGCAGCAGCGTTCATAAGTTCACCAGGTAACAATAATTTTTAGCAAGTTCTTCTAACTTAGCTGGGCCAAAGTGTCTTTCAGATGCCATTAGAGCGGAGCCTTTCCCTGAGAAGTTCAAGGAGCCCAACAAGATATCCAATTACGAGCCTAGCATGGACCCGCAAGCTGGTTGAGCAGTTATGAGATGGCAATGTGTATACGCAACGCCACGGAGAATGTTTGTGCAAAATATATGTACTTGATGATGAGCGATGGAGCAGCGAAATTATGGTTCAAGAACTTACCAGAGAAATCCATCAAGTCATGGGACGAGCTAAAGACAGTTTTCACCAAGCACTTTCAAGGTACATGCAAGCGTTTGTTCTCATTGAAGACCTTGATCGCTGTGTACAGAGGAAGGGCGAGTCAGCGCGGCATTGGATGAGACGGGTCACGGAGATCCTTCACTCCTCATCTGGTATTGAGCCCAAGGATGCGATTTCAACGATGGAAAAAACGTGCAAGTTTACTCCCCTGTCCAGAAGCTGGGCCGTATGAAGGAGGGCCACCGGGTCAAGCCAGTCACCATGGCTGAGTTGATGGATGCTTGCAACAGGCACGCAGCCACGGACAAGACCCAGGATGATAATGAGGAGGAAAAAGGGAAAGGTCCTGTGAGTAATGGAGGAAAGAACAACAATGGCAATGGAAACAACAACAACAACAACAACAACAACACCAAATCAGCACAAGCGCGGGCACAATGAGGGAATTCAGAGTTGGTGGCAAACACAAATGCCGGGTTTCAGAGGCAAAGGATGGAAGGAAATTTTCACGACAATAGAGGTATCAAGGAAACAATGGGAACTATAATGGTGGAAACAGTTATCAAATGTCACGCAAACCAGCACTGAAGAGGCTTTCAGGATGCCGTGTCCTCGCCATAGCAGGAACGGTAAACCCGCCAATCACTCGTTGGCCCAGTGTGTAGATTTAAACAGTGGAAAAACAATGAGATACAGAGAGCACTGCAAGGAGCAGGCAGAGGTGGAGGACCCGCCCGGTGTTAACCCGGCGCAGGACCTTTAACTGGAGCAAATGCAGTACCCACCAACAATTCAGGAGTCGGTCAGAACACAGGCAATCAAGGCGGGTTTTCACAGCAGCCAAAGCAACTTGGCCAATATCATATATACACCAGTGGCACAACCAAGAGAGAGCGAAAGTAGTCAAAAGGGCGGTTAATGCAGTTGCCGCAGGAGTCCCAAGGTATTTAAAGTGGTCAGAGCATACGATCACGTGGAGTAGAGCGGATCACCCGGATGTTGTGGAGCACCCGGGTCTGCTAGCTTTGGTCGTGGCTCCTCAAGTGGGTGGCTTTGAGTTGAAGAAAGTTCTGATGGATGGTGGAAGTAGTATCAACATCTTGTATTGAGAGACGTTTTTGCGTATGGGTCTCAAAACATCACAGCTGTAAAAGACATCCACAGTTTTTCATGGCATAGTTCCAGAAAAGTCAGCGACACCAGAGGGAAAAATTTCGTTAGAGGTTGCTTTTGGCGAGTCCATTGACAACTTTAGATCAGAGTGGCTGTTTTCGAAGTGGTGAAGTTTCAGAGTCCTTATCATGCACTGTTTGGAAGGCCGGCTTACGCCAAGTTTATGGCGAGGCCGTGTTATGTGTACCTACAGTTGAAAATACCGGGTCCTAAGGGGATCATCACAGTTCATGGCAACAAAGAGATAGCAGCACAGTGTGATGAAGGAGATGCGGCCTTGGCAGAGCATGCTTGTGCGAAAGAGGAGTTGAAAGCTTATAGGTCTAATCTTGACCCGGAGATAACACAACACTCAAGAAACCAACAACAGAAGATGACAGGGCAAAGTTCAAGGCCGCCCAAGATACAAAGATGGTGGATTTCGTGCCTGGGGATTCCTCCAAGCAGTTCGCCATAGGGTCCAATCTTACTGATAAATAGGAAAGCGCCTCATCGAGTTCATCCGTGAGAATCGGGATGTTTTTGCATGGACACCTAGTGACATGCCTGGCATTCCGACTGAACTCGCTGAGCACCGCTTACATGTTGATCCCAAAGCAAGGCCGGTAAAACAAGGTTTGAGGAAGATGAATGCAGAGAGAAGAAAGCTATAGGAGAAGAGATAGCCCGGCTCCTAGCAGCTGGCTTTATCATGGAAGTTTTTCACCCAGAGTGGTTGGCTAACCCGGTTCTAGTTCTGAAGAAAAATAATGAGTGGAGGATGTGCATTGATTTTACAAGTCTGAATAAGCATTGTCCCAAGGACCCGTTTGCACTGCCGCGCATTGATCAAATCATTGACGCAGTTGCGGGCAGCGAGCTCTTGTGTTTTTTGGATGCATACTCAGGATATCATCAGATCAAGCTTAATAAGCAAGATTGGGAAAAGACAGCGTTCATAACCCCGTTTGGTGCTTTTTGTTACAAAACCATGATGTTTGGATTGAAAAACGCAGGTGCCACGTACCAAAGGTGTATTCAGAAGTGTTTTCATGATCAGATTGGGCGCAATGTGCATGCCTATGTGGACGATGTGGTGATCAAGACAGAGAAAGCCGGGTCATTCATTAATGACCTAAGGGAGACGTTTGTTAACTTGCAAAAGTACAACATGAAGCTCAATCCTACAAAGTGTGTATTTGGTGTTCCAGCTAGGAAGCTCCTTGGTTTCATCGTATCAGAGAGGGGAATCGAGGCAAACCCGGAAAAGATCAAGGCTATCCAAAGTTTGAAGAAACCTGAGGGCTTGGAAGATGTTCAGAAGTTAACGGGATGTGTAGCTGCGCTAAGCCGGTTTATATCTCGGCTCTGGTTCCTCAGGCGCCGCAACCTCTTCGACACCGATTAGCGTACGTCTCTCTGACTCTTTTTCCGGGCACCTATGTCCATCCTTGATCCCTAAGCTCTTGCTTGCCACCGGCCGCAACCAAAGCGGAGGCGCCCATGATCCAATCCATAATTCCCTCGTGCATTGCATTTGCAGGCTGGAGCAGGAGACGGGTGTGTCCTTCCTGCCGGAGCACCTGCGGTGCTGCTGTTCGAGGGCAAGTGAGCGGAAGCCGAGGCGTATGTGGCGGGGCCCATAGACCTCGCGGACTTCAGCTGGATGGCAAGCCTCATCGTTGCCCGCATCCGCGTCTTCGGCGTGATGTCCAAGTTTGCTGTCGGGGAGGTAAGCACTGTCTCCGACGCCTTGTTCCAATACGCCGAGGCGCACCTCCTCACCCACCCAGAGCTGCACGGCGCCGCCCACGTCCTCTACACCAGGCTCGTGGAATTTGAAAAGTGATGGTCTTGGAGCTCTAGGCGGCAATGGCGTCTACGTCGGCCTGAGCATGTGAGCGCCGCCCCCTCCCTTCACCCGGCGATGCCCGGTCGGGTTCTGCTGCCCCTCCCGCGCCGGAGGTGGAGCTGGACTCCATCCGTGGCTGGAGCTGGGCGGACTTCGCCGACGAGATAGACGCCGCGGAGGAGGAGCGTCTGGAGGAGGAGCACTTTTGCTCAACTCCGGCTCTCCCGACGCTGGCTGACTTCATGTCGGTGGCTAGGCGATCTCCAGCGCGGCGGCACACTTCGAGCGGAGGTCGACGGACAGCGAGCGGCCCTGCCCGAACGGTGGTGACGAAGACCTTGACGGGCCTGTGCTCGTCGGCTGCTGGTGGGTCCCCTTTGGGACCTGCGGGGTGCTGGACTGGAGAGTCTAGCTGTCCTGGAGCTCCGCTCTGGGATGGTTGACCCTACGGCTCCGGCGCCAGCGGCTGGTGACGCGGCGGAGCAACCTCCGTGGCTGCGGCGGTCACACTCGGGGCGACGGGGCTCTCCTCCCTCCATGGAGTTGTCTCTGCGGGGCCCTGGGCCGCAGGGAGACGCAAACCCTAGCCTGGATGGGCCGCCTTTGTTGGGCCGACCCATTCTAGGCTGGCGTAGGACGGACGTGCGGGCCATGGCATCTTCGGGCCCAACATCGGCCCAGGTGCGGCCCACCTCACCGTGGCTTTGGATCCGACGGGGGGCGCTGGACCTGAACCTAGGGTTCGAGGCCTCACCTTGTCAGATCGCCAAGCACGGGCGGCTTGCACGTAGGGTCTCTGTGCATCCACCACCACCTCCCCTGACCCGCTCCTTCGCCACCGTGGTGACCTCGCCGATGAAGCGCCGCCGTGAGGATGAGCCGCCCTCGCCGCGCTGGAACGCCAGGGCCTCGCCACGCCGCGTGACCCCTCCTCCCCGCGCCGTAGGACAGACCATGGGCGGGATGCCCGTGATGCTCCACTGCCGCGGTCGCCGCACCGAGGTGGGGGTGGGCGAAGCCCGCGCCAGCCAAGGTCGCCGCCTCGTCGGGGTGCCTCCCCGGATGCCCAGCGCCGTGAGGACTGGCTGCGGGAGTCCCTTGTGGACCGGCAGCAAGCCCAGATGGCGGGTGGCCGGCCCCAGGCCCCTGCTGGCTCGTGGCAGGCGGGCAGGGATCGTTCCCCTCCACGCCGGGATGCAGCCCCTGCGCCTCGGTCCTCAACTGCCGGTGCCGTAAACAAGAAGAAGAAAACAAAGAAAATGAAGAAGGTAGGCTCGGGTGTGGCTCCTGGAGGCATGCAGCCTGCGGGTGTTGCTGTGGCCGCGCCTCCGTCCGAGGCAGGATTGGGGGCGGAAACCGGCAGGGAACCCACCTTGGAGCTGCTAGGCCAGGGCATTGACGTCGGTTTTTTCTACATCGACACTGGCGGCGTCAAGTTGGTGGCACCTGAGCATATGGATCGGATCACTGTGCTCCCTGAGCAGGACCTTGCTCCCTCCATGGTGATCTCGATGGAGACCATCCGCACCGAGCTCCTACGGCTCGACGGTGAGGCCCCTTGGGTGGTGCGGGAGATCTCTCCCACCGAGTTCGCGGTTGCCTTCCCGTCGTCGACGCTACTCCAGGCTGGCTCTTGGTTTGGTACGACCACTCTTTCGGTCTACAACATCAAGGTCAACATCGAGTCGTCGTCCATAGACCCCGACACAACTTCCACCCTTGCCTCAGTGTGAATCCGGATCCATGGGGTCCCAAGTAAGCTGAAGACAGGACCCATCGTCAAGCTGATCGCCAGGACTATTGGCGTGCTTCAGGAGGTGGACGTTGACTCCCTGCCTGGGGAGGGGCCACTCCGCCTCTGTGTCAGGGTTCCAGACGTCGACAGGCTGGCCGGCGTGCTTCCTCCGGTCTACTTCGACGGGGCTAGCAGGCTTCTTTGCGTGGAGGTTGAGGCGGTCGTGGGCCCTCCAGGGTCCCCCCATCCTCTCCGCCGCGCCCCTTTCCATCTCCGCGCCACAGCACTTCCAGGGAGGGGGATGACTCCTCAGAGGACGACCCGTCTGACGGCGACGATGGTGGTGGGGAGGGCTCTCTGCCCCGCCCAGAGGGGTCCGCTCCTGCTCCTCCGCAGCCTCCAACTGGGGGGGCCTCGACCCCTGCAGGGTCCCAGGTTCAGGCATCTTCGCCTGGACGGCAGTCCTCGGCGTCGGGTACTCTGTCTAAGAGTGTGGCGGCGAAGTTGGCCCTGGTGGATGGTCCTCGCTTCTCCCGCCCTGCTCCACTACAATCCTTTGGGTTCCCTCTCTCACAGTACGGTTCCAACCTCTGTGAGGGTCCGGGATCCTTGGACCTCTTTGGCCTTGTCTCGGTCCCCTTGGGTCTTCTCTCCCCACCTCAGGAGGAGGTGGAGGGAGGGGAGGACTCGACGAGTGTCGGGATGGAGGTCGTTGCACCAGACACCTCGCGCTCCCTGGGGGCAGTCTGGTACACCCGCTCCCCAGATACTGCCTTAGCCCCAGTCTTGGAGCCGGTCACGGTCTTCCCCGACACTCCCGTGGCTGGCACCAGGGTGTGCACTCAGCGTCGCCGGACTTCTCCTCCCCAGTGGTCCCGGTACAGCGCCCGCCTGGCACGTGCTAGGACTGAGGGCGTGGTGGTGGAGTCCTCAGTCATGACGCTAGCGACGCGTCGACGTGAGGCGCGTGACCTTGGGATTGGCACGTCTCAACCCGCTCCTTCCCCTCCCCCTCCCTACTCCCCCCCTCTGGTTCTTGGTTCTCGACATGGTGCCCCTAGATCACTTGGCCCAGGTTGCGGCGGACTGCGACGTTATCTTCCGTGGTGAGTGGGGACCTCGCCTTGAGCAGATTGCGGCTATCAAGGCTAAGGAGGTCTATGAGGGGGCCCTCGCGACAGCTCGCGCTCAGGCGGAGCGTGAGCGGCAGGGGCCCCCAGCACCCGCTGGACCCGTGCAGGAGGCACATGGGTCTGGTAGTGGAGCCCCTCCTATGCCTGATAGTGTGGCAGCTCCTGCGACATCTTCCCAAGCTGGGAAGAAGCGCGGGAGGCCCCCTAAGGCGATGTCCCGGCCCTCGACCTCGAGTAGGGCCCGATCTGTCCCCCGTAAGGGGACCAACCCCGATAATGTTTCCCAATGAATGTCCTCACATTTATTTGGAACATGAGGGGGTTCGGGCAGGAGGGCCATCGCCGCCAGCTAATCAACTATCTTAGAGATGAGGATGTGGACATCTGGGGACTTCAAGAGACGATTCGTCAGGACTTCTCGATCTCTGAGTTGGAGAGCCTTAGTCGCCACAAGTTCTCGTGGCATTGGCTCCTAGCTACGGGACACTCAGGGGGCATCCTCCTTGGGGCCAAGGAGGATACCTTCGAGGTAGAAGACATGGATCGCGGGGAATTCTTTGTGAGTATGTCGCTCACCCATAGACGGTCTAACCTCCGTTTGGAGGTTATTATTGTCTATGGCCCCACGGACCACCAGAGGTCTGTAGAGTTCTTAGCTGAGCTCCAGTCTAAGGTGGAGCGATGCCCCATCCCCGTGGTGGTGGCTGGGGATTTTAATCTAATTCGCTCCCCTGATGACAAGAGCTCGGATAATGTGGACCTCCCTAGGATGCGCATGTTCAATGACTGGATTGCCGATCTAGCGCTACGTGAGATCACGCGCGTTGGGGCGCGGTATACTTGGTCCAACAACCAGGCAGACCCGATCCGGAGTGTGCTTGATCGGGTCTTAGTGTTGGTGGAGTGGGAAATTTCCTTTCCTTTGTGCTCGCTGCGTGCGCTCACTCGGATTGGCTCAGACCATTCCCCCCGCCTCCTGTCCTCTAGAGGAGGGGCCCCTCCTAGGTCGAACCGTTTCCACTTTGAGGAGTTCTGGCTTGGTCAGCCGGGCTTTGTGGAAGCAGTTCGACTTAAGTGGGTATCGGCGGTTGCGTCCCCACCCCGTGCATATAATGCAGTTGATATTTGGCACCACTGTGCTAAAGTCGCTCGCCAATTTATGAGAGGGTGGGATGCGAATGTAGGAGCAGAGCAGCGAAAGAATAAGACAGATATCCTCGGCCAGATTCAGACGGTTGACGTGGCGTCTGATACGGTGGGCCTTACTGTTGATGGTTGGCTTCAGCGGTATGCCTTGGAGACCTCTCTTATGGAGATCTACAAAGGCGAGGAGATCTTTTGGCGTCAACGTAGTCGTCAGAACTGGATCCTACGTGGTGATGCTAATACGGCCTACTTTCACGCCATTGCTAATGGATGACCTCGTAGGTGTTCTATTCCGTGCTTGTGGGCGGATGGCCTCCTCCTAGAGGAGGCCAATGACCTATCCGCTCACATATACTCCTTCTATAAGGAGCTATTTACGGAGGGGCCCCGCACTGGGGTAGCGTTAGCCGCGAACTTCTGGCCCTTAGGGGCATTAGTCTCGGATGCTGAGAATGTGGAACTTACACTCCCATTCACCCCTCAGGAGGTTCGTCAGGCTATTATGGGGATGAAGGCCAACTCGGCCCCGGATGGTTTTCCTATCTCCTTCTTCCAGAAATTCTGGGAGAGTATTGAGGCGATCATTATGCCAATGTTTCAGGAGTTCTATACTGGAACATTGGTCATGTCTCGCCTCAATTTTGGCGTGATTACACTGATCCCTAAAGTTGCAGGGGCCACAGATATACGCCAATTTAGACCAATCACGGTAATCAACCTCATCCAGAGACTGTTTGTCAAAGTGTGTGCCTCACGCTTGGCACCAGTGGTGGAGCGACTCGCACACCCTTACCAGTTTGCCTTTCTTAAGGGACGATTTATCCATGATGGCATTCTAGCGCTTCATGAGATTTTTCATGAAGTTAAGGCTAGACACCTTAAGTGTGTCTTCCTTAAGCTAAATTTCCAGAAGGCTTATGATCGTTTGGACTGGGCGTTCCTGCGCCAGGCCCTCGAACGTCGGGGGTTCGATGATCGCTTCATTTGCTAGATTATGCATATTGTCATGAGTGGCAACATGGCGATAACTATTAATGGGGACATTGATCCCTATTTTAGGTCCTCATGCGGGGTGAGGCAAGGGGACCCTATCTCTCCCGTTCTCTTTGACCATGCCGTTGACATCCTTGCGGCTGTCTTGGATAAAGCCAAGACGGCTGGCCACATTTCCAGTGTGGTAGGACACCTTGTTCCTGGAGGTGGGGTCACCCACCTCCAGTATGCAGATGATACCATGATCATGGTGGAGGTGTCGGAACTTGACATTGTTAACCTCAAGTTCCTTCTCCTCTACTTTGAGGCCATGTCGGGCCTCAAGATTAACTTCGACAAGAGCGAATTCATGATCATGGGGTACTCCCTAGAGGAACAACAGCAGATAGCGGACAATCTTAATTGCAAGTTGTCCTCCTTCCCTGTTACTTATCTAGGGATGCCTCTTAGTGATTCTAGGATCCTAATTAAGGACCTAGAACCGCTTCTTGGGCGTGTCAAGGCCAAAGCTGAACCTTGGCGGGGACGATTTACCTCCAAGGGGAGCAAATCAGTCCTTATTGACTCCTGCCTATCTAGCCTGCCTATGTACATGATGGGAATCTACGATCTCCCGGAAGGTATACATGGTGCATTTGACAAGGAACTCTCGCGCTTCTTCTGGCAGACGGCCGATGGGCGCCATAAGTACCACATGGTCAAATGGGCGGATGTGTGCGCCCCCAAGGACATGGGGGGCATAGGCATTTTAGCGTCTCGGAAGATGAATACCGCCCTTATGCTTCGGTGGGTTTGGCGGATTCTTAGGGAGGAGGGGGGCTGTGGCTGCAGCTTATCAAAGCGAAATACCCGCAGGGACGCCCCCTCCTCGCTTGTGACCGTCGCGATGGCTCCCAATTCTGGCGATCCATCCAGAACATCAAGCATGAGATTAGAAAAGGGTGCCCGCTTTTCCATTGGCAATGGAGAGGGCACCCTCTTCTGGCTAGACCAGTGGCTTGGTGATAGCCTGTTACAACATAGGTTCCCCTCTCTCTTTGCTATCTATTCGGACCCGATGCAGCTGGTGGCCTCGGCAGGTCGTAATGGGAATTGGAACATCTCATTCCGATGAACATTTGAACTTGCCGAGGCTACAGCTTGGACGGAGTTACGGAGTTCGCTCCCAGAGGCGTTGCCAGGGGGCCAAGACCTCGTGTCATGGCGTCTGGCGCCCTCTGGGACCTTCTCTGTAAAGTCGTCTTATCGGAGTCTCTTCAGTGGCCCGGTTAGATCTCGGGCTTCTCCTTTGTGGAAGGCCCCCCTCCCCCAAAAATTAGAATCTTTGTGTGGCAACTTCTCAAGGACCGCCTCCCCTCAGGGGTGGAGGTCCGAAAGCGACGTGGACCAGGGAATGGGCTTTGCCCCATTTGTGGGATCCCCGAGACGGGAACCACATCCTGTTCACATGTCCTGCTGCCAGGTTTCTATGGAAATTCGTCCATGAGGCGCTTGGGCCTGCTTTGCAGGCCTCGGACCTTAGCGAGTTCCTTGAAACCCAGGCGAACCGTACCGGGGACGGGCGACGCTGTTCTGGTTGGTGTTCACCGCGATGGCGTGGACTCTTTGGACGATTCGTAATAAGATGGTGATTGAGCGGGTGTTTCTTCGGCGTGTTTCTGACTCCATGTTTAAATTTCTGGCTGTCTTGCAGTGGCACCCGCTTTATAGGCAGCGCGACAGGGGACGGCTAGATGACATACTTGATAGACTTGTGGAGACTGTACGTCGCCTCTCCTCTACATCTAGCAGTTAGCCCCGTCTGGCCTTAGTTTTTGTTCTTCATTGTGTACCCTTCACCTTGCCCACCTCCTTCCTTAGGGCTGGAATCGAGCCGAGCCGAGCCGGCTCGAGGCTCGGCTCGGGCAGGCTCGGGAAAACTCGAGCCGAGCCTGGCTCGGCTCGTCTCTAAAAACTTGCTGAAAATTAGGCTCGAGGCTCGGCTCGGCCGGCTCGCGAGCCGCAGCATTTTTTTACATGAATCGATCAATTGACCTAACGCCACCACGCGCGTCCGCCTCCGCGCGACCTCCTTGCGTTCGAGCTCGCCGCCGCCCCTGTCCGCCTCTCCTCGCTCTGGCGCCGCCACCACCGGCGCTCCCGAGCTCGGCCATGGTCGCCCACGGCCGTCTCCTTCCATGGACCGCTGGCTGGAGCAGGTGGAGGCAGCGTCCTTCACAGCCGCCATGTTCCTGGCGCCGATGGCCGCGAGATCCGGCGGCAACCTCGTTCCCCGACGTCCTCCTCTGCCGCCGGAGCAGGATTTCCTCGACTTCCTGCCGCCGTGGACGACCTCGAGCACGAACGCCTCCACCAACAACCCCGCGGTGAGCCTCTGATCCAGTTCGCGTCGTCTCCCAGTCGAATTTGTGCCGTAGCCGACGCATATCTCTGTTCCTTTTCCGTCTGCCGTAGTTACGAGCTGAAGCTCCTGCCTTTGGATTGGGTCCATGCCGTTCTCTCCCTTGATGTTGAGCTGCCGAAACTATGGATTCTTGGATTTACTGAGTTACTTATACTGCTAGAAACTAGAAATAATTTCAATCACTAGTTGAATTAGTCCAGCTAGTACAGGTTCTGTAGAAATTTCTGGTTAACTACACATAGTTTCTCATGAGCACTTGTTCGTGTCAAATACTAGCTTGTAGTACCATATTGTTTAGTGGTGTTTAAGTAGGTTTGGATCTGAATATCCATCCCTGGATGCAGCCATATGTACTTAAGATTTAGAACTGCTGTAGACTGTAGTGTTCTTCTGTATATGGTCATCCTGGTTTCAGGTTTGTCAGGTTAGCTACAATCGTATTATGTATAAGTGGTTGCTGTCAGTAAGTTCAGTACATGCTTGCTATGTAGTCGAGTCCAAACTGAACCAATCAATTTCGAAATTCAATAGCAAGCAGAAAGATGGGAGTGCCCCGTACATCAGTACACATGTTCAGGTTTCAACGAATGAGCTAATGCCCAGGAAACCATTAACTTAGCTGGTGTTAGCTGAATCTAGTTGAAGTGTTCGTATTTCCTGCGTAGTAAGGTGTTAGCTGAAAATAGTGTAAATGAGTCTTATTTGCTATATTTGCTTGCTGGAACTTTGTGTGATCGACTTGTCATGGATGCCACTGTTATGTTTAGTTCATGCCAGTGTTATATATTTATGCTCTATTGCTGATTATAATTGTCAAATGTTACATTTTTTACATAGGTCATGTTAATTTTTTTTATTTCATCGAGCCTTCGAGCCGGCTTGCGAGCTTCACCGAGCCGGCTCGTCGAGTCTCGAGCCTTGTCCGGAAGGTCAAGGCTTGGCTTGCACCACCTTCGAGCCGAGCCGAGCCTGAGCCGAGCATTGTCGAGCCCGAGCCGAGCCTCGAGCCTCGAGCTTCAGGTCCAGCCCTATCCTTCCTTGCCCCTCTTGCTTTTACTTCTTGGTGTTGGGCTTACCTGTGCTGCTGCCTCAGCATTTCTTTTCTAGCTTCGTTTGTATGGTTGTGACTTTGTATGGACTTGCTTGGAATATTGCTTTATTTATAAAGCGGGGCGAAAACCTGTTTCGAGACATCCTCCACACCATGCGCTCTGACCCAAACAACTGCGTCTCCAATCTCTCGTCCACCACTAACTCCTTACTGTCGCGGTAGCAATGGACATGGCAAGAGTTCAGTTCATCGAGCTTGCTTTGCTTTTGATTGTAGGGCGTCAAAGCTGTATACGCGCATCCATCGCGGGGCAGTGGAGGCCATCATGAAGTGGGTTGCCAAGTGCCCGGAGCTCAAATCCAAGATTCGAGCGCCGCCTCGTTGCCCCTTCGACCACACATACTTCATATCTCTTGGTCCTAGGTAACTGCATACGCACCACCATGTGCTTAATTTCAAGGCATCGTCCAGTTCCTTCTCAATTTCATCTTTTGATCATACCGCTCGCCTAAAGATAGTTCTAAATTTCTCTTTCAGTAATATTTCCGGCACCACCGAAATTTCAGCTATTTCTGTTTTTAATTTGAACAATGACCAAAATCATCACTTGAATTTTGCCGAAAGCTTGAAATAAAACCAAAATATGGCAACGACGCTGAAATATAATTGAAGCTGGCACAAATTCACGTGTCACTGACATATTTGGATCGAAATGCAAACAAATTGGTACCACCCAAATTTCTAAAAGAAAATGTCTGAATTCATTGGCTTGTTACAGATTCTGGGATTGCAGGTGAAGGGGTAAGAAGTGTAGGAAATTGTGTCTTGCAACATTTTATATATCTACTACATTGTCCGGAATTAAACTTCAATGTGGAAGTGTCACGGAAATAACAGGGAATTATTGATGCACATGTACTTAAGGAAATATACTTAAAGAAGCCGGTACGTCTATACTGGAATACAGTGTATATTAATATGCTGGAATTATACCCGGGAACAGTATAGAGTGGAATGCCAGGTTGTCCGTAGGATTGGCTCTATGGATTGTTAAAGCCTGCGAGTTTTGATTGTGTATTCGAACTCGGCGCATGACTCACACATGCGTGCTGGGACCTAATTGTTTAACAGTAATAGGCTCGGTTAATGGCTGTTAATGATAGTGGTTGGTTTAACAAGTCACGAGTCCTATCTGGAAACAGATTGAGTTATCTGGAATTTGGAGTCAATAAAAAGGTCCCACCCTCTAACCTCAATATGCATTGTGAGCGACACCACCGATAAGGCAGAGGAATAGAGGGTAGGCCGAAATTGCTCCAACCCTAATTTTTCCTACATTGGTATCAGAGCTGAGGTCGTGCACGGTCGCCGGAAGTCCGCTGCCAAATCCACGCCGCCGCCGCCGGTCAAGCCCGCTCCGAACTCTGCGTGTCGCGGTCGCCGCTGCTGATCCGTTGCGACTCTATCGTCCTCTGGTTCCGCTGCGTGCTCATCTCGTCGGTGCGCGCATTGATTTGTCGCCGATCGGATCCGCTGAGTTGCACATCGCCAATTACGAACGCGTGTGCGCGTCTTGTCGTCTTCGCCGTCTGCTGTTCGCGTGCTCCCGCTGGTGCTGCGTTACGTCTGATCGTTGGTGATCCGAGTCCCGACGCCGACGCCGACGCCGGCCCGTGTTTTCTCTTCCACTGCGCACTCGGGTAGCTGTCGTCGTCTACCGGAAGAAAGATCCGCTCTGCCTGTCGCGAAACCCAATCAGTTGCACTCTTTTCTCGGTTTCGCGGAAGAAGATGCAAGGAATAAAGTCGCTGAGATCTCTACTGTGGTTCAGCTGTTCGCAGGGACCGAGGAAGGAAAGAAGGAAGCTTCTTCACGTTGATCGAGCACGAAAAGACATGCCACGATCTGGTTCAACTGAGGGAATTAGGAAGCTCAAGAATTACTAGGAATTAACTAACAGGCTTTGCGTTCCTTCACGTGAAGCTACTTGTTCAATTTTTGGCACGTTGATCGAGGAAGCTTGAAGTTGTTATTTGTGTTCTTCGGCCACATGCTGATTGAGGATTTTGTTCTCTGGGTTTCTCCAATTCTACTCGATCAAGGAAAGGCGTCATTACGCACGTTGTGCGTCGGAATTTTCGTTGCCACTCCTACACTTGATTAACCAGCACGGTCCCAAGGAATAAAGTCTTCACTAGCCTGATTGGTAACACTTCTCTATCCCTGGCATTAGTATTGTTTACTATGAGTTAATTGAACTTGTAAACTGGTGGCTCAAATTACAAGGTTTGAAAAGGAAATATTGATTATGTCATGGATATGTTTAAACCGGAAAAGTCACAGGGAAAGGAAACTATGGAATTTGACTAAGGAAAATTTAAATGGTTCACATAGTTATATCAATATTTGATTCTTTAGTTGTTGGATATGAGAATGCACATATTACGTGGAATATTATGCGTAATCTGGAAAAGGATTTTAATTGACTTATTTTTTTATTGGGCATCATTTGCTGACATATTTTGAGGAAAATGAATTGTACTGTTTGCTGGATGGATTTTCTCTCTTTGATTTGATAATTGCTACGGATTGAACTTATCACCGGAATATATTGGACTCATTGGATTATTCCGGAATCTGACGGAGTATTTTAACAATTCATTGGAATTATCTGGCGTACGTATGAAGAGACGACGTGAAGCATGTTTATACTCAAACAGACATCACTTATTTTTTGAGGAATATGGGAATACTCCAATGGAAGAGGAAATCGATATTTACTCAACGGTATGTCAAAATGTTAATGTTTGCACTAAATATTTGTTTATAACTACTTCTCCATATAGTTTGTATTTACCTCTACGTCATAAGTTGATGGAATAAAATATAAATGTGTTGGCAAGTGAACAAATCCAAAGGAAAATACACGGGTGCACTTAGGCACAACTAAAAATTCATTATATACTTTGGAATTGGAAATTTATGTCATTATACTCTTTTCTGGAGGGAAGGTATCATTTTATTTTGTAGGTCATGATAATCACCTATGATGAGAAGGAATTTAATTCATACTTCTCTATTATAATTTGTTGTATATATACTATTTGGAGAAGGAAGAGTGGAATTGTTGCTCAATGGAAATTTTAGTGCATTACCGGATTTTAACACAACGGTCTCATGTTCTATTAATTCCGTTGGAAGTTTGTTGTGAAGATAACTCTATAGGGAGGAATTCTGATAAATAGGAACACATGCTCAGAATTTATTATTGATGTTATTTACGACTTGGTCATACCCTACAAACAGAATTACGCTTGTTAATTCTGGAATTATAAACTTCAAGTGGGGGACTATCAGTTATGGATTTCTCTTCAATGTGACATTTGGTTTTACACTCCCATTGGAGGTTCAATTATTTTATCTCATTTACGACTTGGTCACATATCAAGGAACAAAATTAGTGGATTATTAATTCTGGATTTCTAAATTTAAGTGGGAGGATTATGATACTTCATCGACATATGTTTACGATATTTTCGGACACTCCTACTTGAGGTGATAATATATATTTATTATGTTTCACAATTGCACTTGATATGGTTATTTATATCTTTTTACAATACAAGTCGGAAGGTTTTTATTGTATTAATATCTCGTACTGAAGTGGAAAATCAGCTCATCAAAGAATTTGAAGGTTTGAAAACTGATTGGTGGGGGAAGTACACTTCAGGAATATTAATTGAAACTAATGTGATGAGCATGGAATTATTCACCACTGTCTTATGTCATATACTCCATGGTTGAATGGAGGAATACAACTCTTGGTTATTCACTGGATTATGAAAGCATTACAAACTACTATTTGTTGAGTAAGTTATTATTTATCACAGTCACTGTTTAATAATTTGTGAACTGGATGGAAGTATTTTATTTATATTTTGATAGTATGGAATTGGAATCATTGTTTACTACATAGCACACCAAGATTTTATTTTTAATGTTTATATTCTAGTGGATCAAATGGTATTTCGTTTTTGATCTGGAAAAAGGAAAATTGGTGGAAAGTAGGAATATGATATTTTCTCATGAATGGTGTGTTTATTATAAGTCACACTGAAATATATGTGTTTAACTCAAAGTAAAACACAAGTTAACTCCCAACACTAACATGCTTAGGAATAGTGGGAGGAATTAAATTGGACCATCATATTTTGGCCACTATTGTGTGTTATTTGAGGAAGTCACTCTATATTTTTTTTTGAGGAAACAAAAATACTAAAACATGTTGCTACTATTAACTATGGGTGGAAGCATTGCGTGAAGTAATAAACTCAATGAGGAATTAAAGTTTGGGAACTTGTTATACCAAATAACCGCATGCCTATAGGTTGCTAATGGATATATTTACGAGGAAGTTTAAATTCAACTTGCTGAGCGGAAGTATAATGCTAATCTTGTTGTTTAATTCTTTACACAAAGGAAATGTTTATACTTTGTGGAAACTCTGGAATTTAGAGGAGGTGGGAATAATGACAGGATTTGCTAACTGAACACAATTCATGTTATTGCAACAAGCTTCACATCAATGGAATATCAGGTCATATAAATGGTTTCATTTATGATGGAAGATAATGGTTTTATTTCTGGTGGAAGACAATCATATACACGGGTTAGTGTTAATTGTTTTGTGTTATCATTATATGTGCTAACTATGTTCTTATTGTTTTTAAAATATCACATTGATGGAAGTGAAAAGCTTGGTTCAGTTTTAACTATCATATGAAAGGTATGTCTAAAGCTTCCTGCATTTTTGGGAGTGGAATTACATAGATAATATTTTGATATATTTTTCTATGGAAAAGTGCAAACCTGTCATGTACTTTTGATTAAGGGAATAATACTCTACGAGGAATTATATTTGAACCCGTGAGGAAAAAGGAAGAATAATTGTCATACCACAATTATTGTGGGACTTTATTCGTGCGACCCGAACTTAGCCATGCCACTGTAATTGTTGCTATTTTGATTAGTACGGAAAATGATTTGCTGGAATTTTAGCAAACGGAATATGGATTTTATAAAGATTATTGGAATCACAATAAATAACTTCTTGGCGCAAGGGAACATGGATTATTCATTATTTGATGCTCTTAACCTTCAACCGCGTGGATATATTGACATTACTTTTGGAAACAGGATCTTCATGAAAGGTAATCTATTTTTATGTTATGTGTTAATATTTACTTTTGTAGGTTTTATGGTGTACAAAGGAAACTTGAATTGGATACTCTTTGTTTATGGAATATGAATACTTTGATGCTTGTCAAGCATTGAAGGAAGGTCTATGGCTAAGGAAATTTCTTCATGAACTTAAGGTCGTGGAAAGGGTGCATCATAACCTGTTGCTTTGTGATAATTTGACTCTAAAGGTCACAAAGTGTATATATAACGTGAGCGCATTGAAGAAAGGAATTAACCACTCACCATGCTAATTGCATGGGAATTCACTTAGCTGAAATAAAATGTTTTCAGTCAAGTGGGAGATGTAGGAAATTGTGTCTTGCAACATTTTATATATCTACTACATTGTCCGGAATTAAACTTCAATGTGGAAGTGTCACGGAAATAACAGGGAATTATTGATGCACATGTACTTAAGGAAATATACTTAAGGAAGCCGGTACGTCTATACTGGAATACAGTGTATATTAATATGCTGGAATTATACCCGGAAACAGTATAGAGTGGAATGCCAGGTTGTCCGTAGGATTGGCTCTATGGATTGTTAAAGCCTGCGAGTTTTGATTGTGTATTCGAACTCGGCGCATGACTCACACATGCGTGCTGGGACCTAATTGTTTAACAGTAATATGCTCGGTTAATGGCTGTTAATGATAGTGGTTGGTTTAACAAGTCACGAGTCCTATCTGGAAACAGATTGAGTTATCTGGAATTTGGAGTCAATAAAAAGGTCCCACCCTCTAGCCTCAATATGCATTGTGAGCGACACCACCGATAAGGCAGAGGAATAGAGGGTAGGCCGAAATTGCTCCAACCCTAATTTTTCCTACAAGAAGAACAAAGCTGGTCGTCGAATCCCAGCACACACCCTTGCCCCTTGCTTTATGCGAAAGAGGTAGCACAAATATCTTGAAATTATTTTCTTTCTTTCTGTCAATTTATAATATGATCATTATATTTTTTTGTTAAAGTTATTGTATGCATATAGGTACGGCCATATTGTAAGGACCGAGTCCTTGTTTCCTTTTCAATGTCTTTCAGCTTGTTTGTGCTGCTAGTATATCAAGTCTTAGTTATTTTTTTCAAGAACACGCAAGAGAATTGCGTGTTTTATTTATTAAGATAGAAAGCAAGATTTACATTTTCGAGTCTGAGCAAGTTAACCACAAGCGGTTTCCTGCTCCAAAGCTAAGGCGACTACTCCCTACTGCTCGCATCCACTCCACACAGCTTTGCACTTCTCCAAAGCTCCCATTCCTCTCTAATCGTTCTGCAAACCGTCCACCACAGCGAGGCCACCTTGTCAAACACTCTACTATTCCTCTCTAACCATAAACAGCGAGCTACCAGAATGATCAAGGTGCTCGCATCCTTCCGCCTTTGCTTCGGCACTGCTGCCGCCAGCGCACACCACCAATCCGCCAATCTAGACTCAGCCGTAGGGGTGAAACGGTGCAACCGGAACAGCAACAGCATCTCGTACCAAACCTCTCGCGAGAACGAGCATTGCAGTGTCAGGTGATCCGCGGTTTCCTGTAGCCGGGTGCTCGAGCCCGCGACGCGCCAGTCTATCCGCTGTCCAGAGCCGTCCCCTTAGAGCAAACCACATGTGCAACTTGTGAAGCAGGGGAGCTCCCGACGACCACAGCTCCTTGGCGGCCGGGAACTCCACTCTTCCCATGAAGAACACGCTGTAGGCAGAACGAGATGAGTACCGCCCGTTGGCCGTCAGCTTCCACGTAAACTTGTCGTCCTCCCCACTCAGCTCCTGATTCCCTATCAGGTCCCAGACGTCAAGGAACTCGGCAATGGCAGGGATGGATGGAGCACCTCGTATGCCCGCCACCCATCTGTGACCTGGCAACGCCTCTGCCACTGACAGCTGCAACGCGTCATTGCTTACAAATTCCATCAGACTTGGTGCCAATTGAGCGACACTCCTCCCTTCGATCCACCTACTGATCCAAAATTTCAGCATTGTGCCATTCCCCAACTCACACTTGGTACATGCGAGACAAAGATCCTCTGCTTCCGGCGATAACTTGAAATCCAGGCCTTGCCAGGGCTTCTCCGCTCCCGTCATCTGCAGCCAACGCCAACGGGCACGCAGGGCATGGTTCATTAGCCTTAAGTTCTTGATACCCAAGCCGCCGAGCTCCTTTGGTAGGCAAACTGTGCGCCAAGCCACGACACAATGCCCTTGCCGTGCTTCTGTCGATGCTGACCAGAAAAACCCCCTCAAAAGCTTCTCAGCGCAGGTGAAAAACCATGGCGGCAAGTTTAGCGAGAGCATGTGATAAATTGGTGTGGCTGATAATGCTGAATCCACTAAGATCAAACGCCCACTTTTCTGCATTAGAGAGGCCTTCCATGTAGGGAGTTGCCCTGCAATTTTGTCCACCAACGGCTGCACCTCCGCTTTGGACAGACGACCAACTGTCAGGGGCAATCCCAGGTACTGAATCGGGAAGTTCTTTATTGGGCACCTCAGCACATCCACTACTGATTGCAAGTCGATTTCATCTCACCGGATCGGCGAAGCAGAGCTCTTCGCCAGGTTGCATCTGAGACCCGAGGCGCCACCAAACAGCTCCAGCAGCTGAATTGCAGCAGTCGCCTCTCCTATCGTAGGCTTGATGAACAACACTACGTCATCCGCAAACAGAGACAGACGATGTCTAATTCAGTAGTCCGTCAGAGGCACGAACAAGCCTAGCTCCTCCGCTAACCGAAACACCGCATTGAGCACATCAATCACTAGAATGAAGAACATAGGGGAGCTAGGATCTCCCTGCAGCAGCCCCCTTGCATGCCAAAACTGATCGCCGGCGTTCCCGTTCACCAAAACCCTTGTTGACTGAGTGGACAGCACCGTGGCGAGACGTGCAATCCAACGCGGCCCAAAACCTCTCTTCCGCAGAACTTCCAGGAGAAAAGGCCAGGCTACCGAATCAAACGCCTTGGCTACATCAAGCTTTAACATCAGAGCAGGGCAGCGGCGCCGATGCAGACTTCTTACCGAGTTCTTCACCATAAAGAAATTGTCCTGGATTGCCCTTCCCTTCACGAATGCGCTCTGGTTACAATCCACCAGCAGAGGGAGAGGCTTGGCTAGCCGCGTCGCCATTGCCTTCGATATGATCTTCGCGAAGCTATGAACCAAACTGATCGGGTGGAAATCCCCAACCTCAACTGCGCCATCCTTCTTGGGTAGCAATGTGATAAGCGCCTCGTTCACCTTGTATAATCCCCTCCCATCAGCAGAATCAAAGCAACTCACTGCCCGCATCACCGCGTCCTTTATCAGAGGCCACACCGATTGATAAAATCTTGCCGTAAACCCGTCAGGCCCGGGCGCCTTGTCTGACGCTAGAGACTTGATGACTTCCCAAATTTCAGTTTCCGCAAAGGGAATTTCCAGCTCAGACAAGTCCATCCGCGGTAGGTTAAGCGCCTCTAGATTGATCATGTGATCCCTTGCTGCGGGCGCACCCAGGAGGTCTTTGAAGTGGCCCGTGGCTAGGCTGCACATCCCTTCTGGTTCAGTAGCGTCCACACTCCCCCATCGGAGCCTGAAGATGTGATTCCGCCGCCGCCGAATACTTGCGTGAATGTGGAAAAACGCGGTGTTAGCATCCCCCTCTTGCAACCATCCAATTCTCGATCTCTGCCGAGCAATTGTCCGCTCGAGAGACGCTAGACCTAGGACTTTCTTCTTCAGCTGCCCCCGCAACCAAATCTCCCCTGAGTTCAATTGCCTTCGATCCATTGCCTTATCCAGCTGCAGGATTACCTCATTTGCCATAAGAATCTGTTCCTTCACATTGCCAACTCTCCGTTGGCTCCACCTTGTGAGTACCCGCGCTGTAGAACGCAGGCGATTGCTCAGATCCACGAAAGGGTCCGCATGCTGCTCCACCTCGAACCACCCTGCAGCCACAGTTTCCTGGTAACCGCTGAGCTTTGGCCAAAAGGACTGGAAATGAAACCTTGACTTCCTCTGGTACGACACATTCGTCGACAGCATAACCGCGCAATGGTCAGACATAGCAGACGAGAGGGCTTGTAGTAGACAGTTTGGGTACAATTCCTCCCAATCCACAGAACAGAACCAACGATCCAATTTTTCCAACGTCGGAGCTCTCCCCTCGTTACTCCACGTGTACCTTCTACCAATCAACCCTTGCTCTTTTAATTCCAAATCATTGAGTAGACGGCGGAACTTCCCCATCATCCGGCGATGCAAACGACCATTGTTTTTATCCGCCGCCTCCAAAATAAGATTGAAATCCCCTGATACAGCCCAACACCCAGGGAATGCGGCCCTCACAGTTCTCAGCTCATCCAGGAACTGGGCCTTAAGGGGCTCCTGTGTAGGCCCATACACTGTTGTCAAAGACCACGGGTCTCCTCCATCCAAACTGAGCGTAACTGTTACCGAAAAAACATCCACTTGTGTGCGCGAAACCTAAACGCGACTAGATTGCCACGCCACAATGATGCCCCCCGCCCTGTTGTTAGCAGGGAGCGCTGCAAATCCGTCAAAGCTCGGCCCTAAAAGACCCATGATCGTGAAGCTATCCGCATGTGCCAGCTTCGACTCCACCATGCACACAATTGATGCCGAAGCATCTTCCACCACTGTGCACACCACCGTCCCTCTATTGGGAGGGACCATTCAACCCCCGAGGGTTCCACACCACTATATTGTTATTAAGACAATTCATAGAAAGTAATGAAGCGATCCACTCCACTACACACCACACTCAGACCCCTAGGTCCAACGGCCCCGCCGTAGCATCGTGGAAGAACAGGTTTGCCAGCGCTTCAAGTCGAGAAGCTGGCATCGGGTCCTGAAAGTACAACCCATACTTCGCAAGGTAGTCCACCGGATCTTCGCTTTCCACATCACAAATGCCTAGCCTCATCATGAGAACTTTCTGCGCTCAAACTTTTTTAAGTACTATTATCATGAAAGTACACTCAAACTTTTTTAAGTACTCCCTCCATCCATGAAAGTACACTCAAACTTTTTTAAGTACTCCCTCCATCCATGCACATTTAGGCAAAGTTGAGACATCCTTTTATGTACGGAGGGAGTAATAAAGATCTCTTTATCGGAAAAAATCATGAAAGTACACTCGACATCTCCAAATAATTATTTAGTGAAGAAAAAGTTAACACCTTAACATCACAAGTTCTATATGCAGGACAGAATTGTTGGAAAAAAGTATAAATTCCATGAAAGGATCCCTCTACCTACAAATCCTGCCACATGGTAATTATGGATGGATAATTTTCAATTTATCGAAACTTCTCTACCTAGTACTGGAGTACACACTCTAGTAAATCAGGAAGGAATATTTGTTGCTTTGCCTAACAAATCAGGAAGCATATATGCTCTGTGTGTTAAACCATCTAATTTAGATACCTATATATATATATGTTGGTTATAAGATATTGTTGGGCATTCCGGTTGACAGAAAGTGAACAAACAAATAGAGGCTAATGATAAGAAGGGTTGGGCAAGAGAAGAACTACAGGTAAAGCTTGCACCAAAGACGCAACAACGTGTCTAGGTAAACACTTACTTAAACATGTATAATTGTACATTCAGAAAATTCTGCAAAACAAAAGAGCGTAAATAATAGGAGCTTAGCCTATTAGCTATAATATGTGCACCACAATGTTTCTCAAAGGAATTTGGAAATTGAGACGAAAACAATTAAAAACAAACAATCTAAACTGGACCTACAACTACAACCACTTCAACCTTAGTGTCTTAAATCCCACAAGCTATGAAAAACGTAACTCTCTTTCCTTATGCGTGCCTGCAATCTATAAACAAGGACACTGTGAAAAAACCAGTAAAACCAAAAACACATGCTACACTCGATGCAAAGAAACGGAATAGGATTGGAGCCATCATTTTTTGTCAGATCAGATGAGAACTATTTTAATGACAACACATATAAACGCTCTTTAACAATCTGAAAGGAGCATAAGGATCATACAAAACTCAACATATGAATTTTGTTTCTTGAACATAATATGTATCACTGCCCTATAATTCAGTGAGATACTAAGTAATACATCTGCTTTATTACGGAAAGGGACAAAAGTACCGACAAAGGATTTGCAATAGAAAGGAATAGGACAAAAGGAAAGGAACAAATATCGTCGGAATTGGACGCCAATTCACGGATATTTTTTATTCCACGACAGAAGACCGAGGACCAAAGGGCGGCCCGGGGGAGACCCACAGCCCCCACACGGCCACCATCTGCGTGGCCGCCTCGGTTACCGCTTCCCAATGAGTCTTCGCCTATAAAATTCCCCTGACCTAAAACATCGACACTCCGGAGGATTTTTCGAGAAACAATGCAGGACGCTGCCGCCATCCGAAACCCTAATTCGGGGGTTTCAGTGTCCTGTTCTGGCACCCTGTCAGGACGGGGATCCACCTCCGGAGCCATCTTCATCCACCGTGTTGCCTCCATGACGATGTGTGAATAGTTCCCCACAGACTACGGGTTCGTAGCAGTAGCAAGATGGTAGTCTCTCTCTCCCATGTTCTTAAATACAATGATCTCATAATAAGCTGCCTTACATAATTGAGATTTATCTGATGTAATATCGATGTTGTGATTGTTGGGATATGATGAATCGTTACATTATGATCAGTTTGGTTTGATGCCTAGTATCCACTATGCTTGTTAATTATTGCTGATGTGACTTTGCTTTGCTCTATGCGTGACACTAGTGCATGAATGCCTTGATTTTAGATCTGAACACTATATTTGCATGAATATAATTGATGTTTTGGATCATATCTGCAAGTTGTATGCACCCGTTACTTGTCCGGAACCGGAGACCCAAGGTGACATGATTGGGATATCAAAGGGAAAGGCTGTAACTCGAGAATTGCATGTATTCATTAAGTGTTAATACTTTGATCTGGTGCTTTGTAAAATGAGTACCTTAATTACCCAAGTTCCTTAATTGACCCTGATGAAACGGGAGGGTAGGACAAAAAATGGTGTACGAATTCTGATTGCAACTGGATACAACTATATTCAGAATGCATGCCAACACATGATTGATGAACTGGATGTTCTATCATGAACTAGTTCAGTTCTGTCAATTGCCAAACTGTAATGTGTTCACCTCAACATTTGTTATTTTGTTTGGAGAAATAGCTCTGGTGAACCTATAAACCCTGGTCCATCTTTTACTATTATTGCTGCTATTTTTACTCACGATTGCTCTTGTTACTGTTACTTTGTCACTACTGACGTTACCAGTTTTCCATTACCATTATACGAGCGCTGCTACTAATAAATTCGGTCAACCAAGATCACTTTTAGGTGTGGTTAAATTGACAACTCAACTTCCAAGTCTTATAAATCTTCTTTGACTCCCCTTGTGTCGAATCAAAATTTTGGGTTGAAATACTTCCCTCAACGACTGTTGCGATCCACTACACTTGTGGGTTATCATGGGCTACCAAATAAGCAGTACACTGTGACACAAAACTACTCATGGACTGGAGAATTTTTACAAACAGAGGACTAACAATATATTGAAAACCTAAACCTAAAGACATGCTCAACCTTAAAAAAAGCATGAAAGCATGAGCAAGAATGTCGTGACTGACAATGAACTCACGAACAACAAACACCAAGGATACAATAACATCAACACGGGAGCTAACAACCACCACAGATCATAAAATCACCCTCATAGAAGGACTCCCTTAGAAACGAACTCCTCCGACTACCAATGACATGCACGAGCTAACGCGAACACAAAATCGGCCTAGGATATAGAGACCGACAAGCCCGATACAACGAAATCAGAAAAGGAAATTGCCTTTGTCATGGTTCAAAACTTTGGCAGTGTTAGACTGAATTCTCTTTGGCAGGGTTCAAAACAGCATTCCCCACAAACCATGCAGGAAAAAAAGTTCATACACCGAAGGTAGAAAAAAAGAGACTAAACCCTAACTGAACCATAATATAAGCACACCATCAGCCTAACCTACAGTTCATCTGGAGCCTAAACAATATCACCCAAACTGAAACCTAACCCTAAAAATAAGATCAACGCAAAAAAAATCATGAACAAGATTGTCGTGACTGACGACGAACTACGAACACCAAGGATACAACAACACCAAGACGGGAGGAACAACAACCACATATCATGAAATCACCCTCATAGATGGACTCCCGCAACTATCAACGATATAGCACGAGCTAAGCGACCGAACAAATCGACCTCCGATCTAGTGACCGACCAGCCCGATATAACGAAAATCAGAGAACAAATCAAATGAGAGGAAGGGAGATAGAGGGTACGAGGAGTAGCACCCATCTAGACGGCGAGTAGCAACCCTTTCTCGCTTGCGATTCGCCAGTCTCTTCGGCAACTGATGTGGATGGTCACGAGCCGCGCTTGTCTCCAACGAAGTTGCGCCCCCACCGGCAATTGGATCCGCGGACGCCACTCTCTTTGTCGGATGTATTCCAAGCTCGTGAAGGTCTGCCCCGATCGGCATCGACGCAGCTGCCTGCGGCGACACTGCCATGAATTCCGCCTCTCTCTCTCTATCTCGCACACGGGAGGGGAACATGACGAAATTGCACGGGGAGGGGAACACCAAAATGAAAATAATAATAAAAGGACTAAAATGTGGACTCACCTAGGGAAAACAAAAAAGAAAAAGGAAATGAGGGGGAGACACAGAGAGACGCGCAGAGATTTGTGACTGAAGAATCAGACGGTGGAAAAATGTGTCTGTTTCTAAAGTTGTAAACAACTAGTTGTTAAATAGGAAAAGTGAAATAGAAACCCGACCGAAAGGTACTAAAAGCTTCCCAAAACCGGAAAGAACCAGTGAAATCATACGGTACTAGGGCCGGTCCACGTACCCGTGTCGCTGGAGGGTACGTGTTGACCCCATAGCGGTCGCTTCGGGCGTCCAATAGTATCCACTCACCACCGGGGAGCAAGGGGTAATTCCTATATATCGTCCGATAGCGCGCGGATTGCTCCCGCCGGCTAAAGGAGCTCGTTGATGGGCCGACCCGTTTTCCAGATTTTTCTTTTTTTCCCTTTCTTATCTGCTTTCTTTTTCCTCTTCAGTTTACTTTTTATTCTTTTCTTTTTTGTTAATAGAATGCGAAAAATAAAACAACAGTAGCTTTTCTATTTGGCTGCAAAGCCCATGAAGCATTTGCTTCAGGCGGCATACCGCCCCGCGCCACCTTGAAACCCTATATAAGCCTCCGGAGGGGAGAGCTATATATTGCTCCAGTGAGGCGGTACGTGCTAGCCCCGCCTGAAGGGCGCCCTACATTGGGTCGGCCCATTCGGCAAGTCTTGCTTTTTTCTTTTTCTTTTATTTTTTTCATTTTTTTTTGCTTATTAGGATTTTTGAAAATCGTTCTGCTTTGAAAAAATTCAAATTGGATATGTTTAGATGAAAAATGTTCAGATGTGGAAAATTGTTTACATTTGAAATTTGTTCAGATTCAAAAAATGTTCACATTCAAAAATTGTTCAAATTCGAAAAATGCTCAGATGTGAAAAATTTCAAATTCGAAATTGTTCAACATTTTTAAATTTTTTTAAAAACGAAATCATAGAAAGTGAAATAGAAAAAAAAGAAAAAAGTAAGTAAGAAAACATAAAAGAAAACGAAAAAGGAATAGAGAAGAAGAAAAAACAGAAAACGGAAATTTTGCTGAAATGGGCTAGCCCATCGCCGAAGCGCTTCAGGCGGCGCATCCGTTTTACGCCGCTATTGGGCGATATGTAGCATTCAGCCTCACGAGCGAGGTCGAGTCCAACACTCTGAAAAAAAGGTGATCGAGTCAATTCAGGCCCAAATGTCCGTAGGTGGTCTTTTTGTCTCTATTAATTTAAGCACTCCGGTTACGGGCCTCCTATCCACACCCCTAGAATCCCTTGATACGTCTCAAATGTATCTATAATTTTTGATGTTCCATGCTTGTTTTATATCAATGTCACATGTTTTATGTACACTTATATATCACTTTTATGCATTTTCTGGACTAACCTATTAATAGTTGCAAAAGTGCACATTGTTCTTGTTTTACACTTTGATGTGTAGCGATTAACAAGAACGCAAAAGAAGCCGAGTTGGAGTTGGACTTTGATCTCCTGAAATCTGTCTCCACCAGCCAGTTTTTAAAGATGTCCCCGAAACGACCTGAAGATAACGTCAAATGGAAAAAGTCTAGTCACGAAAGTTTTTGGAAATTTTCCGCTGATCGTCATGGAGTCATACATCGCCCAAAACGGAGCCCGTGGGCCCTAGACGACCCCTGGGCGTGGCCAGAAGTGGGGCCACGCCGGGGGCGTCTGGACGCCTCCTGTACCGCCTCGCGTCGCCCTTCGGACTATATATTCGCCCCGTCAAAATAACCCTAACCCCGAGGATTTCTTCAGAAACGATCCCGACCTCGCTGCCACCAAAAAATCTAATTCGGGGACAAAAGTCTCTGTTCCGGAACTCTGCCGGGACGGTGAATTGCCCCCAGAGCCATCTTCATTGCCCTTGCTACCTCCTGTGATGCAGCGGGAGTAGTTCTTCATTGAGGCTGAAGGCTCATGCCGGTATCTATGTGGTTTATCTCTCTCTCCCATGGTGTGATCTTTATGTGATTTTTATGTGATCATGAACATTGTAATCTAGTTGAATTCAAAGATATTTCCCCGTCATTATGTCATGGATATGCTACTCAATTGGTTTTATCTATTATAATTTCCGGAGTCACCGTTGACAACACAATACCACGGTGACAGTGCGGGTGGCGTGTGTGACTCTATGGATAATAGATTAGAGGGATACTTACCATGAATTGTTCTTTGGTTGGATGTCACTATAAAATCGTGGTGTTTGTTTAGTCAGACTTTAAGGTGTGCTTTTATAGCCCTACGCAGTAGTAGTAGTGTTCGTTATCCAACACGAGAATAGTTCCGAGTAGCATCTAAATTTCATATTGAAGAGGAAGTTTTATTCTTGTGTTCAATTGTGTTACAATTGTTGATTGTGACCACTAGTGAAAGTATGATCCCTAGGCCTTGTTTCTAAGCATTGAAACACCGTTTACTCTCAGTTTTGTGCATGTTTGCTTGCTGCCATTTTATTTCAGATTACAAATACCATTTGTAATCATCCATATCACTGTATTTTACCATCTCTTCGCCGAACTAGTGGACCTATTCACCTGACAAGTGTATGGGTGTGTTGGGGACACAAGAGACTTCTTGTATCTTAATTGCAGGGTTGCTTGAGAGGGATACCTTTGACCTCTACCTCCCTGAGTTCGATAAACCTTGGGTTACTCACTTCAGGGAAATTTGCTGCTTTTCTGCAAACCTCTTCACTTGGAGGCCCAACACTGTCTACAAGAATAGAAGCGTGTGTAGACATCAAGCTCTTTTCTGGCTTGAAGGTATCTTCTTTAGATCCTGCAGTTTTATCTTTTTGTTTCTTGTTTTTATTTCACTAGTTAGGCTTAATGGAAAACAACAACAAAATTAGAGAGCTCTATGAAATTTATCTTGAGTTGGGACATGATGTGTTTGAAGAGAAAATTAAAAAACCTATGAAAATTATTTGCATGATGGTAGTAATGTTATTACTATGAATTCTTTGAACACCATTATTGCTAATGCTAAGGAAGACTTTAAGCTTGGGGAAGTCGGTTTTGATGAAAATGATCTTGTTAATTCCCCGGTTTTGGAGGAGGAAATTTGCCTTAATGATACTACGTCTCCCATTTATAATAATTGTAATGATGCTTGTGATATTTTCAGTCCACCTACTGAAAGTATTCCTTTTGAAATACCTATGGGAATTGTTGAAAGAATTATGGATGATCGTTATGCAGGGGATGGATCAATCCATCCAAGTGCTCACTTGTTGAAACTTACAGAACTTTGTGAGTTGTTTAAGGTTGCAGGTTTATTAAGAGAAGAAGTCATGAAGGCATTATTTCCATTGTCACTTAAAGACCAAGCAAAGGAGTGGTATGAACTACTGGATGATCCTCATCATTCGGATTGGAAACAGCTTGAATCTCTCTTTTACTCTAAATTTTATCCTCTTCATGAAATGCATCTTGATAGGAATTACATTTATAATTTTTGGCCTCATGACGGAGAAAGCATTGCTCAAGCTTGGGAAAGACTGAAAACATTAGTACTCAAATGTCCTAACCATGAGATTCCCGATGAGATAATTGTTACTAATTTTTATGCAAGGCTTTCAGGTCATTACAAGGATTTACTAGATGCTTCTTGTGAGGGTTCTTTCACAAGTAAGAAGGTTGAAGCTAAATGGGATCTTCTTGAAACAATTCAACGCAATGCTGAAAATTGGGAGATTGACAAAGGTAAAGAATCAAGTATAAACTATGATTATGATTGCATTAAGTCTTTCGTTGAAACTGCTAATTTTCATGAGGTTAGTGCTAAATATGGTCTTGATTCTCAAATTGTTGTTAATTGTTGTAGAACCTTTGCTTCTCATATTAATATTCCTAAAGAAAAGTGGGACAAGTATCATGAACCTCTCAAAGACACTTGCATAGAAAATGAAATTGTTACTAATGATTGCAATAAACATGCTCAAATTTCTGAAAATAATATTTCTTATAAGCATGTTAATTTTTGTGGAGCACTTAGACCTTGTGAAAAGAATCATATCGAAGAAGAATATTGTAAGCATCATAGGAATGAAAGAACTAGCATGTGGAATAGGAATCTAAATGATCTTGTTGAAAAAGTTTGTACCCTCTATCCTTTTATTTGTGAACTTTGCTATGAAGAGGGTCATTTCAATTTCCAATGCTCAAATTTTAATGGCAGAATTGCGAGTTTCTTTTGTGATGACATGATCACTCTTAATCTTTATGATGAACTTATATTATTTTTAGGGTGTGAAGAGTTATCAAGAAAAACTTCTTTGTTAGACATGAGTGATTTTGATATGAATACCATTCTGCATGGATGTCGTCTCTATTGTGTTGATAATTGCCACACAAATACTTACATATAAAAAATTATAAAAGATGGAACTTTATCAAAATATGAAAGGACTAATGATTGTTTTATTCTAATTAATGAAAGAGAGGAATCCTCCCAAGTTCCTCCCATTGTTTCCAACAATGAACCAGGGTATGTGGAGAAGCCTCCTTTCAAACCTCTCCCTCCTAAAGAGGCAAAGAAGAAGAAGAGGAGTAAAAAGAGAGAGGAAACGGTATCCTCCCCTAAGCATGTTGCTCCTTTCATGATTGTTTCTAATGAGTCTAAATTTATTGAAAATGATTCACGTAGATGGGGTCATTATTATTTTGATACTAAATCTATAGGCACTATTGAAGATGATTATATGCCTGTTACTTATTGTAGTGATCATGATTAGGAAAATAACACTACTTTTGATATTGAAAATCTTTTTGGTACCAATTTTGAAAATGATGATATTAATAATTGCTACACTATTAGTACTATCCATATCATCACTAAGCTTGGGGATGAGGAGTTTGAAAATCCTTTTGCTATTAATGATTATATGTTTGAAACCCCTCTTGGTAGTAAAAATGATGATGCTATGTTTACAGATATATATATGCTTGAAAAGATAACTATCCCCTTGTTTATGATGATACTATGCCTCCAATCTTTGATAATTATTGTGATGATAACTATGCCATAGATTATAATTACAATCATCCTCATGGAACTTGTCATAATTATGAAGGGAATGGCTTCCTTACCGGAAACCATCCCTCTAATATACAACTTGTCTATCATGTTCAAGTTCTTTATGATGATTCTACTCCCATTGTTATTAATAAGAACTAGCTGGGTGGCCCGCGCATTTGCGCGGCTAGAATATCCATTATCTTACCGTCACATTTTTATTTTGTAGAAAAACACTACCTGCTGTCTATAGTACCTCTATTATAACAATTTTTATTTTGTACAGTTTGTATGGTTTTTCGACCAGTTTTTCTTATAAAGTGGGTCAATTCTATTCAATCTATTCGACCAATTCCACCGGTGGATATCGACCACTTTGAGCCCAATTTTTTTTCTCAAATTCTTTATTTAAAAAATGCTCCTATTCCAGCTGGTAAAATATCTTTGTCAAATGTCAACACAACGCACCGCCACACTCATCTCTACATCTCTCTCGCGACATTCAGGAACAAAAATCCCCTTTCTTGGTAGTCGACTCTACACAGGAGCCGGATCACAATGTCCCAATCCATTGGCTTTCCCGTGCATCTGAGGAGGCGCACGGTGGACCGTAGCTCGGCCATCTATTCCGGGAGCGTCCGCACTGCCGGCTGGTTGACTCGCAGAGCACGCAGCCGAGTCACAGGAGCCGAGCAGAGCGCCACCGCGTCTGCCCTGAAGGCGCTCCGGCGCTCGATGCTCGGGCTCGCCGCGCGCGTCGTTCTCGATCAGTGGTGACAGCTGCAGCCCGCATTCGACAGGCAAGGCGACACATAAACATACCTCGCTGCTCCAGTCTCACCTTGCATGCTGCACGGTTGCTTCCGTATTTTCTTTTTATAATTTTTTGATTTCCCCAACTTCGATTGTAGGATGATCTATAATTTAGTCATTGGCTGTAGAATTGGATCTAATTTCATTGGGGATGGTAGTGTCAATGGGAAAGTAAACAGGTAAAATAGAGCCAGTTCATCGATTTCATTTGTCTTGATTGAGAGATTTGATATACGTAATATCCCATTGCTTGAGAAAAACGATATAAGAGAGATGTGGATTTTGGTACTATTTATGAGATCGATCGTGATTTGGGAATATAGGAGAGTCCCTTGAGTTCTGGTCACAGCTGCGTTAGTGTATAGCGGGCCAACAACGTCTGTACCGTCTGTGCTGCCGGCCGGACCTGCATATTGGGCAGCTACTTCAACCCGGCTGTAACAGGAGCTGAGCGGATCTAATTTCAGCAGGAATAGTAGTGTCATTCGGCAATAAAACAGTGGCAATATAGCCAATTCATCTGATTGCGCTTGTCTCGTCGAGCTTGGCAGTAGGAGGCACAGCTAAATCAATCATCCTAACTCTATCCCACAAAAGCTAAATTTTATTCCATCTGATAAATAATATGTGGTGTAATCTCTAGGCAAAATATATGACTGAGATATTTGAAAGAAGAAATAAAATCTCCATGTTGTAGCCATTATTGAGATAGACGATATAAGTGAGATGTGGATTTTTGTACTATTCCTAAGAAAGATGTTAGTTATCTATTGTCGGTTCTCGAGGTCTGTATCAATAGAGATATTAGCTTTGGCGCATGTGTAGGCTCATGTAACTAATCCCATTATCCTCTGCCCATTGTATACCAATTTTTGTTACTGTAGATAGTTTATAGAATATAGATGAGGTTTTCCCCATATTTTGGCATGCTCACTCTGTTGTCTATGAGGACTCCACATAAACTATGTACTCCGTATCTTTTATGTTTCTAGACAAAGTTTATATTTCCATTTACTATATTCTATAAAAGAAACATAAATGATACATGTATGTAGCTATTGAAAAAGAATCACGCCCATGAAGTACATGTAAAGCAAGCAGGAACATGCTAAGCTGAACTGAAATACTGTATCACCTGCTTAGATTTCCCCCCCATGTTTTGGCATGTTCACCGACGTGAGTTCCTGTAATTATTTGTGCCTCGATGTACTTGTTACGAAGTTGTACTATGGTCATTCTCGTACGGTTGAATAAACCTGCAGCTTGGTTGATGCTAAAAAACTACTGTCAGTTTTAGCTGATGGTCTGGGATTCCTGTGAACTTCAAGTTGTTGAGAAAATCAGTGGGACACATGTTTTCCATTCTGGTGTTGTTTTTGGTGGCCTTGCACACGTTATCCAGGCTTCGGTATGTCACCTCTTGACCTTCTATCTGGCTCATTATGTACTCGTTTATCTCCTTGCCTGTTTCATTCCGTGGACATAGTATTGTTGTTTCTTCTAGCAATTCGTGCTCAGGATATGTTTGCAGCAAGTCTGGGTATGCGCTTTGGATTATTTATTATTTTGCTTTTTTTCCTTATGTAGTAGTAGGTCCTTTGGTATTTTAATCCAATCCTCTCCTTCATCGACTGTTGTTTTTTCCGCTGCCTATTTGTAGTATCTACTCAACCTTTTGTTTTTGTATTGCATCATCTGACATACAGTGCAGCTGCATATTTCTTGTTAGTTCAAATATTTCAAAGTGGTTCCATTAGTGCGACCTTTTGATTGAAGCATTATGTATCTGCTTTCTCCTCCCCTTTGTTATAACTGGTAGGCTTTGTCTGAAATGGCCTCCTAGTACCACCATCATCCAACCAACTGGCTTTTCATCGCTGTTATCATTTGTGATCTTGAGAATATCTCTAAGGCTTTATCTAACGCCTCGAAGCAATGTTTGTTGTCCATAGGAGCTTCATCCAAAGTATAAGTGAGGTCTTCTTTACCACTGCTTTCCACAAATATGTTTTTCCTGTGCCACCATAGCCTTCCACAAATATTTGTTTTTCTAGCCTTTTGTCAATTGATTCCATGATTGCTTTTTTCTCTGGTCTTTGTTAAGATTGTTTAGTATGATTTGGTGCTCAGCCTTTAGTTTGTCCATGTCGTAGTTGACCTCTTCATTTATTAGTCTCTCCCAAGTTCCTCTAGCTCAGCAGCATTTGGTAGGTCTATGTCTGGATAGTCCTTTAGCGACTTTCGTACTTGCCTCATAAGTTTCTGTATCTCAATGAGAGCATACACCTTTTTCTCCGTGGTTGTAAGCTGCAGCGTTGTAAAGTATAGAATAGTTCTTCTTTTGTACTGCATAATATCTTCGCACAGTACCTCCCACGTTGGTTCCCACAACATCTTTGGTCTTCTTACTTCACAATGGGGCAATATGGTCATGAATAGCTGACGCACTTGTGTTCTAGAATGCCTAACTTGATGCTTCATTGACACAATCAATCCACTACATTGTCGTTTTCAAGAAATCTGAGAGCTTGGCATGCTGATTTTTTCTGTTGGGTGAATTACTCCATCAACGGTCCTAATGTTCTGAATGATGTGCATCCTTTCACTGTGTTTAGAAGCATACTTAGATAGTATCCCTCACCACTTGTCGGATGTGGGTAGTAGATTCTTCCAATCACATAGTCCCTTTTCTTCCGCATCTCCCCCTTTTGTTGCTTTTCCATACAAATTTTGAAGGGAATTCTATGTAGGTTAAATCTTTTCCTAGATCATGTATATTTTGCCTCCATCCAATGAATGAACTTTTTAATTATTTATCCTTCCCTTCTTACTATCCTCTCAAGATCTGTCGAGTCAGGAAAATGACTTGCTGCTCGTTTCAAGATGGAATGGAAGCTTCTCGATGGGTTGTTGATATGTACCTCATCTCTAGGTATTTCTTGATCTTGTCAGGATCATTTGTCGTGTCTCTTTCCTTCAGCAATGCTGTCACTTGGTCGTCATTTTTATGGATGTACTTAAATAGGTACTTGATTGACCTGGACCTGTTTCACCACTCCACATTTATGTGTGCTTGAAATTTGACCAACAGATCCTGGTTGTATGGCACGGCAAATCCGTTGTCGAGCTTGACCCCTCCCTTTTTATCTGCCTACCGTCATCTCTCGTTTAAGCCATCCTCGTGAATTGCGGTATTGACATTGTACCTTCTTGGGAAGTGTTTGGTCCATTCATGGTACATCATGCATGGTGACTTTTGATTTTCTTCTCCGCACAACCCATGCATCATGAAGTTCTCGACAGCTGCAAGTGTGTCCAGATGCTCATCCTTGTTCCGGATCTCTGCGCTTTGTCAATTTGAGATGGTTCAGGGTACTTGTACGTGTCCTTAAGAAATATTAGTATATGGAGAGAGTCCCCTCTGCTGGAACTCTATTGTGTATATAACTGCAATGGATTAATAGCAGGTTAGATTTGTTAAAATTAGGATGCATGTTAGTGTGTCACAGTGTATTCTCTGACTATAAGCAAGAATTTAGTTTCTCCTTGATAATACATCTATAAATTTTAGTTAGAATTAAGTGATCTAACTAATCAATAATTCACATGATAGCAGGTTGTTCGCAATAAAATTGCATGTTGAGAGGGAAAAATTAAACACAGATGAAGATTGCAGCTTTTACCTCAAGATTGCAGCCGTTCCCCAAAGCTGATGTGTTCCTTTGATGTGCTTGTTTCGTGCCATCGATTTGCTGATACAACCACCTCAAGATTTCAGCCGTTCCACAAAGCTGGTTTGCGGCTTTGATCTGCTGGTTGTGTCATTGATTTGCTGATACAACCGAGCGGATTTGCTGGCGTCCTGTCACCCTGTTGTGTCATCTCGCTTTGCCGATGCAACCGTCAGTTGTCGAGGTGCCTTAATTCGATCTGTCCTGCGGCGTCTCCATGTCGTGCCTTTGATTTACAGATGTTCCGTATTGATCTAGCGATTTCTGACCCCCCCATTGGGCCGTGTATCAGGGAGCTGCATATAGGGATGAGAAGAATATTACTTGAAGATTTTAGCTTGATGAGTCGGATCTTCGATTTGATGATGCAAACCGGGTATCCTCGATGTGTATAGATATGTCGCCATGTCTTCAATCTGTCGTGCCGGCCAATTTTCTTCTGTTGCTTCATGCGCGAACATGGAAAGACATCGCGGCGGCCGGCCGGAGAAAATCGCCCCGTGCATCTCCATGTCTTTGCAATCGACGTTACCTTTTTTTTACGTGCAATCAACGTTACCTTTCGTGGTATCAGATATGCCTCCTGCAGGGTCTAGCAAATATAAAATAAATGATACTTGAACTGATCTCACGTGTGCAGTCAAGTCTCTTTATCTTTGTCGTAATCGATCTGGCATGCGCACCGTGAACTTGCGCTCTTTCCAAAACAGACCTGACGTTTTTTTTCTTTCCAATAATAGATTTTTTAAATCTGAGCCGTTTGTTTTCAAGTGCTTAATCTGAGCCATTAATTGTCCTGTGTTTTAATTATATAATAGATGATTTTGCTGATGTGGAAAATATTAATACTTTTATGCATGTGGATCATGATAAGAATGATTTATGTGATGGTTATATTGTGGATTTTACTTATGATGCTACTGTAAGTTATTATGAGAGAGGAAACCATGGTTCTAGATATCTCAATAATATTAAGTTTCCTCTTTTTTGTTGAAAGTTTTGAAGTTGTACTTATTTTGTCTTTCTATGCTAGTAGCTTCATGCTTAAATAATTTATTTTCTTACAAGATTCCTTTGCATAGGAAGTGGGTTAGATTTAAATGTGCTTTATATTTGCTTCTTGATGCTCTCTTTTATGTTTCAATTCTTGCTCTCATGTGAGAATCATTAAAATCACTATGCCTAGCTAAAAGCGTTAAAGAAAAACACTTATGGGAGGCAACCCACGTTATTTTTGCTTTCAGTTTTATTTTTATTTTTGAGTCAAGGATTTTTTTACCACTGTAACATCTCCTTTGTATCTTTTTATTTTCGTTTTGTTGTGCCAAGAGTAGCCTCTAAAGGTAGGAAAGTGCAAAAGTTGGGTTTTCTGCGCAGAAATAGATTTTTATGCTCCGCTGTACGAAATTCTGAAAAATCCCAGAACAGTATTTTGATCTGCAAATTTTTGTGCGTAAACCTGAAGTTTTAATCTACCTTTCATTAGTTTTGATTTTTCTGATTGGAGTTATGTAAGGGCCTAGAAAAATTCCATCTTTACTGGCTGTTTTGTTTTTGATAGATTATATCTTTATTTTGCATTGCCTCTTATACGAGCTTTCTTTGTGGTTTCTTTTTGTGGAAAGGCGCTACAAAGACCTGGTATACAGTAGCTAATGTTAGAATGAGTTCTTGCAATGTGTCCTTACAGAAAAAAAGTGGATTAAATGTTTTGAGTACTAACCCTCTAATGAAGTTTATGAGAAGTTTTGTGTGAAGGAAGTTTTCATGTGTCAAGAGAAAGGATGATGAAAGAAGATCAAGAAGGGACAAAAGCTCAAGCTTGGGGATGCCCATGGCACCCTCTGCATTTTTCAAGAAGTCACAAACATTTAAGCTTGGGGATGCCGCATCCCAAGGCATCCCCTTCTTCATAAACAATTATCAGGTCATCTCTAGTGAGACTATATTTTTACTGCTTCACATATTATGTGCTATTCTTGGAGCGTCTTGTGTGTTATTTATTTATTTATTTATTTTGTTTGCTGGTCATTACAATGCTTGATCACATCATTCTTGTTTGGGAGAGAGACACGCTTCTCTTTTTCATGGAATACTCCTGTTCTTCATTTATATTTGTTGAGTATTCTGTTTTTGCTCTGTTAGCTTCTAGCTCTTGTTTTGCATGTATCTCTTGTTTAGAGCTATTATTTCTTTTTAAGAAAGTACTCTCTTACTTCACTTATATCTGTTTGGAGAGTTGTTTAATTGGTGTTTGGTTAGAACAGAAAATGCTATGCATGTGGCAATGGTATAAAGAAAAAAAACTTACATGTCTTGTAGATTATTTGTCTCGAGTAACTTGATACTTGTCAATTGTTTTGAGATATCAAGTAAGTAATGTTTAAACTTGTGTATCCTGTAAGTAAAGGCTCACTAGTGAAGAACTACCGTTAAAGCTTGAAGTTGTTTGGTTTGTCATACTTGGTAGTTCCAAAGTCTAGATATTTTCTTTTTAAAAGGTTGTTTTGGTTAACAAGGAAGACAGTATGGAGTCTTATAGTTTCTTCTTAATGTTCATCATGTGGTTACTTTTTGTACCAGTTGACGTTATGTGTTTGCTTATAAAACCTTGCTAGCCTAAAACTCCATGCCATCTGTGTCCACCATACCTACCTATATGTGGTATTTTACCGCCACTCCAAATAAATCTGTCATGTGCTACCTTTAAATTATTCAAATTGTTACTACTCCTATTTTGTGTCTCTGTTTCAAGCTCATGAGGAAGTGGTAGATAATCTTTATTTCACTTGTCAATCAGACTTTATTCTTGACTTGCATGCTTCATCCGCTTGTCTATAATTTTGCAAAAAGAGCTGGCAGCGGGGTGCCCAGCCCCATAAAAGATAATTTATAACATTCACCAAAAAATCTCCTCACATTTTGTTCCTGAGCATTCAGTCAAACATCTGCATGTGTAAACAAGGAGAAAAGAGGGATGATCTGCTTGCTGCAGAAATAACGTTCCTCAATGGGAGCCGCTCTTAAAAAGTCAGGTTGGCATGGGTAATACTGTATTGTTTGCTACCATTCGTTGACCATAACATACACCTCTCAAAATATATTTTTACTCTCTATATGCTTTCAAAAACTAAAAAGCTCTAGAACATGACTTGATCTCTGCTTCCCTCTGCGAAGGGTCTTTCTTTTACTTTTTATGTTGAGTCAATTTTCCTATTCCTACCTTTCTCTCCACAAGCAAACACTAGTGTCAACTTTGGTCCAAGAATGGTTATATGTTAGCATTATGACTTACTATGATTCTTTGTGTTGACAATATCCATGAGATAAATATGTTGAAAGTTGAAGCAAATGCTGAAACTTAATTCTTCCTTTGTGTTGGTCAAACACTTTTGATTGGAAAATGTTGCTTGGTGAGCTAACTTTTATGTCAGTCTTGTAGCTCCATGTCTCTAAAGTACTATTCGTGAAAAGTTTTTACTTAGATGATGCAACTTGCTTACTCATTGTTTACTTTATATCAAACTATAGACAATTGTTTTGGATCACTTCATTTACTTCATGTGCTTTATATTACTATTGGATCAAGATTATGTTGGTAGCATGTCACTTCAAAAATTATCTTTGTTATCGTTTACCTACTCGAGGACGAGTAGGAACTAAGCTTGGGGATGCTGATACGTCTCAAACGTATGTATAATTTTTGATGTTCCTTGCTTGTTTATATCAATGTCACATGTTTTATATACACATATCACTTTTATGCATTTTCTGGACTAACCTATTAATAGTTGCAAAAGTGCACATTGTTCTTGTTTTACACTTTGATGTGTAGAAATTGACAAGAACGCAAAATAAGCCGAGTTGGAGTTGGACTTTGATCTCCTGAAATCTGTCTCCACCAGACGGTTTTTAAAGATGTCCCCGAAACAACCCGAAGATAACGTCAAATGGAAAAAGTCTAGTCGCGGAAGTTTTTGGAAATTTTCCGCTGATCGTCGTGGAGTCGGCATCGCCCAAAACGGAGCCCGTGGGCCCCAGACGACCCCTGGGCACGGCCAGAAGTAGGGCCGTGCCGGGGTGGCATCTGAACGCCTCTTGTACCGCCTCGCGCCGCCCTTCGCACTATATATTCGCCCCGTCAAAACAACCCTAACCCCCGAAAGATTTCTCCAGAAACGATACCGAGCTCCACCGCCACCAAAAACCCTAATTCGGGGGACAGAAGTCTCTGTTCCGAAACTCTACCGGGACGGGGAATTGCCCCCGAAGCCATCTTCATCGCCCTTGCTGCCTCCTGTGATGCAGTGGGAGTAATTCTTCATCGAGGCTGAGGGCTCATGCCGGTAGCTATGTGGTTTATCTCTCTCTCCCATGGTGTGATCTATATGTGATCATGAGCATTGTAATCTAGTTGAATTCATAGATGTTTCCCCTTCATTATGTCATGGATATGCTACTCAATTGGTTTTATCTATTATAATTTCCGGAGTCACCGTTGACAACACAATACCATGGTGACAGTGCAGGTGGCGTGTGTGACTCTATGGATAATAGATTAGAGGGATACTTACCATGAATTGTTCTTTGGTTGGATATCACTATAAAATCGTGGTGTTTGTTTACTCAGACTTTAAGGTGTGCTTTTATAGCCCTACGCAGTAGTTGTAGTGTTCGTTATCCAACACGAGAATAGTTCCTTGTAGCATCTAAGTTTCATATTGAAGAGGAAGTTTTATTCTTGTGTTCAACTGTGTTACAATTGTTGAGAGTGACCACTAGTGAAAGTATGATCCCTAGGCCTTGTTTCCAAGCATTGAAACACCGTTTACTCTCAGTTTTGTACATGTTTGCTTGCTGCCATTTTTATTTCAGATTACAAATGGTACCATTTGTAATCATCCATACCACCTGTATTTTACCATCTCTTCGCCGAACTAGTGCACCTATACACCTGACAAGTGTATTGGGTGTGTTGGGGACACAAGAGACTTCTTGTATCTTAATTGCAGGGTTACTTGAGAGGGATACCTTTGACCTCCACCTCCCTGAGTTCGATAAATCTTGGGTTACTCACTTAAGGAAAATTTGTTGTTGTTCTACAAACCTCTGCATTGGAGGCCCAACACTGTCTACAAGAATAGAAGCGTGTGTAGACATCACCCCACGTCCCCCACCCTGAATCCAACCCTACAACCGATCTGCAGCCACCATCCGTCATCGCATCCATCCATAGGTGTGTATTTTTCTACCTAGTCTGGCGGCTAGGGTTTTCCTACCTCACTGGCGATCTATGATTACCGGCGGCAGGGATCATCGTTTTCGCGCGATTTGATCGTGCCTTATCCTTTGTGCGGGTGTACTACTCGGGCTGACCAAGGGGTTGACGAGCTCATCCCGGCCTTGGTATTCTCGTCCACCTAGGGTTTTGGCATCGGTTAGATATGGCGGCGCCTAAGGAGAAGGGAGAGGCGAGCGGCAGTGCAGGTCAGGGAGCTGCTGAGCCGTTGCTAGAAGATCTGTTGAAGTGTCTGAACTTGAAGGGTGAGGACATTGATGGTTTCTTTGTGGCAAAAACTGAACTCGATTCTTTGAAGAAAGAGGCAAAGTGGATGGCGGTGATGCGCTTGCTATCTACGAAACCGTTCAGCGCGATCTCGCTGAAGAAGACGATGAGGTTTGCCTGGCACCGCGACATAGAGGAGAACAAATTTCTGGTCCAGGCAAGCTGTTTGGGCGATTGCAAGAGGATTACGGAGCAGGGGCCATGGCTCTTTCGTGATCAAGGTCTACTGATCGAGAAGCATGATGGGAGTGTTAGGGCTGCAGACGTAGACCTGAATCGCATTCATGCGTGCATACAGATACATGATGTGCGGGAGCTGTATCGCAAAAAGCAGTTGATCTCGGGCCTGGCTGAACGAATCGGAGAAGTGATGAGTGTGGATATGAATGGATCTGGTCTTGAGGGAGGTGACTACGTCCGGGCTAGGGTGTGGCTGGACGTCAGGAAATGCTTAACTAGATTTGTCTTGTTTAAGCCAGAAGGTGGAGCTCAGGTGATTATGAGGGTTAATACGAGAAAATTCCACGCTTCTATGCGGTCTGTGGACTCCTGGGACATGAACAGGAGGAATGTGGAACCGGGGAACACTCACCTGGTGAATTGTTTTTTGGTGCTTGGCTTCTTGCTGACACCCCTTGGAACCGTGCCCGTCTGTGCGGGGCTAGCCCTGCGAGCCATGCAACGGGACGGGAGAGACCAGGTTCACGCCCTGGAGGCCTGGGAAGGAACGCTGGTTCGGTGGACGTGGAGGCCATGACAGGGGGCGAGGTAGCACTACCTTGACCACGATAAATGAGAACAGGAAGAGGACTTCTGCTGATGCTCGACTCACGGAGGTGAGTCCGGTAAAGGGGACGGTTGTGGAACAAAATGAGGTCCCAGAGCCACTAAAGCTGCAGTGGAAGGAGACGGGCGTCATTGAGGTGGACACTACCATGGAGGGGAAGGAGAAGGCTAAGCAGAAGCTGGACTTCTCGGAAGAGGGAGCTGGGAAGGCATATGTTCCAAGGTCTGGCACCCCTCCGCCTTCGCCGTCAGCAAGGGAGCAGAAACGCTCCAAGAAACATACTACACCGAAGAAGGACAAAACCGTGACTGGTGCAGCGGCCTCCAGGATGGAGGACCGCCTGTCACAATGAGTATTCTGAGCCTGAACTGTCGCGGCCTCGGTGGTGCGGCGACAGTTCGCGAACTTCGTGACCTGGCGAGGCTCTGCTCTCCCACGTTCCTGTGTGTCGTTGAAACCCAGCTGCATAAGAAATGTGTGGAGAATTTATCTAGTTCATTAGGTTTTGATAAATGTTTTGCTATCAGTAGTTCTGGCCGTAGTGGCGGCATTGCTTTGTTCTGGAATAAGGAAATAAAAATTCAAGTGTTACCCTACTCGCAGTACCATATTGATACAGTGGTTATAGAGCAGGGGAGTGAACCGTGGCGTTTAACTGTGATCTACGGAGAGGCACAGGTGGGGGAACGCCATAAGACTTGGGACATGCTCAAGTTTGTACGTTCGGCTAATGACTTACCATGGCTATGCATTGGTGATTTCAATGAAGTTCTTCACCGATCAGAACATGAGAGGGTCAACGAACGGAGCTACAGCCAAATGGCTGGTTTTCGAGAAATAGTTGATGTTTGCGGGCTGTGTGACTTGGGATATAGAGGAGTTCCGTGGACTTTTGAGAAGAAAGTCGCTGGTGGCTCTTTCAGTCGAACACGTCTGGATCGAGCGTTGGCTTCTACAGCTTGGTGTGCTAGGTACCCCCTGGCAGAAGTGCAACACCTAACCACGGTAGCCACCTCTGACCACCTTCCGATCCTAATACGGCGTGACCCTAGCTTGGAGCACCCATGTCGGCAAGGAGGGAAACTGTTTAGATATGAGGTGGCCTGGGAGAGTCATAAAGAATTTGTAGATACGCTGAAGAAAAATTGGGGCTCGGTGGGAGGGAGTGGGACAGTAACTGAGCTGCAGGATAAGCTCACCAACCTGTCAGGCAATCTGGCTCGATGGGGAAGGACTTTTGGGAATATTCAGCTCCAGATTCGTATGTTTCAGAGAGAGTTGTCAGATCGTCGCAATGCACCACAACGTGTAGGTCCGAGACCTCGTGAGGTGGAGGTAACTACGAGACTTGAGGAACTGCTACATCTGGAGGAGGTGATGTGGCGGCAGAGGTCTCGGATACAATGGTTGGCGGCAGGGGACAAGAACACTAGATTCTTTCACCTGAGGGCGAGCCAACGTAGAAAGAAAAATAAAGTGACAGAACTGTTGAAAGGAGATGGGACTCTCGAGACGAGGGAGGAAGTTTTGGGGACAATGGCTAGCGAGTTCTATCAGCAGTTGTACACGTCTGAAGGGGTACAGGGTATGGAAGAGATTTTAAATACCGTACCTATCAGAGTGGATGAAACAATGAACAATATGTTGGATGTCCCTTTCGATAAGAAGGAGGTGAAGTCGGCTCTTTTTGAGATGTACCCGACGGAAGCCCCCAGGGCCGGATGGGTTTCTGGCACACTTTTTTCAGCGGCATTGGGACCTATATGGCGAGGAGGTCACGAAGGCAGTGCTACAGGTCCTATCCGGAGTGGACAGCCCGGCGGTGGTAAACAAAACTTTTGTGGTGATGATCCCAAAGGTAGCAAGTCCGAGGGAGTTGGGTCAATTCCGCCCGATTAGTCTATGCAACGTCATCTACAAGATAGCATCTAAGGTGGTGGCAAACAGACTAAAAAAGTGTTACCAGAGATCATTTCTGAGGAGCAATCAGCGTTTATCCCAGGAAGATTGATCACAGACAATATAATTACAACTTATGAGTGTCTGCACTTCATGAAGCGCAACAAGGCCAAGAAACATCGGTCTTGTGCTCTCAGGCTGGATATGAAGAAAGCTTACGATCGCGTGGAGTGGAGCTATCTGGAAGCAATCATGAGGAAGTTGGGCTTTAGTGCTTTGTGGATTGCTCTAATCATGCGCTTGGTCTCGATAGTGTCCTTCTCGGTTCTTTTTAATGGAGTACCACAGGAGGAATTTCGACCTACCAGGGGAATCCGTCAAGGGGACCCAATATCTCCTTACTTGTTTTTGTTAGCAGCAGAGGGCCTTTTGTGCCTCCTTAAAAATAGAGATCATACATCTGTGCTTCATGGATTGAAAGTGGCGATTACCGCTCCGGCGATGAACCACTTGCTCTTCGCAGATGATAGCCTGCTGTTTTTCCAAGCAAGTAGAGAGGGAGCAACGGAGATTAAGAGTGTGCTGAACACGTATTGTATGGCATCAGGCCAGCGCATTAATATGGACAAGCCTTCGATCTTCTTTAGTAAAGGCTGTCTAGAGGAGGTGAGGGAGGAAATAAAAGAGGAACTACAAGTGTTGCGAGAGACACTTAGTGAGAAATATCTTGGAATGCCATCTGATATGGGCAAGTCCAAGAGTAGGGCATTCAAATATTTGCGAGACAAGGTTTGGAAGAAGATACTTGGCTGGATGGAACTACTACTCTTGGTGGGAGGAAAGGAAATCCTGATCAAGTCGGTAGCCCAGGCTATCCCGACATACTCCTTGTCGTGTTTCAAGCTCCCGCGGGGTTTATGTAAGCACATCACTGCGATGATCCGCAGCTTCTGGTGGGGGAGTAAAAATGGACAGAGGAGGACAGCGTGGGTCTCTTGGGAAGCAATGACACAACCAAAATCTGTTGGTGGTTTAGGTTTCAGAGATATGGAACTTTTTAACCTGGCCTTGCTGGCACGACAGGCATGGCGATTACTCCAGGAACCAGAATCTCTGAGTGCACGTATCCTGAAGGCAGTATATTACCCTCTTGGAGATATTCTATCAGCCGAGCTGGGCTCACACCCGTCCCAAGTATGGAGGTCGGTGTTGGAGGGAAGAGATGTTTTGAGCATCGGTTTGATTAGGAGAATTGGTGATGGGCGCACCACAGATGCGTGGACGCAAAATTGGCTTCCACGTGACAAAAGGCTGCGACCAGTTGCACCCCGGAAGGCGAATGCACCTGTGAAGGTAAGGATTTCATTGATCATCACATGGCTGCATGGAATGAAGAGAAACTCGAAGAATTTTTCCTTCCAATGGATGACGAGGTTATTAGGAATATTCCTCTCGTTACATGGGTTCAGAGTGATTTTTGGGCGTGGCATTTCGAGCGCACCGGAATTTTCTCTGTGAGATCATGCTACCGTGCTCTAGCAGCGACGAAACGGACACGGGAAGACTGGTTGGAGGGGAGGCCGGCCTCCTCGTCCACGGAAGAAGAAGGGAAAGCCTGGTCTAAGCTCTGGAAGATTTCGGTGCCTTAAAAAATCCGGATTTTCTTGTGGAGGTTGGCCAAGCAATCGCTGCCTACAGGAGACCTGCGCCACCACCGCAATATGGCGCCGACGGCGGCATGCACGATATGCGGGCAGGAGGACTCTTGGCGTCACTCTCTCATCGAGTGTAACCTAGCACATTGTGTCTGGGCTTTAACGAAGGAGGACATCACGGAGCACATCTCCCTATCCACTGAACCAACAGCAAAGCAGTGGCTCTTCTCGATGATGGCAACGATGAAGAGGGATGATCTGATTCGCATGCTAGTGACACTTTGGGCTATTTGGCATGCGAAGAGGAAATCGGTGCATGAGGATATTTTTCAGAGTCCCATGGCCACGATTGGTTTCGTTGAGAGGTTCCTGGAGGACCTGGGATCAGCAGCCCATGAACCAGCTCAGGTTCATGGCGGAGGACGCCGCCTGGCGATGCCGCGGACGGGGTGGTTTGCACCCCCAGAAGGGCGAGCGAAGATCAATGTCGATGCGGCGGTTGCGAAGTCCACTGCCAGGGGCGCTGCTGCTGCGGTATGCCGATCTGCTGACGGCACTTTTTTTGGGTGCGACAGCAACAGTTTATGAGGGTATCACTGATCCTGGATGCCTAGAAGCTCTAGCTTGCCACGAGGCGCTTGATGTGGTTGATGATCTGTTGTTACAATATGTACATGTAGTCTCAGACTGCCTCCAGGTGGTGAAGGGATTGCATGGCGTTCATCGCGGTACCTATGGAAATATACTCTCCGAGATCAAGGAGAGGAGCACACAAAGAGGTCGGACCTTTTTCAGCCATGAAAGAAGGGAGACGAATGTAGAAACTCATCGCTTGGCAAAGTTTGCTTCGTCCTTGCCAAGAGGGAGACATGTCTGGTTCTTAGAACATGTAAACGTTATTCCGATATGAATAAAGGTGTGTGAGGTCCATTGAGGATAGGTTAGAAAGCTAAAAAATGGGGAGTGGAAGTCCATTGAGGATAGGTTCGAGAAAAAGTTAGCGAGTTGGGTTGGGAAGCTATTGTCTTATGGGGACCGCTTAATACTAATCAACTCAGTACTAACAAGCCTACCCATGTTTATGTTATCCTTCTTTGAGGTACCTAAAGGGGTACGCAAGAGAATGGATTATTTTAGATCAAGATTGTTCTGGCAAAGTGATGGCCATAAAAGGAAGTATAGATTAACCAAATGGAACATCATATGTCGGCCAAAAGATCAAGGGGGGCTTGGGATCGAAGATTTACAATCTAAAAACAAAAGTTTGCTATGCAAATGGCTTTCCAAACTTTTGACAGGGGAGGGGGTTTGGCATGAGCTAATTCACAATAAGTATCTACACTCTAAATCTCTATCCCAGGTTAAAGTGCAACCGCATGACTCATCGTTTTGGAAGGACCTCATGAAAGTGAAAGAAGAGTTTTTCATTAGGGGCTCGTTTTCCGTCAGAAATGGTGAAAGTGTTCGATTTTGGGAGGACACTTGGTTGGGGAATAAGCCCCTGTCTCACCAATATCCATCCTTATATAACATAGTCCATCGGAAAGAAGTTTCAGTAGCTTCTGTTTTAGGGAATGCGCCTCCTCCTAATATAAGTTTTAGGAGAACTCTAGCCGGAGAACGGTGGGATAGATGGCTGCACCTAGTTAACCGGTTAATGGACGTTCAAATTACTGCTGCTCCTGATACGTTTACTTGGGGTTTAAACGCATCAGGAAAGTTTACGGTCAAATCGATGTATCTTGATTATCTAAGTGGTCATACGAGATTTCTTCGTAAACATATATGGAAAATGAAAATGCCACTGAAAATTAAGATTTTCATGTGGTTTCTTATGCGTAAAGAAATTTTAACTAAAGACAATCTGGCAAAACGAAATTGGGAAGGTTCAAAAAAATGTTGTTTTTGTGATCAAGATGAGACGATTGAGCATTTGTTTTTATCATGTCCCTTAGCCAAGATGGTCTGGCGTATTGTATCCATGGCCCTAAATTTACAACCCCCAACTAGTATAAATAATTTGTTTGGAAATTGGTTAAGGGGCGTTGACAAAAATGAAAAAGTACAAATCCGAGTGGGTGTATGTGCTTTACTATGGGCCATTTGGAACATACGCAATGATTATATCTTTAACAATGCAAAATCATTTTCCTTCATGCAGGTAATACCTTTGGCTACTCATTGGATCCGTATGTGGTCCTTCCTACAATCAACGGACAAGCGAGGCACTCTGGATATTGGGTGCAACCAGCTGGAATTGGTTGCGCGGGATTTGTATCACCAGTTCGGTTGGCGTTTTGATCTGAGAATAGCATGTTGATGCAGTGTCATTTCATGTTATCCGTGTTTTTTAGATGGTTGATATTATCAACCCTGTGTGACCCACGATGTAATCATTTGTAAGACTTGATTATGAATAAATTTAATAAAAGCCGCATGCATCAATCGATGCAGAGGCTGGAGCGTCCTTTTCGGAAAAAAAAGGTGTGTGAGGTTTCAAAAAAAAAAAAACCGATCTGCTGCCGTGGCCGAGACCGTGACCGGGATGGGGCAGCGTCGCGATCACGGGCAATATCCCGCCGAGGTTCTGCCGCAGCTCCGGCGGCTACCCACTTTCCTCAAGCACCACGGCCTTCATCACACCGCCCACACGTACGTGCGCGCGCGCGCACGCCACAACTTGCGCTTGATTTTCCTTGTTTATTCTCGGTCCGCGATTCAATTCAGTGTTCCGTTTGATTCCAACTCAGGCTGGAGATGGAGGCCGGAGTGTTTTTCAAAGCAGCGCACCTGCTAGAGCTGGTGAGTCAAGGACGGTGGGGCCCCGCGCACCGCTACCTGCGGTGCTTCTCGGCCCTTTGGGGCGATGAAGATGACGATGGCGCCGCGACCCAGTACACCGCCCTCCTCGACTGCCTCGCTCACAACTCCACCCTCGCTTCGTTCGCCTGCCGCGGCGATGAAGGCGGCCGCGCCGCGTCCTTGCTCAGCCCTCCCTACGACGCCCTCCGCGAGGCCTATCCCGAGATGGCCCAACGCCAGGCCATGTACTGCTCCATGGCCTCCCAACAAGCCAGGTATCCAACTAACGACGCCGAGCCCAAATTGATCTCTCTTTGATCTTGCTGGTTTAGTCTGGTGATTAGGTTCGTGCTTTGCTAACTGCAGGGAATCCGTGAACTGGAATGATATAAAACTCAGGACCTTAGAGAGGGTGAAAGAGTTGCTTCATCTGCGTCCCAACCTGGAACGCGTGCTGTCGAATCGATTGCCGCGACACACGCCCATGCCTCAGGACATAGTTCCTCTCGGGTACGGCTTTTACAGCTTACTCAAGAACAACATCATCTTGATCTCTTTTGCACTCTGGCCACACTACTGACTTGTATATGTCTTGCTAGCTTCCGGGGTTGTCGGAGGCATCGAAGGAAGAGAGTAGGCCATAAAGCAGCACACCTTACCTCGCTTATTTCCTTCTACACAAGAGGTAATACAGGAGATCTGTCTTTTTACTTCCCATTGCGCTTACACATACATACTTGTTCTTTTCTTTTACACTGCTAGATGTTTTCAACATTTACACAAATTCCTTTCTCATGTGCAGGCTGCCGCCTAGACAAAAGATAAAACACCACCTTAAACTCTAAAAAAAAGGTATGTGTTGTTTCTTATCAACGCCAACCCAGTCCACGTGGTTTTTTTTTTTTGATACGTAGATACTTGTATTCATACGGATAAAAGTACAGAGCACAACCAAGTACACACAAAGAGAGAAAACAAAGAACGGCAGCAGTGGCTTCCTCCATCTTCAACCTCAGGGTCTCGAGACGCACTAGTCTTCCACCGCCGGAGCCGTCGAAGAAACCAGCCGCCTAGAAAGACCGCCCCAGGAGCACAAGAACTTCTAGCCCGAAGGCGTTGACGAACCGCATCACCCACCAGCTCCGAAGAGCAGGACCTGCAAACTCTGAACGAACATCGGCCGGGGGCAGCCCCCGAGCTCCAACTGCTCCAGATCCGTGGCCAGCACCACAGATCTTCCACCTTCACGCCACAACCCTGCACAGCCTCCGTCTTGAACCCCCTCTTCCGGCCTTCCAAACACTCGCCACCACACTGCTGCTGCCGCCGGGAAGAACAGCAGCAGGGAGATGACTCACCTGCAGCCCAGCAGCTTCGCCGGAGACGAAGCCGAGGAGGGGAAACCGCAGGCCACCAAAAGCGCGACGGCGCCGTCCTTCCCGCCATGGCCGCGCCGCCCGCACACCTTCTATCTACAACCGGAACGCAGATCCGGGGATCCCCCAGCCTCCCGCTGCCGGAGCGGCAGGCGGAGGGTGAGGAATCCCCCGGATACGCCGGCCGCCGCTGGTCGCCTTCCAAACGCCTCTGTGCACTGTAGAAAGAGATGGGGTTAGTGTCACAAGTACCAGTCCACGTGGTTGATTTGGTGCCAAACTGCCACCTATTCTTTTTTATAGTACTATATAATGTTTCAGTTACTGCTTCTAATGTAGTACTACCCATGATTTATCTAATGCGATCAGTGAAGGAACCAAATTGCCCACAACGTATGACATGTCTAACATTTTGCTAGTAGATAGCAATAAAATTGTATGATATTCAAATGTAACAGAAAAATGTAAGTTCTTAAATGGAATATTTTATTTGACAATATATCTCCATCTAAACAAAACCTAACGAATTGCAAGTGATTAAATGGAATCTAATTAGCCTTTTTGATCTGACAATCGGCCAAGACCCCTGCTGCCACTAGCCGAGAGGAGAGGCATTGCCAGATTGCTGGCTACAGCTAGGGATTCGGTGGGATCAGTCGATTGATCGCTCGCTACTCAGGCCTTGGGACAGAGGAAAAGTGTGATGCTTTGATCGGCCAAAGGAGGGTTGAGCTACTGGGTTAATTAATCTGGACCACAAGTTCAATACTTTCTCCCTTACAAACTTGATCTGGACCCTGGCTTCACCCTGTCTAGCCCGGGGCCTAGGCCCGCCTCTATTGTGAAAATACAGAATTATCAACTTTGATAATGCTAGTTTGCTTATTTGGCATCACTTATTGATTAGTCATCAAAAACTTAAACACGCAGTCACATATTTATTGATCCTGAACATGAAATGAGTTGATTTTTTTTTTACGGAAACCAGCGAGCGCTGTTTCATTATATTAAGAGAAACTGGGACAAATGCCGGGAAGTACTGGTTACAGAGTAAGGTTAGTTGAAAAGAAAAGCAAAGCTGTAAGCTAAACTAAATGTACAGTATAGAGGCTGAGCCTGAAAAAAGTAGCCTCGTCCCCGGTTGCGGCCTGGTGATCACTCGCTCTCAGGCCACGACGTACCCAGCGATCCGCCAAAGAGAGATCTTCGTCACAATTTTCTCGGCCAGCACAGTAGGAGGGGAGGCTTTGTTGTTGAAAATTCGATTGTTCCTCTCATTCCAAAGCATCCACCAAGATAGCAGGGCAATAGATCGCCAACGGTCCACTATATTCGGTGGCGCAAGCTTGAAGCAAGCCAGCCACCAGTCTTGCAGGTTCAGGGTGGAGGTTGTTGGACCTAAAACTGCCGGTAGAGACACCTTCCGCAGGACTTCAGACCAAACTTGAATTTTATTTAGAATTGAATTTTATTTACAAGCCTTAAGTGGTTTCTCACACGTGACTTGAACTGCTGCCAACTGTGGTTTGCGCCATTGCAAGAGAAAAACGATGCCATGTTGATTTTTTCACTCTCAATGAAAGACTAAGATGCATGTTTCTTCCTTTTTACGCCATCTTTTTTCTCAAATAGCTAATGAATTATGTGTTCTAGGTGCTTCTTCAGAATCTGGAACTCCCCTGATGTTAGATGAAGGAATTGCCTTTAATTGGAGCAAAGGTTTGGACATACATCTATTGCTTACTTGCTTACAACTTTCGGTTCCTGTAAAAGCTTTAGTTTAGCCATCCTTCTCCCTTTTAAGTGCTGGCTTTTAAGAGATTACCTTCGCTGCACTTGTATCGAAGACATTTGTATATCAATTTCTTAAGACTTTTGTTACTGCCCACCAGATTCAGTTAGTTAGAATCCTCATTATTGAAATAGTCTATTCATAATTTTCATAAATTCCTCATGAATAATATCCAGATTTTACAGCTAGTGTCTATGTACTGCAGATATCTTGTGCATCTTACTGCGAATGCGTAAAATCTCGTGTTCCAGTAGTGATGCTTAGAATGCTTATATATTCTGAAGGAAATTATTAGAAAGGATATGTGTAATAAAACTTTGTGGTTACATCTTTTCTCCCTAGTGGTATAATAATGTGATACACACGGATAGATACCCAAGATGTGAAGAGTAAAAGTACATCTTAAATAATGGAATATTCACAAACATAATATTATTATCATAATATCACTGAATCAGATTTTTCCCCCTATGTAGCCCATAAAAAGAGATATTTCTTAATGAAGTTAAACATTGGGGACACCTGCATGTACTCGGGCAGATATTTTGTCAAAAGATATATTAAAACGCATGCAATTTTCGATTTTTTAAAATTTCGGCTCCAATGAATAAGCCGGGGGGCAAATGTCTTCAGATCCGAAAGTATATAATTGTTAGTTCAGTTTGACCAGTACTTGATTCTTGATGGCATCCAGTTCGGAGAGGGTGGTATTCTGTATCTGGGCCAATTTAAACATACATGCACATTTTCTGAACATATATCAAGTTGCTATCTTGCTCGTACAGAACATTTTAGATTTTTTTTGTCTTCGATTCATGGTATAATGGGTTTTGTTACTTCATTGCTGATTCCTAGTGTTCTTAATAATTTTTTTTTGTCCCACATGTAAGCATGGCATGGTGCTAGGTGAAAGTTTGGGTGGGAGATGGCTGGAAAAATACTGTCCCGATATTCGCAAATGCATAACAGTTCCGTAAACTTGCACTTTCCTCAATCCTGATAATATGATAACAACAAATAGTTAGAGATATTGAATTGGCATTACCTCGAAAATTCTGACTAGGCTCCCTTTAGAAAACTCGTAACTGTAGAGATCAGACTGGGGCCAAATAGCCAGTTTGGAAAAGGGCCATCTGCAAGGACTGTTATTTGGCATTTTTGGTGCATCTAAAGTACTCCCTCCGTCCAAAAATTAGTGTCTTAGACGGAGGGAGTATTTGTTTTAGTCCCTGGTCTTCAGGAGTGGATATTAAACTGTTTTTTTGTTGTGTTGTCTAGCAGCAATGGGATTGGGAGGACAATGATTTCATCGGATGAAAGGAATACGGGATCACGGTTGGATCTGAGCCTTTGAACTTTTTGAAAGACTCAGTGGACTTACCAATCTAGCATATATAGTGGGAATGTGCGATTGAGGACTCAGTTTAGTACTTGCTTCTGTCAATGTATCGTCTCTGGTATGAGGGCGTTGTATGGAAAAGGGCCATCTGCAAGGACTGTTATTTGGCATTTTTGGTGCATCTAAAGTACTCCCTCCGTCCAAAAATTAGTGTCTTAGACGGAGGGAGTATTTGTTTTAGTCCCTGGTCTTCAGGAGTGGATATTAAACTGTTTTTTTGTTGTGTTGTCTAGCAGCAATGGGATTGGGAGGACAATGATTTCATCGGATGAAAGGAATACGGGATCACGGTTGGATCTGAGCCTTTGAACTTTTTGAAAGACTCAGTGGACTCACCAATCTAGCATATATAGTGGGAATGTGCGATTGAGGACTCAGTTTAGTACTTGCTTCTGTCAATGTATCGTCTCTGGTATGAGGGCGTTGTATGATACCTGCTGTGTCAATTTACGTTATAAATTTGAGGTGGTCCTGATTGTTCAGTTCACCCGAGCTGTCATTCAAGTAGACGTTGCATGTTGCTTTGTAATGCGACGAAGTGGCTTTATTCAAGTATATGTTGCATATTGCGTTGCAATAAATGTCATATGTTTTCATAATAATGGAAGAGGTATTATAAATTATTAGTGTATTTTTGTAAAACACAGAGGCAGATCACCTAGATTTGCCGAACTCCCCCATGTCATCAAATAAGTTGATTATATGGACCAAATTATTTCAGTGCTTCTTCTTGATCGCCACAGAACAAGTCGCTTGTTTCTTCTCACCTAAAGAAAATTACAAAAAATCATCACACTTAGGGCTTGAATATAGGGTTGCACCTATTTTGGGATATTTTTTCGGATAGCCACCAATTTTGTGACGAGTACTCACAAATAACTACTCCCTCTGTTCCTAAATGTAAGATGTTTTAGCTACTTCCTCCGATCCAGAAAAAGGTTCGGAACTTGTACCTACCATTTGTACTACCCACGTTGAATTCTCACGAACGTTTTATTGGACCGGAGGGAGTATTACACATGTTGTCTACATACACACTAAAATGAGTGAATGTACACATGAAATGTGTCTAGATATATTTGTGTACATGTGAATGTGGACAAAATCTAAAACATCTTATATTTAAACATCTTATATTTGAGAACGGAGAGAGTACTTATCAGACTGCTATTGATCGTTTAACAAATGGCCCAATTGTCAGTGCTGGCCTATAGTTGCTGCAGAGACGCGGCACTACACGACGTGAGCGACGTGCGGAAGTGAATTGCAAGGCGACGAGCGCAGGAGCGAGCGACGATGGGGAGGCTACAGGACGGCTAGGCCTCGCCCGGTCTGGTTCAACCGTGTTTTCTTTTTTTCTTCTACTAGTAATCGTGCATGTGCAACGCACGTCTCATTAATCAGCTAATGCATTTGAAATTTGAATGGACTAAGCAATTACCCTAGCTAACTACAGTACATCTTAGAGTGTGTACCATATTTCAGTTATCTCAAGAAGTATACAGAACACACTATTGTTCTGGGCAAAGCGAGTAATCATCATTGCAAGTAGTTTCAAGAGTATACATATTAATTCAACCAATATCATTTAATTTCCTGAAATCAGAGGTAAAAATAATACACAACTTTAAGCACTCCAAAACCAACATTATGTGAAACAGTGCAGCAAGGTTTCACACATTTTAGCTATAAAATCCAAGTAGTCATTAGAAATAATTTTCTGTGAATCTGTACAATTAGAATATGAAGAGGGAAACAAATTTATCTATTCGTACAAAGAAGACGACACATCTAATCTGAGAAATATATAAGTGGAAAACAATAATATTACAAAAACACGATAAATCAATTCTAAAAGATATGCCTCCCATCTGCCAAATTCTTCTTAGAAGATGGAAACACCTGCATCAGATGATGGTTGCACCAGAGAGTGGGATCTCACTGTATTTTCAATAGCTCCCCACCAATCATAAAAAGAGGAGGTTCCTCATGCACGTTCCCAAAGAGCATCTCCATCGGCATCCTTCCAATGATCCTTCAAAGGCCCATTGGGTGTCCGGACGCCAAAAAATGCCACCAGCGGCACCCCAATAGGGTCGGCCTGAGCAAAATCGTGTTCGGCACCCCCAAAAGGGCCCCCAAGTTTAGAGGCCCTCTCGGGGGCGACGGACATGGGGAGGACATGTCTTTGACAGGGGCGGCCCACCCGTCATACACACGCCGCGTCCAGGCGTTATTAATCGCGTCGTGCAGGAGGCCGGTCTGGCCGCGTTAATGGCGCAGTCGTCGGCGGTTTCCAAGCGACGCGAGTGGATGGCTGTGCGCCTGCACACACGCATGCCATTAACGGCGGCCAGGCGATGCGACGGCTCCTCAGGCCACGCGGCTGGCGTTGCGGATTCCCCACGCGTCGCCGTGGGCTACACCCCCAATTGATCGGACACAGGTCCGGCAATCCCCAATTGTAGCCCAGCATCTCCACCGACACCCTCCAATTGAGTGTCCGGCACCCCCCAATTGAGACCCAATTGAGGGGTACCGAACACTCAATTGGAGGGTGCCGGTGGAGATGCTCAAACCATTGCACATCAAAAGAGTTCCCTCAACGGTGAAACCTTTCGTACCTGTATCAAGCGAATCTTAGAAATAAGCCAATGACCACAATGATAAGAAGCTAGATCTATATCTACGGCCATCAATAAAATCCAAATATTGCGCTTCAATTTTATTTATGCATATCATAATATATATATATATATATATATATATATATATATATATATATATATGAATTGATGTTATGGATACTCTACATACTCTACAGATATGTATGTGAAATTTCCAGCAACTCTTGTTCTATGAGCAATTTATAGTTCCGGCATTCTGAACCCTTAACTTATCTCAACAAATTTGTATCATGGAAAAGCTGTATAGCAGTATCAAATCAATGGCTATAACATTTGCACTATAACTCTGATTTGAGTATAGTATGTGTTGTTAGAAAGCAATGAAGGGCCTCTACCATTGGGTGGTCAGGATGCGCCCAATAATGTGTGTTGAGTGTTTTCGAGCTGTTCAACCATTACCAACTACTCCCTCCGTCCACAAAATGATGTCTTAACCTATCTCAAATTTATATATATCTAAACATGATCTAGTGTGTAGATACATGCAAATTTAAGCTAGATTGAGACATCTTTTTATGGACGGAGGGAGTACCATTTTAAAGATGAAGTCCTAAAAACTGCAGTTGTGTTTTGATAGACTTTGCACCATATGGCACAAGCGAAGAAAATATTTTGCTTGTAATCGATTCAACAGCGACAGCACAGAACATTTTCTTCAGACGTGTCTTTCTCCCACAATTTTTCCAGACTTTGTTTTGCCTTCACGTGTGTGCAAATCATGGTTATCAAGGCATTATCGCAACATATGTTGGACGTTAAGGAGAATGCATATCCACAAAGAATATCGTTAAGCACAGGTACTTAGCCAAATCAGTACTAGTACTAGCTAACTACAGTAGCTATGAAAGAGGAAAGCAGATGCTGAACTAGAACTAGTAGCTGAGACCATCGTCCGTGGTGATGCCGATGGACGGCGACATCGAGACGTCCTCCTCCGGGAGCGGCGACTGGTCCACGGGCACGCTCTCGATCATCCTCACCACATCGGCCATGGAGGGCCTCTGTTCTGGAAGCTGGGCCACGCACGCCAGCGCGATGTGCAGCACCGCCACCATCTCCTCCTCGATGTTCTTGTACCGGAGCAGCTCCACGTCGAACACCTCCGCCGTCCACTCCTCCCGCACCACTGACCGCACCCACTCGGGGAGGCTCACCGCCGCCTGCTTGTCTTTCCTCTGCGCGTGGCCGCCGCCGGCGTCTGGCAGCGGCTGGAGGTGCTGCGCCGGCACCTTCCCGGTCAGTGCCTCCAGGACGAGCACGCCGAAGCTGAACACGTCCGCCTCCTGCGAGAGGCGCTTGTGGTCGCCCGCCTGCTCCGGCGCGATGTACCCGCCGAGGCGTGCGATGGCGTGCGTCGGGCTGAGCAGCAGCGCGAGGCCGAAGTCCGCGACGCAGGCGTCGCCGTTCTTGTCGAGCAGGACATTGGTGGACTTAACGTTGCCGTGGGGTATGGCAGAGTCGCGGTACTCCCGGTGGATGCAGGCGAGCCCGCGCGCTGCGCCGAGCAGCAGTCTCACCCTCGTCGTCCAGTCCAGCGGCGTATCTCCCGACATCTGGTGTCCTGCATTGCATCGTTTACCAGACCATGGCAAGAGCATCGTGAGCCAGGTTTAATTGGGGAAGAACAGAGCAAGAAAACGTTGGCGGTTGAGTGAGAAAGTATACCGTGCAGGCGATCATGGAGGTTGCCGTTGGGGAGGTAGTCGTAGATGAGGAGCTTCTCTTGCTTGGCGTAGTAGAAGGCCCTGAGGGGAACGAGATTCGGGTGGCGGAGGCGGCCGATGAGGTCCATGTACCGGTGGAACTCGTCGCGGGCGCAGGGGTTGGCGTCACGGAGCCGCTTCACGGCGACCATGCGGCCGTCACCCAGTGCCGCGCGGTATACGGTCCCGAGGCTGCCACGGCCGACCATCTCCGCCGACGCGCGAAGAAGCTCCTCCAGCTCGAACTTGCTCCTCCTCCCCTGCTGGTGCGATGTCCAGCCACCACTTGCCCTCCGGCCGGCGCTGCTGTCGCTAGCCCCGTCGTCGTCAGCGTCGTCGTTGCCTCCGCCTTCACCGTCCACTCCGAAAAACACCAGCTTGCTGCGTGCCCCGTCGCTGTCGCCGCCGTCACTGCACCTGCCCGCGCTGCCTGGGCGAGCTGGCTGCATCCCCTTGCCGTGGCCGAACATCCCGCCGTCTCCGTCCTCCAGACCGACGCGGCCGCCTCTTTTCCTCTTCTTGGCTGTCTCGCTGCCACCGCCGGTGCTGCAGCAGCAATACGCGACGAGAAGCGAAAGCAGTGCGAACAAGAAGAGGCCATTGCCGACGGCTATGCCGGCAATGGCGCCGGTGCTCAGACCGCCCTTGCCAGCTCCTCCCTCCGGTGTGGCCAATGCCGGTGAGGACGAAGCAACGGAAGACGACGAGGAGGCAGCCGGGTTGGACGGCACCACAGACTGCGAGACCGGGGCGGAAGGCGAGGTCGGGGCAGGCTCGCGCGGCATGAAAGAACAGGACGGCAGCGGCGGCGCCAGCCCGCAGAGGCCGGCATTGCCAGCGAACGAGGCGAGGCCGAACTTAGCGCGCACAGCGTCGGGCACCCTGCCGGAGAGCTGGTTGTTGGAGGCGTTGAAGTCCGCGAGGCGGGGCAGGACGGTGGCGACGTCCGGGAGCAGACCGGTGATGAGGTTGTCTTGGAGCCTGAGCGTGAGGAGGCCGGTGAGGTTGGCGAGCGCGGCGGCCGGGATAGGCCCGCGCAGGCTGTTGTCGGCGAGGTCGAGGCGTACGAGGCGAGTGAGCCGCGCGAGGGCGCTCGTAACGGCGCCGGAGAGGTCGTTGTGGGAGAGGTAGAGGAGCTTGAGGTTGGGGACTCCAAGGAGGAGCGTGTCGAGGGTGCCGTTGAGGCGGTTCCCGCGGAGGTCAAGCGCGCGGAGCTCGCCAAGGTGGGAGAGCGTGTCGAGGGAGCCGCGCAGGTCGAGCGACACGAGGGAGAGCGAGGTGACGCGGCGGCCGTCGGACGAGCACCCCACGCCGATCCAGCTGTCGGCGCAGGCATCGGGCGTGCTCCAGTTGCCGGCCAGGATCCCGTGCGCGTCGGCGGCGTGGCGGAACATGGCCAGCGCGTCGGTGTCGCTCGGCTTCACCTCCGGCTCCGGCCGCGGCACCGCGGATGCCGCCGCCGCTGCAGACAAGAACCCCATGACCACCAAGAACCGCAGAGCCATTGTCCCGGAGCTTGCTGGTGACGATACGGCGATGATTCTTTGCTTGAGCTAGGAGATCGGAATGGGGGGGAAGGGAATCATCACTCACACAACTAACCAAAGGTCCAAAGCGATGATCTCTGCTGCTCCATCAATCTGCATTGGGAGAAGCGCCACGCCGTGCTTTCACCGGTGCGGCTTTTGATTTTTGAACTGGACTGGGTTTTTTTTCTCTCTCTGTGTGAACTGGAATGGTGTTTGAAACTTTGAACAGAGGGAGGAGGGAGGAGGGGTATTGATTTTTTTTTTTTTTGAGATTTAGAGGAGGGGTATTGATGTGGAGTGGTGATGAGCCGTGAGGCAGTGTCAGTACTGGATGCTTCTTCCGCTTTTCGCTTTCGCTCTGTTCTTGTCTGCCCGTTGGCCCAGTTAGTAATGCCCTAGCATACAGGCCGGGCATGTCCCTGGGTATTTTTTTTTACTAAATTGCCCTTAATCAAACTTAACCCTAATTAGAGCATCTCCAAACGGAGCCCTCAAATTCGGCCCCCACGGACGCGTCCAGACACGTCCGCGGACAGTGACCGGGCACCCCCTAAAAACATGTTGCTACAACCACACACCTCTAATTTAAGATACCAAATTACTACAAAAGCATGCAACGTGCATACGAGTTGCTACTTAATCCTACGTGCAGTTCATGCGACCGGATAGCCACCTAGCCTAGTCTACTCATCGTCGGACAGGTCGATGGCCGTTGCCGCGCCGACGCCGGAGCCGCCCTGTGCCGCAGCTGGAGGAGGGTCCGGAGAAGACCCCTGCTCGCCGGAGTCGGTGTAGAAGAAGCCAGATCCAGAAGATTCTGGCACGTAGATGCAGCCTTCACGGAACGCCTTCTCCGCCTGCTTCTGCTTCTCGACGAAGCCGACCCTGTTCTTCATCTGCCCGACGAAGATGCGGTCCGTGGCCTCGGCCTTGAGCTGCTCCTCGGCCAAATGGTGCTCCGCCATCACCCTTGCGCGCTCCTCCGCCCGAACCCGCGTGGCCTCGTCCTCCGCCCGCATCCTTGCCAGCTCCGCCTCCGCCTGCTGATTCCACTCCTCCGCCATCGCGTCCGACTGCGCCCGATTCGATTCGTGCATCTGCCGGAGATACTCTGAACCCGACATTTCGACGATGTTGGAGCCCTCGCGGAGGATGCCGTAGCCGACGTCTGTCCCCTCCGCCGCCAACACTTCGGCGGATACACGCGATTCTGCGGCCTCCGCTTCGCGGCGGAGCTGCGCCCACTTCTCCGCCATCAGCTTGGCGCATGTGGTGGGGAGGCGGCGAGGCATGGTGGATGAGGTGGAGGAGGAAACTCGGCACCGGTGGATGAGGAGGAGAAGAGAGCGGCGGCGGCGGAAGTGCGGTGCGGAGTAGGGTTTGCTCCGGCCCCTCCACTTATAGTCGGAGGTGGCCGGTACGCCATGAATGCCGGCCGGTGCGCCATGAATGCCGACGCCGGTCAAGCTAGCCTATCCGCTCCGCCAGGCGGTCAAAGCGTGGGTCCGCACTGTCAGCGACAGGGGGGCGGACGCACCCGGGCGCCCACAAACCCGCCCCAGATATGGGCTGGGTTTGGGGTGTGTCGGACCGCCCGGTCGTTTCGGATGGCTATGGGGGCCTCCGTTGGGTGGAGGTTTTTTGGCCAAATTCTGTCCGGGCGGTCCGCCCGGACGTTTGGGCGGCCTTTGGGGGCTCCGGTTGGAGATGCTCTTATGACCCTTCAAATAACTTACAGCCAACTATGGCTCTCGGCATAAAATGCCAAATCTCAGAAAACGTCATATACTTAGGCGATCCCGAGCCAGAAAAACGCGAAAATTTCTAAGTCATTTGGGAAAGCCATTTGATGTGGCGTTTTTAAACTCAGAGGGTCTGAAAATCTCTGAATTCTGAGATTCTCAGAGCATCTGTGATTGGAAAACGTCACACCAGAGGACGTATTCTGAGATTTCCAGAGACTCTGAGTTTAAAAACGCCACATCAAATGACTTTTCCCAAATGACTTAGAAATTTTCGCGTTTTTCTAGCTCGGGATACGCCTAAGTATATGGCGTTTTCAGAAATTTCGGGAGCCTCTGATATTTTCAAAACGCCTAAGTATGTGGCGTTTTATGCGGAGAGCCAGATGTGGCTGAAAGTTATTTGAAGGGTCACAATTAGCGTTAAGTTTGATTAAGGGTCATTTAGTAAAAAAAATATTGTCCCTGGGCCTTGGTCGTACAGGCAAAGGTCAAAAGCTGAAAGCCGTCTAAAACACAATGATTTCTTCCACGGGAACTATCGGATTTGCTAATTCTCAATCGCATGAGAATTAGCTTAGTTCTCAATCGCATTAGGTCATCCACTTGCAACTGATTCGAACCACTTGATTTGCTTCGTGATTCGTGCATCAGTTGTAAGTCAACTTGCAACTGGGATTTGATGACGTCATGCGATTGAGAATTAAGTTAGTTCTCATTCGCCTGATTTGCAAGTGGACTTGCAACTGCTCCACACCGTTTGATTAGCTTTATGATTCGTGCTAATCATGAGTTGCAACTTGACTTGCAACTGGGATTGATAACGTCATGCGAATGAGAACTAAGCTAGTTCTCATTCGATTGAGCGTTAGAGACTATTTTTATAGTCACGGTTGTAAATTGTTGTAAACGATTGGGAAATCTGTTTTGACTCGTAAGCGTAGATGTACTCACTACCCAAAATTCGTAATTTAAAATGTCAACAAAAATTCATACAATTTTTTGGATATATATGTCTGGACATTTTGTATTAGTACACAAGGTTTCGCGAAAAAAAGAGATTTCTTTGTTGCCTGTCTAAAAAGACAAATTCCCGTACTCCAAAATGACCATAGACAAGACATTTATTTTTGTCTTTTTAGACAACCCAGAAAAAATGTTTTTTCATGAAACTTTTTGTGTGGATATAAAGTTTCGATGTACATGTGATATTTTTTAAAAAAATTAGACATTTTTTAAATGCGTATTCATAACGGGTGTATCTACATCTACGAGTCAAAACACCATGTCCCCATTGGGAAAACTGTTTTGACTCACTTATTTAGGCACTAAGAAAAACTGACTGTAACGACTAACGAGGCAGTGCTCCCAGATCCAACTTCCTCGCTGGCGACTGCATCGCTCCTTCCCCTCTGATCGTTGTTTTGGCATCGCTATGCCAGGGGAGGGGAGCCCCGTTTCTTGTTTGTGCGTGTGTTTCGTTCTAGATTTTTCTAGATTTTGAGTTCTCGCTGTCGACGTCATGATGGGGCGGATGCTGACGGTGCTAGTAGGAATATTGGTCTTACAGCCCATGCTCCTTCTCGTCAGAGTTGTTGCTGGCGAGACGAGAGGCTTGTGAAGTCCAAACTATTTGAGCGACTTGGATCTAGATCTGGCGTTGCGTCTTGGCGTGGCGGCGGGACTGAGTTGCTCTTGGAGGGTGGCGACGTTGACTGTTGCGAAACTGCGAAAGACGGTGAAGGATTCGACCGACTGATGACGGGCAGGGTGACGTTGGTCCCAGATCCAGCGTTAAAAAGGCTCGGAGGGCTCCTCCTGCCTATGTTCTGTACCGGGCTAGATACAGTCGTACGAGGCTAGTGGCTATTGCGCCTCGTTAACGCCTCATGGCTAGGAGTTTGTGTGCGGCGAAGACGGTATGTATCGGCACAACCACTTGTATCCTCTTAGTTTTATGTTGCTTGTATTCATACCAAATCTGTATCGTTACTATTATTATCAATACAAATAATGCAAACATGTGGACGTATATCGTAAAAAAAACTAACTGTATGTCTTAGTATTCCTAAGCCGACAAGATTATTGATGTTTTTCCAACACAGTAGGCCCCTTTGATTCCAAGGAATGACAAAAGATTTTTGAAGGATTGCTTCCTGTAGAAATTTTCCTATGTAAATTGTTTGATTTAAAGGATCACATCCTATAGCAATTAATCTCATAAGAATATTGTGGTGTAAATTCTATAGGAAAAAACATGATGTATAATCTCATGAAAAGATCCTCCGCCACAATCAAAGAGAATCCCTTTTCCCATAGGATTCAACTAGACATACCACCTCAATCTTATAGGTTTTCTATTTTTACATCAAAGGAGCCCTACGTGGTTTAGAAACTGTGAGCTCATGTACGCATATGTTTTTGGTTGCAACATACAACTTCCATGGCGTGCAACATAACAAAATCTCGGACGAAGAATAACGTTCCAGTGCGTTTGGAACAGTGAAAACAAGTCTCGTGTCCCGAAGAGGGACTGAACATTCTGGTTCCAGGGACTGTGTTTCAGTCGTTCGAAAGGGATTTTCCCGGTCTCCGATCCAGTGGGATTGGAAATGATGGACTGATCGTAGTGGTGAGATCATATCTTACGAAAATAGAGCATGGCTAAAATCATTGTCCTCTTTGGCTCGCGTGACAGAAAAAGGTTTGGAGGCATCATGCCGCGCTTTTGGTCTTCTTTGCTTTGCATGCCCTCTTCTTTCCAGGCAATCGCTCATCACGATCCCCCTCCTTCCGGGAGTTAGCAGCAGTAGCGCAAATTGCACAAAGCAGTGTTTAAGAACCGAACAAATGTCACACATACGAGTTTTACCATTTTGTCCAGCAGAGTACTATCTGTACTCTGTCATCCAAATCCTTGGAAACGCTAAGTGCAAAGGAAAACTGCATTTTGTGATCTTGATCTAGAGGGGAGCAAAAAGGGTAAAAATAGACTATTAGGGAGAAAAATTAGAGCAGCAGTTTGTCCATAATGCAGTAATAACAGAGTTCTGGTGTTTGAACTGCACAGCGAAAATTTGAGTGGAGAAAAAAGAAAACAAGTCTGAAAACCCAACTTCAGCTGGACCCCAATCTAGCAAATCAACACGAAACTTCACAGCTGAATTTCAAACTTGACCATTATTGTTTAGACAGCTGCAATATAATTCTAGGAGTGAATTTTGCAGAGAAGCTTCCATCTGTTCATGCTCCGTTCAGCCTTTTCGAGGTATGGTATTAAGTTTCCTGCAGCACGGAATATATTGATGCCCATTAGTGCTGGAAGAACTTGACCATAGTTGATCTCAAAGCAAACGTACGAAAGCATCTTGAGCAGCTAAAGACCGCAAAAGAGACAGTCACGAGGAGAAACCTACTTGTACTTAATCCCTGTGGGGCTGTAACTACCGGCTGCAAAACATTACAGCTGATTACATGATTATGGGCATTCGTCTTGCTCAAGGCTCAAACTAAAAGCAAGTTAAGAGAACTTATCATAGCTGTATAAAGGAACTTAATTGTAGCATTATCCCAGTGATCATGACGTTTACTCAACTTCAAGCATATTCATAGGGCGATTAAAACAAACAAGAAATGACACCATGCCCAGGGAATGAAAGCACATACACGTGAAACATATTCAACAGAGTGTGGCTATGTAGTTTTCTTATGTTACATATTCTGTACCAAAATACATTCTAGTAGTTCAGTGTGGCTTTGCAACTCTCAGAGCTATGACTATCTAAGTACATGAAGCTCATAAATACATTCAGATGTGCTTCAAAACGATTAAATAAGAAATTGCTAAATCCTTGGAACAAAGAGCATCTCCACTCTCTTGTAATCTCATACTACGTACTATGATCCATTTACTGAATTCTGCTGATCTTGCAGACTTCTTTCACAAAGCTTGACCATATTACACATACTGGAATATTGATTGTGCTACATTACCATGATTTGAAGTTGTTTCATCAAAACATGAAGTGCCTTAGCTACCAGCAGTAAATAGCGCGCAGCTTGCGTTTGAACTGTCAGTGACTTCTGACTTAGGATGAAATAAGGTTCTAGAATGAATATTCCGCAAGTCTCATGCTCTACCCAATAGGTGTGTCTATTAGTCCGCCCATAGCTAAGGCATTTGCTTGGCAGGTTCTTGTGGTAAGATCAATAGAATGAGTTACGCATCCATACAGAAGTGCATCATCCTTGTACCAAGTAGTGCCAAAATGCATTACTTAAATTTTGAGTCTTCTGAACCCCATAATTTATGCATTATTGCTTTGGTAAACAGGGTTTCAGTTACATTACAACTACTCTTGGACTATGGTAAACAGGGTTTCAGTACCTGGAACTCTTGGACTTGACTGCAACACTACATACTGCTGCCCTGGCTAAATATTTATATGCCTTTAATATGAGGAGCTCATTCCCTTGATTATGATACACACAACACAGAATTCTACAACACTTGGAGCAATATTGTAGCCCTTTTATTTGTCAGTTCCCATTCCTCCATAAGCTCAATGAGAACAACTGTCTAACCTTTTTGTGGCAAAGACATCTGGAATTACATCTCGACAAGAGAACGGAGTGTCAGTCTGTTGGCTAGTGGCCTATGTGCCTGTTGGTTGAGGTTTTATTTACATCATGACCAAACACTTTTGCATTATAAATTCATAAACATCCAAATAATGCTGTAACATTTGTTATCGATAAGATGTCTTGATTAACGCAGTGAGAATAAGCAGCAATTCTAGTATGAGCATTTCAGGTATCTGAAATAATATGAATGGTCATTAATTTTAGAATGAACTAAGAAAAGAGAGCAATAATCAACTGACCTCATGGATCTACCTCAGAGAGGTGTGGTATGCAAGATAGCCCGAAGAACTTTGTTTTCCAGTTTATTCTCAGCAACCCACATAGAGCTCTGCTTGCGCAAGAGCTCCCTATGTTCCGCTTTCTTCTGCGCTTTCAGCTTCTCCTTCTCCCTGCAGCTTTCTAGCTTCTGAGCTCTTTCTTTCATCTGTAAACCATCTCATATAAGTTACACACCATTTTATACAGTGTAAATGTCATTATTGCAGTCCAAACATATTTTCGATGAATGTTTGCACACAGGAACAAAGTTAGGCGAGTCGACAGTTATACAAACATGATATCCACTAATCCACCTACATCTTCGAATAGGGCATACAGCATGCTCCAATAAGGCCAAACGGACGAGGCAATTCCACAAAGAAGTTATGCACAAGGGTGAACAATGCGAGGAGAGCGAAGACTAGAGTAGGAAAGGGTGAAGGATCATTACAAGGGCCTGGAAAAAATCGAGCTCGAACGCGCGTCGCTCGGCTGCCCGCGTCTGCGCGGCGGCGGCCTTAGCAGCCTTGCGCTCCTCGTTGGCGATGCGGGCGGCCTCGGCGTGGGCCTCCGCCTTGCGCTGTCGCTCGGCTTCCAGCAGCTGCACCTCGTACTCGTACTGCCGCCGCAGATCCCGCATGTCGCTCGCGTACCCTTTTCGCAGCCGCTCCAGTCGCGCCCACGCCTCCCGGGGGTCGCAGGCCGCCGAGGGCTCCCAGCTCCCGAGGTACTCGCTCGGCTTCGAGAAATCGTGCGGCTCCACCCTCTCCAGAGCCTGCGTGGAGGCGTGGAATCCGCGGAGGAAGGGACGAGCGATGAGGTGCGGGCGGGAGGAGGAGAGCGCCATTGCTGCCGCCGGGTGTGACGGATCGCCGTGATTGTGGCCGACGAAGCGGAGCAAGGGGCTACCACTTTCTGTTTTTTCGGAGGCGCGCGCTACGCGTCAGCCGGCTGTAGCTACAGCCGGTCTGCGCGATATGCACGGCCAAGCGAGACGTCGCTTTCAAGCCGTGCGTACGAGACGCGCAAACTGGAAACCCAACATGCATGGGTAGAGCCCACTCTATAACTGCCGCTCGCCGAATTTTCTACTGCTACTAGCTGCATGTCTCTTCTCTCGTTGCATGTCAACAGGCTAGCTCCATGTCGTTGCCTGCCTCTGTGCCTCACATGCGTGCTAGCTCAGTAGTTCTAGCAGCTGCTACCTGCTAGGTGCCCCCTACATGGCACAACACTACAAACGACATTATCTGTTTATCTCCAAACAAAAGCAAATGTAGCATTTTGGACATGACTATGTAGCAAAAACTAATAATATATGTAACAAAATGCAAAATTATTTTGCAATATTTTTCTAGAAAATATGTAAAAACTTGCGACGTGCCAAAAATCAAATGTAGCATTTTGGACATGACCATGTAGCAAAAACTAACAATATATGTAACAAAATGCGAAATTATTTTGCAACATTTTTCTAGAAAATATGTAAAAACTTGGGACGTGCCAAAAATCAAATGTAGCATTTTGGACATGACCATGTAGCAAAAACTAACAATATATGTAACAAAATGCGAAATTATTTTGCAACATTTTTCTAGAAATATGTAATGAATAGATGTACAGTGAACATACATGTAGCAGGACAGAGATCAGGTGACATGCAAACGGCATGTCACCGTGTGCCTCGCGGCCTCCCATCCACCGCCCAGCCTGCATCCAACGGACAACAGCACTCCAAGGCAAAAACAACATCCACACACAGACCAAATCGGGCACGCGCGGATCAGCGGAAAAATCTGGCGGGGAAGGCAGGGAAAAGGCGGGCTTTGGCGCGGCGATTCGCCGGCGTCTCCTCGTCTCGCGGCCTTCGCCGGCCGCCGCGGCCGTCGCCGCCGTCGCCACTGAGGAGAGGCAAGGACGAGCGCCGTCCGCCGCGGGAACCAGGGTCGAACGCCGCCACGGGCCGGGGACGAGCGCCGTCCGCCGCGGGAGCCGGGGACGAGCGCCGCCGCGAGCTAGGGACCGTTCATCATCGTCAGCGACCTCTTCTCAGGTCCCCTCTCTCTCTCTTATTCCATTAGTGCCAGGGACGGAGCTAGCTCCGGGCTCGTCCGGCAACTCTTCACTACAGATTAGTCTAATTACTGTGCTTAGTAGCGAGTTAAGTACTTCTGTGCATCTCGATAAGACTATAATCTGCTAAGCTTTGTGGTTTCAACATAGGAACTACTTCTATTTTGAGTCAGCACTACATCTCTGAATAAATATGGAGACTTGCAGCGAGTATTGTACTTCTATTTTCTCTGTTCACTACAGCACAGCAGTATACTTCTATAATTCTGTAACTTGTATATTGTTTGAATTTCAGTTAGCTTCTACCTTGGTCCACTAATTTGTATACACTGTTTTTGAATTTGGCAGAATTGTGCGTTGTGCGGTGGGATCGATTTGATGAATATAAAGACATTGCCGACACATTATGTCTTGAAGAGATGGACTAGAGAAGCTCGCAATGGAAGTATACAAGATAAGGAAGGAAGGAAAGTGATAGAAAATCCAAAACTTGAAGCTCAACTTCGGTACAGGGATTTGTCTCATCAATTTCACAATGTGGCACATAGAGCAGCCAGCTCCCCACAGTGTTGTTTGCTATTGGCCAATGCACTTGCCTCTGTTGCACCTAGTATACAGGAAATACTCAATGCCACTAGTGCTATGGATGAACCATATAAAGACAAAGAGAATGTTGACCCAAATGTGCAGCAAATAGATGAATTGCTTAGAGCTGCACGACTGGAGAAAAAAGAGGTTCCGGCAACAAAATTAAGGAGAAAGAAAACTTGGCTTGATAAGTTACTCAAGGGGAAGCGTATACCATTGAAAGCTACCGCGCCGACCAAAACGGGAAAAAATGTATGCTGCAATTGGTACATGATATGTTTTTATTCTTCATTTGTAAACTAATTACTATACTTTTCATTGGCAGCCAAAAAAGAAGAAGGATGGTGTGCAAAAAAAGAAGGATGGTGTGCAAAAAAGAAGAAGGATGGTGTGCAACAAAAGAAGAAGGATGATGTACAGCCTCAAGTACTAGTGGAGAAGTGTGACAACACCAAAGGAGTAAATATGGAGCCCCAAGAGTGCAATGCTATCATGAGTTTCACCCAGCTCTTGACGGCTCCGCCTTGTGGTGAGGATGATCTGTTCTAGCGTGCAAGCTCGCTAGAAGTATTTTGGACATAGTTAAGTATAGTATTTTGGGCTAACTATACTCGTCTTTTGGGGCCTAAGTGTACAAATCAAATGGCACTAAATGGCTGTTAAGAGCTCACTGAATTCACTGGAAAGTGGTACTGAAACTTCAAATCATGTACTTCTGAATTACTTGTGATGAAGTGGGTTGTCTGAATCTAAATAGTGATGAATGGCATGTCTGAATTTCTTATGAATATGAATGTAAACAGTATATTTGACTGTTGTTTGTACGGTTTCCAGACTAAAAGGCTGATGTTTATATTTTGTATTGTTCAAAACTGAATTTCTTGTGAATCTGAGTGCAAACAGTATTTTGACTGTTGCTTGCACTGTTTCCGGACTAAAAGGTTGATGTTTGTATTGTGTTTTGTTCAAAACACTTGTTTGTACTGTTGAATGACTAAAAGATTTGTATCTGTATCATATAAAGTTCAAAACTGTGAAGTTTCAGAGCGTCTGGGCTGAAAACTGTGAAGTCGGGAAGCTGTGGTGCGTTGGATTCTGGCTGGGCGGTGGATTGGAGGCTGCGAGGCACACGGTGACATGCCGTTTGCATGTCACCTGATCTCTGTCCCATGTAGCAACGGTAGCGAATGTGACCATGCCATGCATTTTGCTCTTCCGTTTTTGGCTAGGTAGCGTACGAGGCAAAGCACATGCACCTTAATAAATGCATGTGGACACAGGGGCGGCGCCACTACCGGGGCGAGAGGGGGCGGACGCCCCGGCTCCCCTGATGCTGAGCAGGCACCTCCTTTCCAGCCATCCTGCGGCGGCGGAGCCATTAGCATCGTGGAGAAGATCGATTTTGATGAACCGGTACATTGGGCGCTTGGTTGAGGAAGATGGGCCTTATTTGGGCCAAATTTTGAGTCAACGAGACAACGGGATAAGGCCATCCCATCCTATTCGCAGCAAATCGCACGCCCCCACCTAGCGCTTATGATCCCCTAAAAAAACCTAGCGCTTATGTTCGTTTCCCAGTTCCCCGATATCATATTCTTGCAATTTCTCCAAGGCCAAGCAGATTACATATACAAGTTTAGGTCTCACTTGCGACCGTTGAACCAGAGTAAATATCATTTCTCCAAGGCCAAGCAGATTACATATACTCCAACCCATTTATCAATTACACATAAGTATGACTGTGCCACTACTTCTTGCAAAAATCCGAATGCGCCACCAGAAATGAAACACACATGTATCATCCAACCACTAAATGAAGCACTTGATGTTGTCTCACAAATTTTGCATATGTTTAACTCGTTTTATGACCATTATCCTTACTTGTGCCCCTACTACGTACATCGGCTTTAGGTGTGACGCGTTTGAAGATTCAAGACTATTTTTCTATTATTTTCTCATTTTTTTTTCGCTCCCCTCATCTGCCCCCACTGTTGCTGCCATCCTGGCCTCCGTCATCACCCGGCTGCCTTCGTTTCTTAGATTTTTATGTTGTTAGTTGTATTAAAGGAATTATAAAACTTGAATCTTTAGGCGCCATTTATTTTGTTGAAATAGACCCATTTTTATCCTTAAAAAGTTTAGACCTTTTTATGTTCGCCCCGGCTCATCTCAATTCTTAGCTCCGCCACTGTGTGGACATGACCTGTGATGCATTGCTCACTTGCGTGAGAAAAGGTGAGGAGAGAGAGGAGCGAGATGACCTGGGATGTGGAGGCCACTCACGTGGGAAGGCAGATAGTGTGAACCCCAAAATTTTCCTCGGCGGGACGTGGTCAGGTGGTGGACGTAGTCGCGACGCGCCTGTCGCTCGAACCGGCTATAGCTACAGCCGGTTGTAAGTTAGCTTTTTCCATTTTCGGATCGGAAGCCCTTCTAAACCCTCCAGGTGTTTGTTCTCATACTCACGGCCCCCTTTTCCAACACATCCAGTCCAGCCCACGTAAGAAGTACGGAGTAATAGCCTGGTACAAATGGGCCATTCCTATTTAACGCTTGTCGGCTCTCATGAGGCAAGCGGTTCAGTTTTCACTTTCCACCGCTTGTGCGAGAGGCGACCCAGTCCCCCACTCCTCCCCTGCCAGCGAGCCTGCGGGTCCCCCTACCACTATATTTCGCTCCGGTGCCGGGAGGAGCGCGAAACCTGGTGCATCATGTCAAGCTCCTAGATAGGTTAGAGTTAGGCTCTCCTTGCAGTTAACCGTAGTGGTCGCCGTTTTTAATAATTTGTTTTTGGCTCTGCCCTAATGTGAGCGTCCTCCTTTTAATTCAGAAAGATCCATAAATTGTTGGCTTTTGATTGATATAGCAGGTAGAATAATTATAGGCAGCCCTAGGGCCAAAGATCAACCGAAAAGAAAGACAGAGAAGAGAAACACAGAGGATTAGGTCCAAACAACAAAAACATATGCTCAAGGGGGATCCCAACTGGATGGTCCTCCTTCTCGAGGCATCGAGTAGCACAGAGTTTGTGTTACTCGTCGGATCTTCTGTTCGGTGAGGTTCATGTTTCAATGTTTGGTCATCGAGGTTGTGGTGGCAATCAAGCTATTGAATTGTAAGGCGAATGGAATGGGCATATGGACAGTGAACATGAAGTCATGGATGACTTTACTTCAATCGGGAGTCGGCACACTTTTCTAGAACTCACTACTGACGATCGGTTTGAGACTAGTTTTTTTTAGGGCAGTTTGAGACTAGTTATATATGCGAGCGAGTCGTCCAAAAGAATTTGGCGACCCAGAAGTCATGACGAGAGTCGTAGGAGTACCTATCGCTGTGTGCGACTGAACGTAAACCTTCAGTGTCACATACTTAAGAGGATTGGAGTTATCCGGAAAGAGTTCCGACTAAGAGTGGTGCGACTAAGTGAGATTCGAATCTGCACAGGACGTAGCTATAAGACAGCTGGCAGGTTAGGGTTTCTAGCTGGGCCACAAGTTTTTCTGCGCAACTATTCACCCGGTGCGTCCCAACAATGACATGTTGCCCAGATGAATGTTTACCATTAATTCATAACAAATGTGTATGGATCATTGCTCATAACTATGCTTAATACTGTACCACCATGTTTATTGGAAAGAGAGTTCAAGTGAACTCATGAATCCAGGTTCATTTTCTACATAATAGTAAGTCGTCCTCCCATCCTCTGATATCTTAGAGGATTTGGATGTCTCTAAAAAGAGTATTCTTCTTATTTAATGTTTTCATGCATTTTATGTTCAAGCAAGAAAGTCATTCATCATAGTTCGCTTTTCGTTTTATTTGTTTAGTGCATAGAAAATAGAATTGTGATACTCTAGTTGGTGAGAATAAATAGTTTTACCTTCTTTGTTTTATGGTTCGATGCCCTATACTTCCACATTCAGAGGTGCTACAACTATCATCTGCACTTTGGGTCATCAGAGGTTTTAAAAAATGTTCATATGCGAGAGAAATGTTCATGTAATATGGAAATACTGTTCATGAGATTAAAAAATGGTTCACATATTTTACAACTATAAATTTCATGTGATATTAAAAACAACAAAGAAACATTAAAAAAAGAAGAAAAGGAAAGCATGAATGAAAAAGCAATAAATGAAACATAAATATAAAATAAATAACAAAATAAGACAAAAAAAAAAAGCTTACCAAGGCCGGCCAACGACTATTCCGCACATGGGCGTCACTCAATAGACGATGCTTTAAGGGTCAATTAGAATTTGACGGTATAAATGTTCCAAATGATAAGTTGTAAGTAAAGTAATGCATCAACTGATTTTTTTTAAGATTGAACGAGATACAAACTAAAAGATTTAATACCTCAACTGTTGTAAAATACGTATATAAAACAACACTGAGAGATTTTTCCACAAAAAAGGTACTTTTTCCACACATAGCAAAAATATTCAATGCATAATGATGTACATTCATCCTTAGCAAATCTACACACATGGAACTCAAGAAATCAATATGTGTACACCGAGAAACAATATTTCTACATGAGAAAAATCAGTCCACTCCTTCGTTCCCTCGAGAAGAAAAGGACCGAAAGAAGCCATTATCCCACATACACTTTCCAACACCTTAAACCAAACATTTGGTTCAAGTTCTTCATCTAATATCGAAGGACGTCCCATCATGTTGTTTCTCCTTTTCTTTATCTTTCTCATGTACGTCTTCCTTCTGACAACCACTATCATTCCTACTAGAGGAGCACCGTCGTCCTATAAACTTTGTCGCCTTTCACCAGTCTACTCATAGGTGCCACCAATATATGTCCCTTCTCAGCCATGTCATTAGTGTCCCCACATCTGGTGACTCTAATTGCTTACGTTTTATAGATGTGTAGGGTGTGTACGGATCTGGGCTTTTATGTTTCTTTGATGCAGGTATGGGCTCTTCCAGGCCCATCCCCAACCATCGTTGCCCATTTACCACAAAGGAAGTATGTCTACTAGATCCCCTCGCGCGGCTTGCCGCGTGCCACCCGCCGTTGACACTGATTTTCAATTTGCAAAACGCTATAACAAACAGTCTCGATATACCACGATAGCAATGGCATTATAGGTTTAGAGTAAAGCACAATGCTCTTACATACATAGAGCCTACACCTTAAGTCTCCAGGATAAATAGGTGCTTTGATTACAACATCTTTGATCATCACATAGATTGTTAAACTTACATAGTGGGAGCACCGAAATATAGTAGGTAGCATGATAAGCACACATTAATACATAGATACTACTGGTACCGATAGGCAAACAGGAATGGCTGACGGAGATGCATCACATGATCATCAATGTTAGCGTCATCATAGCTGCTCTCTATGTCATGCATTGGTGAGGGAGGACTTGGTCACTTGGATAGTAACTTGGGAACTGATCAGTATCGTATGGATATTTGCCTACTTACCGCAGGATATCTGTTGATTCAACGGTAACCTGGTCTAGATGTGCTCTTTATACAGAAGTACATAATCACTAATAAGCAAAGATATGACACGATAAACATCAAAATGACTAAGTAGCTGTGAGTATGAATAATAATAGCACTATCAATCACCAATAGTACACCATCACAATATTGCGAAAATAGATTCTACTAATAAACCCAGTTGGGTGAACTTGGAAGTAAAATAACAGTGCGGTCTACAAAATAAATCCAGTGCGGTCTACAAAATAAATAAATATGACCAACCACTGGTTTTTCTTATCGATGCATGCCTACATATGAAATACTAATTAACAATTTAGTAAAATAACCAAGAGCCTAAAGAGGAATACAGAAGCAGAATCATAAATATTAACGTAATTTAGCAAAGACAGAACAAACTAACAATGTTAGTAAACATCTTCTGCTGAACTAATGGAAACTGAAATGGGCACCTGCTATTATGTGGATATGGAAAATTACGAAAATATAGGATAGCTAACAGCTTCAAGCTATTAAGAACAAACTTCTACTAATGTTAACAGAGAAATATTATCCGAAGAAAGATCAATAAACTAACTGAATACTCAGTTTATTAGCACACGATAGCTTCTTAGCACCTAATTCTGGATGGCCAAAATCTTTTGCCTACTGAGGAAAACATCAATGACAGGAAACTTCTTAGTCGTGCACCTATTTTAAGGTGCCAATAACCATAATTTATAGGTATAACGCACTAATATAAATGGCGTAAAATTAATAAATGCAATCCGAATATTCAGGAGGGCGACAAAATAGAAAGTCAAATGGTAACAACTCTAATGGCATTAAAAAATCAACCATCTCCCACGCCAATCAAAGAAGCGAACTTCTACATGCTAAATAGACCATGAAGGAACAAACATCACCTCTTTGTTTAAGTAAATTCATCGAACTGTCAAGAAATTCAAAGAAATTCAGTAAAGTAAAATATCCATTTATATGCAAATAAAGGAACAAAAATTCTAAAGATAGAAATAACAAACAACCACATTACCCTTGCATGCAACAATTTACTACTGTGCCTTAACCAAAATACACCAAAACAAAGGTGTCACACAGCAGCGAAACCCAATTTAATTAGTTGCAGCAAAAATCCAAATGTGAGACCTGATGTGTATTGATTTCTTACTTTTTAGGTGCAGCAGCTAACAACACGCACTGCCCTAGGGCCAGAGAAAGACTTGAAGCTAAACCAGAAATTACCAGACTCCACAAGCATCTTGTGCTATCTCCTTCAGAATAGGTATAAATAACTGAGTGAAATGAAGAACCACATCTAATTCAAGACACTCTTTCCAGTAGTCCTCATATTAATAATAAGATCATGGCCTCAAATATCAGTGAAAATATGTTGTTTTGATGAGGAATGATCATCCTATAAAAATATTTGAATGTATAAACCTTAAGCCATAGTAAATTCGGAAAAATGACCATGCTGCACTAATTTTATAGAGGTAATTCAAAACGAAATTGATAGATATCACAATTGTCGAAATTTGACAATGACACAGTTTAATGATTCTAAAAACAAAAGGAAGTTCAATAATGTGTATCACTATGTACTAAACAGGGGCCATCAGCCATAGCACAAGGGAAAATTTTACCCAAAAAACAGCAAGCTTCGCCTTCCTCCATGCAAAGCACGAGACATATATATAGGGGCAAACATATTTGGGATAGTCCCATGTTTCAGCAGACAACAACACAACAAAAGAGTACAATACAGAAAAAAAACGCAAACAATACCTCCTCTTTGCGACTGTCAATCTGGATATGAGAACCAAATATAAAAACATCTGCTTCTGCTGAGAAATGTCCAAGCTTGTTCTTCAGACTTATTTTTCCCAAATATTTTCCGTGTCCTTCAGAAACAGGATTATAGGACCATGCTATATTTCTCCAGAGAGAAACTGTGGAACACACACAGTTAATGAGAAAAGAAATTTTTGGCACTGAAGCAGATCATAGCTAGAATTAACACAGAGATTAAAATACCAGAATAGTCACACAAATGGGTGTTTGGATCTATTTTCCTATCCTAGATTCTCAAGGCATAAAGAATCAACCGAAATGATCATTCCAAAACACTGAAATAGTAGTAGATGAAAATTAAATAAGTGAACTGCATTGTTGCACGAATGCTAAATATATGGTTTGTCGAAGTCTTTTCGACCTATACAATTAAAAAACTATATATTTCTGATGATACAGATGCTACATACCTAAAAGAGATACTCTTAAGCAAGTTAGTTTACTTAAAAAGCACAGAAATTAACTTCACCAATATTTTGATGAAAAATGGTGATCTAAGCATGCATATACTTTGTCGACATGGCAGCCTCCCATGACAAATATTTCATTTTATCAAACAATTAATCTCTTTTCTACTAACCCACATATTAGACAGAGAACATCAGTGCAAATGGTAGAATCTCAAGCAAAATGAAATATTAAAAAAGTAAACTACATGTATGGAATTAGGAACTGGACATAGATCGAAACAGCCTTAGGGTCAATAAAATAGTAAAAAAGAAAACACACGTTCTTAGGTACTTGATACCAACATATATAAAAAACAGGTCACATATAACTTATATAATCAAGCCAGATCACAATGAATATATGCAAAATAACACGAAAACCAAGGGAAATAAGACAAATCTGATATAATAAAGGGATACAGGTAGGTCATATGATATTAGTAATTGGTCTGACACAATTGGACTTCTATAGCATGGCATATTACTCTAGATAAAAATCTCCTAGAATTCATGGCTAACTTGCTCACCTTAAACCGCCTAAGCTATGCTTCATCATAAAGCAAGTAATCCAGCTAGTACTAAATAATAATAATAGCTATTAGGCATAGGCTAGCATGAGCACACTAATCACAAAACACACAAATGATAGAGAAGTATTCTAGAGAAACTTGATTCCATACATGATATCTTTAAGCAAATTATAGGGGATCTTGCAATGGAGAATAACACAGCACAAAGTTAGTCCGCACGAATGATGCCTTAAATGAAGTTCAACTATTTAGACCTATTTAAAAGGCACACTAACTATCTTAGAAAACCAATCCTGTGACTTCTAATTTTTTTAGCCTTCCTGAAATATTTCAGGGAAGCTCCTACACATGAAGGATAAAATAAGATCTAGAAGGGACATTTAGTTAGTACGTTGGAGCTGATACTGCTGCTAGAACAAATAGAAACAATGGGCATCGGAATGATGGGCAGCAAATGATTATGAACTGAAAGGACAATAACAAATCACACACAAAAATTAGATATCTAGAACAATCTGAGTAGCCACTTATCTAGATATGCACGACAAATCACACTACACAAAAAATTCTGGACGATCTTACAACAAAATTTCACCCACGAGTTCACGGATCAATCATACTCGACTAATTATTTGCCGTGCAATTACCATATCGATTAATTATAAGGGGCGGCATGTATTTCTGTGATAAACTACAAAATCAAACAATATTTCAAGCGGCTGAAAAGTAATTCAGGGAAAAAAAATCTAAGATTGATGTATCATGGCATTTAAGGGAAAAAAGCTCGAGTGATTCACCTAAATCATGTTTACCTCGTATTATACAAAACAGATCTTTAATATCCCCGTCTTTCCTCCGGACATGAATCACATATGTTCCTCGCAGCTCCAATATTTGATACTGGATATAAATATCTCACGTCCAAGAATTAAAGGACACATGATTATCCTGCAGTCATAACTCATAAGATTAAAATCAATGGCATCGATCATCTGATGGTCTTGTAATGTGAAAAGGAAGAAATAACAAACAACCAGATTATCTTTGCAAGCAGCAAAAATAATAATGGATGTGCCTAAACAGAAACAACACCAAAACAGAGGTGCAGCATGACGGCAAAACCCAAATTTGTTATGCCCAGCCTAATTCGAAACATCACCACAAAAAGCACTGATAACGACAAAGTCTAACGTAAAATGCCCAAAATATCTGTAGGTATTGAAAAAATAACAATTAGTTTCAGCGAAGATCCATATGTGGACATAGTTTGTAATAAAATTCTACTTGTTAGGTGCAGAAAGAAATAAAATTCTCTTGCCCAGGTTTAGAGAAAGATTCAAAGCTAAACCAAAAAAAATCAATTCCACAAGCACCTTGTGCTATCTCCATTAGATTATATATCCATAATAATTGAGAGAATCCTTACATGGAAATTCAGAGCTACAACTAATGCAAGACGCTTTTTTCATCTGTACTCAAGGCCATAGCCTGAAATGTAAATAAACATATGTGGTTTTTATAAGGAATAATCATAGATGCAAATAATTGAAAGTACTGATCTTAAGGCTGACGCTTAAATAATCCATGGTTCTAAACAGATTGCATATTTTATTCTTTTACCCTTTCATTGAATTTTCTACTGTTCTTTTATTGTCGTTCACCATGCTCAAACAATTTGTTAAACTGTTAACATCAAATTTTAATTTCACTGAAGTCATTGTGTGCCTTCTGCTATATAGAATTCATGCTAACAAACAAAAGAGCATATAGGTTGCTTACTTCTGGAGGCTTATATTAGATGGGCTAGATTATAGCAGCCATTGTAGTTTCTCAGATCATGACGCCAAGCCTCCTTCACCACAATCCGCCACTGTCCCTGATTTTTTACAGATTAAAGAAAAAATGCTCAAAATTAAGGGGAAAATAAGGTATGCATGCAATCAGATTAACTCACCACACTCTGGATTTTTTTCTTTTGAAAGGGGCCTCACCTGAAACCAAAGTCAAGCATATTCCTGCACATTAATAGCATCACAACGTCAACCTACAATAAAGAACCCACATGTCCATCTCTGCAAAACAGAAGCTACATTCGAGGCTAAACCTTTCAGTCCATGCATGTAGCAATGTGCATATGCATTACACGACTTCATAGCCGATGGCGTGTGGAGTGTGCAGCTGAGCTTCAACTCGTGCTGCATCAAAGCTGGGGAGGTGTGCTCTTGTTGGAACTCCACACACTGAACAAAGTGGACCCGATCAGCATGCCAACATCTTAAGCATGCATACATATTGCCTATGGCAGTACGGTTCATATCTAAACTAACATGTCACACATTTTTCAGATCTTACAAATGGAGATGAAGAAAAAGAGAGCAAATCCAATTGTGCGCATCACACAAGCAGGAACCAGATTTCTATATATAAATCCTATATATAAATTTATCAAGAACAATGAAATTTATCAAGAACAATGAAATTATTATGGTAATGGATCCTAGAAGTGTGAAATTGTTGAAGCAATCTAAATCCAACATGAGACGAAAACTCAAACAGGAGATGCAAAATAGAAATTCTCCAATGTAGCAAAGAGAACTAAAAGCTAACATTAATATAATACCAACCAGTTTTCCACAAAGCCAACTCAAAAACAAAAGAAGCAGACCAGCAGGGAACAATTTTCGGGGAGCAATGCTTCATGGCACAGCGTTACTTCAATTTATTTTATGACTGCATTATTTACAACCTGGGAAGAATGGTTCTAGGAAAAATTGTAACCTGGGGGTAATATATCATCCAAAATGAATATCGCCTAGACTAAAAAAATATGTATGCAGAAGAGACAAAGAACACAAGGGGCAGGCACCATAGGCTAACTATAAAGAGAAAAGGTGGATCAGATTCAGTCGGGCACCTGTAAAAATAATGGCTGTATAGCAACAGAGGAAAAATCTATTTAGGAAGTGTGTGGGAAAAAATCAGGTCGTGGAAGTATTTGGATGAACCATTCAGACTTAGACTTAGCATATCAAAGAAACAAAGGTCTATCTACACTGCACAATAAAATGTTTACTTTGTGGCAAGAACTTTGGGCTGCACGCTAACATTACAATTATTTTTCCAACATAGGTAGGAAGCGGGTGAACTAAGCAAATCAGAAATCAAAACAGGCATATAACATACTAAACCTGAAGGTACACTGAAAAGATGTGCATCACAACTATCTCTACTATCAACAAATTATGGGGTCAGGCAATTAAGAACCATCTCCACCGTTCAGATTTTACATGGAGCAACCCAATTCATAAATACCACACATTTCAAATTAGTAGTATTACTATACAGTTAATGCTCAAATACTATACCTTGATTACACACATGGAGAATTGACCTTTACCTCAACATAGTGGTTAGAGAGATGAGAGCCTAGAGTAAGAGAAGGCACCTGCAAAGTAAATCCATATTGAGCAGAAAATCCATGATGTGTGCAATTAGGGGGACTCTTTCTTGGTTAAAGTCAAAAGCAATTACCTTTTAAGGAAAAGTAAAGGAAAATTCACAAACGGCAATATGTAAATGTATGGGAAGTCCTCCAACCTGTAGATTTGTGGGTATCAAACATACGTCAAACACCACTCGGCAATAATCTTTTGTGGATTGTAATCTCACCACGAAAATGAAACTGCATAACAACTTGAACACACAAATGAGATTTCTGAAATCCATGTGCCCTCTCATCTTTATTTTGTCCACACATGTGTTTCTTCTCTACATTGATAAATTCAATATCAGCACAGGCGAGGCAATAAGAGGAAATAATGATGAAAAGGAGAAGTGCCACTAACATATAGAATTGTAACCAAGTCGCAAAAGAAATGAGCTGAACTACTTGCGGAACAGTTACTGCAGTACCATCTTGTTGTAATAAAATGAAAATATTAGCAATATGTATGACCCTTAACAGAGGTTACAATAATGGGTAGTAACAGAAGAAATGACCTATCACTAATCGGAGCAGCATATCACTGAAGAATTAACAGAGAGAACAAATCTACCAATAGTCATTGTGCTAGCACAATGACGCTTTAAACTAATGGAAGGAAAGCTCACTTTCGATGATGAAGAGCTGCAGCAAAGCACAACGCCAGGCCACTGAGAAGAGAGTGCTACCACCGCAGCGGCAATCCATGTTTTGTTCTCATCCACTGTCTACATCCTTTGGATGATAGCTAGTGCAACCTGTACATCATACATGAGCGGGTGGGTAAAAAAATAAAAATGTTTATGCCCAAGTAAATACACAAAGCCAACGAATATACTCAGGAAACACAACCAGGCAAGAAATTAGCACCACCAAGAACTGCATATCTCATATGCGACTCTCTCTAACACGTGCTTACATACCATCACACAAATCAGACATCACTCACGGGAAATGAATTAAATCAAGGACCAAGAGGGGGATGAAGCCATACCTGTTGTCGATCCACTGCAGGAAGAAAAATTGGTTCATGAGAAGCGACACATCGTGCTGCAAATCAAGCAACTTGGCAACAAAATGTGGAGAAAAAAATCTAGATCTGAAACAATTGAAGATGGTCCAGAAATTAGTATGTGATTTCTGCCTATAGAAAATAAAAGGGAATGAATGTGAAATTGTCAACTTGAGGATCAGAGGAACGTACTTTATTTGTGGACCAATGTTGCTTGTTGTGTAAGTATTTCCTGACATCCAAATCCAAGCATTTGATGCCACACCAACGGAAGATTACATTCAACCATAACTTGACCACAAGCACTGAGGAAAAAGAATCAGTAATTGAGCATTCATAGAACTGATCAATTAACGGTAAATAATATATCTAAAATAGGCACACAAGCCGAGCATAGATTAATGAATTAACTGTCCTTGTAAGTATGTCCAATCTGTTGACTCAAACTTTGCCAATAAATATATTTAAGTTTGTTCTCTCAATGGGCATATCTCTAGTCGAGAGATACTTATATGGAGCACCATTTATATAGCATTTTATAGGAAAGCTAGATCTTAGGATATTTGGCAGATGCAAAAAATCATAATGATATAGAAATGGCACCAAAAGTCACAGCAAAATTCAGCTTGCTGCGCGGCCAAAACTTGGAAATAAAGAGATCCGGATATGCTAGTACATTAGATCGTACCATTCTATTGTATGAACTCTAGGATGGTCGGCCGGCCGGACGAAAAACTTGATGATGCGTGCTTGTTACTCCTCCATGGCTCGCAAAGAGAGGGAGAGATGCAAACCTGCAACGACATGAGTGCAATAAGCACCGAGGAGGGGATGCATCTGGGAACGTACTCCACCTTCTGGGACATCGGAGACCCATACGCGCCAGGACCGATCTTGGCTCGCCGAGATCCGGAGCTGCAGTGGAGGCACCCTTATTTCGTCGTGCGGGTAGGGCTGTGGTGGAGGAGGAGGCAGAGCTCGGCCGGCTGAAGCGCGAGATGGAGATGGGGCGGAGGCGGCGCAGCTGCGACGGCTGAGCCCCGCATCGTTCCGCTGCTTCCCCGTCTGCTTCGATGCGGTGCTGGAGCGCAGGGACGCGACGCTGCGAAGTCGTCCTCACCGGAGGCTGCATGGTGCAAGGACGACGATGGCGCTGCCATGGTGGAAGAGGAGAGGGCGCAAAGAGGGCAGGGTTGGAGGAGAAGAACGGTGGCGGCGGCGGGAGGACGAAGGGGATTGTGGGAGAGCTAAAGCGTGGGGATTGGGAGGAGAGGAGGGAACGCGCTGATAGGTGGCGGCTAGGGTTCCGTTTTCCACCGCGAGCGGTGCTGCTTTCAGCCGAACGCACGAATGCGGAACCGCCACGCGTCGTGGACCCCACGGGTGGCGCGGGCGACCGCACGCTCTGGAAGCGGCACCGTGGACGCGGCACGCTGTGCCTCTGCTAGATGGGACCAGCGACGTTCGACCCCACCGTCAGCGAACCAGTTGGGCAGTAAAAAAGTGAACAAGAAAATGGACGGTCTAGATCACGCTGTAACCCCTCGATCCAACAGACGAAAATCCAAACGAAGGAGGAGGCCCCTTGGGGTCTCCCGGTTTACCTCTTTAGATTCGATCTATAAATTTCTCTGTTTTTAATCTTTCTCCCTTGCATCTCCTTTCCAACAACCACCATCGTTCCTATGAGAAGAGCACCGCCTCCCTCTAGATTTCATACCTTCCACCACTCCAGACATCAGGCGCAGCCAATTCATGTCCCTTCTTGGCACTGTCATTGGTTTCCCCACATCTGGTGACTCTCATTGCTTACACTACTTATATGGTAAGGGCGTACAGATCTAGGTTTCCAAAAAATTTCGATGCGTGGGTCGGCTCTGCTAGACCCATCCCCAACCGTCGTCACCCTTCTGGCGATGCAAAGGAAGATGTTTCTTCCGGATCTATGACTTTCTCCTTATTTTAGTGTTTACCCGTTACGTCTCCTTTCCAACAACCACTATCATTCCTATGAGAAGTGCACCACCCTCTTCTAGATTTCAGCGCCTTCCACCACTCTAGACACGGGAGCCGCCAATTTATGTCCCTTATCAGCCTTGTCATCGGTGTCCCCACATCAGGTGACTAATTTCTTACGACTTTACATATATGGTAAGGTGTGTATAGATCTTGGTTTCCAAGTTTCTTCGATGCGGGAGTCACCTCTGTCGGGTCCATCCCCAACCATCATCACCCTTTTGCCGGTGCAAATAAAGTAATTATGATTCCTTCCATATCTATTACTTTTATAGCTATTTTTATGTTATTTCTCCTATGAAAATGTTTTTTTAGCAAAGTTAAAATAAATTTGTGTTGATAGTTGTGATTTGATGACATACTTTGATTAGATTTATGTTAATTTTTATCCTTTGGTCAAAAGTTGATACTTCTGTGTCGATTACAGAACTATGGCCTAAAACATTTGAAATTTTATTTATGTAAACTGGGAGTTGTGATTCATTTGGTTAAAAGTAGATAAGGGCGAGACATAAGTTGGAAGGTGGTATTAAAATTGTTAATAATTTACTTATGAGGGAAAAGTAGAAATTTAGATTGTTTAAAGTGGATTTTCTTTTGTGCGTCCGTCTATGGATAATGTGGTGGTGTCAGAGATGTGGAGGCATATACTGTAAAGAGAGAAGATCAAAAGCAAAAGAGCATTAGTTTCCCAATAATGAGGAGGGAGACATGAAATCAAGTGAAATACTTGGGGCAAGGATTGGCCTACTTTGCCAACCCCAAAGTTGGGCGCAAAGTCAGCGAATTCCAATTGGAAGACGTGATGTGCATGTGATCTTAGGAGTTAGGAAGGTTGCTTAACTCAACCATTATGTTGGGGAAAGCGATACAAAGCAGTCGCTTAGAGACATATACGGCTGCCTATCGCCAAATTCAAGCTCGAAACTAAACTACCAATCTAGAGTTTAGACAATGCAACACTGTCAATCTAGAGTTTAGACAATTCACCCATGTCCCTCCATGGCTCCATCATTGAAAGAGTTGATGAAAATTGACAGACTTGACTTTCACAATGGAAAGAGAACTAAGAGAAAGAGTTGATTTGCCACGTCACCACCCACCACCACTTGACATATGGTACCAAGATCATATATTTCCTGTACCCACGGTCTTACCTTCTCACTATTGTCAGCGGAACATGGATATTGATATTGGCCTAGGTGGAATCAAGGAGTGCTTAATCTAGAAGCTGCTCCCGGTGGCAATGCAGGGATTGTCGGCAAGGACATCGATCTCCATATGTTCGTGGTTGGCCATTGATTTGAAGTACACGTGCTATTATGATGTCGGTGAGCAGATATCCCATGAGGAGTCAGAAACAAATACTATGAAAGTCGCAATAAGAGAGCGAACAAGGAAAGCTCACTGATCTCGCCATAGGATCCCAAATGAATAATTCTTGAGGCCTCTCCTCGAATGGTTTATTTATGTGCAGAATTTCATCTTTATGATATTTTTTCTCTATCAGAGAGACCATGTTGATTTATAAACGATGCTAGCAATTTTCTCTGGACGCTTTCCTGTGTGGCCTTAAACAGGTATGTTTAACATGCAATCACCTTTCTTTTCTCCTCATCCAAGAAGAATAAGGCAGTTTTCCTGCGTTTTCTTATCCATACACGTAAAATTCTTGTGTTTTTCCTTTCAGGTAGTTTAGCCCCCGAGTGATATTGTTGAGCATTTCATAATGATATTTTTGGAAGCGTAAACAGGGTATGTCGACAAAGCAAACTCACCACGGAGAGCAATTTGATGCCCTTCTTACCCACATTTCAGTTCTGACGCATGTTCGCAGCAAGCGGCAAGAGGCACAGAGATGAGTAAGCATTTTAATATGGCTGAGAAACATCAAGGATAACAACCACAGCTCTAACAAAGAGTGAAAGAGGCACTTTTATCTGTTAAAAAGAACAAACGAAAGAATGCACGAGGATACACCACAGGAATAGGCTTTCTAGTCCCATATAACCTGCTGCTAACAGCATCCTAGTTCTATAACTCTTCCCCGAAATAAACCACCTAAAGAATGGAAAACGGTCACCGGTGACCCATCCTTTAGTATGTACAATGTCAACTTCGCAGAGACAGGTATAACTAGTCTAACTTTTTGATGGTTAAAAGTATGTCCAATAACCAACTCCAACTTCAGCTCCACATGATCACTATCGCCGCATACCAACAGCTTGGAAGGAAACTTCTCCATCGATGTTCCCGACCACCGTTCATGGTACACCTTCACATAAATATAAAGAATGATCAGCCCAGCAGATATAACTCTTGTTTGCAGCATAAGGCGGTCATCAGATAGAATATAACTGAGTTTACCTGACATAACAATCAGCAGCATTCACTCTAATATTAGGGTAACAAATGCACTGAAGTTGAAAGCTCCTCATTGCAACTCCCGGCAAGTGCCACACCTCCAATTGCCACTATCAGCTGGCTGTTCACTTTCCTGCCAAGGTGAACAGTGACGGTGTACACACAAGCCACAGGACGAACATTTGAGATCGGGTGGTGGCTGAGGGATCTTGCACTTGTGGCACGCTAACTCGTCGATGGATGGATCATTTTCTGGGAAGTGCATATTTGAAGACTCATCTTCTACCATGAAAGACAATTCATCAAAATTGGTCCCTTGCTGATCAAAGCTTCCTGTAAAATTACCATCATTTTGCAGATCAGTAGACATCCCAAATGTGTTGTCAAGCTGAGTATCATCCGCTTCGAGCAACTCAGTGAATGAGAAATAAGTTTGTGGTTCATATTCGTCAGCCACAAAGCTGCCACAGCTATTTTCATTCCACTGGGAATTAGTGCTGTAATCAGGAGCAGCAGCATATCCATTTCCTTGGGGAAAATCCCACCCAACAGCTCCGAAGCATCTACACCATCAGCCTCCGACAAAGAAAATTCATTCATATGACTGAAATCGATGTTTGCATTTCCTGGAGGTTTCTGAACATAATACCCATTCACATGTGTGCCAGCTTGATCAAGATACTCAGAATTTCTAACTTGTGCCCTTCTTATGGATAACTTCTGATTATTTCCTGCGGTAAGGCTTGACATGTTCATTGATAAATCAGCATTCATCGTCCCATCCCCAATTGGTTCAACTATTCCATATGAAGCAAGGAGTGGGTCTTGATCTGCAACAGCATAAGTCTCCTCGCCAGAGAGCATAGTTGACTGCGACGACATAGCAGCTGTCTGTTCACTGGGTTCTGGTTCGGGCTCCCTATAATCATCTGAATGAGGACATTGTGGTATGGCTCTCCTTCGGCATCTACAGCATCGGTACTGAATCACTTCAGTTATTTGTTCTTCCTCAAGTTGCAAAGCATCACCATGAAACCACTCTATATGTAGGAGGATACCGTGTTAAAACAGCCAAAAGGAGAACACATAATATATAAGCAAGAATAATGATAAACAGACTTACTTTGGCACCTCTCACAGCGGACATACAGGAAATCTGGACAATAAGGTTTGTTACAGAGACAGCAATCTGGTTTTACTGAAGAACCTATGCCATCCTTTCCTTTTAGGATTACATCATTTGCTCTGAAATCTTCTCCACCATTATCATTCCTATTTTTCTTCCAAACAAGACCAAAGTATGTGATCACTTGAACTTTTTTAGGTTTTCTCGGTTTCTCTGGCTTGGGTTTTTTAGTTTTAGTTTTAGCCTTCGGCTGAACCTGCATCTCTGCAATATTTTGAGTTGCAACAGGCCAGGCTTCCATCTTCGGTATTGGGTGGGTTTCCACCTTCCCGATTGTCTGGGTTCCCGCCTTCGTGATTGGCTGAGTTACCACCTTTGCAACTGGATGAGCTTCAGCCTTGGTGTCTAGTTGGGTTTCAGCAGTCATGGCTGGTGCAGAAGAATGGGTAGAACCAACCTTGAAGACTATTTTGGGAGCAGCCACTGGCAGTTGGCCATTGCTCTTTTGTTGAGGCAGCACATAATTTGAATTTTTCTTGTTCTTTGCAAGGATGAGATTACGCTTCTGAAAGCATAATTTGCATATCAAACTGTAAACTGTCTCGCCTCTTTGCTGCCAACAGACCCTGATGTGCACTCTTTATGGCAATTGCCTGCAAAATATTTGTGGTTGACAGAAATTAATTAACTATCTTTTAAACTACAGGAGTTAAAAACAAAAATAAACGACTCAAAAGGCATCTCAATAGACTATAATACATACCTTGACAAGAGTTACACTTTACGACATCCCTGCATGTGAATCATCCAACAGAGCACATATGAGAAATGAAGTGAAAAAAGGGAAATTTGAATGAGTGCAATAAAGAGGGTAAGAAGAGGGCACCTGAAGGCAACATCCTTCTTGCATGAGGTGCAGGGATAAACATCTCCCTTGTGAAAGAGATAAGTAAAGATATCTCCAATGAATGATTTTACTCGCCTTTTGTAGAAATAGGTGAAACTGTTACAGAATATCGTTCCTGGACTAGGCGAGGGGCTAACCCCAGCTACCTGCTCAAAATCTCGTACCAAGTACAGTGGGACATTGTTTTCGGAAAACCACAATTTGCCATTCTCATCCTCATTATCTTCTGCTTCCAAAATATTCTTTGTTATACGCACAGGAAGATGCTTCTGGTTTGGAAACTTAAGTGCATATCTTATGTTATCGTCGACTATTTTTTTATCACAAACTACTGCATTTCTGAGAGCAGAATAGTCAGTATCTGAACTTTTTCCATCTGATGAAGTTTGATCTGGAGGGATGAATTCCTTCCATTTTATATGGGCATCAAGGTATCTGACCTGAGAGATACAGATATTAGGATCATTGTTAACATTGGAGTAACTCTTTAAAAAACATTATGAATAATTTTAGAGATGCTAACCTGCAGAGCAAGTTGAGATGAACTACAGCTTAATCCAACACATGCTCTCCAAGCAAATTGCTCAGTTCGTCTTGGAAAGTTGGAAGTTTCGTGATAAGATAGACCTGCTATCTTTATTTTACCACCTATCGACCAACATAAGATGTCAATTTTTTTTTGTCCTCCGATCAAATAAGAGTAACAATAACAATCAAAGATGAGCAATACCTTGACGAGCAGCTTTTCTTATGGCTGAACTCGGAAGAGCCCCCCTCTGCAAAATACGTTTAGACAGAGTTCCTCCATTCCACCAATTCACCTCTTTCCAACTTTTGTCATCATCGGTAGCAGTAGCAGATTCAAATGCCAACGAACGTTTTCTGCCCGCCTTCCACCAGTTCCACGTTTTTGGTATGCTGCAGAACGAGATGGTCCAGCGGATACGCCAGGAGATTTCGCAGGCCAGTCATCCATTAGCTTCAACCAGCTTGCAGAAAATGCAATGCCACGAATATTACTCTCCAACTGCACATAAAATGTAGCAACTTTAGCAAGATTGCAAATGTATTTTGTTTTCTACTTCCATATTGCAATAATTTTCTGCGAAGAATTTGAACATTATGTTACGGATTTTACTGCATACCCAACTTGATTCTGCAGAAGCAAGTGCAACTAGCACAAATATAACATCACTAAATATGACAGTATGTTTTCCATATTCTTTTACTTCGCCTAATAAAGACTTCTTTATCTAGCACTTTCGGTTATCAAAGAGCTGAGCCGTAAAGCGCTTGAAAATTTTGTCACCCAACACTTTTCTGTTTTTATTTACCTTATATTAAGATATTTATATTGCTCTTATATTTGGAAAGTTGGTTTGTTTCTTAAAATATGCCTATTTATGTGCCCCCTGTATATTTCCTCTATTTGCTACCATGATAGAAGCCATTCCATAATCTGCTATAGGTAACTTGACTTGTTCATGGTCTGTCCAATAATGTTGCTCAGTCTGCTTTCGGACTGGATCTCATAACCACAGGTAGTTTCTTTACGATGAACCAAAACGGATTAGTACCCAACCTGTGGTTATGAGATCCAGTCCGAAAGCAGACTGAGCAACATTATTGCACAACATACATGTTGGTGGAATTGCAGCCGACCCCAATAGACTCTGACCTACTACCCTTGACCCCAAACTAGAAACCCCAGAATAGAAGCAAACTTCATCTAATCACATTATCTGGTTATCCATGTATGCAATTTCTGCAATCACAAAACAATCAAAGGGAATCTATATCTTATAAGGCACGACTTCAAATTCAAGCTATATACACGGAAAGTTGTCTGGTGGATCACGGCCAACAGTACCCGAGAAAAGGAATAGGAGATTAGTTCGCATGGGATTTTTACAGGCGACAGGTGTATATGGCATGGTGTAATGTTCTGTCAGGCTGCTTTTATGGTCGAGAGAGGACGTGTGTGGGATCATTGCCGCTGCAAGGTGGTGGGGTATTTGAAGGCTCAGTGACCTTCTGGTTTGTCTTGTTTTGGTCTTGACCACCCATCACTGGATCAAGGGCTGCAACTCAGAGTTGGACCCTTCCCCAGAAAATATGTCTGCAATGAACACATATTTGAGACTAATTGCTGCATTAACTTGCACATGTTTCCTGATTTTGCGAACTAGGTTCCACGTCATGATGTAATCGCTAACTAGTCTTCCCTAAGTGTGCACCCATAAAGTGCTAAAAAACCTTCCTGTTCTTCAAATCACAACTGAGAAGTATCAAAGGATACTTAAAAATTACTGAATCCTACAACTCACTTCAAGCAAGAGGGGTATTATAGTTCTGCAGTTGGAAGCTTCTTGTAGCTGTTTATGCCACCGTTCTTTCTGCTGCATGTCTTGTAGGGAACCAACTAAAAGGCCACGCAAACTCTCCTCCATGTTGGTCAGATAAGCAACGATGCTGGGGAAATGGCTCTCCGAATTTCTGATAACATGCATGGCACTAAAGACTCTAGCAGACCCTTTAGAAGCATTTCCAGTGGCTAAATTAAGAAAACAAGCCTTTTTATTTCCAATTGCCGAACTTTTACAGGCAAGGCACCAACCACATCTATCTCTTGGGACTTCCATAACCTTCTTTTCCGTACTTGGCCAAACAAATTGAGCGGCTGCTGAGGAAAACGCTTTCACTTGCAGAGCACAGTCAGCAGCCATTTTCTTCCTTGGATTTGTGATGATTTGGGTTGCTGAAACTTTACCTTCCTCTGATGTAAGAAGAGCTAGATTAGCGGCGGCAGATGCTGCAATATTGCCATGATTATACAAATTCATGTAAGCTTGAGGTTTGAATGATGACAATTTAGCTGGCTTGCCACCAGTCACATTTCCATTGGAATGTTTGCTTTGATAGGATGGAAAAAACGAGTCTGCCTTCACAGAAATGGTGCCCCCAACATCCTCTTTGGGCATGCCATTATCAATCCCTGAACAGCATGCAGACGAATCTGGATGAATTAACCCATGTGTTGGCTGTACAGGTGTCAAGTTAGAGAAACCTGGTACCATGGACCCATTCTGATTAGAAACTGAGGATCCCGTGGAGGATCCAAACGTTCCATTCATTGGTGTAGTTTGTACATCATTCTGAGCTAAAGGAGTTTGTAGGTTGTTCTTCTCAGTGCCAGCATCCACACTAGTCATCATGCATTTTTGTTCCTCCAGTTGTTCAGCAGAACACAGTGTAAATTTATTAGCCACAACTTCACGTTGCGCATTTACTTGAGAAAGTACTGCTGTAATACCCTCTCCACAATCTTTTAAGGTTGCACAAACTCTTCCACCTGCTTTCCCTGGAGTAACACTCAGCAACGCATTGCATTGTAGAGCATGGCTTGCACCAGTATCCTTACCTACTTTTGATATCTCGTTCTGAAATACATCAAGCAGGTGTGGCCAGTACTCTATTATTCTCCTACATATATCTGTATATGTGTCTGAAGAGGCAAGCACTTGGATGACCTTGACAACATCATACTGATTGTAATATCTTGCATAAGAGTCTGCATCCGAAGATGCCCCAATCCTGCATTATTTGATAGAATTACCATAAAAGAAAATATAGGAGAAAAAGTAGTTCCAGGACAGTACAGAGAAAAGGTTTGTAATTATGGGGTAGCATTTGAGCTACAGATAAATATTTAAAATGTGCATCAGGAGTCAGCCGTGAACAAGGTGCAAAAGAAAATCTGCGAAAGAGGAAACAAAAGGCTGAACTACATGAGATTAGGATGGGCATATGATACTAGAGGACTTGCTGTGCTTTTTAAATTCTTAACCATGGTTATCAGGTCTAACAGAATATGATTTGTATTGTTATTTAATGCTCACCCTACCTTCTACAGCTAACATTTTATGCTTATTTCAGACAAAAACATCTATAACATCTACTGTGGAATTCAGAAATTATTTATCAATGGGAAACTGGATATGCAGAATGAATGAATCATTAGGAAAAGCCAAGTAATAGAGGATTGAGATGCAAGAACTTACACCAGCAAATAGTTGCAGGATCCCAGGAAGAGTCTCCCACATATGTCAATGCCGAACATTTGAGCTCCTCTAGCCCACGCTCTATCCTTGAAGATGTCGGCCCAAGCTTGTTAACTACACATTCTGGACAGAACCACTGTCCCTGAGGCAGAAACGCTTTGTTGAGACCAATGCATCTTGAGTGATATGCCCATGGGCAGCCATCACAGCATACCAGAGTCCCATCCATTCCACATATTCGGCAATCATCACTGTTGCCATCCAGAGATGCATTTGCTACAACAGCTTCTGGATTTGTTGCATTTGGAGCAGTTTCCAAATTCTGGGAGCCTTCAATCTTTTTGTAAGCAGAAGCCCTCGGGGTTCTAGTAAGGACTGCTCGTGATCCACTCTCTGAAAACATACTAGAATCCACCTCGTCCACTTCCTCGTTGTAGCCTTCCCGTGCCTCCAGTTCAGTTTTGAGTTCTTCAGAATCAATGGCATGATCACAGAGTATTTGCAGGACCCTAAGCTTCATGGTAACAGGAAGCTTATAATACTCAATGGCTAAAAGGCTTCTACCAAAACTCTTACCCCTAGACTCTTGATGCAACCCATTACATAGAGGTACTCCAGTAACAAAGTTGGCCAAGTCAATGTATCCAGTAACGCCCAATCAAGATGCCTGCACAGAAATGAAAAAATATCAGAATTACATCAATAAGACACGACATTCACAAATTTATTTAATGGGGGTCAGATAGGCCATGTACTTTAAGCAATTTGAAGCAAGTTGTGATCCTTCAGAGGATTTAGTCTCAAGATGCCGCCTCAGCGCACGCAGCAGCGAGACATGTACTGCATCCAACAATGTAGTCTGCCCAGAACAATTGATGGACGCAACAAAATCATCCAGCCCAAATGGACTGAGGAACAGCTGCACGCTGAATGACCGAAGGAAGTTATAAATAGATAAAAGATGACTTATGGACTCCTCGGGGACATCGATGTCGCCCGATGACGGAGGCAGCTCCGGGCCTTGAACTGGAGGGCACGGCTCGACTGGCAATTCTTTAGTGGAATCCGATGAATTGCTCGAAGACTCCAAATCCTCCGATACATCCGAGCCAGATCCACTCTGCTGCGACGCATCAGGCATTTCGCATGATGCATCAACCTTCTGTCTAGTACTGGGCGGACCTTTCACCGCGGTGGCACTCCCTGAGGAAACCACCAGGTCCAGCTTCCTCTTCCTGCAGCTGACCTTCATGCCAGACGCGCCATTCTCCTCCGTCATGAGCAGCTCCCGCAGCTGAGCAAGCCTCAGCTCCTCCTCCTCTCCATCCTCAAACACGACGCCGTAGACCCCTGTGGTGCTATCGTACGACGCAACCTTGCCAAGACGAATCCTTTTACTGTCGGCACCCTGGCTGATGTACCGGCCCACCAAGCAATCCCCCTCCTCCTCCTGCTTCTTCACCTGACGGATGGCAGCGGCAGATGCGGTAGGCTGCTGATCCACCGCCCTGGCATCGCCCCCTTGCTCCCTCTTCACCTCGCTTGCCACGGCATGCTCTTGCTCCGGAACACTGCTGTCATCTACCTCCATCTTTGCTTCCGGCGCGGCAGCGGCGGCATGATCTGTGTCATCCGTGCAGCCCTCGTCCGCAGCCCTCTTCCCCTCGCTCGCCAGGGCCAACACGATACCCTCTTGCTCCGCCATGGCCTCCTCCAGCTTCACCTCGCTCGCCACGGCCACTGGCGCCGGAGCAGGGGTTTCTCCTTCTTCTCCCACCGCGGCCGCGATCTCTTCCATCACCTCGTCAGCAGCTAGCACCAGCGGCGGGGCCGCGGCGGGAAGGTCCTCTTCCAACTTCACCTCGCTCACCCGGGCACGGGCTCCGGAGCAGCGGGTTCTTCTTCTTCTACCACCGGGGCGGCGCAGGCCTCCGCGATCTCTCCCATCACCTCGTCGTCGGTTAGCACCGGCGGCGGGGCCACGGGCGCCGGAGCAGGGGGTTCTTCTTCTTCTTCTGCCACCGTGGCGGCGCAGGCCTCCGCGATCTCTTCCATCACCTCCTCCTCGTCAGCTGCGGCCGCCGCCGGTGGGGCTGCGTCGGGGAGGTCCTCTTGAGGCGTCCGATCGGTGACTTCCTGGGGCTCAGCCGCGTCGGGGTCCATAGCATCGGACGCCGCGAAAACCCTAGCGAACCGAGCGGCGCCTGCCTACGCGAGCATCCAGGCCGCGAATCACGGACGGAATTCGCGGAGGGGCGGTCTCACGGAGTAGTGAGGTGTGGCGAGATGCGAATCTGGAGAATCGGGGGGCGGCCGCTGTGCCTCGAGACGCGGTGGTGCCGGCGTTACAGCCAGGGGTGTTCCGCGCGAGGAACGGTGGGGGTTCGATCGGCGGCGGGGGTTAGCGAGGGTATGGGGTAAGGCGGCGGCGGCGGGTGGAGGCCGGGAGAAGGAGGAGGAGCGGAGAGCAGATGAGGAATGGAAGGGAAGGGGTTGAGGAAAAGGGAGAGCGAACTGCACGAGCGAGCGAGCACAAAGGTGGAGGAGAGAAGGGAAGGCCGCCGCGTCGGTCGCGTCACTCCGGTTCGTGTCGCCTCTGGATACTGGCTCGCTGGCTCGTCACCGGGTCGGACTCTTCCGCGCACGCGCCCGACCCAGCACCCCGCGGGAGTGGGAGCAGCACACGTGGTGCGGGAGAGTTCGTGCCTTCGTGGGCGTTGGCGGGTGCAGGCGCGACCCGAGTTAGGGTTGGATTGAACCGCTAGCGTCCCACGTCGTGTCCGTCCGCCTGGCTCGGTCGAACCGGGTCACCACGTAGTGGTACGACGGCGGCCCTGCTCGGTGAGCTGATCGACGACGCGAGGGAAGATGGTGGTGGAGGTGGAGGGAAAGGGGAGGGCTGCTGCGGTTTTTTCAAATTCAAAACTGTGGAGGGAGTCGTACGTAGGCTGTCAGGGGGGAGGTGTGGTGCTCAGCTCGGGGTAGGGGAAGGTAGGTTGGCGCCAAGTGCCGGACTTGAGTGCTGGGGATTGGGGAAGCCTGCCTTGCTCTTTCGATCGAGGTTTTTTACGGACTGGTCGTGGCGTGCCGGCGACTGCGAGGCACTGTTCAGCTGCTTTGCTACATCGTTGTAGCCTTGTAGGGATGTATATTCCTTTGTACACGTCGCCCCAATTCATTCATCCTTGTTGAGATGAATTGTGATGCATGGAATTGTGAAAGGAAGCGACCATGTCACTGCTATCAATTGAGAGGAAGTACAAACCATCAATTCCTTTGCATATCTTGGGTCTCCAATCTAGTGCTAGCCTGCTGGTGCAAGGTATAAATCCTTTTCCTATTCGGGACATGCCCCCTACTGGGATCATAGCAAGAGGCCTGGCTTTTGCTTGCCATGATAAGAGGCTTTGTTGCCTGTAAACAAACTGAGGTGTTTGGGGATGTAAGAAAAACTGAGGTCTTTGAGTACACTGGTGTACTTCCACGAGCACACCTCCCCCAGAATGGGTAGCAAGGCGATCAAGAATATATATCAGGACAAGTGATGAATGTCCACACACCATGCCAGCTTCTAGCAGCAACAAAGTGCAAACAAGAACTTGGAAGATCAATAGAAATCAGTGACGAAAACAAAAATGGGGCATGAAGATGTCTTTTCTTAGCCATACATACTGAGGACATGAGTTAATCTGGGTTATAGGGAGTCAGTCAATGTTAAGAAGAACTCGTTTATATCGCTGACTGCTCGGTTCGGCTGGCAATTAATAGGCGAATCGGCCAATGAATCGGCTGAGTTGAACGCTGGCGTCAGAAAAGGTTCCTTGGCAGCAGCATCGCAAAACCCTGTTTTTTTGCTTCAGTTACATCCCATGGAGCAAGCTGCGTCGATGAGAGATCACACCTAGCAAAGAAGACAGATAAATACCTTAAAACACCATTGATCTGTTTCGGATGAAAATATCATTTTTTTTTTCGGTAAATCTTGCTGCCGTGCAAATTATATGGAAACGCTTCGGTCACATGAATCTGATAACAATCAAAATAAAGGGGAAAAGAGGCACGTTGATAGGGTAAAAATATATATTTAAAGCTGAAGCAGCTTAGGTGTGTTGATGTTCTATCGACTACATTTCGGTTGTTACTAAATTGCCAATGAACCTTTCTAAAATATCATTTCTTTTGTATAGGCATTGATAACCATGTACTGAAACCAGGAGAAGCATTTCTTCTGTTCATAATTCTAATGTACGAAGAGATTGGAATAAAATATTGTTTCCATTTAGTAATAACTATGTTCCTCGGAAAGTAAAATCTTACCAAGCAACCTTTTGGCAGCACGAAAACATGAAATGGTAACTTTATTTCCACCACCAAGTGCAACCTCATTCTTCATTATGCCAATAGTATTTTTGCACTGCAACTCCTCCATGAGGCCCAGTTTTGTTTTACAGATTGTAGGCACAGCAAGTTAAAAGCACAAAAAGACCACTTTAGCCACATCTTTCCCGAGTGCAGATGTGTTTTTCCCTCAAAAAAAAAAGTGCAGAAGTGAGCCGCTCACTTGGTTGGGGACTGATGTACAATCCTCGAGGATATAAATTTGTGTTCCTAGTTATACTGTCGGGGCTTCTCTTCCAATTTTCCCTCAACAGAAAAGGTTGAGGGAGTCCCCCGGCATGGACGATGTGCACCGCTAGGGCATAAAGACTGCAGCATATGCCTAAACAACAAACAATGCTCCCTAGATCCCAACACAAATCCATAACCTCCAATCCCCATCTACTAACAGCAACCTCCTCTAGGCTGCAGATTGGCCCCAAATTTGTTCATGGTGAAGTACTAGACTATAAGCTTTGCTCATGGATGGCATCAACTTGATTTGATATGGTAGGCTCCAACTGCTGCATGCTGACCTCAATTTGTTAATGGTTTTGCACTATACCATTTGGTTTACTTGTGGATGCAAGGTGATAACATCAAACTGATTTGATATGGTAGGATCCAACGGATGTGAAACTGACTACAGGGCTGTCGGCGGCCAGACGGTGGCCCATTCTCCACTACAAAAGAACTGTATGCCTCCCATTGCTTCCACATCCTGAATTGACCATAATCCCAAAAGATGGCAACCCAGACCACCCATGTGCTATTGGGGCTACTGTCTAATCTTGTGGTCAAGGTGCCACCGCTGCCTGCCTCCATGACCACCCACGGTTGTCACTGTGTTGCCAGTCTCTAGAAGGGGTGATACACCTCATCATCGATGTCCACGATCACCACTCATCACAATGCTTACCTCCTCCAATCATGTGTCTCTTCAATAGTTAGACGCTGGAAACAGAGCTCGGGACCATAGTTTCCGGGCAAAGGAGATGAAGACCCAGATTACAGACCAGTCCAGCAGAAGTGAAGGGAATGATCTCATTACTAAATTATGATGGTCCTGGTGTCAGCCAATGCAGCACGGTGTTTTGATCTTTTTTATAAAGAGCACAAAGTAGTAACATGTCACAAGAAAGCTAACGGGATGGCAAAAACCAAAAGGAACCAAGGGAGAGGGTCAAACGCAAAAACAACAAAACATACAGTGGCATGATGAAGTACAGGGTCACCCTTCGTGGCAGAAATAAAACAAATCCAGGATTAAATGATCTTAGAAGCCGAACAACATGGCAGAACTGACATTCTTTTCAGTAAATTGCACATTCAAATGACTGAAACTCGTTCAGTCAAATGCTTCAATTTGTATGCAACAGAGTATTCCCTTGATCTAGGGGCACTTAAAGAAAAAAAACTGGTCAGGTGATTTTCTTATATACTACCTCCATTCCAATGAAAAAGGCGTGCACGCTTTTGTCTTTGTCCAGGAATTAATCCATATATAAGGACTATTTGATATAAAATTGGTATTATTAAAAAGTGTTTTTCAATACGAATCTAACAATATCAAATTATGTACTGTATAATCAAGATATTGCGGCTAAATTCTTTCAGTCAAAGTTTGTCTCGAAATGCGCATGCACCTTATTCATAGGAGTACATTGTTCTCATAAATCATTAGAGTAAACAATCTTGTTTAACTTCAGAAAATAACAGGAAATTATTTCCAAGAGTATAACCACTAACAAGGTGAAATTACCTTTGGCTGTAAAAATAAAACATAGTCATTTAAGCTATGAAAGCACAATACTCAGACTTCTTGAATATATGCATGCCTCAGGGTTAATCACCTGTAGAGAAACAACATAGGCAACTGTTCAGTTTATAGCTCCTCAACAATTATTCGGCTAAGATATTCATTATTAGCAAAATATGCCATCCCGGCAACCCTGTAAAAGCTTACTCACTTGATAGTATAGTTCATTATGATAGTGTAGCATTTATATATGGTGCTGGAGTCCTAGAGCTACTCCGGTGATCAGATGGTCGCGTGGTGGAGGTGCTTGCGTTGTGCATTGGTTGCGACGGGGCCTCAGGTTCGGGGTAGACTATGTCATGGCAAGCAATATTTTTCATATGGCGTAGAGAAATTTGCTGAAGCTTGTCCAAGGTCGACATGATCTCATCATTGGTGATATAGTCTCCCTGTCTTACCCGCTCATATAATGAGCCAGTCTCCGCAGCAATCTCCCGAAAGCCACCAAACTGCAAGAAGTGCAAATACGATAAAAACATCACACAGCAGCATCAATGAATTATGCTGACAAGACTCTGGCACATACAGCTCGGTGAAGTGTGGTGGTTTTGTCTTTGTCAAATTTGGTTGCCTTTGAGGGAGCTGGCGGGCGGACATCACCCACAGGATCTGATTGTCGGCAGGTACCACTACCAGGTGTATACCATGCAAAGCATGCATCATATGGCCGAGGCTCCTGAAAAATTTACAAATCCACATTGTTCAAAAATAAATAAAATCAAAAGATCAAGGACTGCAACTTAACTCTATTCCAGTGCTTTCGTTATAAAAGATCATTTCCAAAATAAATTGCAAACTTCAATAAAAGTAGACACACATTATAACTGTATGCTATTGTGATTTCCGACTTGGCTAAATGCTTTGAGTACTACATCTCAGTCATATGTACTAAAGAACTTTTTCGCGTCCACATGTATGATTATATAGTGCCTAGGGGCATATGTACCAAAGGCCTGCAAGCTCTTTCACTAATTTTGTACTGATATCTTAAAAGCATGGCACACTTGAAAGTCATAGGTTAGGCAGACAAAGAATTGTCAATAGGCAAAAACTATATAGACATCTCTGTAAACATTTCATAACAAACAACTCTGTTTGGTTTTAGGGGAAAAAACGGAAATCCGTTTTTGTAAACTGAACAGGCCAATTTCAGATTGCAATTATCACAAGTGTGTCCTTAGGGGAAAAAAACCGGAAATCCTGCTTAACGTCTACCTTATCGAATGGATGTGCAGAGTGGGAAGAGTCATCCACAAAGTTCATCTCATGATTACTCCCTGGGACAAAGCTTTCCATGTGCACTGAGCAATCCGCATGAATTGTCTCTTCTACAGTTTGTTCGGATCTACCAAAAGAAGCAGATGATGGATCTTCATCTGCTGCGTCAACAGCTTCCTCACTTGAGGAATTATTAGCTAGTTCAGGGCTCTTATAATAATAATCATCTGAATGAGGACATCCTGGTATTGCCCTCCTCCGACATCTGCAGCATCTGTACGAGACGACTTCCACAATCCTTTTCTCCTCAAGTCTCAAGGCATCTCCATGGAACCAATCTGTATACAGGAGAATACCAAGATGTGGAAAAGGTTAGTAAGATAACGCAACGCGAAAATTACTTGCTTGAACAATGGCATGCCATAGGTGAAATCGACTTACTCCTGCATCTCTCACAGCGGATGTACATCAAGTCTGGGGAATATGGCTTGCGACAGAGACAGCAGGTTGGTTTCGTGGACGAACCTACACCATCCTTGCTTCTATGGATAACATCATCTGCCCTGAGAACACTTATGTCACCCTTGTGTTTCTTCCATACGAGGCCGAAATAGGTGATCTCTTGTGTGTTCTTGCGTTTGAACTTGGGCTGCATTTGCGCCTTTGCGGTTCGGTCAGCTTTCACCGTGCTTCGCCCACCCACCTCCACCCGTTGCTTCTAGAGGTCGCTAGGGTTGCGTACCTGCAGCTGGACCGCGGCCGTTCAAGGAGTGCGCGGTTGGATCTCTTAGCTTCTGCTTCTCCGAGACGTCGGATCCTTGGGGAGGGGGAATTCCGATGAGGCGGCCGTCGGCAGCAGCGGAGCGGGACGGCAAGACCTCCTGACCGCCGCCGGCTGGTGGTGGAGGTCCAGGAGGAAGAGGCGATGTACTTGGTCTAGGGCTCTATTTGTGGCCGTTGGATTCGTCGATTCCTTAGTATCGGCCGCTCATTTCAGATCGCCAGTTTGCCACCTGACTTCTGCCCGTGGTTATCGCCATTAGCTGCATCGATTACAACCTAACGAGAATGAAGATGCTGAACCAAATGCGAGTACAAAGTACAGACTTTCTTCTTAGACGTTTCAGCAAAAGAATTTCTTTGTACTCCCCCCTTCCTAAAAAATAACTTTTCAAATGTCAATAACCTCGAATCAAAACACTCAAAAGAAAACGAGGCGGCGCTCTAGGGTTTCCGTATCCTTCGACCGGGAATCAACGGGTCCATATCTCCTCTGTTTGCCGCTCTGGCGGTGGGAGGGGTGGGAATCTTAGACCTACACTTAGCGATGTTGCAAGATTTCTAATGTTAGAGTTTGGTTTTGGCTCGTCAAACAAAAGATTGATTTTTGTTTCCCTAATGGCATCGACAAGGTGGTGGCCACGATAGACATTAGAATAAGGTCTCTTAGGTCTCTCCCTACCTTGTCAACATTTGTGGAGTTAGCGAAGGGGCGGTGAGGGTAGCCGTCGCCATATCTGTTTGTTTCTGTTGGATCTTGACGGTTTGCATGTCGTTCAAGGGAAGTTGTTCACTGGTCTATGGTGAGACACTAATCAACCTCTTCCTTCGTTCACGTCTATGGTAAGGTAAGGTACGGTTTCTCCAACCCTCTGAATTGGTGGCGGATAATTGCAAGCATGTGCTGCTTGAGGTGTATCTCAAGTTGATGTTCCATTTGCGGTTATTCGTTGCTCGCGACGAGTGGCTATTGTGGTTTTAAAGACTTGATCATTGTGAAATGGTAGCATGATTAACTTATCATGGCACGATCATTCCAAACTAAATCCGAAAAATGAACAAAATGATTGGCTCCCTAATTTTCTTGTCACGAATCATAAAGAATCGATTCTGCATGTACTTTAAGTTTTTTGGCCGAATGAAATGCACCATCTAGGTTTTTAGTTCTTTATTTATGTAGTATTAGAAAAAAATTATGGGTACAAGTGTAACGCAAAATAAGTAGGGACGTAGTAGAATTTAATTGTTATATTATCTTTCAGAAGTTTATGTGCTCATTTTTTGCTCAAAGTCATGTGGACGTGGAATAAGTGGGGTAACCGTTATACGGAGGGAAAGGGGCGGCGGCCCTAAATTTGGGCGGGGCCACGAAATAATCACTAATCCGTGACGTGGTTCACACAAGTTATTCATGACAATTAGAGTATGCACGTCACCTTTTTTGGGCACGTGCACGCTTGACCTAAATTGTTGTGATCCCTGATGGAAGTGCAAACTGTTACGAGCAACTCATCATGGATCGAGTCCGTTTTCGTGTAAAGGCCGACCATGCTCGAAGAAAGCTGTCTCTGTGCCATGACGCGAAGTATGTGATTGCGTCAATTATGAACTACTCACTCCGTTCACAAAAGGATGTCTCAATCAACTCTAAATTTGGATGTATCTCACTCCGTTCACAAAAAGGATGTCTCAACTAACTTTAAATTTGGATGTATCTACACATTAAATTATGTCTATATACATCCAAATTTAGAGTTGATTGAGACATCCTTTTGTGAACGGAGTGAGTAGGATTTAATTTGGTAGAGGGTGAGAAACAAGTGCAAACCTGAAGAATCAACTGCCTCACGGGACTTGGTGTTCGGTCAAGTATGTTCATTCACAACGAATATTGAGAACAATTGTGGTAAAGAGAAGAAGCAGAGTGTAGCTGTTGAGAGAAAACGGTTAATATGAAACTGATTCTCTTCCGTTTTAGTAGTTTCTACAAGAGCGAGCTATTTTACTTTTTGTTCACGCCTCGGTCAAGAACCGCAGGGTACCGGATTAGGGCTAGAGCGTCCACCGGAGTTAGATGTGCTTTTGTGTCTTTGTGCTTTTTCTTGTTTGGCTAAGCTGTAAGCCACAATATGTAATCTATTCTAGTTTGGTGTAGCGTGTAATTGTACTCTGCTACTTGTAACTACAAAAAATACAACTATTTGGTTGTGAGGCAATATATTTTCCTTTCCTATGTTCCAATCTATTTTCAAACTCCGAACTAAGGGTTGGAATGGTGTCGAAGATAGGTTAGAAAATAAACGACTCATGAATTGGGTGGGGAAATTGCTATCCTACGGAGGACAACTAGTTCTCATCAATTTTATGTTTGCTAGTTTGTCGATGTTTATGTTGCCTTTCTTTGAAGTGCCTAAAAAGTTATGTAAAAGATTTAACCATGAAATATTAAGATTTTTCTGGCAAGGTAATGTTTTGGTTTTTAACAACATGAAATCTTCTATTCCCTCCGTCCAAAAATAAGTGTCTTAGATTTGTCAAAAAGTGGATATATCTAGACATGAAACATATATAGATACATCCACTTTTGTGCAAACTTGAGACACTTATTTTGGGACGGAGGGAGTAGCTTTTTGCCGAGTATCCACAAAGTCATGCATTGGATATTTGGATCCATATTCCAACATACGGAAGGTTAGGAGCTTATGAACTTGGGGTACACCCGACTTTTTTTTTGAGAAACACAGTACAACGCAGACGCTCACAAACACGCGCATACACTCACCCCTATGAACGCACACACGCACACCCTACCCCTATGAGCACCTCCGAAAGACTGAGCCGGCGGTTGGGTCTTGAGATTGACGAAGTCACCACGGGCGCCTCGCTGTCGACGGGAACGTCGCCTCCCACTGAAAGAATATTCCGCCTAAATGAGAAACACCAGCGTCAAACCTGGGGTTTGAACTCTGGTGGGCTAGGGGTACAACCACCCACCTAACCATCTTGCCACAGGCACTCTGGTGGGCTAGGGGTACACCCGACTAAAGATGGTCACACAAGTTTTGTTCGACCGAATTGGTGAGCCGTTCAGCAACATAATTTGTGTGACATACGTGCCTCATCTCTACAACATCTAATTGAGCTGGGATTGGTGACCTCTCCTTGCTCCACCGGTTTGCATGCTTGTAATTCGTTGGATCAAAGAGTGGATCATCTCATCCGTTTGTATGGTCGGTTTAGTTATAGTCGGTTGGTTCAGGGTCAAACTGTTCAGGACGGCTGCCTCCCCTCCTTCTCTACCAAGCCTCGTTGTCCTCATCTAAAAAAAAAGAGCCTCATTGTCCTCGTTCGATTTCGGCCGCCGCCTGCTCTTCCCCGCTCCGGACCATGTTGTGGTCACCAATATCAGCCCGCATGGCTCAACGGCCTCACCGTCGTCTTCCACGTCCACCACCGCGCAGCCGCATCGCCGGTCGGTGAGGGCGGCGACAGGTTGAGACGCTGGTTGCCGGTGACGGCGACGAGGGAGGCGGCGAGCTGGGCGCCCACGCGGCGAGACAATGGGTGGCGACAACGGCGCGCCTACCTGAAGGAGCACTTCCTATTTTCCTCTTGGGTTCACTCCCTCACATCTCCTCCGAAAAATCCAGTGCTCCAACGATGAGGCAACGAACAGCAGCGCTGCTGCATCGATGAGGCACCGCCGTCCGAGCTGCCTCCCTCCCCCTGCGGCATCGACGAGACACAACGCCGCGCCGGTGCCGTTTGCCGCAGTGGGTCCGGTGGTGCCTGGCCTCGCCCTCCCGCCTCTGGTGGCGACACTGCGGCATCTTATGGCGTCTGTCGGCGCGCCAGCGCGCCTTTATTATTACCAGCGGCCACCGGCCCTCTGTACGGCCGTCCGATGCCTGCTCCTCAGCCCAGCCGGCGGCCCTCTACAGCGCTCCGTCCAACTCCTGCTTCTCCGGCTGTCCGCTGCATGCTCCTCCGTCCAGCCGCCGGCCCTCCACAGCCCTCCGTCCAACTCCTGCTTCTCCGGCCGTTCGTCTGGAGTAAGAAGCCACGCTGCATCTTGTTTGGTTACTTAGGGCAAGAATCTGAACATTGAGCAGGAGCAAGCAGTATTTGTCTTGTTTAGCATTTTCTTCTTATTGCTTGATTAGCATGCTTTGTCATATTACTTGTTTGTTAGTTTAAATCATGGGCAAATCCAATTAGTGTTTAGGTTCTGTCTACCAGATGATGATGAAGAACATATGTACGAATCTAGAGGGTAATTACAGTAGTCTACACGACTACACACATGGAGTTTCAGAACTGCTCGAGCCAGTCAATTAGTACAATGGGATGACTAACTAAAAATATTCTTCCCCTTCATTCTACTGGAGCTGCCAATATATTGCCAGAGCGTCCAATGTTTCTTTGAAGCGCTGGGAACAGATGGGCGATGCAAACATTGAACAAAATATGCTTACAGATAAAACAATCTACAAGGCCATCGATGCAAGATCTGCAGTCCTGAAGGTTTTAAAATTTTCCTGGCACCCGACTACCTTTCCTTCTTTTTTAAAAAATGTTCTGATTTATACTGAATTCAAGTGATAAATGGTCCTGAAAACTCCCACAGTTTACCCTGAGTGCAAATGCAATATTATTATTCGATAGGAGTTGATACTTGATGGTAGTGCCTATTCGGGCCCAGTCCCCACAACATTATCACTATTTTTTTTATAAATCCCTGGTGCAGCCAATATGTATAGCATCTGTGAGCTAATATATGTGTTTTAAGATATTAATTGCTTGTTCTGTTTGCAGAGATATGTTGCAGACATTGGGAAGTCCAGGCCTGTGTTAATCGTGTACAGTGGACTTCTTCCTCTTTTCTTGTCAGTGGTTTGGTTGCTGATGATTCGTTAGTTCGTTGCTGCCATGACATGGATAACAGTGGTGCTCCTCAATGCCCTTGTGCAATCAATTCCGTGTAACATTGCAAGCGTGCACCTTGTGCTTGCCTGCAGTATTAAACATGAAAAAAACATGACACTAAAATCGTTGTGTGCATCAATTGGATAGGCCGAGGGCCTGCCGCATCTTTGAAGAAAAGAACTGCTAGCGAGAAAATGGCAGAAGCCTGAGCCAGAATTTCGGAAGGTTCATATGATATTTTCAGATTTTGCGTGTGATTTGGGCGGCCAACGATATTGGTGCCTTGAGCTCTCCTCTAATGACATTGGGCAAACGCTTTTCCAGAATAAATTTTGGGAGCGACTAGAGCTCAGTAGATCGAGAACTCGTGAGTTCTCAGTCGACCGGCCCTCACCGTCGTCTTCGTCTTCCTCTCCTCTGGCTGCCGTGTTCCTCTCCTCCGACTGCGACGCCGCGCCTCGCTGCCGCTCGCCGCCGGCGTCCCCGCCTCCGGCGAGGGAGCTACCTAATCCGAGTGGCGGTCACCACGATATGGCCCCCCACCCGCACCTGTTAACCCTGCTTCCTCTCCTCCGGCTGCGACACCGCGCCTCGCGGGCCTCCGGCGAGGTCCTGTCCGAGGCCTTGCCGGTGTCCCCGCGCCTCGCTGCCGCTCGCCACGGCGCCCCCGTCTGCACCCTCGGGCTTGACGCCGCCGTCGCCGTTGCCATCGACGCGAGGAGGAAGACGAAGTGCACGAATCGCGAGGCATTTTTGACGGTGAGGGCCGGTCGACTGAGAACTAGCGATTCCGATAAATTTTTGTCCTCGTTTATTTGTTTACATCGAAGCACCTAGCTGTACGCACAAGGGATCTAATCGCCTCGCCTGAAAGATGCCACTTCTCGCCTGAAATACAATACTCCTTTCTGGACAAAACAACACATCGATTACAAGATGAAGATGATGATGATGTTTGTTCCTAGGAACTGAATTAAGTACAGTATCAAGATCACAAGGGATCTAATCTCCTCGCCTGAAAGATGCCACTTCTCCTTAATAAACAGCCAACCCCACATCATCCAATTCGGCTGACACTTGACAGGCATCAGCGTTCAGCGGTCACAAATATGCTAATTGACAAATTAACATGCTGTCAATTTCATCAGCCTCTGTAATCCACGCAATCATGGTAATGATCGCCACTCGCTGGCTCCAATTTCGCCTATGCAGCAAGCTCGGTCCCGTATCTCCACAGGTAATTCAAGCCAACCAGCAGCTCGGTGATGGCGGCTTCTGTCTTGTCCTGGTCAGCGAAATGCAGCGTCTGCATGAGCAGGACGCTGGTGCCGGAGCCGACATTCCGTTGCTCGAAGCTCCTCTCGGACCGCGACCGCACGGTGTTGTGGGCAACCGGCGCCAGCCATCCAAGGATCAGTTGCACCGTGTCAGCCCACTCGGCGGCGAGGACGCGATCGCAGGCCGTGTTCATCTTGCAGACGGTGCCTAAAGAACGCGGCTTGAGGCGTGCTCGGAGGGACGCTCTGATCCTATCGGTGAGCATGCCGTACAGCGCGCCCCGCTCATCGGGGCAGATGTGGCGGGGCGAGATGGCGAGCTTCTCGGCGAAGATGACGAGGTTGGCGTAGTGCCACGCCAGGGCCGCGGCGCCGAGGGTCGTCTCCGGCGCGTTCGCCAGCACGTCGTGGGACGTGGACTCGAACACCGAGGTGGAGAGCTTAGTACTGGCGCGGTGATGATGATCACTCTCGTGGAACTGGTAACTGAAGCTGGAATCGTCGTTGATGGATGATGAGACGTCGCTGAAGCTGAGGGGAAGATCCTCCTGGTCGCAGTGGATCCAGCCGTCCAAGGTCGGGGACCTTCTCCCGCCGACCACGCAGCCGACGAGGTGCTTACCGGGCACCTGCCACTTGAACTGCCTCAGACTCTGGCTCCTGGACAGCAGGAAGCCGCGAACGTCGGCAGCCTTACCGGGTTTCGCAGCGGTCTGAGGAGTATCGACTCGGAAATCCGAGGGATACACGAGCGAATTCGTGAAGGAGTTGCTCCAGGAGAAGGAGAGCCGCGCGCCGAGCGACGCCACGGGGAACTCGACCATGGCGACGTTTTTATTGGGCTGCAGGCCGAACACTTCGATGATCCTGGCGACGATGGTGAAGACCGACCTGGCGAGCAGCCGCACGGCGTAGTCGAGGCTCCGGCTGCAGAGCGAGGCCGCGCGGAGGCGGGCGACCTCCTGCCTCTGGCGCGCGACGCGGCGCGCGGCCTCGCCGGGCGCGAACTCGGCGCGGCGGAGGCGCGCGGCCTGCTCGAGCTCGGCCAGCACGTCGAGCTCTTGGCACAGGAGCCCCGTGGCGGCGACGAGGCGCTGCATCTTGCGCGCCTTGCGGTCCATCTTCTTGGCGGCCGCGTAGCGCAGGCCGTGCGGGTCGGCATTTCGGGCGCCGGCGCCGGCGAGGAGGAGGCCCGCGAAGAGCGCGTCGAAGCGGCGGAGCAGCGGGTCGGCGCACCGGGCGGAGAGCCGCGCGACGGCGCGGGAGAGGTCCCCGCAGGCGCCGGCCATCTCGGCGAGCGCGAGGGCCAGCCGCGCGGCGTCGTCGTCCGCCACGAGCCGGCGCGCGCCCTCGAGCCGGACGGACTCACAACGGAGACGCGACACCTGGTCGTCCGCGAGCGCGCGCCACAGGCTCGCCGCCCGCGACATGAGCGACGCCACCTCGAAGGCGAGCATCCCCACCTTCTCCCCTCCGCCGCGCCCCGTGCTGAGCTTCCGCATCTTCGCTGAAAGTGATGTCGCCGAGCTGGTGGCAGTGGCAGCAGCGCGATCGAGGCGGCGGGGGCGCGCGTGATGAGGTTGGGTTCGTCAAAAGCGACTGCGCGGCAGTGGTTTGTAGGGAACCGGGAAAGTGCAGCAGCAACGCCGCATAGGTAGTATCACGGGGGTGGGCAGCAAAGGTGGAGGTGGAGGTGGGGTGGTGGGAGTTGAAACCGAAACGGAAAAGAGACCGAGCGGGCATCGGGGACGGGATTATTCGTCGCGTGTCGGGCTGTGTCGAACAAAAAAAATCTCTATATAATATGTCTAGAGGTGGTGATGGTCATCGTACGTTTTTTACTTTTCCGCTTTTATCCTTGCAACCATCTAATATTACGTAGTGTGCCACCGCCAAGTGATTTGACTGCTTTGACCGTTTTTCCCAGGAATTACGCGACCCCACGGACCACGCGACCAGCACACCCCCAATTCCCCTCCTACCTCTCCTCTCCCATGGCGCATCAACGTCTTCTTGGTCGTCGCCGGTCGCTCCGGGTTGAATACGCCGGCCGCATGCTGTGACTCGGACACCTCGAGGAGGAGGCCAAGGTCAGGGAGAGCGCCGGGAGGCGCAGCCGAGCCGGGGACGAGGCGGCGGCCACGAGGAAGACGCGAGACTCCGCGAGGATGGACGCCGAGGTCAAGGCCTGTGGGCGCGGCGCAGGCGCGGCTTAAGCGCGGCGACGACATCAGCTGCCGGTGCGACCACGACGCATGCCTCCGTCCTCGCGGTGGTCCGGGACCCGACCTGGCGGGTGGGGGCGCCTGGCCACTTTGTGAGTTTTCTTCTTCGATTGGCTCCGCATGTCACCCCCGCGCGCAGCTCCTGCAGTCTGCAGACCACCAGCGACGCCGTCCGCGACGCCGTCGAGTGCTAGCAAGGGACGGGGAGTTAGGTGTGACCTGGATTGGCTCGCGCCGGCGGCCAGCGTTGCGGGCGGTAACGCCATAGGGCTATGGTCGTGCACCCGTGCCCATGGAGGATGGGGATCGCGTCCCTGCTGCTCATCTTAATCCTACTCCCTGCATCAACGTCGGCCGGTACCCTGTCACCGCCGCCCAAGGCCCTAGCCCAGCCGCCATTGGTCCACCGTCGTTGCCGGACGAGACCCATAGCTCCCCTGCCATCCGCTCACTCGAGGCCTCGATCCTTGCATCGGCCGCCATGCGCAGGCCCCTGAACTTGCGCCTACCACTACAGGTGCACCGTGCATGGGTCCTGCATCTCCCGCACGGCATGCTGCTCGCGTAGCCGCAGTTTAATTTTCCTTAATCTCCTTTTCGTTGGGTTGCACGATAGTACAAAGATTACTGCCCAACTGAACTTTTATGCCTGCAAAGGTTGTCCTGCACAGAAAAAAAGGTTGTTGCAATTTCAGTTTGTGTACTGCTGAGAGTAAAAACATGTACGGTAGATTATTAGGGAAGAGGCGTATAAATGTCCAGAGTTCACACAACAATCCATCTAGAAGTGCAGCAGATAACGACCGGAAATATGCAACTAACTTTCAAGTAAGTCCAGATAGTAGTTCTGTTGGGAAATACACAAAGGTGTATAAACGAAACTGTCCGGGGAGTTCATACCGTGAGGGCCCACACCTTAATGTTGAGGACAAATACACTCTCCTGAATATAGAAAAAAGAAAGTGAAACATTCTCTGCAGGAAAGTAAAACTGAATATAAAAAAAGTACTGGAAGCAAAAACACTCAAAACATTCGATCACTGATGAAAATTAATTGAACAACCAAAAAATTATAAAAGGAAGTACACTCACAACTCCGTTGAGATACACATGTGTTTGCAAACAAGTACATGTGAAAGTATTCGTGTTGGGTAGTACATTTGTTAATATCATGAAGTTTACCTTTTTGATGTCGAGAAATACAATATTGCCACGGTAGCCTCGCATCGGGATTGGCAGTGGTGAAGAAGCTGGAGGGGAAGATAGGAAGGGGGAGTATTTATGAAGGATGGGAGTGAAGGAGGACGGAGGCGGCTGTAGAAAGGGGTATATCGAAGGAGGAGCTAGAGCTCGAGGGTGTGGAGGACTCGTCGCGAGAAGGGCAGTACCGGTCACCGCAATTGGGATCGAGATTAGACTTGCAATGTACAATCTTACCTAACAAAGTGAACACCTAAACCTAGCACGTGATATATTATTCCTGGATGGGGACCGTGTGTTGGACACGCTGAAACTCAATGGTTTCTACGACATGCTCGACGATGCGGCTTCGGCTACAATAATTACCTTTTGCACCTTCGTCACAACACATTGTTCTCTCCCGTTGCAACGCACGGGCAATTTGCTAGTCATTTTAAACCCTCGTAGAGGTTGGGCGAATTAAACCAAAATCCTGTCGTTCCTATTATTATTATTATTATTATTATTATTATTGAATCCCGGTCTAAATTAAACTTTTGGCGCACAGGGAAAAGAACAATCCAAATTATAGAATTATGAGATTGGTGAAATTGGTGGATGTTGTATTGAGCCTCATGGGCAATTATATAAAGGAGTACAAACTTGGAGGGCAAGAAGCCTCTCCTAGAGATAAGGTAGGAGACGGATTACAAATCCTAAACTACCAAATATGTGTACACCGAATATATCTCTAACATCTCCCCGCAGTCGTAGCGGTAGCGTCGTGAACAACTGGAACGTCGCGGACGGTCAGACTGGAGATAAGCCGAAGTAGAATCCAGTGGGCTGACATCCCCCCGCAGTCCGAGCGGGAGTGTCGTGGACGGTGTCGCGGCGCGAAGCTTGGACTGTAGAGGACGCCGATGATGCTCAAGCGAGGTGGTAGCCCTTGTGCCGATGTCGAGGGAGCCGAGAGCGTTGGGCGGTGCCGTGGTCGGGGTAGCCGCGCGAGGGGTCGCCGTGGTCGATGTCGTGGCCGATGTCGAGGAAGCCACACATGAAGCCGCATGCGCATAGTGCGCGAGGAGGATGACGGAGACGCGTCAAGGCAGTCGTCGAAGATGGGGCCGACGCTGTAGCCGATGCAGTCCGAGCCGTCGAGGACGAGGTGCGGCCATAGTTTTGCCAGAACTAGGCGCACGTCGGGGACGAAGGCATACTCCGGTTTTGCCAGAACTGAGTACGCAAAGAAGAACTCGTCGGTGACGCGGTCGAGGCGGTCGTAGAGGGGTCGATGCCGTAGAAGACGTTGTCGAAGCCAATGAAGACGAGGCGCCGATCCAAGTTTGCCAGACTCGGGAACGCATCGGGGACAAAGGCACTCCCGGTGTTGCCAGTACCAGGCGTGCGAGGGGCAGGGACCATCATAAACTGGTCGCCATGTCAGAGAAAGACTAGCAAAGGAGGACTCCACGACGGTTGCGACGCGCAGAGCGGCGAGGGAGAGATGCCGATGCTGTCCGCAATTGTCGGAGTAGAGTAGCAGGTGGTGTAGTCGGGGACGAGGCGATGACGCTGGCGACGAAGTTGTAGTGGACGTAGACGTAGAAGGCGGCGGAACCAGCGGTGACCTGGGGTGGTCATGCGGGACGCCTAGATCGATGTTGGGGTAGTCGGCGGGACCTGCGACAACGAGAAGTCGCCCTGCAGGTTACCTTGTGAAGCGCGGCGGCGGTGCTCGAGGGAGGTGAGGAAGAACCCGGCGGCGTGACGAAGACCGTGCGCAGACGGCGGCGATCCGCGCCTTGGGAGAGGGCGCGGTGGAAGCCGAGACCGTCGATGCGCGGGGACGGCGAAGAAGACTGCATGCAGCGACGCTACGACCCGAGAGGGCGGCATAGCTACAATGCGCGAGTTGGTGCAGCGGTTGGAGGCCCGCGTTGGCCGCCGGTAGGCGCTGACCAAGGCGGCGGCGCTGCGGCCCGTAGGGGCGACGCAGCGGCAGCCCGTAGCTGGATCGGTGGTTGGCGCGTGCTCGGGGACGTGCTTGGCGTAGACGGGCGCGAGATCGGTTGATCAGACCGACGGTGCGCCGTATGCGCCATGGTGGGGACTACGCGTAGATCGGAGTCGATGGCGGCGTTGTCGGTGAAGTCCCGGGCGATGACGATGAAGACGATCCGAGGGGGACGGCCGCAGTATCCTCCCGAGGAAGGCGCAGCAGCCGGCCGCGGTGCGCGGCAGCCTGCCGTGAGGCCGCGACGGCCTACCGAGGCAGGTACGGCGGCGCAGGTGGCAGGCGCACGGGCGCGGTGTAGATCGTCGATGCCGATGGTCGGAGTGGAGGCGCGGCGATGACGACGGCGGTGGGCGACTCAATCCGATCTAAAATCGGTAAACCAAAAAAGAAAACCGATCAAGAGATCGGAAAAAAGACTTACAGGGCAGCCGATCACGGATCGGCGGACGAACCCTGCGTACGGGCGGCGCGGCCCCCGGCGGAGATCATGGAGATCGACCTACCCGGGGCGGCGCGGTGCGGAAGTGCGGCGGCTAGGTCAGATCGTGCCGCTCTGATACCATGTAGAATTATGAGATTGACGAAATTGGTGGATGTTGTATTGAGCCTTATGGGCGAGTATATAAAGGAGTACAAACTTGGAGGGCAAGAAGCCTCTCCTAGAGATAAGGTAGGAGACGGATTACAAATCCTAAACTACCAAATATGTGTACACTGAATATATCTCTAACACAAATGGAAATACCCATTGTGTCACTGACTAGACGAACCCACATGTCATATTCATCTCCCATCCTTCCATGACACTATTTCTCCCCTAGTTCAAAAAAAAAAAAACACACGGAGGGGCTGTGCGTTGACCTAGATGAAGTGTCCGGCGCCCGGGATAACCACCACCTCCTCCAGTAGAGGCACGTCGTCCTTGAACCCTCAGGTCGCCATCAAGTCGATCCCATGTAGTTGTACGTCAGGTCGCTGTCCCCCATGATAAACATGGTTGGCACCGCTACCTTCGCGTTCGCCCATGGCGTCGCCAGCTCCCATTTGCTACACCCACAAAAGATCAGTGGATCAGTCGGTCGTTCACCTGAATGCTATATTGCCATATGCACTTGAAAATAGAATCCAAAAGATCGAAATAAAAATCCCAAGATAAAAGCAAGGGATCTACCAGATATTCCCACGCGAGACCCATCAATATTCCCACGCGAGAGAATCACAAATCCATGTATATGGATCGAGGGAAGAAAATCAAGGTGCAGAGATATGTAGAGGGCACGGCGCCGGTCACGGGCGCGTGCCATCCGCGTGCGGAATGAGAGCGCACTGACTGACATGGCACAACGATGATGACACGGGTGTGTCACCCACAGTGCTATTCGGATAGGAAGCGCCATCGCTGCTCCTTACTAGCCTATGCGGAGAACGGGAAAAAAGGTGTGACATGGGCTAATGTTGTCAGCGTGAGCAATAATTTTATTATATTTTTCAAAAAACAGATACAAGGTTCAATTTAGACCCAGATTTGATCATTTAGGATACGAACAGTAGCGATTTCGACGTTGGATCCTCTACAAGTTTAAGGTTTAAAATATTGCTTTTGCTAATCCTCGGTTGCCCGAGATTAACCTTAGCGCTCGGTCGACAATTTGGTCGTGTGATGGATGGATCTGGTTTCCCGATTGTTCAAGCACGTACAAGGTTTTTTTGGCCCGATTTGCGCTCGGTTTGTAGTCCGTTTGCAGTTTGGGCTATTATTTTTGTTTCTTTCTTTTTTTTCGGATATTTTCTTGGGCCTTTTGTTTTCTAGGTTTTGGATGGGCTTTTTTTGGTTGCCTTTCAGCCTTTTTTATATGATAGAGATATTTTTAAACATTTTCTAGTGGAACCTTCTGTGCGTCGCTTTGTTTTTGCAGGGAGGGGCGTTTGCCACGCGGGAATTTAGTAGCAATTGCATATAAATTTCGAGCCTGCAGTTACACACGAACATTTTGCGTGCAATTGCACATCATATTTTTCTTTTTAGTGTGTAACTACATGTTTTCTCAGTGGGCAATTGCACATTGATTTTTAGCGAGCAAATGCACATGATGTACAATTGCACATGAATTTAAGCGTGTAATTGCACACTTTTTTTATTTAAGCAGGCAATTGCATATGAATATTTAGCGTTTAGTTGCACATGAATGTAAGCGTGCAATTACACACATTTTTTTATGTGGTGTGCAGTTACACATGAATTTAAGGGTGCAATTGTAAACTTTTTTTATTTAAGCATGCAATTGCACATGAATATTTAGTGTGCAATTACACAATAATTTTAACATGCAACTGCACATGTTTTTTATTTAAGCATGCAATTGCACATGAATATTTGGTGTGCAGTTACATATACATTTAAGCGTGCAATTGCACACCTTTTTTTAATTTAAGCATGCAATTGAACATGAATATTTAGTGTGCACTTACACAAGAATTTTAGCATGCAGTTGCACTTGGACGTTAGCGTGTGTCGTGGTGATATCACGGCAGATGCCATAGGATGGCTAAAGAGTGGGGCCGATGGACGCTGGTGGATCCGGGAGAGGGCTAGCGCGCTAAGAAGCGCACACAGAAAAGCACCCAAGCACAAGAACACACACGATCTACCTAGGTTCGGGGCCCTCGTGAGGAGGTAACACCCCTACTCCTGCCTATCTCTCTCTATATATCTCTAGTATCACAAGCACGAAATGCTCCTCGAGCTGTATGCCTCAACAATGGAGAAGAGCTCAAGGATGAAGATGAAACTAAGGGGGGAAATGAGTCCCAATGTATCGTCTCTGGCCGTCCCTCACACAGGAGGGGAGAAGCCCTATTTATAGGCTAAACCGAGTTACGGAAGTACCCCTCCACTAGCAACGGTCACATCTCCGTACCGGCACTGCAGACGCACACGCCTGCGCGTCATGATTGTCTCTGCACAGTGGACAAGACGTGGCTTGCCCATGCCCTATCCCCTATCTCTGCTCCTAGGTACAGCCGAGGTCAGCGGTGTCCTTCTCCTGCTCCCATGCGCGTCCTTGGTCAGCAGAGGTAAGCCCAGTCACCTCAGACATGCGACGTACCGCACGCCGCGCTCCCGTGCCAGACGGGTAGTGACAGCAGCGCTGACCACCGTCCGACATAAGGTGCCTCATCTTGATAACCCGGCATGGATATGCCGGATTCCCCTTCCAGAATAACCTTCCCTGCGCATACGACAAGACACAAGATACCGACATACATATATCGGTCATGATATCTCGGATCCCTTATCTCGGATCCCAAGTCACGGTCAACATATGCCGGTTTGCACCAGCATGGTACCCCGGTCCCTTCTGGCCCGGATTACCTCGGTTTGCCTATGTCGGTTTGCACCATCATCACACCCTGGTCACCTCTGAGGTCCAGGTATGTCGGCTTATACTGTAACCTGGCCCACACCTGGGACCTTGCTTTATACCATACCATGACCCTACCCGGGGGTAGCCCCCCGACATTAGTCCCCGAAGCTGGTGCGGTCCTGCAGCCTTGGATGAAGGGCCACACCAGGTTTACAAAACCAAACCATCCTGACCAAAGTATCCGGCATAACTATGTCGGACCATGTCACACATCAGGATAAAACCTCCAACTGCTTTCGACGTCCACCCTTATGTTGGCTTCTCCGACATAAGGCAACTGCTTTAACCTGCTCAAATATCCGACATACTTATGTCGATTCATCTCAAGCTTCAAGGACCAAATTTCCCATAACCTTCGAGATCTGCTCTTGTGCCGGTCTCTCCGACACAAAAAGATTCCCATAATCTCTCCAAAGATCTCTCCACGACACATGGCAGAGAGACGCTGAGCGTTGCCTCGGTTCGTGCGCGTGGACGGACATATCTCTGCACGCACGCCGCCCACGTCACGCGCTTTCACGTCGCATGGGCACTTGACTGCGTTTGACCGCAGCGCGGCTCCTTGATTGTCGCGCCAGTTTCTGCGCCACGAACTGCGCCGCTAGCGGTAACCATTTTGTGGCCCACGATGCGGCCGATCGTGCGGCCGCGATTACCGCAACCGCGCAGATCGTGCGCGGTTAATCCGCGCGGCCGTTACGGGGAACGTGCGCGGTAAAAACGCTAACCGCACATCCCCCACGCCCATAAATAGGGGAGCGGGGCAACCCACACCGTCCTCTTCGCCATTCTCTTCTCCTCTCTCGATCCTCTGCACCATCGTCGCCGCCACGCAGTGCACTCCGCCACCGCACGACGCCGGACCGCGCGAGCCACCGCCCACCGGAGCACCTCGCGCCTCCACCGGACACGCTCAACTCCGGCACGCCCTGCGCTTCTTCGCCTTGCATCGCTGCCGCAACTCCGGTAAGATCCTTGCCCTTGACATTGCCGATGAACTCGTTCATCCTCTCCGATGAACTTTTTCATCCTCTCCGATGAACTTGTTCGTCCTCTCCGTAGATGCTCTTACATCCATTTGCTTAGATCCCCTCTAGATTCTCTTCATTGCGCCTTTTATTATCCTTGCAATAGTTCCTCCGTAGATTTTCCTAAGTTCCAACTCACAGATCTTGCACTTATCTTCTATTTTTCCTTCTCCGTAGATCTTCTGGTTATCTTCTTGTTTGTAGACTCTTGTTTCTCTCCGCCGCGCAAATGCTAGAAAGCTCAACCTCAGTGAACTTATGTCATTTTTTGCAGATTCAGCCGCCGACACGGGCACCCGATTCTCACTTCCTCGCCGCACTGCAGAGATGTCGGCTAGCAATACCCCGGAGCCTGCCGACATTCCCGCCGAAGAAAGCGAGCGCGCCGGATGGGAAGGCTCGGATGTCTCCCAAGCCGAGATAAACTGGCTGGTCCGGACCAAGCGAATCCCGGCACAAGTAATATGCCGTATTCCCGGCACAGAGGCCGAGCCGAGTTTGGAATCCGGCGAGCGCGTGGTCTTCGTCGCACATTTCGAGCGCGGCTTTGGACTCTCGGCTAGCCAGTTCTTCTGATCTTTCTTGGATCGGTTCCGTCTTCAACCCCATCACCTTCCAGCCAATGCCATCACCACGCTTTCTGCGTGCGTTTCTTTCTCCGAGGGATACCTCAGACTCTGGCCCACCGTTGAGCTTTGGGCCAAGTACTTCCAACTCCGGAAGCAGAGTGTCCCGGATCCAGAAAACAAGAACTTCCCCAAGGAGATGACCCCGTGCGGAGCCGCTACAATTATACCTCGGAGAGGTTCCATCTTTTCTCGGATTCAAGGCCTGGAGTCATGCCGGAAATGGCAGCGCATGTTCTGCTACGTGAAGAGCCCAGACAATGTCGACCTCCTCAACTTGCCGACATTCAGTCTCGGTGCCCCCACAGAGCAGTTTAACTGGTCACTTAACCCGAAGGAGACGAATCTCGAGATCAATCAGATTCACTTCATTGTCAACCAGCTTGTGGAGGGAGGTTTAACGAGCAATGATCTCTTGAGGACCTTTGTCAGCCGCCGAGTTTCCCCCCTCCAATCCCGGGTTCACAAGATTTGCCACATGAGTGGCCAGTACGACCCAACTCGGACCAGCACCCACGAGCTGACCAAACCCGAGGTCAGAAGACGCATCAAGGCAATTGCCCGAACGACGATGACCGAGGAATGGGAATGGGGTCTAGAACCTCATGATAGAACTCGGCTTCCGGAGCAAGTAAGTAACTTGCAATTTATACCGACATACTTTTTCTGCCGAGATAACTCTTATGTCGGCTCCATACTTGGCTCATAAGATAACTCGGTGTTACTGCTTCTGACTTGCAGAGGTTTACTCGGCAAAAGAATGAAGACGGAGAGAACCCCTCCGCCAAATGGGGCAAAGATATACCTGCCCCGGCCATCACCGAGGTAGATGACCCGAACGATGAGGATCAACTGTCGATTCTGGCTGCGGGCGCCCCTACCTCGGGTAAGCCTCGAGCCCGAGCCTCAATCCGAGATTGGTCAGATGACGATGATTGCGAAATGTTAGAGGTACTTGATGCTCGTCCCATCGCCTATGCTCACCCATTAACCTCGGCCTCAGCTAACCCGGGCGACCCTGCTCCGAGTGCACGCCCTGCTACTACGGGCAACAAGTTGGATCTCGCCGCGCTGGACCCTCCCCTGCTCTGGCCTTCTCCTACGAGGAGAAGCACGACCCCACGCCTGACCCCCTCACTCGCCTGCTCCTCGTTTTCCTCTCTCTCGCGTCACAGCCATGGCGAAAACCTAGCCGAGGTCGCCGCCGCTTGTCGCCGTTGATTGGGGCTTCCCCGAGCCAATCGAGGACAATCACCAGCGCCGCCATGATCCCCTCTCCCTCCTCCTGGGAGGAATCGACCGGAGAAGAGTACATCGACCGTGCTGTTCGAGTTCGTCTCCGACCACCGCCGCAGCTCCGTCGCGGGAATATGCCTCCGCCACGCCGTCCCCTGCCTCACCGTTGCCGTGCACGTGTTCGTGGTGACCCCCTCCTCCTCGCTGTCCCTCTCCCCTCTCCCCTCTCGGGTTGCTTCCCCGCCGTGGCCATCGTCGCCGTAGACATCGCGCCGTACGCCGAAGTTCTTCGTCGTGGTAGCACGCCCGGTCGCCGAGCCGGAACAACCGGCCACAAGGCCGTTGCTCTCGGGCCCTTACCCGGCCGTTGAACCGGCCCAAGCCGGGCTGCGAGCCGGGCAGCTCTGTTAGCAGGCCGGTCTCACAACCGGCCCAACCGGGCTGGAGGCCGGTTAAACAGATTTTTCTCGTGCTGTCCCTTTTTCTTTTTCCTCCCTTTTGCGCATGATTCCCGTTACCCCTCACGCCTTTAGGAACATCGACACCGATGATTCAACTACTTCCTCCCTTTCTCTCGAATCCGAGGAAATAACTTTTAATAGTTGTTGAAAATAAAGTAATTAAAAATTATATTTAAAAGAGGAAGTTTATAAATGTAATAACTTTTTACCCGGACATCAGAAAATTGTGTTCGAGATACCAAAATGTTCAGAAAGACATGAATCATCCAGAATCATCATCATCATGCATATTTGTTCACAACTACAATAATGTGCTCTAGTAGTAAATATAATCACTAAGTTTAAATATGGGGTTTATTCCAAATAATGCCATAAATATAGCGGGGACCCCATTTTACTTGTTGCTCTTGTTCAATGCCTCTAGGGTGCATTTAAAATATCATATCATCATTTTTGTATGCATTGCACAATTGCCATGTGTTGATTGTTGTTCTTGTTTTCCGGTGTTGTTTGCTCTCCGGTAGATCACGAGTTCGGAGTTGAGCATCATTACTCCGACGAGCAGTTTGACTCCTCCGCGCAGCAAGGCAAGCGTAATCCCCCCTCTGAGCATATCTTATCCTATTTTTCCGCAAGTATTTTCTCCACTATAATATTGCATGCGGTTCCAAATGTCAATTTATTGGAGTAGAGTATCCCATAGTTGCATTAAGTTTCCGATGCCAATACCTGTTCCCCTCCTATTAACCATAGGTTTGTATTGTTGGCCTGAGCTACTTACTATGTTATGCTGATGCTTAGCCATGCTTAGTAAATGTGCATCTGTACGATGGATGGTTGATGTTGGAAACAGGTGTTGAGATGTGTGGTTGATGGTGGAGGAAATTGTGGTGACGGATAATAAAATGCTAAAAGGTGGGGATGAGAGGCCACGGTGGTTGTGGTGCTTTGTCTCGTTCCCGTCGCCTAGGTGCGAGTTCAATACCTCTTGAACCAAGACTGAGCGTGCAACCATGCGTGAGGCCTATGCTTTTGCAGGAACCCTCATAGGCTAAATAACTTGAGCGGGGCTAGCCAGGGTCCTCTAGTTCGGGCTTCCATTTGCGCGTGCGTGATGATGGTGGGATGAACTGAGATGAGGATTGTGGCATTAGGAAAATGAGTGGCCACGGGGCACGGTGTCGATGATCCGTGCTTCGTCCTCACTGATGATCCTGGAAAGTCCTTAACGAGGGAGAAGTCGACACCGCTCCCACCCAGCCGGCTTTCCAAGGAAGAGAGCTAATTGTACAGGTAATGGGCTGGACGGTACGCGTGGCGAAGGAGCTGGAGCCCCTCGGGACTCCGGGGACTTCCACTTTGTACACCCCTGCAGGGTTAAATCTTTTCGAAAACCCGTGTCCGCGGTTATGGACGACTTGGGAAGTGAAGGTAAGATCATAGAATAACTTTAACGGAATGATTAAAAACTGGGTACTAGAGGTACCACTCACAAATGCAAGGTGAGCTTCCTCGAGGGTGATTCGGGGAGGTGCCTTTGACGAACAGGTATAGTGGTTGATGATGGTTGATGATGAAAGGTGAATGAAAGAAAGAGTTACTTCTTACCCCTTTTCAAAATAATCTGATTAGTCGATGCCATTGAGATATGTTTTCTGAAATAAAATCAGCTTTATGCAAAACAGCCCTAAAACCTTGAAAGCCAATCATCGAGCATATATTAGCTCTTAATCTTGCGAGTTCGTCGAACTCAACGTCGTTTGCTTATTTTCAGGAAAAGGACTTCACCGCCCTCGAAGGTGGGTTCTTTGTGGACGTCGACGAGTAGTCTGGGGTTCCCAGGTGGCAGCTTGGGACATCCCGGAACAGCTGGTGCTGGATGTTTATCTGTAGGCCTCTTAGGCCATATTTGGTTCTTGTTGTTTAGAACAACCTAATTTGCTTCCGCATGTTGTAATGTTGGGTCTGTGACCTCTGGTTGTCATTTGCTATCTTTCTCTATTATAAGAGTTGAACTATATGATTTTGTGTCATAGAGTCTGTGATGTGCCAGTTGTTCCACAAGTCTTGATCTCTCTATTATGCTTTGATAGTGTGCCTGTTGGTATCGGATAACCGGAGACACAGTATCTCTGTATAGCAGTCAGGTCGGGGCGCCACAATGATGATTGTGATTGCTAATCTTCTACATCACCAATGCCATCTCGGTAACAAGTATCTACCTCATGCATACAATTCTTGCATTCAACCTTGTGTAGGTTGCTTCTTGGCATGATTCCCTTTGTTCCTTGTGATACTTCTTTCCTTTCTCAAAGCATCTCAACTATCACTTTTCCCTTGTGGTTATTTGTGATGCCTTTGATGAGTTTGTGTTGGAAGTCCTTTTATATCCTTTAAGATAAATTTGAGCTACGTGCTTTGCTTTTAAGCAAAGATCTTAATGGTGTATATATGACTTCCTCTTGGGTATCATGTTCTTCTCTTTAGTAACTATTTTGTGTGTGCATGTTTCTTTGTGGATGTATATCATATGATTGTTATCTACTTAGAAATCTATACACATGAGAACTGTTACATCCCAAATTGATATCCTATTTTCTTTGTGTCCACCTCTTTTATGCTTTTTGATCCTTTGGTAGCTACGGAAAATATTTGCCTTATGAGTGCTTGTCTTATTTTATTGGATTTTGTGCACTCATTTTAATTTGGTTTCCTTCTTGTTTTTGTGTGTGTTGAAATGACATGCTTTGATCCATGATCACCATTCCTTTGAGACTATGGTGATGCTCTATGCTCACCTATGATGTACTCTTATAGAAGGCTTTGCTATGTCACACACACACACATCATTTGGTTGAGCAAAAAGCTTTCAAATGTTCTCTCATTTGGTTTTTTTGTTTGTTCTTCTAGTTGATGCTCAACTATATGATTGTTGCAAGTGCTATGCCTTGTTTTATATGCATTCTCTCTTGCACATGTTTTATGTTTCAAAAGCTTATGGGGGAGTGATGATTCTATCTTTGTGCACGTGATACTCAAATATACAAGTTTCTAAATAGTACATGATATTGGGGAGCTCCTCTATTTTCTCTCGAAACATTGTTTTGTTCAAATCATAAAAACTTTTGGTCAATTAGATTTGGGATCTTTGATTGCATGTTTCATTCGTTGAAACCTTTTTTTTACCATATCATCCTTTTGCAATCTTTGATCCTCAATATAATTTGATCTCCCTCCATCTATTCGTCATTGGATATATGCATTTGATTTCACTCATATCTTGAGAAATGCATACTTTATGGGGGAGCGATTATTATATTGGCCTTCTAACCTTTTCACCCATTTTCGGCAATGGATGCCAATGGGGAGAAGTTTAGAGGGTTTAAGGGATTTTGGTGTTATGCTTTGGTTTCGTTCTTAAGCATTTGCCGCTTCTTGCTCATGCATCCTTGCTTATTCCTTTGCACAGTTGCTTAATTCATTATATAAACCCTCGTAAAATGGATTGTCATCAATTACCAAAATGGGGGAGATTGAAAGAGCATGGTGCCCCCATGTGTGGTTTTGGTAATTAATGACAATCCTTATGGACTAATGTTTGCATTGATATATCTTTAGATCTTGTCCATAGGAAAATATTGGAGTTCATGTGTTGGACTCTAGAAGATTATAAGATGACCAAGATCCTATTAAAGAGTTTATATGAAGAATGCTCATGTGTAGAGTTGAGCATATTACAATCATGTCTTGAAGAATATGATGGCGTGGATATTCATGTTCACCTTCAAGACATCATCCTTGTGAAGAGAGGAGGAAAGATACAAGTTGATCAAGGCTAAGTGCAAAGAGTGGATTCAAGTGATCAACACACAAAGCTACATGTTGTACCATGTGGGATCTTGTGATCCAATGGTATGGTAAGCAATTGTCTATATAGCTTTGTGAACTAACCCATATACATGTGTGTGTGTGGAGTATCTATGTGGGGTTAGGTATCTTCCCATGGGCATGCATCAAAAGAAGATTACATATAGCCCATGGTGGATGACGTCAAGCGGTGGTCATCATCAAGATAATGGCCAAGTGAAGATGTTCCTAAAAGCGGCTCTCCCATATTGTGTATGGGGGAACAATTCACAAGTCTTCATCAAGCGGAGCGCAATCAAGAAAGGTGATCCAACTTGAGGTGATCAAGATTGTCATCATCTAGCTCAAGTGGATTGCGCAAGGCAAAGGTATGACTTGATAGGGTTTCTATTTTACCGGTCTCATGGTGTTAGTAAGAGACCGGATTATAGGATAGATGCCACACTTTCAAGAGGGGCTCTCGAATGTGTAACTTGATCGTATCGTTCGGAGAGAGCTCAAAACTTTGCATACTTGGCATCATCTTTCTTGGTTCTTATTTGGCTTTCCTCCATGTGTGGTTTTAGAGCTTGTCATGATCTTCACGGCAAGCTCAAGTTCATTAAAAACGGATTTCGTATGGAAAACTTATTGCGTTTTTGGTGTTGGAGGTTTTACAGGTTGTTCTATTTTCGAGAGGTTTAACCTTTCCACTTTTGGTTTTATGATTTATTGTTGGACTATGATGTTTCTCTTTATAATCTTGAAGAGCTCGTTGTTGTGATTCCAACGAGCCAAAGATCATCAAAAACGGAGTCCGGATGCAAAAGATATTGTCGTTTTGGTGTTTGGTGTTCTGCTGTTTTACATGGGGCGGTAGTACCGCCGCGGTATCGCCCGAGGTATCGCCGGGGCTAACAGAGGCCCGTTTTCAGCGGTACCGGAAGCGGTAGTTCCGCCGGGGCGGTAGTACCGCTGCCCGGGGCGGTAGTACCGCTACCTGGAGCCTGTTTTCAGTCTGTTTTCCTGTCGTAACTTCCTAGGGGGGCCCGGCGGTAGTACCGCTATCCGGGGCGGTAGTACCGCTACCTGGAGCCTGTTTTCTACCCGTTTTCTTGTCCTAACTTTCTAGGGGGCGGTAGTACCGCCGGGTCTAGCGGTAGTACCGCCCCGGCGCGAATCTGCACCCAACGGTTGGATATTTGGGTGACCTATTTAAGGGGCCTTCTTCCCCAATGGTTCCCTAACCTTTCTTGCAAGTTTTGCCCTCCATTGTTGACCTCCAAAAGCTTGCTTTCTCTCAATCCCTCCAATGATTCTTGCTCATTCTTGAGGGAAACAAGAGAGGAGATCTAGATCTACATCTCCACCAATCAATCTCTCCTCTAAGTGAGGGGAGCATATTGGATCTAGATCTTGGGATTCATTTGTTGCTTCCTTGCTCTTCCTCTCATCTTCCTCCATAGCATTAGTTGCTTTGGTGGGATTTGAGAGTGAATTGCTTTGAGCACTTCTTGTGTTCTTGCCATTGCATTAGGTGCATAGGTTTGAGTTCTCCACGGTGATACGTGGAGGTGAAGTTTGAGAAGCTCATTACTCTTTGTGGTTCTCATTGCCTCATGGGTTAGTTGTAACCCTAGGAGGCCTTTGTGAGTTTCGGAGCTTTATCTTGTTGCTAAGCTCCGGGACATTGTTGGGAGTCTCCAACTCATTGTGGAGTTCCTCAACCTTGGTGTATCGGTTTGGTCAATGCCTTCAAGTCGACCTCATAGTGGAACGAGCCAATCCCTCACGGGTGAAGCTCACGGAGAATAGGGTGAGCACATCGGTGCTATTGGAGTGCCTAGGAGGCTCCACACCCCTCCAACGTAGACGTACTTCCATTGGGAAGGAACTACGGGAAACATCTCCTCGTGTCCACTTTGCGGTTACTTCTATACCCAAACCTTTACTTATGCATTTACCTTTGTGATAGCCATCGAGCTTGAAGTTATCTATATTGCTATCACTTAGTTGTTAATCTTGCTTAGCATAAGTTGTTGGTGCACATATGTGAACCTAGCTTGGTTAGGTTGTGTGCTTGATAAATTAAACGCTAGTTTTATTCCGCATTTATTCAAGCCTAAACCGTAATTATTTTAAAACGCCTATTCACCCCCCTCTAGGCGACATCCTCGATCTTTCACCCACCCCGACACAGGACGCACAGGAAAGACCGGATCATCCACCTCCATGAGATCAACCGACATTGCTTCTTCCGAGATTGAGTAACCAGTCCCCGAGTTCTGCCAAGCAGTCCCCGGGTTTTCCCAAATACACCCGACATCGATGTCCATGGGAACAGCACCAGACTCCGGTTTCGCCGGGATAAAAATTGACTCGGACTCGGGCGATGGTTTGATTGATGGCTTCCTCAAATGCTCCAAGGCTATGCCGGGTGGGATTGGATCCCGAGATGAACCTAGCTTGGACAGTACATCGGCGGCTTCATTTTCAGCCCGAGGTATATGCGTGAGCTCGCAACCTTCAAAGAACCCCGAGATCTTCTGGACATGAAACCGATATAACGCCATGTTGGCGTCTAAAGCATCCCAATTTCCCGAGACTTGCTGCACCACCAGATCCGAGTCTCCGAAGCATTCTATCCGGAATACCAATTTCCTTGGCCACATTGAGCCCATGAACAAGTGCCTCATACTCGGCCACATTGTTAGATGCCGCAAAATGAATCTGCAACACATATCTCAGTTGATCCTGCTTAGGCGAGGTAAGGACTACCCCGGCACCTAAACCAATTTTCGTCCTTGAACCATCAAAGTGCATTTCCAGTAATTGGAGTCAGGCAATGGTGGCTCATATTGCATTTCGGCCCAATCCACCAAGAAATCCGGCAGTGCCTGAGACTTAATGGCATCTCTTCTTTCATAGTGAGGAGTGTAAGGGGACACCTCGATGGCCCACTTGGCTATTCGGCCAGTTGCATCTTTACACCCAATGATCTCCGAGATAGGAGCCTCACATACCACGGTGATTGAATGCTCTTGGAAGTAATGTTTCAACTTCTTAGCAGCCAGATAGACACCATATGTCATCTTCTGGTAGTGAGGATAGTTCTGCTTGGATAACGAGATCACCTCGCTCAGGTAATATACCGGCCTTTGCACAGTTTTGCCATCTTCTTCTCGCTCCACTACAATACGACACTCACAACCCGGTTTGTGGCTGCAATGTAGAGCAACATCGGCTCTTTGGGTAATGGTGAGGCCAGTATCGGCGCAGTTGCCAGCATCTTTTTTAGCTCGGTGAACGCCGCATCTGCTTGCGGGGTCCACACGAAGTGGGTGGTTTTCTTCATGAGCTGATACAAAGGCAATGCCTTTTCTCCCAACCTGCTAACAAACCGACTTAAGGATGCCAAACATCCAGTGAATTTCTGCACGTCCTTGAGACATGTCGGTAACCTCATGCTTTCAATAGCACGGATTTTTGTCGGGTTCACCTCGATACCTCGGCTCGACACGAGGAAACCGAGTAACTTGCCTGCCGGCACACCAAATGTACATTTGTCCGGGTTAAGTTTTATCCGGAATTTCCTTAGATTCGCAAATGTTTCTGAGATCATCAATCAGAGTGGATTTCTCCTTAGATTTGATGACAATGTCATCGACATACACCTGCACATTTTTGCCTATTTGATCATGCAAGCATTTTTGCATACATCTCTGGTAAGTAGCACCAGCATTTCTCAAACCAAATGTCATGACACGATAGCAATAAGCCCCGTAGGGGTGATAAAAGCAGTTTTCATTTGATCAGCAGGGTTCAGTGGTATCTGGTGAAAACCAGAATACGCATCTACAAAGGATAACAGCTCACACCCGGCTGTGGAATCGATCACTTGATCAATCCGAGGCAGCGGGAATGGATCCTTAGGACATGCCTTGTTCAAGTTTGTGAATCAATACACATGCGCCACACAATGGCCACGTTCGGGTCATCTTTTTTCTTTTCCACCAGGACCGGGTTAGACAACCAGTCCGGGTGCAGCACCTCCATGATGAAACCAGATGCAAGTAATCTGGCCAGTTCATCACCTATCACCTTTCTCCTCTCATCCGAGAGACGTCGCATAGGTTGCTTCACCGGTTTCATATCCGGTCTGACGAACAAAGAGTGCTCAGCCAACTCCCTCGGAACACCTGGCAGGTCCTGATTAGACCATGCAAAGATATCCCGGTTCTCACGGAGGAAGTGACTGAGCTCGCCTTCCTATTTCTCCGTTAACCCGGTACCAATGATGACGTTGTGGTCCGGAACGCGGGTCAACATTGATCTTCTTGGTCTCTTTGGCACCTCGAAAGCGCATTCTGCTCCGGGTTAGCCATACCCGGCATGCCGAGTTGCGCGGACTGAGCCAATGCCACCACTTCATGGATCTTCTTCTTCTCTGCAGCGATAATCAGTGACTCGGCCAAGCACGATCCAGCCGAGGCACACTCCAGTGCACGCTTGTAATCACCCGAGATGGTGATGATGCCATTAGGACCTGGCATTTTCATCTTGAGGTAACCCACATGGGTTGATATCATGAACTTGGACATGCAGGCCTGCCGAGTAAAGCATGGTATGGACTTTCGAGGTCCACTACCTCAAACTGGATGCTCTCAGTTCGGCAGTTTCCTTGGTGCCGAACAACACATCAACCCAAATTTTGCCCATAGGTGCACATGAGACACCCGGCACTATACCATGAAAGGTCGTAGAACTCGGCTGCAGCATGTTTGCCGAGATACCCATCTTCACCATGGTGTCTCGGTACATGATATTGATAGCACTCCCATTATCAATGAGAACTCGGGTGAACCGACATTGATGGTGGGTCCAAAGAATGTCGGATCCACCACCAATGCATAACCTCCCGGAGTTGGCATAACTCGGGGATGATCCCTTCTGCTCCAATGATCTCTTGCTCGGACCAGTGCATATACTTCGGCACTGCCGGCATAACTGCGTTCACCTCCAGTGCACGCCGATGCAAGCTCTTCTTGTCAGTTGGCTCGGTCACAAAGACCACATAGCTCTGATGAGCTTCTCTGTAATCTCCCTGGGGATACTCTCCCTGCCTACTGGGACCAGCGTTGTTGTTGTTCCCTCCGACATTCACCTGATTCACAGGTTTCGGATCTGCTTGCCTCTGAGCTGGCGGATTCACCGGGATAGCATTTGCCCGGTGAGCGGTAAGTTTTGCCTCGGCGGAATTCTCTGAGGTGCCCCGCCTGATTTCCTCCGGCTCTGGCTCCTTCCCCCCTTGTGCGCTGATACCAGCTGCACTGCCGAGTTGTATGGTTCCGGCCTGCGGATGTCTTGGGTGTGGAAACTGCAAGGTCCATCCAACATAGCCTCATAAGTGAAGGACTGCTTCTGGTCACTCCATGGCTTCTTCCCTTCTTGATTCTGGCCCCATGCTGGGCCGTTGTTCTTCGGACGCTGGCTACTGCCGGCATCTGGTTGGTCTTGGTTTACGCGGCAACCTGGTTTGAGCCATACCGGTAATCCGGCTCTCTCCTCTTGTTGCCGAAGTCCTGGCGATCGTTCTGCCTGACTGGCCCGGGTCTGTTATTCACCGGGTATCTTCTACTCGGTTCCACCGAGTTCAGCAAGGGCTGCATCGGATCACCCAGTGCATAGCTATCCGCAATCCGGATTGTCTCGGCCAGGGTGGCCGGCATCTCCCTCTGCAACTTCTGCCAGAGCATGGAGCCGTGTCGGCACCCCTGGGCAAACCAAGATATGGCCTGCGCCTCCACAACTCCTTCACAGGAATTGCGAATAGTACTCCACCGGGTCAAGTAATCCGGTCAGTTTCATTATCCCTCTGCTTGCACATCGCAAGCTGCTGAGGACGATTCGGTCTCTTGTATGTGCTGGAGAAGTTGCTAACAAATGCTTCTTCAAAGTCCAGCCAGCAATCAACGCTGCCCTCTCGCAGGTTGTTCAGCCAATCCGGGCTGGCCCTTCCAACATTTGCGGGATATACCTCACCGCCCATCGGCGGTTTCCTCCCGCGATATGCACTGCCGACACATAATCTGTCAGCCAGTCTTCCGGCTTAGTACTGCCGTCATATGTCTTTGCACCTCGGTTCAACTGAAAGTGCCGCACAGGTGGCTCCCTCATGATCCGAGGTCCAAAGCATGCAGGGCCAGGTGGGCCTTGCTCTTCCAGCATCTCGGACATATAGATCCTGTCCAACTTGTAGCGTGCATCATTTGGTGACAACTGGCGAGGTCCCAACCTGGATCCCAGTGCACCTTCATATCTCTGATACCCGGCTTTCTCCATAGCCAAGTAACCATCATCATAACGATTGGCCACCTGGCCACCACCTTGTGCCTGCTGAACATGCGCCATACTTTGCTGCTGCTGGGCAGGATTTCGCGGCGGATACCGAGGTGGATAACCTCGGCCAGCCAAATTGACGTTTCCGACATTCGGATTGCCCTGACCGGGATTGCTTTTACCCCGGCCGATACTGCCTTGCCCGACTAACTGTTTACCGGCATATGCCGGATCATATGCCTGCATCTGCTTGCTCTTACCGGAGTTTACACTCCGGTCCCGATCTCCACCGACATGCGGTGATGAAGGTTGCCCCTTAGATCCACTGGCTCCTCTAGCCGAGTGAACAATCTCGGACCCACCTGCAACTGTGTTAGCCTTGCGATAGGCCTCATTCTGCCGGGTAGCCATAGCTACTAACTCATTAACTCGGTCTTGCTGCCTACGCCGAGCTTCTCCGGATAAACCAGATAACTCGGCTCTTGCTGCCTCGGCAGCTCTAAGAGTCTTAGCAGGGGAACTATACTTCGGCTTTTCGACCGACAAGTGACTAGGAGTCTTACTGGAACTAGATCTACCATCTCTAGCAATCTCGGCATTGAGACCTTTACCCCTCTTACGCACATCCTCTATGCGACTAGGGCGAGCAGCTACCGGGGTTAAACCATGCGCTTGGTTATACTCACGAAGGGTTATTCCGAACTCCCTCCGTATCTCGGCCATCGTGAGAGCCTCCTGATGCAGGTTCTGACGTTGCGACTCCAACTCGGCCTCCGCCAGAGCAGGATCTATACCGGTAACTACCGGCACAACCAGCTTCTCGATCATATCCTCAAGAGGACCCAGCCTGGCCGATACTAGGGATGTACCGGCCTGGTCTCCGAGGTTCTCCCTCCTCTCCAGCGGCAATTTCGCCGATCTGGTGCTCTTTGCGGTAGGTCTGCCGGCATCTCCTTTGCCGGCATTTCCTATGCCTGCACCGCCCGCAGAGCCGGTCATCATTACCTCGGCGCAGCTCCCTGGGCGATCGACACGCCGGCCGTGAGCCGCGCAGACAACAGGAGGATCCTCGGCCACAAGCACCTGCTCGGGGTACTTGCAGACAACCTCGGTGGCGACGTAGGTCACGAAGGTGCCTAAGCTGATGAGGCAGCTGTTCGTTGGGAACGGCCTGCTGCCGAAGCATCCCGCGTTGTCGCTGATGAAGTTCAGCGAGCCGAGCTTGCAGATGAGCCCGGAGACGACGCGCTCGTCGGAGTCGATGATGGAACCCGTCCGGATGATCACACCAGCCAGCGCCGCTGCTGGCCCCACGGTGGGCGCCAACTGTCGTGGTGGTATCACGGCAGATGCCATAGGATGGCTAAAGAGTGGGGCCGATGGACGCTGCTGGATCCGGGAGGGGCTAGCGCGCTAAGAAGCGCACACATAAAAGCACCCAAGCACAAGAACACACATGATCTACCCAGGTTCGGGGCCCTCGTGAGGAGGTAACACCCTACTCCTGCCTATCTCTCTCTATATATCTCTGGTATCACAAGCACAAAATGCTCCTCGAGCTGTATGCCTCAACAATGGAGAAGAGCTCAAGGATGAAGATGAAACTAAGGGGGGAAATGAGTCCCAATGTATCGTCTCTGGCCGTCCCTCACGCAGGAGGGGGAGAAGCCCTATTTATAGGCTAAACCGAGTTACGGAAGTACCCCTCCACTAGCAACGGTCACATCTCCGTACCGGCACTGCAGACGCACACGCCTGCGCGTCATGATTGTCTCTGCACAGTGGACAGGACGTGGCTTGCCCATGCCCTGCCCCTATCTCTGCTCCTAGGTACAGCCGAGGTCAGCGGTGTCCTTCTCCTGCTCACATGCGCGTCCTTGGTCAGCAGAGGTAAGCCCAGTCACCTCAGACATGCGCCGTACCGCATGCCGCGCTCCCGTGTCAGACGGGTAGTGACAGCAGCGCTGACCACCGTCCGACATAAGGTGCCTCATCTTGATAACCCGGCATGGATATGCCGGATTCCCTTTCCAGAATAACCTTCCCTGCGCATACGACAAGACACAAGATACCGACATACATATGTCGGTCATGATATCTCAGATCCCTTATCTCGGATCCCAAGTCACGGTCAACATATGTCCGTTTGCACCAGCATGGTACCCCGGTCCCTTCTGGCCCGGATTACCTCGGTTTGCCTATGTCGGTTTACACCATCATCACACCCTGGTCACCTCTGAGGTCCAGGTATGTCGGCTTTTACTGTAACCTGACCCACACCTGGGACCTTACTTATACCATACCATGACCCTACCGGGGTAGCCCCCCGACAGCGTGCAATTGCACATGAGCTTTCAGCGTGCAATTGCACACGCTTTTGTTATCAGTGTGCAGTTGCACATGATTTTTTAATGAATTTTTTTCAACGTGCAATTGCACATGATTTCGTTTGGTGGCGTGCAATTACGCATGATATATGCACCGTGTAATTACACATGATTCTTGGTAGAGTGCAATTACACATGATATAAATGTGTAATTGCACATGATTCTTGTTTAACATGCTATTTCTTTTGTGTTCAATTTCCTTTTTCTGTTATGTTTCCTTTTTTCATTTTCTTTTTATCTGTTAAAAATTGTTCACATACTTTTAAAGTATGTATATGAGTTTTTGTAATACTGTTCACGGATTTCTAGCCTTACTGATCCGCAAAAATGTTTTCAAGGTTAAAAATTGTTGTCCGTTTATGGATTCAAAAAGTACATTCGTGGATTCGAAAAATGTTTAGGATCAAAAAATTGTTGTTGGGTTCAAAATAATACTAATGTTTTTAAAAAAAAAATTATATCCCTTTATAAACTGTTCAAATATAGTTTTTGCACACCTCTCAATTTTGTCATTTTTTGTATCGTTTAAATACAATTTGTGTTTGCGGACCATTTTTTATTTTTTTCGTATCTTTTAATAAATCATTCGAGTATAGTTTATGCCCACTTACCTATTTGTCTAAATATAGTTCCTGTTCCCGTATCAATTTTGTCAAAAAATGTATAGAAATACGAATTTCTTGGTTCTACGTCTATTTTTATTCTTTGAGATAATATATCTCTATTTTTATATTTTCTATAATTCTATTTTTTGTATCTTGCAAGCACTTTTCTTGGTAGAACACAATACACAACAAAGAGCGATGGGCTTTTTTTCTTCCTTTTTTGATTGTTTGACCGGAACGTGTGCCAGTTTAATGTTATCTGTACGTTGCATGCAGTAGGGCGAGAAGAGTGGATTTTTGGAGGACGATCTACACGGAGCTCGTTGTTTCAAAAATTCGAAATCCACATTTTTTTAGTTTTCAAAAATCACGAAAAAATTCCTGGATGCAGATATTGTCTAGATTTACAATCGTGCAAATTAGCAACTCCAACGTCGTTGTATTTTGTCCTGTGCAAAACAGACAAATCGGGCAAAATTTCAAAAATTTGAAACTGTGTATTATTCACCACACATATCCACTGATTTGTATTTTTTGTGCAGCCCAAAATACAACGACTTTCGTGCTGAAAATTTGCACTAGTGTGGATCTAGATAATATCTACATCCAGGAATTATTTCGTGATTTTTGGAAATTTAAAAATGTCTATTTCGGATTTTTGGAAAAACGTGCTCCATGTAGCTCGAGCGTTTTCGGACAAAAACGAGCTAGCTAGCTGCTCCGTAGTGGTCTAGTATATTCAATCGATCGATCTAAGTGAAATGCTGAATCGAACACGCGTCTGTGATTGGGCCGGCCCATGTCGCACCGCTTTATACGGCAGTACGCGCGCTCAGCGCGGCAAAACCTATACGTCGCGTACCGCGATGCTAGCTTACCTTCGTGTACCCCCTTCGACGCATGGGCCAGGCCCAGTTACGTTCTGTCTGAGCTATTCTTCTTCCTCTTTGCATCTGGCCGAGGGTGGGGAGCGGGGAGAGTCTGCTTTTCTTCTTCGCGGCGGCTCACTGCTTCATCTCCGCGGCGGCGCGGTGTTCTTCCCGGGGGGTGGGGATGGGAGAGACTGCTTCTTCTCCGCGGGGGCTCACTACTTCTTTCTTCGTGGCGGCGCAGTGCTTCTTCCCGGGGGGTGAGCTTGCTTCTTCCCGGGGGGTGAGCTTGCTTCTTCTCCCGCGGCGGGTCACCGCTTCTTCTCGCGGTGGCTCACTGATTCCTGACCTGGGGACGGCGCTCATTTTCTGCTCCCCTCCCTGATTCGACGACCTAGATCCGGTACCTTCACGCTGCCGTATTTTTTCTTCGTCGCCACTGATGGCTGCTCAAGGTTCGTCATTTCTCCCCCACATCCCGCTTGATTTTGCTGCTAGGGTTCCCCCGTGTGATCTAATATACCATAATCATCTAATATGCTATGATATAGTGTAACCCGATCTCATTTTTCTAGGGTTTTTAGATGTAGTTACCGTTGTTTTTAATTGTAGTTTAGTTGGGTTTTTCAATTATGTTTCTATTATGGCCGTATGTAGTCAGGATGTTCCAGAGAGGGATGACGAAGACATTGTCAATCAGGAGATTGAAATTGAGGACAGATTCCTCGAGTTACTGATTGCTTCTGAAGATGGAAAACTACCATTTGACCCTAACGGAGATGCTCATCCTGATAATGTAAGTCTCTTTCTATGGCTCTTTTTATTTTTTTGCATAAAACATCGTATATTTTTTTGCTAATGCGTTTGAACTCTGCAATCAGGATTTTGGATTACAGCATAATGATATGCCGTTACCACTTGCAATCGAAGGACCTGCTATAGACGAAGATGCTTCTAAACATGGTTATATCCCTGTCAGCATTCCTACAGGAATAGCTGAAGGTTTTGCATCACCTTTCAGTCATTTATCTTGTGTCCAACCTACTACAGGTACCATCTTCCTTTTTCCTTATTGGTCATATGAATTCAGTTTTTCTTTGTGGGCTAGTAATCCTTATGCTCTCCTCATTTTTTTGTTTCATCTTTTTTTAGCGTCTGGGAATGCCGCAAGCGAAGCAATGCTCCAACCAATCAGCAGCGACAACATTCTGGATAACGACATGCCGTTACCACTTGTGTTTGAAGGACCGGCTGTAGGGAAAAGATGCTTCTAATCATGGTGGTATTTTGGTCAGCATTCCTACATGAGTAGTTGAAGGTGTTGAGGCTTCATTCACTCCTACATCTTCTGTCCAACGTACTACAGCTACGACTTATTACCATACCTTTTCTTTTTCCCTTTTAGTGGTCATATGATTTTTTCAGCTTATTTTTGGTGCTCTAATCCTCATGATCTCCTCTTCTTTTGTTTTTACCTCTTTTTTAGCCTTTGGGAACGCTGCAAGTAAAGCAATGCTCGATCCATTCAGCAGCGACAACATTCTGGAGAAAAAGAATAGGAAAAAACGTGTTGCAAAAACTATTTCACCTGACTCTTGCATTCCAAAGATCCGTATAAATCCAGATGTCGAAGCCTTTTACACAAAATTCACGAGGGCCAAGTATTTCAAAGCAAATAACTCGTGAGCTATTTTTCTGAATTTTCTGCCTCCGGCATCCTTTTTCCTTTTTTGCTAAATGAAGTTTTGAAGTTTTTTTCAACCTTCTCATCTATTTTCATTATGTGATCTCTTTCCCCCACAGTCCTATATTTGTTGCTATTAGAGGCCACAGTGTCACTTATGAGAGTTTCCACAAATCTTTTAAAGCCCGTGGTGATCTGGTTGATGATACCATGTGTTTGTATGCTCTAATGTTTAATGAGGAAGGCGAAAAAGATTCTGAATCAAATTGACGACTCCAGAAGTACATGTTCAGCCCATACATAGTTGTAAGCCTATGCTTCCGACACTATCTTTTTATTGTTTGGGCATCCTCTCATTTTTGTCTAGCTGATTCGTTTTATCGCATCTTCATTTTTTACCAGGCTAAGCTAACAATGGATCCAAACGCGTTCGACAAGTCGTTTGTTGTCGCAGAGTTTACAAGGATCTATCAAGAAATAGACATTCCATAAATAGCTGTATAAAAACAATCAGAAGTAATCTCTATTGTCAGTTTGTTTCATTACAAACTGTGAAGCTAGCATTTGTTTTCTTCACTCGTTTCATTGGTTATTATTTCTGCATGACTGTCGACCTATATAAGTAGTGAAAAGGACATTTGCCATAGCCATTTGCCATTTTTGGGTTGTGCATGCAGTTTCAGAGAGTTTTTACGGTCAATTTTTTGTTTGCTTAGTTGCTGCCCAGCACCTGTAATCAGGAAACAATGAAGATAGGGACGTAGCACCTGAGACTACACAAGGAACCTCTGTACCAAGAAACAATGTCGTCAGTGGTAGCCACTTCTTCGCATCTAGCCATCAACAAACCTTAATTCATTAGGCTCGTGCTAGCCCTCTACTTCTCACTCATTGAAATTCGGACGAGGTTGCCCCACCTGCAGATCACCCTGTCGCACGACGTCGACGCGCGTTTGAAAATGGCTCTAATTTCCAAAAGTGGTTTAGATTTTCGAAAAATGGTTCCTGAATTTAAAATGATTCCATATTTAAAAATGTTTCCAAATGCAAAAATGTTCCATTCAGAAAATAGTTCCAAATTCCAAATTTAAGAATTGTTCCATTCTGAAATTGGTTCCAAATTCGAAATTTAAAAATGTTCCATTCTGAAAACGGTTCCAAATTTAAAAAATGGTTCCAAATTGAAAAATGGTTCCAAATTCAAAAATGGTTCCATTTTTAAAATTGTTCCAAATTCAAAAATGGTTCCAAATTTAAAAACGGTTCCACAATTAAAAATGGTTCGAAATTTAAAAACGGTTCTATTTTTGAAAATGGTCCCAAATTAAAAAATGGTTCCAAATTAAAAAATGGTTCCAAATTTAAGAATGGTTCCATTTTAAAAATGGTTCCACAATTAAAAATGGTTCTATTTTTTATATGGTTCCAAATTAAAAAATGGTTCCAAATTTAAAAACGGCTCCACAATTACAAATGGTTCCAAATTTTAAAAATGGTTCCAAATTCAAAAATGGTTCCATTTTAAACATGGTTCCAAATTAAAAAATGGTTCCATTTCAAATGGTTCCAAATTCAAAAATGGTTTCAAATTTAAAAACGGTTCCACAATTAAAAATGGTTCCAAATTTAAAAACGGTTCCATTTTTGAAAATGCTCCCAAATTTAAAAATGGTTCCAAATTTAAGAATGGTTCCATTTTAAAAATGGTTCCTTTTTTGTATGGTTCCAAGTTAAAAAATGGTTCCAAATTAAAAAATGGTTCCACAATTACAAATGGTTTCAAATTAAAAAACGGTTCCAAATTTTAAAATGGTTCCAAAATAAAAAATGGTTCCAAATTCAAAAATGATTCCATTTTAAAAATGGTACCACATGTTAAAATGGTTCCAATTTAAAAATGGTTCCAAATTTAAAAACGGTTCCACAATTAGAAATGGTTCCATTTTGAAAATGGTTCCAATTTTAAAAATGTTTCGAATTTAAAATGGTTCCAATATTTAAAAAGGTTCATTTTTTAAAATGGTTCCAATATTTAAAAATGGTTTCCATTTTGAAAATGGTTCCAAATTCAAAAATGGTTCCAAATTTAAAAATGGTTCCAATATTTAAAAATGGTTTCCATTTTGAAAATGGTTCCAAATTAAAAAATGGTTCCAAATTTGAAATTGGTTCTATTTTGAAAATGCCTCCGAAATTAAAAAATGGTTCCAAATTAAAAATGGTTCCAAATTTAAAAATAGTTCTATTGAGAAAATAGTACCAAATTTAAAAATGGTTCCACGTTTAAAAATGGTTCCACGTTTAAAAATGGTTCCGAATTTAAAATGGTTCCAAATTTAAAAATGGTTCCAATTTAAAAATTGTTTCAAATTAAAAAATGTTTCTATTGTGAAAATAGTACCAAATTTAAATATCGGAACCATTTTTTCAATTCGGAACCATTTTCTAAATGGGGCCATTTTCGGAAAATCAGAACCATTTTTTTTCATTCGCAACCATTTTCGAAAACCGGAACCATTTTTCGGTTCGGAACCATTTTCGAAAAATCAGAACCATTTTTAAAAATCAGAACCATTTTTTTCATTCAGAATTTTTTTTCAAAAATCGGAACCATTTTTGAAATATCGGCACCATTTTTCCGGTTCGGAACCATTTTCAAAAAGGAACCATTTTTGAAAAATCGGAACCATTTTTTTCATTCGGAACCATTTTCGAAAAATCGGAACTATTTTTAAAAATCAGAACCAATTTCAAAAATCGGAACCATTTTTTTTTGGTTCGGAACCATTTTAAAAAAATAACCATTTTTTTTGTTCGAAACCATTTTATAAAATTAAGCATTTTCAAAAATGAACCGTTTAAAAAAATCGGAACCATTTTTTCGGTACGGAACCATTTTCAAAATGGAACCATTTTCAAAAAATCACAACCATTTTTTCATTCGGAACCATTTTTTCGGTTCGGAACCATTTTCAAAAGGGAACCATTTTCGAAAAATCAGAACCAACTTAAAAAATCGGAACCATTTTTTGGTTCGGAACAATTTTAAAAAAGGACATTTTTTGGTTCGGAACCATTTTCAAAAAGGAACCATTTTTTTAAAAAGAACCATTTTCGAAAATCGAAACCATTTTTGAAGAATAATTATTTTCCAAAAGATGAAACATTTTAAAAAAAATAAGCGAAAATTAAAACATAAAAAGGAAATAGTGAAAAGAAAAACGGAAAACAAAAAATAAAATCTAAAAAAGAAAAAGAAAACATAAAAACAAAACTAGAAAATAAAACAAAAAAAGAAAAAGAAAACGGAAAAGAAAACGAAAAATCGGAACAGGAAAAAAAAGCGAAACAGGAGAAAAAAAAGCGAAACGGAACGGTCCGTTGAAATGGGCCGAGCCCATATAGCTAGTCGGCGTACGCGACGGGACGCTCGACCCGCGTACCCAGGGCCGGCCCTGGGGGGTCTGGAGGGGCGGCCGCCCCGGGCCCACGATTTTGGGGGGCCCTCCAGGTATATGTATACGTATACAAGGCATAATAGCATGTAAAAAAAATAAAAGGCAAATGGCCTGTTTGCTGTCCGTGGCTGCCATTTTAGGCTGCTAGCGTATTGGGCCAGCTAGGCCTTTTTATCTCCCCTGTGCGCTCAGCGCTCGTTGCCGGGAATTGACAGGCCTGCGATGGAATTGGTGATCGAGTCGGTGTCCGACACGGACGGACCCATCGCTCGATCGATTCGATTATAGATTTTTAACGCTTGACCCTCGTCCGATCAGAAGAACAAAGAGCATCTCGCGATCGCGTTTTGTCTCGCCCGTCGGCCGCCGCACACAGGCCCGATCGACTCATTGTTCACCTATTTCTGATCCCCCAATCCTGTTGCCAAGCACCATGGCAATGCACTTATAGTCAGAGATAGGATCAGGAAAAGAAAGAAACAGTAGCATGAATTTGAGGCAGAAACTAGCAAGAGAGCTAAGGTACTGATTTTTTACAACTACACTGCATTTTGGACTCTTGTAGCTATTTTCTATATTTGCACTCATCTTCTACACTTGTACTTGTCACAGGAAAATGATGGTGCTGCAAGAGAGAGGAAAGGAAAGCAAGTTCTGGTGCATGAAGATGTAGTAGCAAAGACATTAAGAAGAAAGCCTACATGACTAAAGATACCTGTGAGATGCTCCCAACCAACTATCCAGCCAAGCACAATGGCAAGCACACAACCAGACTCCCAGCCAAACACCAATCCAACCAGCAAGCCAAGTTCCCAGCCAAGAACCAAGATAAGTTCCCAGCCAAGCTCCCAGCGTACCTCTCAAACAAGCTCCCAACCTGCCTCAAGCCAGCTGGAGAACAGGAAAATTGTGAACCATTTGTTACACCCAGACCAACACCCAGACCAACAGCTACTTCCTATCAGAAAAACTTCACCAAATACAAGCCTGAAGCAGCTGGAACTGCATTTGTTCCTCCTAAGCATACCAGTTTCAGTCTTGCTACATACAGAGTTGCAAAAGATGTGCAAAGGAAGTAGCAATTGTCTAGTTAGGTTGTTTTTTGTTTAGTCTCCATGATATGTAATGTGTGAAGCACAAGTTAAAATGCCAGGTCTATCTATGCACAATGACACCTTCAACATTGTGCTTTAACATTGTTCAGACTATGCAATGTTTGATTCTCCATGATATGTAATGTGTGAAGCATCTATTTTTGTCAACTGGTTGAAGTAAATGAACTATCTTTGCTGAACAGTAGTGCACTGAACCACAGACACAAACCAAGTTGATTCATACTACACAGAACATAAGCACAAACATAACTTCCAGGTTCATTACACAAACAAAAGTATCAGGTACATGCTTCATGACTTCCAGGTCCACAGGCACTAAAACCTACTACACCAGTTGTTCAAGCCACTACATACTTCAACGGCCAACTTCTACATCTACCACAACTTCCAGACATACTACATGCTTCATTTGTTCTGGAGAAGCAGCACACAACCCACAACCATAAGCAGAACAACATGCTTCAGAAGAAGCAGTGCTTCAGTCAGTTGCTCGCCCACGGAGATCATGCTCTTCATCATCCTCTCATCTTGTTCAGAAGAAGTTATGGCTGTAGATTCCTTTTCCTTCTTCTTCAACTCCAATTTTTCCCTCCTCTCCTCTGCCCATCCAAAGGCCTCCGCAGCAAGGGCACTAGAGAGATACTCCTTCTCCAACAAGTACATCACATATTTCAGCTCCCAATGCCAAAAATTGCACCCCCTCTGTCAAAAATTGTAAAAGATGTTCAAAACAAGACATTAAAAGCCTCGAATATGTCCAAAAGATAACCAATTCGTGCACTAAAAAACAAAGCAATTCAAAGCAATGTCGGGTATTCCAGGACATACCCTATGGTTCTTACAACAGTAGTAGATCCACCCATCATGCGTCGTCGTACTGGAGCGCCGCTGCTTCACCACTAGACCACAGTCGGGGCAGCAGATCAAAGGGATGAATGGGGCTGCGCGGCGGACAGACGAACAGATGGAGCTCGAGGAAGCCATGGCGGTCACCGACGCAAGCTCAAGGAAACAGCCGAGCTCCGGCGGCAGCGGGCGAGAGAGATCGAGAGATGGGGATTTCTCCTAGGGTTCGTAGCGGGCGAGAGCGGCGACGAGAGAGAGAGAGGAGAATGATCCAGAAATGGCTGGGCTCAGCGATTTAATATTTCAGGTGAGGTACCAATCCATCCAGAGCAATTAATCCAGGGGGAATTTTGCAAGAAAACAGAGTCAAAGTCACTGATAGATGGGACCCACGCTATAACACATTTAATCCAGCGCGGATTGTGCAAGAAAACGGCCACAGAGCCATTGATAGGTGGTCCCACACTATGTACATAACGGCCGTTATTTCCCTTCACTAACGTCTGATGCCACGGCAGCGCCACGTCAGAGACACGTCATCCATCAAAACCGCCCAAACCATCTAAAACCAGTTCAGAGTTCAATTTGTCCGGTTTATCACAATTCAGGGTTCAAATTATCCGGTTTTGGAGATTGGGGTGAATTTTCTCCCAAGGTAAGATTTCAGGGTGAAATCTATAGTTTTTCCCACTGAATATTTACCTTTCGTTATCTCATACCCATAAAGGCCCAAGCCCACACCAAGCGCAACCTCATCTGCGATCTCGTCACAGGCGGCAGGCCGCGGAGAGCTGGCGACCTCGGCTTTCTCGCGCCACTCGTCGCCGACCTTTTCCGACGGAGCAGAATCGTCCCGGCCGCAGATCGGCTCCGTCGCCTGCCCGAGCGATGGTTTCAGCATCTCCTCTCCGTGGCTGCGGGCCTACGACCCGTCGATGACTTCTGAGTATTTATTCTCATCTTCTTCTTGTTTCCATCATCGAGCTCCCCAGCGTAGCGCCACATAATGTCGAATTTAACACAGGAGGGCGTATCCAGTGCATCGGTGGAGTTTTTTGTTTGATCCGGTTAGGAACCAAACCCTTTCTTGCATGCTTTGAATTTTGTGTTCTGAATTTATTTTTTTGTACCAATGTAAGTTCAAATGTTGCTTTTCTGAATTTCTCCTAGGTTACCTACGTTATTTCGGCATTCAAATGATCTTTATATTGTCCTTAGCTCCCTTTCTAGTTCATTGTATCTTACTATTGATTTGCATAGCTCGAAATTAGTTTAGGACTATTAATGGAACAATATGGGAGCCAACTGTTTCATGGTGAGAACCAGGGCCGGCCCTGGGGGGGTCTGGAGGGGCGGCCGCCCCGGGCCCACGATTTTGGGGGGCCTCCAGGTATATGTATACGTATACAAGGCATAGTAGCATGTAAAAAAATAAAAGGCAAATGGCCTGTTTGCTGTCCGTGGCTGCCATTTGAGGCTGCTAGCGTATTGGGCCAGCTAGGCCTTTTTATCTCCCCTATGCACTCAGCACTCGTTGCCGGGAATTGACGGGCCTACGATGGAATTGGTGATCGAGTCGGTGTCCGACACGGACGGACCCATCGCTCGATCGATTCGATTAGATTTTTAACGCTTGACCCTCGTCCGATCAGAAGAACAAAGAGCATCTCGCGACGCGTTTCGTCTCGCCCGTCGGCCGCCGCACACAGGCCCGATCGACTCATTGTTCACCTATTTCTGATCCCCCAATCCCCAAGCGCCGCGCCGCCGCCCGCCCGAATCAGGTTGTTTGATTAAGTTAGATCTTGATCTTCTCTACTTTTCTACTAGTATAAGTGGTTCATGCCTAATCTTGACTGTTAATTATTTTTATTTTCAGCGTTATTATGAAGCAGCTATCTAGCGCTGCAAAACGGAAAAGGAGAAAAGATGGACAAAAAATTGTGGATTCACAGAGAGGATCTATTCACAAATTTTTGAAGAGTAACACGGACACTCCAAAAAATCCAGACGAGTTGGCGCTAGTTGTTTATGTGGGGGAACAAAGTAATGTAAATTTGGAAGATGAGACCCATACTGAAGACAATGTTGAGATCAACGCGGAATATAACAATGTGAGTGATCATGAACACGTATTTAATTCATCTCCTACAGAATCTCTTAGTGTTGATAAGGAACCAGTTCATGTGGATATTTATGACCCGGCAAATTGGCTAGTCTTGATCACAAAGCAAGGGACACATTAGTTGAGAAGGGGCCTATTAGAGAAGATAATATTAATTTTCCTTTGACTGAGAAGAGAAGACATTTTTCGTCTGATCATTACTCTAGAAAAATGAGCAATGGAGAGGTACGTGATCGAAAATAGTTAGTTTATTCAAAGCATGTTGACAAAGTGTTTTGTTTTTCCTGTAAATTGTTCAATCCTCTCAATTGCAAGAGTAGTTTGGCGCATAATGGGTATAGCGATTGGAAGCATATTACTGATAGGTTAAGAGAACATGAAGGTAGTGTGGAGCATATTGCCAGCATGATCTCTTGGAACGAACTGAAAAATAGACTCGACAAACATGAAACAATTGATAAGGAGTTCCAGCATCAGATCACAAAAGAGAAGGAGTGCTTGAGGAAAGTTTTGCAAAGAATAGTTGCTATTGTGAAATTTCTTGGTAAACGCAGTTTGTCTTTTAGAGGATCGAATGAGCAGCTTTTACAATGATTTTAATGGTAATTTCTTAGCTTGTGTTGAGATGGTTGCAGAATTTGACTTGGTAATGCAAGACCACATTAGACGGTTTCAAAACAAAGAGATTCAATATCATTATCTAAGTCATAAAATTCAGAATGAGTTGATCTCTCTTATGGCTTCTAGCATTACAGACACTATTTTGAAGGTAGTTAAAGAGGCCAAATATTTCTCAGTTATTCTTGATTGTACCCCTGATGTGAGTCACCAAGAGCAAATGAGTATGTTGGTTCGATGTGTTGATATGTCTGGTGCCCAAATAAAAATTGAGGAATACTTTCTTGGCTTTTTAGTGGTGAATGACACATCCGGTGAAGGGCTTTTCAATGTTTTGGTTGAATCCATCAAATCATATGGTCTTCTTGTTGATGACATTAGAGGTCAAGGTTATGATAATGGCTCTAATATGAAAGGAAAGCACAAGGGAGTAAAAAACAGGTTGCTTAAAATAAATCAAAGGGCTTTGTATATGCCATGTGCTTGTCACGGTCTTAATCTCACTCTTTGTGATATGGCTAAATCTTGTGGTAAGGCTGTTTCTTTTTTCGGAATTGTGCAACGGATTTATGTTTTATTTTCTGGATCTACAAAGAGATGGACAGTTTTGCTTGACCAAGTCTTTGTCCAATACTCGTTGGGAGAGTCGGATTAAAAGTGTTAAAGCAATTAGATATCAAGCTCCTCAGTTAAGGTCCGCTCTTCTTGAGTTAAGTGAAGATGGTGATACAGAGTCCAAGGATAGGAGCGATGCAAGAAATTTATATGAAGTGCTTGGTAGCTTTGAATTTATATTTGGTATGGTTATTTGGCATGATATTTTATTTGCAGTAAACACAGTGAGCAAGAAGTTGCAATCACCATCCATGTGCATTGAATCTACAATACAGCAAATAGAAGGTATACGCACATACTTTCACACCTATAGAAATGAGGGGTTTGCTTCTGGTTTAAATAGCGCCAATGAAATTGCATCTGAATTGGGCGTAGCCCAAGCATTCCCAGTAAAACGCCGTGCTTCTAGGAAAAAACAATTTGATGAAACTGAATGTGAGGAAGCAAGATTGCAAGCCGAGGAGGACTTTAAAGTTAACTACTTTTTCGTTATGGTTGATATGGCAATCACATCATTGACGACCAGATTTGACGAACTCCAGGTATTCAAAAATATATTTGGGTTTTTAATGAGTTCAACAAATTTGAAGTCGTTGGATGTTTCTCAATTGAAAGAAAGGTGCACTAACTTCGCAAATACTTTCACTGGAGCTAAGAAATGTGATGTCGAGTTAACATATCTCATTTCCGAGTTAAGTGTTATGAAGTTGACTTTACCGGATAGAACAATGTCTGCTATGGAGATTTTTCAGTTTGCGAGAGAAGCAGATTGTTATCCTAATATTTCTATTGCTTATCGGATCTTCTTTACTATGCCTGTGACTGTTGCATCAGCCGAAAGAAGCTTTTCAAAGTTGAAATTGTTGAAAAACTATTTGAGATCTGTAATGTCACAAGAGAGGTTAAATGGTTTGGCAACTATGTGCATCGAGAAGAGGTTATTGGACGAGATTGATATTGATTCCATTATCGACGGCTTTGCATGTAGGAACGCAAGGAGAAAGTTTTAGTGTATGTTGTAATTGTAACACTCCTCCATCATAGTGAAATTACGCCTTCGCGCGTCGTGGTTTTTTCCCGTAAGGGTTTTTCACGTAAAAATGTATTTGCTTATCTATACTAGGGGCCCTAAATTTTAGTTTCGCCCGGGCCCCGAAAATCTCAGGACCGGCCCTACGCGTACCGCGCGACATAGGCGCTCCCGCTCAGCGCAGCGAAGTCAGATGACCGAGAGCTAAGAAAAATTTCGGTCGACCGAGAGATAGGCGCGTCCTTAAAATATACTATTTCCCGTGGAAAAACATTGGCGAGTTTTGCTTGGACTCGGGAGGTCGTGCGTTAGGGAGGGAGGGGACTCGGGATGTTCGCCGGCGCGGCACTCCCAATGATTGGCGGAAGTGGACAAGCAGACTGCAGGCCGTTCTTGGACCCTCTGCTGTCGCCCATGGGTCATGATTCACGAACTCGCGTGCTGGCGTGGCGCTTTGGCGGCTTGCCTTTGCCCGTGGTGCATCGATGCGGAACGTTTGTTCGGCGTGTGTTCCTTTCCTTGCCAGACTCGGACCGCGCATGCTGCACTAGTACAGTTCGGCTGCTGCTCCGTTTATTTCCTAGTGAACTCCAGCACGTTGCTGAGTCCAACTAGGACTGCCCATTGCCTGTCTCTGCTTGGGGCCAGCCCATTTGTACCCTTTTTTTCTCGTTTCATTTTATCTTCTTCATTTCGTTTCTTTTTGTTTTTGTTTTCAGCGCACAACAATAATTTTTTACAAAAAAAATGAACATTTTCAAACCTTGATTTTTTTTAATATGGGAAATTTTTTTCAATTCGGATTTTTAACTGAATAGTTCAAAATCTGAATAGTTTTCAAATATGGATTTTTTCAAAAAAGAACATTTTAACAATCTGAATAATTTTTGAATCTGAACAGTTTTAAGATCTAGACATTTTCAAGATCAGTTTTTTTAAAAATCTAAACATTCAAACAGATTTTGAAAACTTTTTGAGATTTCACAAAAAGAGAATAAACAGACAAAAATATTTTCGCTCTGCACTACTTGGTTGGTCACTGATCGCTGGTCGCTCGAGATTTTGTCGCGCGCCAGCCTAGGCCCATCTAGCGCGTGGGCGAGTTGAGCATATGAATGGCTTCAAGCTATACATGGGGCTCCCCAGCCTCCGGCGATGCGGCAACGGTAGGCAAAGGAGATTATCTTGTTAATTTCGGTGGCCCATCTGCCCCGAGCAGTATTCCGCGGCTGGAACCGCTCGGGCGATAGCGAGTCATTTTCGTGTTTACTGTAGCGATTGGTCCTTTCTTTTGCCACCTCGCGGGGTTGGATTCTGCGATAGATTGACAACCAAATACATTCTTGCATGGCGATCTTACACAAAAAGATTTTTTCATGCAACAACCTAGAATGCACGATGATCCAAAATGTCCATATCATGTTGTTGGTGATTTTCCACACGCGTCTCTTAAAGTTGGTCCCACCACAAGAGAGCATAATCTTCAAATTCCATTGACGCTAAAGCAACCATCTTGTTATTGGAGTAGTGTCAAACTCGAAAGATCTTGTCAACCTTCAGTGCCCATGAAAGATAGGCTTTCGGATCACTTGTCCCAAAGAACTTTGGCATATCAAAGCGAAGGTTGTTCAAGTTGTCATCTTCTTCTCGATTGTTGGGATGTGGGTATGCACGTCCATGTCTCCTTCGATTGAGTCTATCACCAAGATGATGACTCAAATCGCTATCACTTGATGCGGTGTGGTGGTGTTGGTCACAATCAATTGGACGCTCCTGGCGGTGACGAGGCTCTTGGCGATGATGATGCTCTTGGTGTTGGATAGGGTGTTCTTCACGGTTCCCTTGCTCACGACTGTGATGGCATGGCCTTGGGGGATGGCGGTGTTGATGGCCTTGTTCACCATAGTCATGTGCACCTGGTACACCATTTTTCATTGGCCAATGGGTCACGATGATCGCGATGTTGAGGTGGTGGTGACGGCGTTCTATCACGGCGTCCAGCATTTTGGCGATGTTGCTCTTGATGCACATTGTCATGGTGCGCTCGAGGAGAAGGTGGATATTCCACGTCATGGCGATGTCGATCATGTTCGTCGCGCCTTGGGATTGCTTGGCGTCCTTGTTGCGGTTCTTCTTGATGAGCTCCATGACGCGCATGTCTTGGTTGTGTCGACCTTGAGGTGCTTCTTGTGCGGTGTGAGCTTGACGAAGAAGATCGATGCTGCACGAGGTTGTTGAGAGCTTCGGTCACATTCGCCATTTGCGCATTGAAGATTGCTTCTTGTGCTTGAAGATGGCGCTCATAGCAGCCTAGCCCATCACGAACAAGGTGTCGAAGACCAACGAATTCGCCATGGGTGACATAGCCATTATCACCTTGTATCCCTCCATTGATATCATCATCCGAACTTGAGCTTCCATTTGTACATGATCTCAAAGAACAAGTGAAATATGTTGCAATGTAGGAATCAAGTTAGCTTGCCACAACCTCAAGAGATAGTATTGAGCCAATTGGAATTACTAAGAGAAACTATAACCAAGGAATAAAGTGGCTTGATGAAAGAGAATCTGGTTCTAACACCCAACACACACTTATGAGGATAGGTAGGTATGAAGTGGCAAAGGAAACAAGTGAAACCCACGAAAAATTAATTGTCAAAGGTAGAGAAAAACCACAATGACCAAATTACCAAAGAAACACCAACCACACAAATGATGAAGAAACGCACATAAAAGCGAATGGTGGGGTTCGGTGACCAAAGGGCGAGCACACAAAGATATGCAACCTTACGAAGACTACGTGCTCAAATGTCACACCAACACAAGAAGGACACTAGCTCAATTGCCTTTGTTTGGGCAACGGATATGCACAAGTGCCAACCTCTCACTCTCACTTTGGCGGTCGAAGCTTTGTCGCAACCTACAAGGGATGATACTTGGCACTAGTCATTTCTTTTCTTTTCTCTTTTTTTTGGATTTTTGACGGTGATTCCTTCTTCTTTTGCTAGTGCCAAGACCTCTACATGATACACACTCGCCAATACTACAAGACAATCACTCGAGTCAACACAAGTGCAATGCCTCGCAATATCAAAGAGCTAGTCCGGTAGGTCAAGGTACACAAAAGGAAGAAGGGCTCACAAAGGACTACGATGACGGGGATGGGTCGAGTCCTTGGTGTCGTCAAAGCTTGTCGTTGATGAAGCGTTGTTGCGGAAGCTTGTTGATGTCGTAGACGTTGATCAACATAGCAAAGGACTCAAACAACAAAGAGGAAATTCCAAAACGAAATGAGGAAAGAAAAAAATCTGTTAAAATTCGTGCCTGGCATTAGTACCGCGTCCTGCCCGATAGTACCGGCTTCTCCCTGTCGGTAGTACCGACTTGCTCGTGGCGGTAGTACTGCTCGCAGATCTGGGCGTGAAATTTCGCGATTTTGGGCGGAAAAGGCAACGAAAATTCCTCGACTTAGTTGGGAAATTGGCAAAATTAGGGCTTGGGAACGCAAACAAAGGCGGAGGGGGTTGTTAGCAACAAATCCATGGATCAAAACTACCAAAAACGCAACAAATCAATAGATCGGCTTGAACCCAAGAATGGCTATTTTTGGTGGAATTTTTTGAAATTCGCAAAATCAAAGAAAACTTTGGTGGATTTGGGGGTGGGAACAAGTCAAATCCGTGACAACCTTTGCTCTGATACCATATGATGCGGGTTAGGTCCCGATCTTCACGGATTTGGGGCCTAGGGACGATGAACATGATGAAGAAAAGCGGGGGAAACACGAGGGGATAACTAGCAAAGCAAACAAGGACGAAATCAACCGGTAACAAACCCCGAGGGTAGCCCCCAATTCACAAACTCCAAGCCAACCTTACTCTAAGGATTGTTTCTCTTACCGGTCAATCCAACCGGTCCAATAGAATCCCATAAAGAGGAAATATTGTCAAGTAATCTCAACTACAAGAAGATGTCTTGAATCCACAAGGGAATCTTCTCCACAAGAGGAGGCCTTGATTCATCTCCACAAGGGGAGGCCTTGATTCATCTCCTAAGGAGGCAACACCAACAAGGTGGAAGAAGGAGCATAGCTTAACTCAAGTCAAATCTCAGTCTAACCCTAGATCTGAGGTAGGAGACTCCTATTTATAGTATAGAGGCGAAAAGGTAAGTTGGTGGGGAAAGTTACATGACTCAAGGCTCATTTCAGCACACAGGCTCGCGTCGGCGCGGTAGTACCGGGCGAAGGGAGGTAGTACCGGCTGAAGGACTCAGGGCGGTAGTACCGGAAGAGACGGTCCGGTAGTGCTGTGCGGAGAGCAGTACGGGTGGGCTCGAGCGGTAGTGTCGGGCAAATCGTGCCGAGTCCATTAGCTCTGGATTTATCCGGTAGTACCGCCTGGGGCGTCGCGGTAGTGCCGTCTGGCGAGTCGCGTGGTAGTACCGGCTTGGGGGCAGTAGTACCGTGACCTGGGGTTTCCTCTTCTTCTTCACTCTCTTGGCTCGTCTCTTGGCCGTCTTCGACACTTCCTCGAACAGCTTCATGGCCTTCATACCCGAGCACACACAAAGTATCCGAATGAAGTAGCAAACCATTCAAAGGGGTGTCGAGATCACACATAGATAGGAGTGAATTCACCTTCTCATGGACAGTTTTGACTCTAGCTCTTGTCATTGGACCAGTTGTTGTAGGAGCCGTAGGTTGGGCTACATCATAAGAGATATATAATGCTCAGGGGGGCTCCTATGCTACGCTCGCTGCGTCAACTACACTAGTAATGCCATAAGAGATCGCGCGTGGGCCGACCCAGCCAGCTCGCTCGTGTTTTTTCCGATCGCTTCTTTACGTTGTTGGTCAGCTCGGGAAAACATGTTTGGTCTTCTCTGTCTAGTTCACAGTAATTTAGAAAATAGTTCATGAAAAATATTAATGAATTTGAAAATGGATCATTAATTTGAAAATTAGAATTTAAAAATGTTCATGAAATAACGATCATGAATTTTTAAATGGTTCATGAATTTTAAAAATTAGGATTTAAAAAGTTCACAAAAAAAGGTTCATAAATTTGAAAATTATCCATGAAATTTAGAGATCATAATTTAAAAAAATCCCAGGGAAAATGTTCATGATTTAGAAAAAATGGTTCACGAAAAATGTTCATTAATTTTAAAATGGTTCATGAAGAACTTTTTCAAATGCGAATATTTTTCAACTTTAAACATTTTCAAATCTGAACATTTTTATTTCGAACTTCTTTCAAATCTGAACATTTTTCAAAATCTGGACAATTTTTAAATTGAACATTTTTCAAAAACTAAAACCCAGAAAAATAAACAGAAAAAACAAAAAAAACTGGAAAATCCAGACAGGAAAACGGACAGAAAAAGTAAAAAACAGAAAACCAGGAAACAAAAAAAAACTAGAAACCTTCCTAAAACCGGAAGTAATCCAGTAAATCAGAGCGCTACTGGGCCAATGCTTGGGCACGCCGCACGCACATCTGTACTAAGATTCAGTTGGGTTTTGGGTTCCCCTAAAAAAAAAAGTTGGGTTTTGGGTGCATTAACAATCCAAATCGAGACCCACAACAAGCATAGATTTCACCCTGAAATCTCACCATTGGGAGAAAATTCACCCCAATCTCCAAAACCGGATAATTTGAACCCTGAAATGTGACAAACCAGACAAATAACCCCTGGTAGTGGTTTTGCTCGATTTTGGGCGGTTTTGAGTGTAATTTGTGTGGTTTTGGACTTTGAAGGCCTCGCTGACCTGGCGGTGATGTGGCGAGTCATTTAACGCCGTTAACTGACAGGTGGGGCCCACATGTCAGCGTCTGCTCACATATTTTTATTACTCCTCTGTCTGAAAAATTACCTCTACCTGAAATTCACTCCCCACTCACTCTAGTTGGTCGTCTTCTCATCTTCTCATGCTCGTCGTCTTCTCGCTCGCCGGCGGAGAAGACCATCGATTTCGCCGCTCGTCGCCTCCGCTGCAGGTCGCATTCATCGTGGCCCTCCGCCGCCGTCCTCGGAAGGTATTTTCCTTTCACATGCTCACTACATGTAGCTCTCCATTCCATCTCACAGGCGGAGTAGCTAGGGCTTCCGATGCGCGGGTGCGGCGGCCGTCGATTAGGGTTAGGATATTGGCAGTCGTGTAGATCCATCGATGTTGTTCCTATTTTTGTTGCTTATTTCTAGGTTTATGTCATTTTACTCCTTCAATTTGGGTTTTTTACTTTGCAAGTCCGACCATGGCGCCGAAGGTTGAGTACATCATCCTCGATGATACCAATTCTGAGGCTGAGCCTGTGCCACCGATGGAAGCTGCAAATGAGTAGGATGATGCATGCTCTGATGCTATTGATTCATCCTCTGAAGATTATTCATCCTCCACTGAATCTGAAACTATTTCGGAGGAAGTTTAGGAGTGCGGTGCGAGACCTGCATTTGGGAACGCCAGAACAACATGACTATACGAGGTGGTTTATCTGTTCTGTTCTATTCTTGTGCTGCTCCTTTTGGGTCATTTTGTTTGCTAACTATCTGTTTGCTTGAATGCAGGTCCAAAGTATGCAGGCAATGACAGCTATGACCCTTTCTGTGTGTTCCCACACGTGTAGCCCTGTTTCCTGGGGAAGTTACTCTTCTGAGGCACATTTGTGCTGAACAAGCACCAAAGACACCAATATATGTGTGTTTGATGAAGGAGGCGCAAGTGCTGAGGGATGGCAGAGGGAAAATGGTGAGTGGATCTTTGCAATTGTGCTTTGAAGCTTTTGAATGTCTGTGCTTGATGACGTGAAAGCACATGTTCGTTGGGAGACCCCAAGAGGAAGGTATGAAGCAGTGTAGCAGCAAGTTTTCCCTCAGTAAGATACCAAGGTTGTCAGATCCAGTAGGAGTAAAAGGCACCTCTGAAGGTTGTTGGTGGCGCCGTTTACCCGCTCACCAACGTGGAACCTGCACACAACACAATCAAACTACTTTGCCCCAACGAAACAGTGAGGTTGTCAATCTCACTGGCTTGCTGTAAACAAAGCATTAAACGTATGGTGTGGAAAATATTGTTTAATTGCAGAGAATGAAAAGGAACAATGATTGCAGTTGGTTGTATTATCAGTGTAAAAGATTGAACCGGGGTCCACAGTTCACTAGTGGTGTCTCTCCATAAAAGATAACTAACATGCTGGGTAAAACAAATTACAGCTGGGCAATTGATGAATAGAGAGCGCATGACAATGCATATATATGACAAGATGACTACTATGATATTCAATTGGGCATTACAACAAGATACATAGACCGTTATCCAACAGTATCTATGACTAATATTCCACCTTCAGGTTGACATCCGTGTTCCCCGTTGGTATTAAGTTGCAAGCAACAGATTATTGCATTAAGTAAAGTGCATAATGTAAACAATACATATATTCTTAGACAAAGCATTGTTGTTTTACCCCTAGTGGCAATAGCACATCCACAACCTTAGACGTTGCTGTCACTCGCCCAGATTACGGGAGGCATGAATCCACTATCTAGCATAAATACTCCCTCTTGGAGTTACAAGCATCTACTTGGCCAAAGCATCTACTAGTAACGGAAAGCATGCAAGATCATAAATAACATATAAGATAGATTGATAATCAACTTGATCATAGTATCAATTTTCATCAGATCCCAGCAAACACAACATGTAGCATTACAATAAGATGATCTTGATCATGATAGGCAGCTCACAAGATCTAAACAAGATAGCACAAGGAGGAGAGACAACCATCTAGCTACTGCTATGGACCCGTAGTCCAAGGATAAACTACTCACGCATCACTCCGGAGGCAGGCATGGTGATGTAGAGCCCTCCAGTGATGATTCCCCTCTCTCCGGCAGGGTGCCGGGAAGAGCTTCAGAACCCTCCCGAACTAGGGTTGACGACGGCGGCGGCTACAGAACTTTTCGTGGATGGAGGCTCGGGTATTTAGGGTTTTCTGGACGAAGGCATTATATAGGCAAAAGGGCGGCGCCTGGAGGCACCCGAGGGGGCCACGCCACCCCCCGGCGCGGCAGGAGGTGGGGCCGTGCCGGCCCCTGGCGTGGCTGCCTCCTCGGTCGCCTCCGTCTCTCCTTTGAACTCCGTGTACGTGTCGGGGAAATAGAAGGTTCTGTCCAAGTTTCATCCAATTCCGAGAATATTTCCAGAACAGCTTTTCTGGAATACAAAAACAGTAGAAAACAGGAACTGGCACTATGGCATCTTGTTAATAGGTTAGTCCCAGAAAATGCATAAAAATGCTATGAAGTGTATATAAAACATGTAACAGTTGGTATAATATCAACATGGAACATCAGAAATTATAGATACGTTTGAGACGTATCAGTCTGCTTGTGTAGGAGTAGTGCATGTGCTTTGGTGCTAGTGTAAGATTAGTGAAGTAGTTACAGAAAGTTAATGCATCTTGGTAGTGAAGTAGTTACAGATTAGTGAAGTAGTTACTGAAAGTAGATACAGAAAGTTAATGCATCTTGGTATGAACATATTTCTGATACGTCTCAAACGTATCTATAATTTCTAATGTTCCATGTTGATATTATACCAATTTTTACATGTTTTATATACACTTCATAGCATTTTTATGCATTTTCTGGGACTAACCTATTAACAAGATGCCACAGTGCCAGTTCCTGTTTTCTGCTGTTTATGTATTCCAGAAAAGCTAGTCTGGAAATATTCTCGGAATTGGACAAAACTTGGACAGGACCTCCTATTTTTCCAACACGTACACGGAGTCCAAAGGAGAGACGGAGGGGAGCCACGAGCCAGCCACACCATGGGGCGGCACGAGCCCCCCTCTGCCACGCCGTGGGGTGGTGTGGGCCCCACGGGTGTCTCCAGCCGCCGCCCATTCGCCTATATAATCTTCACGACGCGAAAACCCTAAATACCCGAGCCATTATCCATGAAAAGTTCGAGAGACAACGCCGCCGTCAACCCTAGCTCGGGAGGGTTCAGAAGCTCTTCCCGGCACCCTGCCGGAGAGGGGAATCATCACCGGAGGGCTCTACATCACCATGCCTGCCTCCGGAGTGATGCGTGAGTAGTTCATCCTTGGACTACGGGTCCATAGCAGTAGCTAGATGGTTGTCTCTCCACTTTATGCTATCATGTTTAGATCTTGTGAGCTGCCTATCATGATCAAGATCATCTTATTGTAATGCTACATGTTGTGTTTGCTGGGATCCGATGAATATTGAATACTATGTCAAGTTGATTATCAATCTATCTTATATGTTATTTATGATCTTGCATGCTTTCCGTTACTAGTAGATGCTTTGGCCAAGTAGATGCTTGTAACTCCAAGAGTGAGTATTTATGCTAGATAGTGGGTTCATGCCTCCGGTAATCTGGGAGAGTGACAACAACTTCTAAGATTGTGGATGTGCTGTTGCCACTAGGGATAAAATAACCGATGCTTAGCTTAAGGGTGCGCCGTTAGGTCTAATGCATTTGTTTACATTACGCACATTACTTAATGCGATTATCCGTTGCTTGCAACTTAATACCAACGGGGAACTCGGTATGACAACCTGGAGGTGGATTATTAGTCATAGACGCTGTTGGATAACGGTCTATGTATTTTGTCGTAATGCCCACATGAATATCATAGTAATCATCATGTCATATATATGCATTGTCATGCGCTCAATATTTTGTCAATTGCCCAGCTGTAATTTGTTCACCCAACATGTTAGTTATCTTTTATGGAGAGACACCACTAGTGAACTGTGGACCCCGGTCCATTCTTTTACACTGATAATACAACCAACTGCAAACATTGTTCCTTTTCATTCTCTGCAATTTACTACTGTTTTCCACACCATACGTTTAATCCTTTGTTTTCAGCAAGCCGGTGAGATTGACAACCTCACTGTTTCGTTGGGGCAAAGTAGTTTGATTGTGTTGTGTGCATATTCCACGTTGGTGATCGAGTAAACGGCGCCACCAACAACCTTCAGAAGTGATTTCTTGCTCCTACTGGTTCGATTAAACCTTGGTTTCATACTGAGGGAAACTGCTGCTACACTGCTTCATACCTTCCTCTTGGGGTCTCCCAACGAACGTGTGATCCACGTCATCAAGCACTTTTCTGGCGCCGTTGCCGGGGAGCAAGAGGATTTCTGCAAGGGGAGTCTCACGCTTCCAATCTCTTTACTTTGTTATTGTCTTGCTTAGTTTATTTTTATCTTGTCTTGTTTGCTTCATTTATCAAAAACACACAAAAAAAATAGTTCCCGCATCTAGTTTATTTCGGTTTGTTATTATGTCTAGTTCTTTACTTGCTATCAATGGTTACTTTCTTTGAAACTAGTCCTATGGCTGAAAACAACATGAGAGAGCTTTATAAAATTTATCTTGAATTGGGACATGAAGTGTTTGAAGAGAAAATTAAGAAACCTATGGAAATTTATTTGGATGATGGTAGCAATGTTATTACTATAAATTTTTGAACACCATTGTTGCTAATGCTATGGAAGACTTTAAGCTTGGGGAGGTCGGCAATGATGAATATGACATTTTAGTTCCACCTACTATTGAGGATAAAGTTTATTGTGATTATGATATGCCTCCTATATATGATGTTTACAATGATGGCTGTGATAGTTTTACTCCCACTATTACTAATAAAATTGATTATGCTTATGTGGAGAGTAATGATACTTTATGTATGTGGATCATGATAAGAATGCTTTATGTGATATCTATATTGTTGAGTCTATTCATGATGCTACTGAAAATTATTTTGAGAGAGGAAAATATGGTTATAGAAATCTTCATGTTATTAAATTTCCTCTCTTTATGATGAAAGTTTTGAGCTTTCTCTTGTGTTGCTTTTATATGCTGGTTGCTTTAAGACCTAATGGTCATAATGAGAGAGGGAGACACATTTCATATATCTCAATAATATTAAGTCTCCTCTCTTTATGTTGAAAGTTTTGAAGTTGCACTTGTTTTGCCTTCCTATGCTAGTCACTCTGTGCTTCACTGACTTTTTTTTACAAGGCTCCTATGCATAGGAAGAGTGTTAGATTTAAACATGTTTTATATATGCTTTTGATGCTCTCTTTTATGTTTCAACTCTTATCCTTATGTGAGCATCATAAAAATTACTATGCCTAGCTAAAAGGCGTTAAAGAAAAGCGCTTATGGGAGACAACCCATTATTTTATTTCTGCAATTTTTCTTTTCTTTTTGAGTCAAGGAGTTGTTTACTTCTGTAACAATTCCTTTGTATCTTTATTTTATCGCATTGTTGTGCCAAGTGGAGCCTCTAATAGGAAGATGATGCTAGATTTGGATTTCTGCGCAGGAACAGATTTCTGCTGTTCACCGTTTTACTTCTGTAAAATCACAGAAAAATTATTTAAATCTGCAAATTTTTGTGCGTGATCCTCAGATATGTACGCATCTTTCGTTAGTTTTGCGTTTTTCGATCTGAGCAACGTAAGTGCCTCGAAAAAATTCGTCTTTACAGACTGTTCTGTTTAGACAGATTCTGTCTTTTATTTTTCGCATTCTCTCTTTTACTAGTGTTGAGTGGAATTCTTTTTTAGGGTGAAGAGCTTCACATAACATCAGTGGCAGTAGTTAATGTTAAAAGTAACGGTCATGTTTGTGTCCTTATAGAACATGTGAGTTTTTGATTGTGCACTAACCCTCTAATGAGAATTACTCTGAGTTTGGTGTGGCGGAAGTTTTCAAGGGTCAAGAGAGAAGGATGATATAATGTGATCAAGAAGAGTGAAGAGCTTAAGCTTGGGGATGCTCCCATGGATCACCCCAGCATATTTCAAGAAGACTCAAGCGTCTAAGCTTGGGGATGCCCAAGGCATCCCCTTCTTCATCAGCAACTTATCAGGTCATCTCTAGTGAAACTATATTTTAATTCTTTCACATCATATGTGCTTTACTTGGAGCGTCTGTGTGCTTTTATTTTCAGTATTTTATTTTTCTTATGGTCAACTTGATTGGACCCTAGCATTCTTGATTGGGAGAGAGACACGCTCCGCTTTTTCATATGAATACTCCTATTCTTCACTTATACTTGTTGAGTATTCTTATCTAGCTATTGCTATGCTTTTAGCTCCTGTTTTGCATGCATCTCTTATTCAGAGCTGTTAGTTCTTTTAAAGAAAGTACTCTCTTGCTTCACTTATAATTGTTTGGAGAGTTTATGTTGAAATAAATTGATTGGTGTTTGGTTGGAACAGAAAATGTTGCATGTGGTAGATGGTATAATGGAAAAAGCTTACATATTCTTGTAGATCACTGTATTGGATAATTTGATACTTGTCAATTGTTTTGAGTTATCAAGTAGTTCATGTTTAAGCTTTTGTATCATGTAGTTAAAACCTATTAATGAAGAACTACCGTAAAGCTCGTTGAAATTTGGTTTGCATGATTGGTATCTCTAAGGTCTAGATATTTTCTAGTAAAAGGGTTTGGTTAACAAGGAAGACAGTGTAGAGTCTTATAATGCTTGCAATATGTTTTCATATAAGTCTTGCTGTGTCGGTTGATATCCTGTGTTTGCTTCAAATAACCTTGCTAGCCTAAACTCTGTACTGAGAGGGAATGCTTCTCGTGCATCCAAAACCTTGAGCCAAAATCCATGCCATCTGTGTCCACCATAACTACCTATATGTGGTATTTCCTTGCCATTCCAAGTAAATTTTTCATGTGCTACCTTTAAACTATTCAAAAATTATTACTCCTTTTTGTGTCAATGTTTACCAAGCTCATGAGGACGGGGTGGATGTCTTTATGTCAACTGTCAAACAGACTTTACCACCGGACTAGCGGCATATACATCCGCTTATCCATTAATTTTGCAAAAAGAGCTGGCAAATGGGGTGCCCAGTCCCAATTAATTACAACTTTAACCGCTTAATTCTCTTCACATTTTTGCCCTGATTTATCAGTCAAGCAATGACAAACAGTGAAATATCTGCATGTGTAAACAAAAGAGAAGAGGGATGATCTGCCTTGCTGGTAGAAATAACGTCCTTCATGGGAGCCGCTCTTAAAAGTCTGGTTGGCAGGGGTCATATTGTACTTTCCATTTTCTGATTCGTTGACAATTAACAAACACCTCCAAAACTTATTTTTACTCTCTTATGATTTCAAAAACTTAAAAAGCTCTAGCACATGATTTAATCCCTGCTTCCCTCTGCGAAGGGCCTTTCTTTTACTTTTATGTTGAGTCAGTTTTCCTACTTCTTTCTATCTCAGAAGCAAACACTAGTGTCAACTTTGGTGCAACAATTTTTATATGCTTGTATATTGCACTTATTATATTGCTTTGTGTTGACAAATATCCATGAGATATATATGTTGAAAGTTGAAAGCAATTGCTGAAGCTTAAATCTTCCTTTGTGTTGGTTAAATACCTTTTACTTAGAATCTATTGCTTTATGAGTTAACTCTTATGCAAAACTCTTTGATGCTTGTCTCGAAAGTACTATTCATGAAAAGTTTTTGCTTATATGATTCAGTTGTTTGCTCATTATCTACTTGCTAGCAAACTATAGACCATTGACCTGGATCACTTCATTCATAACATGTGCTTTACAATACTATTTGATCAAGATTATGATTGTAGCATGTCACCTCAGAAATTATTTTGTTTTTATCGTTTTACCTACTCGAGGACGAGTAGAACTAAGCTTGGGGATGCTTGATACGTCTCAAACGTATCTATAATTTCTGATGTTCCATGTTGATATTATACCAATTGTTACATGTTTTATATACACTTCATAGCATTTTTATGCATTTTCTGGGACTAACCTATTAACAAGATGCCACAGTGCCAGTTCCTGTTTTCTGCTGTTTTTGTATTCCAGAAAAGCTAGTCTGGAAATATTCTCGGAATTGGACGAAACTTGGACAGAACCTCCTATTTTTCCAACACGTACACGGAGTCCAAAGGAGAGACGGAGGGGAGCCACGAGCAGCCACACCATGGGGCGCGCGGGCCCCCCTGCCGCCGTGGGGTGGTGGGGCCCCACGGGCGTCTCCAGCCGCCGCCCTTTCGCCTATTTATTCTTCCCGACGCGAAAACCCTAAATACCCGAGCCATTATCCACGAAAAGTTCCAGAGACGCCGCCGTCAACCCTAGCTCGGGAGGGTTCAGAAGCTCTTCCCGGCACCCTGCCGGAGAGGGGAATCATCACCGGAGGGCTCTACATCACCATGCCTGCCTCCGGAGTGATGCGTGAGTAGTTCATCCTTGGACTACGGGTCCATAGCAGTAGCTAGATGGTTGTCTCTCCACTTTATGCTATCATGTTTAGATCTTGTGAGCTGCCTATCATGATCAAGATCATCTTATTGTAATGCTACATGTTGTGTTTGCTGGGATCCGATGAATATTGAATACTATGTCAAGTTGATTATCAATCTATCTTATATGTTATTTATGATCTTGCATGCTTTCCGTTACTAGTAGATGCTTTGGCCAAGTAGATGCTTGTAACTCCAAGAGTGAGTATTTATGCTAGATAGTGGGTTCATGCCTCCGGTAATCTGGGAGAGTGACAACAACTTCTAAGATTGTGGATGTGCTGTTGCCACTAGGGATAAAATAACCGATGCTTAGCTTAAGGGTGCGCCGTTAGGTCTAATGCATTTGTTTACATTACGCACATTACTTAATGCGATTATCCGTTGCTTGCAACTTAATACCAACGGGGAACTCGGTATGACAACCTGGAGGTGGATTATTAGTCATAGACGCTGTTGGATAACGGTCTATGTATTTTGTCGTAATGCCCACATGAATATCATAGTAAACATGAATAGGAGTATTCAAATGAAAAAAATGGAGCGTGTCTCTCTCCCAAACAAGATTGCTAGGATCCAACAAGTTGATCTCAGAAAATAAAATAACAATGCGAAAATAAAAGCACACAGACGCTCCAAGTAAAGCACATATGATGTGAAAGAATTAAAATATAATTTCAGTAGAGATGACCTGATAAGTTGTTGATGAAGAAGGGGATGCCTTGGGCATCCCCAAGCTTAGACGCTTGAGTCTCCTTGAAATATGCTGGGGTGATCCATGGGAGCATCCCCAAGCTTAAACTCTTCACTCTTCTTGATCACATTATATCATCCTCCTCTCTTGACCCTTGAAAACTTCCGTCACACCAAACTCAGAGTAATTCTCATTAGAGGGTTAGTGCACAATCAAAAACTCACATGTTCTATAAGGACACAAACATGACCATTACTTTTTAAACATTATCTACTGCCACTGATGTTATGTGAAGCTCTTCCACCCAAAAAAGAATTCCACTCAACACTAGTAAAAGAGAGAATGCAAAATAAAAGACAAAATCTGTCTAAAACAGAACAGTCCGTAAAGACGAATTTTTTCGAGGCACTTACGTTGCTCAGATCGAAAAATTCAAAACTAACGAAAGATGCATACATATGGAGGATCACGCACAAAAATTTACAGATTTTTTCAATTTTTTGCCCATTTTATAAGAACGAAACGGTGAACAGAAAAATCTGTTTCTGCGCAGAAATCCAAATCTAGCATCATCTTTCTATTAGAGGCTCTACTTGGCACAACAATTCGAAAAAGTAAAGATACAAAGGGGTTGTTACAGAAGTAAACAGCTCCTTGACTCAAATAAAAGAAAAAATGCAGAAATAAAAACAATGGGTTGTCTGCCATAAGCGCTTCTCTTTAACGCCTTTTAGCTAGGCATTGTGATTTTTATGATGCTCACATAAAGATGAGAGTTGAAACGTAAAAGAGAGCATCAGGAAGCATATATAAAACATGTTTAAATCTAACACTCTTCCTATGCATAGGAGTCTTGTAAGAAAACAAGTCGATAAGCACAAAGTGACTAGCGTAGGAAGGCAAAACAAGTGCAACTTCAAAAATTTCAACATAAAGAGAGGAGGCTTAATATTATTGAGATATATGAAACCGTGTCTCCCTCTTTCATACTGAACATTAGGTCTTAAAACAAACTTCATATAAAAGAAACACAAAATAAAGCTCAAAACTTCCATCATAAAGAGAGCAAATTTAATAACATGAACATTTCTATAACCATATTTTCCTCTCTCAAAATAATTTTCAGTAGCATCAAAGCGAATTTCCTCCTCCAAAGCTAGGGGACTAAAAATAATATTTTCATCAAAACCAGCTTCCCCAAGCTTAGAGATTTCCATGTCATTAGCAATAATGGTGTTCAAAGAATGTATGCTAATAACATTGCTACTATCATGATTGTTATGCAAATAAAGTTCCATAGGCTTTTTAATTTTCTCTTCAAACACCTCATGTCCCAATTCAAGATAAATTTCATAAAGCTCTCTCATGTTGTTTTCAGCCATAGGACTAGTTTCAAGGAAAGTAACCATTGATAGCAAGTAAAGAGCTAGACATAATAACTCAGCATCACAATAACAAAGTAATGAGATTGGAAGCGTGAGACTCCCCTTGCAGAAGTTTTCTAACTCCCCAGCAACGGCGCCAGAAAAAGTTTGCTTGATGACGTGAAAGCACACGTTCGTTGGGAGACCCCAAGAGGAAGGTATGAAGCAGTGCAACAGCAAGTTTTCCCTTATTAAGATACCAAGGTTGTCTGATCCAGTAGGAGTAAAAGGCACCTCTGAAAGTTGTTGGTGGCGCCGTTTACTCGATCACCAACGTGGAACCTGCACACCATAATCAAACTACTTTGCCCCAACGAAACAGTGAGGTTGTCAATCTTACCGGTTTGTTGTAAACAAAGGATTAAACGTATGGTGTGGAAAATAGTGTTTAATTGCAGAGAATGAAAAGGAACAATGATTGAAGTTGGTTGTATTATCAGTGTAAAAGATTGGACCGGGGTCCACAGTTCACTAGTGGTGTCTCTCCATAAAAGATAACTAACATGCTAGGTAAACAAATTACAGCTGGGCAATTGATGAATAGAGAGCGCATGACAATGCATATATATGACAAGATGACTACTATGATATTCAATTGGGCATTACAACAAGATACATAGACCGTTATCCAACATTATCTATGACTAATATTCCACCTTCAGGTTGACATCCGTGTTCCCCGTTGGTATTAAGTTGCAAGTAATAGATTATTGCATTAAGTAAAGTGCATAATGTAAACAATACATATATTCTTAGACACAGCATTGTTGCTTTACCCCTAGTGGCAACAACACATCCACAACCTTAGACGTTGCAGTCACTCGCCCAGATTACGGGAGCATGAACCCACTATCTAGCATAAATACTCCTCTTGGAGTTACAACCATCTACTTGGCCAAAGCATCTACTAGTAACGGAAAGCATGCAAGATCATAAATAACATATAAGATAGATTGATAATCAACTTGATCATAGTATCAATATTCATCAGATCCCAGCAAACACAACATGTAGCATTACAATAAGATGATCTTGATCATGATAGGCAGCTCACAAGATCTAAACAAGATAGCACAAGGAGGAGAGACAACCATCTAGCTACTGCTATGGACCCGTAGTCCAAGGATAAACTACTCACGCATCACTCCGGAGGCAGGCATGATGATGTAGAGCCCTCCAGTGATGATTCCCCTCTCCGGCAGGGTGCCGGGAAGAGCTTCAGAACCCTCCCGAACTAGGGTTGACGACGGCGGCGGCTACAGAACTTTTCGTGGATGGAGGCTCGGGTATTTAGGGTTTTCTGGACGAAGGCATTATATAGGCAAAAGGGCGGCGTCTGGAGGCACCCGAGGGGGCCACGCCACCCCCCGGCGCGGCAGGAGGTGGGGCCGTGCCGGCCCCTGGCGTGGCTGCCTCCTCGGTCGCCTCCGTCTCTCCTTTGAACTCCGTGTACGTGTCGGGGAAATAGAAGGTTCTGTCCAAGTTTCATCCAATTCCAAGAATATTTCCAGAACAGCTTTTCTGGAATACAAAAACAGCAGAAAACAGGAACTGGCACTGTGGCATCTTGTTAATAGGTTAGTCCCAGAAAATGCATAAAAATGCTATGAAGTGTATATAAAACATGTAACAATTGGTATAATATCAACATGGAACATCAGAAATTATAGATACGTTTGAGACGTATCAGTCTGCTTGTGTAGGAGTAGTGCATGTGCTTTGGTGCTAGTGTAAGATTAGTGAAGTAGTTAAAGAAAGTTAATGCATCTTGGTATGAACATATCTTTTGTTTGAAGTGTAATGTTGCCATCTCTTTCTGAATGTTGGTACTCTTGCTCTGTCTGTCTTGTAATACTTCAGCAAGGAGTTCACCAAGACCCATCTCAGGAACAAGATTAAACCTTCTAGGTGTGATGGTCTACTACAAGAAGAACAAGCAATCAACTTCAGTTAGGATGAAGATTGGCAGAGGCAACAAACTAGCCATCATGACAAAGAACTGGACAACTATCCTGAAGTCTACCCAGTGGGAGGCTAATAAGGTTATTATGTTTTGGTTTCGCTCTGCCTCAAAGAAAGGAGCGAAGGTTTATGTTGACAAGATCGAGCCAGGTGCATTTGGGCTGGGAACTGAGAAGCACAGGCGCCTCCTTGACGAGTGAACCTAGCAGTGGTTGGTCAGTTTGAACTAGGCTCTTTTGGACAGTGACTGTTGTGACCTGGTTGTTAGCCTCCTAAGTAGTAGTACTTGTTTTATTGTCAGACTTGTGAGCCATGTGCTCTGCTTTTGTTATGTAATTAACCATGTATTGGTCATGTGATGATCCTTCTTTAGTGTTTGTAATGGTCTGTAATGAACCAGTTGGTTGTGGCACATGGATATCAAGTATGGTTGTGTATGTTAAGTATGGTTCTGATATTAAGTATGGTTGTGTTATACTTGCCCTTGGCACCAGGATTTCATGTTTGAATGAATATGAAGCATTAGTTTGAGCTGGTAATGCTTGCAATGCTTGCTTCAGTAGCAGTAGGTTTGAGCTGCTACTGCTTGCAATGCTTGCTTAGTGATGTTTGTGTCTATTAATTATGGTTGTGTAGTTTAGTGTAATAAGAAGATAGCAAACAGCTCTGAAACCGTCCTAACATGCATGCTTTAGGAAAAATAACAGTGAACACTGATAGTAGGAAAAGAGAACACAACACTCTCAAATGAAATACTGATAGAGTGATCACAATTTTTTTAACACAGTGAGCCGTGGTCGTAAAGGTTCCAACACATACTAATTAGGATATCCAACTAACTATTACATCATCTCAAATGGTTTAACACAACACTCTCATTCATCACAAATTTGTTTGATTTTCTTTAGTTTCTCTCTGAACTGATCTTTGATTTGCAGCATGTCATAGAGCATGTACTCTAATTTTTTTTGTCCTCCTTCAACTCAGCCCTTTGTTTCTTGACCTCCTCCAATTCCTCTTGCTCACCCTTCTACACAATATTGATCAACTTCAACTGCTCAAGCAACTGAGCTCTTTCTTTCTTCACCTCCTTCAGTTCCTCCTGCTCACCCTTCTGCACAACATTGATCAGCTTCAACTTGTCAAACAACTGAGCTCTTTGCTTCTTCACCTCCTTCAGTTCCTCCTGCTCGCCCTTCTGCACAGTTGTCATCATCTTCAACTGCTCAAGCAACTGAGATGTGCTTCTTCACCTCCTTTAGTTCCTCCTGCTCACCCTTCTGCATAGTTTTCACCATCTGCAACTGCTCAAGCAACTGAGCTCTCTGCTTCTTCACCTCCTTTAGTTCCTCTTGCTCACCCTGCTGCTCACTTTGCATCATCTGCAACTGTTGAAGCACCTGAGCTCTTTGTTTCTTCACTTCCTCCATTTCCTGTTGCTCATCCTGCTGCATTAGTTTCATCATATGCAACTGTTCAAGCAACTGAACATTTTGCTTCTTCACTTCATCTAGTGCTGTCTCTGCTTTCACCTTTGAAGACTTGGCTTCTTCCATTACATCTTTTTTTATCTTTTGGTAAGTGTCATCCATCCACTTCTCCATATCTTCTAACAGATTGGAGTATTTCTTCTCCACCTTCTTCTTCTGTTCTGAAATATTGTGCAGCAAGGTTGCATTTTGGTGATTGTTTTCAATTAAACGATTCTCACTGCCCTGATGCATAGCCCATAACCTAGCTAGGGCATTTTGCAAACCTCCATGCCAATCTGGATCAATCCATCCTACAAACCCAAAATTTTCAGCTTCCTACAAAATGAAAGACAAGTATTTTTAGTTGGTGAAATTCAGGGATCACAATTGCAGACAGTAATTCAGAGTTGTGTACAAGCTAGTGAGAATTCAGAACTAGAAATTACTTGTGTCCACGCCTCTCTGTCATGGTTCCTTCGAAAGCAACAAAAATCTCGGGCTTCAGCTTGTGCATTCGACAGAGGACAGTTGCATCGGCATCAATTCCACAAAAAATTGGGTCCTCAACTGAATCTGTTGCGTGCTCGCTGTACGTGATCTACAAGTACGTGAATTTGCTCAGAAAATATTGGAATCGAAGTTTCAAAACATCCCAAATTGGTACCCCTAACCCTAGAAGCGGGAGCAGAGCACTTACATCACGCAGGTACGAAGCAGCATCAGGGGGGAGCGGCGACTGGGCGAGCGGCGTCTCGCGGAGCGTGGAGCTTGAGCTTGAGCACAGAGGGTGCCAATTCTCATTCATCGCGTCGAGTGGTGAGCGGCGGAGCGGCGTAGCTTGAGCAAAAGGCGCCAATTGATGACCCACAAGTATAGGGGATCGCAACAGTCTTCGAGGGAAGTAAAACCCAAATTTATTGATTCGACACAAGGGGAGCCAAAGAATATTGATAAGCCTTAACAGATGAATTGTCAGTTCAGCTGCACCTGGAAATAGACTTGCTCGACACAGTTTATCAGTAGCAACAGTTTTATAGCAGTAGCAGTAGTGAAATAATAGCAGTAATGAAATAAAGACAACATCAGTAATTGTAGTAGACAGCAGGATTAAAATACTGTAGGCATAGGAATGGATGAACGGGTGTTGCATGGATAATATAATTCATATAATAGTCAAGACATGGGCAATTGCAGGTAGATAATAATAAAGCATCTAGGTACTAAGTAATCATAGGCATGTGTTCCGTATTTAGTCGTACGTGCTCGTAATGAGAAACTTGCACAACATCTATTGTCCTACCAGCCCGTTTGCAGCGGGGCCTCAAGGGAAACTACTGGTAATTAATGTGCTCCTTTTAATAAAGCAGCGGAGCAAAGCATTAACACTCCGTGAACACACGTGATCCTCACATCACAGCCATCCCCTCCGGTTATCCCAATTGCTGTCACTTTGGGGCCTCGGGTTCCGGACAATTATATGTGTATACAACTTGCAGATACGATCTAAAGCAATAATTATCCTCCTGATACAATAACATGTTTAGATCTGAAATCATGGCACTCGGGCCCTAGTGACAAGCATTAAGCATAACAAGTTGCAACAATGACATAAAGTACTAACAACGGATACTAGGCACCATGCCCTAACAATCTGATATCTATTACATGAATGATCTCATCCAATCCCTACCATCCCCTCAGCCTACAGCGGGGATTACTCGCACATGGATGGGGGAATCATGGATGGTTGATGGAGAGGCATCGGTGGTGATGATGGCGATGATCTCCTCCAATTCCTCGTCCCGGCGGGGTACCAGAACGGAGTTTCTGGTCCCCGAATTAGGGTTTTCGGTGGCGGCGGAGCTCGGGAGTGTTTCAGGGAAAAGCGTCGATCCTCCTCTGGTTTTTAGGTCAAGGGGATTAAGTAGTCAAAAGGGCGTCGCGAGGTGGTGTCCGAGGCGGCCACGCCACCCCCAGGCGCGGCCCACCTCTGCCCGTCCCGGGGCATGGCGTGGGGCCGTGTGGCCCGCCTCCGTCTCGTCTTCTGGCTCCGTGTGTCTTCTGGAAAAATAGGAACTCTGGAATATTTTTCGGGAAATTTCTCGAAACTTGACTTTCTGCACAAAAACAAGACACCAGGGCAATTCTGCTGAAAACAGCGTTAGTCCGTGTTAGTTGCATTCAAAACACACAAATTAGAGGTAAAACAACAGCAAAAGTGTTCGGGAAAGTAGATACATTTTGGACGTATCAACTCCCCCCAAGCTTAGCTTATTGCTTGTCCTCAAGCAATTCAGTTAACAACTGAGTGCGATAAAAGAAACTTTTACGAACACATTTGTTTCATATGATGTATACATTCTCACTATATGATCAAGTACTTAGGCAATTCATAATAAGAAAAATGCAGATAATGCCACCTAGTAGCTATGTAATCTATCTGCAGGATTGCAATGTTCATAATAAGATATGATAAAGTGGTATCTCGCTTTCCTTTATTTATAGAGCAAAACATAAATGCCAAGGCACCTCTGAAGTTCAAGTGAAGACTAGAAGTAAAAATATCAAAGATAAAAGCATCAAAGTTATGCCGCAGTTAACCGCATTCTGGGACAAGCACATTACACTAAGAATGACAGTTATGCTCTCGAGATGGTGCTCAAAGATAGGATGGTGACTCAACATAAAAATAAAAGATTGACCCTTCGCAGAGGGAAGCAGGATTAACATGTGCTAGAGCTTTTTATTTATAAAACAGAGGTAAAAATATGTTTTGGGAGGTGGTTGTTCCTGTCAACGAATGTCAATAGAGTTTTTGTTATCTTCCATACTAAACAAGTTGAGAGCGGTTCCGAGTTATTGATATTAGGCATTTATAGCATGCACTTTTATATAGTATGACACTCCTCCCAACCTTTGCTTTTCACAAACCATGGCTAACCGAATCCTCGGGTGCCTGCCAACAATCACATACCATGGAGAGTGCCTATTTTTATTTTACTTTTTAGATGTTATAATGGTCTAACCAGCTCTTTGCAAAATTAGTGACGAGCAGATGAAGCATGCAAGTCGGTGAACTTAATTTAGTATGGAAGATAACAAACCCAACTACTACTTCCTCATGAGCTAAAAACAGTGTCACAAAATGAGAAGTATTTTGAAGGTTTTAAAGGTAGCACATGAAAATTTACTTGGAATGGTTCGAAATACCATGCATAGGAATTTTTAGTGGACTCTTTGGGATAACTTGGTTTTAAGGATTTGGATGCACGAGCAGCATTCCCGCTCAGTACGAGTGAAGGCTAGCAATAGACTGGGAAGCGACAATCAAGAGAGCATTAACCGTCATAATCATACTTGCGACAGAATAAAATTAACAGAGGCATAAAAGTGATACTAGAACTCTGAGGCAAAATAAATCATCAAGGCTTAATTGACTTTTTGTTTTTCAGTCATGAGCATGCGTGAGCATGTGCCAAGTCAATTCAAATGAATCATTCAGAGGAGGATACCACCATGTCATACCCTTTTATGAATAGAACAATGCAAGCAAATATCTATATGACATGTTATCTACTATTAGTAATTGGAACTGATCATAAGAAAACATGAACTACTAAGCATCCATTAAATAACATAGTCCTCACACGAATCAGCTAAGCATGTCCATATAGGCGAGTATATGTACAAAAATGAAAACAAATAGAGTTCATACCAGCCTCTCACCACAACTCGAGTTGTCATAAATCGTCATTATTGCTTTTCACTTGTGTGGCTTGAATGATATGAAATGATAACCAAGCTCCAATGGAGTCACGGAAGACTGTTGAACTCTGCAACAACTATACAAAACCAAAGAAGAACAACAAATATTTTTGGGTTTTCGATTTGAAACAAGCAAAGAAAGGGCAAACAAATAAAGCAAAATCTTTTTGGATTTTTGAATACTAAACCGAAGCTAAAAGATAAAGCAAACCAGCACTAAAAGTACAAAAGAGGAAAACAAAGAGAAATAACAGAAATATTTTTGGTCTTTTTGGGTTTTGGAAGGTAAAATCAAAACAAGATACAACAATGAAAAAGAAAGAAACGAAACATGGATATACAAAGTACCGACAAATATGGATATAAAAGTGAGTGAGATGTCGGTGTACCTCCCCCCAAGCTTAGGCTTTTGGCCTAAGTGGAGATCAATCATCGGTGTGGGTATGCGCTCCACCCTGGTGAATCATACCTAGCATGATCGTAATCAGGCTCCCGTGAAGAAGAAGGGGCAGAAGTCCCATAGTCAAAGTGCTGGTACGGGAAGCCCGCAGTGTCGGAAGGCTGAGTGAAATCCCCATCGGGCTCCTCTCCATCATCCTCTGCGAGGGCCGTGCTCCTCTAAGTATGCCTCAAGGTCATCCTCAGAGAGTGACCACCTTTCCCTGGCATCAAGGTTAAACAAAAGAGGTGCAGGCAAACAAACTAATCGTTCGGACTTAATTACTTTCCACCTACGCTTCTGGAAAAAGGTTATTTCGTAGGTTAAGTTATTCAAGGTAGCCCAGTTAGGAACAAATTTATGACTTATCATGGAGTTAATATCAAGCCTTTCTATAGGAAACTGAATGTCTAAATGATGCGGCCCTACACCATGCATAGCTAATAAACGAGAAGCAATGAGACCTCCACAAACTCCCCCTTTCTCGCGGTTAGCGGAAAGACGGAAAGCTATCAAAGCACCTAATTATAAGTCCTATCACACCTCAAAGCAGCTGAGATGAAAGCCAAGTCATAAACAGATAATTTGTTTGCATTTTCCTAGCTAGAACACACTTGCCAACGTAATAGGCAAAATATCGAATAGATGGGAGTTGAATGCTTCGAATTTTACCACCTTCTCTAAACTTCTCCCTTGGCAGATCTCCTCATACAGGTCCATTAGAGGCTTAGGTTGCCCTCTAAACTTCTCGCGCGATCCCCAATGTGGTACCTTAATAGCTGTAAAAAATCATCAAAGGGCAAATTTACAGCTTTATTGTAGATGTTATAGTGAACCATGGGGTTAGGTGAAGACCAACTGAATCTAAAGTTTTGCACCACTGACATAGTCAGTTTTGCATATTGATATGGTTCATCAACAACAAAATCTTCCAACCCTGCATTAGAGATTAGAGTATTGAAATCTTGCAGAATCCTGCAGCAGTCATGAAGTTAGAGCATGGATAGATAGAGGGGAACACGGCGTCTTCGCGGTTGACTCCCATGACTTCATGCACCTCCAATTCATTATAATCAAGTTGATGTTCATTCATCCTCCTTTTCTGAAATTTTTAACAAAACCTCATAAAAATGATTTTGGAGCAACTAATTCAACTACTATAGAGACTTGCAAGAGGGCTAGACATGCATCAAGACTAATTAATCTAAGCATAGAACAAGCATGCAAACTCACTTAACATGTCACCTACAGTACCAAAATACTCAAGAAATACACAACTAAACAAAATTCTACTTGGATAATCGGAGGAGTCACATACCGGAGAGCAAATGGTCCAAATCTCAGCAACAAAGATGGGCTGAGCAAGGAGATCGAAAAATCGAGCAAGAGCAGCAAGAACACGAGTTTGAGCAATGGTGGAGTGTTTGGTCGGGAGAGAAAGAGTGGAGGAAGATGAGTGAGTGGAGGGCCAGGTGGGACCCACACCATGCCACGGCGCGGCCACACCCCTGCCGCGCCAAGGGTGGCGTGGAGGCATGGTGGGTCCCCCTGGTCAGCCCCAGGTGCTCCCACGTTCCTCTTTAAAAACTAGATTTGTGATATAATTTTCAGAAATTTTTGAAAACTTTCATTTTGCACATTTTCTGGTATTTAAATAATAAACTTAGAGCAGAAATAAAATTTTATAAAGACCAATCTCAACTAAAACTTTGCAAGTTCAGTAGCACAACAGTAGGTAAAACAAGGTTGAGAAATAAAATGTTGTTTAGTACTTCTATGCATTTAAAACATATTTGTTAACAAGGTTGATCAAGTCTTGTCACCAAATAAATTTTATATGACATAAAAGAATTAAACCACATGAGACAATCATGTTACCTTGAATTGTATAGCAATAGATCCAATCATAATACTTTGAAATCCTTCTTGAGGTTCATAAATAGGGCAATCAATACTTCCCACTTTGATAGTTCTAAAATTAGCTATTGTATTTACTCCATATATCTTGTCCAGCTTTTTGGGAAAATAAACAGTATGCTCTTTGTCATTAACATTGAAGGTTACTTTTCCTTTGTTGCAATCAATAACAGCCCCTGCAGTGTTAAGAAAAGGTCTCCCAAGAATAATAGACATATTATCATCTTCAGGCATTTCCAACACAACAAAGTCAGTTAATATCAAACAATTATTAGCCACTTGAACAGGAACATCCTCACATATGCCAACAGGAACAGCAGTAGATTTATCAGCCATTTGCAAAGATATATCAGTTGGTATCAATTTATCCAAATAAAGCCTCTTATAAAGAGAGAAAGGCATAACACTAACTCCTGCTCCTAAATCACATAGAGCAGTTCTAACATAATTATTTTTATGAGCAAGGAATAGTTGGTATACCTGGATCTCCAAGTTTCTTTGGAACCTTACCATTGAAAGAATAATTAGCAAGCATAGTAGAAATTTCCTCATTAGGAATTTTCCTTTTGTTAGAGACAATATCTTTCATATATTTCGAATAAGGAGGCAATTTAATAGCATCAGTCAAAGGAATTTGCAAAAACAAGGGTTTCATCCAATCACAAAATTTATTATAGTGTTCCTCTTCCTTTGATTTATGTTTCTTATTAGGAAAAGGCATTTGCTTTTGCACCCAAGGTTCTCTCTCATTACCATGCTTTTTAGCAATGAAATCTTCTTTAGTATACTTTTTATTCTTAGTATGCTTTTCAGGTTCATCTTCACTCTCCTCTTTATCAGAAGCATCATTCTTATCCTTATCATTGTTATGTTCATTACCACTTTCAGTTTCAGCATCAGAGATAGATATACTATTTGGATCATTAACATGCTCATTTTCTTTAATTGGTTCAGGAGATTCTTCAACATGTTTATGTTTCTTCTTCTTCTTTTTCTTAGAAGGAGTACTAGTTTCATTAGCTAGTTGAGAATCTTGCTCAATTCTTTTAGGATGTCCTTCAGGATACAAAGGATCCTGAGTAGAAGCACCACCTCTAGTTCCTATACCAAAAGCATGTTTATCATTTTCTCTAGAAGCATTAACTAGCAGATCTTTTTGTACCTTAGTGAGTTGATCTATTTGAGTTTGAACCATATGGAAATGTTTAATAAGCATTTTAACATCATTAGAAGTTCTTTCCATAATATCATGCAAATTACTAATAGCTCGAGAATTTTCTATCAGATGATTCTGCACTCTCATATTAAAATTATCCTGCTTAACAATATAATTATCAAATTCATCTAAGCATTGATCAGGAGTTTTAGAATAAGGAATATCTCTATCATCAAAACGTTGGAGAGAGTGTACCTCAACTGTGGATGGGTGAGGAATTGGCTTACATAATTCTTCTATTGGTGGCAGATTCTTCACATCTTCAGATTTATACCCTTCTCTTTAAGAGATTTCTTGGCTTCTCTCATTCCTTCATCATTTAATTCAAACATTCCTCTCTTCCTTGGTGTGGGTATCGGGGTCGGCTCAGGTATAGTCCAATCATCATGATTTTGACTTATTTTAGCCATTAATTCCTCAGCTTCATCTGGAGTTCTTTTCCTGAAAACACAGCCAGCACAACTATCTAGGTATGTCCTAGATTCAACAGTTAGTCCATTATAGAATATATCAAGAAGTTCATTTTTAGCTAGTTGGTGTCCAGGCCGAGCTCTAATTAAAGAACAAAACCTTGCCCAAGATTCAGGCATTTTCTCTCCTTCGGTTTGTTTAAAGTTAAAGATTCTCTGCAAGGCAGCATGTTGAGCACTAGCAGGAAAATATTTCTGAAAGAAGACATTAACCAAACCATAGGACTCTCAATAGATCCAGGAGACAGATTATTAAACCAAGTTTTAGCTTCATCTTTCAATGAGAAAGGGAAAATTTTAGTAACAAAGTAACTATGTTTCTTAATATCATCAGAAAACAAACTACTCAAAGTAGAAAGCTCATTCATGTGTTGCACAACACTTTCATTTTCAGTACCTCGAAAGGTTCTTTCTCAACAATAGATATATGTGACAAGTCCAAAGAGAAATCATAATCCTTATCCCTAATATTTATGGGGATGTAGCAAACTTAGCATCAGGAGACAGTTTGTAATTAACAGCACGTCTTGCAAGAATTTTTAATAGCACTAGCATCTTTAGAAGCATTGCATTCTTCAATAAATTCATCATTAAGTTCAACATAAGTTTCTTCGAGATCATCACTAGTATGTTCTCTTAATTCAGGTGAACTAACAGGTGTAATGGGACTTTCATTAGGTGTTTCAGCATTTTCAGTTTGTCTAGATTTAGCAATTGTAGCATCTAGAAAAGGACCTAATGAACCACTCTCATCAAGCACAGTAGAAGCATCATCAAAACTATCAGAAATATTTTCAGATTCAGCAGAAGTAGCAGCACATGAAGCATGTGCATGTGGTGGTGTATTAAGTTGACTCATAACAGTAGGTGAATCAAGAGCAAAAGAGGTACTCAGAGTTGTACCTCTCCTTGTAGTGGATGGCAATATGCGGACCTTCTCATCACGAGGTTTACCCATGATGAATAAATTGCAGCGAACAATATCACTCTCAGGTGAGCTTATAAATAGAGCTATGCTCCCGGCAACGGCGCCAAAAAATAGTCTTGATGACCCACAAGTATAGGGGATCGCAACAGTCTTCGAGGGAAGTAAAACCCAAATTTATTGATTCGACACAAGGGGAGCCAAAGAATATTTATAAGCCTTAACAGATGAATTGTCAGTTCAGCTGCACCTGGAAATAGACTTGCTCGACACAGTTTATCAGTAGCAACAGTTTTATAGCAGTAGCAGTAGTGAAATAATAGCAGTAATGAATAAAGACAACAACAGTAATTATACTAGACAGCAGGATTAAAATACTGTAGGCATAGGGATGGATGAACGGGCGTTGCATGGATAAGATAATTCATATAATAGTCAAGACATGGGCAATTGCAGGTAGGTAATAATAATAAAGCATCCAGGTACTAAGTAATCATAGGCATGTGTTCCGTATTTAGTCGTACGTGCTCGCAATGAGAAACTTGCACAACATCTATTGTCCTACCAGCCCGTTTGCAGCGGGGCCTCAAGGGAAACTACTGGTAATTAAGGTGCTCCTTTTAATAAAGCACCGGAGCAAAGCATTAACACTCCGTGAACACACGTGATCCTCACATCACAGCCATCCCCTCCGGTTATCCCAATTGCTGTCACTTTGGGGCCTCGGGTTCCGGACAATTATATGTGTATACAACTTGCAGATATGATCTAAAGCAATAATTATCCTCATGATACAATAACATGTTCAGATCTGAAATCATGGCACTTGGGCCCTAGTGACAAGCATTAAGCATAACAAGTTGCAACAATGACATAAAGTACTAACAACGGATACTAAGCACCATGCCCTAACAATCTGATATCTATTACATGAATGATCTCATCCAATCCCTACCATCCCCTTCAGCCTACAGCGGGGATTACTCACACATGGATGGGGGAATCATGGATGGTTGATGGAGAGGCGTCGGTGATGATGATGGCGATGATCTCCTCCAATTCCCCGTCCCGGCGGGGTGCCAGAACGGAGTTTCTGCTCCCCGAATTAGGGTTTTTGGTGGTGGTGGAGCTCTGGAGTGTTTCGGGGAAAAGCGTCGATCCTCCTCTGGTTTTTAGGTCAAGGGGAATAAGTAGTCAAAAGGGCGTCGCGAGGTGGTGTCCGAGGCGGCCACGCCACCCCCAGGCGCGGCCCACCTCTGCCCGCGCCGGGGCATGGCGTGGGGCCCGTGTGGCCCACCTCCGTCTCGTCTTCTGGCTCCGTGTGTCTTCTGGAAAATAGGAACTCTGGAATATTTTTCGGGAATTTTCCCGAAACTTGACTTTCTGCACAAAAACAAGACACCAGGGCAATTCTGCTGAAAACAGTGTTAGTCCGTGTTAGTTGCATTCAAAACACACAAATTAGAGGTAAAACAACGGCAAAAGTGTTCGGGAAAGTTGATACGTTTTGGACGTATCACCAATAGGTTAGTCTAGAAAATGCATAAAAATGCTATGAAGTGTATATAAAACATGTAACAATTGGTATAATATCAACATGGAACATCAGAAATTATAGATACGTTTGAGACGTATCAGTCTGCTTGTGTAGGAGTAGTGCATGTGCTTTGGTGCTAGTGTAAGATTAGTGAAGTAGTTAAAGAAAGTTAATGCATCTTGGTATGAACATATCTTTTGTTTGAAGTGTAATGTTGCCATCTCTTTCTGCATGTTGGTACTCTTGCTCTGTCTGTCTTGTAATACTTCAGCAAGGAGTTCACCAAGACCCATCTCAGGAACAAGATTAAACCTTCTGGGTGTGATGGTCTACTACAAGAAGAACAAGCAATCAACTTCAGTTAGGATGAAGATTGGCAGAGGCAACAAACTAGCCATCATGACAAAGAACTGGACAACTATCCTGAAGTCTACCCAGTGGGAGGCTAATAAGGTTGTTATGTTTTGGTTTCGCTCTGCCTCAAAGAAAGGAGCGAAGGTTTATGTTGACAAGATCGAGCCAGGTGCATTTGGGCTGGGAACTGAGAAGCACAGGCGCCTCCTTGACGAGTGAACCTAGCAGTGGTTGGTCAGTTTGAACTAGGCTCTTTTGGACAGTGACTGTTGTGACCTGGTTGTTAGCCTCCTAAGTAGTAGTACTTGTTTTATTGTCAGACTTGTGAGCCATGTACTCTGCTTTTGTTATGTAATTAACCATGTATTGGTCATGTGATGATCCTTCTTTAGTGTTTGTAATGGTCTGTAATGAACCAGTTGGTTGTGGCACATGGATATCAAGTATGGTTGTGTATGTTAAGTATGGTTCTGATATTAAGTATGGTTGTGTTATACTTGCCCTTGGCACCAGGATTTCATGTTTGAATGAATATGAAGCATTAGTTTGAGCTGGTAATGCTTGCAATGCTTGCTTCAGTAGCAGTAGGTTTGAGCTGCTACTGCTTGCAATGCTTGCTTAGTGATGTTTGTGTCTATTAATTATGGTTGTGTAGTTTAGTGTAATAAGAAGATAGCAAACAGCTCTGAAACCGTCCTAACATGCATGCTTTAGGAAAAATAACAGTGAACACTGATAGTAGGAAAAGAGAACACAACACTCTCAAATGAAATACTGATAGAGTGATCACAATTTTTTAACACAGTGAGCCGTGGTCGTAAAGGTTCCAACACATACTAATTAGGATATCCAACTAACTATTACATCATCTCAAATGGTTTAACACAACACTCTCATTCATCACAAATTTGTTTGATTTTCTTTAGTTTCTCTCTGAACTGATCTTTGATTTGCAGCATGTCATAGAGCATGTACTCTAATTTTTTTTGTCCTCCTTCAACTCAGCCCTTTGTTTCTTGACCTCCTCCAATTCCTCTTGCTCACCCTTCTACACAATATTGATCAACTTCAACTGCTCAAGCAACTGAGCTCTTTCTTTCTTCACCTCCTTCAGTTCCTCCTGCTCACCCTTCTGCACAACATTGATCAGCTTCAACTTGTCAAACAACTGAGCTCTTTGCTTCTTCACCTCCTTCAGTTCCTCCTGCTCGCCCTTCTGCACAGTTGTCATCATCTTCAACTGCTCAAGCAACTGAGATGTGCTTCTTCACCTCCTTTAGTTCCTCCTGCTCACCCTTCTGCATAGTTTTCACCATCTGCAACTGCTCAAGCAACTGAGCTCTCTGCTTCTTCACCTCCTTTAGTTCCTCTTGCTCACCCTGCTGCTCACTTTGCATCATCTGCAACTGTTGAAGCACCTGAGCTCTTTGTTTCTTCACTTCCTCCATTTCCTGTTGCTCATCCTGCTGCATTAGTTTCATCATATGCAACTGTTCAAGCAACTGAACATTTTGCTTCTTCACTTCATCTAGTGCTGTCTCTGCTTTCACCTTTGAAGACTTGGCTTCTTCCATTACATCTTTTTTTATCTTTTGGTAAGTGTCATCCATCCACTTCTCCATATCTTCTAACAGATTGGAGTATTTCTTCTCCACCTTCTTCTTCTGTTCTGAAATATTGTGCAGCAAGGTTGCATTTTGGTGATTGTTTTCAATTAAACGATTCTCACTGCCCTGATGCATAGCCCATAACCTAGCTAGGGCATTTTGCAAACCTCCATGCCAATCTGGATCAATCCATCCTACAAACCCAAAATTTTCAGCTTCCTACAAAATGAAAGACAAGTATTTTCAGTTGGTGAAATTCAGGGATCACAATTGCAGACAGTAATTCAGAGTTGTGTACAAGCTAGTGAGAATTCAGAACTAGAAATTACTTGTGTCCACTCACATTCTTGAGTGGACAGAGGTAGAAACGCCTCTCTGTCATGGTTCCTTCGAAAGCAACAAAAATCTCGGGCTTCAGCTTGTGCATTCGACAGAGGACAGTTGCATCGGCATCAATTCCACAAAAAATTGGGTCCTCAACTGAATCTGTTGCGTGCTCTCTGTACGTGATCTACAAGTACGTGAATTTGCTCAGAAAATATTGGAATCGAAGTTTCAAAACATCCCCAAATTGGTACCCCTAACCCTAGAAGCGGGAGCAGAGCACTTACATCACGCAGGTACGAAGCAGCATCAGGGGGAGCGGCGACTGGGCGAGCGGCGTCTCGCGGAGCGTGGAGCTTGAGCTTGAGCACAGAGGGTGCCAATTCTCATTCATCGCGTCAAGTGGTGAGCGGCGGAGCGGCGTAGCTTGAGCAAAAGGCGCCAATTGATGACCCACAAGTATAGGGGATCGCAACAGTCTTCGAGGGAAGTAAAACCCAAATTTATTGATTCGACACAAGGGGAGCCAAAGAATATTGATAAGCCTTAACAGATGAATTGTCAGTTCAGCTGCACCTGGAAATAGACTTGCTCGACACAGTTTATCAGTAGCAACAGTTTTATAGCAGTAGCAGTAGTGAAATAATAGCAGTAATGAAATAAAGACAACATCAGTAATTCTAGTAGACAGCAGGATTAAAATACTGTAGGCATAGGAATGGATGAACGGGTGTTGGATGGATAATATAATTCATATAATAGTCAAGACATGGGCAATTGCAGGTAGATAATAATAAAGCATCTAGGTACTAAGTAATCATAGGCATGTGTTCCGTATTTAGTCGTACGTGCTCATAATGAGAAACTTACACAACATCTATTGTCCTACCAGCCCGTTTGCAGCGGGGCCTCAAGGGAAACTACTGGTAATTAATGTGCTCCTTTTAATAAAGCAGCGGAGCAAAGCATTAACACTCCGTGAACACACGTGATCCTCACATCACAGCCATCCCCTCCGGTTATCCCAATTGCTGTCACTTTGGGGCCTCGGGTTCCGGACAATTATATGTGTATACAACTTGCAGATACGATCTAAAGCAATAATTATCCTCATGATACAATAACATGTTTAGATCTGAAATCATGGCACTCGGGCCCTAGTGGCAAGCATTAAGCATAACAAGTTGCAACAATGACATAAAGTACTAACAACGGATACTAGGCACCATGCCCTAACAATCTGATATCTATTACATGAATGATCTCATCCAATCCCTACCATCCCCTCAGCCTACAGCGGGGATTACTCGCACATGGATGGGGGAATCATGGATGGTTGATGGAGAGGCATCGGTGATGATGATGGCGATGATCTCCTCCAATTCCTCGTCCCGGCGGGGTACCAGAACGGAGTTTCTGGTCCCCGAATTAGGGTTTTCGGTGGCGGCGGAGCTCGGGAGTGTTTCGGGGAAAAGCGTCGATCCTCCTCTGGTTTTTAGGTCAAGGGGATTAAGTAGTCAAAAGGGCGTCGCGAGGTGGTGTCCGAGGCGGCCACGCCACCCCCAGGCGCGGCCCACCTCTGCCCGTCCCGGGGCATGGCGTGGGGCCCGTGTGGCCCGCCTCCGTCTCGTCTTCTGGCTCCGTGTGTCTTCTGGAAAAATAGGAACTCTGGAATATTTTTCGGGAAATTTCTCGAAACTTGACTTTCTGCACAAAAACAAGACACCAGGGCAATTCTGCTGAAAACAGCGTTAGTCCGTGTTAGTTGCATTCAAAACACACAAATTAGAGGTAAAACAACAGCAAAAGTGTTCGGGAAAGTAGATACATTTTGGACGTATCAACTCCCCCCAAGCTTAGCTTATTGCTTGTCCTCAAGCAATTCAGTTAACAACTGAGTGCGATAAAAGAAACTTTTACGAACACATTTGTTTCATATGATGTATACATTCTCACTATATGATCAAGTACTTAGGCAATTCATAATAAGAAAAATGCAGATAATGCCACCTAGTAGCTATGTAAACTATGAAAAGACACCAACACACTAAGAATAAATAACATGAAATAAATCTATCTGCAGGATTGCAATATTCATAATAAGATATGATAAAGTGGTATCTCGCTTGCCTTTATTTATAGAGCAAAACATAAATGCCAAGGCACCTCTGAAGTTCAAGTGAAGACTAGAAGTAAAAATATCAAAGATAAAAGCATCAAAGTTATGCCGCAGTTAACCGCATTCTAGGACAAGCACATTACACTAAGAATGACAGTTATGCTCTCGAGATGGTGCTCAAAGATAGGATGGTGACTCAACATAAAAATAAAAGATTGACCCTTCGCAGAGGGAAGCAGGAATTAACATGTGCTAGAGCTTTTTATTTATAAAACAGAGGTAAAAATATGTTTTGGGAGGTGGTTGTTCCTGTCAACGAATGTCAATAGAGTTTTTGTTATCTTCCATACTAAACAAGTTGAGAGCGGTTCCGAGTTATTGATATTAGGCATTTATAGCATGCACTTTTATATAGTATGACACTCCTCCCAACCTTTGCTTTTCACAAACCATGGCTAACCAAATCGTCGGGTGCCTGCCAACAATCACATACCATGGAAGAGTGCCTATTTTTATTTTACTTTTTAGATGTTATAATGGTCTAACCAGCTCTTTGCAAAATTAGTGGCTCCGTGTGTCTTCTGGAAAATAGGAACTCTGGAATATTTTTCGGGAATTTTCCCGAAACTTGACTTTCTGCACAAAAACAAGACACCAGGGCAATTCTGCTGAAAACAGTGTTAGTCCATGTTAGTTGCATTCAAAACACACAAATTAGAGGTAAAACAACAGTAAAAGTGTTCGGGAAAGTTGATACGTTTTGGACGTATCACCAATTTTCAGACAAGGTGCCTATCTGAACGTAAGTTTTTCAGAAACAACCCTGTCCTGTTTTTTCCTTTACAACTCGACCCTTCCCCCTTGTCGTGGGTTTGTCACGGCACATGTCATCTCAGTATGACTTCGTTGGTGTGGGATTTAGGCGACGTAGGATCTTCCGGGAGCGAGATTGCACATAGGAGAGCGATTTATACAGCTTCAGGCCTCGAGAAACATCATCCGGTAATAGCCCTACGTGCTGTTTGTGGCTAGGTCGTATTCCGTGTGCCTTTGGAGTCGCCGAGATGATGCGGCGGCTCCTCTTTTTCTGTTTACATTGTGTCTCTTCTTTTGAGATCTAGGTCTAGCCTCTAATTGCTTGTCCCTCAAGGGGAGCCCCTACCTGGTTTATATAGATGGCCAGGCTAGGGTTTACATGAGTTCTAGTCAAATATATATTGGAGTCTTGGCTTGGCCTCCAAGTCATCACATGCCTTGAGTTCGTTGCCAACTTATCTCCTGATAAGTCGCAGCTAGATAAGCCATCGCCAGATAAGTCGCGGCTAGATAAACCACCGCCAGATAAGTCGCCGATTAGTTATTCCCCCGACATTAGCCCCCAATCTTCCGGGTGATTCGTAGAGTCAGGCGGAAGATCATGACTTGATGATGATGATGTTGTCGGCTTGCGTATGTAGCGCTTGCCAACTTATCGATGTTGACCTTGGCGACTCGCTGATGTTTGGCAAGTTGTTGATGTCAATGGCGATAAGTCGCGAGTATAGCGGCTATTGAGCCGCTGGTGTAGAAGCGTTGAGTCGCTGATGTTTGTCGATGTTGAATCATGAACGTCGCGGCTAGCGACACATGAAGTATCCGGTGAGTCACGAGCATACAGTCCTGTCAAGCCATTGATGTAGGTGTACTGAGTTGCCGATGTGGAGGACATTGAGTTGCTGATGTAGAGTCCACCACATCACGGGCATCAAGGCTGAGCTGAAATTATAAAGATGCCAAGTCATGGATATCAAGACATATGAGCCACAGGCGTATGAGTTGCTGAGTCAGAAACATCAAAGCAAACAATCATAGGCATAAATAAATTGGCCAATCATTAGAGCAAAATAATCTGTTAAGTTTATCAGACAAGCCATCTGGGCCTGTTTTGAAACATGGTGGCTCAAAAATATATAGGCAATGACTGAATTTAAATCTTTCCGAGTCACTGATTTGACAAGGCAAATGGATATGTATATATTCCCCATGCGTTGCAAAAAATGAGACCTGCATATAAGCATGGTACATAAATTTAGTAGATACCACCAGATGCTGGTGGATATGTAGCCCCCGAGGGCCGAGTTGTATGCTCGATCATGCTGCTCGGGACTCAAAAATATTTCAATTTAGACAAAACTTGATTGTCCTAGCCCCCAGGCATTAAGTAGGCATGATTTCATTATCCTGCTTGATGGCATATCATTGCAATTTGATCCTGCAATAGATTGACAAATATTGTTGCCGCAAGAAAATAATGATATTTGGAGTAGGGCAAAGCCGCGCATAAACTCCAAATTGTTAAATATTCTTTGAGCCGCTAGGAAAAAGATAATCCCTGTCAAAACTCTAGATATAAATTAAGGAATCGTCCTTAAGAATTCCACTTGATGTGGCTGTAGTTAAATAAATAATGGTGGCTTCAACAGCCGATATCAGGAGATGATGATAATATGTTAGCCTTGGCGGCTGGTAATAATTATGATAAAAATTTAGTACTCCGCATAATAGCATATGGTACCCTGCATGATAGCATAGTATAATCTGCATAGCAAATGATATTTTGCATGATAGCAAATGGTATGTCGCATGATAGCAAATGTTATTTTGCATGATAGCAAATTGTATTTTGCATGATAGCATATGGTACGATATAGTATTTCCCAGGTCTAATGTGTGTTCAGGGCCGAGAAAGTCCATGATAGGCATTCAGACTCGATTGACGCCACATGCGGGTACTTTAGTCCTTCTGAATTATCTCTGTTACCGTTAAGTAGGACTCGCGCGGCTCAGTATTTCCCAGGTCTAATGTGTGTTCAGGGTCGAGAACGGCCATGATAGGCAATTAGACTCGATTGACGCCACATGCCGGTACTTTGGCCGCATAGTGCAAGTTACATCTAACTTAAGGCGAGTATATATAACCAGGTTAATTTTCCACAAAGAGCGATTCCATGAGAATAAGCCGAGCTCATAAAGCTACAAAGCCCCCGTGAAACCCAGAGATTAGTGAAAATAAAGTCTCAGCAACTCAAATTGAGGTGAAATGACAAACCTCCGGATACCGGTGGTGCCCGCTTTATTTCACTAATCCTGATGTGCGACCGCGCGTAGGTGGCAGTCGACTTTTGATATAATCAGCTGCAATAGCCGTGACGAGCTCTAATTAGATTTGATGATAACCAGCTCTGATTAGCTGTAAATGTGATACCACGGGTCTCTGATTTGACCCAAGGATTAATACAACGAGTCACATGTTTAACTCAAATATCTATAAGATGATGATTCGTTAGTGACTCGTAAACTGATATAATGATGAGCTGTATGCGACTCATAAAATGATCTGAAGATAAATCACTAGGTGACTCATAAAATGATATAATGATAAATCATGAAATGATATAATGAGTCCCTAAATATCAATGCTTGAATATGTGATGGTGGACATTGGTATATTTAAGAAATCCGTTTGCGGATGTAAATAAAAGCTGATTTCGCAATAAATCATGCAATCCATTAAAAGAGCTCAACTTTGATATATATAACGAGCTATATACATCTAGATTTTATAGATATAGTGTGAGTTATACAGAACTCGAATTTAATAAATCCAATGCGGGTTGTAAGACCCTACTTTAAAAAGTGGGCATAATTAAGCATTTAAATGATCTGAATTTAAAGTCTGCGGCATGATATAATTTGAATCGCAGAGATATTGATAGTAGACCTTATATACTAGATATGCAGTTCCCCAGATTGACTCGAAGGTGAAATTCAAAATTAACTGATAAAAGCGAAACGCTGTGAAATTTAAGCATCATAGCAACTTATCTCTTTTTATTTTCCAGACGTGGCTTGAGCCGCAGACGGTTGCTGGAGTTAGCTGGTCTGGAACCGACACTGCTGCTGATCATAATGTCCATGTCCAGCTTTATCAAACTATTAGCCGCCGTCTGCATGGGACAATTTCGACGCAAGCTCGTGCGCCATTATTAGATTTTTCCTTTGCTTCCTGAGCAATGCGTTGTTGCGGATGATAGATGGTGGTTCTGCCAGCTCAGCCTACGGGCAAATGAAGGAAAAAAGTCACAGAGGTATCTGTTGACTGCAGCGAGTCGCAAAGTTCGCCAGCGACTCGGAAGCTGATGTAGTTTTCTGGCAAACTGTCGAGAAGCGGTGGGAACCCAGCCACGCACGAACAGCATTGACGTAGAGCCCACAGTCCCGGACATATACCGCGTATGAGTCGCCTTGCCGCGCTGCGCGGCTGATGTGGGAGACAATCGTGCGAGTCAAACAATAGTCGTGTCTTTTATGATTGATTGAGTCGCCACATCCTCTTTCTTCTCCCTTTTTTTTTACTTTCTTTCTTGGAATCTGAACCAAACGATGGGGGGAGTTTAGCAAATCATTTGCTCTTTTCCTTCGTTGAGCTTTCCTTACTAGTACCGTCCTCTTTCTTTTTATCGAAGATCTTGATTTCCTCGTGACGATGCACTGTTCTTACTTTATTTGATTCTTGAATCAGCTTCCTTGATACGTCTGAGTTGGAGCTGGCTTCACGTGAACTTCACTCCAGAATGAATATGGCCCAAAACATCAGTGTTGGTCAGACACGGTTCCTGATTTGATCCGGCTGGTGGGCAGCTTCCTTCTTTTCTTTTCCTTTTTTTTTAGGAACTCGCACGTAGGTTTCAACTTGGGTCTTGATCACGGATGTTTTAATTTGATTCTTGGAAAGCTCGACCATGGTACTCGGGCTCCTAATCGTGTCTGATTCAGACGAGGACTGTATTGCGCCGAGATGTTTTCCCTTCTTGATTTAGCGAATTTGCATAGACACAAAACCTGCTGCAGTGCACGAGTCGCCGACGGAGATCTAACCGTTGGAATTGTCTCAAACTTGTTGGAGGGCTTCGAAATTGTCTTCCGCACGGCCTCACCGGACGGATCTTCAAATTGATGTCCGAGTCTACCTCGATAATTATTTTCCCAAAGACGTGCGGAGTTCCGTCAGTTTTTGACAGGGCTTCAGTGTTTGAGTCGGGCACGGAGATCTAACCGTCGGAATCGGATGCGCTTTGAACTGCTGCTAAAAAAATCGATTGCGCATCTTTCCACCGAAGGGATCGTCGAGATGAGTTCCGAGTCGCCGTCGGTGATGTCCGCAACACCGACGTAGCTGCTGTTCTGCAACCCGCGCGTGAGGGGCGTCGTCGAAGTTGAGCCCCGAATCCCACGATTGAATTTTTCCATGCCTTCTCCTCGAGCTTGAGCTAGATCTTGATGTAGATGTAGATGTTGATACTGCCGAATCGTTTAGACCGGCGCGGCATCCAATTCGCTGAGATTGTTGATGAAGGGATCCCGCCCGGACCATGATTCCAAGCGCCGCTAGCCCCACGGTGGGCACCAACTGTCGTGGGTTTGTCACGGCACATGTCATCTCAGTATGACTTCGTAGGTGTGGGATTTAGACGACGTAGGATCTTCCGGGAGCGAGATTGTACTAGGAGAGCGATTTATACAGCTTCAGGCCTCGAGAAACATCATCCGGTAATAGCCCTACGTGCTGTTTGTGGCTAGGTCGTATTCCGTGTGCCTTTGGAGTCGCCGAGATGATGCGGCGGCTCCTCTTTTTCTGTTTATATTGTGTCTCTTCTTTTGAGATCTAGGTCTAGCCTCTAATTGCTTGTCCCTCAAGGGGAGCCCCTACCTGGTTTATATAGATGGCCAGGCTAGGGTTTACATGAGTTCGAGTCAAATATGTATTGGAGTCTTGGCTTGGCCTCCAAGTCATCACATGCCTTGAGTTCGTTGCCAACTTATCTCCTGATAAGTCGCAGCTAGATAAGCCATCGCCAGATAAGTCGCGGCTAGATAAACCACCGCCAGATAAGTCGCCGATTAGTTATTCCCCGACACCCCTCACACAGACATGCAAGTAGTTAGCACTTTTTAAGACAAAATGACGAGTTTGTTCTAGACCTAGTCCTCTGTCTTCCACCACTTTCGCAACCACGCCACCTCCACCACAACGACGTCGCCACCACCGTCCACCACCACCACAATGACGTCGCCGCCTCTCTGTTCTTCGCGGTGTCGCCCTAAATGACGTGATGCTTCACCTCATTTCCTCCGTGTCCGTCCACCTCTCCCTCGACCTCTCTGTCGTCCTATACCTCGACCCATCCGTCTGCCTCTCCGTCTAATAGATTCCGATCCACCATCCAACCTGGTGCTCGCCGTCTACTGCACCACCTCGACGTCTGCTTGTCTGCTCCACCTCTATTTGTCAGAGACAAGCACACCATCGACTGCTCCACCTCCACCTCGACCCGTCCGTCGACCTCCACCTCGACCCGTCCGTTGACCTGCACCTCCACCTCCACCTCGCCTAGATACTTGCGCGTGTAGCATGCCCTAGATGGCCATGGACAATCACTGTGAGTGTTTCTGCAGAACAAAGTGCAGGGTTTTAGTCTGATTTTGTGCATCATAATAGCAGATATCTGTGATGAATTCTCATGGTAGCTTGAGTTGGAATGAAGTACCTTGGTACTTAGCATGTTTATAGGAACAAAGCTCACAACTTTATGGCTTTAATCAACACCCATGAATTGTTGTCCCTGTTGTTGTTCTGTCAGATAGCAGTGATCGCAAGATAACAGTGCTCTGTCAGATGATACGTCTCAAACGTATCTATAATTTTTGATGTTCCATGCATGTTTTATACCAATTGCTACATGTTTTATATACACTTCATATCATTTTTATGCATTTTCTGGGACTAACCTATTAACAAGATGCCACAGTGCCAGTTCCTGTTTTCTGCTGTCTGTTTGTTTCAGAAAAGCTAGTCAGGAAATATTCTCGGAATTGGATGAAATTCAACGGGGATGAGTTTTACACCGACACGATGACGAAGTCCGAAGGGCGAACGAAGATGCGACCCAGGGGCCCAGACACCACCTCAGCGCTGCAGAAGGTGGGGCCGCGCCGGGGGTCGTCTGGCCGCCTCGGGTGGTCCCTCGCGCCGCCCTTTCACCTATATATTCACCTCCTCCGAAAACCCAAAACACCCGAGCATTATTCCACGAAAAGTTTCGTCGCAGCCGCCGTCGTCAACCCTAGTTCGGGAGGGTTCTGAAGCTCTCCCGGCACCCTGCCGGAGAAGAAGATCATCGCCGGAGGGCTCTACATCACCATGCCCGCCTCCGCACAGATGCGTGAGTAGTTCATCCTTGGATTACGGGTCCATAGCATTAGCTAGATGGTTGTCTCTCCACTTTGTGCTGTCATGTTTAGATCTTGTGAGCTGCCTAACATGATCAAGATCATTGTCGCAACAGTGGAACATGGGGTTCCCCTAGTACTGCCAAAGTGGGTCCACCCCATGTGGGCCCAAGTTGAAGATGGACAAGACCAAGACTCAAGTCAAGCTGGCGGGTTCACCGTCAAGACACGCAAGGCCTGCATCGACTAAGGGCTCCGGTCCTGGGGACCTTCCAGGTCCCCGAATCAAGCAAGAAGGCCAGGAAGGACCGAGAGCCCGAGTTCCCAGCAGGAGGCCAGGCTCCCTCCCGGGTGCCTCCTACGTACCTGTGGATAAGCACTCCACCTCACCACGAAAGACTTGGGAAGCAAGGCGAAGACAGCGCGGGTGGGAAGCACGCCCCGTGGTGGTGTCATCTCCTGTCCACCCCCAAGGCGGATGCTCCCACCTAACCCAAGGGAGACGCTAGGCTGAGGAGAGGCCACGTCTTCCCCTAAACTAGATGAGGAGGGTCCTTCACCCGTAGGACCCTCACGCCCCTCACGTGACCCTGTGGCAACCCCTTAGCCTATAAAAGGAGGACCAAGGCACGGAGGAGGGAGAGGTCGAACCAAGGACGAAGACAAGCTAGAACCAGAGCAAGACTAGACTAGGGCTGCGGAGGTAGAGAGGAAGGTGATCTCCTCCGGGTCAGGATCTGTCCTTCTTCTACCTCGGGCCAAAACCCTTCCGGGTACCCTGCCCGGGAGGTTCCATTGTAAGCCACACTATGGCGAACTCATCAAGCCAGACATGCAGGAGTAGGGCTTTTAGCCTCCGGCGGCCTGAACCTGGTAGCTCCTTGTGTCCCTTTGGTTGCATGCTTTGATCGTGGAGAGGAGAGCTTGATCTAGACTCCGCCCAAGAAGACGATTCTCAGCCTCCTTCGCGCCCCGTGCCGAACCTAAAAGGGGTATCCTATACTCCCGGTGTCCATGCAACGGGACACGACATCTGGCGCGCCAGGTAGGGGGCGCAAGTGCTGGATTTGTCTCTTTCTTCATCAACATCAAGTTCATCGTCAAGTTCATCGTCAAGTTTGGCGTCAAGCTTTCAGTCCGTGTCAAGATCTGCTCCAGCGCCTTCGGAACGGCGCTAGTTTCGGCTCTTGTGAAGAGAGATTCCGAATCCGACATTCAAGATGACAAAGAAGAGAAAGGGAAAGGCAGCCTTCGAGTTCCTGCGGTATCCCGGCCTCGGCTTCGTTCTTGATGAATGCTCACCGGCACCTGCCGCTAAAGATCGCGCCTTTGGAGTCCACTTCGTCCCTCCAGCCGCTTACGTCAGCTCTCTGGTCAGCACGGGAAGACCTGAGGAAGGTGCCACGAACATTGATGTCCCTCTTTCCCCATGGATGCATGGAGCGAAGGAGGAACTCTGTTCCGACGCGCCGACCACAGTGCCGCTTCCGGAGGAGGAAAACCTCGACCAAGATACAAAAGCGAGCCTCGGCAAAAAGATCCTCTCATCTACGTGCCCCAAGAACTCCAGATTCCTCTGCGCAAAGACGGCTAACCTGGAGTGTGGTGCACGTACCACAGATCTGACCGGCACAGTCTGGAAGATTGCCGACAGTTCAACGACATCCAGATACGCCAGAAGAATGGTGACTGCTATTTGTGCGGGGAACCAGGGCACATCAGTCGAGATTGCCCCTCAACAAGAAGTCCAAGAAAGCCAAGAAGAGTGCCACAACTGGGGTTCCTCAGAAGGGAAGTGTCGTGTCTCGTTGCACGGACACCGGGAGTATAGGATACCCCCTTTTAGGTTCGGCACGGGGCGCGAAGGAGGCTGAGAATCGTCTTCTTGGGCGGAGTCTAGATCAAGCTCTCCTCTCCACGATCAAAGCATGCAACCAAAGGGACACAAGGAGCTACCCAGGTTCAGGCCGCCCGGAGGCTAAAAGCCCTACTCCTGCATGTCTGGATTGATGAGTTCTTCATAGTGTGGCTTACAATGGAACCTCCCGGGCAGGGTACCCGGAAGGGTTTTGGCCGAGGTAGAAGAAGGACAGATCCTGACCCGGAGGAGATCACCTTCCTCTCTACCTTCGCAGCCCTAGTCTAGTCTTGCTCTGGTTCTAGCTTGTCTTCGTCCTTGGTTCGACCTCCCCCTCCTCCGTGCCTTGGTCCTCCTTTTATAGGCTAAGGGGTTGCCACAGGGTCACGTGAGGGGCGTGAGGGTCCTTCGGGGTGAAGGACCCTCCTCATCTAGTTTAGGGGGAGACGTGGCCTCTCCTCAGCCTAGCGTCTCCTTGGGTTAGGTGGGAGCGTCCGCCTTGGGGTGGACAGGAGCTGACACCACCACGGGCGTGCTTCCCCCCGCGCTGCCTTCGCCTTGCTTCCCAAGTCTTCCGTGGTGAGGTGGAGTGCTTATCCACAGGACGTAGGAAGTACCCGGAGGGAGCCTGGCCTCCTGCCGGGAACTCGGGCTCTCGGGTCCTTCCTGGCCTTCTTGCTTGATTCGGGGACCCGGAAGGTCCCCAGGACCGGAGCCCTTAGTCGATGCAGGCCTTGCGTGTCTTGACGGTGAACCCGCCAGCTTGACTTGAGTCTTGGTCTTGTCCATCTTCATCTTGGGCCCACATGGGGTGGACCCACTTTGGCAGTACTAGGGGAACCCCATGTTCCACTGTTGCGACAGTAGCCCCCGGGCATGGTCCCGGCGGCTCTTGCTCCAGCTGCCGGGGCCATGGCCTAAAGATAGGTCAAAGTGGGTCCCGGGTACCTGGTCTTCTCAGCTCGCTTCACTGATGGCCTTGAAGGTCTTGGAGTTACTCCGCTCGGGGGAATAACTGCGGGGCCCCCTCGATTCCCACTAACGGAAGAACCGAGGAGACGCTTGGCAGAGGCACGCCGCGGCTATAAAAGCGAGGCGCACCCCTGGCCTTTTCGGTCATCTTCTTCCTTGGTCCAACTCCAGGCCTCCCCACAAGCTGCCAGCGCCAATGGCGAGAGCGAAGAGAGGAGTTGGACGCCCTCGTACTTCTTCAGCTGCTGCGGAGAGTGGCCCCTCCACTCGTGGTCGAGCTGTTCCGCGAGGTCGTGGGATTCGCGGTCGCGGCGGCCGTGGAGGCCGCGGCACCGCTGCCCCTCTTCCTAGGAGCATGGTTCATACCAGCTTCGCGCCGTTCGAGTTCGCCGTGGATCTGAACCGCAGGCCTCGCAGCCGGCTTCTCCTGCCGGATTCCTTCGCGATGGCGACGGAGGACATCGGACCCTCCGGCTTCTGGCTGCAGGTGGAAGGCTGCCCCAATGGCCCCTCCTGGGCCATGGCGGAGCGCACCACTGAAGGCGCCCTGCTTCTGGGTCCGGGGTGGAAGTCGTTCTCCCGTGCCCGCCGCCTGTCCAGGGGGCAGTGCTTGGTGTTCCGGTACGACGGAGATGCTACGCTCTCCGTGAAGATCTTCGGTGTCGATGGCGGACGCGTGGAGTGCTGCATGGAGAGCAGCAGCGGCAGCTCGAGCTCCTACGACGAGGATGAAGATGAGGAAAACTCATCTGACATCAAGGTCGAGGGGAGCTCGTCTTCCTGAAGGCGAGGAGCTTCGGACGGGCGCCATGGAGATCTCGTTGACCTCCTCCTTGGCGGCCTTGACGTCGTATTTCTGGAAGTAGCGTCTTCCATTGTACGGCGGTGCTCCTTGTTCGGCGGGAGCCAACCTTTTTGTTGTAAAAAAGATCGTCCCCTTGTAGTCCTTGTAAATGAAGAAGATCTTGTTTTCCTCCTTGTCTTCGTGTCGCGTCCGTGTGAATGAGAACGAGTTTTTTGCAAAACGCGCTCCCATTACTGCAGCAGCCGTAGCGTCAAGGGGTAGGTGGAGCAGGGAGGCCTATAAAAGACCATCCAGACTCCACCCCTTCGCCACATCTTCTCGCCTTGCTCCGCTCCTCTTCTTCCTTTGCCTCCCCTCGTCCCGCAGAACAATGTCCGGCGAAGCAGAGAGGGCCTTGTCCGATGTGTCGACGGCGGAGTCCGTCTTTCGAGGAGCGGCGGAGGCACCCAGCGAAGCTGGAGCCCGAGCCACTAGAAAGGACGAGGTTGATCCTCGCCCTCGAGTCTCCTTGGTTTTCCCTGCAGTGGGGAACATCGCCGGTTCTGCCGCCATGGAGGCATCGGTAGCGCTGGCGACCCGGAAGGACACCATCAAGATGGAGCTGTGGAAGGAGGCCGCAGGCAATCAGAGATTGATCCGCCTCCTCTGCGATCTTGACGATGTCTTCAAGGTAAGGCCGCCTTGATTCTGGCAATACGACCCTTGGGAAGATCCTGTGCCTTGACTCGATTTCTTCCCTTCGTACAGGATGAGGAAGACATCATGGATAAGTTCGTGGACCACGTGCACCTCCTCTGCAGCCAGCATGTGCCGGGGTTTGCCCGGAAGTTCCCCGGCCCATGGGACCCCTGAAGATCCTGCGCGAATGCCCTCCTTCATCCCAGGCGTCCCCGGGAGTCCGGAGTTCACCCGGCAGGCAATAAAACAGAAAGACAGAGCTGCACAGCCAGGAGCCCTGAGCTGGCCTTAGTAGCATAGGCTAGATATGTATCCAGGAAAAGCTTCGACTGAATGTAATCCAGAATTGTAAACTCAGAATGTAAGTTCAGATGAATGCAATCCTAGGGCTCAACTCCCGGGGTCATTTCCCAAACCTCCCTTTGCACTAACGCGCCGTCAAGTTTTCTGAGGAGATCTCTTAGGTGACAAGTGCTCTGACCGCCCGCACCAGTAGCAGCACCCCTAAGAGCACTATGCCTTCCGGGAGTCCACTCCACAGCCACGGGTACTAGGCCAGAAGGGAAATCTGACCGTTCGCCGGGGAGGACGCATTACCCCCGCAAAGGTTCTCATCAACTGTCAAGCATGCGCAGGTTGGTGGTATATTGACTCCGAGCGAGATATTATGCCTAGAATGCCAGATGCACATGCAAAGACTTAGCTGGTTTTTGCCGTGCCTTGATCTACTCTGTCCTTCCCGGGTATCCAGCTCCTGAGCCGCTCTTCAGCATCCATTCCTGTCCCGGGAGAGGCGCTACACACAACACACTTTCAGTAGGAAAAGAATGGACCCTCCCTTACATGTCGTGAAAGTGTTTCATCCGGAGCAACCCGCAAGCAAAGTTGAATGTGCATTTCTGTGTTTAGGTTCTTTAAAACACAGCACTGCCCGTTCCACTTCTTACCGCGGCAGTACGGCACGATCAGGTGGCAGCGCCTACTGATAGGCTGCTCGCGCTCGACCTGTCAGCCACCGGCACCATGTCAGCCCCCTGCTTGGGGGTTGTTACGGATAACACACTTCACGACAACAAGAGAGGCTCACGGAATTGAAAAACTTATCTTTTATTCCTTGGCGACGATTCTTACACCCTTATACAGAACACTAGCCCCTTGGGCGTGCTTAGTTGACTCGAACTATCTGCGATTCATGTTCGTATTCAGGGGTAGAATTTCCGGAGATTCTCGATGTTCCAGGCGTTGCCCTCCGGCCTGCCTTTCTCGTCCTCCAGATAAACAGCTCCGGGTCTCAGGGTATGCGTCACCCGATAAGGTCCTTCCCACTTGGAGGACAGCTTGTTCATGTTATCAAGCTTCTGCTTCTTGCGGAGAACCAGGTCTCCGGGTTCCAGTACCCGTGAACGGATATGGCGATCATGATAGCGGCGGAGCCCTTGCTGGTATCGAGCAGATCGTAAGGAAGCTCGGCACCGCACCTCTTCCAGGAAGTTGATGTCATCAATCCTCCTCTCAGCTTGTGCGTCTTCATCATAGGCAAGTACCCGGGGGGATCCATGCCTGAGCTCTGTTGGCAAGACGGCTTCTGCTCCATAGACAAGGAAGAATGGTGTTTCTTGAGTGGCTCTGCTTGGTGTGGTTCTGAGGGACCACAAGACACTTGGTAGATGCTCAATCCAGTTCTTGCCCTTGTCTTCTAACTTGTCAAAGGCCTTGGTCTTCAAACCCTTTAGGACCTCCGCATTGGCTCGCTCCACTTGCCCATTGCACCTTGGGTAGGACACCGAGGCAAAGCACACCTTGATTCCCAGCTCTTCACAGAAGTTGAGGAAGGATCGGCTTGTGAACTGAGAGCCATTGTCCGTTATGATTCTGTTGGGTACTCCGAAGCGGTACACGATCCCTTCAATGAACTTGATGGCTGCTTGAGCTGTCTGTCTTGGTACTGGCATCACTTCCACCCACTTTGTGAACTTGTCGATGGCCACGAAAAGGTATTCATGGCCCCCGACAGACTTCGGTATCTTTCCCACGATGTCCAGCCCCCAGACCGCGAACGGCCAGGAGATTGGAATTGGCTGCAGAGCTTGCGCCGGCTGATGTATGTTCTTCGCATAGTATTGGCAGGCTTCACAGGTCTTGACTAGCTGCTCCGCATCACTGAGGACTGTTGGCCAGTAGAACCCGTGACGAAAACTTTACCCGCCAGTGATCTTGATGCCACATGACTTGAACATGTGCCTTCGTGGATGTCCCGTAGCAGTACTTGGCCTTGTTCTTGAGGGATGCAGCGGAGCTTGACTCCGTTGTCCCGTCGCCGGTAGAGCTCGCCGTCGATCATGACGTAGAGCTTGGCTTGACGAGCCACCCGCTCGGCGTCGTGATCGTCCTCCGGGAGGGCGTGCTCCATGATGTACTTGACGATGTCCCGGGCCCAGGGTGGGTGGGCTCCTTCCACCGGTAGCACCATCCGACGGAAAGAAAGCATAGCTTCCTCCGCTGGAGGGGCTGCCGGGTCTTGAGCTTCTGGGCTGGCTACCCGTGTTGTCGAGGTAGAAGGGTCGCCAGCCCCCGGCGCAGATCTTGTCGCGAGCCTCTCGGGCGGGATCGAAGGTCGCCTGAGGACCTCGATGTAGATCCCGGGAGGCACTGGTTCTTGCTTGGACGCCACCTGCGATAGCTCATCCGCGGCCGTGTTTTCTCCCCGTGGGACGTACACAGCCCGGAAGTTGTCGAAGCGCCGCTGCAGCTTCCAGACCTCTTCAACGTATGGTGCCATCTGAGGGCACGCGTACTCCTTGTTCACTTGTTTGATGACTAGCTGAGAGTCACCCTTGACGACGATCTTGTTGATGCCGAGGCCGATGGCAGCACGAAGTCCTGCGAGCAGGCCCTCGTACTCCGCCGTGTTGTTGGAGATGTTCCCTTGGTAGTGCATCTGGACGACGTACTTCAGCCGGTCCCCGGTTGGTGAGGTTAGGACAACCCCAGCACCTCCTTTCCCCTTGGTGTAGGAGCCGTCGAAGTGCATGATCCAGGCGCTAGGATCTTCCTTCCCGGGGAGGCAGGTTTCCTCTTCCGGGTCGTCGAACGCCGTCTCGGTCCACTCGGCCGTGAAATCCGCCAGCGCCTGACTCTTGATGTTGTCCGTGTGCTCGAACTTGAGACCGAAACCTTGAAGCTCCATGGCCCACCATGATATGCGACCAGTGGCAAGTGGGTTCTCCAGGGGGCTTCTTAGGTTGTACTTGGACACCACCGTGATGGGATGGCTTTGGAAGTACGGCCTCATCTTGCGGGAGGCAATGAGGATTGCCAGCAGCAGCTTCTGCATCATGGGGTACCGCTCCCGGGCGTCGCGCAGCACTGCGCTGACGAAGTAGACCGGGTGCTGCACCTTGCGGGTCGCCGAGTCCTGAGAGGGCTCGGCTTCCCCCTCGTCGACGTCTTGGGGTGGGGACGATGTAGCCCCCGGCGAAGTCTCGTCGGAGGGAGATTCTCCATTCCCGACGGGATCCGCGTCGCTTGGTGAAGTTGCAGTGACGCCAGGATCATGAGACCCCTGGTCACCCGGCAGCCTTTTCTTGCACGGTTGCCCCGGAAGAGAGTTCCCGGGTCGCTTGCCCTTGATCTTGCTTGACTTCTTCGGAGGAGCGTCACGCTCTACCACGAGCACAGCGCTGATCACCTGGTTGGTGGCAGCAATGTACAGTAGTAGGGGCTCCTTCTCTTCTGGTGCCACGAGGATTGGTGGCGAGGCGAGGTAGCGCTTGAGGGACTGCAGGGCTTCCTCGGCCTCGGAGGTCCACTCCACGGGGCCTGATTTCTTGAGCAGCCTGAAGAACGGTAAGGCCCGCTCCCCAAGCCTTGAGATGAAGCGCCCGAGTGCAGTGATGCACCCGTTGAGGCGCTGTACGTCCTTGACCCGCCGGGGCGCCTCCATGCGCTCGATTGCCTTGATTTTGTCCGGATTCGCCTCGATCCCTCGGTGAGAGACCAGGAAACCCAGCAGCTTGCCGGAGGGGACCCCGAACACGCACTTGTCGGGGTTGAGCTTGAAGTTGACCCGGCGGAGGTTCTCGAAGGTCTCGTGCAGGTCTTGGATGAGGGAGTCCTTGTACCGGGTCTTGACCACGATGTCGTCGATGTACGCTTCGACGTTGCGGCCCAGCTGCGACCCAAGGCATGCTTGCATTGCGCGCTGGAAGGTAGCGCCGGCGTTTCGGAGGCCAAAAGGCATCCGGGTGTAGCAGTAGCAGCCCTTGGGAGTGATGAAGGCCGTCTTCTCTTGGTCCTCGAGTGACATCATGATCTGGTGGTACCCGGAAAAGGCATCCAGAAACACAGCAGCTCGCACCCGGCCGTGGAATCCACGATCATGTCGATCCGCGGCAGGGGGAAAGGGTCCTTGGGACAGGCCTTATTCAGGTCTGTGAAGTCGATGCAGAGTCTCCACTTGAAGGTCATGGGTTTCGGTACCACCACGGGGTTGGCCACCCAGCTTGGGTGGGGAACCGACCGGATGACACCAGCTTCTATCAACTTGTCCACCTCGGCGATGATGAATTCCAGCTTTTCCTTGCTTTGGTTCCGGAGAACCTGCTTCACGGGGCGAGCCCCCGGATTGACCGCCAATTTGTGCTCGATCACCTCCCTTGGTACGCCGGGTAAACCTGATGCCTCCCACGCGAAGACGTCAGAGTTTTCCCGAAGGAAGGCGACGAGCGCGCTTTCCTATTTGTCGGTGAGGCGGGCGCCGATGGTGATGGAGCGAACTCCGTCGCTGGTTAGCGCCACCTTCTTGGTCAGCTGCGGATCGCCATGGAATGGCGCCTTCTTGGGTGGAGTAGATGTGGAGCCCCCGGGGTGCCCTTCGCCCCCGGGGAGAGCCCCATCATCATCCTCCTGTACACCTTGAGGGATGTCCGCCGTGGTTGCCACCGTCTGGTTCAGCTGGTGAACGCAGTAGATAGCATCGTCGATGTCGGCCCTGACCTTGATCACGCCCCACGGCGCCGGAATCTTCAGCATGTTGTAGGCGAAGTGGGAGACGGCCATGAACTTGGCCAGAGCAGGTCTGCCAAGTATGCCGTTGTACGGTAGCGGAGTGTCGGCGATGTCGAAGACGATTTCCTCGGTGCGGAAGTTCTTGGAGTCGCCGAAGGTGACCGGAAGGGTGATCTTCCCGAGGGGTCGAGTAACACTTCCGTTCACGCCTTGGAACACCCCAGTGTCTTGTAGGCGAGACAGGGGGATTTGAAGGACAGCCAGGACCTTCGCCGTCAGCAGGTTGAGGCTGGAGCCTCCGTCGACCAGCATCTTGGTGACCTTGTAGTTGTGGATGACGGGCGACACGATCAGCGGCAGGGTCCCGACCCCGGCAGTGTTTGCAGGGTGGTCTTCTGGGTCGAAGGTGATGACTTGGCTAGACCAGTCCAGGGGCTTGGACGGAGCAGAAGCAACCGCGTTCAGCTCCCGGACAAGTCTCTTGCAGGCGCCGTTGGAGGGAGGCAGAGAAGACCCTCCGTGGATGCACCCGACAACTCCCGTGACTTCTTGATACTTGCCGCCGTTGCCTCCTTGGGGAGCCGGAGCTTCCCCGTTGCCGACGTGGGCGGCTCCGGAGTGTTGTACCCGCGACCACCTTGACCGCCGCGTCCTCCTCCACGGCCCCCGCGGCCACCGCCTCGGTACCATCCACGGCCGCCTCCGCCTTGGCGACCCGTGGGACAGTCACGAGCGATGTGCCCGGCAGTGCCGCAGTTGTAGCAACCGTCTTGACTGACCCCATCAGCTCGGCGTTGCTCCGGACGGCGAGGTTCTTGAGCATGCGGCAGTCCTTGAGCAAGTGGTTGCCTTCTGGATGAATGTGGCACCAGGGATCACCTTCACCTTCTTCCTCGGAAGTCGGCGCGGGCTTGGTCTTCTTCGGAAGAGGCTCGGTGACGAAGATCCGCTTGTCGGGTCCAGGGTCCCGCTTCTTGTTCTTAGCTGGAGCGGCCTTGTCCTCGGGTTCATCCTCCCCGGGGAACTTGGCTCCTTCTTCAGCTCGAGCGCACCGGTCTGCAAGCTCCCAGAGCTTACGAGCAGACTCGACGCGATGGATGCTCAGCTTCTCGCGCATCTTGGGGTTGCGGACGTTGGCGTGGAAGGACTGGATCACCAACTCCTCCTTGATGCACGGGATGGTGTTCATCTTCTGGGTGAAGCGCTGGATGAACTTGCGGAGAGTTTCACCCGGCAACTGCTTGAAGTCGTGGAGATCACTGGGAGCCCCCGGGCGCTCGTACCCGCCTTGGAAAGCCCCCAGAAACTGCTCCTTCAGTGCCCGCCAGGAACGGATGGAGCACTTGGGAAGGTTGAGAAGCCAAGTCTGGGCATCTCCCTTCAGGGCCAACGGGAACCAGTTGGCCATCATGACCTCGTCGGCCCCGGCAACCATCGCAGCAAGAGAGTAGATCTGCAGAAAGTCCCGGGGGTTCGTGGTGCCGTCGTAGCGGAGAACGTCGATCTTGAATTTCTTGGGCCAGTTGAAGTGGCGGAACTCGGGAGCGAGGGCGAGGCAGCCTTCGGCGAGGTCGATGCCCCGATCTTCCCGGCGGTGACGTTCTCGGCGACGCTCGATGCGGGTGCGCATATCCTCGTTCTGACGGCTGTTGAGCTCGTCACGAAGATCTGGGTTGCGCGAGGTAGACGACCCGATGGAGATGGCCTCGCCGTGATCGCGGTTTAGCCGATCAGCCATCGGTGGCGCGGTGCGAGGAGGCGCCGTCTTGGCTTGACGTTCACCACGAGGCTGGCCTCGCGGATCACGTGTTTTGTCTTGTGCTGCTCCGGGTTGTCGACGGTGGGAGCTTGAGTGGGTTCGACCCACGGACCACCATCGGCGAAGTCGAGGAGCCTCTCGACGCGAGTCCTCCATTCTTGGTAGACCTTGGGGTCGCCGCTGCTTGGAGGGAACTGCATCAGGGCCTTGGCAGCGACTAGAGCATCATGGCGAGCTTGCACGTCCGAAGGCGAGTGCGCGGAGGTCTTGCTCTTGGATGCTCGTGGATCCCCGCTGGGGCGAACGCCGTGGTTCCCTCCTCCAGCGGTGGGCTCCTTGCCGGTGCCGTTGCAGACGCTCTTCTCCCCTGAGCGAGGAGGAGGCATGGTGGCGCCCTTTGGAGCCGCCGCTCCGCCAGGGCCGTTGTCCTTGTCGCGACCGTCCACTTCGTCCGGCGCCACCCTCTCCATGGGAGGGGGGACGGAGAGGCGCTCCGCCGTGCGCCAGCAGCACGACGTTCAGCTGAAGCTTGGGTGCGTGAGGGAGAGACCGGCTTGGACGCCGCAGGATCTCCCTTCTTCCTTGGAGGCATGCTTGACGAAGAACTTGCCGATGAACTTGATGAAGATGAATCCAGCACTTGCGCCCCCTACCTGGCGCGCCAGATGTCGTGTCTCGTTGCACGGACACCGGGAGTATAGGATACCCCCTTTTAGGTTCGGCACGGGGCGCGAAGGAGGCTGAGAATCGTCTTCTTGGGCGGAGTCTAGATCAAGCTCTCCTCTCCACGATCAAAGCATGCAACCAAAGGGACACAAGGAGCTACCCAGGTTCAGGCCGCCCGGAGGCTAAAAGCCCTACTCCTGCATGTCTGGATTGATGAGTTCTTCATAGTGTGGCTTACAATGGAACCTCCCGGCAGGGTACCCGGAAGGGTTTTGGCCCGAGGTAGAAGAAGGACAGATCCTGACCCGGAGGAGATCACCTTCCTCTCTACCTCCGCAGCCCTAGTCTAGTCTTGCTCTGGTTCTAGCTTGTCTTCGTCCTTGGTTCGACCTCCCCCTCCTCCGTGCCTTGGTCCTCCTTTTATAGGCTAAGGGGTTGCCACAGGGTCACGTGAGGGGCGTGAGGGACCTTCGGGGTGAAGGACCCTCCTCATCTAGTTTAGGGGGAGACGTGGCCTCTCCTCAGCCTAGCGTCTCCTTGGGTTAGGTGGGAGCGTCCGCCTTGGGGTGGACAGGAGCTGACACCACCACGGGCGTGCTTCCCCCGCGCTGCCTTCGCCTTGCTTCCCAAGTCTTCCGTGGTGAGGTGGAGTGCTTATCCACAGGACGTAGGAGTACCCGGAGGGAGCCTGGCCTCCTGCCGGGAACTCGGGCTCTCGGGTCCTTCCTGGCCTTCTTGCTTGATTCGGGGACCCGGAAGGTCCCCAGGACCGGAGCCCTTAGTCGATGCAGGCCTTGCGTGTCTTGACGGTGAACCCGCCAGCTTGACTTGAGTCTTGGTCTTGTCCATCTTCAACTTGGGCCCACATGGGGTGGACCCACTTTGGCAGTACTAGGGGAACCCCACGTTCCACTATTGCGACAGGAAGATCTTTTCGGACCTTTGCCAATGCATCCACCCAGACTGAAGAACTCCCAGAACTTTGCTCACTACCGGCGCCCCCACAGATACAAAGCAGTCAAGGGCAAGCTGCAGCTAGCTGGGATCAAACCTTCATTTGCGGAGACGTGACCCACGGAGAATGGGATCTCCCGGGTCACATCATCACGATTCAGCCTGGACCAAGTGGACCCCCTCAGAAGTACCGGATCGCTAAGTGGCTAGCATCAGGATCCCGCGAGTAAAGCAAGCTTCAGGGTCTCCGGACCGGCATGAGCCAGCCAGATTGTCGGGTCACCGAACAAGGAACTTCCGAGTCCAGAAAACTAAGACAACCTTGGGGTCTCCGTACCGGCGTCTCTAATACGCCAGCAAGCCGCCGGAACACCAGTTGGGTGGTCTCCGGGTAACTCGAGCAAGTAACACAATGGTCTCCGGACCGGCGCAAGCCAGCCAGTTATGCCCTTAGTCGGCATTGGAGGCTATCTCGGTTGGAAGCCTTGTCCCCGCCAAGAATTGCTGGGCAAGGCAGAATTATGTCTAAAACACGGCATAGAAGACCCGCCTTGGCGGCAGCGCGACAGAACGATTACCGAGGTAGCCAGAAGGAGTCAAAACGCAAGCTAAGTATAAACGTGCTTGCACTGGCTTGTTCCCGGGTACATCTGTTTTATGTGCTTTGGCTAAGGCGAAAGTGGGCGTTATCCTGGGGCAGCGCCTTCGCGATGACACTGTCAGTTTCCCTCGTGCAGTGGAGTCGTGGGCTGAGGTCCGTGCGGTCAAGAAACGATGGGTCCTTTGGGGGGTTGCGCCCTGTGTCCGCACTGCAGATCAGTCTGAGTGCACACGGCTGGTTAGCGCTCACACCTTTGGATCCTTCCCGAGAGCGTAAAGCCCCCACGAGTACGATAAAACTCATATACTTTGGGAAGACATTATTTACATTCAAAAGCATGAGTTCATAAGCCAGTTGGCAATAACAGTACAAAAGCATGGTTCACGGCCCCCGGTATTGTCCTTTTCAGGACTTCATAGGTTCACGGGTCATCTTCTCGGGAAAGGTGCTTCAAGATCTCCTCCATCTGGCGGGTCACGTCTGGAGGAAGCGACGTCCCGGGTTCAGGCGCCTCCAGCTCGGACAGCAAGGAGAGCTGCGGATGTCGCTTGCGAAGCACTGTGACGAATCGGGTCGTCACCTGCCTCACTGCCTGTTCCCCAGCAAGGCGAGTGGCTCTGCCGACCTTCTCCTTGATACTCTTGATAAGCGAGGCCACGCACTTCAAGAACCGGGATAGCGGGCGAAGGAAGTGGAGTGATCGGCCATGAGGACAGGCGGAGAAGTCACTCCCAAATTCGTGAACTCCTGCACGATGTCCAAGGACCCGTGGTTCATCTGGAGCAAGACGTTGTGATCATCGCGGGGGTGTTGAGCAAATCACCGTCGCTCTTTCTCAAGTGCATCCTTCGCCTCCGCCAGCTCCGCCTGCACTCCCGTCAGCTGGTTGGATACCTGCTCATGTTGGTGCCACGCAATCTGAGCTTGGGATTTGGACGCTTCCATTGCCGCACGCCCATCAGCCAGCTCCTTTGTTTCCTTCTTGCGAAGGACAGACAGGCGCGCATCTTTGTCCTTCCAGAAGTCAACAGCGTCCCCCAGTTCCCGGATCTTCCTTTCCATGGCGACGTGGCCGGCCGTAGCATCTTGCTTAAACTTCTCAGCTGTTTTAAGGGCCTGCTTCTGCGCCTCAATCGTGGCCGTCATTGCCTCAGCCCGGTCGGACAAGCTGTCTCTCTCGCCCCTGGCTCTTTGGAAATCCGAGTAGGCTCGTTCCCGCTTCTCCCTCTCACTCTTGAGCTCACTCTGGAGCTTAGAGACCTGCTTGCTTAGCGATGAGGCGGCTCTGCTTTTGACTCGAAGATCATTTTCAACCTCGCCGTGAGCCCAGCCAACCACGTTTTCCAGGCCTTGTTCAAAGCGGTCCTCGTCCCGCTCCATCTTGATCTGGAGCTCCTCAATGGTGCCAAGATAGTGGCACTCTTCATCTTCCAGCTCGGCCTCTCGTCGCTCCAGCTCTTTCTCGCGGCTGGCCACTCGCTGTTCCCAAGCATAGAGCAGCTCTTCGTCCGCTGCCAGCTTCAGTTCACGGGCGCTACGAGCTTCCTCCCCGGATGGAAGCCGCAGCTCGCGAGCCTGCGAGTGCTCCCCGCTGTCGGAGGTCGGGGGCACCAGCCACCCCAGTTCTGCGTGGGAAGAAGACAAGAACTCCGAGACGCTGGAGAACATCTTGGAGAACCCGGGGCCTTCCTCGACTCTCCCGGGTTCAGGGCTGGGGTCAGCGTTCCCGGGACGGAGCCCCCAGGGATGCACCCGCCTCCTGCGAGTCCTCGCAGTCCGAGGGTCGCCTGGGGATCCACGTCACGCCTCTCCCCAGGGACTTTCGCGCCGACAGCCTCCGCCTCATCTGCGATGACCGGAGCCACCCCCTGGTCCTTGGGGCGGACTGGGGGCTCGGGGGCTCGGAGTTGCCTCCGCCGGAGGTGCCGGTGGAGCTCGACGCTTCGACGTCCTCGCCTCTCCGAGGTCGTTTGCCTGGCCACTCCAGGGTCGGGCTCCTGTGCAAGAAGTGACAGTCAGAAGTCAGGACGGCTGCCGAAGAAAAACGACTCCGCTTTCAAAGACAAGATGCCATCAAAACTTACCGGCGGGCTCTCTTCGATCCGGAGAAGCTCCACCTCTTCTGCACCAAGTCGTCAAAGAGGTCCGGCAAGGACAGGCTCTCCTCCCCTACTTCCATGTCAGCAAGGGGAGGAGGGATGGCCTCCGACGCTTGATCTGACTCCTGCAGCGACGGCGAGCTCGGCGGCGCAGGCTGCTCTGGGAGTTCGTCACTCGGCGGGATCGACGCCGCCCCGGAAGGAGCGCCGGGGCCTCCACGCCCGCAGGGTACTCCCGGAGGAGTCACTTCGTCGCCTTCGTTATCCGAAGTCCCAGGTTCTTCAGGGGAAACGTCCCCGTGGGCAAGGCCTTGCTCCCTTGGCCTGCCTCCTTGAAGACTGCGTGTTTTGGGTGCCGGCGGGGGCTCGATCTTGGTAATACCCACCACCCCGTACTCATTGCACTCTGGCATCGAAGATCGGATACCGTCGGCAGCCGGATCTCCAAACAGCGGCAAAGTCTCATCCTGGAACTCGAAGGGCACCCATGGCAATATGTAGCCCATGGACAGAGCCCAGGTGGTCTCTGTCAAGTGAAATCTGGATCGTGGAAGGCTGCTGCCCACCTGATTGAGTTCCCAGAGCGGGCGGCTCCGGAACTACAGAGGGGCAATCCCCCTGTGAAGGAAATCTGCCAGGATCATGGCACCCGTCACTCCCCTTGCGCGGAGTGCAGCCAACCTGTTGATGACTGGAGCCAGTGCTTCCCCTTGAGAGCTTCTCTCCTTCGAGTGTGCCAGTCGCTCTGCTGGATAATATGGAACCATCAGATGGGGATTGGTCCCGTCAGCTTTGACAAAATACCAGTTGTGCCTCCATTCTCCAACCGAGGCCTTGGTGAATGTCTCCGGAGGCAGAAAAAGACACCGCCCGCAATCCACTTGGACTTCCCCAGGCGTGGAATGAAGAAATGGCGAAACAGGGCCACCGAGGGCATGACACCCGCGAATGCCTCGCAGGCATAGGCAAAAGTAGCAAGCATCATCACAGCATTGGGGTGCAAGTGCAGCATATGCAACCCGTAAGCCTCCAGGATTGCTGCGAAGAACTCAGAGAACGGGGGAAGAAGGCCAACGACGGAGAAATCATGGAAAGTAATCACCTCCGCTTCTCGTTGAGGACCGCTCCCAGGGCACACCACCACTCCTTCAGCACCGCGGAAGCTCGCGGCCAGGGATTGGCGGACGCGTTGGATGTCTTTCTCCGACGCATACTCGCTGGGGGAAAAGAGGGCCTGAGTCACCCTCATCGGGGGCGGCGCTTCGGCCAGGGAAGCCTCCATCGCCATCTTCTCGGTGGCAGATTGCGACATCTTCCTCACTCCCGTCCTATCTCGCTTAGGCGGCATTGGCTGGGGGCTAGAACAAGGAACGGCGGCGCCCAAAGGAGGAGGCGGCGATTGGCGAAGCCAGGGAGAAGGAGTCTCCTGGGCGGCGATTTGGGGATTTCAGCGAATATGGAGAGGTAACGGCTACAGTGGAAGCCAGTCGTGGCTTATAAGGCATCCCACACGTCACGTCGCGGCCCCATTACTCCGACGGACGTGGGGATCGAGGGGGCGTGCCGATCTCTGCGCGTTTCGCCCGTTGGATTCCAGGATAAGCAAGGGGTCCGGCTGAATCGCAACGTTCGCCGTGATTCAGTCAACAGGACCCGGGGGCTCGTCTCTACCTCGCCTCGGCGGGTCCCCAACGAAGCTGAAAAGACCAGGTACACGGGACCCACTTTGACCTATCTTTAGGCCATGGCCCCGGCAGCTGGAGTAAGAGCCACCGGGATCATGCCCGGGGGCTACTGTCGCAACAGTGGAACATGGGGTTCCCCTAGTACTGCCAAAGTGGGTCCACCCCATGTGGGCCCAAGTTGAAGATGGACAAGACCAAGACTCAAGTCAAGCTGGCAGGTTCACCGTCAAGACACGCAAGGCCTGCATCGACTAAGAGCTCCGGTCCTGGGGACCTTCCGGGTCCCCGAATCAAGCATGAAGGCCAGGAAGGACCCGAGAGCCCGATTTCCCGGCAGGAGGCCAGGCTCCCTCCCGGGTGCCTCCTACGTACCTGTGGATAAGCACTCCACCTCACCACGGAAGACTTGGGAAGCAAGGCGAAGGCAGCGCGGGTGGGAAGTACGCCCCGTGGTGGTGTCAGCTCCTGTCCACCCCCAAGGCGGACGCTCCCACATAACCCAAGGGAGACGCTAGGCTGAGGAGAGGCCACGTCTCCCCCTAAACTAGATGAGGAGGGTCCTTCACCTCGAAGGACCCTCACGCCCCTCACGTGACCCTGTGACAACCCCTTAGCCTATAAAAGGAGGACCAAGGCACGGAGGAGGGAGAGGTCGAACCAAGGACGAAGACAAGCTAGAACCAGAGCAAGACTAGACTAGGGCTGCAGAGGTAGAGAGGAAGGTGATCTCCTCCGGGTCAAGATATGTCCTTCTTCTACCTCGGGCCAAAATCCTTCCGGGTATCCTGCCCGGGAGGTTCCATTGTAAGCCACACTATGAAGAACTTATCAAGCCAGACATGCAGGAGTAGGGCTTTTAGCCTCCGGGCGGCCTGAACCTGGGTAGCTCCTTGTGTCCCTTTGGTTGCATGCTTTGATCGTGGAGAGGAGAGCTTGATCTAGACTCCGCCCAAGAAGACGATTCTCCGCCTCCTTCGCGCCCCGTGACGAACCTAAAAGGGGGTATCCTATACTCCCGGTGTCCGTGCAATGAGACACGACAATCATCTTATTGTAATGCTACATGTTGTGTTTGCTGGGATCCGATGAATTGTGAAGTCATGATCAAGTTGTTTATCTATTTATCTAATGTTTTATTTATGATCTTTCATGCTCTCCGATGCTAGTAGATGCTTTGGCCAAGTAGATGCTAGTATCTCCAAGAGAGAGTATTTATGCTAGATAGTGGGTTCATGCCTCCAGTAATCTGGGCTCGAGCGACAGAAACGACTAAGGTTGTGGATGTGCTGTTGCCACTAGGGAGAAAATAACTTTGCTTTGCTTATATGCGTTGCTTATATGTCTCATGCATTGTTTACATTACACACCATGCTTAATGCAATTATCCGTTGCTTGCAACTTAATACTCGCGAGAGACACGGATGTTATCTTGGGAGTGGATTATTAGTCATAGATGCAGCTGGTAAGCGGTCTATGTAAAATGTTGTAATACCCAATAAATACTACATTAAACATCTTGTCATAATATGCATTGTCATGCGTTTGCCATTTTTCAATTACCCAACTGTAATTTGTTTACCCAACATGCATGCTATCTTTTATGGAGAGACACCACTAGTGAACCGTGGACCCCGGTCCATTCTTTTATACTGATAAAAACACCAACTGCAATCATCTGTTCTCTGTTACTTTCTGCATTTACTATTATTCTCCACACCCTAATGCAATGATCATCACCGGTCCATTCTCTGTTTGTTTATATTACACACTTTGCTTAATGCAATAATCTGTTGTTTGCAACTTAATACTAACGGGAGACACGGATGCTATCCCGGAAGTGGATTATTTAGGCATGGATGCAGCTGGTAAGCGGTCCATGCATTATGTTGTAATGCCCAATAAATACTACAATAAACTATCTTGTCATATATTGCGTTGTCATGCGCTTGCTATTTGTCAATTGCCCAGCTATAATTTGTTTACCCAACATGCATGTTATCTTTTATGGAGAGACGCCACTAGTGAACTGCGGACCCCAGTCCATTCTTTTACACTGATAAAACCACCGTTTCCACCACGCTCTACAATCACTTGTTCACTGTTCCTTTTTGTATTTATATTTATTCTCCACACCATACGTTTAATCCTTTGTATTCAGCAAGCCAGGGAGATTGACAACCTTCCTGTTTCGTTGGGGCAAATTACTTTGATTGTGTTGTGTGTAGGTCCGCGTCAACAACATTTCAACGGCGCTGTTGTTGACACCGTGTTGAAGCTCTTCCACCTCCTACTGGTTCGATAACCTTGGTAGATTTCAAGGGAAAATTGCTGCTGTACTACTTCATACCTTCCTCGTGGGGTCTCCCAACGAACGTGTGGTTTCATGTCATCATCAGATTGCAGTGTTCTTCATATAATACTGAATTTAAGGGTATGATGCATATATATGACTTAAATTTTGCAACTTTAAGTTGTTTAGCACTGAAACATTGAATCTTTTTCTGTTTAGGTTCTCCTCCAGACCCACTGGACTGGTTTCCTATCAGATTCCATGGCATGGGTTACTTTAGAAGAGATGGATGCAGTGTTGATTATGTGGGCGAGGAGGTTGTGCATGAAGTGTGTATCAACAGGGATGATATGTGCTTCAAGGAACTCATGGAGTATGCAAAGGATGTTTATCACATTGAATTGGGTAGAATGGACATTAAACTATCACTGAAGCTGCATTGGCTTGCTCCAGGAAAAACTCTTAGTGACGTCCTCATGTTTGTGGGAGATAATGATGCCATCAAGAGGATTGATATGGGCATTGGTTATGGTGAAAAGGCAAAAATACATGATGAAGAAGTGCTAAGGGATGAAGCAGAGGAGGCTGATATAGAAGAAGAAGTACTAAAGGATGCAGCAGAGGAGGCAGTAGAAGAGGATGAAGAAATGGAACTGCAGATGACCTCTGAAGAAGATGCAACCACAAGTAATTTTGTTGAAATCCCTGTGACTGGAACTTATTCATCCCACAATTGGAGGAGCAAGTGCCCATTGGTACCTGTGCACCCTGTAAGCACTGAAGAAATTGACAATCTGTTCAGAGAAGGTTGATCAAGAGGAAATGTGGTTGCTATCCAGTGCAAGAAGATGAGACAATGTTGCAAGAAGAGGCAAAGCAAGAAGAGGCAATGCAAGGGCATGAGGTTGATGCAGCCAATAATGAAGAGGCAAAGCAAGAAGAGGCAGTGGTTGATGCAGCCAATAATGAGGAGGCAAAGCAAGCAGAGGCAGTGCAAGGGCGTGTGGTTGATGCAGCCAATAAAGAAGAAGCAAAGCAAGAAGAAGCACTGGAGAAACATGTTGTTAATGCAGGGAAGAAAGAAGATGCACCACCTGTCCAAGAATTAGATGATGAAACTGAGTATGAACCAATTCCTGAAGATAGTTCTGGTGAGGATTCAGAGGCAGAGCAATTGAGAAAACTTTCAAGAGAAATAAGATTAAATGAGAGGAACAAGAAACTTGGAAAAGGTACACACCATATCATCAAAGACAATGCAGTTGTAGCACATGGGTCTGGAGATGAAGGACTGGCTTACTCAGAATCAGATACTGAATATTATGACAGTGATGATTAGTATTCAGATACAAAAGAGAGTGATGGAGAAGGGGGAAAGATAACTATAAGGAAGAGGAGCATTTGGCCTAGATACAACAGTAAGGAAGAGGGACAAAAATTTCAGCTAGGAATGGTTTTTAGAAGCAAGGAACAAATGAAGAAAGCTATGATCAAGTATGGAATCAAGGAGAAGCACCATTTGGCTTTCACAAAGGATGAGCATGATAAAGTCAGAGCACGTTGTTCATGGGATACTTTTCCTTGGACTATATATGCATCAAGGACCAGCAAAAACAAGTGGTTACAAGTTTCTACTCTCATTGATGAGCACAACTATGTTCCAAGGAGAGACAACAAACTAGTCAATTCTACTTTTCTTGCTAAGAGGTTTGGCAGCTTGATAAAAGCAAATCCCACCTGGAAGCTTCACCACTTTCAGAAGACAGTGCTGCAAGAAGTAGGGGCAGATGTTACCATTGCTCAGTGCAAAAGAGCCAAGCAGCTTGTGTTTAAGAAATTGACGGATTCAATCAAGGGAGAATACTCAAAAGTGTTTGATTACCAGCTGACACTGTTGAATTAGAATCCAGGTAGTACTGTTGCTGTCAAAATGGACCCTGATCAACCAGATGGTACCCATGTATTCCAAAGGTTCTACATGTGCTTCACAGCTCTTAAGAAAGGATTTCTTGCAGGATGTAGAAAAGTAATTGGTTTGGATGGTTGCTTCTTCAAAGGAGCTTCCTTTGGATATATGCTATGTGCCCTAAGGTATGCAAACAATCAGATGTACCTTGTTGCATGGGCAGTAGTGGAAAAAGAGAATTATGATTCATGGTTCTGGTTTCTGGCTTTGCTCAACAAAGACCTAAAAATTGCTGATCAAGCAGCATGTTGGGTGTTCATCTCTGATTAACAGAATGGTTTGCTATCTGCAATTGATAACAGAATGCCCAGGGCTGAGCATAGAATGTGTGCTAGACACATATACTCAAATTGGAAGAAAAAGCATCCAAATCATGACCTGCAAAAATTATTCTGGAGCTGTGCCAAGTCGCCAAACAGTGTCCTTTTCAACTATAACAGAGCAAAGCTTACTCAGTTCACTATGGATGGAGCTAAAGATATGATGAACACTGATCCACAACACTGGAGTCGGGCATTCATGGAAATTGGATCCAATTGTGACTCTGTGGACAATAACATGTGTGAGTGCTTCAATAACTACATCATAGAGTCAAGATACTTGCCTGTAGTGTCTATGCTAGAATGAATAAGATGCAAGATGCTAGTCAGGGTTCAACAAAATAGGGGAAAGTCAGTAAAATGGAAAGGGACTTTCTGTCCAAACATTTTCAAAAAACTAAAGATGAACATCACAAGGTCTACAAATGTTGAGGTGCTCTAGAATGGAAAATAAGGGTTTGAGGTGCAAGAACATCAGAAGTATAGGTTCACTGTCAATTTGGAGAAAAGAACATGTACTTGCTGATATTTCCAACTCTCTGGCCTCCTGTCGTGGTGGGATCACGACAGATGCCATGGGTATGGCTAAGATGGGGCCGAATGGTCGTTGGGGGAATCCGGGGAGGGTTTATGCACTCTCGAAGTGCACAAGCAAGAACACACAAAACGCGGCAAGAACACGAACTGAAAACCAAGCCACCAAGAACGCGAAGCACACCGCGATGTACCCTGCTTCGGGGCCCTCTTGCGGAGGTAACACCCCTACTGCAGCACTATCCTAGTCAGTGTATAGCTCACGGCAACAAGTACAGGTCGCTCGTCGAGCTGTGTGATGATACAATGGTGAGAGCTTGAAGTGGGAGATGAAGCTACTAGGAGAATGAACTAGGGTGCCGGGGTCTCTTCTCTCTCTTTCTCGTCCTCGTCCGCAGGAGGGGGAAGCCCCCTATATAGGCCAGCCGGGTTACCGTAATGCCCCTCGCCGAGCACATTAGCCATGCCTCTGCTTTGATCATCATTGTACTCCTGTCAGGGACAAGACACGACCTGCCCATCCCCTGCGTCCCCACAGTGGAGCTAGGATGTCCCCTCTGACTGAGACAGGACGTAGCCGCGCCGAGCTACCTCGTAGCCCTGACCCCGGATCTGACGCGGTCAGCGGTCAGAGGCGTGCAGCCCCGCCGAACCAGGGGCACGCCTCTGCCATGCTCCGTGACAGCCGCTTCCGTGTCAGGCGTGAAGTGACTGGAGCATTGACTCCTGCCCGAGCTACGGCCTCCTGCCGTGGTTAGCCCGGCTCCTGGGCTTAAGATCTTTTACCAGGTCGGACCTCACTTCCTTCCCATAGCTCCTCCTGCACTCACAACCCCAACCATAGCACCGAGGTAGTTAGGTCGGCTGATCACAGCTCGGATCATAACCTCGGCCCATGCCAACGGGGTACCTCGGACCCCTCTGGTCCAAGATAGGTCGGCCTTTATTCTCCAGGCAAAAGTAAAGCTCGGATGCGCTCAGGCCCAAACAGGTCAGCCCTCTCCGTACCTCGGCACGCCTTTGAACTCCACTTACGCCAAGCCTTGACCCTACCCGGGGGTACTCCCCCGACATTAGTCCCCGAAGCTGGTGCGGTCCTACGACCTCGGATGGAGGGCCATAGCAGGTTCAAAATAAGCAAGGCACCACTGCCAAAACCGACCTCAAACCCAGCTCCGCCGAGGTTCTTCCAACATACCACCATCTAATCCGAGGTAGATATGCAACCTGAACTTTCCGAGCTATCTGACTCAGCACAATCTTGCCTCAAGATTTTTCCGAGGCACGTGGCGAAGAACCTCTGCCCGGGCCTCGAAATCCGGACCTCTGAAAGACAGGTCCTGACCACACGCCGCCCTCGTCAGCCAGACCCACCGAACAGCGCACCTGCGCACTCAAGTACTTGACCAACTTGACCGCCCCTGACCCCTCGATTCTCGCGCTGACCAGCATAGGAGATCCGAGGTTAGCGGTTGTCACTCTGCGGCCCACGACGTGGCCGATCGTGCGGCCACCAACCGCGCAACCGTGCGCTCACCCGCACACGATCCCGCGCCTTCCCGATAACCACGCGGTAGTGCGCAGTTAACGCGCGCCGTTACCGCACGCGGCCTATAAATAGGGGCCCAGGGATAATTTCCTCCTCTTCTTCTTCCCCACTCGCCCATTGCTCCGCGCCCATTGCTCCGTGCGCTCTGCCTCCATCGCCGCCGTCGAGCACTCGTCGCTGCAACCTCGCTGTCTCGAAGAATCTTGCCGGAAACGCGCACCGCGCCTCGCGCCACCACTCCGCCGTCGATCCTTCCCCGATCTTCGAGTACCTCACTGGTGAGTTCCTCTTCTCCCCTCCATTGCCATGAACATGAACAGGTTCATCCTCCGATGAACTCGAGGATTTGGATGAATCCGATGAACTTGAGGAACCCGATGCTCTACCTTTGCACTCTTTTAGCCATTTTCAGATTTTATCTAGACTTGTATCAGACACACCCGTAGCATTGTACTTTTAGGTTTGCCCGTTGATGAACTCGAATTTATCTTCCTTTTTAACTCACCGGTAGATCTTTGCTAGTATCCCGCCATGATAGTAACATGTTTCCCGCCTAAATCCTTTTAGTTCGGCTGTCTTGAATGATCCGAGGTATCTACTCCGGCTGAACCTTGAACTGTCCGAGGTACTTACCCCGGTTGAACCTTGAACTGTCCGAGGTACTTACCCCGGTTGAACCTTGAACTGTCCGAGGTACTTACCCGGTTGGACCTCCCTTTTCTGCAGGAAAGTGCCAACATGTCGGCAATTGCTAAGTCAAACCGCGCCGAGGTTTCCGCCAGCGAGAGAGGTGGATGGGATGGCTCGGATGTCACCGATGACGATATCAAATGGCTCAAAGAAACTCATCGAATCCCAGCCGAACTGCTGTATCGGCTTCACACTGGGGACGGCGAACCGATCGCCAACTCCGGCGAGAAAGTGGTGTTTGTCTCTCACTTCGAGCGCGGATTCGGACTTCCGGCCAGCAAGTTCTTTCGAGAATTTCTGAAGTTCTTTGGCTTGCAACCGCACCACCTCCCAGCTAACTCCATACTACAGCTGTCGTGCTACGCAGCTTTCTCTGAAGGATACCTCGGCCTCTGGCCGAGCGTTGAGGGCTGGGCCAAGTACTTCCAGCTGAAGAAACAGAGCATCCCCAACAAGGAGGTTGTGATCAAGGATATGACTGCCTGTGGTGCGGCCGCTATCTCACCCCGGCTGGGCTCCGAGTTCCCACGGATCAAAGGCCTGGAGAGCTGCAAGAAGTGGAATCGATCCTTTTTCTATGTGAGGAACCCCGGTACTGTCGACCTCATCAACCTCCCGGACTTCCAGCTCGGCCCTCCCACTGCACAACTCAACTGGGATTTCAACCCGGAGGACGCCTACGCCGAGGTTCAAGAGATCCATGAATATATGCTGGATCTCAAGAAAAGAGGGTGGGGTTCCGATGACATCCTCCGGACTTTTGTAGATCGAAGGGTCAGCCCCCTCCAACAACGAGCCCATAAGATCTGCCATATGGAAGGTCTACTCGATCCTACACGGATCAGCAGCAAGGCGCTCTCCAAGGCCTCAGTCTGGCGCCGGGTCAAAGCCGTTGCCCAGACTGAAATGGACGAGGAGTGGACATGGGGCGTGGAGCCTCACAACAGAGAAAATCTTCCGGAGCAAGTGAGTACTTTACTAAATTTCCGAGCTCACGCTCCGGTCTTGCACACCTCGGTTGCTTCTTAACTCAATTCTTTTTTGCCACTCCTGCAGCGGTTCGCCCGGCAGCTGATCGAGGACGGCCCGGAGCCGTCGAACTGGGCTCCTGCCCGCCTCGCCCTGGAAGGTTCAGAGACTGAAGACCCGGACAATGAGGATCACCTTCCGATCCCTAAGGCCGTTCCGAGGTCCGCCCCAAAGACTGGCTCCTCCAACCCGGGTAAGAAACAAGTTCCCACTCCATCAGAGACTGGTCTGACGACGATGATGACGATGACGATTGCCAAATTCTGGAACCTGTCAACATTATTCCCATTTCATATGCTCCTCCAACATATAAGAACTTTCATCCAGCGTCTGCAGCTTCCCGGAAGCGCTCAGGACCTGGTACCTCGGATGCCGAGGCTTCCAAGACCTCGGATACTGCGGCGCCCCAAGCCAAGCGTGCCAAGAAAACCTCGGCGAGGCGCAAGAAACGAGGCCCCGTGGAGGAAGATGCGTAAGTCACCTTGCTCCTCCTTTGCTCCTCCTTACCTCTCACGCTGCTCCGAGTTTAAGTTTTTACACTCTAACTTAATCTTTCTCCTTCGTCTAGCCCGGCTCGGCAGGTCAAGCAGAGCCATAGCTCGATACACTCACCACTACCTCCAGTGGTTGAAGCTCAGACCACCGAGGTCGAGGTTAACCTCGGAAGCCCCGCCAGAGCCTCTCCTCCAGAACGGTCCATTGACCTTACCAGCCCGGAGAAGACCATCTCCTCCCCGGTGCGCGTCTCTTCCACCGAACTTCCACCGCGAGCTCTGCTCCCCGCCGAGGTCAGACTCCTCCGCCTCCTCAGAAGGATGCGGAGACAGATCGCGCCAAGACTCCGGCTGAGACCGTGCAGGAGTCTCGGCTCTCCCCCAAGTCCAGGCTGCGTGCAACCAGCAGCAGCAGCAGCAAAAGAAGAAACAACAACAACAACAGCAGCAGAAGCAAAAACTCCAGCAACAGCAGAAAGATTCAGCTCCAGCTGTTGAGCCTCCCAAACAGCCACAACAAACTCCAATGCCGCCACCGCCAACGGGACCCAAGGCTGCGAGCACCCAACTGGTGCCGCACGTTCCTGCGCCGAAGTCCACCTCCACCAAGATTGCGCCCTCAAGCTCTCAGGTCGCCATCTCCCGAGCTCTTTTTGCTGCTACTACTCAGCCGGACATCAGCAGCTGGGAGGTCGGGCCACTCCGGACCAAGAGCGGGAACAGCTTAGGCTCGGAGAAGCACTATGACATGGATTGGAACTCGGCTGACAATGCCGAGGTCTCCTCTAACCCGCATCCCGTTGGACCCAGCGCCGTGCTTCAGTCCATCTACACCATGCAGACTGCAGTCCTTGATTGCAGCAAGAAGGCCTCGGTAAGTTTCATTACGCAACTCTCTTTCTTCCTTTGAAATCAAATGACAAACATATACTATTCCCAGTCCCCGAGATTCGGGTTGAGCAATTGACACTCCACCGAGTTAAAATTGCTTGGCTTGAATCTCAAAAACTTGTCATTTCTCCCAAGCTGAGTCCCCGAGGCCAATGCCAAGTCCCCGGGACTCAATTGGACCTCGGGTGCTAGAAATACCTCGGATTTCTCCGAACTGATCTCTCTATTTTTTCAGGAGTGCAACAATGCTCGGACCAAGGTCTTCAAGAACCTCCTGCTGGATCACAACAGATTGAAGAAGTCTCATCGGACTCTTCTATCCGCGAAGGAGCAGAGCGACAAAGATTACGCCTCCAAGTTGAAGACAGCCGAGGATGAAATAGCTCGGCTGCAACAAGAGCTGAACCGGGCTAACGAAGCCAAATCTGCTGTGGAGGACGCTATGAAGGTCAAGGACCAGGCCGCCGAACAGCAGCAAGAGGTTGCCAAGACCCTGGAGAGCCGCGCCACCTCGGCCGAAGCCGAACTTATCGCCCTCCGAGCTTTATCAAAGAGCTGTTTGTCCGAGCTTACTCGGATTAATGACCAAATGGACAGTAAGTTTCTTTTCCCCTTTTCCTTATTTTCTGCCGACCTACACCCCGTGCCACCGTATGCCTTATTTCAGCGACAGCCTTTTTGTCTTCTTCAGAGAACTTCGAGCACTCCAAGGACAAGGCTATCCGCGAAGTTCAAGCAGCTCGGACAAAGAGGGCTGAGACAGAAACCCTCAGCGAAAGCTGGGATATCCAGGACCACCTTGTTGCCCTTAATGCTCGGATCAGGCCGCTCCGGGCCATTGGAACCAAGCTTGTTGATGCTGCCATCGAGGTCCACCGTGCCCTCTGGCCCAAGGTTAAGGCTCCCACTTGCATCGACGAGCTCGCCACAAAGCTGAAAGGAGCCGAGGCTAGACTTCGGGAGTGGCGATGCTCATCAGCTCGGGCTGGAGCGGACAAGGCCCTGGTGTTCGTGCTGTCTTGGTATGAAGAGATTGAGATCCACACTGTTACCTCCTTGCGCAGGGCTCTCCTTGGAACTCCACCCCTGCAGCAGCCGCACCTCTTTGCAAGTTATGCAAACACCCGGATCTTCATGAAGGGCGCCTCTACTCAGAGGACGAAGAGAGCTCGGACGAGGAAGAAGAATCCGGTGAAGAAGGTTCTGACGGCGAGAAATTGACTTTGACGAGCCTGAGAGCTCCAAGGGCAAGGCCGGCAAAACACCGAGGTAGCTGAAGGCTCAGATGATGACTTCAGCTTCGACGAACCTCCGAACTCCAAGGGCAAGTCCGGCAAAGCTGTAACCACCGAGGTGATCTCCCCCGACGTGACGGACACTCCGGCATCCACTCCAACAACCGAGGTTGCCTCCGCGACCGAGGTGGTTCCTGCGCCCGAGGTTGTTCCTGCCCCGAGGCTCCTGCGCCCGAGGTTGTTCCTGCGCCCGAGGTCCTGCGCCCGAGGTTCCTGCGCCCGAGGCTCCTTCTTCCGAGGCCTGAACTTGTCTCGAACAAAATATTAAATCCCCGGTATGCCGGGTGCAGATGTAACAGACCTTAAGTAGTTTGCTTTGCTACCAGTACTATTAACTTGCTATCCGAACCATGCTTTTCTAAAACTTTATGCCGAACCCTTTTGGAACGAGTCCCCGAGTTCACTTTCGTGTTTACTATATCTGGCATTCTTTGCTCTTGTCTACCATTTAGGCGTTCGACAGTCGAGTCACAAGATTGTTGTTTATAGCATACAGTACTTAGCAAATCTCGAAGTGTGTTTCAAAACCATCCGACATAAACGAAAGGTAAAGACAGGGGTTAGTAAACGACACATGCCGAACTATATTTTTGGACCGAGTCCCCGAGTCCATTTTCATGTCTCCCACGTTTTTTCATCTTTGCTCTTGACTACCTTTTAGGCAGATGCCAGTCGAGTCACAAGATTAGTTACATAGCACACATTACTTGAAGTTTGAGACGAGGTTCAAAATAGTTCGGCATATGAACAAAACTGACAAACAGAAATAAAACACAAGCACAGAGCGAGGCAGTCCCCGAGCTTCAACCTCGGAGTGCCGACATTTCATTAAGGATTAACCGAGGTACATACATTGCGCCTTTCATGAGTAGAAAGGTCGGAGTAGAGCTACATTCCATGGTCGCCTGACCTCTGATCCGGGGTTGTCCAGCCCATCTTCCCTTGGTTCCTGCGCATCTATAAGATAGTACGAATCATTGAGCAGAGCTCGGCTCACAATGAACGGTCCCTCCCATGGAGGTGACAACTTGTGCCGACCTTTCTTGCGCTGCACCAGCCTCAGCACCAAATCTCCCTCGTGAAACACACGAGGGTTGATACTCCGGCTATGATAACGTCGGAGACCTTGCTGGTATATTGCTGACCGAGATGAGGCCAACTCTCTAGCTTCCTCAAGCAGATCTACTGCATCCTCCCGAGCCTCTTTTGCCTCGGCTTCAGTGTACATTGCCACTCTGGGCGCATCATACTCGATGTCAGTGGGTAGTACAGCTTCTGCCCCATAGACCATAAAAAATGGCGTATAGCCAGTTGATCGATTTGGCGTGGTCCTTAGACCCCACAGTACTGCTGGTATCTCATCTATCCAACACCCCGGAGTTTTCAGCAGTGGTTCAATGAGCCGAGCCTTGATGCCGGCCAACACTAGAGCATTTGATCTTTCCACTTGTCCATTAGACTCCGGATGTGCCACCGAGGCTATGTCCAGCCGGATTCCCTTGTTCATGCAAAACCGAGCAAATTCTCCAACAGCAAAGTTCGTGCCGTTGTCCGAGATAATGCTATGGGGGTACCCATATCGCAGAATGATTCCTTCAAGAAAGTCACTGCTGAATGACCATCCAACTTCCGGATTGGTTTCACCTCGATCCATTTGGTGAATTTGTCCACCATCACCAGTATGTGTGTCATGTTACCTCGGGCTGGTTTGAACTCTCCCACCATATCCAAACACCATACCGCAAACGGCCAAGTGATAGGAATTGTTTTGAGCGCCGAGGCTGGCATATGCGTTTGCTTGGCAAACCTTTGGCATCCTTCACATCTCCGGACTATGTCCTCTGCATCAGCAAGAGCAGTGGGCCAATAGAACCCATGCGAAACCCTTGGCCACCAAGCTCTTGTGCTGCAATGATGACCACACTCTCCTTGGTGGATCTCCAAAAGCATCTCCTTGCCTTCAGCTGGCTCGACACACCGTTGCAACACCTCGGTTACGCTTCTTTTATAGAGCTCCTTGTTGATGATGGTGTACGCCTTTGCCCTCCTTTGGATTCTCCTAGCCTCGGTTGTGTCACTTGGCAAGCTTCCCTCCGTTATGAACTTCATGATTTGCTCCGCCCACTCCGGCACTGGGTGCAAAGGAAAAAGTTCTCGTCCACCTCCATTGGTTCGGCCACCATAATCTCCTCCATTATTTCCTCCACCATCCTGCGACCAGTCCCCGAGTCTCGGTGCGCAGTCCCCGAGCTCTGCCACGCAGTCCCCGGGTCCGACCAAACGCATCCGACGTCTACCTCCATTGGAACAGGTCCGGGCTCTTGCTCCGCCGGGATGAAAATAGATTCGGATTCAGGAGAAGGTTTGATTGAAGGAGTTCTCAAGTGATTCAGGGCTACCCCTGGTGGTACTGCCTCTTTGATGAACCGAGCTTTGACAACACGTCGGCAGCATCATTTTCTGCCCGAGGTATATGCCTGTACTCACACCCTTCAAAGAACCCGGATATCTTTTGCACATGGAACCGATATAACGCCATGTTGGCATCCAGAGCATCCCAAGTTCCAGAAGATTGTTGCACCACCAGGTCGGAATCGCCGAAGCACTCTACACGCCGGATACCGATCTCCTTTGCCACCTTGAGGCCATGGATTAAGGCCTCATACTCCGCCACATTGTTTGATGCTGAGAAATGAATCTGCAGCACGTACTTCAGCTGATCTCGCTTTGGCGAGGTGAGGACTATTCCAGCCCCCAGCCCGATCTTTGTTTGGACCCATCAAAATGCATTTTCCAATAATTATAGTCCGGCCTGGGTGGCTCATACTGCATCTCGGCCCAATCACAAAAGAAGTCCGGCAACGCCTGGGATTTAATTGCATCTCTTCTCTCATAATGTGGTGCATATGGAGACACCTCAATCGCCCATTTGGCAACTCGGCCAGTTGCATCTTTGCACCCGATGATCTCCGAGATTGGAGCTTCGCACACCACCGTCATGGGATGCTCCTGGAAATAATGCTTCAACTTCTTGACCGCCAGGTAGACACCATACGTCATCTTCTGGTAGTGAGGGTAATTCTGCTTCGAGGTAGAGATCACCTCGCTCAAGTAATACACCGGTCTCTGCACCGACCTGCCACCTTCTTCGCGCTCCACCACCACTGCCACACTTACAACTCGGTTTGTGGCCGCAATGTAAAGTAACATCGGCTCATTGTGCAATGGTGATGCCAACACCGGAGCGGTGGACAACATCTTTTTCAGCTCATTGAACGCCACGTCGGCCTGCGGGGTCCATGTAAACCCGGTACTTTTCTTCATGAGCTGGTACAAAGGTAAGGCTTTCTCTCCCAACCGCTACAAATCGGCTCAACGAGGCTAGGCACCCTGTGAATTTCTGCACATCTTTCAAACACTTCGGTAATCTCATGTTCTCAATAGCTCGGATCTTGGCCGGGTTAACCTCGATACCTCGGCTAGACACCAGGAATCCAGCAACTTTCCAGCCGGGACACCAAAGGTGCACTTGTCCGGGTTAAGTTTCAACCGATACTTTCTCAAATTCACAAATGTCTCCTCGAGATCCTCGAGGAGAGTATGTTTCTCCTTAGTTTTGATGACAATATCATCGACATACACTTGCACATTTTTGCCCATTTGAGAGTGCAGGCATTTCTGCATACACCTCTGATAAGTTGCCCCGGCATTTCTCAGACCAAAACACATGACACGATAGCAATACGCCCCATACGGGGTAATAAAAGCAGTCTTTATTTGATCTTTCGGGTTCAGTGGTATCTGGTGAAAACCAGAGTACGCATCGATAAAAGACAACAGTTCACAACCAGCAGTGGAATCGATCACTTGATCAATCCGAGGTAATGGAAACGGATCTTTCGGGCACGCCTTGTTGAGGTTAGTGAAGTCAATGCACATGCGCCACACCTTGACCACGGCTGGCTCGTCTTTCTTCTTTTCCACCAAGACCGGATTGGATATCCAGTCCGGATGCAGCACCTCCATAATGAACCCGGCTGCAAGCAACTTAGCCAGCTCGTCCAGCACCACTTGTCTCGGTCGTCTGAGAGACGACGGGTCGGTTGCCTCACCGGTTTCACCTCCGGCCTGACAAATAAAGAGTGCTCTGCCAACTCCCTCGGAACACCAGGCAGGTCCTTAGCCGACCATGCAAAGATATCCCGATTCTCACGGAGGAAGTGACAGAGCGCGCTTTCCTATTTCTCGCCCAGCCCGGTCCCAATGATGGCCATGCTCTGGGTGCTCCGGGTCAATGGGGATCTCTTGGTCTCCTTGGGCACCTCGAACGCAGCAGTTGAGTCCGGGCTCATCAGTCCGGACGCCGAGCTGTGTGACTGCGCCATTGCCACCACTTGATGCAGCTTCTTCTTCTCAGCTGCAATCACCAAAGCCTCGGCCAGATTAGACCCCGCCGAGGCACACTGAATGGCTCGCTTGTAGTCACCCGAGATGGATATGATCCCATTGGGCCCTGGCATTTTCATCTTCAGGTATGCACATGGGTGGAAATCATGAACTTGGCCAGAGCTGGCCTTCCAAGCAATGCATGGTATGCACTCTCCAAGTCCACCACCTCGAACTCGATACTCTCAACTCGGCAGTTATCCTTGGTTCCAAATGCTACATCCACCCATATCTTGCCCATGGGTGCACAGGAAACGCCAGGCACAATCCCATGAAAAGTACAACTGCTTGGCATCAACTGATTTGGCGATATGCCCAATTTCACCATTGTGTCTCGGTACATGATGTTGATGGCACTGCCATTGTCCACCAGAACTCGGGTAAACCTCACATTGTTAGTAGGCCCACACAACGTCGGATCTACCACCAGGGCATACTTTCCAGGGCTCGGCATGATCCGAGGTGTGTCTTTCCTGCTCCAAGTGATCTCCTGCTCAGACCAGTTCATATAGGTCGGCACCACCGGCATTACTGCATTCACCTCCATGGCACGCCTCTGCACGCTCTTCTTGTCAGTTGGCTCGGTCACAAAGACCACATAGCTCGCATGAGCCTCTCTATAGTCATTTCCGGGGTATTCATACTGCTGACTTGGTCCGGCACCACCATTGTTGTTGTTACCTCGGACATTCACACATTCACGGTCTTGCTGCTGCAGGCCTCGGAGGAGGTGCAGTGGTTATTGGGGTAACATTTGCTCCGGACAGATTCGGGTTAGACCTCGGCTGAAATCTCTGAGGTGGTCCTCTGTTTCCTCCGGCCTTGCCCCTTCTTCCCTGATTCTGCGGTTCCAGCTGCACTGCCGGGTTGAATGGTTGGCTGGCTTACGCGGGTCGGTCGTATGGTAACGGCAAGGACCATCTATCATTGATTCATAAGTCAAGGGTGGCTCCGGGTTCGGACTAAATGCCGGACCATTGATTTTCGGCCTCTGGACACCTCCAGCTCGGGCTGATCCGGGTTCACCGCTGCAACTTGGTTCGAGGTGTATGGGTAGTCCGGCTCCCTCCTCTTGTGTCCGAACTCTTGGCGGTCATTACACCTTGGTCCGAGCCGGTTATTTATTGGCTCCCTCTTCTGTTACGTGCCCTGCCTCGCTGCTGGCTGCATCGGATCACCAAGAGCATAAGAATCTGCAATCCGGATTGTTTCTGCTAGGGATTTCGGCATATCTCTTTGGAGCCTCTGCCACAGCATGCTGCCATGTCGACAACCATCTGCAAACCAGGAAATGGCCTGTGCCTCTACAACTCCTTCACAGGAATTCCGAACATTGCTCCACCGAGTTAAGAATTCTCGGTCAGTTTCATGATCATCTTGCTTACATGCCGCCAGGAGCTGAGGTCGGTTTGGCCTTTGTATGTACTAGCAAAGTTGCTGTTAAACGCCAGCTCCAAGTCTATCCAGGAGTTGATACTATACTCCGGCAAATTATTCAGCCAGATCCGAGCTGGACCTTCCAACATGTGCGGGAGATACCGGACCGCCCATCGGCGATTGCCCCCCGCTATGTGCACCGAGGATACATAATCTGTCAGCCAATCTTGCGGCTTGGTGCTCCCGTTGTATGGCTTGGTGTTCCGACCTAACTGGAACTGAGATACTGGTGGTGGTGGCTCCTTCATGATCCGAGGTCCAAAACACGCCGGACCAGGAGGGCCTTCCTCCTCCAGTTGCTCGGACAAGTAGATTCTATCCAGCTTGTTACGAACATCGCCTGGAGCTAACATCCGACCTCCTATCCGAGGTCCCAACGCCCCATCCACTCTGTGGTATCCAGCTCGCGCCATGGCCGAGTCTCCATCATCATATCGGTCATCGCCTTGACCGACATTCTGAGGTTGCTGAACATACTCCGGCTCTCGCTGATATTGCCCTGCGGCCGGGGTTGTTGCTGATACCTCGGGGGCGGAGGTGGTTTACCTCGGCCAGCCGACGCTGCTTGCCCGCCATTCTGATTTCCCTGACCGGAGTTACCCTTAGCTCGGCTTGCATTACCTGGGCCGGGGTTTCCCTTAGCTCGGCTAGCATTGCCCTGGCCCACCTTCTGCTTTGCTGCTAACACCGGATCATACATCTGCAGCTGCTTGTTCTGACCCGAGGTAACACTCCGGGCTCGATCGGCTCCTCCGACGAGTGGAGACGAGGCTTGCCCCTTGGACACCTGACTAACTGGCCTAGCTGAATAAACCATCTCTGAATCACCAGCCCCGGCCCTGCGGAGAGCCTCATTCTGCTGGTTGGCTACATACACTAACTCATTGACTCGCTTCTGCTGCGCACGCCATGCATCTCCAGTCAACCCGGATAGCTCGGCCCTGCCTGCCTCGGCAGCTCTGAGGTTCTTAGCAGGGGAACTATACACCGGCCTTCCAGTCGACACGCGACTCTCACTCCTAGCCGAGGTGGTAGGTCGAGCCTCCCTGTCTATCTCATCATTGAGCCCCTTGCCCCTCTGCCGCACCTCGGCTAACCTATTGTATCAGCTGCAACCGGGGTGAAGCCATTCGCTGCATTGTACTCACGCAGATCTCTATTGAACTCATCTCGGGCTGCTATCATTGCTACAGCCTCCTTTTGCAACAAGACACGCTTTCCTCTAGCTCGGCCACAGTCACCACTATATCTACTCCGGGATCTACAGGATCTGCTAGTGTCTCCGCTATCTCTGTTAGGACTGCACCTCGGCGTTGCACCCGGGGGTGCCAGGCAACTCTTTCTCTAGCCTGGGCTTTGCAGCTCTCACCTTAGCACCACCTCGGCCGGCTTGGTTGTGCTGGCATCTCCTTTGCCAGCGGCATCAACCGGACCGGTCATCATCACCTCCACGCAGCTCCCGGGGCGAGTGATACGCCGACCTAGAGCCGCAAGGAGAGGAGTTTCGTCGTCCACGAGCACCTGCTCCGGGTACTCGCGAACAACCTCGACAGCAACGTAGGTGACGAAGCTGCCGAGCATCATGGTGAAGCCATGCTCGGGGAAGGGCTTGCCGGCGAAGCACCCCGCGTTGTCGCTGATGAAGTGAACTCACCGATCTTGGCGATAAGCCCGGAAAGAACACGCTCGCCTGAGCCCGTCCGGATGTAAACTCCCTCCAACGCCTCAATCTGCCCCACGGTGGGCGCCAACTGTCGTGGTGGGATCACGACAGATGCCATGGGTATGGCTAAGATGGGGCCGAATGGTCGTTGGGGGAATCCGGGGAGGGTTTATGCACTCTCGAAGTGCACAAGCAAGAACACACAAAACGCGGCAAGAACACGAACTGAAAACCAAGCCACCAAGAACGCGAAGCACACCGCGATGTACCCTGCTTCGGGGCCCTCTTGCGGAGGTAACACCCCTACTGCAGCACTATCCTAGTCAGTGTATAGCTCACGGCAACAAGTACAGGTCGCTCGTCGAGCTGTGTGATGATACAATGGTGAGAGCTTGAGTGGGAGATGAAGCTACTAGGAGAATGAACTAGGGTGCCGGAGTCTCTTCTCTCTCTTTCTCGTCCTCATCCGCAGGAGGGGGGAAGCCCCCTATATAGGCTAGCCGGGTTACCATAATGCCCCTCGCCGAGCACTGTAGCCATGCCTCTGCTTTGATCATCATTGTACTCCTGTCAGGGATAAGACACGACCTGCCCATCCCCTGCGTCCCCACAGTGGAGCTAGGATGTCCCCTCTGACTGAGACAGGACGTAGCCGCGCCGAGCTACCTCGTAGCCCTGACCCGGATCTGACGCGGTCAGCGGTCAGAGGCGTGCAGCCCCGCCGAACCTGGGGCACGCCTCTGCCATGCTCCGTGACAGACGCTTCCGTGTCAGGCATGAAGTGACTGGAGCATTGACTCCAGATCCGAGCTACGGCCTCCTGCCATGGTTAGCCCGGCTCCTGGGCTTAAGATCTTTTACCAGGTCGGACCTCACTTCCTTCCCATAGCTCCTCCTGCACTCACAACCCCAACCATAGCACCGAGGTAGTTAGGTCGGCTGATCACAGCTCGGATCATAACCTCGGCCCATGCCAACGGGGTACCTCGGACCCCTCTGGTCCAAGATAGGTCGGCCTTTATTCTCCAGGCAAAAGTAAAGCTCGGATGCGCTCAGGCCCAAACAGGTCGGCCCTCTCCGTACCTCGGCATGCCTTTGAACTCCACTTACGCCAAGCCTTGACCCTACCCGGGGGTACTCCCCCGACACCTCCCCTGTTGTCATGCAGTCAGTGCAATTTATGCTTCTTCAAGAAAGATAGATGACTACATTGCTGACTGCTATTCTATTAGGGTTTACAATAAGATATATGACCATTGCTTGGAGCCAATGGAAGGTGAAGAGAGCTGGCCAACATCTGATCAACCTAGACCAAAACCCCTGGTTTTATTAAACTACCTGGAAGGCCCAAAACTGAAAGGAGAAGGGCATCAGATGAAGGACCGAAGGGCACAAAGTTGAGCAGGGTTGCCCAACAAATAACTTGCAGTAACTGCAAGAGAAAAGGACACAATATGTCCAGCTGCACCAACAATCCTGTTGCCAAGCACCATGGCAATGCACATAGAGTCAGAGATAGGACCAGGAAAAGAAAGAAACAACAACAGGAATTTGAGGCAGAAACTAGCAAGAGAGCTAAGGTACTGATTTTCTACAACTACACTGCATTTTGGACTCTTGTAGCTATTTTCTATATTTGCACTCATCTTCTACACTTTTACTTGTCACAGGAAAATGATGATGCTGCAAGAGAGAGGAAAGGAAAGCAAGTTCTGGTGCAGGAAGATGCAGTAGGAAAGACATTAAGAAGAAAGCCTACAGGACTGAAGATACCTGGGAGATGCTCCCAACCAACTATCCAGCCAAGCACAAAGGCAAGCACACAGCCAGGCTCCCAACCAAGCACCAAGCCAACCATCAAGCCAAGTTCCCAGCCAGGAACCAAGACAAGTTCCCAGCCAAGCTCCAAGCGTACCTCTCAAACAAGCTCCCAACCTGCCTCAAGCCAACTGGAGAACAGGAAAATTGTGAACCATTTGTTACACCCAGACCAACAACTACTTCCTATCAGAAAAGCTTCACCAAATATAAGCCTGAAGCAGCTGGAACTACATTTGTTCCTCCTAAGCATACCAGTTTCAGTCTTGCTGCATACAGAGCTGCAAAAGATGTGCAAAGGAAGTAGCAATTGTCTAGTTAGGTTGTTTTTTGTTTAGTCTCCATGATATGTAATGTGCGAAGCACAAGTTAAAATGCCAGGTCTATCTATGTACAATGACACCTTCAACATTGTGCTTTAACATTGTTCAGACTATGCAATGTTTGATTCTCCATGATATGTAATGTGTGAAGCATCTATTTTTGTTAACTGGTTGAAGTAAATGAACTATCTTTTATGAACAGTAGTGCACTGAACCACAAACACAAACCAAGTTGATTCATACTACACAGAACATAACCACAAACATAACTTCCAGGTTCATTACACAAACAAAAGTACCAGGTACATGCTTCATGACTTCCAGGTCCACATGCACTAAAACCTACTACACCAGTTGTTCAAGCCACTACATACTACAATAGCCAACTTCTACATCTACCACAACTTCCATACATACTACATGCTTCATTTGTTCTGGAGAAGCAGCACACAGCCCACAACCATAAGCAGAACAACAAGCTTCAGAAGAAGCAGTGCTTCGGTCAGTTGCTCGCCCACGAAGATCATGCTCTTCATCATCCTCTCATCTTGTTCAAAAGAAGTTCTGGTTGTAGATTCCTTTTCCTTCTTCTTCAGCTCCAATTTTTCCCTCCTCTCCTCTGCCCATCCAAAGGCCTCCGCAATAATGGCACCAGAGAGATACTCCTTCTCCAACAAGTACATCACATATTTCAGCTCCCAATTCCAAAATTACACCCCTCTGTCAAAAATTGCAAAAGATGTTCAAAACAAGACATTCAAAGCCTCGAATAGGCCCAAAATACTACCAATTCTTGCACTAAAAAACAAAGCAATGTCGGTATTCCAGGACATACCCTATGGTTCTTACAGCAGTAGTAGATCCCCCCGTCGTGCGTCGTTGTACCGGAGCGCTGCTGCTTCACCTCCAGACTGCAGTCGGGGCAGCAAATCAAAGGGATGAATGGGGCTGCACGGCGGACAGACGAACGAATGGAGCTCGAGGAAGCCATGGCGGTCACTGGCGCAAGCTTGAGGAAACAGCCGAGCTCTGGCGGCAGCGGGCGAGAGAGATCGAGAGATGGGGATTTCTCCTAAGGTACGTAACGGGCGAGAGCGGCGACGAGAGAGAGAGAGGAGATTGATCCAGAAACGGCTGGGCTCAGCGATTTAATATTTCAGGTGAGGTACCAATCCATCCAGAGCAATTAATCCAGGGGGAATTTTGCAAGAAAACGGAGTCAAAGTCACTGATAGATGGGACCCACGCTATGACACATTTAATCTAGAGGGGATTGTGCAAGAAAACGTCCTCAGAGCCACTGACAGGTGGGCCCATGCTATGTACATAACGTTCGTTATTTCCCTTCACTAACGTCCGATGCCACGTCAGCGCCACGTCAGAGACATGTCATCCATCAAAACCACCCAAACCATCTAAAACTAGTTCAGAGTTCAATTTGTCCGGTTTGTCACAATTCAGGGTTCAAATTATCCGGTTTTGGAGATTGGGGTGAATTTTCTCCCATGGTGAGATTTCAGGGTAAAATCTATAATTTTTCCCACTGAATATTTACCTTTCATTAACTCATGCCCATAAAGGCCCAAGCCCACACCAAGCGCAACCTCATCTGCGATCTCATCACAGGCGGCAGGCCGCGGAGAGCTGGCGACCTCGGCTTTCTCGCGCCACTCATCGCCGACCTTTTCCGACGCAGCAGAATCATCCCGGCCGCAGATCGGCTCCGTCGCCTGCCCCATCGATGGTTTCGGCATCTCCTCTCCGTGGCTACGAGCCTACGACCCGTCGATGACTTCTAAGAATTTATTCTTGTCTTCTTCTTGTTTCCATCAACGAGCTCCCCAGCGCAGCGCCACATAATGTCGAATTTAACACAGGAGGGCGTATCCAGTGCACCGGTGGAGTTTTGTGTTTGATCGGGTTAGGAACCAAACTCTTTCTTGCATGCTTTGAATTTTGTGTTCTGAATTTATTTATTTTTACCAATGTAAGTTCAAATGTTGCTTTTCTGAATTTCTCCTAGGTTACCTACGTTATTTCGGCATTCAAATGATCTTTATATTGTCCTTAGCTCCCTTTGTAGTTCATTGTATCTTACTATTGATTTGCATAGCTCGAAATTAGTTTAGGACTATTAATGGAACAATATGGGAGCCAACTGTTTCATGGTGAGAACATGTGTTTGCTCCACCTTTCCCCCCTTGATAACCTGGAGATCAGATAAGCACTTCCTAAAAATTGTAACGAAAACCTCACTTATATTGATCATAACATGTGTCGACACAATAAAGCTTGTATAGTATACGGAAAGTGGTTTTTGCACCCGAGCTCCAGTGCTCCTGCCACTTTAAAAAATTCTAAAAATAAATTTAAAAGTTTCAAAAAAATCTGAAAAAAATCATGCATGTTCTCTACTACATGCGTGTAAAATCTCAGTGCAAAATCACTTATATTATGGTATAAAAATGACAAAATGAGGAGATTTGAAACTATGCATTGTTAACTATTATAAGATATGTAAATTTGTCATTTTGTGTAGGTCGAAATATAAATTATTTTTCATTGTGATTTTGCACGTCTATAGGGTACATCATCGAGAACATGCATGATTTTTTTAGAGTGGCAGGAGAGGTGGAGCTCGGGTGCAAGAAATCTCTTCTCCTATAGTAAATAGTAATGTAAGCTACTCCCTCCGTTCCATATTAGATGACTTCCATTTGTACAAAAGTTGATGTACCTAGACTTGTAACATGTCTAGATACATCCACTTTTGTACAAATTGAAGTCATCTAATTTGGAACGGAGGGAGTAGGTGATAAGCTTGGACCACTATATCTCCTCTTTGTTTATATTTTACCCCACAAGTCGCTTGGATTGTGTATTACCGCCACTGTATACAGAAAGGAATTCTATTGCAGCTCCAGAATTCTAATGTGTCTCGGGTGCCCTCTCTTTTATGTTAGAAAGGAAAAAAATGCTTTTGGAATTTTAATATAGAAATAGGGTGATTAACATTTAGTGATGGATTAATAACACTTATTTTAACCGAAAGTCGGCCTCATGCGAAGGCATTTTGAATGAGCAGGATTGCATTGCTTCCGATACTTTGCATCCGATTTCTGTCCGACAATACAATCTGTTGGACAACGCGGATGCATCGTTTTGATCGAAGGACCATTCACTTGGGTCGGATGAACACCTGATGCATAGCATGAGAACATCACAGCTGATTCCTTGCTCTGTCTTGCTTTAATCACTACTCCCTCCGTTCGGAAAAGGATGTAGTACATTGTGGTTTCAGGGCATCATGGTCAGTAAAAGCTTCTTTGTGGTCCTTTATCATGTTACTTATATACTGAAGTAACTTCTACAGAAGTTAGTCTGAAAGTATGGACTATATGCCGTTGAGGTCACTCAGATGTAGTAATTAGTGAGTACTTCAATATAAATTAGCACGTTAGGAGATGAACAAGTTTTACTTTTTGAATCGTGTATATTCTGCCATTGCCTGTCTGTACCCTGCACAACGAAGTAGATTTTTCAGCGTAGCTCTGATCGTTATGTGTTGCAGACTCTTCTTTTCTGTTTAAATATTCTAGCAAATTATATTTGGTGCAGAGAAGAATCATAGGTCAAGCACGATAGTGCTCTGCTGTCTCACTTTTTGTCGTGTCTCGTTGCACGGACACCGGAAGTATAGGATACCCTTTTAGGTTCGGCACGGGCGCGAAGGAGGCTGAGAATCGTCTTCTTGGGCGGAGTCTAGATCAATCTCTCCTCTCCACGATCAAAGCATGCAACCAAAGGGACACAAGGAGCTACCCAGGTTCAGGCCGCCCGGAGGCTAAAATCCCTACTCCTGCATGTCTGGATTGATGAGTTCTTCATAGTGTGGCTTACAATGGAACCTCCCGGACAGGGTACCCGGAAGGGTTTTGGCCCGAGGTAGAAGAAGGACAGATCCTGACCCGGAGGAGATCACCTTCCTCTCTACCTCCGCAGCCCTAGTCTAGTCTTGCTCTGGTTCTAGCTTGTGTTCGTCCTTGCTCTATCTTCTCCTCTCCTTCCATCCTCCTCTCCTCCCGTGCCTTGGTCCTCCTTTTATAGGCTAAGGGGTTGCCACAGGGTCACGTGAGGAGCATGAGGGACCTTCGGGGTGAAGGACCCTCCTCATCTAGTTTAGGGGGAGACGTGGCCTCTCCTCAGCCTAGCGTCTCCTCTGGGTTAGGTGGGAGCGTCCGCCTTGGGGTGGACAGGAGCTGACACCAACACGGGGCGTGCTTCCCGCCCGCGCTGCCTTCGCCTTGCTTCCCAAGTCTTCCGTGGTGAGGTGGAGTGCTTATCCACAGGGACGTAGCAAGTACCCGAGAGGGAGCCTGGCCTCCTGCCGGGAACTCGGGCTCTCGGGTCCTTCATGGCCTTCTCGCTTGATTCGGGGACCCGGAAGGTCCTCAGGACCGGAACCCTTAGTCGTCGTAGGCCATGCGTGTCCTGACGGTGAACCCGCCAGCTTGACTTGAGTCTTGGTCTTGTCCATCTTCGTCTTGGGCCCACATGGGGTGGACCCACTTTGGCAGTACTAGGGGAACCCCATGTTCCACTGTTGCGACAGTAGCCCCCGGGCATGGTCCCGGCGGCTCTTGCTCCAGCTGCCGGGGCCATGGCCTAAAGATAGGTTAAAGTGGGTCCCGGGTACCTGGTCTTCTCAGCTCCGCTGGGGACCAGCCGAGGCGAGGTAGAGACGAGCCCCCCGGGTCCTGTTGACTGAATCACGGCGAACGCTGCGATTCAGACGGACCCCTTGCTTATCCGGGAATCCAACGGGCGAAACGCGCAGAAATCGGCACGCCCCCTCGATCCCCACATCCGTCGGAGTAATGGGGCCACGACGTGACGTGTGGGATGCCTTATAAGCCACGACTGGCTTCCACTATAGCCGTTACCTTTCCAGATTTGCCGAAATCCCCAAATCGCCGCCCAGGAGACTCCTTCTCCCTGACTTCGCCAATCGCCGCCTCCCGCCTTGGCCGCCGCCGTTCCTTGTCCTTGCCCCCAGCCCATGCCGCCTAAGCGAGATAGGACGGGAGTGAGGAAGATGTCGCAATCCGCCGCCGAGAAGATGGCGATGGAGGCTTCCCTGGCCGAAGCGCCACCCTCGATGAGGGTGACTCAGGCCCTCTTTTCTCCCAGTGAGTATGCGTCAGAGAAGGCCATCCAACACGTCCGCCAATCCCTGGCCGCGAGCTTCCGCGGTACTGAGGGAATGGTGGTGCGCCCTGGGAGCAGTCCCCAACGAGAAGGGGAGGTGATTACTTTCCACGATTTCTCCGTCGTCGGCCTTCTTCCTCCGTTCTCCGAGTTCTTCGCAGCAATCTTGGAGGCTTACGGATTGCATATGCTGCACTTGCATCCCAATGCCGTGATGATGCTTGCTACTTTTGCCAATGCCTGCGAGGCATTTGCGGGTGTCATGCCCTCGGTGGCCCTGTTCCGCCACTTCTTCGTTCCACTCCTGGGGAAGTCCAAGTGGATCGCTGGCGGTGTCTCTTTCTGCCTCCGGAGAGATGCGGCGCACCAGTACCCGGAAACATTCACCAAGGCCTCGGTTGGAGAATGGAGGCACAACTGGTATTTTGTCGAAGCTGATGGGACCAATCCCCATCTGATGACTCCATATTATCCAGCAGAGCGACTGGCACACTCGAAGGAGAGAAGCTCTCAAGGGGAAGCTGTCGTGGTGGGATCACGACAGATGCCATGGGTATGGCTAAGATGGGGCCGAATGGTCGTTGGGGGAATCCGGGGAGGGTTTATGCACTCTCGAAGTGCACAAGCAAGAACACACAAAACGCGGCAAGAACACGAACTGAAAACCAAGCCACCAAGAACGCGAAGCACACCGCGATGTACCCTGCTTCGGGGCCCTCTTGCGGAGGTAACACCCCTACTGCGGCACTATCCTAGTCAATGTATAGCTCACGGCAACAAGTACAGGTCGCTCCTCGAGCTGTGTGATGATACAATGGTGAGAGCTTGAGGTGGGAGATGAAGTTACTAGGAGAATGAACTAGGGTGCCGGGGTCTCTCCTCTCTCTTTTTCCGTCCCCGTCCGCAGGAGGGGGGAAGCCCCCCTATATAGGCCAGCCAGGTTACCGTAATGCCTCTCGCCGAGCACTGTAGCCATGCCTCTGCTTTGATCATCATTGTACTCCTGTCAGGGACAAGACACGACCTGCCCATCCCCTGCGTCACCACAGTGGAGCTAGGATGTCCCCTCTGACTGAGACAGGACGTAGCCGCGCCGAGCTACCTCATAGCCCTGACCCCGGATCTCACGCGGTCAGCAGTCAGAGGCGTGCAGCCCCGCCGAACCTGGGGCACGCCTCTGCCATGCTCCGTGACAGACGCTTCCGTGTCAGGCGTGAAGTGACTGGAGCATTGACTCCTGCCCGAGCTACGGCCTCCTGCCGTGGTTAGCCCGGCTCCTGGGCTTAAGATCTTTTACCAGGTCGGACCTCACTTCCTTCCCATAGCTCCTCCTGCACTCACAACCCCAACCATAGCACCGAGGTAGTTAGGTCGGCTGATCACAGCTCGGATCATAACCTCGGCCCATGCCAACGGGGTACCTCGGACCCCTCTGGTCCAAGATAGGTCGGCCTTTATTCTCCAGGCAAAAGTAAAGCTCGGATGCGCTCAGGCCCAAACAGGTCGGCCCTCTCCGTACCTCGGCACGCCTTTGAACCCCACTTACGCCAAGCCTTGACCCTACCCGGGGGTACTCCCCAGACATTAGTCCCCGAAGCTGGTGCGGTCCTACGACTTCGGATGGAGGGCCGTAGCAGGTTCAAAATAAGCAAGGCACCACTGCCAAAACCGACCTCAAACCCAGCTCCGCCGAGGTTCTTCCCACATACCACCATCTAATCCGAGGTAGATATGCAACCTGAAGTTTCCGAGCTATCTGACTCAACACAATCTTGCCTCAAGATTTTTCCGAGGCACGTGGCGAAGAACCTCTGCCCGGGCCTCGAAATCGGGACCTCTGAAAGACAGGTCCTGACCACACGCCGCCCTCGTCAGCCGGACCCACCGAACAGCGCACCTGCGCACTCAAGTACTTGACCAACTTGACCGCCCCTGACCCCTCGATTCTCGCGCTGACCAGCACAGGAGATCCGAGGTTAGCGGTTGCCACTCTGCGGCCCACGACGTGGCCGATCGTGCGGCCACCAACCGCGCAACCGTGCGCTCACCCGCACACGATCCCGCGCCTTCCCGATAACCGCGCGGTAGTGCGCAGTTAACGCGCGCCGTTACCGCACGCGGCCTATAAATAGGGGCCCAGGGGTAATTTCCTCTTCTTCTTCTTCCCCACTCGCCCATTGCTTCGCGCGCTCTGCTCCATCGCCGCCGTCGAGCACTCATCGCTGCAACCTCGCTGTCTCGAAGAATCTCGCCGGAAACGCGCACCGCGCCTCGCGCTGCCACTCCGCCGTCGATCCTTCCCTGATCTTCGAGTACCTCACCGGTGAGTTCCTCTTCTCCCCTCCATTGCCATCGCCGTGAACAGGTTCATCCTTCGATGAACTCGAGGATTTGGATGAATCCGATGAACTTGAGGAACCTGATGCTCTACCTTTGCATTCTTTTAGCCATTTTCAGATCTTATCTAGACTTGTATCAGACACACCCGTAGCATTGTCCTTTTAGGTTTGCCCCTTGATGAACTCGAATTTATCTTCCTTTTTAACTCACCGTAGATCTTTGCTAGTATCCCGCCATGGTAGAAAACATGTTTCCCGCCTAAATCCTTTTAGTTCGGCTGTCTTGAATGATCCGAGGTATCTACTCCGGCTGAACCTTGAACTGTCCGAGGTACTTACCCCGGTTGAACCTTGAACTGTCCGAGGTACTTACCCCGTTGGACCTCCCTTTTCTGCAGGAAAGTGCCAACATGTCGGCAATTGCTAAGTCAAACCGCGCCGAGGTTTCCGCCAGCGAGAGAGGTGGATGGGATGGCTCGGATGTCACCGATGACGATATCAAATGGCTCAAAGAAACTCATCGAATCCCAGCCGAACTGCTGTATCGGCTTCACACTGGGGACGGCGAACCGATCGCCAACTCCGGCGAGAAAGTGGTGTTTGTCTCTCACTTCGAGCGCGGATTTGGACTTCCGGCCAGCAAGTTCTTTCGAGAATTTCTGAAGTTCTTCGGCTTGCAACCGCCCCACCTCCCAGCTAACTCCATACTACAGCTGTCGTGCTACGCAGCTTTCTCTGAAGGATACCTCGGCCTCTGGCCGAGCGTTGAGGGCTGGGCCAAGTACTTCCAGCTGAAGAAACAGAGCATCCCCAACAAGGAGGTTGTGATCAAGGATATGACTGCCTGTGGTGTGGCCGCTATCTCACCCCGGCTGGGCTCCGAGTTCCCACGGATCAAAGGCCTGGAGAGCTGCAAGAAGTGGAATCGATCCTTTTTCTATGTGAGGAACCCCGGTACTGTCGACCTCATCAACCTCCCGGACTTCCAGCTCGTCCCTCCCACTGCACAACTCAACTGGGATTTCAACCCGGAGGACGCCTACGCCGAGGTTCAAGAGATCCATGAATATATGCTGGATCTCAAGAAAAGAGGGTGGGGTTCCGATGACATCCTCCGGACTTTTGTAGATCGAAGGGTCAGCCCCTCCAACAACGAGCCCATAAGATCTGCCATATGGAAGGTCTACTCGATCCTACACGGATCAGCAGCAAGGTGCTCTCCAAGGCCTCAGTCTGGCGCCGGGTCAAAGCCGTTGCCCAGACTGAAATGGACGAGGAGTGGACATGGGGCGTGGAGCCTCACAACAGAGAAAATCTTCCGGAGCAAGTGAGTACTTTACTAAATTTCCGAGCTCACGCTCCGGTCTTGCACACCTCGGTTGCTTCTTAACTCAATTCTTTTTTGCCACTCCTGCAGCGGTTCGCCCGGCAGCTGATCGAGGACGGCCCGGAGCCGTCGAACTGGGCTCCTGCCCGCCTCGCCCTGGAAGGTTCAGAGACTGAAGACCCGGACAATGAGGATCACCTTCCGATCCCTAAGGCCGTTCCGAGGTCCGCCCCAAAGACTGGCTCCTCCAACCCGGGTAAGAAACAAGTTCCCACTTCCATCAGAGACTGGTCTGACGACGATGATGACGATGACGATTGCCAAATTCTAGAACCTGTCAACATTATTCCCATTTCATATGCTCCTCCAACATATAAGAACTTTCATCCAGCGTCTGCAGCTTCCCGGAAGCGCTCAGGACCTGGTACCTCGGATGCCGAGGCTTCCAAGACCTCGGATATTGCGGCGCCCCAAGCCAAGCGTGCCAAGAAAACCTCGGCAAGGCGCAAGAAACGAGGCCCCGTGGAGGAAGATGCGTAAGTCACCTATGCTCCTCCTTTGCTCCTCCTTACCTCTCACGCTGCTCCGAGTTTAAGTTTTTACACTCTAACTTAATCTTTCTCCTTCGTCTAGCCTGGCTCGGCCGTCAAGCAGAGCCATAGCTCGATACACTCACCACTACCTCCAGTGGTTGAAGCTCAGACCACCGAGGTTGAGGTTAACCTCGGAAGCCCCGCCAGAGCATCTCCTCCAGAACGGTCCATTGACCTTACCAGCCCGGAGAAGACCATCTCCTCCCCGGTACGCGTCTCTTCCACCGAACTTCCACCGCCGAGCTCTGCTCCCCGCCGAGGTCAGACTCCTCCGCCTCCTCAGAAGGATGCGGAGCCAGATCGCGCCAAGACTCTGGCTGAGACCATGCAGGAGTCTCGGCTCTCCCCCAAGTCCTAGGCTGCGCGCAACCAGCAGCAGCAGCAAAAGAAGAAACAACAACAACAACAACAACAACAGTAGAAGCAAAAACTCCAGCAGCACAGAAAGATTCATCTCCAGCTGTTGAGCCTCCCAAACAGCCACAACAAACTCCAATGCCGCCACTGCCAATGGGACCCAAGGCTGCGAGCACCCAACTGGTGCCGCACGTTCCTGCGCCGAAGTCCACCTCCACCAAGATTGCGCCTCAAGCTCTCAGGTCGCCATCTCCCGAGCTCTTTTTGCTGCTACTACTCAGCCGGACATCAGCAGCTGGGAGGTCGGGCCACTCCGGACCAAGAGCGGGAACAGCTTAGGCTCAGAGAAGCACTATGACATGGATTGGAACTCGGCTGACAATGCCGAGGTCTCCTCTAACCCGCATCCCGTTGGACCCAGCGCCGTGCTTCAGTCCATCTACACCATGCAGACTGCAGTCCTTGATTGCAGCAAGAAGGCCTCGGTAAGTTTCATTACGCAACTCTCTTTCTTCCTTTGAAATCAAATGACAAACATATACTATTCCCAGTCCTCGAGATTCGGGTTGAGCAATTGACACTCCACCGAGTTAAAATTGCTTGGCTTGAATCTCAAAAACTTGTCATTTCTCCCAAGCTGAGTCCCCGAGGCCAATGCCAAGTCCCCGGGACTCAATTGGACCTCGGTGCTAGAAATACCTCGGATTTCTCCGAACTGATCTCTCTATTTTTTCAGGAGTGCAACAATGCTCGGACCAAGGTCTTCAAGAACCTCCTGCTGGATCACAACAGATTGAAGAAGTCTCATCGGACTCTTCTATCCGCGAAGGAGCAGAGCGACAAAGATTACGCCTCCAAGTAGAAGACAATCGAGGATGAAATAGCTTGGCTGCAACAAGAGCTGAACCGGGCTAACGAAGCCAAATCTGCTGTGGAGGACGGTATGAAGGTCAAGGACCAGGCCGCCGAACAGCAGCAAGAGGTTGCCAAGACCCTGGAGAGCCGCGCCACCTCGGCCGAAGCCGAACTTATCGCCCTCCGAGCTTTATCAAAGAGCTGTTTGTCCGAGCTTACTCGGATTAATGACCAAATGGACAGTAAGTTTCTTTTCCCCTTTTCCTTATTTTCTGCCGACCTACACCCCGTGCCACCGTATGCCTTATTTCAGCGACAGCCTTTTTGTCTTCTTCAGAGAACTTCGAGCACTCCAAGGACAAGGCTATCCGCAAAGTTCAAGCAGCTCGGCCAAAGAGGGCTGAGAGAGAAACCCTCAGCGAAAGCTGGGATATCCAGGACCACCTTGTTGCCCTTAATGCTCGGATCAGGCCGCTCCGGGCTATTGGAACTAAGCTTGTTGATGCTGCCATCGAGGTCCACCGTGCCCTCTGGCCCAAGGTTAAGGCTCCCACTTGCATCGACGAGCTCGCCACAAAGCTGAAAGGAGCCGAGGCTAGACTTCGGGAGTGGCGATGCTCATCAGCTCGGGCTGGAGCGGATAAGGCCCTGGTGTTCGTGCTGTCTTGGTATGAAGAGATTGAGATCCACACTGTTACCTCCTTGCTCAAGGGCTCTCCTTGGAACTCCACCCCTGATGGCATTGCGAAACGCCAAGCAGCAGCCGACCTCTTTGCAAGTTATGCAAACACCCGGATCTTTAATGAAGGGCGCCTCTACTCAGAGGACGAAGAGAGCTCGGATGAGGAAGAAGAATCCGGTGAAGAAGGTTCTGACGGCGAAGAAATTGACTTTGACGAGCCTGAGAGCTCCAAGGGCAAGGCCGGCAAAACCACCGAGATAGCTGAAGGCTCAGATGATGACTTCAGCTTCGACGAACCTCCGAACTCCAAGGGCAAGTCCGGCAAAGCTGTAACCACCGAGGTGATCTCCCCTGACGTGACGGACACTCCGGATCCACTCCAACAACCGAGGTTGCCTCCGCGACCGAGGTGGTTCCTGCGCCCGAGGTTGTTCCTGCGCCCGAGGCTCCTGCGCCCGAGGTTGTTCCTGCGCCCGAGGCTGCTGCGCCCGAGGTTCCTGCGCCCGAGGCTCCTTCTTCCGAGGCCTGAACTTGTCTCGAACAAAATATTAAATCCCCGGTATGCCGGGTGCAGATGTAACAGACCTTAAGTAGTTTGCTTTGCTACCCGTACCATTAACTTGCTATCCGAACCATGCTTTTCTTAAAACTTTATGACGAACCCTTTTGCAACGAGTCCCCGAGTTCACTTTCGTGTTTACTATATCTTCCCTTGGTTCCTGCGCATCTATAAGATAGTACGAATCATTGAGCAGAGCTCGGCTCACAATGAACGGTCCCTCCCATGGAGGTGACAACTTGTGCCGACCTTTCTTGCGCTGCACCAGCCTCAGCACCAAATCTCCCTCGTGAAACACACGAGGGTTGATACTCCGGCTATGATAACGTCGGAGACCTTGCTGGTATATTGCTGACCGAGATGAGGCCAACTCTCTAGCTTCCTCAAGCAGATCTACTGCATCCTCCCGAGCCTCTTTTGCCTCGGCTTCAGTGTACATTGCCACTCTGGGCGCATCATACTCGATGTCAGTGGGTAGCATAGCTTCTGCCCCATAGACCATAAAAAATGGCGTATAGCCAGTTGATCGATTTGGCGTGGTCCTTAGACCCCACAGTACTGCTGGTATCTCATCTATCCAACACCCCGGTTTTCAGCAGTGGTTCAATGAGCCGAGCCTTGATGCCGGCCAACACTAGAGCATTTGATCTTTCCACTTGTCCATTAGACTCCGGATGTGCCACCGAGGCTATGTCCAGCCGGATTCCCTTGTTCATGCAAAACCGAGCAAATTCTCCAACAGCAAAGTTCGTGCCGTTGTCCGAGATAATGCTATGGGGGTACCATATCGCAGAATGATCTCCTTCAAGAAAGTCACTGCTGAATGACCATCCAACTTCCGGATTGGTTTCACCTCGATCCACTTGGTGAATTGTCCACCATCACCAGTATGTGTGTCATGTTACCTCGGGCTGGTTTGAACTCTCCCACCATATCCAAACACCATACCGCAAACGGCCAAGTGATAGGAATTGTTTTGAGCGCCGAGGCTGGCATATGCGTTTGCTTGGCAAACCTTTGGCATCCTTCACATCTCCGGACTATGGCCTCTGCATCAGCAAGAGCAGTGGGCCAATAGAACCCATGCCTGAAACCTTGGCCACCAGAGCTCTTGTGCTGCAATGATGACCACACTCTCCTTGGTGGATCTCCAAAAGCATCTCCTTGCCTTCAGCTGGCTCGACACACCGTTGCAACACCTCGGTTACGCTTCTTTTATAGAGCTCCTTGTTGATGATGGTGTACGCCTTGGCCCTCCTTTGGATTCTCCTAGCCTCGGTTGTGTCACTTGGCAAGCTTCCCTCCGTTATGAACTTCATGATTTGCTCCGCCCACTCCGGCACTGGGTGCAAAGGAAAAAGTTCTCGTCCACCTCCATTGGTCGGCCACCATAATCTCCTCCATTATTTCCTCCACCATCCTGCGACCAGTCCCCGAGTCTGATGAGCAGTCCCCGAGGTTCGGTGCGCAGTCCCCGAGCTCTGCCACGCAGTCCCCGGGTCCGACCAAACGCATCCGACGTCTACCTCCATTGGAACAGGTCCGGGCTCTTGCTCCGCCGGGATGAAAATAGATTCGGATTCAGGAGAAGGTTTGATTGAAGGAGTTCTCAAGTGATTCAGGGCTACCCCTGGTGGTACTGCCTCTTTGATGAACCGAGCTTTGACAACACGTCGGCAGCATCATTTTCTGCCCGAGGTATATGCCTGTACTCACACCCTTCAAAGAACCCGGATATCTTTTGCACATGGAACCGATATAACGCCATGTTGGCATCCAGAGCATCCCAAGTTCCAGAAGATTGTTGCACCACCAGGTCGGAATCGCCGAAGCACTCTACACGCCGGATACCGATCTCCTTTGCCACCTTGAGGCCATGGATTAAGGCCTCATACTCCGCCACATTGTTTGATGCTGAGAAATGAATCTGCAGCACGTACTTCAGCTGATCTCGCTTTGGCGAGGTGAGGACTATTCCAGCCCCCAGCCCGATCTTTGTTTGGACCCATCAAAATGCATTTTCCAATAATTATAGTCCGGCCTGGGTGGCTCATACTGCATCTCGGCCCAATCACAAAAGAAGTCCGGCAACGCCTGGGATTTAATTGCATCTCTTCTCTCATAATGTGGTGCATATGGAGACACCTCAATCGCCCATTTGGCAACTCGGCCAGTTGCATCTTTGCACCCGATGATCTCCGAGATTGGAGCTTCGCACACCACCGTCATGGGATGCTCCTGGAAATAATGCTTCAACTTCTTGACCGCCAGGTAGACACCATACGTCATCTTCTGGTAGTGAGGGTAGTTCTGCTTCGAGGTAGAGATCACCTCGCTCAAGTAATACACCGGTCTCTGCACCGACCTGCCACCTTCTTCGCGCTCCACCACCACTGCCACACTTACAACTCGGTTTGTGGCCGCAATGTAAAGTAACATCGGCTCATTGTGCAATGGTGATGCCAACACCGGGCAGTGGACAACATCTTTTTCAGCTCATTGAACGCCACGTCGGCCTGCGGGGTCCATGTAAACCCGGTACTTTTCTTCATGAGCTGGTACAAAGGTAAGGCTTTTTCTCCAGCCGCTACAAATCGGCTCAACGAGGCTAGGCACCCTGTGAATTTCTGCACATCTTTCAAACACTTCGGTAACTTCATGTTCTCAATAGCTCGGATCTTGGCCGGGTTAACCTCGATACCTCGGCTAGACACCAGGAATCCGAGCAACTTTCCAGCCGGGACACCAAAGGTGCACTTGTCCGGGTTAAGCTTCAACCGATACTTTCTCAAATTCACAAATGTCTCCTCGAGATCCTCGAGGAGAGTATGTTTCTCCTTAGTTTTGATGACATATCATCGACATACACTTGCACATTTTTGCCCATTTGAGAGTGCAGGCATTTCTGCATACACCTCTGATAAGTTGCCCCGGCATTTCTCAGACCAAAACACATGACACGATAGCAATACGCCCCATACGGGGTAATAAAAGCAGTCTTTATTTGATCCTTTGGGTTCAGTGGTATCTGGTGAAAACCAGAGTACGCATCGATAAAAGACCAGTTCACAACCAGCAGTGGAATCGATCACTTGATCAATCCGAGGTAATGGAAACGGATCTTTGGGCACGCCTTGTTGAGGTTAGTGAAGTCAATGCACATGCGCCACACCTTGACCACGGCTGGCTCGTCTTTCTTCTTTTCCACCAAGACCGGATTGGATATCCAGTCCGGATGCAGCACCTCCATAATGAACCCGGCTGCAAGCAACTTAGCCAGCTCGTCCAGCACCACTTGTCTCGGTCGTCTGAGAGACGACGGGTCGGTTGCCTCACCGGTTTCACCTCGGCCTGACAAATAAAGAGTGCTCTGCCAACTCCCTCGGAACACCAGGCAGGTCCTTAGCCGACCATGCAAAGATATCCCGATTCTCACGGAGGAAGTGACAGAGCTCGCTTCCTATTTCTCGCCCAGCCCGGTCCCAATGATGGCCATGCTCTGGGTGCTCCGGGTCAATGGGGATCTTCTTGGTCTCCTTGGGCACCTCGAACGCGCAGTTGAGTCCGGGCTCATCAGTCCGGACAGCCGAGCTGTGTTGACTGCGCCATTGCCACCACTTGATGCAGCTTCTTCTTCTCAGCTGCGATCACCAAAGACTCGGCCAGATTAGACCCCGCCGAGGCACACTGAATGGCTCGCTTGTAGTCACCCGAGATGGATATGATCCCATTAGGCCCTGGCATTTTCATCTTCAGGTATGCAACATGGGTGGAAATCATGAACTTGGCCAGAGCCGGCCTTCCAAGCAATGCATGGTATGCACTCTCCAAGTCCACCACCTCGAACTCGATACTCTCAACTCGGCAGTTATCCTTGGTTCCAAATGCTACATCCACCCATATCTTGCCCATGGGTGCACAGGAAACGCCAGGCACAATCCCATGAAAAGTACAACTGCTTGGCATCAACTGATTTGGCGATATGCCCAATTTCACCATTGTGTCTCGGTACATGATGTTGATGGCACTGCCATTGTCCACCAGAACTCGGGTAAACCTCACATTGTTGTAGGCCCACACAACGTTGGATCTACCACCAGGGCATACTTTCCAGGGCTCGGCATGATCCGAGGTGTGTCTTTCCTGCTCCAAGTGATCTCCTGCTCAGACCAGTTCATATAGGTCGGCACCACCGGCATTACTGCATTCACCTCCATGGCACGCCTCTGCACGCTCTTCTTGTCAGTTGGCTCGGTCACAAAGACCACATAGCTCGCATGAGCCTCTCTATAGTCATTTCCGGGGTATTCATACTGCTGACTTGGTCCGGCACCATTGTTGTTGTTACCTCGGACATTCACACATTCACGGTCTTGCTGCTGCAGGCCTCGGAGGAGGTGCAGTGGTTATCGGGGTAACATTTGCTCCGGACAGATTGGGTGGGACCTCGGCTGAAATCTCTGAGGTGGTCCTCCTCTGTTTCCTCCGGCCCTTGCCCCTTCTTCCTGATTCTGCGGTTCCAGCTGCACTGCCGGGTTGAATGGTTGGCTGGCTTGCGGGTCGGTCGTATGGTAACAGCAAGGACCATCTATCATTGATTCATAAGTCAAGGGTGGCTCCGGGTTCGGACTAAATGCCGGACCATTGATTTTCGGCCTCTGGACACCTCCAGCTCCGGGCTGATCCGGGTTCACCGCTGCAACTTGGTTCGAGGTGTATGGGTAGTCCGGCTCCCTCCTCTTGTGTCCGAACTCTTGGCGGTCATTACACCTTGGTCCGAGCCGGTTGTTTATTGGCTCCCTCTTCTGTTACGTGCTCCTGCCTCTGCTGCTGGCTGCATCGGATCACCCAGAGCATAAGAATCTGCAACCCGGATTGTTTCTGCTAGGGATTTCGGCATATCTCTTTGGAGCCTCTGCCACAGCATGCTGCCATGTCGACAACCATCTGCAAACCAGGAAATGGCCTGTGCCTCTACAACTCCTTCACAGGAATTCCGAACATTGCTCCACCGAGTTAAGAATTCTCGGTCAGTTTCATGATCATCTTGCTTACATGCCGCCAGGAGCTGAGGTCGGTTTGGCCTCTTGTATGTACTAGCAAAGTTGCTGTTAAACGCCAGCTCCAAGTCTATCCAGGAGTTGATACTATACTCCGGCAAATTATTCAGCCAGATCCGAGCTGGACCTTCCAACATGTGCGGGAGATACCGGACCGCCCATCGGCGATTGCCCCCCGCTATGTGCACCGAGGATACATAATCTGTCAGCCAATCTTGCGGCTTGGTGCTCCCGTTGTATGGCTTGGTGTTCCGACCTAACTGGAACTGAGATACTGGTGGTGGTGGCTCCTTCATGATCCGAGGTCCAAAACACGCCGGACCAGGAGGGCCTTCCTCCTCCAGTTGCTCGGACAAGTAGATTCTATCCAGCTTGTTACGAACATCGCCTGGAGCTAACATCCGACCTCCTATCCGAGGTCCCAACGCCCCATCCACTCTGTGGTATCCAGCTCGCGCCATGGCCGAGTCTCCATCATCATATCGGTCATCGCCTTGACCGACATTCTGAGGTTGCTGAACATACTCCGGCTCTCGCTGATATTGCCCTGCGGCCGGGGTTGTTGCTGATACCTCGGGGGCGGAGGTGGTTTACCTCGGCCAGCCGACGCTGCTTGCCCGCCATTCTGATTTCCCTGACCGGAGTTACCCTTAGCTCGGCTTGCATTACCTGGGCCGGGGTTTCCCTTAGCTCGGCTAGCATTCCCTTAGCGAGTGATACGCCGACCTAGAGCCGCAAGGAGAGGAGTTTCGTCGTCCATGAGCACCTGCTCCGGGTACTCGCGAACAACCTCGACAGCCACGTATGTGACGAAGCTGCCAAGCATGATGGTGAAGCCATGCTCGGGGAAGGGCTTGCCGGCGAAGCACCCCGCATTGTCGCTGATGAAGGTGAACTCACCGATCTTGGCGACGAGCCCGGAAAGAACACGCTCGCCTGAGCCCGTCCGGATGTAAACTCCCTCCAACGCCTCAATCTGCCCCACGGTGGGCGCCAACTGTCGTGGTGGGATCACGACAGATGCCATGGGTATGGCTAAGATGGGCCGAATGGTCGTTGGGGGAATCCGGGGAGGGTTTATGCACTCTCAAAGTGCACAAGCAAGAACACACAAAACGCGGCAAGAACACGAACTGAAAACCAAGCCACCAAGAACGCGAAGCACACCGCGATGTACCCTGCTTCGGGGCCCTCTTGCGGAGGTAACACCCCTACTGCAGCACTATCCTAGTCAATGTATAGCTCACGGCAACAAGTACAGGTCGCTCCTCGAGCTGTGTGATGATACAATGGTGAGAGCTTGAGGTGGGAGATGAAGTTACTAGGAGAATGAACTAGGGTGCCGGGGTCTCTCCTCTCTCTTTTTCCGTCCCCGTCCGCAGGAGGGGGGGAAGCCCCCTATATAGGCCAGCCGAGTTACCGTAATGCCCCTCGCCGAGCACTATAGCCATGCCTCTGCTTTGATCATCATTGTACTCCTGTCAGGGACAAGACACGACCTGCCCATCCCCTGCGTCCCCACAGTGGAGCTAGGATGTCCCCTCTGACTGAGACAGGACGTAGCCGCGCCGAGCTACCTCGTAGCCCTGACCCTGGATCTCACGCGGTCAGTGGTCAGAGGCGTGCAGCCCCGCCGAACCTGGGGCACGCCTCTGCCATGCTCCGTGACAGACGCTTCCGTGTCAGGCGTGAAGTGACTGGAGCATTGACTCCTGCCCGAGCTACGGCCTCCTGCCGTGGTTAGCCCGGCTCCTAGGCTTAAGATCTTTTACCAGGTCGAACCTCACTTCCTTCCCATAGCTCCTCCTGCACTCACAACCCCAACCATAGCACCGAGGTAATTAGGTCGGCTGATCACAGCTCGGATCATAACCTCGGCCCATGCCAACGGGTACCTCGGACCCCTCTGGTCCAAGATAGGTCGACCTTTATTCTCCAGGCAAAAGTAAAGCTCGGATGCGCTCAGGCCCAAACAGGTCGGCCCTCTCCGTACCTCGGCACGCCTTTGAACTCCACTTACGCCAAGCCTTGACCCTACCCGGGGGTACTCCCCCGACAGAAGCACTGGCTCCAGTCATCATCAGGTTGGCTGCGCTCCGCGCAAGGGGAGTGACGGGTGCCATGATCCTGGCAGACTTTCTTCACAGGGGGGTTGCCGCTCTGCAGTTCCGGAGCCGCCCGCTCTGGGAACTCAATCAGGTGGGCAGCAGCCTTCCACGGTCTAGATTCCACTTGACAGAGACCACTTGGGCTCTGACCATGGGCTACCTACTGCCATGGGTGCCCTTCGAGTTCCAGGATGAGACCTTGCCGCTGTTCGAAGATCCAGCCGCCAACGGTATCCGATCTTCGATGCCAGAGTGTAATGAGTACGGGGAGGCGGGTACTACCAAGATCGAGCCCCCGCCGGCACCCAAAACACGCAGCCTTCAAGGAGGTAGGCCAAGGGAGCAAGGCCTTGCCCATGGGACGTTTCCCCTGAAGAACCTGGGACTTCGGACGACGAAGGCGTCGAAGCGACTCCTCCGGGAGTACCTTGCGGGCGCAGAGGCCCCGGCGCTCCTTCCGGGGCGGCGACAAACCCGCCGGGTGACGAACTCCCAGAGCATCCTGTGCCGCCGAGCTCGCCGTCGTTGCAGGAGTCCGATCAGGTGTCGGAGGCCATCCCTCCTCCCCTTGCTGACATGGAGGTAGGGGATGAGAGCCTGTCCTTGCCGGACCTCTTTGACAACTTGGTGCAGATGAGGTGGAGCTTCTCTGGATCGAAGAGAGCCCGCCGGTAAGTTTTGATGGCATCTTGTCTTTGAAAGCGGAGTTGTTTTTCTTCTGCCGCCGTCCTGACTTCTGACTTTCATATCTTGCACAGGAGCCCGACCCCGGAGTGGCCAAGCAAGCGACCCCGGAGAGGCGAGGATGTCGAAGCATCGAGCTCCACCGGCACCTCCGGCGGAGGCAACTCCGAGCACCCAAGCCCCCAGTCCGCTCCAAGGGCCTGGGGGTGGCTCCAGTCGTCGCAGACGAGGCGGAGGCTGTTGGCGCGAAAGGCCCTGGGGAGAGGCGCGACGTGGATCCCCAGGCGGCCCTCGGACCGCGAGGACTCGCAGCAGGCGGTACCTCCCCGGGGGCTCCGCCTCCGGGAACGCTGACCCCTGCTCTGAACCCGGGAGAGTCGAGGAAGGCCCCGGGTTCTCCAAGACGTTCTCCAGCGTCTCGGAGTTCTTGTCTTCTGCCCGTGCCGAACTGGCGTGGCTGGTGCCCCCGACCTCCGACAGCGGGGAGCACTCGCAGGCTCGCGAGCTGCGGCTTCCCTCCGGGGAGGAAGCTCGCAACGCCCGTGAACTGAAGCTGGCGGCGGACGAAGAGCTGCTCTATGCTTGGGAACAGCGAGTGGCCAGCCGCGAGAAAGAGCTGGAGCGACGAGAGGCCGAGCTAGAAGATGAGGAGCGCCACTACCTTGGCACCATTGAGGAGCTCCAGATCAAGATGGAGCGGGACGAGGACCGCTTCGAACAAGGCCTGGAGAACGTGGCTGGCTGGGCTCGCAGCGAGGTTGAAAATGATCTTCGAGCCAAAAGCAGAGCCGCCTCGTCGCTAAGCAAGCAGGTCTCTAAACTCCAAAGCGATCTCAAGAGCGAGAGGGAAAAGCGGGAACAAGCCTACTCGGATTTCCAAAGAGCCAGGGGCGAAAGAGATAGCTTGTCCGCCCGAGCTGAGGCGATGACGGCCACGATTGAGGCACAGAAGCAGGCCCTCAAAACAGCTGAGAAGTTTAAGCAAGATGCTACGGCTGGCCGCGTCGCCATGGAAAGGAATATTCGGGAACTAGGTGACGCAATTGACTTCTGGAAGGACAAAGATGCGCGCATGACTGTCCTTCGCAAGAAGGAAACAATGGAGCTGCCTGATGGGCGTGCGGCGATGGAAGCGTCCAAATCCCAAGCTCAGATTGCGTGGCACCAACATGAGCAGGTATCCAACCAGCTGACGGGAGTGCAGGCAGAGCTGGCGGAGGCGAAGGATGCACTTGAGAAAGAGCGACGACAATTTGCTCACCACCGCCGCGATGATCACAACGTCTTGCTCTAGATGAACCACGGGTCCTTGGACATCGTGCAGGAGTTCACGAATTTGGGAGTGCCTTCTCCGCCATCCTCATGGCCGATCACTCCACTTCCTTCGCCCGCTATCCCGGGTTCTTGAAGTACGTGGCTTCGCTCATCAAAGGTATCAAGGAGCAGGTTAGCAGAGCCACTCGTCTTGCTGGGGAACAGGCAGTGAGGCAGGTGACGACCCGATTCGTCACAGCGCTTCGCCAGCGACACCCGCAGCTCTCCTTGCTATCCGAGCTGGAGGCGCCTGAACCCGGGACGCCGCTTCCTCCAGACGTGACCCGCCAGGTGGAGGAGATCTTGAAGCACCTTTCCCGAGAAGATGACCCGTGAACCTGTGAAGTCCTGAAATGGACAATTGTCACATCCCAAATTTGGAAACTAAGAAAAACTTAGTTTTACAAGACCAAAATTCAGAACCAACAAAAACTTTTTGAAGTATTTTACTGATGATTGTGTTTTCCATCCCATTGCTATGTTTGAACTTGTGTGACTTGTTGTTTAAGTTGTTTGAATAGTAAATATCAGACCCAACCAATATAAAAATATATTTAACTTTGGTGATCATGTCATGACAAGAAAAATATTCCATGTATCTTTTCCATTCTTATTTTGGCCAACGCCATTTCAATGATACTTGGTTTAGCAACACCCCAAAACTAATACCCATTATTTGAGAAAGTAAAAGTATTTCCAGAACTATGTGTTTCCAAAATGTGGAGATCTATATGTTATCTCCTATCTATATTTCAACCTTGATATTTTGCATGTGTGTGCAACTCCCATTTTACAGACTCTTATTCCCACTCCATTTTAAAATAACACTAGTGGGAAATATATTACCCCACCTATTTCTCTTTATCAAATCTTTTGAAAACTATTAAGTTATGAGTTGAGATATTCTTTAAAACATCATCTTGTCATAATTGAGTGTGATCATCTCTATAAGAGAGTATTGTTGACGGTGGAAATGGTGGTGTGATTTATTCTGGTGGTTTGAATTGTGTGGTCTTGATTGTGTTGTTGATCTTTTGTGTATGCCACTGTTGATCTTGTTGTGTTTGTTGCTTGTGAGGGTAATTCCTCAGTTGTGCTTAATACTAGAAAAAGACGCACTTGACAACAAATTTGGTATGTGACTTGAATAAAAACAAACCCTCTAGAAGTATTCACACCTAATTGAAATCCTAAATTAAGGGAAATGATCTTATTTAATTTCCCTCTATCTCTATTCCTCTATTTTATGAAAACAATTATATTTCCTTATTCTAGGAATGAGATGAAATAATAATCATTTCAACCCCATCTCACTCCTCCTCAAGTAAACATACTTTTCAATTTTAGACAAAACTCTCAAAGTATTTAAAAAAAAAAGAAATTAAGATCATGATAAATAAATGGTCTTAATAAATTATTTTCCCCTACTTAACTCTCTATTTTCTTCAATCAAATATTTTCTCTATGAAAATATAAAGTATTTGAAGTTTCCATATTTGTCAAAGAAAGTTCCAAAAGTTCAAAACAATATTTTATCACTTGCTTGAAAATATTAAAAGAGTATCAAATATTATTTACCAAAAACAACATATTTAAATCCTATGAACAAAAGTTGTTCAAAACATTTTATTTTTAAACACCAATTTTTGTGGGGGCTCTACATTATAAAGGGAGCCTACCCAAATTATTTCAGAATTTTTGAAATATTTTAAGTGCCCCAATTAAATACCTAAAGAGCTTCTGGTTTTAAAATAAAATAAAAAAGGACTTAAGTGAAAATAGAAAAATTAGCCAGGGGGTTTTCTGCGAAACCCTCTTCTTCTCCCTGTAGCTCCAGTAGAGCTATGGCGCTAGGTCGCCGTGTCGCCTGCCCGTCGCCGCGCTCCACCAGGCCCCCCCCTCTCCTGCTGCTCGATGAGGAGATAAGAAGGCCACCGAGGCGCTCCTCTACTCTCCCTGCCCGGATATTTTCCCTCTCCTCTCTTTCCTCTCCACCATGGCCAAAGCCGAGCTCGAGAGCGCCGCCACATCGCCATCGTCTGAGACCTCCCGGAGCAAATCGAAGCGCACAGACATCACCGCCTCATCGTCCTCTACACCCTGGTCCAAGGAATCGCCGCGGGGAGCCGCGAATCGAGCAGCCCGTCTGCGTCTTCCTCCTCTCCGGCAGCCGCGCTTCGAGCAAGCTCGCCGCCGTTCCCATCCACCTCAGCACCAGCGGTTGTTAGCCACGCGTCAAGGGTGAGCAGGCGCACCTCCTGGACATCTCCGTCCTCTCTATCCCCCTCGGGTTCGTCGCGACGTAGTCGTTCCCGCCGTAGCCGTAGCACGCCGCCGCCGTAGCTCGTCGCCGGAGCTTTTCACGGCGACCTTTTGGCCCGTAGCACCGCCACGAGGCGTCCCACCCTTGTGCGCGTCGAACGCGAGCATCCGCTTGTCCCCTAGCGCCGTAGATCGTCGCACCCGTGCGCCTCGCCGCCGGCGATCACCGCGGCCACGCGCGACGTCGCCGTGCACCGTACTCACCTCAAAGGACCACGCGCCCGTATACTAGCACGAACACCGCACTAACCTACTGGCTAGCAGAGCGCAGCACCCACGCGCGCGTCGCGAGTTCGACCCCGCTCGGACGCAAATGCGCACCCTTTTTCATTCTTTTCCCACACACTGACAGCTGGGCCCCACCGATCAGCGACCGTGGTGGCCAGCGCAGTCACACCCGAGCCCAGTCAGCGCCAGCATGGCCGAAGGCCCCACTAGCCAGTGACCGTGTGTAGGCGTTGCCTCGGTGCAAAACGTTCCGTTGTCATTTCTGGAAAATAATATAAACAGCCAGATTTGAATTTAAACTTGTAAAATCCATATCTTTTTAAATACTGCTCCAAAAATTACAAATGATATACCAAAATGTTCATAAAAATAAAACCTCTCTTTTGGTGTAATTCACCTATCCAAATAAATTAGTTTATTAAATGTTTTATTAAAACAAAGAAAATGGCAGAATATGAAACAAATTGGGAAAATTCATATCTTTAAAAATAATAATCCAAAAATTAAGTTTGACCCATTAAAATGCTTAGCAAGTGATAACCTTTATGTTCCACCTTGTTTCCAAACATGGATAATTATTTTATAGTGTTGTTTAAAATAAACTAACAAAAGGGCATATTTAAAAAAAGGGATTTTATAAATTAATCTGTAATGATTTTGGAGCAAATCTAATTTTGCTAGGTTCCTAGTGTTTCACTTTATCATATCCTAACTTGGTGTAATATTTTGACTCACAGAAAATATATAGTGACCTAACTTTTGTCTGAAGTATTTCCTGTTCAACAGGAGGTGCTTGTTGTTATCATTCGCCTCAGATAGTTTTGTGATCGATGTACCTAGCTTGCGTATAGGCGATAGACTACTGATCAATATAATGCCCTCGTAAGTGTAGATCCTAGCTGTTGCCCGAACGATTAGTTCGAAGCTTACGGTTTGTTACTTGTCTGTATACTCCTTGTGGTTTGGTTTGCTTAGTGATTGTTGTGTTATCCTCCTGTTTGCGACGCTAGATATAAACGCTACCGGAATGGTCTTTGGAACGGAGTTATTGAGGAAGGGGAATTCGTTGAACCTAAAGATCAAGACCAAGTTCACTTTGCCGAGCAAGGCAAGCTATCCTCTGAGCTTGCATTTTATACATCTATTTTGGTTCACATGTTTTACTTATAAAGAGCATAAGTGATGTATGTGGTGTTTGCCACAAAAGATATGATTTTGAAAACCCTTTTCCAAATTATAAGTATATTATTTTGACACCCTATATGGAGATATTAGCTGGAATTTCTTTTCAAACTATAGGATGGGAAAAATATTGTTTACTCAAAAACTCCTTTGGAAAATACTGGTGTGGTTGTGGAATACCGAGATGTCGGTGTTGAAATCGAGAAGTGGTGAATGGTGATGTTTATGAAAAATGCACATTGTGTCTTTGTACTATGACGACCAATCTTACCCTGTGCGACCACATTTACCACATATGGGAAAAGGCGTAGTCATGTAGTTTGCTCTTATTAGTATGGGATACCTCATCGACGGAGATGACTCCGTTATGCATGAGGGGATGGTCCGAGGACCTACCCCCTGACCCGGGTCCTCACACAAGTTGGTGGGGAGGATAGAAGGTTCCACCATAAACCGCCGGATAAAACTATGAGTCCTCACACTTAGGGTTTCTGACGGGAAACTGGACTGGGTGTCGATGGAAAGTGTCATATGGGAAGGATCCTGTACTAGCATGAGCAAATGAGAGGCTATGGTCGGTGGCTCAACTTCGCATACACCTGGTATGGCGGGACGTGGCTGACACGATGAGTTACCGGATGGGTGTGGGAAAAGCGTGCTACCTCTGCAGAGGGTTAAAACTATTCGAATAGCCGAGTCCTCGGATATGGACAGTTGGGAGGCTGTCCTCTGACCATGTGCAAGTTTTGCAAAGTTTTGAGATTTGAAAATAAAATGGAGATGTGTTGTATCAGCAACTCTACCGACGGGCGGCATGAGGTTGTGGGATTGAATGACCATGACGGGCTATGGTCGAGAAGTGCAGAGTTTTGTGATTTGAAAGTAGAAAATGTTTTATGCAACTATGCCAACGGGCCGGCATGAGGTTGTTGGGATTGAATGACCATGAAGGGTTATGGTCGGAAAAGGAGGAGTTTTGGAGAAATAAACAAATGGTGATGATTTTCGGGAAAATGTTTATAAAAGAGACTTCTTACCTTTCCAACAAAGATATATTTTCGGGAAAAAGTTTTAAAAGAGAATTCTTACAAAGATAGATTTATGGGAAAAAGTTCTCAAAGCCTTCTTTTCTTTTCAATAAAGATATAGAGATGTTTTAAAATAAATAAAAGTTTGAAAATTAAAAGGGTGCTGTTGCATGCTCATGTCGGGGGTAGTTTGCGAGTACTTAAATGTACTCATGGCTGTGTCCCTGGATATTCCCATGTCCAGAGTTCAAGAAGAAGTAGGCTGAAGACCGACGGATCGATGACGTCAATGCAAACTAGGGCGCTTCCCAGTCAGCTGCCTGTAGGGTTGGCAAGTGACTTGGGCTCCACGTTGTTTGGTGATTTCCGCTGCAAGTACCTGTTGAAGTTATGACTTCAATCAAGTAAGTATATATTCGGTATTTATGGGTGTTCTGTGATACCAATTCGAGTTATGTGCAACAACAGACTGATCATGGGATTGTTGCAGGAAACATAACGGGTATCTCGGATACCTAATCCGGGGTCCCCACAGACTTGGTATCAGAGCCATCCTGACTGTAACAGACCTTAGTTAGCATGGACGTTAGTTAGTAAAGAAATATTTGATTAAAAAATCTATTAATACCAAAAATATATTTTTCCAAGGAAGTCCAAAAATAACTTCCACTCTTCGTATCTTCTCAAATATTTCTGAGTCTCATCCCTCTATTTTAAGATTTTCCAAGGATTTCTCTACTCTCTCTTACCCGTTCAAAATACTTGACGATGAACCCAAGTGAGACCTGATTAGCTAGCACCTACAAGAAAAAGCTTCCATCTCAAATATTCAACATTCAGCATCAAGGTGATTGATCTGCAAATACCAAGATCGTCAGTATCAATAAAGCAAGAAACCTCGAAGACCTCAACTCAATATCGACAATTCCACTCAGTTACTACCTCGACAATCCCAAGTATTCCAGCTGAAGACTAAGGCGATAAAATGAAGACTTCAACAGCCCTGTTTCACCAAGGCCCATACGAGAGAATTATTTTGGAAAGAAAAATATTACTACCTAAAATTACTTGTATCTAAGGAAGCCTAAGTGTAGCTTCCACTCTTTTCACCTTCTCGAATTATTCTAAACCTTATCTCTTGTCTAAAGGTTATCAAAAGTTTCCATCTGTTGTCTTACCTCCATTCAAACTTACATACTTGACGACACCCCAAACCAGACCTGGGTACTTAGCAACCCGAAGACTTCAACAGCAAGGCGATTTATATGCGAAGACCGATGATCCGTGCAACCTTCCGAAATCGCAGTAATTTCACCGCCAAAGTTTCCCACTTGGACAAGGTGAAGAAAATCCTCGAGATACAAAGACCCATAGGATCAATAGGATAAGCTCGTTTTACTTGAGCAAAACCCATCTTCCACGGTATTAAACGCCTGTTGGTGCTAAAAGTGCCTTGATTGATCTTGCTTGTATGTTGCATTCATGTGTGTTGTTTTCCTTGTGTGTTTCACAAAACCCGTCTTGTCGGGAACCCAAAGTAACCACACTTTTATCTGTTGCTTTATTTTAGACTGTTTGCAAAAACCTTTTTGCCGTGTTGGCCATAGATGTACTTTTGTACTCTCTCAAAAGTTGACTTAGAAAAACCCTTCAGAAAATTTTCTCCTAGTAAGAGAAGCAAGGTATGGAATACTCTCTACCCCAAGACTTTGCGATCTTCTGCAAGACGGATACCTGCCTACATTCGTCGTTTTGTACAACCGCATCAAGCCATCGAGAAAGATGAAGATTCAAGACCCGACGGTAGATGACACTGGTCGTATCCCGTCGGACTAACAAAACAATATGAAAAACTAACCTAACTAACATAATTTATCTAACTTTAATCTCTCATCTAACCAAATTTTGCAAAATACTAACTGCTTTTTCTAGACCAAGGGAATAAGTGCCATAGGACGACTCAAAACTAGTTGGTAGAAAAGAGACTTTAGGAGGATATAAGAGTGTTGAACTATGAGTTTATTACTCAAAAGGATCATGATGAAATCAAATTTGTTGGATAATGTTGGTAATGTCAAACATTTGAGGTTTAGAATAGGAGTGAAAACTTGGAGTGGATCGATAAATTAATTGGGTTTGGACAGATGATATATTTGATTAATACTCTGGGGCTAACCAGTTGTGGACCCCAACCATTGGTGGTTATCTGGAACTAGAAGACGTGACCCTTGATTAAGGTTTAGAAATAAAGGTGAAAGTTATTGGATTTTTAGGAAGCACTTGCTGATAAAATGATGTTGGATTGGTTAGAAGCAAGTAAATTAAGAAGAATACTCCGGTGTTGGAATGTTTAGGGTGATTCTTAGCGCAAGTGACCTTGTACTAAATTCTTATGGAATTATAGGAAGTGGTCAAAGATGAGTTAGCAAATGAGTAGATTGTTGGATGCAAGAAATAATTGGTGGAGGATAAGTGAATGTTTATCGGATTCTAGAAATCAATATGACTTGGTCTAGTAGCAAGACATTCTAGGTGACAGTAGTTTTCAGAGCTTGTCACGCTCTGTTTGGATTATTCTTAGAAAGATCGTTTATATTTGATTAAGAGATCAAGGCCCAAAGTGTCGAGATGAAATCTGAATTTGGTTAGAAAGTGGGTCAATTCTTGATGGGATGATCACATGATTGTTGGATGCTTTATTTAGCTTTGATGATATGATCGTGGGAAATGGCAACCTGAAGGAGTCAGATAATTTGAGATATGCCTATCTGGGGAATAAATTAATCAAGAAATAATTGGTGGACTACTATGATTTTTGTGATAGAATGTAATGGGAAGACTATGCCTAAAGGTTTGATGGGTTGATAGATTGAACTATACTGGGATAAAGAGTTTATGCCCGAGAAGATGATGGTGGATTAATAACTTTAGCTTGGACAAAGAGCCATGATTCAATTAACTAGTTGTAGTGGCCTTACCAGAGATGTTGGAATGGTATTTTGAAGACTCGAGAATTAGAGGCCTATGTAAAGTTGGTTGTTTTTTATCTTAGGTATAAAAAGTTTGATGTTCAGAGTATAGCACCCAATTCCCTTGAAAGCTAACTTAAGCCCCTCAACCAGAAAGTTTTCCCGGAAACCCTAACTATTCTGGTGCACTCTAACTTACTTCCTGAAGACACCCGAAGCTTCGTGAAGACCCTACCAAAGAACTCTTCAGGACCAGCCTTTTTCTCGCCAAGCCGAAGGAAGAAAAGCGTGAAGAAAATCTATCGGAAGCCACTAAGAAGAATCAAACAACGGAAGCACCTGATGTTGGCAACATCAACCACCAAGCAAGTCCAGACGCCTTAGAAGTTTTAACATCCCTCTACTAACTAGAACCGGAGAGAGTCAAGTGCAGACTTGACGCATCCGAGACAACGCGTCCCCACCTGCGACCCTCGTAAGGAGACAATATCAGGAAGTGATATCTGCACCAACCCCAAGCACCAAGGCGCGACACCAAGACGAAGAATGTCAAGCTACCCAAGAAGAACAATGCCTCCAAGTCAACTCCAGCCGCAACCTTCAGGATGACCCTTCAAAACCCCTTTTTAAGGGGGGAAGACCTGCAATACGTATACCAGAAGGTGTTAATAATTAGTTCCTTGCACCTTAGCCTTGTAGTATCTGGAAGCAACCAACCAAGGCATCCATCCGAGTCATCGTCAAGTCAACCCCTCATCAAGGATCTGAACTCAGCACAGAAGATCATCGACAAAGAAAGCCTCGCAACATCAATTTGTCAAGATCTCACATGGACCATACTAAAGAAGCAACGACCTCAGAAGATAGCCAGCCCAAAACCCGTGCCCTCGTACTCCCCTGTTACCACCGGGCAAATCTCGAGGACGAGATTTATTTTTAAGGGGGGAAGAGCTGTCACATCCCAAATTTGGAAACTAAGAAAAACTTAGTTTTACAAGACCAAAATTCAGAACCAACAAAAACTTTTTGAAGTATTTTACTGATGATTGTGTTTTCCATCCCATTGCTATGTTGAACTTGTGTGACTTGTTGTTTAAGTTGTTTGACTAGTAAATATAGACCCAACCAATATAAAAATATATTTAACTTTGGTGATCATGTCATGACAAGAAAAATATTCCATGTATCTTTTCCATTCTTATTTTGGCCAACTCCATTTCAATGATACTTGGTTTAGCAACACCAAAACTAATACCCATTATTTGAGAAAGTAAAAGTATTTCCAAACTATGTGTTCCCAAAAATGTGGAGATCTATATGTATCTCCTATCTATATTTCAACCTTGATATTTTGCATGTGTATGCAACTCCCATTTTATAACTCTTATTCACTCCATTTTAAAAAACACTAGTGGGAAATATATTACCCCACCTATTTCTCTTTATCAAATCTTTTGAAAACTATTAAGTTATGAGTTGAGATATTCTTTAAACATCATCTTGTCATAATTAAGTGTGATCATTCTATAAGAGTATTGTTGACTGTGGAAATGGTGGTGTGATTTATTCTTGTGGTTTGAATTGTGTGGTCTTGATTGTGTTGTTGATCTTTTGTGTATGCCACTGTTGATCTTGTTGTGTTTGTTGCTTGTGAGGGTAATTCCTCAGTTGTGCTTAATACTAGAATAAGACACACTTGACAACAAATTTGGTATGTGACTTGAATAAAAACAAACCCTCTAGAAGTATTCACACCTAATTGAAATCCTAAATTAAGGGAAATGATCTTATTTAATTTCCCTCTATCTCTATTCCTCTATTTTATGAAAACAATTATATTTCCTTATTCTAGGAATGAGATGAAATAATAATCATTTCAACCCCATCTCACTCCCTCCTCAAGTAAACATACTTTTCAATTTTAAACAAAACTCTCAAAGTATTTAAAAAAGGAAATTAAGATCATGATAAATAAATGATCTTAATAAATTATTTTCCCCTACTTAACTCTCTATTTTCTTCAATCAAATATTTTCTCTATGAAAATATAAAGTATTTGAAGTTTCCATATTTGTCAAGAAAGTTCCAAAAGTTCAAAACAATATTTTATCACTTGCTTGAAAATATTAAAAGAGTATCAAATATTATTTACCAAAAACAACATATTTAAATCCTATGAACAAAAGTTGTTCAAAACATTTTATTTTTAAACACCAATTTTTGTGGGGGCTCTACATTATAAAGGGAGCCTACCCAAATTATTTCAGAATTTTTGAAATATTTTAAGTGCCCCAATTAAATACCTAAAGAGCTTCTGGTTTTAAAATAAAATAAAAAAGGACTTAAGTGAAAATAGAAAAATTAGCCAGGGGGTTTTCTGCGAAACCCTCTTCTTCTCCCTGTAGCTCCAGTAGAGCTATGGCGCTAGGTCGCCGTGTCGCCTGCCCGTCGCCGCGCTCCACCAGGCCCCCCCCTCTCCTGCTGCTCGATGAGGAGATAAGAAGGCCACCGAGGCGCTCCTCTACTCTCCCTGCCCGGATATTTTCCCTCTCCTCTCTTTCCTCTCCACCATGGCCGAAGCCGAGCTCGAGAGCGCCGCCACATCGCCATCGTCTGAGACCTCCCGGAGCAAATCGAAGCGCACAGACATCACCGCCTCATCGTCCTCTACACCCTGGTCCAAGGAATCGCCGCGGGGAGCCGCGAATCGAGCAGCCCGTCTGCGTCTTCCTCCTCTCCGGCAGCCGCGCTTCGAGCAAGCTCGCCGCCGTTCCCATCCACCTCAGCACCAGCGGTTGTTAGCCACGCGTCAAGGGTGAGCAGGCGCACCTCCTGGACATCTCCGTCCTCTCTATCCCCCTCGGGTTCGTCGCGACGTAGTCGTTCCCGCCGTAGCCGTAGCACGCCGCCGCCGTAGCTCGTCGCCGGAGCTTTTCCCTCGTAAGTGTAGATCCTAGCTGTTGCCCGAACGATTAGTTCGAAGCTTACGGTTTGTTACTTGTCTGTATACTCCTTGTGGTTTGGTTTGCTTAGTGATTGTTGTGTTATCCTCCTGTTTGCGACGCTAGATATAAACGCTACCGGAATGGTCTTTGGAACGGAGTTATTGAGGAAGGGGAATTCGTTGAACCTAAAGATCAAGACCAAGTTCACTTTGCCGAGCAAGGCAAGCTATCCTCTGAGCTTGCATTTTTATACATCTATTTTGGTTCACATGTTTTACTTATAAAGAGCATAAGTGATGTATGTGGTGTTTGCCACAAAAGATATGATTTTGAAAACCCTTTTCCAAATTATAAGTATATTATTTTGACACCCTATATGGAGATATTAGCTGGAATTTCTTTTCAAACTATAGGATGGGAAAAATATTGTTTACTCAAAAACTCCTTTGGAAAATACTGGTGTGGTTGTGGAATACCGAGATGTCGGTGTTGAAATCGAGAAGTGGTGAATGGTGATGTTTATGAAAAATGCACATTGTGTCTTTGTACTATGACGACCAATCTTACCCTGTGCGACCACATTTACCACATATGGGAAAAGGCGTAGTCATGTAGTTTGCTCTTATTAGTATGGGATACCTCATCGACGGAGATGACTCCGTTATGCATGAGGGGATGGTCCGAGGACCTACCCCCTGACCCGGGTCCTCACACAAGTTGGTGGGGAGGATAGAAGGTTCCACCATAAACCGCCGGATAAAACTATGAGTCCTCACACTTAGGGTTTCTGACGGGAAACTGGACTGGGTGTCGATGGAAAGTGTCATATGGGAAGGATCCTGTACTAGCATGAGCAAATGAGAGGCTATGGTCGGTGGCTCAACTTCGCATACACCTGGTATGGCGGGACGTGGCTGACACGATGAGTTACCGGATGGGTGTGGGAAAAGCGTGCTACCTCTGCAGAGGGTTAAAACTATTCGAATAGCCGAGTCCTCGGATATGGACAGTTGGGAGGCTGTCCTCTGACCATGTGCAAGTTTTGCAAAGTTTTGAGATTTGAAAATAAAATGGAGATGTGTTGTATCAGCAACTCTACCGACGGGCCGACATGAGGTTGTTGGGATTGAATGACCATGACGGGCTATGGTCGAGAAGTGCAGAGTTTTGTGATTTGAAAGTAGAAAATGTTTTATGCAACTATGCCAACGGGCCGGCATGAGGTTGTTGGGATTGAATGACCATGAAGGGTTATGGTCGGAAAAGGAGGAGTTTTGGAGAAATAAACAAATGGTGATGATTTTCGGGAAAATGTTTATAAAAGAGACTTCTTACCTTTCCAACAAAGATATATTTTCGGGAAAAGTTTTAAAAGAGAATTCTTACAAAGATAGATTTATGGGAAAAAGTTCTCAAAGCCTTCTTTTCTTTTCAATAAAGATATAGAGATGTTTTAAAATAAATAAAAGTTTGAAAATTAAAAGGGTGCTGTTGCATGCTCATGTCGGGGGTAGTTTGCGAGTACTTAAATGTACTCATGGCTGTGTCCCTGGATATTCCCATGTCCAGAGTTCAAGAAGAAGTAGGCTGAAGACCGAGGGATCGATGACGTCAATGCAAACTAGGGCGCTTCCCAGTCAGCTGCCTGTAGGGTTGGCAAGTGACTTGGGCTCCACGTTGTTTGGTGATATCCGCTGCAAGTACCTGTTGAAGTTATGACTTCAATCAAGTAAGTATATCTATTCGGTATTTATGGGTGTTCTGTGATGCCAATTCGAGTTATGTGCAACAACAGACTGATCATGGGATTGTTGCAGGAAACATAACGGGTATCTCGGATACCTAATCCGGGGACCCCACAACAATACCAGGGGCCGTGAACCATGCTTTTGTACTGATATTGCCAACTGGCTTATGAACTCATGCTTTTGAATGTAAATAACTTCTTCCCAAAGTATATATGTTTTATTGTACTCGTGGGGGCTTTACGCTCTCGGGAAGGATCCAAAGGTATGAGCGCTAACCAGCCGTGGGCACTCAGACTGATCTGAAGTGCAGACACAGGGCGCAACCCCCCAAAGGACCCACCGTTTCCTGACCGCACGGATCTCAGCCCACGATTCCACTGCCCGAGGGAAACTGACAGTGTCATCGCGAAGGCGCTGCCCCAGGAGAACGCCCGCTTTCGCCTTAGCCAAAGCACATAAAACTGATGTACCCGGGAACAAGCCCGTGCAAGCACGTTTATACTTAGCTCGCGTTTTGACTCCTTCTGGCTACCTCGGTAATCGTTCTGTCGCGCTGCCGCCAAGGCGGGTCTTCTATGCCGTGTTTCAGACATAATTCTGCCTTGCCCAGCAATTCTTGGCGGGGACAAGGCTTCCAACCGATATAGCCTTCAATGCCGACTAAGGGCATGACTGGCTGACTTGTGCCGATCCGGAGACCATTTGTGCTTCTTGCTCCGAGTTACCCAGAGACCACCCAACTGGTGATCCGGCGGATTGCTAGCGTATTAGAGACGCCGGTCCGGAGACCCCACGGTTGTTTCAGTTTCCTTGACCCGGATGCTCCTTGTTTGGCGATCCGGTAATCTGGCTGGCTCATGCCGGTCCGGAGACCCTGAAGCTTGCTTTACTCGCGGGATCCTGATGCTAGCCACTTAGCGATCCGGTACTTCTGAGGGGTCCACTTGGTCCAGGCTATATCGTGACGATGTGACCCGGGAGATCCCATTCTCCGTGGGCCACGTCTCCGCAGATGAAGGTTTGATCCCAGCTAGCTGTAGCTTGCCCTTGACAGTTTTGTATCTGTGGGGGTTCCGGTAATAAGCAAGGTTCCGGGAGTTCTTCAGTCTGGGTGGATGCATTGGCAAAGGTCCGGAAAGATCTTCCCTTCTGAGGAACCCCGGCTGTGGCACTCCTCTTGGCTTTCTTGGACTTCTTGTTGTGGGGGCAATCTCGGCTGATGTGCCCTGGTTCTCCGCACGAATAGCAATCACCGTTCTTCTGACGTATCTGGATGTCGTTGAACTGTCGGCAATCTTCCAGAATGTGCCGGTCAGATCTGTGGTACATATACCACACTCCAGGCTGGCCGTCTTTGCGCAGAGGAATCTGGAGTTCTTGGGGTACGTAGATGAGAGGATCTTCTTGCCGAGGCTCGCTTTTTGTGTCTTGGTCGAGGTTTTCCTCCTCCAGAAGCGGCACTGTGGTCGGCGCGTCGGAACAGAGTTCCTCCTTCGCTCCATGCGTCCATGGGGAAAGAGGGACATCAATGTTCGTGGCACCTTCCTCAGGTCTTCCCGTGCTGACCAGAGAGCTGACATAAGCGGCTGGAGGGACGAAGTGGACTCCGAAGGCGCGATCTTTAGCGGCAAGTGCCGGCGAGGATTCGTCAAGAACGAAGCCGAGGCTGGGGTACCGCAGGAACTCAAAGGCTGCCTTTCCCTTTCTCTTCTTTGTCATCTTGAATGTCGGATTCGGTGTTTCTCTTCACGAAAGCCGAAACTAGCGCCGTTCTGAAGGCGCTGGAACAGATCTTGGCACGGACTGACAGCTTGACGCCGAACTTGATGATGAACTTGACGATGAACTTGACGATGAACTTGACGATGAAGAGGAAGACGAATCCAGCACTTGCGCCCCCTACCTGGCGCGCCAGATGTCGTGTCTCGTTGCACGGACACCGGGAGTATAGGATACCCCCTTTTAGGTTTGGCACGGGGCGTGAAGGAGGCTGAGAATCGTCTTCTTGGGCGGAGTCTAGATCAAGCTCTCCTCTCCACGATCAAAGCATGCAACCAAAGGGACACAAGGAGCTACCCAGGTTCAGGCCGCCCGGAGGCTAAAAGCCCTACTCCTGCATGTCTGGATTGATGAGTTCTTCATAGTGTGACTTACAATGGAACCTCCCGGACAGGGTACCCGGAAGGGTTTTGGCCCGAGGTAGAAGAAGGACAGATCCTGACCCGGAGGAGATCACCTTCCTCTCTACCTCCGCAGCCCTAGTCTAGTCTTGCTCTGGTTCTAGCTTGTGTTCGTCCTTGCTCTATCTTCTCCTCTCCTTCCATCCTCCTCTCCTCCCGTGCCTTGGTCCTCCTTTTATAGGCTAAGGGGTTGCCACAGGGTCACGTGAGGAGCATGAGGGACCTTCGGGGTGAAGGACCCTCCTCATCTAGTTTAGGGGGAGACGTGGCCTCTCCTCAGCCTAGCGTCTCCTCTGGGTTAGGTGGGAGCGTCCGCCTTGGGGTGGACAGGAGCTGTCACCACCACGGGGCGTGCTTCCCGCCCGCGCTGCCTTCGCCTTGCTTCCCAAGTCTTCCGTGGTGAGGTGGAGTGCTTATCCACAGGGACGTAGGAAGTACCCGAGAGGGAGCCTGGCCTCCTGCCGGGAACTCGGGCTCTCGGGTCCTTCATGGCCTTCTCGCTTGATTCGGGGACCCGGAAGGTACCCAGGACCGGAGCCCTTAGTCGTCGTAGGCCATGTGTGTCCTGACGGTGAACCCGCCAGCTTGACTTGAGTCTTGGTCTTGTCCATCTTCGTCTTGGGCCCACATGGGGTGGACCCACTTTGGCAGTACTAGGGGAACCCCATGTTCCACTGTTGCGACACTTTTAGACATTGGAATGCATTTTTCTGTCTTTTATTTGAGAGAACTTTTCTGAAGATATTTCAAAAAAAAACTTTTCTGAAGAGATAGCATTTGCCAGATTATACTCTCAAGTTTATTCAGAAAGATTCATGCTACAGTCGCATTGTAGACTACAATTTGTAGTTACATGAGTAAAAATTAGTTTTGTATGGAATTGAAGCTCCTCACTGGAATTGGCAGTGCATTTTTAACAAAATAAAGTAGTGTCAAGAAAGTCATAAAAAATGGTACTGGGTTTTGTTTCCCTAGCTTATTCACCTGTCCTTCACCTGATTTTAGAGCATCTCTAGCAGAACCCGCAAAAGGGGGGGGGGGGCAGACCCGCAAAATTCCGGCGAGTTTACGGGTTTGGTGCTCGTTTTGGGCCAGACCAGAGCCTGCATATTTAGCCCAGCCCGCAAACGTTTTGCGGGGGCCCGAGAAACGAAGCGGCGAGCCCGTATTTAGCCGGGTCGAAATCCCTACTCCTCCTCGCACGCATCGAGAAATCCACCCGCCCCTCCGCCGTCTCCGACGAGCAATCCACCCGCCCCTCCCGCAGATCCGGCGTCCCCGAGCCGCCATGGCGCCGAAGAGGGAGGCTACTCCGCCCCTCCCCGGCGACGACTCCGAGTTCGGCGGAGACTTCTCCGCCGAAAAGCGGGAGCAGGTCGTCCGCAGCGACGGCGCCCGGAAGCGCGGCTCCCGCAAGTACAAGCTCAGGGAACCGATTCCGGCTGGGTGGAACGTCCGCAAGTTGCCGGAGTTCGACCGGCTCCGGCGCGAGCGCGGGATTGAGATCCGCCGCCGCCAACAGCTGTGCCTCCGCCACGGCGAGGGCAGCTCCTCCGCGGGCGCCAGCAGCTCCCCGCGGCCCCAGGTGCTCCGCCGCCGGAGGACTACGACCCCGAGCATTTCGGGTTCACGCTCGGGCCGGAGGACTTTGTCTCCGACGATCAGATGGAGCGGCAGCTGGCGGCGACGATGATGTGCTCCAAGTACGAGGAGGAGGAGAAGGCCGCCGCCGCCAAGCTCGCCGCGGTGGTCAACCAGGGGATCCTGGAGCAGGCGCTGGTCATCAGCACGCTGCCGCCCGTCGTCGACCTCGTCACCGACTCCGACGAGGAGTGAAGCTCCTCCGCCGCTGCATCGCCGCCGCGCCCATGGCTCCGGTGAGGAGCCGCATTTTGACCAGTAGGGTTTGATCGGCGGCGACCTAGGCTAGTGTAGATGTAAGCTAGGTTTGATCGGCGGCGAACTAGGCCGCATTTTGTGTAAGAATCAACTGCTGCTGCTGTCGAATATGAACTAGTTCGTTCCCGCGAATTCTCAAATTTCCAAATCGAAGAAATGCAGGTTGCGTTTGCGGGTTCTGTTCTTCGCTGCACGTACCGAGCAAAAACGTGAAAACCGCGACCCGCAAAATGCTTTTGCGGTTTCTGGTTTTGGGGGTTCTGCTAGAGATGCTCTTAGTAGTACAACTTTTTGATATGTCACTGTCAACATTTTGTGGGAAGTTATTACCGTGCACAGCTATATGTTTTCATTGCCCTTTATTAAACACTGTAACTGAAAAGGGCCAATGGAATTAAGATTGCCAGTGCCCACGGCTATTAATGCTAAGTCAATCAACCGGTCCTTCCTACTTCATTGTATGAAATTTCACGGTAAGCCGTTATGGGTTGCATATCCTAATCTCTAAGCAACAATGTTTCTCATTTGTACAGTGAGCATGCAAATGAAAGCTGCACACTAAAGATCAATGTTGACACAACATGGAACAAGAACATTATAATACTTATCATTGTTCCCGGCCCTCAGCCAAATGGTGCAGCTACTTGTCTGATGTGCTAGTTCGTTTAGGTTATGCTCCCATGAAAGGATGCCTGAAGGCCATGTGCAAGTGCAAGGTTAGATTGAATAACATACTGTTTTGCAGCCTACAATAGGAAAAGGTCCTGTAGGTCTGAATTCTCTGTTTGTTTTCACTTTAATTATGGCCTGGCAGCTTTATAATTTTGGTTCTTGTTTTACTTTTACTTGTTTAGCATATTAACAATTGAAAAAAATAACAGAGGCGTGTGAGCTGCTTTCCCTTTCCTGTTTGCTTTTATACTTACAAGAAGCCTGCAAAAACGTTTGAATTAAGAATGCCCACTTTCTGTGGTTAATTACACTACACTAGCACCACGTCCCTTTAATCAAAGCCTTATCGGTAATCGCCTCTATTATAAACCTTGGGAGACGGGTTTTGGCTCTTTGTGAGTAATCTTGAAGCAAGTACAGCTACCCTTTCATCCATACTCCATAGCTGTCGGTACTCGGTATCTTCGATGAGCTAATAGTGGTTACTTTTCCATTTTTCAGAACATGGAATAGTGGAGTCTTCAATAGATTCATCCGGTGGTATATGGGTTTTTAAGTTTAACCGCTTAGAACTTATACACAAGATAATTTAGAGTGTCCGCTTAGATATTCTACTGTTTAGTCTTAATGTTAATACTTAATGGGCTATAGTCAGCTTCCAACAATTGAGGAGAGAGGAGCTATGGCTCCGAACTCCAGTGATCTCGGTATTTTTCAAAACTCGAAAATGTTATTTTGAAGTTTTTAAAAATCTAAAAAAAATCTACATACACATCTTATGATTCTTATCTACATATCTGCAAAGTTGTGCTAAACAATACATTGTATTATATACAAAAAAATCACAAAATCATTGCTCTAGAAAGGCAAAAAATAACTCATTTTTTGTTTCAACATTTTTCTTTTTATGCAAGTCACATATTAAAAAAATTATGCAAAATTTGGTCGTACTCACTAGACATGTATATGTGCTTGTATAATTTGTTCAGATATTTTAGGGACCTAAAAATGAACTTCTCGAATTTTAAAGAAATCAGATCACTCGGGCTCGATAGTTACAAATGATTTGCGCTAAGCCACTTCTCACTAGCCGAACAGTTCTCTAGGTATACAGTTTTGTTTTTGGTTTCGGATTTCTACTTCCGGTTTTTGTTTTCGTTTGGCTATCATATGATGTTTTCAGAGCTGGTACTGTTTGCTTTGTTTTTTGTTGGAGCGTTCTTGTGCCATCTAGAGCCTCTCTTCTTACAAGAAAAGGACACGGATTTTGGGTGCGTGTTTAAGGAACAAAAACAGTTCTAACCTAATTACTAAATCACCTCCTGCAATAAACACACCTCTTTGGGTTTACATTTTCTTTCTAGTGTATATCTGATGATCTCTGGGACCTTTTTTTTCCTTTGCATACATGAGTTTAGATCTCATCAATAAGCCATTGTTTAGCAAAGTTAAACAGAAAGCTCGGAGGACAGGGGCCAAAATTCGGCACTACATTTAAGGCCATACAATGCCATTTGCTAACCCAAATTCAGGTTAATTTGGAATGTTTCAGTCAAATCAGCAGCTTTTCTCATAAGATAGACTGCTACAGTTGGTCTGAAATTATATTGTATGCTAAGGGTCATGGTCTTCTGCAAGAACATTTTGTAGAACTATTTCCATATTTCCAAGGAAGAAATAGCACATCTCAATAAAAGAGAGGAGGAAATAGCACGTATGGAATTATTTGTGGGTACTTTTTTAGAGAGAAGTATTTCCTTGTTCTTTTGATGTGAAAAGAAGAGGCAAATGTAGCCTACATTATGTAGGTTCTGTTAAAGTGACGGGTGTTAGGTCTACTTTCTGACTCACTTGTGCTTTTTTCAGGACCCGGAATGCAGTGAATGCAATATCTATAGTGCTGCTATGGTGTGTATATCCGCAGCTGATACAGTTTCATCCTTTGCAGAAAATTTGCTGCAGCTGCCGTGCCGGTTCAGAGCTACAGCTGTACACACTGTAAGTTTCTTGTTTCCAAGGCGAAGGGTCGTTGTGGCTGTATATATAATGTTATCTTTGTACTGCGGTTGATATAATTTTGCTCAATTTGGTTACAAAAAAATACCAAGGCTAGCGTTTTCTTCACTCTCACAACTGTAGTTCGGCACACTTACGTAGCCTTATGGCCAATTTGTCATACACTTCTATGTACCCCGTGGTGCCACACTCTAGCTACATATTTTCTTTTTCTTGAGATGAGTCCCATTGTTCCTGACCACAAAGTTTAAAAATGTGACGATCAAAGGTTTAGCAGAAAGAGTATTTTCGTTATAGCAGAAAGAGTAGAAACCTAAATTCAAACACGCGCTTAAGTATGGAAAAGTAGATCAAATGGAAAAACCATTTCGTGTCATAGGAGCATATGCTCTCATTGTTCAAAAATGCATTTCAAAATATAAAAAAATCGAAAAAAGTACGGGTGAACATCCCGATATTTTATGTTTGCACACAAAATTTCGTGAAAAAAATATTTTTTGTGGTTTGTGTTAAGACATTACCTCCAGATCAAACAACGCTACACGGTGTTCCTACTGTTTTTTTCTGTATATTTGGTGTCTCTCCTTATCTCCCGGAGTAGTTTCTTGTCTTGTCGCGGTGCAGTGGGTATTAAATTGTTTGGAGCGATTAAAACGGATGGAGCAGCATAGCACCGTTGGAGTTGTTTATTCAGACCCATTTATTAGTTTTATGACTACGAGGGGTTTGGAGCTTTTACAGTTACATCACGTCAGGGATTTGACTGCCCTATTTTATTTTCCACTTTGAATAAACTCATGCGCGCTACTGATTTCCAAAAGGCCAAACGGTACTCACTTTCTTTCGGTCTTATCCCCGGGCGGGACAGCTGTGCAGCTTGGCTAAACAAACATGTTTCAGAAAAATAAGCATGCGTTAAGTTTCTTAGTAGAACTGTGATTGTGGGTTGAGGGGTTAGAGTGGGAGTAAACAAGAATCCACACTACCTTTGAACTTTGATGCCTTTTATGCGTGTCCAGAAATTCAAAAAAGATGAACATAGGGAAGGCTGCATTGCATAGATGAACATGAAATGTTTTTTTTTAGTATTGATGTTACTCCTACTGGGTTATTTTAGGAGTAGTGTGATACAGCTACTGTAGCACTGCTGCTCCATGTATATTAAACTGTGGGGCACATCCTCCAATGTGATTGCTTTCTATCACCTGCTTTGTATTTCTTCAACAATAAAACATCAGATGTAAAAGGAAGGAAATACAATAAAGGACAAACATCATCAAACTTATGTTATCATGCATTTGGTGCTCTTTTGTAAAGCCTAGATGCCCGGACACAATTTTCGTGTAACAAGATCGATGTAATTGTTTCGTATTTTGAAATATGTTGTGCTAAATTCAAACTAAGACACCACAGCACTAAACTGCTTTCTATGGCGTGAGCTGTGATTTCACATGCCTCTAGAATATTTACTTCATGTGTCTTATTTGTTTTTCAACAAGCCGGAATTTGTCTTATTGCCTACAGTATTTACTGTTCAATTATAATGGAAATGGGTACTCCAGTACACCTTTGCAGTCCAACCAATCAGCTGGTTGGTCAAAGGAGAGAGAGAGCGTGTGGGTGTTTCTTGCGCAGAGAGAGAGAGCAGGAACCCCGCCATTCTTGTGCAGTTTCTGCCCCAAAAATTTATCTCTGCAACCATTTCCCTCCCCATCTTTAAAATATTTTCCCCATAGAACTTTGGCATATACTCCCTCCGTTCCAATTTAAATGAATTCTACTTGTCAACACGTGGATGTACCTAGACATGTTACAAGTATAGATATATCCATATTTTGACAAAGTGAAGTCATTTAATTTGGAACGGAGGGAGTACTCCACTACAGTGTCCTAGCAGTAACCGGGGAAAGAAAGCAAACTCGCAGAGCTAGAGTAGGCGTCTCCTCTTGTCTGTCTTCGTCCTCGTTTCGAGGCCAAGCCAGCAAACCAAGAAACGGAAGCAAAGACCAGCTAGCAAGCAAGAGCCGAGCTCCTCTCACATGGAAGGGAGGGTGGGCATTGCGGTGGCAGGTGGCCATGAAGCCGGTCTCGGACTGTTCAGAGATGTTTCCATGGCGGAGGCGGAGCCGCATGGAGCAGCCAAAGTGGAGTACCGCTCCTCTCCCTCCTCGCCGTCCACGTCCCTCACGCCGTCCCCGCCGCCGGCCGAGGCTGGCCACGGAGGAGGGTACGCGCCGGCGACGCCGCATGCGTGGAGCTTCGGTTGCGAGCAGGAGAAGCCGAGCGGGGCCGGTGCAGGGGACAACGGCAACGGCATGCAGATGCCAGGGCACGGCGACCACGCCGCCGGCTTGAGCTCCGGACGGCGCAGGGGCCGGCCACGCGGTTCTGGGAGACGCCAGATCCTAGCCACCCTAGGTGCGTATGCTCCCTCTGGAACCCACTTCTTCCTCTTCTTCTCGAGTCACCCATTAGCTTTCATTTTTGCCGTTTAGGTTCTTGCCATGTTTGCTCCCCCTTGTGCATTTCTGTTCCATTGCTAGGATGGGGTCCATTTAGGGTGGTGTCCGTTAGGTCAGTGTTCTGATGTTCTTGACTTCTCATCTTGTCGCATCCATCTCCTATGTTATTAAAATGTTTTTTATGTTTAATCTCCAACTTTTTTTTTGAATTTATGTTTAATCTCCAACTTATTCTCACCAACCTTTGCCTTCTGTTCTTCTCCCCATTTATTCTCACCAACCTTTACTTGTGTACGAGATTTTCTTGGCGGGTTAACTAGTCGACTTAATCCGTTAGAAAGTTAAACGATTTCGTTAATTTCATATATATTAGTTCCTGTTTCTTACTCTCTAGTACTAGTTCAGTGACCTAGAAAACTAGCGCAGTTGCTTGCCTGACTGCCGTCCTTCAATACTTGTGATTTCTGAAGGGGAATGGTATGCGCTGTCTGCTGGAGGGAGCTTCACACCCCATGTCATCATCGTCCCTGCTGGAGAGGTAATCTACTTGGCTCAGTGTTTCGGCATTGTGATCTTGTGGTGAATGCCTGTCGCAGTATGAGAAACACTTCGACGTTCCTATCATATTCGATTTTGAATGTAGGACGTGGCAGCGCGCATAATGTCATTCTCCCAGAAGGGTCCACGCTCGGTCTGCATCCTCTCTGCCAATGGGACCATCACTCATGTGGCATTTCATCAGCCTGGCTCCTCTGGCTCGTCCGGTAGCACCTTCAACTACGAGGTATGAAAAACAATTGCATGCAGAATTTGCTGTTTGCATCTTACCACATGTTTATCACTTGTTTAGCTGTTGATGAATCTCTGTTGAGTATTTCAGTTGTGACAAGTAGTCTGGAGTCTGCACTTATTTTTTCTTATTTAGGCTCAGAATTTTCTATTTGTCTGGTACAAGTGTACAATGCAACTCCGCTAATGGCTACGAACTACATATGGAGAGACGAATATCTCGCCAATTTTAATGGCCCTTTCGCATTGCTGTATTTCGTTTGTGTCTCCCTGATACCAAATGACGATACCTTCTATATCTGATTTCCAGGGTCTGTTTGAGATTCTTCAGCTGACTGGCTCTTTTACAATGGCCGAGGAAGGCCGGAGGAGGACCGGTGGGATCAGTGTCTCACTTGCTGGTCCTGATGGCCGTGTCGTTGGCGGCGTAGTGGCTGGGACACTCCGTGCTGCCACTCCTATCCAGGTACAAACCTGACTAAATAACCCACGTCAGCGGCAAATTACAAATTAGCTCACACTAATACAAGTCTCTGAAACAGAACACATGATTACTCTGTTTGTTCATTGAAACGCTCAATGGAACACATATATATCACACTTTGAAGCCACATCTTCCTTGTTCTCTAACACAAACCGTCTGTTCAGGTGATTGTGGGGAGTTTCCTACCAAACAGTGTGAAGCAGCATCAGAGGAGGATGGGCCTGCAACAACCGCCATCTGCCGTTCCGGTTCTACCAGCGGCTGTCGCCCCTCCTCCGGTGCTCACAGCTGCAATGCCCATATCTCAGGCAGCTCCCGGCAATGGTCGCCATGCACCGCCGGTACCCGTGGCACCCCTACAAGCCCATGCTAACATGGAGCACGCTGCAACCATGGGCAGCATGAACCTGAACTCAAGCTCCACCGGTTTCAACATGGTTGGTTGGCCTATCAGCAGCGCGCAGCCGATGGGGCACAGGCCATCCCCTGATATCAACCTCTGCTTGACTCCGCAGGAGTAGAATTGGCCGCCATTTTATTTTGGTCTCCTCATCCCTGACATTTTTAGGGCATGGCTCTAACCTGCCATGGTAACAAATTATGGGTTCTATCCTAATCAACTAGGTAGCAGTTCAACGTCTGGGAGAAGATAGGCTAGAGTGAGTTCAATCAATTTAGCCGTAATCCGATAGTGTGATAGATCTTGGTCTTACTTCATGATTCCTAATTATGGCGGATTTGACGATTTGTTCGGGTGTTCATTGTGATTCCTGCCATTGCTGTAACGGTAACTGTAGTACTACCTCCGATCCATATTAATGGGCACAACTTTATCTAAATACACATGTATCTAGTCTAAATACTTAACTAAATACATATGAATTTAGACAAAGTTATGCCCACTAATATGGATCGGAGGGAGTACTTTTTTTTTTCGAGTCGGAGGCTACTGTAGTACTTTAATCAGTGGTTACCTTCTAAGTCCATGTGTAGTCTGTAGCACGTTTCCCCGAGACAATGGCTTCTGTTAGCGTTTGTTACGTTCAAGTAGTACACTGTACAATTTGCCTCTGCGCTCAATATCCGAAAGTTGACGACCCACAAATGGTGTTTTTTTTTTAGAAAACGTTGCACTTTATCCATTAAGAGTGCATAGAGTTTGACTGATACATTCTGGAGACAACACGCGAAACAGCAGACTCACAGCCTAGCTAGTACTATGTGTGCAGCAACATTCAACGAACGCTTGACATTGCGAATGGGAAGTGAAGAAAAACAAGCAACCAAACGCTTGATATCTGTCACCACTGCACCCACGTCAGAACTGTCAATGATTGAAGAATTCATTCCTTAACCCACGAATGAATTACACTTCCTTTGTCACGACACATGTCTTCATGCGGCCATAGTGTAGCGACATATAAATCGGAAAGTAGTTTTTGCTCCAGAGCTCCCACCACTTAAAAAAAAAATATTTAAAAGTGTCATTTTTTTGAAAAAATCATTCATGTTCTCAATGATGCATACTAGAAGCATGCAAAATCTTTATACTATAGTCTACATAAAAATGACAAAATTTATAGATTTGAAACTATCAATTGTTAACTTTAATCAGATATGTAAATATGTCATTTTTTGTAGTCTAAATATAAAGTATTTCGCACTGTAATTTTGCACGTTTATAGGATATATCATCGAGAACATGCATGATTTTTTCACATTTTTTTGAAACTTCTATTTTTTTTTTTTGAAGTGGCAGGAGCACTAGAGCTCGGGTGCAAGAAATCTCCACTCCATATGAATGCCATTTTATACAAGGCTTATGCGGCCTAGCCCCAGGTTCCATGTGACGATGAGACATGAAGTAGGAAATTCTGAAAGACTAAATTTGTTGGAGAGGCAAAAATCTTTATCCTTCAATGTTTTGTTTGAGGAGACTGAAGTCTCCAACACCACCTCTTCTTCAAGGTGCATGGACTGTTATGCTATTACTGTTTGCTTGATATAGACTATGTAATAAGAGTGACTAGCAGATCCCGTAAAACTCATACCCTAAAAAGCTTTTTATGTTATACCGTAAATCATTTTCAAGGTATGGTGGGGGGTTCTGACATATTGTAAAATTTGTACTCTAAGCAATTGTAGACAAAAAGTTGGCTTTGCTTCGTCAGTAATTGTAGACAAATAGGTGGTTTTTCTTCATTGCTTACCCTAGAAAATCTTAGTTGTACATATGCAGTTCGTAGCTTGAATGTAGTAGATTTGACATGGTGTTCTATCCTTTCATTCATCTGTTTGGCATTGTCTGGTGATAAGGGATTTGATGAGGGGATCTTACCGGTGAAAGTTTGTTTATTGGACATATGTAGGCCACCACTGTGTTATTCTTGTTTGGATTATCATTTCTCTTTCAATACATAATGAATTGATATGTAAATTGTTAAGTAGGTGTATTTTATTTTTATGTCGTCCATCATGAGGAGTTTGCCTTTCTTATAGTACGCTGATGATTTTTTGTACACCCCTAATTATACTACTTAAATATTCTACTCGTTTGTATTATATTCGCCAACAATGTATTGCCTCAATGGTCCATTTGTTTAGGCTCGGTTTGGTTGATACAGTTTGTAGGCAATTACATACTTAATGCTTATTTACTAAAAAAAGGTTTCGTGCCTGCATTTTCTTAACCATGCAATCAATATGGTTGGCATGTTTTGTTATCAAATCCAACAATTTTGGGTTAAACTGTATTCATAATTTCGGGCGTGCCTAGGACACAGGCGACAAGTTTAATTAGATCTCAGTCGTCTGAAGTCACCCCTAGGACAATTTTTCAATTCGAACAATTTTTAAAATCTGAACGTTTTTTAATTTGAACAATATTTTGAATTTGAACGTTTTATAAATTTGAACAATTTTTAAATTGTTAATTTAAACAATTTGAAAATCTGAACAATTTTTAGAATTGAACAAATTTGAACATTTTTTAAAACGAACAATTTTCAAATCTAAACAATTTTAGAATTGAACAATTTTCAAATTTGGACATTTTATAAAAATTAAAATTTTCAAAAATCTTAAAAAAGTATAAAAAGGTTAAAAAAGAAAAAGGAAAAAATAACACAGAAAAGAAAAAGAATAATAAAAATGAAAACAAAAACGAAAAACAAAAGAAAAAACAGAGAAGAAAAAAGAAAATAAAAGGCAGCATGAATCCCGACGCGTTGATCTAGCGGCTCTTGACGTACGCCTGAGCACTAGCAAATCGGCATAATTTCATATACTATGCTGAGCTCGTTGAAGAGCATTGCATGACATTCATTAGATTGTAGGAAACTTGGCAATGCTGGAAACTTGGCAATGCATGTTGGTGCAAGAGCGGTAGGAATCCCGACGCGTTGATCTAGCGGCTCTTGACGTACGCCTGAGCACTAACAAAGATCAAAGATGAAATATAGTACAATATATGCCATTGTAATCATGGCCAAATGTGCACACATCACGTGAAAAAAAGAGAACAAGAAGAAACAGTGCAAAAAAAAAGGTGCAATGTCCTTGTAGTAGTGCATTAAGCTACCTAAGAACACATAAAGAAGTCCTTAAGATATATGAAAATAATAATTAAAATAGGATGATATACATCTATCATTGTACAATTTATAAATTTGTTCCATAACTTGATAACCAAAAGACAAAATAGCCTATGTGCAAGTGCTCAACCTATTGTGTGACGTATAATCAATTTCTTATTTCTAAGTTGTTAATCTTGTAAATTCTTGATGCAGTGACAAATTCAAAGGGAAAAAATCTTTAGAAACTAGTCAGGATTTTTAGGCTTATAAATTTACAACTAGTGAGTTGCGCAATTGCTCACCTAGGATCTTAATATATCTGAGTTAGAATAGGTTATTTTCTTCTTATACTGACCCGCGAAACCAAATCGTCGCCCACGAATTATATCATCGACACTATTTTAGTCTCTAGAGCAAAGAAGATGTATAAAGCACAACAGCGTGCTGCAAGAGCGGTGCACCCGTGAAGTTTCTCTTTATGCCAGTGTTATCAGTTGGAAGTTCAGAATTAGACTAAACTCTGCAGTTGCGGTGCCTGTTGGCGGCTTCTCTGAAAATGATAATCTCGTATGGTGTAAGAAAAAGACTCTGCAACTGCGGTGCCAGAAGATTTCTCGCGAGAACGCCGACTTCGATTTGCCAAATCGACAGTAGACACATGTCTTGGGACAAGCTTACCTGTCCAGCGTGGCGTGGCCGTACCAGTCCATCCGTCCTCTAGACGTCGCGCTCCGCTTCCGCCACCTTCGCACCGTTTCTAGAGTTGTCTGCACCCTTCCGCCGCCCACCGAACCCCGCCTCCTACCTACATAAGCCTCGCCGCTCTAGGCTCTCTATACATCATCACATCCATACAGTCTAATCCAGACCTATCTGAGATCGAAGGTCAAACTCAACCAGCCGATCGACTCCAAAGATGGCGCATAACAGTTCAAAAAAAAAGATGGCGCATCTGCGGGTGGTGCACCGGGACGAGGAGGGGCATGTGGTGAAGGAGAAGGTGCCGATCCCGGAGACGCGGCACCCGGACACGGTGAAGCACTTCGAGCACAAGTTCGAGGAGAAGGGCCTGCACCGCTTCGAGCGCCACCCGGCCAACGGGCCACGCCGCGGCATCGGCGCGCCGCCGCCCAAGTCGGGCCGTGGCGGGAAGTTCACCTGGGAGGGCCCCGACGGGATCGTCGACACCGAGCTCGACCCTCTGCCCGCCGCCATCGACCGCGACGACCCCAACTACGACGAGGAGGGGGAGGGGGAGATGGACGAGGTGGCCAAGGAGGTGCTGCTCGGGGAGGTGGAGGTGGCCAAGGTGGCCGAGGCCAGGGCCGGCGTCGCCAGGGTCGATGTCGCGCCGCCGCTCCTGCAGGACCCGCAGTAGGACTAGGAGGAGCTGGCTGAGCGTTTGTCGTTTATGTTAGTGTGAGCTTGTCTTTGCATAACTACCATGTAGTAATAATCAATAATCAAGCGTGGAAAAGCTCTAATTAACCTCTGCCTTGCATATAACTTCAGTGGAAATGTTCGATTTTCTTTTTTAGCTTAATAACTTGAGTGCAAATGCGATGAACTGCTCTGTTCTTCTGTTAGAAGAGTTTGCTCGTTTTTCTTCAGAGAAAACGTCGTCCTTTTCTTAGTACTTTTTTTTTTTATAATCGAGAAGAAAGGCGCCGCCAAGCTCCTCTCCCCCTCGGTGACGGATGAAGAAAAGGCGCCGCAACCTTCAGCTGCACACCAATTGGGCGATTTCGCCTTGATTTCCTGTAATTTGTGCCTAGAGGTTGTTCTAAGGTGGCCAAGGTTGGGGGCTGTTAAGCTTTAGTGAAGAATATTTTCAGGAGTAGCCTGGTTCTTGAACTCTTCCTGAACCTGGGAACATTGTAACTGTTGAGTATATAATGTTGTAATTAGATTACTTGTATGTCAAGTCACTCATGTATCCATATATATGTGCTTTGCATCTGATCAATAGAATTAAGCATTGCAATCTATTCTCTACATGGTATCAGAGCGGGTGGTGGCGGCGACACTAGGATAACATCGGTACATTAGACCTTGGCCTCACGCTTCATGCCTCCGCCACCATGGACATTACCGCCTACTCGGACGCTGAGCAGGCTGCCCCGACACGCGTCGATCCACTTTGGGATACTGCGTCTATCTTGGACCATCGCTTATCTCATGGTCGTCCAAGCGACAGCCTACGGTGTCTCGCTCCAGTGCAGAGGCGGAGTATCGCGCAGTGGCTAACGCGGTTGCCGAATGCTCCTGGCTTCGGCAGCTACTTCAGGAGCTTTCGTGTCCTATCACCAAGGCCACCGTGGTCTTCTGTGATAACGTCTCAGCGGTCTATCTCTCTGCTAATCCGGTCCATCATCGCCGGACAAAGCATATTGAGCTTGACATTTATTTTGTTCGGGAACAGGTGGCTCTCGGACATATACGTGTCCTACACGTACCCACCTCTCAGCAGTTTACAGACATCATGACCAAAGGGTTACCTACGGCGCCCTTTGAGGAGTTCAGGTCCAGCCTTTGCGTCGGTCCTGGCGACGCTTCGACTGCGGGGGGTGTTGAGTATATATTGTTGTAATTAGATTACTTGTATGTCAAGTCACCCATGTATCCATATATATGTGCTTTGCACCTGATCAATAGAATTAAGCGTTGCAATCTATTCTCTACAGTTACGAACCTGCGCGGTTGGGCGCTGTTTCATTTCAAGGAATGGAACGGGGGAGAAACCCCTACTTTCTTAAAAAGAAAAAGAATCGAGAAGAAAGACGAAATCACTAGAACACCTTGTCTTGTTTTATTTAGCTGAAGAAACCTTGTCTTGTTTCCTCCTCCGGCTGCAAGCCCACAAAGAGGAAAGTGATAAGATGCTGGACCTAGGGCTGTTTCGAAGTTGGGATTACAGTTTACAGACTAGATCCAGCGGCCGTTAAGCAAAATACAGGGCGGGAAGCTGCCTATAGCCCAATCATGTATCGCTCGACGGATCTGGGCTTCTTCCATGCACGGCGGATTGGTCATCGGTCTCGTGGGCTACCGTTTTACCCAACCTTTCGCAGCTCCTCTTCCCGCCAAATCACTCCGTCTTTTGCTTTTGGGTGAAAGATGTAGTTTTTACTTTCTTATTTTTCTAACCAAAGTTTCAGTGAAATGTTATGAGAACCATTGTCTAAATTATGAAAAGTTTCACTTTCCAGCTTCTAGCGTTGAGATTTTCTAAACTGATAGGTGTTGACAAAAAAATGTACTTTCATTTGCCACATGGATGTACTTTCAGACTTTCAGTAGCAGCACGGTGTAATTACATACGCACCAAGGATGCACTTTTTAGAATAAGTGTAATCTGGAGTTCAAGGTATAATTTTTATGGTGTGGACGTACCTCCAAATTTTTCATGGACGTGTTTTCAAAAATCCCGCGCGGGTGTATTTTCGTGCGGCGTGAGTGCGTACTTCCCCACGCAGAGCGGGTGTACGTTCAGGTGTAGCGTGGATATACTTCCACCCTCAGCGTGAGCATACTTTTAGGTAGAACGGGTAGCGGGCATACTTTAGAATACAACGTGGTAGTACTTCCATGTGTATGGCAGGCGTATTTTCACAGTATTTTCACATGCCGTGTGATCATACTTTAATCATGTGCATCGTGAGTATACTGCGTACTTATACTTCGTCTTTTGTGCACTTATACTCTTCTGTAGTAGTACTTCACTTCACCGTTTTTATGTGCTTCTCCTATTTGTTGTACGTTACGAGAAAAAAAGAAAAACATGAAAGTGCAATTATGTGCAGCACAAAACACAGGTTTATCCCGAATTCATTCATGTCGCAACTATAGCGGGAGGCTAGAAAATAGCACGTGTCACGGTCACGGTTTCGCTCTCTGCCTCGTATGTGTCAGCTAGCCAGGGCCAATACAACAGTTGATCCGCTCTAGCGCCGCACATATCTGCACCACCGTCCCCGAGACGGGAGTCCTGCCCCGTGACATATACATAGGTCATGCCCTTCTCGAGCCACTCTCCGCTAACCTGTGGGACCGCGCCCTCCTCCAACCTCTCGCCGTTCCCGGCTCCGCCTATACAAAGCCACCGGGGTGAAGGATAGTGCTGGATGGGCCCGGGTGGCTGCTGCTGCGTCGGAGCCTTTCTAAACGGACCCCTGAGTCCGAGGCGCGTGCATATCGGCGCACCAGGAATATGGAACGCGTTGCATCAGCAACCCATTTGCGATGGCGGACGAACCAATCCACCGTATGTCGTGAACAAGTCCATGACCTCCACGATGACGGACGCCCGGAGGCCAGCGCCATGTCGGAATGGCAGGCGGCGAAGAATCAAGCAACATTATGTCTTGCCAGCCCGCGTCGTCAGGATGCTCCTAGCTCGACGCCCCCTCTAGCGATGATGACGGCGTCTCATCCTCCTCTGATGTGTATGTCGTCTTCGAGAAGTTCTACCACCCTGCCGGAGATGCCAAGGGAAAGGGCAAGACTTTACAGTAAGCTCCGATTTGGCCGTGTTTATCAAAAGTAACGTAGCGGAAAACGATAGCCCTTTGGGGCTTCGTGTTGCATGTTATATGAGGTGGAAAAGCCCCACCGTGGCGTTACAAGGAAACCTGTATTTGGTCGGTGTACTACACCGTACCAAATACGATATAGGATTGTATTACAAACTCTAACAGCCTCTCTTAATCTAAACTACGAAGGAGATTTAGATTACGTCTAAACTCACGAAGGCTAGCAACAGGAAGAGCCTTAGTGAAGCCATCAGCAACTTGATCCTTGCTTGATATGAATTTGATCTCCAGATTTTTGCTTGCTACTCGTTCACGAACAAAGTGAAAATCAATCTCAATGTGCTTCGTACGAGCATGAAAGACAGGATTTGCAGACATATACGTAGCACCCAAATTATCACACCATAAACATGGTTTTTGTGTTAATCTCACTCCAAGTTCCTTGAGAACAGCTTCTACCCATATTAACTCAGTTGTAGCATTTGCAAGTGCCTTATACTCAGCTTCTGTACTAGACCGTGATACTGTAGGTTGCTTTCTGGCATTCCATGATACAAGATTTGGTCCAACAAAGATGGCAAATCCACCAGTGGAACGTCTGCCATCAGGGCATCCAGCCCAATCTGCATCTGAAAAGGCACTCAACAAGGTAGAAGTGGACTTCTGAAAAGTAATACCAAGCTTTACAGTACCACTGACATATCGTAGAATCCTCTTGACGGCTGTATAATGTGAAGTGATAGGAGCATGAAGATATTGACAAACCTTGTTGACAGAGAAGGCTATATCTGGACGTGTTAAAGGAAGATATTGAAGAGCACCAACAATACTTCGATATCGTGTGACGTCCTCAGAATCAAGCGGCTCCCCCTCGGAAGTGAGCTTTTCTGCAGTGGATAGCGGCGTAGGTGCTGGCTTACAGTTTTGCATATCAGCTCGTATAAGTAAGTCTGAGGCATATTTCTGCTGTGTGAGAATTAAACCGTCAGGAGTTTTCTTAACTTCAATCCCTAAGAAAAAATGTAAGTCACCAAGATCCTTTATGGCAAAGTGAAGATTGAGGTCCTTAAGCAAGGCATTGATGGCCTGATCTGATGAACTTGTAACAATTATATCATCAACATAAATCAGGGCATAAATGATAATGTCAGACTTGTTGTACAGAAATAAGGATGTATCAGCTTGAGATGGTATGATGCCAAAGTCCTGAAGCTTGGCCCTCAGCCGAGAGAACCATGCATGAGGAGCCTGTTTAAGACCATAAAGAGCTTTATCAAGTTTGCAAATGTGATGAGGAGCATTAGGATCCTCAAAACCAGGGGTTGTCTCATGTAAACTTCCTCTTCTAGAACACCATGCAAAAATGCGTTCTTAACATCTAGCTGCCGTAAGCTCCACCCTCTTGAAACTGAGATTGCAAGCACAATACGGATCGTGGCAATTTTAACAACAGGGCTGAAAGTATCTTCATAGTCAATTCCGTACCTTTGCTTGAACCCCTTGGCAACAAGACGAGCTTTGTATCTGTCAATGGTGCCATCAGCACGCCTCTTTATGCGATAGACCCATTTGCAATCAATCAAGTTTTTGCGGGAGCTAGAAGGCACAAGGTGCCATGTATTATTTTTTAGGAGAGCATCATATTCTTCTTCCATGGCGTGACGCCATTGTGGATGATCAAGAGCTTCAGAGAGAGAACTAGGTTCACCTGTAGAAGCAAGAAAACTATACCGCACAGTGCGGCCTTTTGTACTGTAACGAACTGTACCATCGGTAAATTTTCTAGGCTTGGTTATACCTTTTTTAAGACGGGTTCTAATACCATCAGCAGGAGGAGTTGCACCATCCGGCTGCACAGAAGATCCAGCAGCAGCGACTTCATTGTAGGAGCCATCGAGGCCATTGAGGATATAGCCAATAAGCTCTCCATCATCGACTTGTTTGCCGAGTGCCATCAACTCGGAACTGAACCCTTTCATCTTGGCAAAGTATTGAGCTATCGTGAGGGAGTCTTTCTTTGTGCCGTTGAGAGCGATGCGAAGGTGGTTCACCTTGGCCAGCGACTGGGTGGAGAACATCCTTGTGATCACGGACCAGACGGCCTCGCTGGATTCCAGGCCGACGACATGCGCCAAGATATCAGGGGACAAGGAGTTGACGAGATAGCTCATCATGGCTTGATCTCGAGCAATCCAAGTGGCATAGTCCGGATTGGGTACAGACTTCTTCTTCTTCTCAGCATCTTCTACCTCCATCATGCGTGAAGGAGCACGTTCACTGCCATCAAGGAGCCCGAGAACTTGGGCACCATGAAGAGCCGGCAACACCAAGGTTTTCCAGAACAAAAAATTTCCACGAACGAGCTTCTGCGAGGGAGGAGCTCCAAGCACCGATGCAACAGATCCCATCGTGACCGGGGACGAGGACGACGCCATGAGCAGAGTGGGGTTATGAGGCGGCGGCGACAGACAGGGCTGCGGCGGCGGCGGTTTTGAGTTTTTACGGATTTAGGGTTTTGGGCCGTATCTTGTGGTGGCGGCGGCAGAAAAGGACTGCGGCGGCGGCTGAGTTTTTTGGCTTTGATTGTGGGGTTGTGGACGTAGGGCGGCGGCGGCGGCAGATGACTGCAACGGCGGCGGCGATCTTGGTTTTGTGGTTTTTAGGCGGCGGCCGAGAAGGAACGGCGGCGGCGAAGGTTTTGTGGATCGATGTTGCGCTCTGATACCATATCAAATGTAACGTAGCGGAAAACGATAGCCCTTTGGGGCTTCGTGTTGCATGTTATATGAGGTGGAAAAGCCCCACCGTGGCGTTACAAGGAAACCTGTATTTGGTCGGTGTACTACACCATACCAAATATGGTATAGGATTGTATTACAAACTCTAACAGTGTTTACATTGTATGTGGTCATTATTTTTTGCTGAATATGTATCTGTGATTTCTAGTGTGCGTGTCTTTGTGATGAACTTGTGCATGTTTAATTAATTATCTAGTACTTTCACGGACGTAAATGATCGACGTTTTGCATATGTTTTGTATGATCTATGTGCTGCATATGTGTGTGCGTGATTTTAGAGGTGAAATTTGATGGGATGGCTACAGAGACGGACAAACAAATTAAGGTTAGTCGATCGGACCCTATCTGCAGACAAGTTTAGACGTGTCCACGGCCAGATTCTGTCGCGCGGCGGCGGATGGATCTTGCGACCGTCTACATGTTGTGGTGGCACCTCCTCTCCGGCGGCAAGGGGTACAGCGACGCCGGCGGCGTCTAGGTTTCTCGGGAGCGCGGCGGTGGATCTGATTGAGTTTCTTCCAGGTTGCTCGGGGTGTTTTGTGCATTTTGCAGGGGTCCATTTGTAATTTCTTTTCTTTGCTGGACTTGTCTGTAATGTCTACGGAGCATTTCTGAATATATGGATCAGATCCTTTCCTCAAAAAAAGATAGTACACCTCGGCGTATCTAATCTTAGCTAGCATCTACGTGTACCGTGTACGTACAGTCTTCGAACTAGGGCCGGGCTATGAGCATTGCCGCTGGTGCTTTCTGCTTTGCTGCGGGCGCCACCACCACTACTCCACGCCATATCCATATGGATGTACACGCGCCGACCACCGCGCCCGCCGTACCAGCTTATCCTAACAGCGTGTTTACACGTACGACAGGATCCAGCCAGACGGCCCCTAGTAAAAGTTGACCCGCCGAAGCGGCTGACCCCTGCCTCCCAGCCGGCGAGACATCGATCTACCTATGCATAAATTGCAATTTGCAAGAGCAAGTAGTGGCCGACCTCTCACTGTTTCACACTGACCTGCCGGAAAAGACGGAGCTGAAGCGTACGCTACGTTCCCATAGAAAACGAGGCGGCGCTCCGACACGGTGCGCTTTAGCCAATCGAGCCCACCCACGAGCACTAGAGTGGAGTACCAGCATTGCTAGCCGATGCAGGAATGCAGCTAAGATCACAGTCCTGATAATGGAGTCAGTGAGTGGACACTATTGGCCACTCGGCACAAACCAACATCCTGTACAAAAACACATAAAGATAGTATTTGGGAGATATATCTTTTATTCCAGGGATCCGGTTACTGTCCATTGGATATGCGGTGAGATGAGTTCACCTCTTATTGTATGCACCACCACTCGGAACTACACGTCACTTACGTAATGCTCCGTGACACTACTAGCTACTCGTACCATTGCTTTGCTCCGTGATTGCCTCGACTACCAGAGGTTGAGCATGTCCCATGGCTTGGACGATGACGCGCCAACTGGTCATCGCATCTCGGTGCTACCCTTTAGAGTGTTGAAACCAACTGGTCATCGCATCGGTGCTACCCTTTAGAGTGTTGAAACTGGCGTTACCGTTGCATATCATCTTCCTGTAACAAAGATAGTCCGAATAGGGAGTCAAAAAAATCGAAAAGGGGATGTCAGCCTCTACATCAAAATGATGCACACAGCCTCCCGCATTTTATAAATAAATTCCAAAGGTTTAACAGTTTATAGATCACGGATCACTCAAAGTGATTGCCTCGACTACTAGCTAGTCGTACTCGTACCATTGCTTTGCTCCGTGATTGCCTCAACTACCAGAGGTTGAGCATGTCCCATGGCTTGGACGATGACGCGCCAACTGGTCATCGCATCGGTGCTACCCTTTAGAGTGTTGAAACTGGCGTTACCGTCGCATATCATCTTCCTGTAACAAAACCGATACGCACACAAAGATAGTCCGAATAGGGAGTCAAAAAAACAATCGAAAAGGGGATGCCAGCCTCTGCATCAAAATGATGCACACAGCCTCCCGCATTTTATTAATAAGTTTCAAAGGTTTAACAGCTTATAGATCACGGATCACTCAAAGTGGCTACAAAGATCAAACACTCAAAAAGAGGTGCACTGGACATTTTAGTTTTCTAAGATGTAGTCACCCACCCCGTCAGAAGATAGCACGTACGACCGTCATCATGCGGGTCCATCCGGTATCCAATGAATCACTTTGTGGATAACCTGCAAATAATGAGTAGATTATGTTTTGTTAAATACATTACCATTACGGTAGTTCCAAATTGCCCACAGAATGGCCGAAACGCCAATGCGAGCCTTGGTACCCTTGTCTACCCGTTCAACCAGCCACCAAACATTTCGATACACTAGTTGGTCGGTGAATATTGAAAGTGAAATATATAAACCTCCAAATATCACGAGCGAAGTACATGAAATAAACAGGTGCTCAACAGACTCATCTGCATCACAGAAAACGCATTTCTGTGATGCAGTCCATTGTCTTTTAGCCAATTTTTTTTGTCAAAGCCCCTTTCGATATAGAAACCAAAGAAAATTTATTTTTAAGGGGATCTTCAATTTCCACAAGTATTTTCTCAAGTATCTTGTATGCCCATTGAGTAAATCCTCATAAAAAGATTTCACTGAAAAAATTCCATTCGTAGCCAGAAGCCATTTAAACTTGTCTGGTTCATTTAGCAAATTAACTCACATTAGCCTTTCAACTAAATGTAACCAAACCGTCCTATTGTGTCCTATTAAAATCCGTCTAAACGGATGATTAATAGGAACCGAATTACGAACATCAACCACCGTTGAGTTCTTGTTTGAGGCTATGGCATGTATAGAGAAGGATATTAAAATCCGTCTAAACGGAAGATTAATAGGAACCAAATTAAGAAATCAACCACCGTTGAGTTCTTGTTTGTGGCTATGGCATATAGAGAAGGATATTCATTCGCTAATGAAATATGGCCTAACAATAAATCCTCCCAAAAATATACCTGCTCTCCATTACCAAGTATGAATGTACCACGAGCAAAGAATCCGTTATTCACCTTCATTAGACCTTTCCAAAAAGGTGAATCCAATAGTTTAATTTGTACTTATGGTAACGTTTTACCACCTAAGTACTTATTAGTTAACAATTCTTGCCACACGCCTTTTTCATTTAATAACTTATACAGCCATTTACTCAATAGACATTTTTTTTTTATTTCTAAAACCACAACACCCAGCCCTCCTTGGTCTTTTGGCCTACACACTATATTCCATTTTGTGACCCTATGTTTTCTCTTGTGTTGATCACTTTGCCAAAAAAATCGTGATCGTTAATAATCCAATCTTTTGCGTGCCCCTTTAGGTATTTCAAAGAATGATAGCAAGAGCATTGGCAAACTTGTCAAAACAGAATTAATTAGCACAAGACAATCTCCGTACGACAACATCTTGGCCACCCATGATGCCAATTTTTGCTCAGAACGATCCTCTACAGGTTTCCATTATTTATTCAACAATTTTCGATAATGAATTGGGATCCCCAAATATCTAAACGGAAGGGAACCGATCTCACATCCAAAAATGTGACGGTACTCTTCCTGACTCACCATTGTCTTGCCAAAACAATATAACTCACTCTTATGAAAATTAATTTTAATCCTGATAGTTGCTCAAAAAAGCCAATATTAGTTTCATCTTCACGACCTTCGAATGTCGTGTTCAAGGAACAATATTGTGTCATCTGCATATTGGAGAATAGATACACCACCCTCCACGAGATGTGGTATTAAACCCCCAATTTGGCCATCCTCCTTTGCTCTAGAAATTAAGATGGCTAACATATCCGCATCTAGATTAAACATTAGAGGAAACAACGGATCTCCCCGTCGTAATCCTTTGAGTGTCTGAAAGTAATGACCTATATCATCATTAACATGTATTCCAACACTCACTCCCTGAACAAATCTAGCAATCCATTCACACCATTGAGGAGCAAAACCTTTCATGCGTAGAACTTGTTGCAGGCTAGACCATTTAACTTTTCATAAGCTTTTTTCAAAATCTATCTTAAAAAGAACCACATCCAGCTTCTTTCTGTGCATTTCGTGGATCGTCTCGTGTAGCATTACCACTACATCAAGAATATTCCTGGCTAGTATGAATGTGATTTGAGTTGGATGAACCACTCTACTTGCAATAGATGTTTTCCTGTTCGTACCCACTTTTGTGAAAATTTTGAAACTTACATTGACTAGGAAGTCAAATATTTGCACTAGAATGACCTATATGTATTTTCCAAGTTTGTTTAAAGAACGAAATGATTTGTAGTGTACCTCGAAAGTCAAGTATGATACTCCTACCTCAGAAAGAAGACAAATGATAAAAGAAGCTAACATAGCATTGTTTTATTTTTGTTATTTCTGTACGGGCCACAAAAGCTTACGATCTTGCATGAAAGTTGACATACTTGATCACTGCATATGTATATGTGAATTTTCAAAATAAAATAAAATTGGATAACTCTTTATTAAGAGGTCAGATGAGTGCTCAGCCCCATAAACTCGGTGCCTCTGTTCATTATCCGCAGCAACGCAACACCTGTCTAACCTCGAGCAAATAGCTTGGCAGGCACCACCATGGCGCTGGCTGGTAGTAGCCAGCATACCATGTTTCATCTCCATCACTTTTGACCAGGGAGCCACATCCCAAAGCTCTCCTTTCGCTGCTCCCACAGCATCTTTGCGAGAGAAAAGAAACCTAATCAGCCAGCCAGAGGTGTAGTACTGTGTGTGTGTGTGAATCATATCATTGCCGTCGCTCGCATGTGGGTAGCATCTTTGCATGTCTCCCTTTCCCTGATCAGCCCAGATTTATCAAAGCCACTGTAGCTGCACGGTGTTGACTTTTGCTCGTACAAAGCTGTGGCCCATGTCGGCCGGCCTTCGATCGCCACCTCCATCCATGAGCCATGGCCATCATACGGAATCTTGCAGAACAGATACGATCGGTGCGATGATCTTGTAGTTCTTTAATGGATTTGACAGATCGATCACACCTTGAGAAAACAACTACGGAGTAGTTTGCTCTCTTGGACTTGTGGACGACAAGGCTGAAGAAAATTATATACTACTCGACTAATTTGAAGGCTTGGACGGCATGGATTCAGCGTTTTCAGACAGGGGTCGTCACGGTCTCGCAGGCAGACAGAGCAAGACGACACACATACGGGCAGGCAGACAGACATGCAGCAGAAAACAAATGCAAGTGCGTATGCATACAAGGGAGTACTGATTCTTCTTCTTCACCACCTTCAGTCATCATCTGAAATCTCAACAGTGGCTGAAAACGCTGAATCCATGCCGAAAGAAAGGAAACAGACACACTTGACGAAGAAGACAACCATACCATTTAGTATATCAATTAGACTACTATTAGCGATGTACAAGCCGACGATGTGAAAACATCCCCACATGCATACGCATATGTTCCTTCCTAGATGGAAGGGCCACGGCACGGACACAGCCAAAACAACAGGTAGATAAGATATGATAAATCCATCATGATCATCGCCAGATGATTCCTTGTGTCAACTTAATGTTCAGCATCCTCAGCTCGATGGAAGAGCTAGCTCATGGCCTGCCCTTGTGCTGCGTGTAGATGTAGTCCAGGTGCGCGTCGTGGAGCAGCCTCCTCTGCATGCACTCCTCACCAGCGCTCCCCTCCTCGCACGCCGCCGCCTCCTCACCCTCCTCCTCTGCTGCCGTCGTCACCTCCCAGACCGCCTCCTCACCATTGCCGACCTCGCCACCTTCCGTGTAACGCACCGCTAGCCTGTCTGACGCAGCATCGGCTGCCTTGACGTTCACGACACCAATATCTGCGAAAATATATACAGCTCCGTAAGTAAGGAATATGTACACAAGTGAAGAAGGTAGTACGGGTGGTGGCGGTGTGGTGCTACCTTGGTGAGGAGCAGTACTGGCCGGGAGGAGGCGAGCGGCCGCCGCGCGGTGGGAGAAGCTGAGGAGGAGAAGCAGGGCAAGAGCAGTGAGCGGCGGCGACGACAAGATACCGCAGCGTTTCGTCATCCTTATCGATTTCTCGCTTAAATTACGCCGCGTTGTTGAAGAAGAGAAGAGATAGTGTGCTAGTGGCAGTGGCTTCGGGAGCTAGCGAATGGGTGTGGCCATGTGGGTGTTCGGGGTGGCGAGGAGCTATTTATAGCCCGGCAACTGGTGTGATGAGTTCGCAACTTGTAAACACACGGTGAGTTGGCACGGACACGGCAATATTTTAGGGGTTTAATTTGAGATGGAACGGACATGCACACGCACTCACAAATCACAATATCACATGTGTATAACACGAGTAGATTCAGATTGGCTAACCCATGAGCGCCTCTAGCTTTCGATGGCAAAACTAAGAAGCACCTAGTTGTAGCTAGCCTAGCTTAGGGCAACTTCCAATAACATCTGCCATTGTTTCGGTGCCAAACACAAAAAAATATGCGTTTGCTCACGAGGAGGATTTAGTGACTTTAGCTAGCCTAGCTTAGGGCAACTTCCAATAACTTCTGGCATTGTTTCGGTGCCAAACACAAACAAATACACGTTTGTTCAGGAGGAGGATTTTGTGACTTTAGGCAAAGTCACTAACTTTGTGCTGGCATGTGGGCCCTCCATGACTCCATGTGGCGGACCCAAATGTCAGCGACACAAAATATGCTGACATTACGTTCGTTTGTTCAAGGTAATATAAGTAGAGCTCCAGTTGGCACGAAACTCATGGCGTCGTCCACGCCATCGAAAGACATGGTGTCGGGGTGGTGGGGTAGATCCAGGTCAAACGAACTCGAAGGCGCGTAGAACATGGTTTCCTGTGGCGACGAAAGAGGGTGCGGTGTGGAGCGGTGATTACACCCAAGTGCAGGGGATATTTGTATTACCTCTCACAATGTGGAAGAAGGGTATCAAACGGTAGGGGATAGCTGCGGTACCTCTCAGATTAAAGTATCACAAATCTATTTTTGTGTGCAATTGACAAACTAAAGGAGCAATAATGATAGATATGTTGCTTGAAAGTAAATACAAGAAATAAAGTAAATGTAAATATATCCCAATCCTTTAAGATGTAAGAAGAGATGCCGGTGGTTTAATAGAATATAAAGTATGAACATGGGTTCATAAATTCACTTGAGGCCTATTTTATTCAAAGGATCCGCAAAAGAATTTTGTAGCATTCAAATCCTTGGGAGATTTTCCTACGGTAGTTGTTTGACTTATAGGATTGAATCCTATAGGAATTTTTTCTCAGACACCCTTTGCACTACTTTTCATAGAAAATCTAACATCCTTTTTAAAATCCTTTGGTTTTCCTGTAATGGAATCAAACAAACTTTAATGCATGTGAAATCCTGTAGGATTGAAGTGGGGATGACATTGCAATCCTTTAAGGCCTCTTTGATTCGCATGATAGAAAAAACACGGTAATAGGAATATTGCAGAAATATAATGTCATGACACTTGAAATCCTTCATGATTTTTTTTTGCAGAAATTTGTAGCAGATGTTGTTTGATTGCTCCGCAGGAAAAACACAGGAATTTTTATAGAGATTGAGTGCATGTCATAGTTATCATAAACACATATGAACTTTTTCAAGAGGTCTCACCTCTTGCTAGAAATCCTGTAGTATTGTAGTGTAGGAAATGAATCCATAGGAATTTTGGAGGATTCAATCCTTTGAATCAAGTGGACTCTATAAAAAAACTCCGATGGGTGGAAATCCTATGTAACTCCTTTGAATCAAAGAGGCCATTAGTTTTCATATTACTGCATTTTTGCGAATCAAAGAAGCCAATGATCTCTCACTACTAAATATAGTACTAAAATAATAAACATAGATACGAGCGATGCCTCACACACACTTGTCACACTTTGCCAAGAAACATTCATATGGACAACATGTCCAAGGATCAAAACACATCTAGTTTCCATAGCTTGCTAAGTATGCAATGCTAATACTCACTAAGTAAGTAGGTTGTTCATGCGTTCATGTCTAAATAATACAACCGAGTATTGCCTTAAATTTCATGACATGAGGTTGAAAACTAATATACACTTAACGCACAACTCCGAGGTCAGAGTCCACAAAGCATTTTTTTTCTCTTTTATTCCTATATATGTGTGTGCCATTGGGGTGCGGGTTTTCTATTTCTATCACTTAGCGCAAGGGTATCTCCACGAGTTTTTATCATTATCATACCTTTTCATGTGTGTTCCTACACAGAGAAAAACAAATTGAGGGAGCAACGACTTATTTTTTGTCATTTTAAAGTCACAATTTATCTTTTTTGTAGCCCAACCTGTAACGTATCATTTATCGAAACTTTTCAGATATGTGTAACACATCATTAGTATTTTTAAAATTCTGGCCTCAACCGGAGTCTGGTGAGTAGAAATGGCGCACTTGCTTGTAACGTGCCTTTGTAGTTGTGTTCGTACTAGATACGGGCGCGCCTGATTTTCCTGGCATTTTCCAACAATGAGAGCACGAGAATATGGAAGACTTTGGGACGTCTTCCAAGCATCCAAAACTAAACTTGCCTACATTGTGAAAACGCACACTGTGCCTGCCATTTCTATCGTTTGGAATCTTTGGACGTAATACCTAACAAAGTATACGTGCTGCTTATAGCAAGCAAAACTCCGCAAGTTTGATATTTTGGTAAGCCAGCCCAGAGGCGTGCAAGACTCGAGCAGGTTCGTTTACGCATGCATGCGTTTGTGGACACCTAAAGCCAAAGCTGGTTACTGGTAGTGCATCCTTGGGGCCCAGGCCCCACCATGGCTGGCCGAGCGGCCACATGCACAGCACACCCACGTAGCAGCAACAAGACGTAGTATAATGGAAGCTGCCAAGCCTTTTGGTTTGGCCACTCCACTCACAAGGCTGGCTGGCACTAGTCGTAGCCATGCCCTGTTCCTCTTCTTCCCTTGTCTGCTCTTCTCTGCCTCCGCATCCTAGTCGAGCCAGCTAGCTCGATCAGTCCCTGCAGCATTGGCGCCACTCTCCATGGCTAGTGGCATCGTCAGATATAGCCGTAGAGAGGTCCTAGCTCTCTTTGTAAGACCAGGATCATGTGATCCTAGTCGTGCCAATTAGACGTTCTCTACTTCTATATTTCCATTTCATTATTTCTTATCATATATATACCTACATGGTCTCGTTGTTGAGATTGAAAAATGAGAGCATCCGGGCGCTCCAACAGGGTTATCGGGCTCGCCGGCAGCAAAAAAAAAAACCAATGTTCGGGATATGGCTTCTCGTTAACTTATCGGTCGACCCAAGATAAGAGATAAATCGGCTTATCGGCCGATTTATCGATTTTATCGGTCGACCATTTATCAGCAAGTTTTTTAAAAAAAAAATAGGTTTTTGTACCATCAGAATCAATCAATATGACAAACTCATAAGCCATATCATTTGTATCCCTCTTAAAAACCCTAATATGTTGCGAACTTAGCCATCTACACAAACAGAAGGCATCAAGAATCCAAGAACTCAACGAAAATAAAAAAATTGGAGCTAAAATGGTTGGGTCACACAGATTTACCAGTGAATATCGGTGGTATATCGGTAAATATTGGTGAATACCGGCGATATATCGGCCTGACAATCGATATATCGGCCATTCCGGTAAATGCAGGCGGTATTCACTTATCTTATCGTTCTGGACCCGGTAACCGATAAACCGGCCGATATATCGGCATACCGACCGATATTTGGAACAGTGAAAAAACCCTCCACCGGGCGCCCTAATAGCGTCAAAATTGTCGGATGGTCCCAATATAGCGCGTCCGACTACCCGGATTTGCGCCGTGTTCCTAGGGAGGAAACTGGGAGTGCCCCTAACTATGGCAACGCGCGCCACGTCAGATACTGACGTGCGGGACTGCCCATCAGGGACATAGTGTCGGTCTATTTCACTTTCCCCTCCCCATCCATTTTCATTCTCCCGCCCGCTGCCTGCCCCGCCCACCTCGTTCCAGCCTTTCCCACCTTCGACGATACACGTCTCCCATAGATGTCTCCCGTCAAGCGTAATTGTGGCGCTGCTCGTGGTCGTGGCGCTGCTCATGGCGGCGGCGGCGGTCTCGTTCCTCGCAAATCACGCTCGCGCCCGCTGATATCTCGGCTGAAGCGTGGGAGCAGGAGCTGCATCGTTGATCGCTGCTCACCAATGACAAGAAAGGGCGGCGCGAGAGTGCATCGGCCAGGCAGGCACACATCTATCTCGTCGCCGCGTCACTTGCGCTCAGCGGTGGTGCGGGCGCAATTCAAGGGAGCACCAACGTGTCGGGGCGCGCGTCGCCGTCGAACTCAGCCTACTTTGATGGCGGTGGCGCAACTCCGCTTTCAGGGAAACGGATCTCACCCAGATTCGGTGAGAACGAACATGGCTCCGACTCGCCGAACATCAGCCTTGGCTTTGGCCTCAACCAGACGTTCTCTGTCTCGCCGGCTGTGTAGAGGGGGAGGCCATGATCATGTGTCAATGTGAGTGGCCGCCAATTCCTCTTTGGCGTGGCCGGCGATGGTGCCGACACCAACAAAGGGACTGGAGCCCACGTGTTTGACGGAATGCCGACCGATGAGAATGACGAAATGGAATGAAACCGACATCCTACGCCTCATTCATCTTGTGTTTGTGACATGACACCGACGTGCATGTTCTAGTTTGTGATAGCTCGACTGTCTGGCCATCTTGTGTGGCATGATCCGGGATGGTACCGCCAGGACCGGCGGTCTGGAAGAGGAAGAAGAAGAGGACGATGAGGAGCAAGAGGGCGATGGTGAGGGCGAAGAGGTCGAGGTGTAATACGTGGAGAGCGAGAAGATCCGCAAGACGAGGAAGAAAGGCACTAAAAGCAAGAGGTGGAAGACCGCCGAGGACAAGTGTCTATGTGACGAATGGAAGCTTGTGACCAACGACTCCATTATCGGCGCCAACCAAACCTACAGCTGGTATTGGAAGAGGGTCGGGAAACAATTCCACAAGACTATGACATATGGTTGTTATGCTAGGCTTCGAATGGACCGCAATTGGAATGCCATGTCACATAGGGGGAAGAACATGCAGGCCGAATGCAACAAGTTCCACCGCGACCTTGAGCAAATCAAAAGAAGGAAAGTGAGTGGCAAGACGATGGCCGACGAGTTGAAAGACGGGATAAGGTTCTACCGAAAGAATAAAAGACTACTTCAAGTTCATGCAATGCTTTGTTAAGCTTCAAAACAACAAGAAGTGGGAGCAAACTCGTATCGATCTGAACGACGGCCAGGCTGCCCACGCGCCAGATCACAACATCGTCGCGTCAGTGCTGAAGGGACGCCCTGTTGGAAACAAGAAGGCAAAGACCAACAAAAATGGCGCATCGTCGACGACGTCCGTGCAAGCAACCATTGACAAGTGCCTCGCCGAGGTCACATCCATGTCGAAGCAAAATGCAAGCATTTTCGCCGACAGTTGGTCGTCTTTGATGAGCAGACATGACGAGAAGATCGACATGGAGAAGGAGAAGGTCGCCGTCGACAAGGAGAGACTCGCCGTTGAGAGGAGAAGGCCCAAGCAGCTATCATGCAAGTCGACACGGCAAGAATCAAAGCGATCTCGGAGGCGTCGCAATTCGTAGTCAAGAAGATGAAAGAGGACTCCAAGATGTTGACCCCCGACCTCTTCGCCTAGTCACCGCCGGTGAGGTCTTTATTTGTGCTCTCTCTCCAACGCATCTTGCGGGAGATGGGTCATCTACCGCTGGAGCCAACGCCGATGGGGACGACACGGGAGCTGGAGCCAACAACGAGCATGACGCCCATGTCGAGCACGACGCCGCCGGATCCTGAGCCAATGCCATGCCCGGCTTGGGACGACATGGAGACACATGAGGAATCGTCGACCATTTGATTTCCATGCATATTCGACGTTTTGTAATATGTTCGCCGGACCTGGTGATGATTTTGAGTGTGTGAACTTGACCGTCGCGTCGCCATTTGAATTTGGTCGAAAAAATTATTGGCAGCGTTTATTGAAAGGGACCGATGGGTTAGCCGCTCCCAATAGGGCGGAAACCTGTGTCGACGCTCCCAATAGCATTTGTCCGAAAGATACAACAGCGTCGGTGGAGATGGTAGGAGTTGTGAGATATTACGATACGGATCGCCATAAGGTCAAGACCGAGCCGTCCTTACCGGTTCGCGGCAAGAAGCGCGCCGCGCCACCGCCGACGCATCGGGATATGACAGATGAGAAGGTTGAGGCGCTCTACCAGCTCCCGCTCGCGAGGCCATGAAGCAGTCGTTCGACACCGTCCAACCGGCGCCGAAGCAGTTTACGGAGGTGTGGTCCTCCATCGAGAATGGCATCGTCGTCATTCGAGACGACAGCGAGGAGGAGGACGTCGTGCCAACGCCGCCCAGAGGAGACGTCGAGATCAAGGAGGAGCCGCAGGACGCCGCCACGTTGATGGATTCTACACCAGTCTCTAGGGTTTTTAGTTTAAATTTCTATCCAATTATGTAAAATATATGAAATATTTAACGAAATAACGTTATTTTCAATTAAAACATATTTGATCCGCTTTCAATAAAGTCTATTGGAAGCGATCGGTGAGGAGAGCTGCTCACCATAGCACGGCAACGCGTGTCGGCGTTCCGATATCATTTGTCCGACCTTGATCGCCATACCGTCGACGCGAGAAAATATAGCAGCGGGACACGCTTGCAGTGTGTGACGAGAGGGGAGAAAGCCAAAAGGTGCATTGCGTCTCTGTCGCATGTGCGCGTGCGATCGTGTCGTGCTCGTCGTTGTCGATCGACGGATGGCCCTGTCCGGTTGGGCCAGTGCAGCAGCGCCAGTACTGCTGCAGCGGTGGGGCTAGCTTAGCTAGGCTCGGTTCCGCTCGCGTCCAGTCCAGGCCGGATTTCATACGAGTCAACGGCTAGCTGGCCAGCTCCGGCCTGCCGGTCGGTGTCTGTAGCTTTCAGCTAGCTGAGCATGCAGTGATGCATCATGCACACTGCCCTACCGCTAGCACGGGAGCGACGGGTCAGGGCTGGCAACTGCACTGCATGCAGTGTAACGGCGACCCATGCGGCCGTATCTCGTGGACCGCTCCATCGAATCTTCGCCTAGCTCACAGGTCATGGGTTATGATCCTTCAGGAAAACGATGGCCTTTTCAACAAGCTCTGGCTCGAATTTCACTCGTTTTTTCTATCACTAGAACGCGAGTACAGTGTTCACTGGTTTGGTCTTTGGTGTGATATCCCATCCGGTTTAACCGGTCCTTCTTCCAAAGTTTCACGGCCATTAACAGCCGCCACGTTTCAAGATTTTCTTTTCTTGGAAAGAAGGCAAAATATTCACCATTTTTCTTAATTAAAGAAATTTTAGAACACTGGTATGGTAGCTCTCACGCCAAGACATCAAAAAATGGTAGCAGTTCCTATGCGGAAATATCTGCACCACACCGTGGAACACACGTCCTGGATATGCGCGTGAGAGCTTTTCTGGTGTCTCGCTCACTTGCTAGTGGAAGTCACTAGTGTATGTAGAATTTCGTCATCCCCCTGCTCGCGTGCAAGAATTAACGCGTGCGCCATTTATGTTACGTGTGCAAAGATCCGATTTGGAATATCCGTAAAGTTAGCTTAGTTACCAAATCAGCCACTCTCTATATAGTACTCCCTCCGTTCCAAATTAATTGACTTCCATTTGTCCACATGTGGATGTATCTAGATACATCCACATGTGGACAAATGGAAGTCAATTAATTTGGAACGGAGGGAGTATATGTTTTTCTTCAGAAAATGGCAAAGAATATACGTTTTTGTGGGCATCAGTATGGGTTCGGAAAAGTTTTGCATCTGGGCATGAGCAGATCATGCATGCACCAGAGAGGAAAGTATATACGTGGAAGCAATCAAGCGACCACTAACTCCATCGTGAGATAACACTGGCTGATAAAATAACTAGTAGCACCCTGTTTGTGGGCACTCGAGTTATTATTGCCACTCCGTGGACTTGGAAGTCAAGAACGTATTTGCCGTACTATTCCAATTTATAGTCTTGAATCATTATTTTCACATGTATTTTTTCTGTTTCATAATCCCTCCATTCTGGTCTATGTCTTGTATCTCTAGATCATCAATTTGAGCAATATAATATGAATTATACAATATGAAAGTTATATCATTATAAAATATAACATCTAATAGTTTGAATTATATACTTTTTATAATATATACATTGGTCAATTTGACGATATAGGGACGCGCACAGGGCTACGATACTTTTTATAATATATACATCTACGGTTTCAATGCAGTTAGCTCCTTGTAATCACTCTCATCCTCCATTCCTCATTCTTATTCTCAATTCATCACCAATCCTCATTCATCCCCTTCAGTTTATATGGTGGAGGCTGAGAAGATAAGAACATATCTAGTAATATGTCTGCTACTCCATCCGTTTCAATGATTAAGGCGTATTCTAAACTTTGTTGGGACGAGAATTTGACCATTATTTTTTATTTTACTATGTGATATTTATGTAATACAAAATCACTATGATAACAAAGTTCTTTTGAAAACAAATCCGGTCACACAAATTTCATGTCAAACATTGTATCAGTTGAGCAATTTTTGGTCAAAGACTTGTCTTACCGAAACAAAGTACACCATACTTTCAGAAAAGGAAGGAGTATTTTCTAGACGCACGCTTTTTTTCACTAACATCGAAGGAGATTTTTGTGCCAATATATTAAGCTAGATGGAAAGAGTGAGCTACAAAAGTTTCGCGAGCGCCTGGAAGGCTACTAAAACTGATGACTCCACATACGGAAGCATCAAAGACCTATGCTACTCCACTCTGCCATATTGTTCTACGGGATAATTCTCTTTATTCCACGTAGCTCCGCCATCTTCCATTCCCTCAAGTTGTTTTCTGTTGTCTCCACCACGTCCCTAGTCGAGGAGCTCTGATCCTTAAAGAGTGAAGATACGTCTACTTCTCTGAAGCCAAATGTCTCAGAATATGCAAAGTGCAACGCTATTGAAGCTTTCCCTCGGCTTGGATGGGGTCGTTGGATGTATGCTATATATACCACAAGGCAGGATCGAGTTTGTGTCGGTGTTGGAAGCACATCCAGGAAAGTAGGAGGAAGCACACCTCCCACACGAACACACATTGCAGGAGGAGGTGGTTTATCGTCTCGTCACCTTACAGGGAGAGTTTGCGTTAGATACACACTTACAACTGGAAGGAGAGAGTGTGTTTTAGATGTGTAGTCTTCGTTACAGCTGGACTCAAATAGTCGATATATATATTAGGAAAAATAGTCGATATTTTTAGGACGAAGGCTCAATAGTCGGATTTTTGTCACTATAGGAACCCCACAAGTGTTTGTGCAATTTACTCATCCCAATACCCCCTTACGGACGTGGAATCTTACAAGAATAGAAAAGATTGCCAGTTAAGATAAATGTGCAAGCATGCGGCGTTTCCCTTATCCAAGCGCGTGTAGTATGCACGATGGTTTTACATCCTCCCTACGCGTGTCCAAGATCCAATGGGAACTATCCTTGGAAGCTATGTAATACTGTATATCCTAAAGTGTTTTTGAGGTAAAAAAAATCAATCTTAATTATACAGCGAATCAGAATCAGTGTGTCGTGATCAAACATGTCATGCACACCATGCAAATTACCTATCGGTAACACGATTGTGAGATGTCGCTGGGAAAGGAAGCACGATACGGCTCGTAACTAAGTAATGGATAACTTTAACTTGCATATCAGGAACTATTAATTGTAGACCATCCGTTTATTTTGTTGCAAGTGCTGAACTTGGCCTATCGTTTTCAGCTGGCTAGTGTAGCACATATATCACGCACTAATTCCTGGCTTCACATGCTCATCACACAAACTAATAGCGCGCATGCGACTCAAGGAGATCATCATGCAGTGGGCATCTTTTCTTTTTTTTTTTGAACAAAGGAGAGGCCACGAAGGGCCTGGATGCCATTAACCAGCAGTGGGGCTACAATTTACAGCAAGGTCCCAGGAAAAAGGAAAAATTACAGCATAGTCCTTACACTTTACAGAACAGACCCTACACATAAAATGGAAAAAGCAATTGGGTCCTCCACCACCGACGACGAACAGCAGGCTCCAGCCATGGCCTTCCGCTCCAGCTCCGGGGACAAGACCACTTGGAACTGCAGGGAAGCAAAGCGCCATCGCGAGCTTGCAAGAGGACCTCCACATGGAGGTTGTAAAGACGCTGGCCGAGAAGGCCAGCCGAAGTGACCACCAGATGGTCTCCAGGGACGGCTGCCAGCTAGGGCGCCGTGAGTGAACTCCAGAGCATGGCATCACAACTCCAGCGCAGCTGAGGGACAGCCTGCAAAGGCCAAATCTCCATCCCCCACCGTCGCCACCATGGCGCTCTGGAAACTGGGGAATGGCACAACACCTTCTGGAACCCCAACTACAGCACGAGGTCTTCAGCCACCGCACCATATAATCCGATTCACCGTCAAACTCCGAAACTCTGCCACGAGACGGAGGAGGCAGATCTAGAGAGAGATAGCAGCAGAAGAACCTCCAAGGACGAACCTTATTGAAGAAGCCGCGTCTCAAATCCTCTCGCGCAGCCTTTGGCTCCAACCATCGGAGCACCACCACAGAGAGAAAACCCGAGATGCGAAGCCCAGGCTGGCTCGAGAAACCCGGCTTCAAAGCTTCGATGCAGGCCTTATTAGGAGAGATGCACGACTCCCTCAGCCTCGCCTGCACCACCGCTTGCCACCGGCGGTGAGCAGCTCGACTGAGACAAACCATGACGCAGCAGATCTGGCTGCAGAGACCCGCTGACCTACCCTCCAACTCTACGGCATAAAGCCAAGGAACGGCATATAGCCAAAGCAGAAACCTACAACTACTATGTACAAGCCAGGCATCGTCTCCATGTCCACGCCGAGCGGCCGCGCCGCCGGAGAGAAGCAAGGAGCGAGCCGGCGGGGTGGAAGAGAAGTGAGAGACGACTCTCAAAACACTGTTTGGGAGGACGAGGGGGACTCGGTCTCTTCTTTATTTTTGTTATGCAGTGGGCATCTGACGTACGTGTCTGTGTCTGAACTGAATATCCGACTTAGAGATATGTGTTTGACCTACCTCCATCAGATATATGTCCTTTCTGGGCTATGCACCATCAATCAATGATCACTCGTTAGTCCACACTACGCCGTACGCGCCACTCTCTCACCCACCACCACCACAGTGAGCCGTAGCGCTATCTATCCGTTAATTGTGCATGCACGCCAAGAACATATCGAACGGCGTCATAGATTCAACCAGGGCGTGTTTGGTTTCCTTGCAGCCCACTTTGCATATGAGGCCCAGCAGGTCTGGCCTTGAAAAAATGAGGTAAAATCCACGTTCTCCGATCCGTCCATTTTGTTTCCCATAAAGAGGCGACCAGACCCGTTACTCTTTAGCCGAATTCCGAAGTCACAGTGTTTGGTGGCCTATTTGAGTAAAACAATGCAAAAAAAACCAGTTGTTTGATTATGTGCATGCCCACATTACTCTCACCACTACTTCGAGTGGTGAGATTATCATCACACACTGCACTTAAAACACAGACTACTAAGAAAGGGTAGTTATAAACTAGCACAAAAGTGTGGTGCATCACAAATTCAGCACAGTATGTGCTGGTGATGCACCAGAAGTTCATCAGCTAAGGGCTTACCTCCATAGTTTACACCCTAGTTCGTGTCGAGCTCCCTTTGCACGAGTTCATCCATCCTTGTGAGGACGAAGGTGGATAAAGCCGGAGGCCACGTCATTGGGTTCTTCCCCGCTCTCAGTGCAAGGCAGTCAACTGCCCGAGCGGATCAAAGCGGCTACACAGCGAGCACCGACGAAGCCGACAGATCCGGGGAGGTGGGCAACACCTCAGTGGTGGTGTCCTACATAGGATTTAGGGTGTAAACATGCATGACAAAAAGATGTTCATAGTTGGAGAGCAGTTCATAGCTTTAGAATACTCTTTCAAGCTAAAACAGTCACAGAACCAGTCATGTATGGGAGAGACAGTGGTACAAGGATGAGATCTACACATTGTAGAACCAACCGTCGTACCATGATCTCTCTCATACACGAACTAGGGTGGATCTGCTCACAAGGATGACAAGCTCAACGATCTACGACACTACCACAGTGACCAAAATATACTCGATTTGCTTAGACCTACACAGATCTAGGAGAATCTACTCAATCTATGAGGTGCTCAAGGGTTAGGGTACACTACGGGTTACTGATGACGTGAAAACATACGTTCGTTGGGAGACCCCAAGAGGAAGGTATGATGTAGTGCAACAGCAATTTTCCCTTGATATCTACCAAGGTTATCAATCCAGTAGGAGTCAAAAGTGCTTCAAAAGGGTGTCAATGGCACCAGAAAATATGGTAAGGCGCAATGTCAGATGATTTGGTGGTTGACGTGGACCTGCACACAACACAATAAAACTACTTTGCCCCAACGAAACAGGAAGGTTGTCAATCTTCCCGGCTTGCTGAATACAAAGGATTAAACGTATGGTGTGGAGAATAATAATAAATGTAGAAAATAACAGAGAACAGATGATTGCAGTTGGTGTTTTTATCAGCGTAAAAGAATGGACCGGGGTCCACAGTTCACTAGTGGTGTCTCTCCATAAAAGATAACATGCATGTTGAGTAAACAAATTACAGCTGGGCAATTGACAAATAGCAAGCGCATGACAATGCAATATATGAAAAGATAGTTTATTGTAGTATTTATTGGGCATTACAACATAATACATGGACCGCTTACCAGCTGCATCCATGCCTAAATTATCCACTTCCGGGATAGCATCCATGTCTCCCGTTAGTATTAAATTGCAAACAACAGATTATTGCATTAAGCAAAGTGTGTAATGTAAACAAACCCATTAGATTTAACAACAGTACCCTTAAGCTAAGCATTAGTTATTTTATCCCTAGTGGCAACAGCACATCCACAACCTTAGATGTTCTTGTCACTCACCCAGATTACTGGAGGCATGAACCCACTATCGAGCATAAATACTCCCTCTTGGAGTCACAAGCATCTACTTGACCAAAGTAACTACTAGCAACGGAGAGCATGCAAGAACATAAATAAAACAGTAGATAGATTGATAAACAACTTGATCATAACATCACCATTCATCGGATCTCAGCAAACACAACATGTAGCATTACAATAAGATGATCTTGATCATGTTAGGCAGCTCACAAGATCTAAACATGATAGCACAAAGTGGAGAGACAACCATCTAGCTACTGCTATGGACCCGTAGTCCAAGGACTCTGGCAGGGTGCCGGGAAGAGATTCAGAACCCTCCCGAACTAGGGTTGACGACGGCGGCGGTGACGGAACTTTTCGTGGAATAATGCTCGGGTATTTAGGGTTTTCTGGACGGAGGCAATATATAGGCGAAAGGGCGGCGCGTGGGGCCAGCCGAGGGCCCCACACACCACCACGGCGCGCCAGGCAAGGGGCCACGCCCTAGTGGTGTCTGGCTCCCCTGCGTCGCCTCTTCATGCGCCCTTTGGACTTCGTCTTCGTGTCGGTGAAAAACTGGGCTCCGTTGATTTTCGTCCAATTCCGAGAATATTTCCTGACTAGCTTTTCTGAAACGAAAAAACAGCAGAAAACAGGAACTGACACTGTGGCATCTGTTTAATAGGTTAGTCCTAAAAAATGCATAAAAATGCTATGAGTGTATATAAAACATGTAGCAATATGTATAAAACAAGCGTGGAACATCAAAAATTATAGATATGTTTGAGACGTATCAGCATCCCCAAGCTTAGTTCCTACTCGTCCTCGAGTACGTAAACGTTAATAATATAATTTTTAGAGTGACATTCTACCAACATAATCTTGATCAAATAGTAGTGTAAGGCACATGAACTGAATGAAGTGATCCAAGATAATTGTCTATAGTTGCTAAAAAGTAAACAAGGAGTAAACATAATATATCATATAAGTAAAAAACTTTTCATGGATAGTACTTTGGAGACATGAGCTATGAGAATTTGCATAAAAGTTAGCTCACTAAGCAACATTTTCGAATTAAAAGTGTTTGACCAACAAAAAGGAAGATTTAAGTTTTAGCATTTGCTTCAACTTTCAACATATTTATCTCATGGATACTGTCAACACAAAGTAGCATAATTAGTCTAATATGCTAACATATAACGATTCTTGTACCAAAGTTGACACTAGTGTTTGCTTGTGGAGAATAGACAGGAGTAGGAAAACTGACTCAACATAAAAGTAAAAGAAAAGCCCTTCGCAGAGGGAAGCAGGGATTAAATCATGTGCTAGAGCTTTTTAATTTTTGAAAGCATATAGAGAGTAAAAATATATTTTGAGAGGTGCATGTTAATGGTCAACGAATGGTAGCAAACAATACAGTATTACCCCCGCCAACCAGACTTTTTAAGAGCGGCTCCCATTGAGGAACGTTATTTCTGCAGCAATCAGATCATTCCTCTTTTCTACTTTGTTTACACATGCAGATGTTTGACTGAATGCTCAGGAACAAAATGTGAGGAGAGTTTATGATGAAAGTTGTAAATTAAGGAGGCTGGGCACCCCGCTGCCAGCTCTTTTTGCAAAATTATAGATAAGCAGATGTAAGCTGCTAGTCTGGAGTAAAATCTGATTGACAAGTGTAACAAAGATGATCTACTACTTCCTCATGAGCTGGTAAACAGAGAAAAAAAAAAGAAGTAGTAACAGTTTTGAATAATTTAAAGGTAGCACATGACAAATTTACTTGGAGTGGCAAGAAAATACCACATATAGGTAGGTATGGTGGATACAGATGGCATGGATTTTGGCTCAGGGTTTTGGATGCACGAGAAACATTTCCTCTCAGTACAGAGTTTAGGCTAGTAAGGTTATTTTGAGCAAACACATAACGTCAACCGGTATAAAAAGAACCATATGATGAACATATAAAAAAACTATAAGACTCCACACTGTCTTCCTTGTTAACCAAAGCATCCTCTTAACCAGAAAATATCTAGACTTTGGAACTACCAATTATGACAAATCAAATAACTTCAAGGTTTAACGGTAGTTCTTCACTAATGAGCCTTTACTTACATGATACACAAGTTTAAACATTACTTACTTGATAACTCAAAACAATTGAAAAGTATCAAGTTACTCAAAACAAATGATCTACACGACTATGTAAGCATTTTATTTATACCATTACCACATGCATAGCATTTTCTGTTCCAACCAAACACCAATCAATTTTTTAACAACTCTCCAAACAAATATAAGTGAAGCAAGAGAGTACTTTTTTCAAAAGAACTAATAGCTCTGAACAAGAGATACATGAAAAAACAAGAGCTAGCAGCATAGCAGCGCTAGACAAGAATACTCAACAAGTATAAGTGAAGAATAGGAGTATTCTAATGAAAAAGCGGAGCGTGTCTCTCTCCCAAACAAGAGTGCTAGGGTCCAACTAGTTATGACCAGAGAACAAAACATAAACAAACTGAAAATAAAACACAGACGCTTCAAGAACAATACTTAAAATGTGAAGAAATAAAAATATAGTCTCACTAGAGATGACCTGATAATTTGTCGAGGAAGAAGGGGATGCCTTGGGCATCCCCAAGCTTAGATGCTTGAATCTTCTTGAAATATGTTGGGGAGGTCCAGGGGAGCCTCCCCAAGCTTAAGCTCTTCACTCTTCTTGATCTTATTTTATCACCCTTCTCTCTTAATACTTGAAAACTTCCTTCACACCAAACTCAGAGTAAACTTCATTAGAGGGTTAGTGCATCAAATCATAATCTCACTTGGTTCTGTAAAGACACATTATAAACATCATTTTAAACATTAGCTACTGTTTACTAGCCTTATGTGAAGCTCTTCCACCTTTAAAGAATTTCACTTAACACTTGTAAAAGAGATAATGCAAAACTAGACATAATCTGTCAAAACCAGAACAGTCCGTGAAGACGAATTTTTTCGAGGCACTTACGTCGCTCAAATCAGAAAACGCTGAACTAACGAAAGATAGGTAAAAATCTCAGGCTTCTGCACAAAAATTTGCAGATTACAATACTCTTCCGTGATTTTTCACGAATTTTTACCGTGAGGCACAGAAATATGTTTCCGGATAGCAAACTAAACTTTTAGTGCTATCATGCTATTAGAGGCTCTTCTTGGCACAACAAAATAAAAAAATAAAAGATACAAAGGAATTATTACAGAAGTAAGCTAATTCCTTGACTCAACAAAATAAAATAATAGAAAATAAAATGGGTTGCCTCCCATAAGCGGTTTTCTTTAACGCCTTTTAGCTGGGCACAAAGCATGAATCAAGTATTATCAAGAGTGGAAACATCAAAATCATAGCTTGTTCAAACAATAGAATCAAAAGGTTGTTTCATCCTCTTCCTAGGAAAGTGTTCCATACCTTTCTTGAGTGAGAATTGAAATTTAATATTACATTCTCTCATATCAATAATAGCACCAACAGTTCTAAGAAAAGGTCTTCCCAAAACAATAGGACAAGAGGATTTGCATTCAATATCCAAAACAAGAAAATCAACAGGAACATAATTATTGTTAACCATAATAAGAACATCATCAATCCTACCCACAGGTTTCTTTATAGTAGAATCAGCAAAATGAACATTCAAATAACAATTTTCTAATGGTGCTAGATCAAGCATATCATAAAGTTTCTTAGGCATAATAGAAATACTAGCACCAAGATCACACAAGGCATTGCAATCAAAATCATTCACTCTCATTTTAATGGTGGGTTCCCACCCATCTTCTAACTTTCTAGGAATAGAAGCTTCACGTTTAAGTTTCTCTTCCCTAGCATGAATAAGAGCATTAGTAATATGCTTAGCAAAAGCCATGTTTATTTTACTAGCATTAGGATTCTCAGCTAACTTTTGCAAGAACTTAATAACTTCTGTGAGATTACAACCATCAAAATCAAAATTATTATCATCAAAAGTAATGGGACCATTATCTCCTATACCTCAAAATTTTTTAGCACTTTTATCTGTAACAGTTTTAGTGCTATCAGGCAAATTAGAACTATTTTCAACCAAGCTAGAGATCTTTCCAACACCAATTATTTTACCATTAACAGTAGGTGGTTTACTAGTTCTCAAAGTTTTATCTTCAGAAATAGAAATAGTAGCAACAATAGCATTGACAGTTCCATAAGTATTAGTTTCAATAACTTCTGGCTTAGCTGCCATTTTATTTATCAAAGAGGTTTGTGCTTTAGATATAGTCGAAATGCAAGTCTCAGTATTAGAAAGCCTAACTTGTAAACCAAAAATTTCTTTGTACAAACTATGAATTTGATGAATTATATTTTTCAACATAACCGAATGCTCATCCATAGTTCTAGAAAACACTTTATTTTGCTCATATTGCATTTGCATAAAATTCTTAGTAGCCTTTTCAAGTTCTAGGAACCTTTCATTACAAAGCATTCCAGCATAACCATAAGAATGACGATAAGCATTGCCACTATTAGAAGGATAGGGCTTATAATTACTATTACCAAAGTCGTTCCTATAAGCATTGTTGTTGAAATTATTATTTTTAATGAAGTTCACATCAACATGCTCTTCTTGAGCAACCAAAGAAGCTAAAGGAACATTATTAGGATCAGTATGAACTTGATTATTTGCAAGCATAGACATAATAGTATCAACTTTATCACTCAAGGAAGAGATTTCTTCAACATAATTTACCTTCTTACCTGTTGGAGCTCTTTCGGCGTGCCATTCAGAATAATTTACCATCGTATCATCTAAGAGCTTTGTTGCTGCACCTAAATTGATGGACATAAAGGTACCTCTGGCGGCGGAATCTAGCAAATTCCTTGAAGAAAAATTTAATCCTGCATAAAAGGTTTGGATGATCATCCAAATAATCTGTCCATGAGTGGGACAATTCTGAAAGGGATCATAGGCAGAAAACAAAAAAATTCCTAACAACGATATCCTTAAACCAGCCGGAATCTATACTATGCATATATACTATACAAAAGGAGATCGATATACATACCCTTGTAGACCGAAAGGCGGGGATCACACCCCCGCACAGGTTTTGTCGATGAAGCCGATGAAGCCGACCTCAAGGTCGTGTAGAGGAAGAAGACCTCCAAGTGCCACAAGCGTGGCACCTCACAGAGAGTCACACATGTACGGCGAAGACGACGACCTCCGGGCTCCGATCCAGGGACGAGCAGCGGAAGACTTGGACCGGAAGACCAGCAGCACAGCGGAGTGCGTATGGTGGAGAAACACTCAACCCGTACACAACTCCAATTGCGGAGTCATGATTAAATGGGAGAGAGAGAGAGAGAGAGAGAGAGAGAGAGAGAGAGAGAGAGAGAGAATTGGTGTGTTCTAAAAGGCAAAGGGGCACCCATATATAGGTGGAGGGAGGCCGCCACAGCTGCCAGCCAGGTGGTGTGGGACTAAACCCCACACCCGCCGGCCAGCTAGGTGCGCCGGCCCCTAGGTGGGCTCCATGTGGCCCACCTAGGCCGGCTGGCCTTCCCCCCTTTTTTCTTTTGGGGTTTTTCCCCTAATGGGCCTCTAAGGCCCATTTAAGAAAAACAACCTTTAAAAATTCGAAATTAATTAAATAAAAATATATTTAACTATTAATTACACTAATTAATATTAAATACATATTATCTAATTTATTCCGGCTCCAAAAACTATTTTGTCGCTCTCCGATCTCCATCGAAACTCTCCCGGAACATTTCCGGTGCTCTCTTTTATTTTCTCTTCTATTTCCAATCTATTATAAATGTCGTCTTCCCTTAATTGTGCTACCCTAGCGGTTCGAGATCTCGCCATACATAATCAAGACATGCTCTCCGATTAATGACTAATTCGTGGATCTTGGATACCCAGAATTAATCCCTGTGAGATAACGAATAACTTTGTCGTTCGAACCTAGACGTCGAGTCTTAAACATTTTGCCTGGCGATACTAAGTGTCGGGGTAATACTTTGTAGATTAACCCGCGGCCCATGTTTGATCAAGTGCGACCCAGTTTACTCGCACAATAAAGGCCTGCATGAAAGCAAGCCCAATATCGCACCGCCACAAGGAGAAGGATCTAGAAGACATATCCTGGAAGACGTGAAAGAGAGTTAGTCTCCAAGTAGGTTCCGGTCGATGTATTCCTTATGGAGGAAGTTTCCTTTGTAACCTAGTGTAACATCCCAATTTTTAGGATTTGGATGTTTGCATATCATTCTTGTGCATTGGCATCATATAGTATTGCATTTGCATTTCATTGCATATGTTAAACAAATACAACCTCAAATCCACAAATAAATAGATCAATTCAATATTTTATAAATGTATATGTGCATATAAGCACAAAGCTATTATTCTATAAAGTACTACATGAGAAGACAAAGAGCAAATCAAAAGAAAAGTATTAAAAGAACTAGGCCACAAAGGGCAACGTACAGGGTTCAAGTTGTGCTCTGAAAAGGCAGTACATGTACGTGGTACATGTACAGCATAAGCAGAGAAGGAGCTGCGGTAGGCGTAGGCCACTTTGGCCAAAGGACACGAACCTGTTTTTCTTCCTCTCCCTCACGCCCAATTCTTTTCTTTCTCTCTCTGAACGTACAGAACACCCATCAGCCATCGTATCCTATTTTTCTGAACTGAACATGGAACGACTCCAGGAAACGTACGCATCTCGTACCGAACTCGTTTCCAAAAAGATCTCCAACTCCTGATCGATACTCTATCTCTTCGCCACCCAAAACCTAGTATAAATAACTCCCCTACCCCGTTGGTCCGTTTTTCCGCAAACCTAGAAACCCTGGCCGCTACAGATCGATCTTTCGATCGTCGCCGCCGCCGTTCTTCACAGAGGCTTCGGTGAAGGTTGCTTCGAATTCTCGTCGCCCCGAGATCCTTTTCTCCCTGTTAACCTTAGAACTTTTGTCTATGCATCTCCCTAATCCTGTTTTCCGCACAAACCAGGGGCGGAATCGAGTTGTCCGTCGAGCTGCCGGAGATTGGAGCGAGCACGACGTCTTCACCGCTGGACGTCCGGAGTTGCTGTCGAGACTGCTGCCGGTTTTCTCCGTCCGCGACTACTTCCTGGAAGTTCTAGCTCGAGCTGCACAACCACCCGATCACCGCCGAAGCTCACCGTCGAAACAGCCGTGCTGGTAAGCAGTAAGCTACGATCCTCGCTGGTTAATACGATCGATTAGGAGAAGATGCACAGTAGCCGTAGGATCTCTCTTAGATAGTTTGGATTGGTTTCAGCTGAAGAGGTACGTGCCAATCACAGGCTGCCGTGTGGCAACTGATCTGTGATTTCGAGTTAGAAAACAGAGTTTGTACTGATCTCGTAAAATTATTATCGATTAGTCTACGGGCGAATAGCTCCTATGCGACGTCGTTTCGGGCAATTCTCCAGCATGCGACGACGTTGGCTGAAATAGCCCTGGTGCGATGTCTTTTAGCGTGGGAATAGCTCAGACAGGACTAACTGATAAAACGGCTGTCTGGCTCTTAACGGAGGCTGACATTAGGTTAGGACTTGGCTGGTTATGTGGTCCGACTGGTGGGATCCACTCAGTTGCCACGACACCACACGGACCAACCCCCTTCCCGCTCGATCCCCTTGCTCGACGGCGGCGCCCCCTTGTCCGGCGGCGGCAACGATTTCTTCTCGCCAGCTGTGGAGCGCCTTCTCGGCGGCGGCGCAGCTTTCTCTGGTGAGTAATTTCGCAGCCCTAGTCTCGTTCCCCTCAATTTTGGATGCGTCTGTGGCCTATATCTGTTTCCCCCCTGTTTCCCGGCCGATTTGAAATCAGAGAAGCGTGGAGAGGTGCGCGTGGATTGAATGAGATGGAGCCCGGAGAGAGTTCAAATCGGTAATGCGCACCCTCTTCTAGCTTATTTGAACTCGATTTGGTTTTCGTCCCCTGCACCCCTAGCTGACTGCCGCTTCCCGCCCGCCATTGACAGGGGAGATTCTGCACCTAGTTTCGAATTTACAGTTGAATTCTTTCCTTGTAAGGCCAAGCTAGGTGATGGTAGCGTTCGAAACATTGAGAGAGACACGAGGATTATTTGGGAGGTCAAATGTACAGATATTGATCCCCAAGAACTTGAGAGCATGGAGGAGAAGGCAGTGAAGAATTTGGTGGAGAGAATTGGGGAGAGCGTTATTTGGGGTCCAGAACAAGAGGTATCACTGCTACGGTATGATGATTGCATGAACGCTTATGTCCGAATTGAGGATGGAGAAGATATGGTTGATGAAATTGATCGACAAGAAGGTTGGACAAGGAAAAAAGCAACCTTTTGGGCAGAGCTCATTGATTTGAACCAAGATTCCAGGGTTGGTTATGTGCCATCAAAGATGGCTTCACAGATGGCAGATGCTGAGTGGGCTGCAGAGAAGCAGCTGTTGTTGCCAATGCTCCCTGAACTGACAGTGGTATGTGAGGACACGAGGGCTGCTGGAGATGCAGAACAGGGGGTACCCCAGAACAGGGATGCCATGATGCTAGGAAGGTTGTTGTTGATTGGAATGAAGTAGAATTAGCTGAACGCACAGATTTGGTCATTGAACCAATAGCTGACACTAAGATGGCCGAAATGTTTGGAATTCCAGTTGATGACAGAGATAAGGAGAAGGATGACTGTACTTTGCGTACTGATGGTAACACAAATTCAGGCAATGAAGAAGTGGATGGAGAGTTGATGTTAGATGCTGCAGATGATGTAGATGATGCACATGCTGATGAGCTGGTGCATGTGTATGACAGAGAGAACCCTGTCATTGCGGTGGGGAAGATGTGGCCAAACATGGAAGAGTTTAGGATGTGTTTCAAGACCTATGCAGTGAGACATGAGTTTGAGTCCAAGACTCTGTGGACTGATCGAAAGAAATTTTATGCTAGGTGCCAAGGTTTTGATGGAGGTGCCAAACCTTGCAAGTGGTACATATCTGCTAGACGACAACCTGATGGCCATACAATCAGGGCAAATTCCACATGAGCATACATGTATGAGCAGTTCACAGCAAGTTTCAAGGATGACATCACAGCTTTGGATTACACAAAAGATTACTCCTATTTTAGCCAAGACACCAAACACTACAGCAAAGAGACTTCAAGTTGACCTGGAAAAGATGTATCCCATTGTGCTGAAATATACAACAGTGTGGAAGGCAAAACAAAGGGCAATGAAAGAATTATATGGTGATTGGGCAAATACATTTAGGATGTTGTATAGTTTTAAAGCAGAGGTGGAGAAGAGGTCACCTGGCAGTGTGGTGGAGATAGATACTGAGGTAAAAGAGGATGGCAAGGTTTATTTCAGCAAAATTTTTATGTGTTTAAAGCCTTGCGTAGATGGATTTAAAGCAGGGTGTCGTCCATATTTGAGCATCGACTCATCTTTTTTGACTGGAAAATGGAATGGTCAGTTGGCAGCATGCAATGCTCTTGATGGACACAACTGGATGTTTCCTGTTGCCATTGGAATGTTTCAGTCAGAGACAGAGGCATCATGGACATGGTTCATGATGCAGTTGAAAAGAGCCCTAGGGTCAGTATCACCTTTGGCCATCCACACAGATGCATGTAAAGGGCTAGAAAATGCAGTGAAGTTTGCTTTCCCTCATGCTGAGCAGAGGGAGTGCTTTGGCCATATGTGGATGAATCTGATAAAAAAATTCAGAGGAGAAGAATTTGGGCGCATGTGGCCGGCAGCAAGAGCATCACAGACACATTCCTATCACCTTGGTAAGATAATGGCAGCATGTAGTGAGAATGATTTTGCTTCATGGTTGAACACCTATCATTCTCTGTTATGGTATAGGTCAGGTTTTAATACTGCAATCAAGTGCGATCATATCAACAACAACTTGGCAGAAAGTTTCAACAACAGGGTGAAGGAGTTGAAAGACTTGCCTGTGCATGACATGGTGGACCAAATCAGGATCATGATCATGCGCATGTGGGAATTGAGAAGAAAAATTGGATCGATTTTGGAAGGGGATAAGCTTCCGGCAGTGGTACAACAAGTGGTCAACAGGAGCAGAAAGCTTTCACATCTATCTGTTGAGAAATCTTCATTGTGGGGTGCTGAAGTTAGAGATACAAAGACTGGCAAGAGGCATGTTGTTGACACTGATTTGCATGAATGCACCTGCCTAGAGTGGCAACACACTGGGAAACCATGTGAGCATGCCATAATTTTTTTGGCATCTAAACCCAAGTTAAATATGCACCCATATTTGCATGATTATTACTCGGTACAAAGATTCAAGGCTGCATATGCAACTCCAATTCCAGCACTGACAGACCAATCGCAGTGGCCTGAGGTGGAATTTGAATTTTCTATGTGTCCACCCCTCACTAAAAGGAAGGCTGGGAGGCCCAAACAGAGCAGATTCAAAGCTTGGTTTGAGAAAGGTGGGAGTAGTAAGAAAAAGAAAAAAGATCAAGATGAAAAGCCAAAAAGGCCTAAAAAAGGTAACAAAAACAGATGCAAGTTGTGTGAGGAACTTGGGCATAGAGTTGGTTCCACACAATGCCGTTACACTCCGGAAAGGCCAAAGTATGTTAATTTTGTTGTTTGTGTGTTGTTTTTGATTTTGCTGCTTTTTTCAGTCTAACCAAGCGATATAATTTATTTTTCAGAAGGAAGCGTGCAGAAAAAGGCCCACCTCTTGTTGTTGAACAATGCTGGCCACAGAAAAAAGCAAGACTCAGTGGCAGTAGAAAGAAGAGAAGTTTCAGTTCACAAACTGAACCTGTTCTGGATGCACAGGAGCAAACTGAACCTGTTCTGGATGCACGGGAGCAAACTGAACCTGTCCTGGACCTTGCTGTGCAACCTGAACCTGTCCTGGACCTGGCTGTGCAAGCTGAACCTGTCCTGGACCTGGCTGTGCAAGCTGAACCTGTCCTGGACCTTGCTGTGGTGCAAACTGAACCAGATGTTGCTGATGTTGTCCAAAATGAACCTCTTGGCCGTGCTGTGGGTAGGCCTAGTGGTTTTGGTAAGAAAAGAAAGAGTATCAACAAGTTGCTTGCTGTACAAGTTGAGAAGGAGAAGAAACCGAGTGGTGCCCGTGGTAAGAAGAGGCAAAATAAATAGAATGATGTTGTACTAAACTTGATTTGTTATACTAAACTTGATTTGTTGTATTTGTTGTAATAAACTTGATTTGTTGTATTTGTTGTAATAACTATGAATGGTGTTGTTGTAATAATTTGCCACTTGGTCATTTCAATTCAAATTTGAACCAAAATTCAAACTTTTATGCCACTTGTGTTATGCTAAGCTTGGATGTTGCAATGATTTCAAACTATTATGCACTTTGTTTGATCTAAATGGTCATCAATCCGAGGCCTTTTGCTAACTCCTGAAAAATGTGTTTCAAATGAGCCCCAAAGGTAGGGTAAACGGCCCCATTTCTAAGCAAGTTTTTTTTCCACCTTGTCTAAATGAGCCAAATAAATTTCCTAGACATCTATTCTACCTATAAAGTGTCATTCCGAAGTCTCACTATTTTATTGAATTAATCTTCATATTAATTATTTTCTTTTGCATAATAATGGTTTAATTGCAAATCATAAATAAATAAAGTTCAAAACATGAAAATGAAAAAATAAGCTCAGATCTATCTTAGTCACTCAAAAATGAAGCTTTGGTGGGGTTTTCACAATTTTCATTTTCAAAAACATTTTCAATCCACCTACTCTCTCCTTTGAAATCCATACTACTCTGTACAACATTTCACATTTGAGTGAAGGCATTTTCGTGCAAATGTATGTACACCATCTTTATATTTTTTTCTCGTTACTATATGACATAAGAAGACTATGTGCGCAGGTTTCTTCATTTTTTGATTTTTTTTAATTAATTATGCTCATTTGAAAGTGTTCGAGGTCTCTCACTTGATTTTAGGATTTTTCGTGAAAATGCATATAAACCATATTTATATTTTTTTTCTAGTTACTATACAACATTACAAAACCATGTGCGCAGGTTTCTTATTTTTTTGATTTTTTTTGAATTAGTTATGCTCAACCCTAGTTTGGTCAACCCTCACGAAACCCCGTTGACCGAGGCGAAACCCCGCTAACCCTAGCTCGTATTTTTGGCCGTTGGATAAGCCCTACGTTGGCCGTCCGATCAAGCAAACCCGCAGACTCCCGCGTTTTGGCCGTTGGCCGTTGGATCGACGCCTTCTAGAAGGAATCTAGCACGGACGGTTGCGATCGGCTGAGCCATGGCGATCCGCGAGACTCGCGTTCTGTACTCTGATTGGCTGGCCTGTTTTCTAATGTTTTCTTTTTTCCAACACGCACAGGGTTCGGGGGTGGGCAGTTGGGGAATGGATTTGAGTCACTGGCTCGTGGTTCCCACCGTGTGCGTTGTGCTACGCGCCCGTCTAGCCTCTCCGCCCGTGACCTAGTCAGCGATTCAGATTGCATGCATGTCTCCTTCCACGTCGCACCGCAGCAATTTCGGCCGCCGTTTCAGACGCACGCCTCGCTGCCACCGAGCCGTCGCACCGCAGCAATTAAACGCGTCAGACTTTGATTCAGACTCAAAAACCGAGCTCTTTTCAGACTTTGACCCGTCGCACCGCAGCAATTACACGGGAGAGTAATCGCACGCCGATACACATGCCAACCCTCTTCTCTCTATTTATACATCTCTCTTCCTCTCCCCTCTCCACACAAGCCACAGCCAGATCCATCTCCTCTCGTCTTCCTCTCCTCTCTCGAAGCACAAAGCCACAGAAGCCAGATGGAGTTCACCGGAGTCACGTACTGGCCGCCGCGCACCTACCCGGAGGAACTCTACCCCCCGGCGTGTTCGTGGAGAACAGACTCCGCGTGTGGGTGATCTCGAGGTGGAGGACCCCGTTTGAGCTCGCCCGCGAGTTCCTCGCCTCCGGCTATCGCCACCTCAACCGCCCAGCGGGCATGCGGCCCATGTTTAGCCTCGACGAAACCCGTGACAATCTCGGCAACGTCGTGATGCTCACGGCCACCTTCGCCAACCCTTTGGACGCCCGCTTCCTCCTCGGGACCGTCTGGTGGTGCGGCTGCGAGTTCATCGCATTCACCATCTACAACTTCTACACCAACTACGACGCGGCCTTCCCCACCCCCCGCCATGTGCACAGGCTCCCCTACAACATCAACGACGAGGAGTGAGCAAGAAGGGGCGCCCGAGCAAGAAGATGCTGCAGCCCCGTTTAAGTTTTATTTACTTCGTGTCATTTACTTTCCCTTGTCCTGTCGTGTCGTGTCTCCATCCAGTTTCTACTTATTAGTAATGAGTTGTAAGAGTGTGTTTTCATTAGTTGTAAGGGTGCTACTATATGTAAGGGTGCTACTATATGTTTTTATGTATTGTTCGTGCTAATATATCTATGTTTCGTTCAAGTAATATTGTACTTTCTTTGCATTCTAAGACGTACATAATAAAGACAAAAAATATTCTTTGCATTCGAAGAAGTACATAATAAGAACAACTAATAAAGACAAGTAATATTATTTGCATTCTAATAAGAACATTTTGCCGAAGCAACGTAATAAACGGGCCCATTTGTTTGTTTCTATGGGCTCCCCTACGCGGGTGGGCTGCTTTTCTATTTGAGCCTGATTACTTTCTCACGGCCCAACACTCTGTTTTTTTTTCTCGAAACTGAACTTTGGTCTACACTCTGTTAACTGAGGGCACCCGCTAACTGAAAAACAAAAATTGCGTGAAGAACAGACGAACTTTCCAAATTACTTCTTCGATTCAGTTACATGAACTTGGCATGGCGCACAGATCGCGTCCTCTGCCGTCACATACCGAGCTAACTGACCAACTAAACCCTCAAATAGCTAACGATGGATGAATAACAGGTAAAAGAAAAATGAGCAGCACATAGACAACTCCAAGAGCAATTGCACACAAATAGAAAATTGCAGCCATCTGATTGTCCTGCTTCTTCAGATCGACGAGTTTCTTTAGCTGTTTGCTCATTTTATTCAGCTCGGCCTTCACTTCCGCGAGATCTGCATTCTGCACCGTAGCAGATCCCAGTTGCTCCACCGCCGACGGCAAATTGGGGGCCAGGGTTGTGCCCGCCTTTTCAATCCTCTTGATATACAGATCAAGCCACTCGAAATGATCGCATGGAAGCAGATCCTGAAAAATAGGATGCAGTTAACCCAGATCGGATGAAACCCAAAATTGAGGAAAATAAAACGAAATTGGGAAAATTGGGTGAGGGGAAACCCAGATCTCACCTTCCCCGGCTCTGGTTTGCTCTCGCATTTGACATACTCGCGCCCGGCGTTGCCGTTCTTGTCGCTGGTGGTGACCCGCCGCTTCAGAGGCGCCGTCCGTGGGCACTCAGGGCAACTAAATAGCGGAACTGGACCGTAGCGCGGCCAGTTACGCTGGGAGGCGGAAGCAGAGCTCGAAGACATACCTCTACCGCCGGCGTTGATGCGCGCTGTCGCCGGAGAAGAAGGGGGACGAGAGGATGCGGGCAACGGTCGGAAAGCTCGCTCGCGGGGGATGGCTCTAGCACGGGGGCGAGATGGATCTGTTTTGTACCAGCTGATGACACGCCTCGCCACGGCCCAATACCAAGGTCCAAACGTCTCGCCACGGCCCAATACCACGGCCCAACGCCACGCCGACCGCCTCCCGTTCCCCTTCTTGCCCACCCAAAGGTGTCGCCTCCCGCTCCCACTTGCTCGCCGCCGGCGACCAATCCACCTCCAGCTGCAGATCCAGCACCGCGCCACAATGTTTAGGAGGGGGAGTTCAAACGCGGGCCATTCCGGTGGCGGTAACCGCTCCGACGAGGAGCGGAAGGAGCGAAAGAAGCGGCCGGCGCCGGAGCCGAAGCCGGAGCCTGAGACGGACGATTTGCCGGCGGAGGAGGACGACGATGAGTTCGTCCTTCCGGACGATTTGCCGCCTATTCCGCCGGGCGGGTGCCGCGTCACGCGCGGCGGCCGCACCGGCACCTGCAGCTTCCGCGTCCTCCAAGACGTCGTGTTGCCAGCATGGAAGAGGGTGGACGACGCCGACGCCGAGCTGGCCGCTGCGGAGGAGGCGTTCAAGGCCGGCGAGGAGGGCGCCGAGCAGCGCTTTCGTGTGGCGGTGGACGCGCGGGAGGTCGCCGTGGCCGTCCTCCGCATCGTAGAGCAGGAGGACCTCGGCGTCGATCCGTAGATTGACGACACCGCCGCCGCCGCCGCACCACCGCCGCCGCATTAGTTTTTATATTTTGTTATTATTAGAAGTACTATGTAAAATGGCCGTTTGTGGCCCACCCCCCTAAATATGAATGAAAATGGCCCATATATGGCCTGTTAACATTTGCTGACATGGACAAAGAGGTGGGTCCCACGCTCGAAGGTGCTCCTGTGGGTCCTTTGCTGATGTGGATAAGTGGGGGTCCCACCAGGCTCACATAATTCCAACCCCTAACCTGTCCCTTGCGGTTAAGCCCGACTGTCGCACGCGAGCTATTTCAGCAGCGAGGTGGTGTCGCACGCGAGCTATTTCAACCAACGTCGTCGCTGTGCATCGATTGGCATGAAAAAACGTCGCATAGGAGCTATTCGCCCTTAGTCTACATGTCAGAAAATTACGTTCTTTTTACCGTTGGATTTAGAAATTTGTGTAGAATCTATTTCTGCAATAAAAACGCATGTGTACAGAACCTATATTACCCTTAAAAAAATAGACTTGTTAATCATTTTAAATCTCATATTGCATTGTTTTAGTTGCATATGCATCATCTGACCAGAGAACAAAAAATGACAACAGAGGTGTGATATTAATTCGACATGCATACATATGTGCATTCTTGTTCTGTTTTGTTTTGTTTTCTTATTGTGATGTATCGAATCGTGTAGATTGTGCGGAGTGCAACGGTTGTGACTGTGACGAGTGTTTGAACGACAACAATCAAGGCAAGTGTGCTTTTACCATGAATGTCCCATTATTTTGCTATGCATAATTAGAGTATTTTCTGTAGAATTGCATGTGTAGGATTGTATATAATATGCTATGCTATGAAAACCCAAGTAGGATAGCCATATGTTTCCAATCTATGACAATTGAATATTGTCCTCTTGATGCCAATCGTAAGATTAGATTATGCTTAGCAAATGCATAGTTATCCGGGGCTGTGGAATCATACTATGAAAATGATTTTAAAATTGTTGCTATTTTGTTATTAAATAAAAACAACTTTAATTAATGGATCATCTGGGCGGATTGCTAGAATGGTCATCGGAGTGTGCTGCAAGGTGGGGATCGCCGCCCAGGTTATAAGAGAATAGATTGATTGCTAGATTAGTAGTTTCCGTGTACAGCCGTATGTCAACACTATGTATGGGTAGTTGACAGAACCTAGTAAGTTATAGAACCTCGAGCCCGTCATGACCAGCAGATGTAACGTATAGTAGGTTGTATGGGTCTGCAGGTGGTTTGAGTGTTTTATTTCCCAGAAGTTCTGTCTTAGTCTTCTCCCAATCATTATACAAAATGTGTGTTTTGGTAAACGGGCTGACTAGGTCTTACGGGGAAGTGTACAAAGCTCTCGAGAGTCTAAAAAACTAAGATATTAGCCATGTCCCTGGCATTGGACAATTTGAACAACTAGGCTTGTGATCATGTCGATTTCTCATTCATTAAAATTTGTAATTTATTAAAACTTGTGGTTGAACAAAAAGGGTAGGAGCACCTGTTGTCATACAGTGTGTCCTTTGAATATTTATTGAAAACTATTTTTTTATCAAATGATAGGATAAAAATATTGCTTTTCGCAAAATAGCCTGAACTCCACCTAGCCAAATATGCATGTAGATGCTAGGTATTAAAAACAACATTTCTTTTTCGCACATCGTGCCAATACAATTCAATTGTATTGACCAGTCGTTGTTTCTGGCTGTAACTCACCGTTGCAGGTATTTCCGATTCCGAGTGACACGTTTGCATAGGTCGCGAGACTCCACTCGACATGTTTCGCCTGTGGCATCATCTGTATGGAACCATCTTTATTTTATTCCGCTGTTATTTGCTACTTGATATTTATTTGAGCTAGCTATGAGCTATGCAATTTGTAATAAAGAATTATATTTCTGGATCATTTCTTTGTAATAATGATGCACTTGAATTCTCTGTTATTCATTTGGAACCATGTGTGCTAGCGAGTCGATCCAGGGACTAGCACAATACATGGGATACAACCTTTACCGGGTCGTATCGTTTCACCTAGCGAGCCTCTTTGTATATAAAGAGGACTCGCAGGACTTAGACGGGACAAGCTGTCAAGCCCTCAAACCGGCGAGTACCGAGATCGGATCGCCTCCAATGTAACACCACATATTTCATATCAATACCAATCTAGGGTAGGCAGGAAGTAGGTCTTTACCTCACATTGAGGGGCCGAACCTGGGTAAATCTGTGTTCATCTTTGTTCCTGCGATCCCAAGCTCAGAGATGATTGACTCGCGCAAATCCCACACCTATCTAGTCATCCATGACATCTGACGTGACAAACCCCACGACAGTTGGCACCCACCGTGGGGCCTACGGTCAAGAGCATCACGTTCCGCGCAGGATCGGAGTCAGGGTCCAAGGACATCGCCATCGGCCAAGTGGAAGATATCAATGGAGTTCCCTTCATCGACGACTCAGAGTGGGGACCTGAGGCAAATCACATTCAATTTGGGTATATTGTTCCCATCGGGTCTGTCAAAATCTTCGTCGGGTCCGTCAGTCGCAAATCTACAGACGCGACTCAAGGAGGCGAATCAGGAGAGGAACTGCGGCCAATCAGGGTCCGCGTGCTAGAAGAACTGCAACAAGCCGCATCAAATACATCTGCCTCCGTCCCATCAAAACCAATTTGGGAACCTCTGCCTAGCCGGGAGAAAGACCCCAAAATTGAAGAAATTGAAGCTGTCAGGGTGGAGCTTTGTGAAGAAGCGCAAAGACTCGCGGCAGAGCGCAAAAAACTCAAGGAAGAAGATCAGCGACTAAGGCGTTGGCAGCAAAAGCAGCAGGCAATTTGCATCAGGATGGACGAAGGGGGGCAAGAGATGAAGCAGAAGTTCCACAATAATTCGGAGAGCAATATGCACGCTGCAATTGAGATATTATCAAAAATAGCACCAGTCGGAGATACGCGAGCCGATAAGGAAGCTCGCCATGCAATTAACCTGCTGCAAACCGCTGCTCTACAGCAAGCAAACATGTATGGAATCACGCCTAACGAGCCGCAACACGAGGTATCATGGAGCGAGGAAAGATGCGACGTGGAAGAAGTAGACAACCAGCTAGCAGGTCTGCAAATATCACCAAATAAAGAGAGTAAGGCTGATAGTAAGCCGCAAACGCTCGAGGCGACTCAACCAACCCAGTTTGAAACTGATTCAGATGAAGATACGGCGCCCGTGAGCTCCTATTCGTTATTGAAGGGACCAGCGTGTTTCGGGGAGGAAATACGGCTCACTCGTTTCCCACCGAACGTCGGTGAGTCGCAGCGAGTCACCACCTACCATAATGATTTAGACCCTGTCCTATGGATAGAGGATTATGAAATACACATGACAGGAGTCGGTGTAACTCAGGAGGTGCTCGCAAAGTATTTTCATTTAGTACTACAGGGAGAAGCCAGGGACTGGCTGCTAAGGTTGCCCCCAAAGTCAATAAACTCATGGGAAGAACTGAAGGATAAGTTCATCAAAAGATTCCAAATAGAAGGCGTGAAAAACCTCAGGCAATGGGTCCAGAAGGAGAACGAGTCAGTCAACGAGTGGATAAAACAAGTTGCAGGGATCCTTGACTCCGCCAAAGATATCACGGCGCAATCTAAAGTGCAAGTTATGAGAAAGAACTGTAGATTTGAGCCGTCGGTGCATACCTTAAGTCGCACTGGATGTAAGACCGATAGTTTTGACCAACTCTTGGCGACTGCCAACAAGCACGCAGAGACAGATAAGATGGCACACGGCTCAACGCCGATCTCAAAGGAAACCGGACACTATAAGTATCAACTAGGGGAGCAGAGAGGAGACAAGGAGTCGCTCCCCAATAGCGCCAAAGGGATTTTTGATAGTCCTTGTGACTTACACCGCAGAAGAGATGGGAGACCCGCGGGCCACACAAAGGCGCAATGTCATTACTACAGGCGATGGAAAGAAGGAGATTCATCAATCGCGACTTACAACGGACCAATGCAGCATAAGGACAAGGAGAGCTCCTGTCAAAAGCCTGATACTTCAGCAAGAAGAAACATAGGGCAATTTCATACCGTGGACGTACAAACAGCGGGAAATAGAAGACAAATGAATAGCAGAAGGAGCCGCGACCCAGTCCCAACGCTGGAAAGACACCACCATTGGACAGAACGATCGATTGTTTGGAGTCACGACGATCATCCTCCAGAAGTTAAAGATCCAGGAGAGTTGGCTCTTGTTGTCACACCACAAGTCGCGGGATACAGGCTGAACAAAGTCCTCATGGCTGGAGGAGGAAGAGTAAACATCCTATACCTGACATGCTCCGTCGAATGAATATACCCTAGCGGCGGCTACAACCAACAAGGAAGGATATCCAAGGCATAATTGATGCATGTAAAATGAATACATGAACTTTGCACAACATTACTTAATTTCCATGTCATATTTGCATCATATAAGGGTTATATCACTGTTTTATAATGATTTTGGGAATATTTGACATGTTTCCTATTTTTATAGAATTAACCCTGCGCAGGCAGAAAACCCTATTTCTTTCCTTCAATGTTTCAGGGACCCAAATGACGTCCAAATCACCTGCAAATTTACGAGCGTCAATATTTGGAAGGAAGAAGACTTTGGGGCGAAGGAAGCAAACAAACGGAGTCCCGAGGGCCAAAAGAGGTGGGCCCACGCGGCCCCTGTACCTGGCCGCGTGGGACCCATCAAATTGGGCCTCGACGCTCCGCTGCCGTCGATCTTTCCTCCACCGACTCCGTTTTGACCTAAAAACGCCTATAAAAATAGTCTCCCGACGTTCTCTGGAAGGAGCGCCGCAGAAACACAGAAACAGAGACCTGGAGCTGCAGATTGGAGGGGGAAAACTCCGGCGGGGTGCTGCCGGCGTGGTCTCCATCTTCTCCAACGACTTCTCCACCGTCTCCATGATGAAGAGGGAGTAGTCCACCTCTGGACTATGGGTTTGTGGAAGTAACTTATGTATTTCTCTCTCTTGAGCTTCACTAATTAGCACCGTATGAGCTGCTGAACATGTTTACGGTCATCTATGTAATACCTTTGTGGTGGATCTTTTTATGAGTTAATATATGTTTGAGATTGCAATGGTTTTGTTTCAGTTATGAAAGTAGATGCATATTATGTACCCCGTTCTTATTTACTTGTCATGATCAAGCATGTTTATGAGAGCGTGTGAGGGGGAACGTGTGCATTAGTTGGAGTAACGGGGGGTGGCTAGTGCAGTGAACATGAGAGAAAGTTCTGCGATCCACTTGGGTATCTCTACCTTACTTTGTTGCCTCACTAGGGATAAAAAGAAATACCATGCTACCGGAGATGTGGGTGTGACCATTGCCACTACTCCATGACTAGATCTAGCATATTCTTATTTTAACTTCATGTCATGATACTTATTGCTATACTCTGAGTTATCTTAATTACCGAGGTGTTATGATTTAGTTCGCATCTCGGTGGAGTATAAGAGAGACTAATAACCAAAAGGTCTCTATGTTAGGACGTGATGCCCATATAATTATAACTTGATATTAAACTGTTGTTTTGCAATCTCATATCTCAATTCTAGTGTTCCATTGTCTACCACTTTAAAGAGAGAGTGCATTTGTGAAACCATGAACCCCGGTCCATTTTTAATCATAAGAAACACCTTTCCAACCACTTTTACCACTTTTCCATTTTCTGCCATTTAAAAATCCGAAAATACAAAAACACTTTTACATCCTGCATTCATCATAAAAACCCAAAAATATCATTTATCATTGCTATCACCATCCTTGCATATTTATTTACCACCATTGCATGCATATTTATTTCTTGTTTACATTGCATATTATCTTGATATCATTCTTACACCTTGTGCTTGACAACCACAGGTGAGGTTGAGGACCAAAACATTTAACTTTGTTTTATATGTAACCAAAAGAAGGATAGGAAGATAAATCTTCACTACTGATTCCCCGAGAGTTCGATATTAAACCCTCGAGTCACACTCGTGGGGAAAACACGTCTTCCACTACTACACACTCTGCACTTTGAGTCTCAACCTAACCCCGTTTACTTTTTCACGCAGGTAGCTCCTGAAGGCTATCACATCTACGGGTATCATGACTGTTTTCTGGCGCCGTTGCCGGGGAATCATTGCTGAAAGGTTGATCCAAGGATATCTCACCAAGTCAACTTCATCACCAACTTGTGCTAACACCTAAGCTTGGGGAGGTTGCACCTATGTGAGCATCATCTTATCCATCTTTACCTTCAAAGCAATTTATCTTGTTTTGTCATTGTCTTGCATTTTTATTTTCGGTTTGCATATTTATTTTCAGTTTTGCATAAAAAAAACACATAAAGACTTTATCCAAATGAATTCTAAGTGTTGAAATGAACAATTTTGGTCAATACTATGGGTTTTATGGATGAATATACACCTGAGGAACTTGAATTATTTACACATGAGTAACTTGAATTATTAAAAGAAGCTGATTATGTCTTTTCTCAAGAAAAGGAGAATCTTAGAAAGCTTATTGGGTGGCTAAATGAGTGTGCTAAACGACTTTGTGGGTTATATAATGTGTCTTGCTGCACAAGACAAAATGATAAGCATCTCTATTTTCAATGCAAATGTAGTAACAACTTTATAATCGCCTCATACCATAAGAAGGATAATAATTACTTTGACATAAGATTACAGGACCAATTTGTTGCTTTCATGGGAGCTCATGAGGTGGATTCAATTATTAATAAGAAATATAAAACTTGTGAAGTAGCTCGTGATCTTAAAGAAACAAGTTCAATGCTCCTTGAACAATTTCAAGAAACCTTTTCTGATAATGCTTATGTTATTAAATATAAAGAGATAACTCTTGCTGCCATGGAGAGAACTAATATTTTTCAGGAAGAAGATGATGAAAACATAAGTTTGGAAGAGGAAGAATGTGAAGAAGAGGATAAAAACCTAAGCTTGGGGATGCCCATGCAATGTCAAGAAGATGATGAAAAGGATGAACAACTAGAGAATGAAGAGTTGGATCTCCCAACTTCACCATCAACAAATGATAGTAACACTCAAACTCAAAAATCTTTTGTTATTTATGAGAATCCATGTTATGATGAGTGTGAAACTGAAAATGCTATGGTCCTATATGATAACCCATGCTATTATGATGAAACTAAAAATGCTCCTTACTTTCTATTAATGCTACTAGTGAACTTATTAATGATAATGAGGAGTATTGCTTAAATATGCTATATGATAATGCTTTAGATGATGGTCCTATGCTTATTGATAATCCTCCATGTTTAGTTGTTACTAATTTATGCGGATAAAAATGATATACTTGCTGTTTGTGATAGTGCTCTTACTCATGAGAGTCCTACTTTGTTTTGAACTCTCCTAATCACACATAGAGGAGAAATTTGCTTATGTTGAGAAATACTTATGTGATTTGCAACTATCTTTAGTTCCAAATCTTTGTTGCAATCATGATAGTAAACTTGATATTGATCTTATTAACTATTTTGAAAGAGGGAAGCATGCTAATGAATTCCATAATAAATTTAATAATCCTCTTTATGTGCCTAAATTATCTAAGTTGAATGATTCTTGTGGTTATATGGTTGAATTTATTTCTACTACTTGCAACTATTATGAAAGAGGAGGTGATAAGAACCCTCTTTATGCTACTAATAATTAGCTGCAAGTAAATATTTTAATATGCATTGGAAAATTTATATTATTGTGATTCATTCATATACAAAATGCCAATGCATAGAAAGAAAGTTAGACTTCGTTGTTATTACTTTTGTGTTTTGTTTTTCTCTCAACTAGGGTTCAACTTGACTATTATTTTGATTGGTTTGAGAACACCATGGGACCTGGTATTATGCATGAACACTTCCCAAGGAAGAGGGACACCAAAGTTCAAGCTCCCTCATGAGCTTCGTCCACAATAAATATCAAGTAAGAAGCCTAGCTATATGGCTATAAAGAAAGCGCTTTACGGGAGGCAACCCGGTTGTTTTTATTTGTGATTTTCTTTGTGTCCTCTTGCTGTAACAAGAGACTTATGTTTAGTTTAGTTTCTGGAATTTTTAATAAAGTGCCAAGTTTTACTCATTTTGGTATGAAAAGTTGCTTATAGCGTTCGGAGATATTATTCCTGCACGAATCTGTGCACGGTATGATTTTTAATTCTTATTCTGTAACTCCGAATGAGCTCATATTTAAACTGTATTAAACTTTTCATCCTCTGTATGCATGAATTTTTTCGGAATTTTCCGACAAAGTTAAGTAGGGTAGAAAAATACGTTTAGCTGCTGCTGTTTTTCTGGACAGATTCTGTCCCATTTTGTTTGATGCATGCTTAGAACTTTTAACATGAATTTTTTGATCCAATTGAGTTTATGAGTAGGCATACAACATTATACATTTCTGGACATTCATATGAATTTTTGTCTAAGGATTATATGCAGCAAGAAATCTATTTGTTTATCACTACTAATGTGCCCCACAGAAAAGAAATGGGAGAAACGGTGTTTTGAAGTTTTTTCACAGGGATTAGAGGAGATGCACCAAGAGCTATCCAAGGATGGTGAAGACCATAAGCTTGGGGATGTGAAGACAACCCCACTGGACCTACACACTCTCGGTTTGCACACGTCTAACTTCTGTTTTTCGATCGAAACACTTTATCGCATAAACTTGGAGCGTCTTTTTGTTTGTTTAGGTTTGATTTTTATTTTGTGAGACCACCACACTATCATTTAATATGAGAGAGCTACTGGAAATTTGGGTTGAATTATGTTGGATGCTATTATAAGATTGGGAAAAGGGATGTTGAGTTAATTTTAAAAGATACATATAATTGCATGATTCATGAGCTTGTTAATGAGTAATAATTTGCAAGTATTTTATCAAGAGCTATCTTTTATTCATGTTTTGATGCTAAATGTTATTTACCTTGTTTTAACATGGATTAGTTAGTTCTATGGACACTCATGCATGCATTTAGATGGTCAACTTTCTCCCTCTTGCTAGCCCAAAAATTCCAACAAGCAAAAACTTGTTTCCAACACCTTCAACCAAAGTTTTTCCAGTGAGTCCACCATATCTACCTATTAGCTTTATGCTATTCCGAGTATGTTTATCATGATATTTGTGTTATCTATACCTCTGAATGAAAATGCTTATGTTGTTAATTGTTGTGGAAAAGTTGGTTATATAGCTCTCTCGAACTTGATGCACACTTTACTTTCATTGCATAAATAAAATATGACCCATTGTGATTAAAATTATGATGTTGTGGCTTGACAAATGTCTTTGGTTGAGAGTTAGCTCATATGTGCTGTCACATGGCAAGCTTTCAACATTGCACATCATCTCATTTAGTTGATATCATGTACTTTTGTTTATGGATGCTTACCATGGGTGAAATAAATGGGAAATGAAGTGAGTTTAAATGAGTTTGTATAAATGGTTAGAGAGACGCCTGGGCCGCTAATCTAAGCCATGCATCATTCATGGTGGAAATTTACTTACATGCTATGGTGAACCTTCTGTGATACACCTTACAATAAAAAGCTATCCAATGGTAAATAAAAAGGGTGTTGAGATTGTTCATTATGTTTGTTTGTCTTGTCATTTTGATATGGGCTTGTTCCATATCCTGGGACAAGAGGTACCCCAGTTGACGCTCTTAATGATACTATTATTACTTACAATGATATTTAACTTGAACTTGCTTTGTTTTCCAAGTTGAGTAACACATGGAGTAGGTACTTGTATTCAAGGGGCATGAGACTTTCAACCTGTACTTTGTCAAGCACACTACTCGTATTGCTTTCACTTTAAACTTAATCATTCAAGATGCTATGATAGGGGAATGAGAGCTTGACACCAAGGATTACCATATTACAATCATTGACTTAAGTAGAGAAGTTCAGAAGTTAGATGAAACTTATTCATGCTTTACCTCTACTCATATATATCTTTCCAAAGTGTCCACCTTTTATATTCAGATTTTCATCAATACTCTATGACCATTGTAGGATGTTCTTACTTATCATTATGCATACATGTGGTCCATAGTACTTTTTCTTATGTTACACTTTGTGAATTATCATTGAACATCCTTGCATTGAATACTTGATATCACTTCATAAACTATCTTGCATATTGCTACTCCTTTTAAGAATGAATCATTTTACTCTATGTAGCAATAGCAATCATCTTTGATATCCATTGATAGTATTAAATTGCAAAGTCCATGTTAGTTTTATCACCTTCATACTCGAGGACGAGTATAGGTTAAGCTTGGGGATGTTGATGCATGTAAAATGCATACATGAACTTTGCACTATATTACTTAATTCCAGTCATATTTGCATCATATAAGGGTTATATCACTGTTTTATAATGATTTTGGGAATATTTGACATGTTTCCTATTTTTATAGAATTAACAATGCGCAGGCAGAAAACCCTATTTCTTTTTTAATGTTTTAGGGACCCAAACGACGTCAAAATCACCTGCAAATTTACGAGCGTCAATATTTGGAAGGAAGAAGACTTGGGGGCGAAGGAAGCAAACAAACGGAGCCCCGAGGGCCAAAAGAGGTGGGCCCACGCGACCCCTGTACCTGGCCGTGTGGGACCCATCAAATTGGGCCTCGACGCTCCGCTGCCGTTGATCTTTCCTCCACCGACTCCATTTTGACATAAAAACGCCTATAAAAATAGTCTCCCGACGTTCCTGGAAGGAGCACCGCAGAAACACAAAAACACCGAAACAGAGACCTGGAGCTGCAGATTGGAGGGGGAAAACTCCGGTGGGGCGCTGCCGGCGTGGTCTCCATCTTCTCCAACGACTTCTCCACCGTCTCCATGATGAAGAGGGAGTTGTCCACCTCTGGACTATGGGTTTGTGGAAGTAACTACCTTTGTGGTGGATCTTTTTATGAGTTAATATATGTTTGAGATTGCAATGGTTTTGTTTCAGTTATGAAAGTAGATGCATATTATGTACCCCGTTCTTATTTACTTGTCATGATCAAGCATGTTTATGAGAGCGTGTAAGGGGGAACGTGTGCATTAGTTGGAGTAACGGGGGTGGCTAGTGCAGTGAACATGAGAGAAAGTTCTGCGATCCACTTGGGTATCTCTACCTTACTTTGTTGCCTCACTAGGGATAAAAAGAAATACCATGCTACCGGAGATGTGGGTGTGACCATTGCCACTACTCCATGACTAGATCTAGCATATTCTTATTTTAACTTCATGTCATGATACTTATTGCTATACTCTGAGTTATCTTAATTACTGAGGTGTTATGATTTAGTTCGCATCTTGGTGGAGTATAAGAGAGACTAATAACCAAAAGGTCTCTATGTTAGAACGTGATGCCCATATAATTATAACTTGATATTAAACTGTTGTGTTGCAATCTCATATGTCAACTCTAGTGTTCCATTGTCTACTACTTAAAGAGAGAGTGCATTTGTGAAACCATGAACCCCGGTCCATTTTTAATCATAAGAAACACCTTTCCAACCACTTTTCCATTTTCTACCATTTAAAAATCCGAAAATACAAAAATAATTTTACATCTTGCATTCATCATAAAAAAACCCCAAAAATATCATTTATCATTGCTACCACCATCCTTGCATATTTATTTACCACCATAGCATATTTATTTCTTGTTTGCATTGCATATTATCTTGATATCATTCTTACACCTTGTGCTTGACAACCACAGGTGAGGTTGAGGACCAAAACATTTAACTTTGTTTTGTAGATAACCAAAAGAAGGATAGGAAGATAAATCTTCACTACTGATTCCCCGAGAGTTCGATATTAAACCCTCGAGTCACCCTCGTGGGGAAAACACGTCTTCCACTACTACACACTCTGCACTTGGAGTCTCAACCTAACCCCGTTTACCTTTTCACGCAGGTAGCTCCTGAAGGCTATCACATCTACGGGTATCAATAATTCCAGGAATAATCACACGACCTATAGGAAAAATAACCCTCGAAGTCAGCTTCGGGACCGAGAGAAACTTCCGCACAGAATTCCTGAACTTCGAGGTCGTAGCCGTCAAAAGCCCATACCATGCGATCTTCGGGAGAGAAGCTTATGTCAAATTCACTGCCCGCCCTGCTACATATACCTGCAGTTAAAGATACCAGGACCAAACGGTGTGATCACGGTGCATGGAGACAGACAGAGGGCATTAGAATGCGAGGAAGCAGGCTCAGTAATCGCAGAAGAAGCTTGCATCGCCAATTCCTCAAGGCCATCAGTGAACCTTCGCAGCCCAAAACGAGTCGCCTTGGGGACTCAACACGGACGGACGACAGGACACACCCACCAGATGGTGAATTGCAATCATACAGTCGCGAATCAGGAAGATAATACTCCAGAAATCACTTTGATACAAAAAGAAGACAAGAGATGGCGTATATGCATAGATCCAATATCAATCAACAACCCCGTCAAAGAGGTAAGCTATTGTGAGACCTTACCCCCGCGACACATCCTCCAAGGACGTGAATCAACATAAGTCGCAACTCAGTGCGACTACTCTATCAAAAGATCTGACCCTCACTTTGGCATGAAAAACACATCGGAGCTATCATGCTCGACCCGAGTCGCTTTTAGCGACTCAAACCTGAACCAACTAGGTGTTCAACCCACTCCGTCAGGAGTACTATTTCGCAAAAAGTGCGATGAGTATCAAGTATGCATGACCTGCGAGGAACAGAAAACTCGCATTAAAGGGTCTGCATCGTCTTTGTCACACCCTGTAATAAATTGAGTGGTTATGAAATAAAGCCGGCGCCCTTGATATTCAAGGGTTCATCGTTTGCCTCAACTATCATTGAGTCGCTGAGTCTTTTGAATTTCATACATCACCAACCCTGAGGGCTTTTTTACAAAGCACAGCGAGCACAGCTCGCTACCTCAACCTTGCCAAACGAGTGGCAGTCCTTAAGCTAGAAGCGTCTTGCATTATGCGGCCAAAGTACTGGGGTGTGGCGTCAATCGAGCTGATTGCTATCATGGCCTTTCTCGACCCTGAACACACATGTTCCTAGGAAATACTGAGCCGCGCGAGTCTACTTAATGGAAGTATCATAAAAAACCTCTTATAGGTCACAAAAGTACTGCTTATAGTACACAAATTTTTTACAGACTAACGGGCACGTCGCTATTGACAGATCCCACATAACTATTGGATGTTTATTTATGCTTTCGAGTCGCAGGAACAGACGCCTTCACGGCTTGTCTTGAGGTTGGAGCAGGTGTCCTTATAACCAGGGCACCACCAGACGAAGTAGAGGGACCACCAGGTCCCGAGGATGGATTGGAAGCTCGGGATGATTCAGCCCCAGTGGATTTCTCCTTCGTAGCTTTGCTACCATCAGGATTGAACTTCCCCAGATAAGAGCCCAAGTCTAAATTCTTAACAAATAATGTGGCGTATCCACGCATACCCTTCCAGATGTCGAAATACTCACTCATTGGAAGCTCAGTACCATCCGCGCGCTTCGCCGGTCATGACGAGCAATCTTGCCAACCTCTATTTCTGGATAATATGCTCGGAGTAATGTTAACACATGAGCAGCTCCGGCGCGAGCAGAAGACCCCTTCCAATCAGAGACATAGTGAGGAGCCTTAAACAGCCTGTTCAGCCAAAACTCACATGAATCTGGAGCATCAGGCGTAGGGGATTTTTGTCATAACCTCTTTGGTTACTTTAAGAAGGCGCTGGCTAAAATCTTGAAGATATTCCAGTTGATCCTTTAAATTGGAGCGGTACACTGGAGCACCAGGCCCTGCATCAAAAAACAAGATGTTATCCAAATCAGCAACTCATGGTGGTCACCCAGATGTGAATGATCAAGAGACAAAGGACTAAGGATGTACCGGCGAGTTGAAGAATGGCTGATTTAACAACAGATCCAAAACCCTCAAAAGCCTTGAGCAGCGAGTTATATTTTCATCTCGCGCGGCGAGCTCCCTCGCATGGTCTCCTTTCAGCCGATCAAGCAGTTCAGATTTGAGATTCAACCCCTCTCGCAAGGATTTTATAACTTCATCCTTCTCCATGAGTCGCTGCTTGGAATCTGCTTCGAGCTCTTTAAATTGCTCTTCACAGGAGTCAAGTTGATCTTTGAGTACTTTATTTCTTGCGCTTGGTTTTTAATAATCTCGCTATGATGTCCAAGGCAGATCGCATCACTTCAGGCTTATCTAAGGACATGCCCTTGACTTTCATTGCGTCAGAGGCAGCAAGCGAGGAAAGCTCAAGCTGCGAATAAACAGAGGAAAAAGATAAGCAATTCAGAAAGGTACTTGGGGCTCAAAACTTGGAGAAAAGAAAGAATCAACACCCTGTCAACTGACACAAGGTCTTGATCCTTGGGGGCTACAGTATGCGTACCTGGCGACTTGAAGAAAATTGCTCAACCAGGTCGCGCAGTAAAGCAGCGTGCTTATCCCAGCATCGATTATGGCATCCGCAATTGATTTGGAACTACTAGCGCTTGGGAGATCAGCCGCTTCAGAAATAGGAGCTCCAACTTGAATTGGCATCCCTACAACATTAGGAGTCGCAGACGGCGCTGCGACTGGAATCCGCATCGGCAATACCCTCTTCTAAAAAAGGCTTCAGATAAGTCGCGCCATCGCTAGTTCCCATGTTTCGCCAGCAACATCATCTTCGCTCGTGGTTGGCTGAGAAAGAGCAGTGAGGGAGGCAGACTTTGTATCCCTTCAACCATGGCCCTGCAAGATATTGATGGTTATAGATAAAGTGGCAGTGTCACAGCCATAAAAGGAAAGCAAGTCCTACCCAGAAGCAATACACGCTCTTCATCAGGCAACCAGAGGAAGGAGAAGATAAATCTTGCAGATCTGAGCCTACGGGACAGAAAAACAGCAGTGAATAAACAACCCTTCATGGAGACACATGAGTACAAAGAAAAGAGAATGTCACAAGGAAATACCCGAACTTGTCGAGAGGCAATTCTTCACAACAGGCTCGGAGGAAAGTACATCGCTGTCAGGCTTAGCAAGCTTTAAAGATTTGGCAGCTTTGATATCCACAAGCAACGCCAAGGCCTTGCGACGTTTCTCAGGTTGCGAGGGATCTTCTGGGCTCTCAGATAGAAAACGCTTAGAGGACCTGCGAGGTACTTCAGGAAGCTCCAGGAAAGATGTGCCTGGAGCCGTGGACAAAAGAGTTGGCCATTTGTTGCTCCTCTTCAGATGCGCTACCACCAGGCTCAGAAACAGTGCCATGTGTAATCGTTTCCTCACCAGATCAGCGACTTCTTCTGGTGACTTGACAGTGGCTTCTTGGCCTGAGCCAGCTCCTCTTCGGATGGGAGAGTCCAAAAATAGGGATCAATCTGAAAGAGAATCAATGTCAGAAATAGTCAACTTTGAAGGAAGAATCCTAGAAGGAAAAATTACAAGAATAATTACCACAAAAGGCTTGTGTTCAGCCCAGAAAGGAGCAAGACCGACGTTATCATACGAGTCAATGTCCTCGTTCGTCACTCGGCGAATGAAGTTTATCCACTCCCCTTTGTCCCAATCTTCAGGGCAAGTACGATCAACGTCATCCGCGCGACAGGTGAAATCCACCATAAGTCGCAGACGGCGACTCACGGGCTGAATTCGCCATTTGGTCCAGCAAGATATAAGATCCAATCCGTAAGGCCATGGAGCGTCAGCGCCCTCACCTTATCTAAAAGAATCTCGATGGAGGGCAACGAAGAAGGATCGGGCTTGGAAGACAAAGCAGGGTAGCCTCGAAAGGAAGTGGAGACCAAGGGGGAAGACGAATTTCGCCCTCGGGAGAAGTGTCTTTGCAATAAAAGAAAGTTCTTTGCCAATCCTTAACTTTTTTGGCAAGGGCTAGCTTTGGGAAAATACTACCCTTACGGCGTTGGAAAGATATGGCCCACATTGGAGGAAAGAAGCATCTGTTGCTTCTCTTTGACTATTGCAGCCAAAGAAAGCGAGCCAGAAGTCTATTGAAGGAGAGACGCCCAATAATCTTCGCAAAGAACGTGGAAGTTACTCACTTGCAATATTGAATTGGGACCGATGTCATGAAGGCGAAGACCCAGCCGCTGCATCAGGGAGCGAAAGAAGAGAGAACCGGGGGCTTGAATCCGCGCTCGACGTGTTCCGCAAAATCACCACTTCTCCTGGCTGCGGATCGGGAATTATCTCCTCGCCAGCGGCGTGCCATTCACATTGATCTCTCAGTGGAAGAAGGCCGCGGGCAGCCAAAGACTCCAAAAATACCTCATCAATCCACGAGCCTTCCCAGTTGCAACTACGGCGAGACATCTTTTCCGATCAAGGGGATTTTCGCCAGAAGATTGCAAGCGCAAGAAGCGGAATCAGAGGCGGCGGAGAAGAGTAGCGAGGCGTAACTGAAGCAGAGCGCCAGGGAGGCTGATGGGCCAAACTAAAAAGCCCAGGCACGGAAGACGTTTAGATCTAAAAACCAACAGGCATGATCAGATGATCGCGCCCTTGAGCTGCCTAGAGGATTATAAGTCGCAAATAGTGATACAAAAACGGAGTTCAGCTGGGACATTCATGAGGCGTTTCAGCAGTTCAACAAGACAAAGAAGCCTTCATACGAAGTCCAAGCTGAACTTGGGGGCTAATGTCGGGGGAATACTTTGTAGATTAACCCGCAGCCCATGTTTGATAAAGTGCGACCCTGTTTACTCGCACAATAAAGGCCTGCATGAAAGCAAGCCCAATATCGCACTGCCACAAGGAGAAGGATCTAGAAGACATATCCTGAAAGACGTGAAGGAGTTAGTCTCCAAGTAGTTCCGGTCGATGTATTCCTTGTGGAGGAAGTTTCCTTTGTAATCTAGCGAGCCTCTGTGTATATAAAGAGGACTCGCAGGACTTAGACGGGGACAAGCTATCAAGCCCTCAAACCCTAGTTCATACGGCGAGTACCCAGATCGGATCGCCTCCATTGTAACACCACATATATCATATCAATACCAATCCAGGGTAGGCAGGAAGTAGGTCTTTACCTCACATTGAGGGGCCGAACCTGGGTAAATCTGTGTTCGTCTTTGTTCCTACGATCCCAAGCTCGGAGACGATTGACTCGCGCAAATCCCACACCTACGTAGTCATCCATGACATCTGACGTGACAAACCCACGACACTAAGTGTGTCCGAGACTCGGTCTTAGATATCATGATACCTAGCTTGATCTCGTTATCGACAACACTATCTTCTACTCATCCGTGATAATATGTCCCCGTGACCTAGTCACATGCTTGCAAGCTTATTTGACATAATCTCACCGAGTGGGCCCAGAGTTTCTATCCTGCTATGCGGATTGGCAAATCCGCTCTTGATTCCTCGTCTCAACATACTCCCTTCCGATACCCGAGAGGGACACCGTTATTGTCACACTATTAAGATATGACGTTTGATGCAATCAAAGTATCTTTCAGGAATAGCAATAAGAGTTGATCTCACGGTCAAAGGCGTAATGACTACGTCCAACAAATATTGGGTATGTCCATCACATCGTTCTGCCAACGATATGACTCCATTGTCAACTGACACCAATGTCACATGATCGGGAAACCTCGATCATCGATTGCACAATGAACTAGTCACGTAGATGCTACTAGGGACCTGGTTGTCTACGTACCACACGTGTATTAATGTTTCTGCTTAATACAGTTATAGCATGATACAAAAATGTATTATGAACAAATGAGATATGATAAATAAAACACTTTATTAATTGCCTCTAGGGCATATCTCTTTCAGTCTCCCACTTGTAATAGACTACAATTTATTCTAGATTACAACTTGGTAAAAGCCTAACACCCATAGCATTCTGGTGTTTTACATGCTTGTCCAGTGGAAGAGGCTTCGTCAGAGGATCTGCCACATTCAGATCCGTATGTATTTTGCAAATCTTCACATCGCCTTCCTGTACATACTATCGTATCACATGGAATCGTCGGAGAATGTGTTTGGCAGTTGAGTGACACCTTGTTTCCTTCGTGTTAGCAATAGCACCCGTGTTGTCGCAGTAGAGGGTTACGGGGTCTTGCGCGCTAGGGAACACTCCAAGCTCGATGATGAACTTCCTCAGCCATACAGCTTCATTCGCGGTTTCCGAAGCAGCGATGTACTCCGATTCCATTGTAGATTGGGCCACTATGGGTTGCTTCTCGCTTCTCCAGCTTACAGCACCACCGTTCACCTTGAAAACATATCCTGTCTGTGACTTTGAGTCATCTGGATCTGTGCAGAAACTTGCATCAACGTAACCTATTACGCCAAGTTCCTCTTCACAGTCTCCATACACAAGGAACATTTCCTTTGTCTTCTTGAGATGCTTGAGAAAGCTCTTAACAGCTATCCAATGATCATTTCCAGGATTACTTTGGAACCGGCTCGTCAAACTAAGAGCCAATGCTACATCGGGTCGAGTACTTAACATGGCATACATGATCGAACCGGCTGAAGCATAGGGATGTTTAGCCATCTCGGCTTTATCATGTGCCGTCACCGGACACTAAGCTCTGCTCAATGTCTTATTCTTGATAACAGGCAGAGAACCTTTCTTTGCCGTCTGCATACCGAACCATTTCAGTATCTTATCAAGATAAGTACTCCGACTTAACGCTAATAGACGCATTGATCTATCACGATAGATTTTAATGCCTAATACGTATGCAGCTTCTCCTAAGTCCTTCATCGAAAATTTACTGTTTAAATATTTCTTCACGCTATTCAGAAGATCCACATTATCCCCAATTAGTAATATATCGTCCACATATAGAACTAGGAACACAACCGAGCTCCCACTCATTTTCTTGTAAATGCAGGTCTCTTCCATATTTTGGACAAATCCAAAACCTTTGATCACCTCATCAAAGCGAAGATTCCAGCTCCGAGATGCTTGCTCCAGTCCATAAATGGAACGCTGAAGCTTGCATACCTTGCCAACATTTTCTGGATCGACAAAACCTTCAGGTTGTACCATATACAACTCTTTCTCAATGTTACCATTTAGGAACGCTGTTTTGACATCCATCTACCGGTGAACATGTTTCATCATAATCAATTCCATGAACTTGTCGGAAACCCTTTGCAACAAGCCGAGCTTTATAGACGGTCACATTACCGTTAGCATCAGTCTTCTTCTTAAAGATCCATTTATTCTCGACGGCCTTGCGCCCTTCGGGAATCTCCATCAAAGTCCATACTTTGTTGTCATACATGGATCCTATTTCGGATTTCATGGCTTCAAGCCATTTCTCGGACCCGGGCCCTGCCATAGCCTCTTTGTAGTTCGTAGGTTCGTCTTGTTCAATTAACATGACGGTGCAAACCATGTTGCCGTACCACTCAGGAGCGATACGTGTTCTTCCAGACCTACGAGGTAGAATAGCATCCTCGACATTTGCTCCCACTCCATCTGTGGAGGACGGTTCCGGAACAGTTTCCGTTGCGCCACTCGGAATCTCGAGTTCAGGATCAACGATCTCGTCGAGGTCTATTTTCCTCCCACTTACTCCCTTGGCGAGAAACTCCTTCTCGAGAAAGGTGCCATTCTTCGCGACAAACGTTTTGCCCTCAGCTTGGTTGTAGAAGGTGTATCCTATGGTTTCCCGCAGAAACCCTACAAAGACGACTTTCTCCGATTTCGGTTCGAGTTTGTCGGGCTGTAGTTTCTTAACGTACGCCTCACAACCCCAGACCTTCAGGAACGACAACTTGGGTTTCTTGCCATGCCATATCTCATACGGTGTCGTTGCTACGGATTTGGACGGAGCCCTATTTAAAATGAATACGGCTGTTTCTAACGCATATCCCCAAAACGATACGGGCAAGTCGGTAAGAGACATCATAGACCGGACACTATCTAATAGGGTACGATTACGTCGCTTGGACACACAACTCAAAACTCAAATATTCGCCACCGCGATCAGATCGAAGGTGCTTGATTTTCTTGTTGAGTTGATTTTCAACTTCACTTTGAAATTCTTTGAACTTTTCAAACGTTTCAGACTTGTGTTTCATCAAATAGATATACCCATATCTACTCAAGTCATCGGTGAAGTGACAAAGTAACGATAACCATTGCGTGTCGACACGCTCATTGGCCCACACACATCTGTATGTATGACTCCCAATAAGTCTGACGCCCGTTCCATGAAACCATTGAACGGTGTCTTGGTCATCTTGCCCATGAGGCACGGTTCGCATGTGTCGAGGGATTCAAAATCCAACGAGTCTAAAAGTCCATCGGTATGGAGTTTCTTCATGCACTTTATACCAATATGACCAAGACGGCAATGCCACATATACATGGCGGTATCGCCACTAAGTTTAATCCTCTTGGCATCTATGTTATGAATGTGAGTACTACGATCGAGATTCAACAAGAATAAACCATTGCTCTCGGGAGCATTAACATAAAAGATATCATTCATCGAAATAGTACAACCACTTGATACTGAATTGAATGAATATCCGTCTCGCAACAAGCAAGACCCACTGATAATGTTTACACTCAACGACGGTACAAAATAACATTTATTTAAAACCAAAACTAATCCCGATGGTAAATGTAGAGGGAGTGTGCCGACAGCCACCACGTCAACTTTTGATCCGTTGCCGACGCGCATCATCACCTCGTCCTTTTTCAGACGCCGTTTATTCCGCAACTCCTCCTGAAAGTTACAAATGTGAGCAACATAACCGGTATCAAATACCCAGGTATTACTCCGGCCGCATGTAAGGTAAACATCAATAACATGTATATCACATATACCTTTCTCTTTCCCAGCAATCTTGTCGGCCTTCTTGTCTTCCAGGTACTTGGGGCAGTTGCGCTTCCAGTGACCATCTCCCTTACAGTAGAAGCATTCCACGCAGGCTTGGGACCAGGTTTGTTGGCCTTGGATCGGGCAACAGGCTTGCCGTCCTTCCTCGACTTCCAGTTCTTCTTTCCCATCCCACCGGATTTCTTAAAATCGATGGTCTTATTGACCATCAATAGCGTGTGCTCCTTCTTGATCTCCACCTCAGCAGTCTTCAGCATCACGAACACCTCGGACAGGCTCTTCGCCATGCCCTGCATGTTGTAGTTCATGACGAAACCTTTGAAGCTAGGGGGCAACGATTGCAACACCCTATCAATCACCAGCTCATCAGGAATCTTGCATTCCAGAGCGTTCAGGCGTTGAACGTAGCCAGACATCTTGACCACGTGCTCGCTTACACTGCTGTGCTCTTCCATCTTGGCTGAGAAGAAGAGCTCAGAAGCTTCATACCTCTCAGCCTTGGCCTGCGGCGCAATGATAGCCTTGAGATCAGAGATTATCTCGAAGGCACTCATCTTCTCAAAGCGCTTATGCAGGTCAGCTTCCATGGCGTAGAGCATGCCACTCTGTACGAAGGCGGAATCATCTGTCTTGGTCAGATAGGCTTTCTTCTCTTCCTCAGAGGCGGTGATCGCAGGGGGTCTCCAATGGCGGCTTCCAGGACATAGGCCACCTTGTGGGGAGTGAGGAGGATCCTCAGGTTGCGGAACCAGGACATGAAGTTAGACCCATTGGTCTTAAGCTTTTCTTTCTCAAGGAACAGACCTAGGTTAAAGGTGGGGCGAGACATCTACAATGGAATTTGCAAAACATAAGACTTTGTTCATAAAATAATAGAGTTCAAGTTTTATAGAAAATAAACTACAAGAACTCCCACTCAAATGAATATCCCTCTAATCGCTTCAGTGATTACACGACCCTAATCCATTGTGCAAACCCTCATCGTCAGAGCCGGCAACACAACTTCAAAGGCAGACATCGGAATGTCAATCACAACAACTCTGTGACTCATGCTCGACCTTTCGGTCACCGTGTTCCGAGGCCATGTCTGTACATGCTAGGCTCGCCATAATTACCTCCAGCGTAAACGCTTGTGCAAACATGTCTTACATCCACTGTATGCGAACGACGATATGTCTGACACCTGATCGTCATGGCCTGCCTCATAACGTAGAACTTTCTTGGTGGTGCACGCCAAAGGGAGAACACTAATGGTATTTTGGAGGGATCATCTTATATTACTACCGCGGTGTAACTAATATATAACAATATATATTTACACAATATAAGATGCACTCAAAAACATCAAATGCAATGCGACATGATATGGTCTTGCGCCGATGGTCTCCTTCGCGCCCACAGTTTATAAACAATTTAATAAACCTACCTTGACCATATCACATTGCCCCTGCAAAATAAAGTTAGACGTTTCTACTTTATCTTTTGCATATTTTACGTGGCTAGGGGCTTTCGTAAATAGAACCGATTCATACCTACGAACCTATGACCACAACAACGATCAAATAGTCGCTATTTATGTATCCCTTTCGGGCCCTCCATTGAAAATGCAAAGCCAACTAAAGAGAGAGACAGACACCCGCCAGCCACATATACGGTGCAAGCCGTATGTCAGTTGTGGAACGAGTCTCGCGTAAGCGTACGCGTAAAGTCGGTCCGGGCCGCTTCATCAACTCAATGCTGTCGGCTAAACAAGTGCACGCTAGAGGATAGCTTCTAAAAGAATGATGCCCCCATGAAAAACATGGGTTCTAAAAACGGTATAGCTATATCTACGCATAGAACGACTCTGATACCACCGAAGGGGATCGTAGACAGAAAACAAAAAAATTGTAACAACGATATCCTTAAACCAGCCAGAATCTATACTATGCAGATATACTATACAAAAGGAGATCGATATACATACCCTTGTAGACCGAAAGGCGGGGATCACACCCCCGCACAGGTGTTGTCGATGAAGCCGACGAAGCCGACCTCAAGGTCGTGTAGAGGAAGAAGACCTCCAAGCGCCACAAGTGTGGCACGTCGCAGGGAGTCGCACACGTACGGCGAAGACGACGACCTCCGGGCTCCGATCCAGGGACGAGCAGCAGAAGACTTGGACCGGAAGACCAGCAGCATGACGGAGTGTGTATGGTGGAGAAACACTCAACCCGTACACAATTCCAATTGCGGAATCACGATTAAACGGGGGAGAGAGAGAATTGGTGTGTTCTAAGAGGCAAAGGGGCACCCATATATATAGGTGGGAGGGAGGCCGCCACAGCTGCCAGCCAGGCGGTGTGGGACTAAACCCCACACCCGCCAGCCAGCTAGGTGCGCCGGCCCCTAGGTGGGCTCCATGTGGCCCACCTAGGCCGGCTGGCCCTCCCCCTTTTTCTTTTTCTTTGGGGTTTTTCCCCTAATGGGCCTCTAAGGTCCATTTAAGAAAAACAGCCTTTAAAAATTCGAAATTAAGTAAATAAAAATATATTTAACTGTTAATTACACTAATTAATATTAAATACATATTATCTAATTTATTCCGGCTCTGAAAACTATTTTGTCGCTCTCCGATCTCCATCGGAACTCTCCCGGAACATTTCCGGTGCTCTCTTTTATTTTCTCTTCTATTTCCAATCTATTATAAATGCCGTCTTCCCTTAAGTGTGTTACCCTAGCGGTTCGAGATCTCGCCAGACATAATCGAGACATGCTCTCCGATTCATGACTAATTCGTGGATCTTGGATACCCAGAATTAATCCCTGTGAGATAACGAATAATTTTGTCGTTCGAACCTAGACGTCGAGTCTTAAACCTTTTGCCTGACGATACTAAGTGTGTCCGAGACTCGTTCTTAGATATCATGATACCTAGCTTGATCTCGTTATCGACAACACTATCTTCTACTCGTCCGTGATAATATGTCTCCGTGACCTAGTCACATGCTTGCAAACTTCTTTGACATAATCTTGCCGGGTGGGCCCAGAGTATCTATCCTCCTATGCGGATTGGCAAATCCCGCTCTTGATCCCTCGTCTCAACATACTCCCTTCCGATACCCGAGAGGGACACCGTTATTGTCACACTATTAAGATATGACGTTTGATGCAATCAAAGTATCTTTTAGGAATAGCAATATGAGTTTATCTCACGGTCAAAGGTGTAATGACTACGTCCTACAAATATTGGGCATGTCCATCACATCGTTCTGCCAATGATATGACTCCATTGTCAACTGACGCCAATGTCACATGATCGGGAAACCTCGATCATCGATTGCACAATGAACTAGTTACGTAGAGGCTACTAGGGACCTGGTTGTCTACGTACCACACGTGTATTAATGTTTCCACTTAATATAGTTATAGTGTGATACAAAAACATATTACGAACAAATGAGATATGATAAATAAAACACTTTATTAATTGCCTCTAGGGCATATCTCCTTCAAATTCTTTACCATTGCTTTCATTCTTTCCCAAGCTTGAGCGACATGTTCATTATCATATTGCTTAAAATTCATAATGCCACTTCTCAATGATATAATCTTAGCAGGAGGGTAATATTTTCCAATAAAAGAATCTTTGCACTTAGTCCATGAATCAATACTATTTCTAGGCAAAGATAGCAACCACTCTTTAGCACGTCCTCTCAAGGAGAAAGGAAAAAAGTTTCAGTTTATAATGTCACCTTCTACCTCTTTATACTTTTGCATGTCACATAGTTCAACAAAATTATTAAGGTGAGCAGCAGCATCATCAGTACTAACACCAGAAAATTGCTCCTTCATAACAAGATTTAATAGTGCATGTTTTATTTCATTAAACTCCGCTTTTGAAGCAGGTGGAGCAATATGTGTGCATATAAAATCATTGTTGTTTGTGCTAGTAAAGTCACACAACTTAGTGTTCTCAAGATTACTCATTTTAACAAAATTTAAAACAAAACAAAATAACAAACCGAAATTAACTAAATGCAGGATTTTTTTTGTGTTTTTATTTTTAAAAGCAAACAAGATAAAATAAAATAAACTAAGCAAGATAAAAACAAAGTAATGAGATTGGAAGTGTGAGACTCCCCTTGATGTAGCCTCTTAACTCCCCGGCAACGGCGCCAAAAAATGTGCTTGATGACGTGAAAACACACGTTCGTTGTGAGACCCCATGAGGAAGGTATGATGTAGTGCAGCAGCAATTTTCTCTTGATATTTACCAAGGTTATCAATCCAGTAGGAGTCAAAAGTGCTTCAGAAGGTTGTCAACGGCACCAGAAAATATGGCACGGCGCAATGTCAGATGATTTGGTGGTTGACGTGGACCTGACACAACACAATAAAACTACTTTGCCCCAATGAAACAGGAAAGTTGTCAATCTTCCCGGCTTGCTGAATACAAAGGATTAAACGTATGGTGTGGAGAATAATAGTAAATACAGAAAATAACAGAGAACAGATGATTGCAGTTGGTGTTTTATTAGTGTAAAAGAATGGACCGGGGTCCACATTTCACTAGTGGTGTCTCTCCATAAAAGATAACATGCATGTTGGGTAAACAAATTACAGCTGGGCAATTGAAAAATAGCAAGCGCATGACAATGCAATATATGACAAGATAGTTTATTGTAGTATTTATTGGGCATTACAACATAACACATGGACCGCTTACCAGCTGCATCCATGCCTAAATAATCCACTTCCGGGATAGCATCCATGTCTCCCATTAGTATTAAGTTGCAAACAACAGATTATTGCATTAAGCAAAGTGTGTAATGTAAACAAACACATTAGACTTAACAGTAGTACCCTTAAGCTAAGCATTAGTTATTTTATCCCTAGTGGCAACAACACATCCATAACCTTAGATGTTCTTCTCACTCACCCAGATTACTGGAGGCATGAACGCACTATTGAGCATAAATACTCCCTCCTGGAGTCACAAGCATCTACTTGGCCAAAGCATCTACTAGCAACGTAGAGCACGCAAGAACATAAATAAAACAGTTGATAGATTGATAAACAACTTGATCATAACATCACTATTCATCGGATCCCTGCAAACACAACATGTAGCATTACAATAAGATGATCTTGATCATGTTAGGCAGCTCACAAGATCTAAACATGATAGCACAAAGTGGAGAGACAACCATCTAGCTACTGCTATAGACCCGTAGTCTAAGGACTCCGGCAGGGTACCGGGAAGTGCTTCAGAACCCTCCTGAACTAGGTTGACAACGGCGGCGGCGACGGAACTTTTCGTGGAATAATGCTCGGGTATTCAGGGTTTTCAGGACGGAGGCAATATATAGGCGAAAGGGCGGTGCGTGGGGCCAGCCGAGGGCCCCACACACCACCACGGCGCGCTAGGCAGGGGGGCCGCGCCCTAGTGGTGTCTGGCTCCCCTGGGTCGCCTCTACGTGCGCCCTTCGTACTTCGTCTTCGTGTCGGTGAAAAACTGGGCTCCGTTGATTTTCGTCCAATTCCGAGAATATTTCCTGACTAACTTTTCTGAAACAGAAAAACAGTAGAAAACAGGAACTGGCACTGTGGCATCTTGTTAACAGGTTAGTCCCAGAAAATGCATAAAAATGCTATGAAGTGTATATTAAACATGTAGCAATATGTATAAAACAGGCATGGAACATCAAAAATTATAGATACGTTTGAGACGTATCAGTTACTCACCACCATGGAGCGAGTGGGAGAGCCGTGGGCCGTGGAGGACGACATCTCGCCGCTGAGCACCGCCGACCAGAGGAGAAGATCTCGCCGGCGAGTGCCGCTGACCAGAGGAGCAGATCTTGCTTCCGCTCTGCTTCTTCCGCCGTCGACCGAAGGAGAAGAGCTCGAATGTGTGGGGGGAAATGGTGGCGCAAGTTTTGGCGGTCAGTCGGAGGAGGTGAAATAGAGGGCCGAAACTATGGGGCAGTGATGGAAAAACTCCCGCCGATTTTTCGCCTCCGCGCGCGAGCTCGCGCCATCTCCAAGCGCGCACGAGCTCGGCTCCGCGTTCCCCTACCCTGCACCAAGGTGAACGAAATAAGGGTGGCTCAGCGGAAACGTCCGAATCGGCCGTTCCTAGCGGGCCTGGCTAAGGGTTGCTTTGAGATTCGTGCAGGCCAACAACGCGAAACCGGGGCAGCCCACCAAGCACTCGTTTTTGCTTCCACGTGGTCGGGCCTGAGTGCACACAGGAAACCAAACACGCCCCCAGTATCTTTGTGACACGCATGCATATAGTTAGATCATCTCCACCTGCACAATGGGGTCTACACGATATCGCTCCATGGGACGGCGCCGGACTGCTCCACCGCACACGCCATCATGTTTGGGTCTTGCGTCACCGTCGACCAGCGCGACACGGTCGTCACGGTGACGAGCTGGTCCTCAGGGACGGAGCTAGGCCATAGGACATATCTGGGGGTGGGGGCAGAAAAAGTAGAGGCGGACAATTCTATTGCTCCCACTGGATGAGAGGCGGCGGTTGCTCGACGAAGATCAATGGGTGACCGGGGATGGGAGAAGACTTGGTTGATACATCACGAAGTGAATTTTCATATGACATCCATATATATATAGTTGTTGATGATTGGTCCTAAAAACTTGGTCAAATTTTACATTTTGTTTGACTTTGAAAAAATTTATATGCCTTATTTTTAGGAAGATTATAGCACATTATGCCATGTTACACTTATCGAGTGAATGTTTTATGCTAGTTGACAATAGAACTTGCTCCACCAACAACTGTTAACTTTTTTTAGAAACACCTGAACATAGAAACCCAACAACATTAACTAAGCGGAAGGGAGAGGGAAGTCAGTAGGAAAAGGCCGACTTCTGGGAAGGTCACGCGCGCTCTTGTTGCGACACTTGTCGTGTTTTCCTTTTTCGCGCGTTCTCTGCTCGCCAAGTGTTTACTCCGCCTTTCATGCGGTTCCCACGGGTGTCTACATATTCGCCAAGTGTTGCAACGAGAATAAGTGAGATAAGGATGCGAGAGAAGCATAAACGGGAGGGGTGGAAGATGTAGTTTTTCACTATTGAAAGGAGAGAGAAAAAGAAAGAGACCAAACAGAAAATAGGCCTTCCCCACCCTAAGACAACAAGCTGGATTCGGGGGCATGCGGCCGAACCGCACTTGCCGCTGAAGCCTGCAGTTAATGGGCCGCATTTCCCGGCCCATTAATAGGTGAGTTCTTTTTTACGTTTTATTTTTGCGTTTTAAAAATATGTTTTTATCTGAATGTATTTTAAAAGATCTGATTTTTTTTATATCTGACACATTTCGAAATCTATTTTTTTTGAATTTGAGCATTTTAAAAATCTGAGCACTTTTCAAAATCTATTTTCAAATATAATTAATTTTCAAATCTATTTTTTTAAACAATTCTAGATTTTTTATTATTATTTTTTGGACATTTTCAAAATCATAAAAATTTAAAAAACAGAAAATGAAAATGAAACATAAAATAAAAGAAAAAGAAAACAGAGAAGAAAAAAAGAAGAAAATAAAAAGTAAAATGAAAAGATGACCAGATGGGCTGGTCTATTGGCAGGCGGCTTCACTGATTGGACACGTTACACTGTTGCAGGAGATATTGGTCTCCGGCCGATCCAACTAGTCCTGACCAGAAAATTTGGGCTGTTGGGCTGAATCACCCAAGTATGCTATTCCTTTTGATTTTTATGAAAGCAAGTATGTTACTCCTAGATGGGCTTGAGTGTGCGCAGAAAACAAAAATCTAGATAGACTGACCAAGGATGTCTCCAACGGGCGACGCAAATGGACGCGCGTTTGATCCGCGTTTGGTCCGTTTGCGTCGGCAAAAGGACACGCGTCCGGCACAGGTCCGTCCCTTTCCGGCCAGTGCGCCCAACGGGCCGACGCATCGAGTCCGCCCGGCCAGGGTTTTTGATCATTTTCGGCCATTGTGATCACAATACAACAAATAGCAAGCATATGAATATAAAATAAAACATAATCCTGGCCTCATAGGGCCATGTCTGCATACATGCCCAAAATATTACAAATTCCGGCCATCGGCCATGTTTTTCCGGCATGCAACATAAATAAAACGACCGAGATTTGATCAATCTCGGTCCATGTAGTACCTTTGCTTCTTGAGGTAGTAGACCTTCTTCGTAGGGGTGAAGGCCGAGAGATCCATGTCCATGATCCTGGCCTCCTCTTGGCGTAGGGCGAGCTCAATGTCCTTTGCTTTTGCCTCGGCCTCCATGGCCCTAGCCTCGGCCTCCTTGGCTCTTGCATCGGCTTCCCTTGCTCTTGTCCGGGCGTTTTCTTCATCTATGTCGAGTATCTTCTTCTGCAATTCGAAGAAGAGCTTGGAAGCCGTCTCTCTCTCTAGGCGTTCCTTTTCTCTCCTCTCCTCCTTGTCGGCAGCCTTGTCCTTTTGGGTTAGTAACCCGTTCAATGTCTCTTGCAATGCAAGGGTTGTTGCATCTCGTTTCAACTTGGCCTTCGAGTTGTTCTTCCCCCTTGGCCTCCCTTCCTTTTCCGTTGTGTCCTCTCCCTGGGCTGGGCGCGGATTCGCCTGAGGTAGGGAAAACCCGCGGCGGCTTGGTTCCCGGAAGGTACCCGTACGGTGGCGATGGTGCCGTCGCGGAAGATCTCGTCCTTGGCGGTCGGGCCGCCGAGGCGTTGGAGCTGGCCGCCGCAGTCGGCACACCGACCGCGGCCGCCGTCGGGGTAATTCCAATCAGGAGGAGGGCAGCGGTCGCGGCCCTGGACACGAGGTCAGATTCGTCCTCCGGCACGGCGGCGGCCTTCTGGGCGGCGTTGAGCTTCTCCTGCTTCAACCTCCTTCTCCGGTCGCCCCGCTTCAGGGTCTCTGCGGCTCTCTACTCGTCGGTGAGTTCCTTCTTTGGTTTCTTTGCAGCTTTGGGCGCACATCCAGCGGCGGGGCCGGCGGCGGAGGCGGTGCCGGCGGCGGCGGTCCAGCGTCGGAGGCGGCGGCGGCGGCTGCACCTGCCATGGCTAGGGTTGGAGTGTGGACTGGGGTGGACTGGGGTTTTGGGAGAGACCGAGGCCGAAGTGCGGACCAGAGGAGGACACAATTGCGCTCCGCCGCGCGTCCGCGCCCGACGCATCCGTGGCACAAATTTGGGCCAGGAATGCGTCGCGGCGGACAGAAAAACGGACCGCGGTCCGTTTGCGTCGCCCCGTTGGGCCGTGTTTTTGGCTCACGCGGACAGGGACGGACGCGCGCGGACTCGATGCATCGGCCCGTTGGAGACATCCTAATGCGCGCAATGAGACGAAACCGAGTGTCCGAGACTCCGAGTCCGTATCACCCGCGCTCCGATACCTACTCCAAAAAGGGTTTGGCTTCCATGGGTCCGGTGCGTCCTCGATTCTGGGTCCTGGCCATATAGATCATCATCAGTTCATCACCACAACACAACGTCGACTTCCTTTTTTCTCCATGTGTTGCTACACAACCTTACTATACTATCGGCGGTTCGTTGATCGTGCGACGTGCCTTTTTTCAAGATTAGAATCAGCTGCTTGCCCTGCCAATGGCAACAATGGCCGACGAGTGCATGGAGCGCACCCTGGCCTTCGTAATCGACAGCAGCACGGCAGCGCAGCACTGGCTCGTCCCGCTTCCATCCCACGGCAACGACGACCAAGACGCGGTGGCGTCGCAGCAGTTTGGATCAGTCGACGCCGACGTGGCAGAGGAGCCCGGTCGATCGTTGCTGCTCGTCCAGGAGCTGGAGGTTCTCTTCCTGCACGGCGTCCTCGGAGACGACGATGTCCTGCGGGTCCTGTCGACCCTGCCCAACCCCGGCGACGCCTACCGCGATGGTGGCTTCGGAGGAGTACCTGCCTCGGCGGCAGCAGTGGCCGGCCTGGAGAAGCGTGTGTACCGTTGCGGCGGCGAAGGCGACACGGGCTGCGTGATCTGCGTGGAGGCCTTCGTGGCAGGCGACGAGCTCGGCGTGATGCCGTGCTCCCAGAAGCACATCTTTCCCCGGGGCTGCATCGCCGAGTGGCTGGGCCGCAGCAACGCGTGCCCCCTCTACCGGCACGCGCTGCCCTCCTAGCATAGCGAGGCCCATTACGTTAATGGGCCACCGGACGATCGACACGAGGCCCAGATCAAGCAGGGTTGAGGCCGTGAATAAGCCCAACGATTTGAACCTTCCTGTCAGAAAAAAGGGAAGCTGATCGCAAGTCGGACACCGGGTTCGAGTTCGAGCGGGATTGGTGCTTGCGCTCCGTCGGAGGATTTCCCTACATGTACCATCCAGGCTTCCACGCCATCCTCCGATCATCTACTAGCTTGATAACTACCCACCTGCGCCAGAGATCCAGCAAGCATCTACCGATCTCCATCAAATCGGGCTCCAGCTATGGCCGGTGAAGGCCACGAACGCGGCAGCTCTACAGCGCCGTTCCCGCTACCACACACCGGCCTCGACTTCGTCCCAATCGATCCTCCGCACCGACACATGTCCTCCAGTGAAGAAGAGGCAGAGGTCACGCGCTGTTACTGTTGGTATCCACGATCCCCCGCCACCGCAGCAACCGCGGCCATCCCGTTACCCTGGGTATTGAACCTCCTGACGACGAAGACGACGACAACGACGACGAACGAATCTACATGGCCATCCCGCACCTCACGCTCGCCGGTGGCAACAACCCCTTCCCTTCCCGCGCCGGCCGCATCACTTCCCCTGCCGTGGCCGTCAAGTCGATTCTCGAGACGAAGAGGTATGGTGGACCTGAAGAAGGCGCGAGCGCCGATGACTCCACGGGGTGCGTCATATGCATCCAGAACTACGAGGTGGGAGACGAAATCAGCGTGGTGCCTTGCTCCGGTAGGCATAGGTTCCACCAGAGATGCCTCGACGTGTGGTTTACGCGAAGCGCCTCTGCCCGCTGTCGGGGGCTACCCCCGGGTAGGGTCATGGTATGGTAAAAGCTATACCCAGGTGTGGGCCGGGTTGCAGTGAAAGCCGACATACCTGGACCTCAGAAGTGACCAGGGTGTAATGTTGGTGCAAACCGACAAAAGCAAACCGAGGTAACCCGGGCCAAAAGAGACCGAGGTACCATGCTGGTGCAAACCGGCATATGCTAACCGAGATAGGTCGACCGACATGTTAATGTCGGTATCCTCTTGTCTTCTGTTATGTGCAGGACGAGGTGAACATAGAAGGAGAGTCCGACATGTCTATGTCGGATCAGGCGAGGCAAGGTGCCTTAGTGTCGGAAAGCAGTCAATGCTCCTGTCACATCCCGTCTGGCACGGGAGCGTCTGGCATGGAAGCGCCTGAGACGGGAGCGTGCAGGAGGAGCGAGGTGACAGGCCTCACCTAACCGCTGACCGCGGGACATCCGGGGAAAAGGCTACGAGATAGGCATGGGCATGCCATTTCCTGTCTCTAGCGGAGGGTACATTCTAGGTGTACCGTAGTGCTGCAGGAGATGGGCATATCGTGTCCTGTCTCTGACAGGAGTACCATCATGACATATCTTTGGCATGGCTACAGTGCACCGCGAGGGGTACTTCCGTAAATCGGTTTAGCCTATAAATAGGGTCTCACCCCCTCCTGCGTGAGGGACGAGGCCTGGAGACTCTTTTCCCCCCATAGCTTCATCTTCCACCTCGTGTTCATCCCCGTGGTTGGGATCGTACAGCTCAAGGAGCCGCTTGTACTTGTGATTGAGAGATATATACAGAGACATAGGCAGGAGTAGGGGTGCTACCTCCTTACGAGGGCCCCGAACCTGGGTAGATCGTGAGTGTTCTTGTGCTTGTATGTTCATCCGTGTACGCTCCTTAGCGTGCTAGCCCTCTCCCGGATCCTCCAGCACCCATCGGCCCCGCACTTTAGCCATCCTATGGCAACCACCACGACAGTTGGCGCCCACCGTGGGGCTAGCAGCGGCGCTGGCTGGTGTGTTCATCCGGACGGGTTCCATCATCGCCTCCGGCGAGCGTGTGGTCAGTGGCCTTGTCCACAGACTCGGCACGCTGAACTTCATCAGCGACAACGCTGGCTGCTTCGATAGCAGGCCAATGCCGAGGAACGGCTGCCTCGTCCTCTTCGGGACGTTCGAGGTCTACGTCGCCACCGAGTTCGTCTGCAGGTACCCGGAGCAGGTGCTGGTGGCTGACGATCCTCCTGCTGTCTGTGCGGCTCGCGGCCGGCGTAGCGCTCACCCCAGGAGCTGCGCAGAGGTCATGATGATCGGCACTCTAGGTGGTGCTAGCAAAGGAGATGCCGGCAATCCTGCTGCCAAGAGCACCAGATCGGCGAAACTGCCGGTGGAGAGGAGGGAGAACCTCGGCGACCAGGCCGGTACATCCCATGCACCGGTCAGGCAAGTTCCTCTCGAGGATATGATCGAGAAGCTGGCTATGCCGGTAGCTACCGGTATAGATCCTGCTCTGGCGGAGGCCGAGTTGGAGTCGCAGCGGCAGAGCTTGCATCAGGAGGCTCTCGCGATGGCCGAGATACGGAGGGAGTTCGGAATAACCCTTCGTGAGTATAATAAAGCTCATGGGCTTACTCCGGTAGCTACTCATCCTAGTCGCATAGATGATGTGCGTAACAGAGGTAGAGGCCTCAATGCCGAGATTGCTAGAGATGGTAGATCTAGTTCCGGTAAAACTCCTAGTCACATGTCGGTTGAAAAGCCGAAGTATAGTTCCCCTGCTAAGACTCTTAGAGCTGCCAAGGCAGCAAGAGCCGAGTTGTCGGGTTTATCCGGAGAAGCTCGGCGTAAGCAACAAGACCGAGTTAATGAGCTAGTCGATGTCGCAGTGCGGCAGAATGAGGCCTATCTTAAGGCTAACCCAGCTGCAGGTGGGTCCCAAATTGTTCACTCGGCTAAGGCAGCCGGTGAAAGGTCTAAGGGGCAAGCTTCATCACCGCATGTCGGTGGAGATCGTGACCGGAGTGTAAACTCCGGTAAGAACAAGCAGATACAGGCCTATGATCCGGCATATGCCGGAAAACAGTTAGTCGGGCGAGGCAGTGCCGGCCGGGGTAAAAGCAATCCCGGTCTTGGTGGTCCAGATGCCAGAGTGGTTAACTCGGCTGGCCGAGGCTATCCACCTCGGTATCCGACATGAAATCCCGCCCGGCAGCAGCAGAATATCGAGTATGCCCAGTAGCCACAAGGTGTTGATCAGGTGGCCAACCGTTACGATGATGGTTACTCGGCTATGGAGAAAGTCGGGTATCAGAGATAGAAGGTGCACTGGGATCCCGGTTGGGACCTCGCCAGTTGTCACCGAATGATGCACGCTACAAGTTGGACATGATCTATACGTCCGAGATGCTGGAAGAGCAAGGCCCACCTGGCCCTGCATGCTTTGGACCTCGGATCATGAGGGAGCCACCGGTGCCGCACTTTTAGTTGAACCGAGGTGCAAAGACATATGACGGCAGTACTAAGCCGGAAGATTGGCTGACAGATTATGTGTCGGCAGTGCATATTGCGGGAGGAAACCGCCGATGGGCGGTAAGGTATATCCCGCGAATGTTGGAAGGGCCAGCCCGGATTTGGCTGAACAACTTGCGAGAGGGCAGTGTTGACTGCTGGCTGGACTTTGAAGAGGCTTTCGTTAGCAATTTCTCCAGCACGTACAAGAGGCCGAATCGTCCTCAGCAGCTTGCCATGTGCAAGCAGAGGAATGATGAAACTGACCGGGATTACTTGACCCGGTGGAGTACTGTTCGCAATTCCTGTGAAGGAGTTGTTGAAGCGCAGGCCATTTCATGGTTTGCTCAAGGGTGCCGACACGGCTCCATGCGCTGGCAGAAGTTGCAGAGGGAGATGCCGACCACTTTGGCCGAGACAATCTAGATTATGGATAGCTATGCACTGGGTGACCCGATGCAGCCTTTGCTGAACTCGGTGGAACCGAGTAGAAGATACCCGGTAAATGGTTGGCTGGTCCGCGGGGACTTCGGAAACAAAAGGAGAGATGATTGTCCGGATTACCGGTACGGTTCGAATCAAGTTGCGACAGCAGAGCAAAACCAGCCAGATGCCGACGCTAGCCAGCGTCAGAGGACCAGTGGTCCTGCTTGGAGCCAAAATCAAGAAGGAAAGAGACCATGGAGTGACCCGAAGAAGCCATTGACCTATGAGGCAATGCTGGATGGGCCATGCAGCTATCACACGCATGATCCTCGCAGGCTGGCCAATCATTCAACTCGGCAGTGCAGCTGGTATCAGTGCACATTGAAGGAAGGGGGAGGCTCCGGCGGAAATCAGATGGGGGCACCTCAGAGGCCTCCAGCGGCATATCCTCAATAGAGGCAAGCAATACCGCTCATCGGGGCAAACACTGTTCCCGTGAATGCGCCTCCTCCGAGGCCTGTAGCTCCGAGACTTGTGGATAACAGGGGAAGGCAAGAAGATGTTAACCAAGTGAATGCTGGTCCCAGTCGCCAGGGTGAGTATAGAGAGGCTCATCAGAGCTATGTGGTCTTTGTGACCGAGAAAACTGACAAGCCGAGCCTGCACCGGCGTGCCATGGAGGTAAGCGCTGTTATGCCGGCTGTGCCGAAGTATATGCATTGGTCTGATCAGGAGATCAGCTGGAGTATGAAGGATCATCCCCGGATCATGCCAAGCCCGGGAGGTTATGCTCTGGTGGTGGATCCGACATTTATTGGGCCCACCATTAATGTCAGGTTCACCCGAGTTCTCATTGACAATGGGAGTGCCATCAACATCATGTACCGAGACACCATGGTGAAGATGGGTATCTCGGCAAATATGTTGCAGCCGAGTTCTACGACCTTTCATGGTATAGTGCCAGGTGTCTCGTGTGCACCTATGGGCAAGATTTGGGTCGATGTGTTGTTTGGCACCAAGGATAACTGCCGAACTGAGAGCATCCAGTTTGAGGTGGTGGACCTCGAGAGTCCATATCATGCTTTGTTTGGCAGACCGGCACTGGCCAAGTTCATGATTTCTACCCATGTGGCTTACATCAAGATGAAGCTGCCGGGTCCTAATGGCATCATCTCCATCCTGGGTGACTACAAGCGTTCCTTGCAGTGTGCCTCGGCTGGCTCGTGTCTGGCCGAGTCATTAATCATTGCTGCAGAGAAGAGGAAGATCCATGAAGTGGTGGCATTGGCGCAGTCCGCGCAACTCGGTATGCCGGGTCTGAGTAACCCGGAACAGAATGCGGCATTCCTGGTGTCGAAGGAGACGAAGAAGATCAACGTTGACCCGGCTTTCCCGGACCACAACGTCATCATTGGTACCAGGTTAACGGAGAAATAGGAAGGCGAGCTCAGTCACTTCCTCCGTGAGAATCGAGATATCTTTGCATGGTCAAATCAGGACCTGCTAGGTGTTCCGAGCGAGTTGGCTGAGCACTCTTTGTTCGTCAGGCCGGATATGAAACCGTGAAGCAACCTATGCGACGTCTCTCGGATGAGAGGAGAAAAGTGATAGGCGATGAACTGGCCAGATTACTTGCATCTGGTTTCATCATGGAGGTGCTGCACCCTGACTGGTTGTATAACCTGGTCCTGGTAGAAAAGAAAAAGGATGACCCGAATGTGGCCATTGTGTGGCGCATGTGTATTGATTTCACGAACTTAAACAAGGCATGTCCTAAGGATCCATTCCCGCTGCCTCGGATTGATCAAGTGATCGATTCCACAGACGGGTGTGAGCTGTTATCCTTTGTGGATGCATATTCTAGTTTTCACCAGATACCGCTGAACCCTGCTGATCAAATGAAAACTGCTTTTATTACCCCGTACGGGGCTTATTGCTATCGTGTCATGACATTTGGTTTGAGAAATGCTGGTGCTACTTACCAAAGATATATGCAAAAATGCTTGCATGATCAAATAGGCAAAAATGTGCAGGTGTATGTCGATGACATTGCCATCAAAATTAAGGAGAAATCCACTCTGATTGATGATCTCAGAGAAACATTCACGAATCTAAGGAGATTCCAGATAAAATTTAACCCGGACAAATGTACCTTTGGTGTGCCAGCAGGCAAGTTACTCGGTTTCCTCGTGTCGAGCCGAGGTATCGAGGTAAACCCGACAAAAATTCGTGCTATTGAGAGCATGAGGTTGCCGAATAACCTCAAGGATGTGTAAAAGTTCACTGGTTGCTTGGCATCGTTATGTCGGTTTGTTAGTAGGTTGGGAGAAAAGGCATTGCCTTTATACCACCTAATGAAGAAAAGTAACACATTTGTGTGGACCCGCAAGCGGATGCGGCGTTCACTGAGTTAAAAAAGATGTTGGCAACTGCGCCGATATTGGCCTCGCCATTACCCAAAGAGCCAATGTTGCTCTACATTGCGGCCACAAACCGGGTTCTGAGTGTCGTATTAGTAGTGGAGCGAGAAGAAGATGGCAAAACCGTGCAAAGGCCGGTATATTACCTGAGCGAGGTGATCTCGTTATCCAAACAAAATTATCCTCACTTCCAGAAAATGACATATGGCGTCTATATGGCGGTCACGAAATTAAAGCATTACTTTCAAGAGCATCCAATCACAGTGGTGTGTGAAGCCCCTATCTCGGAAAGCATTGGTAACAAAGATGCAAGTGGCCGAGTAGCCAAATGAGCCATTGAGCTGGCTCCTTACACGCCACATTATGAAAGAAGAGATGCCATCAAATCTCAGGCACTGCCTGATTTCTTTGTGGATTGGGCCGAGATGCAGTATGAGCCACTGCCTGACTCCAATTACTGGAGAATGCACTTTGATGGTTCCAGGACGAAAATCTGTTTAGGTGCCGGGGTATTCCTTACCTCGCCTAAGCAGGATCAACTGATATATGTGTTGCAGATTCATTTTGCGGCATCTAACAATGTGGCCGAGTATGAGGCACTTATTCATGGGCTCAATGTGGCCAAGGAAATTGGTATTCGCCGGATAGAATGCTTCGGAGACTCGGACCTGGTGGTGCAGCAAGTCTTGGGAAATTGGGATGCTTTAGACGCAAACATGGCGTTATATCGGTTTCATGTCCAGAAGATCTCGTGGTTCTTTGAAGGTTGCGAGTACAAGCATATACCTCGGGCAGAAAACAAAGCCGCTGATGTATTGTCCAAGCTAGGTTCATCTCGGGATCCAATCCCACCTGGCATATCCTTGGAGCATTTGAGGAAGCCATCAATCAAACCATCGCCCGAGTCCGAGTCAATCTTTATCCCGAAGAAACCGGAGTCTGAGGCTGTTCCCATGGACGTCGATGTCGGGTGTATTTGGGAAAACCCGGGGACTGCTTAGCAGAACTCGGGGACTGGTTACTCAATATCGGAGGAATCAACGTCGGTTGATCTCATGGAGGTGGATGATCCGGTCTTTCCTGTGCGTCCTGTGCCAGGGTGGGCACAACCAATAATGGCGTATATGATGGACGGGAGTTTGCCAAGTAATGAAGTTGAGGCCAGGCAAGTGCAAAGAAGATCCAAGGCATACACCATCATCAACCAGGAGTTATACAAGAGAAGTGTGACCGAGTTACTGCAGCGCTGTGTCGAGCCGCAGGAAGGGCAAGAGATGCTCCTGGAGATTCATCAGGGAGAGTGTGGTCATCATGCTTCATCAAGAGCCTTGGTGGCTAAAGTATTCCGGCATGGATTTTATTGGCCCAGTGCTTTGAATCAGGCAGAGGATATCGTCCGAAAGTGTGAGGGATGTCAGAGATTTGCTAAGAAGATCCACCTGCCAGCTTCGGCACTCAAGACAATTCCAATCACTTGGCCCTTTGCAGTTTGGTGTCTGGATATGGTGGGAGAGTTCAAGCCAGCCCGAGGTAACATGACTCATATGCTGGTGATGGTGGACAAGTTCACCAAATGGATCGAGATGAAGCCAATCAGGAAGTGTGATGGTCACACAACTGTGTCCTTTTTGAAGGACATCATTTTGAGATATGGTTACCCCCATAGCATTATCTCGGATAATGGCACAAACTTTGCTGTGGGAGAATTTGCTCGGTTCAGTGCGGAAAAAAGAATTCGGTTGGACATAGCCTTGGTGGCACACCCAGAGGCAAATGGGCAGGTGGAAAGAGCAAATGCGTTGGTATTAGCCGGTATCAAAGCCCGGTTGATTGAACCACTGTTGCAAACTCCGGGATGCTGGATAGAGGAGATACCAGTAGTATTGTGGGGTCTAAGGACCACACCGAATCGTTCAACTGGCTATACACCATTCTTTCTGGTCTATGGAGCAGAAGCGGTCCTGCCGACCGACATGGAGTATGACTCGCCGAGAGTGGCGCTATACACTGAAACCGAGGCAAAAGAAGCTCAGGAAAATGATATTGTTTTGCTCAAAGAAGCACGAGAACTGACCTTATCTCGGTCAGCTATATATCAGCAAAATCTCCGACGCTATCATAGCCGGAAGATCAGCCCTCGGGTATTCCGAGAGGGAGATTGGTGCTGAGTCTAGTGCAACGCAGTGCAGGCCGACACAAGTTGTCACCTCCATGGGAGGGACCATTCATTGTGAGAAAGGCTCTACACAATGATTCATACTATCTTATATGCGCAGGCACCGAGGAAAAATGTAATGGACAAATCCGGAGAGGAGACCAAAAGACCCTGGAATGTAGCTCTACTCCGACCCTTTTACTCATAAGGGCGCAAATGTATGTATCTCGGTTTTCCTTTAAATAAAATGTTGGCACTCCGAAAAGAAACTCGGGGACTGCCTTTGTCTGTATGCATGTGTTTTATCTCTGTTTTATCTGTGTTGTCCCTATGCCGAATGGTTTTAAACCTTGCCTCAAAGTTCAAGTAATGTATGCTATCTTGTTGTGATCTTGTGACTCGACTGACGAACGCCAAAATGGCAGTCAAGAGCAGAGGTTATGGAATAGAGTAAACATGAAAACAGACTCGGGGACTCGGTCCAAAAATGATTCGGTATATGTTTGTTTACTAACCCGGTTTTTTCGTTCCTTATCTTTGTGTCGGATGACTCTAAACCTTACCTCAAAATTTACAAGTATTGTATGCTATAATTTGGATCTTGTGACTCGACTGTCGAACGCCTGAATGGTAGACAAGAGCAAAGATTACTGAGTATAGTAGAACAAGAAAGTAAACTCGGGGACTCGGTGAAAGGTGATCCGGCATAAGGCCTGTCTTGTTGGAACTAGCATGATAAGAGTAGTACCGATAAGAATTTAAAGAGTATATTTACATCTGCACCCGGCATTCCGGAGATTTAATGGTTCAGCTTATGATAAGTTCAGGCAGCTGCCTCGGAGGAGCTCGGAGCAGTATAAGCAGTGCGAGTTTCAGGAGATATCTCGGTCGTAGACTCGACCGAGGTGTCGTTTGCCGGCTTCTCAGAAGTGTCGGTCGTGGTCGGCTTAGCAGTGTCAGCTGTTCTGGCCGTGGCAGTGTCGGCTGCTTCGGCAGTAGCAGTGTCGGTTGCTCCAGCAGTGCCAGTGTCGGGAGCTTCGACCTCGATCTCCTCATCGACGTCATCTTCCTCGTCATCACCCTCTTCATCATCCTCGTCATCTTCTTCATTCTCCGAGTAGGCTGGGCCAGGAAGGAAGTTTCGAGTGGGAGCATAGCTGGCCATAAAGGAGGCTGCCTCTTTGCGGCTCTCGATCAGTGTCGGATCTGAGGTCCATTTGGAGCCTTGGCGCAGGGACCGCACGGCAACGAGGTTGATTGACTCATACCAAGAGAGCACGAAGGTCAGAGCTTGATCTGCACCGGCACGGGCTGAGGAGGATCTCCACTCTCGGAGCCTTGTCTCGGCAGCCAGCAAACACTTGGATAACTCGGAGACGGATGCTGGAGTTGCAGAGTTTGGCCATAGAACCCGGTAAACCCGGATACCAGCATCAAGGAGTTCAGTACCAATGCTCTTCAGAGGGGATATACGAGCATTCAAAGCAGTCAGATGATCTTCAATGTCCCATTCCTCCGAGATTGGGCCAGCTTCTGTTCTTTTTGCTCGTGCCCTGCGGGTAGTGTTGATTGCAGCGGCCTTGGAATGGGAGAAGTGATATGAAGACAGAAAAGCTATCACCGAATTGAGTTATATACCGGCATATATTTAATGTCGGTACAAGCAATGGAAACAAAAAGAAAGGATAAAGGAAACTTACTGTCCATCTCGTGGTTGATCCGGGTGAGCTCGGCCAGCCAGATGTCGCATTTTGCCTTGAGGGCATCCAGTTCTTCTAGTGCCGAGGTAGCGCGAACATCGGTCTCCTCGAGGATTTCCTTGTGCTTCTGCGCAGCTTCCTCCCTCTGCATCAGGGCCTTCTCAATGTCGGTCTTCTCGCCCTGGACCCGAGCAAGTTCCTTCTGGAGCCGAGACACTTCGTCTCGTTCCTTCTGGAGGGCAGTGGCATGTGCGGCGTCCTTATTCTTCAGCGCCTCCTGAAGCTGCTTGTGGGACCTCTTGAGTTTGTTGTGGTCCAAAAGCAGCTTCTGGAATATTGCAGTCCGGGCGTTGGTGCACTCCTGAAAAGAGCAAAGGGTTAGTATGATTTTTTGAAGATTCATGCCGAGTAAAACTCGACAAGAATCTCGGGGACTGGATGTTGGATTTTTTGAAGATTCATGCCGAGTAAAACTCGACAAGAATCTCGGGGACTGGATGTCGGATTTTTTGAAGATTCATGCCGAGTAAAACTCGACAAGAATCTCGGGGACTGGATGTCAGATTTTTTGAAGATTCATGCCGAGTAAAACTCGACAAGAATCTCAGGGACTGGGTGTCGGATTTTTTTGAAATTAATGATGGAAAGTTTGTGAAGATTCGCGCCGAATGATCTTTACTCGGGCGAGTGTCGATCACTCGACCCAAATCTCAGGGACTGGGGATTATGTATGTTTATCATCTATTACAAAGCAAAGAAAGGTCTGGCTGAGTAAAAAATACCTCGGCAAGCCTGCTGGCTCGAAGGGTCGAAAGTTGCAAGTTGTGCATGGCTTGAGCAAGTGCGCTGGGTCCAGCTGGATGTTGGGTGGACGGATTCGCAGAAGAGACCTCGCTAGTGTCGGCGGCATTCCAGTCCATATGGTACTGCTCCTCCGAGCCCAAGCTATGTCCGCTTCGAGTTTGGAGCTGAGGAAAACCCCAGCTGCCAGTGGAAACTCGGGAGATGGAGGCGGTGAGGGCTTGGTGGGCCGGTGTTGTGGTTGGAGTCAGCTCCACTTGTTTCTCCGGGTTGACAAGTTGTTTCCCGGTGGCCACTTGACTCTGTGCCGGCTTGGGCGGTGGAGTAGCTTTCCGAGTTACTAGCTCGGGGACTTTGTGGTGGACTTCGGCGGTGGCTGCTGCTGTTGTTGCTGCTGTTGCTGTTGCTGCGGTTGCTGCTGCTGTTGTTGTTGGTGCAGCTGTTGTTGTTGTGGTGGTGGTTGCTGTGGGTCCGGTGCTACCGATGTGTTGGCCCGCGGAATGTCGGAGTCCGCGGTGGGGGCACCGGAGCCAACATCTCGGTCGAGGACCACGACCTCGGGAGTGCTTTGGCCTCCTCCAAGTGCGGCATCAGAAGCCGGCAGCAGTATGACGGATGGGGTGGTGTGTACCCCAGAGTCAGTTGACCGAGGTTCCGCTGCAGTCGGAAGGGGTGAGCGCATGGAGGAGGCGCTCTGGTTAACCTCAAGGGCATCACTGTATTGAAACAAGAAAAGATGTTATCTCGGGAAAGATTATCCCGGGAAAAGGGAAGAAGGGAAACGAGCGTATGTCGGCAAAAAGTATCTTACCCTTGAGAAACTGGCGGTGTCCTATTGGCCCGTGGAGGCTTAACCCCTGCTTTCTTCTGCCGCTTCTCTTTCGGCGCTGCTGGATCTGAGGATGTGGAGGTCCCGGTATTCGGGGTACCGGTTGTCGTGGGTTTGTCACGTCAGGTGTCATAGATGACTTCGTAGGTGTGGGATTACGCGAGTCAAGCATCTCCGAGCTTGGGATCGCAGGAACAAAGATCAACACAGATTTACCCAGGTTCGGCCCCCTCAATGTGAGGTAAAAGACCTACTTCCTGCCTACCCTAGATTGGTATTGATATGATAATCGAGGTGTTACAATGGAGGCGATCCGATCTGGTACTCGCCGTATGAGCTAGGGTTTGGGGCTTGATAGCTTGACCCGCTCTAAGTCCTGCGAGTCCTCTTTATATACACAGAGGCTCGCTAGGTTACAAAAGGAAACTTCCCCATAAGGAATACATCCACAGAGGCCTACTCGGAGACTACTTGGTCTTCACGTCCTCCGGGATTTGTCTTCTAGATCTTTCTCCTTATGGCGGTTCAATATTGGGCTTGTTCCCAAGTGGGCCTTCATCCGTGCGAGTAAGTTAAGTCGCACTGGGCCGCGGGTTAATCCAGAAAGTATTCCCCCGACATTAGCCCCCAAGCATGGCCTGAACTTCATAGTACTTCTTGATCTTGAATGCTTAGGCCGTGCTTTTCCTTGTTTCGCGGCTTATAATTGTACAGTTTGGCCTTGACTCGCACCTGGAAGATCATCTGACTTCATGAGCTTTAGAGTATCCTGATAGCTTCAAACTTGATGACGATCTATCTTCAAATTTTTGATGATAATATGATATAGCCCCCAAGGATTGAGAGGATGTTATGTGGTAATCATCTCAATTCTTCTCAGAGAACTCTGAAGGTCATCACCTGTAACTTGATATCATGAATAAAACAATTGTTAAGTTACAAGTAATTGTAATTGGTGTTGCCGTACTATAAGCAGTACATCGACCTCTAGTTAGGCCATCTGAATCCTTAAGTGGGCACTCGCGCGACTCAGTATTTCCCAGGAATATGTGTGTTCAGGGTCGAGAGCGGCCATGATAGGCAATCAAGCTCGATTGACGCCACACCCCAGTACTTTGGCCACATAATGCGAGTAGCAATCCAACTTAAGGTAAATTTGATAATTGCCAATAAATCGGCTGTTTCAGGGTAACAAAGACCCCAAGAAACATAATGATATTGCCATGATAGGCTAAGCTATGATAAGCTTTGATTATGATGACACATAAGGTCGCGCCTAGGTGGCAACCGAGTGTTATACATAGGGTTGGATCGCGCGTAGGTGGCGATCCATGGTGATACATGGGGTCGGTCGCGCCTAGGTGGCGACCAGAGATGATACAAAGTTTACGGCCGCGCCTAGGTGGCGGCCGATTTCTGATACAAGGGTCGATCGCGCCTGGGTGGCGATCAGATGTTGCATAGGTCGCGCCTAGGTGGCGACCAAAGTTGAAGTTCTAGCCCTGAGTGGCTGTGATGATACTCAGCTATAAAGCTGGAAAGGATGATGCTTGGCTCTGATTAGCCTTTTCTTATGTATAGTACGGTCGCAGGTGTGCGACGTTCCAAGGGCGAGGTGCCTCGAGACGATCCTCGAAATCATGGCGTTCGCTGCTTTCTTCCCTTACATCCAGCAGGTAGTACGACCCATTGTTTAGCTTCTTGCTGATGATGTAGGGTCCTTCCCATGGAGAGGACAGCTTATGCATTCCCTTGTGATCTTGTTTAAGTCGCAGCACTAGGTCGCCTTCTTGAAAGGTGCGTGTTTTGATGCGTCTGGCATGATAGCGTCGCAAGTCTTGTTGATATACTGCTGACCTTGATGCTGCCAAGTCTCTAACTTCTTCTAATGTGTCCACCGAGTCTTGCCGAGCTATCTCATTATCTGTCTCGATGTAAGCCGCAACTCTTGGTGAATCATGTATGATATCGCTGGGCATGACTGCTTCTGCTCCATAGACCATGAAATATGGTGTAAATCCTGTGGATCTGTTAGGGGTTGTTCTCAAGCTCCACAGTACTGCTGGCAGTTCTTCCACCCAACATCCTGGAGATGCTTCGACCTTTTCAATAAGGCGCGGCTTAATTCCATGGAGAATTTCCTGGTTAGCTCGCTCAGCTTGTCCATTGCTCTGCGGGTGTGCTACTGACGTGAGGTCCAATCTTATCCCATTGTCTGCGCAAAATATCTGTGTAGCCCCTTCAGAGGTGTTGCTCCCATTGTCTGTAATGATACTATGGGGGTAACCAAAGCGGAATATGACCTTCTTCAAGAACTTGACTGCTGTTTCAGCCTCGCAATCTCCCACAGGTTCTGCTTCTATCCACTTTGTGAATTTGTCCACCATGACTAAGAGGTGAGTTTTTCCGTTTGAAGACCGTCTGAAAGGCCCCACCATGTCAAAACCCCATACGGCGAAAGGCCATGTAATGGGTATTGTGCGAAGTGCTTGGGCTGGCATATGATCTTGCCTAGCGTATCTTTGACATCCATCGCACACTCTGACAATTTGCTCTGCATCTGCTAATGCTGTTAACCAGAAGAATCCATGTCGGAACGCCTTTGCCACCAAAGATCTTGACGAAGCATGATGGCCACAATCGCCTGAATGAATTTCGTGCAAGATTTTTCGTCCCTCTTCTGGTGAGACACATCTTTGAAATGCTCCTGATACGCTGCGCTTGTATAATTCATTGTTGATGATTGTATAGGCCTTTGATCGTCGTATGATTTTGCGCGCCTCAATTTCATCGTCCGGCAGCACTCCGCGACTTAAATATGCCATGTATGGCTCTGTCCATCCTGGCTGTTCATGCAGGGCTGCGACTAAAGTTGAATCATCCTCTGGCTCTGCAATGTCAATTTCTGCTGGAGGCTTGACTGATGGATTGTGCAGTTCATCCAGGAAAACATTGGGTGGGACTGACTGTCTATTGGATCCAAGCCGAGACAGGGCATCCGCAGCTTCATTTTGTCTCCGATCAATATGTTCAACTTGGTATCCAGTGAAATGTCCAGCAATTCTGTCCACCTCTCTCCTATATGCAGCCATGTTCGTCCTTGCTGTCCCACGTTCCGGAGACCTGCTGTGCCACCAAGTCTGAATCGCCAAAACAGCGTATGCGACTGATGTTCATCTCCTTTGCTATACGTAGACCATGAAGCAGTGCCTCGTACTCCGCCACGTTATTTGTGCAGTTGAAGTGTATCTGTAACACATACCGCAGCTTGTCTCCCTTGGGAGATGTCAGAACAACTCCAGCCCCCGAGCCTTGTAACTGTCTTGACCCATCAAAATGCATGGTCCAGTATTTGGTTTCTGCCATGCTGGGGCAACTTGGATTTCTGTCCAATCGTTAATAAAATCTGCAAGGGCTTGCGACTTAATTGATGTGCGCGGCTCATAGCTGATGTGATGTGGTCCCAACTCGATCGCCCACTTAGCGACTCTTCCAGTAGCTTCTCGATTACGAATGATATCTGCCAATGGTGCTGAACTCACCACAGTTATTGGATGCTCTTGGAAGTAGTGCTTCAGCTTGCGACTCGCCATGAACACTCCAAACACCAACTTCTGCCACTGTGGGTAACGCTGTTTGGAAGCTGTGAGGACTTCGCTCACGTAGTATACTGGCCTCTGGACAGGGTATTCCTTTCCTGCTTCTTGTCTCTCCACAACCATGACAGCACTCACAGCGCGGGAATTTGCCGCTATGTATAGTAACATTGGCTCTTTATCTTTTGGAGCCGCCAGAACTGGAGCATTCGTCAATTGATGCTTCAAGGCTGTCAGAGCTTCGTCAGCCTCTGCGTCCCAAACGAAGGTGTCTGATTTTTTCAGCAGTCTGTACAAAGGTAGCGCTTTCTCTCCCAATCTTGATATAAAGCGACTCAAAGCTGCTACGCAACCAGTAAGCCGCTGTACATCTTTTATCTTTTCTGGCTTTTGGAGATCCATCACGGCCTTTATCTTGTCAGGATTGGCCTCAATGCCTCTTTCTGATACTATGAATCCCAATAGCTTCCCTGCTGGTACTCCGAAGACGCACTTTGTGGGGTTGAGCTTCATGTTGTATTTTCTGAGATTTGTAAATGTCTCTGCCAGATCACCAATAAGATCCTGGCTAACTTGCGATTTAATCACAATATCATCCACGTAGGCATGAACGTTGCGACCTATTTGCTCATGTAAGCAATTCTGAATGCATCTTTGGTAAGTCGCACCTGCGTTCTTCAACCCAAAGGGCATGCTGACGTAACAAAAAGCTCCGAAGGGTGTGATGAAGGACGTCTTTTCTTGGTCTTCCCTCTTCATCTTGATTTGATGGTAGCCTGAATAGGCGTCCAAAAAGCATAACAGCTCGCACCCAGCAGTTGAATCAATTACTTGGTCGATTCTTGGCAAAGCAAATGGATCCTTTGGACAAGCTTTGTTAAGGCTGGTATAATCAACGCACATTCGCCACGTACCATTCTTTTTCATGACCAATACTGGATTTGCCACCCACTCCGGATGGTATACCTCTGTGATGAATCCTGCAGCCAGCAAGCGAGCTATCTCCTCTCCTATTGCCTTTCTCCTGTCATCATGAAAACGCCGTAGTGGCTGCTTCACTGGTTTAGCCGCAGGGTTCACTTTGAGGCTATGTTCTGCTAATTCTCTTGGTACCCCGGCATATCTGACGGCTTCCATGCGAAGATGTCTTTATTTTCCTGGAGAAAAGCAACGAGGGCCTTCTCCTGTTCTTCTTCCATGTGTGCTCCAATGCTAGTTTGCTTGGATGAGTCGCCAGGAATAAGATTTATCTGCTTAGTGTCCTGGGCCGCTTTGAACTTCATTGGTGGCTCAGCAGATGGCGTGGTAACCACACTCATATCGTTTGGGTCCACCTGCGACTTATAACCTTTTAGTTCTTCCGCGGCACAGGCGGATTCTGCGAAAGCCGCATCTCCTTTCTCGCATTCTATTGCTTTTTCTCTATCTCCGTACACTGTGATGACCCCTTTTGGTCCTGGTATCTTCAACTGTAGGTACACGTAGCATGGTCTGGCCATAAACTTAGCAAAGGCCGTTCTTCCAAACAGGGCGTGGTATGGGCTCTGGAATTTTACTACTTCGAAGCTTAGGAATTCACTTCTAAAGTTCTCTTCTGTTCCAAAAGTTACCCCGAGGGTTATTTTCCCCACTGGCCGTGCGGACCTTCCTGGGACAATGCCGTGAAATACTGTTGACGTGGGCTGCAAGCTGGAATCTTTGAGTCCTAGACGCTGGAAAGTATCGTAGTACAAGATATTAATGCTGCTTCCTCCATCCATAAGCACTTTGGTCAGCTTGTATCCTGCAACGTATGGTGCCACAACCAGTGCCAACTTGCCAGGTTCCCGTACCTGTGGCGGGTGGTCGTCGCGACTCCAGGTTACCGCGTATTCTGACCACCTTAACCAAGCGGGTGTTGTTGGTATCACGGCGTTCACCTGCTGACTTCTCCGGCTCAATTTCTCTTCTCTTTTGGAGGTATCGATAACTATGGTGTGATACTGCCCCGTCTGTGGGGTTACTCGCGCCGTGCTGCCCAATGTTTGTGTTATGAGCCGCACTAGGGTTTCCTTCATGGGATTCCCCCCGTTGTGTTGGCTCTCTTCTTCCACTTTTTGTAATAATGGCATTGCGCCTTGGTATGGTCCGCTGGCCGTCCATCACCTGTCGCATGAAGGTCGCATGGCCGGTTGAACACTTCTTGCATATTGATTGGCCGGGAGCCGTATCCTCGACCCCTTCCACGCTGGCCTCTGAATCCTCCACGCGCATTGGCTACGAGCCCTGAGTGACCATCTTCGCTTTTGCGTTTGTTTTGACTCGTGTTGTTGTGGCTCGTTTGCTGCTGCTGGGCTTGTTGGAGTTTTTCTTTCCTTTTGCAGCAACCTCCTCTTCTTCTCCGTCTGACGCGTCTCTGGTTTTGTCTGAGCTGGCATATTTGTTAGCCGCAGCCATCACCTCGCTGAGGCTCTTGACTTTATCCTTCATGCGACCCAGCTTATGAATCAGCGGCTCAAACTTGCAGTTTTTCTCCATCACCAGGACGGCTGAGCTTGGTGGTATATTATCTGAGGAGTGTATTATTTCTGCCACCCTTTTCATCCAATGGCGACTTGACTCGCCTTCCTTCTGGACACAGCTCTAAATCTTCTATATTGCAGAGTCGCTTGCAAGTTCCTTGGAAGTTCTTAATGAAGGCATCCTTCAGTTCCTCCCAAGTATTTATAGAGTTGGGAGGCAAATTTTGCAGCCATATGTGCGCTGCTCCTTCTAGCATCATGTAGCGTGCGCAGATCTCTTCAGATGCGTTTAGGATGCTCATGCCCATCTCGTAATTGTTGAGCCAAGTGGTTGGATCCATGCTGGCGTTATAGTTTGCCACCTTGCGTGGCCCTTTGAAATCTTCAGGAAAAGGTTCCGATCTGATCTTTTCAGTGAAACACGCTGGTCCCTTGAGTCGCGAGGACAGGGCTGTGGGTGCGCCTGCGGGGTTATCTGCGGGCCGCTTTTGCATCAATGGTGCATTCGCCTGCGCTTCTGCGACTCGCTCCTGTTGCCTCTGTGCGACTCCTGACACGTCCTCTGGTGGCCTACTCTGGACGCTTCTTTCTGCCGTAATCCTGTGATTGGCTGGTACGAGGGGCAGCTGTGCTTCGGCTTCCGCCCTATTGGCTTGTTGCAGGACTGCCGTACTTAACATCTGAATCGCGCGCCGCGCCTCAGCATTGACCGGGTCATCGCCTGTTGGTACCATCTGTGTCAAGATATTAGCCGCAGCATACATATTATCGACAGGGTTCTGGTAATGGCCCTGTGGGGTGTGAAACCTCCTTGGTTGTTGCTGGGTCTCTTGATTTGTCGGTACCCTTCCTTCCGCAGTCGTCTGGATTCTCGTCCCTGCGGCTGGAGTGAGCGGGATTTCCACTGTTGGTTGAGTCGCGCGCAGCTGTGTTTGCGGGTCAACCTGTTGTTGAGTCGCAGCCAGCGCGGCTACTCTCTGCCGCTCCTGTTGGATTCCTTGGTTTATCTGATCGAGCCTGCGGCGCTCTTCTTCCATCCTTCGAACCTCATACAGGAGCTCGGCCCTGGCGGCCTCAATTTCTGTTGCACGGAGGGCGGCGTTCGTGGCTGACACAGGGACAAGAAGTGGGTTGCTTGGGGGTGCCGATGCCTCGGTTTCTCCAGCAGTCCCTGACGCACCTGCTCCTCCGGCCATGTAAACCGCGACTTGTGCCATCTCTTGATCTGGTGATGATGTGATTTCTGGTGGGTAACCCCAGCAACTTTCTTCAAAGGCAGGTATGATGGACCCAAACTCTTGCGAGTCCATGCTTTCCACGGATTCTTCCCCGTCATCGGCGACTTCTTCTATTGAATCGCCTTCCTGGACCGATCTAACGGACCTGCCACCGATGAAGCCGACGAAGACGTTGATGGATCCGAACGGGATGACGTGGCCGGTCTCCAAATAATCTGCCTCCGGCCCCCAGCTTGAATCGTCGATGAGGGGTGTGCCATTGACCGTGATGATACGGCCAACAACAAGATCTTCAGCTCCCTTCATGGATCCTGCGCGGAACGTGACGCTTTTGACCGCAGGCCCCACGGTGGGCGCCAACTGTCGTGGGTTTGTCACGTCAGGTGTCATAGATGACTTCGTAGGTGTGGGATTACGCGAGTCAAGCATCTCCGAGCTTGGGATCGCAGGAACAAAGATCAACACAGATTTACCCAGGTTCGGCCCCCTCAATGTGAGGTAAAAGACCTACTTCCTGCCTACCCTAGATTGGTATTGATATGATAATCGAGGTGTTACAATGGAGGCGATCCGATCTGGTACTCGCCGTATGAGCTAGGGTTTGGGGCTTGATAGCTTGACCCGCTCTAAGTCCTGCGAGTCCTCTTTATATACACAGAGGCTCGCTAGGTTACAAAAGGAAACTTCCCCATAAGGAATACATCCACAGAGGCCTACTCGGAGACTACTTGGTCTTCACGTCCTCCGGGATTTGTCTTCTAGATCTTTCTCCTTATGGCGGTTCAATATTGGGCTTGTTCCCAAGTGGGCCTTCATCCGTGCGAGTAAGTTAAGTCGCACTGGGCCGCGGGTTAATCCAGAAAGTATTCCCCCGACACCGGTCTCTGCACACTTGCGAGATCCGCCTTGTTTGCCCGTGGTAGCAGGGCGTGTACTCGGAACAGGGCCGCCCGGGTTAGCTGATGCCGAGGACAGTGGGTGAGCATCAATTACCTCTAACATTTCGCAATCATCGTCATCTGACCAATCTCAGATTGAGGCTCGGGCTCGAGGCTTACCCGAGGTAGGGGCGCCAGCAGCCGGAATCGGCATGTGATCCTCATCATCCGGGTCATCTACCTCGGTGACGGCCGGGGCAGGCAGATCTTTGCCCCATTTGGCGGAGGGATCCGCTCCGTCTTCAGTTTTTTGCCGAGTAAACCTCTGCAAGTCAGAAGAAGTAAAGCCGGGTTAGTTTAGGAGCCAAGTTTGGAGCCGACATAAGAGTTATCTCGGCAGGAAAAAGTATGCCGGTATAAATTGCAAGTTACTTACTTGCTCCGGAAGCTGAGTTCTATCATGAGGTTTTAGACCCCATTCCCATTCCTCGGTCATCAATGTTCGAGCAATTGCCTTGACGCGTCTTCTGACCTCGGGTTTGGTCAGCTCGTGGGTGCTGATCCGGGTTGGATCATATGGTCCACTCATGTGGGAAATCTTGTGAACCCGGGCTTGGAGGGGGGAGACTCGGCGGCTGATAAAGGTCCTCAAGAGATCATCGCTCGTTATACCTGCCTCCACAACTGATTGACGATCTGGTGAGTCTGATTGATCTCGAGGTTCGTATCTTTCGGGTTAAAGTTCCATTGGTACTGCTCCGTGGGGGCACCGATACTGAATGTCGGCAGGTTCAAGAGATCAACATGGTCCAGGCTCTTCACGTAGAAGAACGTGCGCTGCCACTTCCGGCATGATTCCAGGCCTTGAATCCGAGGAAAGATGGAGGCTTTCCGAGGTATAATTGTGGCAGCGCCGCAAGGAGTCATTTCTTTGGGGAGGGTCTTATCCAGATTCGGGACACTCTGCTTCCGGAGTTGGAATAACTTGGCCCAACGCTCAACGGTGGGCCAGAGTCCGAGGTATCCCTCGGAGAAAGAAACGCACGCCGAGAGAGTGGTGATGGCGTTCGCTGGAAGATGGTGGGGTTCAAGATGAAACTTGTTGAGGAAAGCCCGGAAGAATGAGCTCACCGGGAGTCTGAAGCCGTGCTCGAAGTGCGCGACAAAGACCACACGTTCGTTGGCTTGCAGATCCGGCTCAGCCTCTGTGCCGGAATCCGGTATATCACTTGTGCTGGGATTCGCTTGGTCCGGACCAGCCAATCTATCTCGGCTTGGGAGACATCCGAGCCTTCCCATCCGGCGCGCTCGCTTTCCTCGGCGGGAATGTCGGCAGGCTCCAGAGTATTGCTAGCCGACATCTCGGCGGTGCAGCTAGTGTCGTTGGTTTGTCACGTCAGGTGTCATAGATGACTTCATAGGTGTGGGATTACGCGAGTCAAGCATCTCCGAGCTTGGGATCGCAGGAACAAAGATCAACACAGATTTACCCAGGTTCGGCCCCCTCAATGTGAGGTAAAAGACCTACTTCCTGCCTACCCTAGATTGGTATTGATATGATAATCGAGGTGTTACAATGGAGGCGATCCGATCTGGTACTCGCCGTATGAGCTAGGGTTTGGGGCTTGATAGCTTGACCCGCTCTAAGTCCTGCGAGTCCTCTTTATATACACAGAGGCTCGCTAGGTTACAAAAGGAAACTTCCCCATAAGGAATACATCCACAGAGGCCTACTCGGAGACTACTTGGTCTTCACGTCCTCCGGGATTTGTCTTCTAGATCTTTCTCCTTATGGCGGTTCAATATTGGGCTTGTTCCCAAGTGGGCCTTCATCCGTGCGAGTAAGTTAAGTCGCACTGGGCCGCGGGTTAATCCAGAAAGTATTCCCCCGACATTAGCCCCCAAGCATGGCCTGAACTTCATAGTACTTCTTGATCTTGAATGCTTAGGCCGTGCTTTTCCTTGTTTCCAATCTGCGGCTTATAACTCTTCTTGGCGACTCAAGAACGCGACTTATCCTTTCTTGACGGTTGATTTTCAGATCTAAACGTCTTCCACGTCTGGGTTATTTATCTTGACTCATCGTTTTCCCCAGCGTTCTGCATCAAGTCCTGTATTACGCATCCGCTACTCCTTTCCGCCGCCTCCAATCTCGCTTCTCGTACTCACAATCCTTCGGTGGATATCTCCATCGATCGAGAAAAATGTCTCGCCGCAAGTGCAACTGGGAAGGCTCGTGGGTCGACGAAGATTTCCTGGAATCCCTATCTGCACGGGGCCTTCTTCCGCCAAAAGATCAATGCGAATGGCGGGCGGCTGGCGAGGAGGTAATCCCCAATCCTCAACCAGGAGAAATAGTGATTTTTGCGGAGCATGTTGAGCGCGGGTTCAAACCCCAGGCTCTCTCTTCTTCCGCTCCTTGATGCAGCGGTTAGGTCTCCGCTTCCATGATATTGGCCCTAATTCGATGTTGCAAGTGAGCAACTTCCACGTCCTCTGCGAAGATTATCTGGGCGTCCCGCCTTCAATAGATTTCTGGCTTGCTCTTTTCAATTGCAATAGTCAAAGGGAAACCACAGATGGTCCTTTTCTCCAATGCGGCGCCATTTCCTTCCAACGCCGTAGGGGTAGTATCTTCCCAAAACTAACTCTGCCAAGAAAATCAAGGAGTGGCAAAGGACATTCTTCTATTGTAAAAACACTTCTCCTGAGGGTGAAATTCCTCTCCCTCTTTGGTCTCCTCTTCCCTTCGAGGCTACCGATGCTTTGTTTTCCAAACCTGATCCTTCTTCGTTACCCTTTGTCGAATCCCTTCTAGACAAGGTGAGAGCGCTGACACTCCATGGTCTCACTGGATTAGATCTCATATCTTGCTGGACTAAATGGCGAGTTCAGCCTGTGAGTCGCCGCTCGCGGCTTATGATGGATTTCACTTGTCATGCAAATGACGTCGATCGCACTTGCCCTGAAGATTGGGACAAAGGGGAGTGGATAAATTTCATTCGCCGAGTGACGGACGAGGATATTGACTCGTATGACAACGTCGGACTTGCTCCCTTCTGGGCTGAGCACAAGCCTTTTGTGGTAATGTTTACTTGTCACTTGTTTCCTCGAAAATTCCTTTCCCAAAATTGATTATTTCTGACCTGAGCTCCTTTTCAGATCGATCCCTATTTCTGGGTTCTTCCTTCAGAGGACGTCGACTTGAACCAAGGATCCGTGGCTGAGTCGTCAAGGCAAGCCGCAGCCTTTGACGAAGATACAGTTATGCACGAGGGTAGTGCTTCTGAAGAGGAACAACAAATGGCCGACGCTCTTTTGTCTTCGACTCCAAATACACCTTTCCTGGAACTTCCTGAGGTGCCTCGCAGGTCCTCGAAACGTATTTTATGCCAGAGCTCAGAAGACCCCACGCAGCCTGAGAAACGTCGCAAAGCCTTGGCATTACTGGCAGAAACAAGAGCTGCCAAATCTTTAAAACTGCTGATCCCAACAAGGCTACTTTTTCTTCCGAACTGTGCAGGGATTGCTTCTCAATAAGCTCGGGTAATTGTTTGCGACTCTTCTCCTTTCTTTTTGTTTTTACGTATTTCTGGCAAGGAATTGCTGATCACTACTTCTTTTCATACTCTGTAGGTTCAGATTTGCAAGGTTTATCTTCTCCTTCTTCTGGTTGCCTGATGAAGAGTATCCGTGTCGCCTCTGGGTATGGTTCGCCTTCCTTTTAATGTTGCGGCTCTGCTAGGTCAGCTTATTAACCCATCAATGTTTTGCAGGGCTATGTCTGAAGAGGCTCCCAAGTCTAATTCCCATCCCACTTCTTCTCTGCAAGCTATGAGCGAGGATGATGCTGCTGATGAAAACGTGGGAAACAGTAATGGTGCGACTCAACCAAGGCCCTCCCTGGAGGAAGGTATTGCAGACGCGGCTCCTGCCGCGACTCCAGCCGCAGCTCCATCCACAACTCCTGCTGCTGGTAGGATATCTACTGAAAATAGAATTCCAGCTCCAGGAAATAGTTCTAAGTCAATCGCAGATGCCATAATTTCTGCTGGAGACAAGCATGCTGCTCTGCTGCGCGGCTTAGTTGAGCAATTTTCTTCAAGTCGCCAGGTACATATACCGTAGCCCCCAAGGATCAAAACCTTGTGTCATCGCACGGGGTGTTGATTCTTTTCCTGCTTCAAATCTCGAGCCCCCAAATTCCTGGATAATTTACCTATGCGTTTTGCTCTGTTTGTTTTCAGCGTGAACTGTCCTTGCTTGATGCTTCTGGCTCAATAAAGGGTAAAGGCATTTCCATAGACCATCCTGAAATGATGCAGTCTCGCCTGGAGCAGCATAATGAGGTCATTAGGGACCAAGATCAGGAAATAAAATCTCTCAAAGGTCAACTCGACTCCTGCGAAGAGCAATTTAAAGAACTTGAAGCTGATATGCAGCAGCGACTCATGGAGAAAGACGAGGTCATTAGATCTTTGCGAGAAGGACTGGCTCTTAAATCTGAATTGATTGATCGCCTGAAGGGACCACGCAAAGGAACTCGCCGCGCGAGATGAAAAATATAACTCGCTGCTCAAAGCCTTTGAGGGTTTTGGCTCCATGGTCAAATCAGCCGTCCTGCAGCTTGCTGGTTGGTCTTGTATTCCTTTAATCATACATATTTTGGGTAACCACTCGTTAGTCTCTGACTTGTTTCTTGCCTTTTCTTTCTTTGACATAGGACCTGAGGCCCCAGTGTCCCGCTCCAATTTGAAGGATCAACTGGTATATCTGTCTGACCTCAGCCAGCGCTTCTTAAAGGTTACCAAGGAAGTTATGACGGTAATCACTCCTGCGACTGATGGCCCAACATCTTGCGAGTATTGGATTAATAAACTGCTCAAGGCTCCACATTATGTCTCTGATTGGAAACGATCCTCTGCTCGCCGGAGCCGCGCATGTCTTGACATTGCTTCGAGCATATTATCCAGAGATAGATGTTGGCAAGGTTGCTCGCCACGGCCTGGCGATGAGCGCAGATGATACTGAACTGCCAATAAGCGAGTACTTCGATATCTGGAAAGGGATGCGCGGGTATGCCACAAAATTTGTTGATAACTTAGACTTGGGCACTTATCTTGATAAATTCAATCTTGATGGGAGCAAGGTGTCAAGGAAAAGTCCTCAGGAGCTGAGTCATCTCGGGCTGCCACTCCAGCAACAGTATCTGGTGGCCCTTCTGCTTCGTCTGGCGGCGCCCTGATTATTAGGACACCTGCGACTGCAACTGCGAGACAAGCCGCGCCAATTCCCACTCCTGTTGCTCGGAAGAGGAAAAATAAATAATGTGGGACATGCCCGTTAGTCTGTAAGATATTCATGTATCATAAACTGTATTTTTGTGACCTATAAGCAGGTTCTTTTCTTGATAATTCCATTAAGTAGACGCTCGCGCGGCTCAGTATTTCCTAGGAACATGTGTGTTCAGGGTCGAGAGCGGCCATGATAGGCAATCAAGCTCGATTGACGCCACACCCCAGTACTTTGGTCGCATAATGCAAGACGCTTCTAGCTTAAGGATTGCCACTAGTTTGGCAAAATTTGAGGTGCGATTGGTACTCGCGATGCTCGTAAGGAGCCCTCAAGGGTCAGTGATATATGAAATTCAAAAGACTCAGCGACTCAATGATAGTTGAGGCGAAACGACAAACCCTTGAATGTCAAGGGTGCCGGCTTTATTTCATAATCACTCGATGTTTTACAGGGTGTTACATGATGATGCAGGCCCTTTAATGCGGGTTTTCTATTCCCCGCAGGCCATGCATACTTGATACTCATCGCACTTAGTTGCGAATTAATACTCCTAACGGAGTGGGTTGAACACCTGATTGGTTCAATTTTGAGTCGCTAAAAGCGACTCGGGTCGAGCATGATAGCTCCGATGTATGTCTCATGTTGAAGCAGAAAGCATTTGTTGGCGATCAGCCGCACTGAGCTGCGACTTATGTTGAGTTGAGTTTGCTTTGTAAGGTCTCACGATAACTGAGCCCCTTTGGCTGGGTTGTTGATCGAGGCTGGGTCTATGCACATGCGCCATCTCTTGTCTTCTTTTTGTATCAAGGCGACCTCTGGGGCATTATCTTGCTGATGCGCGACTTCTCGGTGGGTATTTACCATCCGGTGGCTGCATCCTGTTGGCCGCTTCCGCGGTACCTCCAACGCGACTCGTTTTGAGCTGCGATCACCGATCTGCGACTGATACCCATGTGAAGAGTTGGCGATACAAGCTTCTTCTGCGAGTACTGAGCCTGCGTTCTCGCATTCTAATGCTCTCTGTCTGTCTCCATATATTGTAATAACACCGTTTGGTCCTGGTATCTTTAACTGTAGGTAGACGTAGCAGGGGCGAGCGGTAAATTTGACATAGGCTTCTCTTCCAAAGATTGCATGATATGAGCTTTTGACTGCTACAACCTCAAAGTCTAGGAGCTCTGAGCGGAAGTTCCGCTCTGTTCCAAAGCTAACTTCAAGTGTTATCTTTCCGATTGGTCGCGTAACAGCTCCTGGGATTATTCCTTGAATTTCTTTCCTGGATGGTCGCAGCCTTGTCTCGGGTATATTCATTCTTCGGAGCGTGTCTTGATATAGGATGTTTACTCTTCCTCCTCCGTCCATTAGGACCTTACTTAACTTGTATCCCGCGACTTCTGGCGTGACCACCAGAGCTGGCTGTCCTGGATCTCTTACTTCTGGGGGTGATCGCCGCGACTCCAAATAACCGATTGCTCTGTCCAGCGACGATGCCTTTCTGGCGTTGAAATCTGACTGCTCTTCCGGCTTCCATCCGTCGTTTGTACCTCCACTGTATGAAACTGTCCTATGTTTCTTCTAGGTAAAACGTCAGGCTCTTGATGAGAGCTAGATTTATTCTTGTGGTGCATCGATCTGCTGCGAGCTGTATCTGGCGTGTCGCCTTCTTTCCACCTCCGGTAATAATGACATTGCGCCTTTGTGTGACCCGCTGGCCTGCCATCTCTCCTGCGATGTAAGTCGCAAGGCACGTCGAAGATCCCCTTGCAGTTATTAGGGGGTAAGGCCTTATCACTCCCTTGCTCTTGCATCTGGTGTGCGCGACGTTCTGTCTTCGCGACTGGCAGTTTCCCCGTTGGGTTCTGTGATAAGCCGCCTGTCCCTCTATCTGTCTTTGCATACTTGTCAGCCGTTGCCAAAAGCTGGTCGAAACTATCAATCTTGTGCTCAGCGCGACTTAATTTGTGCACCAGCGGCTCAAATCTACAGTTCTTCTCATAGCTTGTATTGCAGCTTGTACTGTTAAGTTTTTGGCGGAGCCAAGGATCTCCGCGACTCTCTTGATCCAGTCGCCGCTTGATTCGTCCTCTTTTTGAATGCATTGTCTAAGGTTTTTCATATCTTCTGTTTGGAATCTGCGAATGAACTTGTCCTTCAAGTCTTCCCATGTGCTTATTGATTTTGATGGCAGCCTTAATAGCCAATCCCTAGCTTCTCCCTGTATTGCCAAGTGGAAGTATTTTGCACGTATTTCTTGAGTCACATCAGCCCCTGTCATGCTTGCCTCGTAGTCTTCTATCCATAAGGCAGGGTCTTGGTCACTGTGATAGGTGGTGACTCGCTGCGACTCGTCGAAGTTCGGGGGGAAACGAGTGAGCCGTATTTCTCTCCAAAACATGCTGGTCCTTTCAATAATGAATAGGAGTTTACTGGCGCTGAATCTGAATCAGTTTCAATCTGGGATGGCTGAGTCGCTCCGGACGTCCGCGACTCGCCTTCTATCTTCTTTTCTTTTTCCAATGATACCTGCAAACCTGCTAACTGGTTGACCACTTCTTCGATGCTGTACTTTCTCCTCCCCATGATACCTCGTTTTGCGGCTCATTGGGCGTGACTCCATACATATTTGCTTGTTGTAAAGCAGCAGTTTGTAGTAGGTCGATCGCATGGCGAGCTTCCTTATCAGCTCGCGTGTCTCCAACCGGTGCTATCTTTGACAATATCCCTATCGCGGCGTGCACGTTGCTCTCTGGGTCGCCGTGGAACTGTGATTTCCTCTCCTCTGTCCATCTTGATCTGATGTTTTTGCTGCCAACGACGGAGTCGCCACTCTTCTTCTTGGAGTTTCTTGCGCTCAGATGTCATCTTGGTTCGCACCGCCTGGTGCTTCGGCTGGCAGTGGCGGAGTCGTCGGCCTTCTTCTTGGAGTTTTTCGCGCTCAGCCGCGAGTCTTTGTGCCTCTTCACAGAGCTCCGTCCTGATAGCTTCAATCTCTTCAATCTTGAGGTCTCCTTCCTGATTTGGTAGAGATCCCCAAACAGGTCTTGATGGGACGGGGATGGGCAATCTTGCCGTAGCTTGTTGTAGCTCCTCCAACACGCGGACCCTGACCGGCCGCAGCTCCTTCACCGATTCGCTTCCTTGAGTCGCGTCCATAGATCTGCGACTGACGGATCCGACGAAAACTTTTACTGATCCGATGGGAACGATGTATCCGAACTCGATGCGATCTGCCTCGGGTCCCCACTCTGAGTCGTCGATGAAGGGGACCCCATTGATGTCTTCAACTTGGCCGATGGCGATGTCCTTGAAGCCTGATTTCGATCCTGCGCGGAACGTGACGCTTTTGACCGCAGGCCCCACGGTGGGCGCCAACTGTCGTGGGTTTGTCACGTCAGGTGTCATAGATGACTTCGTAGGTGTGGGATTACGCGAGTCAAGCATCTCCGAGCTTGGGATCGCAGGAACAAAGATCAACACAGATTTACCCAGGTTCGGCCCCCTCAATGTGAGGTAAAAGACCTACTTCCTGCCTACCCTAGATTGGTATTGATATGATAATCGAGGTGTTACAATGGAGGCGATCCGATCTGGTACTCGCCGTATGAGCTAGGGTTTGGGGCTTGATAGCTTGACCCGCTCTAAGTCCTGCGAGTCCTCTTTATATACACAGAGGCTCGCTAGGTTACAAAAGGAAACTTCCCCATAAGGAATACATCCACAGAGGCCTACTCGGAGACTACTTGGTCTTCACGTCCTCCGGGATTTGTCTTCTAGATCTTTCTCCTTATGGCGGTTCAATATTGGGCTTGTTCCCAAGTGGGCCTTCATCCGTGCGAGTAAGTTAAGTCGCACTGGGCCGCGGGTTAATCCAGAAAGTATTCCCCCGACAGCTAGGGAGTGAGAATCTGGTGGCCGTGCTAGTGGCGGAATCTGCAAAAAAGGACACACGTTCACCGGCGGTGAGCATCTCTTTATGTTTGCGCGGTGGAGGAAAAGAAGCACACAAGAGAGACAAAAATCTACGGAGAGAAACAAGAATCTATAAACAAGAAGCTAAAAAGAAGATCTACGGAGAAGGAAAAATAGAAGATAAATGCAAGATCTATGAGTTGAAACTTAGGAAAATCTACGGAGGAACTATTGCAAGGATAATAAGAAACGCGATGAAGAAAATCTAGAGGAGATCTAAGCAAATGGATTTAAGAGCATCTACGGAGAGGATGAACAAGTTCATCGAGGAAGATGAACGTGTTCATCGGCAATGTTAAGGGCGAGGATCTTACGGGAGCCGCGGTGGCGGTGGGGAAGAAGCGGACTCGACGGCGGCGCAAGAATCTCCGGTCGTCGGCGGCGTGAGTGCTCCGGCGTTGTGCGGTGGCGAAGATCGCTGCGCGGCGGAGATGAGCGCGGTGGGCAGTGCGAGTGAAGGATGCGAGGAGGAAGAAGATGAGTTTTATGTGCCCTTATTTATGGGTAAGGAGCGTGCGCGGTTAGCGGAACCGTCCCGCACGATCTCCTAGTTAATCGTGGGAATTAACTGTGCGTGGTGCATGCGGTTGCGGCAAATGCGGCCGCACGATGGGCTACATCGTGGGTTGCAAAGTGGTAACCGCCCAGGGCACGATCGCGTGCGGTTACTGGCGCGGGAATCGAGGAGGCACACCATGGTCAAAGCACTTGAGTGCTCTATGGACTTAACAGCCCATGGGGCCCGCATGACGTGGGAGGCGTGCGTGCAGTGGCACGTCTGTCTGCGTGCAATAACCGAGGCATCGAGCAGAGATTCGCTGCCACGTGCGAGGTCGAGATCTGGAGGAATATTGACGAGATTTGCGTATGTCGAAAAACTGGCATAGAATCAAATGTCGGAATCAGTTGGAGAGGTCATTAGTGGCTTTACGGATGAACCGACATAGTTATCTCGGATGCCTGGTGTGGTTGTTTCAGTTGATTAAACCTGCTGTGGCCCTTCATCCAAGGATGCAGGACAGCACCAGCTTCGGGGACTAATGTCGGGAGGCTACCCCCGGGTAGGGTCATGGTATGGTAAAAGCTATACCCAGGTGTGGGCCGGGTTGCAGTAAAAGCCGACATACCTGGACCTCAGAAGTGACCAGGGTGTAATGTTGGTGCGAACAGACATAAGCAAACCAAGGTAACCCGGGCCAAAAGGGACCGAGGTACCATGCTGGTGCAAACCGGCATATGCTAACCGAGATAGGTCGACCGACATGTTAATGTCGGTATCCTCTTGTCTTCTGTTATGTGCAGGACGAGGTGAACATAGAAGGAGAGTCCGACATGTCTATGTCGGATCAGGCGAGGCAAGGTGCCTTAGTGTCGGAGAGCAGTCAATGCTCCTGTCACATCCTGTCTGGCACGAGAGCGTCTGGCACGGAAGCGCCTGACACGGGAGCGTGCAGGAGGAGCGAGGTGACAGGCCTCACCTAACCGCTGACCGCGGGACATCCGGGGAAAAGGCTACGAGATAGGCATGGGCATGCCATGTCCTGTCTCTAGCGGAGGGTATATTCTAGGTGTACCGTAGTGCTGCAGGAGATGGGCATGTCGTGTCCTGTCTCTGACAGGAGTACCATCATGACATATCTTTGGCATGACTATAGTGCACCGCGAGGGGTACTTCTGTAACTCAGTTTAGCCTATAAATAGGGCCTCACCCCCTCCCGCGTGAGGGACGAGGCCTGGAGACTCTTCCCCCCCCCCCCCCCCCCCCCATAGTTTCATCTTCCACCTCGTGTTCATCCTCGTGGTTGGGATCGTACAGCTCAAGGAGCCGCTTGTACTTGTGATTGAGAGATATATACAGAGAGATAGGCAGGAGTAGGGGTGTTACCTCCTTACAAGGGCCCCGAACCTGGGTAGATCGTGAGTGTTCTTGTGCTTGTATGTTCATCCGTGTACGCTCCTTAGCGTGCTAGCCCTCTCCCGGATCCTCCAGCGCCCATCGGCCCCGTACTTTATCCATCCTATGGCATCTGCCGTGATACCACCACGACACCCGCTCTGCCGCCATAAGCTGCCCGCCGAGCTCCAACGCGGCCCCTAAACTAAGGCATAGTCAATGTGCTGAGATTCATCAGCCAAGGCTTGTGCTGCCCTGATTAATTACAAACAATCTTGTAAATTTGCTATCGTCTTCTATTCTGACCAAAAAGGTGAAATGATCTACGTGTAACTTTTTTGTGGTGGTTTATACGCCTTCTGCCTTCAGTTTTTGTTCTTATGTCGCCAGTACCTAGCACTTTTTGTTGTAATGCAAAACGTTTTTTTAGTAAATCGTACAAGCGCACGCTATTTCCTTGAATCAGAAATTCTACCAAGCATGAATAACTTTTGCTATTCCTAATACAAAGAGGGGAGTGAGATAGATGTTACCATTAGTAATAATGCACTTGCAATGTTAGAAATTATATTTGTAGGAGGGAGAATTTTATAAATCAAGAAAACTTAATCTAAATTTAGAAGCACTTATGTAGAACATCTAACATTGCTCTTCGGGAGCGGGCGGCGGTGACGATCTCGTCACTACCTTGTTGGAGGCGCCGCTTTGGAGCTCTTGGCTAGCGCGGTGCGACGGTTTCGCGGCGGATGTGCAGATTGGGTGTGTGGTCGAGGGAGGTGGACGCCGGGGCAGCGGCTCCGGACGGTGGTGGACGCCGAGGCGGCGGCCTTGGTCTCCCACGCTACGACGGTTTTACGAGGCAGAGCCGTTGTCTAGCGTGGGCCTGGGTGGCGACATGGATGAGGACTGCGCGGGCAGAGGGTTCGTCGACCCGGCTGGATCGTCTTCGGGCAATGCGAAGGTCGATCTGGTTGCTACACCGGGGCGACAGCCCCGGAACAGGTGGTTTTGGTTGCAGCCTGGATGAAGACTGCGTGGGCAGAGGGTTCGTCGACCATGACTGAATCGCTTTCGGGCAATGCGAAGGTCGATCTGGTTGCTACGCCGGGGCGGCGGCCCCGGAGCGGGTGTTGTGTGTTGTGCCGTTTGTCGACTTGGGTCATGTGGACGACGAGTTGCTTCGTTTGTGCCATTCTTTTGTACAGATTGTATGGTTTTTGGACCCGGTTTTCCTTATAAACTGGGTCAATTCTTTCTATCTATTCGAGCGGTGGTACGACCACCTTGTCCTCAAAACAAAACATTGAGCTACAAATATTGACTTTGCACAGTTGATAGGCCCATGTGCAATAAAACACATGTCATCATGCAAATATCATAATGCGTCGGTAATTCGAAGTGGCAAACATAAAGCTTGAACTTTTCATTGCTAGAGACACATGGCATAGTAGTTTTTCAAATATCAAGAAATTACTCTCAAATTCATAAATAAATACATAAAATATATAATTTATTACTAAGACATTTGCTCTTCTCTATCACCCTAGTCTATACGACAAGAATTTGCTTTACTTCTTCACAATGCAAACTTTTCCGAAATACATCAAATATATCAAGAGCCAGTAGAGATTTAGACGGCCTGATGATGCTTGTTGAGATGAGGAAGGAAAGACGCAAACGCACACACATTAAAATGACATTCACGTTTCACATATCTTTCAAATAGAAGTAATCAAATTAATAATGAAAAGACATGTGCATGCGCAGCTCCAATATTTTGTTCATGATAATGAATGAGAACTCTATAAAGTAATAAAATTCATAAATATTCAAGTTAAAATATCCATATATTAATTTATTTACCTAGAGAGTTGTAGAAAAGTCATCTCGTGTTGCATTGTTCAGAAAATGTGATGCAAAATTAGCATGATACATAAATACATCCTTGCACATATGCAGCACTGACGTTTTCCAATGGATAGATGGATGGTCGAATGCAGTCCTGTACTCCTGTTGAGCATTTTTTTTAATTATTCCCTTTGACAACTCGTTTAAAATGCATGCCAATAGGAAAGTGAAGAACAAAACACATATGAAAGATGCCAGCTTTCGAGAATCTGTACCAGCTTGCAGTGCTCCAATCTTCTATGCTGCTATAGAGTGGTTGGCCCTTCCTTTGCCCAACAATCTAACACAAATCAGACATGAAAAGTATGATGCAACATTTGACACCATCAAGATTTAGATAATGCGCGTTGGTGTATCTGGGCAGATGGTTCCGATCATGTCCATTTCTTCATCAAGTTGGTAGGAGCTGTGAAAGATGTTGCCAAGAAGGTGGCTTCAAATTTATCGATGTATTACTTTTTGCAGCTTTGTTGAATAACTAATTAAAAAAATGCCGTGTGCATCGCTTCGATGCGGAAGATGGAGGTTTCAACCTCCATTTCGAGAAAAGAAGTCTGAGACCCAATAATTGGAACAACCAAGGGCGGCTGGCGGATGGGATGTCAGCGCTTCTCGCGCAACTGCATATAACTTAGGGTTGCATCATTCTGATTATGGGATGCTGTCCTTTTTACGGCTTGCAGGAAACGTTTTTTTCAACAATGCACCAAGACGCAAGATTTATGTATTTGGTCGAATGTTTTAAATTAATATATTGTAAGTTTGCCAAGTCTAGAAAGCAACATATTAACCGCAGAAGATTCCATTATCACAGGGGCACAATATATTACTTCTCACAAAAATGTGGAGATTTTGTCTGAAAGAACATAAATCTTCTATCCATCTTGTGAAAAGTGATCCTAACATAACTATGAAGTGAATTAGTTAAATTCCAATTTTAATCTCATAATTTATGGTCCTATAACATTAAATATTTTTAGGTAATTCCGTTAGATATGTAAAAACACCTTTGGACAAGTAAGCAATCAATTCACACCGCTAATAACCAAGAGAGGTTAATTTCTCAAACCATATACTTTAATAGTTGAATTTCTATGATCATGACCTTCATCTTAAAGAACTAAAATGGTTTTTTGGCACTACAAAATAAACCATTAACATTAGTTATCTAGAATTTATGAACCCTTAGTTCTGTGTAATTGTAGAATCGGTGATGTACAACTTAGTTAACTGAAAACCGTATGGCGAGTCTCTTTAGCGGAGAAAATATCCATTTTATATAACAAACCATCTATTTCTAGCTGGATCGTTATTTTTTTAAATAGTAGATTAATTAATAAACTTCCCCTAATAAATAACTAATTTTTCTTTTTATAGTCAATGATCAATGATCATGACCGTATATTTTAAATTCACCAAAAACTTTGCTCGTCAGATTTTATAAATGAAGTGAAGTTGTATTGGTCGTCAGATTTTTTTTTATACTCCTTCCGTTTCAAATTAGATGACTTCCATTTGTTCACATGTGGATGTGGCTATACATGTTATACATGTAACATGTCTAGATACATTCATTTTTAGATAAAGAGTGTATATTAATAATAAAATACCAATTACACCCAGCCTCTGCAACAACGCAACAACCAAAAGCTGTTACGGATGCACACAGCCGAAAGACAATAAGAAGAAGAAATAAAAAGAAAAGTCCCGCTACAGAGTTACAGTCATTGCAGCAGCCGCACAACCACCACCAAAACACCACCTGATGTCCAAATCTTCAAAAGCAACGTCTTCAAGAAGAACAGTGCCAGGCACAACCAATTAAGGCCAGACCTTGGGTTTTCACCCTGAAGATAATAGTCCCCGCTCTCAAAACAATGTCTTTAGCAAGAGCATTGCCCGGCACAACCAATTAAGGCCAGACCTTGGATTTTCACCCTGAAAAGTAGAACTTTGAACTTCACATGTGATGTTGCCCCCACTAACATACCGCTGCTCCGCCTCCTGCAACTCTGAGCAAGTTCCTCATCGCCGCAAAACCTCCAATCGCCATTTGCCAGTCCTTTAATCTCAGCTTTCATGACATTCCCCGCCTCCGACTATACCATGGATTTGCCCATGATGGCACGGAAGCAGAGCTTCACGCCGCTCCCTCCGGCGCGATCCAATCCCTCCGATCCAGCAGTCTCTAGGAATTAGCCCATTAAAGATCACCGGCGGAGCCTTCCGAAACTCGACACTCTTGCCCGATCAAAGATGACCGGCGACAAGCAGATCTTCGTCCTTGTGCGAATTGAAACTCTAGGACCGCCACCATTATTGGAGCACACCGGCAGCCCCCCACGCCGCCAGTCGGGGCAGCAAAGGAATCGCCGCCCCGGCTAAGAACTCCAGCGAGATAGCATCGGAGGGGACAACAGCACCATGCCCGACTGCAGAAATCTCACAGTACAAGCTCGGATTGGGTCAGTCCAGATCGAAGCCCAGATTGGATCCAACTGCCACACCGTGACCCCGCGGCCGTCGGCGGCACGCCACCGTCTCCTCACCGCCTTCCCGCCTCCCTACCGCAAGAGACAGCCTGGTCGACCGCCTTCGGAGGAGAAGGCAGCCACCACCACCATGCCCGGGCCAAAGACCCCGACGTCCTCATGCCGCGAAGAAGACCCAGGGTGGTCTCCTCTTGCCGTTGTCGAGACGAGGCGCAGCCGCAGTGGATCACGATCTGAACCCCTCGGACCCAGATCGGATCGCACCACAGCCAAGATCTCATCCGCCGCCGGCCGCCGGAGATCCCCTGGCCACCGCCACCCCGCTGCGCACTGCCTTTGGAGGAGGAGGGAGTAGACGCCGCCGCCCCCACACGTTCCCGCAGGCGGAGGACTGCGCCGCCGCCGCCGCATCACCACAGGGGCTTTACCCCGCGGCGTCCTCGCGACGGCGGCGGTAGGAGGGGGCGCTGTAGGGGAGGGGAGGAGGGCGGTGTGGAGGGGAGCTCCCCGGGGGCGGCGCGGCGCCGCCGCCTCGGGGGAGAGAGGAGAAGTCAGGGGACGTCTAGATACATTCGTATGTGTGTAAATGGAAGTCATTTAATTTGAAACGGAGTACAGTTTAATAACTAAAGTTGCATATGGTTGGAGTCCACAACTCTACAAACAGTATAATGTTAATGAAAAACACAAGCAGTCGGATATACAAATTTAATCATGTACTACCTCCGTAGCACGAGCGTGCAACCATCGCACAAAAAAAGGCTCTGAAATCAAACAAACCCGATGACAGGTGGGTGCTGCAGGTCAGCGCATGCCAGGATGGACTTTCGCATGACCTCTCCACCTCCTATGGCCTCTTGTTCGTCGCAAAGCAGAGCTGCCTCGCGGGGAAAAGGTCTCGTGGACCGTCCTCGTCGTCCCCTATGGCGGTGGCGGTCTTCCTCTCGGGCTTCCTCCTTGGCCTTCTGGCGCTCGCTCTCGCGGAGGGTGCGGCTCTCCTCTGGGCCATCCGCGCTCTGCGCCGCCGCGGGCCAAAGCCTCCGCCTCCGGAGGTCGCCGGCGGCGATCTCTCCGGCGAACGGACGTTATTAACCGAGAAGCAGGTCAGGCGACTTGTATTCTCTCCGTGTACCTTGCCCTTCCTACCAGTTTGCAGCTGGGTCTAGTCTATCACAATAATGGGGAAGTTAGAGAAAAGCTCGTTATCTTGGAAACCAAAATAGTGGGATTTCTCAAATAGTTGTGATTGGATTCTTACTGATGATTACATCAGTAATCTGTTCTTCGTTAGTGGTGATTTGAGCAGTAATCTGAAATTGTATCTGCTTTCTGTTGGAAATAGTATGAACTAGTTTCTTTTGTTTTGCTATTGGACCATGAATTAGCCTTACTGACCACTATAGAGCGTGTCACATGATGTAGGTATGAAAAGAACATTGATGAACCACCTATGCTTGCAATTTGGATCATTCCACCTGATGGCTGTACCTGCGTGTTGCAGGGTTATCTATGGATGCTAGAGCCAGAAAAGTTGCAAAAAAATAGCAGCACCAACCACTTACCAAATGGGGCTAAGAAATATATGAAGGATAAAAAGAACATTGTCGAGGTTTTCCCTATAAGGACGCTGGCTAAAATTAAAGGTCACTCGCTTATCTTATCAGTTGCTGACGGTTCGCAGAAAACCATGGAGCTTCTGAATTGCACAGTTGTTGCTGTTTCTGCTTCTAATCTACCGTCACGTAAATGGTTAGTGCAGATATAAATTGTTACCATACAGTAATCTTCAGCATTTTGTGTCGCGCTGAATCATTTTCATTTTGAATGTGTAAATTGTTCAATGTGCAACTTGTGTCATCAACATCATGGCATTGCCATAAATGATAGGCTAACTAACCGATCTTACATTTTGCATTCAGCTGAAGACTAAACACACTTTGTTTTTCGATTTAGGATTCTTAAAAAATTCCTATATATTCCTGCTTAGACAATTCTAATGCTGATGTTATGATACACTTCTAATATGCATTGTAATCTCAAAGTAACCACCATTTATATTTGGCAATTTTCTTTCAGGGCTAAGAGGTATCCGATAAAACTTGAAAGCAATGGATCTAAGATTTGCATCGGGAACAAGGTATGCTATCTTTATGCGAACACCTGTTCAGAGAAGGAATCATGGTGCAAAGCACTTCGTCTGGCATCCTCTACAGACAAGGAGAAACTGAACTGGCATGCGAGGTTGAATGAAGAGTTCAAAACTTACCTATCCTCATTAAACGCGGGATACCCTTGTTTCCTAAAATCCTCGGCACGTTCTGCTGACGATCATGAGGTTATGGACAAGGCAGTAAAGTCTGATGGATCATCAAAAGCCCGCCTTTTCCTTAAAAAGTTGGCTAGGAAGGCATCTAGAAAAGCTCCCCTAGAGACTAGAACAAGCTCAATGTCAGCACAAGCAGAATGGAAAACGTTTGGTAAGAATATCTCAATGAGTGATGCACCAGAAGAAAGGTCCAGCAGTAGTTCATCCTTACAAGACCTAAAGCAACCAAGCACCCCTAGTTCTGATTTCAGTTACAGCAGCAGGTTCTCAGATTCTTCTGATGCGAATATAGATGAAAAGTATTCTGACGATGGTACACTTTGTTGGAACCTTCTAATCTCTCGGTTGTTTTTTGATGCTAAATTGAGTGCTGAGATAAGAAAGGCTGTTAGAGCACGCATTCAGGTTAGATCATGCTTATATTTACAAATAAACTCGTTGTTTTACCAGAGTATTTGTTAATGGGTACTTTTTGCTGATCAGCGAGCATTGTCAAACATGAGAACTGCATCCTACATTGGTGAAATTACACTTATGATCTCACTCTTGGAGAGCTTCCTCCATATTTACGTAGGATGAGAGTCCTCCCAAGGGATTTAAGTGAACTGTGGGCTTTCGAAGTTGATTTTGAATATTGTAGTGGAATAATGCTGCATATTAAAGCGAGGCTCGAGCTTCAGGAACCAGAGCTGCAAAAGACATAATGAAAACTACTCTCCAAGCGGATTCTAATGAGGCTGTGAATTCAGACTTTTTGGAAAATATTGAGCATTCTGGAAACCAATTGAGGTCATCACAACTTTTGCCTTCCGTAGTGGAACTTGAAGATGAGGCAGGTTTGTTTGAATTTTCTACACATTTTCCTTATCTGCTTGTGTTTTGGTAAATGACCATGTAATTTATGAATAAATAAGTAATTAAAATATTCAATAGTAAAATGTGTGTTGTCATTGATCTCTTCCCCAAATATGGTTTAAATTTTACGTTCCTATTTTAGGGTCATGTTCATATATTTCAGTATTTATTGGATTTTTTCATCATCTGGATGTTGTGTATAATTGTATCATGATTGCTTATGCTAGTTGTCTTGTGTTCTTTCCTCTCACCTATTAACTCATTCTTCCTTCACAAATTGTAACTCAGACATTATTCTGAGGAATGTAATTGGTGAATCTGCATTCATCTGAACTGCATAATCCATGACTTGAGATGCTTGTTGATCTTCTGTACCAGACGTGTTGAAGCGATCAAAGAGCACTGGGTGGACAAGGTGGAAAAATATCGTGCATGCAGTAACTGACAATGTTTCCCAGGTTAGCTGTTGTCTTACTTTGTTTCAGGGACTGCACTAATGTATTGTTTACACAGGCAATTGGTAGTGGTTAATCAAATGATGCTCATGACAATACAGTGGCTATTCAAGTTTTTTTGCTTCATTTGAACATATCATGTTTACCAAACTCCCTTCCCTCTCCTTCCATTTGTGTACTCCCTAATTTTTTACGTTGTACTTACTGTCTTTTTTCACACCAGTGGTCTGTTTGGGAGGGGCAATATCAGGCAAAATTATACTTGACATGTTCTAATTTTAGGCCAGATATCAAGCTGTAGATGACAAAACTTTAGATGTAAATTAACTTAATATCATGCTACTTATATAGCCATGAAGTTCTGACGCGTGTGATCTTTTCTCCTTACTCTTGCCAAAGGTGCCGTTTTCATTGGCAATTAAAATCACATCTATTCGTGGGACAATGCGCATACAAATAAAGCCCCCTCCTTCTGATCAAATCTGGTATGGATTTACATCAATGCCTGAGCTTGAGTGGGAATTAGAGTCTTCAGTTGGGGATAGAAAAATCACCAACAGCCACATCGCTTCGCTTATCAGCAACCGAATCAAGGTTTCCCTTCAACTGACATCAGATTACCATGTTATCTGCCGGACTGTATGCCTAATCCTAGACATTGCCTATACCCTGCAGGCTTCACTTTATCAAAGCTTGGTACTGCCGAATTGTGAAAGTATTCCCATGTCATGGATGATATCGGAGAAGGATGACTGGGTGCCTCGCAAAGTTGCACCTTTTATATGGCTGAATCGTGAACCCAGCGAAGTTGCAAGTCACAACGCAGAGACTGGTACGCTCCAGCCTGATGCTGTTTCCATGCTGAAGGTCAGTGCCAAGCTCAAAACTTGCATATCAAGTCCAGCTGCTCCTTCAAGTAGAAGCAACGATGAAGCACTGATGAACACCATGTCCATTCGTGGGCAAAACCAAGAACCTGCAACAGAAGCATCAACAAGCTTCCATTTGGAAACCTTACCTTCAGACCAGTTGATGAGGCCACTGCTGAGCACGAGGCAGTTTGGTGAGGAAGGTACTGCCGAAAATGCAGTAGGAGGCTCTCCTCTTCCGGTACTAGCGGTGGTACCTGCAGGGAAGCAGTCATCATCGTTCCCTGCTTCTTTTGGTGGGTATGACATGAAGAGGAAAGGCGGTAAGCGAGCTCTGGTGATGGGTTTGAGTAGGAGGATGAGCGACAAGTTGGGAGAGAAGGGACGACATATCGTCGAGAAGATGAAGGAGAATTCTACAAATTAAATTGTGTTAATAGTACTCTACATGTAAAAATTGTGTTAATACCACTGTACATGTCAAGGCAAAATGACAAACTCAAGTGTTATGTGCATCATGTATACAGACAGAATATATAAAGGAAAAAACCAACATCCAAAGTAGAAATGTCATAACTGTTAGGCCTTGTAAGTGCCGCTTAGTTAACTAATGTGTTTTGGATGATGTCTTGCTCTTTTACAATAGCATCGCGGTAAACTCGCGGCATTACCCATCAGGGATGGCACAAGTGATGCATTTTTTTTTTGAAAACTGCATCTGGATTAAAACAACAAAGAGTACATCGGTACTAATCTGGAAACCTCCAGACCCCTTTTACAGAGACCACCCTGAGAAAAAAAGAAAAGACACACGCAACCCTGGGAGGTTCTGCTGCTCCAAATCCGCCGCCGTCCTTGTTGTCGTCGCCACGCCGGAGACGGCGAGGAGAGGAAGAACGGCCACTGATTCACCTGCTCCAGTCGATAGGAAACAAAAGTTCCGTTGAAGTCGCCGCAGTTGCCGCTCGCTGCGCACAGCGAGACTTTGGCGTCGAAGAACGAACATCGGCGGGGGGCTCGCCCCGGCTTGAGCAGGATGTCGAGCCAAAGCAGCCATTGCAGGCCGCCGACGAAGCTCGCGAAGAAAATTCCAGCAGAGGGGAAACCGCATCTAGCACCAGATCCAGCAAAAAGCCTCCTTGCACCGTCACCGCGACGGCCTGCTCGTTGACAACGACGAAGGCCGAGCTCATTTGGAGAAAGTCCTGGCTCCGGCACCCCCAGCTTTCCGCCGCACCATGCGACCACCACTGAAGAAACCATCACCGCTCGCCACCAGCCGCAGCTCAGAAACAGCGGCAGCAAGCTCCACATCAGCACGCCGCTCTTCTTCCCCCCCCCCCCCCCTCGCCACCGAGGCCGGCCAGGAGAAGGAAAGCACCGCACAGAGGGAGAAGACCAAGGCGCTTATTTAGGGAGGTTGCCGGCGAAATACCTTCACCTTTCCTCCACCTTGGAGGCTTGACGGAGCGCAGATCAACGACGAGCTTGACGCCGCGCCTCTGCGTCAAAGCTACAAACCAGACTCCTGTACAACTGACCAGATCCCACCAGATCCGACCAGGACGAACCTCCACAGCCTCCCCAGCGGCGCCGGAGCTAGCTACGCCGGGACGGGGACGGAGACGGGAGGACAAAAGCCACAGCAGCGCCGTCGCCGCCGACTCAACGACGCCACCAAGCCACCCAACTGCTCCCCACCGGCAGCAGCACCGCGGTCCTGCCCACCTCACAACGCCAAAAGGGCCATCGGAGGCGAGGCGGACCGGCGGTCGCGTCGGGGGAGCGGACGAAGCACGAAAATCGCCTCTCAGTCGCCTCTCAGTACTGTAGCAAGAGGAAAGACGAGAGACGGCCGGTCTGCGATTATACAAGTGATGCATTAGCGATCGGGGATGGCACAATCCACTTTTTCTTTGGTTCTTCCTTGTGTTGACACTGGGAGCACGCACATTGCATCTAGTGGGTGTAGCTCCGAGTTTCATGTCGACTTCTTGGTGTCCGCTTGAGACTCTAGACTTAATGTTTTCTTTCTTTTATTCTTGGCGGAAGCCATTGCCGTCATATGGTCGCTGTGGCTTAGTAGAAATGACAAGGTTTTCAATGATAAAAATGTTTCTATCTTGCAGGTACTCTACCGATGCATAAGTACTCTCCGTACGTGCTCCACCTTACAACGCTTGGGACATCAAGGCCTCTTTACGGAGGCGTGTGCACGCTTGGAGGAGGTAGCAAGGGACATTTTGTCACAACATGGGTGGCCGCTTAATCGCCGGATTGGTGCTCCATAGGCTGTTCAGATGGTCACATCATAGGCGTTTTACATTTTCTGAGGATTGTATTTCGTCTATTCTCGCACTTTATTCTACTTTGTCCGTTGAATTGCGGCTGTGTGCATTTGTTATGCAGAGGCCGGGTGTAATACTCCAAACTTTTGAGTAATAAAGCCCTTTATCTAAAAAAAAAGAGCTTTGCACTGAAGAATGCTGACTTGGAGAAAACGCTTGCTTCAGATAAGACCCAAGTCTTCGTCCTACAGGAGGACATATGTGTAATTTTCATCTTTCTGCAGGTCCTTTCTGATTTGCTCTAGTGTATCAGTTGTATCCCGCAAAAAAAAGATAAGACCCAAGTCGAGGAGCTGAAAAAACAACTTGTAGCTGGTGAGAGTAAGTACCCATGAGCTTTGAATAATTTGACTGTTGTTGATTTAATCCTTTCTGAATTGTCAGAAGCCGTTTCTGAAAATACTGAGCTTAAGACGAAATCGCGTGAGTCGGCGTGATTGCTGAAGGAATTGGTCAAAACAAATAAAAAGGAACTCTCCCCGACTAGGCTAATCCGATGAAGCTCCTTCCTTTTCCTTATCAACTTCTGTTCTTCTCCGACTAGGTTATTTAGTTCGACTGCCTAACTAGGGCAGCCGTCCATATATTAGCAACACGATCGACTTTGTGAAATAGTTGTCGAACTTGAGGCTGGATGGACGATTATCCTTCCCAGGTTTAAACCATGGATGCCAGCTCCCAGCTTCCAGGACGCGTTGAGTTTGTCCGCGATCACGAACAAAGTCTTGAAGAGATCCGCCTCGCCACAATCGAGCGGAATCTGGACGAACATCAAGAAGCACACGGCGCCTACACCGGCGAAGGCGAGGAGCTTGAATTTTTCATGCCGCCTCCCTGCAGGCACGGTGGCGCCGCCCGGTATTTGAGCAGGCCGATCTTGGAGGAGCTTCAAAGGCTCGGCGCAGAGATGGACCGAGATATTGCACGCCTCCGGCTCCAGGAAGCAAACGGGTGCGACAACTGCGTGCCGGCCTCAGCCGCGTTTGTCGCGTCAATGGAGACGTACAAGTACGGCGGCGGCGTATGCGCGGTGTCCGATGGAGCCGCCATGTGCGTCATTTGCAAAGAGGACTTGGAGGTGGGAGACGATCTCAGCGTGCTGCCGTGTAGGTACAGGCATAGGTTTCACCGGAGCTGTGTCGCCAAGTGGTTGGCACGTAGCCACTTCTGTCCGGTCTGCCGCCACGCCCTGCCCGCCGACAAGTGAGACGGCTCAAGCTGCCAGTTACTAATTGAGTTGACGAGTTTGCAATCATGGAGTTGATTGTTTGTTTCATTTTATTTTGTGTAATTCGTGAATTTGTAATCATGGACTTGCTTATAGCAGAGAGACGTGTGAACTGAGTGCAATTTCGTGCGGACGAAGGGGGCAGAAAGGGAGACCAATATGTTACTCAATTCTTATTTTTGCCTATTGCCCTGTTAAGCAAAATTATAAAAATAGTAAAACATATCAAAAAATTCTGAAAATAATTGGAGACAAACATATACAAGTTGTAAACACACGGGCAAAATTTTGGAATAAGATGACATTTTTGTGCACTATGCGAAAAAATAAAATCAGTGGCCACACTGTTTTTTTCTTGGCACAGAGCACAAAAAATGTCATTTACTTCCGAAACTTTACACGTGTGTGGAAGCCTTGTGTATGTTTGTCTCCAATATATAGAAGGATTTTTGGATATGTTTTACTATTTTATAATTTGCTCAGCATAACAGGAGCATGTGAGCTTGGAAACCAAAGTGTATTTTTGCTATTTCCCATGACTTGTTGGCATGTACGTGCAACGCACGTGTTTACGATTAAGGGACAATTTAGAAGTAGGAAAGACCGTACCGAGCTCTATATGGATTTTTTTCTTTTACACTTTTGCATGGATCCTAGATTTTATATTGCAAAGAAAATAATATTTATGTAAGCATCACGGAGCAAACAAATCTCACAGCGAAGCCAACAGAAGTGCTTATCTTATTTGTGGTTTGAGACATGGCCCAATAGTACCACTACATTGTCCGTTTGATATATTTAATTTATAAAAAAAAACCGTTAACTACAACTCTCTAGGCTAACAGAAATTAACCTGAATATATTCAACCTGATGAAATATAATCACTTTCGTTCAAATGTAAAACCACTCTGCTTATAAAGTTGAAAAATGAACTAATGAACAGTGTAACACATGCTATTATTCTGAAAAGCCATTTGCTGACGCTGCATGATATGCTTACAGCAATGTAAATAATACACGGTTCTATATAAGGATGTAAATTATTTTGTTCTGAAAATATCTGCTGAAAGTGATGATTCTGACAAACAAATAATTCCGTTCAAAAGTACCCAAGATTTCTGGTTGAGGAATCTGCTAAATTCTCAAGAGCGCACTAACATATTCTAAACTTTACACACAACACTATTTTTAACTTCTACCAAGAAGCGTATATATGCGTCTTCTGTTGATATTCCAACACTATTGTATATATAATATAGGTACATCTTCACACGGTGTGAGCGTGATGCAAAAAATTATCTATACTACTATTTAAAAAAAGAGCAAACATGTGTTGATATTGATACATTATCCGTTTGATAAAATGCCCATGCATTGCGATGGGCGTGAAAAACGAAAAACTTAATTTTCACCATCATACATTGTAATTTAGCTGGTATTATCGATAAAAGAAATGTGTGTTAAGATGGAAATATACATTGCTCTGAATGATCTTAGAACCCGAACCAAGAAACTGCCCTCAATATGCTCCTAGTCTAATAGGGATCAGTCCAGGTTCAGCACCATACAGAATAATATTGCAATACTGAATAATATTGGCCGTGCATTTGGAGGCCTACCATCTAATTGACGTTGTATAACTAAAAAGTTTTGACAAAATACTGAATAATATTCACCTACAACTTGTTTACTCTTCCTTTTGTCAGGAAATTTTGTATCTTCTTTAGGTGAATCAACAAAGCTATGTGCATATAGGTTAGAAGTGCGCACTTTCATTATTCAAGAGAGCAGCACCTGTGATTGTCCTCAAAATAATCAGCACCGAAGCCTCACTGCTAATTCGTACATATGCTCTAAATATAGGTCGCATGAGTGCAGTCGATTGGCAATAACCTCGTTCACAGCTTGTTCAGCAGAAGCAAAGAGCAGGGTACCGGTGTGTTCAGCGTAGGGAGCAGGCGAGTTCGTTCGGCGTGGGCAGTAGCTCCTTGCGTGCGCCCAGGCCAGCAGCAGCGCGGCGCGATGATGCGATGGGATCATGGGACGACCGTACATGTATACGGCTCCGGCCAGCGACGGAAATAAGGAGGCGCTTGGAGCTCCGGCCAGCGACGGGAATCAGGAACGGCGTGCGTGGATTTGTGGACGCGGCGGATCCGGCCGGCGACGGGATTCAGGAGGCGGCGCTAGAGCTGGAGGTGAAGGGTGGCGTGGTGGCCTGCCGGCGCCACGCTGGGGGTGGAGGAGATGGAGCCGGGACGGGGCAGCAGTTCCGGTTGTGACGGAAGTACCATGGCGGCATTCAGGAAATCTCGCCGGCGGCGCTGCAAGATGCAGGTGGAGGCATAGGGCGCCACGCGGGTGTGCCAGAGAAAAGTGGGGGCGCGGGGCACCGCACTGCTGTCCGGGACGCAGGGAGGTCCATGGCCGTCGGCGACCATGCGGGGATGGTGGGGAAGGTGCGGGGAGAGGTTTCCTAATTAATTTCGGATCGGGTGGAGGGCGAGCGAGCGGGGTACGCGAAGCGAGTAAACATTGGCAGAACATGTTCTGCCAAGTCGACAGGATGTATCTACACCGTCAAATTGACCCTGACATGATTAAAACGATAATGTCTGTTAGATTTGTTTAGGTGGGGATGATCTAAGGGTACCAGTTACCCCGTGTACGTTACTCTAGGTGGACATAGGAAAGATAAACTTCGCTCTTTTATAAATAGTATAGATATAGATATAGAATCTTCAACGCTGATTACTTTGTTTGAAAGCTTTTCTTAGCCCTTGTCACTTGGACCTTCCCTGATGCATTGACTCCTACCATATTACAATAAATAGTGGTCTATTATAAAATACAACACCCTAATGCCAATGTCAGGCGCGTGCCAATACACCGTCTATTAGCAGGTTATTATAGAGTAATAAAAAATTAGAAGACAAATATGCAATGCATTGTTTTTTATGTGGTGTATCTAAATTTAATGATTTGGGTCCACGCAACGACTAGTGTGGTATGTTCTCCTCTCCTCCTCCCTTCGTATCTCCCATAGCCCTAGCATTATTGAGTTTGTGATGCTAGGATTTATAGGGTTGCATGTGGCGACGCCTCTACCACCACATGTCCACATAATTCTGTTATATAGACAGAAGATTACATAAATACATGAGTAGATGAGAGGTCAACATATATACGTTATACATGACCTAAAAATAGACCGATCTTTTTTTTTTGAGAGCAATTACCGTAGGGGAGAACCCCTACAGTTAGGGATTTTCAATTATATAAAGCAGCCGAGTTACAATACAGAATCAGTCTATGGAGGTTTGAATGAAAAAGGGTGACATATTACAAAGAGATGCTCTTAAAAAAACTTATTGAATAGAGAAATTTCTAGTCCACGCCAATAGTGGCTGAACCAAAGCTTCCTTGACCCTATGTCGATGAAGTAGTAGGTCTCCTTGGAAGTTAATCTTCCATTTGGCCCAATTCGGCTGCACATCTCTTAAAATCAGATCATTACGGGTCTTCCAAATATTCCATGTCCCACACGCAAACACCTCCATGAAGCATGGCCCATTAAAACTCTGTTTGGCAGTGGTCATCCAATGGTATATGTCTGGGTTGTCATTCCAGTTTAATCCAATCGCTTCCCAACTCATCTTGGCAAATGCACACTCAAAAAACAAACGATCTCTGGTCTCCAAAGTGTCCACAATTACATAGTACGCAGTTTGGGCCATCCTCAATATGCCAATTTTTTTCTGAGCATCAGATCTTTGGTGTTTAGTCTGTCACGCAAGAGCATCCAAACAAACACCCTAAGCTTTGGAAGACATCTAGACATCCAGATGGATTGGTGACGAGGGTTAACTCATCAATACCCATAGTTCGGTACCTAGGGTTGTGATTAGAGGGGAGAGACGTGGTGGTGCTGGTAGTATCGTCGGCTGACAAGCAAGGTTTACCCAGGTTCAGGCCCCCGAAGGGTAACACCCTACTTCCTGCTTGTCTGGTTATTGATGTATGAGGTGTACAATGGAGCTACAGCGATGTCCCGGCGAGATGCGAACTTGCCAGGGCTATGGTGGTTCGAGTATTGCTTGCCCTAGATCGGCGGCCCTCCCAGCCTTTATATAGGAGGTTGGGTCTCGGGGATTCGCAACCGACTAGGTTTACAGGTAAGGTAGGTTTCTGCCGACTTAGGGTTTACTAAACTTGGAGCATACGTCATCTTCTTGGGCCACCTTCGTGAGCTTTGGTCGAGGCCTGTCCATGGGCCTTAGCTCGTACGTGCACCAGGTATCCTCATAACAGAACACCCGAAGGGTACATCCCCGTCAATTGGAGAGTGGGATTCGTTGGGCTACCAGCAAAAATAGACCGATCTTAACATGCCCCATCAATCTAAACTATTACAAACAAGATTCAGAGACATCAAACGATCTGACCTCCGTCGGTTGGTTTGGTGGATACATCAGCTAACTGATCATCCATGCAGATAAACCTAGCCTCCAGAGCATCGGAGGCAACTCGTTTCCGTACAAAACGAAAATCAACCTCGATGTGCTTGGTCCGAGCATGAAATACTGGATTAGCCATCATGTATATAGCCCCAAAAATGTCACACCAATAGTCAGAGACACGCTGCTAAGACATGCCTAGCTGCTTTGGTGTATATATATTACTCCCTCAATCCCAAAATATAAGGCGCGTTATTTTTATGCTGGTCTTTGATGCTCAACTTTGACCACTAATCTTTACTATTAAATGAGAGTTGGACGTACGTTGGTGAACCCTCTGTTTTCCGCCTCCATTTTCCGCCATCGCTAATCGCTAGACCGCTCCTTCTGTCGTCCCACGGTCAGCCCATTTACCATGTACCCTTAGCCTGGCCCAACAAGCAAACTAAGCTAGACTCGCACACGAACCTTCCCACGTCGCTCCCATCTCCCTGCTTCCATCAATCTGCCGCCAGGGCTGTGCACGCACGCACGAGGCACGACGGTCGGGTGGATGACGAGAGGCTCGGGGGAAGAGGAGACTGGAGGCGTCGGCGCGTCTGCGCGACTGCGCGAGCAGGAGCGAGGAGGAGAAGATCTATCACCGAGCCGCCACCACCACCGGAGGGATCTCCGGCGACCGGAGTCCATGTCCTCCTCCGACCGGTCGATGGGTCGAGCCAAGACGGCTGCGTGCGTTCGCCTGCCGCGTGCGTGCGTGGACGCCGCGAGCTCCTCGTTGGTATCTCCACCACCACCATTAATCTGCTCATCGATAACACCACCGAGGCACGGAGCTCTTCCACCTGCAGCTACTCGTCAACGCCTCCCTCATCCTCTTGCTTACTCGTCTACTTCCTCGACTTGAAACCTGCTAGATCAGTTAAAAGGGTGAGGTTTGAACGTGGTAGTATAAGCACATACGTATTGCTCAGCAGGTTTGGTTTTTTACTTTGATTTTTGCTAGATCCTAAAGCTGAGAAGCAGCAACAAGTACGATGCATTTTCTGAATTTTGCATGAAGATTCTAAAATATCACAGCTCATGTGATGCACAATGTTTCTAAAAATATGTACAAGTCTGTGATAAAATTCAAGCTCTGGAAGACTAGAATATATGACAATATAGATATGGAGATCATTTTGGGAGTTACTTTACACTGGGAAGTTTTCCTGAAGATCCTACATTCGTAAAATTATGGATATATTTCTGGAAATAATACAGTATGTTTAAGGTTGTGATATTCTTAAGAATTTTCTGTCTATAAATAGTTGCTGGTTTCAGTAATCACTGCTCCTAGTGCTTGGTGGTCTGATTATATCACACTAGGAAGCACTGGAGTTTCTTCAATAGATAAATACGATTGAGGTATTGTTTATCTTTTGCAGCATGAGGCAGACCGCGGCGACTGGGACCGGCACCGTGATTGCCACCATCAGGAGCACCGTCAAAGAAGTGAAAAAAGAGAGCAGCGAAGTATCGTTCAGATGATCATGGCTATCGCCGGAGCTGTGATCCTGATGCTAAAAGGTACGTAGTTTAAATTTTCTGTAATGCACATGTCCAAGTAATTACATTGATTCCAGCATTGCGAGTTATGAACTGAGTGCTAGCTAATGATGTTGAAACCAATTCATCTTTGGTCTTGGTAATCTGCTTCTTTTATTTACAGGGGTGTGTGTAGCTCATCTTTTTTGGATTATTTCTGGAGTAAATTTTTGATTGTGCTATATGATCCACACAATATCATAATTGTTGACTATATGGACGCACTCATTTCACTTGATGAATTAGAGGACCGTAGATGTAGGCCATTTGTCTATAGCCGTCTGGTAGCTGTTCTGAACCAGTGCTTACCAGTTGCCTGGTTCTGTAGGCAACTTGATCCTCATTTGAGAAAAACAGCAAGGATGGTAGAAGCATTATAATATGTGCTTAACTGATTTGTAATTGCTGCTGATATCTAGGCAGTTTTAACTCCATCAATGGTCGAAACTCTAAATAATTCAGCCAGGTAACAACAGTACTTAATCTCTTACAAAGTTTTTGCAAAGCTGTATATCCATCTTGATTAAAATTATAGTATGTTTGCACGGGCATTCAACTATTAAATGGGAGTTGGTTGTACAATTCATCCGAGTAAGCTTTTAGCACAACTATTTGATAAGTATAATAATGGTACGGATTAGCCAAGCTGGAGCTCGAGTGGACTGGTTATTTATCCGGGCTTTCTTATAGACATTTCAAGTTTTCTCCATTTAATCCAAAGTTTCTCCCTTTGTTCTGTTGCACAATAGCTTTTGCGTATCGAGATGGCCCAACTGAGCGTGTAGTGTCCATGGATGCTGACTCGCCGGTCCAGACCCTCCCGCATCCTGGCGGCCACCATAGGTTGCGGTGAAGGGAAAACTGTAATTAGCAAGTATGTGGATGCGACGATCCCAACTGTGCTTTGAGGTTCGATTTGTCGCAAGGAAGCTGTCGCCCAAGCCGTTCCTCTGTCTCGGTGAGTGCTACTTCTCTCACGCCACGTACACTTTGATAGACGGCTAAATGTACATGTGAAAAAAGTGCTCTAGAGATCTTTGAAATAGCATCAGGTATTGTAGAGTATAATTTGTTCAAACTAAGTTTATATTTGAAGTGTAATACATTATATATACATATGCCTAATCTGGATGCACTGCAGTGCTGGAGGTGATACTTTCAGTCACACTTGATGCCGGCAGCCTGGTGCCGTGGGGGACATCCAGCAACGTCGAGCGGCAGCAAGAAGGGATCCATCCTTTGATATGCACTTGCAGTTCCGACCATGCGCTCAGTGTCACGGGCGTTAGCTGGCCATGTACCCCAACTATGAACATGTTCTTCGCTCCTTACTTTGAGTTGTTTGTGTTAAAGGCTCTTAGAGTTCAGGATTAAACGGATTTACTTCACTGGGAAAGCGAGAGTTGAAGGCCCTTGATGTTCCCCTGCCGACACAGTTCAACTGAATAAGAAAACTGAATGCAACACAGGCTGAATGAATTGTTGATTTTTCTTTCATTTTAGTTGCACTTCTGTTAGATCGGTCTTATTGAAAATAACAGTGAACGAAGTTCAGAGTTCACATTTTGCTAAAATTTCAGTGATTTTCCTTTTATTCATGTCTCTTTGGATGGTTTGGCTTGGCCATATTAGGTTGACTCAACAAGGGCAATTGAACCCACCGAAGAAGAGAGTAAAGAAAATAATATTTTTATTGTCTGCAAGATATCTCAAAATCCATATTTGGATTTAAAAGGAGTTTACATTTTAAATTGATGTTTTCTAAATCCCTCTCACCGCGCCGTAGCAACGCACGGGCACTCAGCTAGTAAATACTAAATTATATGAATTGAGAATGTGTAAATGGTACCGTTGGATTCGTCTTGCAAATTTTTTTCATTTCATATATCATTATATTTAATTTTGTGGACACATTATAAGTAAATATCATGGTCAAAGATGTATGTCGTTGACCTGCGAAATTTAAGGGCGCTTTATTTTTTGGACGGAGGGAGTAGCATTTTTTTGGTTCATATATATAAATATTTATTTTGAAACATCACCATATTTTTTGAATTGCATGAATAATTTTTTAAAATGCATGAACATTTATTTTGACAGAAAATATATTCCGTTATTGTTATGACTTAGTAAGTATAAATTTCTCTATCAAATAAATTATAGAAAATAAAGAAATTAAAACAATACTTTTTTTCAACCGCCAACATGCAGTCCATGAGACAGCCCCTCGATGTTGCACACTATAAGTGACAAAAAGGAGCTTCCTAGACAATAAAAAAAAGGACTCCATACGGATCAATCTTTGAGAGACGAACAAGTTGGGCTAGGTGGCCCATGGACTAAGGGCCCAGACTTGGCTCGGATTGCGGCTCCTTCCTTTTCTTCTTCATTTGTACACCGATTCGGTTTATTATCCAATTACCTAAATAAATCAGCTGGATCTATATTTACTAGTATAGTAACAATCACAAGGGCTTCGACCATGGATACCAACTCCCAGCTGCAAGGAGGCGATGAGTTTGACAACAATCTCGAAAGAATCCTTGAAGAAATCCTTCTTGCTGCAACTGCAATGGGCCATGATCTGGACGACCAAGGAGAAGCGCACGGGTACGACAGCAACGCCGAAGACCTTGACCTTTTCATGCGGGATTTGAGGCCGATCTCCGACGGGCTTGCACGGGCGAGTGCGGAGCTCGACCAAAGAATCGAGCGGCTCCACCTCCGGCTTGAGGAACAAGATAGAGACATACGAAGCCTCATCGGAACGTGGGAGCTGGAAGAGTACGTATACGGCAACGGCGGCTCCGGCCGATCCGCGCCGGCCTCCGCTGCATCGTCTGTCTCGCTGGAGACGTGCAAGTACGGTAGTGCCGGTGCGGTCTCCGATGGCGGCGGCGGGTGCGTCATCTGCATAGAGGACTTTGAGGTGGGGGACGATCGCAGCTTGGTACCGTGTGAATACCTCTGTCCGCTCTGCCGCCATGCGCTCCTCCCTATAGCAAGCATACAATGACTCCTCTATGCACAAAAAAAATGAATAGCCGTCTAGGATGATGTTCCCGAGCTAGGAGTAGCGTGTAGAAACAATCCGTTCTTTAGTGATCAGTAAAGGGATAATGTAAATTGTAACTTTGCATGTTTTCAAGAGAACTCTCTAAAACAGAGTAGGATTTTCAGTGACTATACAAACAGTATTCAAATACTGAATATCAGTTTAATACCAGTGCTTACTTTTCCCTGCGTTATTTTATCAACATCCACACACTGGAAAAAAATGAGCGTGGAAAAGGAAAGAAAGCTAAATCTTAACACTAAGTGCATCTACAAGGACCAAGGCGGTGGCCGAAGTAAGCCTTCCCTTGTCCTGTGTAAAATGACTTTGTGGTACAAAAATACATTCTATGTTCGCACACAAAGTTTTACGAAAAAAGACATTTTTTGTCGGTTGGGTAAAGATAAATCTCAGTGCTCCAAAATGACTTTGTATGTGTCATTTTTTTGGCTTTTCTTTACACCAGGCACAACTTTTTTAAACGAACTTTTTTGTGCGCGCATAGAATATCCGATTGTACACCGAAATTTTGTTTATTTTTTAGACATTTTGAAATGTATTTGAAATGTCTTTTTTTATAACGGGTGCACCTAAACCCACTGAGTCAAGGGAAAATTGGTTATTTACCCAGAAGTTCACCGGCCTTGGATTATATACCCAAAGTTGACTGTACATTGGTTAAATACCCAATACGGACTTGAAAGCAAAAAATATTCAATAGGGATCTAAAAATAATTATAGGGTAAGCTTCATATCTCAAACCGGTGTGCCTGTGACTCATCGATTGGATCTTACTTCAGGAGTACGTGTGCTCCTCCCGCCAGCGCCGCCGGGAGCAGCAGATCGACGACCACCCTCGTCCACCGTTGAGCGATCCCGTCGAAGCCGTCCGCTCGTGGCCGACGTTGTTGCCGGCTTGCTGCCGCCTCGGCACCGTCTGGCTGTATCTATCCAGTTTAGTTCTGCTCTTTCCAAGTCTGCCGTACGGCCAGTGCCTCCCAAAACCCATGCATCTCAATGGTGTTTAGCCTGCATGCATCTATGCATCTAAATGTCAGCCCACACCAGATCAGCGACGTATAGGAGGACGGCGCAGGGACGGCGGCAACGACGGCGGTCATGCGCTGACGGCAGACCGTGTCAGTGACAGCTTCGACGGTGCCGCTCAATGGTGGACGCTCGTGTGGTGGTTGATCTACTGCTCCCCACGGTGCTGCCGAGAGGTGCGCAGATGTATGCGTGAACTGAGATCCAATCGATCAGGTGCACACACACGCCGGTTTCAGATATGAAGCTGACCCAACTAACGTACGCATGACCAGCTCTAATCGATTGTGTCTCATGTCCTCCTCTAACTTTTTTCAGGTCCCTATTGAGTATATTTTTGCTTTCAAGTCCATATTGGGTATTTAACCAATATACAGTCAACTTTGGGTACATAATCCAAGGCCGGTGAACTTCTGGGTAAATAACCAATTTTCCCCTGAGTCAAAACACCATGTCTGAAAAAAAATGGGTGCATCTAAACCCACAAAGTCAAAACACCATGTCTGAAAGAAAGTGCGTAATATGTACAACTTTGGCAGGCATATTCACATTGTTTCGGTTATATCCAAGCCATTCAGAGTCAAAACGCAAAATCAGCAAATTGTACAGCACCCTTCCTGAGCCCACACCACATGCACATTAATCCAAGTTTTTATTAGTTTTATGCTTTTGCTAATGAACCATTGACTGCGAGACCTTATTGTACATCTGCACAATGCAACTACGAACAAGCTCCGGCTAACGGTAATCCATCTAATATCATATTCCCAAACGTTTATCCTAAGGGAATGCTTGCATCCCTCGATGATAAATTAGTTCTAGTCCGCAGGAACAGAGCGTTGACAAAACCACTACATATACTGAAGAGTAGTTTTTCTTTCGTTTTGAAGATACGCTTTAGAGTAGTTGCAGCTTGCAGCTTGCGGATGATGCGAGTTCCGAGTCATGCATGCATGTTCATCTTGCCCACAAACTCTGCCTTGGCGTTGCATTGTGTCTTTTTCGAGCATGTTAAGAGCATCTCTAACATCTTACCCAAAAGTATCTCTTACTTATAGACTTTAAATAAGAGATTGAGGTAAAAAAAAATGCTCCAACAGCTAACCCAAAAATGGCCACCAACCCATATTTTTTGGGTCATGACCCATATTTTGACCCCAAATACCCAAATATGGGTTATCCAACCCAATGACCCATAAAAGTCCGGAAAAGGCCAACAACCTTTTCAGCCTCGTGCGGTCGCCGTTCTTATTGCCGCCTCCGGCCTCTCATGACCCTACGGCACACCGTCCAAGGTAGCCCTCACTTCCGTGACCCCACGGGCTGGGCTAGCTAGCGCCCGCGCGATGGAATCCTTACGCTCGAGCGGTTTTCTAACCAGGCGGTTTTGCCGAAAACGGAAAGAAGTGCATTACGTGCTATTCCCTTTTTGACCTGTAACGTGACAGGCTGGGTGACTGGGTCAATTCCCTTTTGGCTCTTCCTTCGCGCGCGCACCGCTGGCATAAAAAAAAATCACGTTACGTGACCGCATTCTATTCCCTTTTGTCATGAGCTAGCTGGTAGGTGCAAAAATCGTTTCCCGCACAAAGAAATTCTAAGAAGGGAAAAAAATATATTCCCTTTTCGGCCCAAAACAAGAAAATATTAGATTTTTTTAGTTGCAACAATAATCCTACCAGTCAAAACTGATTCCCTTTTTTGGCTAGTGATATTTTAAGGTAAAATAAAATGGGTGGGAGATCAGAAAATCCCACTTCCAACTAGTACAAAACTGAACTACCACTTCCTACCAGTACAAAAAAAATGAACAAAAAAGAAATCGAAATCTCTTTTTTTTTTGTGAAGGGAATGAATGATTTCACCAAACAGTAAAAAAATCAATGTGACACAATTTTAAAACAAACTATCATTAAAAAACATCAGCATCTAATGAAGAAAATAAAGGAGAAATAAACAAGCGAGAAATTTAACCGTTTCGTTCAGGTACAATTCCCTTTTGTCCCCAAAACGAAATAGATCTAATTTTCACTTGCAAAAAATACCCGTTTGATGATTCCCTGTTTGTCATCACTAGTAATATAATTTTACTAGTAATATATTTTTAGATTCCCTGTTTGATAATTTCCTTTATATGTGGTTGGTAATATCGTACTAGTGTTTGTCATCAATAACTTACATGATGTGGTCTTGGTAATGATTTTTTTAGTATACCCGTTTGATAATTTGCTTTATATGTGGTTGGTAATATCTTACTAGTGTTCCTCATCGATAATTTGCATGATATGGTCTTGGTAATAATTTTATAGCATTTCCCATCTGGTAACTTGCTTTATATGTGTTTGGTATTATCTTTCGAGTTTCTGTCATCGATAACTTGTATTTTATGTCTTGGTAATAAGTTTATACCATTTCCCACCTGGTAACTTGTTTTCTATGTGGTTGGTAACATTAGTTTCCATCATAAATTGCATGATGACTGTCTGTTAAATTTATCTTTCCATGTCAAATTATTCTTGACACCTCTTTTCTTAAATTTTTTCGGATTTGCTGTATTGTTCCAGTTAGGCAAAGTATTCTTCAGTGTGCATGAGGGACTACCTGTAGAGCTCGATAGGGATCCCAACCATTCACGCCACCTCTTCCGTCTAAAAAAAAAGCAATATTGAAAGCTAAAACCACCAGAAATTGGGACATACAGCTCTAGCACACACATCGTTCTCCATAGATCTACTTGAAACAAATGAACTTAGGTCATCTCCAGCCGTTTGGCCCCCCCCCTCCAGGTTTTGGTTCGGCGCCTTTTTGCGTTTGCGCCGACGCTATTTGGGACCTGGGGGGGGGGGGGGCGAAGTTTCCACTCGTTTCAGCCCCAGAAAACACAAATCAACATAATTTCAAAGTTCTCATTCCCGCCCCCAAAAACGGCCCGAGTTCGGCGATCGAAACAGCCCCAGTTGGGCGATCATACAAAAAAGCCATATAGTTCGGCGAATCAAGCCACAGTTCGGCGATCTGGTGAAATGGCCACATTCGGCATGCTGATACGCAGATCAGATCAGATGGCCGGCGACACCTCGGCAACCTCGGCATCCTCGTCGAGATCGATGGGCGTAGTCGTCGGAGCAGGGGCAGAGGTCGGAGTGGCGGTAGGCTCGGCGGTAGGCGGCGGCGTGATCATGGCCGAGCTCGTGTCGTCCGCCGTCGCAGTCGGGGTCGGGTCCGGGGCGAACTGGCTGAGAATCACGCGCCGCTGCACCATGAACCACGCCCTGACCTCGGGGTCCATCGCCTCCGGGTTGCCTCCCATGAGGAAGGCGAGGTTGTTGTTCCTCTTCTTCCCCGCGGTGTTGGTCTTGAGGAGGTCGAGCTTGATGCCCTGGTTGGCCATGAGCGCCTTCCACCTCGCCTCGGCCTTCTCCTCTCTCGCCGCGGCGTGGGTTTGAGCGTCGGCGATGCAGGTGTCGATGGACGCTTGAAGCTTCGCCGCTGCTGGCGCCCCGTCTCTCTCCGCCTTGGCTTTCTTGTGGCCATCAGGGCGCCCATCTGCCGCACCGGCCGCCGGCGCATCCGGGACATACGCCTTGCCCTTGCCGAGAGAATGGCGCACTTGCGCCCACTTCTCGCACCCCTCGAGGACGATGAACACGTGGAGGAACTTGAAGTCCGCCTTCTCGTCGTTGCGGTACATGTCGAACATCTAGACCATCTACATGCCAAAACCGGCCGGAATGAGCAAACCGGTGAAGTCAAAAGGAAGACGGCGGGAATGAGCTCACCTCCATCTCGTAGTTGTTGCCGCTCTTCGGCCGATTGGTGACCTCCTCTTGAATGCCATCCCATTTGTTGCAAGCGTGCTGGATGTTCGCCCAATGGTTGGCCATGGCCTTCTCGCCGCGCGGAGTGACGCACACGGAGTACTCGGGGTCGACGATCCGGCGCTCATCGTACGAAGTCTTGACCCTCTTCCAGTAGTTGTCCATGTTCTGGTTGGCGCTGACGATCGGGTCGAGGCTGACCGTCTTTCATGCTTCGGCGAGGAGAACATCTTCCTTCGCCGTCCACTTGATGCGTGGCTCGACGGGAGGTTTCGGCGCCTTCGCCGGCATCTTCTTGGGCCGACGGCCGCCGTCTTCGTCCCCCTTGGCCGGTGCCCCTCCTTCGTCCGCGACGCCGGATCGGCCGCCGCACCTTCCTCAGCCGCCTCGCCGCTGCCAGAGCCACCAGAGCCGCCGGAACCGCCGTACTCCCCGCCGCTTTGTGAGAAAAATTCCCCACCTTGCGAGAGAAAGCCCGAGCATGCCACCATCGCCATCGAGCCAGTGGCGATGATCTCGTCCATGAAGGAATCGGCGTGCATTCCGCCGAAAAGGAGGCGGGGGTCCTGCTGAGGGGCGAAAGGGCGCGCGCGGCGATGCGACGGCGAGGTCGAGTAGCCCGGCGAAGCGTACATCGCCGGAGGAGGGTGGGGAAAGGCGACGTTGGGGTTGAAGCCACCATGGGGGTCAGCGTCGGCGTACCGGTGCAAAAAAAAGGGGACACGCTCCAGCGCGGCGACGGGGATGGCGAGTAGCCGGTCGGCGACGCGACGCTGGCTTGGCTGGCCCATCCGGGGAACTGGGGATGAGGAGGGAGGCCGAGCCTCAGCTTGGCCGGCGGCGCCGGAGCCGCAGCAGCAGCCGGTTCCTCCACCGCCATCGCCGCCTCCTCTTCCTCTTCTTCTTCGGCGGCGGCGGCAGCCTCGGCCAGGCCCTCGGCCAGGAGCTTTTCACACTGCCTCTTCTCCCTCGCCCTGCGCTGGGCGTTGTCGTTCTTCCGGCCCGCTTCGTCGGCGGCCCACATGGCGTTGGTCCAGCCCGGCGGCCTCTCCCTCGACGCCCTTGGTTTCCTCGGCTGCTTCTTCACCTCCAAGGCGGCGGAGGGCGCGGCGATGCGGGGGACCGGTGAATTTGCTGGGCGCCATGGCGGGCAAATCTGAAGGGAAATGGCGGGATCGGCCGGCGGGAGAGGGTGTATGTGGGGGCGAAAATGGAGGGAAAGAGCAAAATTGGCGGGGAATGACCAAAAATATGGAGGGAAATCGCTGTGGCTCGCCGACAAGTCTGGCCCACGGACGCCTTTTCGCCCCCAAGCGAGCCCCGGCGCGCTGGGTTTGGCTTGGGTGCGCCGGCGCAAAACGGCGCTGAAAATGGCGCAAAGCGGCGCTAAATGAGGTTCTGGGGGGCGACTGGTAGAAAACGGCGCAAAGCGGCGCAAAAAAGGCCTCCTGGGGGGGGCGCTGGGGGGAACGGCTGGAGATGCCCTTAGAAACAAAAAATCAGGTAGATGGTGCGAGGAATAGTCCCTACCGAGCAGAGGGTTCTCTGGTATTTCCTTTTCTATCCTCTTAGGTAAAATTCAGAGATTTGGTCTGCAAGCCTGATATTTATTTTGGCTTGAGGTCGTGAACTTATGGAGAAAGACGGAAAATGAACTTGTGTATCCTTCATATGCAGAACTATTTTGCATTACTAGCAGCAAGGGAAGCATCTATCCAAATGATGATCGATGATGCATTGTAGTATGTCTCGGTTGCTCACATCAGATAAACTTAACCTTTTGTTAGGCTTCTAATATTATTTTCAGTCAATGGCCAAAGTAGCTTTTACGAGCTACAGGGGTATGTCTGAATTGTCTAAGAAATTCAGCATTTCTGTTTGGCCAGCAAGACTAGCAATTGAACGAACATGTTGCAGGCACCATAGTAGAAGGACGCCAAACTTCAACGACTCCGTCGGAAAATCAGTGAATGCAAAATCAAGGAAGTAGGGGGAGGTGAAGTCAAGGAGGTTACGGTCCATATGAAATGTAGGCGATAGTGCTGGCTTGAGGTCGGGCTCCTCCCGCACCATGTCAAGGCGCGGCAGTCAGCCCCGCACCAACACACGACGAGGCCCAGCGCAGGTCCATGGGTAGCCTTTCCACCGCGTGAAGCTTGTACGAGTCCCATGCTCCGGCGGATTCGTGCGGAGAAAAGACAGACAAGGAGCTACAGTACTATATTCGACCAAAGAGTATATTTTTAGATAAAGGGATTTAATTACTTAAGAGTTTTAAGCATTACACTCGGACTCTGCATAGCTAAGAGTAAAAATGTGAATTACATATCATAATGAGCATTACACCCAGGCTACAGCACACACCCGGGCTCTGCATAGCTAAGAGCATTACACCGGGCTCTGCATAGCATAGTTAAGAGTTTAAGCATTACACCCGGGCTACAGCACACAGCCACCAGTTCACCAGTAACCAATTCTGAACAAAAAGTAAAAATGTGAATTACATATCATAATGAGAAATTGTAGATCCGCCTAAGAAACTGGTAGGTCTATCCGGAGTCTATGTTGTCATCCATGCCGGGAGAATAACTCTCTGGCCGCAGCCTCCAGTCTCGACGCCACCTACAAAAATAAGTCTCGGTGCTCCACACGCTGTAGGGCCGACCATGCTCGTAGCGTAGCTGTACACCGATAGATAACCTGCATAACAGAAGCATTTTTATCGTTAAAAACCTTGTCATTTCTACATAGCCACAGCGACTAAATAATGGCAATCGCGCCCATCCAACAGAAGAGTTTAAACCTAGGATCCACGCCATTTAACAAGTTGCCAAAAATGTTTACAACAGTACGCGGTGTATGTAAGGTAGAACCTATCTGGATGGCTGACCATATAGATCTAGCGAATTCGCACCAGAAGAATAAGTGTTTAATGGTCTCGTCATGTTGACAGAAAACACACTTTTTACTTCCATGCCAATTACGCCTGGCAAGGTTGTCTTTTGTAAGAATTACACCCCGACGAAGATACCACGCAAACACTTTAGTTTTAAGCGGGATCTTTATCTTCCAAATTTTGTTATAATCCTTAATATCGACTGGCACTTCGGGTAGAATTAGTGCTCTATACATAGAATCAACCGAGAATTTGGCATTCTTCGTAAGATTCCATTGAATTTATCTGGACCTTCCGACAATTGGACTGAATCCAATCGGATGAGCAAGGCATTCCAGGATGCTTGTCTCGTTCCAAGTAAACTTCTTCTGAACGAAACATCTGGTGGGGAAGTACCCAACACCTTCGCGATCGTGTCGCTTTTGTTTCGTACAATAGTGTACAGAGCCGGATATTGTTCTGTAAGGGTAGAATGGCCTAGCCATTTATCCTCCCAGAAACGAATTTCCGATCCATCCCTAATTGAGAAAGATCCATGTTGGAAAAAAAAACTTCTTTGTAACCATGAGGCCAGCCCAGAAGTTTGAATCGCCAGCTTTTCAAAAAACCTGAGAAACAGCTTGATCTCCCACATACTTTCTCCTAAGGAGGGTTTGCCAAACTCCATCTTCCGATAGAAGTTTGAAGAGTCATTTACCTAGCAAGGCTCTATTCTTGACCTCAAGGTCATGAATTCCGAGCCCTCCTTGGTCTTTAGGGCAACAGACCACACTCTATTTAGTCAGACGATATTTTTTCTTCTCACAATACCCTTGCCAAAAGAATCTAGACCAGAAATAATCCAATCTTTTTAAGACTCCTTTGGGCAATTGGAAGAATGAAATCATGTACAGTACCATGTTTGTTAGTACCAAGTTTATGAGAACCAATCTTCCACCCAGGGATAAGAGTTTGCCTTTCCAGCTATTTAAGCGTAATTGAAGTCTTTCCTCCACCTTTTTCTATTCAGCATTTGTAAGTTTTCGATAATGAATCGGAATACCCAAATAGTTAATAGGAAATTGACCTTGCTCACAGCCAAAAAGTTCAGCATACAAGGCGGCGTTTTCTCGAGCCTCGCCAAAGCAAAACAATTCACTTTTATGGAAATTTATCTTAAGACCTGAAAGTTGCTCGAATGCTGACAAGATCAGCTTAAGGTTACGAGCTTTTTCGATGTCATGTTCCATAAAAAGAATTGGATCGTCAGCATATTGAAGAATCGATAAACCACCATCTACAAGCTGTGGAATCACTCCTTCCATTTGATCCTCAGATTTAGCGCGTTCGATCAAGATAGCCAACATATCAGCCACTATATTAAATAGTATTGGCGATAACGGGTCACCCTTTCTGAGGCCTTTTTCCTTTGAAAGTATTTGCCAGTGTCATCATTGACCTTAATGGCTACACTTCCTCCCGAAACAAAGCTATTTATTAACGTGACCGAAGAGTATATCGACGCCCCGGTGAATCTTCGGTGGCTGGAAAGGAAACGAGTGTGCAGGACCCTCCCCCGATGGATTCGGTGCGCACTGCTGGCCGAGGTCACCGAAGGGAGGAAGGGGGCGGTGCTGGATCAGGGCCATGGGTGGAGCTCACGATGGGAGGGGAACGGAGGAGGACGATGCAAAATATTTTTCGGTTAAAAGAAAAGGAATAGGGACAGTCACATCGGGTCGCGCCGTCGCCTGCCAGAAAAGGAAAATGAAGGGAAAGCTGAAGGAAAACCCTTGTAATCACCGGGGGATCCGTCGCTCGCGTCCTCCGGCTTTAGAGCATGCCACGCGTCCCTCGGGCTGGAGACAGCGATGCATTGAGGGCCCACCACCTCCAGTCTTATCCCCTCCCGAGTCTTCTCCTTCCACCTGATATCTCTCTCCTCTCTGCGCACAGGCGCATAGCAGTAGCAGCTAGACGCCGCTGCCTCTCCTCCTGTGCCGCTGCGTCCTCCCACGGACCCCCGCCTCCCTCTCCATCCATGGCCGACGCCGCCGCTGCGTTTCGCGCGTCCTCGACGTCCTCCCAAGCTTGAGCCCGTGCCTTCCGTCCGCCCGCGCCTCAACATCGTCGTCGGCTGATGTCAACGCACGCTTCTATTCTTGTAGACAGTGTTGGGCCTCCAAGTGCAGAGGTTTGTAGAACAGCAGCAAGTTTCCCTTAAGTGAATCACCCAAGATTTATCGAACTCTGGGAGGTAGAAGTCAAAGATATCCCTCTCAAGCAACCCTGCAATTAAGATACAAGAAGTCTCTTGTGTCCCCAACACACATAATACACTTGTCAGATGTACAGGTGCACTAGTTCGGCGAAGAGATATTAAAATACGAGTGATATGGATGATTATAAGTAGTAATTGCAATCGGAAATAAAAATGGCAGCAAGCAAACATGTATCAGAACTGGTTGTAAACGGTGTTTCAATGCTTGGAAACAAGGCCTATGGATCATACTTTCACTAGTGGACACTCTCAACAATAATAATATAATTGAATACATAGATATTTCCTCTTCACAAGGCTATTTTGAACTATTCTCCTGTTAGATAACGAACACCAATTCACTGTGTAGGGCTATAAAAGCACACCTTAAAGTCGCATTCCACATCTAGGGAACCCCACACTGTCAACTTGACCGCCCTAAATAGTACTAGACTGTCGCAGCAGTGGAACATGGGGTTCCCCTAGTACTGCCAAAGTGGGTCCACCCCATGTGGGTCCACGATGAAGATGGACAAGGCCAAGACTCAAGTCAAGCTGACGGGCTCATCGTCAAGACACGCACGGCCTACATCGACAAAGGGCTTCGGTCCTGGGGACCTTCCGGGTCCCCGAACCAAGCAAGAAGGCCAGGAAGGACCCGAGAGCCCGAGTTCCCGGCAGGAGGCCAGGCTCCCTCTCGGGTACTTCCCCACGTCCCTGTGGATAAGCTCTCCACCTCACCGTGGAAGACTTGGGAAGCAAGGCGAAGGCAGCGCGGGCGGGAAGCACGTCCCATGGTGGTGTAGCTCCTGTCCACCCCAAGGCGGACGCTCCCACCTAACCCAAAGGAGACGCTAGGCTGAGGAGAGGCCACGTCTCCTCCTAATCTAGATGAGGAGGGTCCTTCACCCCGAAGGTCCCTCACCCCCTCACGTGACCATGTGGCAACCCCTTAGCCTATAAAAGGAGGACCAAGGCACGGAGGAGGGGAGGAGAGGTGGAAGCAGAGAGAGAAGAGGTCGGGGCAAGGACGAACACAAGGTAGAACCAGAGCAAGACTAGACTAGGGCTGCGAAGGTAGAGAGGAAGGTGATCTCCTCCGGGTCAGGATCTGTCCTTCTTCTACCTCCAGCCAAAACCCTTCCGGGTACCCCATCCGGGAGGTTCCATTGTAAGCCACACTATGAAGAACCCATCAATCCAGACATGCAGGAGTAGGGCTTTTAGCCTCCGGGCGGCCTGAACCTGGGTAGCTCCTTGTGTCCCTTTGGTTGCATGCTTTGATCGTGGAGAGGAGAGCTTGATCTAGACTCCGCCCAAGAAGACGATTCTCAGCCTCCTTCGCGCCCGTGCCGAACCTAAAAGGGGGTATCCTATACTCCCGGTGTCCGTGCAACGAGACACGACATCTGGCGCGCCAGGTAGGGGGCGCAAGCGTGGTTTCATCTTCATCAAGTTCATCGGCAAGTTCTTCGTCAAGCATGCCTCGAAGAAGAAGGGAGACCTGCGGCGTCCAAGCCGGTTTCTCCCTCACGCACTCAAGCTTCAGCTGAACGTCGTGCTGCTGTCGCGCGGGGAGTCTCTCCGTCCCCGCCTCCCATGGAGAGGGTGGCGCCGGACGAAGTGGACGGTCACGACAAGGACAACGGCCCTGGCGGAGCGGCGGCTCCAAAGGGCGCCCCATGCCTCCTCCTCGCTCGGGGGAGAAGAGCGTCTGCAACGGCACCGGCAAGGAGCCCACCGCTGGAGGAGGGAACCACGGCGTTCGCCCCAGCGGGGATCCACGAGCATCCAAGAGCAAGACCTCCGCGCACTCGCCTTCGGACGTGCAAGCTCGCCATGATGCTCTAGTCGCTGCCAAGGCCCTGATGCAGTTCCCCCCAGCAGCGGCGACCCCAAGGTCTACCAAGAATGGAGGACTCGCGTCGAGAGGCTCCTCGACTTCGCCGATGGTGGTCCGTGGGTCGAACCCACTCAAGCTCCCACCGTCGACAATCCCGGAGCAGCACAAGACAAGACACGTGATCCGCGAGGCCAGCCTCGTGGTGAACGTCAAGCCAAGACGGCGCCTCCTCGCACCGCGCCACCGATGGCTGATCGGCTAAACCGCGATCACGGCGAGGCCATCTCCATCGGGTCGTCTACCTCGCGCAACCCAGATCTTCGTGACGAGCTCAACAGCCGTCAGAACGAGGATATGCGCACCCGCATCGAGCGTCGCCGAGAACGTCACCGCCGGGAAGATCGGGGCATCGACCTCGCCGAAGGCTGCCTCGCCCTCGCCCCGAGTTCCGCCACTTCAACTGGCCCAAGAAATTCAAGATCGACGTTCTCCGCTACGACGGCACCACGAACCCCCGGGACTTTCTGCAGATCTACTCTCTTGCTGCGATGGTTGCCGGGGCCGACGAGGTCATGATGGCCAACTGGTTCCCATTGGCCCTGAAGGGAGATGCCCAGACTTGGCTTCTCAACCTTCCCAAGTGCTCCATCCGTTCCTGGCGGGCACTGAAGGAGCAGTTTCTGGGGGCTTTCCAAGGCGGGTACGAGCGCCCGGGGGCTCCCAGTGATCTCCACGACTTCAAGCAGCTGCCGGGTGAAACTCTCCGCAAGTTCATCCAGCGCTTCACCCAGAAGATGAACACCATCCCGTGCATCAAGGAGGAGTTGGTGATCCAGTCCTTCCACGCCAACGTCCGCAACCCCAAGATGCGCGAGAAGCTGAGCATCCATCGCGTCGAGTCTGCTCGTAAGCTCTGGGAGCTTGCAGACCGGTGCGCTCGAGCTGAAGAAGGAGCCAAGTTCCCCGGGGAGGATGAACCCGAGGACAAGGTCGCTCCAGCCAAGAACAAGAAGCGGGACCCTGGACCCGACAAGCGGATCTTCGTCACCGAGCCTCTTCCGAAGAAGACCAAGCCCGCGCCGACTTCCGAGGAAGAAGGTGAAGGTGATCCCTGGTGCCACATCCATCCAGAAGGCAACCACTTGCTCAAGGACTGCCGCATGCTCAAGAACCTCGCCGTCCGGGAGCAACACCGAGCTGATGGGGTCAGTCAAGACGGTTGCTACAACTGCGGCACTGCCGGGCACATCGCTCGTGACTGTCCCACGGGTCGCCAAGGCGGAGGCGGCCGTGGATGGACCGAGGCGGTGGCCGCGGGGGCCGTGGAGGAGGACGCGGCGGCCAAGGTGGTCGCGGGTACCACACTCCGGAGGCCCCCACGGTGGCAACGGGGAAGCTCCGGCTCCCCAAGGAGGCAACGGCGGCAAGTATCAAGAAGTCACTGGAGTTGTCGGGTGCATCCACGGAGGGTCTTCTCTGCCTCCCTCCAACGGCGCCTGCAAGAGACTTGTCCGGGAGCTGAACGCGGTTGCTTCTGCTCCGTCCAAGCCCCTGGACTGGTCTAGTCAAGTCATCACCTTCGACCCAGAAGACCACCCTGCAAACACTGCCGGGGTCGGGACCCTGCCGCTGATCGTGTCGCCCGTCATCCACAACTACAAGGTCACCAAGATGCTGGTCGACGGAGGCTCCAGCCTCAACTTGCTGACGGCGAAGGTCCTGGCTATCCTTCAAATTCCCCTGTCTCGCCTGCAAGACACCGGAGTGTTCCAAGGCGTGAACGGAAGTGTTACTCGACCCCTCGGGAAGATCACCCTTCCGGTCACCTTCGGCGACTCCAAGAACTTCCGCACCGAGGAAATCGTCTTCGACATCGCCGACACTTCGCTCCCGTACAACGGCATACTTGGCAGACCTGCTCTGGCCAAGTTCATGGCCGTCTCCCACTTCGCCTACAACATGTTGAAGATTCCGGCGCCGTGGGGTGTGATCAAGGTCAAGGCCGACATCGACGATGCTATCTACTACGTTCACCAGCTGAACCAGACGGTGGCAATCATGGCGGATGTCCCTCAAGGTGTACAGGAGGATGATGATGGGGCTCTCCCCGGGGGCGAAGGGCACCCTGGGGCTCCACATCTACTCCCCCAAGAAGGCGCCATTCCATGGCGATCCGCAGCTGACCAAGAAGGTGGCGCTAACCAGCGACGGAGTTCGCTCCATCACCATCGGCGCCCGCCTCACCGACAAATAGGAAAGCGCGCTCGTCGCCTTCCTTCGGGAAAACTCTGACGTCTTCGCGTGGGAGGCGTCAGGTTTACCCGGCGTTCCAAGGGAGGTGATCGAGCACAAACTGGCGGTCAATCCGGGGGCTCGCCCCGTGAAGCAGGTTCTCCGGAACCAAAGCAAGGAAAAGCTGGAATTCATCATCGCCGAGGTGGACAAGTTGATAGAAGCTGGTGTCATCCGGTCGGTTCCCCACCCAAGCTGGGTGGCCAACCCCGTGGTGGTACCGAAGTCCATGACCTTCAAGTGGAGACTCTGCATCGACTTCACAGACCTGAATAAGGCCTGTCCCAAGGACCCTTTCCCCCTGCCGCGGATCGACATGATCGTGGACTCCACGGCCGGGTGCGAGCTGCTGTGTTTCTTGGACGCCTTCTCCGGGTACCACCAGATCATGATGTCGCTCGAGGACCAAGAGAAGACGGCCTTCATCACTCCCAAGGGCTGCTACTGCTACACCCGGATGCCTTTTGGCCTCCGGAACACCGGCGCTACCTTCCAGCGCGCAATGCAAGCATGCCTTGGGCCTCAGCTGGGCCGCAACGTTGAAGCGTACATCGACGACATCGTGGTCAAGACCCGGTACAAGGACTCCCTCATCCAAGACCTGCACGAGACCTTCGAGAACCTCCGCCGGGTCAACTTCAAGCTCAACCCCGACAAGTGCGTGTTCGGGGTCCCCCCGGCAAGCTGCTGGGTTTCCTGGTCTCTCACCAAGGGATCGAGGCGAATCCGGACAAAATCAAGGCAATCGAGCGCATGGAGGCGCCCCGGCGGGTCAAGGACGTACAGCGCCTCAACGGGTGCATCACTGCACTCGGGCGCTTCATCTCAAGGCTTGGGGAGCGGGCCTTACCGTTCTTCAGGCTGCTCAAGAAGTCAGGCCCCGTGGAGTGGACCTCCGAGGCCGAGGAAGCCCTGCAGTCCCTTAAGCGCTACCTCGCCTCGCCACCAATCCTCGTGGCACCAGAAGAGAAGGAGCCCCTACTACTGTACATTGCTGCCACCAACCAGGTGATCAGCGCTGTGCTTGTTGTAGAGCGTGACGCTCCTCCGAAGAAGTCAAGCAAGATCAAGGGCAAGCGACCCGGGAACTCTCTCCCGGGACAACCGTGCAAGAAAAGGCTGCGGGTGACCAGGGGTCTCACGATCCTGACGTTACAGCAACCTCACCAGATGGCGCGGAGCCCGTCGGGAATGGAGAATCTCCCTCCGACGAGACTTCTATGGCGCCCCGACCCGACTGCTATACATTGATACTGTGTCTCCGGTTATCCGATACCACCAGACACACTATCAAAGCATAATAGAGAGATCAAGACTTGTGGAACAACTGGCACATCACAGACTCTATGACACAAAACATATAGTTCAACTCTTACAATAGAGAAAGATAGCAAATGACAACCAGAGGTCACAGACCCAACAGTACATCAAGCGGAAGCAAATTAAGTTATTCTAAACAACAAGATCCAGATTATGGCCTAAGAGGCCTACAAATAAACAATCAGCGCCAACTGTTCCAGGATGTCCCAAGCTGCCACCTGGGAACCCCCAGACTACTCGTCGACGTCTACAAAGAACCCACCTTCGAGGTCGGTGAAGTCCTCTCCTGAAAACAAGCAAACGACGTTGAGTTCGACGAACTTGCAAGATTAAGAGCTAATATATGCTCGATGATTGGCTTTCAAGGTTTTATGGCTGTTTTGCGTAAAGCTGATTTTATTTTAAACAGACATAACTCCATGGCATCGACTAATCAGATTATTTTGAAAAGGGGTAAGAAGTAACTCTTTCTTTCATCACCTTACTCATCATTCACCCATCATCGACCACTGTACCTGTTCATCAAAGGCACCTCCCGAATCACCCTCGAGGAAGCTCACCTTGTAATTGTGAGTGGTACCTCTAGTACCCAATTTTTAATCATTCCGTTAAAGTTATTCTATGATCATCGTCCATTCCCAAGTCGTCCATAACCGCGGACACGGCTTTTCAAAAGATTTATCCCTGTAGGGGTGTACAAAGTGGAAGTCCCCGGAGTCCCGAGGGGCCCCAGCTCCTTCGCCACACGTACCGTCCGGCCCATTACCTGTACAATTAGCTCTCTTCCTTGGAAAGCCGGCTGGGTGGGAGCGGTGTCGACTTCTCCCTCGTTAAGGACTTTCCAGGATCATCAGTGGCGGCAGGACTGCCAGTGCCTTCAGCACCCGCCCCACGGCCACTCATTTTCCTAACACAACCATCCTCATCTCAGTTCATACCACCATCATCACGCACGCGCAAATGGAAGCCCGAACTAGAGGACCCTGGCTAGCCCCGCCCGAGTTATTTAGTCTATGACGGTTCCTGCAAATGCATAGGCCTCACGCATGGTTGCACGCTCAGTCTTGGTTCAAGAGGTATAGAACTCGCTCCTAGGCGGCGAGAACGAGACAAAACACCACAACCACAGTGGCCTCTCATCCCCACCTTTAAGCATTTTATTATCCGTCACCACAATTCTCCACCATCATCTGTACATCTCATCACCTGTTTCCAACCAACACATCCATCGGACAGATAAACCTGTAGCTAAGCATGGCTAAGCATCAACATTGCATAGTTAGGTATCTCGGCCAACAATACAATCCTAGGTATAATAGGAGGGAAACAGGTATTGGCATCGGAATCTTAATGCAACTATAGGATACTCTAACCCAATAAAATTGACATTTGGAACCGCATGCAATATTATAGTGGAGAAAATATTTGCGGAAACATAGGATAAGATATGCTCAGAGGGGGGGATTACGCTTGCCTTGTTGAGTGAAGTGGTCAAACTGCTCGTCGGAGTAATGATGCTCAACTCCAAACTCGTGATCTACCGGAGAGCAAACAACACCGGAAAGCAAGCACAATAATCAACACATGGCAATTGTGCAATGCATACAAAAATGATGATATGACATTTTAATGCAACTAAAGGATCATGAAGATGATCAACAATTTAAATGAGTTATCCCAAATTATTTGGCAATAATTGGCACAAACCCATATTTATCTTAATGGCTTATTAATAACTCTAATAAGATCAGCACCTAAATATTATTCTAACATGCATGAAAATGTTGTTTCCTGTTAGTATTTAACCTGCTGAACATGGTGATATGTTGTTTGCAATTTTCGGAGCACATATGAATATTTGGTAAGTATTTCAAATTGCTATTTGAATTTGTCATTTTCGGGAAGTGCAATTACCATTGATATTAAAAGTTCATTATTGTGTAGAACTGCTTGAAAACAGTTGGTATATGTTTCTCGGAACATTTTGAGGTAGTTCACCTTTCTCGGAGTATTTTGGTAGAACGAATACAATTTCTGATGTCCCGACAATAAGTTATTGCATTATGAATTTCCTTTTAGATAACCCCCTTTTAAATAGTTATTTTAAACAACAACATAATTAGTTAACCAACTTCGGAAGAAATAGGTGAAAAAGGAAATATTATTTGGCACTGACCAATTTCGGATTATCCGGATTTTCCCAACTCGGAATATCCGATTGCCCCAAAGGTCTGAGAATTCTGCTAAGGACTAAAATCCACACACACTGGACCGTTTCGGAATATCCGACTTCTCCATTATCGGATTATCCGACGGGACAGAGAGAGAGCGGCCACGCACGGCGACCTGCGGGCGTCGGCGAAACATGGCGGGGGAGGGAGGAACGGAGGGCAAGGGGAGGCTAGCGGCTCACCAGTCACTCGGGGATGCGCTCGGCGGAGGCGGAGAGGGACGGAGGCGGCCGGAATCAGGCGGCGGAGCCGCGGCGGTGGTCGGCGAGTTCACGGACGGCGCGGCTAAACGGTGGTGCTTCCGGATGATTCCTTCGGTGTGGAGGAGCACCACGGCACGGCGGAGCTAGTGGGGGTCGTTGATTTGCCGGGGAAGCCCTCACACGGCGGCGACGCGACGGTCAACGGCGGTGGCCATGCCCCAGCTCGGGAGCTCATGGGAGGAGAAGAAAAGGGGAGCAGGCAGGGGAGGAATGGAGCAGGTGGGGGCTCGGGGTCGCGCTCTCCTAGCAGTGAGGGCAGGGGAGCGGCCCGGGCGACGTCGGGTGGTGCGGTGCAAGCACGCCCATGGCGCCAGTGCGGGCGTGCTTGCCCCGGTCGCTACAGGGAAGGGAAGAAGAAAGTTTTACCACTGGGTCCCTGGAACTTTTGAGAACATCACGGATAGGTCCCTGTCCAGTACTGGTTGCACAGTTTTGAAATTAATTGAGCCACTTAAACTCTTCGAAAAATTGTGCAAATTTTTGGGTAGCCTTTTTATAATAACCTGAGGTTCCCCTAATTTTTACAGATTATAAGAAAATCATTTAGTAGGAAAACAAAATAGTAATTCCTTATAGGCATTTTTGAGAATCTCCAAAATAATATTCTTTTGATTTTGAAGCAAGTCAAAATATTGATTGGAGCTCTTGGAACTTCCTTGACAAATATACGATGTCAAGGTATTTTGTTTCGCAAGTTTGAGTGCCTTCATTAATTTGAAATTTGTTGGAGCACATTTGGCAATTTGGTTTTTGAAATGTTGTCAAGCCTCCACAATTCCCTAGCAACACCCACAATTCCCTAGCACAAATCCCTAGTACAACCTTGATGCATGGATGCCATGATGCAATGCAACACAAAAGCGAAAATTTTACACAGGTTTTTAGGTTTTCGAATTCGGGCTGTTACAACTCTACCCTCCTTACAGGAATCTCGTCCGAGATTCTTAGCGTAGGAAAGAGGGAAAAAGGGTTACAACGGTACTACACGTTCTTCTCACTTCAGGTGGCTTCTTTCCTGAGGAGGTTGGCCGAAGGCATCATGAAGATCTTCATCGGCCTCACTTCGAGTTCATCATCCAAGTACACCATAGGAAAGGAGGAAACCTCACCGGGAGGATGGATCTTGGTGAAGATACCACGATCGAGTACCTCCTAGTAGAATCTTAGAAAGGGGATTTCGAGCATCCCGTGATTTGACAGTTAGGAGACACGAGGGTTTGACGGGAGATTGATAAGGAGTTTCCGGTTGGTAGACAACTTTTTCCCAAAGATTCAGAATATGAACTTTGCACAAGGCCTTGAATTTCTGAAGACGAATTTTAAACAAGATTCCCACAGATGGAGAGGCAACTTCTACCACACAGCTTGAGTAGAACTTCCCTCACGGAGGAGCATTTCAACCCACGGAAAAAGGATCATGAAGAGGGACCAAGAGAACTTTAGAAACTCCGGGAACGCTAGTATTGGGAACACTTCTTGATTTTCCAGACATCGGGACAAACTTCTTGAGGATCACCAACTATCGCTTCTGATTAAGGTTCAGATCTGGTCAGGTGTGTAGATAGTTCAGACTCCACATAAAGGAATAGGGAATCTTTGCAAAGCATACCAACGGGTTACAATTGCTAGGACCCCAAGAGTCGGACTGCAAGGTCTAACTCCAAAGGAGGAACGGGATTGCGGAACTCACGTATTATCACTTGTCAGAGGGCAACAGCAACTACTATAATTACTCGCGACAATACACCATTGAGTTTCTGCTGGGGAAACACCAACGAAGACGAAAGAAGTTCTCAGAATTCCTCTCTTTCTGGAACAATTCAACCAGTGACTTGGATGCATAGATGAAATTTTCCTCGGATGGAGGTAACAACATACCATTCCGATAATATTCTACACATGCACGATCAAGTTGAGATGATTTCTGGGAACCAGACAATTCACTCAGATCCACGGCGACATCTTTCAGCAATTGCGCGTGAACCAGGGAAAGTCACTTCTAACTCCAGAACACATACTTTGTGTAGACACAACGTTAGTTCCAACAATTTTCCAATGCTAACGCCCAGTATCCAATATGAATCTCCTCAAACATGGAGAAGATAAGAAGGTAGTTGATGGGCTCAACAACAAACTTATCCAAATACTCCAAGACGGTAGACTCATATTTCACCAGAACGAGGCATAAGTATTGGTCAGACTAACACATTCAGGTAGGTAGGTCTGAGTTTGATTTGACGATAGCCCAATTCAAACCAAAGATTTTGGGGGGGGGGGGGTTAGCATTTCCACCAAGGAAGTACCACTTTTCTTCGACACGAACAGACTAGACATCCCTTTGAAAAGGAACTATGTCGAGATAGAGCTCTTGTCTTTCAACTCTCCAAGTTGTCGTTTAAGCTCAACCGAATAATTCAGGGCATCCAGTGCGATTTTCTTGGAGAAGGGAGTTGTTCAGAGAACCAGCTTACTCATAAGCTCAACATCACGGTCAGGTGAGACCCTGGCGATACTTCTGGAAAGACCTCCAGAATACCACGATCCACATATAGGATATCACGATATACCGGTGGATCTTGAGTTCAAGAGAGAATCATGCCTTTCAAGGCACAACGAGGTGGTCTTGGTAGCTTCGGCACGAACCTAGCTCTTTGACCGAGGGAGTGCATTAGAGCCAACTGACTTGGTAGCACTGTCAAACTCAGCTTATTGATTTGCTAACCAATCCTGCTAAGGAGGGCAATAAATGTCCTTGGATTTTTGCGCAGTAAGAACTGCTGAGAATATCCGATAGCCACATTATTACTCATGTCTCATCACTCGGGAGTAATAAGTCACTCGGAGATCAGAGAGTAACAAGGAGTAAGAGCATCACTTCATCAAGAGGATCATGACACTCAGCATGACCCCTTGATATAAAAGAGTGACACTCTAAGGTGGAGCAGAACAAAAGCTAAACGAGGCCCTCATTCTGAAGATTACAATTCTTTGACCAGGTTCGGGAAGTGGACGAGGTACTGGAGGTTGTTTCTCCTAACAAGACGAAAGGGGAAGTCTTGACGGATCAGGAGAGTGACTTGCATCGGAACATACCAACGCACAATAGTACTTCACTGTCAACTGACAGACAAAGGTTGGAAAGCAGATCAGAGTACGAAACATGCTCAGGAGAATCCTAAGATGTTGGGGATGCACCGGTTATTACTCAATTGTGATAACCATGCCCAGAAGGAGAGATGCAGCAGAGTCACGAACATAGATGGGGGATTCGCTAAGCGAATTCGGGTCATACCAGATGATTCCAAGACAGAATCTACACAAGGCTACGGAAGAGTTGGAGTTACATAGCTAGCTGAGGTGTGGGGAATTAAGGTTCAACCATTTACCACAGACCACATAGAGGACTTGGGTTAAAAGTCAGCTTCATGTGCTACTAGCGAGAGTTAAGAAATCACAACTTAACACACTCTAGTTGGCACAATCCGGGACCTTATGTTCAAGTCCTTGGGTTAAAACCCAAAGAAAGGATCAACAGATTAAACTCGGTAGAAACATCTGAATTGATTTGGAATTGCAACTTGAACATCTGAGTTGACTTGGGATCGTAACGCAGAGGGAGCAACGGGACACATAACACTAAAGGTCGAACCCAACCCCGTTTCTAATCATTTTGAAATAACAGATGAGAAGTAAAACCTTTAAGTCAAATCGAGGTAAGATTGCTCCGAGATTAGAGGGTAACCAGATAAGGAGTAAAAAGAATCCTAAGATGGCTTTCACAACTCATTTTTAGGTTAAAATATTTTCACAAACACTAGACTCAACGTCGACCAGTAGAAGGGTTTCCTACAGGCAGTACTGCTCTGATACCAACTTGTGACGCCCCGACCCGACTGCTATACAGTGATACTGTGTCTCCGGTTATCCGATACCACCAGACACACTATCAAAGCATAATAGAGAGATCAAGACTTGTGGAACAACTGGCACATCACAGACTCTACGACACAAAACATACAGTTCAACTCTTATAATAGAGAAAGATAGCAAATGACAACCAGAGGTCACAGACCCAACAGTACATCAAGCGGAAGCAAATTAAGTTGTTCTAAACAACAAGATCCAGATTATGGCCTAAGAGGCCTACAAATAAACAACCAGCGCCAGCTGTTCCAGGATGTCCCAAGCTGCCACCTGGGAACCACAGACTACTCGTCGACATCCACAAAGAACCCACCTTCGAGGTCGGTGAAGTCCTCTCCTGAAAACAAGCAAACGACGTTGAGTTCGACGAACTCGCAAGATTAAGAGCTAATATATGCTCGATGATTGGCTTTCAAGGTTTTATGGCTGTTTTGCATAAAGCTGATTTTATTTTAAACAGACATAACTCCATGGCATCGACTAATCAGATTATTTTGAAAAGGGGTAAGAAGTAACTCTTTCTTTCAGCACTTTACTCATCATTCACCCATCATCAACCACTGTACCTGTTCATCAAAGGCACCTCCCCGAATCACCCTCGAGGAAGCTCACCTTGTAATTGTGAGTGGTACCTCTAGTACCCAGTTTTTAATCATTCCGTTAAAGTTATTCTATGATCATCGTCCATTCCCAAGTCGTCCATAACCGCGGACACGGCTTTTTGAAAAGATTTATCCCTGCAGGGGTGTACAAAGTGGAAGTCCCCGGAGTCCCGAGGGGCCCCAGCTCCTTCGCCACGTGTACCGTCCGGCCCATTACCTGTACAATTAGCTCTCTTCCTTGGAAAGCCGGCTGGGTGGGAGCGGTGTCGACTTCTCCCTCGTTAAGGACTTTCCAGGATCATCAGTGGCGGCAGGACAGCCAGTGCCTTCAGCACCCACCCCACGGCCACTCATTTTCCTAACACAACCATCCTCATCTCAGTTCATACCACCATCATCACGCACGCGCAAATGGAAGCCCGAACTAGAGGACCCTGCCTAGCCCACCCGAGTTATTTAGTCTATGAGAGTTCCTGCAAATGCATAGGCCTCACGCATGGTTGCACGCTCAGTCTTGGTTCAAGAGGTATAGAACTCACTCCTAGGCGGCGAGAACGAGACAAAACACCACAACCACAGTGGCCTCTCATCCCCACTTTTAAGCATTTTATTATCCGTCACCACAATTCTCCACCATCATCTGTACATCTCATCACCTGTTTCCAACCAACACATCCATCAGACAGATAAACCTGTACCTAAGCATGGCTAAGCATCAACATTGCATAGTTAGGTATCTCGGCCAACAATACAATCCTAGGTATAATAGGAGGGAAACAGGTATTGGCATCGGAATCTTAATGCAACTATAGGATACTCTAACCCAATAAAATTGACATTTGGAACCGCATGCAATATTATAGTGGAGAAAATATTTGCGGAAACATAGGATAAGATATGCTCAAAGGGGGGATTACGCTTGCCTTGTTGAGTGAAGTGGTCAAACTGCTCGTCGGAGTAATGATGCTCAACTCCGAACTCGTGATCTACCGGAGAGCAAACAACACCGGAAAGCAAGCACAACAATCAACACATGGCAATTGTGCAATGCATACAAAAATGATGATATGACATTTTAATGCAACTAAAGGATCATGAAGATGATCAACAATTTAAATGAGTTGTCCCAAATTATTTGGCAATAATTGGCACAAACCCATATTTATCTTAATGGCTTATTAATAACTCTAATAAGATCATCACCTAAATATTATTCTAACATGCATGAAAATGTTGTTTCCTGTTAGTATTTAACCTGCTGAACATGGTGATATGTTGTTTGCAATTTTCGGAGCACATATGAATATTTGGTAAGTATTTCAAATTGCTATTTGAATTTGTAATTTTCGGGAAGTGCAATTACCATTGATATTAAAAGTTCATTATTGTGTAGAACTGCTTGAAAACAGTTGGTATATGTTTCTCGGAACATTTTGAGGTAGTTCACCTTTCTCGGAGTATTTTGGTAGAACGAACACAATTTCTGATGTCCCGACAATAAGTTATTGCATTATGAATTTCCTTTTAGATAATCCCCTTTTAAATAGTTATTTTAAACAACAACATAATTAGTTAACCAACTTCGGAAGAAATAGGTGAAAAAGGAAATATTATTTGGCACTGACCAATTTCGGATTATCCGGATTTTCCCAACTCGGAATATCCGATTGCCCCAAAGGTCTGAGAATTCTGCTAAGGACTAAAATCCACACGCACTGGACTGTTTCGGAATATCCGACTTCTCCATTATCGGATTATCCGACGGGACAGAGAGAGAGCGGCCGCGCACGGCGACCTCCGGGCGCCGGCGAAACACGGCGGGGGCGGGAGGAACGGAGGGCAAGGGGAGGCCAGCGGCTCACCAGTCACTCGGGGATGCGCTCGACGGAGGCGGAGAGGGACGGAGGCGGCCGGAATCAGGAGGCGGAGCCGCGGCGGTGGTCGGCGAGTTCACGGATGGCGCGGCGAAACGGTGGTGCTTTCGGATGATTCCTTCGGTGTGGAGGAGCACCACGGCACGGCGGAGCTAGTGGGGGTCGTTGATTTGCCGGGGAAGCCCTCACACGGCGGCGACGCGACGGTCAACGGCGGCGGCCATGGCGCAGCTCGGGAGCTCATGGGAGGAGAAGAAAAGGGGAGCAGGCAGGGGAGGAATGGAGCAGGTGGGGGCTCGGGGTCGCGCTCTCCTGGCAGTGAGGGCAGGGGAGGGGGCCCGGGTGACGTCGGGGTGGTGCGGTGCAAGCACGGCCATGGCGCCAGTGCGGGCGTGCTTGCCCCGGTCGCTACAGGGAAGGGAAGAAGAAAGTTTTACCACTGGGTCCCTGGAACTTTTGAGAACATCACGGATAGGTCCCTGTCTAGTACTGGTTGCACAATTTTGAAATTAATTGAGCCACTTAAACTCTTCCAAAAATTGTGCAAATTTTGGGTAGCCTTCTTATAATAACCTGAGGTTCCCCTAATTTTTACAGATTATAAGAAAATCATTTAGTAGGAAAACAAAATAGTAATTGCTTATAGGCATTTTTGAGAATCTCCAAAATAATATTCTTTTGATTTTGAAGCAAGTCAAAATATTGATTGGAGCTCTTGGAACTTCCTTGACAAATATACGATGTCAAGGTATTTTGTTTCGCAAGTTTGAGTGCCTTCATTAATTTGAAATTTGTTGGAGCACATTTGGCAATTTTGTTTTTGAAATGTTGTCAAACCTCCACAATTCCCTAGCAACACCCACAATTCCCTAGCACAAATCCCTAGTACAACCTTGATGCATGGATGCCATGATGCAATGCAACACAAAAGCGAAAATTTTACACAGGTTTTTAGGTTTTCGAATTCGGGCTGTTACAACTTCGCCGGGGGCTACCTCGTCCCCACCCCAAGACATCGACGTGGAGGAAGCCGAGCCCTCTCAGGACTCGGCGACCCGCAAGGTGCAGCACCCGGTGTAATTCGTCAGCGTAGTTCTGCACGACGCCCGGGAGCGGTACCCCATGATGCAGAAGCTGCTGCTGGCAATCCTCATTGCCTCCCGCAAGATGAGGCCGTACTTCCAAAGCCATCCCATCACGGTGGTGTCCAAGTACAACCTAAGAAGCCCCCTGGAGAACCCACTTGCCACTGGTCGCATATCATGGTGGGCCATGGAGCTTCAAGGTTTCGGTCTCAAGTTCGAGCACACGGACAACATCAAGAGTCAGGCGCTGGCGGACTTCACGGCCGAGTGGACCGAGACGGCGTTCGACGACCCGGAAGAGGAAACCTGCCTCCCCGGGAAGGAAGATCCTAGCGCCTGGACCATGCACTTCGACGGCTCCTACACCAAGGGGAAAGGAGGTGCTGGGGTTGTCCTAACCTCACCAACCGGGGACCGGCTGAAGTACGTCGTCCAGATGCACTACCAAGGGAACATCTCCAACAACACGGCGGAGTACGAGGGCCTGCTCGCAGGACTTCGTGCTGCCATCGGCCTCGGCATCAACAAGATCGTCGTCAAGGGTGACTCTCAGTTAGTCATCAAACAAGTGAACAAGGAGTACGCGTGCCCTCAGATGGCACCATACGTTGAAGAGGTCTGGAAGCTGCAGCGGCGCTTCGACAACTTCCGGGCTGTGTACGTCCCACGGGGAGAAAACACGGCCGCGGATGAGCTATCGCAGGTGGCGTCCAAGCAAGAACCAGTGCCTCCCGGGATCTACATCGAGGTCCTCAGGCGACCTTCGATCCCACCCGAGAGGCTCGCGACAAGATCTGCGCCGGGGGCTGGCGACCCTTCTACCTCGACAACACGGGTAGCCAGCCCAGAAGCTCAAGACCCGGCAGCCCCTCCAGCGGAGGAAGCTATGCTTTCTTTCCGTCGGATGGTGCTACCGGTGGAAGGAACCCACCCACCCTGGGCCCGGGACATCGTCAAGTACATCATGGAGCACGCCCTCCCGGAGGACGATCACGACGCCGAGCGGGTGGCTCGTCAAGCCAAGCTCTACGTCATGATCGACGGCGAGCTCTACCGGCGACGGGACAACGGAGTCAAGCTCCGCTGCATCCCTCAAGAACAAGGCCAAGTACTGCTACGGGACATCCACGAGGGCACATGTTCAAGTCATGTGGCATCAAGATCACTGGCGGGTAAAGTTTTTCGTCACGGGTTCTACTGGCCAACAGTCCTCAGTGATGCGGAGCAGCTAGTCAAGACCTGTGAAGCCTGCCAGTACTATGCGAAGAACATACATCAGCCGGCGCAAGCTCTGCAGCCAATTCCAATCTCCTGGCCGTTCGCGGTCTGGGGGCTGGACATCGTGGGGAAGATACCGAAGTCTGTCGGGGGCCATGAATACCTTTTCGTGGCCATCGACAAGTTCACAAAGTGGGTGGAAGTGATGCCAGTACCAAGACAGACAGCTCAAGCAGCCATCAAGTTCATTGAAGGGATCGTGTACCGCTTCGGAGTACCCAACAGAATCATAACGGACAATGGCTCTCAGTTCACAAGCCGATCCTTCCTCAACTTCTGTGAAGAGCTGGGAATCAAGGTGTGTTTTGCCTCGGTGTCCTACCCAAGGTGCAATGGGCAAGTGGAGCGAGCCAATGCGGAGGTCCTAAAGGGTTTGAAGACCAAGGCCTTTGACAAGTTAGAAGACAAGGGCAAGAACTGGATTGAGCATCTACCAAGTGTCTTGTGGTCCCTCAGAACCACACCAAGCAGAGCCACTCAAGAAACACCATTCTTCCTTGTCTATGGAGCAGAAGCCGTCTTGCCAACAGAGCTCAGGCATGGATCCCCCCGGGTACTTGCCTATGATGAAGACGCACAAGCTGAGAGGAGGATTGATGACATCAACTTCCTGGAAGAGGTGCGGTGTCGAGCTTCTTACGATCTGCTCGATACCAGCAAGGGCTCCGCCGCTATCATGATCGCCATATCCGTTCACGGGTACTGGAACCCGGAGACCTGGTTCTCCGCAAGAAGCAGAAGCTTGATAACATGAACAAGCTGTCCTCCAAGTGGGAAGGACCTTATCGGGTGACGCATACCCTGAGACCCGGAGCTGTTTATCTGGAGGACGAGAAAGGCAGGCCGGAGGGCAACGCCTGGAACATCGAGAATCTCCGGAAATTCTACCCCTGAATACGAACATGAATCGCAGATAGTTCGAGTCAACTAAGCACGCCCAAGGGGCTAGTGTTCTGTATAAGGGTGTAAGAATCGTCGCCAAGGAATAAAAGATAAGTTTTTCAATTCCGTGAGCCTCTCTTGTTGTCGTGAAGTGTGTTATCCGTAACAACCCCCAAGCAGGGGGCTGACATGGTGCCGGTGGCTGACAGGTCGAGCGCGAGTAGCCTATCAGTAGGCGCTGCCACCTGATCGTGCCGTACTGCCGCGGTAAGAAGTGGAACGGGCAGTGCTGTGTTTTAAAGAACCTAAACACAGAAATGCACATTCAACTTTGCTTGCGGGTTGCTCCGGATGAAACACTTTCACGACATGTAAGGGAGGGTCCATTCTTTTCCTACTGAAAGTGTGTTATGTGTAGCGCCTCTCCCGGGACAGGAATGGATGCTGAAGAGCGGCTCAGGAGCTGGTACCCGGGAAGGACAGAGTAGATCAAGGCACGGCAAAAACCAGCTAAGTCTTTGCATGTGCATCTGCATTCTAGGCATAATATCTCGCTCGGAGTCAATATACCACCAACCTGCGCATGCTTGACAGTTGATGAGAACCTTTGCGGGGGTAATGCGTCCTCCCCGGCGAACGGTCAGATTTCCCTTCTGGCCTAGTACCCGTGGCTGTGGAGTGGACTCCCGGAAGGCATAGTGCTCTTAGGGGTGCTGCTACCGGTGCGGGCGGTTAGAGTACTTGTCACCTAAGAGATCTCCTCAGAAAACTTGACGGCGCGTTAGTGCAAGGGGAGGTTTGGGAAATGACCCCGGGAGTTGAGCCCTAGGATTGCATTCATCTGAACTTACATTCTGAATTTACAATTCTGATTACATTCAGTCGAAGCTTTCCTGGATACATATCTAGCCTATGCTACTAAGGCCAGCTCAGGGCTCCTGGCTGTGCAGATCTGTCTTCTGTTTTATTGCCTGCCGGGTGAACTCCGGACTCCCGGGGACGCCTGGGATGAAGGAGGGCATTCGCGCAGGATCTTCAGGGGTCCCACGGGCCGGGGAACTTCCGGGCAAACCCCGGCACATGCTGGCTGCAGAGGAGGTGCACGTGGTCCACGAACTTATCCATGATGTCTTCCTCATCCTGTACGAAGGAAAGAATCGAGTCAAGGCGCAGGATCTTCCCAAGGGTCGTATTGCCAGAACCAAGGCAGCCTTACCTTGAAGACATCGTCAAGATCGCAGAGGAGGCGGATCAATCTCTGATTGCCTGCGGCCTCCTTCCACAGCTCCATCTTGATGGTGTCCTTCCGGGTCGCCAGCGCCACCGACGCTTCCATGGCAGCAGAACCGGCGATGTTCCCCACCGCGGGGAAAACCAAGGAGACCCGAGGGCGAGGAACGACCTCGTCCTTTCTAGTGGCTCGGGCTCCAGCTTCGCTGGGTGCCTCCGCCGCTCCTCGGAAGACGGACTCCGCCGTCGACACGTCGGACAAGGCCCTCTCTGCTTCGCCGGACATTGTTCTGCGGGCGTGGGGAGGCAAGGAGGAAGAAGAGCGGAGCAAGGCGAGAAGATGTCAAGGGGTTGGAGTCTGGAGGGTCTTTTATAGGCCTCCCACGCTCCACCTACCCCTTGACGCTACGGCTGCTGCAGTAATGGGAGCGCGTTTTGCAAAAAACTCGTTCTCATTCACACGGACGCGACACGAAGACAAGGAGGAAAACAAGATCTTCTTCATTTACAAGGACTACAAGGGGACGATCTTTTTTACAACAAAAAGGTTGGCTCCCGTCGAGCAAGGAGCACCGCCGTACAATGGAAGACGCTACTTCCAGAAGTACGTCGTCAAGGCCGCCGGGAGGAGGTCAACGAGATCTCCATGGCGCCCGTCCGAAGCTCCTCGCCTTCAGGAAGACGAGCTCCCCTCGACCTTGATGTCAGATGAGTTTTCCTCATCTTCATCCTCGTCGTAGGAGCTCGACTGCCGCTGCTGCTCTCCATGCAGCACTCCACGCGTCCGCCATCGACACCGAAGATCTTCACGGAGAGCGTTGCATCTCCGTCGTACCGGAACACCAAGCATTGCCCCCGGGACAGGCGGCGGGCACGGGAGAACGACTTCCACCCCGGACCCAGAAGCATGGCGCCTTCAGTGGTGCGCTCCGCCATGGCCCAGGAGGGGCCATTGGGGCAGCCTTCCACTTGCAGCCAGAAGCCGGAGGGTCCGATGTCCTCCGTCGCCATCGCGAAGGAATCCGGCAGGAGAAGCCGGCTGCGAGGCCTGGTTCAGATCCACGATGAACTCGAACGGCGCGAAGCTGGTATGAACCATGCTCCTAGGAGGGGGCAGCGGTGCCGCGGCCTCCACGGCCGCCGCGACCGCGAATCCCACGACCTCGCGGAACAGCTCGACCACGAGTGGAGGGGCCACTCTCCGCAGCAGCTGAAGAAGAACGAGGGCGCCCAACTCCTCTCCTCGCTCTCGCCATTGGCGCTGGCAGCTTGTGGGGAGGCCTGGAGTTGGACTGAGGAAGAAGATGAACGAAAGAGCCAGGGGTGCGCCTCGCTTTTATAGCCACGGCGGCGCCTCTGCCAGCGTCTCCTCGGTTCTTCCGTTATTGGGAATCGAGGGGGCCCCGCAGTTATTCCCCCGAGCGGAGTAACTCCAAGACCTTCAAGGCCATCAACGAAGCTGAAGCAAGGAAGACCAGGTGCCCGGGGACCCACTTTGACCTATCTTTAGGCCATGGCCCCGGCAGCTGGAGCAAGAGCCGCCGGGACCATGCCCGGGGGCTACTGTCGCAACAGTGGAACATGGGGTTCCCCTAGTACTGCCAAAGTGGGTCCACCCCATGTGGGCCCAAGATGAAGATGGACAAGACCAAGACTCAAGTCAAGCTGGCGGGTTCACCGTCAAGACACGCATGGCCTACATCGACAAAGGGCTCCGGTCCTGGGGACCTTCCGGGTCCCCGAACCAAGCAAGAAGGCCAGGAAGGACCCGAGAGCCCGAGTTCCCGGCAGGAGGCCAGGCTCCCTCTCGGGTACTTCCCCACGTCCCTGTGGATAAGCTCTCCACCTCACCGCGGAAGACTTGGGAAGCAAGGCGAAGGCAGCGCGGGCGGGAAGCACGTCCCGTGGTGGTGTCAGCTCCTGTCCACCCCAAGGCGGACGCTCCCACCTAACCCAAAGGAGACGCTAGGCTGAGGAGAGGCCACGTCTCCTCCTAAACTAGATGAGGAGGGTCCTTCCCCCGAAGGTCCCTCACCCCTCACGTGACCCTGTGGCAACCCCTTAGCCTATAAAAAGAGGACCAAGGCATGAAGGAGGGGGGAGGATGAGGTGGAAGCAAGAGGAGAAGAGGCCAAGGACGAACACAAGCAGAACCAGAGCAAGACTAGACTAGGGCTGCGAAGGTAGAGAGGAAGGTGATCTCCTCCGGGTCAGGATCTGTCCTTCTTCTACCTCCAGCCAAAACCCTTCCGGGTACCCTATCCGGGAGGTTCCATTGTAAGCCACACTATGAAGAACCCATCAATCCAGACATGCAGGAGTAGGGCTTTTAGCCTCCGGGCGGCCTGAACCTGGGTAGCTCCTTGTGTCCCTTTGGTTGCATGCTTTGATCGTGGAGAGGAGAGCTTGATCTAGACTCCGCCCAAGAAGACGATTCTCAGCCTCCTTCGCGCCCCGTGCCGAACCTAAAAGGGGGTATCCTATACTCCCGGTGTCCGTGCAACGAGACACGACATAGACAAACACCACAATTTCATAGAGACATCCAACACAAATAATAACTCATGATAAGTATTCCTGTAATCTTTAGCCTAAGAGCCACACACGGTGCGCCCATGTCAACTTCGCACCATGGGACAAAGGTGACTCTGGAGTTTACATTAATAAAACCACTCAAGTAGCATACAAGATAATGAAGAGTAACATCTATGGATTCAACTAGATTACAAAGCTCATGATCACATAAAGATCACACCATGGGAGAGAGAGATAAACCACATAGCTACCGGTAGAGCCCTCAGCCCCGATGAAGAACTACTCCCTCCTCATCATGGGAGGCAGCAACGGCAATGAAGATGGCGGTGTCGTCGATGGAGATGGCTCCGGGGGCAATTCCCGTCCGGTAGGGTGCCGAAACAGAGACTTCTGTCCCCCGAATTAGGGTTTTTGGTGGCGGTGGAGCTACGGAACTCTTCTGGAGAAATCGTCGATCCTTTTAGGTTTTCGGGGTAGGAACAATATATAGGCCAAAGGGCAACACGAGGGGGTGCACGAGCCGTCCACACCACCCCGGCGCCGCCCCCCTCCAGGCCGCGCGGAGGTATGGTGTGGAGGCTGTGGGTCTCCGCTGGACTTGCCCTTCTAGCTCCGTGGGTCTTCTGGCAAAATAGAATTTCTGTAATTTTTCTGGATTTTTTTTCGAGCACTTTGGTTTTTAGACCTTTTCTACAATGCACAGATAAAATAAACAGAAACTGGCACTGTGGCATCTTGTTAATAGGTTAGTCCAATAAATGCATAAAAATGCTATGAAGTGTATATAAAACATGTAACAATTGGTATAATATCAACATGGAACATCAGAAATTATAGATACATTTGAGACATATCAAGCATCCCCAAGCTTAGTTCTACTCGTCCTCGAGTAGGTAAAATGATAAAAACAAAATAATTTATGAGGTGACCTGCCACAATCATAACCTTGATCAAATAGTATTGTAAAGCACATGTTATGAATGAAGTGATCCAGGTCAATGGTCTATAGTTTGCTAGCAAGTAGATAATGAGCAAACAACTGAATCATATAAGCAAAAAAAAATCATGAATAGTACTTTCGAGACAAGCATCAAAGAGTTTTGCATAAGAGTTAACTCATAAAGCAATAGATTCTAAGTAAAAGGTATTTAACCAACACAAAGAAAGATTTAAGCTTCAGCAATTGCTTTCAACTTTCAACATATATATCTCATGGATATTTGTCAACACAAAGAAATATAATAAGTGCAATATATAAGCATATAAAAATTGTTCACCAAAGTTGACACTAGTGTCTGAGATAGAAAGAAGTAGGAAAACTGACTCAACATAAAAGTAAAAGAAAGGCCCTTCGCAGAGGGAAGCAGGGATTAAATCATGTGCTAGATCTATTTAAGTTTTTGAAATCATATAGAGAGTAAAAATAAGTTTTGAGAGGTGTTTGTTAATTGTCAACAAATCAGAAAATGGAAAGTACAATATGACCCCTGCCAACCAGACTTTTAAGAGCGGCTCCCATGAAGGACGTTATTTCTACCAGCAAGGCAGATCATCCCTCTTCTCTTTTGTTTACACATGCAGATATTTCACTGTTTGTCATTGCTTGACTGATAAATCAGGGCAAAAATGTGAAGAGAATTAAGCGGTTAAATTTGTAATTAATTGGGACTGGGCACCCCATTAGCCTGCTCTTTTTGTAAAATTAATGGATAAGCGGATGTATATGCCGCTAGTCCGGTGGCAAAGTCTGTTTGACAGTTGACATAAAGACATCCACCCCGTCCTCATGAGCTTGGTAAACATTGACACAAAATAGGAGTAATAATTTTTGAATAGTTTAAAGGTAGCACATGAAAAATTTACTTGGAATGGCAAGAAATACCATATATAGGTAGTTATGGTGGACACAGATGGCATGGATTTTGACTCAAGGTTTTGGATGCAGGAGAAACATTCCCTCTCAGTACAGAGTTTAGGCTAGCAAGGTTATTTGAAGCAAACACAGGATATCAACCGACATAGCAAGACTTATATGAAAACATATTGCAAGCATTATAAGACTCTACACTGTCTTCCTTGTTAACCAAACCCTTTACTAGAAAATATCTAGACCTTAGAGATACCAATCATGCAAACCAAATTTCAACGAGCTTTACGGTAGTTCTTCATAATGGTTTTAACTACATGATACAAAAGCTTAAACATGAACTACTTGATAACTCAAAACAATTGACAAGTATCAAATTATCCAATACAGTGATCTACAAGAATATGTAAGCTTTTTCCATTATACCATCTACCACATGCAACATTTTCTGTTCTAACCAAACACCAATCAATTTATTTCAACATAAACTCTCCAAACAATTATAAGTGAAGCAAGAGAGTACTTTAAAAAGAACTAACAGCTCTGAATAAGAGATGCATGCAAAACAGGAGCTAAAAGCATATCAATAGCTAGATAAGAATACTCAACAAGTATAAGTGAAGAATAGGAGTATTCATATGAAAAAGCGGAGCGTGTCTCTCTCCCAATCAAGAATGTGGGGTCCAATCAAGTTGACCATAAGAAAATAAAATACTGAAAATAAAAGCACACAGACGCTCCAAGTAAAGCACATATGATATGAAAGAATTAAAATATAGTTTTACTAGAGATGACCTGATAAGTTGCTGATGAAGAAGGGGATGCCCAAGGCATCCCCAAGCTTAGACGCTTGAGTCTTCTTGAAATATGCTGGGGTGATCCATGGGAGCATCCCCAAGATTAAGCTCTTCACTCTTCTTGATCACATTATATCATCCTTCTCTCTTGACACCTGAAAACTTCCGCCACACCAAACTCAGAATAATTCTCATTAGAGGATTAGTGCATAATAAAAAACTCACATGTTCTATAAGGACACAAACATGATAATTACTTTTAAACATTAGCTACTACTACTGATGTTATGTGAAGCTCTTCGAAAAGAATTCCACTCAACACTAGTAAAAGAGAGAATGCAAAATAAAAGGCAGAATCTGTCTAAAACAGAACAGTCCGTAAAGACGAATTTTTTCGAGACACTTACGTTGCTCAAATCGAAAAACTCAAAACTAATGAAAGATGCGTACATATCTGAGGATCACGCACAAAAATTTGCAGATTTAAATAATTTTTGTGTGATTTTACAGAAGTAAAACGTGAACAGCAGAAATCTGTTCCTGCGCAGAAATCCAAATTTAGCATCATCTTCCTATTAGAGGCTCCACTTGGCACAACAATGCGATAAAATAAAGATACAAAGAAATTGTTACAGAAGTAAACAACTCCTTGACTCAAAAAGAAAAGAAAAATTACAGAGATAAAATCATGGGTTGTCTCCCATAAGCGCTTTTCTTTAAAGCCTTTCAGCTAGGCATGATAATTTTGATGATGCTCTCATATGTATAAGAGTTGAATATGAAAGAGCATCGAGAAGCAATATCAAACACATTTAAGTCTAACCCACTTCCTATGCAAAGGAATCTTGTAATAAAAAATCAATAAAGCATAGAGTGACCAGCATAGAAAGGCAAAACAAGTAGAACTTCAAAAAATTTAACATAAAGAGAGAGACTTAATATTATTGAGATATATGAAGTCATGTCTCCCTCTCTCATAATGACCAGTAGGTTTTAAAGTAACCATCAAATAAAAGCAAATCAAGAGAAAGCTCAAAACCTTCGTCATAAAGAGAGGTATTTTAGTTACATGAAAATTTCTACAACCATATTTTCTCTCTCATAATAATTTTCAGTAGCATCATGAACGAAATTAACAGTATAGCTATCACATAAAGCATTCTTATCATGATCCACATGCACAAAAGTATCATTACTCTCCACATAAGCATAATCAATTTTATTAGTAATAGTGGGAGTAAAACCATCACAACCATCATTGTAATCATCATAAATTACAGGCATAGTATAATCATAATAAACTTTATCCTCCATAGTAGGTGGCACCAAAATACCACTATCATTATAATCATCATAAATTAGAGGCAAAGTATCATCAAAGAAAATTTTCTCCTCAAAACTCGGGGGACTAAAAATATCATATTCATCAAAACCAGCTTCCCCAAGCTTAGACTTTTCCATAGCATTAGCAATAATGGTGTTCAAAGAATTTATAGTAATAACATTGTTACCACTATTATGCAAACAAATTTCAATAGGTTTTTTAATTTTCACTTCAAACACATCATGTCCCAACTGAAGATAAATTTCATAAAGCTCTCTAATTTTTTTCCATTAAGCCTAACTAGTGAAATAAAAACAAGAAACAAAAAGATAAAACTGCAGGATCTAAAGGAAATACCTTCAAGCACTCACACGCCGGCAACAGTGCTACAAAATAGCTTAGTAACCAGAGGATGTGAGTACCGTTTACCTTACCTCCCCGGCAACGGCGCCAGAAAAGAGCTTGATGTCTAAGCACGCTTCTATTCTTGTAGACAGTGTTGGGCCTCCAAGTGCAGAGGTTTGTAGAACAGCAGCATGTTTCCCTTAAGTGAATCACCAAAGGTTTATCGAACTCAGTGAGGTAGAGGTCAAAGATATCCCTCTCAAGCAACACTGCAATTAAGATACAAGAAGTCTCTTGTGTCCCCAACACACCTAATACACTTGTCAGATGTATAGGTGCACTAGTTCGGCGAAGAGATATTAAAATACAAGTGATATGGATGATTATAAGTAGTAATTACAATCTGAAATAAAAGTGGCAGCAAGCAAACATGTATCAGAACTGGTTGTAAACGGTGTTTCAATGCTTGGAAACAAGGCCTAGGGATCATACTTTCACTAGTGGACACTCTCAACAATAATAATATAATTGAATACATAGATATTTCCTCTTCACTAGGCTATTCTGAACTATTCTCCTGTTGGATAACGAACATCAATTCACTGTGTAGGGCTGTAAATCACACCTTAAAGTCGCATTCCACATCTAGGGAACCCCACACTGTCAACTTGAGCGTCCTAAATAGTACTAGACAAACACCACAATTTCATAGAGACATCCAACACAAATAATAACTCATGATAAGTATTCATGTAATCTTTAGCCTAAGAGCCACACACGGTGCACACACTGTCAACTTCGCACCATGGGACAAAGGTGACTCCGGAGTTTATATTAATAAAACCACTCAAGTAGCATATAAGATAATGAAGAGTAACATATATGGATTCAACTAGATTATAAAGCTCATGATCACATAAAGATCACACCATGCGAGAGAGAGATAAACCACATAGCTACCGGTAGAGCTCTCAGCCCCGATGAAGAACTACTCCCTCCTCATCATGGGAGGCAGCAACGGCGATGAAGATGGGGGTGGCGTCGATGGAGATGGCTCCGGGGGCAATTCCCCGTCCCGGCAGGGTGCCGAAACAGAGACTTCTGTCCCCCGAATTAGGGTTTTTGGTGGCGGCGGAGCTACGAAACTCTTCTGAAGAAATCGTCAATCCTTTTAGGATTTTCGGGTTGAGCAATATATAGGCCAAAGAGCAACGCGAGGGGGTGCACGAGCCATCCACACCACCCCCCGGCGCCGCCCCCTTCCAGGCCATGCGGAGGCATGGTGTGGAGGCTGTGGGCCTCCACTGGACTTGCCCTTCTGGCTTCGTGGGTCTTCTGGCGAAATAGAATTTCTGTAATTTTTTTGGAATTTTCCGAGCACTTTGGTTTTTGGACCTTTTCTGCAATGCACAGACAAAATAAACAGAAACTGGCACTGTGCCATCTTGTTAATAGGTTAGTCCAATAAATGCATAAAAATGTTATGAAGTGTATATAAAACATGTAACAATTGGTATAATATCAACATGGAATATCCGAAATTATAGATACGTTTGAGACGTATCATCGGCCACAACGGCGGAGTGCTGCCATGGGGCGGCGGTGCACCGGTGCTCCGAGGAGCGGCGTCGCTGATGCAGCTGGGATTCGGGATGCTGCATGCGGTGGCCGAGGATGCTACCTTCGGCGATTGGCGGTGCTTTCAAAAGGAGGACGACGGTGCTGCCATGGGAGTGCGGCAAAGCTGTCGAAGTAGCGCGGTCGTGCTCCATGGGACCACGGCGGTGCTGCCGATGACGGGAAGCGGTGCTATCGAAGAGGCACGGCGATGCTCCAATGGTACGGCGGCGTTGCTCTCATGGAAGCACGGCGGCGGTGCTCCCATGGATGCACGGCGGTGCTGCGGCCGTGCTACCAGCGGTGAGCGCTGCTTCCATAGCTGGTCGGCGTTGCTACCGTCGGCGGGCGGCCGTGGTCCGGCGTTGCTACTGTCGGAGAGCAGCGTGCTGCCACAGGTGGGCGGCGCTGCTTCCATAGCTGGTCGGCGTTGCTACCGTCGGCGAGCGGCCGTGCTCCGGCATTGCTACCGGCGCCAAGCGGCCGTGCTCCGGCGTTGCTACCGTCAGTGAGCAGCGTGCTGCTACAGGTGGGTGGCGCTGCTTCCATAGTTGGTCGGCGTTGCTACCGTCGGCGAGCGGCCGTGCTCCGGCGTTGCTACCGGCGCCGGCTGCCGGAGCTACGGCGAGCAGGCGATGTTGCTACATGGAGCAGGCGGCGTTGCTTCCGTAGGTATCTGTCGATGCTACCAGCGACCACCGCCCGTGCTACCTGTGGTGATGGCGGCGCTACCGGCGCCGCGGCGGCTGCCGGAGCTACGACGAGCAGGCGAAGTTGCTGCAATTGACGAGCAGCGGTGCTACATGGCCATGCGGCCCTGCTACCGTAGATGTTCTTCGATGCTACCACCGACGACCGGCGGCGGCGGTGGTGCTACCTGCACCGGCTGCCAGCGGCGGCGAACTGCACCGGACAGGGGCGAGGCTATGCATCAGGGACGGGCAGTTGTGCCTTGTGCGGTGGCGCCTTGTGCCACATGCAAGGCAGGAGCGCGCGACAACGACATGAGGAGAAGGAGAAGGGGTCCACGCGGGGAAAGCGACAGTTTCCTATTTTTCTGCATGCGATGCGGGACTGTAGCAGAATCCAATGGTCACGAAGTACTCCATCGGATGGTTTTCCACCCGGAGGATCGGGCCGTGAGATCCCCGGGGGACGCCTAGTCCTGTCCCAAAGCTGAATGGGCCACAGAGGGAAGAGGAGCTGGGAGCGTCGGACAGAATCGAGCGAGCGACGCGCGCTCGACAAATAGCCGTTTCGACCACCCCTCCTCTCAGGCCATGCGCAGCCCCTCTCGACAGGAATCGAACCGAAGCGGCCGCTCCCGCCCGTCGCAGCGCGACCATGCAAAATACTCCGCCGCTGGGGCCCTATCTGCCGTCTCCGAACTCGCTCGCCACGACGGTCACACCCGTAGCCTATCGCCGACATGGATTCGGCCAGAATGCCCTCCTTCCCCGCGCCCGACCTGGCCGTCCTCCACGTTGCAGTGGGGGTGCTCTTAAAAGCCGCCTATGACCTTGTGGAAGCGCTGCTCCGGCCGCCGCACATGCCGAGCTTCACCTTGCAAGGAGACGCTGCTTTGGCCACCGCAGGCCAAGAGCTCCACCTCGCAAGGAGCTAGCTGCTGCTCATGCCACCGGCGCGTTGCGCGAGCTTGCGCAATCTCTAGCACAAATGTTTCAGTGAGATCTGTCCCACACGTCGGTGTAGACAAACAAATATGGGTCAGATATGGGTAAGCTAAATACGCAGACAATTTTTGCTTTCCTATACCTTCTTTCTCATCTATCCAAAACCATTTTTTTACGCAATTTAAGGATAAGCTGTTGGAGACTTTTTTTGACGAGAACGGCAGGAGCTCTGGCTTTATCTCTCCTCTCTCCTATCTTCTCTCCTTCCTTCCTATCTAAAATCCTATCTAAAAGAGGAGTTTCGTTCCTCTCGTACGTCGTCTGTTTCGTCCAACTCCCTCACGTACGTCGAGCGAAACGCAGCGCGTGATAATTTTGGAAACCCAGCGCGTGATTATCGGTCAGCTATCAAGTCCGGTTTCGCCGTTAACATCTCACTCGCCCTGAAAAAATATCCACCAATTCGAACCCTATCCTCCCCGTTCCCATCGTCTCTGCCATTTGCGACGGCGGCCAGAAAAGGAGACGCCGGCGGCGGTTGGTCTCGCAGCATCAACTCGGAAAGGGGCAAGGAAAGGACAAGCGACGGCAGGCAACCTCGCAATAGCAAGCTGTTGTTGTGCGACGGCAGGCAACCTCGCAATAGCAGCTGTTGTGCGGAAGGGGCAGCAAGCGGTGCAGAAGAAATCGAGAAGCAACATCGCAGTCGGCGGAAAAGCAGCCATCCAGTCCGATTCTGAGCTCCATGTCTTCTCTCCAAGGTACCTGATCAAGCGTACGTTCTCGGAGGCAGACGTGGTGCCGAAGGAGCCCAATTCCCGTCCAATTGTGATGAAAAGGACGGAGGAAGGAGAAGAAGACCTTGCGGTCTCGATTACGATGCCGTTGATGGCGCTGGTGAGTGGTGACCAGGATGGATACGATATGCTAGAACAAAAACTCCCCCATGACGCGGAGCCATCAACGCCTCCTTCCTCCTGATTCCTTCCACAGTTCAGTAATTCAGTAATAGTATATACTATGTTCTTATCAATTTTCACACTTCTTTAACATGTCCCTCTCTGTTTATTCTGAGCTAGGAGAGGCGCCGATCCATTACTTCGAGCAGTTCCTGAGGGCAACCCGCCATTCAGCTTCATCACGTGGAGGTTGATCCTCACCTCCTGCTTGGACCACATTTTCAACTCGCCGGTCTTCCTTGGCTTGCCCGTGCTCCTCTCGATGTCGCTCATAGCCTGCACCTCCACCAGCCAATGGTCCATGCTGAATGTGGCTAAAAGGTAGATGTCCTCCTTCTTGCAGATGGTCCTTTATGAGCTCAGGAGGAAGCATCAATAAATAAGCATCATGAGTACGTGTATCTATTCAGGATTTGGGGGGTCATTTTTATGGGCGCTGGATATGAGGTGATTGTCATCTTCAGTGCACTACATTTGCCCCAAAATTCCTGGTGGTGAATATGTGTTTTAGCTTACATGCAAGTGCAGCTGAGATGGTTTGTCTACTATCTGAAGTGTCTTGGAGTGGAGTTATACCAACCAATAATCTGGTTCACGCTGTACAAAACACAATTTCTTACATGGGGAAAAAATAATTATTTTGCTCATGTATGTGGGAAGTAACGAAGCATCTAATTTGTTGTATTCTTTATGGGCATCAACCAGTTCTTGGCTCGTGCAAGGTAATTTATTTTTGCTTTATTTATTCTTCTCAGTTTTTTCCTGTAAAATGAGGTCTCCACTCTCCTGTAGGACGCTTGTAAAGAACAGGATTGTATGGATCAATTAATGGGAACTTGAGTTGATTAGTTAGTTGTAAATTTAATAAGGGGCTGAGTAGTGAATGAAGACTGGTATGCTTGTGCATTAGTTATGAATGTAAGAAAATCGGGTTTTAAGAATTCTGATTTTCAAGGCTGAGTTCATGTGCTTATTATTCTGAATTGTTGACGATTTTCCAGGCTCAGTTCATGTGCTTACTATACTGAATTGTTGAAGATGATCATGTACTTTATTATACTTTCTTGAAAGAACACAAAGCTCCTACGTGTGCCTATTGTTTTGAATTTTTGAACATGATGCAATATTACAAAATCCAAATTAATAAGGTGCCTAAGTTCATTAATTGTATGTACTCTCCTGGCGATATATTATATTATTCTTGAAAAATTTACTTGTCAATTTGATCAATTGATTGTCTGTACTCTGCCGCTATATAGTTTTTGTATGGACCCTTTCCAAATATTTTCCAAAAGTTAATATTATGAAATATGCAATTAAGATAAACTTATTTATGACCCGTAAGCATGAAAAACGCCTCTGATCATTTAGTCTTACCCATATGTACCTAAATGCTATTCCTTTATTTATTTGCCTGAATGATAGTGGATTTCAACTAATGGCAGACCAGTGAACACGCTCTACCACAGCCTCAAGGCCACTACACATTTGCTTTACCCTTTGGAAGGATTAACTCAACCTAAATTAACAATGCATTCTGCTACATTTCTCTACTCAGTCTTTGTCCATATTTATGTTTTTATTTCTTAATGAATTCCGTCTTCCTCGCTTGTCACTAAACCAATAATGTTGTTGTGAATGTTTCATAGGTTTCCAGGAGCATCGGTTCATTTTCTTACTGTCAAAAAGGATCCTCTTCATCTAAAAACGTGCTAGCTAAATTGACGAAGGAGAGTTGAAGAGGAAAGATAGCAGGCATAACATTAAGAAGGCCATCCTTAGACTGTGAAGAAAAGCAACAGTTTAGTGTAGTTTTGTGTATCAGTGATGATAATTCCTGGCCATAGTATCAGATTGTTGATATATCGAAGAAAACTCACGTTTTAAATTGTTGATATTGTTCACTTCTGTTCATGTCCTACATATTTACTAGGAAGAATTATTTAAATTTTACATTGTAGAATTATATATTTATCTAAATTCTACCTTTTACATTTATATGGATTTTTCATCGTACATTTAATAAGAATTTGACAATTTGACTCACGTTGATTTTTTCAACGGGCGTCTATAGTGTGCACAAAATATGTCAGACCACTTAAGCTTGGTTGATGCTATAGAGTTTGAGCAGAGACGATTGTGCTTACTTGCTCATCAAACGGTTTTCCATCAAGCTCTGATATTTAGATAATTTTGGAGCAATTTTTTTGTTGTTTCGACGTTTTGCAGCCAAAGTTAATTAGTTCTCTCTCGTTGCAACGCACGGGCATTTTGCTAGTTCATTATAGAAAGGGGAGAAAACCCGAGTTACAGGTTACACGACGTTGTCAGGTTTTAATCCAGACAAGCCCAGAGAAAAGGATAAAGAACTCTAATACAACTATCGGCCGAAGGCTGTCTTCAATTGGGAAATCTCAGCTCGAATTTTGGCAGCCACTTCCATTGTGGTCATGTTCTGATCTTGGAAAATTCGCCTGTTTCTTTCAGTCCAAAGGTTCCAGGTAATATATGCGGCAACAGAGAGGCTGTTCTGTTTGGTTTGACCCTTGCATTTTTCCTGTATTTGTTGCGACCATCCGGCAATTGTGGTTGTCGACAACATTGGCTCTTGTTGTGAAAACTCTAACCATATCTCCTTGGCAAAAACGCACAGAAGCGTCCAATGATATGAAGATTCCATGACTTGGTCGCAAAGACAACAAAGATCATCATGGGGCCATCCTCTTTTGTGCAATCTGTCAGCTGTCCAAATTCTATGTAGGATGAGCCACATGAAGAATTTTATTTTTCCTACTGCTCGTAAACTCCACACCTTCGCCAGGTCTGGTTTGATGATTCTTCCTAAGAACTGTGCCTCGTAAGCCGAGGCAGCAGAGTGCCATTAGCTGTTAGTTTCCATTTTACCAAGTCTGGTTCGTTGGAGAGCTCAATTTCGTGAATCTTCCACCAAAGTTGCAGGAATTGATTCAGTTCTGCTTCCGAGCTCATGCGTTGCAAGCCTCGCATCCAAGTGCCATTCGTCATGGCCACCTTCACCGTGTTCTTTTTTCTGTAAGCCAACTTGTAAGGTCAGGCGCAATTAAACTTCGGGATTCATCGTTCAACCATTTATCTGTCCATAATTTGGCCACTTCCCCGTTGCCCAGCTGTATAGTAGAGCAAGCAGCAAAGAGATTTATGTACAGACAGTTCCATGAAGCATGTCACGATGGCCGAGGTTTTGTCCTATACACATCTATATATTACCTTTAGTTACCTTTAGACATCCTTGACGGGAGATAAGTGGCCGGTGTTTCGACGAAATAGGCCGAAGCCCGCTATATTAATATAACAAACACCGATACAACCAACAAGAGACATGGCTGGGGCGACAGCCAACATATACCCAAAGAAAGGAAGGAAAAGAAAAAAGAAATGACAACATAGGCGGATTGACTAAGTGAGGATGACCGCAACCGCTACGCCCTCTCCGAAGAAGTACCACCACGCTCCTAGCACTGAATCGACGAGTACCAAGCAGCACCTTCAAGAAGGAAAGCAACGCTGCTGCCAGACCAATGCACTGGTCCTAGGGTTTCCCCCGGCACAAAAGGAATCGGATGAGGGGTAGCCACGACGCCCTTCAGGAAGGAAAGATACCACCCGAAGGCGGCACCGCGTCGGTGTCGGATAAACCGACAAGGATTTCTCCCGAAAAACCCCATCAGGAATCCCTGACGATCCGTAGCTCAGGAGCCCCACGAGGACGAGCCTCGACACCACCAGACAAGCCGTCCACCAACATGCGCAACGGTTCCGAAGCCACCATCACCGTCGTCTCACCGAAGTAGCCGCCACGAGGTCTGCAAGACGTCGCTGAGGGAAGGACCGGGGTCAGCAGGACTGCAGCCGCGCGGGAGGGAACAACCTCCACCGCCGAGGACGGTAGTCGACCGGACGCAGCAGCAGAGCACACCAGTCCCCATCAGGTCCGGCTGGGCCCAGCAGGCCCGTAAAGCCCCCACGGGGCACACCAGTCCTAATGAGGTCAGGCCGGGCCCAAACCGGGCCCGTGAAGCTCGCCGCCACGCTGCAACAGGCTGGCCGCCGTCGCCGCTATCCCCTTCATCCTCAACCTCACCTCCATCTTCAGAGCACTCCGCAGGTAGGGCCGGCCCGCCCATCGGGCCCGATCTGGGCCACACAGCCCGGCCGTCGATCCCCGCAGAGCGCCGCCACACGCTGCACAGCGTCGCCCCGCCAGCCCGCGCACGTCGCCGTCGTCCCGCCACCACCCAGCCGGAGCCGCGCACCGCTGCCAAAGAGCGCCGCCGCCAGAGGGAGAGAACCTTGTTTCCATCCTATTCTAGCGCGGGGAGAAACATTCCGCCGCCGCCGGCGCCACCCAGGCTGCGCCTGGCAGCCCCTGCCGGCGGCGGCGACCGGGGAGAGAGGGGAAGAAGGCCCTAGGCGGGGGAGGGTGGAGAGCGCGCCGCCGCCACGGGGAGGCGACGGACGCGCGAGAAAGAAGGAAAGAAAAATGAGAACCCCGACATTTGCCGTGGCCGGTGTTTTGGCTTAATATTGTCCAAGGGTCAATGTCCTTCCCCATCATCATGTGCGCTTGAAACTTTTAGATGGAAGATTCATACTACCAATTTTCTTGATCAAGTCTATGTATATTGGCATTATGAATGATGGGTATTCTTTTCGCAAGATATTTTGGAAAATTAAGATACCACTAAAATGGAAATAAAAAATACTATTTTATGACGAGGATAAACAATTAAATACTTGCTTTTCTCTTGTCCATTTGCACGTTTACTGTGTTTCCTTTAGTATTTCACCACCGACCAGCATTTTAAATATGCTTGGGAACTTGTTTCAGAATTTTGACAAGAAACTTAAGGCAAAATGCACATCAAAACTTAAGGAAAAACTTGTTGCCGACCGATAGTGTCTGTTGCTCCACTTTGACAGTTTACTGATGAATATGCACATGAATTTTGGCCTTCGATTGGACATGCACCAAAATACAATTTTTTTTTTGTACAACCTGCAATTAATTAGTGCACGATGAGCCACAACTGGGATATCTGAGCAAATCTCAATAATATCAACAGTAAGCAAATGGTGAGTTTAAAATATACTCATCACACAGGCAAGAGATAGAACATTGTGTATTAATGATCGATTGGTTATCGATTATTATACATGGTTTGGCAAATACACATGATTAGTTTGAGAATAAAGTGGTGGATGAGATCCCGCGATAATATTTTTTGGAACAATAATAACAAAAATTCATGACGTCAAGTGGAAGGGTTCTACATTCACTCTCCAAACCAACCGAGCTAGGCTCACTTTTTTTTTTTTTGAGGCACGAACCATAGAACAATTGTTCTACGGTAATTTTCAATGTTCTCATATATACAAACAATACAAAAATGCACCCGAAGGTGACTAACCAACACCAGTTTTATCTAACATAGAAAAACAATTAAACTGGAATGGGAGGGAGAACTGAATCAATCCAGTTCTTCAGAGTCTCTTTATGTTTCTGCTTAATGCGATGTCCAAGAATGATCAGATCATTGCGGAGCTGAAATTTCCAGGAGGTTCTGTTTGGCTGAATGTTTCGGAAGATTTTATCATTTCTCTGTTTCCAAATGTTCCAACAGCCCATGATGAGAACATCCAGCGCAATTTTCTTTGGCAGTCCATCCCTTGTAAGACAACATTCATCTATCACTGAGATTCCCCTTTTTTTATCCCTCACAATTGTGTCCCAGCATTGAAAGGAGAATGCGCAATCAAAGAAGAGGTGCAAGGCAGTTTCTTCACTGTTATCAGAGCATAAGACACAGTTGTAGCTTGGGAGATGGAATGATTTTATAGACAGTAAGTTCCTTGTGTTAATTCTGTCATGGAGGACAAGCCAAAAGAAGATATTGTATCTTAAAATAGCTGCAGATTTCCAAATTGCTCAAAAAAAATCATGTGCAGGAGGACCTTGAGCCAGGAGTTTGTAGGCTTTCATAGAAGAGTACACTTCAGAGTTCCAAATAAGTCCCAACTATCTGCCTCATTATTAAGCTGCACGTCAACCATTTCATCTTGTAGTAGTTGAAGCTGCTGGGAGGCTTGTGAAGAGAGTTGTAGATGGAAGTTGTCACTCACCATTGGTTGTTGCATGAATTCTCTAACAGATTGGCTATCATTGAGACAAAACGAGTGTAGTTCTGGATATTTGTCCTTGCAAATATTTTCATTCCAGCTATCTGACCTGAACAGAACCGAGCTGCCATTATTTATTTTGCATTTAGCCATTCTTTTGTAATCAGGAAGAAGTTTCAGGATGCTTTTCCACCAAAAGGACCCCACGGGTCATGTATCCACTATTCTGTTTTCATAATATTTCTCTTGTACAAGTTTGACCCATGGTAAACTATGACAGTTGAAGAACTTGTGCAAGTGCTTCAGAAGCAGAGCCCTGTTCTGAACCTGCAAATTCAGTACCCCTAGTCCTCCTTGGTCCTTAGGCAAAGTAACTTTATCCCATTTGATCAGAGCAGTGCCTCTATCTTCCATGCCATATTTCCTCCAGAAGCAATGTTTCAAGTATTTTTCAGCCTGTTGCATAACTGAAATTGGTATGGACAGAGTGCTCATATAGAAGATAGCTAGGCTTGAGAAAACCGATTTAATCAAGATGAGTTTTTCGCCATAGGACAGAAGTGTTGAACACCCAGCTAATCTTGAGCTGAATCTCGAGAGGAATGTCATGTAGTCAGAGACTCTTGGCTTTGAAAGCGACAAAGGCATGCCAAGATAGGAGAAAGGCAATGTTCCAACAGAGCATTCCATACTTTGAGCAATCGACTGCAGTCTTTCTTGACCAACATTAATAGGCACCATTGTTGACTTATCATAGTTTACTTTCAGTCCTGTAAAGGCAGCAAAACGGAGCAGCAGGTTCTTGACGTGTTGAATCTGAGAAAGGCAAGCTTGCATTATTACCAAAATGTCATCTGCATACTGTAGAATAGGAAAATCTGGGCAAGCTTGTGATGACAGGGGGGGGGGGGGGGGGGGGGTAATAGATGGTTGTTCATTGCGTCATTGAAAATAGTCTGCAGGAGATCAGCAGCCAGAACAAAAATCAATGGCGATAAAGGATCTATCCTTCACACCATCGAAGGTCAACACGTAGGTAAAAAACAAAGGAATGATGTGTAGCCCCATTCATGGCCCACGCAACCGGATCACTAAATAAATTAGTCCTACAGTGAAGGGAAATCACTTCGGATAATAGGAGCATTTGCTTCCACTGCCCAAAAACGTATTTAGAAATGTGAAACATTCTGAAAAACAATTTAGGTGTACATCCTGACATTTTATGTTTGCCTACAAAGTTTAAAAACAAAAACATTTTTATGACTTGTGTTAAAAGATATAAAAAATGTCTTACGAAAAGTCATTTTGGAGCAGCCCAATTTGTGGTTTGTACACAAGCAAAAAATGTCCTTTCTTTTTGTCCTTTTTAACACAAGCCATAAAAAATGTTTTTTTCATGAAATTTGGTGCATCAACATAAAAATTCTGGATGTACATCCAAACAATTGTCGGACTTTTTTATATTTAAATATATTTTTCCATAATGGGATATGTAGTCCTCACTAGTAGAAAAACCACCTTTCGTCCAGAGCCGTGAAGCCATTAATCCCGGTTCAGAGAAACCGGGACCAATGCCTGGCATTGGTCCCGGTTCGAGCTGCCAGGGGTCCGTGGAGCATTGGTCCCGGTTCGGTTGGGGACATTGGTCCCGGTTCGTGCACGAACCGGGACCAATGCTCCAGTGCAGGACACGTGGCGTGCCGCGGAGCTTTGGTCCCGGTTCGTGGCACGAACCGGGACCAATACCCCTCCCCTGCCTATAAATAACCCACCCCCTCTCTTCTCTCCTCTTTTTTTTCTGGTTGGATTGGTGGGAAGTGGGTGCTATTTTTTTTTCCTTTGCCACGCACAAGATGTGTTCGATGAAATGCCCGAGCCACACTTAAGTTCACACAAGATGATATCCTCGGCCGAGGTTAGCAACTTTATCCTTTTCATCTGTAATTGATACAGAAATATTGCACGTGTCGATGTACGGTGGTCATTTCACTATTCAAGATGTTATTGTAATGGTATTTGATAAACTTAATTATATGATGCAGATGGATGCACGGATGCGATGGATGTACGGCGAACGACGCAGTTCCGAGTTTATTGCAGGCCTGCATAAATTTCTCGAAGTGGCTGAGGCAAACAAAGTGGATAATTTTATGCCTTGTCCATGTGAGAAGTGTCGGAACGTCAGGGAGTACTCTGACCCGAGAACCATTCAAGACCACGTGATTCGGAGAGGTTTCATGCCCAGCTATAATTGTTGGACCAAGCACGGAGAAAGAGGGGTTAGGATGGAAGACAATGAAGAAGAGGAGGATGATGACAACTATCCTATGTTCCCTGAGGAATGCGGTGATACTGTAATGGAAGACGTTGAAGAAGAAGAGGTGAACATCGGGCATCAGATGAGCCCGCTGATGGTCTTGGTGGGGTCATTTCTGATGCAAAGCGAGAATGCGATACAGAAAAGGAGAAGCTAAAGTTGGAGGCCATGCTAGAGGATCACAAAAAGTTGCTGTACCCAAATTGCGAAGATGGCAGCACAAAGCTCGGTACCACACTGGAACTGCTGAAATGGAAGGCAGAGACTGGTTGTTCTGACAAGGGATTTGAGAAGTTACTGAAAATAATGAAGCCGAAGCTTCCAAAGGATAACGAATTGCCCGAGACTACATACGAAGCAAAGAAGGCTATCTGCCCTCTAGGATTAGATGTGCAGAAGATACATGCATGCATTAATGACTGCATCCTGTACCGCGGTGAGGAGTACGAGAATATGGATAAATGCCCGGTATGCAATGCACTGCGGTACAAGATCAGACAAGATGACCCTGGTGATGTTGAGTGCGATGACGAGCCCCCCGGAAGAGGGTTCCTGCTAAGGTGATGTGGTATGCTCCTATAATACCACGGTTGAAACGTCTGTTCAGAAACAAAGAGCATGCCAGGTTGTTGCGATGGCACAAAGAAGAGCGTAAGAAAGACGGGAAGTTGAGACACCCCGCCGATGGGTCCCAGTGGAGAAAAATCGACAGAGAGTTCCCGACATTTTCAGATGACGCAAGGAACTTAAGATTTGGTCTAAGTACAGATGGCTTTAATCCTTTTGGGGAGCAGAGCTCCAGTCATAGCACTTGGCCCGTGACTCTATGTATCTACAACCTTCCTCCTTGGTTGTGCATGAAGCGAAGTTCATTATGATGCCAGTGCTCATCCAAGGCCCGAAGCAACCCGGCAACGACATTGATGTGTACCTAAGGCCATTAGTTGATGAACTTTTGCAGTTGTGGTCCGAACCAGGTGTACGTGTGTGGGATGAGCACAAACAACAGGAATTTGACCTACGAGCGTTGTTGTTCGTAACCATCAATGATTGGCCTGCTCTTAGTAACATTTCAGGACAGTCAAACAAGGGATACAATGCATGCACGCACTGTTTAGATAAGACTGAAAGTATACATTTGGGAAACAAGAATGTGTACCTGGGGCATCGTCGATTTCTTCCGAACAGTCATGCCGTAAGAAAGAAAGGCAAGCATTTCAACGGTGAGGCAGATCGCCGGAAGAAGCCTAACCTCCCTGATGGTGATGTTATATATGACATGGTCAAGGATTTAGAAGTAATCTTTGGAAAGGGTCCTGGCAGTCTATCTGTTCCGAATGACGCTGACAACCACGTACCCATATGGAAGAAGAAATCTATATTTTGGGAGCTACCCTATTGGAAAGTCCTAGAGGTCCGGTCTTCAATCGACGTGATGCACGTGACGAAGAATCTTTGCGTGAACCTGCTAGGCTTCCTGGGCGTGTATGGGAAGACAAAAGATACACCAGAAGCACGGGAGGACCAGCAACGTATGAAAGACCCATACAACAAGCAGACGGATAAAGGGCGTCAATACTTAAGCAGCTACGCTCTTACCAAAGCAGAGAAGGAAATCTTTTTTGAATGCCTGAGCAGTATCAAGGTCCCGGCTGGCTTCTCGTCAAATATAAAGGGAATAATAAATATGGCAGAGAAAAAATTCCAGAACCTGAAGTCTCATGATTGCCACGTGATTATGACGCAGTTGCTTCCGGTTGCATTGAGGGGGCTTCTACCGGAAAATGTTCGAGTACCCATTGTGAAGCTATGTGCATTCCTCAATGCAATATCTCAGAAGGTCATCGATCCAGTAACTCTACCAAGTTTACAGAAGGCTGTGGTCCAATGTCTTGTCAGCTTCGAGTTGGTGTTCCCCCCATCATTCTTCAATATTATGACGCATCTCCTGGTTCACCTAGTCGACGAGATTGCCATTCTCGGTCCTGTATTTCTACACAATATGTTCCCCTTCGAGAGGTTCATGGGAGTCTTGAAGAAATATGTTCATAACCGTGCTAGGCCAGAAGGAAGCATCTCAAAGGGCTATGGAACAGAGGAGGTCATTGAGTTCTGTGTTGACTTTATTCCTGACCTTAAGCCGATTGGTGTTCCTGAATCGCGGCATGAGGGGAGACTGAGTGGAAAAGGCACGCTAGGAAAGAAAGCACTGATATGTAGGGACGGGCATTCTTTAACTCAAGCACACTACACAGTTCTACAAAGTTCCACCTTCGTGGCTCCGTATATCGAGGAACACAAGAATTATGCTCCAAGAACCCGGGGAGGATGACTCCTGGATTAAAGAAAAACACATGGAGACTTTCGGCAGTTGGTTGCGATTACAGCTCATGAATGACACCACTGTCGGAGATCAGCTCTACTTGTTGGCCGCGTCACCATCTTCGACTGTATTGAATTTCCAAGGGTACGAGATAAATGGGAATACATTTTACACGATCGCCCAAGATAAAAAGAGCACCAACCAAAACAGTGGTGTCCGCTTTGATGCAACAGACGAGAATGGGCAAAAGGACACATACTATGGTTACATAGAGGAGATATGGGAACTTGACTATGGACCTACTTTTAAGGTCCCTTTGTTTCGGTGCAGTTGGGTCAACATGAAGGGAGAAGGGATAAAGGTAGACCAGCTGTACGGAATGACAACAGTGGATCTCAAGAATCTTGGTTGTTACAGAACGAACCATTCGTCCTAGCCAATGATGTGGCTCAGGTTTTCTATGTGAAGGACATGTCCTCCAGACCGAAAAAAAGAAAAAATAAGCAAACGAATACATCAGACGATGAGCCAAAGCGTCACATAGTTCTTTCAGGGAAAAGAAACATCGTGGGAGTCGAGGACAAGACAGACATGTCAGCAGATTATGATAAGTTTGATGAAATTCCGCCCTTCACAGTGAAAACTGACCCAAGCATCCCGTTAAATAATGAAGATGCTCCATGGTTACGGCCGAAGCGATCATAGGCCAGGGACATACGCGAAGAAGGGTTCATGGCATTTATGTAAATCAATGTAATGTATTAAACCTTTATGTGATGTGTAGTAATGTATTAAACCTTTATGTGGTGAAAACCATAATACACGAAATGGGAGTTTCCATCTAGAAGAAATGGGTTATATCACATGTGAGTTTTCTTTTTTGTTTTCTGTTAATTAATTGCATGACGACCGGTGAAACACGCGTGGTAGGTGGTTGTCGGCTCCCACACCTCCCGTGGGAACCTCTCAAACCTCAGCTTCGACCGTCCAAACACGGTTCCCCCTGCATACAGCCCGACGGTGGCTCGTGAGTTTGAGCGCCACTTCGATCCAAGCAGCGGTAAGACGTCTCTGATGATCTACAACCGTCCGGCAAGACGTCTCTGATGATCTGCAACCGTTTGGAACGGTCGCAGGTCATCAGAGACGTCTTGCCACTGGTTGCCCAAAGATGCCTCTCCGAGTGACGCTGGAATGTTTTGTGTTTGAGCGCCACTTCGATCCAAGCAGCGGCAAGACGTCTCTGATGATCTACAACCGTCTCTGATCACCAACCGGGTCATGTGGCTCACGAAGTGGTCGTGATGATACTGCTGATCCAACAGCTCACAATCCCTCAAAAGAAACACACCCCTGATCCAACGTCTCACAAGCGCTTGAAAGAAACACATGATCCGTGTGCTTCTTTAGTCCCGGTTGGTAACACCAACCGGGACTAAAGGCGGGTTTTGCGGTCACGACACATGTCCTCCCCCAGCGCTGCCCTGGGCACGTGTCCTCCCCCAGCGCTGCCCTGGAGGTCTTTATATATTGTCGCCGATGGGGTAAACCCTAATCCACCATTCCTAGCCACGAACGCATAGTCTCCACGAGATGGATCCGCCACGTCCGCCGCAGCGCCTTATGGGCGAGGTCGAGCGTTCTCGGCAGAGCGCGCTTGGGCACAACCGCGGGAGCCTATCCCGCCGTATGCCCACGAGCCCGGCGTGGAGAGGAATGCCCAGCTACCGGCCTCCTGCTCCACCAGATGCCGCCGCACCTCCACCTGGCGCCGCTGCACCTCCACCAGGCGCCACCGCTCCTCCCGCGGAGGAGGAGGACGACGACGACTTCGACTGGAGCGACGACGGGGAAGAGGGTTGTGGGTTGCAGATACAGGAGGCCATGGAAGCCTCCTTCCAGTCTGTCCGCGACTACCCTGTCCAGCGAGCCAAGACTTCCTACCAGCTCAAGGCGAAGGAGGCTTCTGAGCTGGATTGGGCGCTGAAAGACTCATCCTCCATGGATCTTGCCCTCCGCCGCAAACGTGCGCGCGAGAACCGGGCGGCCGCCCACGGGGTTGGCTCCTCCCACCATTCCCCCTAATCCTACGGCCTTCGAGCCTGCAAGTCCGTTTATGTAGAATAATGTTGGTGATGTTGGATCAGGGGTGTGTTTCTTTCAAGCGCTTGTGAGACGTTGGATCATGTGTAATAATGTATTAAACCTTTTATGTAATGCATTCTATGGAATGTATTAAACCTTGATGTGGCTCACGAAGTGGTTGTGATACTACTGATCCAACAACTCACAATCTCTCAAAAGAAACACACCCCTGATCCAATGTCTCACAAGCGCTTGAAAGAAACACACGATCCGTGTGCTTCTTCCTTATTGGTGGGATTCCCTTTAGTCCCGGGTGGTGGCTCACAAAGTGATATCCAACAGCTCACAAGCCTTCAAAAGAAACACACCCCTGATCCAACGGCTCACAAGCGCTCGAAAGAAACACACGATCCGTGTGCTTCTTCCTTATTGGTGGGATTCCCTTTAGTCCCGGTGGTGGCTCACAAAGTGATATCCAACAGCTCACAAGCCTTCAAAAGAAACACACCCCTGATCCAACGGCTCACAAGCGCTCGAAAGAAACACACGATCCGTGTGCTTCTTCCTTATTGGTGGGATTCTCACTATATATATGTAGTCATGCATGGCCTCCATTGGCATAGCACATCTAAACTCATATCTGCAACCTCATCACTCTCCCATGGCTTCCACCGTACCCACTCTAACCTACTCGGAGGCGGAGGCGCTTTGCGCCTCGAACTACCCCTGCCCGCCCGGCTACGATGTCCCCGCCGGCTAGAGGCTGAGCACTGGAGGCGTGCCGGTCCCTCCTGTCCCTCAAGGTTTGGCGCGCCGGGCGGCCATCACGAACCACTACTACCTCGAGCTCACTCCGGCGCAGCGGATGGATCCCCGCTGGCATCCCGACTAACGCCCGACTTGGGATGCCTTCTTCATCAATCGGCGTGAGAGGGCGCTCGCCAGGTACGAGGAGGACGGCCCGCCTCCTTCGAACTTCAATGAGGCCGGCCGTCGGCTGTGGTGGAGTGGCCGGACTCTCCAGAGCATCATGAACTACATCACGGCCGGCAATAACCCCCGCCTACGCTACCCTCGCTTCCAGTCCAGGCGAGCGCCGCCCGACGACAGCGACGACGATGGCGGCGACTACGACGACTACGAGGACGAGTATTATAGGCCTAGGCAGGAGTATGACTAACCTGGGCCACATCGTTAGTTAGGACAAATGGTTCGTCTATGTACGACGACGATCGTGTAAAATGTTTGTTTATCTACGACGACGATCGTGTAAAATGTATTCTTTATCTCTGCATTTCCAACTAATGATCTTTAGCATTTGAATTTCGACTTACGGATTTAAAGATATGAATTTATCCATATTAAATTGAAAATGACAATAATAATGTAAAAATGGTTTTGAATTAGTTATTCAGATTCAAACACTTTTCATGTTGAAAGTTTTGTCAATTCAAAATATGCAATAAAGTTAATGCATTTTTAATTGAAAATGGCAAAATGGTTAATAGTTTGTATAGTTAGAATAATTATTTTAGAAAACAGAAAATGGTTTCGGATTATTTATTCAAATTTAAACACTTTTCATGTTGAAAGTCTTTTCAGATTCAAAACCATTTGAAATTCATATGCAAACACCTAAATAAGAAAAAAAAGGCGGGAACAACATTTCAGAACTGAAAAGTTCGAAATAATTTTGAAAAAGTACTCTTTGGTCCCGGTTTCTACCAAGAACCGGGACCAATGAGTCCATCGAAAGCCACGGGATCTGGCATTAAATGACCCACTCATTGGTCCCGGTTGCTGGCAAGAACCGGGACCAAAAAGGCATTGGTCCCGGTTCTTGCCAGCAACCGGGACCAATGAGTGCTTCTATAACTGCCCGGCCCCCTTCTTCCTATTCAGGCAAAATCGACTAAGGACCGAAGGCGCGACGCAGAGCAAACGACGCCGGCAGGCTGCCCGACCTCCGCGCCGCGCCCCACGCCGCGCCCCGCCACCGCCGTCGACGTCCGCCGCGCCACCTCCTCCACACGCGACACCTCTCCTCCACGGCCCGCCCCCCGCTCGTGCCCTCCACGGCCGCCCCCACGCCGTCGACGCCACCCCCGACGCCGCGCCGCCCCAACGCCGTCGACGCGTCTCGCGCCCCCGACGCCGGCCGCACGCCCACACCCCTGCCCTGCCCTGACGCCGCCTCGCCGTCCCTGCCGATCGATCCCCGGCCGCCGTCGCCGCTACGTACGTACTGTATACGTCCAATGTTGGCAAAATTCGTCCAAATGTTGGCAAAATTCGTGTTTGCAAAGTTTTTTTTGTACAATGTATATTTGTTGTTCACCAAAATGTTAGCCAATTTACAGTGTTTAAATATGTTTAAATGCTGCACTGGTTTAAATTATAGACTAAAAGTAATTAGATTAAAATTGTAGCAATTGTGATGTATATAGAAATTGTTAGGTTAGAAGTAATATACTAGATTAAAATTGTAGGTTAGAATTTTAGTGTGATGTATATAGTGAATTACTTGCTGCATTATACTAGGTTAGAAGTAATTAGATTAAAATTTTAGCAATTGTGATGTATATAGAAATTGTTAGGTTAGAAGTAATTAGATTAAAATTGTAGGTTAGAATTTTAGTGTGATGTATATAGTGAATTACTTGCTGCATTAGGGAAAACATTTAGGATTTTTTGTGATGTAAAATTGTACACAAATGCTTAGGTTTAGAAATTCAAACCTAAAAGGATTTTTTGCTTAGGTTTAGAATTCAAACACTTAGAATTTTTTGTGTTAGGGAAAAAAATTGTGTTAGGAAAAAAAATTGTGTTAGTAATTGTTAGTACTGTGTTAGGAAAAAATTGTGTTAGGAAAAAAAATTGTGTTAGGAATTGTTAGTACTGTGTTAGGAAAAATTAAGAAATAACTTGTTTAAGAATATTTAAAGTGTTAGCAAAATTTATGTGTTAGCAAAATTAGCAAATTTAACTTTGTATTCACATTTGCATTCACATATCCGATTCACATTTGTATGCAAAGTTACCCAACTAAAGTTTTGTGCATTGTTCTTAATTTGCAGAAACTATGGAACGAGACGAAATCAGGAAAACATCCTCGAGGATATAATCCGCGGGCCGGAAGATGTTGGCGATGTCACCTCGCAGTTTCTGAACAACTCCGGTGAGGGAGATGAGTCTCTCAACCGAAGAGACGGCTCCGGTGAGGTAGAACCCGACGGCTGGGGTGGGGAGAAGTCGGCGAGGGAGAAGCCGACGAGGGAGAAGCCGAAGGCTCCGGTGGAACATTAAATGTTGCAAACTCCGGCGAGGTGCATATACATATATTAATGAAGCCGAAGATTGTATTAATTAAGCCTCTGTGTCTATATACATATATTAACGCTCTTTCTTCTTTTAGCCCTCCGGATCGAGCAAATCTTCTGTAAGGACAAAACGAGGCCCAACCAAAAAGTTGGGCGACCAAGAAAGGTACAGATCGAAAAAGTCGCTGAAGACGGCACACCGACTGCTCCCCCTGGTGTTAAAAATAAAATGGTAAAGCAATGCGGAGTTCTTGTTAGGGACTACATCCCGATCACCGTTCGAGAATGGCATCAGCCAAAGGAGGGAGGAGTAAGATATGTCAGCGATGAGGGCAAAGAAAGACTTTGGAGAAAGCTCATGCTTAATTTCACCCTGGCGCCAGAGGTGGATCAGATGAGGAGGATCCAATGAGGCAGAAAAGATTGCCCGGAAAAACATGGAGCAAAAAGTCAAGGACTGGGCTTAAGAAGATGGCCGAGCTATTCAAGAACTGGAAGAAAAGATTGAACATCGAGTTTGTCAGAAAAATAAGACTCCAGACTTCGATAAAGGGTATGAGAAGATAAGGACTACTGGGAAGAATTTGTGGCGTACAAGAAATCGAGGAAGCTCAGGAAAAGTCTGCAAAAAATAAGGCAAATGCTGCTAAAAAGATGTACCACCATACTATGGGGCTGGTGGCTACGCTTTTAGCATGCCTAAGTGGGAGAAACTTGAGGCGGACCTGCTGGCTAAAGGGATCACTCCAGAGCCACTCAAGTGGATCGAACGGGCAAGAAATTGGTTTTACGGGCATGGGGGCACGTTGGACGCAGAAGGGAAGTGCATATATAACAGAAGACACAAAGATAATCCCCTACTACCCATCCAAGAAATTAGAAATGCAGTAAAGGATGTTGCAGAGGGACGGTTCATTCCCGATAGAGAGGATGACGAGCTCACACGCGCCCTTGGGAATAAGGAACACGACGGACGGTTACGAGGCGTACCTGGCTCCAAGCCCAAGACAATTGCGATTCCCGAGCACAGGAAGAAATTTCCTGATAGAAGCCATCAGAGGAGAAAGGAAAGGGAGGCAATGGAAGCACGCGCTGCTGCAGACCGGCTGCGTAATATAGAAGAAGAATTAAAGCGCAGAAGGATCAAATTGCCGTGCTTAGCCAGCAAGGTACTAGCGGCCAATCTCAACGGCACATGGTAGAAGCTGCATGCGATGGTACCGGCGGCCCATCGAATCGGAAAAGCAGCGTGGCTTCCACGGAGCTCCAGGATGGTAATGATGATGCAGTGACGGTGGCTCCACTTCGTCGCTACCCAGTGGATGATATCACGGAGAGCACACCTTGTGAGATGCATGTGAAAGTTTTTAACTTAACCGTGAAGGTGGCGGTCGGCTATGTCGTACCAATTGGACCTAATCCAACTTACCATTTCTCTCCGGTTCCAAATGGCTACGCTGTTGTCGCGGTGGATGAAGTGATGAAAGATTATGAGGAGCTGAAGCTGCAACACCCTGCAGGTGAAGATGGGGAGGTGCTTGAACTTGGAGAAGCCAAGAAAGCGACCATTCTATGGCCAAAGGAATTCATCGTGCTTCCGAACTGGCAGCCAAGGCCATCGACTCCTCACCAGTCTCCAGCGCAACAGTCCTCTTCACCGCCTCAGCATTCTCCAGCGCAACAGTCCTCTTCACCGCCTCACCAGTCTCCAGCGCAGCCGTCTCCGCCGCCGCGTCAGCCGTTTCCGCCCACCGCTCGTACTATGAGGGGTAAGCGATCACCGAAACGTAAAAGGTCGCCCCTCCCAACAGTACCTCATAAGAATCTTCCCATTAGACCTTATGACAGGACTGTAGCGGAAAACGCCGCGGAGGTGGCTGCCTACAATAAGGCTTTTTTTGCACCAAAAAAGCCCGAGCAGAAGCCGGTATACGATGAAAAATCCAAAAAGTGGAGAAAGTCCTTCCTTGAGCAGCCATCCCAATATCGATGAATCTGCATCTGACTATGGTCGTGAACTTAGTAAGCTAGCACGTGCCCAGTCTGAGCAGAACAAGGAAAGAAGTGCAAAAAGCGGGAAACAAATTGCCCAGCTCGGACAGCAGAAAAATCAATCGGTCCCCCCGCTCATAGTGTGTTCCGATATCGACAAGGACTTCAGAGCCGATATGGATAAGGACCTGCAATTATTGGACCCCAGAGCCATAGCTGCTGCTAGAGAACAGGTATCACTGTATCGCAGGCCATGGAAAATGCTACCGCCATGGGTATGACCTTGGTCAACTTTTAGGCTATGAAGATCAGCCAATGTTAGAGATAGCACGGAAATATGTCACAGGGGAGTCTATGGTCAGTAATGAGGAGCTCACGCGTCTATCAACACATATGCGAAATCTGCATACTGGTACATGGTGCACACATCAAAGAAGGACGCGAAGAGTGGATTGCGGTGGACGTTCGAGTGGAGCATTTCTTCAAACCTTACGTATACAGGTTCAAATGACTGAACTGTTTCAGTTATTCAATCAGCGCGCCCTCGACAAATCTATCCTCTTTGCTATTGTCTGTAAGTGATTTATTTTCGTAATTAAGTCTCTAGCTCAGCTCGTTCATTGCCTGTATTATATTATCCTGACTATATATATATCCTTTTGTACGCTATTATGTAGAATGAAGATGATGGAATGCAAAGCATCTAGACATTATGAGGTTGGGTTCGTTGACCCATATATCGTTAATGAACATACGTTACGCAATCACCCCAAGACGTGGAGCATGACCTGACCACCTTTTTAATCAAGCAAAACTTCTGTACGGAAATACTATTTCCTTACAACTTCAAGTGAGTGTTTCTGTCTTGTACATATTTTTATTTGGCTTTCTCGATGTTAAGTGTAATTGATGAGCTATGCATGTCTGCTTTATGTAAACGTCCGCAGGTTCCACTGGATTCTGCTAAGCATTCAAGTTGACAAGTCCATAGTTGAAGTCCACGACTCATTAAGTTGGGACCAAGCGACGTGGACCGAATGAAAGAAATGCTCAATAAGTAATTTCAATCATTATCGCATTATATCGCCTCTTTCGTTCGTTTCCTGATATCAAGTAATTAATAACTCCTTTGTTCATTTTTTTGCCAAAGCAGGTGTTGGACACTATTCAAACAGAATGTAGAAGGTCCATTCAAAGATGAGCTAACTTATATATCGGTGAAAAGTCCGCAGCAGCCACCGGGGAGTAATTTATGTGGATTCTACGTTTGCGAGTTCATTCGCGAGTTGACCTCTGAGCGGAGAACAACTTCTTTGAGCAAAATGCGGGAGAAGCTCGACCCAGAACGCGCATACGAGCAATTCAAGAGGAATTGGCGGGATTTCTGCTTAGGGAGGTCATCGATGAAAGGGGAGAACATTATGCTTCGGACGATGAACTACATATGTGATCTATCTCCATGTAATTAAATAGTTGTATTCTCGCAAGAGATCGAATATTAATTATATATGCATCAACGTGTACTGTGTATATAGTAGAGCGTATAATATGCGTACGGAAACGATGGAGAGCACGTCGGCGATGCGAAGAAGGGGGAGACGACGGAGGCACCGGCGAGAGGGAGAGGGCACCGGCGAGAGGGGCACCGGCGAGAGGGAGACCCTAAACCCTAAATACAAAAAAAAACACTCATTGGTCCCGGTTCGTAACACGAACCGGGACCAATGAGTCTCCCCCACGCCCAGTCAGAACTGGCCACGTGAAGCCCCATTGGTCCCGGTTCGTGTCTGAACCGGGACCAGCATTCGTCCCGATTGGCTGGTCCCGGTTCGAAAACCGGGACGGATGGCCCAACCAAACCGGGACCATATGCCAATTTCTACTAGTGCCTATATATGTGCCAATACATAACCTACGACAGTAAACACCTACACGGAGAAGTTTTCACCGGTGAGCTACACATGCATGTGTTGTTGAACCGAAGGATGGTGACATCTGAAAGAATGTTTAGCTGCTGTCAAGATCAGCGCACAGCACAAGCAAGAACCAGCAGCAATTTGATATCTTCCTACTACGTTTACTGGAGGAAAAATAAGGTAGTGCTGGAGTAATATATAGAGTTGACAAACTGCCAGTTCATTGCATATTCGGTATAGATTTGTATATCGTGCAGTTGCAACTTGCAGTCTAGCGGACAAGCCGAGCAAGCGTTCATCTCGTCCATGAACCCAGCCATGCAATTTGCCTTCTTTTAAATGTTTTGTTCGTCAACTTGCAGACGATTGCGTGGCCGGATCAAATGGAGGCTCGCGGCGGCAGTTGACCTTCGATTTGGTGATGCATATGCACCTGATTATATGTAGTAGTATCTACTACTCTATCCGGAGCATTTGACTTTCGTTGTCCCTGCAATGAGGAGGGAAGGCAGGCGTGATCCGGCGATCAACACCATTGTCGTCGCCGCGCTCTTGGTTGCATGTGCGGCGCTCCAGGTCGAGGAAGCCCATGGGGAAGAGGCAGGGCCCTGGGAAGAGCCCGTGACGGAGCTGACGAACGGCTTCACCGCGAGGCACGCCGCGGACGCGCCGGGGCGGTTCGAACCGTTGCTGTACGCGACCAACGGCGTCTTCGCCTTGGGCTTCCTCCGCGTCGGCACGTCGTCGCTGGACCTCGCCGTGGTCCACCTCCCGTCGTCCTTCCCTCTGTGGCGCGCTACGCCGGCACGCGTCGCGGACTGGTCGCGCCCGGCCACGCTCTCCTTCGACGGGCGCCTGGTCCTTTCCACCGGCCCCGGTGCAGGCACCGTCCTGTGGAGCACCCTCAACTCCGTCGGCGACACCGTAAAGCTCCTCAACTCTTCCGACCTCATCATCCACCTCTACGACGAGCGCAGCACGCCGTGGCGGAGCTTCGACAGCCCGTCGGACACGCTGGTGCTGAACCAGAACTTCACCCTGTCCTCGCCGCCGCTCATCTCCGAGAACCGCCGCTTCGCGCTGCGGCTCGGCAAGACGTACATGGCGTTGTACATGGAGTTCTACGGCGGGCGCACGAGGCCCATGTACTGGCAGCACACGGCCCTCATGGCCCAGCCGGAGAAAGCCACGGAGCCGCCGGTGTACGGGCACCTGGACGGCCGGGGCTTCTTCGGGCTCTACCTCCAGGGCGGCAACGACAGCGTCGACACGCTCGCGTTCGACACCTTCGTACAGAACCTCACCGGCGCCTTCCGGCGGATGACGCTGGAAGACGACGGCAACCTCCGCGCGTACTACTGGAACGACGCTTCCAAGGCCTGGACCTCCGACTACCAGGCCATCTCGGGGCAGTGCGAGCTGCCGACCACGTGCGGCGCCTACGGCCTGTGCGTCCCCGGAGAAGCTGCGTCGCAGTGCCAGTGTCTCGTTAACAGCACCACCGGCGGAAGGACCTCCCCACCGTGCGCCGCCGAGGAGAACACCGACCTCTGCAGCGGCGGAGCAGGGCAGCTGTTCGACGTGGTCCGGCGGAGCCGGGTGTCGCTGGCGTACAAGGAGCAGGTGCAGTTCAAAACGTACAAGACGGCGGCGGAGTGCGAGGCGTCGTGCGCTGCCAACTGCACCTGCTGGGGCGCCATGTACAACGGCGCGAGTGGGTACTGCTACCTCATCGGCTTCCCCGTGGAGACGGTGGTGTATGAGGCCGACGACCGGAAGGTGGGCTACTTTAAGATCAGGAAGGCGCAGCAGACCGCGGCGCGGGCGCGTGCCGTGTCGCCTGGCGTGACCGCCACGATGGTCGTGCTGTCGCTGGTGCTGGCCGTGGCCGCGGCGTACGCTGGGTATCGCATTTGGGAGCGTCGGCGGCGACGACGGGCCGGCGGTGTGGGGATGGAGCAGGAACTGACGCCGGGCTCTTACAGGGACCTCAAGTCCATGGGCAGCCCCAGCAACTCCTTCAAGGCGTGATCGGTGCGAGTGACTCGAAGCTGATCGGATCTATCTGTCGAGCGATGTGATCTCCATCAATCGTTACCATGCCAAGCGGGTTGCCGAGCTGCAGAGCTTGGACAAAGAGCACTAATGGCTGCAGCCCTGCAGAGCTTGCAGGAACAAATGGCTTGACCGGATTTTTAATATGGATGAGGATTGTGATCCATTGTATAGAGGTTTTCTCCCCATTCCTTTCCACCTTCTCTGCTTGTGAACATGCATGTTCAATCAACTGTATACCTGTGTAACAGTGTAAGTATTATGGTGAAGAACACAATTTTTTGTTGATTAACTAGACTACACAGAGACGTCATTTTTTTATAACGGGAATATACTAATATCAAAAAGATATTAATTACACCCTAGCTCTGAAACAACTTAATTACCGGAACAACATAAGCCACTAAGGATGCATAGAGCCGAAAAACAAAAGGAAAAAAAATGAAGACCTCGCCGAAGCAATCAGAGACATGCAACAGTAGAAACACCGCCAATGGAGACGACATCTCGGCACCGTATAAGCTTCTCCAAAAACGACGACTCCAAGAAGGAAACAGTGCACAAACACCTTCGTCGTCCAGTGTAACTAGCACACATGCAAAAGAAGGGAAAATGTATAGCCAAGCACGACTAATATACAATGCCTAAGAGGTTGGAGGCCCGATCTACAGACTAGACCACCATCCATGTTGGGTAAGAACAACATTAGCCACCAATACATAGTTTATAGAAATGAGTGAAAATATAATTGCCACCAATACCCATATCCAATTGCCAAATATATCCGCAACACTACAAAGTGCATACAAGTTAGTGGTTATCTACATGAATGTAGGACGGGCATACTTACATTGGAAGATGTGGCTGTCTCATCAATATGCTTACGTTAAGCATCATCCACAAGAATGTTTACACGCATAGGAATTTAACTTTCCGCATAAACTTGTTAAAAAAAAGCGCACAATCTTTCAAAACAGTATAGAGGCATTTCACAGCAAAAATATCAAAAGATGATAAGGTCCAAACTCCAAACTAGAGAATTAGTTGAATCGTCCAAAGTAACATTACCATAGAAGTTCTTAACTCATTCCATAGGATGCTCTTTCCATTAACTAGACGTCGAAAAGTTAGCCAATCTATCCCTTGACCAAAAACCTCAACCACACTAATATTTCAGTTAAGATAAATGGAATACATTCTAGGGAATCTTGTAGCTAAACTGATTCTCTCACCATAGTGTCACACTTCTTCCCAAAACCTTTTTCGTCTCCCATTTTCCACTTTTATCTTACATCATGACAAAACAAAAAGTTCTTTAACTTCCATTAGGCCTTGCCAAAAGTGAGAATCTCCAATTTTAACTTTAGCCTGGCCTAAAGTGCATTTTGTAAGAATTTTTGTCGGACAAAATCTTGCTAAGCACCTTATTCATTACTCTAAAACCATTTGGAAACTAAGATAATATTCATAGTATTAGGATTTAGAATTCCTAATCCATGATCATCTTCTAGTAAACAAACTATTAACCAGCTGACCATATGGTATTTCTTCTTCTTCCTATCTCCACTCCACAAAAAATCTAGCCATGTAATTATACTTTATAACTTCACCCATGAAGGTAGCCTATAAAAGGAAAGTCTATACAATGGCACACTGTTGAGAGAAAAGTTGATGAGAATTATCCTACTACCTGTTGCAAGGTTTTGCCTACCAGCATACAAATCTATTCTCAGTTTCCAATCACATTCTTTGGTATTTTTTTCAGAACCGTCTAACGCCCATTCCATTTAGATTTAACAAATTCCCAGTTAGTTTTGCATAATGGCAACTCGTGAGAAACTCTACAGACTAGAACGAATCACGTCAAAAAATTCATCGGCTAAGGAGTCTACTGAAAATCAACTACATCTCATTCAGTTGTAGAGAGTTGTAAGTCATGTGCAACTCTTAGGCCAGCACGAATCACGACGTAAATCTGACGGTTAACTAATCGAGAAATATTTACATGAATTTTTTTCCTCAGCTGCAACACATTTGCAACTCTCAGATCAAAATGATCACAACGCAAATCCAATGGCTGAGGAGTCGACTGGGATTTAGTTAAATATCAGATGAATGAGTTTTAGAAATTTTGTTTTCTCATCGCTTGGCATGGTATTCCTAAGTACTTCATAGATAAATCCCTTGTTTTACATGTGAAAATTTCCTCCAATTAATACATATATTTTTTTGAGCTCAGGGTAGTCGATATCCACCGCTCGAATAGATAGAATAGAATTGACCCAGTTTATAAGGGAAACCGGGCCCAAAAACCATACAAACTGTACAATGCCCTGTTTATGAGGAAAACAGGACCAAAAAACCGCACAGACGATGTGACCCGTCGCCCACACGACACAAGTCGACCACACGCCACAACACACACCCCCCGCTCTGGGGCCGCCGCCCCGGCGTAGCAACCAGATCGACCTTCGCATTGCCCGAAGGCGATCCAGTCATGGTCGACGAACCCACTGCCCACACAGTCTTCATACAGGTCGCCACCAAAACCAACCTGATCCGGGGCCGCCGCCCTGGTGTAGCAACCAGATCGACCTTCGCATTGCCCGAAGGTGATCCAGTCATGGTCGACGAACCCTCTGCCCGCACAGTCTTCATCCAGGTCGCCACCAAAACCAACCTGATCCGGGGCCGCCGCCCCGGCGTAGCAACCAGATCGACCTTCGCATTGCCCGAAGACGATCCCGTCGGGTCGACGAATGCTCCGCCTGCTGAAAGTGCATGTTGCCCCCATGCGTGGTTTTGGTAATTAATGACAATCCTTATGGACTAATGTTTGTATTGAGTTATTCTTGTAGGTTTGTCCCTTGGCATCGCTTGAACTCCATGTGTTGGATTCAAGGTTGTATGCCATCAAGATCATTGATTATGATGGACATATTTGATATGATCAAGAAGATGAAAATATACAAGTTTGATCAAGACTAAGTGCAAAGAGTGTTTTCAAATTGATCAACACACAAAGCTAAATGATATACCATGTGGGATCATGTGATCCAATGGTATGGTAAGAAATTGTCCATATATCTTTGTGAACTAACCCATTATGTGTGTGTGGCATTCCTTTGTTGGGGTTAGGTATTTCTCAATGGGCTGGCATCGAAAGGAAGATTTCTTATAACTCATGGAGGATGACGTCAAGTGGTGATCGTCATCGAGATTATGAAGTGCAAGTTCAAGAGAAGCATCTCGAAGAAATTCTATGCTTGAAGCTTGCCACCCATATGGAGATATTGGTCAAGTGAAGATGTGCCTATGAGAGGCTCTCCCACATTGGAGTATGGGGGAGCAACATTTGAATCTTCACCAAGCAAAGCGCAAATCAAGAAAGATAGTCCACTTGAAGAGATCAAGATCGTCATCATCTAGCTCAAGTGGAATGCGCAAGGCAAAGGTATGATCTTGATAGGGTTTCTATTTTGTCGGTCTCATGGTGTTAGTAGGGGACCGGGTTATAGATAGACGACGTACTATCAAGAGGGGCTCTCAAGTGAGTAACTTGATCGCATCTTTGTGCAGAGCTCAAACCTTTGCATACTTGGCATATCATCTTTCTTGGTTCTTATTTGGCTTTTATCCATGTGAGAATTTAGAGCTTGTGTTTTAACCGCTTATCTTTTCTAGAGAGGTCAAACTCTCTCCTTGTAGTTTCCTCCTCACATGATGGACTATGATGTGTATATGCATGATCTTGTAGGGCTTGTGAATATCTTCGAAACAAGCCCAAGATCATAAAAAAAGGAGTCTTGATGAATATCTTGTTGACTTTTGATGTTGGAGAATTTACCGGTTGTTCTTTTTTAGAGAAGGTTTACCTTTCTACATTTGGTTTTATTCTCCATTGTTGGACTATGAGTTTTCTCTGCATGATCTCACAGTGCTCGTTGTGGTGATTCCAACGAGACCAAGAACATCGAAAACGGAGTTCGTATGCTCAAGATATCTTCGTTTTCGTGTTCGGTGTTGCTGAAGATTTTTCCTGGCCGGAGTCTCCGGTCCCATACCGGAGTCTCCGGTCTGCGCATTTCGTTTTTCATCCCAGCGGACGACGCGTGCGGTATAGGGGTCCGGAGGAGGTCCGGAAGTGGCCCGGAGTCTCCGGGCCCCGCAGGCAGGAGTCTCCGGTGTAAGTTTCCTGTAACGGCTCTTTTTCTAGGGACCTATAAAAAGGCCCCCTTCTTCCCCAAAGCAACCAGCTCTTCCAAATACGATTTTTCCCCCTCTCTCACCTCCATTGTTGACCTTGGAAAGCTTGCCTCTCTCTCAATTCCTCCCATGATTCTTGCATATCTTTGAGGGAAAAGAGAGAGGAGATCTAGATCTACATTTTCACCAATCCATCTCTCTTCTAAGTGAGGGGAACCTAGTAGATCTTGATCTTGGAGTTCTTGGTGTTTCTCCTCCTTTGTTCTTCCTCTCTTACTCCCCCATAAGCATTTGTTGCTTTGTTGGAATTTGAGAGTGAAGGATTTGAGCACTTGTGCTCTTGCCATTGCTTTGTGCATCGGTTTGTGCTCTCCACGAGGATTCGTGGAAGTTGAAAGTTTGTGAGCTTGTTACTCGTGGGTCTTTGGACCCTAGACGCCTTTGTGGTGGTTGAGACCTTGTGTGGTCACTTATAGCTGTTCGGGAGCCCCCAGTTCGGTTTTGGGTGTGTGCCCCGGATCTTTGTTGTAAAGGCTCCGGTTTCCGCCTAGAAGGATTCCGATAGTGGAAGGTGAACCAATCCTTTGTGGTGCGGTTCATCGGAGAATAGGGTGAGCCTTTGTGGCATTGAGATCAACCTTTGTGGTGCCTCACACATCCCCAACGAGACGTACTCCCCTAAAAAGGAGGAACTCGGGAATACATCCTCGTCTCTGCGTGCCTCGGTTATTTCTATACCCGAGCTCTTTACTTATGCACTTTACATTGTGATAGCCTTCGTGCTTGAAGTATTCTATTGCTATCACCTTGTTACTTATCTTGCCTAGCATAAGTTGTTGGTGCAATCCTATATGCTTTTGAACATTAGTTGTCTTCAATTGGTATTTGATCCCGATTACGTGTCTCTTTGGAAGACAAACATTTTTCGTCTTGGTACCTTGTGCCATAATGAAAAATGTAGAGGGTTTGGTTTATTCCGTGATGGTATTTTCATCAATTGGTATCTTGCTTTCATTTGCCATCTTTTCAAAGTGGTATCTTCAATCATGTGTTGATTTGGGTCTTTGATATAATTTGGACAATTCTTTTTCTTGTCACACTTGTGTGTGCTTTGTTGGTTTAATTGGTGTTTTGTCCAAATTATATCTCATTTGGTTCTTGAAAGTCTTGTGCATGCATATTTACTATATGTATATCTTATGGCTTGCTTACTTTCGTTGATCCAATATATAGGATAAACTCCATCAAATCCTAATTGGCTAAGATGTGCATGAAATTTAATTTCATATCAATACACACACATATATGTGGAGTTTGTCCTATGTATTGTAGTTGCTCTAACTACTTTGGACCCGATTAGTTTGGGTACCATGTTGTACTTAAATTTGTTTTAGGTTCATTGGAGATGCATTGGAAGCTTGTCACATCTAAAAGGAAGGTGTTGCCACCATGTGCTTATTGGAGCCAAGCTTGGTTGATCATGAACTTTTATCTTCTACGTCACCCAATGTTATCTCGTAACAAGTACCTACCTCATGCATACCTTTCTAGCTTTCAACCTTGCGTAGGTTGTTTCTTGGCATGAATCTCCTTTGTTGCATTTCATTTGGTTCTTGCAAAACATCTTTATTACGAATGTGAGTAAGCCGGGATGATTACATATCAAGGGGAATATATATATAATCATTTTCATGATTCACCAATCCCAAATATGTTAATCTAGCACTTTCAACTCTATGTCTCGTATATGCAATATTGATGTTTTTTCAAAATCATTTACTTTTTGCGATACTTGTTATCTTTCTCGGAGCATCCCATTTATCACCTTATCTCTTGTGGATATTTTTGATGCTATGATGAGTACGTGTTGGAAGTTCATCTATATCCCTTTAAGATAAAATTGAGCTTTGTGCTATGCTTTTAAGCAAAGATCTTATTGGTGTATTTCTGACTTCCTCTTGGATATCATGTCATCTAACTTTGTACCTATTTTGTGTGTGCATGTTTCTTTGTAGACTTATATCTTCATGATTGGTGTCTACTTAGAGACTTATACACATGAGAGTAACATGAGAGTAGTTACATGTTTAATTGGTATTCCAATCCTTTAGTGACCACCTTTTATTGCTTTTGATTCTTTGGTGTTTTCTGAATGGCACAAGGTTTGTTTTTATTTGTTATGCTTTTACATCTTAATAAGCTTGTGGACCTATTTGCTAGATGTTCTTTGGTTTGGGTTCTAAATTATCTAGGAGGGAGTGAGCATTCCATGTTGTGCACAACATATTAAAATGAAAATCCTACTTTGTGCACGTACCTTGGGGACTTCATCTTGATTTTTAGAACACTTTTTCGGATCCTTTTAATTGCTTGCTTCTTTCGTCGAAGTATCTTTCTCTTTGATATTCTTTTGCATTTTTTTGGATCCTCGATATAGTTTGATCTCCCTCACTCATATCATGAGAAATGCACATATTATGGGGAGTTCTTATTATATTGGCCTTCTTAATTGTTCACCCATTTCGGCAATGGATGCCAATGGGGGAGAAATTTAGAGGGTTTATGGGGACATAGTTTTGTTCTCTTGCATCCTTGCTTTTTGTGTTGCTTGGTTGCTCAATTCATTATATAAACCCTCGTAAAAGGGATTGTCATCAATAACCAAAATGGGGAGATTGAAAGTGCATGTTGCCCCCATGCGTGGTTTTGGTAATTAATGATAATCCTTATGGACTAATGTTTGTATTGAGTTATTCTTGTAGGTTTGTCCCTTGGCATCGCTTGAACTCCATGTGTTGGATTCAAGGTTGTATGCCATCAAGATCATTGATTATGATGGACATATTTGATATGATCATGAAGATGAAAAGATACAAGGTTGATCAAGACTAAGTGCAAAGAGTGTTTTCAAGTTGATCAACACACAAAGCTAAATGATATACCATGTGGGATCATGTGATCCAATGGTATGGTAAGAAATTATCCATATATCTTTGTGAACTAACCCATTATGTGTGTGTGGCATTCCTTTGTTGGGGTTAGGTATCTCTCCATGGGCTTGCATCAAAAGGAAGATTTCTTATAGCTCATGGAGGATGACGTCAAGTGGTGATCGTCATCAAGATTATGAAGTGCAAGTTTAAGAGAAGCATCTTGAAGAAATTCTATGCTTGAATCTTGCCATACATGTGGAGATATTGGTCAAGTGAAGATGTGCCTATGAGAGGCTCTCCCACATTGGAGTATGGGGGAGCAACATTTGAATCTTCACCAAGCAAAGCGCAAATCAAGAAAGGTGGTCCACTTGAAGAGATCAAGATCGTCATCATCTAGCTCAAGTGGAATGCGCAAGGTAAAGGTATGATCTTGATAGGGTTTCTATTTTACCGGTCTCATGGTATTAGTAGGAGACCGGGTTATAGGATAGACGGCGTACTATCAAGAGGGGCTCTCAAGTGAGTAACTTGATCGCATCTTTGTGGAGAGCTCAAACCTTTGCATACTTGGCATATCATCTTTCTTGGTTCTTACTTGGCTTTTATCCATGTGAGAATTTAGATCTTGTGTTCATCTTCATACCAAGCTCTAGTTCATCAAAAACGGATTTCATATGCATATCTTGTTGCGTTTTTGATATTGAAAGTTTTACCGGCTTATCTTTTCTAGAGAGGTCAAACTCTCTCCCTATGGTTTCTTCCTCACATGATGGACTATGATGTGTATATACATGATCTTGTAGGGCTTGTGAATATCTTCGAAACAAACCCATGATCATAAAAAACGGAGTCTTGATGAATATCTTGTTGAGTTTTGATGTTGGAGAATGTACCGGTTGTTCTTTTTTAAGAAGGTTTACCTTTCTACATTTGGGTTTATGCTGCATTGTTGGACTATGATGTTTCTCTGTATGATCTTACAGTGCTCATTGTGGTGATTCCAACGAGCCCAAGAACATCGAAAACGGAGTTCGTATGCTCAGGATATCTTCATTTTCATGTTCGGTGTTGCTGCAGATTTTTCCTGGCCGGAGTCTCCGGTCCCAGACCGGAGTCTCCGGTCTGCGCGTTTCGTTTTTCGTCCCAGCGGATGGCGCGTGTGGTATAGGGGTCCGGTGGAGGTCCGGAAGTGGCCCGGAGTCTCCGGTGTAAGTTTCCTGCAACGGCTCTTTTTCTAGGGACCTATAAAAAGGCCCCCTTCTGCCCCAAAGCAACCAGCTCCTCCAAGCACGATTTTCCCCCTCTCTCACCCCCATTGTTGACCTTGGAAAACTTGCCTCTCTCTCAATTCCTCCCATGATTGTTGCATATCTTTGAGGAAAAGAGAGATGAGATCTAGATCTACATTTTTACCAATCCATCTCTCCTCTAAGTGAGGGGAACCTAGTAGATCTTGATCTTGGAGTTCTTGATGTTTCTCTTCCTTTGTTCTTCCTCTCTTACTCCCCCATAAGCATTTGTTGCTTTGTTGGAATTTGAGAGTGAAGGATTTGAGCACTCGTGCTCTTGCCATTGCTTTGTGCATCGGTTTGTGCTCTCCACGATGATTCGTAGAAGTTGAAAGTTTGTGAGCTTGTTACTCTTGGGTCTTTGGACCCTAGATGCCTTTGTGGTGGTTGAGACCTTGTGTGGTCACTTATAGCTGTTCGGGAGCCCTCAATTCGGTTGTGGGTGTGTGCCCCGGATCGTTGTTGTAAAGGCTCCGGTTTCTGCCTAGAAGGATTCCGATAGTGGAAGGTGAACCAATCCTTTGTGGCGCGGTTCATCGGAGAATAGGGTGAGCCTTTGTAGCGTTGATATCGACCTTTGTGGTGCCTCACACCTCTCCAACGAGACGTACTCCCCTAAAAAGGAGGAACTCGCGAATACATCCTCGTCTCCGCGTGCCTCGGTTATTTCTATACCCGAGCTCTTTACTTATGCACTTTACGTTGTGATAGCCTTCGTGCTTGAAGTATTCTATTGCTATCACCTTGTTACTTGTCTTGCCTAGCATAAGTTGTTGGTGCACATTGGTGGGCCTAGTTTATTTAGGTTGTTGGCTTGTTAATTTAAACACCTAGTTTTATTCCGCAATTATCAAGTGTAAACCAGAAAAATTTTAATCGCCTATTCACCCCTCCCCCTCTAGGCGACATCCTTGTCCTTTCACACCAGGTCACCACCCAGACCCACGCTAAACTATGGTTCTGCTTCATAGAACCGTCATAGCGTGGGAGCCCGAGGCCGCTGCCTCGGCGTACCGCCACCGTCCGGGGCCACCACCCCGGCATCCACCTCCCCTGACCACATCGCCATCCTACCCATCCGCCGCGAACCCGCCGCACCAAGAGAGCCGGTGACTCAAAGACGACGCCTCCAACAAGGTAGTGACGCGTCCGTCACCGTCGCCTGCCCCCCGACGGAGCTTAGGCTTTCACCCGGAGACCATCGGACCACTCCCGTCGGGCCGGTTGTCGAAACTCCACGACGATGCCATCAAGAAGGAGAACGACGCCCAAGGGCGCCGCCATCGTCGGCACCGAGTCGGTGCAAGGCTTTCGCCCGGAGTTCGAGCCGCCCATGATGCTTAGGGAGCTGCGAGATAGGAGACCGCATCCGTGGCCGGCCACCAAGCTCCGCCACTTGCTGAAGTCCCGCGGCACCTCACGCCATGGAAGCCAACGAGCTAGCCGCATCACCACCGCACGGCCAACGATCCGGGGCCGCCGCCCGGCTTCCACCACTGCTCATCTGTCTCCGCCACACCACGTGCAACCTCTTCCACACCCGCACGCCCTCCAGCCCGCACGGCGAGCTCGCCGCCCGCACGGGCCCGCCAGGCCCAAATCAAGCCCGACGGGGCCCAGATCTCGATCCCGAGCGCCGACAGCGAAACCCACGGCACCGGTGGCGCCCACCGCGCCGCATCGCCGCCTGCAGGTCCGTCGACCACCATCACCGTTCGAGCCCGCCGGCTCGGCGTCCCTAACCCCAACCGCCGCCGCCCCCCACGGGGAGCTCTCGGCGGCGCGAATTTCTTCCCCTGGCGCCACCGGGGGAGCGACGCGAGGGGCAGACAAACTAATTCTACGTGCTATTTGCCTTAATTAATACATTTGTCTTTTGCTGTAAACCTCGCTTTTAGAAAAGTTTATTTTAAAGTTAGTTAGTGGTTTGTAATTTGATTTAAATCTACTAGGAAAAGGTACTGTGTCATTTACATATTGCAGTATTGACGCACCGTCTTTTACAATGTTTTAAGCTAGGCAAGTAATAAGACCATGATTAACTGCTCCATTAATCATGAAAGATGTTCATTATATCTTGGTTCGCTATTTTCTGCCTCGTTTTTTTTATGGAGTTGCGTTAGGTCTTGGCTTGATGTTCAGTGGAAACATGAGAACTACGCTCGTTCTCAGTTCGCCTCGCTCTCGGCCTCTCGGGTCAGAACAAGCGTTTGCTACTCTGTCGCAAATTACAAAATCTCGGGAAAAGGTTTACCACTGCGTCTTTTTCCCATCCAAACTTGCTGATTGCTAGTTTAAAATATTCGAGGGAATAGGCTAAGGACAAAGATTCGTTCGACGCGATGACTACGCAGATATGTGCCTCCCTTGCCCAGCATCAAGACTGGCATGCTCATGCGGCCATATTGTTTGAGCAGCCTGCACCTTCTGAACCTAGGGCCGCTGCTCCGACCTTCAAATCTTCAATCCAAGCTCTGCCAAAGTGCACTAGGTGAGTCCTAGTATCCTAGATCCTCTGCGGCGTCTACATCTCCTCTACATCACCAAGCAAAGATCACTGGTCATCTTTGTGGGTATAATGTCTGCTCTGTCATCCGTAGACACCGACGTCGAACCATAGACCGTCGCCTCCCATCGCTGAGATGGCGAGAAGAGCGAGATGCTCCACCGCTTTTGGGCCGCGAATTCCCTTTGATTCTTGGGCCTTAACCAGTTGTGTTTATTTGTATTATGCTCGCCAGGGTAAACGGCTTTCAACAGAAGGGAGCAATATCATTTTTTTCTTAGTTTTACATAGACATGCTATGGCTCCTGAAGCTTCCTCGAGCCCTTAAAAAAATTGAAAATTTTCAAATCTGAAAAAAAAATCAGGAGTACATCTAGTATATATGACACAAGTTTTGTAGAAATATAATATTATCCGTGATCTACACAGACAAAAAACAATTGTGGGATCAAAAACAAGTTTTGTTTTCCATTTTTAGAGCCTTAAATCTGTCATGTTTGCGTAGTCCAAAATGTTCAATATTTTTCCGTGAAACTGTGCAAATCTTTAGATAATATAAATAGTTATCCATGTACCCAAAACCATAATTCTGGAAACATCTAAATTTTAGTATTATTTTCTTTTGTTCTAAATATCAAGCTCCATGAACCCAGTCTCACTCTATGGAATTTGAAGTCATCTGTATTAGTTAAACTCAGTGTTTCACATTCATATTTGTGCTTTTCTTTTCTTCGTTTGCTTTCTCTTTGCTTCTTCTTTTCCCCTTTTTTCTGCTAAATATATGCATATAAAACTTCAGTATTAATATACTAAGCGAGTGGTGTCCTATTCTCATCATTTGTGATGCTGGCCCATGTCAAACATGTTGTCTCAGAACTCAGAGACAATGAGTACTGCTATGCGTTTACTTGGAACTTTTGTCCATCCGTTGCCAACTAATCTTTTCCTTTTGGAGGTTCAACAACCGATATTCTCTGTAGCAACAGCCAGAGGAAATAGTTTCAGAGCAAGTCCCGTCTTTCCTGTGCCCAGTTAAGAGTGAAAGATTGCGGAATATTGATTGTATTGCTTGATTTTAGATTGATTACAATGAGCCACGGTGGGCTGTATATAAAAAGGACAAGACTTGGGGATTACGAAACTACTAGAGATAGACTTGGATTACAAACCGAAACTACCAAAGCTAGCCTATACGTGATATAGTCTAACACCCCCCCCCCCCCCAACCCCCCCCCCCCCCCCCCCCCCCCCCCGCGGTCACGGACGGTCTGACTGGAACACAATCCGAAGTCGCGAACTGGAGAGGGAGCCGAGGTGATAGCCCTTGATGCCGATGTCGATGTTGCCGAGTTGTGGGCGTTTTAGTCGTGGTCGATGTTGCCGTTGTCAGGGGAGTTGAGGTAGACATTTGCTGGAGTTGGTGTAGACGAGGTACGCGGCACGCCTTGCCGAGCTTGCTAGACTCAGGAGCACGTCGGGGATGAAGGCACGCGCCGGTGTTGCCAATACCGGACATGCGAAGACAGGGACCACCATGAACCATGCGAGGCAGAGCCAGATGAAGAAGCAAAGAAGATCTCCGTGATCGGTCGGTGCGTAGAGCAGATTTTCCGCCGTTGTTGTCGGAGTAGACGAAAAGATTGCAAAAAGTAAATTGGCAAAAATAAAAATAGACTGCAACTCTGGCGGCACGGTTTGTGGTGGACGAAGACGGCGTGGTGGTTGTTGAAGACGTTTGAGATTGTAGAGGTAGTAGTTTATTGGTGTAGATAGTTGCCGGCGAGGTAGGAGATGCCGGGGATGTACTTGATGTAGAGAATTGTCGACGATGAAGACCACGAGCGTTGTTGGTGCAGCCCTTGTGTTGACGGCGAGGCGCGTACTTAGGGACGAGCTTGTCCCGGTCGATGTTGTCGAAGACGATCCGGCGTGGTGGCGACGTGGACTTGCCAGAGATGAGTCGACAACGTGTTGGAGTAGAGGCACACGAGGACGATAGGCGGCGGGCGACGCAATCCGATCTATGATTGGCGAAAGAAGAAGAAACGCCGGTCAAGTGGCCGGTGAGAAAATTTCGACAGACAAAGATCTAATGTACTATTTGCGCGCCCCCGGCGGAGATGAATCTCGCCGGGGGCGGCGCGGCGGAAGCGTTGGTGGCTAAACCCTCGGCTGTGGGGCGGATTTGCTCTGATACCATGAAAGATTGTGGAATATTGATTGTATTGCTTGATTCTAGATTGATTACAATGAGTCACGGTGGGCTGTATATAAAGGGGACAAAACTTGGGGACTACGAAACCTACTAGAGATAGAGTTGGATTACAAACCGAAACTACCAAAGATAGCCTATATGTGATATACTCTAACAAAGAGCATTTAATCTCCATCGGAGACGCAAGATTTTATTTTTGGAATTTCTAGGATTCATTTCAAAATGAATTCTTGCCTGCACATGTGCTAGTTTCCTTTTGTGCTCTATAGTCAAATCTGCAGCTATTGCATGGGATAAGAAGTTCACTCTGCAGCGTCAATGCGTCATGATTACCGTGGCGTGCTTAGGCTCTGATGTCACTGAATTAGTTTGATCACTGTCTGCTCTTTGTAGAAGTGGTTCAAAGCTAGTATTTTACTGAAGGCCTGACCTTACTGCAGCACTGAAAACTGTTGAAGACGACTAATATTGTTTTGAGCAGTTGCAACTTGCTGATGCGATGGGACCATTACCAACGACCACACAATTATACCAAAGAAAATTCCCTAAGCATGGAAGCATCGAACAAGACGTGTTCATTTTCTGATCGGATTGCAACCTGATATCCTCCTCTGGACATCCGATCGGATATGTAAACATTTGCTAATTTGTTCTTGCCTTTTGTTTGCTGAGAAGGCCTCGGACACAATTGCATAATAGTACTACTCCCTTCGTTCATAAAAAGATGTCTCAACTTTGTCCAAAACTGCATGTATTTACACATGAAACATATCTAGATACATGTAAATTTGGATAAAGTTAAGATATCCTTTTATGGACGGAGGGAGTAGTATATATGAGTAGTGCACAAGAGTGGCATTGAAGTCATCTGCTCAATTTCTTTAAACAATAAAGCCTGTCGGCTGGAATTAGAACGGAAAGCCAGAAAAAGGCTCCCTTGTCTACTTGTATTTGGCTGATTTGGATGCATTTAATAAAATATAAGCCTCGAGCCCAACATTTCCTTTTTGGGATTACCTTTTTTTTCAACTTAATAGGTAATCTGTTGCCCATTCAATAAGAAACTGTGCATAAAAAATACAGTAATTTCTGCCCGGAACATACACGTACACTTTTCTTGAAAAGACATACAGGTATACATACATGTACTGGAGTATGCCACCTTCTTCTCACTTTGTTCACAATACATTTTATCTGCTTGCCAACTGGAAAAGGTCATGGACACCCTTCTGTGTGAAGATCCTCGTTATGTTATGTCATCATAACAAGAAACCAGCAAACTAATCTGCAGTATTAGCTTTTGGTTTCTGTTTTTGCCTGTTGCTGTTGCTGAAACTTGAAAGCTAAAGCATTGTTGTCTATTATTTTCAGGGATCTTGCCTTCCTTATTTTCAGGCAACTGTCTCATTTCTGCTTAACCAATCATGCAAGGAAACAACCTATTTTTCAAATACGAATATAAAAATCAAGTCATTCGTCAAAGAAAAAATTACTACAATAACAAAGTCAACAAAACGATACACTGATTTTTATAATCCTTCTAGTATCCGGTGCCCGGTTTGGCAGATGCATGAACGCAATCTCACTTCTCATCGAGGGTCGTTTCAGACTCAGAGTGGTATATTTGAGCAATTATTTATCCATATATCACATTCCTAGCCTAGTCCCTTCCCGACCAGGGAGTTCCTTCACCCTTCAAAATTTCCACGACGAAATCCCCCCGGTTCTTTGGCTCAGATTTGTGACATTATTGATGGACCAGGAATGGACCGTGATCTTGTTCAGAGTCTGCAGCTGCAGCAGGTGAGCCTCATTACTGCCGCTTATCACCCAACCTGGCACATTCTACCATGACTGAGCCAAAAAGGGCAAAGATTTATGGTTTCACGGTAGTGTCTCCGTGCGACACTTTTCACCTGCCATGTGTTTTCTTGTAGTTTGCGATTTAAATTGCGTTCAGTACATACCTTAAATGGTGAATCTGGTCACGGCAGAGGACATTAGCCAAGAGATAATAGTCGCACGTTTTTGCTTCCTTTCTACTACTCTCATGATCCTTGATCCATCGACCGATCGACATGTTAATATCTTAATTTATTGGGAAGGAGGCAGTAGCCCAGTGACGCACCCAGGGATCTGAGTTCCACCTCGTCGGGCCAAAATTCGGGAATTCTCACCAATTTAGATTTCTACAATATCAATGTCACCAAGTGTTAGTGTTGGTCGGTTTTCATATTTTAATTTCTTCCTAAATTAGCCAAGAGACAAGGTACTAGCAAGTACTACTTCAGTGCTTCCTTTTCTTTTATTTAGTCTGATGTAGTTAATTCATTTGTTAATCATCAATCATTCATCATTGGGAGGTGAAACACGTGCACAAGCTCATATGAGCATGCTCCCTAATCACACGCTAGAATTGACCATGCCACTAGGAGGTAGATCCACTATTATCGCAAATCGCTCGTTTGTGTAAATAACTAAATATGCGTCCCATGTTCTAAAACTTGTTCCTCCCTTAAGGAAAACCAAAGATGAAAACACATGTTTATGGAAAAACTCTCCTGTATATTCCGCTGGATCTGTCATATATCTTGGGGGTTGGTGGTGTTGACATATGCTTTGATGGACGGTCGTACAAGGGCCTGTACCCATCCCTTTCTTGTTCATCATCGATCATACAGGTCATGGGACCATAGCCATGCATAGGTGATGCGATGCGTGATCCTTGATGATCCATCCACGCGTCCCCACATGTCATGGAGGCAATCCACCACAGGTCACAACGCTCAGCCACCCCTGATCCAACAACACTTCACCCTGCCGTCACTCTCGTTCTTCTCTGATTGATCAACTGCTTGATCGTCTGGACAGTATGCATGTGTACCACCTGAACTTGCACCATTTCATGAAACTGTAGATATTTGAGGTATGATCTTTTCACCATTCCATTCCAAGATCCAACTTCCTAACAAAACCCAGTAACCCACACGCACCAAGGAGCAGATTTGGGGAGTCCGAGTGTCAGGATCAGCAGCTCTATTCCCAGCCATGATGGAGGATAGGCACACGAGGAGGGACAAACAGACAGACAGCATTCGGTTGCGCCAAATCCAATTATGGGCTCACTTGCGGAGACGTGCGCTGCTTACTCGATATAAAACTAAAAGGGAAGATATGCTTTCGGCATTCCTCTGTTGCTCCAACAGTTCCCATGTTCCGTCGCTCGTGTCCTCAACTACTCCTGACTGCAGCCGGATGGCGACGCCGGACGCCGGCCAACCCCCAGAAAATTATCATTCCTCAATCCTTTATCCGACCAGCGATCGACGAGTTGTTCCTTGTTTTGCTCTGGATCAAACTATATACAGTACATATTTACATAGGATCTGCTCTCGGCGTCCTAAATTTTCCCCGGAAATCGGTGTCTCTTTGAGTTGACAGAAATCGGACTGTTTGGCAGTTTATGGAAATACCATCGGTGAACTATGTTATACGAAAAATCAATTTGTTCCGTACAAAACTCTTACTCTTCAACATAAAAGTCAACCAATATCTGTTCGAAAATTGGTTGCATGAAATTGATACAAGCCTGAATTCCTTTTGGGGTTTATGCTTTGTTATGATCTATTTCAAATTGCCGGAATGATTTTGGTGTTAACAAGACTCGATATGTTAATTATTTGCATGTATTCACAAGGCTACGTACATTATCCATACGTGGTCATTTCTCCTTCCAGAGGGGCTGCGGGAGCCTATGGATACTAGGTATAACGGCATCCGACCATCTTCGCAAGGAAATCGAGGTCGAGCGTGAAGAGGTAGCATGGATCGAAGAGGAACAAGCTAAGGAGAACTTCGCGACCACCATTTTTCAGTAGAAGGCTAGGGAAGCGCGGGACAATGAAAGGGGAGCTCACTGCCTTGTATAGGATGCCAGTCTGGTTGTTGTCAACATTATGGAGGCGCACAACTGTGAGGCTTGACCAAACATCTCTCGAAGGAAGCCGGTCACAGTGGTCTCCACGCAAAGGAGAACCAGTCGGCATTCCCTGGCTTCAGACAATGATTGCAACTGGACTTCAAAAAGGAGGTCGAGTATGTTGAACCGAAGTCAGTAGCCATGACGATGGCCCACACGGAATGTAGTGTCCTAGTGAAAGTGCATTTTATAATCCCTCGATGTTTTGTGTGTTACGCAACAACACTAGTGATAATTTAACCATGTTTAAGTGATGCAGGATTTAGGGCATAAATCTTATAAGCATCAAACTCCAAAAAGATGTGAGAAAAGAGCTCGTGTGTTGCTCTGGAAAAACCGGAATATTGGACCGGACATTTTGTTTCCGGGCCGGACATTCCGGTGTCAAGGTTTTCTTGCTAAGGACCAAGCGTGCGTTGCTCTAGAAAAACCAGAATATTGGGCCGGACTTTTTGGGTCTGGGCCGGATATTCCGCCCCCCCCCCCCCCCCTCTGGAATTTCGGCTAAGGACCAAGCGTGCGTTGCTCTGGAAAAAACGGACCTTTGGGGCCGGACCTTTCGAAGTCGGGCCGAATATTCCGGCCCCCAATCAAGCCGGATATTCCTGCCTCCTGGAGTTTTGCAACAGCTCGATTTGGTATACCCCTCCACCTACCTCCAGCCAAGTAGCTCGTCCAGAATTGATTGCCCCCCATTGTTGCAAGACCAAAGCTCATAGATCTTCCAATCCCTCCACCCAATCTTGCTCATACTTGGGGGATTGAAGGAGAAGACCCGGATCTACAACTTCACGAAAGCGTTCTTCATTTCCCCCTCATTCACTTGTGGGATTTGAGCCTAGAGTTTCCACTAGGAAAACCTAGGCCTCTTGTTGTACTTACTTGCTTGCTACTTTTGTGTAGCAGATTCGTGGTGCTTGGGAGCTCCCAGCCCTTTTGTGGGTTGTGCCTCAAGTGTGTTGTAAGGCCTCCGGATTCTGCCTTGAAGGATTCCGATAGTGGAAGGTGGACCGAGCTTTTGGGCGAGGTTCATCGGAGAATAGGGTGAGGCCATTTGTGGCGCTTGAGTTTGAAACTCACACCCTCCAACGAGACGTACTCCCCTAAAAAGGAGGAATTCGGGAATACATCCTTGTCTCCGCGTGCTTCCCGTTCGGTTACTCCTTACTCTTAGTTTTTACTTGTATCTTATCTTGTTTAGGCTTAACTTGTCATATAGGTAAATTCACCGTAGTTGCATATCTAGAGAATTTACATTTATGTCAAGACTTAATCGAAAAAAGAATTAAAATTTGGAGTAGCACCTATTCACCCCCCCCCCCTCTAGATGGCCATACGATCCTTTCACCTAGGGCTTGCTAAGTATCTCCTGAGAGCACCAATGCCAAGCAGTGAAGAGGCAATTCGTCTCTAAACCTGGCGTCATTGTGCAAGGGACTCTGGCAAGTCCTTGCAATTCACTTTCACACTCATGGCCTCGGAGGATCCTGCCGGGAAGGGTTGGAGCGCCCTAGATGGACTCTTAGGGCTGGTTGGCCAGCCCCCTAGCACCTATATAAAGAAAGGGGTGCGGCCAAGGAGAGACTAACCGAAGGCGCATATCCATCTCCTATTATCGCACGCCCCAAACCCTATCCGCGGCCATTGCCCTGTGGGTGCGCCCCAACCATTTCTTCTGGATCCACTATGGAGGACGTTTCAGAACTTCAAGATCCACATCAAGATGGTTCCTCGTGGCGTGATGTACTAAATTACTCGACGAACTCGGTGACGCTACTTTTATGGATACCTCATAGGTGTCATCTATGTTGACACTTGATCGTGATAGCTTTGCAAAGAGATATTCTCGGGGCTAGAGCTATAACCTAGTTGTGGGAGTCAACATCCATTACAACTTTCTTCCACTTCATCCACGACCATCAAGGGTACGTTACCTGTTGCTTGCTCTTTGATAGTGATCTTAGTTATGTGCATATGCGCAGGCAAAAAATTGTATTGCATAGAAACTTTCCCATCCACCATCCAACAGAAGACAAATGCCTTCATATCTAACCAGATAACCTTTTTCATTCTTTCGCCTGTGTTTCCAATCAACACTATGAAGTTTTCGATAATGACTTGGAATACCCAGCTAACGAATATGAAACTAAGCCCGCTAACACCTAAAATATTGGTGTATTGGAGTTCAACTTCATGCAGATCACCATAGCTAAATGATTCACTCTTATGTAAGCTTGAAATCTCGTCAAAAGCACAAAGTATCAGTAAACATCAGATTTTTTTACCTTCTCTAGGACATTATCAGTAAACATGTTGTGTCATTAGCGTATTGTAAATGGTAAACCGTCGTCTACGAAGTGACGAACTACCCCACTGGTTTACCTCTGCCTTGGTGTGATCAACTAGGATTGCAAGTACGTCCACCATGGAATAGAATAGGGACAAAGGGCCTCCCTGGTCAAGGTCTTTTTTGTTTGAAATAGTGACCATCATCACTATTAACATTGATGAAAACACTAGCCCATGGAGAATACATCTACACTAACTTGGACAAAACTGTTCATTCTAAATATTCATAGAAGAAAACATAGTTTTACTTTATCATGAGACTTTTCAAAATAACTTTTGAAAATTACCTCACTTAGCTTGCTATGGTGAAACTCATTCTAAATGTTCATATCCTGCATGAAGGTTGTTTGTGTGGGTCGAACCACATGGTAGGTGGCACCACATAGCCGATTGTTCACAAATTTGAAGAAAATTTTAAGGCTCATTTTGATAAGACAAACTAACCAATGGTTGGAAGGTATAATAAGATTTTCAATTTACCCTATGAATGACCATAAGAAGTGGGCTTCCCGGTCATGAGTTCATCAACTTTAAAAAAAAACGGCGCTAGAGAGATATTAGGCATGATCTAATGGAAAATGAAAATGTTGTTTTCCTAGCATGATGATCTTTATGAAGTTGGTGTTTTTATTATGGAACCTAGGAATTGGTACAATGGTTGGTAAAATCGTTTTTGACAATGTACCTAGGTTTTCTATTTCTCCCATTTTCAATATTACGGGCATAAATGATCTACATAGAAGTTGTATGAAAATGGAACTGGTCCATATGAAATTCCTATGTTCTGCCACATATGTTATTCTCAATCAAAGAGCTCGAACCACTTTTTCTAATAAAACAAAATAACAAGAGGTGGTTTTTATCTATCGCGTTGTTCCCTCCCTCCTTTTCTCGCATCACGAATAAGAATCATGTTTGGAGCATATTCTTGTGAAAATTAACTTTCCGTGCAAGATCATGCAGACATTCAATTGTTCCATACGAAATCTCTACCTTACACCACAAAAGACAATCAAAAATTGAGATCACACATTTCACATTACTAGTAGCTTTGCACGTGCACGCACGTCTCTACAAGACGCATCTTATGATTCACTTACTCTTTCTTCGCCTCTTTCTTAGTTTTTACATACACAATAGAGAATATATGTGGTATAAACGTATAGTATATTAATGTATCACTTACTCATAGTTCGGTTAATGTGTGACCACGGGCACCCCTGGCATGAACCCGCATTGCAGCCACGATCTCATGGTTGTTCGTTACACCTCCATAATCTCCTCATGTTTAGGCTTCAGTATTTGTTAAACTTTCAAGCCGCTAGTAGATGGGTCGCCAATTATTTTTTCCAGCGGGGAGGGGTCATGTGAGTAACTTGAGTGTTTAATGGAAAGCGATGTTTAATACCGAAAGAACAATCATTTAGAAGAAATATCAAGAGGCCCTCATACTTATGATTAAAAATATGCTCATAACACCAGAACACAAAGTTTTAGTACCAAGAGTTGCAAAATCATGAGCTACCGTATTACTTGATTTTTTTTAAAAAAAACTGACTACACTGGTTATACTATATCATATTAAGTCCTGAAGAGTAGCTCGATAGATAAGCTTGTCCGCAAGCAAGGAAATCAGTTCCATAATCACTTCATTGCTAGATTCCAAGACACCATTGTGCATGACATGATTCAAAAGTATATTGCCCATGGAGAAGCACGGTCAATTCCGTCACCGCCTGCATGATGTGTTTTTCTTTTCAAAAACATGCCTAAATGACTACGCAAAAAACAATGATCAAGCCGTCCTGCAACATACCGTATGACTGGAATAGTCGTGGTATCATCGACCTCACCATCTACATTCAGATTGGTCCAGCCCGGACAAGAATACACATCAGTCGACTTTAGCAATAGATGTGAAGATGGAACAAAATATATTTTGTAATCTGCATGAGTGAAAGATATGATTGAACATAAAACAAGCAAAGTCGATTGGCGTGAAAAATATGACATAATTCAATACAAAACTCATAAATCGGCGCTAAACATCAGGAACAAAAAACGAACAATATTATCCCTAACAAATTGATCATGGGACGGTTTAGTTGTTGTACATGGGAGCAATCCAAAGAACCCTATAACCTCTATAACTCATGCAACACTAACATTCAGGAACCAAAAACCGAGCAGTGAAAATAGCATTAATCATTCAGTGGTCAATTGTTCATGAGTAGATATGTGGAAACCATATATATACCTCAAGTTTCTTAATCTCCATCTCAGCATGTTCTCATCTCATGGTTCCAATTCAATGTAATCCGTACCTAGAAAGCTCCCATTTCAATGTAAACCATACCTCCTCGCAAGAAGCAGGATGTGGCACCATGGACGCAAGACATGTCCTATCAACTCAATACATTTTAATTCTTTCAGGTTGCATCATTTATCCACACATAATCTAATCATAAATCTATTAACTCAACTTTGGAGTATCATATTATGAGGCAAACAGGCTACCTCACCACAGAGTGGATAGAGGAATTAAACATGTACGATTAGTATAGCAATAGGATTCCTTATCTTAGTCCGTTACAGTTAGCTACTAAACATCACTGTTATTGAACCAGAGAAATAAAGAAATAAATACTCTATACGGCCCTTTGGCTATACGCAGATCGATTCCCAACGTGGATGAGTGTGCTAGCTAGTACTCAGCTACTAATAATTGATCAACTGCAAATAGAAGTTATTCGTATGTTGGTTGTTAAAGAATCTAGTCAAGGTGGACCTGCTGGGGCGTCTCGAGCTGCCGGCTGCTCGTGGAAATAACGCTGTGTTCTGCAACAACCGAGCAGGTAGCGATGCTGGCGGAGGCCGGGGAATTGGGCGGCGCGATTGGCCCATTCCGGATGGTGCGCGCGCCGGGTGGCCGCCGACGCGTACGTCCACGCGAGGATGCTGCAGGCTGCGGGCTGCGGCCGCGCAGCCGCATCGGTGCCGGCGGAGGGGTGGGCCCTTGCGCGCGCTCAGAGGCGGGCTCGACGACACCCAACCAGTTCTTCCCCGGGTTCCTCGCCGGTGTGGACTGCCGCCTTGCCCGGTTCGACGCCTAGTCGGCCTCGTCGAGCTCCTCGTTCATGCGCTGCACGCCATCGTTGGCCCGGCGGACGCAGCTTGGTGGGTTGGCGTCAGGGGTAGCCGGAGAGGAGAGTTGTGGCCTCGATCCGGAGATTGTAGGCTGGCAGCGGGCGGCGGCGATCTAACCGAAGGTGCGATGGACATGGAAGGAAGACGATGGAGGAGTGCGCTGTGTTGTTTGATTTACGTTTTCGACGGAACACGTATTTGGCAGAGTAATCGTCCGCCGATGTAAAACGCTAGGTACAGTCTTAGCCTCAGCTTAGATTAATCCTGATTGTTAGATGTGATTAGGTGGGGAATCTGATGGTAGTAATCAGCCTGGGTATATTTGCGGGATGGCAGTAGGAAAGATAAAGTTCGCTTGTTTAATAGTAGTATAGACTCTTGTCATAAACCTCTTATACACGGTGAGATAACGCTTTCCGGTAGGATCAAACGGCTCATGTTCTCCCGTTTCTGATCGGACGGCCAGATCCCTGCCCGGTAGCCTTAAAGCGGAAGCTTCCTTCTCCCCCTCCCCCTCGCCACCTCCGCTCCGGCAGTTACCGGTTCGCTGCTGCGCTGTGCCTGCGCGCGTGCCACCCTCGCCGCCGGGTTGCCATTATGAGTTGAGTTGGAGCCCGATCTCCCCAATAGCCCCACCACCACCACCACCACCATCATCTCACTCATAACTCCTTCCCCAACTCCGCTTCCTCCCCCTCGCTTCTCGCCGCGGCACCCGCAGCTCAGATCTCCTTCCGGTTCCGGAGCAAGGAGATGGTGAGCGCGTCCAGCCTGCTGCTGCCGTCATCCATGCGCGACCTCGCGTCATGCATCGGCGACGGCGCCGTCCGCGTCGCCTGCGCCAGCCCCGCCTCCACCCTCACCTCCTCCTCCGGCGGCGGCTCCGGCTCCGGCTCCGCCTCTACCCTCTCCGTCACGGTATCCTACCGCGCCACGCTCCAGAACTCTGGCGCCCCTTCTCCGCCGCTGGTGCTGCGCCTCACGTGGGCCCACTCTCCGGCCGGCCCCACCGTCTCGTTCTCCCCCTCCGCCGGCGCGCCCTCTGTTCTCCTGCGCAAGCGCAGGGGCACCCGCTCCGTCTCTCTGGCAGGCGGCGGCTGTGACGCGGAGACGGAGGTGGAGTCCCCCTCGCTCGCCCTGTTCTGGGACCTTACGGCCGCACGCTACGGCCCTGGGGGATCCCCGGAGCCGCTTTATGGGTATTACTTGGTGGCCGTCGCCGGCGCAGAGGTCGTGCTAGCCGTGGGCGACCAGGCCGCTGAGTTCGTGAAGACCAAGTTCGAGGGCCAGATCTCCAAGGCGTGGTGCCTGCCGGTCGCGCGCAGGGAGCGCGTCGTGGTGGCCGACCCGGCGGCAATGCACACAGCGAGGGTGCGCTTCGCGGAGGGCGGGCCGGAGCACGAGGTCAGCGTCGGGTGCGCCACGAGCTCCGGGGCAGGGGGAGGCGAGGAGCTGTGGGTCAGCATCGACGGGAAGCGCGCGGTCCAAGCGCGGCGGCTGCGGTGGAACTTCAGGGGCAACCAGACCGTGTTCGTCGACGGCGCGCCCGTCGACGTCATGTGGGACCTCTACGGTTGGTGGTTCCGGGACCCGCCGGGCTGCGCGGTTGTCATGCTCCGGGCGAGGAGCGCGCTCGAGAGCCGTCTGTGGCTGGAGGAGGAGGGCGCTGCGCCGGGCTTCTCTCTCGTTGTACAAGCCTTCAAGGCCCCGCCTTGATCTCCATAAGGTTCCCCATTTGCCCACTCCTCTGGATACTCTACCTACCCATTTGGGAGAAGAAAATTGATGCAACTTAGCGAAACCAAGAATGCAATGTTTTGCTGGTGTTAATTTTACACATTTAGGCATAGATTATCCTCGGAGGGGCAAATAAACAATGATCATGGATCATTTTAGGTGCAATACTGAGAGAATGCTGGGAGTGTGTAGGATCATCATCCCGTTTGTTTCCCCCCGTTTTTTTATCTGAACCATTTTTAGTGGTGTGTGCTCGTACAGTTAACAAATAATTATACAACATCTTGATTCTGCAGTGCTGTGTGAGTTTGTGTAGTAGATGGATTTTGGCTTCCATTGCCTGTACTCTTCATTCACTGTTTTATGCAATGCAGCAGCAACAGTTCTAGTGATTCAAATTCAAGTGATTCTTGCAATATCTGCATAAATTCATCTCTGGGGTTAACAGAATCTGAGATCCACTACATTATGTCTCTTATGGATAGCATCGGTCATGTCTTGCATCATGCTATTCTCACTATCTTGTCATGCAGTTTGTACAGCATTATGGACTTGTTGTCTCATTAGTAATTTGTCATCTCGTCCCTTCATAAACAAGAAAGAACTGGTCTCTCACACTACTGTATAGCTGTTGCTGCACATGCTCTTCCACATTGTATACAGTGGTATAATCTAGACACGAGTGTGTTAATGCAGTAGCGTTAGTTGATTTCACGTTGGACCCAGCTGCCGTTTGTTTGCCTCCCCTACCCCAGTGCAACTCGTGAGATCTTTCTTTTCTTTCTGGTGTTGCTTCTCGCTACAGACTTAAGCTTTCTTTAACCAAAAAAAAGGGGGGAATGAGTTTGCTACTTTGCTTCGATCCTGCTTTCCTTGGATGTTTATGTTTTCGTCTGAATTTCTGTTGTGCTTTTCTGTTCGACGCCAAATTGCCAGTATAAGAGACCGACGGGCGCATAGCACCCCACCCCACATGTGAGGTGTTTGTCTCCATCATCAGCTATACACTATATGTTCGCCAAGCAATCATGCGTGTATATTGAGCCAACTTTGTCACTTCTTTACTGTCCTGGTATATTACTTGTTACAACAACAACAACAACAAAATGAAACTATGTCATATATGTGCACTGTTACATGATTCCGGGTGTTTTATCACCCTTGCAGTAATTTCCATTCCTTTGCTCTCTTTTTTTGAAATGGGCAAAAGCTTTGCCTTTTCAATTAATTAAGATCCAGAGTTTCAAAATTTAAAAACAAACGTGGCCATCCAAAACAAACGTGGTCACAATTTCATTAATTAAGAAGAAGACTGCTGGCCAAAACCGAAAGGGATGCCTCATGCTTGATTGTGGAGGAAGATGGCGAGCGACGAAGAGTGGTGGTTGCAAAAGATCATGGCATCACACTCGTTCCAAAGCTTCCACGCCAGTAGCATGGCAGTGGACAACATTGCCTTTTTCTTAGTGCCAGCAGAAAGAGTGACGGAGGTCCACAACTCATTCACATTATCGAAGCCAAGCCACAAGCTCGGTTGAAGATTGAGGGTTGACAACCGCATGGTGGCCGGGTGGTAGAACAACTATCGCATCTCAACTCCTCCTGGGCCGCTCGTGCGAGGGCGGCTCTGGAGGCGAACCGCTACCCTAAAAAAAAGACGCTCCGACCGATCTCATCGGCCGCTGCCGCCGCGGCGTCGGCGGTGGCGGCCACGCCTAGCCGTCTAAGGCGGCAGGTGGCCATGGCGCGCCTCGGGCGAACTCCCTTCGCACGGGGGGTCTGTCTCCATGGCGGGCGGCGGCGCGGATGGTGGTCGGCCATGGCGCGCCTTGGGTGGACTCCCTTCGCGGGGGTTGGATCCCATGGCGGGCGGTGACGCGGACGGTGGTCGGGCGGCGGGCGGCGGCGCCCGCTGTTGCGTGGCGCTCACCGGTGCGCTGCTGTGAGGCGTGGAGAAGAAAGCGGCGGGCACGGTGCTGCTTTGCGGCGCTCGGCCCGATTCTACCTTGGGCTCGTCTGGGCCAGAGGTCGATCTGCTCGATCCAATCGTCGGGAGTCGACCGGCGGTGTGGGGATTGCTTGATAGACAAGAATAATGTTGGTGGTCCTAGGGTTTCTCCCGCGCGAAGACGAAGATCTGCTGGATACGTGCCCTCGTTGATCTGGCCGGAGTGTTGAGTTCCGGAAGGCTCCGCCGGCGAACTCCATTGGGCGTCTCATGCCTGGAGATTGCTGGATCAGATGGGATTCGGTCGGGCGCGACCATATTTTTTCTGGCCGTTTGGTTTCAGAGGGTGCGTTGCGAAGCTCTGTTGTCTGTTACCACCATGTTATTTGTCTTTCATGATCCATGGTGAAGTCAGATGCGGAGAATGGCATGAAAGTCGGGACATGAGGACTAGCGATGGTGGTTCGATTCTTTGTGGCGATGAGAAACTGGCTTGGTGTGTTGGGACTCATAGTAGCGACTGTTCGTGGGGGCGACATCACAGGAGAAGTTCACGGTCTCATCTTGCAGGGTGAAAACCCAAGGTATGGCCTTCGTTAGTTGTGCCTGGCAATGGGCTTGTTGAAGACATTGTTTTGCGAGCGAGGATTTTCTGCAGTGTGAAAACCTAGGATCTTTGATCGGGCGACAACGGCGCATGTGCACTGTTTCCTTCTTGGAGGCGTCGCTTTTGAAGGGGTTGGACTTCTGGTGTTGTCTTGGTGGGGTTAGCGTCGCTACTACAAGGATATGTTCGTTGTAGCGGGACTTTTCTTTTTTAAATTCTTTTTTCTTTTTTCGGTTGTATACATCCGTAATGCCATTAGACTGGGTGTAATTGGTATCTTCGTGATATTAATATATACTATTTATCTAAAAAACCACATGGTGGCCATGTTCCCCCAAATTATGTTCGAATTGGAGGAGAAGGTGAGCCGTGAGCCATTGTCTTAGGAGAAGAGGAGCAAACAGGGCAAGTCCCCCATAGTTTAGCCAACCACATCGTTCGAGAGGGGTCTGATGTCCATACCGAAAAGATATCATTTGAACGACACTCATAACTTTCACACCGTAGTCTAAGAGCACCCACAGTGTACGTCAAATGTGGATGCCAAATTGAGTTTATGCCTTTTGGGAGCCGCTCCCTCCGTTGTAGAGTGTCAAAGCCAAATTTTAGGGAGTCGACGCAAGTACTTGCGCCGATACCAAATCTATTCATCTCAATAAAATACTGCATGCAAGGAGAGAGAACGCTACTGCATGCAACGAGAGAGAGCGAGCGCTCTGGTCCATGTACTGCTGAGGATATATTCGATTGTTTAATATTCGTGGGTCCAGCTCTTAGCTTATTTAGCATCAGCTACGCTGTGGGAAAATTGTGTTTATGGCACCGCTGCTATATGATGCATAGGTGGTAAATTTGGCTTTGGCCACACTGTGGCTGCCCTAAAAGCCTGTCAAAGTGGCCCAAAAGAATTGAGCTTTGTACACCAAGGACGAAGAGTAGGTAGCGTGTTGGCCGTAATGTCCCAAGTGACGGTTGTCCTCCGTGTCCGGTACTAAAATGATATCTTGGATCGATTACCAAAGATTGATGAACTGCCCAAGATGAATAATCGAGAGCCATAGCTCGGCCTTATCCCCTCCTCGCCACTGTAGCAAGAGGGAAGGCGATTTTTGGGGCGATCCCGTCGATCCACCGTGCGCGCCGCGAGCCGCGGGATTCCTCTCCTCCGCCGGCCGCTCCGGCGGCGGGAGGGTGGGGGATCCCCGGCTCCGGCTTGTATATACGGTAGGGTAGGGTGGAGGTCTCGCCGGCGGCGCTCTGGAGGAGTTGGTGCTGCGGGCGGGCGGTTTGGTGCCGGCGTGACCTTCTCCGGCGGCGGAGTTCTTCGGGGCTCCTCGTCGTCGCGCTGGACTGGCAGGAGCTCGAGGCCCGGTGCGGTGCTCGAGTTCGGCTGCCTCCCGTCGGATCCGTGGTGGCGGCGGATCCGGTGGCTGGAATTCAGATCAGGGCGAGGTTGGCGGCTTCTGCCGGCGTCGGGATTGAAGACGACTGCGGCAAGGTGGAGGTGCTGGTGCGGGAGGGTGATGGCCGTGCTCGTTTATCGGCATAATCTCCGTCGCTGTGCGGCGGGTGGGCTCGGCGGCTTTCTTCAACTTTGGAGGCACCCTGGGGCCGTGGTGAGAAGGGGGTCGGTGGTCTTCGTCGTCGCCGCCGGTGAAGGTGCTGGCGTCTGCTCGAGTTCTGTTCCCCTGCGTATGTATTTCTGTTCTCTGTTTGTACTGTGTACGATGTATATGGTACTATGTTGAATATACGTGGGCTTTCAAAAAAAAAAAATAACCGAGAGCCACGCATCAAATGAAATGTGCCCGATCCAAGCATTAAGGTGCAAGGCTTGCTTCCCCCAACAAAAAAAAATGGTGCAATGCTTGCTTGACTTTGAACTTTTCCCTTGTGGATATATAAAAATGGGGGCAATATCCTTACCCCTTTGGCCTCCAAGCCAAGACAAGTGCCATTTTCACCGTCGCCTGGTTACATAACTACAACTGTTTTGGACCATTTGTGGCCTTGAAATTTGCCTTAAAGTGGCAGGTTTATCGTTCGATTCTTCATTGCTGCACGTCTAAGAAAATCTATAAATTGGTAGGATTGAGAGCGATATATGGTTTATGCTTGCAGATCTTATGAACCTCCTCTAAACATGGATATCATGTATGATGGTGACGGGTGACTTGTGACAAGCTGGAAGCAGCGGGCTTACTCGCGCACCTCGGCTCTCCTGAAGTCTGAGCCTTAATCCTCTCTTTTGTCTAATCAACTCTGCGAGTCACCTACTTTGTTGCCACACATATGTGAGTGCTCCAGTACCTTACCATGCAGCATCAACTGAATGTATACCATTGAACAGTCGAAAAACATGGAAACTCTAAGAAATGACAGACAGCTTCTCTCACGACTGGCATTCATGTCTAACATTGACCGTCAGAATTCAGTTCATGCTACATGAGTTTTCATGTTTTAGACGTTGGCACCGTTAGAAAGTCTGAACACGTGCTTCATCGGATGTCATTTGAAAGAATGGTTCCACCCACGTTCCTTTCGTTCGTCAGCAGTTATCATATGAGAAAATCTGCAGTTGCTTCCAATGGAGGCAAGTAGAAAGAATGAAAGATAGCTCGCTAACATCTCACAAAAGGAAAAGCGAGGAAGATGGCACCGTTTCTGAAGGACACTAAGTTAACTGTCAGTGTAAATGCCTTCACATGAGGTACTCACGCATCTTACTGTTTACCAATGTACAAGTAGTCCAGTAGCCACCAAACTCTGCTTTTTGGAACGCGGAATTTTGTGCCGAGTCAGCTTGTTTTTTGTTTTTTGACATATGAGTCAGCTTGTTTTGCACATAAACACGCAGAGAAATAAAATCCGTGAGCTCTTGTTCACGTCAAACCTCCTCTTGCCAAAAGTTGTATGTTGTAATGACAAGCACGAGTGAGCCATTACAGATATCCATCATATGTCATAAACACCGAAATGGAAAGAAAAGAACATCATTCAAGGGTAGATAACCAAACAAACTTTGAACGGAATGCGCGGCACTACAGTTACAGTCTTACAGGCAGCTGCACCAGCTGAACACCGAATTAACAGGACAAGCAGAGAAAGGAGCCTCAGGTACAGTACACCACGGCTGCAGATAGATGGTGTTTTATCACCTGAAAAGGCACCGAACAATGTGTAGTCCGCGCATCCATTCTTCTGATAGTTTTTTTTTGCGAGGCCATTCTTCTGATAGTTGTTGGTAGAGACACCATGTGCGGTTCAGGAAGGCGGCGGCGCCGGCTTGACGAAGACGAAGGGGAAGTCCAGGATGGCCATGAACGTGGCCGCGAACGCACAGTGCTTCTGGTGGCCCATGCACGCCGCCAGGTCCTCGGCGCTGGCGAAGGTCATCACGAAGACGTGGGTGAATCCCTGCGTGAGCGTCTCCTGGTCCAGCACGTTCTTCCCCCTGCAACAACACACGGAACAATGATATCCGAGTGATAAGTGCTAAACAAAGTTGTAAGATCTATTGATGGATGATGATACTCCCTCCGTCCACAAAAAGATGTCTCAACCTATCCCAAAATTATATGTATCTAGACATGATTTAGTGTGTAGATACATGTAAATTTGAGCTAGTTTGAGACATGCTTTATGGACGGATGGAGTACGTAATTTTGGTCTACTGCTGCATGCCGGCCAATACTTTTGCTCACTGGTTTTTAGTTCACAATTGTTCAAACGAAATGTATAGGATAAATTGAAGTGCACTACCTTGTAAAGATGGAATCTGGCCGGTGATGTTTACCTTTCCTCGAAATAGGCTTTCACCCGGCTTGATGTTTAACTTTGAAGTGGCAGAAGAATGGATACCAGCCGAAGAATTTCGCGGTGTCGAGCTCCGTGGCGAGCTTGGTGAGCTCCTGAATGATATCGTCCACCACGACGCCTTCCTTGAACTTGGCCAGGCACAGGTGCTTGAACTCGCCCATGGCCGAAAGACAGTTACCTTTCTGTCTCTCACCCTTCTAGCTGGTGTTTTGCAGAGAAAGCGGTCATCACAACCACGGTGCTCGCCATTTTAAGGGCAAGAGCGGGAGGAGAGCTCTGTTCTTCTCTGCTCCGGTTAGGGCCACCACTACATTAAGGTGCAAGGATTGCTTCCCCAGTTCCATTCATCAAATGAAACCAGAGTTTACCTTGTATTGATGCATCGTAGTATGCTGCCGATAAAGGCAATGCTGTTTTGGACCATTTGTGGCCTCGATGTTTGCCTTAAAGTGGCAGGTCTATCGTTTGGTTCTTTAGTTTTTTCCGAAAAGGATGACAAAGCCCCAGCCTCTGCATCGATTGATGCATGCAGCCTTTATTTAATAAAATTGGGGTGAGAATTTAACTTCCCCGACCTCTGCACCAACTAGAGATGCACATAGCCTTTTGAGCATGAGTAGTAGTATTTTTATCTTGGTTCATAATCAAGTCTGGTACTTAAAATAAATTACATTCAACTGAATATATACTTCAACTGTCGAAAAATATGGAAACTCTAATAAATGACAGACTGAAAATACACCGCATCCATTGCCGTCTGTTCTCTCACGATTGACATTCATGACTAGTAAACATTCATCGTCAATATACAGTGCCTGTTACGTTCCAGCTTGCTACCTGAGTTTCTACCTTCTACACATTGACAGCGTTAGAAAGTGTGAGCGCGTGCTTCATAGGGTGTCATTTGAAAGAATGCTTTGACCCCCGCTTCTTTGGTTCGTGAGAAGTATATATCTTATGAGAAATCTGCAGTTGCTTCCAGTGGAGGCAAGCAGAAAGATAGCTCTCCAACATCTCACAAATGAAAAGCGAGAAAGATGGCACCGTTTGCTGAAGGACACCAAGTTAACTGCATGTGTAAGTGCCTTCACATGTAAAGTAGTCACGCATTTCACTGTTTACCAATGTACCAGTACCAGTGCCAGAAGCCACCAAAATCTACTGTTGTGAACGCGGAATTTTGTGCGAGTCAGTTTATTTTGTACAGTACATAAACACTCAGAGAAATGAAAATCCGATGAACTCTTATTCATGGCAAACCTCGTCTTTCCAAAATTTGTATGTTGTAATGAAAAGCACGGGTGAGCCATTACAGATATCCATCATATGTCATAAAGACCGAAATGGAAAGAAAAGAACTTCTGTAGATAACCAAACAAACTTTGAACGGAATGCGCGGCACTTTAGTCTTACAGGCAGCTGCACCAGCTAAACACTGAATTAACAGGACAAGCAGAGAAAGGAGCCTCAGGTACACTGGTACAGTACACCACGGCTGCAGATAGATGGTGTTTTATCACCTGAAAAGGCACCGAACAATGTGTAGTCCGCACATACATTCTTGTGATAGTTGTTGGTAGAGTCGCCGTGGGCGGTTCAGGAAGGCGGCGGCGCCAGCTTGACGAAGACGAAGGGGAAGTCCATGACGACGACATTGTCGAGCGCGGCCATGAACGTGACTGCGAACGCGCAGTGCTTCTCGTGGCCCATGCACGCCGCCAGGTCCTCAGCGCTGGCGAAGGTCATCACGAAGACGTGGGTGAAGCCCTGGGTGAGCGTCTCCTGGTCCAGCACGTTCTTTCCCCTGCAACAACACAAGGAACAATGATATCCGAGTGATAAGTGCTAAAACAAAGTTCTAAGAACTAATGATGGATGATGATACGAAATCTTGATCTACTGCTGCATGCCAGCCAATGCGTTTGGTCACTGGTTTATGCTTCAAAGTTCTTTAGAGGAAAAGTATTGGGTAAATTGTAAAGATGGAATCTGGCCTGTGATGTTAACTTTGACAGCACAAATTACGGAATGTAAAGAAGAGGATCACATGAATGCATACCAGCCAAAGAATTTCACGGTGTCGAGCTCTGCAGCGAGCTTGGTGAGCTCCTGAATGATGTCTTCCACCACGACGCCTTCCTTGAACTTGGCCAGGCACAGGTGCTTGAACTCGACCATGGCCGAAAGACAGTTACCTTTCTTTCTCTCTCTCTCCCCTTCCCGGCCGGTGGCTTTGCAGATTATGCGATCATCACAACCGCGGTGCTCGCCGTTTTAAAGGAAGCAGCGGAAGGAGAGCTTTGGTCTGCTCTGCTCCGGTGAGGGCCAACACCACCGACAGGAATCACGCACTGTAAAGCTTTATAGGATTTTTTTTCTTACGCAATACACTTGACTGAATCATTTCAGCACGAGAGTTGAAGGCCTACCATGCTCTGCTGCACCGAGCACACTGTTTAGATCTAGCATGAGTCTGAACCATGATTGTGCCCGATCTGACCGACAGCCACATCGGTATGCAGGTCCCACCAGGATATGCTTTCACAACATATGCCAACATTCTGGAGTTTGATCTTGAATCTTGGATCAGAGTTTCTTAGTAATAAACCTGAGAATGGTTTCGTACCTCAACCATACCTCAACCATACCTGACACGTATCTTTGCCAGTCCAACCCCAACCAAACCTATTTCATACGACTTTCAGCCCAACCAAAACTGAACCCACTAAGTTTTCCACCTAAACTTATTTAAACCCAAGAAGGAACCGTGGGTTTAAACCCAATACAGAACCCAATATGTAACCGTGTCGGCATGTCCTAGCTACCGAGCTAATTAGCAGGTCTGCACACGCACTCGATCGCTTGGCCTACACTACACCGTGACTTTTCTAGCACCGTCATACAGAGCTCGTACGTACATACATGCGCTCATGTCATACAGAGCTTCAAGTTGATGAAGTAAACACATAAATCAAACATTTACAATGGGGCACTCTGAAGATAACATAAGAAATGCATTCCACAGACATCCAGAGCTTCCATAGAGCTCCATAAACAACATATAATATGACAGGTTTGCATGTATTCGAGAGCACTGTTGCTACCAAATTTCATAAACAACATCATTCATAAATTTACAGCAATGTTGCTACCAAATTTCTACAGGTCATGGTTCAATGAATTGCCTTCAACAACATCTGTCCTACTGCCCTTGTCCTGCAATTGAATCAAAAAATTAAAATAAAGGCAATCAAGCATTAACAGATTGTATTACCTCTTACATTGATCTATTTTGTCCAAATAAATACAAGTTATTTAAACTGTAATCTGAGACGTCTTGATTAGTTTATAGTACTAGTAACCCTAGAACTTCAGGTTCGTTACTATAGTAACCCAGCCTGTTAGCAATTGACTTCAGGTTCGTTACTATAGTAACCCTAGAACTGTAACACTAGAACTTCAGGTTCGTTACTTGGTCAGTACAACTTGATTAGTATCCCAGCCTGCTAGCAATTGACAGGCCGGGAGCACCAAGTCTACGGATATGCTTGACAAGCCGGGAGAGCAATCAGATGTAATAACTATAGTACTAGTATCCTTGCCGATGTAGCGGAAAGGATTAAGAAACAGAAAAAAAGGAGCAGTTCGTCTCAGCTCTCCGGCAGGAGCAGTTCGTCTCAGCTCATCAGGCTCATCAGACCAATAGGGTAACACACCACAGTGACCTGACGAGGAATAGCCATTAATTCCAAGTAGGTTCAGACAACATGACACCTAAGCTTGATAGAGATCCCTGATCACGTGTGCCATGCGGTGATGGCGCCAGGCCCTGATGCTATGAAATATGAATTGTCACCCTGATGCTGAGCGAGACACCTTCAGTATCTTTCAGTTTTTCGCTCACCCTTGTTTCACCTGGTCACTCTCAGACGTGAGCATTACTTCTCTCTTTGATCTAATCTCGTTTTGGTGATCTTCTAATACCCACGCTTAGGTGCGTGTTCAAATTTTTCTTTACTTTTCTGTAAGCAAACTCTATTTAACTGCCATCTTTCTTTGCCCTAAGAAAACCACTACTAATATTTCATTGTGTGCATCTGGGTGAGCCTCGTTCTTGCAAAATAATGAAGGCTATAAGTAGAAAGATACCAATCCAACATTTCTTAAAATGGAGATGCGGGAAAGATAGCACCGCTCAATCACCCCAGGGACAGCAACTGAACCACCAATGTAAATGCCTTCACATGGAAGCGCTGACATCTCACTGCTTACAAATGTAGCACCAAACTCCGTGCTGTTTGAAACGCGTTAATTTTGCACGAGACGCTTAATTAGTAAGTTCATGACAAACCTGTTCTTGCCAGCGTTTGGCTGTTCAAGCAAAAGAGGTAAGCACGGGTGATGAGTCATTACAGATATCAATCAATTCATCATGAAGACCGAAAAGTACATTTATTCAAGGGTGATAACCAAACGACCTTTGAACGGAATGCACGGCATAGGCTTGCATCCCAGGCTTTACAGGCTACACCAGGTCAACACCCAAGTAGCAGAAATATGAGGCTTAGGTACAGTACATCACAGCTGCAGATAGATGGTGGTTATTACGACTGAAATGGCACCTTACAGTGGTTGGCGATGGCAAATGCTTTAGTAAACAGATAGTGGGGGTGATGAATCAAGCTTCAGGCTATGGCGCCGGTTTGGCAACTACGAAGGGAAAGTCCATGACGACGACCTTGTCGAGCGCGGCCATGAATGTGGCAGCGAATGCGGTGTGCTTCTCGTGTCCCATGCACGCCGCCAGGTCCTCGGCACTGGCGAAGCACATAGAGAAGACGTGGGTGAAGCCCTGAGTCAGCGTCTCCTGGTTCAGAACGTCCTTTCCCCTGCAAGTGATAGAACAAAGCTGAAGAACCATTGATGGATGATGATGCCTAATCTGTAGTATTTGTTACTGGTCTAGACTCTGAAAGTTTCGGTAACTGTTTTAAGTTTATAAGGTTCTTCAGAAGAAACGTATACCAGACAGAAGTGAGAATCTTCTTTTCCAGCACAAAGGAAATGCAAAGCCAAGGAGTGATGGACGAGGCATACCACCCGAAGAATTTGATCGTGTCCAGCTCTGCTGCGAGCTTGGTGAGCTCCTGAATGATGTCGTCCACCACGACGCCCTCCTTGAACCTCACCAGGCACAGGTGCTTGAACTCCATGGTCGAACCCTACACAAGTTCAAAGCTAGGCTAGGCTAAGCTAAGCTAAGGTTTCTCCTCTAGTGGTTTTGCACAGGATGCGATTATCACGCCACGGTGCTGCCATTTTAAGGAGGGTGATGAGAGCTTTGATCTACTCCGGTGAGGGCCACCACCACCGACAGAAATCACTCACTGCAAATAGGCTTGTTTTTCTTTCCGCAAAAAAATGCACTTGAATGAATTATTCCAAGCACAGTAATCATTATTTTCTTGGCAGTGTCAGTACACACTTGTAAACCATGCTGCTGCTGCTGGTCTTCAGTGCACTGTTAGATCTAGCACAAGCCATGAGAGACCCCGACTCGACCGCCGTCGGCATGCGGTGCCCACACGGATCTGCTTTCCGTTGAAGTATCATCACTCTGGAGTTAGATCTTAGATTTTTTTTACAAATATAGCCCCCTGGCCAATGTAATTGTCAAAAGTAGCCCCCTCTCAATTTTTTGTCAAAAATGGCCCTGGCCGGAAAACAGGGAAGCGACACGTGTCCTCCCGCCATCTGGGGTGGCGGAAAGTCTCTTCCCGCCATACCAAGTGGAGAAAAGTCTCCTCCCGCCGTACCAAGTGGCGGGAAGTCCTTTAACACGGAGCACCAGTCTGCGCCTCGTCGTACTGACCCCACCACCTCCCGCCACTCCAGCTGGCGGAAAGTGCCACGTGTCGACCTAGGAGACTTCCCGCCATCTGGGATGGCAGGAGGACACGTGTCGCTTTGTTGTCTTCCCGGCAGGGCCACTTTTGACAAAAGAATTGGGAGGGGGCTAATTTTGACAATTGCATTGAGCAAGGGCTATATTTGTAAAAAAATCTAGATCTTGTGATCTTGAATTTTGTATCAGAATTATGCGGCATCGTACTAGTTCCTGTTCTGAGCATTGTAGATCAGATCATGCTTGATCAGTTAACCTTTGACTGGCCGATTGAGTCACTTACCGTGGTGATTTTTCAAAAAAAAATAGACTGAAGCAACATACTGCTGCTGCAGAAGCCTTACGACACTGAGTTTTCCAACGCATCCAAGTAGCTTATCTTGAGGCTGTTCATGAAGAATTCTCACATGGATGAATGAGTGCTGAGTGCGAGAGCCGACATGTACTTCCAGCAGTTGCACTGATGATGTTCGTGCACACATTCTCAGTGGGCTACCAATGATGAGATAAGCTATTGGATACAATGCACTGTTTTGAGTGTGATTATCAAATAAATGTGGTTTTCAACAAGAAACCCTGACGATTTCTCATATTTACATCGAACCCGCGAAAACTAACCTATAACAGACAGACATCCATCCACATGCGCAGATGTTTCTAAGTTTACACAGGCTGTTCACCGTACGGTTCAGCAGACTGCACAAAAGAAACTCCAAGCAGCTACTTGCAGGGTCTTAGCTGGGCAGATCACGACCTCTTGGGAATATAGGGACTCTCCATGTGCTATTTTACTGTTTGGATGTTATTTTCGCCAGGAGAGGTAACCTCAGACAATGTCAAGTTGTTTGGCCCATCCAAAGAAGGACCAGGTACTGTCTGATTCGCCTGGTCGGGTTCGTTTCGAAGAACCTCTGATGGCCTTGGCGAATGCCCCGTGCCGACAAACAGGCAATGGCATGGATCAGACATTGATGCTTCGGGAGAATAAGGAGGTAGCACCACTGCACTTGGTAAAGGGGGCACAGTGTGCTTGCTATCTGGATAGTCAGACAGAGAAATTCTACAGACTGGGCATGTTGAGTGCTGCTTTAGCCAAGCATCTATGCACGCCATATGGAAATTGTGGCCACAGTATGGAAGAGTGAGGAGCACATCTTTATCTTCGTATTCTGCAAGACAAACGACACACCTGCCAATGAAGACACGAGAAGTTCAGAATCTAGGTTTTGGTAACCGTATAATGTACATAAATCATATCAGAAATCAAGAATATATCAGATCAACACATGCATCTGTGATATTACTAAGCCTCAGACTGAAACAATTTTTTTATTCCACATACAGTATCAATTGAGCTTTGATACATATAACTAAAAAATAGCCCTAGCAAAGTGATCGAGTTTATACAAGTCGAAAAATGATGAATTTGATGGGTAGATAAAAAGAGTCGCTTAGGTGAGAGACTGGACGGAATGTATAGTTTCTAGGATGCCTAATTCTCAACTCATGTTTCGTGATACTAAACACAAAGTGAATCACGCGACTAGGGCAAGCAAAAATCAATAAATGATACGACATCCAGCAAATGATTTGTTCCACTAACAGTCAATTACAAAACACCACCAAGCCAGACCCTGCGTCCCTTTCATTAGCACATGCGAGTACTCAATCTACTTAAATGCAGGGCCCATTAATCCTCATTACGACCTTATTCAGGAGCAGTTCTATATTTGTATTCGAATTTGATGTTCAATGACAATGAAAGCTCAGGGATCATGGTTCAATAGTCAATCTCCAGTAAACACAGTGATAAATATTTTGGTACTAAAAAGGCCACAATTATCTTAGCCACCAACATCGTCAAGGACATTTTCTCTGGTACTCAAAGAATCTATCAACATCGTCAAGGACAATTACATCAGTAATAACAAGTCTGAAGATTTTTCAGTATCACTCCTCTTGAGGTTATACATTGAAACAATCAAATACCCACACTGGGAATTGATTAAAAGTAAGCACACGTTTGCCAAGTTTTATTGTGTGAAATGTTAGGCACATGCCTACGATAGTAGCTTTTTAGGCAATATTAGTAAAGCTCAGTCAGTGTTTCCCCTTTGAATTGATATAGTTCAGCGACTAAAAATTCCTAAAAGCGTGCATTTCCATATGATGAATACCAGAAATTCGTCTGATGGAGCACACACGTCGTCTAGTAATAAACTTACATTTCCAAAAAGTTCGACCGAAATAATGTCATTCCCCATTCCCAGTCCCAGTTCCAGCACCATTATCATACTAGAACACTGAACAAAAGAATTTCTCGTGTATGAGATGATCCAATACTCACAGCACCACTATCCAAAAGTTTCCTAGTCGACAGTGACAATGACATCTGCCAAGGTCACAATAATGGAAGCGAGATCCCTGTGGCGCCACTCATCTGAGTGCTCCCTCGCAACTACAAGCGATCCTAATTGCAGCGTTGGTTCGGTTGCCCCAAGTCGGTGAACCTTAGTAATTAGTTAAAACTTGCGCGATCCAGCGAGCCCCACAGTCCCACTGAAACCGCAATCCGCCGAACTGAATACGAGGGCATACTGACCGATGGAAAAAAGCAGCTAGTACCAAATGCGATCGACCGCACGCTAAATGGTGTTAGTAAGTACTCCCTCCGTTCCTAAATACGTATAAGATGTATAAGATGTTTTAGTTTTTATCCACATTCACATGTATCTAGATGTATGTTGACATGTTTTAATGTGTATGTACATTCATTTGAGTTTGCACCTAGCCAACATGTGATCTAGCTAGAACATCTTATATTGTAGAACGGAGGGAGTATTACGCAGTGGATTCCAAGTTTCGACGGCACGCGACTGTTGGAACGTGACGGCACGGGAACAGATTGGAATCGCCGCCATGCCAGCGGCAAGGGATCACGATCGGTGGAGTAGAGGGGCGGATCGAGCGAGGGGCACGTACTGTGGGGCGGCGTCGGAGGAGGGCGAGCCGCAGTCGGCTCCGGCGGCGGCGGATGCTGCGAAGGCGCGGGTGGGGAAGGCGGCGACGATGGCGGGGTCGAGCCCCCCGGCCGACGTGGCGGTCTGGGCGGCTCCGAGGCGGTCGACCTGGACGGCGAAGAAGTAGTTGGCGGCGAGGGGCGGGAAGCCCGGCGGAAGGGGCGACGCGCGGGAGGAGCGGCGGCGGCGGCGGCGCACGAGCGCGCAGACGAGCCTGGAGCAGACGAAGACGATGAAGAGGACGCTGACGCAGAAGCCGATCAGCGTCAGCACCATGCTCGTCGACACCCCCGAGGCCATCGCGGCCGGCCGGCGCCTGGCGGCGGAAGGGGAGTGCGGGAGTGGACTGGAGTGCGGCCTCGGCCCTTCTCCCCCTTTCTGATTCTGTGTGTGAAAGGGGTGGTGGAGTAATATGGGATCTGCGTACTCACGCCGTTGGGTTGGGGTCGCGTTGCTCTGAGGTTGTTGCGTGTCGCGTGGATTTTTATCTCTCTATCTCCCCGGAATGGGAATGGGATGCGGTGGTGGGGGCGACGCCAACCGCCGCCGATCGGTGGCCTTGAAGGCTGCCTGCAACGGACGCGCACTCATACGGATAGGATGGGTTCGCAAGCGACGGATCGATGGGAAAGGGGAAGATACCATGCCAACTTGGGTACGCAGAGGAGATGGATAGATGTGGCGTGAGGTTTCATGGCACGTAGCGGGTCAGCGACGAAAAGAGAGGGTTCGGTATGGCCACGCAGCGAGTCAGCGAGGAAAAGAAAAGGTGAGAGGGATGTGACAAAAAGTCGTGTATAAAAATGGAGATGCGGGTATCGATCCCCGTGCCTCTCGCATGCTAAGCGAGCGCTCTACCATCTGAGCTACATCCCCGAATGAAATAATTTACGACTTTTTCACTTTCTATTGAAAGATTTGTAAGCCCACTACTGAACGCCCGTCTTCTTTCAGGCCCATGAGCCCAAAGCTCTGAGACCTGTGGGGTCAAGCCGTTCAATGGAGAATGCTCAGTATCGCTGTGGCGATTACTACGCTCCTTTTGTTTTTGAATAGGGCGATTAGATTACTACCCAGGAATCGCCGGCAGCGACGTGAGGGCTGAACGGCCCAACAAGCATTCGTCCCGACTCTTTTTTCTTTTTCTTCTTTCCTGCTTTATTCTCATGGACACCATGTTTTGCCTTGTGGGTCTAGATGAACCCGTTATGAAAAATGTATTTAAAAACAATTCAAAATGTAAAAAAAATAAAAATCAGGTGTATGTCTAGGCATGCTATGTTCGCACAAAAAAGTTTCATGAAAATAAGACTTTTTTTTTTTGAAAAAGGATCCGACACATATATTAGGAGGCTCAGTACATCTTACAAACAGGTCCCGAATAACCCAGAAATTACAACAAGACCCTGTAAAAATGCACAAAGCACCCTAAGCCGCCTGAAGAGATCACGATCGGATCCGCCGCCGCACCCCAAACTCCTAGCCGCCGCCGGAGCCGCCGTACCACCAATCCTGGGGAAGAGAGCACCTCCACATGTTGTAGACAGCCACAGAACCGCCCGCCGCCGCGCGACGGAGACCTAGCTCGATGAACGCAAATGGCCATAGCACCACCTCCCCCAAACCGCCCATCTTCCCACCGACGCAGCAACGTCCAGGCCCGCCATCATCATCTCCCAAACTCCAGGCAGCCACTCCCCTCGCCTCCACGGCCGGCCGGAGCAAAGCCACCGAAGCAAACCACCTCCACCACCACCAAATAGGGGACGCCAACATAAAGAAGCGGCGCTTGGTACCTGACGCCGAGGAACTCCACCGTGGAACTCCAGGAAGCGCCAAGATCTTGCACTCCGGCGATGCGTCCACCTCATCGCCGGGGTAGCCGCAGCAAGAAAAGAGACAACAGCCCCATACTGCAGCTGCATCAGAGCAAGTTCGCTCCTCTCCCTCGCCACCATGGCCGGCCGAGAAGGAGCAAACCCACCCGTATGAGCTGAGAAACAGGGTGCGCCGGTGCTTGAAGAAGAGGCCGAAGCTGAGCTCGCCATGGCCACCCTCCAGCCTCAGGAGCGTGTCGCGGAAGAGCCCAATCGGCCGCTCGGTGCAGCACCCTGGCACCAGGACGGCAACACCTCGCCGGGCACCAACTCCACGACCTCTCCATCCTCTGCCACCACCATGGGAGCAAGTAGGAGAGGAATATGCGAAGATTGACCCCCAGCAGCCCTTATTCGAAGAGGAAACACCAGATCCGTCCACCCTCCACCACCTCCACCATGGAGAGGAGCAAGGTAACAGCTCCGGCCGCACGCCATCGCCAGGCAGCAGCGAGAAAACGGCAACAACACGGCATAAAGCCAAGACAGGAAGAAAACCTAAGCCTAGTATGGACAGGAGGGCCGGGCACCCTCTCCGCCCCCACTCCGGCCGGCAGAGCCGCGGAGGGAGAGGGGAGAGGGCCGGAAGCAGCGGCGCAGAAAGCAGAGACGGGGAGGAGAGGAGCAGGCGAGAGGATAAGGTGAGAGCTCTCGGTATGAAAATAAGACATTATTTGTACCCTGAATAAAAAATACAACAAAAATGTCTCGTGCAAAGTCATCTTCAAGAACCGGGACTTGTGTTTCTTACACAACTCACAAAAAAATGTCTTTTTTCCACGAAACTTTGTGTGTGACCATCGAATAACCGGATGTACACCGGAAATTTTTGTTTAGAATTATTTGACATTTTAAAATGCGGTTCTTGGGAAGAGGATCATATTCTCCTATGAACCAAAAAATATTTATGTTCTTCTAATTATCTTCTTTTTAATTATTAATTCTTCCTTCAATTAGTTTTGTTCCTTTTCACCTTTTTATTTATCCCTCATTTAGTCTCGTATGATTATATTTAAATTCATGTTTTCTTATTTTTAATATTATTTTTCAAATTATTGTTTCATTATCCTTGAAAAAACTTGTTTCATTTGGTAAAAAATGTGTGGTTCGCTGGTAGTCGAGTTTTGTCCACCACGTGTTTTTAAGTTTGTTCCATTTGATCAAAAATGTGTTACCTTTTATGTGTGATTTTTGTAAATATAGTTGTGATTTTGTTCCAACTAGTCTAATCAATTGTTCCCAGTGTGGATGTCATATATTCCTCGGATGTTTTGTTCCATGTGTAGTCTGTCGCATTTGGTTCTGATATGTACAAAATAAACGTTCCCATTCTAGTCGTGATTTTGTTCCAATTAGTTTGCATATTTTTTCTTAGTATATATTGAAAGGACAAGGATGTCGCCTAGAGGGGGGGATGAATAGGCGATTAAAACTTTTCCGGTTTAAGCTTGATAAATGCGGAATAAAACTTAGGTGTTTAAATTAACAAGCCAACAACCTAAATATACTAGGCTCACCTATGTGCACCAATAACTTATGCTAAGCAAGACAATCAACAAGGTGATAGCAATATAGAATACTTTAAGCACGAAGGCTATCACAATGTAAAGTGCATAAGTAAAGAGCTCGGATATAGAAATAACCGAGGCACGCGGAGACGAGGATGTATTCCCGAGTTCCTCCTTTTTAGAGGAGTACGTCTCGTTGGAGAGGTGTGAGCCAACACAACAGGTCGGTCTCAACGCCACAAAGGTTTCACCTTTTTCTCCGATGAACCGCACCACAAAAGGTTTGGTTCACCTTTCACTATCGGAATCCTTCAAGGCGGAATCAACAACAACCCGGGGCACAACCCACAACTGGATTGGTGGCTCCCGGATGGCTACAAGTGACCACAAAAGGTCTTAACCACCACAAAGGCATCTAGAGTCCAATGACCCAAGAGTAACAAGCTCACAAACTTTCAACTTCCACGAATCCTCGTGGAGAGCACAAACCGATGCACAATGCAATGGCAAGAGCACAAGTGCTCAAATCCTTCACTCTCAAATTCCAACAAAGCAACAAATGCTTTTGGGGGAATAAGAGAGGAAGAACAAAGTAGGAGAAACACCAAGAACTCCAAAATCAAGATCTACTAGGTTCCCCTCACTTAGAGGAGAGATGGATTGGTGGAAATGTAGATCTAGATCTCTTCTCACTTTTCCCTCAAAGATATGCAAGAATCATGGGAGGAATTGAGAGGGGCAAGTTTTCCAAGGTCAACAATGGTGGGAGAGAGAGAGAAAAACGAGCAGCTCAAAGTTGAAGAAGGGGAGGGGTATTTATAGCCCCTCCCACGAAAATAGCCGTTGCAGCCACACTTAGACCGGAATATCCGGTCCCTGGCCCAAATATCCGGCCCAAATATCCGGTCGAGTATAGAGGCTCGCGCCGTGAATTCCTTAGCTGATTTTCTGGAAAAACTAGGGGGGGGGGGGGGGCGGATATTCTGGTCCCAACTAAACCCGGAAAATCCGGTCTACCCGGATATTCCGGTCCAAGACAAAACCGGAATATCCGGTTTGATGAAAACTGACAGAAACAACAAAACGAAAACTGCAATATCTTTTTCATCCGGACTCCGATTTCGATGATCTTGGGCTCGTTGGAATCGCAACGAAGAGCTCTACAAGATCATGCAGAGAAACATCATAGTACATCATGTGAGGAGGATGCCACAAGGAGAGAGTTTGACATCTCTTAGAAAAGACAAACCGGTAAAACCTCCAACATCAAAAACGCAACAAGATATGCATATGAAATCCGTTTTTGATGAACTAGAGCTTGGTATGGAGATGAACACAAGCTCTAAATTCTCACAAGGATAAAAGCCAAATAACAACCAAGAAAGATGATATGCCAAGTATGCAAAGGTTTGAGCTCTTCACAAAGATGCAATCAAGTTACTCACTTGAGAGCCCCTCTTGATATTACGCCGTCTACTCTATAACCGGTCTCCCACTAACACCATGAGATCGGTAAAATAGAAACCCTATCAAGATTATACCTTTGCCTTGCGCATTTCACTTGAGCTAGATGATGACGATCTTGATCTTTTCAAGTGGACCACCTTTCTTGATTACGCTTCTCTTGATGAAGATTCACATGTTGCTCCCACATACTCCAATGTGGGAGAGCCTCTCATAGGCACATCTTCACTTGCCCAATATCTCTACATGGGTGGCAAGCTTTAAGCATAGGATTTCTTCGAGATGCTTCTCTTGAACATGCACTTCATAATCTTCTCTCTCTTCACAAAGATGATGTCTTGAATCATTCAAGACATACTTGCAATATGATCAACTCTACACATGACCATTCTTCATATAAACCCTTGGATAGAACTTTGGTCATCATATAATCTTCTAGAGTCCAACACATGAACTCCAATGTTTTCCTATGGACAAGATCTACAAGAATATCTCAATGCAAACGTTAGCCCATAAGGATTGTCATTAATGACCAAAACCACACATGGGGCACCATGCACTTTCATATATGCTATTTGTTCCTCCGACACTACTGATATGTCTCAAACGTATCTATAATTTTTGATGTTCCATGCTTGTTTTATACCAATTGCTACATGTTTTGCATCTACTTTATATCACTTTTATACATTTTTTGGGACTAACCTATTAACAAGATGCGAAGTGCCAGTTCCTGTTTTCTGCTGTTTTTGTATTCCAGAAAAGCTAGTCTGGAAATATTCTCGGAATTGGACGAAACTACACGGGGGTGCCTATTTTTCCAGAACACACCTGACGGAGCGAAGGAGCAGCAGAGGAGGGCCACCAGGAGGCCACACGCACCAGGGCGCGGGCCCCCTTCTGCCGCACCCTGGGGTGGTGTGGGCCCCTCGGGGGTCCGCAGCCACCGCCCTTTCGCCTACTTATTCCCCCCGACGCGAAAACCCTAAGTACCTGAGCAAATATCCACGAAAAGATCCAGAGACGCCGCCGTCGTCAACCCTAGCTCGGGAGGGTTCAGAACCTCTTCCCGGCACCCTGCCGGAGAGGGGAATCGTCACCGGAGGCTTCTACATCGCCATGCCTGCCTCCGGAGTGATGCGTGAGTAGTTCATCCTTGGACTACGGGTCCATAGCAGTAGCTAGATGGTTGTCTCTCCACTTTGTGCCATCATGTTTAGATCTTGTGAGCTGCCCTACATGATCAAGATCATATTATTGTAATGCTACATGTTGTGTTTGCTGGGATCCGATGAATATTGAATATTATGTCAAGTTGATTATCAATCTATCTTATATGTTATTTAAGATCTTGCATGCTTTCCGTTACTCGTAGATGCTTTGGCCAAGTAGATGCTTGTAACTCCAAGAGAGAGTATTTATGCTAGATAGTGGGTTCATGTCTCCGTTTAACCTGGGACAGTGACAGAAAGTTCTAAGGTTGTGGATGTGCTGTTGCCACTAGGGATAACCTAACGATGCTATGTCCACGGCATATGTGTTTGTTTACATTACGCACTTTACTTAATGCAATTATCCGTTGCTTGCAACTTAATACCAACGGGGGACTCGGATGACAACCCGGCGGTGGATTATTAGTCATAGATGCTGTTGGATAACGATCTATGTATTATGTCGTAATGCCCAATTAAATATCATAGTAGTCAACATGTCATGTATATGCATTGTCATGCGCTCACTATTCGTCAATTGCCCAGCTGTAATTTGTTCACCCAACATGTTAGTTATCTTTTATGGAGAGACACCACTAGTGAACTGTGGACCCCGGTCCATTCTTTTACACTGATTAAACAACCACAAACTGCAAACTGTTCCTTTTTCATTCTCTGCAATTTAATACTCATTTTCCACACCATACGTTTAATCCTTTGTTTTCAGCAAGCCAGTGAGATTGACAACCTCACTGTTTCGTTGGGGCAAAGTAGTTTGATTGTGTTGTGTGCAGATTCCACGTCAACAGTCCAGACTCCCTGCGACAGCTATTTTTCTGGCGCCGTTGACAACCTTCTGAAGAGTTGCTGCTCCTACTGGTTCGATAACCTTGGTTTCTTTCTGAGGGAAAACTTGCTGCTGACTACATCATACCTTCCTCTTGGGGTCTCCCAACGAACGTGTGTTTCACGTCATCAAGCTATTTTTCTGGCGCCGTTGCCGGGGAGACAGCAGTCTTCTGCAAGGGGAGTTTCACGCTTCCAATCTCTTTACTTTGTTTTTGTCTTGCTTAGTTTATTTTATTTTATCTTGTTTGCTTTCAATTATCAAAAACACAAAAAAATTAGTTACTTGCATTTAGTTTATTTTCGTTTTGTTTCTGTTAGTTATTATGTCTAGCTCTTTACTTGCTATCAATGGTTACTTTCCTTGAAACTAGTCCTATGGCTGAAAACAACATGAGAGAGCTTTATGAAATTTATCTTGAGTTGGGACATGAAGTGTTTGAAGAGAAAATTAAAAAGCCTATGGAACTTTATTTGCATAACAATCATGATAGTAGCAATGTTATTAGCATACATTCTTTGAACACCATTATTGCTAATGCCATGGAAAGCTCTAAGCTTGGGGAAGCTGGTTTTGATAAAAATGATATTTTTAGTCCCCAAGCTTGGAGGAGGAAGAATGCTATACTTTGAATGTCATGATTCTATTGAAATATCTCCTTTTGATAAATTTGAAGTAAACAACCTCCTTGACTCAGTAAAGAGGAAATTGCAGAAAGTAAAAATGTGCTCCCTAATGTTATATATGATAATGCTCTTGATGATGGTCCTATATTGCCTAATGATATTAATTATACTATTATTGTCAAAAGTGGGTTTGATAACCCCACTATTTTGAGCTTAATAAAAATTATGCGTTTGTAGATCATGAAAATGCTTTATGTGATAGTTATATTGTTGAGTTTGTTCATGATGCTACTGAAAATTATTTTGAGAGAGGAAAATATGGTTATAGAAATCTTCATGTTATTAAATTTCCTCTCTTTATGATGAAAGTTTTGAGCTTTCTCTTGTGTTGCTTCTATATGATTTTTGCTTTAAGACCTAATGGTCCGTTGAAAGTTTTGAAGTTGCACTTGTTTTGCTTCCTATGCTAGTCACTTTGTGCTTAATTGACTTGTTTTCTTACAAGGCTCCTATGCATAGGAAGAGTGTTAGATTTAAACATGTTTTATATATGCTCTTGATGCTCTCTTTTATGTTTCAACTCTCATCTTTATGTGAGCATCATAAAAATCACTATGCCTAGCTAAAAGGCATTAAAGAAAGCGCTTTTGGGAGGCAACCCATTATCTTTTATTTTCAGTATTAGTCAAGGAGTTTGTTTACTTCTGTAGCAACTCCTTTGTATCTTTATTTTCTCGCATTGTTGTGCCAAGAGTAGCCTCTAATGATAAGATGATGCTTAATTTTGATTGCTGCGCAGAAACAGATTTTTGCTGTTCACTGTACGAAATTCCTAAAATCACCAGATTGTTAATTAAATCTGAAATTTTTGTGCGTAATCTTTATGAATGTCTGAAACTTTCATTAGTTCAGAGTTTCTCGATCTGAGCGTCGTAAGTGCCTCGAAAAAATTCGTCTTTGCGGACTGTTCTGTTTTAGACAGATTATGCCTTTTTATTTTTCGCATTCTCTCTTTTACTAGTGTTGAGTGAAATTTTTTTTGGGTGGAAGAGCTTCACATAACATCAGTGGCTGTAGCTAATGTTTAAAGTAACAAATCATATTGCGTCTTTACAGAACATGTGAATTTTTGATTATGCACTAACCCTCTAATGAGATCTACTTTGAGTTTGGTGTGACGGAAGTTTTCAAGGGTCAAGAGAGAAGGATGATATAATAGGATCAAGAAGAGTGAAGAGCTTAAGCTTGGGGAGGCTCCCATGGATCTCCCCAGCATATTTCAAGAAGACTCAAGCGTCTAAGCTTGGGGATGCCCAAGGCATCCCCTTCTTCATCGTCAAAATTATCAGGTCATCTCTAGTGAAACTATATTTTAATTCTTTCACATCATATGTGCTTTTCTTGGAGCGTCTGTGTGCTTTTTTATTTTCAATAAAGCTTGACTGGACCCTAGCATTCTTGATTGGGAGAGAGACACGCTCCGCTTTTTCATGAGAATACTCCTATTCTTCACTTATATTTGTTGAGTATTCATATCTAGCGCTGTTCAGCTTTTAGCTCTTGTTTTCATGTATCTCTTGTCAGAGCTATTAGCTTTCTTTTGTAGAAAGTACTCTCTTGCTTCACTTATATTTGTTTGGAGAGTTGATGAAATTGATTGTTTGGTTGGTTCAGAAAATGTTGCATGTGGTAATTGGTATAAGGAAAAACTTGCTTAATCTTGTAGATCACTAAAATGGATAACTTGATGCTTGTCAATTGTTTTGAGTTAACAAGTAGATCATGATTAAATTGTGCATCACATGAGTTAAGCCTATTAGTGAAGAACTACCGTAAAGCTTGTTGAAAATTTGGTTTGCATCGGTGGTACTCTAAGGTCTAGATATTTTCTAATAACAGGGTTTGGTTAACAAGGAAGACGGTATGAAGTCTTATAACGTTTGCAATATGTTTGTCATATAAAACTTGGTGTACGGGTTGATATTCTTGTTTGCTTACATAACCTTGCTAGCCTAAACTCTGTACTGAGAGGGAATGCTTCTCGTGCATCCAAATCCTTGAGCCAAAATCCATGCCATTTGTGTCCACCATAACTACCTATATGTGGTATTTCCTTGCCACTCCAAGTAAATTTTTCATGTGCTACCTTTAAATTATTCAAAATGTTATTATTCCCTTTTTGTGTCAATGTTTACTAGCTCATGAGGAATTAGTGTGGTTATTCTTTATTCTATTTGTCGAGTGGACTTTTACACCTGGACTAGTGGCATATACATCCGCTTATCCAATAACTTGCAAAAAGAGCTGGCAACGGGGTGCCCAGTCCCAATTAATTACAACTTTAACCAATTAATTCTCTTCACACTTTTGCCCTGATTCATCAGTAAGCAATGACAAACAGTGAAATACCTGAATGTGTGTAAACCAAAGAGAAAGAGGGATGATCTGCCTTGCTGGTAGAAATAACGTCCTTCATGGGAGCCGCTCTTAAAAGTCCGTTCGACAGGTAGAATACTGTTCTCACCCGCTACCATTCGTTGACAATTAACAAACACCTCTCAAAAATAGATACTCCTCCATGGTATGTGATTGATGGAAGGCACCCGAGGATTCGGTTAGCCATGGCTTGTGTTAGCAAGGTTGGGAGGAGTATCAAATATTTTATGCAATCTCTATATGCTTTCAAAAACCTAAAAGCTCTAGCACATGATTTAATCCCTGCTTCCCTCTGCGAAGGGCCTTTCTTTTACTTTTATGTTGAGTCAGTTTTCCTATTCTTTCTGTCTTCCACAAGCAAACACTAGTGTCAACTTTGTTACAACATGCGTTATATGCAATGTATTGGACTTGTTATACTACTTTGTGTTGACAATATCCATGAGATAAATATGTTGAAAGTTGAAGCAAATGCTGAAACTAAATTCTTCCTTTGTGTTGATTAAATACCTTTTGTTAGAAACTATTGCTTTATGAGTTAACACTTATGCAAAACTGTTTGATGCTTGTCTCGAAAGTACTATTCATGAAAACGTTTAGCTTGTGTGATTCATTGTTTACTCATTATCTATTTGGTAGCAAATTATAGACCATTGACTTGGATCACTTCATTCATTTACATGTGCCTTGCAATATTATATGATCAAGATTATGATAGTAGCATGTCACCTCAAAAATTATTTGTTTTTATCGTTTACCTACTCGAGGACGAGTAGGAACTAAGCTTGGGGATGCTGATACGTCTCAAACGTATCTATAATTTTTGATGTTCCATGCTTGTTTTATACCAATTGCTACATGTTTTGCATCTACTTTATATCACTTTTATACATTTTTTGGGACTAACCTATTAACAAGATGCCGAAGTGCCAGTTCCTGTTTTCTGCTGTTTTTGTATTCCAGAAAAGCTAGTCTGGAAATATTCTCGGAATTGGACGAAACTACACGGGGGTGCCTATTTTTCCAGAACACACCTGACGGAGCGAAGGAGCAGCAGAGGAGGGCCACCAGGAGGCCACACGCACCAGGGGCGGGCCCCCCTCTGCCGCGCCCTGGGTGGTGTGGGCCCCTCGGGGGTCCGCAGCCGCCGCCCTTTCGCCTACTTATTCCCCCCGACGCGAAAACCCTAAGTACCTGAGCAAATATCCACGAAAAGATCCAGAGACGCCGCCGTCGTCAACCCTAGCTCGGGAGGGTTCAGAACCTCTTCCCGGCACCCTGCCGGAGAGGGGAATCGTCACCGGAGGCTTCTACATCGCCATGCCTGCCTCCGGAGTGATGCGTGAGTAGTTCATCCTTGGACTACGGGTCCATAGCAGTAGCTAGATGGTTGTCTCTCCACTTTGTGCCATCATGTTTAGATCTTGTGAGCTGCCCTACATGATCAAGATCATATTATTGTAATGCTACATGTTGTGTTTGCTGGGATCCGATGAATATTGAATATTATGTCAAGTTGATTATCAATCTATCTTATATGTTATTTAAGATCTTGCATGCTTTCCGTTACTCGTAGATGCTTTGGCCAAGTAGATGCTTGTAACTCCAAGAGAGAGTATTTATGCTAGATAGTGGGTTCATGTCTCCGTTTAACCTGGGACAGTGACAGAAAGTTCTAAGGTTGTGGATGTGCTGTTGCCACTAGGGATAACCTAACGATGCTATGTCCACGGCATATGTGTTTGTTTACATTACGCACTTTACTTAATGCAATTATCCGTTGCTTGCAACTTAATACCAACGGGGACTCGGATGACAACCCGGCGGTGGATTATTAGTCATAGATGCTGTTGGATAACGATCTATGTATTATGTCGTAATGCCCAATTAAATATCATAGTAGTCAACATGTCATGTATATGCATTGTCATGCGCTCACTATTCGTCAATTGCCCAGCTGTAATTTGTTCACCCAACATGTTAGTTATCTTTTATGGAGAGACACCACTAGTGAACTGTGGACCCCGGTCCATTCTTTTACACTGATTAAACAACCACAAACTGCAAACTGTTCCTTTTTCATTCTCTGCAATTTAATACTCATTTTCCACACCATACGTTTAATCCTTTGTTTTCAGCAAGCCAGTGAGATTGACAACCTCACTGTTTCGTTGGGGCAAAGTAGTTTGATTGTGTTGTGTGCAGATTCCACGTCAACAGTCCAGACTCCCTGCGACAGCTATTTTTCTGGCGCCGTTGACAACCTTCTGAAGAGTTGCTGCTCCTACTGGTTCGATAACCTTGGTTTCTTTCTGAGGGAAAACTTGCTGCTGACTACATCATACCTTCCTCTTGGGGTCTCCCAACGAACGTGTGTTTCACGTCATCAACTACCACTTAGTTCCACTTAGTATAAATTTGTGTTCTGTTAATAGTTGTGATTTTGTTTCACATATGTTTATACTTTGAGTCCTCATGTCTTACAATGGTGTTCCTCTTATAATCGTGATTAGCTCCCCGTGATTTTTTTAAACCTTGTAACAGTAGGAAAGGCTCCTACTGCGTTTAAATTAAAAGACCCCCAAAAAGGGTCAACCAAAAGTTTCTACATATTTACATGATGAAAGGGAGCCACAAAGAGGAATAAAAATTGAATGCTATCAACTAAAGCGTTGATGAACGTGTTGTCCTCCTTGGTTCTATGAACCAGAAGTGAGAAATACTCTTTGAATCTTGATGTCCATGAACTGAGCTCAGGTGCCACCCCATTGAAATAGAAATTGTTTTGCTCCTTCCAAATAATCCAGGCGGCAACAACAAAAACATCCATGAAAATGACTTTCCTCCAACAGTTCCTGGAATGTGTTATCAGTTGTAATATGTCATGCACTAGATTGCTCGATAACGGAAAAACAATATTGTCCCAGCTCCTGCTAATGTTGCAGTGGAAGAATATATTCTCCACAGTTTCTTTCACTTGAGATGTGCATGTTGAGTAGTCAAAATTGTTGCCAATGTTAAAATGTCTCATCTTGAGCATGTTCCTTGTATTGAGCCTGTCTGAGATCAGTAACCAGCAGAAGAACTTTACTTTAGGTTCACACTTGGCTTTCCAAAGCCATTTAAATGCATCATATGGAGTAATCTCTCTGAAACAAAATTTATAATACTGAGACATATTTTTCAGCTCCCCAGACATATGTCCATTGATCATGAGAGGTTGACTTCAAGACAATGTCGGCAGTCGCAACCTGCATCAGTCTTATCTCTTGTAATGCCTGTGGTGATAAAGGCAAAGCAAAGTTGGCAGCAAGTGAATTGGTCGAGAAAAAATCACCAGCTGAAACATCTTCATTCAGTGCATATGAAAAGGCCCGAGGAAATAGGTCAGAGGCAATGGTGTCCCCCCATGGTATAAAACTGTTACCCTCTAGGTTAGCATCTCTATCCTTTCACTGTTACCCTCCACCCCTAAGCATGTGCACCAAAATCACAGCCGACATTTAAGTACAAAGTGTTGCTTTTGCAGATAAAGTGACACGAAGTTGGGAATCGCAAGATATCTATATCACTTTTATCCGTAATGAGGCAATTCAAAAAATTACCAACAAAAACAAGTGATTTTTTTTTCCGTCAATGGGATAATTGCACCGCTGAATTCACTCCAACTAAGGCACACCGCTGAATTCACTCCAACTAATGCACACGCTCAGTTCACTCCAACTAATACACACTGCGTCCTCTAATGTTCTATCCTTGCCAGATATAGTATCAAGAATGAGTACACTATATGCATCTATAAATATCTCATATCAACCATAACAAGAATTGCATATAATTCATCTCATAAATAAGGTCCACCATCAAGGATACATAAAGAAGACCCGGAGGTCATATAATCATGTGAGGCGACACCTATTAAACCTATAAAGGATAGAACACTACCCAGGCTGTGAGAGCTTTGAGCTCACCCCGAAGGCAGCTTATCTTACCCGTCCATTCACCCCCGCACAGTAGAAAATTTGCACCGCCCTTTTCACCCTGACCGTCAGATGGTAGATTTTGCCGTTTTCTACTCGCCACCGGACACAGAAAGTCCATGACATGTGGGGTTTCGCATCCCAGGGCCCACGTGCAGGCCGTCGCCCGCGTCGCTCTCTCTTTT